>CM065895.1:21195000-23952500 GCA_033439115.1 Firmiana major
AGAGTAAAACGGGCCCAGAGCTTTAGATTCGATCAGTAAAAGTGAAATACTGATAAGTATATTTGAACTGAACCCATATGTGGTTATATGCAGCTCCGTAGATAAGCGAATTGGACTGAGAAACCTGGTACGACCAAGTAGGGATAAGCTCGCGCGTGATTCCAGGTAAGAGAATTTTATGAGCACTTAGAGGTAGTGGAACGTAGTTTCGAGGGGATTTACATTACGTTAAATTCATTAGGCTACCCGAAAACAGAATAATATTTTTTTGCGAAAAAATATGGAAATAGTGATAAATGACTATTTTGCCCCCAGTTAGAAAATTTTCAAAAAAGGTAGTAAGGCTATGAAATTGCATGAAATTCATGATTTTAATGTTTTCATGATGATGTTGCTTTAATTCAAACAATTTATGGATAGATTGGCTATTATTTTCATGTTTTAAATGAAAAGGCACAGGTTAGGTACCAATTGATATTTATTTAACATGTTTTGATAAAATTGAGCCACCTATTAGTGTTATATGAGTTGAAACCGTGCTTAAGCACTGCTCGCAGTGGATTTTATATTTTAACTCATACACAGAGTGCTAGAGCCTTGCTCACACTATTTTACAGATTTATTTCATATGACTATCGTACTGGAGTTTTTCTCATACGAGGTTTTCATTGAGTTTTTATACATATTCGTACTAGAGCAATGCTCGTACATGGATTTGAATTGAATTTATAATCAGCTTAAGTCATACTGGAGCGCTGCTCATACGCAGATTTCATTTATTTCTATGAAACCGTGCTAGAGCTTCGCTCGCACGAGGTTTTCAGATATCATGAATATGCATGGAGCCGTGCTAGAGCTTCGCTCGCATAGGGATTTATATGACATGCATATAGCTGTGTTGGAACCTCTTGTAGACTGTGTGTCACAGTGAGATGATATGCTCACACGTGCATACTGAGACATACTTGACATGGGTGGATAAGACCTATTATAGGCACCTCTGATTGAGCTTAGGTTCACGAAGTACGTTGTACCGTGTATGTCACGCGGAGTACGCTGTACCGTGGGGATTGTTGGAGTGGAGTGGCATTAGCCACGAGACAGCAAGTCTTACCCTCGCAATCCTAACATTATGCTGCTCTAGCGGGTAGGACCGACCCACCTCCCGTTTTAGGTGTGACACCCCGCAAACTAGGATCTGTGTGCCAGGGATCACGAGGTTATGGCCATAGTCTTGGATATTACCGATATAGTCTCCTACATGTCTCACATGATATAACTTTTGGTCTTGATAGACCAGGGTAGACCCGAGGGAGGGGTCAGGCCCCGATTTTCTTATGATTTCAATTGAGTTTTGATTGTTCCCATGGAGGGATTTTATGAAACTTTCATTGATTTGTAACCCTATGAGAAGGGTTATTTTATAACGAAATTTTGAAAATAAAGAAATTTGTTGGAATGGATTTTGATTCGTTGAGTGTATCATATTTTGACCCAGATGGGGTGTTTTAAAACGTATCGATCCATTTGAGCATGAGATGTTTTCACATGATAATTATTTCATGTTTTATATGCCGATTTCCTGTTTTAGAACAGATGATATTATATATATGGCATATCATTGTTTTTACTTCATGCTCACATATATCATGATTTCTTATCAGCATGTAGATAGTATAGCTATCTACCCATTTGTATTATTGCCTTACTGAGCATATGGAGCTCACCCTTTCATTTTCCACTCACTTTTAGAGTTTCCACCATAGAGATAGCGGGTGTAGAGAGTAGATGGCATAGCTGATTTTCTGTGATTCCCATCGACTGTCAGGTATACACCACGTACAAAATTTTGTATTAGTATGCTTACAGCACAGTATTGTATATGAAGGAATATTTGGGGATGTAAATATAGAATCATGTGATGCATAAACATACCGACCACTCTATTATAATATGATTGATGTCAGTATATATATATATATATATATATATATATATATATATATGTACGTGTGATATTTTAATGGTTAAAAAGGGTATATCGATATTTATTCACAGCCCGACCTGTTTAGAGGGATATGTCACGAGGAGGTAAGAAAGATTTTTCAAAAGCGAAAAATTTGTACTAATTTTTGTAGTATTGGGTCGTGACAGTAAAAGTGGTATCAAAGCGAAGGTTCGACCAAACGTGAATCAGTATCAATAAGTAAGCAATTAAGAGTTAGAGTTGGTCGGATAAGAGTCGATAGTGGTCGTTAAGGAAAATTACATCCCCTTAGTACTGTGTTGTATGAGATGTCAAGTGTATACTAGATGGGAACTAAATTAACAAATGAAATTTGATTACGGGATATACACTATGCCGATAACCCGCAGTGGTAGAGGGGCTAGTACACGTGTTAGAGGCCGTAGGGGCAAGCCTGAAGGCCGTGGTGATGGTATACAGACTTGTTGGCTCTACCGAGAGGGGGGTAAATCGGTTTTCTAATGTTAATGGTAAATTTAAACTAATTTGAGCTTAATTAACAAATAATGAATAAGCAATATAATGTATTAAACCAAATTAAAGCAAGATAAGGAAGAGAATATCAAACACAGTCGTTTATAGAGGTTCGACCAATCTCTTGCCTACGTCCTCTCTCCTTGACCTTCTTGTCAAGTGCTTTCTTTCTCACTTTCAACGAAAGTTACACACTCCCTTTTTCAGGTTAAGGAATAACCTCTCTACCCTTTTTATACAAAGAAGTATTCACCCTTTTACAAAGATTATCTCACTGAGGAACAATCCTCTTCTCTCTTAAAGCAAGGATGAATACAATATCAAGCTTTTTATGTGGGTAGGACAAATACAGCTTTTGTACACAAGCTTATACAACAAACTCAATAAATGAGGATTGAAGACAATTGGAATGAAAGAATTAGACTCTTGAGAATATACAGAATGTGCAGCAATAGTCTCTATTTTCTCAGTGTCTTCAATGCTTGATTATATACTGAAGGATTGGTAGTTGGAGCATTTAATACTGTTTTTCCTGTTGAGATTTTGCAGAAAGAGCCGTTGGAAACCTCCAGTAGAATGCCAGATCGATCTACCATCTTTGACCAGATCGATCTCTTAGTTATAATCCCTGCAAGATCAAGGCAAAAAGAAGCAAGGAGATCGATCTCATATATGAGCAGATCGATCTCATAATTTGAAAATATTAGAGCAGATCGATCTGTCGAATAGGCTAATCGATCTTTCAATCTCGCTGTTTGAGGCATGATCGATCTATAGATCGATCTGCCAGGTAATCTCGTAGTGAGGAGATCGATCTCTCATTAACCCAGATCGATCTCCTTAGCTCTCTGACTTTGAGGAGATCGATCTCTTCCTATCCCAGATCGATCTCATGAGCTCTCTGTTTTAGTATAGATCGATCTTATAGATCGATCTACTGCCTTTACCTTTGTTTTAGGGGAGATCGATCTCTTCCTAGACCAGATCGATCTTCTCAACATCCTGTAGTAGGCAGATCGATCTTATAACCCTTATAGATCGATCTTAGCTTCCTCAATACCTTTGTACAGGTTCAAACCTTAGCAGATCGATCTCATATCCTCATGAGATCGATCTCTGATCCTAGAAAACCCCGGAGATCGATCTCTCATCTCCAGGAACTTAATTTTTGGTACTGATAGCTTCTAAACATGTTTTTATATCATCTTTATATTATTGAATTTACTTTTTTTGTCATTTCAAAATATATTAACTCAACAATCTCCCCCTTTTTGATATGACAAAACCTATTCAATAAACATGTTTAGTTACCTATTTGCATTGTGCACAAACTCCCCCTTTTTGTAAGCTCCCCCTTTCTTTTAGCTTTTGACCTCGTTACTTTCTTAACTCCCCCTCATTTTAATCATTCCTTTAAGCCTTTAAACATGTTTCTTAAAGCCATTTAAACATCTTTTAACCAACCCACATGTTCTCTTTTCTTCTTCTCCCCCTTTTTGTCATATCAATGGCACTAAAGGTTAAAAGACCAATTCAACTTTCAACGCATTGTTCATTTCAAAATAGTAATTCATTATAGCATATGGCAACAATAACTAACATACCATTCCATTCAAGCAAATGCAGTTCAAAAACAACAGCTAGTAATTTCAAAATAGTGGCAAAAATAGTCTTATCAACTAAGTCCTAAGGTGGAGGAGGGAATCAATCCATAAGGTCCTCAACGTGAGTGCGAGTGACTTGAAGCTCATCATACATATCCTGCTGAGTAGCATGAAGATTTGCAAAACCTTCATCTAGCTTTCGATTTAGCTCCATGATCATTGTCTACTGGGTGGCAAGAATGTTTGCAAAACCTTCATCTATCTTCCGGTTCAGCTCCATGAGCATCGTCACAATCGATTCCATGCCAGCGGGTGATGGGTCAGGTGCAGAGGGCTGAGCAGTCGAAGACGGTGGACCCTCAGTCGGTGCAGCAGGTAGAGCAATGGGCTCATCTGAGGGATCTTCCTCCATGGCTGCTATTCCCGCTTCTTCTTCCAATCCCCTCGGAAGTCCTTGTAGTACCCCATGTGGTGAAGTGTTTCGATGTTTAAAACGCTCTTTGGGGAGGGCACTTCACCCGTTTCACAACTGCAGTCCACTCCAAGTCGTTGTAGAAAGTACGCCAATGGTTGCGAAAAAACTATCGTAGTGGCTTGACCGCGTACGATCTTCAACCAATCTTCATAGATAAAATGGACAAGGTTGGGTTTTTGACTTGTGGAGTGGATGTGGTGGATCCAAAAATGATCTAACCTCATAACGATGGAATGACGGGTACTGAAAGGACGAAGATTCCATGAGATAAGAGGTGGAGTAACCGTGGGTGCATTGGTAGGTCACTCACCTTATCCCCGGGAAGGTCAAACTCCAAGGGGACTTCCTCATCTTCATTGGTCAAGCCTTCATTGCTTATGTGAAAAGCTTGGGCTAAGACATCAGGGTCTATTGCAATTGACTTACCTATGACATACGTTGTAAACCCGAGAATTTTGCAAGTATCAGCAGGATCATAAGTGAGTTCGGCATTAGAGAAGAATGCCCTGATGATGTTTGGGGGTACGGGAGTATTGATTTTTAAGAATGGAAGCCAACCAAATTCTTCCATTTTGGAGAGATACGGAAAATCTATTCTATTTAAAAATGAGAAATCAATGGTTCGCCAATGTTTAATTGGCATGGTGGAAAAATACTCTTCATATCTCTTCCTTTTTGCAGGTGTTTTAAAACACCTATTAAAGGTAGTGACTGAAGGGGCAGAGGGTGGTTGTGAGGAGGTTGGTCTAGATTCTCTATTGGCTAATCTCTTAATACGAGGCATGATTTAAGCTTACAACTAGACAAAGGAATCTCTCTAGACACTCTTAAAACTAGTTCTCTAAGACCTAACCAATGGAACAGTAGCTAGATGTGACCTAGAGAGAAATTGGGCACTAAACTAAGAATTTTTTAGAAAAGTTTAGCAATATGGGTTACTATACCAGTAAACGAGGAGGAGAAGTGATGAAGACCGTACCGAGATCGATCTGGGAGGACGAATCGAAGGCTGAGGTGCGACATAATTTAGGGATTTTGAAGATTTAGGAATTTTGAAATTTGGGAATTTTGAGCAATTTTTATAATCCATGGCACAGGAGATCAATCTGTCGAGGCGACAGATCGATCTGTTATTTCCAGAAGCTAGAAGAGATCGATTTGTTGTTCCACAAGATCGATCCTCAGAATACAGAAGCTTAAAGAGATCGATCTGCCAAATGCATAGATCGATTTGTTGTTTAACAGAGGCTTAAGGAGATCGATCTGCCAAATGCATAGATCGATCTGCTTTTTAACAGAGGCTTAAAGAGATCGATCTGCCAAATGCATAGATCGATCTGCTGTTTAACAGAGGCTTAAAGAGATCGATCTTATGGGTGAGAAGATCGATCTGCCTAGCTTAACCTTTATGCTTTAGGCTTATTTGAAGTATGGAGATCGATCTATATTGATAGGAGATCGATCTCTCATACTTTTTGCTCAGAAAAATCATTGAAAAACTCTTTTAAAAACAACTTAAAATCAAGATTTTGAAGCATATACATCTTAAAGGGCATTCATGAATCCTAATTCACCTCTAAGGACACAAAACCTATCTCTATCAAGTGGTTTGATGAATATATCAGCAATTTGACGTAAAGTGTCAATGTACTCTAGAATTATATCTCCCTTTTGAACATGGTCTCTAAGGAAATGATGCCTAATCTCAATGTGCTTAGTTCTAGAGTGTTGAATAGGATTTTTAGACAAATTGATGGCACTGGTATTATCACATTTAATTGAGACTTGTTTCATGTCAATACCATAGTCTTTCATTTGTTGTTTAATCCACAACACTTGAGCACTACAACTACCTGCTGCTATGTATTCAGCTTCAGTTGTGGACTGAGCCACACTATTTTGTTTCTTAGAGAACCAGGAGATTAATCTATTCCCTAAGAATTGACAGGTACCTGAAGTACTTTTCCTATCTATTTTGCATCCCCCAAAGTCTGCATCGAAAATGCATGAAGTGTAAAAGTGGAGTCCTTGGGGTACCAAAGTCTTAGAGAGGGAGTGTCCTTAAGGTATCTAAAGATCATTTTGGTTGCTAATAAGTGTGATTCCCTAGGAGAGGATTGAAATCTAGCATAAAGGCATACACTAAATAAAATGTCTGGTCTACTTGCAGTTAAATAGAGCAATGAACCAATCATAGACCTATAGAGTTTAGTGTCTACACACTTACCACTTTCATCTTTATCAAAATTGATGTTGGTGCCCATTGGAGTTGCTTGAGGTTTGCAATTGTCCATTCCAAATCGTTTGAGCAAATCCTTAGTATACTTTGCTTGATTGATGAAGGTTCCTTCCTTTGTTTGCTTCACTTGAAGTCCCAAGAAGAAAGTGAGCTCTCCCGTCATGCTCATTTCAAATTCAACTTGCATGATCTTAGCAAACTCTTGGCATAAAGATTCATTAGTTGATCCAAAAATAATATCATCTACATACACTTGAACAACTAGTAAATCTTTATTTTTATTTTTGATAAATAAAGTGGTATCTACTTTTCCTCTTGAAAATCCTTTTTCTATTAAGAATTTTGACAACCTTTCATACCATGCTTTAGGAGCTTGTTTCAAACCATAGAGTGCCTTAGTTTGAAAACATGTTCAGGAAATTCATGATTTTCAAAGCCGGGAGGTTGTTCAACATACACTTCTTCATTAATGAAACCATTTAAAAATGCACTCTTTATATCCATTTGATATAACTTGAAGTTTTTATAACATGCAAAGGCAAGTAGCATTCTAATTGCTTCTAATCTAGCTACCGATGCATAAGTTTCATCATAGTCTATTCCTTCCTCTTGTCTATAACCTTGTGCAACTAATCTAGCCTTGTTTCTTATGATCATACTATTTTCATCCATCTTGTTCTTGAATATCCATTTAGTTCCAATTATAGAGTGATCACTAGGCCTAGGGACTAGTTTCCACACTTTGCTTCTTTCAAATTGATTTAATTCTTCTTGCATTGCTAAGAACCAATTATTGTCATCTAAGGCTTCATTGACATTTCTAGGTTCTATTTGAGACACAAAGGCTATATATTGACACATATTCCTTAGAGATGATCTAGTTCTAACTCCAAGAGTTGGATCTCCCACTATTTCACAATCTTTTACATATCCTAATTCTCTTGGTGCTCTAGACTCTCTCTCTAACATCTCTATTTCTTCTTCATCTTCTTTATTTAAGTCAAGTTTTTCTAATAGATCTTCTTCTAAGTTTGAAATTTCCTCTAAGTTTTCATCGAATATTCCTACATCCTCTTCATTGGTTGAATCTTTAGGTAAATCATTTGACTTATCAAATATTACATGAATTGATTCTTCAACCATCAATGTTCTTTTGTTATATACCCTATAAGCCTTTGAATTTAAGGAATATCCTAGAAAGATTCCCTCATCACTCTTGGCATCAAATTTTTCTAAATTATCTTTCCCATTATTTAAGACAAAACATTTGCAGCCAGAAGGATGGAAGTAGCTAATGTTAGGCTTCTTACCTTTGTAAAGCTCATAAGGAGTTTTCTTTAGCATGGGTCTAATCATGGCTCTATTAATGATATAGCAAGATGTATTTATAGCTTCAGCCCAAAAATATTTTGGTAAATTATTTTCACACAACATGGTTCTAGCCATTTCTTCCAATGTTTTATTTCTTCTCTCAACCACTCCATTTTGTTGTGGTGTCCTAGGGGCTGAAAAATTATGGCTAATTCCTTGATCATTGCAATACTCATCAAATCCTATATTTTCAAACTCTTTGCCATGATCACTTCTAATACTAGTTATTGTATATCCTTTTTCATTTTGAGTCACTTTTGTATAAGCTATGAACTTTTCTAAAGCTTCATTTTTCACTCTCAAAAAGAACACCCAAGTGAACCTAGTGTAATCATCAACTATTACAAATCCATAGTGTTTCCCACCAAGGCTTGTTGTTCTAGTTGGTCCAAATAAATCTAGATGGAGTAATTGAAGAGGCCTAGTGGTGGATACACTATTCTTAGGCTTAAATGTTGTCCTTTTATGTTTTCCTTTAACACAAGCTTCAAATATTTTTTCATAGTCAAAGGATAACTTGGGTAATCTTATAACTAGACCCTTTCTAGCTAACTTAGATAACACATGCATGCTAGCATGACCTAGTCTTCTATGCCATAACCAAGATTCTTTTTCATTGTCTACCATTAGGCATATGTTTTCATTTTTGAGTTCATTAAGATAGACAATGTATATATTACCTTGCCTATGACCTAGAAAAAGAACTTTATTTAACTTAGGATCTATAACATGACATTTCATGCAATCAAAAATTACTTTGTAACCTTTGTCACAAAGTTGACTTATGCTTAGTAAGTTATGCTTTAGACCCCTAACAAGCAATACTTTTTCTAATGAAAAATAGTCATTACCTATTGAGCCACTCCCTTCAACTTGGCCTTTGGAGTTGTCCCCAAACATGACTTCTCCACCAACCTTTGATTTAAATGAGTTGAAGTGGCTCTTCTCGCCCGTCATGTGCCTTGAGCATCCACTGTCCAAGTACCAAGCTTCTTTTGTTTTAGCTTTGTGGCAATACTCAATTACCTACAATCAAAAATCAAACTCATATCTTAGGTACCCAAATTCTCTTGGGTCCTTTGAGGTTAGTGAATGCAATTCTTGATCCCTTTGGGATCCATTTTGCCAATGCATTAAAATCTTTTGAGTTAATTACTTCTTTTGGAACCCACATTCTTTTTACTATTTTTCCTTTAAGAGTGGTCATCTTCATATTGCAATTATGTGATGCATGTCCCTTCCTATTACAATATGAACAAGTAGTTGAAGGTTTATTCATGCTCTTTCTAGCAATGAAGCTTTTGAGATGAGTCTCTCTACTTTTTGCATTATATCCTAACCCATTTTTATCAAAGAATGCCCTTTGAGTTTCTAACATGTTATCTAACTTTTGCTAACCCATATAAAATCTATTAAAGGAATTATGTAGATTACTATTTTTTTCTTTTAAGTCACAAATTTCAAGATTCGTAATTTCTAGTTTCTTTTCACATTCTAATTTGTCCTCTAGAATTAACTCATTTTCTTTCTTTAATTTAGATATTATCTTCTTATATTTCATACTCATGCATTCATATTCCAATGCAAGATCATCAAAGGCATCTTGCAATTCATCAAAAGAGTATTCATTGAGGTTTGAAGTTACCTTTTCATCCTCAATAGCCATGAAGCACAAGTTGGCAATGTCCTCATTTGAGTCATCATCGGAGCAGTCACTGTCGCTCCATGTAGCCACCATTACCTTCTTTTTGTGAAATCTATCATTGGACCTTTTAAGAAGAGGGCAGTTAAACTTAATGTGTCCTGGTTTTTTACATTCATAACACACAATTGTATCTTTTCTTCCTACCTCTTCTTGATCTCTCTTGTGGTTTCTCCTATTACTACCACTGGCTCTCATTCTCATGAATTTGTTAAACCTTTTGGCAAACATTGCCATCTCAAGATCTTCTTCACTACCACTCTCATTTTTAATCTCCTCTTGAGTAATAGATTTTAGAGCAACTCCCACTTTCTTGGGTGGCTCTTCATTTCTTCTTAATTTCATCTCATAAGTGAGTAGTGAACCTATTAATTCATCTAGTGACAATGTGTGAGGGTCCTTGGATTCCTCAATTGTAGTCACTTTAGCCTCCCATGATTTTGGTAGGCTATTTAATATTTTCTTGACCATTTTTATATTAGAGTATATTTTTCCTAATGATTTTAATCCATTAATTACATCAGTGAATTTAGTAAACATATCACTGATTGACTCTCCTTCCTTCATCCTAAATAGCTCATAGTCATGTGTGAGCATTCTTACCTTAGTCTCCTTTACTTGGGTTGTACCCTCATGAGTTATTGCCAATTTGTCCCAAATTTGTTTGGCATCGTCACAACCGAAGACTCTATTGTATTCATTTGGCCCTAAAGCACAAAATAGGGTGTGCATGGCCTTAGCATTTAGCTGAGCACTTTTAACATCATTTAAATCCCATTCATCTTTTTCTTTAGGGATATCTCTTCCCTCTATTCTTTTTGTAGGGATTTGAGGTCCTTTAGTGATAATCCTTCATACTTCATAATCATTTGCTTGAATGAATAACATCATCCTAGTCTTCCAATAAGCATAATGTTCCCCATTGAACATAGGAGGCCTAACCGTAGAGTGCCCCTCTCCTACTAAGCTAATTGCTATATTGTTGTGAGCCATTAGATCGTTTCTAACTCTTAGGAAGTTATTCCTATGTGATCAAAGAGTCCTAGCTCTGATACCAATTGTTGGCTCTACCGAGAGGGGGGTGAATCGGTTTTCTAATGTTAATGGTAAATTTAAACTAATTTGAGCTTAATTAACAAATAATGAATAAGTAATAAAATGTATTAAACCAAATTAAAGCAAGGTAAGGAAGAGAATATCAAACACAGTCATTTATAGAGGTTTGGCCAATCTCTTGCCTACGTCCTCTCTCCTTGACCTTCTTGTCAAGTGCTTTCTTTCTCACTTTCAACAAAAGTTACACACTCCCTTTCCCAGGTTAAGGAATAACCTCTCTACCCTTTTTGTACAAAGAAGTATTCACCCTTTTACAAAGATTATCTCACTGAGGAACAATCCTCTTCTCTCTTAAAGCAAGGATGAATACAATATCAAGCTTTTTATGTGGGTAGGACAAATACAGCTTTTGCACACAAGCTTATACAACAAACTCAATAAATGAGGATTGAAGACAATTGGAATGAAAGAATTAAACTCTTGAGAATATACAGAATGTGCAGCAATAGTCTCTCTTTTCTCAGTGTCTTCAATGCTTGATTATATACTGAAGGATTGGTAATTTGAGCATTTAATGCTGTTTTTCCCGTTGAGATTTTGCAGAAAGAGCCGTTGGAAACCTCCAGTAGAATGCCAGATCGATCTGCCATCTTTGACCAGATCGATCTCTTAGTTATAATCCCTGCAAGATCAAGGCAAAAAGAAGCAAGGAGATCGATCTCATATATGAGCAGATCAATCTCATAATTTGAAAATATTAGAGCAGATCGACCTGTCGAATAGGCAGATCGATCTTCCAATCTCGCTGTTTGAGGCATGATCGATCTATAGATCGATCTGCCAGGTAATCTCGTAGTGAGGAGATCGATCTCTCATTAACCCAGATCGATCTTCTTAGCTCTCTGACTTTGAGGAGATCGATCTCTTCCTATACCAGATCGATCTCATGAGCTCTCTGTTTTAGTATAGATCGATCTTATAGATCGATCTACTGCCTTTACCTTTGTTTTAGGGGAGATCGATCTCTTCCTAGACCAAATCGATCTTCTCAACATCCTGTAGTAGGCAGATCGATCTTATAACCCTTATAAAACGATCTTAGCTTCCTTAATACCTTTGTACAGGTTCAAACCTTAGCAGATCGATCTCTCATCCTAGAAAACCCAGGAGATCGATCTCTCATATCACCAGATCGATCTCTCATCTCCAGGAACTTAATTTCTGGTACTGATAGCTTCTAAACATGTTTTTATATCATCTTTATATTATTGAATTTACATCTTTTGTCATTTCAAAATATATTAACTCAACAAGACTGGTCAGGTACCCAAGGGTACTGCTGTGAGACCAGATGAGACTGAGGCATGCTTCGCTAGACTTGAGTGGAGTATTAAGAGCCTGGCTGAGATTGTATTACAGCAAGCATCACTCAGGGCTAGAGATAGGCGAGATCCGACGGGACAGGCAACAACTGATCCCGAGATGTTGGCACAGGCCACAGAGTTACCCGAGGTTCAAGTTCAAGCTCAGGCTGCAGAGGCAGTGAGACCCCAGCCAGCTCAGGATGCTGGATATGAGTGTGACCTTGATAGATTTAGACATTTTTCGAAGTTTAGACCTCCAGTCTTCCATGGAAGCAAGGACCCAGTAGTAGCTGAGGATTGGGTGTATCAGATGGAGAAGCTATATAGGCTTTTCAGGTGCACTACTACTGAGAGGGTTGCTTTTGTCGTATTTGTATTTCAGGGAGCGGCATAGCATTGGTGGAGATCTACAGAGCCTATTTTGAGAGCTCGTGTGATGCCCTGGAAGCGCGAAAAATAGGGCTAATTTAAAACTTTTTACTCATCAATTCACAATTAAGGGTGCATTCCTGTGCAGTGTCATACATCATCATAATTATCATGCCTCAGGATCTCATCATAATATAGTATCATATATATTACTCGATTCCAAGTTAATTAATCCTAATACATCCCGTACATCATTATACAATGAATGTCTGTAAATATAACTCTAGTCTGGGTACATGAATATTAAATATCTACCTCAATACACAAAATACGGCCTGGAGCTCAAGTCCTCCACTAGCCTCTAACCCGTACGTCACAGGGAACTCACTTCACTTGAAGCGATCTGGGGGGAAGAGAAAACAGGGTGAGCTTCCAAATCGCTCAGTAAGGGGGGTAAGGGAACTCAGTTATATAAACCATATCACACATCACAAATATGTATTTGTTTATGAAGCTCATTTGAAATCGTAGCATGAAAGTTCTCAAAACATCATCATCTCATAACTCATAAATCATGTGAAAACATGAAGGTAAAAAGGCTCAATATCGAGCACTCACAAGCATGTGTAAATATATGCGATAATGGCTGTTCTCAAAATATGTGATAAAAATCACCTCAGTAAATAGCACGTGACAAGGTCACAAAACACAACTCATGTGTAAAACGAGACTAGGCAATAAAACTCAATTAAAACTCATCATGGCACATCAAATATGTAATCTCCTCTAGGTGCGCATCCCAGGCATCCTCGTATAGAGGGAACGTCGACAATATGGTCGTATGCATGGTATATTAGACTTATATGTTACCAGAACAAGGCCCGGCCTTACATGCTACCAGAGCAATGCCTCGCCTCATGCACACTATCACGTGGTCCCTAGTCGGTTCCCAGGCGGCCCACTCTCTCGGTCTTACATGCTACCAAAGCAAGGCCACCCAGCGTTACCAGAACGGGGGTCATCTCACGTTACCAAAACGGAGGCATCTCTCGTTACCAAAATGGAGGAATATCGGACTTACATGCTACCAGAGCAAGGCCTCCCAACGCTACCAAAGCGGAGGAATAATCGGACTTACATGTTACCAGAACAAGGCCTGTGGTCCCTGGGTCGGTTCTCAGGCATCCCACTATATCGGTCTTACATGCTACCAGAGCAAGGCCCGATGTGTATTCAACATGACACGCCTAAGTCTCAATCATTAGCCATTATCTTACAAAGCGTTATGCCTTCACGTAGAACTCATAATGGTTTTCTCTCATAAAACTCATTTAAAACATTTGTGTACTCAACACAAAACATATTAAAACCGAGTTCCAACCAACAAAACACGCACACATTTTCTCAAATCTCAATATCGCCTTAACGTAGAGCCCAATTTACTTTTCACACAAACTCAAAGGTTTATAAAGCAATTTCACACTCAACTTATAAACTCATAAAATAATAGGCCCCAACTAGCTATAAAAACCGTGTGCAATTATATCACAACACAACACCAAACATGCTTGTATTCTCAAATCGTGGTTCATGCTACAAACAGTTCATCAAAACACATACACAAATGGTTTAGTTTTCCCTTACCTCTTTGCACCTCGTATAGTGCAATCGTTTCCCCCGTATCACGGACTAGCCTCGCATTCCACTCTGGAACTCCCGAGCTGTCCAAACGATGTTAAAACATCAATACTCATTATCATATTAACCTCAATTCTCAAAATCGAGCATAATTGCTCATAACACCTTAAATTTCTCAATTCTCATAACTCCATCACAAACCACAATCTCGCTCACAACACCTCAACATTCTATATTTCCTATGCCACAATATCTATGCTAATACACCACATTGTCTAAATCTCCATTTATAGCTCAAAAATTCCTAAATTTGCCAAAGTTGCTAAATATCATCATCACTCCAACTACATTGTAATTTCATCAATCCCTAATCATTTTTCAGCTATTTCAACACAATGCCAACAACCATTATCACCAAAATCATCTCAAATATAAGGATCGAGGTTTAGAAATTATCCAAAACTTGTGGAGAGCTTATCTCTTGCCTCGATTCGATCCATCTTTCGATTTCCAAGTATGTTGTTCTCCCTTGGATGAGGAACAACTTTCCTTCTTGCCACAACTTCTGATTTGGACGAAAATGGGTGCTTTGGATGAGTGAGAAAGCTAGGGCTTCGACAAAAATGGGGTTTAAAAGAGAGAGAAAATGAAATTGCAGGAGAAAGCATGGGTTCCTTATATAGACGGAGGGTAGGAGATCAATCTGGCTCTTGATGAGATCGATCTGCATTTAAAATTGGGGACGATTTAGGGTCATTTATGCCTAGGAGATCGATCTGTCGAGGGGTGAGATCGATCTCTTTATGGCTTTATGAGATCGATCTGCTCCTTTAGGAGATCGATCTTCTCCCAAACAGAAACATTTGGAGATCGATCCCTTCCTCATGAGATCGATCTTCTCTCAAACAGAATCATAAGGAGATCGATCCTCTTCCATTGGAGATCGATCTGCTCCTTAAATTCCTCCTTCCTTGTCATTTTTAACTCATCAGATCGATCTCTCCTTCTCCCAGATCGATCTGTCCTCATAGCTTCATACTTATTTTAAATACTTAACATATAAATCTCCAATTATCATTCCCACAATTCACTTAGCTCAATAAATTATACTTCAAGTTCATATTACATAATTAAAATATGTCTGAAATTCTCAGATCTCACAGCTCGATATGGTGAAGTCACATGAGAGATATTTTTGGATAGCTTTAGGAGGCAGTTTGTTCCTGCTACTGCACAGCAAAAGTTGAGGATGGAGTTTATGAGTTTGGTTCAGGGGAACCATTCTATTGACGAGTATGAGACTCAATTCATCTCTTTGGGGAGATATGATTTAGAGACGATGAGCAATGAGGATCGAAAGGTCCAGAAGTTTATAGATGGACTAAGACTAGCCATCAGATCTCGGTTGGCTCCCTTTGATGTTTCGACTTATAAGGAGGTAGTACATAGAGCTCAGTTGTGTGAGCAGGATTATGAACGAAACATCTTCGAGACAAGAAAGTTTAGTAGGAGACGAGACAGAGACCGAAAGAGACCCGGGAGAGACAGATTTGTCAAGAGAGGGATACGACTCTCTGATAAGAGGTCGAAGATTGAGGAAGTTCAGGTGAGGACAGATAAACCCCCTATTTTTCTGGCTTTACCACCAGCTAGAGGCATTGTCATTGGAGGACCACGCCCTACTACTGATCAATGTAGGCGATGTGGCAGATATCATGGTACCAGACCTTGTCTAATGCCTATAGTTACTACAGTAGTATCTTATCGTTGTGGGAGGCCAGGGCATGTGGTTAGAGATTGCCCAAAGAGACAAGACATTGCCCTACAGAAGGGCAAGGAGTCGAAGAGAGCTCCAGTTCAGGATCCTGCTCAGAAGAGGAGAGCTACTGCAGAAGAAAAAGGGAAACAAGTGATGGGTACAGGGCGAGTTCATGCTTTGGACCAGGATACGACAGATCAGTCGTCTGATGTGGTGAAAGGTACCATCCTGATCTTTGATTTAGAAGCATATGTTTTGATTGATCCTGGTGCCACTTATTCATTCGTATCACCTTAATTTGCATATAAATTGTCTAAGTATGTAACGCTTACCTCTTTGAGTAGTAAATTGTTAATACTTACCCCCATAAACACTAGTCAGCTAGTAGAGTATGTAGTCAGGGACTGTAAGTTGGAAGTCGGAGAAAAATAAATGTCAGCCGACCTTATTTTGATGTATATAAGGGACTTCGATGTCATACAAGGAATGGATTGGTTGGCTGCCAATCGTGTTGTGTTAGATTGCTTTTATAAGACGTTAACGTTTAATACCCCCGAAAGATGTGTTGTAAAATTTCCCTGAAAAGTAATGCAATCAGTGGTTGTTCTAAATGGAGCAATGAATTTTTTGCTGATTTTATGATTTATATTTTGAAGGATTCATCACATATGTGGTTGATACGGACTAGGTACGACCAGATTTGAGAGACATTCCAGTGGTTAGAGAGTTTCCTGATGTCTTTTCCTGAAGTTTGGGATAGATTTAGTACCTGGTACAGGACTGATTTCGAGACCACCATATAGGATGGCTTTGATTGAGTTGGAGGAGCTGAGGAAGCAGTTACAGGATTTGCTTGAGAAGGGGTTTGTGAGACCGAGCGTATCACCTCGGGGAGCTTCGGTCTTGTTTGTGAGAAAGAAAGATGGCAGCCTCTGATTGTGTATGGATTATAGATTGTTGAATAAGGCTACCATTAAGAGTAAGTATCCCCTTCCACGCATTGACGATTTATTGGATCAGCTTCAGGGAGCACAGGTCTTTTTTAAGATTGATCTGAGGTCTAGGTATCATCAGCTGAGGATACGGAGGGAGGATGTGCCCAAGACAGCATTTAGGACCCGTTATGGTCATTATGAGTTTTTGGTTATGCCATTCGAGTTGACTAATGCCCCCGCAGCATTCATGGCTTTGATGAACGATGTGTTTAAGGCATACCTGGATCGGTTTGTGATTGTGTTTATCGATGATATTTTGGTATACTCCAGATCTAGGGAGGACCACGAGCAGCACTTGAGGATAGTTCTACAGACCCTCAGAGAGAGACAGTTGTATGAGAAACTCGATAAATGTGACTTCTGGTTAGAGCAGATTTCTTTTCTGGGCCATGTAGTATCGAGGGATGGGGTGTCAGTGGACCCATCCAAGATTAAGGCAGTTGTTCAGTGGGAGCGGCCCAGGACAGTCACAGAGATTCATAGTTTTCTAGGTTTGGCAGGATACTACAGGAGATTTGTTGATGGTTTCTCCATATTAGCTGCTCTGTTGACACGTCTCACACGGAAGGATGTTGAGTTTGTGTAGGATGATGCCTGTGAGAGGAGTTTTCAGGAGCTGAAGTGTCGGTTGACCACTGCTCCAGTTCTCACCATACCTACCAGCTCAGGAGGTTTCTTGGTATATACAGATGCATCGCATCAGGGACTGGGCTGTGTATTGATGCAGGATGGGAGGGTAGTTGCCTATAGATCTAGACAGCTGAAAGATCACGAGAGGAACTATCAGACCCATGATTTAGAGTTGGCAGCCATAGTGTTTTCACTGAAGATATGGCACCATTACTTATATGGTGAGCAGTTTCAGATTTTTACAGACCATAAGACTCTAAAGTATTTATTCTCGTAGAAGGAACTGAACATGAGACAGAGGAGATGGCTCGAGCTCCTGAAGGATTATGATTATGAGATATTATACCATCCGGGTAAGGCTAATGTAGTTGCTGATGCTTTGAACAGGAAGAGCCTAGGGTTGGTATCATTTATGATGGTTCGAGAATATGACCTGCTAGAGCAGTTCGTGAGCCTCAGTTTGGACATAGCACCCCCTGAGATTGACAGAGTTGAGATCATTGCGAGCCTGAGGTTGGAGCCAGAGTTGATTGATCGTATTCGACAGGCTCAGCAGAGTGATCGGGTCAGGTACAGGTAGGTGCAGATACCAATTTTGCATTGAGTACTGATGGTTTACTAAGGTTTGGCGGTAGGATATGTGTTCCCGAGGATCCTGAGATCAGGAGGATGATTTTATCAGAGGCTCACTCAGCGAGGTATACAATACATCCGGGGAGTACGAAGATGTATCAGAATCTCCGGAGAGTTTATTGGTGGTCTGGAATGAAGAGAGACATAGCAGAGTATGTCGTAAGATGTCTCGTCTGTCAGCAGGTAAAGGTAGAGCATCAGAAGCCTACCGGATTATTGTAGCCTCTACCGATACCGACATGGAAGTGGGAGCATGTCACCATAGATTTTGTGACGAGATTACCGAGGACCCGTAGAGGTCACGATGCCATCTGGGTGATTGTGGATAGACTGATGAAGTCCACCCATTTCTTAGCTATGAGAGCTACGGATGCTCTGAGTACGTTGGCGAACATATATGTTCGAGAGATTGTCAGGCCACATGGCGTTCCAGTGATCATTGTTTCTAATAGGGATGCCCGCTTCACTTCCTATTTTTAGGAACACTTTCAGGAAGCGTTGGGGACCCAGTTGAGATTTAGCACCACTTTCCAACCTCAGACAAATGGTCAGTCAAAGAGGACTATACAGACTCTGGAGGATATGTTGAGAGCGTGTGTGCTGAATTTTGGAGGCTCCTGGGATGATCATTTGCCGTTAGCCGAATTCGCCTACAATAACAGTTAGCACTCGAGTATCGGGATGGCACCGTATGAGGCACTGTATAGTAACAGATGTCGTTCCCCTATTGGATGGGAAGAAATTGGTGACAGACTCTTATTTGCTCCTGACTTGGTGCAACAGGCCTCTGAGGATGTCAGATTGATATGCGATAGATTACAGACAGCTCAGAGCCGACAGAAGAGTTATACTGACAGGAACCGCAGACCACTAGAGTTTGCAGAGGGTGAGTCGGTGTTTTTAAGAGTTTCTCCTTCCAAGTGTATCATGAGGTTCGGTAAGAAAGGTAAACTGAGCCCTCGTTTTATTGGACCCTTTGAGATTCTAGAGCGAGTGGGAGATAAGGCCTATAGATTGGCATTGCCACTAGAGTTGGCAGTGTACACAGTGTCTTCCACATTTCTATGCTTCGGAAGTACCATCCGGATTAGTCACATGTGATTCACTACAAGCCGTTAGAGCTCAGTGACAGTATGACCTATGTTGAGAGACCGGTTTGGATTTTGGATAGGAATGAGAAGGTATTGCGATCAAGACGATCTCCCTAGTGAAGGTTCAGTGGCAGTATCACACTCCGGAGGAAGCTACCTGGGAGCTAGAGAGTATGATGCAGGAGAAGTACTCGGAGTTGTGTACCGATTGATTTGGTTCTAATTTGGAGGACCAAATTCTTTTAGTGGGGGAGATTGTGAGATCCGCATCTTTGTATGATATTCCTTATGATTTTCATATTGTATGACATTATTATATGTTAATGGATTCATAAGATGGTTGATTCGGATCTGATAAATGTGGATGAAATGAAATAAGGTACGTAAAATCGCATAAGGATAAATCGAGAAAGCAGGGACCCAACAAGTTCGTTTAAGGAATTTAATCGAGTTGACTGAAAATAAGGAATTGAAAATAGGAAAAAGATTGTGGATTTACGAAAGAAAGTCAATTCAATTTAGTACCGAACACGTGCAAGGGTAAAATGGTCAAAAGACCAAAATTCGATATAAATTCGATAACTAATTTTCATTAAAATATAGAATTTGCGAAATCTGAATCAATACCAAGGAAAATATTTAAATTCGAGTCCGATTGATCTAGATATTAATTTATGGGAATTAATCGAAATTAATTCGAAATTAATCGGGATTTTTAATTCGAAAAATTATTCCAAAAATAATCAAAAAATATACAGGAAAAGACGAAAATAGACTAAGAAATCCATTTATTGATTAAATGGATAAATTAATAATTTTTAAGATATTTTTTAGAGATATTTAGGTATTTTTAATATATTTAATTGATTAAAATAATAATAAATAAATTAATTAATAAATAAATAAACGAAAATATGAAAATTTTCGGGGAGAGAGAAACGCAGAAAATAGAACCCAGCAACCCACCAAACCCGACAGCCAACCTGTGACCCCCGACGAGCCACCGGCGACCGAGGGACCCAACAAATGGTCGGAGACGATGGAGCACAGTCTGGCGAACCCAACGGTACCAGTAACACACGCTGACGACCCTTATTTTCGGCGAATCAACGGACGAAAAATCGTGGTAGAAAACGCGTTGGTTCCGGTGAACGACATTGTCCCAGCTCCGATTCGACCCAGCCGAGCACTCCCCTGGTCGAGGCGATTCTTTTGAGCCAAGTGGCGGCTGACGAGACGGTCGAGATCGCTGGCGACGACAAACGGGCCAAAACGGCACCGTAGCAAAGAAGGAAGAAAAAGAAAAAAAGAAAAGAAAAAGAAAAAGAAAAAAAAATGGAAGAAAGTGTACCCGGGGACGACTCGAAATTCGGGTAAGTGACCGAGGGTCGGGATTGACCTGGTGATAAATCCTGGGAATTCAATTTAATATTTTATTGATGGAAAATGACTCGGATTTGCATAATTGTACAGTGTTACTACAGAGCCCGAACGAGAGCCGATTTAGCTATGATTTTCGTGTCCCACATCGTATTGGGTAAGTACATTTTAATTACAATAATATGAGTCCTTAAATGCAGAGTTAATATTATTTTACGGAATTTACGGATTAATTCTGTATAAAAGGAATTTTATTCAAAATTTCAAAGTAATTATCGTAAATTATATCCAGGCTATCCAATGAGCTTGGAACGAAGCCCGATGATTAAGCCAAATGAGCCCAGTAAACCCGAAGAAGGGATTTAAAAAGTGAAAACGGGCTGAAAAAGGGGTCGAGGCCCATTAAAGTGCAATCGGGCCCAATAGAGTAAAACGGGCCCAAAGCTTTAGATTCGATCAGTAAGAGTGAAATACTGATCAGTATATTTGAACTGAACCCATATGTGGTTATATGCAGCACCGTAGACGAGCGAATTGGACTGAGAGACCTGGTACGACCATGTCGGGATAAGCTCGCGCGTGATTCCAGGTAAGGGAATTTTTTTAGCACTTAGAGGTAGTTGTACATAGTTTCGAGGGGATTTACATTACGTTAAATTCATTAGGCTACCCGAAAACAGAATAATAATTTTTGCGAAAAAATATGGAAATAGTGACAAATGACTATTTTGCCCCCAGTTAGGAAAATTTCAAAAAGGATAGTAAGGCAACGAAATTGCATGAAATTCATGATTTTAATGTTTTCATGATGATGTTGCTTTAATTCAAGCAATTTATGGATAGGTTGGCTATTATTTTCATGTTTTAAATGAAAAGGCACAGGTTAGGTGCCAATTGATATTTATTTAACATGTTTTGATAAAATTGAGCCACCTATCAGTGTTATATGAGTTGAAATCGTGCTTGAGCACTACTCGCACCGGATTTTATATTTTAACTCATACACTGCTCACCCTTTCATTTTCCACCCACTTTCAGAGTTTCCACCATAGAGATAGCGGGTGTAGAGAGTAGACGACATAGTTGATTTTCTATGATTCCCATTGACTGTCAGGTATACACCACGTACATAATTTTGTATTAGTATGCTTACAACACAGTATTGTATATGAAGGAATATTTGGGGATGTAAATATAAAATCATGTGATGTATAAACATACCGACCACTCTAGTATAATATGATTGATGTCAGTATATATATATATATAGATATATATATATATATATATATATATATGTATATATGTACGTGTGATATTTTAATGGTTAAAAAGGGTATATCGATATTGATTCACAGCTCGACCTGTTTAGAGGGATATGTCACGAGGAGATAAGAAAGATTTTTCAAAAGCGAAAAATTTGTACTGATTTTTTGTAGTATTGGGTCGTGATAATAGGGTTCGGGTTTTGTAATTATTAATCGGGTCGGGGTCGGGTAGTCCAAAATTAGTAGGTACCCATCCCGTTTACATTCTTATGTACATTTAGTTAATTTATTTTCTTAAAAAAAATTGGCACAAATTTTTTGAACTCTTTTATGTTTTTAAAGAGGGTAATGAGGAACAAGAATAAACCTACTTAAAAAAAGTAATGAAAATAATTTATTTTATTATTTTTTTTCTCATTTTTCATTTTCACTTCTTTATATTTCCTTTTTCTGTATATAATTGTTCTTCAAGAAAATATAGCCTAAAAAACTTTTTAAAATACCAAAATTTAAAATTTTATGAATAAATCTGGGTACTTTAAAATATAAAATTGCATCTGTTCAGAAATTTTTTCGGTTTTTTTTTTTCATGGACCTTTTGGCTTTTGCTATGTTATTTCCCTTTGTTCTCTTAATCTCTTAAATATAAAATTTTAGCTTTCCGGTAAAAGAAATATAGGGATAAAGAAAAAAAAGGATGAAAATTTCTTTTATTATTTATTCTTTTATTTGGTTTTTACTTCTTTATTTATTTTTTCTTTCTCATAAATGCTTTTTTGTACAAAAATTATGATTTAATAAGTTGAGCCAAAATATAAAATATAAAAAATAATTTATTATGTTCTCAATAACAAAAAGCTACTTATATTAATGCATACAAAATAATATTGTTTAAAAATAAGTTATATCAATAAACCTTTAAAGCTATTCACCGAAATTATGCTCTTTAAAAACCTCTTGGTTTACACAAAAAATTATCCTCTTTAAAAAGCTAGCTTTCAGCTTATTATGCTTAGAAAATTATTATCTTCCATTTCAAATCTTGATCATATAAATTTATTATAATTATGTTAGCATTTAATTTCTCAATAATCTTTTAAAAATTTGGATGTTTGACTATTTTAATTAAAACAAGACAAAAATAATATGTAAGATTAAATTTGCAATTGTGGAATATATACTCGGTTTGAATTGTTAAATAGATAAAAAGCTAAGTTTCGGTTAATGTGCTGGCCGAAAGGGTAAAAAAAAAAAGTTATTACCAATATATATTTATTTATATTCTTATCATTAAAAATACGCATGTTAGAAGAAAAACATAAATATTTATAAAATATTAACTTTCGTGGTGAAATGCGGGGTTGCATTGCTGATATATATCGAGTCATTAACCAGTATCAACTATTTCCTTAAAAAAAAAACACACACACACACACACACAAAACACAAGAGAAAAAGAATGTGATGTGGCTCAAGTTTAGGTAGGTGAATTTGTCGCAGAAAACATTGTTTCAAGAAACAAAATTGAACGGATCTGAAAAAATCCCGCATATTATATATTTACAACTAGATGTGCATGTATCATGCTAAGGAACAAGAGGCCTGAAATTAATTAAATTAGACTTGACTACAATGTCGCATCAGACAAACGTTAGGCCTGAAATTCATGCAGATCGTGATCATCCAGGAGGCAGTCCTTTTTTAACCGTCTGCTTAAGGGAACAAATAAACTAAGCTGAAGATGAATGAAATATAGGTGATACAATGAAGCACAAAAGAGAAGGGTACCAGGTAGACATATGCTAAATACTTGAGCCACATAAGATTTATATCATATGAACAAAATATTGGGAAGCTCAAGCTACTTGTTTGGCCCATTTTATCGGAGGACAAAAGAATGAGTTCGGTCTTGGATTTTTGAGTGTTCGGACTAGGCCCAAGTTTTGGATATAGCCATCGCAAATTGCAACGAAGAGAGAGTAGCACAATCCACTGACATGTGGCTTATATAGCACCATAGTTTGCAACCTGCCTTATCTACTTGCTGTTGTGGTCGTTATAGCTTTGGTCATCTCCATAATATTGGATGGAAAACACACGCCAACAGTCACGCGAGTACTCCCAGTATCCTCTATCATGGCTTCCTCAACTCTCTCCCCTTCAGCTTCTTCCCAGGTATATCCCAGCACTTGTTGGGTAGTTAAATTGTAAATTCCTTCAAACTTGTTTAACTCAAATTTTGTGTTCTGTAACAGTTATGCTCCAGCAAGAGTGGCATGTTCTGCCCATCGCAAGCTTTTCTTGTGAAACCAACAAGGGCCCAGATGGTTCAAAAGGAGAAGGAAATGAGAATCACTTGTCAGGCCACTAGCATCCCTGCTGATAGAGTGCCAGACATGGGCAAGAGGCAGCTCATGAATCTGCTTCTTTTGGGGGCTATTTCACTCCCCACAGGTTTCATGTTGGTTCCTTATGCAGCCTTCTTTGTCCCTGCTGGGTACGTTCTCCTCCTCTTTCCTTGTTGAGTTCCTAATGAGAGTGGTAATTAATGCCTCTATCTGATTCTTATAGCTGATTTACTAAGTTTGTAGGAAAAGTTACTTGAAAATATGCTAAATTCAATACAGTAGGAAAAGTTACTACCATTGCTTTACAAATTTTGAAATGATAAATCTCCTTTAAGTACCTTGAAAATATGCTAAATTCAATACAGTAGAAGTTTAGCAACATGATTGTGGTATGGTTTGAGCACAAGCATAAAAGTGGTTTCTTCCATGCTAGTTAATTAAGTTTCACCTAATTGACCTCCCATAGTGAGTATGGCCCCCCAGTTTATTTGAACCAAATTCCCCATTATATCTAGCTCCAGTTTTCTGATAGTAAATTTATAATTGAGCCTTTGTTTTATTATTTATTAGCAAATTCTGAAACCTTGGCGAACTTAGCTATTCAACTGGTTGGCATCAAATATGAAATTATAAACCATTTAACTGTTTTTTTTCCCCAAATAAGTGGTCAATGAATTTTCTTAAAAAGAATTGCCTCTACTTGCTAGGCGATCTCATTTCTCTATTTGTACTAAATCTTTATTAAAATGAAATAACAGGGGCCGAGGTGCGGGTGGTGGTACCGTTGCCAAGGATGCAATTGGAAATGATGTTATTGCTGCTGAATGGCTTAAGACTCATGGCCCTGGGGACCGAACCCTGACTCAAGGATTGAAGGTAACTAGAGGATGTTAGTTACATTTTGTTCTAAATGAATGTTGAGACCATCCTAAGAGCACTCAACATGAAACTCTAAGAGCTCTGGTTTCTTCTTGGAAATTTTTTGCCATGGAAGTACTTACAATGCAAGGTTTTGGTGGTAAATGGCGACTTCTGCAAAGATGAGTTATGCTTGCAATCGATTGAGCTCAATCTTCTTTTCTGCTGAGGGTTTCTACCTATTGCTAATGTTTGGCATGATTAAACCTTAATAAAAGTACTAACTGCATTATGAATGTTGATTCTTTGCCAATGCCATATAGTAAGATATTTTAATAGATATATGGTTCTTTTACAGAAGAAGCATATAAAAATGCAAATGCGAAATAAGATTTTATCCTCATCTGTTTTATAAAAAGCATCATTTTCCGAAAATTCTACTATCAGGACATTGTGAAGAAGTATGTGAAGTTTAAAGACATTTTGGTTATTTATGAATTTTCAGGGAGACCCCACTTACCTAGTGGTGGAGAAAGACAGAACTCTTGCAACATATGGAATAAATGCTGTCTGTACTCACCTTGGATGCGTTGTTCCATGGAATCAAGCTGAGAACAAGTTTATATGCCCCTGCCACGGATCTCAGTACAACGAGCAAGGAAAAGTTGTGAGAGGACCTGCCCCCCTGGTGAGTGAAATTAACAGCGAAAAATATACATTTCAGTTAGTTCACTTCAACTTTAGGAAAAATCCGTCGAGATAATAATCACTAGGAAGCAACATTTACCTGCTCTGTGATGCTTTTCTTTATTAAAGAATCAGAGAATAGGTAAATCCATCTTAATGGACATTCAGAGACATGAAACTTAGTGCGCCCTCATGATTGCACAGAACTCATTGGCAAAGAAACGCAAACGTGCATTTAGTTTATTAGTCAAAATTTTCCACTTCCAAATTTTTTAGGTAAAGTGCATTTTTAGTTTCAATTTCTTTTTAGGTTTTATTTTAATCTTTAATCTTTAAAACGTTTTAAGAAAGTCCTGAACTTTTTTAAAAGATTGTCACTATAGTAGTCTTGCATAAAAATAGGAAAAGAAATTATAAAATGGGATAATGAATCAAGAATTGTTATTTTTTATTATCATACTAAAATGTATTTATTAAAAGCATAAAATTTTTAAAATATTACAAATAAAATAAAAGTATAATTTTGCTTATAATGTTAAAAGTTCAACTTAAAATTTGGAGCGAAAATGATACTCTAGTTTTCTTTTGAATAATTTTAAAAATTTTAACTTCTTTTTAATATATACATTTTTGATATAATAGAAAATAATTTTTTTTTGGATATAATAGAAAAGAATAATAATTTTTGGTTCATTATTCTGATTTTATTTTTATTCCTATTTATTAAGTTTTATTCCTAATATATTTACAAGTTTTTATAAAAAGATATAAAGTAAACTCCTATTAAAAGCAGAGCTTGCAATTTTAAAAAGAAAAAAAAATGAAACATAACCAAATAATTTTTTAAGAATTAATTGAACATAAGTAAATATTAATTAATAATCCAAAAAATTATTTTTTTTAAATCATTACGAGTATAATTTGAGACTTTTTACATTATGCTAACATAACATCACTAATTTAAGATCAATTTAGATAAACGGTAAAATTGATTCAAGTTACTATACTAGTGAGATTGATTACTATAACAATGAAATTAAAATCAGTAGTAGAATTTGTGTTTAGATATAAACGCAACAATAGCAATAAAGTGAACCATTAAAAATATTAAATTAAAAAATTTGTATATAATAAAATTTATAATATATATTTGATATTTTTAAAATTAAGAAATGTTTAAAAATTATTGAAACTTATTTTATATCAAATAATATTTTTACTAAATTAAAATTTATTAAAATGATTTTTACATCAAATAATAATTTTGTTATTAAATATTTGAGAATTATTTTTATGTATATTTTAATATTACTTAACATTTAAAATTTTTAAAATTTTATTTAATAAATAAAACATATTATTTTATATATTTATTTAAATATTATAATTAACTAATATATAATAGTGTAAATTTATTTATTCTATTAAATGAATAAATAATTTAAAAATGTTTAAATCTTGAAATGTAAAATAAATACATTAATATTTTTAAGTAAAAAAATTAATAAGTGAAAAATATTAAAATTTACATAAAAAAATGTCAAAATTGTAAAACCAAAATCTCATCGGAGGTGGGATTTTATATTGGACTCTAATGGCTCAAATCTAAATTTTGGAGAATAGCATAGTGAAAATTATTTCTCCGCGTGCTGCAATGCTTTCCAAGCAAGTTCCAATGGTGCGATCTGGTAAAAAATTTATTGATTGTACCATGTTGTGTCCTCATTTATATCCTAACGGGGCCTTATTTATACTGCGATCTATTGAGAAAATATTTTATTAAAAGTAATTTATTAAGTTCATTTAAAAATTGAGGAACTCTTACTATTTAAATTTAAAACTATAGTTAGGATAAAAATATTATTAATTAAGTCTTTTAATATATATATATATATATATATATATATATAAAAGCTTTTTATTTTAGGAAATAAATGTCAACAGTATAAGAGTCGAAATCATTTGAGTATATTGTATTTAAAAAATTAATTTATTTTTAATAGGATTCAATTTATTTTTTTTTTTACAAATTTCGTAAATATTAGAGAAATAAAATTTAGTAAAACAAAAATAAAAAAATAAATTAGAGAATGGATAGAGAATTATTAGTCTTTTCTATCACATAGAAATTGATTTATTATAAAGAAAATAAAATTTTTAAATTATTAAGAAGAAAAATGAAGTATCATTTTATTTTTCTTGATTTTAATTTGAATTTTAAAATATGAAGCAAAAATGATATTTTCTCTCCCTTTAAAATAATTAAGAATGATATTTTCTTTTAAAGAAATATATTTTGGTTTGACAACAATGAATAATAATTGTAAGTCCATTATCCTATTTTATATTTTCTCATGTTTTTATGCTAGAGGACTGTAATGATGCACTTTTAAAAAGATTTTGGACTTTTATAAAACAATTTAAAAATTAAAAATCAAAATAATATCCAAATTAAAGGTTTAGGACTGCAAATATATTTTATTCCTTTGTTTAATTTTTATCTCATTCTTTGTTTATAATGAATTAATAACCAACTACACTGTCTTTTTTGGAACAGTCCTTGGCATTGGCTCATGCTGACATTGATGAAGGAAAGGTAGTCTTTGTTCCCTGGGTTGAAACAGATTTCAGAACTGGTGAAGCTCCATGGTGGGCTTGATATCTTCGCACTTCATTCTCGGTTTGGATATTTAAGATTCATTCAACATTTCAACATGAAGTACGTTTTACAACGTTGCTAAAATCCTGTACCATAGAGTTATCCTTTGTATAATGCAGTTTGCAAGACGGAAGAAACTATGTAATTCCAAAAGTAAACATGGCATCGCACTAATGTTCTTATGGTGTTCAAAAATTTTCTTTTTGTTGTTGCTTACTTTCAACGGTAACGAATTGTTGACGTTTTCGCCTTAATTTTTGTATCACATGCTATTAAAGGTTTTGCAAGAAAAATAATAATTAGAGGGACACAAATGTTTTTCTGTGTAAGCATTCCGATACTTAAGTTAGATAGAGAGCTTGACAGAGTTTTAATAAAGAAAATAAAGATCTCATTCCCTAGATCTTATCTGATCCTTTTTTATAGAGGTTGATTTCAGCTTTAATTACGTATTTATTTACTAATTAAATATTTTTATTGTTCTGTAAATCCTGCATAATTAAAAATATTTAAGGGTAAAATCGTCAGAATTAATTTTAACGCAGGGTCCCTTGACAGCATAAAATTTTGTCATAAAAAAAATCTGTTTTCTATTTATTGTGGGCGCGCCACCACACTCATGGGCTCTCGTCCATGAACATGCATAGGCGGGAGACCCCTCCCGCATTCAAGCGGAAGGGTGTCTCCCGCATATATCCTCGCGCATATGCAGGAGGATAAAACTACGCCACGTGGCGCCTTCAGTTGTCGCGACGCGGCGAATTTAAGTGGGGTCACGTGACGCATTTTGGTTGCACCACGGAGGGCACTCTGATTGGTGTTCGTAATCCGAATTTTTCTTTTCGGCAATAGCATGCGAGATTGCGCGCTTAAACGTGTCTATTTTTCATTAATCATGTCTCTCGAGTTATATATATATATATATATATATGTATATATATATATATATATATATATATATATATGTATATTAGATTTAAAATTTAGTCAGATCTAATTATTCACAACAATTGTTCCCCACTCTTTCGCTAGATATAACCTTGCGAAAAAATACATATATTCTCGACGTAGTCTCAGATCAAGTTCTCACTTTGAACTCTGAAGTCAAATTTTCAAGTCAAACTCTGCCGTCAAATTCTCAAGTCAAACTCTAAGGTCAAATTCTTAAGTCAAAATCTCCGGCTGAGGATATCTGCTCAAATTTTCATATTTTCTAATCGTCGATTTTATTGTTTGCTCCCCAATAGCCGGACAAGGTAGCAAAAAAATAATTTTAGGTTACTCTTCCAAGCTTAGGGAATCTGACATTCAATTTATTCGTAATGCTTTTCTTCTTCCTGAATGTTACTCTTATAGGCTCCCAACTAAATATAGGACACACTCCTCAAGCTGTTAATAGCGGCGTTCTTGTACATCAAGCCTTATTTGACTTTCGTTTTCTTTATGAGTATGGCTTATTTCGAGGGGGTGGTTTTCCTTGTGCACTTTTTATTTTGAGCCTTTATTAATTTGAGTGCGTGACTTATTTCGTGTATTTTTCGCTTCAAGCCTTTGTACTATTTCTTGGTGGTTTACCTTGCGCACTTTTCGCTTCAAGCCCTTGTTATTTTGAGTACGTGGCTTACCTCGCGCATTTTTCGCTTCAAGCCCTTACACATTTTCTTTGTGGCTTACCTCGCACATTTTTCACTTCAAGCCCTTTGTTTAGGTGCGTGACTTATCTCACGCATTTTTTGCTTCAAGTCCTTTGTTTGGGTGCTTGACTTACCTCACGCATTTTTTGCTTCAAACCCTTGTACATTTTCTTTGTGATTTACCTCGCGCATTTTTCGCTTCAAGCCCTTTGTTTGGGTGCGTAGCTTACCTCACGCGTTTTTCACTTCAAACCCTTGCACATTTTTTTTGTGACTCACCTCGCGCATTTTTCGCTTCAAGCCCATGCACATTTTCTTTGTGGCTTCCCTCGCGCATTTTTCGCTTCAAGCCTTTACACATTTTTTTTTTGTGGTTTACCTCGAGCATTTTTTGCTTCAAGCCCTTTGTTTGGATGCGTGGCTTACCTTGCGCATTTTTTGCTTCAAGCCCTTGCACATTTTCTTTGTGGCTTACCTCGCGCATTTTTCACTTCAAGCCCTTAGTACGATTAATCAACTATCAATTATTTGAAAACCTCAATAGGTAATACCAATATGACATAAATCACAGTTCAACAAATAAAATTTCAACCTATAGTTTAATAACAAGAAATAACATTAAATGAATTAAAGTCTCATTGCCAGTATGGTTTTAAGTGTTTGGTACTCCACGTCTTTGCTATTGTCACGACCCTCCGTGACTTAACCAGAATCGCTACAAATTTTTCACTTTCTACTTACCTTTCTTCTTGTCAACAGTTGGGCTATGATTCGATATTAGCATCCACGCTTATCATACCATTCATTATCATACATACATGTCAATATACTATCTACTGACTGTAATTTCTTTTATAATATAAGTGAGCTCGTATAAAATCTAATACAAATACATTCCCCATAATTTACATCATTTACATTAACGTGCTGTTTATATGTTTAGATACAGAACCATACAAAATATGTATAGTTCTCAAATGTAGGCATTTCGTGCAAAACAATGCATCTGTATAATTTCACAATGCGTTTAGAGAAATCATGTCATTTATATTCAAATCATAGTAAATATGGCATTTAAATCATTCATAGCACAACAATCGGATTTCAACCCATCCCTCAGGTTTATCCGTATAAATAAATCAATCAAGTGATATCTCATGTGAGACTCTGTGGTGAAATGCAATAATATACTGGACTATGGCCATATCCTATAATGGTGATCCCAGGCTACACAGGCATCGGTGTGCGGGGCATCACGACTGCAACGAGAGGGGTGTCAGTCCATCGCAACGGGAGGGGGGTCAGTCCATCACAACCGCCAGCTATAAACTTCTCAACTCCACAACAACACGCAGTACAATGTACTCCATGCCACTCGCAGGTAGAACGTACACCCATGACCCTATCTCAATGGATAATCAATACCACGTCTCTAAATCACATGCGAACCTCTTATAGTGTGACACTCAGTCTACACAAGGAAATCAGCATTGTTTTTCAACATGTCTTATATATCACATAAAATACAGTGCGCGCCTTTGAGCGCGACTCACAATCGACACTCCGCTCAAACACTGTTTCACATAAAAAACTCGAACTCTAGTGTGAGTAAACCTCCAGCACTAGGTCATGCATAGTTCATGTTTCAAATTAAGTACGAACAATCGCTTCAGTACCATGCTATGTACAAAACTCATCAAATCAAGTACGAGCAAATCGCTCAAGTACTATGTCATTTATAAATCATGAAATATCAAGTATGAGCAACGCTCTAGCACTCTGTCATGTATCTCATGTAAAATTTGAGTACGAGTAATAACTCCAGCACTCTATCATGCATGTCATGAAAATCTAGTGTGAATCACATATCAGCACTAATATATGTGGAAAATATATGAAATCAAGTGCGAGCTGTGCTCTAGCACGATTTATCCTCACAAAATTTGATAAACGGCTCTTTAAAAATGAATGATTCTCAAAACATCAAAATCAACACTATAAATTGTGCTAGTTTTCATCAACCAAGAAAACATTAGCCCATCTACCTACTCTTCTGCTAAACAACAGTAAAAACACTCAATAGTGGTTTTCCATGCTTTTTACAACTTTTCTCAAAAGTTGACTTTTTTCCTAACTAAGGGTAAAATCATAATTTACCACTATCGGGTCATTATAATTATTATTCACTTTCTCTGATCCTCAGAGTTTATAAGTGAATGTAAAAGCAGACGAAAATACGTGCAGGTATCTATAACTACTCACAAAAGTCCCTTACTCGCAATCACTCGAGAAATTTTACTTTCTCCACGCTACTCGATCCAACAGTCCGATTAGCTCCTCTAAAAATCTCTAGAGCTGCATATAACCGTTCATAAGGTTAATTTTACTTTTTCTACTGTATTTCACATATAATACATCCTATTTCACTTAATGGGCTTTAATAAACCTTAATCGGCCTAACTCTGCCTTAAGCTCATTTCCATTTTACTATTCATTTTTCATTGGGCCTATTGGGCTTGTGGGGCCCACCAACTCTTATTGGGCTTATCCGAGACCCTTTACATCACATTGGGCCAAAACAAATTGGGCTTGGCCCATTGGACCTCTCGACCACATGCCATGGCCGAGACCACGCATGCCTAGCTATGCCGAGCACCACGCCACCATCGGCCATTTGCTAGTCAATTCTCTTAGGCATTTTCACAAACACTTGGTTGGCAATGTTCTTAAGCTTCACTTAGTTCATTTAGGCATTTTATCAAACACCTTAATTGCCAACTAAATTCATCCACCAATTGATAAATTTGATTAATTCTAGCTATACCATAATTATTAACACATGTATATTAACTCATTCCTGCCTTAAAATCTTATGGGCATTTATCAATTTATCACTACTCACTCTCGGCCAATCCATGTTCATAGTGATTTCATGTATTTCAATACTTAAAACATATATCATTATACTTAGAATAATTCATACATTAACATATATGAATTTGAAAGCTTAAAATTATACCTAGTATATGCGTTCACAATTGGCCGAATCTTTGAAGCCTCTCGGTTTGCATACTATGGCTCCTTGATGCCAATTCCAACATATGTTAATCCTCTCTCAATTTGGAACAACTTTCATTAAGAATGCAAGTTCCAAATATGCCTTTTTCCTAGTTCATTACTTAGCTATATGTGTTTTAATGGTTTCCTTCTTCTAGCCAAACTCTTAAGGAAGAAGATGTAGTTGTGTTGGCTGATTTATAAGTCCATTACTTAGTCATTAAGCCTTACTTTTCAGCTAACAAAATTCAATTTGAATTGATTTAGGTAATGATTACCAATTTGGTTATGGTTACCTTTACTAATGGGCTTGATTTTTACCTATTTGGGCCTAACATTTGGGCTTCTCGGTTTGGCCCTTCCTAATGGGTTTTTGGGCTGAAATTTTTACTATACATCGAGCCTTTAATTGTCTAAATATTGGCCTACCAATCGGTCCAACAATTCTGTCTAATGGACCTAAGAAATTCGATCTACACTTATTATACCTTAATGGGCTTTAAAATCTTCACTTTGACCCATTACGTTTTTACTTGTTAAATTTAACCCGAAATTCATTCGAATAAATTTTTCTTACTTCCGGAGATGATTATCTTGTATTTTTACAAAAAATATTTTTCTCCAAATTTTTCTCCACAGAGGTTAATTTTTAACCATGGTTAGTCAACTATGGTAAAAGTCCACTTTTCCTAACTACAGTTGACTTTTTCCTTAATCATTGACCACGTTGACTTTTTTTCAAAAATTTGAAAGTGTCATATCTTATGGTTTACACTCTCGTCTTTACGTTTTAACCATTTCTGGTAGGTAAATATACCTTAAATGCCTTAAACCGTTGAAAAGGTTCGTTTTACCCCTTTTTCGGCTTTTACTCTTGTTCGGGACTAAATGAAACTGACTTTCCTTCATGAACTCCCTATATTTTCTCATTTTAAGTTCTTTTCTTCAATCAGAATGACTCAGATTCACTCGGTTTAGTCATGTGGCTCTTATAGCCCTTTTTCAACTTTTATGTAGCTTTGAAGTGTTATAACATTTTACTAACACTTGAATCTAGTAAATACTCTTCTTATGATTTAATTTACTTAATACATCATCTGTACATATATAAATCATAAAGAACAAGCTACATAAAAACACGGGTCTTACAATCCTCCCCAACTAAGAAAATTTGGTCTTCCAAATTAGAACCAAATCAGTCGTCAAACAGCTGGGGGTACTTCTCTCGTATCAGGCTCTCTAGCTCCCAAGTAGCTTCCTCTAAAGTGTGATGCCGCTAGAGAACCTTCACTAATCTGATAGTCTTCGATCTTAAGACCTTCTCCTTCCTATCTAGTATCAAAATCGATCTCTCAACATATGACATGTCCTCTTTGAGCTCCAACGACTCATAACTAATCACATGTGCCGGATCCGGGTGATGCTTCCGAAGCATCGAAATATGAAAGACGTTATGGACACCTGATAAGTTCGGTGGCAATGCCAACCTGTAAGCCTTATCTCCCACTCGATCAAGTATCCCAAAGGGTCCAATGTAGTGAGGACTCAATTTTCCTCTCTTTCCAAATCTTGCTATACCCTTGGAAGGAGAAACTTTCAGAAACACTGATTCACCAACAACAAACTCTAGTGGCCTTCGTCTCTTGTCAGTGTAACTCTTTTGTCTACTCTGAGCTATCCTCAGTCTCTCTACTATCAAGTGGACATCCTCAAAGGCTTGTGTAACCAAATCAGGAGCAAAAATCTTACAGTCACCCACTTCTTCTGATCCGATAGGGGAACGACATCTACGACAATATAAAGCCTCATATGGTGCCATCTCGATACTAGTATGGTAACTGTTGTTGTAGGCGAACTCGGCTAGTGGCAAGTGATCATCCCAAGAGCCTCTAAAATCTAGCACACACACTCTCAATATGTCCTCCAGAGTCTGTATAGTCCTCTCTGACTGACCATCTGTCTGAGGATGGAAAGCGGTGCTCAAACTCAACTGGGTTCCCTTGGCTTCTTGAAAATGTTCCCAAAAGTGGGAAGTGAAGCGGGAATCCCTATCAGAGACTATGCTCACTGGTACACCATGTGACCTCACTACCTCACGTACATACAACTTTGCCAATGAACTCAGAGTATCGGTAGCTCTCATAGCTAGGAAGTGGGTTGACTTCGTCAGTCTGTCAACGATCACCCATATAGCATCGTGATTCCTGCGGGTCCTCGGTAAACCCATCACGACATCTATGGTGATATGCTCTCATTTCCATGTCGGTATAGGTAGATGCTACAATAACCCTGCAGGCTTCGATGCTCTACCTTCACTTGCTAACATACGAGACATCTCGCCACAAACTCTGCCACGTATTTCTTCAGACCTGACCACTAGTACACCTTCCGAAGGTTCTGATACATCTTGTTACTCCTTGGATGTAACGTGTACCTCGACGAATGAGCTTTCGCTAATATCAATCTTCTGAGCTCTGGGTCATCGGGAACGCACAATCTACCCCTGAACCTCAGTAATCTATCAGATCTCAACTCAAAATCAGTCATTGTGCCCTTCTGTATCTGACTAGTCATCTTGACACAATATGGATCAATCTACTGAGCCTGTCTGATCCTATCCAACAGATCTGACTCCAAGCGTAGACTAGCTATCACATAGCCTGCATCCATGTCAAAAGGCACAACACCCAAACTGAGGCTAGTAAACTGTTCCAACAACTCGTGTTCCCTGACCATCATATACGATACCATCCCTAGGCTCTTCCTACTCAAGGCATCAGCTACAACATTAGCCTTACCCAAATGATAAAGTATCTCACAATCATAGTCTTTTAGAAGCTCTAGCCATCTTCTCTGTCTCATGTTCAACTCTTTCTGCGAGAACAGATACTTGAGGCTCTTGTGGTCGGTGAATATCTGAAGCTTCTCACCATACAAGTAGTGGCGCCATACCTTCAATGCAAACACTTTGTTGCTAACTCCAAATCGTAGGTCGGATAGTTCTTCTCATGGTCCTTCAGCTGTTTGGATCCATAAGTAACTACCATTCCATCCCGCATCAATACACAGCCCAGTCCCTGATACGAAGCATCGGTATATACTGCAAATCCTCTTGAGCTAGTAGGGATAGTGAGAATCGGAGCGGTGGTCAATCGACGCTTTAGCTCCTGAAAACTTTTCTCACAATCCTCCTTCCACACGAATGGTACACTCTTCCGAGTGAGACGTGTCAACGGAGCAGCTGACTTCAAAAATCTCTCAACGAATCTTCGATAATATCCTGCTAACCCCAAAAAACTTTTGATCTCGGTAACTGTCCTTGACTGTTCCCACTGAACTACAGCCTCTATCTTGGATGGATCTACTGATACACCATCTTTCGACACAACGTGTTCCAAAAATGAGATCTCCGCTAACCAGAAGTCACACTTACTGAGTTTAGCGTACAACTCCTTCTCTCGAAGAGTCTGTAATGCGATCTTGAGGTGCTGCTCATGCTCCTCTTGAGACTTCGAATACACTAGAATGTTATCGATAAAAACGATAACAAACTGATCCAACTATGGCTTGAACACATCGTTCATTAAAGCCATAAAAGCCGTGGGAGCATTCGTCAATCTGAATGGCATAACCAAGAACTCATAATGGCCATATCGGGTCCAAAACCCTGTCTTGGGTACATCTCCACTCCGAACTCTCTGCTGATGATACCCAGACCTCAGATCAATCTTAGAAAAGACTTGTACTCCTCGAAGCTGATCCAATAAGTTTTCAATGTGTGGAAGGGGATATCTATTCTTGATGGTAGCCTTATTCAACAATCTGTAGTCAGTACACAATCGGAGGCTTCCATCCTTCTTCTTTACAAATAAAATCGGTGCTCCCCAAGGCGAAACACTCGGTCTGATGAACCCCTTATCCAACAGCTCCTACAATCTTGAGCTCCTCCTGCTCAACTAAAGTCATGCGGTACGGTGGTTTCGATATAGGCTCAGTACCAAGCACCAAAGCTATACAGAACTCCATCTCTCTGTTTGGTGGTAACCTTGACAGTTCATCTGGAAAGACATCTGGGAACTCACTAACCACAGGAATATCTGCTAACTCCGGATGTGCCTCATCCATATCAACCAAGTACGCAATAAAACCTTCAACATATCAGTTTCTTAATCAGCATAACATGTTGTTTATTCTAATAGAAACTACTATTTTTATTTCTTTCCAGCAAACTTTACAACATATTTTTCAGGGTTAGGAAACATAATTGTCTTAGCATAGCAATCTAACACAGCATAGTTTGCAGATAGCCAATCCATTCCTAAAATTAAAGGTGTATGCTCTACATGTCTTGCTAACTTACATGCAAATGAAGGCGATACAAATGAATGCGTGGCATCAAGATCAAATAAAGCATATGCTTCAATATCATAAATCATGATGTTACCTCGTATCACATCCAACGAAGCATCAGCTGTTCCCTGGTCCAAAGCATGTACGCGCCCTTGACCAATCACTTGTTTTCTCTTCTCCTCTGCTGTCGCTCTCCTCCTCGGAGCAGACGCATCAACTGGAGCTCTCTCTAGCTCTCTACCCTTCAGTGGAGCAGTCTCAACCATCTCTGGGGAAACTCTAGTAATATGTCCTGGTTTTCCACATCGAAAGCACACCATAGGAGTCATTGGACAAGGTCTACCGCCATGATGTCTACTACATCTACTGCACTGCTCAGTAGTAGGTCTCTTGTCAGGACCCGTTCTCAATCCATGACTTTAACTAAAATCACTACAAATTTTTTGCATTTTTAACTTACCTTTCCTCTCTTCACTAGTTGGGCTGTGATTCGATGTCAGAGTCCTCGCTTACCACATTATCCATTATCATACATTCATGTCAATATACTATTACTAACTGTAACTGCTTTTATAATATATGTAAGATTATATAAAATCTAATACAAATACATTCCCCATAATATATATCGTATACATCACTGTGCTATTTCTATGTTTAGATATATAACCGTACAAAGTCTGTATACCTGGCGATCAATAGGAACTAGCAGTGGACTCAGGAACACTATCCCTCGATAACTCTCTCTCTACTGCTGATGCTCTCTAGAGAGATGTAAAGAAAAGGGGGGTGAGCATACAACGCGCTCAGTAAGGAAATCAGGCAAGCAAGTAGATATCTACACTATCTACTCAAAATAATGCTATGCCTTGAAAACATTATTTCCTTAACTCACTTTAAAAGCATGTCTTTAAATATATATATATATATATGTATACTTGTACAGATTAAATCCCATGTACAGAAATCATGCTTTCTTTCTCAAATGTAGGCATGTAGTGCAAAACAATGCATCTTTATATAAATCATGCCTTTATGTAAATCATGCCATGTATATTTAAATCACAATAAATATGGCATTAAATAATTCACATCACAAAATCGGAGTCCGACACATCCCTCAGGTCTGTCCGCAATTTAAATCAGTCAATCAATGTGATATATCATGTGAGACTTAGTGGTGAAATGTAAATAGTATCCTAGACTATGATCATATCTGACATGTGAACCCAAGCAACACAGATCTCGGTGTGCGGGGCATCACTGCTGCAACGGGAGGGGGGTCAGTCCATCACAACCGCCAACTATATCCTCCTCAACTCCACAACAACACACGGTACAGTGTACTCCCATGCCACATGCACGGTACAAAGTACACCCGTGGACCCTACATCACAGTCGGGGTGCCTACCATAGGTCTTAGCCTTCAAACCATGGAATATCATACCACATCTCTAATACCCTCATGCGGCTATCCTCTCACATAATGTGACACTCAGTCACACAAGGATACGGGCATGGTTTGTAACATGTATTATATATCACATACAGTGCGCGCCTTTGAGTGCGACTCACAGTTGACACTCCGCTCAAACACTGTTTCACATCACAAACTCAACTCTAGTGCGAGTAAACCTCTAGCAACTAGGTCAATGCATAGTTCATGTATTAAATCAAGTACGAGCAATAGCTCCAGTACCATGCTATGCACAATATCATCAAATCAAGTACGAGCAATAGCTCCAGTACTATGTCATGTATAAATCATGAAGAATCGAGTACGAGCGACGCTTCAGCACTCTGTCATGTATCTCATGAAAAACTCGAGTACGAGCTAATCGCTCCAGCACTCTGTCATGCATATATCATAGAAAACTGAGTACGAGTAATAACTCCAATAATCTATCATGCATGTCATGGAAATCTAGTGCGAATCAAAATCCAGCACTAATGTGTGTGGAAAATATATGAAATCCAATGCGAGTTGTGCTCCAGCACGATTCATTCTCACAAAATATGATAGATGACTCTTTAAAAAGAAATGATTTACAAAACATCAAAATCAGCACTATAAAGTGTGCTTAATTCACATCAACCTTAAAATCATTAGCCCATCTATTTATTCTCCTGCTAAACAGCAGTTAAACACTCAAAATAGTGGTTTTCATGCTTTTTACAACTTTTCACAAAAGTTGACTTTTTGACTAACTAGGGGTAAAATCGTAATTTGCCACTATCGGGTCGCAATAATTATTATTCACTTTCTCCGACCCTTAGAGTTTTTAAGTGAATATAAAAGCAGACGAAAATACGTGCAGGTATCTCTAACGACTCACAAAAGTCCCTTACTTGCAATCACTCGAGCAATTTCACTTTCTCTGCGCTGCTCGTTTCAGCAGTCCGATTTGCTCCTCCAATAATCTCTGGAGCTGCATATAACCATTTATCGGTTTAATTACACTTTTCCTACTGTATTTCACATTAAATACAGTCTATTTCCCTTAATGGGCTTTAAAATTCCTTAATGGGCCTAACTATGCCTTAAGCCCATTTTCATTTTACTATTTATTTTCGTTGGGCTTATTAGGCTTGTGGGGCCCATCAACTCTTATTGGGCTTGTCCTACACCCATTACATCACATTGGGCCTAAAATATTTGGGCTTGGCCCATTGGGCCTCTCGGCCACATGCCATGGCCGAGAGCTACCTATGCAATCGGTTATGCCATGGCATGCCATCCATGCCTATTTCTTAGCTAATTCACTTAGGCTTTTTCACAAACACTTGGTTGGCAACATTCCTAAACATCATATAGTTCATTTAGGCATTTTATCAAACACCTTGATTGCCAAATAATTACATGTATTAATTAATCCAATTGATTAATTCTAATTACACCATAATCATTAACACATGTACATTAATCCATTTATGCCTTAAAATCATATGGACATAAATCAATGTCTCACCACTCACTCTCGGCCTAACCAATATCATAGTGATTTAATATGTTTCAATAATTAAAACATATATCAATATACTTAAAATCATTCATACATTAACATATATGAAATTGAAAATTAGAAAATATACCAATTATTGTGTTCACCCTTTGGCCGAATCTTTGAATGCTCTCGGTTTGCACTCTATGGCTCCTTGATAGCCAATTCCAACATATGTCACTCTCCTTTCAATTTGGAACAACTTCCATGAAGGATGCAAGTTCCAATTATGCCTAATTCCTAGTGATTTCTAGTGAGAGAAAGCTTGGATAATACGTTTCAATGGTTTCTTCTTCTAGCCGAATTTGGTGTGATGAAGATGACAATAGTGTGGCTGAATTTATAAGCTACTTACTTAGCCATTAAGCTTTAATTTCCAGCCATTAAGCTTGACTTTCCAAGCCTTAGCCATGAGTCACCTAATGAGTCACCTTATGAGTCATGGTTAGCTTTAACTATGGTTAGATATTTATCTCATGGGCTTTCCATTTGGGCTTCTCGGTTTGGGCTTTCTTAGTGGGCTTTTAGGCTGAAATTTTTACTATGTCTCGAGCCTTTAATTGTCTAAATATTTGGCCAATCAATTGGTCCAACAATTCGGTCTAAGGGACCTAAGAATTTCGATATACGTTTAGTATACCTTAATGGGCTTTAAAATTTTCACCTTAGGCCCATTACGTTTTTAACCATTAAATTTAATCCGGAATCCTTCCGAATAAATTTTCCTTACTTCTGGGGATGATTATCTTGTATTCTGGCCAAGAATATTTTTTTCCAAATTTTTCTCCACACTTAGGTTAATTTTTAACCATGATTAGTCAACTATGGTAAAAGTCCACTTTCTTAACTATAGTTGACTTTTTCCTTAACCATTGACCAAGTTGACTTTTTCTCAAAATTTTGAAAGTGTCATATCTTATGTCTTACACTCTTGTCTTTATGTTTCAACTGTTCCCGGTGGATAATTTCACCCGAAACACCTTATCTCGCCAAAAAGGTCCATTTTACCCTTTTTAGCTTTTACTCTCGTTTTCTATGTTCGGGACTAAATCAAGCTGACTTTCCTTTATGAGCTCTCTGTGCGCTCTCATTTTAAGTTCTTATTTTCAGTCAGAATGATTTACATTCACTCGGTTTAGCCTGTGACTCTTATAGCTCACAATAGGCTTTTTATGTAGCTTTTGCGTGTTAAATCATTTCACTAGCACTTTAAGTCTAGTAAATACTCTTCTTATGATTCAACTATTATAACAAAGTGTTCATACACATAGGAATCAAAAGGTACAAGCTACATAAAATCCGGGTCTGACAATACTCCCCTACTCAGAAAATTTGGTCCTCCAAATTAGAACCAAGTCAATCATTAAATAGGTGAGGGTACTTCTCTCGCATCAGACTCTCTAGCTCCCAAGTAGCTTCCTCTGAAGTATGATGTTGCCAGAGAATATTCACTAACCCGATGGTCTTCGCTCTCAATACCTTCTCCTTCCTATCCAATATCCGAATCGGTCTCTCAATATATGACATGTCCTCTCGGAGCTCCAAAGGCTCGTAACTAATCACATGTGCCGGATCCGGGTGATACTTCTGAAGCATCGATATATGGAAGACGTTATGGACACTTGATAAGTCCAGTGGCAATGCCAACCTATAAGCCTTATCTCCCACTCGATCAAGTATCTCAAAGGGTCCAATATAGTAAGGATTTAGTTTCCCTCTCTTCCCAAATCTCGCTATGCCCTTAGAAGGAGAAACTCTCAAAAACACGGATTCACCAACTGCAAACTCTAGTGGCCTACGTCTCCTGTCAGCGTAACTCTTTTGTCTACTCTGAGCTATCCTCAGTCTCTCTACTATCAAGTGGACGTCCTCAGATGCTTGCATAACCATGTCAGGAGTGAAAATCTTACGGTCACCCACTTCTTCTCATCCAATAGGGGAACGACATCTACGACCATATAAAGCCTCGTACGGTGCCATCCCGATACTCGAATGATAACTGTTGTTATAGGCGAACTCAGCTAGTGGCAGGTGGTCATCCCAAGAGCCTCTAAAATCTAGCACACATGCTCTCAACATATCCTCCAGAGTCTGTATAGTCCTCTCTGACTAACCATCTGTCTGAGGATGGAAAGCGGTGCTCAAACTCAGCTGGGTTCCCATGGCTTCCTGAAAATGTCCCCAAAAGTGGGAAGTGAAGCGGGAATCCCTATCAGAGACTATGCTCACTGGTACATCGTGTAACCTCACTACCTCACGTACATACAGTTCTGCTAAAGAACTCAGAGTATCGGTCGCTCTCATAGCTAGGAAGTGGGCTGACTTCGTCAGTCTGTCGACGATCACCCATATAGCATCGTGATTCCTGCAGGTTCTCGGTAAACCTATCACGAAATCCATGGTGATATGCTCCCATTTCCATGTCGGTATAGGTAGAGGCTGCAATAACCCTGCAGGTTTTTGATACTTTACCTTCACCTGCTGACATACGAGACACTTTACCACAAAGTTTGTTACATCTCTCTTCATACCCGACCACCAATATACCTTTCGGAGGTTTTGATACATCTTGTTACTCCCCGGATGTAACGTATACCTCGACGAATGAGCTTCCACCAATATCAATCTCCTTAGTCCTGGATCCTCGGGAACACACAATCTGCCTCTGAACTTCAGTAGTCCGTCCGAACTCAACTCGAAATCAGTCACTGTGCCCTTCTGCATCTGACTACTCACATCCATACAAAATGGATCAGTCTGCTAAGCCACTCTGATCCTGTCCAATAGGTCCGGCTCCAAGTGTAGAGTAGCTATCAGATAGCCTCTATCCATGTCAGAAGGCACGACTCCCAAATTGAGGCTAGCAAACTGCTCTAGCAAATCATGTTCCCTAACCATCATGTACGATACCATCCCTAGGCTCTTCCTACTCAAGGCATCGGCTACAACATTAGCCTTACCCGGATGATAAAGTATCTCACAATCGTAGTCCTTCAGAAGCTCTAGCCATCTTCTCTATCTCATGTTCAGCTCTTTCTGTGAGAACAGATACTTGAGGCTCTTGTGGTCAGTAAATATCTGAAACTTCTCGCCATAAAGTAGTGGCGCCATACCTTCAACGCAAACACTACTACTGCTAGCTCCAAATCATGGGTCGGATAGTTCTTCTCATGATCCTTCAGCTGTCTGGATCTATAAGCAACTACCTTCCCATCCTGCATCAATACACAGCCCAGTCCCTGATGCGAAGCATCGGTATACACTGCAAATCCTCCTGAGCTGGTAGGGATAGTGAGAATCGGAGCGGTGGTCAATCGACGCTTTAACTCCTCAAAACTCTTCTCATAATCCTCGTTCCATATGAATGGTACACTCTTTCAAGTAAGAAGTGTCAACGGAGTAGCCAACTTTAAAAATCCCTCAACGAATCTCCGATAGTATCCATCTAAACCCAGAAAACTCCTGATCTCGGTGACTGTCCTCGGCTGTTCCCACTGAACTATAGCCTCTATCTTAGATGGATCAACTGATACACCATCTCTCGATACAACATGTCCTAAAAATGAGATCTGTGACAACCAAAAGTCACACTTACAGAGCTTAACATATAACTCCTGCTCTCGTAGAGTCTGTAACACGATCCTGAGGTGCTCCTCATGCTCATCCTTGGATCTCGAATACACTAATATGTCATCGATAAAGACGATAACAAACTGGTCTAAATATGGCTTGAACACATCGTTCATCAAAGCCATGAAAGCAGCTGGAGTATTCGTCAGTTCGAATGGCATGACCAAGAACTCATAATGGCCATATCAAGTACAAAATGTTGTCTTGGGTACATCTCCACTCCGAACCTTCAGCTAATGATACCCAGACCTTAGGTCAATCTTAGAAAAGACCTGTGCTCCCTGAAGCTGATCTAACAAGTCGTCAATGCGTGGAAGGGGGTATCTATTCTTGATGGTGGCCTTATTCAACAATCGGTAATCTATACACAATTGGAAGCTCCCATCCTTCTTCCTCACAAATAGAATCGGTGCTCCCCAAGGTGAAACACTCGGTCGAACAAAACCCCTATCCAACAGCTCCTGTAACTGTCTCTTGAGCTCCTCCAGCTCAACTAAGGCCATGCGATATGGTGGTCTCGAAATAGGTTTCGTACCGGGTACCAAATCTATACAGAACTCTATCTCTCGGTCTGGTGGTAACCCTGGCAATTCATCCGAAAAAACATCTGGGTACTCACTGACCACAGTAATATCTGACAACTCCGGATGTGCCTTATCCATATCTACCATGTACGCAATAAAACCTTGATATGTTGAAGGTTTTCTAAATCAGTAATCATGTAATAATCATAACTACTCCTTTCATTTATTCTTATTAAACTTTACAACATATCTAGTAGGGTTAGGAAACATAACTGTCTTAGCATAACAATTTAAAACAGCATGGTTTGCAGATAGCCAATCCATTCCTAATATTATATCAAAGTCGCTCATACTTAATAATATTAGATTGGCTGTCATCTCCTTATCCCTTACTCTCAACTTGCAATCATTAAATACATATTCAATAACTTGACTACTATTTATAGGCATACTTATAAACTTCATCATACATAATGGTGTACGCTCTACATGTCTTGCTAATTTACATGCAAATGAAGGCGATACAAAAGAATGCGTGGCACCAGGATCAATTAAAACATATGCTTCTATATCATAAATCAGGATGTTACCGCGAATCACATCCGATGAAGCATCAGCTGTCCCCTGGTCCAAAGCATGCACTTGCCCTCGACCCATCACTTGTTTCCCCTTCTCCTCTGTCGTCACTCTACCTCTCTGAGCAGACGTACCAACTGGAGTTCTATCAGACTCCCTGCCTCTTAGTGGTGCAGTCACAAATGTCTCTGGGTAATCTCTAGCCATATGACCCTGTTTCCCACTTCGGAAACATACTATAGGAGTCAGCGGACACGGTCTACTTCCATGTTGTTTACCGCATCTTTTGCACTGATCAACAGCAGGTCTCTGTCCTCCTATGACAATGCCCTTTGCTAGGGCTACAGTCGGATAAGCAAGAGATCTAGCATATCTCTCTCATGCCTCCTCCACCCGTGATCTCTTACCAAAGAATTTCTTCCCTCCTTGATAACCGAAATCTCTAGCCGGCCTCTTCTTCTGTATATCTCAGCTATGGCTAAACTTCCCGAACTCGAAAGCATTTCTCTCGTAATCCTGCTCACAAAGTTGCACCATGCACACTGCTTCCTCATAGGTTGCTATGTCTAATGGAACCAACCTGGACCGCAGAATCGGTCTCAACCCGTCGATAAACTTGTGGACCTTCCTGACCTCACTATACATGGTATCGGGGTCATATCTCCCTAGGGATAAGAATCGAGTCTTATACTCATCCACAGATAAACTCCCTTAGTTCAGTCCCAAAAACTCTGCATGTAGTTTTCGCTGTGCGGTGTCAGGTACAAACTGCCTCCTAAAGGCCTCCCTAAATATCTCCCAACTAATGTCTGTGTGTCGGGCTCTCAATACGGGTTGGGTGGACTTCCACCAATGCTCTGCAGCTCCTTTCAGTAGGAACGCAGCAAATGCGACCATCTCCGAGGTCGTACACTCGAAGAATCCATAAAGCTTCTCTATCTCCGCTAACCACTCCTCAGCAGCTACAGGGTCCTTGACCCCACTAAAAGATGGAGGTCTAAACTTCTGAAATTCTCGTAACCGATGTAGATCACATCCGTACCCTAATCCACTACCACCCGAAATCGGTGGGGGTGTAGGAGTATCTATTGTCCTCGGTGCATGAGCTGTTTGTGTAGGTGTATTAGGGGCAACTGCCTCTCCTGTCGTAGCTCCTGCCTCTCCTGTCGCAGCTCCTGCCTCCTGTCTTTACCTACCTGGCATCGTCTGTGCCAACATCTCTACAATCGTCTCAAGACTACGCTCTAATCTCGTAAAACGCGTCTCAGCACACTCGGGTGCCTCAGTAGCACCTGGAGTCTCAGGCGTAGGTAATGGTTCTGCAGCAGCTCGTCCCTCGGGTCTATCTCCCTGGCCTCGAGCCCTACCTCTCATACTTCTACCACTACGCGTATTTTCCATATAGGCAAAGTTCCTGCATTCATAATCATGAATTTGTCCGTTTCCTATCTGGTATACACAGTTATATCTAAACACAACACAATACTATGGGGATGTACACTTTCCTATTTTCTAACACCGACTCACATCAGACCAACCTCTGCTCTGATACCATTCTGTCAGGACCCGTTCTCAATCCATGACTTTAACCAAAATCACTACAAATTTTTCGCATTTTTAACTTACCTTTCCTCTCTTCACTGGTTGGGCTGTGATTCGATGTCAGAGTCCTCGCTTACCACATTATCCATTATCATACATACATGTCAATATACTATTACTGACTGTAACTGCTTTTATAATATATGTAAGATTATATAAAATCTAATACAAATACATTCCGCATAATATATATTGTATAAATCACTGTGCTGTTTCTATGTTTAGATATATAACCGTACAAAGTCTGTATACCTTGCGATCGATAGGAACTAGCAGTGGACCCAGGAATACTATTCCTGGATAACTCTCGCTCTACTGTTGATGCTCTGTAGAGAGATGTAAAGAAAAAGGGGGTGAGCATACAACGCGCTCAGTAAGGAAATCAGGCAAGCAAGTAAATATCTACACTATCTACTGAAAATAATGCTATGCCTTGAAAACATTATTTCCTTAACTCACTTTAAAAGCATGTCTTTAAATATATATATATGTATACTTGTACAGATTAAATCCCATGTACAGAAATCATGCTTTCTTTCTCAAATGTAGGCATGTAGTGCAAAATAATGCATCTTTATATAAATCATGCATTTATGTAAATCATGCCATGTATACTTAAATCATAATAAATATGGTATTAAATAATTCACATCACAAAATCGGAGTCCGACCCATCCCTTAGGTCTGTCCACAATTTAAATCAGTCAATCAATGTGATATATCATGTGAGACTTAGTGGTGAAATGTAAATAATATCCTGGACTATGATCATATCTGACATGTGATCCCAAGCAACACAGATCTCGGTGTGCGGGGCATCACTGCTGCAACAGGAGGGGGGTCAGTCCATCACAACCGCCAGCTATATCCTCCTCAACTCCACAATAACACACGGTACAGTATACTCCCATGCCACATGCATGGTACAAAGTACACCCGTGGACCCTATATCACAGTCGGGGTGCCCACCATAAGTCTTAGCCCTCAAACCATGGAATATCATACCACATCTCTAATACCCTCATGCGGCTATCCTCTCACATAATGTGACACTCAGTCACACAAGGATGCGGGCATGGGTTTGTAACATGTATTATATATCACATACAGTGCGCGCCTTTGAGTGCGACTCACAGTCGACACTCCGTTCAAACACTGTTTCACATCACAAACTCAACTCTAGTGCGAGTAAACCTCTAGCAACTAGGTCAATGCATAGTTCATGTGTTAAATCAAGTACGAGCAATAGCTCCAGTACCATGCTATGCACAATATCATCAAATCAAGTACGAGCAATAGCTCCAGTACTATGTCATGTATAAATCATGAAGAATCGAGTACGAGCAACGCTCCAGCACTCTGTCATGTATCTCATGAAAAACTCGAGTACGAGCTAATCGCTCCAGCACTCTGTCATGCATAAATCATATAAAACTGAGTACGAGTAATAACTCCAGTACTCTATCATGCATGTCATGGAAATCTAGTGCGAATCAAAATTCAGCACTAGTGTATGTGGAAAATATATGAAATCCAGTGCGAGTTGTGCTCCAGCACGATTTATTCTCACAAAATATGATAGATGGCTCTTTGAAAAGGGATGATTTACAAAATATCAAAATCAGCACTATAAAGTGTGCTTAATTCACATCAACCTTAAAATCATTAGCCCATCTATTTATTCTCCTGCTAAACAGCAGTTAAACACTCAAAATAGTGGTTTCCATGCTTTTTACAACTTTTCACAAAAGTTAACTTTTTGACTAACTAGGGGCGAAATCGTAATTTGCTACTATGGGATCGTAATAATTATTATTCACTTTCTCTGACCATCAAAGTTTTTAAGTGAATGTAAAAGCAGACAAAAATACGTGCAGGTATCTCTAACTACTCACAAAAGTTCCTTACCTGCAATCACTCGAGAAATTTCACTTTCTCTGCGCTGCTCGTTTTAGCAGTCCGATTTGCTCCTCCAATAATCTCTGGAGCTGCATATAACCATTTATCGGTTTAATTACACTTTTCCTACTGTATTTCACATTAAATACAGTCTATTTCCCTTAATGGGCTTTAAAATTCCTTAATGGGCCTAACTATGCCTTAAGCCCATTTTCATTTTACTATTTATTTTCGTTGGGCCTATTGGGCTTGTGGGGCCCACCAACTCTTATTGGGCTTGTCCTAAACCCATTACATCACATTGGGCCTAAAATATTTGCGCTTGACCCATTGGGCCTCTCGGCCACATGCCATGGCCGAGAGCTACCCATGCCATCGGTTATGCCATGGTATGCCATCGATGCCTATTTCTTAGCCAATTCACTTAGGCATTTTCACAAACACTTGGTTGGCAACATTCCTAAACATCATATAGTTCATTTAGGCATTTTATCAAACACCTTGATTGCCAACTAATTACATGTATTAATTAATCCAATTGATTAATTCTAATTACACCATAATCATTAACACATGTACATTAATCCATTTATGCCTTAAAATCATATGGACATAAATCAATGTCTCACCACTCACTCTCGGCCTAACCAACATCATAGTGATTTAATATGTTTCAATACTTAAAACATATATCAATAAACTTAAAATCATTCATACATTAACATATATGAAATTGAAAATTAGAAAATATACCAATTGTTGTGTTCACCCTTTGGCCGAATCTTTGAAGGCTCTCGGTTTGCACTCTATGGCTCCTTGATAGCCAATTCCAACATATGTCACTCTCCTTTCAATTTGGAACAACTTCCATGAAGGATGCAAGTTCCAATTATGCCTAATTCCTAGTGATTTCTAGTGAGAGAAAGCTTGGATAATATGTTTCAATGGTTTCTTCTTCTAGTCGAATTTGGTGTGATGAAGATGACAATGGTGTGGCTGAATTTATGTGAGATCTGAGAATTTTAGATATATTTTAATGATGTAATAAGAATTTGAAGTGTAATTTATTGAGCTAAGTGAATTGTGGGAATGATAATTGGAGATTTATATGTTAAGTGTTAAAATAAGTGTGAAGTTATGAGGACAGATCGATCTGGGAGAAGGAGAGGTCGATCTGGTGAGTTAAAAATGACAAGGAAGGAGGAATTTGAGGAGCAGATCGATCTCCAATGGAAGAGGATCGATCTCCTTATTATTCTGTTTGAGAGAAGATCGATCTCATGAGGAAGAGATCGATCTCCAAATGATTCTGTTTGGGAGAAGATCGATCTCCTCAAGGAGCAGATCGATCTCATAAAGCCATAAAGAGATCGATCTCACCCCTCGACAGATCGATCTCCTAGGCATAAAATTGCCCAAATCGTCCCAAAAATTCAAATGCAGATCGATCTCATCAAGAGCCAGATCGATCTCCTACCTTCAGCCTATATAAGGAACCCCTGTTTTTCTCCTGCAATCTCACTTTCTCTCTCTTCCAACCCCCATTTTCACCAAAACCTAGCTTTCTCACTCATCCAAAGCACCCATTTCTGGCCAAATCAGAAGTTGTGCCAAGAAGGAAAGTTGTTCCTCATCAAAGGGAGAACAACATACTTGGAAATCGAAGGATGAATCGAATCGAGGCGTGGGTTGTGCGTCTCACAAGCTTTGGGTAATTTCTAAACCTCGATCTTGATATTTGAGATGATTTTGATGATAATGGTGGTTGTCATTGTGTTGAAATAGCTGAGAAATGATTTGGGATTGATGAAATTGCAATGTGGTTGGAGTGATAATGATATTTAGCAATTTTGGGAATTGGTGCTATAAATAGAAATTTAGACAATGTGGTGAATTAGCATAGATAATTGGCATGAGAAATGTAGAACGTTGAGATGTTGTGAATGAGAGTGTAGTTTGGGGTAGAGTTACGAGAATCAAGAGATTTGAGGTGTTATGAGTAATTATGCTCGATTTTTTGAGAATTGAGGTTGATGAGATAATTGAGTATTGATGTTTTAACATCGTTTGGACAGCTCGGGAGTTCCAGAGTGGAATGCGAGGCTAGTCCGTGATATGGGGGAAATGATTGCACTATACGAGGTGCAAAGAGGTAAGGGAAATCTAAACCATTTGTGTATGTGATTTGTAAACTATTATAGCATGATTTGTGGTTTATAAAACAAGCATGTTGAGTGTTGTGTTGAGATATAATTGCACACGGTTTTTATAGCCGGTTGGAGCCCATTATTTTATGCGTTTATAAGCTGAGTGTGAAATTGCTTTATAAACCGTTGAATTTGTGTGAGTAATGAATTGGGCTCTACGTTAAGGCAATATCGAAATTTGAGAAATGTGTGCGTGCTTTATCGGTTGGAACTCGATTTTATTATGTTTTGTGTTGAGTACAAAACGGTTTTCAAATGAGTTTAATAAGAGAAAAACCACTATGAGTTCTACGTAAAGGCAAACTAGTCTTATGTGATTAAGACTTAGGTGTGTAATTCTGAGTACACACTGGGCATTGCTTTGGTAGCATGTAAGCCCGATTCTTCTCCATTCTGGTAACGTGAGAATAACCCATTCTGTGGCTATGCCACGTATACTTGGTGGCCGTTGCCACGTGAGAAACCCCATTTGGTGGCCGTTGCCACGTGAGAAACCCTATTTGGTGGCCGTTGCCACGTGAGAAACCCTATTTGGTGGCCGTTGCCACGTGAAAACCCTATTTGGTGGCCGTTGCCACGTGATAACCCTAATTGGTGGCCGTTGCCACGTGAAACCCTATCCAATGGCTATGCCACGTGTGAATTTAAATCAGTGGCTATGCCACGTGTGTTTAGTGGCTATGCCACGTGTGAATTTAAATCAGTGGCTATGCCACGTGTGTTTAGTGGCTGTGACACGTGCATTATTATTACAGTGATTTTATCACGTTAATTGAGAAGCGTTTATCGCATTATTTTCACATGCTTTGTTATTGCTCTAGACTGAGCCTTTTTACTTCATGTTTTCACATGATTTGTGACATGAGAATGTCATTTTGAGTACTTTCATGCTATGGTTTTCAAATGAGATTAATGAGTTTCACATACAAATAAATATTTTGTGATGTGCATTTTGGTTTATGAAATGAGTCCCTTACCCCCCTTTACTGAGCGATTTAGAAGCTCAACCTGTTTTCTTTCCCCCCAGATTTCTTCAAGTGAAAAAGGGTTTTCCTGCGACGTACGGAGTAGTGGCTAGTGGAGGACTTGAGCTCCAGGCCATATATTGTATTTTGAGGTATCTTTTATCTTTTCATGTGCCCAGACAATTACTGTAATTGCAGACACTTGATGTATAACATTGTATGGGATGTATTAGGATTAATTAACTTGAGATCAAGTAATGTGTATGATATATAATTTCTAGCGATGAGATCCTGAGGTATGATAAATATGATAATGTATGACACTGCACAGGAATGCACTCTTAATTGAGAATCGATGAGTAAAAAGTTTTAAATTAGCCCTATTTTTTGTACTTCCGGGGCGTGACAGAGTTTTCTTGGTATCAGAGCTTAGGGTGTCTAGTACTGTCAGTGTCGGTTAAGTGAAATAGAATACATCCCAAGTGTCTGTAATAGTCTAGTCATGAACTGAAATTGAGGATTGAGATTTCAATCGATTTTGATATGTACGCGCAGGAGACGAGTTAAGATAGAGAATGAGTGGATGACGAGGTCGTTCGAGGAGGCAGGCAGAGTCCCCTCCGCCACCTGTCCCACAACCAGAGAGTCCTAACTCTCGATTTAATCGGATTGAGACCGATGTGAGGCAAGGTTTTGAGCAAATGGCAGCGTTATTCACGCAACACTTTGGAGTTAATGCCTCGGGTACTACTCCTACACCACCACAAGGACCTCCCATACCCCCAATACCTCCCGTCACTCAGCCTGATGATAGAAGTATGGTCCGACTGAAGAATTTTCTGAAGATGAATCCACCCGTGTTTAGGGGAAAGAAGGATCCTACAGAGGCTGAGGAGTGGCTGACGGAGTTGAGAATTATATTTGATTATCTGGGGTGCACCGATGCTGAGAGGGTCAGTATGAGTATCTATATGTTGAAAGGGAGAGCTCGAGATTGGTGGGGTACTACCTAGGGTATTCTGATGTCCCGCCAGGATGTGATTGGTTGGGAAGAGTTCCAGACAGCCTTTAGGACCCAATATGTACCACGAGCCGCCCAGAGAAAGAAACAGGCCGAGTTTTTGAGTTTGGTATAGGGTGACATGTCTGTGGATGACTATGAGAGCCAATTCACCGCGCTATTGAGATATGACCCAGAGACCTTCAAGAGTGAAGAGCTCCGCACAGAGAAGTTTGTGTATGGGTTGAAGCCCGTCATCAGAGATAGATTGATAGGGCTATGTATTACTGAGTTTGGAGATGCTCTAAGACGAGCACAAGAGATTGAAAGAGGAATTGAGATGGTACAATCCCAGAATGAGCTCAGAGCGGTGAATAGAGATAAGGGCAAGAGGCCAGCACTTTTCCAAACAGAGGCTCGGAGAGGTTCCTTCAGAAGAGGAAGGATTGAGGTACAGAAGGGCAGATTAGAGAGACCCAGAGGGTACCCTAACATTAGAGAGACCCCTCGAGATGTCAGGCCTGAGACAAGGTTTTACAGAAATTGTGGCCGAATGCATGAGGGAAGTTGTACTGGGTCGATCCATGGATGTTTGAGATGTGGAGACATGGGTCACATGGTGAAGGATTGCCCTCAACCTCAGAAACCACATGTCTTGGAGCCCACTAGACAACAGCCTCAGAGAGTGAATCCCCCGAGACGGGCCACTGCTGTAGAGAAAGGAAAGAGACCTGTTACCCAGGGACGTGTGTTTGCCCTAGATAAGGAGACCGCTGACACTTCTGCAGAAACTATAAGAGGTACACTCTCTGTCTGTAATCATAAGGTTCATGTGTTGATTGATTCAGGATCCACGCATTCGTTTATTTCTGAGCATTTTGCATGTAGATTAAACTTGAAGTTTGAACCTCTAGAATATATACTACATGTAAATACCCCTATGCGTGAATCCCAGAGAACTGAGTTAATCTGTAGAGGATGTGAGATAAAGGTGGGAGATAGAGTGATGTTAGCAGATCTAATCATGTTGAATATACATGGATTTGATGTAATTTTGGGAATGGATTGGTTGGCAGCCAATCGAGTGAGCTTAGATTGCTACACTAAGGTTGTAACTTTCTCCGTACCTGAACCTTACAGTGTACGATTGAGATATTGAGAAAATGAATATGTGGAATTCTAGTAAGTAATTTGAGAATTTTGATATTATTTTGGAGAATATTAAATATGATTGTTCATGTGAAGGTTATGAGACACTCATCTCAGACGATGAGCGGGAACATCCGAGGATTGAGGATATACCTGTGGTTTGCGAATTTTCGGATGTTTTCCCAGATGAATTGCCAGGTTTACCACCAGAGAGAGAGCTGGAGTTTACCATTGATTTGGTACCAGATACTCAGCCGATCTCTAAACCTCCCTACAGGATGGCATTAGTGGAACTTGAGGAATTGAAGAAACAACTACAGGAGTTATTGGATCAAGGGTTCATTAGGCCCAGTGTTTCACCGTGGGGAGCACCGGTTTTATTTGTCAAGAAGAAGGATGGTAGTCTCAGATTATTCGTAGACTATCGGTTGTTGAATAAAGCCACGGTGAAGAATAAATACCCACTGCCCAGCATTGATGATCTACTTGATCAGCTGAGAGGGGCATCAGTCTTTTCTAAGATTGATTTGAGATCGGGCTATCACCAATTGAGGATCAAGGAAGAAGATATTCCAAAGACGGCCTTCAGGACGAGGTATGGCCATTATGAATTTCTGGTGATGTCCTTTGGATTGACGAACGCCCCTGCAGCATTTATGAGATTGATGAACGAGGTGTTCAGACACTATCTGGATAAATTTGTGATAGTTTTTATTGATGATATCCTGGTATAGTCTCAGTCGTATGAGGAGCATGCACAGCATTTGTGGTTAGTACTTCAGATACTCCGAGATAAGCAATTATATGGAAAGCTTAGTAAGTGTGAGTTTTGGCTGAACCAGATAGCTTTCCTTAGTCATATAGTCTCAGAGGAAGGAGTATCAGTGGACCCAAGCAAGGTGGAGGTTGTGCTTAATTGGGAGAGACCGAGGACAGTTACTGAGGTACGAAGCTTCCTTGGTTTGGCAGGGTATTACAGAAGATTTATGGAAGGATTTTCTCGGATTGTCGCCCCTTTGACTAAGCTCACGCGCAAAGAGACTCCATTTATACGGACTATCAATGTGAGCTCAGTTTTCAGGAATTAAAGAGGAGGTTGACAGCGGCACCTATGTTAACTATTCCTGAGGGATCAGGAGGATTTTCGGTGTATAGTGATGCATCTCATCAAGGATTGGGGTGTGTGCTTATGCAGCACGGAAGAGTGGTCGCATATGGATCGCGACAGCTGAAAGACCATGAGCGGAATTACCCTACGCATGATTTGGAGTTAGCCGCTGTGGTGTTTGCTTTGAAGATCTGGTGACACTACTTAAATTGGGAAAGATTCCAGATCTTCACTGATCATAAGAGTTTGAGATATCTCTTTGATCAGAGAGAGTTAAACATGAGACAAAGGAGATGGATGGAACTCCTTAAGGATTATGACTGCGAGATTCTATATCATCCGGGCAAGGCGAATGTAGTTGCTGATACCCTGAGCAGGAAGAGTATGATATCTGCTATGATGATCAGGGAATGGGATTTACTGGAGCAGTTTGTCGAACTTCGGATCAGAGTTAAAGAGATAGAGACTGGATTTGTGGCTAGCTTGCGAATGGAGCCCAGGATCATGGATCAGATTAGAACTTGGCAGCGCAGTGATCAGAGATTGATAGATATGATTAGCCAAGCTGAGCAGAGTTCGCAGTCGGATCTCACCATCAGTGAGGATGGATTGTTGAGATTCAGAGGACGGATTTGTGTACCGGACGATGATACCCTGAAGAGACAGATACTGAGAGAATCCCACTGCTTGCGATACACCATGCACCCAGGGAGTACTAAGATGTACCGAGACTTGAGAAAGGTGTATTGGTGGAGTGGTATGAAGCGAGACGTGGCAGAGTATGTGGCCAGGTGTTTAGTATGCCAGCAAGTGAAAGCTGAGTATCGGAAGCCCGGAGGACTACTACAGCCCTTACCTGTACCCACATGGAAATGGGAGCATGTCACCATGGATTTTATTATGGGTTTACCGAGGACCCGAAGAGGTCGAGACGCGATATGGGTCATAGTGAATAGATTGACCAAGAGTGCCCACTTCCTTGCCATCAAGAGCACAGATACTGTGGATGCCTTAGCTGAGTTGTATGTCAGCGAGATAGCTAGATTACATGGGGCTCCAGTGAGTATTACTTCTGATAGAGATTCCCGATTTACTTCTAGATTTTGGACCCAGTTTCAGGAGTCCATGGGATCTCGATTGAGTTTCAGTACCGCCTATCATCCTCAGACAGATGGTCAGTCAGAGAGGACTATTCAGACCCTAGAGGATATGTTGAGGGCGTGTACGATGGATTTTAAGGGATCATGGGATGATCACCTGCCCCTAGCAGAGTTTGCATACAATAACAGCTATCATGCGAGTATTGGAATGGCACCTTTTGAGGCTCTATATGGTAGGAGGTGTAGATCCCCTGTAGCTTGGGAAGAAGTCGGTGACAGAAAGATAAATGCTCCCGAGCTTGTTGAGCAAGCCGTACAGAGTGTGAAACTCATATGTGAGAGGTTACGGGCTGCACAAAGTAGACAGAAAAGCTACGCGGATGTGCGTAGACGGCCACTTGAGTTTGAGGTTGGTGATGCAGTATTTCTAAAAATATCACTGAGTAAGGGTATCATGCGATTTGGGAAGAAAGGAAAATTGAGTCCTCGATACGTAGGACCATTCGAGATTCTTGAGAGAGTGGGAGAGGTAGCTTACAAATTAGCATTACCCCCACAGATGTCCGGAATACACAATGTTTTTCATGTGTCTATGTTGAGGAAGTACCACCCGGACCCTTCTCATGTCATAGAGTATGACGAGATGGACATTCAAGAGGATATGAGCTACACTGAGGAACCCGTCCAGATTCTCGATAGAAGAGAGAAGGTACTGAGAACTAAGAGCATCCCATTAGTGAAAGTTTTGTGGAAACATCACTCAATGGAAGAGGCAACGTGGGAACTAGAGAGTCTCATGAAGGAGAAATACCCCCATCTATTCGACTAGTTGAGTTGAATTTGGAGGACCAAATTCTATTTAAGGTGGGGAGGATGTGAGATCTGAGAATTTTAGATATATTTTAATGATGTAATAAGAATTTGAAGTGTAATTTATTGAGCTAAGTGAATTGTGGGAATGATAATTAGATATTTATATGTTAAGTGTTAAAATAAGTGTGAAGTTATGAGGACAGATCGATCTGGGAGAAGGAGAGATCGATCTGGTGAGTTAAAAATGACAAGGAAGGAGGAATTTGAGGAGCAGATCGATCTCCAATGGAAGAGGATCGATCTCCTTATGATTCTGTTTGAGAGAAGATCGATCTCATGAGGAAGAGATCGATCTCCAAATGATTCTGTTTGGGAGAAGATCGATCTCCTCAAGGAGCAGATCGATCTCATAAAGCCATAAAGAGATCGATCTCACCCCTCGACAGATCGATCTCCTAGGTATAAAATTGCCCAAATTGTCCCAAAAATTCAAATGCAGATCGATCTCATTAAGAGCCAGATCGATCTCCTACCCTCAGCCTATATAAGGAACCCCTATTTTTCTCCTGCAATCTTACTTTCTCTCTCTTCCAACCCCCATTTTCACCGAAACCTAGCTTTCTCACTCATCCAAAGCACCCATTTCCGGCCAAATCAGAAGTTGTGGCAAGAAAGAAAGTTGTTCCTCATCAAAGGGAGAACAACATACTTGGAAATCGAAGGATGAATCGAATCGAGGCGTGGGTTGTACGTCTCACAAGCTTTGGGTAATTTTTAAACCTCGATCTTGATATTTGAGATGATTTTGATGATAATAGTGGTTGTCATTGTGTTGAAATAGCTGAGAAATGATTAGGGATTGATGAAATTGCAATGTGGTTGGAGCGATAATGATATTTAGCAATTTTGGGAATTTGTGCTATAAATAGAAATTTAGACAATGTGGTGAATTAGCATAGATAATTGGCATGAGAAATGTAGAACGTTGAGATGTTGTGAATGAGAGTGTAGTTTGGGGTAGAGTTACGAGAATCAAGAGATTTGAGGTGTTATGAGCAATTATGCTCGATTTTTTGAGAATTGAGGTTGATGAGATAATTGAGTATTGATGTTTTAACATCGTTTGGACAGCTCAGGAGTTCCAGAGTGGAATGCGAGGCTAGTCCGTGATACGGGGGAAATGATTGCACTATACGAGGTGCAAAGAGGTAAGGGAAATCTAAACCATTTGTGTATGTGATTTGTAAACTATTATAGCATGATTTGTGGTTTATAAAACAAGCATGTTGAGTGTTGTGTTGAGATATAATTGCACACGGTTTTTATAGCCGGTTGGAGCCCATTATTTTATGCGTTTATAAGCTGAGTGTGAAATTGCTTTATAAACCGTCGAATTTGTGTGAGTAATCAATTGGGCTCTACGTTAAGGCAATATCGAGATTTGAGAAATGTGTACGTGCTTTGCCGGTTGGAACTCGGTTTTATTATGTTTTGTGTTGAGTACAAAACGGTTTTCAAATGAGTTTAATAAGAGAAAAACCACTATGATTTCTACGTGAAGGTAAACTAGTCTTATGTGATTAAGACTTAGGTGTGTAATTCTGAGTACACACCGGCCATTGCTCTGGTAGCATGTAAGCCCGATTCTTCTCCGTTCTGGTAACGTGAGAATAACTCATTCTGTGGCTATGCCACGTATACTTGGTGGCCGTTGCCACGTGAGAAACCCCATTTGGTGGCCGTTGCCACGTGAGAAACCCCATTTGGTGGCCGTTGCCACGTGAAAACCCTATTTGGTGGCCGTTGCCACGTGAGAAACCCTAATTGGTGGCCGTTGCCACGTGAAACCCTATCCAGTGGCTATGCCACGTGTGAATTTAAATCAGTGGCTAAGCCACGTGTGTTTAGTGGCTATGCCACGTGTGAATTTAAATCAGTGGCTATGCCACGTGTGTTTAGTGGCTATGCCACGTGTGAATTTAAATCAGTGGCTATGCCACGTGTGTTTAGTGGCTGTGCCACGTGCATTATTATTACAGTGATTTTATCACGTTAATTGAGAAGCGTTTATCGCATTATTTTCACATGCTTTGTTATTACTCTAGACTGAGCCTTTTTACTTCATGTTTTCACATGATTTGAGACATGAGAATGTCGTTTTGAGTACTTTCATGCTATGGTTTTCAAATGAGATTAATGAGTTTCACATACAAATAAATATTTTGTGATGTGCATTTTGGTTTATGAAATGAGTCCCTTACCCCCCTTTACTGAGCGATTTAGAAGCTCACCCTATTTTCTTTCCCCCAGATTTCTTCAAGTGAAAAAGGGTTTTCCTGCGACGTACGGAGTAGTGGCTAGTGAAGGACTTGAGCTCCAGGCCATATATTGTATTTTGAGGTATCTTTTATCTTTTCATGTGCCCAGACAATTACTGTAATTGCAGACACTTGATGTATAACATTGTATGTGATGTATTAGGATTAATTAACTTGAGATCAAGTAATGTGTATGATATATAATTTCTAGCGATGAGATCCTGAGGTACGATAAATATGATAATGTATGACACTGCACAGGAATGCACTCTTAATTGAGAATTGATGAGTAAAAAGTTTTAAATTAGCCCTATTGTCCGCACTTCCGGGGCGTGACAATTTATAAGCCACTTACTTAGCCATTAAGCTTTACTTTCCAGCCATTAAGCTTGACTTTCCAAGCCTTAGCCATGAGTCACCTAATGAGTCACCTTATGAGTCATGGTTAGCTTTAACTATGGTTAGATATTTATCTCATGGGCTTTCCATTTGGGCTTCTCGGTTTGGGATTTCTTAGTAGGCTTTTGAGCTTAAATTTTTATTATGTCTCAGGTCTTTAATTGTCTAAATATTTGGCCAATCAATTGGTCCAACAATTCGGTCTAAGGGACCTAAGAATTTCGATATACGTTTAGTATACCTTAATGGGCTTTAAAATTTTCACCTTAGGCCATTACGTTTTTAACCATTAAATTTAATCCGGAATCCTTCCGAATAAATTTTCCTTACTTTTGGGGATGATTATCTTGTATTCTGGCCAAGAATATTTTTTCCCAAAATTTTCTCCACACTTAGGTTAATTTTTAACCATGATTAGTCAACTATGGTAAAAGTCCACTTTCTTAACTATAGTTGACTTTTTCCTTAACCATTGACCAAGTTGACTTTTTCTCAAAATTTCGAAAGTGTCATATCTTATGTCTTACACTCTCGTATTTATGTTTCAACTGTTCCTGGTGGATAATTTCACCCGAAACACCTTATCTCGCCAAAAAGGTCCATTTTACCCTTTTTAGCTTTTACTCTCGTTTTCTATGTTCGGGACTAAATCAAGCTGACTTTCCTTCATGAGCTCTCTGTGCGCTCTCATTTTAAGTTCTTATTTTCAGTCAGAATGATTTACATTCACTCGGTTTAGCCTGTGACTCTTATAGCTCACAATAGGCTTTTTATGTAGCTTTTGCGTGTTAAATCATTTCACTAACACTTTAAGTCTAGTAAATACTCTTCTTATGATTCAACTATTATAACAAAGTGTTCATACACATAGGAATCAAAAGGTACAAGCTACATAAAATCCGGGTTTGACATCTCTGTCTTCCAATGACAATACCCTTCACTGGAGCTATGGCCGGATAAGCAGGAGGTCTAGCAGGTCTCTCTCGTACCTCCTCAATCCGTGGTCTCCTACCGAAGAGTCTCCTCCCTCATCGATAACTGAAACCTCTATCTCTAGTCGGCCTCTTCCTCTCTCTATCTCGGCTCTGACTAAACTTCCCGAACTCGGAAGCATTCCTCTCATAGTTCTGCTTGCACAATTACGCCTTGCGCACTGCCTCCTCATATGTGGCTATATCCAATGGGACTAATCTGGACCGTAGAGCCGATCTCAGTCCATCAATAAATTTGTGGACCTTCCTGGTCTCACTATTCATGTTGTCAGGGTCATACCTTCCTAGAGATAAGAATCTAGTCTCATACTCATCCACCGACAAACTCCCATGGTTCAGCCCAAAAACCTCAACCTGTAGTTTTCGCTGCACGGTATCTGGAACAAACTGTCTCCTAAAGGCATCCAAAAATATCTCCCAACTGATATCTGTATGTCGGGCTCTTAATATGTGTCTGGTGGACTTCCACCAATGCTCTGTCGATCCCTTTAGTAGGAACCCGACAAATGCGACCATCTCCGATGTCGTACACTCGAAGAATCCATATAGCTTCTCCATCTCTCCATTCCACTCCTCAGTAGCAACTGGGTCCTTGACCCCACTAAAAGATGGAGGTATAAACTTCTGGAACTGTCGCAACTGATCCATTAAAATAATTATGAAATTAAATTAGTTAATTATGCTTTAAATAATATGTTTTTAAATTTTAAATAAAAGGTACTAAAATTAAATTAATAAAAGTTTCATAATAATTAATAAATTAAGAAACAATTAGTAAAACTTAAGATACAATTCTTACACATTCACAACTTATACACACTGACACACATATTTGTGTGATGTATAATTGTATGTATATCTATTGACAATTTTGTTTAACTTAGTTTAAATTGAATATTGTTCATTTGTACGAGAAAACAAGTATGTGTATATGTACATGGAGGTGTAAACTCCACAAAAATTTCATGTACCCGATTTAAATGTTGAAAACTAATAGTATATATATATATATATATATATATTATATTTATGAGTAAGATTTATGTATTCATAATCTGCCATGATTAGGTAAGTACCGATACTGGACTAAATACACTGTAAATAATGCTTGATAAATTATTAAGTGTATAAGTATATAAGTGTTTATATATATATATAATGGAAATGCTCGGAGTTAGTAAGATGAATGATGGCATGGCAGAGAAAGAAACGGAAAGTGGAAAAAGAAAATGGCAATAATAATAAAATAAATAAAAAATTAAATGATGGTGTAACGACCCGAATTTACTGATATTTTGGTTGGTCTACAAGTCAATATTAAGTCAGAATAATACTCAGTCTGATTAATTTTCTTTTTTATGAACAAATTTAAATAAAATATGTTCACTTTCCCTAGACACATCTTGTATTGCATTATTGTATTTACAAAAATTTTAGATACAACAAAACTTCTTTAAACTTGGGTATACCTTCAATGCAGCAATATGCTTCACGGGATCATAACTGTGCAGAATGTCTTACTAACGGAAGTGATCCAAACTACAATGGGCCTCTGTGGAGGAAAGTAAGTGGGGTGAGCTCAACATGCTCACTAAGAAAAACCCCATGGCAAGTAGATAAATACATTACCTATAAATATATATATATTTTATATTTACCAAATTTGGAATATTTTAACAAAGTATACAAATGATTTGGTAATTTCTCAGATGCTAGAGTCAGAATTCGAAATATAGATTTAGTATCGGCAAAAGCACAAATACCAAGAACAAATTTTGAAATATAGATTTAGTATCGACAAAAGCACAAATACCAAGAACAAATTTTCAGAAATAGAACATGTATCGATAATAAAATTAGTTACTGTTGTAAATCCAGAAGGTTCAAAGTTTTCTAGTAGCAAAACAAACAGATTTCTAGATATCTCAGTTTAAGCAGACAATTCAGAAAAATATTTCAAATAGACGAGACAAGGCATACATGCTATATCAGAAATCAGAAAAGACTATTGGCCAATGTTGGTGACTCCGGGCAATTCACTGATCAGGTGTGCCGGGGATGTCAATCGTTGTGGGAGTGGTCAGCTACCCAAATGGCTCAATATTAGAACGTCCGAAAACCAGAAACAGAATCAGAAACACAGTATATCGTACTCGTGAACCACAGATACAAAAATAGATACAAAACAAACAAAAATGCAACATGATTTCACCAACGCCTTTATCTCAAAATTACTGCGAGACTGTGGGACCTGTGAATTCTATGTGTAACGACCTTTGGCCCTTAAAAATTGGGGGATTTTTTTAAACTATATATATATATATTTAATTTACCCACTTATTCCCTTATTCACTTAGGTTGTATTCCTGTTCAGTGTCAAATCACTTTCCTATTCCTTTATCCGAATTTATATTTAAATTCCATATTTTGACTTATATGGCCGATAGAAATTTCGACAGCATAACGACTTATATATGAGCCTACCCACCTGCAATTCAATTGTTGTAACAATCCTAGATATCCACCACTACCAAGCATGCTTTCCAACAATCCTAGATATCCACATTTACAACCCAATACATCCATTTCGATTTACTACCAATCATCTCAAAATATAATCCCAAAAGTAGAATCCTTTACATTGTATTCCTTACAAATTACATCCCAACAAAATATTCCTAATATATGTCTATGCATACAAATATGTCTGGTACAGGAATGTAATTATATACCTTTCTGCGTGTACAAAAAGTAGCCTAGGGTAGCTCTTTCCCACCAGCCTACATCATGTACGCGGCAGGTAGCGTCTATAGATCACTGCAAATAATCTGAAAGGTAGAGGGGTGAGCTTTCGGGAAAAAGCCCAGTAACAAATGCATTTAAAATGATCATGGTGGCTAAATCACATTGAATGCATGATAAAACTAAGAGATAACATTTCTTTACAAATATCACATAGCTTCCAAAAAGCGTATATATAAAACATAATCGATAGAAATATAATTCCGAAGTAACAAATCTATTCAGTTACATCACAATCTTTCGAAACATACAGAACTCCAGAATATTTCAAAACCGATAGAACTTCAAAAGCATAATTGATACATAAACATATATCGAAGGATCAAAATCTTATAGCATAGTTCATATCGGATGGAGACTAGGCCAACTTCTAGAATTGTCATGCGATGATAACATAGTCATCCTCCGTAGATGGAAATCATAATCATGGCCATGGCAAGGCTATAGACGTGATCAAGGTTGTACAACAAATCAAACATACCCGAAGGCAGAATTCATATACGCCACAAAGGCTCGTATGACAAAAATGCATTGACCCTGTGGCACTTTGCATCTGTAGGACTCAAGAGGTGGCCCCCACAATCACACAGACTATGTGGCACTTTGCTACCATAGAACCCAAGAGGTGGCCCCCACGATCGCATGTCATTGTGAACCGCGTGACACTTTGCATCTGTAGGACCCAAGAGGTGCCCCCACAATCACACAGATTGTGTGACACTTTGCTCCCACAAAACCCAAGAGGTGGCCCCCACGATCGCATATCATTCTGAACCACGTGGCACTTTGCTCCCGTCTGACTCAAGTGGTGGCCCCCACGTTCCATGTCATTGTGAAAATTGTGTGGCACTTTGCTCCTGTCGGACTCAAGAGGTGGCCCCTACAATTCCACTATACATTGCCTTTTCCTCTCAAAACAGAGTTTTCAAAGCCTTTCTTGGGTTTTATAACCCATAAACTCATATCGAATAATAAAATCGAATTCCTTGAAATCTGAAAACTCTTTCATAAAACAGAAAGACTGTGTGGCACTTTGTTCCTGCAGGACTCAAGAGTTGGCCCCCACAATCACCTTTCGAAAACAAATTTCATTTCTTAAGCATATGTTCACATACCAAATTTCATTTCTTTCAAAAACATGAAATCAATTCATACATAAGTCGAAACCATAACCTTTATTCAGAAACCATGCTTGAAACTATGCATTCAATTTCATATAGCATTTCTTTATTTCAAAAAAAATGACCAAATGAATCTTGGCCTTAATTGATGTTGGGTTTTGCTTTACAATCAAGTGATGCACGAGAAGACTCGAAAACACTTAAATAAATCAGAGTCTAAGGATAGGGATACCATTACCATCTTAAATTACACCCCTTACATCGATCTATCAAAAATCTGAATTCGAGTGGTGACGCCTCCTAGTACCTCCTTTAATTCATCCTACGATCACCTACACCGAAATTGTATACTTAGCACCCTATTCATGCGAATTGTCCGAATTGCGTTAAAATCGTAACCTATTCGTTACTACTTCGTGTGTACGTATTATTGTATATACCTAGGCCAACACGCACGTTTATATATTTTCCTTACTATATATTATTTTGTACATACAAATATTAACATACACATTTATTATATACATCTACATGTATATACACATAAATATATATATACTTCTATATATATTACTATTTGTTTTCATTTTTCCTTATCACATGTATATATTCTTTGTATGTACATATACTAACACACACATTTATCTTATACACCTATTTTTATATACACCTAAGTATATACACATATTCATTTTATCATTTAATTTCCTTATTCATCATTACATATATATATATATATTGTCTATTTCACATCCCTCTCATTTTTTTGTCTATTTTAATCTATACTAGCATGCTTATGTATACAACATATATATTAACTTAAATTAAAATAGATGGGTCTTACTCTTAACTTCCTTACCAAACCCGAACCATTGCTACCCTGTTTTACTTCATTTTTGTTTTATTTTGGTCCAGGAAAATGGCTTTTTGTTTGCCAAGAAGAACAACCCTTGCTGCTTTGTGTCATGGCCCTTCCCATCCTTCATCGGTTTCAGCCTCACTTCTTTCTTCCATTACTCTCGATTCTGTTTTCAGGTTCCATCTCACGTCTCCTTACAACCCTTAAATCTCAACCTTTCTAGCCTCCCACCAGTCCTAACTCAGCCCTAGATCAGCAAGGTTAACCCCCTGCTTAAGCCTTTACTGTCCCTCCTTCAAACTCTCGGGTCTCCTTTCACTATCGTCCCCTGCTGTAACCTGTTCTCTGTTTCAGGTTATCCAATAAGAAAGACCGACAATTCAGCCCCTTTTTAGCCCACCTAGACAGCAGGAGGAAGCTAATACTCAGCCCTCTTTCTTTCATTCCTTTCTTTGCTTCTCTATAACCCATAGTTACAGCCATTTTCCAAGCCAAATTTCTTACTCTATCCATGTCCCTGCTTGACTCGTGGCTCTGCTTCACATTTCTAGCACGAAAATGTCATCCATTACAGCCTCATATTTCCTTCTTTTCTCTTCCTTTACCCCTCATCTTTTACTCTCACACCCCTTTACAAATGCCATTAGCTTCAACCCCCTTAATCTATCTCATTACCTCGAAATGCCAACTCTCCTCTGCCTTTGGTCTGCTTCCTTCCAGTTTTCAGTTCCGTTTCAGTCTGCTTCTTCCTACAGATCGGTCTGCTTCAATTTATTTTTCTTTCCTCTCGGTTTGCTGCTGTTTTCCAGCCCCCTTCTCTTCTTCTTCTCCTTCCTTCCTTTCTTTTTCTTTATTTCTTCCTCCTCTCCCGATCAGCTCCTTTCCTTTCCTTGTTTCTTTCTTTTCCTTCTTTCCTTTCCTTTCCTTTCTTTCTTTCTGTCTTCTCCAGCCGAGCAGCCCTCTTTCTCTTCTCCTCTCTTCTTTCTTTTGCTTTTCCCGCCCAGCTCTCCACTTTGGTTTTTTTTTTTTTTCAATTAGCAATCACGGAATTAGCTTTCTTTGAAAGCCAATTCCATACAACTATGTATATATATTATATTGATATATATGTATATTATATTAATATATATACATATGTTATATTAATATATAGATATATATATTATTTATTTTTATTTGGTGTATTATTATTATTTGTTTGTTGTGTTATGTTTTTATTTCCATTTCATCATCTTATTTTTATTTGTCTCATGCTTTACTATTATTTTTTATTTAATAATACTTATATATTATATATATTACACATTACAATATATATATATATATATTTGTTATATATATATATATATCATTATTTATCCATTTTAAATTTTTCCTAGTATATACATATATATACATATACGTATTTATATATATACATTTTCTTCTCGTAAAATTATTCAATAACACAATATTCATGTCTGCATGAAATTTTCATTATTTCGAGAATGAAATATTCTTGGGATTTCATCATTCCTCATAAATCCCCGATATAAGTTTTTTTTTACATCAAAATTATTTTCGATCTCTCCATGCTTGCATTTGCTTCATCACATCCGGTATTTTCGGGTTCCCTGTCATTCACGGGCTTCTCGGCTCCTATACTCCTCGAGCTCTACAACGAATATTCACACTTCCATTAAAACATATTATTTTTATTCTTATATAGTCTAATTAAATATGGGAATTTTGTGGTGTTTACACTATGTACTTTAGCTTTGAGGTTACAATGTGAGATTTATAATTTGGCGAATGTGGTTATGATATTTCAATGTACACGCAAGTTCTAAATCTAATGAAGTGTAAGAAGATAAAGTTTTTTAAGTTTTATACGTGTATGGATTGAAATATGGTCTATGGAGTAGATTGTGGTAAGTTTTGCCTTGAGGTTTCCTACAAATTTATGCAGCAGCAGTGAAATCTATGAAAGGCAAATCGATCTCATAAGGAAACAGACCGATCTCCTACTGCCTTTGCCTAACAAGAATTGATCCTGTCCTAAGGGCAGATCGATCTTCAATTGCCTCAGCCTGGAAGAGATCGATCCCTACCCCCTACCAGATCGATCTTATAGTTGGTAATTGAGTTGTTGGAGTAGTTGGAAACAAGCAGAGATCGATCTCCACCTAGTGCCAGATCGATCTCACACACTCTGCCTCTATAAGGATCATGATATTTTTTCCTGAAGTCAAGTCCCTCTCACCTGCAAACACCAACACCCACCATTTCCACCCAAACCAAGCTTTTTCTCTCTAAGATTCACCACGTTCTAGACATGGTTAGAAAAAGAGGTAAGAAGCAAAATTGTTCCTCTCGGTAAAGAGAACAACATATTAGAAAATTAAGGGTTGGTCTGAACAAAGGGAAGATGCAAGCATCTTACAAGTTTGGTCAAGAGAGGACAAGCTAGGTGAGCTCACAAGACCCTTATTTTTAAGTATTATCATTTTATATATATACATTGATGAATAAATATATATATATATTTAGTTGGAAATGTTTAAGTCATGAAGGAACCAACCAAGGGGTTTAGTTAGAAGAGGGAATGTGGATGCTTTGTGATGGTCATGAGCTAGCTAAAGTGTTGATAAAGATGTGCGAAAAGTTTTAAGACAATATATGTATTTAAGATTTTGTAGCTTGGATGTAGTTTAGGGTGTATAGGTATAAATAAGATGAAAAGGGAAATGTTGAGTTAGGATGAGTAAGAGAAAGGAACCGACAATGAGAATGATGTATATTGATGATTTGATGATGTTTGGACAGCTCGAGAATTCGATATGGGAAACGAGGCTAGTCTGAGACTCGAGGGACATTTCACCACTCAGGGTGCAAGAGGTAAGGGAAATGAAATGTTTATGCGTGTGAGTTTCTAAATGATGAAAATACCTTGTTTTGCATAAAAAAGGTTTGATGAACGAGTATGTTTATGAGAATGAGTTGATTTGATGCTTTGATGTGTGAGTGTTTTACTGGTTTGAGCTTGGTTTTGATGAATTTTGTGTAATTGTGAACACAATATTTTATAACAGAAATGAGTTTTTCAAGATAACCACTATGAACTCTACGTGAAGGCGAAACAGTTTTAATACAATAATGACATATTTTATTGAGACTAAGGCTTGTCATGAGATGCACATCGATACTCTACTTTGATAGCATTGAGTGGCCTTGCTCTGGTAGCATGTAAGACCTGGCCTTGTTCTAGTAGCATGTAAGATTGATGCCTCCGTTCTGATAACGTGAGATGACCCCGCTCTGATAGCGATGGGTGGCCCTGCTTTGATAGCATGTAAGGCCGAGGTTGTACGACTCTGATAAAGTCTATAGCGATATCATGGCCATGGATAGATGTCGACGTTTTTCCTCTTTTAAGGATGTCTTCCTTGAGGATGATTTGATGTGACGTGATGTGCTTATGACGTTGTTTTTATCTGAGTTTTATTAAGTGCCTAGTCTCGATTACTTTAATGAATGACGTGTTTTGATGACTGTGATTTCTATCATGAATTGAGATTTGAAGTTATAACGAAAATGTGAATTTTAACACATAAATTGTGTTGATGCAAACTGATGCCATTATTATTATCATCATTATTACCATGACGTTTTACATGCTCAAATACTTCTATCATGTTTTTTTTACATGCCCAAATGATGAGTTGTGATGTTATGATGATTTTACAAAATCTCCCTTATCCTCATTACTGAGTGATTTGAGAGCTCACTCGTTTTTCTCCCCCTTCCAGATTACTTGCAGTGAGTGAGCTAGTGCCTGCCGCATACGTGAAATAGGCTGGTGGACAAGATCTCTCCAAGCAATCGCTTGCACACGCACAATGTATAAATTCATTTCATTTTGTAACCAGACAATGATGTAATACAGACATTTGTGTTAAATATCATTGGGATGTAATTAGGACAATATGAAGAAAATGAATTGAGTTTTATGGGCTGACCTTTTTTGGATATTATGTATTTGATTTTATGAAATAGAAATTGTGTAATCTTGGGGATAATGATTTGTTATAAACGCAAGTGATTAAATGACACTGTACAGGAATGCAACCCGAGTAAGTGGTTTAATGTAAGAAAATTTTAAATTAGCCCTATTTTCCATGCTTTCGAGCTGTCACAGAGACGGACCGTACAACACACAGTCAGTACGCGCTCAAGCACATAATATCAGAATAACTTTATAACAGATCATTTTTCCTTAAATCACACATAAATTCAATTGTTTCATGAAACCGTTCAAAACAGGCTGACTAGCCTTTTTTCGGATAAAATCCTAGAAAACAGTCTATGAAAGTTCAAAATTTAGGATTTTCGATATTTAAAACAGAATTCAAGCCACATCAGAATCTATACAAACCATTAAAATTTAATTCATAAAATTTAGTTGTTCAACTAGGCTAAAATCTCTAAATTTCAGAGTCATAAAATTCGGCCTAGATTTTTCGGTAATTTCGATGTAACGACCCTTGACCGTTGAAAAATTGGGGGATTTTTTTTTAACCTTAAATTTTCCACTTATCCCTTTATTCACTTAGGCTGTATTCCTGTTCAGTGTCAATTGATTTTCTTACTTCTTTATCTGTAATTATATTTAAGTTTCACATTTGGATTTATATGATCGATAGAAATTTCGGCAGCATAACGGCTTATAAATAAGCCTACCCACCTGCAAACCATATGTTTTTAATAATCCTAGATATCCACAACTACCAAACATGCTTTCCAATTCCGTATCATCAAACCAAAACATCCATTTCAAATCAATACCAATTACTTCAAGACAAATTGCCAAAAGGAATATTCTTTACATTTGTTTTCTAACAAGTTACATCCCAACAAAATATTTCCAATATATTTTTGTGCATACAAATTGTGTCTGGTAAAGGAATGTATTAGTATACCTTTCTACGTGTATAAAAAGTAGCTTAGGGTAGCTCTTTCCCACTAACCTACGTCGTGTACACAACAGGTAGCGCCTGAAGATCACTGCAAATAGTCTGAATGTAAGACCCGATTTTAGTTAAAACATGAAATTAAAAATGCAAAAGGATTGAAATGGAATTCTCGAGCACGTGCAAGGGCAAAACGGTCAAAAGATCGAAAGTCGGTATAAATTCGATAAGAAAAATTTAATTAAAAATAAGGATTTGAGAAATCTTGATCAATAAAGGAGAAATAATTAAATTTCAGGTTAAATTGATCAAGATCCAAAATTTTTAGAAATACCGAAAAGTCATTCGGGACAATATCCCGAAAATACGAAGAAATTATACCCGAAAAAGGTTAAAATATGATAAATAAATTAAATAAAATTAAATTAATTAATTTGGAATAAAATAATAATTTTGGTAGATATTTTAGACATTTTAATATATTTTATTGATTAAAATATTAATAAAATTAAATAATTAATTAATTAGTTAAAAAAAAGAAGAGGAAGAAATCAGAAAATGGATCGGGGAGAGAGAAACGAAAAAAATGAAACCAAAATCGGGGAAGAGGACCGGACGACCACCGGCGACCCAATCGGCCAGGTGAGGCCGAAAAAGGAAAAGGGTGTCGGCGCGACCTCTTTGGTACCGGCGACATGCCACACCGACGCCGGTGGAGGCCAAAAACGGAAGGAGAAGCCGCGGAGAGAGGAATCAAAATCGGCAGCCACCGGCGTAAATTTGACCCCGACCACCGCCAACCGAAGCTTCCCCACTTAATGTCGAGCCGATTGATGCCGAAAACGACCGACGAAACTGCCGGCAAACGCCGAAAACGACGGAAAGAGGAATGGGTACCGACGGTGGAGAGAACAGGCCGGATCGGTGACTTTTCAGCGACCTTGACCGAAACCGACCCCAGATCTGAGATGCGGACGGCCTAGCGGAGCCACTGGCGGCGGAAGTCGACGGAGAATCGGTCGGCAAGGTTGTGAACCGACTGAACCAGAGTGAACCGGCGGTTCGAACCGGGTCTGAACCGGACCGAACCAGTTCAGCCAAGAAAGAGAGGAAAAAAGGAGAAAAAAGGAAAAAGAAAAAGAGAAAAAATTGAGGAAAAATCCCAGCGATGTAATCGAGCTACGGGTAAGTCGATAAACGGTCAAAATTGATCGATTTGAATTTTGGAATATTTTATTTAATTATTATTCGACTGAAAATTTACCCGAAAATTTATGAAATTGTGTAGCTCGACAATCGACTTCAACGAGAGCTCAAGACAGCCTCAATTTGCGTACTAGCATGGAATCTTGGGTAAGTAACCCTTATTTACGACAATTTGCATCGTTATGCGTGCTTCGGATTTAATTTTCGCTTTAATTAATTTAAATTTTTGGAAAGTCGGATAAATTGTCGTAAATAATAAATTGAGCTATTCGAGAGTTAGAACGAGGCCCAAAGAATTGTTGGTGGGCCCAATGAGCCCAATAGGCCTCGATAATGTGAAAATTAAGTGGAAAACGGGCTTAAGGCCGATTAAGGCCCATTAAGGTGCAATCGGGCCCAATAGGGGTAAATGGGCCCGATGATTTAAATTAAGCCCAGAAAATAGGAAATACAATTAAATTGTATGATATCTGACCTGAGAAATATTTATACGCAGTTCCGGACAATGGATTGGGAGCAGATTGGACTACGTGACGAGACAGTAGTGGAAAAAGAAAGATCAGACTCTACAGAAAAATAAGGTAAGGGAATTATACAGACTGCTAGAGGTAAACTTTACAAAATTTCAAAGTCATATGCAGTCTTTTAAATTATCTGAAGGGTCTAGAAGTAAGTTAATAAATTTTAGTGCCCCGAATGGGTAAATTACCAAAATATCATTGTTAAGGGTAAAATTTACAATTTTAGGAAAAAATTGGGAGGAGCAAGAACAAGAGGTTCCTGCTCATTCTGGAGGTGTTTTGATGCATGCATGAGTAGGCTGGCTAACCTTGAAAGAAAAATGTACAACATTGCATATTTTCAACAATGAAATTGTTTTGAAAATTGTTTTGAGGAAACAGAGCCGCCTACGTGTTTTATTGACATGTGACGTGCTAGAGCTCAGCTCGCACGATGTTTTGATTTGTGTGATGCACGCATTAGTGCTAGAGCGAGAGCTCGCACTAGAGTTTTACATGCATTGGTGCTGGAGTCTAACTCGCACTTGATTTTACATGATTTTCGTGACACGGTGCTGGAGTCTAACTCGCACCAAAGTTTACATGATTTTCGTGACAGGGTGCTAGAGTCTAACTCACACCAGGTTTTTCATATGATTTGATGAGAGTGCTAGAGCTTAGCTCGCACTAGTTTTACTTGAATTGACGAGAGTGCTGGAGCATCGCTCGCACCCCCCACTGATTCTTATGAGAACATGCGATGAGCCGTGCTTGGAGCGTCGGGTAGACTGTGTGTCACCAATTTAATAGGCTCGCACGTGCATTTTGAGACATGGCATGAGTATAGAGATATGATATGGGTCCACGGAGTACGATGTACCGTGTAAGTAGCATGGAGTACGATGTACCGTGTGGTATCTTCGGATACGGGGTATCTTCGGATACGATATCTTCGGATACGGGGTATCTTCATATACAGCATCTTCGGATGTGTGGGATCGGATAAGACTGACGGGTTGGATTGACCCACCTCCCAGGCGGTTCTCGATTAGGGTGAGACCCCGTACACTAGGATCTGTGTAGCAGAGGGGCTCACGAGGACACACGGCCATAGTCCTGGTTATTACCGATATACAGATGTTGCCTAGTCTCGCATGTTGACGATTTTGATGAGATCAAAACTGGATTTTAAATTAAATTTGCATGATGCTATTTCCATACTTTTTAAACCCATGTGTGATGTAAACTAATTTTCATGGTTTTGTGTGAGTCAGGACCACCCGAGGGATGGGTTGAGTCCTGAATTTATTGTGAAATTTTTAAATGAGAAAGAAATGATTTAAAAAGAGTTGCATGTTGAATTTTCCATGCGAACGTGTTTTACATGACATCATGAATCATAGCATCAGTTTTAAAATGTGTGGAGAAAGGGTGGTTTATGCATGGCACCACGTTCATGTAGGTAGTATGGTTACCTACTTGTTCGTAAGATTGCCTTACTGAGCTTGATGTGCTCACCCCTTTCATTTTCTCACACAGATAATCTCCAGTAGATGTTGAGGCGACTGAGTACTGCATTCCGGATATCCGCTGCTGCCCATCATTTAAGGTATATACACTTGTACAAATTGTATCTAAATAAGCATAGCACAGTAACATGTTTGTAAGTAACTTTAGGGGATGTATAAATATTGTAAACATTTATAAATGACTGAGAAAGGATTAATTTGGTGGGACTGGCATTGACGCACAGCCCAATTTGTTAGTGGAGTGTAGTCACGATCAAAGGACAGGTAAGCATGAAAGAAAATAACAAAACGCGAAAAATTTACTCTGATTTTTGGGTAGTTTTGGGTCGTGACATATAAAGGTGGTATCATAGCAGAAATTGGTCTGATGTGTGCCAGTGTCAGTAATTAGGAAATTACATCCCCGTGTTACTGTGCTTGGTTAGATACAATAGTGTATATCGAGATGGGTTTTAACTAAGAAATGGTTGAGAATGTAGGAATACCTAATATTAGTCGCGATAGAGAAGATAGAGCACGAGACAGAGGTCATAGAGGTAGACCTGAGCCTGCTAATCGTGCTGAGTTGACCTATGAGAATCAGGATAAGATTGAAATAGAGGTTTATATTGAGCATGCTTCATAGAGTTCGACAAAGTGATCAGATAGTATTGAGACACGCTTCGCGAGGTTGGAGCAGAGTGTGGAGAATATTTTGGAAGCAAATTGCTTAGAGTATGCATAAGATTTGAGGGCGAGACGGAGCATTGATGGAAGTCCGCTCGACCTATCTTAAGAGTTAGACATCCAAAGTTGACAAGAGAAATATTTTGGATGTATTCCGGTGATAGAATATCTCGGACACTTCTTAAAGGAAATTATAAATAAAATTCCTTACTCTGACCCAGAAGAATTGATTTATTGATGAGTATGAAACTTAGTTATATTCTTGGGCAGATATTACCTCGACACTATGAATAGTGACAGTCGAGATGTTTAAAAGTTTATGGAAGGGCTCAAATTGTCAATTAGAGTCCGATTGGCCTGTGAGATATTACCTATATCGAGGCAGTGCGTAAACTACAGTGGTGTGAATAAGATCGAGTGTTGCACACCTCTGAGATTGGGAAAGGTAGTAAGGGCCAAAATAGAGACAGAAAGAGAATCGAGAATGATAGAGATGGCAGAACGAGAAAAAGGGGTAGTTTGGTAAAAGATTTGATTTGATGAGTTATGGGCTAAGATGATTGGTAAGGCCACAGTTATCTGATTGTAGCACTTTTGAGGGGTATTGTGATTGGAGAACCCCGATCTGCTACGGATCACTGTAGAATGTGTGGTAAATACCACGGAAGTAGGGCTTACACTTACATATTATTGATGAAAATGGCTGTTAAGTGTGGTAAGGCTGACCATGTATTTTGATTGCTCAGAGTTAGGCGAGATTGCCCCACAGAAAAGTAAAGAGATAGAGAAAACCTTGTTGAGATAACTGCATCAAAAAGGGAGGCCACAGCCTAAGAGAAAAGGAAAGTAGTTGTTGGACGAAGGCGAGTGTATGTCTTGGACCAGGACACTACTGATGTTTTACAAGATGTGGTGAAAGATACCACACTGCTTATGAATAAAGAAGTAATTGTGTTAATTGATCCTGGTACCACGTATTTCTTCATACCGCCTTCATTCGCATATAAGTGAGTAAAAGACATGAATGCTTACCCTCTTGGGCACAGTGCTGATAACTGAGTACCCCAATAGAGGAAGGTTAACTAACGAAATAATTATGAAGAGATTTTAAGTTGAAAACGGGGGAAGAAGTATAAGTCAGCCGATTTTATTTAATGGACATGAATAATTTAAAGTAATATTTGAGAATAAAGTAGTCGGCTGCATATTATGATGTTCGGATTTCTATCCTAAGATAGTGCTGTTTTACCCCTGAAGAAGTATACTGTAAGTTTTGATAAGTACTAAAAAAGGGTGCAAATTAAAGGAGCAAATGATGGTACTCACGAAATGAATAATGACAGAGTTTCGTTATAACTGATACACTATGGAGATAATCTTTGAGATATGCTTGATTCTGAATACAAGATATATTGGAATAAGAGGAGTATGTAAGGTAAGAATATCTATGATACATGAAGTAATTAGGATTAAAGCAATTAGTAGCGAATATGAATTGTGATCACAGGGACTGATATGTAAAGTAATTGTGGTTAAGTCTAAGGGTTAAAAAAGGTATTTCAAAATACCTCCCCGCCTGAAGAGTTGACAGCGTCTAGAGATATATATATAATCTATAACTTGAAATCGACCGTGGTAAGATATAAATTTAAAATTTGGATACTTTTACTAGTACGATAAAGAATTATAAAATTCGATTAATCATGAAGGTTAAAATAGTAAAATTTAATAAAAGCCGTTAATATAAGAAAAAGGAAATGATGCGGGTCAGTATCGTGAACAGAAGCAATTTTGAAGTGATATTATACGCTTATGCGTACATAGGTCAAGGATATGGGCGATTAAAATATGTAGTGGAGCACAACTACAATGAGTTATTTAAACCTTACCTGGACCGATTTGTCATCTTCCTTATTGATGATATGATGGGTGTAGTTAAAGTCCAGGAAAAATTATGAGCAACAATTGGAAAAATTGCTTTTACAGATGGTTATTGCAAATTCTAAAAAGGGTATACTTTGTTGGCACTTTTAACTATGAAAACGTGGTATTTGAATGAGATGATAGATGTGACATGAATTTCGGTGTAGTGAAGTATGAACTGACCACCGTGATTATTTTCACCATACCCAACAGCTCAAGAGGTTTCTCAGTGTGTATAGATACCTCAAAATCATGAATGAGCTAGGTATTGATGCAAAAAGGGAAGATAGTCGATAGTGGATCCAGACAACTCAAGGATCATGAAATAAACTATCTGACCCATGATTTAAAGTTGGCAGCAGTAGTACTTGTACTGAGGATATGGTACTATTATGTACATGGTGAGAAATTTTGGGTATGTACTGATCATAAAGCCCCAAGTATCTGTTTTCACAGAAAGAGGCGAATATGAGAATATATAGTGGGTTAGAGCTTCTGAGAGATTTTGATTGTGGAAAATTGTACCACCCAGGAAAGGCTAATGTGATGGTTGATGCCTTGAGCAGAAAGAGGCTCGGGATGGTATTACATATGATAGTCAGGGAGCGTGAGCTGCTTGAGCAGTTGTGAGCCTCAGTAGTGATGTGATCCCTTCTGATGATGACAGTGATTGTGTGATAGCTAGCCTGAGACTAGAATCGGATGAGAGTGCTCGGATTTGACAGGCTTAGCGTGATGATCAGCATGGTGTCGATAGTTTGGATCAGATTCAGAAGGGTACAGTGACAGAGTTCACAGAGAGTGTCGATGATTTACAGAGAGGTTCAGAGACAGTATAAGTGCTCCCTAGGACCACAGTTGATGAGATAGTAATATTGTCAGAAGCTTACTCTTCGAGATATACAGTGCATACGAAAAGTAATGAATATATATATAAAATCTTTGAAAAGGGTATTGGTGGTCAGATGTGAAAAGAGATATGGTAGAGATTGTGGAAAAGTGCCTAGTATGTCAGCAGGATAAGGTAGAGTATTAAAAGTCTGCAGAGTTATTGCAGTCTCTACCTATATCGACACTGCACGAAAATGAGAGCAAGTCTCCATGAATTTTGTGATGGGTTATAGAGGACTCAGATGAGTCACAAGACTATTTAGATGATAGTCGCTAAGTTGACTAAGTCTACCCACCTTCTGGTTATGAAATCCCTAGATACTCAGAGTGTGTATGAGGATTCAGGTATAAGGAAGATATGATGAGAGTGTGTGCCGTTAATTTTATAAACTCCTAGAATGATCAGTTGTTACAAATTGAAGTCGCCAATAACGACAGTTGGCACTTGAGTATCGGGATAACAAGATATGAGGCATAGTATGGCCGTCGGGGTTGTTTCCCCGACTTGGATAAGAAAAAGTGGGTGACAGATAGAAATTTCTTTCGAATTATGATAATAAGTCTCTGAGGATGTTCAGTTGAGTGAGAGATTGAGTACACCTCAGAGCAGACAAAAAGCATTGGAATTCACTGAGGGTGAATCAGTATTGTTGAAGTTATTTGTCCTAAGGGAATAAGGACATAATGAGACTCGGGAAGAAGGCAAATTAAGTTTTGCTGAACGGAATTTTTGAGAGATTGGACAAGTGGGAGATGAGACTCTTTTGATACTTCGGCAATACTACCCAAATCCAGCATAGGTGATCGGATATAAACTCCAACAGTTCAGCTCAGTGCAAATATAAGTATATTGAAAAAGTTGATTCGGGCATTAAACAGGAAAGAGAAAGTATTGAGGTTTAAGACGATCTCCCTAATTAAAGTCCTTTGGTAGTAATACACTCCGGAAAGGTCACAGAAGAATTAAAGAGTATGATATGTGAAAACGTACCCGGAGTAGTTTATGGACTCATATGACTTGGTTCTAATTTGGAGGACCAAATGTCTTAAGTGGGGGAGATTATGTAAGACCCGATTTTAGTTAAAACACGAAATTAAAAATGCAAAAGGATTGAAATGGAATTCTCGAACACGTGCAAGGGCAAAAAGGTCAAAAGATCGAAAGCCGGTATAAATTCGATAAGAAAAATTTAATTAAAAATAAGGATTTGAGAAATCTTGATCAATAAAGGAGAAATAATTAAATTTAAGGTTAAATTGATCAAGATCCAAAATTGTTAGAAATACCGAAAAGTCATTCGGGACAATATCCCGAAAATACAAAGAAATTATACCCGAAAAAGGTTAAAATATGATAAATAAATTAAATAAAATTAAATTAATTAATTTGAAATAAAATAATAATTTTGGTAGATATTTTAGACATTTTAATATATTTTATTGATTAAAATATTAATAAAATTAAATAATTAATTAATTAGTTAAAAAAAGAAGAGGAAGAAATCAGAAAATGGATCGGGGAGAGAGAAACGGAAAGAAAAAAAATGAAACCGAAATCGGGGAAGAGGACCGGACGACCACCGGCGACCCAATCGGCCAGGTGAGGGCCGAAAAAGGAAGAGGGTGTCTGCGCGACCTCCTTGGTACCAGCGACGCGTCACACCGACGCCGGAGGAGGCCGAAAACGGAAGGAGAAGCCGCGGAGAGAGGAAGCAAAATCGACGGCCACCGGCGCAGATTTGACCCCGACCACCGCCAACCGAAGCTTCCCCACTTAATACCGAGCCGATTGATGCCGAAAACAACCGGCGAAACTGCCGGTAAACGTCGAAAACGGCGGAAAGAGGAATAGGTACCGACGGTGGAGAGAACAGGCCGGACCGGTGACTTTTCGGCGACCTTGACCGAAGCCAACCCCAGATCTGAGATGCGGATGGCCCAGCGGAGCCACTGGCGGCGGAAGCTGGTGGAGAACCGGCCGACAAGGTCGTGAACCGGCTGAACCGAAGTGAACCGGCGGTTCGAACCGGGTCTGAACCGGACCAAACCGGTTCAGCCAAGAAAGAGAGGAAAAAAGGAGAAAAAGGGAAAAAGAAAGAGGAAAAATCCCAGCGATGTAATCGAGCTACGGGTAAGTCGATAAACGGTCAAAATTGACCGATTTGAATTTTGGAATATTTTATTTAATTATTATTCGACTGAAAATTTACCCGAAAATTTATGAAATTGTGTAGCTCGACAATCGACGTCAAACGAGAGCTCGAGACAGCCTCAATTTGCGTACTAGCATGGAATCTCGAGTAAGTAACCCTTATTTATGACAATTTGCATCGTTATGTGTGCTTCAGATTTAATTTTCGCATTAATTAAATTAAATTTTTGGAAAGTCGGATAAATTGTCGTAAATAATAAATTGAGCTATTCGAGAGTTAGAACGAGGCCCAATGAATTGTTGGTGGGCCCAATGAGCCCAATAGGCCTCGATAATGTGAAAATTAAGTGGAAAACGGGCTTAAGGCCGATTAAGGCCCATTAAGGTGCAATCGGACCCAATAGGGATAAATAGGCCCAATGATTTAAATTAAGCCCAGAAAATAGGAAATACAATTAAATTGTATGATATCTGACCTGAGGAATATTTATACACAGTTTCGGATATTGGATTGGGAGCCGATCGGACTGCGTGACGAGACAGCAGTGGAAAAAGAAAGGTCAGACTCTACAGAAAAATAAGGTAAGGGAATTCTACAGACTGCTAGAGGTAAACTTTACGAAATTTCAAAGTCATATGCAGTCTTTTAAATTATCTGAAGGGTCTAGAAGTAAGTTAATAAATTTTAGTGCCCCGAATGGGCAAATTACCAAAATACCATTGTTAAGGGTAAAATTTACAATTTTAGGAAAAAAATTAGGAGGAGCAAGAACAAGAGGTTCCTGCTCATTCCGGAGGTGTTTTGATGCATGCATGAGTAGGCTGGCTAACCTTGAAAGAAAAAAACACAATATTGCATATTTTCAACGATGAAATTGTTTTGAAAATTGTTTTGAGGAAACAGAGCCGCCTACGTGTTTTATTGACATGTGACTTGCTAGAGCTCAGCTCGCACGATGTTTTGATTTGTATGATGCACGCATTAGTGCTGGAGCGAGAGCTCGCACTAGAGTTTTACATGCATTGGTGCTGGAGTCTAACTCGCACCTGATTTTACATGATTTTTGTGACACGGTGCTGGAGTCTAACTCGCACCAAAGTTTACATGATTTTCGTGACAGGGTGCTAGAGTCTAACTCGCACCAGATTTTTCATATGATTTGATAAGAGTGCTAGAGCTTAGCTTGCACTAGTTTTACTTGAATTGACGAGAGTGCTAGAACATCGCTTGCACCCCCCACTGATTCTTATGAGAACATGCGATGAGCCATGCTTGGAGCGTCGGGTAGACTGTGTGTCACCGATTTAATAGGCTCGCACGTGCGTTTTGATACATGGCATGAGTATAGAGATATGATATGGGTCCACGGAGTACGATGTACTGTGTGGTATCTTCGAATACGGGGTATCTTCGGATACGGCATCTTCTGATGCGTGGGATCGGATAAGACTGACGGGTTGGATTGACCCACCTCCCGGGCGGTTCCCAATCAGGGTGAGACCCCGCACACTAGGATCCGTGTAGCAGAGGGGCTCACGAGGACACACGGCCATAGTCCTGGTTATTACCGGTATACAGATGTTGCCTAGTCTCGCATGTTAACGATTTTGATGAGATCAAAACTGGGTTTTAAATTAAATTTGCATGATGCTATTTCCATGCTTTTTAAACCCATGTGTGATGTAAACTGATTTTCATGGTTTTGTGTGAGTCAGGACCACCCGAGGGATGGGTTGAGTCTTGACTTTATTGTGAAATTTTTAAATGAGAAAGAAATGATTTAAAAAGAGTTGCATGTTGAATTTTCCATGCGAACGTGTTTTACATGACATCATGAATCATAGCATCAGTTTTAAAATGTGTGGAGAAAGGGTGGTTTATGCATGGCACCACGTTCATGTAGGTAGTATGGTTACCTACTTGTTCGTAAGATTGCCTTAGTGAGCTTGATGTGCTCACCCCTTTCATTTTCTCACACAGATAATCTCCAGTAGATTCTGAGGCGACTGAGTACTGAATTCCGGATATCCGCTGCTGCCCATCATTTAAGGTATATACACTTGTACAAATTGTATCTAAATAAGCATAGCATAATAACATGTTTGTAAGTAACTTTAGGGGATGTATAAATATTGTAAACATTTATAAATGACTGAGAAAACATTAATTTGGTGGGGCTGGCATTGACGCATAGCCCAATTTGTTAGTGGAGTGTGGTCACGATCAGAGGACAGGTAAGCATGAAAGAAAATAACAAAACGCGAAAAATTTACTCTTATTTTTGGGTAGTTTTGGGTCGTGACACTGAAAGGTAGAGGGGTGAGCTTTCGAGAAAAATCCTAGTAAGATAATATATTTAAAGTAGTTCTGATATGTAAAAGCATGCAAAATTACTCATAAACCAATCTTTTAAAAAATGTGAAAAACTTTCTTTACATGTATAGTCATCATAAGAAAATACGAAGCATGAGTTTCTTAAAATCAAATAGCATGCTTAACTGTTTCATAAAATTTTTCATCATTCATGAATGATTTCATAAAATCATCGTCATTCTTAAACATTTCATAAAACGCAATTGTTCGTAAACATTTGTCATAATCTCATAAAAACATAGTCAGTCATAAGCATCATCCTCATACTCATAATCATAATCGTGATCGTGGAGACTAGGCTATAACTAAGTCATGCAATACGTGTCATCCTCCGTAGAGGATCATCATCATACCTATGGCCATGGTGGGGGTTGTAGACTGGATTAGTGTCGTACAACACTTTCATAAAACAAGGGTAGTATCTATCTTTCTTACTTCCTTTAGCACCTAGCTAGGGCACGGACACCAAAGGCACTCTCCGCGCGGGAAATATTCATGCGTGCTGTGCGGGCACGAGATACTACCAAAACATCATCATCATTAACCACAAGTAGCGAGACATCTACCACACAGGTAGAGTCAAGTGCTGCAGGGGCCCTACATACGACACTCAAGTGGTGGAGCCGGTGCACCACAAGAAGTAGCCATGCATGAAGTCCATAGTCTCAAAAAAGATTCTTTTCCCTTAAATACTTTTGAAAATGTCAAAAGTTTCTTCCAAAGCATAAATATAGGATTACAAATCATCATAAAACTCCCATGCATTTTCATATATCAAGAAATTTATTTCATAAACATAGATGTACTTAGTGAACATTTCATAAAACGAAATCATGTTTTGTAAATCGTTCCATAAGTATGAAAACGATCATAAATCATTTCAAAACATAACATTGCTTCATAAGAATCTTTTTATCAATGCAATGAGTGTTCATTATCAGAACTAAATTAAATTATACCCCTTACCTTGATTTATCAAAAATTCCAAGTTCGAGTAGTAACGCCTCCAAGTATCTCCCTTAAATCCTTCTACGATTCTCCTACACCGAAATTTGTATTCTTAGTATCCTATTTATTCTAATTGTCCACAATGTGTCAAAATTGTAACCTTATTCGTCTAGGAAAATATACTTGAAATTTAAATTCTAACTTTCTAAGATTGCATCAAAATATAATCTACCTCATGGAGTTTACCAAATTCCCTCTTTTCTTCTAGTTCCATCATACATTCGAAAATTTAATCCTACTACAAAGTCTTTAGCTACATTCCTAATTAATTTGTCATTTCCTCTTATCATCTTATACATTTCCTACTTGTTACCACTTTGTGTGTGTATACAATTGTACACACCTAGGCTAAAACATGTATATTTATATTTTGTTCATATGCACTTATAGTAACACACAGATTTATTATATATATATATATATATACATAAGTATATTCATATATATTTTATTATTTATTTATTATTTTTTTGTCTACTTCTCATTTCTTCTCTCTTTTTTTTAACACCTATGGTAACTTACACATACATACATACATATAAGTACAAATATATATATATATATATATATATTATATTTTACCTTCTTTTTTTTTTCACTTTTCAGCTTTTCCTCTTTTTTTTTTCTTTTTCTTCTTCTTCTATTTTTTCTTCCCTCTGATAATTCTATGAAAATAGAATTATTTATGCTTAATTTCCTAATTAATTATTTAAATCCCCAATTTATTTTGTTAATTATCCCCTTTATTTAATTAAAATTCTTTAATGTGTAGGTAAATTAAATCCGAATGAAACTCAGTCGTTTCAGCCAAAAATGGGTTGAAAATGGGCTAAAGGAGACTGGACCACTTCCAATTTGCAGACTGAGTCACCAGTCGTCTGGACACGTGGGATGCCGGGTGTTAGTATTTTATTCGCTTCAAAACGATGAGATCGACGGATACCGTGCCAACCCTCTGAAAGACACACGTCGGGCCACATCACATAGTTAAGTGTACTAGAAGACGAATGACGTGAAAATATCTACTCTGCAGCAAATAAAATGAAGACAAGTGGCCAAACAATGCCAACTCATCTAGGATGAAAAATTACCATTGTACCCCTAAGTGTGTGTATAAATAGAGCATGATAGCAATTGAAGAAGAAAAAAGAAAAGTAGTTTTAGTGTAGAACTAGTTAGAAGGTAGCATAGGTAGAATAATCTTTAGTTTTATTTTTTTTCTTGTTTTTAGGAAGCTTTCCCGTTAGTATTTTCTTTTTTTAGTTATTGTTCATGCTAGTTTCATTTTTATTATGAAAAGCTTAGATTTCTTTAGTTGCTCTCGGTTTACACAAGTTTTTTTTTACTCCTTTGTTGATTTAATTTTTTTTAATGTTATTTCGTCTTCATTAAACCGTTGTGTCTATTTGGCTTTCTTTATGTTTGAAATTTTTTTTATTGTCCAGTGATCATTTAGCATTCATGGTTTTCTGATTTCTTGAAAAATTTCATTTATGTCAATATAGTTTTCTGTATTATGATTCCGATTGGAAGTGTGGGGTAGAACCGAGCAAGATAATCGGGCATGAAGCAGAAAATGTTTCCAGTAGCTTCCCGACTGCCTAGTTCATTTACATTTGGTGCTGGGAGAATTTGTGTAGCCATGACTTAGACAAGGTAGTTGCTGGTTTATGTTGAAGCTGGTGAAACATTTCTTCTCGGTGTAGAACCAAGACACCAAACTGCACCATGGCAGAGAATCAACCCAGAAAATCATTTCTCTATTCTCCCCTGTTTTAGATTTGTTTTACTGTTCATTTTAAGTTGTCTCTTTAATATGCAATCTTCCATTGTTACCTACTATTTCGGTTCATGTTTTTTGTTTTTCATAGTCTTTAGTATTATTGGAGGTAAGCGGTAGTGGCTGCCGTTGTGTAGAAAGCAAGAGCTGAGCTGGTTGGAGTGGTTGCTACCTTGGATCACTTGTTTAGGTGATACGAACTGATCCTACTCCATTTTGTTTCTATCTGTCGGACATACGCTGTAAGAAAATTAGTACATGGATGACGGGTCGGGTTGGCAATAATGCTGCTAATCAGCACTGACCTCGGGCTATAGAAGAAAAGCAGCGAGGGTCGACTACAGCAAGCTTCTTGCTTCATTCCATTGCTGCAGATCTTCATTTACTATTTTGTGTCTTAGATGATTATTGCTGAGCAATTCAGTCTGTGTCGAATGCTGGGACCTGCGAAGCAGAGCAGCAGACGTGGTGACTGATCCTGCTCAGGAAAGGGCTGCTGTGAAGGACGTGTGCTGCTGATTGAACCAAGGCTGGAGTTGTGCAGAGAGCAGTACTGGAGCAGGAACTGAGAGCAGTATCATGGCTTGCTGATGATAGAAGCAAGGCAGTTGGTGACCTGCTGATGTGCGTGAAGTAAGGTACAGCACTGCAATGGTTGGCAGGAACGTGGGGCTGGTGTGTTGGAGCTTGGCTTGCTGATGAATGAAACTTGAAGCAGTTGGAGACGTGCAGGGGCTGTACTGTGTGTAGGACAGAATCGAGAATGGGAGCTGAGCATGAACCGAGAGTAAAAGCTGGAGCATGCCGAGGACTGGTACAAAGCAAGAATGGACATGCACTATCTACCGAGTGCAATACACAGTCGGGGCAGTTGGTAGATTGTACAAGTCAATTAAGGCCTTGTTTGGCCATTGCATTTTAGTTATATAACTCATTTTCATGCAATTTAGATAGATTAATTTCAATTTCATGGGTTAGCTTAAGAAGTTAGAATTTTAAATTAATTTGCATGACAAGTTATAGTTCAATTACTTGATTAGTTCAGAATTTAGATTTAATTATGTCATTAGTTAATTTTTATTTTGGTGTTAAGTGTTGCATTTAAAATTAAATTAGAGATAGAATCATTTTATATATTTTTAAGTTTTCATTTTAAATTGAAAAATCCAAAAATATTATTTCTCATGCATTAGTTAGATTTTATTGTTAAGTTAGTAATTAGATATAGTTAGGATTAATTTAGAATTAATATTTTAGACATTTAGACTTATAGTTATTTTCTTAATTTTTCTAGGATTTTATTTCATTAAATTTTAGGTTAGTTTAATTTGCATTTCTATTAATTAGTTTAATTACATGCATATTTTATTTTTAGATTTGTTGAATTTTGGTTTAATTAATTTTGTTTCTTATTTTCATATTTGCATTTTTAATTATCTTGATTAATGTTAACTGTTTTAATTATCTTTTATAGATATTTTCTTTTAATTTCATGGAGCACTGTAAGTAATTTTAGCTCGGTTTTATTTTCTTTATTTTATAATTATTATTGTTTTCGGTACTTTTAATTTAGGCCCTGTAGATCACCCATTAAAACTTCATAATTTGCTAGAATATACTTAGGGTAAGATTAACTGGTAGTTAATTAGACTGATCAACTTCTCTGTGGGACGATAATACGGGACTTAAATCCTATTATTACTTGTACGATCCGTGCACTTGCGGATAGAACATCTAGTCACTTAGAGTGGGCATAATTCATATCACCCTCAGCTACTGTTCACTGGTCTTCTTCATCTTCACCAGTTACTATTGCGCCACTCCCTCCCCACCGAACCTTTCTCTGTTTTGGCTTCCATCGTCATCCTCACCATCCTCATTCAATCATCGTTTCCTGCTTCACCGAGGTTCATGCCCCTGATCCAATCTTGCTCTGTTTTGAGTCTTCAGTTCCAGCAGTTAGTGCTGATCCCCTTCTCCAGCAATCAGCCTTTACACGTTTCTCTGCTCCCTTTCTTTCATGTTCTCGGCCTTCTTCACTTCTGCTATCTTCCATGGCTTGCTTTAATTTTCCTTCTTTTTTTTTTGTTCTGCTTCATTACTACTCAAGCCTTGCCTTTTTCCCTCTCGGTTTCGCGCTACAGCTCCAGCTTCCTTGCTCCTCCTTCATTCAGTTTCGGTTCAGCCAAATGCCGACTTCCAGCCCCTCTCACGTTCGCTGCCTGCTGCACCTACCTCTCCCTCTCGGTTTGCTTCAGCTTCTAGTTTCTCCCTTCTGCTATCTCTTCCTTCCTTCTTCTCTCTTTTTCCTCCCGACCAGCCTCAATTCTCACCTTTCTCTTCTCTCTTTCTTCTTTTTTTTTTCCTTCCTGCTTCAACAGAGGATCTCTCTGTTTTGAAAGAAAATGGGGTGCGGGAATTGGTTTCTTTTCAAAACCAATTCAGTACCCCACTATATATATTATTATTATTATTATATAATTTATTTATATAATTTATTTATTTTATTTATATTTTATTATTATACTTTGTTTTATTTATTATTATACATATATGTTTTTTTTATTATTCCTTATGAAACCACAATTATAAACTTCACATAAAATTCCCGACTAATAAATTAAAATTCCACAATATCGCCATTCTTGCATTTGCTCCTCACCTCCTGTATTTCGGGCTCTCAGCCATTCCGGAGCTTCTCGACTTCCATCCTTCTCGAGCCCTACAACGAATATTCGCACTTCCATTAAAAACTTTTTTTTATTAAATTTGTTTTATTCTCTAATTAAATACATAAAATTTTGCGGTGTTTACATTCTCCCCACCTTTAAAGAATTTGGTCCTCCAAATTCATCTTGGTCTTTTCGAATAGATGAGGGTACTTTTACTTCATAAGGCTCTCTAGCTCCCATGTAGCTTCTTCAACCGAATGGTGTTGCCAGAGTACCTTTACCAGAGGAATAGTCTTCGATCGAAGTACCTTTTCCTTTCTGTCCTAAATCTAGATAGGTTGCTCAATATAGCTCATGTCCTCTTGAATGCTCAAAGGCTCGTACTCAATGATATGTGAGGGATCTAGATTATACTTCCTTAACATCGAGAGGTGGAAGACATTATGTACCCCAGAAAGCTGCAGTGGTAAGGCAAGTTTGCAAGCTACGTCTCTCGCTCTCTCTAGAATCTCAAATGGACCAATGAAGCGAGGACTCAGTTTCCCCTTCTTTACAAAGCGCATAATACCCTTGCTCAGGGATACTTTCAGAAACAGAGAGTCCCCAATCTGAAACTCAAGCGGCCTCCTATGCTTATCCACATAACTCTTCTACCTACTTTGTGCAGCCTTAAGTTTATCACAAATTATTCGAACACCTTCTGCTGCCTGTTCCACCAAATCGGGAGCCAAGATCTTTCTGTCACCCACTTCTTCCCAAGCCACTAGAGACCTACATCTTCTACCATACAAGGCCTCATACGGTGCCATCCCGATGCTAGCATGATAGTTGTTGTTATAAGCAAACTCTGCAAGAGGCAGACGATCATGCCATGAACCCTTAAACTTTAAAACGCATGCCCTCAGCATATCCCCTAAGGTCTGAATGGTCCTCTCGGACTAACCATCGGTCTGAGGATGATAGGCAGTGCTCAGGTTAAGCTGAGATCCCATAGCTTCTTGAAAATGAGCCCAAAATCTGGAAATGAATCGGGAATCTCTATATGATGTAATGCTCACGGGAGCCTCATGCAACCGAGCTATCTCCTTCACATACAACTCTGCTAAGGCACTTAAGGAGTCTGTACTTTTAATGGCTAGGAAATTGGCGCTCTTAGTTAATCTATGTACAATCACCCAGATTGCATTATGCCCCTTTCGGGTCCTTGGTAACCCCATAATGAAGTTCATGGTAATGTGCTCCTATTTCCAAGTACGCACTAGAATAGACTGATACAGACTACGCCCACTCTAAGTGACCTAGACGTGTTAACCGCAAGTTCACGGGTCGTACAAGTAATAATGAGATTTGAGTATCAGATTATCGTCCCACAGAGAATCTAATTAACCTAATTAAGTACCGGTTAATTTTACCCTAAGTATATCCTAGTAAATTATGAATTCAGTGGGTGATCTACAAGACTTAAATTAAAAAGTACTGAAAAACAATAGAAATTATAAAATAAAGAAAATAATAAAAATAGAGCAAAGATTACTTACAACGCTCCAAGAAAATAAAAACAATAATCTGCAAAAGAACAATAATGAAACCAAATATTAATTAATGAAAACAGACTAAAATGCCAATATAAACAAATGTAAAATAAAATAAATAACACTAGAAAATTCTAATAAAATTGCATGTAAATTAATTTAATGCAAAATAATTTATCCTATGATCTAACGAAATTAAATTCTAGTAATTTAAAGAAATTCCTAAATATAACTAAGAAATTAAATACCTATATGATGACCCTAAATTAAATATAACTCTAGCTAATTACTAATAATAAAAAAAAATCTAAATAATGCATGAGAACTTAATATTTTGGATTTTTAAATTTAAAATAAAAACTAACTTAAAATTGCATGAAATAAATCTACCCTTAATCTAATTCTAAATGTAAAACATTAACACTAGAATTACGTCTTAAATTCTATTGTAGTAAAAAATTAACTATTGATAAAATTAAAACTAAGCCTTAAACTAATAAACTAAGAAAATTAAATTATCATGCAAATTAATGTATACCTAAGCTAACAAATAATAAAAGGAATAATAATGTCACGACCCAAACTACCCAAAAATCAGAGTTAATTTTTCGCGTTTTATTATTTTCTTACTTAAATTCTTACCTGTCTTCTGATCGTGACCACACTCCACTAATAAATTGGGCTATGCGTCAATGCCAGTCCCACCATACATTTACCATATAACTTAACTCTTTTTCAGTCATTTATAAGTGTTTATAATATTTATACATCCCCTAAAGTTACTTACAAACATGTTACTGTGCTATGCTTATTTAGATACAATATGTACAAGTGTATATACCTTAAATGATGGGCAGCAGCGGATATCCGGAATGCAGTACTGAGTCGCCTCAACGTCTACTGGAGATTATCTATGGGAGAAAATGAAAGGGGTGAGCACATCAAGCTCAGTAAGGCAATCCTACGAACAAGTAGGTAACCATACTACCTACATGAACGTGGTGCCATGCATAAACCACCCTTTCTCCACACATTTTAAAACAGATGATATGAGTTATGATGTTATGTAAATCCATTCGCATGACAAAATTCAACATGCAACTCTTTTTAAATCATTTCTTTCTCATTTAAAATTTTCACAATAAAGTCAGGACTCGACTCCTCCTTCGGGTGATCCTGACTCACACAAAACCATGAAAATCGGTTTACATCACACATGGGTTTAAAAAGCATGGAAATAGCATCATGCAAATTTAGTTTAAAACCCAGTTTCAATCATTGTCAAGATCATCAACATGCGAGACTAGGCTACGTCTGTATATTGGCAATAACCAGGACTATGACCATGTGTCCTCGGGAGTTCCTCTGCTACACGGATCCTAGTGTGCGGGTTCTCACCATGATCGGGAACCGTCCGGGAGGTGGGTCACTCCATCTCGTCGGTCTTATCCGATCCCATGCATCCGAAGATGCTGCATCCGAAGATGCCGTATCCGAAGATACCACACGGTACATCGTACTCCATGCTACTTGCACGGTACATCGTACTCCGTGGACCCATATATTATATCTCAATACTCATGCCATGTCTCAAAACGCACGTGCGAGCCTATTTAATCGGTGACACACAGTCTACCCGATGCTCCAAGCATGGCTCATCGCATGTTCTCATGAAATCAGTGTGAGCGATGCTCAGCACTCTCATCAAGTCAAGTAAAACTAGTGTGAGCTAGGCTCTAGCACTCTATATATGAATCACATGAAAATCTTATAAAATCTGGTGCGAGTTAAACTCCAGCACCCTGTCTCAAAAATCATATAAAAATATGGTGCGAGTTAGACTCCAGCACCGTTTCACAAAAATCATATGAAAACCTGGTGTGAGTTAGACTCTAACACCGTGTCACGAAAAAACATGTGAAATCTGGTGCGAGTTATACTCTAGCACCTATGCATGTAAAACTCTAGTGCGAGCTCTCGCTCCAGAACTAATGCATGCATCACCCAAATCAAAACATCGTGCGGGCTGAGCTCCAGCACATCACATGTGAATAAAAACACGTAGGCGGCTCTGTTTCCTCAAAACAGTTTTCAAAACAATAATATCGTTGAAAGTATGCAATGCTGTACATTTTCTTTCAAGGTTAGCCAGCCTACTCATGCATGCATTAAAATGTCTCCAGAACGAGCAGAAACCTCTTGTTCTTGCTCCTCCCAATTTTTCCTAAATTTGTAAATTTTACCCTTAACAAGGGTATTTTGGTAATTTGCCCATTCGGGGCACTAAAATTATTATTTGACCTCTAGACCCTTCAGATAATTTTTAAAGGACTGCAAATGAACTTAAAATTTCGTACAAGCTACCTCTAGCAGTCCGCAGAATTCCCTTACCTTATTTTCCTGTCGAGTCTGACCTTTCCTCTGATGTCACGTCGCGCAGTCCGATCTGCTCCCAAACCGATGTCCGGAACTACGTATAATTATTCCTCAGGTCAGATATTATACAACTTAATTGTATTTAATACTTTCTGGGCTTACTTTAAATCATTAGGCCCATTTATCCCTATTGGGCCCGATTGCACCTTAATGGGCCTTAATCAGCCTTAAACCCATTTTTCACTTAATTTTTACATTATCGAGGCCTATTGGGCTCATTGGGCCCACCAACAATTTATTAGGCCTCGTTCTAACTCTCGAATAACTCAATTTAGTATTTACGACAATTTATCTAAATTTTCAGAATTTAATTCAATTTATGCGAAAATTAAATTCATATCACGCATAACGAGGTAATTGTCATAAATAAGGGTTACATACCCGAGATTCCATGCTAGTACGCAAATCGAGGCTGTCTCGAGCTCTCGTTGGATGCCAATTGTGGAGCTACACAATTTCATGAATTTTCGGGTAAATTTTCAGTCGAATAATAATTATATAAAATATTCCAAAATTCAAATCGATCAATTTCGACCGCTTATCGACTTACCCGAAACTCGATTGCATCACCAAGATTTTTTCCCAATTTTTCTTCTTTTTCTTTTTCCCTTTTTCTCCTTTTTTCCCTTCTTTCTTGGCTGAACCGGTTCAGACCGGTTCGGACCGCCGGTTCACCCCGGTTCACTCCGGTTCACCGCCTTGCCGGCCGGTTCTCCACCGATTTCCACCGCCAGTGGCTCCGTTGGGTCGTCCGTAGCACGAATCTGGCCTCAGCTTCGATCGAGGTCGCCGGAAGGTCGCCGGTCCGGCTCTTCTCCCTCAGTCGTCGGAACCCATTTCTTTCTCTTCGTCGTCGTCGACGATTCCCGTCGTTTCATCGGCTGATACCGGTCTCAAAAGAACCGCCATCGCCTGGGCTTTCAGAATCTGGCCTCGGTTCCGCCCGAATCGCCGCCGTTTGCCGCCGGTGGCCATTTCTTCTTCCGCGGCTTCTCCTCCGTTTTCCGGCGTTCTCCGGCGTCCTTGGAGTGCGTCACCAGTGGCAGACGACTCACCTGGCGTCGGGCTTCCCTCGCCGGCCCTCGCCTGGGGTCCCTGGCCGCCGGTGGCTCGTTGGGCTTCCTCGGTTGCCGTTTTCGTTTTCTGCTTCTCGCGATTTCGTTTCAGTTTTCTCTCTCCCCGATTTGTTTCAATCTGATTCTTTTTTTTTTTCAATTTACTAATTTATTTTTATATATTTATTTATTTATTTTTATTATTTATTTTAATCATTAAAATACATTAAAATACCCAAAATATCTACCAAAAATTATTATTTTATTTCAAACTCATTAATTTAATTTTTATTTAATTTATTTATTATATTTTAACCATTTTTCGGATATAATTTCTTCGTATTTTCGGGATATTGTCCCGAATGACTTTTCGGTATATTTTTCGATTATTTTCAGGATTATTTTTTGAATTAAAATTTTCGATTAATTCCAATAAATTGATATCTTGATCAGTTTAATCCAGAATAATTTTATTTCACCTTTATTGACCAAAATTTCTCAATCCATTATTTTTAATAAATTTTTCTCATCGAATTTATACTAACTTCCCTTCACGAATACTCACTCACTTCGCATTTTAAATCCTTATTTCCAATCCGAATCCCATTTAGTTAAATTTTTGATCATTTTCATACCTTATAAGAATTTACGATTTAATTTCGGGTCTTACAAATAACAATTAAAAAAATAAAATAATGGCATGAAACATTAAATTGAGAAATGCCAAACTGCCAAACAAGCCCTTACTATTCTCGACAGTGTGCAGCTAACGTTGTGCACTGTACAGTGCTCTACTTTATTCCCTGCACACTGCCAACAGTCAACTTACTCGGCTTGGGATCAGTTTCGGTCTCAGTTCTTTCCACCTCCTGCTACTGGTTAGCTGCTCCCACGTTCCCTGCAAGTCCTACACACGTCCTGTAACGACCCGAATTTACAGACATTTTTCGGTTGGGCTACATGTCGATATTAGGTCAGAACAATATTCAGTGTGATTAAATTTTTTTCTTAGTAACAAATTTAAATAGAATATGTTCACATTCCCCAGACACATCTTGTATTGTATTACTGTACTTACATAATTTTAGATACAAAAGAATTTTTTACAACTGGGTATACCTTCGATGCAGAAATATGCTCCGCGAAATCTTAATTATGCGGAATGCCTTACTAACGGAAGCGATCCCAGCTACAGAGGAACTCTGTGGAGGAAAGTAAGGGGAGTGAGCTCAACATGCTCAGTAAGAAAAATCCTATAGCAGGTAGATAAATACACTACCTATGAAAAATATATATTTTTATATTTACCAAATCTGGAATATTTTCCAAGTACATAGATGATTTGGTAATTTCTCAGATACCAGTTTTCAGAATTCAGAAAACAGATTTAGTATCAAGCACAAATACCAGAAACAGATTTTTCAGAAACAGAATATGTATCAGTAATACATTTAACTACTGTTATAAATCCAGAAAGCTCAGAGTTTTTTTTCAGTAGCAAAACAAATAGATTCTCAGATATTTCAATTCAAGCAGACAAATTCAAATAACTATTTTCAAATAGACGAGACAAGGCATGCATGCTATATCAGATAACAAAAATGACTATTGGCTAATGTCGGTGACTCCGGGTAATTCACGGACCAGGTGTACCGAGATGTCAATCGCCGTGAGAGTGGTCAGCTACCCAAATGGCTCACAGATCAGAATGTCCGAAGACCAGAAACAGAATCAGAAGCACGGTACATCGTACTCGTGGACCACAGATATAGATACATATACAGATACAGATACAGATACAAATACAGATACAGATACAGAACAGAAGTGCAGCACGATCTCACCAACGCCTTTTCTCAAAATTAGTGTGAGACGGACCGTACGACACACAGTTAGTACTCGCTCATCAGAATAACTTTATAACAGATCGTTTCTCCTTAAATCACATATAAATTCATTTGTTTTATGAAATCATTCAAAACAGGCTGACTAGCCCTTTTTCAAAAATCTCAGAAAACGGTTTATGAAAATTCAAGATTTTCAATAATTAAAACCGAATTCAAGTCATACCGTAATTTCTGCAAACCACAAAATTTAGTCCGTAAAATTTGGTTACTTCAACTAAGTTAAAATCTCTAATTTTTCAGTCATAAAATTTGACCTAGTCTTTTCGATAATTTCGGTACTGCGAAATTCAACCCAAATTTCATATCTACAAATATACGAAAATTACGCATATTTATCTCTAGCAGCAAAGAGAATTTTCCTTACCTCGGTGTCTGTTCGCGGTTCTCGGCTGCCTTAACGTAGCGAGTCGACGGGTCCGATCCACTTGGTAAATTTTTCGAAGCTCTTTCCCCGAGATTTCCCAAATTTTTCAGTATGTTCTCTTCGTTTCTCATTTTTCATCATTTCTTCTTCTTTTTTTTTATTCCCATATATATATATAATTTAATCATATATATATATATCCTACTTTTTTTTTCTCTTCTTTTTATTTTTTTTATTTTTTATTTTTTGAATTTCCTCCACTTTTCGCGCCAACTTCCCTCTTCTACCTTCTTTGTCTGCACTGTTCACCGATTTCCTCCAACATTTTCGCCACTGTCGATCTTTCCGCCACCTTTCCTCCCATCCTCATCTTCATCAGCCTCACTCTGCCATCACAAGCGTCATTCTCCTTCTAGTCTCGGCCATTGGCCACTGCTCCCGCTCGAAGTCCATGTCTTCTCCGTTTCACCCTCTGTTTCAGTTTCCAGTTCGGGTTCTCTCCAATTCACTCTGTCTCCTGTCTTCATTTTCTGCTTTGGCATCAGTTTTGGCCTTCGAGTCTTCCTCTCGGTCTCGTTTCCAGCCTCCCGTTTAGTTTTGCTTCGGTGTCCAACGTCCTCTGTTTCACTGTGTTTTCCAGCTCACTGTCCTCTAATTTCCTCCTCCCAGCTCGGTCTTTAATTTTTCAGCGGTGAAACTCCTGTGTTACACCTCCCCTTCCCGGCCTCCTGCTTCAACTTTCTATCACCGCCCCTCCTCTCGACTTCTTCTTCTTGTAACGTTTCCCCAATTATTTTGCCATTTTTCTTCCTCCTTTCGGCTGCAGCTTCAGAGTTTCCTTTGTTTTCTTGTCTCTACCACCCTTCATCATGTTTCACGTTTCTCTTTGGCCCGTTTTCTTTCTACTTCAGTTTGTTGTCCTTCCTCATTCTTTTCCAATTCTCTGTGCGGTACATTCCATTTTGTTTTTCATCGGCCCTTCATCACTTCAGTTCCCAGACCATATCCAGTTCCTATTTGTTTCTTCTCATCTTTTTCTCCTCTTCTTTCTTCCACTAGACGCCACCATTTATTGCCTTGAGTGGACATCGTTCCACCGGCTTCTACCGTTGTTTCCAACAGTGGGTAAGGTAGGAGTTGGTTTATTTGGGACAGGCGATCCATTCCTTCCTCTTTTATCATTCCCATACTTTTATATATATATATATATATATATATATATATATATATATATATATATATTGTTTATATATCTATATGCGTTTATTTTTGTGAAAGATCACTATCATTTCCTTTACCGCTGCAGTCTTACATTTGTAGGTTCCCAAGTTCCCATTTCCTTTCCTGCGTTTTTCGCTGTAGCTTCTGTCTGTTTTTCATTTCTCTTCATGTATGCCATGCCAGCTTTCTGTCCAATCTACTGTATTATATTGCTAATAGCACGTTTCTTTCCAATTCCCAACTTATCTACCCCTTTTTATTTTGTATTTGTACTGATGGTGACAATTCAATCTTTCTTTCAATTCTTCAATTGTTACTAGCGGCAGTAACTTACCATCCTTGGGATTGGCTTCCTTTTAGAAGCCAATCCCCGGTTCTTCTATTTTTTTTGATCATACCAACAACAGTTTCCCTTAATTTCATTTCCCACATAGTTATATATGCACATATATATATATATATATATATATATATATATATATATATATATATATATATTCCCTTTCATATGGCTATCTACGGAATTGTCTAAATATACACATTTTATACCTACACACTTATACATATGATGCACCTATATTCTCAATTTTGGAAAAATGATTGAGCCATCATATATATATATATATATTTAATAGTGTATGTATACGTACATATATATGTATATACATATATGTAGATATTTACCTGATAAATTCCTTCATTGTATTGGTAGTAAATTTAAGTTAATACATGTACTTATCTATCATAAAAGATCACTTATACCTTATATAGATATTGTCCCTAGCTCGTACGTTTACATATTTTATTCCTATTCCCTTCGATATTCATCCTTAGATTTATTATAATTAAATTAAATTACTCATTCTAAGTCTCGCTACGGAGTAATATAATTTTAATTTAAACCTTTGACAAATGGAGCGAAATCTTTAATCTCGATGATTAATTTGTTAATCATGGATAAAACCAAATACATAAAATTTAGGGTACTTACATTCTCCCCACTTTAGGAAATTTGGTTCCCAAATTTAGGAATACCTTAATCCTTAAACAGATGCAGGTACTTTTCGCATCAAGCTCTCCAATTCCCTCGTGGCCTCCTTTGAAATGTGGTTCTACTACAAATCCTTGACCAAAGAAATTATCTTAGGCCACCATACTTTCTCTTTCATATCCAGTATTCGAATCTGTTTCTCCATATACTTTAAATCCTCTTTCAACTCCAGTGGTTCAAACTTAAATACGTGCGTCGAATCCGGTGGTACTTGCATAGCATCGAAACATGGAAGATATTATGGATGCTTGATAACTCTGATAGTAAAGCCAATCTTCGGCTTTATGTCCCACTTGATCTAAGATCTCGAAAGGCGGTTTTCCCTTCTTTCCAAATCTTGTTATATCTTATCTTTAACCTGCTAACATGTGAGGCTTTTAGTCACAATTTCAATTATATCTCTTATCATACCCGATTACCAATAGACTTTTCGAAGATTTTGATGTGACTTAGTACTCATCAGATATAGAGTATATCTCGATAAATGAGCCTCTGACGACATCAATTCTTTTACTATCGATCATTGGTTACACAATTATGCTTTTAAATCTTAATTAAGTCATTCGTACCAATACTCAAGCTAGTTGTAGCACCCATCTGGGTCTGCCTAGCCACATCAATATAGTGTTTATCATTACGCTGAGCCTGTTTGATTAAATTAATCAAATCCAGTTTTCCACTCTCAGTCTCGCTACCACGAAATAAATGTTAGTATCAGAAATGAACCACGTCCAGTTGAGGTTCACTAAATATTTCAATAACTCATGTCCTTGACCAATATACATAACGTCATCTCGAAATCGCATCTGCTCAAAGCACTAACCCGAATCATTCCCTTTTTCTTGTAGTAAACTGCCTTTGTGGAATTTAAATTTAAACTTTTTTCTTTTAGTAGAATTTCATAATTATTTGCCGCACAAGTAATGGCATCCTGACTTCAAACACGAATATTACCACTGTTAATTCTAGTTTATGGGTTAAGGAGCAGGTACTTCTAGACGCTGCCAAGTCTCTCAGGCGGGGAGGTATTTTGAAATACATTCATTAGCCATCAGGCTTGACCACATAAACTGCTTATGGATATAAGGGTTCAAGGTTCAGTCCAAATAGAAAGTAGGATACTAGAACTTATTAATATTCTCATTTATCCTCGATCGTAATTCATTTTCAATTCGTATCACTTGATCCGAATCATTTCACATATCAGAGATATTCTTACCTTGTATGCACCTCTTGTTCCATTATAACTTGCATTCATAATTTATCATACTTCAACGCTTGTCTCATTCCATTTATCAATTATAACAACATCATTTTCTTACTCAAATTGAGTCTTGTATTCGAAACGTAAGCATATACAAATTTCAATTCTTAGATTCGAAACGTATCACATGTTCCAAAGTCTCTTTATATTCTTACAATTTTGAATCCTCTTAATAACTTGGGTCTTTCCGGCTGGTCTATAACCTCTGTTTTGGAAATTCCAATTGATACCCATTCTTAATCCAACGTGACCCAAAAGACTCCGAGTCTCCTTAAAAATTAACACCAGTACACTCCTAAGTTGGTCACTCAGTCTATAATCCTCTTTTCATATAGTCCTCGTAATTGCTTTTTCAGTATTTCTAATTTAATCAAAGTCATTTAGTATAGTGATTTGAATAATTAATTCGATACCACTGCTAAACCAATTTCAAACTTCATCTTTCAATTTAGTGGTAATTTTGATAGATCATCCAAAATTGTGTCAGAAATCTCTTTGTCTACTGGAGTGTCTTTTTACTCCAGACACGCCCTAACTTTATCAATCATATAAACAGTGTGACCTTCGCTTATACTTTTAATTCTGAAATTCATCTTTTTAGTTACAATGACTATTCTATTACTCTCACTGCTTCCTTAGTATATCACTTTTCTGTCACTCTCTTTACCTTTCCATTTTTTTTGTAACCTCGAAATATACATTTCATATTATCGCAGTTGCGCCTTGTGCATTGCTTCCTCAAAATAACATCCAATGAAGCTAATTTAGCTCAATCGAGGATTCTTAGTACCTCCTATGAGTTTCCTGGACTTCCTCAATTTCACATCTCTACTTATCCGGATTATACACATTCCAAATCTATTTAATTTTCTATTCATTCTCGGACTTGCTTTCTTATGTCTGATTTCGATCATTTCATATATAATTGCCAATTTATTTCATCTGAAATATGCTGCCGCCTAAGGGCCTTCAGAAATATATTCAATGTAATTCTCTGATGTCAGCTCTCGGATTAATTCAGGAACTTCCCTTCGAGATCGATTTTTCATTTCGATACAGATGCTACAAAGGCTACTTTTTATAGTAGCGCATTTTTAAAAATCCGTGTAACTTTTCCAATTCTTTACCAAAAAAAATTTGCAAAGAAACTTTCTCGGTAGGGTTACTATAAAATTCCATAGGATTTCTCTGTCTCACTTATCCAATCTTCTACAATCATTGGATTTCTTAACTCCATTGAAAAACAGAGGCTTAAACTTTTGAAGTTGCCTCTATTAGGTTTACAATCATACCCAACGAATCCATATAAATTCTTCCAATTCATTTATTCCAGTTTTTCGTCACATTTGAATTCTGACTCCAGTATATAATAGTGTACCATCTTTCGAAATTAACTCGGTCGTTCTCTTAGTCACACCTTAATCATTATCATTATCACGGGGCCACTATCACTTGACCCGATAATATCATCATCGTTTCCATGTCCCGCTCAAATCTTACGAAGCGGACTTCAAAATTTTCATTGAAACTATAAGATGTACACTAAGACGAGGGTTCATTACACCTCTCGAGCCTATCTCTACGGCCTCGAGGAATGGTTCATTTCCATTTGCCAATGTGGCTATAATATTAATCAGCTATATCTATCAGTTTCCCTTCATTTACTGACACAATTTTTCATAAAACACAGTCAGGTATACCCGTTTGTATCTAAACAACGTACAGTAATGTCGGGGATGTGAACTTTCTAAGTCTTTTTCACTTTTAATATCGACTCGTATCAGGCCAACCTTGCTCTGATACCACTTATGTAACGACCCAAATTTACAGACATTTTTTGGTTGGGCTACATGTCGATATTAGGTCAGAAAAATATTCAGTGTGATTAAATTTTTTTCTCAGTAACAAATTTAAATAGAATATGTTCACATTCCCCAGACACATCTTGTATTGCATTACTGTACTTACATAATTTTAGATACAAAATAATTTCTTACAACTGGGTATACCTTCGATGCAGAAATACGCTCCGCGAAATCTTAATTATGCAAAATGCCTTACTAACGGAAGCGATCCCAGCTACAGAGGAACTTTGTGGAGGAAAGTAAGGAGGGTGAGCTCAACATGCTCAGTAAGAAAAACCCCATAGCAGGTAGATAAATACACTACCTATAAAAAAATTATGTTTTATATTTACTAAATCCGAAATATTTTCCAAGTATACAGATGGTTTGGTAATTTCTCAGATACCAGATTTCAGAATTCAGAAAACAGATTTAGTATCGACAAAAGCACAAATACCAGAAACAGATTTTTCAGAAACAGAATATCTATCAGTAATACATTTAACTACTGTTATAAATCCAGAAAGCTCAGAGTTTTTTTTCAGTAGCAAAACAAACAGATTCCCAGATATTTCAATTCAAGCAGACAAATTCAAATAACTATTTTCAAATAGACGGACAAGGCATGCATGCTATATCAGATATCAGAAATGACTATTGGCTAATGTCGGTGACTCCGGGCAATTCATGAGCTAGGTGTGTCGGGATGTCAATCGTCGTGGGAGTGGTTAGCTACCCAAACGGCTCACAGATCAGAATGTCAGAAGACCAGAAACATAATCAGAAGCATGGTACATCGTACTCGTGGACCACAGATATAGATACAGATACAGATACAGATACAGATACAGAACAGAAGTGCAGCATGATCTCACCAACGCCTTGTCTCAAATTTAGTGCGAGACGGACCGTACGATACACAGTCAGTACGGGCTCAAGGACATTTCATCAGAATAACTTTATAACAGATCGTTTCTCCTTAAATCACATATAAATTCATTTGTTTTATGAAATCGTTCAAAACAGGCTGACTAGCCCTTTTTCGAAAAATCTCAGAAAATGGTCTATGAAAATTCAAGATTATCAATAATTAAAATCGAATTCAAGTCATACCGTAATTTCTGCAAACCATAAAATTTAGTCCGTAAAATTTGATTGCTTCAACTAAGTTAAAATCTCTAATTTTTCAGTCATAAAATTTGACCTAGTCTTTTCGACAATTTCGGTACTGCGAAATTCAACCTAAATTTCATATCTACAAATATACAAAAATTACACATATTTATCTCTAGCAGCGACGAGAATTTTCCTTACCTCAGTGTCTGTTCGCGGTTCTCGGTTGCCTCAACGTAGCGAGTCGACGGGTCCAATCCACTCAGTAAATTTTTCGGAGCTCTTTCCCCGAGATTTCCCAAATTTTCAGTATGTTCTCTTCGTTTCTCATTTTTCATCATTTCTTTATTTTTTTTATTCCCATATATGTATATATATAATTTAATCATATATATATATATATCCTACTTTTTTTTCTCTTCTTTTTATTTTTTTATATTTTGAATTTCCTCCACTTTCGCGCTAACTTCCCTCTTCTACCTTCTTTGTCTGCACTGTTCACCGATTTCCTCCAACATTTTCGCCACTGCCGATCCTCCCTCCACCTTTCCTCCCATCCTCATCTTCATTAGCCTCACTCTGCCATCACCAGTGTCATTCTCCTTCCAGTCTCCACCATTGGCCACTGCTCCGCTCGAAGTCCATGTCTTCTCCGTTTCACCCTCTGTTTCAGTTTCCAGTTCGGGTTCTCTCCAATTCACTATCTCCTATCTTCGTTTTCTGCTTTAGTATCAGTTTTGGCCTTCGAGTCTTCCTCTCGGTCTCGTTTCCAGCCTCCCGTTTAGCTTTGCTCCGGTGTCCAACGTCCTCTGTTTCACTGTGTTTTCCAGCTCACTGTTCTCCAGTTTCCTCCTCCCAGCTCGGTCTTCAATTTTTTAGGGGTGAAATGTCACGACCCAAACTACCCAAAAATCAGAGTTAATTTTTTCGCGTTTTGTTTATTTACTTGAATTCTTACCTGTCCTCGAATCGTGACCAACACTCCACTAATAATTGGGCTGTGCGTCAATGCCAGTCCCACCATTCAATTACCATCTAACTTGTTTATTCTCCAGTCATTTATAATTGTTTACATTATTTATACATCCCCTAAAGTTACTTACAAACATGTTACTGTGCTATGCTTATGTAGATACAATATGTGCAAGTGTATATATACCTTATGTTGATGGGCAGCAGCGGATATCCGGAATGCAGTACTGAGTCGCCTCAACTTCAACTGGAGATTATCTGTGGGAGAAAATGAAAGGGGTGAGCACATCAAGCTCAGTAAGGCAATCCTACGAACAAGTAGGTAACCATACTACCTATATGAACGTGGTGCCATGCATAAACCACCCTTTCTCCACACATTTTAAAACAGATGCTATGAATTATGATGTTATGTAAATCAAGTTTGCACGGAAAACTCAACATGCAATTATTTTAAATTATTTCTTTCTCTTTAAAAATTTCACAATGAAGTTAGGACTCGACCCCTCCTTCGGGTGATCCTGACTCACACAAAACCATGGAAATTGAGTTTCTCAAAAGCATCGATATCGAAAACATACGTATATATATATATATATACAAGATACGAGACTAGGCAATACTGTATATCGGTAATAACCAGGACTGGCCAATATGTCCTCGTGAGTCCCTCTAGCTTCACGGATCCCAGTGTGCGAGGTCTCACCCTGATCGAGAACTGCCCGGGAGGTGGGTCAATCCAACCAGTCAGTCTTATCCGATCTCACGCATCCGAAGATGCCGTATCCGAAGATACCCCGTATCACAAAGATACCGTATCACAAAGATACCCCGTATCACAAAGATACCGTATCCGAAGATACCCTGTATCACAAAGATACCGTATCCAAAGATACCCCATGGTACATCGTACTCCATGCTACTTGCACGGTACATCGTACTCCATGGACCCATATCACTCTAGGTACTCCAGCCCAAATGGCCTGCTTCCCACAGAGATTTTCATAACTCAATACTCGTTGCCATGTCTCAAAACGCACGTGCGAGCCTATTAAGTCGGTGACACACAGTCTACCCGATGCTCCAAGCACGGCTCATCGTATGTTCTCATAAAAATCAGTGCGAGCGATGCTCAGCACTCTCATCAAATCAAGTAAACTTGGCAGAGCCCGCTTTACATCTCCACAAGGCCGCCAACCTCATCCCTCACTCTCACCCTACTTAAGAGGTCTTTTGAGCCTGTTGGGCCTTTTGGCTGACTCCAAGGGCAGACAGCGCTACTCCACAAATTCAGTAAAACTAGTGCGAGCTAGGCTCAGCACTCTGTATATAAATCGTATGAAAATCTTATAAAATCTGGTGCGAGTTAAACTCTCGCACCCTGTCATGAAAATCATGTAAAATCTGGTGCGAGTTAGACTCTAGCACCGTGTCACGCAAAAGCATGTGAAATCTGGTGCGAGTTATACTCTAGCACCTATGCATGTAAAACTCTAGTGCGAGCTCTCGCTCCAGCACTAATGCATGCATCACACAAATCAAACATCGTGCGAGCTGAGCTCTAGCACGTCACATGTAAATAAAAACATGTAGGCGGCTCGGTTATTTCCAAATAGTTTTCACAGAAATCACATCAATTAAGATATGCAATGCTATGCATTTTTCTTTAAAAGTGAGCCAGCCTACTCATGCATGTGTTGAAATACCTCCAGAACGAGCAGGAACCTCTTGTCCTTGCTCCTCCCAATTTTTCCTAAATTTTTAGAATTTACCCTTAACAAGGGTATTTTAGTAATTTGCCCATTCGAGCCACTAAAATTATTAATTGACCTCTAGACCCTTCAGATAAATTTTAAAGGACTGCATATGAATTTAAAATTGCGTAAAGTTACCTCTAGCAGTCCGCAGAATTCCCTTACCTTATTTTCTTGTCGAGTCTGACCTTTTCTTTTCCACTGTTGTCTCATCGCGCAGTCCGTTATGCTCCCAATCAAATGCCCGGAACTGCGTATCAATATTCCTCAGGTCAGATAACATACAATTTAATTGTATTTAATCTATTCTGGGCTTAATTTAAATCATTGGGCCCGTTTACCCATATTGGGCCCGATTGCACCTTAATGGGCCTTAATCGGCCTTAAGCCCGTTTTCCACTTAATTTTTTTACTTTATCGAGGCCTATTGGGCTCATTGGGCCCACTAATAATTTATCGGGCCTCGTTCTAATTCTCGAATAGCTAAATTTAATATTTACGACAATTTATCTAAATTTCCATAAATTAATTCAATTTATGCGTAAATTAAATCAATATCACGCATAACGAGGTAATTGTCATAAATAGGGGTCACTTACCCGAGATTCCATGCTAGTTCGCAAATCGAGGTTGTCTCGAGCCCTCGGTGGATGCCAATCGTCGAGCTACACAATTAATTACATTTTCGGGTAAACTTTTCGGTCGAAATTTAATTAAATAAAATATTCCAAATTTAAATCGGGTCAATTTGACCGCTTATTGACTTACCCGAAACTCGATTGCATCACCGAAATTTTCCCCAATTTTTTTCTCTTTCTTTTTCCCTTTTTTCTTCCTTTTTTTTTCCTCCTCTTTTTGGCTGAACCGGTTCAGACCGCCGGTTCACTCCGGTTCGGCCGGTTCACCGCCGGTTCGCCACCTTGCCTGCCGGTTCTCCGCCGGCTTCCACCGCCAGTAGCTCCGCAAGGCTGTCCGTGTCTCGAATCTGGCCTCGGCTTCACTCAACGTCGCCGGAAAGTGGCCGGTCCGACTGTTCTCCTCTTCGCCGTCGGTACCCATTTCTTCTTCCGCCGTTTCCGGCGCCGTCCGTCAGTTTCGGTGGCTGCCACCACCGCCAGTCTGCTCACCGTCGCTTGGGGAAGCTTCTGCTGGGGTCGATCGGGCCTGAATTGCGCCGATCGCCGGCGAATCTTTCCTTCTCCCCCGCGGCCGTTACCTCTCGATCCGACGGATTCCGGCGATTTCGCCAGCCGGTACTGGTCTCAAAAGGACCGGCTCCTCCTCCTGATCACGCTGGTACCCGCCGTTCACCCCCAGCTGCTGTGGATCGCCGGTACCGACTCCGTTTTCCCCGCGGGCTTCTCTCCCTCCGTTCGGCGATTTCCGGCCTCCTTAGCGCGCGTCGCCGGCGCCAATAGCTTCGCCGGCCTCTCGTCTTGCTGCTCGGCCCTTCGTCGGAGGTCAAAGGTGGCCGGTGGTGGCTCGTCGGTCGGCCACGCGTGGTCTCCCCTCTCCATTTCCCTTTTCTTTCTCTCTCCCCGACGTTTTACAGATTTCTGATTTTTTTTTTTAACAATTTGTTTTTATTTATTTATTTTTATACTAATCATTAAAATATATTAAAATACCCAAAATATCACTTAAAATTATAATTTTATTCTTATTCAATTAATTTAATTTTTATTTAATTTATTTATTAAATTTTAACCTCTTTTTCGGGTATAATTTCTCCGTATTTTCGGGATATTGTCCCGGGTGACCTTTCGGTATATTTTTCGATTATTTTTGGGATTATTTTTCCGAACTAAAAATCCCGATTAATCCCGATTAATTCCCATAAATTAATATCTTGATCAATTTAACCCAAAATAAATTTATTTCACTTTTATTGACCAAGATTTCTTAAATCATATTTTAATTAAATTTTTCTTATCGAAATTACTCCGGCTTTCGGTCTTTTGACCGTTTTGCCCTTGCACATATTCGGGATTAATTTAACCCGACTTCCCTTCACAATTACTCATTCATTTCATATTTTAATTAAATTCGGGTCTTACATGAAACTCCTGTGTTACACCTCCCCTTCCCGGCCTCCTACTTCAACTTTCTAGCACCGCCCCTCCTCTCGACTTCTTCTTCTTGTCACGTTTCCCCAATTATTTTCCCATTTTCTTCCTCCTTTTGGCTGCAGCTTCAGAGTTTCCTTTGTTTTCTTATCTCTACCACCCTTCATCATGTTTCTCTTTGGCCCGTTTTCTTTCTACTTCAGTTTGTTGTCCCTCCTCATTCTTTTCCAATTCTCTGTGTGGTACATTCCATTTTATTTTTCGCCGGCCTTTCATCACTTCAGTTCCCAGACCATATCCAGTTCCTATTTGTTTCTTCTCATCTTGTTCTCCTCTTCTTTCTTCCACCAGACGCCACCATTTATTGACTTGAGTGGACATCGTTCCACCAGCTTCTACCGTTGTTTCCAACAATGCATAAGGTAGGAGTTGGTTTATTTGGGATAGGCGATCCCTTCCTTCCTCTTTTATCATTCCCATACTTTTATATATATAAATATATTTATATATATATATATATATATATACACATTGTTTATATATCTATATGCGTTTATTTTTGTGAAAGATCACTATCATTTCCTTTACCGCTGCAGTCTTACATTTGCAAGTTCCCAAGTTCCCATTTCCTTTCCTGCGTTTTTCGCTGTAGCTTCTGTTTGTTTTTCATTTCTCTTCACGTATGCCATGCCAACTTTCTGTCCAATCTACTGTATTATATTGCTAATAGCACGTTTGTCTCCAATTCCCAACTTATTTACGCCTTTTTATTTTGTATTTGTACTGATGGTGACAATTCAATCTTTCTTTCAATTCTTCAATTGTTACTAGCGGTAGTAACTTACTATCCTTGGGATTGGCTTCCTTTTAGAAGCCAATTCCCGGTTCTTCTATTTTTTTTATCATACCAACAACAGTTTCCCTTAATTTCATTTCCCACATAGTTATATATGCACATATATATTTTTTTCCCTTTCATATGGCTATCTACGGAATTGTCTAAATATACACATTTTATACCTACACACATAAACCCTTATACATATGATGCACCTATATTCTCAATTTTGGAAAAATGATTGAGCCATCATATATATATATTTAATAGTGTATGTATACGTACATATATATGTATATACATATATGTAGATATTTACCTGATAAATTCCTTCATAGTATTTGTAGTGAATTTAACTTAATACCTGTACTTATCCATCATAAAGGATCACTTATACCTTATATAGATATTGTCCCTAGCTCATACGTTTACATATTTTATTCCTATTCCCTTCAATATTCATCCTTAGATTTATTATAATTAAATTAAATTACTCCTTCCAAATCTCGCTACGGAGTAATATAATTTTAATTTAAACCTTTGACAAATGGAGCGAAATCTTTAATCTCGATGATTAATTTGTTAATCATGGATAAAACCAAATACATAAAATTTAGGGTACTTACACATCCACCCACAACAGTACTCTGGCATCAGCCTCATTCCATGCACGACAGCAGCTTCTGGCGAAAAATGGTGCTTGTACAACGCCAGGATAGTAATGGAATGCAGTAGCTGTGTCTTGCTTTCATCACATGTGCCTCTTGTAGTAGAAATGAACAACACCAGCGACTGCTCCACTCACCAGGTTTGGCAGCTGTTCAACATGAATCAGTCCTTCAGCATACAGTAGACGTGGGTTGCCAGCTACTCTGAGAACAGAGTATTCCACTCTTCCGGTTCAGCAAGGACAGCCACTGCAATGATCCTAAAGGCAAAGAGGAATTAAACTGGGAATGGCAAAACAAGCTACGAGATAAAACAATGTAGAAAAATTTCTTGAACTTGCCAAAAGAAAATAAAATTTTAAGAGATTTTTGAAACATTAAATGAAGCATGAAAGAAAATAAATGTAAGGGTAGGAATGGTCGAGAACCCAGCTATCAACTGGCCATGTCCGGCATCCTCTTCTTCTGTCCAGTGCACCCCGGCAGTAGCCACAGCCCGTCCGACCCTCAATCAGTCCAGCCTCTGGCAATAGAGGAGCAGCAGAGAATGAAGATAATGAGCTAAGCTTAACAGAATGTAAAGAAAGGTAATTTCAGTGATTAAAATAAACTAGAAGATTAACCAACTATTGAACAATACAGGTGAATGGAAACAGAGCAGAACAGAGGTGACCATAGATAAAAAAAACATAAGACTAAATCTTAGCACCGATAAGGAGAAGTGCATCTAATGGAACTAAAGTAGTCAATGGAAACAGAAGATTCACTGGACTAAAACCGAGAACAGAAACCACGGTTCCCCTGCTTTAGCTTTTCACCCGACTCCTCATGCTACCCGGTAAGCTAGTAGTAGTGAAGCCTCATCGGTTCAACCGTTATAGCTTCTCTATACCAGCCCATAGTCCCAGGTTCTCCAAATGTAACACAATAATGGCAAAAATAAGGTGAACCAAGGACTTGGCAAGGTATATGTCCTAATGAGCAGTAGATGAAAGCGAAACGAGAAAAAAAAAGAAAACCAAACAATAAAGCTAGTGAAGAAAATAATTTTTTTTTTAGTAATTCTTTTGCTATTTCTCAAGCTCAACTATACCAACATCTGAGGAAATAAGAACTTGGAAAGATAGTAAAAATGGTGGCTGCCGAATAAAAGAAAAATAAAACCAACGGGAAAGCTTAAAGAAAGAAAACTAAAACTTTATAAGAACTTTAACCTAAAAGCTATTCTAAAGACTACCCTAAAATTTACTTTAGACTACTTGGTTTTTCAATTGCTCATCATGTTCTATTTATACACAAACTTGGGGGTACAATGGTAATTTTTAATCCTAGATGAGTTGGTATTATTTGGTCACTTGTCTTCATTCCATTCGCTGCAATGTAGATATTTCCACGTCACTTGCCTTTTTGTCCACTTGGATGTGCGATGTGGCCCGACATGTATCTTCCATGAGGTGGGCATGGTGTCCATCGATCTTATCTTTTCGAGGCAAATAAAATACGAACACCCGGTATCACATGTGTCCAGACGAATGGCGACTCGGTCTGTGAATTGGGAGTGGTCCAGTCTCCTTTTAGCCCATTTTCAGCCCATTTTCAACTGAAACGACTGAGTTTCATCCGAATTTATTTTACCTGCACATTAAAGAATTTTAATTATATTAATGGGATAATTAATAAAATAATATGGGGATTAAAATAATTAATTAAGAAATTAAGCACAAATAATTCTATTTTAATAGAATTTACACAACCCCAAACTTTTGCTTTTGCTTGTCCTCAAGCAAAACAAAATAAATGTAGGAATGACAAGTACCAACATAATAACTTCCCCAATATTATCCTCAAAGAAAAAATACAAACTTTGAAATCAAGAATTCACAATTATAAGTCCAACATTGAGAATCATTCAATCATAAGTCCTAACCCAAATTGGACTCCTTGTGTGTGTAAGAATGTCAAAGCCACTTCATAGTACATTACTCGGATCAGATTATGCAAACACAGTGAATGCAAAGTCAATGACAAGTGATCATTCCTATAAGTTTGCTTTTCACTTCTCTCTCTACTAATGTAGTCACACTTAACCAAAGATCAATAGGACTTCATTAAGCTTGTAATGTAAGGTTGGGGCTAGGGTATGATAAAGTCGATTTAGGTTTAATTACCCCTTAACATGTATTACTTCCAGGTTCTTTAATGTAAGAGCTAAAATTATTTCCCCCAAACTAATTTATTTTGCTAAACATTTTTATTCTATTATTGAATTTTTTTTTTAATTTTTTTTATATATACTCCTTCACTATCACTTAATACCCATATGTACAAAGCTCAAGATATATCCTAATGAATTTTCATGCTTTTGGGGTAAATGGATAGGAAAAAAGTGTTTAAGCTAAGGAAAAATAAGAAGGTGTATTTACAGAGAAAAGCTTATTTTGCCCAGATGGGTGACTAGGGTAAAATATATACAAGGATGGCTAGAAAGGCTCAAACGATCCAAAGATGACCTAAATTATTTCCCTAATTAAGTGTGATATAATATTTCACCTCGAGATAAGATCAAACAATTTCTAGAATATGATGCACAAAATCAACTGAACAAATGAAATCTTATGTCCACATAAGATTTCTCTAAATAATTATACAGATTCATGACATGACATGTGCATAAAATGAGGAAATTACAATCAAAATCAAGACAACTTCAAGAATTCAACTTCATGCTTTTTCTATAATCTTGCTTCTTAGTCAATCAAAGTCAGACTAAATCATGGGTCATATCATTGGAATATGGGAAAACTACATGCTAAGTACTAAATCATCCTAAAATCCAACAATGTAAGCTTATATTTTCGATTTTTTTTTTCAATTTTGCCAAAATTTTCAAAAATGGTCAAGTGTCCCTACCCCCAACTTAAAGTGCACAGTGTCCTCAGTGTGCAGATAATGTAAGAATTGAAGCTCAAGAACAAAATACTTCCCTATCTGATGATGATGAAGAAGAACAATCGAAGCTTGATTTAAAAGGTAACACTGTAAAAGAAATCTACAAAACAAACAAAGAAAGAAATAGCAGAAAAGAAAAAGAACTGTACAAAAAGTAAAAAGAAAAACTAAATGAAGCTAAGCAGCAGGATCAGAAGTAGGAGGATCAGCTAAAGTGGTAAGAGAATGCTGACGATCAAATCCTCCCCTAAAATAATGCTTCAGTCTACCCCCATTAACCTTAAAGGGTTGCTTCAGGGTTTCATCCATGATTTCAATGGCTCCATGAGGAAATACTTGTGTAATGATGAAAGGTCCTGTCCACCTAGACTTAAGCTTTCCTGGAAACAACTTCAAGGTGAATTAAATAGCAGAATCAGACCTCGTATATGTATAACTTTGCAAATATATGTAAATGGTGATGTACTTGTAAGGTGAAGTATAAATGATGTAGAGTCCATAAGTTCAATGTACACACTTGTAATAAGAGATTGCAATATACATACAAGTTTCATTAAGTATGAATATGAAGAAATGGACTTTGTATATGACAAATGTGAGTAGAATGGAGTATGAGTAGTGTGGTAAATGGAATGAAGATTTACATGAGTATTCACTTCCATTTACTTTATATTATGTACCTTTGGTTATACAAAGATTCTACACAAGTTTTAAAGTGTATGAAGTATGAATGGATGCCATTTTCAAGTCTCAAAGGTGATCGAACGAGAAAATGACCATGACAGCAAATTAAAGATGTTTTGGTTGAAGTTGCTACAGAAAAACTGCAGTAAAATTTGGAAAATATGAAGGCCAAATCGATCTCATAGGATGACAGATCGATCTGGAAGAGCCAAAATGCTCTTATTCGAGCAATAGGAACAGTGCAGATCGATCTCCAATGGAGCTAGATCAATCTCCTAAACATTCTGTAAAATGAGGATCGATTCTTAAGAAAAACAGATCGATTTCCTTAGCTCTCGGGTTGGAGTAGATCGATCTCCCTTAAGACTAGATTGATCTCCTGAAGCTACTTTCTGAGAAAGATCGATCTCAAGGTTTCGACAGATCGATCTCATGCCTTCAAATTTGTCATGAAAAGAGGGATTTAAGGGGACCAGATCAATCTCATGTCTTGAGAGATCGATCTCATCAAGCTAAATCTATAAATAGGAGCAGTTGGATCTGCAGATTTTGGGACAAAACCATTTCCTTCCATTTTCAACCCAAAACCTAGCTTTCTCTCTGTAAATCTACCCATTTTCAAGAAGATTTGAGGGAAGGCTATTAGACACAAAGTTGTTCACATTAAGGAGAAGAACAACATAGCTTGGAGGCATTGCTCCATTTGTTGTCTTGAAGGAGTTAAGAGCATTTTCATTTGGAGTGAGAAGGAAATCCAAAGAGGTAAGTTTCTAAATCACTTATCCAAGTACATTTGCTTAGTTATTGATTATGAAGTTGATTAGTGTGCTTATTGATGGTAGCAACAATCTAGAATACAATGGAATGACTATAACCTAGAAATGGGTTATTGTGAGAAAGTGGAATGTAGTGGAATAAATGATGAATAGGATATCTTTAGGTGATAATGGTGTTGTGGGTATGGATTTAAGATGGTGTTATGGAATGGATTGTGAGACTTACCCAAAAAGGGGTAAAATGAATAGATAAGGTATTGGATAAAATGCATAGTTGAATGAGAGTTAACAACACTAACTCGAGCATTTGATGAATGAATTGTAGCTCTCGAGGATACACCGGAGCAAGTTGAGCGAAAAATGAGAGAAGCGTAAAGGAAGAGAGTCGCACCCCGAGCAATCGAGGTAAGGGAATTGTGTGGACTCTTAGAGATATCTGTGCACAATTTGGGTGCTTAAATGTTTTTATAGAATGCATGTGATACTAGGAAATGATATTGGGTGTTTGAAGGGAAAAGGGTTAGGTTTTGAGAAGTGTGCACGAAAAAAAACAAAAGCATGATGCTTTGAAAACCTGGTTTTGTTGCTTTTTAGCAAATGATTGGTAGGTTGGCCAAATATTTGAGATGATTTGCAAAAGAAATTATGTGATTTGGTTGATAACCATGTTTTGCAAAGATTGAGCCACCTACGGGGTTTTGTGAGAATGAAAGCGTGTGAGAGTATGACTCGCATAAGAGTTGATGTGTTTTAAACGCATGAGTGCTGGAGCTTTGCTCGCACTAGTTTTTCACATGGCTTTTTATGATGTTGTGCTAGAGTAGAACTTGCACAGATTTTATACTGGTTTTGGCATGGTGCTAGAGCATAGCTCGCATTAGATGCCCACCATACTTGATGTCATGCTAGGAGCTTCGGGTAAATGATGAATGTCATATTTTTATTAATTATTTCCTTCTATATTTTAATATTTTTATATGTTCTCATATTAATTAGAGTGCTTATGATAATTTGTGATTTTGGCAGATAAATTGGGCTTCAAAGCTTAAGCGAAGAAATTGGACAATTTTAGTGCTATTTGGGATATTGGCTCTAAACAGAGTTCTAGATGTCAGATTGGGGCAATTGTTAGCTCGTTGGAAAGAATATTAAAAGGTCTACGATTTCTCTGAAGAGAACTAAGCCCAGTTTGGACGTTTTATAGATAAAAACAATTCCACAAAGTTGCAGCAAATCAGTTTTATATATTTCAAGGCAGTTTCAATTTTTAGCCTATATCTGGAGTTCTAGAATTCCAAATTATGCAAGGTCAAGCCCAGTGGAACATTAATTTACTGATTTACAACTTTGAAGAAGAGCCCAAGATCTAATTTAGTCTGTGTCCACTCCAAAATGAGTTGTAAAGCAAAAGCTTGAATCTATCAGCCTTTTCCCACTTGTAATAGGATTGTCGAATTTAGGTTTTTGTTTTTTACTATATATATAACTTCATTTTCTTTAGGGAATATCAGAGAAAAGGGAGAGAGTGGTGGCAGCAGTCAGGAGAAAAAAATAATTCACTCTATATTTTTATTTTCGTTTTCAATAATCATGTGCTTCTAAATCTTTTATTCGGTTCAAGGGAATCGACTCTAGTAAATTTCAACAATTGAGAAACATGGTTTGTTGATCTAAACTATCTTTGGATTCAATTATCTATTGTTTCTGGTATTATTAGATTCGATTGCATGAGAAAATTATATGATCTGGCAAATTGAATAATCTACGCATGTGATTGTATGCTATTTGAAGTTTTCATAATCCGTAATTATTGTGATTGAAATCAGAACCACTAGCAATTTGGGTTCGTCAACTCTAAGTGAAACAATTGAACGGATTAAACATTCAACCCGTGGTTGAAGTGTTATTCGGTTTAGTAGTCTTCCTAGAATGTTAATGCTATTCCTAGTCTAAATAGGATTGCGCCAAAACCTACTAGATTAGGGAGAAGAATTTAATTCGGGTGCTGGGCTTGAGTTAATGATAACAGGGAAGAAGAGATATTATTCTGCTGGTAGATAATACCTCAGCTAAGTAATTGAAGACAAACTGATAAATTAAGTGTTAAGGATCAATTGTTAATGATTGGGCAGTTCCCTTGAATCGAAATTGTTAATCTTGGTTTACCCTTTTTATAATTAGTTAAATATAAATTCTGTTTTAGGATTTTAATTCAGTTAAATTAAACCCCCCCAATTATTTCAGTTATTGCATGATAATTAATACACCAGTCTCTAGGGTTCGACCTGGATTTGCTGCTACTGCAAAATTTCGGTAAGACCAGTTATTTAAGTTTGGTTGAATTCGACACTCACCAATTTTTGGCACCATTGCCGGGGACTGGTTCTGATTAATTACTGTGTTTTTATTATTCTCATTAATTTGCTTTTAAATTCTTCTGATTTTTATTTTTAATTATTTTTTTAGGGTTTTTGGTACTATTCACAAGAAAAAATTTTGTTGAGTTAGGAGGCGGGTGAGTACTTGATTTCAAGTGGAAACAACAAAATAAAATAGACCAGAAAAATTAGCCCCACCCTATCTCGGCCAAATTCCATCGTTTTCTTATAGTTTTAGCCCATTTTTTTGTTTTAGTCATAATTATTTTAAGATTTTTTTTTTGGTTTTTATGACCAGATCCTCCAAATCAGGTGAAATTGCTCTTCAATTCGATCCAGAGATAGAGAGAACCTTAAGGAGGTTGAAAACATACCAAGAAGCTACAACCATTGTAGAACCCTTAGATTTTAAAAGTACACTAGACAAGAGCTCAATAGAGGAGTTTGACACTGACAACATGGCAATGAATAATAACAGGACTTTGAAGGAGCTTGCTACTCCTGACTTAAACTTACAACCTTTGTGTATTGAGTACCCTATTTTAGATGGGGCTTTTGAACTTAAATCGGGGCTGATACATTTTCTGCCTACTTTTCATGGACTTGCAGGTGAAGATCCTCACAAGCACCTTAAGGAGTTTCATGTGGTGTGTTTGAGCATGAAACAAGAGGGCATCTCAGAAGATCAGATCAAGCTGAGAAGGACTGGTTATATTACCTTCCTTTGGGGTCAAGGTGTTCTTGGAATGAGATGAAGTGGTTTTTTTTGGAGAAGAATTTCCTAGCTTCTAGGGCTGTAAATATAAGACAAGAGATCTGTGGCATTCGACAATATAATGGTGAAACCTTATACGAGTATTAGGAGCGTTTTAAGAAGCTATGTGCGAGCTGACCACACCATCAGATTACTGACTAGCTTCTAATCCAGTATTTCTATGAAGGTCTAATGCCGATGGACAGGAGTATGATTAATGCTGCCAGTGGAGGAGCACTAGTTGATAAGACCCTAGCGGCTGCAAGGAATCTCATCGCCAACATGGCAACCAATACACAACAGTTCGAGAATAGATTGGATCACACACCGAAGAAGGTGAACGAGGTAAGTACTTCCAACCTGGAACATCAAATTTCTGATCTAACCTCTTTAGTTCGTCAAATGGCAGTAGGTAATTTACAAGCAACGAAGGTGTGGGGAATCTGTTCGTTGGCAGGACACAACACTGACATGTGTCCAACTTTGCAAGAAAATGACCCGGCCATGCAACAAGCAAATGCCATAGGAACTTTTTCAGGTCAACCCCAACAGAGACATGATCCGTATGCAAATACATATAACCCAGGATGGAGAGATCATCTCAATTTGAGATATGGTAACCAAGCTGGCTATTAACATCCTGTTCAGAGGCCATAAAAAATCAAGCCACAAGCTCAGGTTCAGGTATGTCACTTGAAGATATTGTAAAAAACCTAGCTAACAATACTTTGCAATTCCAACAGGAAACAAGGACAAGCATCTAGAACTTGGAAAAACAGATGGATCAACTAGCAACGACAGTTGGTAGATTAGAAGCTCAAGGTTCTGGGAAGTTACCATCTCAAACAATAAAGAACCCCAGGGAGAATGCGAGTGCCATAGTGCTGCGTAGTGGAAAAGAGATCAAAAGATAGATTACAGAGGCAGAGAAAAAGGTTAAGACACAGATGCAACCTGTTATAGATAACAGTAACCCTATCCGTCCCCTCTTTCCTTGCAGGTTAGCTAAGACACAGAAAGAGGAACAACATAAAGAAATCATGGAGGTATTTAAGAAGGTGAAAATTAACATACCACTTCTAGACACAGTGAAGCAAAATCCAAGGTATGTGAAATTCCTTAAAGAGTTGTGCACGACAAAGAGGAAACTAAGAGGCGATGAGAAGGTAAGTGTGAGGGAGAATGTATCTGCGATCATTCAAAGAAAATTGCCCCAAAAATGTAAAGACCCAAGTACGTTTACAATCCCTTGCATCATTGGTAATAGGCAAATCAAACATGCCATGGCAGATTTGGGTGCATCGATTAATGTTATGCCTTTTTCAATTTATGCATCCTTAAATTTAGGTCCTTTGAAAAAAACTGGAGTGATCATACAATTAGCAGATCGATCTAATGCATATCCCGAAGGGGTAGTTGAGGATGTTTTGGTGCAGGTGAATCAGTTGATCTTTCCAGTTGATTTCTACATTCTAAATATGGAGGACAACAGTAGTCCAGTGAATCCCGCACCAATAATTTTAAGCCGACCCTTTCTTGCCACTGCCAAGACTAAGATTGATGTGTTTGATGGGACATTAACCATGGAGTTTGATGGAGAGATTGTCAAAATTAGCATCTTCGATGCTATGAGGTATCTAGTAGATGTACATTCAGTATTTTCCATTGACAGTTTTGATGTCTTGATGCAGGATACATTTGAACTAAGCAGAATGGATGAGCTGGAAGTGGTGATCAGTAAAAGCTTGATGCAGAACGAGGCTGAATTGGAGCTATGTCCTGAAGTTGAAGAAATGATCATGGCTATGCGGTCAATACAGCCCAGGTATGAAGTTAAAAGATTGGAACTACCATTTTCTAACACGAAGCTACTACCTTCTATTGTGCAGGCACCGATTCTAGAATTGAAGTTGTAAACCCCACAAATTTCCTACATTTAATTAGACTATATATAAAAATGGGAATAATAAATTTTAATGGAAGTGTGAATATTCGTTGTAGAGCTCGAGGACTATAGGAACCGAGAAGCCCATGAATGACAGGGAAAATCGAAGCTACAAGAAGTGATGAAACAAATGCAAGCATAGAGGGATCAAAAATAAATTTGATGTAAAAAAAAACTTATATCGGGATCTATGAGGAATAATGAAATCCCAAGGATATTTTATTTTCGAAATAATGAGAATTTCATGAAGACATGAATATTGTGTCATTAAATAATTTTATGAGACGAAAATGTATATATATATATATATGTATATATATATATATATACTAGGAAAAAATTTAAAATGGATAAATAATGATATATATATATATATATATATAACAAATATATATTGTAATGTGTAGTATGTATTATATAGGTAGTAATAAAACAAAAAAAAAAATGAAATGGAAAGCAACAAATAATAAAACAAAACAATAAACAAAAATAATATATAATGATACACCAAACAAAAACAAATGACATATATATATATATCTATATATTAATATAACATATATACATATATTAGTATTATATATACATATTAATATAATATGTATATAGTTGTAGGAGTTGGCTGTCAAGAAAACCAATTCTGTAACTTTACAATTGAAAAAAAATCAGAATAGAGAGAGCTGGGCGGGAAAAGCCAAACCATGAAAGAAAAGAAAAGAGAGGACTGCTCGGCTGGAGAAGAAGAAGAAAATGAAGGAAGGAGGAAAAGAGAGAAAAGAAGAAATGAAAGGAAAGGAAGGAGGGCTGATTGGGAAAGGAAGGAAGGAAGAAAGAAAAGAGGAAAAGAAAGAAGAAAGAGCTGATCGGGAGAGGAAGAAAGAAGAGAAAGGAAGAAAAAGAAGAAGGAAGGAGAAGAATAAGAGAGGAGGAAGAAAGCAGAACCAAACCAAAGGAGAAGGAGAGGGAGACCGAAGGGAGAGCTGAAATCGAGAAGCAGAGCAAACCGAAGAGGAAAAATGAAAGCAGAAAATGAAGCTGGAAATTGGAGTAGACCGAGAATGGAGTAGAACAGAATTGAAATAGAGTAAAAACGGAAGCAGAGCAGGATCGAAGCAAGCTGAAGCTGGGAAATAGTAGCTAACCGAGGGAGAAAGAGAGGGAGACCAAAAGAGGAAGAAAAATAGGACAGACTCGAGGGTGAAGAGAAGCAGACTCGAGGGTGAAGAGAAGCAGACCGAGGCAGGGGAGATTGAGTGAAGAGAAGCAGAACCTTGAGCTGAAGGGAAACAGGGGTCCGATGAAAGAGAGGAGAAGGGATCAGTGAGGGGCAGTGAAGGCTGGAACCGAGAGCTGAAGAAAGGAGAAAAGAAAAAAAAGGAAAAGAAAGGTTGGAAATTTGGAAAAGAGACAAGGTAAATTTATATATGTATATTTAATATACATGTATATATTTATATGTTTGAGATATAGGCTTGTTAGTGTGAATTAAGTTGTATGTGAAATAAAAATGGAAAAATGGAAAAATGGGAGAAATGAGATATATATATATATATATATATATATATATATATATATATATATATATACTTATGTGATGATGAATAAGGAAATTAAATGATAAAATGAATGTGTATATACTTAGGTGTATATACAAATAGGTGTATAAGATAAAGGGGTATGTTAGTATACGTACATACAAAAAAATATATACATGTGACAAGGAGAGATGAAAACAAATAATAATATATATAGGAGTATATATATATATATATATATATATATATATATATATATATATATATTCATGAGTATATACATGTAGATGTATATAATAATGTGTATGTTAGTATTTGTACGTACAAAATAATATATGGTAAGAGAAATATATAAACGTGTGTGTTTTGCCCAGGTATGTACAATAATACATGTACACGAAGTAGTAATGAATAGGTTACGATTTTAACGCAATTCGAACGATTCGCATGAATAGAATGCTAAGTATACAATTTCGGTGTAGGTAATCGTAGAAGGAATTAAAGGAGGTACTGGGAGTCGTCATTACTTGAATTTGGGATTTTCGATAAATCGAGGTAAGGGGTACTATTTAACTTAGTTATGATAATGTATTCTTATTTCACCGATAAATGATTTTATGAAAGAGCATATGATTTGAAATGATTTATCAATGCTTTCATACTTATGAAACTGTTTACGAAGCATGTTTTAATTTGTCGAAATATTCCCCGAGTACCTTCCATATTGTGAAATGAATTACCTAAGGTATGAAACGTATGGATGTTTTGCATTTATTTATGATTTTATATCCATATCGTTAAAGAAACTTTTGACAATTTCAAAAGCATAGAAAATGGGAAAGGGGGGGAGGGAAGATGATTTGAGACTATAGGCTTCATGCATGGTTACTTCTTGTGGTGTTTCGGCTCCACCACTTGGGTGCCGGTACGTAGGGCCCCTTTAGAACTTTACTCAACCTGTGTGGAAGATGTCGTGCTACTGGTGGTTTATGATGATGTTTTCGGTAGTATCTCGTGCCCGCGCAGCACACAAATATGTTTCCTACACGGAGAGTGCCATTGGTGCCCGTGTCCTAGCTAAGTGCTAGTGAAAGCAAGTAAGATAGATACTACCCATATTTTACGAAAGGGTTGTACGACCCTAATCCAGTCTACAGCCCACTTACCATGGCCATAGGTATGATGACTCTCTACGGAGAATGACACGTATCGCATGACTTAGTTATAGCCTAGTCTCCTCAATTTGATTATGAAAATAGACTATGATGAATGAATATGTGTTTTTCATGATATATACGATAATTGGTTACGACCGATATGTTTCATGAAATGTTTATGAAAGGTTCATGAAATGTTTATGAAATTTTCATGAAATGTTTATGAAATGATTATGAAATGTTTATGAAATGTTCATGAAATATTTATGAAATTATTATGAAATGTTTATGAAATGTTTACGAAAGGTTTATGAAATGTTTGCGAAACGCTTATGAACCCGATGGTCTTAAGAACTCTTTTATGAACAATGAAAAGTTGTAAAATGGGTAAGCATGTTATTTGTTGAAAGACACGCATGCTTCATGACTTTCTATGATGATTATGCATGAAATGGCAATTTATGTATTTCATTAAAGTTTCGTTCTATGAACAATTTCACATGCTTTTATATATCAGAACTGTTTTAAAAGTATTATCTTACTGGGCTTTCCCCCAAAAGCTCACCCCTCTACCTTCAGACCATTTGCAGTGAATCTATAGGCGTTACCTGCCACGTACACGACGTAGGCTGGTGGGAAAGAGCTACCCTAGGCTACTTTTTGTACATGCAACAAGGTATACAATTACATTCCTGGACCAGACATATTTGTATGCACAAACATATATTGAAAACACTTTGTTGGGATGTAATTTGTAAGGAAAATGATGTAAAGAATATTATTTTTGGGATTAGGTTTTAATACGATTGGTATTGCATCAAAACGGATGTACTGAGTTGTAAATGTGGATTTGAAAATTATGCTTGGTAGTTGTGGATATCTTGGATTGTCAAAACAATTGAATTTCAAGTGGGTAGGCTTATATATAAGCTGTTATGCTGCCGAAATTTCTATCGGCCATATAGGTCAAAGTATAGAAATTAAATATAATTACAGATAATGAATTTGGAAAAGTGTTTTGACACTGCACAGGAATACAACCTAAGTGAATAAGGGAATAAGTGAGTAAATTAAGTTAAAAAAAAAATCCCCCGATTTTCAAGGGTCAAGGGTCGTTACAGAAGTCTTTACCTAACCACTTGAAGTATGCTTACCTGGGAGATGGTGAGACACTTCCATTCATTATTATGAAGAACTTGACAGTGGTGCAAGAAGAAAAGTTAATCAAGGTGCTTCGTGATCATAGAACAGCCATAGGATGGACCATAGCTGACATTAAAGGAATTAGTCCATCCATATGCATGCACAGAATTCTGTTAGAAGAGGGATCTAAACCAAGCCGAGAACCTCAAAGAAGATTGAATCCCCAGATGATGGAAGTAGTCAAGACAGAGATTCTGAAGTTGTTAAATGCAGGTATAATCTATCCAATTTTGGATAGTAAATGGGTGAGTCCAATTCATGTTGTGCCAAAGAAGATTGGGATCACGGTTGTGAGAAATCAAAATAATGAGCTTGTACCAACGAGAGTGCAGAATGGGTGGAGAGTGTGTATAGAATACCGTAAGCTGAATTCAGCAACTAGAAAGGATCACTTTCCCTTACCCTTCACTGATCAAATGATTGAGCGTTTAGCTTGTAAATCTCACTATTGTTTTCTTGATGGATTTTCAGGTTATAACCAGATTGTGATTGCACCAAAAGATCAGGAGAAAACAACTTTCAGATGCCCATTTGGAACATTTGCTGTTGGAGGATGTCATTCGGCCTTTGTAATGTACCAGGTACTTTTCAAAGATGCATGGTGAGTATTTTTTCTGATTTTTTGGAAAATTGCATTGAGGTGTTCATGGATGATTTCATAGTGCATGGTGACTCATTTGATAAGTGCTTAAATCATTTGACGAGTGTACTTGAGCGTTGCATTGAAACTAATCTAGTGCTGAATTTTGAAAAATGTCATTTCATGGTAGAAGAAGGCATTGTTTTAGGTCATGTAGTTTCATCCAAGGGCATTGAAGTAGACAAGGCTAAGATTGATTTTATTTTGAGCTTACCCTACCCCACTAGTGTGCGGGAAGCGCGTTCTTTTCTTGGTCATGCAGGTTTTTACTGCAGATTCATTAGGAACTTCTCAAAGATAACACTACCATTGTCGAAGTTATTACAAAAGGATGTACCATTTGAATTCAATGAAGAGTGCAAGGTAGCTTTCGATGAATTGAAGTCATCTTTGACTTATACCCCCATCATTCAACCACCAAATTGGGAGCTACCTTTTGAAATAATGTGCAATGCAAGCAACTACACCGTGGGGGCTGTTTTAGGACATCAGGTCGTCAACCAAGCGCATGTGATCTATTATGCATCGAGGACGTTTAACCCAGCTCAGTGCAATTATTCCACGACCGAAAAGGAGCTTTTGGCTATTGTATTTGCTTTAGATAAGTTTCGGTCTTACTTGCTTGGAACTAAAGTTGTTGTGTTTTCTGACCATGCAGCTTTGAAATACCTTTTGGCGAAAAAAGAGGCAAAGCCAAGGCTGATTAGGTGGATTCTTCTACTGCAAGAGTTTGATCTCGAGATCAAAGATAAGAAGGGGCAAAAAACCTAGTAGCTGACCACTTGAGCCGGTTAGTGAGAGAAGAAGATCCAGTGCCATTGCAAGAAACTTTCCCTAATGAGCAGCTCTTTACAGTGCAAGGTATGACCCCTTGGTATGCTAACTTGGTAAAGTATTTGGTTACTAAGGTCATACCTAAAGATTGGAGTAGAGCTAAAAAAGATAAAATGAAAAGTGAGGTTAAATACTATGTATGGGATGAACCATATTTGTGGAAATATTGTTCTGATCAAATCATTAGAAGGTGCATCCCTAATTCAAAAATTCAGTCTGTCCTTACTTTTTGCCATGCATATGCTTGTGGGGGTCATTTTGGGCCAAAGAGAACTGCTAGGAAGGTGTTAGATTGTGGTTTTTATTGGCCTACTTTTTTTCATGACAGTTATGTGTTTGTAAAAATTGTGAACAATGTCAAAGGATAGAGAGCTTAAACCATAGGAATGAGATGCCTCAAACTCCTATACTTGTGTCTGAAATTTTTGATGTGTGGGGTATTGACTTTATGGGTCCATTTCCTCCTTCCTTTGGGTTTGTTTACATTTTACTTGCTGTTGATTATGTGTTGAAATGGGTGGAAGCAAAGGCCACCAAAACTGACAATTCACGAGTTGTTGTAGGTTTTATCAAATCTAACATTTTCAACAGGTTTGGCATACCAAGAGCATTGATTAGTGATCAGGGAATTCATTTTTGTAATCGGTCAATAGAGGCTTTATTAAAGAAGTATGGAGTCCTGCACAAAACCTCCACAGCTTACCATCCCCAAACGAATAGACAGGCCGAGGTGTCTAATAGGGAAGTCAAGTTGATCTTGGAGAAAACGGTAAATCCAAACAGAAAAGACTGGAGTCTCAAACTTGACGACGCTTTGTGGGCTTATAGGACAGCATATAAGACGCCTATTGGGATGTCCCCGTATAGGTTGATTTTTGGTAAGTTGTGTCATTTGCCTGTAGAGTTAGAACACAAGGCTTATTAGGCAGTTAGACGATGCAACATGGTGTCACGACCCAAACTACCCAAAAATCAGAGTTAATTTTTCGCGTTTTATTATTTACTTAAATTCTTACCTGTCCTCGAATCGTGACCAACACTCCACTAATAATTGGGCTGTGCGTCAATGCCAGTCCCACCATTCAATTACCATCTAACTTATTTCTTCTCCAGTCATTTATAATTGTTTACAATATTTATACATCCCCTAAAGTTACTTACAAACATGTTACTGTGCTATGCTTATGTAGATACAATATGTACAAGTGTATATACCTTATGTTGATGGGCAGCAGCGGATATCCGGAATGCAGTACTGAGTCGTCGCAACTTCAACTGGAGATTATCTGTGGGAGAAAATGAAAGGGGTGAGCACATCAAGCTCAGTAAGGCAATCCTACGAACGAGTAGGTAACCATACTACCTACATGAACGTGGTGCCATGCATAAACCACCCTTTCTCCACACATTTTAAAACAGATGCTATGAATTATGATGTTATGTAAAACACATTGCACGGAAAATACAACATGCAAGTATATTCAAAATCATATCTTTCTCGTTTAAAATTTCACAGTAAAGTCAGGACTCGACCCCTCCTTCGGGTGATCCTGACTCACTCAAAATCATGAAAATCGTTAACATCACATATGGGTTTTAAAAGCATGGAATATAACCATCATGCATATTTAATTTAAATCCCAGTTTAAATCATCAAAATCGTCGACATGCGAGACGAGGCAATATTTGTATAACGGCAATAACCAGGACTGGCCAATGTGTCCTCGTGAGTCCCTCTAGCTTCACGGATCCCAGTGTGCGAGGTCTCACCCTGATCGGAAACCGCCCGGGAGGTGGGTCAATCCAACCCGTCAGTCTTATCCGATCTCATGCATCCGAAGATGCCGTATCCGAAGATACCCCGTATCACAAAGATACCGTATCACAAAGATACCCCGTATCACAAAGATACCGTATCCGAAGATACCCCACGGTACATCGTACTCCATGCTACTTGCACGGTACATCGTACTCCATGGACCCACAGCCTTATCCCTCGTTCGGGCTCATCAGCTGGATCTCCAACCCTTATCCCTCGTTCGGGCTCATCAGGTGGATCTCTAACCCTTATCCCTCGTTCGGGCTCATCAGGTTATTTTAACATGCCATGTCTCAAAACGCACGTGCGAGCCTATTTAATCGGTGACACACAGTCTACCCGATGCTCCAAGCATGGCTTATCGTATGATCTCTGAAAAGTAGTGCGAGCGGTGCTCTAACACTGTCAGTAAATCAAATAAAACTAGTGCGAGCTAAGCTCTAGCACTCTGTATGCAAACCATATGAAAAGCTGGTGCGAGCGAAGCTCCAACACCCTGTCTCAAAATCACATAAAAATATGGTGCGAGTTAGACTCTATCACCCTGTCACGAAAATCATATATATATGTATACAAATCTGGTGCGAGTTGGACTCCAGCACCTATGCATGTAAAACTCTAGTGCGAGCTCTCGCTCCAGCACTAATGCGTGCATCACACAAATCGAAAATATCGTGCGAGCTGAGCTCTAGCACGTCACATGTCAATAAAACACGTAGGCGGCTCTGTTTCCTCAAAACAGTTTTCAAAACAATTTCACGTTGAAAGTATGCAATGCTGTGCATTTTCTTTCAAGGTGAGCCAGCCTACTCATGCATGCATCAAAACACCTCCAGAATGAGCAGGAACCTTTTGTTCTTGCTCCTCCCAATTTTTCTTAACTTTGTAAATTTTACCCTTAACAAGAGTATTTTAGTAATTTTGGCCATACGGGGCACTAAAATTATTCTTCGACCTCTAGACCCTTCAGAACATTTTTAAGGACTGCATATGAATTTAAAATTGCGTAAAGTTTACCTCTAGCAGTCCGTAGAATTCCCTTACCTTATTTTCCTGTCGAGTCTGACCTTTTCTTTTCCACTGTTGTCACGTCGCGCAGTCCGATATGCTCCCAATCAAATGCCCGGAACTGCGTATAATTATTCCTCAGGTCAGATAACATACAATTTAATCGTATTTAATACTTTCTGGGCTTAATTTAAATCATTGGGCCCGTTTACCCCTATTGGGCCCGATTGCACCTTAATGGGCCTTAATCGGCCTTAAGCCCATTTACCACTTAATTTTTACTTTATCGAGGCCTATTGGGCTCATTGGGCCCACCAATAATTTATTGGGCCTCGTCCTAGCTCTCGAATAGCTAAATTCACTATTTACGATAATTATCTAAATTTTCATAATTTAATTCAATTATGCGAAATTTAAATCAATATTACGCATAACGAGGTAATTGTCGTAAATAAGGGTCACTTACCCGAGATTCCATGCTAGTTCGCAAATCGAAGCTATCTCGAGCTCTCGTTGGATGCCAATCGTCGAGCTACACAATTCCACAATTTTCCGGGTAAGTTTTCAGCCCAAAATTAATTAAATTAAATACTCTGAAATTTAAATCGGGTCAATTTCGACCACTACTGACTTACCCGAAGCTCGATTGCATCACAGGAATTTTCTTCAATTTTTTTCTCTTTTTCTTTTTCCCTTTTTCTTCCTTTTTCCCTCTCTTTTTGGCTGAACCGGTTCAGTCCGGTTCGGACCGGTTCAGACCGCCGGTTCACCCCGGTTCAACCGGTTCACCACCGGTTCACCACCTTGCCGGCCGGTTCTATGCCAGCTTCCACCGCCAGCAGCTCCGCAAGGTCGTCCGCATCTCGAATCTGCCATCGGTTTGGGTCAAGCTCGCCGGAAAGTGGCCGGTCCGGCTGTTCTCCTCTTCGCCGTCAGACCCGTTTTCTTCTTCCGCCGTTTCCGGCGTCCTCCGTCAGTTTCGGTGGCTGCCACCACCACCAATCTACTCACCGTCGCCTGGGGAAGCTTCGGCTGGGGTCGATCGGGCCTGAATCGCGCCGATCGCCGGCGAATCTTTCCTTCTCCCCTGCGGCTGTTACCTCTCGATCCGACGGATTCCGGCGATTTCGCCGGCCGGTACTGGTCTCAAAAGGACCGGCTCCTCCTCCTGATCACGCTGGTACCCGCCGTTCGCCCCCAGCTGCCGTGGATCGCCGGTACCGACTCCGTTTTCCCTGCGGGCTTCTCTCCCTCTGTTCGGCGATTTCCGGCCTCCTTAGCGCGCGTCGTCGGAGGTCAAAGGTCGCCGGTGGTGGCTCGTCGGTCGGCCACGCGCGGGTCTCCTTCTCCGTTTTTGTTTTTCCTTTACTTTCTCTCTCCCCGATAGTTTTCAGTTCTTTTTTTTTTCATTTCTTTTATTAATTATTTTTTTTTTTATTATTTATTTTAATTATTACACTATTCCTTAAAATACTATAAATACCCAAAATATCTCTCAAAATTATTATTTTATTCTTATTTAATTAATTTAATTTTATTTAATTTATTTATTATATTTTAACATCTTTTTTTTAGGTATAATTTCTCCGTATTTTTCGGATATTGTCCCGAATGACTTTTCGATATATTTTTTGATTATTTTCGGGATTATTCTTTCGAACTAAAAATCCCGATTAATCCCGATTAATTCCAATAAATTAATATCTTGATCAATTTAACCCAAAATAAATTTATTTCATCTTTATTGACCAAGATTTCTCAAATCCATATTTTTAATTAAATTTCCTTATCGAAATTATACCAACCTTTGGTCTTTTGACCATTTTACCCTTGCACGTGTTCGGGATTAATTTAACCCGACTTCCTTCATACTTTCCCCATCTTTTCTTATTTAATTTCCGTATTTTAATTAAATTCGGGTCTTACAACTCTCCCCCACTTAAGGAATTTGGTCCTCCAAATTAGAACCAATTCATATGAGTCCATATACAACTCCAGGTACATCGATTGTATCATACTCTTAAATTCTTACGTGACCTTCTCCGGAGTGTATTACTACCAAAGGACTTTAATTAGGGAGATCATCTTAAACCTCAATACTTTCTCTTTCCTGTTTAATGCCCGAATCAACTTCTCAATATACTTATATTTTTATTAAACTGAACTTTTGGAATTCATATCCTATCACCTATGCTGGATCTGGATAGTATTGCCGAAGCATCAAAAGCTGGGACACATTGTGGGTGCCTGTTAATTCAGGTGATAACACCAACCTACAGGTCTTATCTCCCACTTGTCCAATCTCTCAAAATATTCCATCCAGCGTAACTCAATTTACTTTCTTCCAAAAGTTCGCTATGTCCTTATTCTCTTAGGACAGTAAACATTTCAATCATACTAATTCACCAAGGGTGAATTCCCATACTTATCTATCTGCTCTGAGGTGTTCTTAATCTCTCATCCTTAACTAAACATCCTCAGAGACTTATTATCCAAAATCGAAAATGATTCTATCTGTCACCCACTTTTTCTTATCCAATTTGGGGAACAACCCCTACAGCCATACACTGCCTCATATCTTGCTATCCCGATACTCAACTGCTAACTGTCGTTATTGGCGACTTCAATTTGTGACAACTGATCATTCCAGGAGCTTATAAAATCAATGGCACACGCTTTCATCGGATCCTCCAGAACCTGTACAGTCCTCTCTGACTGACCATCTGTATGAGGATAGAAAGCTGTGCTAATATTCAGTCGGGTTCTCATAGCTTCCTGAAAAATATTCCCTGAAGTAAGAAGTGAAGTGGGAATCCCTATATGTTACCATGCTCACTGGAACGCTACTTCATGTTCCATAATCTTCCTTACACATAAATCCTTATATACACTCTGAGTATTTAGGGATTTCATATCCAAAAGGTGGGTAGACTTAGTCACTCTATCGACTATCATCCGAATATTCTCGTAATTCACCTGGGTCCTCTGTAACCCATCACGACATTCATGGAGACTTGCTCTCATTTTTGTGCCGTGTCGATATAGGTAGGTGCTGCAATAACTCGGCAGACTTTTAATACTCTACCTTATTCTGTTGACATACTAGGCACTTTTTTCACAATCTCTATCATGTCTCTTTTCACATCTGACCACCAATACTCTTTTCAGAGATTTCGATATATAATCATTACTTTCCGTATGCACTGTATATCCCGAAGAGTGAGCTTCTGACAACATTACTATCTCATCAACTGTGGTCCTGGGGAGCACTTATACTGTCTCTGAACCTCTCTGTAAATCATTAACATACTCTGTGAACTCTGTCACTGTACCCTTCTGAATCTGACCCATACTATCGACACCATGCCGATAATCACGCTAAGCCTGGCAAATCCGGGAACTCTCATCCGGTTCTAGTCATCAGGCTAGCTGTCACACAATCATTGTCATTATCAGAAGGGATCACATCAATACTGAGGCTCATAACTGTTCAAGTAGCTCACGCTCCCTGACCATCATATGCAATACCATCCCGAGGCTCTTTCTACTCAAAGCATCAGCCTTTCCTGGGTGGTACAATTTTCACAAATCAAAATCTCTCAGAAGCTCTAACCCACTATGTATTCTCATGTTCGCCTCTTTCTGTGAAAATAGATACTCGGGCTTTATGATCAGTGCATATCCATAATTTCTCACCCTGTACCTAATAGTACTATATCCTTGGTACAAATACTGTTGCCAACTTAAATCATGGGTCAGATAGTTTATTTCATGATCAAGAAGTTGTCTGACTCCATACTTGACTATCTTCCCATTTTACATCAATACACAGCTCCTTCATAATTTTGAGGTATCCATACTCACTGAAAACCTCTTGAGCTGTTGGGTATGGTGAAATTAATCACGGTGGTCAATTCATACTTTACTACACCGAAATTTATATCACATCCTTCATCTTATTATCATCGCATTCCAAGACCACATTTTCTTAGTTAAACGTGTCAACCAAGTAAATCCTTTTAGAACTCGCAGCAACCATCTGCAAAAGCAATTTCCCAATTGTTGCTTATAAATCGCCCTAAACTTTAACTACACCCAACACATCATCGATAATGATGATTACAAATCGGTCCAATCCTTGACTTATTTACGCATAAGCGTATAAGATCCTTCGAAATCGCTTACGTTTTCAGGTACTAACCTGCGTCATTTCCTTTTCTTATCTTAACGGCTCTTATTAAATTTTTACTATGTTAGCCTTTATGATTCGTCGAATTTTAATAATTCTTATCGTCTTAGTAAAGGTATCCTAATGTTAAAGGTATTTATTACGATGATCGATTTTTCCGTTATAGGTTATATATATATATCTAGAAGCTGTCAAGTCTTCAGGCGGGGAGGTATTTTGAAATACCTTTATTAACCTTCAGACTTAACCACAATAACTGGTTATGGTTATACCCATCTTTATTCTTGGTTATAATTTATATTCGCTACTAATTGCTCCAATCCTAATGACTTCATATCGTAAGGATGTTCTTACCTAGCATACGCCTCTTGCTCCAATACATCTTGTATTTAAAATCAAGCATAACTTATCTTAAAGATTATCTCCTTAGTGTATCAATTATAACGAAACTCTTGTCATTATTCATTTCGTGAGTACAATCCTTTACTCCTTTAATTTCAACTGTTGCACTCCCCCTTTTTTTTTTTACTTAAAATCTCTATATCCATATTCCGTTAATTAATCCTCCTCTATTGGGGTACTCATTTATTAGTATTGTGCCCAATGATGTAGGCATTCATGTCTTTTACTCACTTATATGCGAATGAAGGCAGTATGAACAAGTGTGTGGTACCAGGATCAATGAACATATGTACTTCATTATTCATAACAAGTGTGGTATCTTACACCACATCCATGAAACATCAATAGTGTCCTGGTCCAAAACATCCTCTCGCCTTCGTCCAACAACCTACTTTCTTTTTTCTCTTCGGCTATGTCCTCCCTTTTCGTTGCAGCTATACCAACGAAATTTTTTCTCTGTCTCTTTACTTTTCTGTGGGGCGATCTCGCTCAACTCTGAGCAATCAAAATCAATGGTCCATCATACCACATTTAACGACCATTTTCCATCAATACAGTGATATAGACCCTCTTTCCGTGGTATCCACCACACATCCCGCACTGCTTACAGTGATCACACTGCTACTCTGCTTCGTAGCAGGTCGGGGTCCTCCAATCACAAGGCCCCCCAAGAGTGCCAAATTGGATGCACTGGGGCTTTACCAATTATCATTTTCCCATTTTAACATCTCTGTCATTTCTCGATTCTCTTTCTGTCTCTATTTCGGCCCTCAATACCTTTCTCAATCTCAGAGGCGTGCAATTCATATCCTTATTTACCCAACTGTAAATCTGTGCACTGCCTCGGTATAGGCAATATCTCACGGGCAAATCGGACTCTCATTGACAATCTGAGCCCTTCCATAAACTTTTAGACATCTCGACTGTCACTTGTTCATAATGTCGAGGTAATATCTGCCCAAAAATACAACCGAGTTTCCATACTCGTCAATAAATCAAATCCACTGGGTCAGAGTAAGGACTTTTATCCATAATTTCCTTTAAATCATGTCCGAGATATCCTGTCACCGGAATACATCCATAATCATTTCTCATCTCAGCTCTGGATGTTTAACACTTAAGATGGGTCGAGCGGGTTTCCACCAATGTTTCGCTGCGCCCTCTGATCTCATTCATAATCTGAGCAATTAGCTCCTCAAAATAATCTCCACACTCCGCTCCAACCTCGCGAAGCGTGTCTCAATACCGTCCGATCTCTCTGTCGGACTCAATGGGGCATGCTTAACATTGGCCTCCATTTCAATCTCATCCCGATTCTCATAAGTCAACTCAGCACGACTTAGCAGACTCAGGTCTACCTCTACGACCTCTGCCTCGTGCACTATTTCATTTAACGCGACTCATATTAGGCATTCCTGCATTCTCAACCATTTCTTAGTCAAGCCCATCTCGATATACACTATTGTATCTAACTAAGCACAGTAACACGGGGATGTAATTTCCTAATTACTGACACTGACACACATCAGACCAATTGTGCTCTGATACCATAATAATTGTCACGACCCAAACTACCCAAAAATCAGAGTTAATTTTTCGCGTTTTATTATTTACTTAAATTCTTACCTGTCTTCGAATCGTGACCAACACTCCACTAATAATTGGGCTGTGCGTCAATGCCAGTCCCACCATTCAATTACCATCTAACTTATTTCTTCTCCAGTCATTTATAATTGTTTACAATATTTATACATCCCCTAAAGTTACTTACAAACATGTTACTGTGCTATGCTTATGTAGATACAATATGTACAAGTGTATATACCTTATGTTGATGGGCAGCAGCGGATATCCGGAATGCAGTACTGAGTCGTCGTAACTTCAACTGGAGATTATCTGTGGGAGAAAATGAAAGGGGTGAGCACATCAAGCTCAGTAAGGCAATCCTACGAACAAGTAGGTAACCATACTACCTACATGAACGTGGTGCCATGCATAAACCACCCTTTTTCCACACATTTTAAAACAGATGCTATGAATTATGATGTTATGTAAAACACATTGCACGGAAAATCCAACATGCAAGTATATTCAAAATCATATCTTTCTCGTTTAAAATTTCACAGTAAAGTCAGGACTCGACCCCTCCTTCGGGTGATCCTGACTCACTCAAAATCATGAAAATCGTTAACATCACATATGGGTTTTAAAAGCATGGAATATAACCATCATGCATATTTAATTTAAATCCTAGTTTAAATCATCGAAATCGTCGACATGCGAGACGAGGCAATATTTGTATAACGGCAATAACCAGGACTGGCCAATGTGTCCTCGTGAGTCCCTCTAGCTTCACGGATCCCAGTGTGCGAGGTCTCACCCTGATCGGGAACCGCCCGGGAGGTGGGTCAATCCAACCCGTCAGTCTTATCCGATCTCACGCATCCGAAGATGCCGTATCCGAAGATACCCCGTATCACAAAGATACCGTATCACAAAGATACCGTATCACAAAGATACCCCGTATCACAAAGATACCGTATCCGAAGATACCCCACGGTACATCGTACTCCATGCTACTTGCACGGTACATCGTACTCCATGGACCCACAACCTTATCCCTCGTTCGGGCTCATCAGCTGGATCTCCAACCCTTATCCCTCGTTCGGGCTCATCAGGTGGATCTCTAACCCTTATCCCTCGTTCGGGCTCATCAGGTTATTTTAACATGCCATGTCTCAAAACGCACGTGCGAGCCTATTTAATCGGTGACACACAGTCTACCCGATGCTCCAATCACGGCTTATCGTATGATCTCTGAAAAGTAGTGCGAGCGGTGCTCTAACACTGTCAGTAAATCAAATAAAACTAGTGCGAGCTAAGCTCTAGCACTCTGTATGCAAACCATATGAAAAGCTGGTGCGAGCGAAGCTCCAACACCCTGTCTCAAAATCACATAAAAATATGGTGCGAGTTAGACTCTAGCACCCTGTCACGAAAATCATATATATATGTATACAAATCTGGTGCGAGTTGGACTCCAGCACCTATGCATGTAAAACTCTAGTGCGAGCTCTCGCTCTAGCACTAATACGTGCATCACACAAATCGAAAATATCGTGCGAGCTGAGCTCTAGCACGTCACATGTCAATAAAACACGTAGGCGGCTCTGTTTCCTCAAAACAGTTTTCAAAACAATTTCACGTTGAAAGTATGCAATGCTGTGCATTTTCTTTCAAGGTGAGCCAGCCTACTCATGCATGCATCAAAACACCTCCAGAATGAGCAGGAACCTTTTGTTCTTGCTCCTCCCAATTTTTCCTAACTTTGTAAATTTTACCCTTAACAAGGGTATTTTAGTAATTTTGGCCATACGGGGCACTAAAATTATTCTTCGACCTCTAGACCCTTCAGAACATTTTTAAGGACTGCATATGAATTTAAAATTGCGTAAAGTTTACCTCTAGCAGTCCGTAGAATTCCCTTACCTTATTTTCCTGTCGAGTCTAACCTTTTCTTTTCCACTGTTGTCACGTCGCGCAGTCCGATATGCTCCTAATCAAATGCCCGGAACTGCGTATAATTATTCCTCAGGTCAGATAACATACAATTTAATCGTATTTAATACTTTCTGGGCTTAATTTAAATCATTGGGCCCGTTTACCCCTATTGGGCCCGATTGCACCTTAATGGGCCTTAATCGGCCTTAAGCCCATTTACCACTTAATTTTTACTTTATCGAGGCCTATTGGGCTCATTGGGCCCACCAATAATTTATTGGGCCTCGTCCTAGCTCTCGAATAGCTAAATTCACTATTTACGACAATTATCTAAATTTCATAATTTAATTCAATTATGCGGAATTTAAATCAATATTACGCATAACGAAGTAATTGTCGTAAATAAGGGTCACTTACCCGAGATTCCATGCTAGTTCGTAAATCGAAGCTATCTCGAGCTCTCGTTGGATGCCAATCGTCGAGCTACACAATTCCACAATTTTTCGGGTAAGTTTTCAGCCCAAAATTAATTAAATTAAATACTCCGAAATTTAAATCGGGTCAATTTCGACCACTACTGACTTACCCGAAGCTCAATTGCATCACAGGAATTTTCCCCAATTTTTTTCTCTTTTTCTTTTTCCCTTTTTCTTCCTTTTTCCCTCTCTTTTTGGCTGAACCGGTTCAGTCCGGTTCGGACCGGTTCAGACCGCCGGTTCACCCCGGTTCGACCGGTTCACCACCTTACCGGCCGGTTCTCTGCCGGCTTCCACCACCAGCAGCTCTGCAAGGTCGTCCGTATCTCGAATCTGCCATCGGTTTGGGTCAAGCTCGTCGGAAAGTGGTCGGTCCGGCTGTTCTCCTCTTCGCCGTCGGACCCGTTTTCTTCTTCCGCCGTTTTCGACGTCGTCCGTCAGTTTCGGTGGCTGCCACCACCACCAATCTACTCACCGTCGCCTGGGGAAGCTTCGGCTGGGGTCGATCGGGCCTGAATCGCGCCGATCGCCGACGAATCTTTCCTTCTCCCCCGCTGCTGTTACCTCTCGATCCGACGGATTCCGGCGATTTCGCCGGCCGATACTGGTCTCAAAAGGACCGGCTCCTCCTCCTGATCACGCTGGTACCCGCCGTTCGCCCCCAGCTGCCGTGGATCGCCGGTACCGACTCCGTTTTCCCCGCGGGCTTCTCTCCCTCCGTTCGGCGATTTCCGGCCTCCTTAGCGCGCGTCGCCGGCGCCAATAGCTTCGCCGGCCTCTCCTCTTGCTGCTCGGCCCTTCGTCGGAGGTCAAAGGTCGCCGGTGGTGGCTCGTCGGTCGGCCACGCGCGGGTCTCCTTCTCCGTTTTTGTTTTTCCTTTACTTTCTCTCTCCCCGATAGTTTTCAGTTCTTTTTTTTTTTCATTTCTTTTATTAATTATTTTTTTTATTATTTATTTTAATTATTACACTATTCCTTAAAATACTATAAATACCCAAAATATCTCTCAAAATTATTATTTTATTCTTATTTAATTAATTTAATTTTATTTAATTTATTTATTATATTTTAACCTCTTTTTTTTTGGGTATAATTTCTCCGTATTTTTCGGATATTGTCCCGAATGACTTTTCGGTATATTTTTCGATTATTTTTGGGATTATTCTTCCGAACTAAAAATCCCGATTAATCCCCATTAATTCCAATAAATTAATATCTTGATCAATTTAACCTAAAATAAATTTATTTCATCTTTATTGACCAAGATTTCTCAAATCCATATTTTTAATTAAATTTCCTTATCGAAATTATACCAACCTTTGGTCTTTTGACCATTTTACCCTTGCACGTGTTCGGGATTAATTTAACCCGACTTCCTTCATACTTTCCCCATCTTTTCTTATTTAATTTCCGTATTTTAATTAAATTCGGGTCTTACACATGGACCTACAGCAGGCAAGTTTGGAACGGAAGTTGCAGTTGCAGGAATTCAAGGAAATTCGACTTGAGGCCTATGAGAACTCATGAATTTACAAGGAGAAGACTAATGCATATCATGATAAGATGATCATTAGGAAGCAATTTGTGGTTGGCCAAAAAGTTTTGTTATACAACTCCAAATTGAAGTTGATGCCTGGTAAGTTACGTTCTCATTGGGTTGGACCCTTTGTTGTTACTGACGTATTTCCTCATGGTGCAGTTGAGATTCAAAGTATGGAAACCAACAAGGTGTTCAAGGTTAACGGGCATAGACTCAAGCCATATTATGACAGTTTTCAAGCACACACGATTGAGGAGGTGCAATTAGGAGATGCGGTCTACTCGATGTGAAGGAAGTTGTATTGTCAAGCCAACGACATTAACCAAAGGTGCTGCGTGGGAGGCAACCCATGAACCCCAGATTTGATTTCTCACTATATCTCTTTTAATTTTACTTGTCTGTTATTTGCTTTAATGATGTGCTTTACATTGGGGACAATGTAAAATCTAAATTGGGAGGGGGGGGATTTTAGGATTTTTGAAATTTTACATAAAAAAAATATCTTAGTGCATGTTTAGGTGCTTTCTATCACTGACAGTTTATATTTATCATAAACTTGAATCAACTGGATTTGAAAAGAGGATAACACAATTGAATTGATTGACTTTTCATCTTAAAGTTTGTTGATTAAGTGATTGATTTCGGAATGTTGGTGAATTGAATTAGTACGTGTGAGATTTTTGAGCCTATAGATTGAGCATTAATGTCAATCTTTATTTTCTTTGGATGTGTGATATTCTTCCATGGATGTGTTTTCTCTAGAACTTGCATTGATTCTATGTGAGATTACATTGACTCAGGCATACATAAAAGTGATTAAGGCCATTTTTTGATAAACCACTCTAGCCAAATAACCCACCTAACATAATTTACCATTTTTAAGCCCCTTTGAGCCTAATTGACTTTTCTTTGTTGAATAACTTGTTTTAACCGTCAGCTTAACATGAATGACTTTACCTAACCTTAATAAATTGGTAGGGCATTTGAAAATTCTTGAGCAGATTATGAAACAAGTGTGGGGGTGTGATTAATTCCATATGTTAGTGATGGTGATGGTGGACTTAAAAAAAACAAAAAAAACAAAAAAAAAGGAAGAAAAAAAAAGAAAAAGGAAAAGAGGGTATTTAATTGAAAAAGGACTTGAGTAAGGTGCGAGTGATTAATAAAGTGTTTGTATTTGAGGTGATTGCGGGTTATTGATTGCTTTATTTACTCGAGTTGTAATTTTGAATGCTCTATTAATTTTTAGGGTTTTAAACTCTCTTACCCCAAAAATAATTTCGTACCTTATCCCTAGCCCCATTACAACCCTTGAATTAAGTCATTATGATTTGTGTTATGCATGAATACTAAGTAGTGGAGATTAGATGATATGCAAGCTTATGGTAGGACATGTTTTATGGAATGAATGTGAGTGAAATACTTACCCCTTAAACTCTTGAGTGAACAGAGAGAATATTGTGAGGATCTACCAATTTAATTTGCTTCGTTTCGAATGAAATTGCTATGTTGGAAAATTCTTGAGATTGTTAAGGATTTTGATTCATGACATGTTATGTTTTTCGAAAATGTTGGTTGACTTTTTTTGTTTCTGGTTTTTGTAAACTTGATGTGATTGAAAAGTTTTAGAGGGTGATTTAGTCTTAGATTTTGAGTTTGCTCGAGGACGTGCAAAAATTTAAGTGTGGGGGAATTTGATGAGTGTCATATTTTTTTTATTTATTTCCTTCTACATTTTAATATTTTGCTATGTTCCTCATATTAATTAGAGTACTTATGATAATTTGTGATTTTGGCAAATAAATTAGGCTTCAAAGCTTAGCCGAAGAAATTGGACAATTTTAGTGCTATTTGGGATTTTAGCTCTAAATAGAGTTTTAGATGTCAGATTGGGACGATTTTTATCTCGTTGGAAAGAAGATTAAAAGGTCTACGATTTCTCTGAAGAGAACTAAGCCCAGTTTGGACGTTTTATAGATCAAAAAAATTCCACAAAGTTACAGCAAATCAGTTTTATATATTTCAAGGAAGTTTTGGGTTTTTAGCCTGTATCTGGACTTATAGACCTCTAAATTATGCAAGGTTAAGCCTAGGGGAACACTGATTTACTGATTTACAACTTTGAAGAAGAGCCTAAGATCCAATTTGGCCTTTTTTCACTCTAAAACCAGCTGTGAAGCAAAAGCCTGAATCTGTCAGCCTTTTTCCACTTGTAATAGGATTGTTGAATTTAGGTTTTTTTTTTTATTATATATATAGCTTCGTTTTCTTTAGGGAATATCAGAGAAAAGGGAGAGAGAGGTGGCAATAGTCAGAAGAAAAAAATAATTCACTCTCTATATTTTTATTTTCGTTTTCAATAATCATGTGCTTCTAAATCTTTTATTCGGTTCAAGGGAATCGACTCCAGTAAATTTCAACAATTGAGAAACACAATTTGTTGATCTAAACTATCTTTTGATTCAATTATCTATTGTTCCTGGTATTATTAGATTCGATTGCATGAGAAAATTATATGATCTGGCCAATTGAATAATCTACGCATGTGATTGTATGCTATCTGAAGTTTTCACAATCCATAATTATTGTGATAGAAATTAGAACCACTAGCAATTAGGGTTCATCAACTCTAAGTGAAACAATAGAACGGATTAAACATTCAACCTGTGGTTGAAGTGTTATTTGGTTTAGTAGTCTTCCTAGAACGTTGATGTTATTCCTAGTCTAAATAGGATTGCACCAAAACCTACTAGATTAGGGAGAAGAATTTAATTCGGGTGCTGGGCTTGAGTTAATGATAACAGGGAAGAAGAGATATTATTCTGCTGGTAGATAATACCTCAGCTAAGTAATTGAAGACAAAATGGTAAATTAGGTGTTAAGGATCAATTGTTAATGACTGAGCAGTTCCCTTGAATCGAAATTGTTAATCTTGGTTTACCCTTTTTATAATTATTTAAATATAAATTATGTTTTAGGATTTTAATTCAGTTAAATTAAAGCCCCCAAATTATTTCAGTTATTGCATGATAATTAATCCACCAGTCTCTAGGGTTTGACCTGGATTTGCCGCTACTGCAAAATTTTGGTAAGACCAGTAATTTAAATTTGGTTGAATTCGACACTCACCAGTAGATTGAGTGTCGCACCGAATAAATAGGCTCACACGAGCATTTTTTAGATTTTGACACGTTGATAGCCATGTTAGGAGTTTCGGGTAGACAGGACGTCGTACCGATTAAATAGGCTCACACGTGCATTTTTTAGATGTGGCGTGATATGATGTGTTGATATGGGTCCACGGAGTACGGTGCACCGTGCATGTAGCTTGGAGTACGTTGTATCGTGTTGAGAATGTATTATGTCGTCTTCGGATGAGATTTGCTATGGACTGACGGGTTAGACTTGACCCACCTCCCGTGTGGAAGCAGATAGTAGTGATACCCTGCACACCTGATCAGTGTAGCTTGGGATCACAAGATATGGCCATAGTCCTAGAGGATATTTCCCATATTGTATTGCCTATCTCACATGTCTTATTTTTTGAAGAAATCCATGTTTTGAAATACTTTGTGGGTCTTGACAGTCCGAGAGGAGGGGGACGAATCCTGACCAGTAGTGATTTTATTGAGATGAGAAAGGATGTTAATGGTTTTAAAGTGCACTGATGCATGATGATTTATGCCATGCTTTATTTGTGAAATACGCATGATAATTTATTCCATGCTTTAAATTTGATTTGTGCACTGAACTAAATAGCATGAATTTCTTTACATGCCATTGACACAAGCATAAACTAATGCTTTTGAGTTGTGAATGAGGAACTATATGGTTTTGAGCATGGTGTCACGACCCAAATTACCTAAAAATCAGAGTAAATTTTTCTCTTTTTCATTTATTATTTAATTCTTACCTTTCTCTCATAGTGACCATCATACAACACAGTTGGGCTATGATTCGGTGTTAGTAACCTCACACTATTTACCATTCCATTTCCATATTCCATAATCATATATCAGAGTTTACTATCCTTTTGACTTTAAATAAATACATACTCAATGGTATTTACATGACTCTACATCCCCGACATAATATACGTTTACAATACTGTGCATTACATATTTAGATACAAAACTATACAAATGTGTATAACTGTCTCTCGATGGGAAGCAACGGATACCAATGCATGCAAGTCCTCAGCCGCTCAATAACTATTTCAAGTGCTCTGAAAAGATGGGAAAATAAGGGGGGTGAGCAAACCACACGCTCAATAAGGCAATTATGCAAGTAAGTAGATAGCTCCACTATCTACATGCTCATAATGCCATGCCCTTAAATCCATTTCTTTTCATTAAAATCATCAAGCACAAAGTCATGCAAACATCAATGACTTAGTTTATCAAAACTATTCGTGCATATATAAATCATACTGCTTATGCATCAAAGCATTTTATGTGACATCATTAAATCATAATTAGCATGAATTAAAACAAGATCATGCATTCTTTCATGCCATGTAAGACAAATCATGGATTTCAATTGAAAGCATGGAAAACATCATCATGCTACTACATTCAAATCATTTCATTAAAACTGTAGTATAAACTGACCTTTCCGGGTCAATCATCTCATAAAACAATTCAATAAATTTCATTATAAAACTTCAGTTATAAAACCACCCTTCTTTCAGGGTCACATGTCATAAAATCATGAAATCATAAATCGTCAAATCGGGGGCCTGACCCCTCCTTCGGGTCTACCCTGGTCTAACAGACCACAAGTTATATCATGTGAGACAATCAGGTAATTATCAGTAACATCGAGGACTATAGCCATATCCTAGTGATCCCTGGCAACACGGTACCTAGTGTGCGGGGTATCACACCTGAAACGGGAGGTGGGTCGTCCTACCCGCCAGAACAGCATAACACCAGGATTGCAAGGGCAAGGCTTGCTGCCTCGTGGCTAATGCCACTCCACTCCAACAATCCCCACGGTACAGCGTACTCCGCGTGACATACACGGTACAACGTACTCCGTGAACCCAAGCTCAATCAGGGGTGCCTGTAATAGGTTTTATCCACCCATATCATCTCTGTCTCAGAATGCACGTGTGAGCATATCATCTCACTGTGACACATAGTCTACAGGAGGCTCCAACACGGCTATATGCATGTAATATAAATCACTGTGCGAGCGAAGCTCAAGCACGGCTCCATGCATATTCATGATATCTGAAAAACCTCGTGCGAGCGAAGCTCTAGCACGGTGTCATAGAAATTAATGAAATCTGCGTACGAGCAGTGCTCCAGTACGACTTAAACTGATTATAAATTCAAGTAAAATCCATGTACGAGCAATGCTCTAGTACGGATATGTATATAAAACTCAGTGAAAACCTCGTACGAGAAAAACTCCAGTACGACATTCAAATGAATTATAAAACCATATAAAACTTTGTGCGAGCAACGTTCCAGCACAAATGAATGCTCAAGTAAATCAAATCTCGTGCGAGTTACACTCCAGCACGACTTTATGCATAATTAAATCAAATCTCGTGCGAGTTACACTCCAGCACGGCTTCATGCATAATTAAATCAAAACAGGATACGAGCTAAGCTCCAGCATCTCTCATGCATGTTAAACCATTAAAACTAGTGCGAGCAATCGTTCCAGCACCATTTTATGCATACCACGTCAAAACAAATCAAAACATGTCAAAACAGAGTGCGAGCTAGGCTCCAGCAGCTCTCATTTCACAATAATAAAAATCAGTGCGAGCACCGTGCTCTAGCACATTTCATGCATATGATGTCACATAAGTCGGTGCGAGCAAGCGCTCAAGCACATTTATGCACAATCACAAACATAGATATAGTGCGAACTACGTGTCGGCACTATCTGTTTTCATACAAACTTGATAGTTGGCCGTTTTCCAAAGAAATTTCCATTTAAATATTAATAACACCTACGTAGTGTTATTTTGGGAAACTTAGGCAATTATTGGCCAATCTATCGATTTACTTTGATTAAAACCAAGAAAATTCCTTAATCATAAAAATCCTTAAATCATGCATTTCATGCATGTCATGCTTTCACCATCCTTAGGTGAACTTCCCTCAATAGGGGTAAAATAGACTTTTCACCTATTTTGATCCTTAAAATTATTTAAACCACTTTTAGGATCATTATACATAATCAAGGTATACATACATATTCAGTGTATAGAAAAACTATTTAAAATACGCGTAGCTACCTCTAGCTACTCACACAATTCCCTTACCTCATTTATCTGTACAGTCTGACCTTTCCATCTGATGACTCGTCACGCAGTCCGATTTGCTCCAAATCCAAATCAAATCTTCGAAACTGCGGATACACATTCATCAGGTCAAATACAATACAATTTAATGTATTTCATAATTTTTTGGGCTTAATTTAAATTATTGGGCCCATTTACCCATATTGGGCCCGATTGCACCATAATAGGCCTTAATCGGCCTTAAGTCCATTTACTACTCTTTATCGAGGCCTATTGGGTTCATTGGGCCCTTTAGTAATTTATTTAGCCTCGTTCTAAATTCTCAAATATCTCAATTTAGTATTTACGACAATTTATCCAATTTTTCAGAATTTAATTCATTTATGCGAAAATTAAATCCGTAATTTATGCGTTAAATATCAATCACGCATAACGATGCAAAATTGTTGTAAATAAGGGTTACTTACCCGTTATTCCATGATCGTACACAAATCGAGACTGTCTTGAGCTCTCGGTTGATGCCAATTATCGAGATACACAATTAAATATATTTTCGGGTAAACTTTCAGTCGATTATTTATCAAATTAAATATTTCAAAAATTAAATCGGTCAATTCGACTGCTTACCGACTTACCCGAAGCTCGATTGCATCACTGGAATTTTCCCCAATTTTTCCTCTTTTTCTTTTTCCCTTTTTCTTCCTTTTTTTCCTCTCTTTTTGGCTGAACCGGTCCGGTCCGGTTCAACTCGGTTCAGACCGCCGGTTAACTCCGGTTTGACCGGTTCAGTGGCTTGCCGGTCGGTTCTCCACCGGTTTCCGCTGCCAATGACTCCGTTGGGTCGTCCGCATCTCGGATCTGCCCTCGATTTCGCTCAACGTCGCTGGAAAGTGGCCGGTCCGGCCCTTCTCCCTCGGCGTCGGTACCCATTTCTGTTTCTTGCTATTTTCCGGCGTTAGCCGTCGTCCCACCGGCCGATTCAGCCGCTGATCGGCTGGCCTTGGCGTAGGCTACCTTCGGGTGGTGGTGGCAGGGCCCAAATCGGCGCTGGTCACCGAAAAACTCCTTTCCTTTCTCGGTTGCCTCGGTTTCTCTCCCTCTGCCGCCGTTTGCCGCCGTTCGTGGGTGTGTTAGGCCGGTGGTGGCTCGGCTCTCGTCTGGCTACCCTTCGTCGACCTCGCCTGGCCGCCGTCGGTCACCGACTCTGATAGCAGAAGGAAGCATCGGCTTCCGTTTCGTTTTCCAGCTCGCGTTTCGCGAGTTTTCGTTTTTTTTTTACATTTACTTTATTTTTATTTATTTATTTATTTATTTATTTTTTAATATTATTTTAATCATTAAAATAATATTAAAATCTCAAAATATCTAAAAAAATTTATATTTTATTCATTTAATCGCTAAATGAATTTATCGGTATTATTTCGTCTTTTCGGTATAATTTTCGATTATTTTCGGGATTATTTTTCAATACGAAAATTTTGGTTTATTCCAATAAATTCATATCTTGATCAATTTAATCCGAAATTTAATTATTTCTTCATCATTGATCAAGATTTCTCATTCTCATATTTTTAATTAAATTTTCTTGTCCCGATTAATACCGAATTTTGGTCTTTTGACCATTTTGCCCTTACACGTGTTCGGGGATACCATTTTAATCCTTTTGCATTTTTAAATGCACTCAAAAATATCAGGTCTTACACATGGCATCACGATCATGTAGATAGTACAATATCTATCTGTTCGCATGATTGCTTTACTGAGCGTGTTGTTTGCTCACCCCCTTATTTTCCCCTCTCTACAGAGCTTTGAGTATAGATTGTGGGCGACTGGAGGCTTTCCCTTTTGGTATCCGCTGCGTCCTATCGCAAAAGGTATACACATTGGTAGAATTTTGTACCTAAACCTTCAATAGCACAGTAGCATTTTGTATGTAACTATTGGGGATGTAAAGCAATGTAAACACATGTAAACAACACTTTGATTTATTTATACAAGTGTTTACTTATAAATTATATTGAAAATTAAATTATTATGGTTGGATGAGGTAGACATTGACACACAGCCCAACGGTTTGAGAGTGTAGCTAATCACGATCGAGGTCAGGTACGGACGAATAATAAATAATGTATGAAAAATGAAAATTCACAATGATTTTTGGTAAGTTGAGGGTCGTTACAAAGTTGGTATAAGAGCTGAGTTGGTCTGACCTGTGTCGATGTCAAAAATACTTCATAAGTTGAAAAATTACATCACCATGTTACTGTGCTTGTTTGGATACAAATTATGTATGTGTTGATGAGTTGACTAAGAAATTAATGTGAATGTAGGGAATTGAGCAATATGCCTAATACCAGTCGCGGTAGAGGGACGAGAGTGCAAGCTCGAGGCCGTAGAGGTAGGCCTGGGGGTATTGTTGAGCCAAAAACACACGAGGCTTAGAAAGATATTAAGGTGGAGGTTGAGGTTGAGCATGCTCCACAGGGTCTAGAGGAGAGACCCAAGAGTGCTGAGGCTCGCTTCGCAAGGATTAAGCGAAGCATTGAGTTTATCTTGGAGTTAGTCACTCAGTCATTACCTGGAGTTAGGGGCAGACAGAATACCGCTACAGAGGGTGATGCCGAGTAGGTGGCAGCTCCTGAGGCACGGGCACAGCTAGCCCAGAGATCTCAGACGACAGATACCCCACCTACACAGGATATGCCTACACCTGTTGCTACACCGCAGGGCAGTAGAGGCTGGGGTTATGGATGTGATTTGGATAGACTGCGGCAGTTTCAGAAGTTTGGACCACCGTCTTTCAGTGGAGTTAAGAACCCAATAGCTGCAGAGGATTGGATAAAAGAGATTGAGAAGTTATATGGGTTCTTCGAGTGCACTACTACTGAGATCGTAACGTTTGCCGCTTTCATGCTGAAGGGATCAACCTATTTTGAGGGCTTGACATACAAAGATTACCTGAGAGGTATTTTTGGAGGCTTTCTGGAGACAATATGTTTCGGATACTGCACAACGGAAAATGAAGATGGAATTTTTGAGACCGACCCAAGGGAGTAGGACCGTAGATGAGTATGAGACGACTTTTATCTCCCTGGGCAGATATGATCCCAATAGGATGAGTAATGAGGTTGAGAAAATTTAGAAGTTTGTGGATGGATTGAGACCGACCATCAGGTCCAGATTAGTTCCCTTGGATATACCAACCTACGAGGAGGCTGTGCACAGGGCGCAATTGTGTGAGTAAGACATTGATAGATGATAATTCTATTTTTAATAGAATTATTTGTGCTTAATTCATAATTAATTATTTTAATCCCCATATTATTTTATTAATTATCCCCTCAATTTAATTAAAATCCTTTAATGTGCAGGTAAATTAAATCTGGATGAAACTTAGTCGTTTCAGTCAAAAATGGGCTGAAAACGGGCTAAAGGAGACTGGACCACTTCAATTTGTAGATCGAGTCATCAGTTGTCTGGACACGTGGGATACCGGGTGTTAGTATTTTATTCGCTCCGAAACGATAAGATCGATGGACACCGTGCCAACCTTCTGGAAGACACACGCCGGGCCACATCGTAAAGCTAAGTGTACTAGAAGACGGATGACATGGAAATATCAACTCTGTAGCAAATAAAATGAAGACAAGTGGCCAAACAATGCCAACTCATATAGGATGAAAAATTTACCATTGTACCCCTAAGTGTGTATATAAATAGAATATGATGGCAATTAAAAAGAATTAAGTAGTTACGGTAGAATAGTTTTTAGGGTAAGTTTAAGATTTATTTTCTTTGTTTTTAAGTCTTTCCCAAATAGTTTTTTTTAGCCACAAATTTTATTTTATTGTTCATAGTAATCTTCATGTTTATGAAAAACTATTTCATTTCTAGTATTTGGTATTTTCCATACTAATTAATAGCAACCAATTTTCATTTTCTTCCCTTTCTCGGTTTGTTCACGTTTTATTACTTAAGGAAGAGTTTTTATTTTTATTTATTTTTATGATTGCTCTTGGTTTTGCTCTCTTAGTTGGTTTTATTTCTTTGTCTCTACTGCTTATTCTGTTGCTTATTCTTCTGCCTTTCGGTTTTGCTGCTTTGATGTGGGTTGATGTCGAGCATTGTTACACATCAATGGCAATGTGGAACCATGGCAGTAGCAGTGGAAATTGAAGCAACTCGAGCTAATGATTTATGTTGATGTGCTGGGCAGCATTGATAATCTTGTTTTAATTTTCTGTTGTTAGTGTTACTTCTTTTCGAGTTTACACTTATATCCAGCTTGGTCTTGTGTCCTTTTTCTATTTCATTTTTTTTAGTCTACATTACAAGGATTCTCCTCTATTCTACATTTTAGAATGTTATTTTCATCACTTTCATTTCAGTATTTAAGCTTTGTTGTTCTTTGATTAGCAATTGTCTTCTCGGTTATTTTTAATTGGTGTTAGTTTCTACTTGTTGCTAGAGTAATCGAGAAGGACGTAGCTGGCGGGTAGTGTAGTTTTGATAATAACAGACCAGCAACCAAAATCGTGAGCTTTGCTGTGGATAGGACCAGCACTTTCTCCTTTGTTCTCCCCTGTTTTCTACATCATTTACTATTCATTTGTTTTGTTATTTTTCAATAACGTGGTTATCATTAAAGTTTACATTTTTAGTTACATTTATTTCTTTAAATTTCCTTGTTAATAGCTGCTGCTTGTGTGTGTGTTGCGATGTTGCATTACCGAGTATTGCTGAGTGTGGACTGGGAGTTGTCTACTGTCGGGAACAATGCAGGAGCTGATTCCACTGACTTAGTGTGTTTGACTGTTCGGGGTTGCTGTAAGAGTGTGGCTCGAGCTGGAATGGACTGAAGCAGTATGTGCACTGCTGAAGAAGAGGATGCAGGGCAGTGAGCTACCTGTGTAACTGAGGAATGTTACCAGGATTCAGCAAAGCAGATAGAACCTGAGTTAGCAGAGGACAACGCCTGAAGCAGGACGTGGTGTTGGAGACAGCACGAACCAGCAGTGGAGCACCTGGACAGTGGGCTGGAGTAGTACCTGGAGACAGCATGAACCAGCAGTGAAGCATCTGGAAATGAAACCTAGAGACAGCACGAACCACACCTGGAAATGAAGCCAGCTGGAAGTTTTAGTTAAGGCCACGTTTGGCCATATTGTTTACTGTTGCAATTAGTTTAAGCATGTTTGGGATTTATTTTTTTATGTCATTTACATTATTTGTTAAGTTAGGAAAAATAGATCTTCATTGTTTGTTAAATTAGTGATTAGTGTTAATTAGGATAATAGTTAATTTTTTATTACATTAGGGTGGTAATTTTATTTTTCTTAAGAAACTCATGTGTTGCATTTAGAATTAATTTAGAGATAGAGTTAGTTCATAATTTAGTTTTTAATTAAAAAAATATTTCTCATGCATTATTTAGCTTTTGTTTTTGTATTAGTAAATAGTTAGAGTTAAATTTAATTTAGGATTATTTTATAGGGAGTTAATTTCTTAGTTAGATTTAAAAAATTTTTTAGGTTAATTGGAATTTTATTAGACTTTAGGTTAGTTTAATTTGCATTTTTATTAATCAGTTTAATTAGCATATTTTATTCTAGGATAGTTTAATTGTAGTTTAATTAATTTGTTTCTTATTTTCATATTTTGCATTTTAGTTTATTTGCAATAATTAATTTTAATTGTTTGAATTATCTTTTGTAGGTTATTGCTTTTAATTACTTAGAGCTCTGTAAGTAATTTTTGCTCTATTTTATTTTCATTAGTTTATAATTTTTATTGTTTTTAGTACTTGTTAATTTTAGACTTAGTAGATCACCCAATGAAAAATTCATAATTTGCTAGGATATACTTAAGGTAAGATTAATCGGTAGTTAATTAGGCTAATCAACTTCTCTGTGGGACGATAATCTGGGTCTCAAATCCCATTATTACTTGTATGACCCGTGCACTTACGGATACACGTCTAGGTCATTTAGAGTGGACGTAGTTCGACATCATGTTTTTGCCGTCGTCACCGGGGAAGTCTTAATTAGCCAGTAATTGATATCGATGAAATTATGCTTAGGTGTGATTCTAGCTTGTAAATATTTAGCTTGTAAATATTTAGAAGTTTAATCTAGATCAGTTAATTTTCTCTTTCATAAAAATTTTTTTTTGAAAAATTTAAAAATTAAAAAAAAAATTTCTAAGGACGTTTTGATGTTTGCATGCGTAGAGCCAGGAGTTATGATTGCTTCCCTTTAGATCTTGAAATTGAACGAACACTTAGGAAAATCAGAAAGGATTCTAGGAAATTAATAGCTCCGCTGCAAAACACTATGGACGAAAATAGAGAAATTAGGACCGTTGGAGATTATGCAATGTCGACAATTAGAGGATATTATACCGGTATTAAGTCACCAGCTATCCCTGCAAACAATTTCAAAATTAAGCCTGCAATCCTTCAGATGATCCAGACTTCTTTACAGTTCAGTGGGCTCCCTCATGACGACCCACATGCTCACCTCAGGCAATTTTTGGACCTATGCAACACCTTCAAGCACAATGGATTATCTGATGAAGCACTTAGGCTTAGATTATTCCCCTTCGCTTAGGGATAGGGACTGACACTAGTTAACCTCCTTGCCTCCAGGATCCATTTCTACTTTGGACGAGTTAGCCCATCAATTTTTAGCTAAGTTTTTCCCTCCCTCTAAAATGGCCAGACTCCGTAGTGACATATCTTCCTTTGCCCAGTTCGATTCTGAATCTCTTTATGAAGTTTGGGAAAGATATAAGGAGCTTCTTAGGAAGTGCCCTCATCATGGCCTATCTTTGTGGCTGCAAGTCCAGACCTTCTACAACGGACTTACAAGCCAAAATAGGACCATCGTTGACGCTGCTGCTGGTGGAGCTTTAATGTGCAAAACAGAGGAGAAAGTGTCATGACCCAAATCCATTCTTTTTAACCAAAAATCACTGAAGATTTTTCGCGTTTTATTGTTACCTAACCCGGTCGTGAACTAACTCACCACACACTGTTGGGCTGTGAGTCAATAATAAACTCCACATCTCATTCATTCTCAGTTAAAAAAAACGATGTCATACATTTGCAGTTAATCTTGTACTTATACAAAAGCATGTTTTACTGACATCTACATCCCCCATAATTACAACGCAAAAGAATACTGTGCTTTTACATTGTTTAGATACAAAAAGAATCACTGTGTATATACCTCTAAGCGATGGAGATGCAGCGGAGTCTAAAATACCACGTCTCGGTCCTCACTGGGCTACTATGCACACTCTGTAGGGGGGAAATAGAGAGGGATGAGCAACCACACGCTCAGTAAGGCAATAAAGCAAGCATGGTAGATAACTACTCTATCTACATGCTGATAGTGTTATGCATAAATCGTTTATGGTAGGAGCATGAGGAAGTAAAACTATGCCATATAAGTATACATATATATCATGTATCAAAATCATGTACATTGGCATATAAACATGGTAAAAACATCATGTATAAATCATCTCATGCTCAATCTCATTTAAATTCATAAAAAGGGCAATTCATTAAGAAACCTCCTTTTTAAACCCAAGTCATGAAACTCTTTCTCAAACACATACAATCTCATCATATCAATTCACAATCACAACCTCATTTTCATTTCACAAATCAATTCCATGATGCTTGACCCCTCCTTCGGGTCTACCTTAAACAATCACAAATCACACTTAGAGATTTAAAATCATGTGGTAGTAAGTAAATCAAGCAAGGAGACAGGTTACTATATCTCAAGTGACTACGTTGGCTAATCGTCACATATCATCCCAGACCACACGGATCCCGGTGTGCGAGGTATCATGCTGGTACGAAGGTGGGTTAGTTCTCCGCCAGACTTTCTCAAATTAAGTAACCACCACGCGGTACATCGTACTCCATGTGATATACACGGTACATCGTACTCCGCGGACCCATAACATAGTTGGGGGTGCCTGCCATAGGTCTTATCTACCCTATGCCAAGTGTAACCTTTATAGTCTCAAGAGCGCGTGGGAGTAACCTCAATATCAGGTCCTAGCCCCTCATGGCCTTGCTCACCCCTGTTGGGTTCCCTGATTCAGGTCCTAGCCCCTCACCCTCACCCCACTCAAGAGGTCTGTTAGGCTTGTTGGGTTCCCTGAAGGGATTATGTCGGTCCTAGCCCCTCACCCTCACCCCACTCAAGAGGTCTGTCATGCCTGTTGGGTTCCCTGAGTTAATCCGTATCTCTCACCAAGGCCTCATACATACCACAGTGTGAAAACCAGCGCGAGCTACGCTCTAGCGTGAATTCATGCATCAAAACCAATCACTTCGTACGAGCAATGCTCTAGTACGGCATTTATGCATAAAATATGAAGAAACCACGTATGAGCATAGCTCCAGTACGGTTATATGCATAAGAAAAACCACTCAAATCCAAGTACGAGCGTAAGCTCCAGTACGGTTTATAAAACATCATCACAATTCAAATCAAAGTGCGAGCTAGGCTCAAGCACGTATCACACAAGTGAAAACATAGAAATCCAGCGCGAGCGAGGCTCTAGCGCGATTTATGTCATGCAAATACGATAGGCGGCTCATACACAATCAAACAATCCCGACAATCGGGTTTAGCACTTCACAAATGCTTTTCCACAACATCAATAAAACACTAGCCGGCCCATCTACAAGCTTGCTTAAAACCAAGCAATTCCGTTTTGAAAAACATCAAAACATTAGATTTATGCAATTATTAGCCTTACTATCCCATTTCTTTACAATACCATTTCAACCACCAAATCTCATACAATTATTCATAGTCACATCCATACATCTTTAAAACACATTTCTATAAATCCATGCACATTTCCAAAGCCCTATACACCCACAAAATACGAGCAGCTACCTCTATATACTTATAGAATTCCCTTACCTGGAATCGCGATGCGTGATTCCACTTCCTTAATGTGACGGCCGACCCCTGCCCGGCTAACCCCTGCCAATGGCCATGGCAACCCCTCTTGGGCCCATCGACAACGTTGGTGGTCCAACAACGGGTGGTGCAACAACGCCAACAACATCCACGTATTGTCCGCTTTGGGCCTCAGCCCGCACGGCTTTGTTTCATTCAGGGAAATTCCCTTCAGAACGCGTCCTCGGAGGCTCGAACCAGGGACAACACCCTTAGTTCTTGCACTCCTTATGCCATTGAGCCACTGGCTCAATGGCATAAGGAGTGCAAGAACTAAGGGTGTTGTCCCTGGTTCGAGCCTCCGAGGACGCGTTCTGAAGGGAATTTCCCTGAATGAAACAAAGCCGTGCGGGCTGAGGCCCAAAGCGGACAATACGTGGATGTTGTTGGCGTTGTTGCACCACCCGTTGTTGGACCACCAATGTTGTCGATGGGCCCAAGAGGGGTTGCCATGGCCGTTGGCAGGGGTTAGCCGGGCAGGGGTCGGCCGTCACACTTAAAGCTGCTACTCATACTACTCGATTCGTCTTCAACGAACTCTACGGGACTGCACAAAATCGTCTCCCGCATTATACTCGATCCATATAATATGACATCGTGCGTTCACTATAGTCAATTCGACCTATAGTTTTCTATTAACGCTTATGAGGCCTCGTTTCATTATTTTACCCAAAACTCGAGTCTATGGATTCTTTTAGGCCTATTAACTCATTCCAAATCGATATTAAATCGACATTAAGCTCATAGTGTTCATATTTCATGAATTCCCTCACTATGGCATTTTATCAAGCATATACATACTCATTTTCACAATTTCACTTAAACCCATATTATAACTCCATATAACCATTCCAAATCACCCACATTACTCATTTAACAACTTATCTTAACCTATAAACCACCAACTCCCCAAATCATACTTTCTCACAGTAGAGGCATTCCATTTTCTAGGTTACATTAGTTTCTAACACAACTTAGGTGTTTCCATCCATACATACTCATGCCAAACAACTCCAAAATCAATTAAATAGACAATGTACTTGGATTGGAGTGTTAGAATCTTACCAAATATGATTTTTCTTCTTGCTCCAAATGTCAATGCCCTTATCTCCTTCAATACCCACAATGGGATTTTGGGTTCCAACTATGTTGTTCTCTTCCTCAAGATGAACAACTTAATGTCTAATGGTCTCCCCTCAATTCTTGCTGGAAATGGCTGATTTTAGAGAGAGAAAGTTAGGTTTTTGGGTTAGAAATGGAAGATTGGTGTTTTTCTCAAAATGTTTAGATTTTCAGCCCTCCTTATATAGAAATAGCTTGGGGAGATCGATCTGGTCCAAGAGGAGATCGATCTGGTCCCCTTAAATCTCTCATTTTCATGAAATTTTAAGCATGAGATCGATTTGTCGAAGCATGAGATCGATCTGGTCCCAAACAGAGAGCTAAGGAGATCGATCTGGGTGCTTGAGGATCGATCTTTTCATTACAGAATCTTAGGAGATCGATCTGGCACCACTGGAGATCGATCTGCTCTATTTCATTGCCCAAATAAGAGCATTCTGGCTCTTCCAGATCAATCTCTCATCTTATGAGATCGATCTGGCCTTCATGTTTTCCAGATTTCCTGCAGTTTCCTTGCTGCAACTCATACTAACACATCCTTGATCTATTACCATGGCCATTTTCTCATCCATCCACCTTTATAACTTGAAAATGGCATCCATTCATACCTTATGCACATTGAAACTTGTGTGCATTCATTGTATGTCCAAAGGTATGCTACATAAAACCAAATGGAAGCATTTATATTCATGCAACTTCTTTCCATTTACCACACCACCCATTTTGAGTTTCAATCACATCCATCACTTATAAGGACTCATTTCTTCATATTCAAACTCAATGGAACTTGTATGTACGTTAAAATCATATTACACATACATACATTGAATCCATGGACTTACATCGATCATACTTTACATTACAAGTCCATTCACATTCATTACACATTACAACTTTACATATACGGGGTCTCACAGAAAGCTTACGAGTTGTTAGATAAGATGACAACTAACAATTATCTATGGTCTTCAGAGGGTATGTATGAGTTAGACACGTTGTCTACCTTGACCTATCAAATCGCTAACCTTACGAAGAAGGTAGAGTCACTCGGTACCCAGCATAATCCTTCCACCAATCCTAATCCTATCTATTTTGTACAAAGTCCTTTTGTTTCTTGCAATCTGTGTGGTGGTACACACTCTATAGACAGGTGTTTAGAATCAGTTCAGTACGTTGCCCCATCTCAAAAGCAACATAACAACCCCTTTTCAAACACCTACAACCCAGGGTGGAGGAACCATCCTAACTTTTCTTGGAGCTAAAACCAAGGGCAATCTTCTAATTCTAGACCTGTACAACCCCCTGGTTTTCAAGCTCCACCAGTTCATGTACCACCACAGCTGTAATTTCCATATCATCTGCCTCATCAACCATCCCCGCCTCAATTTCAGCATCATCCACCTCACTTCCATCAACCACCACCACTACCACAACCTATGCAGCCACAACATTTACATGCACCAGCAGCTGAGAAGAAGCCCTCGCTTGAGGAAATGTTTACAATGATCCTGCAAAATCAAGCTGCTTCAATTAGGAATTTAGAGGTTCAGGTAGGATAAATAGCGAATGCTCTTAGCCAGCGTCCTCACGGGACCCTTCCTAGTAACATTAAAGCCAATCCTGTTAGGCAAAAGAAGGGTAAACAACATGTGAAAGCCATCACCCTTAGGAGCGGCAGAGAGCTAGATGATGATCAACAAGTTAAGTCCCAACCTGAAGGGCCCAGAGTTGAAGAACCCATGGATTCTAACGAAACAGCTCAGAAAGATAGGAACATAAAGATCAAGCTGCAAAGGAAACAAAGCTAGGCGCTTCTTCATCTATACCTTCTTCTTTTTCGCAGCCTTTCTCGTACTCTGATGCTACACATGTTACCACTACATCCTTCCCAGTTAGACCACTGTTACCTTTTCCTCAGAGATTTCAAAATCAAAAATTGGATCAACAATTTACTAAATTTCTTACAGTTTGTAAGAAACTTCACATCAACATTCCTTTCGCAGATGCTTTATAGAAAATGCCAAGTTATGTGAAGTTTCTGAAGGATATCCTCTCTAGGAAAAGAAGATTGGAAGATTATGAGATGGTGGCCTTAACTGAGGAATGTAGTGCAATTATCTAGAGGAAATTATCCCCCAAGCTCAAGGATCTCGAGAGTTTTACCATACCCTGCACTATTGGAAATCTATTCTTTGGTAGAGCCCTGTGTGATTTAGGAGCCAGTATTAATCTGATGCCTTTGCCTATCTACCAAAAGTTAGGAATAAGGGATGCCAAGCCTAGCACAGTGACCCTTCAGCTAGCTGATCGATCCATTAAATATCTAAAGGGGGTCATTGAGGATGTGTTAGTAAAGGTGGACAAATTTATTTTCCCTAGGGATTTTATTGTATTAGACATGGAGGAAAATAGGGAAGTCCCCATTATACTAGGTAGACCTTTCCTAGCGATTAGTAAAACATTAATTGATGTACAAAAGGGGGAATTAACTATGAGAGTCGTAAATCAGGAGGTGACATTTCATGTTTTTAAACCTTTGAAGCTCCCTAATGACTCTCAAGAGTGTTTTAGGATAGAGGATGAGGAAGATAGAATGCTTGAGCACAAGATATCTGCAAAAATGAGGGAAATAGATATAACTCAGGAGGATTTAACTGTCAACATTCTGTCACCACTTTGGTTGACCCTCCTACTCTTCGGCCTGCTGCTGAGTGTCATTTTCTTTAGCTGCATTTGAAGTGGCTGTGTTTTTCTTTTCACTTTTTGTACAGTTCTTTTCTCTTTTCTGTTGTTTCTTTCTTTGTTTATTTTACAGATTTCTTTTCTAGCATTACGCTTTCAATCAAGCTTCAGTTTTTCTTCATCATCATCAGAAAAGGGAGTACTCTATTCTTGAGCTTAAATGTTTATATTATCTGCACATTGAGGACACTATGCACTTTAAATTTGGGGGAGGGGATATCACTTGAGCAATTTTGGGCAAAATTGAAAATGTTTTTCGAAAATCTGAGCTTTCACTGTTTGATTGTGGTATGATTTAGTACTTAGCATGTAGTTTTCCCATATTCCGATGATACCTATGATTTAGTCTGACTTTGATTGACTGAGAAGCATGATTATAGGAAAAGCATGAGGTTGAATTCTTGAATTTGTCTTGATTCTGATTGTGATTTCCACATCTTATGCACAAGCCATGTCATAAATCTGTATAGTTATTTAGAGAAAGCTTATGTGGACATAGGATTGCATTTGTTCAGTTGATTTTGTGTATTATATTTTAGAATTTGTTTGATCTGATCTCGAGGTGAAATATTAGATCACACTTAATTAGGGAAATGATTTAGGCCATCTTTGGATCATTTAAGCCTTTCTAGCCAACCCTGTACATATTTTATCCTTAGTCACCCATCTGGGCCAAATAAGCTTTTCTCTGTAAATACACCTGCAGAATATTCCTTAGCTTAAATACTCTGTTCCTATCCCTTACCCCGAAAGCATTAAAAGTCATTAGTATATATTGTGAGCTATGTACATATGGGTATTAAGTGATAGTGAAGGAGTATTTATAAAAAAAATGAAATGAAAAAAAAAGAAGAAAAAAGAAAAAGAAAAATAGAAAAATAGAAAAAAAATATTTAGCAAAATAAATAAGTTTGGGGGAAATAATACGAGCTCTTACATTAAAGATCCTAGAAGTAATGCATGTTAAAGGGTAATTAAACCTAAATCGACTTTATCATACCTTAGCCCAAACCTTACATTACAAGCTCAATGAAGTCCTATTGATCTTTGGTTAAGTGTGACTACATTAGTGGAGAGATAAGTGAAAAGCAAACTTATGGGAATGATCACATGTCATTGACTTTGTATTCACTGTGTTTGCATAATCTGATCCGGGTAATGTACGGTGAAGTGGCTTTAACATTTTCACACACACACACACGAGGAGTCCAATTTGTGTTAGGACTTATGATTGAATGATTCTGAGTATTGGACTTATAATTGTGAATCTTTGAGATCATAGTTTGTACTTTTTCTTTGAGGTTGGGGAAATTATTATGTTAGTATTTGTCATTCTTACCGTCTGTTTTGTTTTGCTTGAGGACAAGCAAAAGCTCAAGTTTGAGGGTGTGATAATTCTATTTTTAATAGAATTATTTGTGTTTAGTTCTTAATTAATTATTTTAATCCCCATATTATTTTATTAATTATCCCCTCAATTTAATTAAAATCCTTTAATGTGCATGTAAATTAAATCTGGATGAAACTTAGTCATTACAGCTAAAAATGGGCAGAAAATAGGCTAAAGGAGACTGGACCACTTCAATTTGCAGATCGAGTCACCGGTCGTCTGCACACGTGGGATGTCGGGTGTTAGTATTTTATTCGCTCCGAAATGATAAGATCGACGGATACCATGCCAACCTTCTGGAAGACACACGTCAGGCCACATCGCACAGCCAAGTGTACTAGAAGACGGATGACGTGGAAATATCTACTCTGCAGTAAATAAAATGAACATAAGTGGCCAAACAATGCCAACTCATCTAGAATGGAAAATTACCATTGTACCCTTAAGTGTGTATATAAATAGAATATGATGGCAATTAAAAAGAATTAAGTAGTTAGGATAGAATAGTTTTAAGGGTAACTTTAAGATTTATTTTCTTTGTTTTTAAGTCTTTCCCAAATAGTTTTTTTTTAGCCACAAATTTTATTTTATTGTTCATAGTAATCTTCATGTTTATGAAAAGCTATTTCGTTTCTAGTATTTGGTATTTTCCATACTAATTAATAGCAACCAATTTTCATTTTCTTCCCTTTCTCGATTTGTTCACGTTTTATTACTTAAGGAAGAGTTTTTATTTTTATTTATTTTTATGATTGCTCTTGGTTTTTCTCTCTTAGTTGGTTTTATTTCTTTGTCTCCACTACTTATTCGGTTGCCTATTCTTTTGCCTTTCGGTTCTGGTGCTTTGATGTGGGTTGATGCCGAGCATTGTTACACATCAATGGCAATGTGGAACCATGGCGGTAGGAGCTGAAATTGAAGCAACCCGAGCTAATGATTTATGTTGATGTGCTGGACAGTATTGACAATCTTGTTTTAATTTTTTGTTGTTAGTGTTACTTCTTTTCGGGTTTACACTTATATCCTGCTTGGTCTTATGTCCTTTTTCTATTTCATTTTTTTTAGTCTACATTACATGGATTCTCCTCTGTTCTACATTTTTAGAATGTTATTTTCATCACTTTCATTTCAGTATTTAAGCTTTGTTGTTCTTTGATTAGCAATTGTCTTCTCGGTTATTTTTAATTGGTGTTAGTATCTACTTGTTGCTGGAGTAATCAAGAAGGACGTAGTTGGCAGGTAGTGTAGTTTTGATAATAACAGACCAGCAACCAAAATCGTGAGCTTTGCTGTGGATAGGACCAGCACTTTCTCCTCTGTTCTCCCCTGTTTCCTACATCATTTACTGTTTATTTGTTTTGTTATTTTTCAGTAACGTGGTTATCATCAAAGTTTACATTTTTAGTTACATTTATTTCTTTAAATTTCCTTGTTAACAGCTGTTGCTTGTGTGTGTGTTGCGATGTTGCATTACCGAGTATTGCTTGAGTGTGGACTGGGAGTTGTCTACTGTCGGGAACAATGCAGGAGCTGATTCCACTGACTTAGTGTGTTTGACTGTTCGGGGTTGCTGTAGGAGTGTGGCTCGAGCTGGAGTGGACTGAAGCAGTATGTGTACTGCTGAAGAAGAGGATGCAGGGCAGTGAGCTACCTGTGTAACTGAGGAATGTTACCAGGATTCAGCAAAGCAGATAGAACCTGAGTTAGAAGAGGACAACGCCTGAAGCAGGTCGTGGTGTTGGAGACAGCACGAACCAGCAGTGGAGCACCTAGACAGTGGGCTGGAGCAGTACCTGGAGACAGCATGAACCAGCAGTGGAGCATCTGGAAATGAAACCTGGAGACAGCACGAACCACACCTGGAAATGAAGCCTCGAGGAGAAACGTGTACAATGCATAAGTCGGGAACGCAAGCAGCCAGCTGGAAGGTGTAGTTAAGGCAACGTTTGGCCATATTGTTTACTGTTGCAATTAGTTTAAACATGTTTGGGATTTTTTTTTTTATGTCATTTACATTATTTTTTAAGTTAGGAAAAATAGATCTTCATTGTTTGTTAAATTAGTGATTAGTGTTAATTAGGATAATAGTTAATTTTTTATTACATTAGGATGGTAATTTTATTTTTCTTAAGAAACTCATGTGTTGCATTTAGAATTAATTTAGAGATAGAGTTAGTTCATAATTTAGTTTTTAATTAAAAAAAATTTCTCAAGCATTATTTAACTTTTGTTTTAGTATTAGTAATTAGTTAGAGTTAAATTTAATTTAGGATTATTTTATAGGTAGTTAATTTCTTAGTTAAATTTAAGAATTTCTTTAGGTTAATTGGAATTTTATTAGACTTTAAGTTAGTTTAATTTGCATTTTTATTAATCAGTTTAATTACATGCATATTTTATTCTAGGATAGTTTAATTGTAGTTTAATTAATTTGTTTCTTATTTTCACATTTTGCATTTTAGTTTATTTGCGTTAATTAATTTTAATTGTTTTAATTATCTTTTTTAGGTTATTGCTTTTAATTGCTTAGAGCTCTATAAGTAATTTTTGCTCTGTTTTATTTTCATTAGTTTATAATATTTATTGTTTTCAGTACTTGTTAATTTTAGACTTAGTAGATCACCCAATGAAAAATTCATAATTTGCTAGGATATACTTAGGGTAAGATTAACTGGTAGTTAATTAGGCTAATCAACTTCTCTGTGGGACTATGATCTGGGACTCAAATCTCATTATTACTTGTACAACCCGTGCACTTGCGGATACATGTCTAGGTCGTTTAGAGTGGGCGTAGTTCGACATCAATAGAATCACCTTAGAGTTTGGAAAAGTCGGTAAAGTGAGGGATAAAGATAAGAAGAGACCAGTGATGGATAGAGGCTTCAGTTATAAAGGGAGCAAGAGGTTTGCTGGAAAGAGGCCGAGGATCGAGGAGATTTTGGACAGGACAGTTAATCCTCCTATGTATCAGGCCATAGCTCAAGCTAAGGGAATCATGATTGGAGGGCCACGGCCTACGACAGAGCAGTGCGACAAGTGTGGCAGGTCCCATGGTACTCGACCAAGCTATGGATCTCCAGTAGTATGCTTTAGATGTGAGAAAGCAGGGCACCTAATCAGGGATTGCCCAGAGATGACAGAGAGAGCCCCACAGAAGGGCTAGGAGCCAGAGAGAACTCCAGTTGGTACAGCTACCCCGAGGAGGAGGGCTACAGCTATGGAAAAGGGGAAACAGGCAATGGGTGCAAGCAGAGGACGAGTGCACGCATTGGACCAGGACACTACATATCAATCTTCGGATGTGGTTAAAGGTACCATCCAATTCTTTGATTTAGAAGCATTTGTATTGTTTGATCCTAGTGCCACGCATTCCTTTATATCGCCATCCTTTGTATGTAAATTGTTGAAGCATGTAAAACCCACACCACTAGATAAGATGTTGATGATATCTACCCCTATGAATAATAGTCAATTGACTGAGCATGTATATAGAGATTGTAAGATGAGGATAGGAGATAAAGAAATGGCAGCCGATTTAATTTTATTGAACATGAGTGATTTTGATGTAATCCTAGGTATGGATTGGCTGGCCGCAAACCATGTTGTTATGGATTGTCGTGTTAGAACCTTGATGTTTTTAGGATTAGACAATCTTATTGTAAACTTTGATGAAAAGAAATGAAATGACATAATCTTTATAAATGAGAATAGTATGATTTAAATTCATGATGCTTAAGAGATAAATTTGTTTATCAATTGTGTATGTGATATGATGATTTGAGTTACTAAGGGTGGAAAGGATAATGTGAAGGGTTCAATGCTTATGTGATTAAGACGGATAAGGCACGTCCGAAGTTGATAGACATCCTAGTGGTCAGGGAATTTTCAGATGTCTTCCCGGATGAATTATTAAGGTTACCTCCATATAGGGAGATGGAATTTGGTATAGATTTGGCACCTGGTACAGAGCCGATATCCAATCCACCGTACAGAATGGCTCAAGTTGAGTTGGAAGAATTAAGGAAACAGCTGCAAGAGTTGTTAGAGAAGGGGTTCATCAGGCCGAGCGTCTCACCTTAGGGAGCACTGGTTTTATTTGTAAGGAAGAAGGATGGAAGCCTCCGACTGTGTATAGATTATCGGTTGTTGAATAAGGCCACAATCAAGAATAAGTATCCCCTTCCACGCATCGATGACTTGTTGATCAGCTTAAGGGAGCGTAGGTCTTTTCCAAGATAGATCTGAGATCTGGGTACCACCAATTGAAGATACGGTGTGGGGATGTACCTAAGACAGCTTTTCGCACCTGGTACGGACATTATGAGTTTATGGTTATGCCATTCGAGATGACAAATGCTCCCACAGCTTTTGTGTCATTGATGAATGAGGTGTTTCACCAGTATTTGGATCGATTCGTTATTGTGTTTATTGATGATATACTAGTGTACTCAAGATCTAGAGAGGAGCATGAACGACACCTAAGGATAGTGCTACAGACCCTCTGAGAGAAGAAGTTATAAGATAAACTCAACAAGTGCGACTTTTAGTTGAAACAGGTCTCTTTTCTGGGTCATATAGTATCGAAGGATGGTGTGTCAGTGGATCCATCAAAGATTGAGGCAGTGATACAGTGGCAGAGACCCCAAACAGTGATAGAGATCAGAAGTTTCTTGGGTTTAGCTGGTTATTATCAAAGGTTTATGGAGGGATTCTCAAGATTAGCTGCTCCTTTGACATGTCTCATGAGAAAGAATATGGAATTCGTGTGGGACGATAAGTATGAGGAAAGTTTGAAGAGCTGAAAAGGAGATTAACCATAGCTCCGATTCTCACCATTCCTACCAGCTCAGGAGATTTCTCGGTGTATATGGATGCATCACACCAAGGATTGGGCTGTGTACTTATGTAGGATGGAAGGGTAGTTGCATATGGGTCTAGACAGTTGAAGGATCATGAGAGGAACTACCCGACCCACGATTTAGAATTGGCAGCCGTAGTGTTTGCACTGAAAATATGGCGCCACTATCTCTATGGTGAGAGATTTCAGGTTTACACAGATCATATGAGCCTTAAGTACCTGTTCTTGCAGAAAGAGTAAAACATGAGAGAGAGGAGATGGCTCGAGCTTTTAAAGGATTATGATTGTGAGATCCTGTACCCCCCGGGTAAAGCGAATGTAGTTACTAATGCATTGAGTAGAAAACATCTTGGGTTGGTGTCGTTTATGATGGTTAGGGAACATGAGCTGTTGGAACAGTTCACAAACCTCAGTTTGGATATGACCCTGCCTGAAGTTAATAGTGGATTTATGATAGCTGGCCTAAAATTGGAACCGGATCTGATAGATCGAATCCGACAGGCTCAACGAGTTGATCAGTAATACAGTGATATTGTCGGGCAGATACAGAGGAGTATAGAGATGGACTTTAAATTGAGTTCAGATGGATTGTTGAGGTTCAGAGGTAGGATATGTGTTCCCGATGATCCAGAGGTCAGGAAATTGATCTTGACAGAGGCTCACTCATCGAGGTATACGGTACATCTAGGAAGTACTAAGATGTATCAAAACCTTTGAAAAGTTTATTGGTGGTCTGGGATGAAGAAAGACATTGCTAAATATGTCGCTAAGTGTCTCGTTTGTCAACAGGTGAAGGTAGAGGATCAGAAGCCTGCAGGGTTACTGCAGCCTCTACCAATACCAACTTGGAAGTGGGAGCATGTCACCATGGATTTTGTGATGGGATTATCGAGGACCCGCAAAGGTCATGATGCCATATGGGTGATTATGGATCGGTTGACGAAGTCAGCCCATTTTCTAACTATGAGAGCTACCGATACTCTGAGCCAGTTAGCGAACTTGTATGTGTGCGAGATAGTGAGGCTACATGGAATTCCAGTGAACGTTGTTTTTTATAGGGATGTCCGCTTCACTTCCCACTTCTGGGAACATTTTCAGTAAGCGATGGGGATCCAATTGAGTTTTAGCACGCGTTTCATCCTCAGGCAGATGGTCAGTTAGAAAGGACTATATAGACCCTGGAGGATATGTTGAGAGCGTATGCATTGGATTTTGGAGGCTCCTGGGATGACCATTTACCACTCGCAGAGTTCGCCTATAATAACAGTTTTCATGCGAGTATCGGGATGGCACTATATGAGGCATTGTATAGGCGTAGATGTCATTCCCCTATTGGATGGGAAGAGGTTGGTGACAGACATATTTTTGCTCCGGACTTAGTGCAGCAGGCATCTGAGGACGTCCAATTGATATGTGAGAGATTACGGACAGCTCAGAGCCGACAAAAGAGTTATGCTGACAAAAGACGGAGACCACTAGAGTTTAATGTGGGTAAGTCAGTGTTTTTGAAAGTTTCTCCCTCGAATGGAATTATGAGATTCGGGAAGAAGGTAAAGTTGAGCCCTCGGTATATAGGGCCATTTGAGATACTTGATAAGATGGGAGATAAGGCTTATAGGTTGGCATTACCACCAGAGTTGGCAAGTGTACATAACGTCTTCCACATATCCATGTTGCGAAAGTATCACTCGGACCCGACGCATGTGATAAGGTATGAACCTTTGGAGCTCAATGAAAGCATGACATACATTGAGAAGCCGATTCATATATTGGATAGAAAAGAGAAAGTGTTGAGGATAAAGACAATTCCCTTAGTGAAAGTTCTTTGGCAACATCATACGGTGGAAGAGGCCACATGGGAATTGGAGAGTTTGATGCGGGAGAAGTATCCCGAGTTGTTCACAGAGTAATTGGTTCCAATTTGGAGGACCAAATTTTCTAAGTGGGGGAGAATGTGAGACCCCGTATATGTATAACTTTGTAAATATATGTAAATGGTGATGTACTTGTAAGGTGAAGTATAAATGATGTAGAGTCCATAAGTTCAATGTACACACTTGTAATAAGAGATTGTGATGTACATACAAGTTTCATTAAGTATGAATATGAAAAAATGGACTTTTGTATGTGATGAATGTGAGTGGAATGGAGTATGAGTAGTGTGGTAAATGGAATGAAGATTTGCATGAGTATGCACTTCCATTTAGTTTATATTATGTACCTTTGGTTATACAACAATTCTACATAAGTTTTAAAGTGTATGAAGTATGAATGGATGCCATTTTCAAGTCTCAAAGGTGATCGGAAGAGAAAATGACCATGGTAGCAAATTAAAGATGTTTTGGGTGAAGTTGCTGCAGAAAAACTACAGTAAAATCTAAAAAATATGAAGGCCAGATCGATCTCATAAGATGAGAGATCTATTTGGAAGAGCAAAAATGCTCTTATTCGAGTAATAGGAACAGTGCAGATCGATCTCCAATGGAGCCAGAACGATCTCCTAAACATTCTGTAAAATGAGGATTAATTCTTAAGACAAACAGATCGATTTCCTTAGCTCTCGGGTTGGAGCAGATCGATCTCCCCTAAGACCAGATCGATCTCCTTAAGCTACTATCTGAGACAGATCGATCTCAAGGTTTCAACAGATCGATCTCATGCCTTCAAATTTTTCGTGAAAATAGGAATTTTAAAGGGACCAGATCGATCTCATGTCTCGACAGATCAATTTCATCAAGCTAAATCTATAAATTGGAGCAGTTGGATCTGCAGATTTTGGGACAAAACCATTTCCTTCCATTTTCAACCCAAAACCTAGCTTTCTCTCTCTAAATCTGCCTATTTTTAAGAAGATTTGAGGGAAGGTTATTAGACACAAAGTTGTTCACATCAAGGAGAAGAACAACCTAACTTGGAGGCATTGCCCCATTTGGTGTCTTGAAAGAGTTAAGAGCATTTTCATTTGGAGTGAGAAGGAAATCCAAAGAGGTAAGTTTCTAAAGCACATATCCAAGTACATTTGCTTAGTTATTGATTATGAAGTTGATTGGTGTGCTTATTGATGGTAGAAACAATCTAGAATATAATGGAATGACTATAACCTAGAAATGGGTTAGTGTGAGAAAGTGGAATGTAGTGGAATAAATGATGAATATGATATCTTTAGGTGATAATGGTGTTATGGATATGGATTTAAGATGGTGTTATGGAATGGATTGTGAGACTTACCCAAAAAGGGGTAAAATGAATAGTTAAGGCATTGGATAAAATGCATAGTTGAATGAGAGTTAGCAACACTAACTCTAGCGTTTGATGAATGAATTGCAACTTCCGAGGATACACCAGAGCAAGTTGAGCGAAAAGTGCGAGAAGCGTAAAGGAAGAGAGTCGCACCCCGAGCAATCGAGGTAAGGGAATTGTGTGGACTCTTAGAGATATCTGTGCGTAATTTAGGTGCTTAAATGTTTTGCTAGAATGCATGTGATACTAGGAAATGATATTGGGTGTTTGAAAGGTAAAGAGTTGGGTTTTGAGAAGTGTGCATGAAAAAAAAAAAACAAAAGCATGATGCTTTGAAAACCTGGTTTTGTTGCTTTTTAGCAAATGATTGGTAGGTTGGCTAAATATTTGAGATGATGTGCAAAAGAAATGATGTGATTTGGTTGATAACCATGTTTTGCAAAGATTGAGCCACCTACGAGGTTTTGTGAGAATGAAAGCTTGTGAGAGTATGACTCGCACGAGAGTTGATGTGTTTTATATGCATGAGTGTTGGAGCTTTGCTCGCACTAGTTTTTCACATGGATTTTTATGATGTTGTACTAGAGTGGAACATGCACAGATTTTAGACTGGTTTTGGCATGGTGCTAGAGCATAGCTCACATTAGATGCCCACCATACTTGATGTCGTGCTAGGAGCTTCGGGTAGACTGGGTGTCGTACCGATTAAATAGGCTCGTACGAGCATTTTTGAGATTTTTACATGTTGATAGCCGTGTTAGGAGCTTCGGGTAGACAGGACGTCTCGTACCGATTAAATAGGCTCACACGTACATTTTTAAGATGTGGCGTGATATGATGTGTTGATATGGGTCCACGGAGTACATTGTACCGTGCATGTAGCATGGAGTATGTTATACCATGTTGAGATTGTATTATGCCTCTTTGGACGAGATCTGCTATGGACGGTGGGTTGGACTTGACCCACTGTAAGACCTAATTTTTATCGAAATTCCTTATGATTCATGTGATGTAAACATGGTTTTATGTAAATTGAATCATAAGAAGAGTTTTACATGAATGAAAAATGCAAATGGAATGAATAAAAGATTCTCGAATGCATTTAAAGGTCAAATGAAGGATTGAAATGGTCATAAATTAAACGAATGAGATTCGGACTGGAGATAAGGATTTAAAACATGAAATGAGAAAGAGTTCGTGAAGGGAAGTTCGATTGGTTTGGTCCCGAACAAGTTGAAGGGTAAAACGATCAAAAGACTAAAATTCGGTATTAATTTGACAAGAAAATTTCATTATAAATATGGATTTAAGAAATCTTGATCAATAATAAAGAAATAATTAAATTTCGAGTCCAATTGATCAAGATATGAATTTATTGGAATTAACCAAAATTTTTATCTCAGAAAATTATCCCGAAAATATTGAAAAAATATACCAAAAAGACGAAATAAGACAGATAAATTCATTTATTGATTAAATGAATAAAATAAGATTTTTTGGAGATATTTTAGGTTTTTAATGTTTTTTAATGGATTAAAATAATAATAAAATAAATTAATTAAAAAAAAGAAATCGCAAATTTGAAACAGAAACGCGAAACGAAACGAAGGAAACAAATGAAGCTTGCAGCCGAACGAAAACCAAAGGGGACGAGCCACCACCAGAGACCGAGGGGGCCAATCGAGGGAGGGAAAAGGTAGCCGACACCCGTGCCACGACGCCCCCCACCGACGCTGGCTTCCTGCAAAACGAGGAAGGGAAGCGGCGGGGGGAGAAGAGAGAATCGACGACCACCGGCGTGGTTTCGGTCCAACCCAAGGCCAGCCGAATACTCCCCAGCTCTAAGCGCACCGAACGGTGCCAGAATCGACAGGAGAAACCGACGAAAGGCGTCGAAGACGGCGCCGAAAACGATGAATGGAGAATCACTAGCAAAATCGAGGAGAGAAGAGGCCGGACCGACCACTTCCTGGACCGTCCTAGTAAAACTGACACCATATTCGTGCACCGAACGACCCTGCGGATCTGTTAGAGACGGAAGTCTATGAAGAACCGATCGGGGAAGCTCCGAACTGGGCCGAATCGGACTGAACCGGGCTGAACCGAACCGGGTCGGTTCGGCCAGGAAAGAAAGAAAAGAAAGCAAAGAAAAAGGGAAAAATGAAAAACAAGAAAAATGGAAGAAAAATTCCAGTGATGCAATCGAGCTACGGGTAAACCAGTAAGCGGTCAAAATTGACCGAGTTAAATTTCAAAATATTTAAGTTGATTAATATTTGACTGAAAATTGACCCTGAAAAATATGTAATTGTGTAGCTCGACAATTGACGTCAAACGAGAGCTCTAGTCAGCTTCGATTTGTGTACTATCATGGAATCTCGTGTAAGTAACCCTTATTTACGATAATTTGCATAGTTATGCGTGTTAGAAATTTACTGCATAAATTACGAATTAATTCCGTATAAAATGAATTAAATTTTGGAATTTGAGATAAATTGTCTTAAATAATTAATTGAGCTATCCGAGAGTTTAGAACGAGACCCAATAAATACGGATGGGCCCAATGATCCCAATAGGCCTCGATGATGTGAATAGTAAGTGGAAAATGGGCTTAAGGCCGGTTAAGGCCCATTATGGTACAATCAGACCCAATATAGGTAAACGGGCTCAATGATTTAAATTAAGCCCAGTAAAAGTGAAATATGGATAAATATGTTTGGATTTAACCCGATAAATGATTATCTGTAGCTCCGAAGAACATATTGGGAGCTAAACTGATCGGGTGATCGGTAGCGTTGGGAAAAGTCAGACTGTACAGAGTAAATTGAGGTAAGGGAATTTTGTGAGTAGCTAGAGGTAGCTACACGTATTTTTAATAGCTTTTGTATACACTGAAAATGTATAAAAGTCCTAGAAATGGATTAAAAATTTTAAGGACTCAGGATAGGTAAAAGACTATTTTACCCCTATTGAGGGAAATTCACCTAAGGATGGTGAAAGCATGACATGCATGAAATGCATGATTTGAGGAATTTTTGTGACTTTTTAGTAAAGCAAATTGGTAGATTGGCTAGTAATTGCATAAATTTCATAAGATAACACTACTTAAGTGTTATTTAGATTTAAATGAAATTTCTTTGGAAAGTGGGCCAACTATCAAGTTTATATGGAAACAGATAGTGCTGGAGCATTGGTCGCACTATATCTGAGTTTGTGAGTGTGCATAAAAGATGCTAGAGTGGTTGCTCGCACCGATTTGTGTGACATCATGTGCATAAAATGTGTTAAAGCAGTTGCTCGCACTGATTTTTACTATTGTGAAATACATGAGAGGTACTAGAGCTTAGGTCGCACCCTGTTTTGACTTGATATGCATAGATTGGTGCTAGAGCAATTGCTCGCACTAGTTTTAATGATTTGACATGCATGAGAGGTGTTGGAGCTTAGCTCATATTCTATTTTGATATGATAATTACCTTAAAGCCGTACTAGAGCCTTGCTCGTACGTGATTTAATTGATTTAATTGCATAAAAGCCGTGCGGGAGTATAACTCACACGAGATTTGATTTATTTATGCATGAAACCGTGCTGGAGTGTAGCTCGCACGAAGTTGTGATTTACTTGAGCATTTATTCGTGCTGGAGCATTGCTCGCACGAGGTTTTGAATGATTTATGCATGATGTCGTGCTGGAACATTGCTCGCACGAGGTTTTGATGGATTTTATGCATAAAATCATGCTGAAGCTTGCTCGCATGTGATTTTCTATGGATTTATAACTCGTTTAAAGTCGTACTGGAGTGCTTCTGGTATGCAGAATTTACTGATTTTTATGAAAAGGTGTTGGAGCTTCGCTTGTGCGAGGTTTTCAGATATCATGAATATGCATGGAGCCGTGCTGGAGCTTTGCTCGCACAGGGATTTATATAACATGCATATAGCCGTGTTGGAGCCTCCCGTAGACTGTGTCACAGTGAGATGATATGTGTCAGACCCGAATTTTTGTAGCTTGTACCTTATGATTCCTATGTCTATGAACACTATGTAATTATAGTTGAATCATAAGAAGAGTATTTACTAGACTTAAAGTGTTATTGAAATGATTTAACACGCAAAAGCTACATAAAATGCCTAATGTGAGCGATGGGTATCACAGGCTAAACCGAGTTATTCTAAATCATTCTGACTGAAAATAAGAACTTAAAATAAGAGAGCGTAGAGAGCTCATGAAGAGAAGTCAGCTTGATTTAGACCCGAACACACAAAACGAGAGTAAAAGCAAAAAAGGGTAAAATGGACATTTTTGGCGAGAAAAGGAGTTTCGGGTGAAATTATCCACCGGGAGCGATTGGAATATAAAGACGAGAGTGTAAGACATAAGATATGACGCTCTCGAAATTTTAAGAAAAAGTCAACATAGTCAATGGTTAAGGAAAAAGTCAATTATAGTTAAGAAAGTGGACTTTTACCATAGTGGACTAATCATGGTTAAAAATTAACCTAAGTGTGGAGGAAAATTTGGGAAAAAATATTCTTGGCCAGAATACAAGATAATCATCCCCAGAAGTGAGGAAAATTTATTCAGAAGGATTCCAGAATAAATTTAATGGTTAAAAACGTAATGGGCCTAAGGTGAAAATTCTAAAGCCCATTAAGGTATACTAAACGTATATCGAAATTCTTAGGTCCTTTAGACCGAATTGTTGGACCAATTGATCGGCCAAATTTTGAGACAATTAAAGGCCCGAGACATAGTAAAAATTTCAGCCTGAAAGCCCATTAGGAAAGCCCAAACCGAGAAGCCCAATTGGAAAAAGCCCATGAGATAAATATCTAACCATAGTTAAAGTTAACTATGACTCATAAGGTGACTCATAAGGTGACTCATGGCTAAGGTTTGGAAAGTCAAGCATAATGGCTGAAAAGTAAAGCTTAATGGCTAAGTATATGGCTTATAAATTCAGCCACACCATTGTCATCTTCATCACACCAAATCCGGCTAGAAGAAAACACCATTGAAACATATTATCCAAGCTTTCTCTCACTAGAAACCACTAGGAATTAGGCATATTTGAAACTTGCATTCTTCATGGAAGTTGTTCCAAATTGAAAGGAGATTGAAATATGTTGGAATTGGCTATCAAGGAGCCATAGAGTGCAAACCGAGAGCCTCCAAAGTTTCGGCCAAAGGGTGAACACAACAATTGGTATATTTTCTAATTTCCAATTTCATATATGTTAATGTATGAATGATTTCAAGTATGTTGATATATGTTTTAAGCATTGAAACATATTAAATCACCATGAAGTGGGTTAGGCCGAGAGTGATTAATGGGATATTGAATTATGTCAATATAATTTTAAGACATAAATGGATTAGTGTACATGTATTAATGTTAATGGTGTAATTAGAATTAATCAATTTGATTAATTAATACATGTAATTTGTTGGCAATCAAGGTACTTGATAAAATGCCTAAATGAACTATGTGATGATTGGTAATGTTGCCTACCACGTGTTTGTGGAAATGCCTAAGTGAAAAATGGCTAAATAATAGGCATGGATGGCATGCCATGGTGAAACCGAGGCATGAGTAGCTCTCGGCCATGGCATGTGGCCGAGAGGCCCAATGGGCCAAGCCCAATTATTTTAGGCCCAATAGGGTGTAATGGGCCTAGGACAAGCCCAATAAGAGTTGGTGGGCCCCACAAGTCCAATAGGCCCAACGAAAATGAATAGTAAAATGAAAAAGGACTTAAGGCCTAGTTAGGCCCATTAAGGATTTTTAAGGCCCATTAAGGGAAAATAGACTGTATTAATGTGTAATACAGTAGGAAAATTATAATTAACCTGAGGAATGGTTATTTACAGCTCCGGAGTTTACATTGAGAGCTGATCAGACTGCGACATTGAGCAGCACCGAGGAAGTGAGGTCACGTGATGTGATCCGAGGTAAGGGACTTTTGCGAGTAGTTAGAGATACCTGCACGTATTTTCGTCTGCTTTTACATTCACTTAAAAACTCTGAGGGTCAGGGAAAGTGAATAATAATTATTGCGACTCGATAGTGGCAAATTACGATTTTACCCCTAGTTAGTCAAAAAGTCAACTTTTGGGAAAAGTTGCAAAAAGCATGAAAACTATTATTGTGAGTGTTAAATTGCTGTTTAGCATGAAAATAAATAGATGGGCTAATGATTTTAAGGTTGATGTGACTTAAGCACATTTTATAGTGCTGATTTTGATGTTTTATAAACAATCCCTTTTAAATAGCCATCTATCATATTATGTGAGAATGAATCGTGTTAGAGCACAGCTCACACTGGATTTCATATGTTTTCCACATACATTAGTGCTGGATTTTGATACGCACTAGATTTCCATATATGCATGACAGAGTGCTGGAGCGATTAGCTCGTACTCGAGTTTTATATGAGATATATGACATGGTACTGGAGCTATTGCTCGTACTTGATTTGATATTGTGCATAGCATGGTACTGGAGCTATTGCTCGTACTTGATTTAATACATGAACTATGCATTGACCTAGTGTTGGAGGTTGCTCGCACTAGAGTTGAGTTTGTGATGTGAAACAGTGTTCGAGCGTAGTGTCGATTGTGTGTCGCACTCGAGGGCGCACACTGTATGTGATATTATATACATGGTACCTATTCATGCCGCATTCTTGTGTGACTGAGTGTCACATTTTGAGAGGATAGCCAGCATGAGGGTATTAGAGATGTGGTATGATATTTCCACAGGCGCGAGGGCTAAGACCTATGTTAGGCACCCTGACTGTGATGTTGATATTCCACGGGTGCGAGAGCTAAGACCTATGGTAGGCACTCTGGCCGTGAGGACGGGTCCACGGGTGTACTTTGTACCGTGTCTGAGTGGCGTGAGGTGTACGCTGTACCGTGTGTTGTTGTGGAGTTGAGGAGGATATAGCTGGCGGTTGTGATGGACTGACCCCCCTCCCGTTGCAGCAGTGATGCCCCGCACACCGAGATCTGTGTTGCTTGGGATCACATTTCGGATATGATCATAGTCCAGGATACTATTTGCATTTAACCACAGAGTCTAACATGATATATCACATTGATTGACTGATTTAAATTGCGGACAGACCTGAGGGATGGGTCGAACTCCGATTTTGTGTTGTGAATTATTTGATGCCATATTTATTGTGATTTAAATATACATGGCATGATTTACATAAAGGCATGATTTATATACCATGCATTGTTTTGCACTACATGCCTACATTTAAGAAAGAAAGCATGATTTTTTGTACATGGGATTTATTCTGTACAAGTATATATATTATATTTCAAGACATGCTTTTAAAACGAGTTAAGGAAATAATGTTTTCAAGGCATAGCATTATTTTGAGTAGACAGTGTTGATATCTACTTGCTTGCCTGATTTCCTTACTGAACGCGTTGTATGCTCACCCCCCTTTCTTTACATCTCTCTACAGAGCGTCAGTAAAGCGAGAGCTATCGAAGGATAGTATCCCAGAGTCCACTGCTAGTTCCTATCGATCGCCAGGTATACTTATTATGTACAGTTGTGTATCTAAACATAGAAACAGCACAGTGATGTATACGTTATATATTTTGGGGAATGTATTCGTATTAGATTTTATAAAATCTTACATGTATAATAAAAGCAGTTACAGTCAGTAATAATATATTGACATGTATGTATGATATTGGATGATGTGGTAAGCGAAGACTCTGACATCGAATCACAGCCCAACCAGTGAAGAGAGGAAAGGTAAGTTAAAATGCGAAAAAATTTTAGTGATTTTGGTTAAAGTCATGGATTGAGAACGGGTCTTGACAGAATGGTATCAGAGCAGAGGTTGGTCTGATGTGAGTCGGTGTTAGAAAAATAGTAAAGTGTAAATCCCCATAGTACTGTGCTGTGTTTAGATATAGCTGTGTATACCAGATAGGAGATGGACTAATTCATTATTATGAATGCTGGAACTTTGCCTATATGGCAAATACGCGAAGTGGCAGAGGTATGAGAGGTAGGGCTTGAGGCCGAGGAGATAGACCCGAGGGACGAGCCGCTGCCTGACCATTACCTACGCATGAGACTCCAGGTGCTACTGAGGCACCCGAGTGTGTAGAGACGCGCTTCACGAGATTAGAGCGTGGTCTCGAGACTATTATCGAGATACTGGCACAGACGATGCCAGGTAGGCAGAGACAGGAGGCAGGAGCTACTACAGGAGAGGCAGTTGCCCCTGATACACCTACGCAGACAGCTGATGCACAGAGGACCGTAGATACTCTTACACCCCCACCGGTTTCGGGTGGTAGTGGATTAGGATATGGATGTGATCTGCATCGGTTACGAGAATTCCAGAAGTTTAGACCTCCATCCTTTAGTGGGGTCAAGGACCCAGTGGCTGCTGAGGAGTGGTTAGCAGAACTGGAGAAGCTTTATGGATTCTTCGAGTGTACGACCTCGGAGACGGTCGCGTTTGCTGCGTTCCTACTGAAGGGAGCTGCAGAGCATTGGTGGAAGTCCACCCGACCTATATTGAGATCCCGACACACAGATATCAGTTGGGATATATTTCGGGAGGCCTTTAGGAGGCAGTTTGTTCCCGACACCGCACAACGGAAACTACAGTCAGAGTTTTTGGGACTACACCAGGGGAGTTTATCTGTGGACGAGTATGAGACTCAATTCCTATCCCTAGGAAGATATGACCCGGATACCAGGTACAGTGAGACCAGGAAGGTCCACAGGTTTATTGACGGGTTGAGGCCGGTGCTACGGTCTAAGTTGGTCCCATTAGACATAGTGACCTATGAGGAAGCAGTGCGCAGGGCGCAATTATGTGAGCAAGATTACGAGAGGAATGCTTTCGAGTTTGGGAACTTTAGTCGTAGCCGAGATATACAGAAGAAGAGGCCGACTAGAGATTTCAGTTATCGAGGAGGGAAGAGACTCTTCGGTAAGAGATCACGGGTAGAGGAGGCACGAGAGAGATATGCTAGACCTTCTGCTTATCCGACTGTAGCCCCAGCAAAGGGCATTGTCATAGGAGGACAGAGACCTGCTACAGATCAGTGCAGAAGATGCAGTAGATCACATGGAGATAGACCGTGTTCACAGGGTGCTATGGTATGTTTTCGATGTGGGAAACAGGGGCACATGGCTAGAGAGTGCCCAGCACCATTTATGACTACACCACAGAGGGGCAAGGAGTTTGATAGAACCCTAGCTGGTACGTCTGCTCAGAGAGGTAGAGCGACGGCAGAGGAGAAGGGAAAACAAGTGATAGGTCAAGGGCGAGTACATGCTTTGGACCAAGGGACAGCTGATGCTTCATCGGATGTGATTCGAGGTAACATCCTAATTTATGATATTGAAGCGTATGTTTTAATTGATCCTGGTGCCACACATTCTTTTGTATCGCCATCATTTGCATGTAAATTAGCAAGACATGTAGAGCGTACACCATTATGTAAGATGATGTTGATTAGTACGCCTATGAATAGTAGTCAAGTTGTAGAATATTTATATGATGACTGCAACTTGAGAGTAGGGGATAAGGAGATGACAGCCAATCTAATATTACTAAGTATGAGTGACTTTGATATAATATTAGGAATGGATTGGCTATCTGCAAACCATGCTATTTTAGATTGTTATGCTAAGACAGTTATGTTTCCTCACCCTACTAGATATGTTGTAAAGTTTAATAAGAATAAATGAAAGGAGTAGTTATGATTATTACATGGTTACTGATTTAGAAAACCTTCAACATATCAAGGTTTCATTGCATACGTGGTATATATGGATAAGGCACATCTGGAGTTGTCAGATATTACTGTGGTCAGTGAGTACCCAGATGTGTTCCCGGATGAATTGCCAGGGTTACCACCAGACAGAGAGATGGAGTTCTGTATAGATCTGGTACCTGGTACGGAGCCTATTTCGAGACCACCATATCGCATGGCCTTAGTTAAGCTAGAAGAGCTCAAGAGACAGTTACAGGAGCTGTTGGATAGGGTTTTATTCGACCGAGTGTTTCACCTTGGGGAGCACCAGTTCTGTTTGTGAGGAAAAAGGATGGGAGCCTCTGATTGTGTATAGACTACCGATTGTTGAATAAGGCCACCATCAAGAATAGATACCCCATTCCACGCATTGACGACTTGTTAGATCAGCTTCAGGGAGCACAGCTCTTTTCCAAGATTGACCTAAGGTCTGGGTATCATCAGCTGAAGGTTCAGGGTGGAGATGTACCCAAGACAGTATTTCGTACCCGATATGGCCATTATGAGTTCTTGGTCATGCCATTCGGATTGACGAATGCTCCAGCTGCTTTCATGGCTTTGATGAACTATGTGTTCAAGCCATATTTGGACCAGTTTGTTATCGTCTTCATCGATGACATATTGGTGTAGTCGAGATCCAATGAGGAGCATGAGGAGCACCTCAGGATCGTGCTGCAGACGTTACGGGAGCATGAGTTATATGCTAAGCTCAGTAAGTGTGACTTTTGGTTGTCACAGATCTCATTTTTGGGACATGTTGTATCGAGAGATGGTGTATCAGTTGATCCATCTAAGATAGAGGCTGTGGTTCAGTGGGAACAGCCAAGGACAGTCACCGAGATCAGGAGTTTTCTGAGTTTAGCTGGATACTATCGGAGATTCGTTGAGGGATTTTCGAAGTTGGCTGCTCCATTGACACATCTTACTCGAAAGAGTGCACCGTTTATATGGAACGAGGATTGTGAGAAGAGTTTTGAGGAGTTGAAGCGTCGATTGACCACCACTCCGATTCTCACTATCCCTACCAGCTCAGGAGGATTTGCAGTGTATACCGATGCTTCGCATCAAGGACTGGGTTGCGTATTGATGCAGGATGGGAAGGTAGTTGCTTATGGATCCAGACAGCTGAAGGATCATGAGAAGAACTATCTGACCCATGATTTGGAGCTAACAGCGGTAGTGTTTGCGTTGAAGGTATGGCGCCACTACTTGTATGGTGAGAAGTTCCAGATATTTACCGACCACAAGAGCCTCAAGTATCTGTTCTCATAGAAAGAGCTGAACATGAGACAGAGAAGATGGCTAGAGCTTCTGAAGGACTACGATTGTGAGATACTTTATCATCCGGGTAAGGCTACTGTTGTAGCCGATGCCTTGAGCAGGAAGAGCCTGGGGATGGTATCGTACATGATGGTTAGGGAACATGATTTGCTAGAGCAGTTTGCTAGCCTCAGTTTGGGAGTCGTGCCTTCTGACATGGATACAGGCTATGTGATAGCTAGTCTACGCTTGGAGCCGGATCTGTTGGACAGGATCAGAGTGGCTCAGCAGACTGATCCATTTTGTATGGATGTGAGTTGTCAGATGCAGAAGGGCACCGTGACTGACTTTGAGTTGAGTTCTGATGGACTACTGAGGTTCAGAGGCAGATTATGTGTTCCTGAGGATCCAGACTCAGGAGATTAATATTGGCGGAAGCTCATTCGTCGAGGTATATTACCGGGGAGTAACAAGATGTATCAGAACATCCGAAAAGTATACTGGTGGTCGGGTATGAAGAGAGATGTAGCAGACTTCGTGGCAAAGTGTCTCATATGTCAGCAGGTGAAGGTAGAGCATCAGAAACCTGCAGGGTTATTGCAGCCTCTACCTATACCGACATGGAAATTGGAGCATATCACCATGAATTTCGTGATCGGTTTATCGAGGACCCGCAGGAATCACGATGCTATATGGGTGATCGTTGATAGACTGACGAAGTCAGCCCACTTCCTAGCTATGAGAGCTACCGATACTCTGAGTCTATTAGCAGAACTGTATGTACGCGAGGTAGTGAGGTTACACGGTGTACCAGTGAGCATAGTCTCTGATAGGGATTCCCGCTTCACTTCCCACTTTTGGGGACATTTTCAGGAAGCCATGGGAACCCAGTTGAGTTTGAGCACCGCTTTCCATCCTCAGACAGATGGTCAGTCAGAGAGGACTATACAGACTCTGGAGGACATGTTGAGAGCATGTGTGCTAGACTATCGAGGCTCCTGGGATGACCACCTGCCACTAGCCGAGTTGGCCTACAACAACAGTTATCATTCGAGTATCGGGATGGCACCGTATGAGGCTTTGTATAGCCATAGATGTCGTTCCCCTATTGGATGGGAAGAAGTGGGTGACCGTAAGATTTTCGCTCCTGACATGGTTACGCAAGCATCTGAGGACGTCCGCTTGATTGTAGAGAGACTGAGGACAGCTCAGAGCAGACAGAAGAGTTACGCTGACAGGAGACGTAGGCCACTAGAGTTTGCAGTTGGTGAATCCGTGTTTTTGAGAGTTTCTCCTTCCAAGGGAATAGCGAGATTTGGGAAAAGAGGGAAACTAAATCCTCGTTATATTGGACCCTTTGAGATACTTGATCAAGTGGGAGATAAGGCGTATAGGTTGGCATTGCCACCGGACTTATCAGGTGTCCATAACGTCTTCCACATATTGATGCTTCAGAAGTATCACCCGGATCCGGCACATGTGATTAGTTACGAGCCTTTGGAGCTCCGAGAGGACATGTCATATGTTGAGAGACCGATTCGGATATTGGATAGGAAGGAGAAGGTATTGAGATCGAAGACCATCAGATTAGTGAAGATTCTCTGGTAGCATCATACTTCAGAGGAAGCTACTTGGGAGCTAGAGAGTCTGATGCGAGAGAAGTACCCTCACCTATTTGATGACTGACTTGGTTCTAATTTGGAGGACCAAATTTTCTGAGTGGGGGAGGATTGTCAGACCCGGATTTTTGTAGCTTGTACCTTATGATTCCTATGTGTATGAACACTATGTAATTATAGTTGAATCATAAGAAGAGTATTTACTAGACTTAAAGTGTTATTGAAATGATTTAACACGCAAAAGCTACATAAAATGCCTAATGTGAGCGATGGGTATCACAGGCTAAACCGAGTTATTCTAAATCATTCTGACTGAAAATAAGAACTTAAAATAAGAGAGCGTAGAGAGCTCATGAAGAGAAGTCAGCTTGATTTAGACCCGAACACACAAAACGAGAGTAAAAGCAAAAAAGGGTAAAATGGACCTTTTTTACGAGAAAAGGAGTTTCGGGTGAAATTATCCACCGGGAGCGATTGGAATATAAAGACGAGAGTGTAAGACATAAGATATGACGCTCTTGAAATTTTAAGAAAAAGTCAACATAGTCAATGGTTAAGGAAAAAGTCAACTATAGTTAAGGAAGTGGACTTTTACCATAGTTGACTAATCATGGTTAAAAATTAACCTAAGTGTGGAGGAAAATTTGGGAAAAAATATTCTTGGCCAGAATACAAGATAATCATCCCCGAAAGTAAGGAAAATTTATTCAGAAGGATTTCGGAATAAATTTAATGGTTAAAAACGTAATGGGCCTAAGGTGAAACTTCTAAAGCCCATTAAGGTATACTAAACGTATATCGAAATTCTTAGGTCCTTTAGACCGAATTGTTGGACCAATTGATCGGCCAAATTTTGAGACAATTAAAGGCCTGAGACATAGGAAAAATTTCAGCCCGAAAGCCCATTAGGAAAGCCCAAACCGAGAAGCTCAATTGGAAAAAGCCCATGAGATAAATATCTAACCATAATTAAAGTTAACTATGACTCATAAGGTGACTCATAAGGTGACTCATGGCTAAGGTTTGGAAAGTCAAGCATAATGGCTGAAAAGTAAAGCTTAATGGCTAAGTATATGGCTTATAAATTCAGCCACACCATTGTCATCTTCATCACACCAAATCCGGCTAGAAGAAAACACCATTGAAACATATTATCCAAGCTTTCTCTCACTAGAAATCACTAGGAATTAGGCATATTTGGAACTTGCATTCTTCATGGAAGTTGTTCCAAATTGAAAGGAGATTGACATATGTTGGAATTGGCTATCAAGGAGCCATAGAGTACAAACCGAGAGCCTCCAAAGTTTCGGCCAAAGGGTGAACACAACAATTGGTATATTTTCTAATTTCCAATTTCATATATGTTAATGTGTGAATGATTTCAAGTATGTTGATATATGTTTTAAGCATTGAAACATATTAAATCACCATGAAGTGGGTTAGGCCGAGAGTGATTAATGGGATATTGAATTATGTCAATATAATTTTAAGACATAAATGGATTAGTGTACATGTATTAATGTTAATGGTGTAATTAGAATTAATCAATTTGATTAATTAATTAATACATGTAATTTGTTGGCAATCAAGGTGTTTGATAAAATGCCTAAATGAACTATGTGATGATTGGTAATGTTGCCTACCAAGTGTTTGTGGAAATGCCTAAGTGAAAAATGGCTAAATAATAGGCATGGATGGCATGCCATGGTGAAACCGAGGCATGAGTAGCTCTCGGCCATGGCATGTGGCCGAGAGGCCCAATGGGCCAAGCCTAATTATTTTAGGCCCAATAGGGTGTAATGGGCCTAGGATAAGCCCAATAAGAGTTGGTGGGCCCCACAAGCCCAATAGGCCCAACGAAAATGAATAGTAAATGAAAAAGGACTTAAGGCCTAGTTAGGCCCATTAAGGATTTTTAAGGCCCATTAAGGGAAAATAGACTGTATTAATGTGTAATACAGTAGGAAAATTATAATTAACCTGAGGAATGGTTATTTACAGCTCCGGAGTTTACATTGAGAGCTGATCGGACTGCGAGATTGAGCAGCACCGAGGAAGTGAGGTCACGTGACGTGATCCGAGGTAAGGGACTTTTGCGAGTAGTTAGAGATACCTGCACGTATTTTCGTCTGCTTTTACATTCACTTAAAAACTTGGAGGGTCAGAGAAAGTGAATAATAATTATTGCGACCCGATAGTGGCAAATTACGATTTTGCCCCTAGTTAGTCAAAAAGTCAACTTTTGGGAAAAGTTACAAAAAGCATGGAAACTATTATTGTGAGTGTTAAATTGCTGTTTAGCATGAAAATAAATAGATGGGCTAATGATTTTAAGGTTGATGTGACTTAAGCACATTTTATAGTGCTGATTTTGATGTTTTATAAACAATCCCTTTTAAATAGCCATCTATCATATTATGTGAGAATGAATCGAGTTAGAGAACAGCTCGCACTGGATTTCATATGTTTTCCACATACATTAGTGCTGGATTTTGATACGCACTAGATTTCCATATATGCATGACAGAGTGCTGGAGTGATTAGCTCGTACTCGAGTTTTATATGAGATATATGACATGGTACTGGAGCTATTGCTCGTACTTGATTTGATATTGTGCATAGCATGGTACTGGAGCTATTGCTCATACTTGATTTAATACATGAACTATGCATTGACCTAGTGCTGGAGGTTGCTCGCACTAGAGGTGAGTTTGTGATGTGAAACAGTGTTCGAGCGTAGTGTCGACTCTGTGTCGCACTCGAGGGCGAACACTGTATGTGATATTATATACATGGTACCTATTCATGCCGCATTCTTGTGTGACTGAGTGTCACATTTTGAGAGGATGGCCAGCATGAGGGTATTAGAGATGTGGTATGATATTTCCACAGGCGCGAGGGCTAAGACCTATGTTAGGCACCCTGACTGTGATGTTGATATTCCACGGGTGCGAGAGCTAAGACCTATGGTAGGCACTCTGGCCGTGAGGACGGGTCCACGGGTGTACTTTGTACCGTGTCTGAGTGGTGCGAGGTGTACGCTGTACCGTGTGTTGTTGTGGAGTTGAGGAGGATATAGCTGGCGGTTGTGATGGACTGACCCCCCTCCCGTTGCAGCAGTGATGCCCCGTACACCGAGATCTGTGTTGCTTGGGATCACATTTCGGATATGATCATAGTCCAGGATACTGTTTGCATTTAACCACAGAGTCTAATATGATATATCACATTGATTGACTGATTTAAACTGTGGACAAACCTGAGGGATGGGTCGGACTCCGATTTTGTGTTGTGAATTATTTGATGCCATATTTATTGTGATTTAAATATACATGGCATGATTTACATAAAGGCATGATTTATATACGATGCATTGTTTTTCACTACATGCCTACATTTAAGAAAGAAAGCAGGATTTTCTGTACATGGGATTTATTCTGTACAAGTATATATATATATTATATTTCAAGACATGCTTTTAAAACGAGTTAAGGAAATAATGTTTTCAAGGCATAGCATTATTTTGAGTAGATAGTGTTGATATCTACTTGCTTTCCTGATTTTCTTACTGAGCGCGTTGTATGCTCACCCCCTTTCTTTACATCTCTCTACAGAACGTCAGTAAAGCGAGAGCTATCGAGGGATAGTATCCCAGAGTCCACTGCTAGTTCCTATCGATCGCCAGGTATACTTATTATGTACAGTTGTGTATCTAAACATAGAAACAGCACAGTGATGTATACGTTATATATTTTGGAGAATGTATTCGTATTAGATTTGATGTATACGTTATATATTTTGGAGAATGTATTCGTATTAGATTTTATAAAATCTTACATGTATAATAAAAGCAGTTACAGTCAGTAATAATATATTGACATGTATGTATGATATTGGATGATGTGGTAAGCGAAGACTCTGACATCGAATCACAGCCCAACCAGTGAAGAGAGGAAAGGTAAGTTAAAATGCGAAAAATTTTTAGTGATTTTGGTTAAAGTCATGGATTGAGAACGGGTCCTGACAATATGCCCACACGTGCATACTGACACATAGGTTGGGTGGATAAGACCGACGGCAGGCACCCCCTGACTATGATTTGGGTTCACGGAGCACGTTGTACCGTGTATGTCACGCGGAATACGCTGTACCGTGGGGATTTTTGGAGTGGAGTGGCATTAGCCACGAGGCTGTAAGCTTTGGCCTCACAATCCTAGTATTTATGTTATTCTTGCGGCAGGACTGACCCACCTCTCATTTTTGGTGTGATGCCCCGCTCACTAGGTACCGTGTAGCCAGGGATCACTAGGATATGGCCATAGTCCTTAATGTTACTGATATAGTGTAAAACCATGTGTTTGGGTCGTTACATATAGTCACCTACATGTCTCACATGATATAACTTTTGGTCTCAATAGACCAGGGTAGACCCGAGGGAGGGGTCAGGCCCCCGATTTTGTGATTTTCACTGAGATATGATTTTCTACTATGATGCTAGATTTTTAAGAGGATTTTATAACAGAATTTTTTATAATGAATTCTTAATGAGTTTGAGATTGATTTATGAGATGATTGACCCTGAAGAGTTATTTTATACTGAGCTTTAATGAAGTGATTTAAATATAGTAGCATGAGGAGTTTTCCATGCTTTAATTACAAATTCATGAAAAGAATTGTCTCTCATGATTTGTTTTACATGACATGAAATAATGCATGATCTTGATTTACTTCATGCAAATTATGATTTTACATAAAATGCCATTGATGCATGAGTTGCATGATTTCTATATGCACGAATAGTTTTTATAAACTATGGAATTTATGTATGCATGATTTTGTGCATGAGATTTAAACAAAAAGAAATGGCTTTAAGGGCATGGCATTATGAGCATGTAGATAGTAAAGCTATCTACTTACTTGTATAATTGCCTTATTGAACGTGTGGTTGCTCACCCCCTTATTTTCCTCCTCTACAGAGTACTTTCAGTAGTTTGAGCGCGGCTGACGACTTGCATCTTTGGTATCCGCTGCGTCCCATCAAGAGACAGATATACATTTTTGTATAGTTTTGTATCTGAACATGTAAATACACAATACTGTAAACGGATATGATGTCGGGGATATAAGGTTATGTAAATACCATTGTGAATGGATTTAGTTAAAGTCAAAGGATAGTAAATCCTGATGTGTGAATGTAAATATGGAAAATGGAATGGTAAATAGGTGAGAGGGGACTAACACCGAATCATAGCCCAACTGTTGGTACGATGGTCACGTAAGAGAAAAGTAAGAATTAAATAACAAACGAAAAAAAAATTTGTAGTGATTTGTAGGTAATTGGGTCGTGACACCCACCTCTTGTGTGGAAGCAGATAGTGGTGATACCCCGTACACCTGTTCAGTGTAGCCTGGGATCACAGGATATGGCCATAGTCCTAGAGGAGATTTCCCTTATTGTATTACTTATCTCACATGTCTTGTTTTATGAATAAATCCATGTTTTGAAATGCTTTGTGGGCCAGGACAATCCGAGAGGAAGGGGATGAATCCTGACCAGTGGTGATTTTATTGAGATGAGAAAGGATGTTAATGGTTTTAAAGTGCACTGATGCATGATGATTTATTCCATGCTTTATTTGTGAAATACGCATGATGATTTATGTCATGCTTTAAATTTGATTTGTGCACTGAACTAAATAGCATGAATTGCTTTACATGCCATTGACACAAGCATGAACTAATGCTTTTGAGTTGTGAATGAGGAACTGTATGGTTTTGAGCATGGCATCACGATCATGTAGATAGTACAGTATCTATCTGTTCGTATGATTGCCTTACTGAGCTTGTGGTTTGCTCACCCCCTTATTTTCCCCTCTCTACAGAGCTTTGAGTATAGATTGTGGGCGACTGGAGGCTTTCCCTTTTGGTATCCGCTATATCCCATCGTTAAAGGTATACACACTGGTAGAATTTTGTATATAAACCTTCGATAGCATAGTAGCATTTTGTATATAACTGTTGGGGATGTAAAGCAATGTAAACACATGTAAACAACACTTTGATTTATTTATACAAGTGTTTACTTATAAATTATATTGCAAATTAAATTATTATGGTTGGATGAGGTAGACATTGACACACAGCGCAACGGTTTGAGAGTGTAGCTGATCACGATCGAGGTCAGGTATGGACGAATAATAAATAATGTATGAAAAGCAAAAAATTTGCGCTGATTTTTGGTAAGTTGAGGGTCGTGACAAGCAGAACTTGCTGGCCTAGCTCGAAATGTCTCTCTTTGATTTTCTTATCATGCCATCACTTAGTCTTTTCCTTGTAGAGCTTGGCATTCTCACATGCATGTAACCTGAACTCATCTAACTAATTGAGCTGTAGCAGCCTCTTCTCTCCTGCTGCATCTAAATTGAAATTCAGGTTCTTAAAGGCCCAGTAGGCTTTAAGCTCATGCTCCATTGGTAAATGATAGGCCTTACCATAAACGAGCTGATAAGGGGACATTCCTAAAGTTGTTTTGAAGGCTGTCCTATAGGCCCAAAGTGCATCATCTAACCTAGTGGACCAGTCCTTCCTACTTGGGTTCACTGTCTTCTCCAATATTCCCTTAATTTTCCTATTAGACAACTCTACCTGACCACTCGTTTATGGGTGATAAGCAGTGGCTACCTTATGTTTGACCCCATATTTCTTTAAAAGCCCATCAAAACTCCGATTGCAAAAATGGGATCCCTCATCACTAATAATGGCCCTAGGTGTGCCAAATCTTGTAAAAATATTCTTATTTAAAAACCTTATCACCACCTTGGCATCATTAGTTGGTAAAGCCATTGCTTCAACCCATTTCGACACATAGTCTACAACCACTAAAATGTAGAGATTGCCATATGAAGGAATAAAAGGTCCCATGAAGTCAATACCCCATACATCAAAAAGCTCTACTTCTAAAATATTAGTGAGAGGCATCTCATTTCTTTTGGGAATATTACCTACCCTTTGACATCTATCACATTTCAGCACAAAGTAGTGGGTATCCTTAAATAACGTGGGCCAGTAATATCCAGATTACAAAACCTTGGCAGTTGTCCTTTCTCTGCTAAAATGCCCTTCATAATCCGAAGAATGGCAATGTCTAAGTATATCTTCTACTTCTTCCATGGGGACACACCTCCTTAAAATCTAATCTTTACATTGCTTTTACAGGTAGGGTTCATCCCATACATAGTACTTGACATCACTCAAAAACTTTTTCTTTTGTTGGGTTGTCAAATTGGGTGGCATTACATTGCTCACCAGGTAATTCACAAAATCAGCGTACTAGGGCAATCTGGAGTGCCCGAAAATAAATAATTGCTCAGTAGGAAAGGACTCATTAATAACTGTACCATCTTCTTTAAGTCCACTCTCCAATCTAGATAGATGGTCAGCGACTTGATTCTCTATTCCTTTCCTATCCCTAATCTCCAAATCAAACTCCTGCAACAAGAGGATCCATCTAATCAGTCGAGGCTTTGCATCCTTCTTGGAGACTAATTATTTAATGGCAACATGATCAGTATAAACTACTACCTTAGTTCCAATGAGATAGGAGCAAAATTTATCAAGCGCAAATACTATAGCCAAAAGCTCTTTCTCGGTAGTAGCATAGTTCAACTGGGCTTCATTCAGAGTTTTGCTTGCGTAGTAGATAGCATAAAAGACTCTTCCTCTTCTTTGTCCTAGTACAGCCCAGCATAATCACTTGCATCACACATAAGCTCAAAAGGTAAACTCCAATCCGGAGCTATGATTAAAGGGGCTGTAACTAATTTTTCCTTCAATGTCTTAAATGCTCCCAAACATCGTTCATCAAAGCAAAATGCAATGTCTTTTTCCAGAAGATTACATAAAGGCTTTGAGATCTGAGAAAAATCCTTAATGAACCTTCTGTAAAATCCCGCATGGCCCAAGAAACTTCGAATCCCTTTAACAGAGGTAGGGCTAGGTAACTTCTCGATAATTTCCACTTAGCTTTATCTACTTCTATCCCTCTTTGTGCCCAAGCACTATACCTTCTTTCACCATGAAATGACATTTTTCCCAATTAAGCACTAAATTCGTTTCTTTACACCTTTTCAAAACAAGTGCCAAATTATGCAAACACAACTCAAAGCTATCCCCAAATACAGAAAAATCATCCATGAAAACTTCAAGAAAATCCTCCACCATATCATGAAATATGGCTATCATGCAATGCTGGAAGGTTGGAGGTGCATTGCATAGGCCAAAAGGCATTCTCCTAAAAGCAAATGTCCCATAGGGATAGGTGAAGGTAGTCTTTTCTTAGTCTTTCGGGGCTATGGTTATCTGATTGTTCCTAGAGTATCCATCCAGCAAGCAATAGAATTCATGACCAGCTAATCTGTCTAACATTTGGTCAATAAAGGGTAAAGGGAACTGGTCTTTCCTGGTGGCCTTGTTGAGTTTCCTATAATCCATACATACTCGCCAACCAGTGACAGTCCTAGTGGGCATGAGCTCATTATTTTCATTTTCAATCACCGTCATCCTTCCCTTCGTAGGAACATATTGAACTGGGCTCACCCAGGCACTGTCAGAAATGGGATATATGATCCCTGCATCCAACCACTTAATTATCTCCTTCTTGACCACTTCTTTCATTACAGGGTTCAGTCGACGCTGGTGCTCTATTGATGACTTATACCCTTCCTCTAGTAGTATCTTATGCATACAGATTGAGGGACTAATACCCTTGAGATCAGAGATAGACCAACCTATAGCTTTCTAGTGCTCTCTCAAAACTTGTAATAATTTCTCTTCCTGATCAATAGAGAGAGCAGCATACACTATCACTGGTCTAGTGGAGGATTCACCTAAGTAAGCATATCTAAGGTGTGAGGGTAAAGGTTTAAGCTCTAAAGCTGGAGGATCACTGGTGGATGAAGCTGGAATAGATGAAGTGTTTAGAATCTTAAATTGGGTAATTTTCTCAAAAAGAGTAACATCTAATAATTGTAAAGCTTCATAGACTTCATCATCATCCTCACTGTATTCTTTAAGATCAATAGATTTCACCAAGGAGGCTTCTAGAGGGTTCAATAGATGGGTTTTAGAAAACTCCCTAGTGATGTCTTTATCTACTAAGTCCATCCTAAAACAATCGTTAGTGTCATCAAGAAACCTTAGAGATTTGAAAAAAAAATAAACTTCACCTCCTAATCTTGAACTCTCATAGTTAACTCCCTCTTCTGTACATCAATTAATGTTTTACCAGTAGCTAGAAAAGGTTTGCCTAGTATGATGGGGACTTCCCTGTCTTCCTCCATGTCTAATACAATAAAATCCGCAGGGAAAATGAACTTGTCCACCTTTACTAATACATCCTTAATGACTCCCTTCGGATATTTAATGGATCTATCAGCTAGCTGAAGGGTCATTGTGGTAAGCTTTGCATCCCCTACTCCTAACTTTTGGTAAATAGACTAAGCCATAAGATTAATGCTGGCTCCAAGATCACACAGGGCTCTACCAAAGAACAGGTCTCCTATAGTGCAGGGTATGGTAAAACTACCTAGATCTTTGAGCTTGAGGGGTAATTTCCTCTTAATAATTGTACTACACTCCTCAATCAAGTCCACTGTCTCATAATCTTCCAATCTTCTTTTCCTCGAGAGGATATCTTTCATAAACTTCACATAACTCGGCATTTGCTCTAATGTTGATGTAGAGTTTCTTAAAAACCTCAAGAAATTTAGCGAATTATTGATCAAACTTTTGGTTTTGGAACCTCTGAGGAAAAGGTACTGGTGGTCTAATTGGGGAAAGTGTAGTGATAACATGTATAGCATCAGATGACGAGGAAGGTTGTGAAGAAGAAACAAGTAAAGATGAAGAAGCACCTAACTTCATTTCCTTTGCAGCCTCATCTTTTTGTTCCTGCTCTTTCTAAACTGCTTCTTTATAACCTATGGGCTCTACCACTGTGGGCTTAACAGGATTGGACTTAACTTGTGGATAATCTATCTCTCTGTCGCTCCTAAGAGTGATGGCTTTAACATATTCCTTACCCTCCCTCTGCCTAACAGGATTAGCTTCGGTGTTACTAAGAAGGGTCCTTTGTGGACGCTGGCTAAGAGCATTAGCTATTTGTCCTACCTGAACTTCTAAATTCTTAATTGAAGCAGCTTGATTTTGCAGGATAGTCGTGAACATTTCCTCAAGTGAAGGCTTCTTCTCAGCTGCAGGTAAGTGTTAGGGCTGCATAGGTGGTGGTGGTGGATGATGAAATTGAGGTGGTAGATGGGAATGATTAGGTAGGTGATGTGGAAATTGCTGATGTGGTGGTACATGAACCGGTGGAGCTTGAAAACCAGGGGGCCCTACAGGTCTGGAATTAGAAGATTGCCCTTGATTTTGGCTCCAAGAAAAAATAGGATGGTTCCTCCACCTTGGATTGTAGGTGTTTGAAAAGGGGTTGTTCTGTTGCTTCTGAGGTGGGGCAACGTACTGAACAAATTCTAAATTAAGCGGACATCTATCTACAGAGTATGTACCACCACACAGATTGCAAGAAAGAAAAGGACTTTGGATAGTTAGAACAGGGTTAGGACTTGTGGAAGGATTATGCTGGGTATTGAGTGACTCTACCTTTTTCGTAAGGTTGGCCATTTGAGAAGTCAAGGTAGACAGTGTGTCTAACTCATAGAGACCCGTCGACTTCTTAGGCAGCTACCTCTCCGAAGACCATTGATAGTTGTTAGCTGCCATATTATCTAACAAACCGTAAGCTTCCTCCTCCGTCTTGCACATTAAAGCTCCTCCCGCAGCAGCATCAACTATGGTCCTAGTTTGGCTAGCGAGTCCATTGTAGAAGGTCTGGACTTGCAGCTATAAGGGTAGGCCATGATGAGGACACTTCCTAAGAAAGTCTTTATATCGTTCCCAAGCTTCATAAAGAGATTCAAAATCGAATTGGGTAAATGAAGATATGTCACTACGGAGTTTAGCCATTTTAGAGGGAGGAAAGAACTTAGCTAAAAATTGATGGGCTAAGTCGTCCCAAATGGAAATAGATCCTGAAGGTAAGGAGGTTAACCAGTATCATGCCCTATCCCTAAGCGAGAAGGGAAATGACCTAAGCCTCAGTTTATCATCCGATAATCCATTATGCTTGAAGGTATTGCACAGATCTAAGAATTGTCCTAAGTGAGCATGTGGGTCGTCATGAGAAAGCCTACTAAACTGTAGCGAAGTTTAGATCATCTGAAGGATTGAAGGTTTAATTTCAAAATTATTTGCAGGGACAACTGGTGGCCTAATGCCAGTATAATACCCTCCAATAGTCGGTACCGCATAATCTCCTACAGTCCTAATTTCTCTATTCTCTGCCATGGTGTTTTGCAGCGGAGCTATTAATTTCCTAGAATCCTTTCTAATTTTTCTAAGTGTTCGTTCAATTTCAGGATCTAAAGGAAAGCAATCAAAACTCTTGTCTCTAAACATGCAAATATTTAAAAGTCCTCGAAATTTTTTTTTTAACTTTCAATTTTTTTAATTTTTTAATTTTTAATTTTTAATTTTTTTTAATGGAGAGAAAATTAACTGCACTAAATTAAGGCTCTAAATATTTACAACCTAAGTATTTACAAAACTAGAATTATACCTAAGCATAATTTCACCAATATTAATTAATGGCTAATTATCTTCCCCGGCAACGACGCCAAAAACTTAATACAGACTACGCCCACTCTAAGTGACCTAGACGTGTTAACCGCAAGTGCATGGGTCGTACAAGTAATAATGAGATTTGAGTCCCGGATTATCATCCCATAGAGAATCTAATCAGCCTAATTAAGTACCGATTAATTTTACCCTAAGTATATCCTAGTAAATTATGAATTCAGTGGGTGATCTACAAGATTTAAATTAAAAAGTACTGAAAAACAATAGAAATTATAAAATAAAGAAAATAATAAAAATAGAGCAAAGATTACTTACAACGCTCCAAGCAAATAAAAGAAATAATTTGCAAAAGAACAAAAATGAAACCAAATATTAATTAATGAAAATTGACTAAAATGCAAATTTAAGCAAATGTAAAATAAAAAAAATAACACTAAAAAATTCTAATAAAATTGCATGTAAATTAATTTAATGCAAAATAATTTATCCTATGATCTAACGAAATTAAACTCTAGTAATTTAAAGAAATTCCTAAATATAACTAAGAAATTAAATACCTATATGTTGACCCTGAATTAAATATAACTCTAATTAATTACTAATAATAAAACAAAATCTAAATAATGCATGAGAACTTAATATTTTTGGATTTTTAAATTTAAAATAAAAACTAACTTAAAATTTCATGAAATAAATCTACCCTTAATCTAATTCTAAATGCAAAACATTAACATTAGAATTACGTCTTAAATTCTATTGTAGTCAAAAATTAACTATTGATAAAATAAAAACTAAGCCTTAAACTAATAAACTAAGAAAATTAAACTATCATGCAAATTAATGTATACCTAAGCTAACAAATAATAAAAGGAATAATAACAATTTAAAAAAAATAAAATAATTGCATGAAACATTAAATTGAGAAATGCCAAACTGTCAAACAAGCCCTTACTATTCTCGACAGTGTGCAGCTAACGTTGTGCATTGTACAGTGCTCTGGTTCATTCCCAGCACACTGCCAACAGTCAACTTACTCGGCCTGGGATCAGTTTCGGTCCCAGTTCTTACCACCTCCTGCTACTGGTTAGCTACTCCCACATTCCCTGCCAGTCCTGTAAACGTCCACCCGCAACACCACTTGGCATCAGCCTCATTCCATGTACGGCAGCAGCTTCTGGCAAAAAATGGTGCTTGTATAGTGCCAGGATAGTAATGGAATGCAGCAGCTATGTCTTGCTTTCCTCACGTGTGCCTCTTGCAGCAGAAACAAACAACACCAGCGACTGCTCCACTCACCAGGTTTGGCAGCTATTCAACATGAATCAGTCCTTCAGCATAGAGCAGACGTGGGTTGCCAGCTACTCTAAGAACAGAGCATTCCACTCTTCCCGTTCAACAAGGATAACCACTGCAATGATCCTAAAGGCAAAGAAGAATTAAACTGGGAATGATAAAACAAGCTGCAGGATAAAACAGTGCAGAAAATTTCTTGAACTTGCCAAAAGAAAATGAAATTTTAAGAGATTTTTGAAACATTAAAGGAAGCATGAAAGAAAATAAACGCAAGGGCAGGAATAGTCGAGAACCCAGCTATCAACTGGCCATGTCCAGCGTCCTCTTCTTCTGTCTAGTGTACCCCAGCAGTAGCTACAGCCCGTCCGACCCTCAATTAGTCCAGCCTCCGGCAACAGAGGAGCAGCAAAGAATGAAGACAAGGAGATAAGCTTAACAGAATGGAAAGAAAGGTAATTTCAGTGATTAAAATAAACTAGAAGATTAACCAACTATTGAACAGTACAGGTGAATGGAAACAGAGCAGAACAGGGGTAACCACGGATAAAAAAAATAATACTGAATCTCAGCACCGATAAGGAGAAGTGCATCTAATGGAACTAAAGCAGTCAATGAAAATGGAAGATTCACTGGACTAAAACCGAAAACAAAAGCCACGGTTCCCCTGCTCTAGCTTTTCACCCGACTCCTCATGCTACCCGGTAAGCAAGCAGTAGTGAAGCCTCATCGGTTCAGCCATTATAGCTTCTCTATACTAGCCCATAGTCCCGGGTTCTCCAAATGTAAGATAATAATTGCAGAAATAAAATGAACTGAGGACTTGGCAAGGTATATGTCCTAATGAGCAGTAGATGAAAGTGAAAAGAGAAAAAAAAACTAAACAATAAAGCTAGTGAAGAAAATAAAAATTTTTTTTTAGTAATTCTTTTGTTATTTCTCAAGCTCAACTATACCAACATCTGAGGAAATAAAAACTTGGAAAGATAGTAAGAATGGTGGCTGCCGAATAAAAGAAAAATAAAACCAACGGGAAAGCTTAAAGAAAGAAAACTAAAACTTTATAAGAACTTTAACCTAAAAGCTATTCTAAAGACTACCCTAAAATTTACTCTAGACTACTTGTTTTTTAATTGCTCATCATGTTCTATTTATACACAAACTTGGGGGTACAATGGTAATTTTTAATCCTAAATGAGTTGGCATTATTTGGCCGCTTGTCTTCATTCTATTCGCTGTAGAGTAGATATTTCCACGTCACTTGTCTTTTTGTCCACTTGGATGTACGATGTGGCCCAACGTGTGTCTTCCATGAGGTGGACATAATGTCCGTCGATCTTATCTTTTCGTGGCAAATAAAATACGAACACCTGATATTACACGTGTCCAGACGAATGGTGACTCGGTCTGAGAATTAGGAGTGGTCCAGTCTCCTTTTAGCTTGTTTTCAGCCCATTTTCGACTGAAATGACTGAGTTTCATCCGGATTTATTTTACCTGCACATTAAAAAATTTTAATTAAATTAAGGGGATAATTAATAAAATAATATGGAGATTAAAATAATTAATTAAGAAATCAAGCACAAATAATTCTATTTTAATAGAATTATCAGAGACTTAAGTAATCTTGCTGGCTTTTGGCGTTCGATCTTAATTTGTTGACAAATCAAACACTTGGCCACAAACTCTGCTACATCTCTTTTCATACCGATCCACTAATATACCTTTCGTAAATCATGGTACATCTTAGTGCTTCCCGGGTGCATGGTGTACCGAGAACAACGAGACTCCTTTAAGATCCTTTACCTTAAGGCATCATCATTTGAGACACATATGTGGCCCCTAAATCTCATCAACCCATCCTCACTGACCACAAAGTCTGACTGCATGTTCTGTTTTGCCTGACTGACCTTGTATAATAATTTCTGATCACCCCTCTGTCCCGTTCTAACCTAATCTAGTATACTAGGTTCAATCTGCAAACTAGCTATGAACCCAACATCTGTTGTTTCCACACTAACACTGAGCTTGGCAAACTACTCTAACAACTCCCATTCTCTGATCATCATAAAAGAAATCATCTCTTTCCTGCTTAGAGCATCTGCCACTATGTTTGCCTTGCTCAGGTGATACAGAATCTCGCAGTTATAATCCTTGAGGAGCTTTATCCACCGTCTTTGTCTCATATTCAGCTCCTTCTGGTCAAAGATGTACTTCAAGCTCTTATGGTCAGTAAAGATCTGAAATCTTTCCCCATACAGATAGTGCCGCCATATCTTCAAAGCAAAAATAATCGAGGCTAACTCCAAGTCATGGGTGGGGTAGTTCCTTTCATGATTCTTAAGTTGACGCGATCCATATGCGGTTACTCTCCCATACTGCATAAGTACACACCCCAAGCCCTGATATGATGCACCACTGTATACTGCATAGCCTCCAAATCCACTAGGAATGGTTAAGACTATGGCGGTGGTCAACCTCTTCTTAAGTTCATAAAAACTTTGCTCACACTGATCAGTTCACTCAAACGGAAGATCCTTTTGCATTAACTTAGTCAGCGGAGCAGTAATCTGGAGAAACCTTCTACAAACCTCCTGTAGTATCTAGCTAGTCCCAAAAAACTCTGGATTTCTGTAATGGTTTTCGACCTCTCCCATTTGAGTACTGCCTCAACCTTAGACGGATCCACTGACACTCCGTCCATAGAAACAATATGGCCCAGAAAAGCTATTTGCTCCAACCAAAACTCACTTATCCAACTTCTCATACAACTGCTTCTCTTTGAGAGTTTAGAGCCCTACTCTCAAATGCTGTTTATGCTCCTCTCGGGACTTTGAGTAGATTAGAATATCGTCGATGAAAACTATAACGAACTGATCTAGATACTCTCAGAATACCTCATTCATCAAGCTCATGAATGCAGCTGGGACGTTAGTTAGACCAAAAGGCATCACGAGGAACTCATAGTGGCCATATCTTGTTCTGAAGGCCGTTTTCAGAACATCCTCCTTTCTAATCCTCAATTGGTGATAGCCCGATCTCAGGTTAATTTTCGAGAACACTGTAGCCCTTCTTAGCTGGTCAAATAGATCATCTATTTTAGACAAGGGATACTTGTTCTTGATTATGGCCTTATTCAGCAGCCTATAGTCTATACATAACCTAAAACTACCACCCTTCTTCCGCACAAATAATACTGGAGCTCCCCACGGGGATACACTTGGCCTAATGAACCTCTTGTCTAACAGGTCTTGCAACTGCTTTTTCAATTCCTCAAGTTCAACAAGGGCCATCCGGTAAGGAGACTTCGAGATTGGCTGAGTCTCTAGTGCCAAATCTATGGTAAATTCCAACTCTCTCTTCGGTGGTAGTCCCGGTAGTTCATCAGGAAATACATCTGGAAATTTGCATACCATTGGTATGTCCTGAATACTTGGACGTTCCTGAATAGTATCAGAGATAAATGCAACATAACCTTCACATTAACATGCTCATCAGAAATTTTCATCAATAGTCAAAATCATGTAATGTATTCTTTAACTGCAAAGCATACATCAAACTTATTAGGTAATGAGAAGGTTACAGTTTTAATGTAGCAGTCTATACTTACGCGATTGGTGGCTAGTCAATCCATCCCCAAAATTACATCAAAGCCATACATGTTCAGCAGGATTAGATCTGCTAACATGATCCTATCTCCTACCTTGATTTCACAATTTCTACACACCATATCAGTCTTTTGGGATTTATACATGGGTGTGCTAATGTGTAACGTAAAATCTAGGGGTTCAGGCTTAATATGCAGATTACATGCAAAATAAGCTAATATGAAAGAGTGCATGGAACCTGGATCAAATAGTACATGTGCCTCGTGATTTCAAATTAAAAGCTTACCCCGAATGGTCTCAGTGGAAGTATCAGCAGTCTCTCTATCCAAGGCAAAGACTCTCTCATGAGTGACAGGTTTATTGCCCTTCTCTGCTGCGGTAGCCCGTCTTTGTGGGATTTGACTCTAGGGAGCTTATCTCTCGAGTTGTCATGGTTGCTCTGGGGGTTATGGAACCTGGTTCTGCGGGTAATCCCTTACCATGTGTCCCTTCTGTTCACACCAAAAGCAGCTCCCTGTGGCCATAAGACAAACACCTCCATGGAGTTTTTCGCATTATTTACACAACTTCCTATACTGTTGTGGGCCTCTAGCAATCTGGGGAACAGGTACTAGAACTGTGGGTCTATCACCCTAGTTTGAAACTCATCTGTCCTTTGCCTCTTGGGCTGACCCCTCCGATAATCATGTCGTATAAACTTCGTCTTCCTACCTCTATCCTTGCTCTTTCCCTTAGAGTTATACTCTGTCTGTGTAACATTTAGACTCGTCTCAATCATCTGTGCTCTACCGAGGGCATCTTTGAACTCAGTAATCCATAACCCAAATAGGCGGTCTTGGATGGCTGGCCTTAACCAGGCTAGAAACCTCTCAGTACGACGCTTTTCATTCCGGAACGTCTCAAGGTCATACCTCATTCGCATAGTAAACCTACTCTCGTATTCATCCACGGTCATACTGCCTTGTACCAATTCAAAAAGTTCGTCCATCTTTCTGCTACTTGTGGAAAATACTGCTCTCTGAAGGCTGTCAAGAATGCATCCCAACTAATTACCGGATCCTGAGCGGTCAGAAGGATCTTAGTGGATCCCCACTAATACTCTACTTTACCCTTCAACATGTACGTAGCCATATAGACCTTCTCTACATCAGAACACCCCAGATAATCAAAGATCTTCCCGAGGTATACTAGCCACTCTTCAGCCTCTACTGGATTCTTAACTTCCTTGAATGTTTGAGGCTTCATTTTCAGGAAGTCCCTCATCCTACGAATATCCCTCTCTTCCGTCCGAGTCTGTATAGGTGGCTGAGGTGCCATAGGTACTGGGGTTACTTGTGGAGGAGGAGGTGGAGGTGGTGCTTATTGAGGAGTTGGCACCAGAGTAAGAATTGGTGTTGTGCCAGCTGAATCAGAGGCATTTGCCCCTAAGTGTTAGGAAAACATGGTAGGTATTGATTCCAAGCCTCGCTCGAGGCGCTGCTCCAAATGTTGTTCAAATTGAGCTATACGAGTATTGGGACTCTCTGGCTGCGGTGAAGGGGGTGGAGGTGGCTAAGCTTGCCTCTGAGGGTGGCCTTGTCTTCCACTCATTATGCACGTGATCTAATACCTGCGCGTAAACCAAAGATCAAATCTTAACTTCATTAGGTATACATTGCCTACAACCAGACAAGCACAGACATTTGGGATGTAATTTTATTCTTATTTTCGACACTGATAGTACTAGACAACCTTCGCTCTGATACCACCTTAAACTGTAATGACTATTGACCCTTGAAAAATTGGGGGATTTTTTTTTATAAAAAAAAAACTTAAATTTTCCACTTATCCTTTTATTCACTTAAGCTATATTCCTGTTCAGTGTCAATTCATTTTCTTACTTCTTTATCCGTAATTATATTTAAGTTTCACATTTGGATTTAAGTTTCACATTCGGTAGCATAACGGTTTATATATAAACCTACCCACCTGCAAACCATATGTTTTTAACAATCCTAGATATCCATAACTACCAAACATGCTTTCCAATTCTGCATCATTAAACCAAAACATCCATTTCAAATCAAGACCAATTACTTCAAGACAAATTGCCAAAAGGAATATTCTTTACATTTGTTTTCTTACAAATTACATCTCAACAAAATATTTTCAATATATATCTGTGCATACAAAATGTGTCTGGTAAAGGAAGATATTAGTATACCTTTCTGCGTGTACAAAAAGTAGCCTAGGGTAGCTCTTTCCCACCAGCCTACATCGTGTATGCGACAAGTAGCTCCTGTAGCTCACTACAAATAGTCTGAAAGGTAGAGGGGTGAGCTTTCGGAAAAAAGCCCAGTAAGATAATATGTTTAAAGTAGTTCTGATATGTAAAAGCATGCAAATTTACTCATAAACCAATCTTTTAAAAGATGTGTAAAACTTTAGTTACGTGCCTAGTCATCATAAGAAAATACGAAGCATATGTTTCTTAAAATCAAATAGCATGCTTAACTGTTTCATAAAATTTTTCATCATTCATGGATGATTTCATAAAATCATCGTCATTCATAAACATTTAATAAAACGTAATTGTTCAAAAACATTTGTCATAATCTCATAAAAACATAGTCATCATCATCATCATCATCATCATCATCGTGGAGACTAGGCTACAACTAAGTCATGCGATACGTGTCATCCTCCGTAAAGGGTCATCATCATACCTATGGCCATGGTGGAGGCTGTAGACTGGATCAAGGTCGTACACACTTTCATAAAACATTGTTAGTATCTATTTTTCTTACTTCCTCTAGCACCTAGCTAGGGCACGGGCACCAAAGGCACTCTCCGCATGGGAAACATTCATGCGTGCTGTGCGGGCAAGAGATACTACCAAAACATCATCATCATTAACCACAAGTAGCGAGACATCTACTACACAGGTAGAGTCAAGTGCTGCAGGGGCCCTACGTACCGACACTCAAGTGGTGGAGCCGGTGCACTACAAGAAGTAGCAATGCATGAAGCCCATAGTCTCAAAAAAGATTCTTTTCCCTTTTCTTAAATACTTTTGAAAATGTCAGAAGTTTCTTCCATAGCATAAATATAGGATTGCAAATCCTCATAAAACTCCCATACATTTTCATACTTCAGGAAATTCATTTCATAAACATAGATGTACTTAGTGAACATTTCATAAAACGAAATCATGTTTCGTAAATCGTTCCATAAGTATGAAAACGATCATAAAGCATTTCAAAACATAACATTGCTTCATAAGAATTTTTTTATTAATGCAATGAGTGTTCATTATCAGAACTAAATTAAATTATATCTCTTACCTTGATTTATCGAAAATTCCAAGTTCGAGTAGTGACGCCTCCAAATATCTACCTTAAATCCTTCTACGATTCTCCTACACCGAAATTTGCATTCTTAGTATCCTATTTATTCGAATTGTCCACAATGCGTCAAAATCGTAACTTTATTCGTCTAGGAAAATATACTTGAAATTTAAATTCTATCTTTCTAAGATTGCATCAAAATATATAATCTATCTCATGGAGTTTACCAAATTTCCTCTTTTCTTCCAGTTCCATCATACATTCGGAAATTTAATCCTACTACAAAGTCTTTAGCTACATTCCTAATTAAATTGTCCTTTCCTCTTAGCATCTTATACATTTCCTACTTACTACCACTTTGTGTGTGTATACAATTGTACATACCTAGGCTAAAACATGTATATTTATATTTTGTTCATATGCACTTATACTAACACACATTTATTATATATATACATAAGTATATACATATATATTTTATTATTTATTTATTATTTATTTATTATTATTTTTGTCTACTTCTCATTTCTTCTCTCTTTTTTTTAACACCTATGGTAACTTACACATACATACATATAAATAAAAATATATAGATATTTTATATATATATTTTACCTTTTTTTTTCACTGTCCAGCTTTTCCTCTTTTCTTTTTTTTTTCTTTTTCTTCTTCTTCTCTTTTCTTCCCTCTGCTACTGTTCACTGGTCTTCTTCATCTTCACCAGTTACTGTTACACCACCCCCTCCCCACCGAACCTTCCTCTGCCTTTGGCTTCCATCATCATCCTCATCATCCTCATTCAATCACCGTTTCCTGCTTCACCAAGGTTCACACCCCTGCTCCAATCTTACTCTGTTTCGGGTCTTCAGTTCCAGCAGTCAGTGTTGATCCCCTTCTCCAGTAGTCAGCCTTCACACGTTTCTCTGCTCCCTTTCTTTCGTGTTCTCGACCTTCTTCAACTCCCTCTTCTTCTGCTATCTTCCTCGGCTTGCTTCAGTTTTCCTTCTCTCTTTTTTTTTTTTTTTGTTCTGCTTCGTTACTACTCAAGCCTTGCCTTTTTCCCTCTTGATTTCGCACTTTAGCTCCAGCTTCCCTGTTACTCTTTCGTTTGGTTTCGGTTTAGCCAAATGCCGACTTCCAGTCTCTCTCACCTTCGTTACCTGCTGCACTTACCTCTCCCTCTCGGTTTGCTTCCGCTTCTAGTTTCTCCCTTCTGCTATCTCTTCCTTCTTCTCTCTTTTTCCTCCCGACCAGCCTCAGTTCTCACCTTTCTCTTCTCTCTTTCTTCTTTTTTTTCATTCTCGCTTCAACAGAGGATGTCTCTGTTTTTAAAGAAAACAGGGTGCGGGAATCGGCTTCTTTTCGAAGCCAATTTCGTACTCCACTATATATATATATATATATATATATATATTATTATATATATTATTTATATTATTTATGTTTTATTATTATACTTTATTTTATTATACATATATGTTGTTTTTTTTATTATTCCTTATGAAACCACAATTATAGACTTTACATAAAATTCCCGACTTATAAATTAAAATTTTACAATATCGTCATTCTTGCATTTTCTCTTCACCTCTTGTATTTCGGGCTCTCAACCATTCCGAAGCTTTTCGAATCCCATCCTACTCGAGCCCTACAACGAATATTCGTACTTCCATTAAAAACTATTTTTTATTAAATTTATTTTATTATCTAATTAAGTACAAAAAACTTTGCAGTGTTTACATTCGGTATTGCGATGTTCAGCCTAAAATTTTATAGTTACAAATATACGAAAATTATGCATATTTATCTCTAGTAGCAACGAGAATTTTCCTTATCTCGATATCTGTCCATAATCCTCAATTGCCTTAACGATGCGAGTCGGCGGATCCGGTCTACTCGATTAAATTTTTTAAGCTCTTTTCCAAAATTTTCCAAATTTTCAGTACACTATTCTATTTTCAATATTTCCATTTATATATTTATATATACATATATAATCCCTTATACACACACACACACACACACATATATATATATATATATATATATAAAAATATATTTCTTTCTTTTCTTTTCTTTTTTAATTTCCTTTTTGGTTCCCGCCATTTCTCTCCTTTTGTTTTCTTCTCTTTCTGTTCCAGCACCCATTGTTACTGTTCATGTCCCTTGCCTTATTTATGTGTTGCGAGAAACCACCAATCAACACCAGCTCTACCCGTTGCAACTGCTACCTCACAGTGGCAGCAGCTAGCCTTGGTTACCTTGTATTCCCTTTATCTCTCTTCGTTCTTCTTACCTTGATTTTGCTCATCTCCATTTTCGGTGTCTGCCAAGCCTTTACTGTCCTCTGCATTTTTTTCTCTTTTCACCAAGCACTCAACCAAGAAGGAGGCAGTGGCGACGCTTATGACGATAGCTACGTGGGAGTGGTGATGTTGTGTGTAGAGGTAAAATTGCAATGAGGCTGGCTGAGCGTGAAGGAAATTCGTTTGCAGGCAATAGTGCCGCACTGCTGCATTGTTTCCTACTTCAGTCTCAATGTTCCAGATGTGAAATAGCCCCCCCTCTCCCATTTGTTGTTGTGCTGTTTCTGCTTACAAGGGGCCACGATCCTGCATCTTCCTCACGACTCTTGGTCCTCAGCCTCTACCTCGTATCGTCTTCTTACAAGGAGGCCGAGAGGCTCCAGTTTCTTTTTCACGATTTCAGTTCTACAATCCAGGGAAAACAATCAGTCATCAGCTTATTACTCCACTTCTCTGCCATCATGTCACCCAACCTTTTATTGTTCCCTGTTATTTCTTCCTCAGCCTTTCATCATCATTGTCGTTCTGATGTTTCACTCTACGCACCTTCATTTTCAGTAGTCCCCTGCTCTATTTATATTCTTCCACTGCTAGTTTTCCATCAAACAATTTCTTTCTCTTATTCCAGGCACACTCTCACCTTTTTCTTTTGTGTTGTGAGCAGCTATTGAACTACTCCCATCGGGTTTTGCTCCACCAACTACTGAAGGTTTCCAACAGCCACCTTACCTGCCTAATGCTCTGTTCCTTTCCCGTTTCCTTTCTTTGCTATAGTTTTATGTGTTCTATTCTAGCATGTGTACCTTCATATATATATATATGCATACATATTATATATATGCATTTTTATCCTTACCGAGGAACTGCAGTTTGCAGCTTTCCAGTTTTCCTTCTTTTTGTGATCAGACAGCCCCAACTGCCCTCACACTTCCTTTCACCACTCCTAAAATCAGTATCCATCATCCATCCTGCCAGCAACTTTCTCAATGTTCTTACCACTACAAAACCGAACTTCTTCCTTCTGTCCATGCCATCACTTCGACTTGGTTCCATTTCCCCATGGTAGGAGTTTTTGCCATTCACCCCTGTTCTCGGTCAGACTCCGTCCTCCATTACACCATGTAAATGTGTATTTCTATTCCACTACGAAACTACCACACCTCGTTTTCTTCAGCCTACAGGTGCTTGATTTTCTCTTTCTCTGCTGCCATCACCGGCCTATGTACTGAATATACATATATTTTATATATAACTCAACATTCTAGCTCTCATCCTTGCATCAGATTATATATATTTTTTGTTTTCTGCTCCCGCTGTCATCTCTCTCGTTTTCTTCCTGCAAGAGTCAGACTAGGCAGGCGGCTCAGCCATCTATTCTAATTCAATTTCCATTGCTTCATTGTTGTCCTCTTCTAGCTTTCTTTCTCATCCCCTACCGTGGTCATCACCATTTTTCTTGTTACATTTTTTTTTGCTGGGGCAGAACAACAATATACATGAGCTTTTGGGTTTGGTTTCATTGGAAACCAAACCTTACACTAATAGCTATCGTTTCTCTTCCCAACCCGAGAGCCATCATGCTTCCATCTCTATTCCCATTCATACCGAGCCTTCATCATTATTTCTTACATATATAACATATAACTATATATGTATATACTCTTCCTTATGCCTTGTAACCGATGGTTGCTCTCGGGATTGGCTTCATTTTTGAAGCCAATCCATGGGTTCCTATATATATACATATATTTATTTGGTGATGTATGTATATATATGTATAAACATGTATGTATATAAGTATGTCTACTAGCTAAGCTTAATGATTACATAAAATATTACAAATTTATATATATATATATATATATATATATATGTACATATATAATTACACTTATTTTATAAATTTTTACTTGTAATAGACATAATAAATTTAATCTAATATTGTGTGTGTATATATATATATATATATATATATATATATATATATATATATATATATATATTGTAGGGGAATATTCTTGGCTCATATAAAATTTATTTTTATTTCTCAAATTATTTACTCTTAGGACTAATATACTCTATTTTAAATTAATTAATTCTTCCAAGTCTCTTATTTAAGAAATATAATATCGACATCTACAATTAAAATTTCACTTGTTTGTTTTACTATCCAAATACGAAAGAATTTCACGGGGTTTACATTCTCACCACCTTAAGAAATTCGGTCCCCAAATTTAAAAGTTACGTAAGTTCTCAAACAAATGTGGGTACTTCCCTGGTATTAAGCTCTCAAATTTTCTCGTGGCCTCTTTCGAAGTGTGATATTGCCACAAACTTTTGACCAAAGGAATCGTCTTAGACCTCATGCCTTCTCTTTCATATCCAGTATCCGAACCGGTTTCTCCATATATGTCATATCCTCTTTCAATTCCAGTGGTTCATACTTTAACACATACATTAGATCTGGATGATACTGGCAAAGGATCAAAACGTGGAAGACATTATGGATACTTGATAATTTTGATGGCAATGCCAACCTGTAAGCTTGGTCTTCCACTTGGTTTAATATCTTGAAAGGCCCAATGCAACGTAGACTTAGTTTTCCTTTCTTTCCAAATCTTGTTATACCCTATCTTTAAGCTGCTGACAAATGAGGCTTTTGCTCACAATTTCAATTTATAGGTTAGGGATTAGGATACTTCTAGATGCTGTCGAGTCTCTCAGCCGAGGAGGTATTTTGAAATACCTTTATTAGCCATTAGACCTACCCACATAGCTGGTTATAGATATAAGGGTTCAAGGTTCAATCATAATAGAAGGTAGGATACCAAAACTTATCGCAATTTCACATTTATCATTGGTCATAATTCATTTTCAGTTCATCTCACTTGATCCGAATCACTTCACTTACCTAAAAATATTCATACGTTTTGTACATTTCTCATTCCAATATAACTTGTATTCAAAATTTATCACACTTCAATGCTTATCTCATTTCTTTTATCGATTATAACGAAATCATTTTCTTACTCAAATTGAGCCTCATATTCAAAACGTAAGCATATACAATTTACAATCCTTAACTTCAATATGCAATTCATATTCCAAAGTCTCTTTATGTCACGACCCTCCGTGACCTAACCAAAATCACTACAAATTTTTCACTTTTTACTTACCTTTCTTCTTCTCAATAGTTGGGCTGTGATTCGATGTTAGCATCCACGCTTACCATACCATTCACTATCATACATACATGTCAATATACTATCTACTGACTGTAATTTCTTTTATAACATATGTGAGCTCGTATAAAATTTAATACAAATGCATTCCCCATAATTTACGTCAAATTCATCACTGTGCTGTCTATATGTTTAGATACGAAATCGTACAAAAAATGTATACCTGTCGATCGATAGGAAAAGGCAGCGGACAATAGGAACACTATCCCTCACTCGTACTCACTCTACTACTGATACTCTGTAGAGAGGTGTAAAAAAAGGGGGTGAGCTCACAGCTCAGTAAGAAAATCAGGCAAGCAAGTAGACATCTACACTATCTACTCAAAAAAATGCTATGCCTCGAAAATATCATTTCCTTTACTCACTTTAAAAGCATGTCATCAAATATATATCTATATACTTGTACAAATTAAATTCCATGTACAGAAATCATGGTTAGTTCTCAAATGTAGGCATTTCACGCAAAAAAATGCATTTTTATAATTTCACAATGTCTTTAGATAAATCATGCCATTTATATTCAAATCACAGTAAATATGGCATTTAAATCATTCACAACACAACAATCAGATTCTGACCCATCCCTCAGGTCTATCCATATCATAAAATCAATCAAGTGATATATCATGTGAGACTCTATGGTGAAATGCAATAATATCCTGGACTATGACCATATCCTATAATGGTGATCCCAGGCTACATAGGTCTCGGTGTGCAGGGCATCACGATTGCAACGGGAGGGGGGTCAGTCTATCACAACCGCCATGCCATGGCCGAGACCATGCATGCCTAGCTATACCGAGCACCACGCCACCATCGGCCATTTGCTAACAAATTTTACTAAGGCATTTTCACAAACACTTGGTTGGCAATGTTCTTAAGCTTCGTTTAGTTCATTTAGGCATTTTATCAAATACCTTGATTGCCAACTTAATTCATTCATGAATTGATCAAATTGATTAATTCTAACTATACCATAATCATGAACACATGTATATTAACTCATTCATGCCTTAAAATAATATAGGAATTCATCAATTTATGACTATCCACTCTCCACTAATTCATGTTCATATTGATTTCATGTGTTTCAATGCTTAAAACATATACCAATCTACTTAAAATCATTCATACATTAACATATATGAATTTAAAAACTTGAAATTATACCTAGTATATGCGTTCACACTTGGCCGAATCTTTGAAGCCTCTCGGTTTGTACACTATAGCTCCTTGATAGCCAATTCCAACATATGTTAATCCTCACTCAATTTGGAACAACTTTCGTGATGATTGAAAGTTCCAAATATGCCTTTTTCCTAGTGATTTTTAGTGAGAGAAAGCTTGAATATATGTGTTTTAATGGTTTCTTTGTGTAGCCGAGAATGATGGGTTGAAGAAGACCATGTGGTGGCTGATTTTATAAGCCAATTACTTAGTCATTAAGCCTTACTTTTCAGCCAACAAGTTTGAATGGAATTGATTTAGGTGATGGTTACCAATTTGGTTATGGTTACCTTTTACTAATGGGCTTAATTTTAATCCATTTGGGCCTACCATTTGCGCTTCTCGATTTGGGCCTTCCTAATGGGCTTTCGGACTGAAATGTTTACTATACATGGGGTCTTCAATTGTCTAAATATTTGACCTACCAATCAGTCCAACAATTCGGTCTAAGGGACCTAAGAAATTCGATCTACACTTAGTATACCTTAATGGGCTTTAAAAATCTTCACTTTGGGCCATTGCGTTTTTACCTGTTAAATTTAACCCGAAATTCATCTGAATAAATTTTCCTTTCTTTCGGGGATGATTATCTTGTATTCTGACCAAAAATATTTTTTCCTAAATTTTTCTCCATACTTAGGTTAATTTTTAACCATGGTTAGTCAACTATGGTAAAAGTTCACTTTTCTTAACTATAGTTGACTTTTTCTCAAAAATTTGAAAGTGTCATAACTTATGGTTTACACTCTCGTCTTTACGTTTTAGCCATTTTCGGTAGGTAAATATGCCTTAAATACCTTAAACCGTTGAGAAGGTCTGTTTGACCCTTTTTTGGCTTTTACTCTTGTTCTCTATGTTCGGGACTAAATCAAACTGACTTTCCTTCATTAGCTCCCTATATTTTCTCATTTTAAGTTCTTCTTTTCAGTCAGAATGATTCAGATCCTCTCAGTTTAGTCATGTGGCTGTTATAGCCCTTTTTTCGACTTTTATGTAGATTTGAAGTGTTAAAGCATTTTACTAAAACTTAAATCTAGTAAATACTTTTCTTATGATTTAATTTACTTAATACAACATCTGTACATATATAAATCATAAGGAACAAGCTACATAAAAACACTAGTCTTACACTTTATATCTCAATCTTTGAATCATCTTAACAGTTTTAGGTCTTTCCTATTGATCTATAACCTCTGTTTTGGGAGAATCCAATTAACTCCTGTTTTTTATACAAAGCAACCCAGAAGGCTCTGGGTCTCCTTAAAAATTAACACTGGTACACTCCGAAATGGATCACCTGGTCCGATAATCTCCTTTCATGTAGTCTTTGTAATTGCTTTTTCAGCATTTCTAATTCAATCAAAGCCACTAAGTACAGTGGTCTGAATAATTAATTCGATGCTAGGTGCTAAATCAATTTCAGAACTTCACCTTTCAATTTAGTGGTAACTCTGATAGATCATCTGAATACGTGTCGAAGATCCCTCTGTCTACTGTGGTGTCTTTTTACTCCTAACACACCTAACTTTATCAATCATGTAAGCAGTGTGACCTTCAATTATACTTTTAGTTTTGTAATTCATCCTTTCAGTTATAGTGTTTTTATTCTATCACTCTCATTGCTTCCTTAGTACATCACTTTTTTTGTCCCTCTCTTTACCTTTCCTTTTCTTAGTAACCTCGAAATATATACATTTCATATCATCACAATTATGCATTGTGCACTGCTTCCTCAAAATAACATCCAGTGGAGCTAACTTAGCTCGATTGAGGATTCCAATACCTCCTATGAGTTTCTTGGACTTCCTCTATTTCATATCTCTACTTATCCGGATTATACTCCTTCCAAATCTGTTTAATTTCATATTCATTCTCGGACTTGTTTCCTTATGTCCGATTCACGCATTTCATCTATAATTGCCACTTTATTTCATCCGGAATGTGCTGTCGACTAAGAGCCTACAGAAATATATCCCATGTGATTTCTGACGTCAACTCTCAGATTAAATCGAAGAACTTCCCTCCGAGTTTGACTTTTCATTTCGATACTGATGCTACAAAGGCTACTTTCTTGATAGTAGCGCACTCTGAAAATCAGTGTAACTTCTCCGATTCTTTAACACAAAAGTTGTAAAAGCAACTTTCTCGGTAGAGTTACTTCTAAAATCATCAAGCTTTTCTATCTCATTCATCCAACCTTCCGAATCATTGGATTCTTAACCTCATCGAAAAATGGAGGCTCAAACTTTTGTAGTAGTACTCTACATATCCTTATAAATTCTTTCAATTCATTAAATCCAATTTTCCATCACATTTGGATTCTTGACTCCAGTATATAGTAGTGTACTATTTTTTGAAATTGTTTCAGTCTTTCCCTCAGTCACACCTCAATTATTATCATTATCACGGGGCCACTATCACTTGACCCGACAATATCATCATTCTTTCCATGTCTCGCTCAAATTTTACGAAGCGGACTCCAAAATTTTTAGTGAAACTATAAGGTGTACACTCGGATAAGGATTCACTACACCTCTCGGGCCTATCTCTATAGCCTCGAGGAATAATTCATTTTCATCCATCAGTATAGCTGTAATGCCTACCAGTCATATCTATCAGTTTTCCATCATTCAATGACATAATTTTTCCTTAAAACACAATCATGTATACCCGTTTGTATCTAATTAATGTACAGTAACGCTGAGGATGTGAACCTTCCAAATTTTTCTTACTTCTAATACCGACTAGTATCAGGCTAACCTTGCTCTGATACCACTTATGTAATGACCCGAACCTACTGATATTTCAGTTGGGCTACAAGTCAATATTAGATCAGAATAATACTCAGTCTGATTAATTTTTTTTCTTAGTAACAAATTTAAATAAAATATGTTCATATTCCCCAAACACATCTTGTATTGCGTTACTGTACTTACAAAATTTAAAATACAACAGAACTTCTTTAAACCTGGGTATAACTTCGATGCAACAATATGCTCCACAGAATCATAACTGTGCAAAATGCCTTACTAACGGAAGCGATTCAAACTACAATGGGCTCTGTGGAGGAAAGTAAGGGGGCTGAGCTCAACATGCTTAGTAAGAAAAACCCCATGGCAGGTAGATAAATACACTACCTATAAAAATATATATTTTTATATTTACCAAATCCAGAATATTTTCACAAAGTATACAAATGATTTGGTAATTTTTCAGATGCCAGAGTCAGAATTCGAAAAACATATTTAGTATCGACAAAAGCACAAATACCAAGAATAGATTTTCAGAAACAGAACATGTATCGACAATAAATTTAACTACTGTTGTAAATCCAAAAAGTTCAAAGTTTTCTGATAGCAAAACAAATAGATTTCCAGATATCTCAGTTCAAGCAGACAATTCAGAAAAAAATATTTCAAATAGACGAGACAAGGCAAACATGTTATATCAGATATCAAAAATGACTATTGGCCAATGTTGGTGACTCCGGGCAATTCACTGATCTGGTGTGTTGGGATGTCAATCGCCGTGGGAGTGGTCAGCTACCCAAACGGTTCACAGATCAGAATATCCAAATACCAGAAACAGAATCAGAAACATGGTACATCGTACTCGTGGACCACAAATACAAAAACAAATACAACACAGACAAAAGTACAGCATGATCTCACCAACGTATTTGTCTCAAAATCAGAGCGAGACGGACCGTACGACACACAGTCAGTACGCGCTCAAGCACATATTATCATAATAACTTTATAACATATCATTTTTCCTTAAATCACATATAAATTCAATTGTTTCATGAAACCGTTCAAAATAGGTTGACTAGCCCTTTTTCGGATAAAATCTCAGAAAACAGTCTATGAAAATTTAAAATTTAGGATTTTTGATATTTAAAAAAGAATTCAAGCCACATTAGAATCTATACAAACCATTAAAATTCAATCCGTAAAATTTGGTTGTTCAACTAGGCTAAAATCTCTAATTTCCAGAGTCATAAAATTTGACCTAGATTTTTCGATAATTTCGGTACTACAAAGTTCAGCCTAAAATTTTATATCTACAAATATAATAAATTACGCATATTTATATCTAGTAGGAATGAGAACTTTTCTTACATCGATGTCTGTCCGTAGTCCTCAATTGCCTCAACGTTGCGAGTCGACGGGTAAATTTTCGGAGCTCTTTCTCGGGATTTCCCAAATTTCCAGTACACTATTCTATTTTCAATATTTCCATTTATATATTTATATATATAATATAATCCCTTATACATATATATTTCTTTATTTTCTTTTTTTTTAATTTCCTTTTTGGTTCCCGCCATTTCTCTCATTCTTTTCTTTTCTTCTCTTTCTGTTCCAGCACCCATTGTTACAGTTCATGTCCACTGCCTTGTTTATGTGTTGCTGAGAAACCACCAACTGACACCAGCTTTACCCGTTGCAACTGCTACGTCACGGTGGTAGCAGCTAGCCGTGGTTACCTTGTATTCCCTTCATCTCTCTTCGTTCTTCTTACCTTGATTTTGCTCATCTCCATTTTTGGTGTCTGCCAAGCATTTACTGTCCTCTGCATTTTTTCTCTATTCACCAAGCATTTAATTGAGAATGAGGCAGTGGTGATGCTCATGACGATAGCTACGTGGGAGTGGTGATGTTGTGTGTAAAGGTAAAATTGCAATGAGGCTGGGTTAGCATGAAGGAAATTCGTGTGCAGGGAATAGTGCCTCATTGCTACATTGTTTCCTACTTCAGTCTCAATGTTCCAAATGTGAAATGGCCCCCCCTCCCCCCCCACCTGCCCCCATTTTCTGTTGTACTGTTTCTACTTGCAAGGGGCCATGATCCTGCCTCTTCCTCAAGACTCTTGGTCCTCGACCTCAACCTCATATCGTCTTCTTACAAGGAGGCCGAGAGGCTCCAGTTTCTCTTCCACGGTTTCAATACTACAATCCAAGGAAAACAATCAGTCATCAGCTTATTACTCCACTTCTCTGTCATCACGTCGCCCAGCCTTTTTATTGTTCCCTATTATTTCTTCCTCAGCCTTTCATCATCCTTGTCGTTTTGATGTTTCACTCTATGCACCCTCATTTTGAGTAGTCCCCTGCTCTATTTATATTCTTCCACTGCTAGTTTCCCATCTAACAATTTCTTTCTCTTATTCCAGGCACACTCTCACCTTTTTCTTTCGTGTTCTGAGCAGCTATTGAACTACTCTCATCGGGTTTTACTCCACCAACTATTGAAGGTTTCCAACAACCACCTTACCTGCCTAATACTCTATTCCTTTCTCGTTTCTTTTCTTTGCTACAGTTTTATGTGTTCTATTCTAGCATGTGTACCTTCATATATATATATATGCATACATATTATATATATGCATTTTTATCCTTACCGAGGAACTATAGTTTGCAGCTTTCCAGTTTTCCTTCTTTTTTCTGTGATCAGACAGCCCCAACTGCCCTCACACTTCCTTTTATATGTCCTAAAATTGGTATCCATCATCCATCTTGCTAGTCACTTTCTCAATGTTCTTACCATTGTAAAATCGAACCTCTTTCTTCTGTCCATACCTTCACTTCAACTTGGTCATATTTCCCTATGGTAGCAGTTTCTGTCATTCACTCCTGTCCTCAGTCAGACTCTGTCCTCCATTACACCATGTAAATGTGTATTTCTCTTCCATTAAGCAAATACCACACCTCATTTTCTTTAGCCTACAAGTGCTTTGTAAGGCTCGTATTTCCATATGTAATCCTTATGACTCTCTAAGTATACACTTGTTAATGTAATATGAATCATAAGAGTTGTATGTACACACTTGTTATATGAGTTCATGATGTACACACAAGTTTCGTTATGTATGAATTATAAGAAATGAACCTTTTTAAGTGATAAATGTGGATTGAATGCAAAATGAGTAGTGAAGTAAATTGATATCAAGTTAACTTTGAAATCTGGGATGAATTTCAGCTAAGTATGCTGTAGAGCAAGGGGAGATCGATCCTTACTTCAAGCCAGATCAATCTCTGTATGCTTCTGCCAAACAAGGATCGATCTTATCCTAAAGCAGATCGATCTTATTTAATCTCGGCCAGAAGCATATCAATCTCATCCCTCTGGTAGATCGATCTCTGAAGATCTCTGCCAGGCCAAGATTGATCTTATCCCTTTGAGCATATCGATCTCCAAGGCTATAAATCATGAAATTGGAATAAGAGAAGATCGATGTCTACCCTAGGAGATCGATCTCACAAGGTGAATTCTATATAAAGGAGCCTGACATTTAGCTTCTACTCTAGAAAACTTCAAAAAACTTCCGTTTTACTCAAAGAAAGAAAACTTCATCTCTCTAAGTTATCAACACCTTCTATTGAGATTGGAGAAAAGTTCATTTCAGCAAAGTTATTCTTAAATAGGAGGAGAATAACATAGTTGAAAATGAGAGGGTGAATCGTTGGATTAAAGGAGAAAATGAGTTTTCCCCCAAAGTTGCCAACAAGGAGAAAAGTTGAGATATGTAAGATTTCAATACACCAACTTCTAGTCTATCAATGTAGATATTTTAATGAGTTGATTGGTGTATGTATTGATGGTTGAAACATCCATGAGCATGCTTAATCTTTCATGAACTACAAATGGCTTAGTGTGAGAAAGTAGCTTAGGCATGGAATTAATAATGAATTTGGCATGAATTGATGTTAGTGAGCATGTTTAGGTGATTGTAAGATAGTTGGTGAAATCCATATGCTAGAAAAAATAATGGTTGAAAATAAGCATATGAGGTATATAATGAACCTAAGGCATTGTAAGATTTATGCCGATTTAATGTGAATTAGTAGAGATTCTCGAGAAACGAATCGTATAATTGAAATGGACATAAGAGAGAATCATGTCCAATAAGATGTAAATGGACAATGCATTGATTTGAATATCATGCAAGTGAAATGAAGTATATAAAAGTATACTGATGTGTGTGGTACACAATTTCAGCTCCAGAAGATACAATTGGAGTCAATACGACCGGATCACGAGAAGTGAAAATCAAAGGAAAGTGATTCGAGCGTGATTCAAGGTAAGGGATTTATGCAAAGCTATAGAGATAGCTAGACATATTTTGATAAATCCCTATATGTGAATGATAAATATCAATAAGTAGATAGATATCAAATTATCTATATGAAAATCGAGCATAAGTATATGCTCATATTCATGAATTATATGCCTACAATGTCTTGGTGTGAAAAGATGTTTGTAAATGTTTTGAGTGTGTATAATCAGAAATTGGCTCTCGGTTTGACTATTACATATAGAATATGTGTGTTTCTAAGTGAAAAGTATTGAGCAATTGAAGGGAGATTGCCCTCTCCCTCATTTTTGTGTGTAGAGCCAGCTATTAATTTTTATGACTTGTGCTAGAGCCAATGTGACAATGGTAGATATACCAGTCATGCTCGCACATCATTTTTTTTAAAAGGATTTCTGAGAAAAAGCAAAATGGTGCTCGATGCCTCAGGTGATACTTTGTGTTCCACTCGAGAGCTCGCACTAGATTTTTGGGAATCATGCTGGAGCCTGCGAGTATTACCGTGTGTCTTGCTCTGACTATGCTCGCATGTAATTTCCTAGTAAAATCGTGCTCGATGCCTCAGGTATGTTGTGTGCTCTTACGCTGAATTGCTCATATGAGGTTTTTACGATTATGATGTGTGTTAAGTAAAATCGTGCTTGAGCCGTCGTGTATTGTTGTGTGTCTTGCATTGACCTGCTCACGCGGGGTTTATAGATGTGATGTACTGAGTACAAAACTATGTTGGAGCCGTCGTGTACTGCTGTGTGTCTTGCACAAACCTGCTCGCACAAGATTTTGAGACAATGAAAATGGGTGATAAGGATCCACGAGAGCATGATGTACCGTGAGCATTAGTCATAGAGTACGATGTGTCATGATTTCAGTATAAACTGAAGGGATGGTTGATCCACCTCCCCAAGCATGGGATTCCTGCGCATCTGATCAGTGTTTTCTGGAATCCAACTTTGGCCATAAGTCCTATATTTATCTGAGTGATATGACATTGTCACTACTATGTTTGGTGACATATGTTTCCCTTACTGTGTGTCTGGGGATATGATAACCCATAATTATGTCTCATGTATATTGATTTGCTGAGTGCAAACTGATTTCTAAATGTGTGATTTTAAAGATGAGTTGTGTGAAAAGAGTATGTTGTGTAAATATGCATCCATCTAGCGAATTAATGATTTCGCACTGATGGAAGTTATTTTAAAGAATGCATATGTTTTATAAGGAAAATGAATATATATATTTTTAGCATGTAGATAGTGTGGTTATCTACCTTCTTTCATATTTTCCTTACTGAGCGTGTTAGCTCACCCCCTTATTTCTCCTCCACAGATTCTACGCAGTAGTGAATATACTACAGTCGTCCCTGCTATTGTTTTGCTTCAGTCATCCATCAGTATAGAGAGGTATACACTTGAGATGAAAAATTTTATATCTTGTAAACTAATGCACACTAAAGTTTGTCTTTTGTATTTTGGGGGATGTATACAATAGAAACTGATGTAAACGCTTCCGCACATATATATATATATATATATATATATAAATGTCCAGTTTCTATTCTACTTCATTTAAATAAATTTATTAAATTATAAATGGATGATATATGGATTGGATGTTGACTCACAGCCCAACTGTTAAAAGTAAGGTAAAATTCATGAGAGAGAGAGGGTCATGACAGAGATTGGTTTCAGAACGAGGTTGGTCTGATGTGAGTCAGTATCCATAATTAGGAAATTATACATCCACAAAGTACTGTGCATTATTAGGATACAATTGTGTATACCAAGCTGGAAAATGTGACTGAGCCACTTATTTTTAGTATGTAAGATGTCTGATAAACGACGTACTCGTAGAGGAGAGAGTTCGCGCTCTCAAGGCGTAGAGATGAACCCAAGAGACGTAGTGGGTCTAGTTCTAGTAGAGATCTACTTGAGCTTAGTGATGCCGCTGAGGCACGTATAGCGCAATTACAACACAGTTTAGACACGACCATGGAGATGTTTACACAGGAGATGGCCAGATCTGAGGGTAGACAGGAGAAGCCTACTGGTCAGGCTGTTGTACTTGAGAGACAAGAGCCAGCACAGCCTGTACCGAGACCTTGGGCTGCAGAGGCAGAGATTCCTACACCCCTCCAGTTCAGGACATTCCTCTACCAGTTCAGGATCCTATAGCTCCACAACAAGTTGGTGGTGAAGAAGTGTATGATTGTGATCTGGGTAGACTGAGAGAGTTCAGAAAGTTTGGACCACCTTCATTTAGTGGGGTGAAAAACCCAGTGTTAGCTGAGCATTGGATACGTAGTATGGAGAAACTCTACTGATTTTTCCATTGCTCCGCCACCAGGAAGGTCACCTTTACGACTTTTGTATTAGAGGATGAGGCCGAGCATTGGTGGATGGCCACACAGTCAATGTTGAGTGCACGACACCCAATTGTGACATGTGATATATTTTTGGATGCCTTTAGGAGACAGTGCATTCCAGTCACTGCTCAGAGAAAGATGCAGATGGAATTTATGACATTGACTCAGGGGAACCGGACAGTGGATGAGTACGAGTCTAGATTCACATCCCTGGGCAGATATGATACAGTCACTAAGAGCCTTGAGGACAAAAAGGTTTAGAAATTTCTTAAGGGGTTGAGACCTTCCATCAGAGCTCGATTAGCTCTACTGGACATTACCACCTACGATGAGGCAGTACCAGAGCTCAGCTATGTAAGCAAGATTAGGAGTTGCATGCCTCGAAATTGAGCATGAGTGGTAAAGGCAGAGATAGAGACCGAAAGAGGTCAGTTGATGATAGAGGGTTCAGGAAGGGTCGAAGGCTATTTGGTAAGGGACCAAAGATTGAAGAGGTACGAGAGAGGCCTGCAAAGCCTCCAGTTTATCCAGCTTTACCTCCAACTTTGAGGGGCATAGTTATTGGCATACCTCGACCTACTACAGAGTAGTGCAGGTTATGTGGTAGATATCATGGGGGTAGACCATGTTCGTTATCGATGAGATCATGTTATAGGTGTGGTAAACCAGGGCACATAGCTCGTGAATGCCCAGAGTTGATTGATATAGCCTCACAAAAAGGCAAAGAGCTAGAGAAGGTTACGGTTGAGACACCTACACCTAAGAGGAAGGCCACAGCTAAAGAGAAATGGAAGCAATCTGTTGGTCGAGGGCGAGTGTTTGCATTGGACCACGCATCTGCAGAGGCTTCCTTGGATGTGATTAAAGGTATGATTCTAGTCTTTGATTTTGAAGCATTAGCATTGATTGATCCTGGTGCCACGCATTCATTCATATTGCCTTCATTTGCATGTAAACTGTGTGAACATGTAAAACCTGTACCCTTAGGTAGAGTTTTACTTATAAGCACTCCAGTGAGAGACAATGTAATGATGGAGTATGTATGTAAGAGTTGTAACTTAAAAGTAGGGAAAATGACATGTCGGTCGATCTCATCCTATTAACTATGAAGGATTTTTATGTAATACTAGGAATGGATTGGTTGGCTGCAAACCATGTTGTTTTAGATTGTTATGCTAAGACAGTAATGTTTTCCTTCCTTGAAAAGTATGTTGTAAGATTTGAAAAGTAATGAAAGAAGTAGTAAATTATTTTAAGGATGTATGATTTTACTAACAAATGTAATAATAATGTGTTGAAGGTTTTATCGCCTATATGGTTGACTTGGATAAGGTGTACCCAGATATAGCTGACATCCCAGTGGTTAGAGAATTCTCCGATGTCTTTTCGAAAGAATTGCCAGGATTACCATCAGACAGAGAAATGGGATTCTGTATTGATTTGGTGCCTGGAATTGAACCGATATCTAAGCCACCGTATAGAATGGCTCTGATTGAATTGGAGGAGCTAAAGAAACAATTGCAAGAGTTGTTGGACAAGGGGTTCATCAGACTGAGTTTATCACCTTGAGGAGCACCGATTCTATTTGTAAAGAAGAAAGATGGGAGTCTCCGATTGTGTATAGATTATCGGTTGTTGAATAAGGCTACCATCAAGAATAAATATCCCCTTCCATGGATAGATGATCTATTAGATCAGTTGCAGGGAACACAGGTCTCTTCGAAGATTAATCTGAGGTCTGGGTATCATCAGTTGAGGATTCGATGTGGAGATGTACCCAAGACAGCGTTTCAGACCCGTTATGGCCATTATGAGTTTTTGGTTATGCCATTTGGGTTGACGAATGCTGCTGCAGTGTTTATGGCCTTAATGAATGATGTGTTTAAGTTATACCTGGACAGGTTCATGATTGTCTTCATAGATGACATACTGGTGTACTCGAAGTCCAGGGAAGAGCATGAGCAGCATTTGAGAACAATGTTACATACCCTCTGAGATCAGGAGTTGTATGCTAAACTCAATAAATGTGATTTCTGGCTGAGTGAGATATCATTTTTGGGTCATGTGGTCTTGAGAGATGGGGTATCAGTTGATCCGTCCAAGATAGAGGCCGTGATACAGTGGGAAAGACCTAAGATGGTTACAGTGATCCGCAGTTTCCCTCGGTTTAGCAGGTTATTACCGATGATTTGTCAAGGGATTCTCTAAGTTGGCTTTCTCCGTTGACATGTCTCACTCAAAAGAATGTGGTATTTGAGTGGGATGATAAATGTGAAAGAAGTTTCTGTGAATAAAAGCACAGACTGACCACCACACCTATTCTCACCATACCCACCAGCTCAGGAGGTTACTCAGTGTATATAGATACCTCGAGATAAGGACTGGGCTGTGTGTTGATGCAAGATGGGAAGGTAGTAGCCTACAGTTCTAGACAGCTTAAGGATCACGAGAAGAACTACCCGACCCATGATTTAGAGTTGGTAGTTGTGGTATTTGCATTGAAAATATGGTGCCACTACTTGTACGGTGAGAAATTTCAGGTGTATACAGATCATAAGAGCCTAAGATATCTATTTTCATAGAAAGAGTTGAATATGAGGTAGAGACGATGGATAGAGCTTTTAAAGGATTATGATTGCGAGATATTATACCATCTAGGGAAGGCTAATGTTGTGGCAGATGCCCTAAGTAGAAAGAGCCTCAGAATGGTATCGCACATGATGGTAAGGGAATATGAGCTGCTCGAGCAGTTTGCTCATCTCAGGTTTGATATAGACCCTCTTGATGTTGACAGAGACTATGTGATAGCTAGCCTGCGAGTGGAATCGGATTTGATTGACCAGATACGATAGGTGCAACATGCCAATCTATTATGTGAGGATCATACAAGTCTGACTCAGAGGGGTGATGTGGCCGATTTCTTTGTGAGTGATGATGGCCTACTGAGGTTTAGAGGCAAAATTTACATTTTCGATAACCCAGAGTTAAAGAGATTGATTTTGACAAAAGCTCATTCATCTAGATATACATTACATCCGGGGAGTAATAAGATGTGTTGAACCTCCGAAAAGTGTATTGGTGGTCAGGGATGAAAAGAGATATCGCAGAGTTTGTGGTAAGATGTCTTGTATGTCAGCAAGTGAAGGTAGAGCATCAGAAGCCTGTAGGGTTATTGTAGCCTCTACCTATACCAACTTGGAAATGGGAGCATGTCACCAATGATTTCATCGTGGGATTGCTGAGGACTAAGAGGAACCATGATGCTATCTGGGTAGTGGTTGACAGATTGATGAAATTCACCTACTTTTTAGCTATGAAATTTACGGATACTTTGAGTAGTTTGGCATAGTTGTATGTATGAGAGATTGTAAGGCTACATGGTGTACCAATGAGCATCGTATTGGATAGGGATTCTCGCTTCACTTCTCGCTTTTAGGAACAATTTCAGGAAGCTATGGGAACCCAGTTAAGTTTCAGTACTGCTTTTCATCCTCAAACCAATGGTCAGTCAGAGAGAACCATCGAAATGTTAGAGGACATGTTGAGGGCAAGTGTTATGGATTTTAAGGGCTCTTGGGATGATCACCTACCGTTAGCCGAATTTGCATACAACAATAGTTATCACTCGAGTATCGGGATAGAACCATATGAGGCCTTATATGGTAGAAGGTATCGTTCCCCTATTGGTTGGGAAGAAGTGGGTGAAAGGAAAATTTTTGCTCCTGATTTGGTACAACAAGCCTCTGAGGTTGTTCAGCTGATATGTAAGAGATTAAGAACAGCTCAGAGCAGGCAAAAAAGTTATGCTGACATGAGATGGAAGCCACAAGAGTTCACTGTGGGTGACTCGGTATTCTTGAAAGTCTCTCCCTCGAAAGGGATTATGAGGTTCGGTAAGAAGAGTATGTTTAGTCCTCGGTATATCAGACCGTTCGCGATATTGGAGCATGTGGGAGATAAGGCCTACAGGCTAACGTTGCCACTAGAGTTAGCAGGCATACATAATGTCTTCCATGTGTCTATACTTCGGAAGTACCATCCGGATCCAACTCATGTGATTCAGTATGAGCCATTGGAGCTCAAGCATGATTTGTCATATGAAGAGAAACTGATCCAAATATTGGATAGGAAGGAACATGTGCTACGAAACAACACGATTCCTCTTATTAAGGTTCTCTGGCGGCACCATACTTCAGAGGAAGCTACTTAAGAGTTTAAGAACCTCATACGGGAAAAGTACCCCCGACTTTTTGAGGAGTAACTTGGTTCTAATTTGGAGGATCAAATTTCTTGAAGGAGGGGAGGAATGTAAGACCCGTATTTTCAAATGTAATCCTTATGATTCTCTAAGTATACACTTGTCAATGTAACGTGAACCATAAGAGTTGTAAGGTCCGTAAACTTGATGTACACACTTGTTATATGAGTTCATGATGTACACACAAGTTTCGTTATATATGAATTATAAGAAATAGACCTTTTTAAGTGATAAATGTGGATTGAATGCAAAATTAGTAGTGAAGTAAATTGATATGAAGTTAACTTTGAAATCTGGAATGAATTTCAGCTAAGTATACTGCAGAGTAAGAGGAGATCGATCCCTCCTTCAAGCCAGATCGATCTCAGTATGCTTCTACCAAACTAGGATCGATCTCATCCTCAAGCAGATTGGTCTCATTTTGTCACAGTCAGAAGCAGATCGATCTCATCCCTCTAGTAGATCGATCTCTGAAGCTCTCTGCCTGGCCAAGATCGATCCTATCCCTTTGAGCAGATCGATCTCCAAGGCTGTAAATCATGAGAAGATCGATCTCTACCTTAGGAGATCGATATCATAAGGTGAATTCTATATAAAGGAGCCCGACATTTAGCTTTTGCTCTAGAAAACTTCAAAAAACTTCTATTTTGCTCAAAGAAAGAAAACTTCATCTCTCTAAGTTATCAACACCTTCCATTGACATTGGAGAAAAGTTTAACTCAGTAAAGTTGTTCCTAAATAGGAGGAGAACAACATAGTTGAAAATGAGAGGGTGAATCGTTTGATTGAAAGAGAAAAGGAGTTTTCCCCCAAAGTTGCCAAAAAGGAGAAAAGTTTAGATATGTAAGATTTTAATACACCAACTTCTAGTATATCAATCTAGATGTTTTGATCAGTTGATTGGTGTATGTATTGATGGTTGAAACATCCATGAACATGCGTAATCTTCCATGAGTTACAAATGCCTTAGTGTGAGAAAGTAGCCTAGGCATGGAATTAATGATGAATTAGGCATGAATTGATGTTAGTGAGCATGTTTAGGTGATTGTAAGATAGTTGGCGAAATCCATATGCTAGAAACAATAATGGTTGAAAATAAGCATATGAGGTATATAATGAACTTCATGCATTGTAAGATTTATGCCAATTTAAAGTGAATTAGTAGAGATTCTCGAGAAACGAATCGTATAATTGAAATGGACATAAGAAAGAATCATGTCCAATAAGATGTAAATGGCCAATGCATTGATTTGAATATCATGCAAGTGAAATGAAGTATATGAAAGTATACTGATGTGTGTGGTACACAATTTCAGCTCTAGAAGATACAATTGGAGTTGATACCACCGGATCACGAGAAGTGGAAAGCGAAGGAAAGTGATTCGAGCGTGATTCGAGGTAAGGGATTTATGCAAAGCTATAGAGATAGCTAGACGTATTTTGATAAATCCCTGTATGTGAATGATAAATATCATTAAGTAGATAGATATCGAATTATCTATGTGAAAATCGAGCATAAGTATAAGCTCATATGCATGAATTATATGCCTACAATGTCTTGGTGTGAAAAGATGTTTGTAAATATTTTTAGTGTGTATAATCATAAACTGGCTCTCGGTTTGACTATTGCTTTAGAATGCGTGTGTTTCTGAGTGAAAAGTATTTAATAAGCGATTGAAGGGAGATTGCCATCTCCCTCTTTTTTTTTGTGTGAAGCCAGCTATCGATTTTTTTGTGTAAATGTCACAATGGTAGATATACCAGTCCTGCTCGCAGATCATTTTTTGAAAGGATTTTTGAGAAAAAAAAGGGTGTTCCATGCCTCGTGTGATGTTGTGTGTTCCACTCTAGAGCTCGCATTAGATTTTTGGGAATCATGCTGGAGCCTTCGAGTATTACCGTGTGTCTTGCTCTGACTATGCTCGCATGTAATTTCCTAGTAAAGTCGTGCTTGATGCCTCAGGTATGCTGTGTGCTCTTATGCTAAGTTTCTCGCATGAGGTTTTTACGATTATGCTGTGTGTTGAGTAAAACCGTGCTTGAGCCATCATGTATTATTATGTGTCTTGCATTGACCTGCTCGCATGCGGTTTATAGATTTGATGTAATGAGTACAAAACCATGCTGGAGCCGTCGTGTACTGTTGTGTGTCTTGCACAGACCTACTCGCACAAGATTTTGAGACAATGAAAATGGGTGATAAGGATCCACGGGAGCACGATGTACCGTGAGCGTTAGCCATGGAGTACGATGTGCCGTGATTTCAATATGAGCTGAAAGGATGGTTGATACGCCTCCCCAAGCATGGGATTCCCGCACACCTGATCAGTGTTGCCTGGAATCCAACTTTGGCCATAAGTCCTATATTTATCTGAGAGATATGACATTGTTACTACTATGTGTGGTGACATATGTTTCCCTTGTTGTGTGTCTGGGGATATGATAACCCATAATTATGTCTCATGTATATTAATTTGTTGAGTGCAAAGTAATTTCTAAATGTATGATTTTAAAGATGAGCTGTGTGAAAAGAGTATGTTGTGTGAATATGCATATACCCATCTAGCGAATTAATGATTTCGGACCGATGGAAGTTATTTTAAAGAATGCATATGTTTTATAAGGAAAATGAATATATATTTTTACCACATAGATAGTGTGGTTATCTACCTTCTTTCATATTTTTCTTACTGAGCGTGTTAGCTCACCCCCTTATTTCTCCTACACAGACTCTACGCAGTAGTGAATATACTACAATCATCCCTCCTATCATGTTGCTTCAGTCATCCAGCAGTATAGAGAGGTATACACTTAAGATGAAAAATTTTGTATCCTATAAACTAATGCACAGTAAAGTTTGTCTTTTGTATTTTGGGGGATGTATATAATAGAAATTGATGTAAACGCTTCCACACACACACACACACACACACACACACACATATATATATATATATATAAAAGTCCAGTTTCTATTCTACTTCATTTAAATGAATTTATTAAATTATAAATGGATAAGATATGGATTGGATGTTGACTCACAGCCCAACTGTTGAAAGTAAGGTAAAAGTCACGAGAGAGAGAGAGAGAAGGTCGTGACATGCTTGATTTCCTCTTTCTCTGCTGCCATCACAGGCCTACGTACTGAATATACATATATTTTATATATAACTCAACACTCTAACTCCTATCCTTGCATGAGATTATATTTATTTTTTGTTTTCTGCTCCCACTGGCATCTCTCTCGCTTTCTTCCTGCAAGACTCAGACTAGGCAGGCGGCTCAACCATCTATTCTAATTCAATTTTCATTGCTTCATTGTTGTCCTCTTCTAGTTTTCTTTCTCACCTCCTACCATGGTCATCACCCTTTTCCTTGTTACATTTTTTCTGGGGCAGAACAACAACATACATGAATTTTGGGTTTGGTTTCATTGGAGACCAAACCTTACACTAATAGCTATCGTTTCTCTTCCCAACCCGAGAGCCATCATGCTTCCATCTCTATTTCCATTCATATCGAGCCTTCATGATTATTTCTTACATATATAACATATAACTATATATGTATATACTCTTCCTTATGCCTTGTAACCGATGGTTGCTCTCAGGATTGGCTTCATTTTGGAAGCCAATCCATAGGTTCCTATATATATACATATATTTATTTGGTGATATATGTATATATATGTATACACATGTATGTATATAAGTATGTCTACTAGCTAAGCTTGATGATTACATAAAATATTACAAATATATATGTATATATATATATATAATTATACTTGTTTATAAATTTTTACTTGTAATAGACATAATAAATTTAATCTAATATTATGTGTGTGGGTATATATATATATATATATATATCATAGAGGAATATTCTTGGCTCAGATAAAATTTATTTTTATTTCTCAAATTATGTACTCTTAGGACTAATATACTCTATTTTAAATTAATTAATTCTTCCAAGTCTCTCATTTAAGAAATATAATATCGACACCTAAAATTAAAATTCCACTTGTTTGTTTTACTATCCAAATACGAGGAAATTTCGTGGGGTTTACAGATGGTTTATATATAAGAAAAAAATAACATTGGAAATCAATGATGGTGACGTTCTGGCAGCTTAGGAACGTGGGAAAAGATGGAGTAGGAAAATGATATTGAAGCAATTGGTGTATGGTTTGTGAACATAAGACTGGCTGAGAGAGAATGGGTGAGGAGTTGTTAGAAAAGGAAACAAGGAAGTCTGAAGAAAAAAAAAGATGAAGAAGAAACGCGAGGAGAATGGAGAGAACATAGCAACAGGGAATAAAAGACAACTGAAGAAAGATCGAGAAGTTAAAGCGTAAAACAGAAGTAGAAGAATAGAACTGATGTAGGGCGTTGATGTACCGAATCGAGAAAGGAAGGAATTAACTGGAAGAAGGTTGGAAATTTTGGGGTGTTTGCTAGAGGAAACCGAGAGATACAAAGGAACGAAACAGAAGAAGACAAGTGAAGCTGTAACCAGGGAAGGAATCAGGAAGGAATGGAAGAAGACGAGAGCTAGTGTCGGGCAGCCTTGGACTGTAACGGAACAGAGGAGGAGAGGGAAAACTGAAAACTGAAACAGAAGGAAATACAGGGGCAGCACCGATCCAGAACAGAGGGGAAGGGCAATGTTCAGGAAGTGGGGTGATGGCGATGGTGATGATGGCCGAGAATGGTGATGACGATGCTAAGGAACGGTGCCGAGAGGGGGAAACAGTGGAGAGAAAAGAAAGAGAAGAAATCGAAGCTGGAAAACATGGATGGCGTCGCTGCAAGGGGAGAGCTTCCTTCCGTGAATGGGCAACCAAAAAATCGAGAAGGAATAATGGAAGAGATGATAGAACCGAAAGGGGAAGGAGAAGAAAGATGGGTGGTGCTAGAAAGCTGAAGGCAGTCGTGAATAGGAGGAGAAGAAAACAGAGCTAAAGAGATACAAATGATGGACACAGAAGCAGTAGAGGGCGACCTCGGGTAGGAGCTGGAAACAGGGAGAAAGATCAGCGTTCATGGTGGAAGGACTGTGAACAAGAGGGGTGGCAACGCCGAGCTCCTGGAAACAATGATGAACAGTGAAACTATGAAGAAGGAATGAAAGAAGAAAGAAGAAGAAAGAAAGAAAGAAAGAAAAAAAGAAAAAGAAGAAGTAATAATTATATATATATAATTATATATATGTATATTTAAAGGAAGGAAAGAAGACACCGAGAATTTTAGAAAAACCCCGGGGAGGATAATTCAGAAATATTTATTCGAAAATATAGGTTCAAAATTTCAGAAAATACTCGTACGAAATTTCGAGGAAATTAACCGAGTAGACCAGACCCACTAACCGGCACCACTGAGACGATTGAGGACTACAGACAGACACCGAGGTCAGTAATTTATGCAAGTTTTAGAGATAACTATACGTGTTTTATGATTTTGAGTAGCTAAATAGATACCGTAGATATAGAAAACCTGATATTACTCGTACGTATAAATTGAATTGAACTGAAAAGTGTTGAAAAAATTCATAATTGTATAAATTGTATGTTTATGTGTTTTCATCATTGAAATATTGTTTCCAACAATAAATGGATAGGTTAGCTATTGTTTTTACTGTCTCCATAAAATAGCACGATTTACAAAGTTAAGTGTGCTTGAGTGGGAGAAATTCCATGATAGGTGACCTCTCAGGAAGACTCCACTCACATATCGTTTATGCTTTGTTTTTGTATAGAACATTAGTTTTATATTACTTTTGAATGAATTGAACCACCTATCTGATTTTCGAATGAAACGGTGCTGGAGCGCATGTTGATGGTTTCGTACGGACCGACTCGCACTGAGGAGATGTGCTTGAGTGCATGCTGACTGTGTGTCGCATGGCCTGACTTGCACTGACGAGACGTGCTTGAGCGCGTGCATACTGTGTTGCATTGTCCGACTCACACGAGATTTTTATATGATTTATAAGAAAGAGATCATATTGGATTTTGAGACTAAGGTGATGGTGGAGATTGCTGTTGAGGGGGTAAATCCTTGAGATTACTTAGTACCCTCAGTCATATTGTATTATATTGGGGTCCACAGATGTACGTTGTACCGTGTGGACGCACATGGAGTATGTTACACCGTGTATTAAGTCTTCAGACTACTGAACTGAACTGGACTGAGCTGAATTGAACTGTACTGTATTGATTGGCTGTGACGCCCCAGAAGCGCGAAAAACAGGGCAAATTTAAAAATTATTTTCATCAATACACAATTCTAGGTGCATTCCTGTACAGTTTCATGCATCATGATATATTATAAGACTTTCACCTCAGGATCTCATCATCTAATATTTATTTATTATACCATATACATTCCTCAATTCAAAGTTAATTAACCCTAATACATCCCATACATCATTGTTCATCAAGTATCCGTAAATACAACTTTAGTCTGGGTACATGAAATGTTAAAGTATACCTCAAAACACAATGTACGGCCTGGAGATCAAGTCCTCCACTAGCCACTACTCTGTACGTCGCAGGAAACTCTCTTCACTTGAAGAAATCTGAGGGATATATTAAAAATAGGGTGAGCTTCTAAATCGCTGAGTAAAAGGGGTGAGGGACTCATTAACAAAATCATTAATTACACAACACAACCATTTTGTTTGTAGGTGAAACTCAATAAGCTCAATATAAAAAATAGCATGAAATCATTAAAACATCATTATCATTTCACTTCTCTGAGATCATGCAGAAACATGAGAGTTAATGGCACAGTATAAAAAACCATAGTTACAAGCATGTGAAAATCAGGATGCGATAATGGCTTTTCTCGATAAAAACGTGATAGAAATCACCTATGTAGTAATGCACGTGGTAAAGCCATGAAACACAACCTCGTGTGTAAAACGGAGACTAGGCAAATAAAACTCAAATAAAAACATCTGTCATAGCACATCAAAATAATCTTATCTGGGTGTGCATTCCAGACATCCTCAAAGAGGGAACGTCGACAATATGGTCATGTACATGGTATATTGGTCTTACCTGTTACCAGAACAAGGCTCGAACTTACATGCTACCAGAGTAAGGCCTCTCATCATGCACACTATCGGTCTTACATGCTACCAAAGCAAGGACACCCAGCGCTCCTAGAGTGGGGGTTATCTCACGTTACTAGAACAAAGACATCTCTCGCTACCAAAGCGGAGGAATATTTGACTTACATGCTACCAGAGCAAGGCCCGATGTACTATCACATGACACGCTTAAGTCTCAGTAACAGCCATTATATATAAAACCGTTTTGCCTTCACGCAGAGCTCATAATGGTTTGCTCTTATAAAACTGATCCGAAAACCTTTTTGTACTCATCACAAAACATGTCAAAAATCGAGCTCAAACCGACAAAACCATGCACACATTTTTCAAATCTCAGTACGCCTTAACGTAGAGCCCAAATCCTTTTTCACTTTTAAACTCAAACAGTTTGTAAAACAATTTTGCACTTTGTTTACAACTCATAAAAATTGGGCCCCAACCGGCTATTAAACCGTGTGCAATAATTCACTCACAACTCGTAAAAACATGCTTGTTTTCTCAAATAACATTTCATGCTACTAATATCATCACCATTCACATACACAAATGAGTTTGAGTTACCCCTTACTTCACCGCTCCTCGTATAATGCAAGCGTTCCCCCGAACGATGGACTAGCCCCGCATTCCTCTCTGGAACTCTCGGGCTGGCCTAACGATGTAAAAACATCATCAACACATCATCACATTGTCTAAAATCTCAACATCGAGCATAATTGCTCACATTCTTATTAAACATCTCAAGTAACCTCAATAATTCTATCAACCCTAATCATTTTCAGCCAATTCATCACAACATCTATAGCCACAATCGGAGAAATCTACTTCAAAATCAAGGATTAAAGCTTAGAAATTTACCCAAAACTTGTGGAGTGCTCAATCTACGCCTCAGCTCAAATCGTCCTTCAATTTCCAAGTATGTTGTTTCCCTTTTGATGAGGAACAACTTCTCCTTTTGCCACAACTTCTGATTTGAACGAAAATGAGTGTTTTGGAGGAGAGAGAAAGCTATGGATTCAACCAAAATAGGGGTTTTCAATTTTTGAAGAGAGAAAAGATGAATTCCAGCAAAAACACAAGGGTCCTTATATAGGCAGAAGGCAGGAGATCGATCTGCTCTTGGGTAAAGATCGATCTGCCTTTGAATTGGGAACGTTTTATGCAATTTTTATGCCTACCGGATCGATCTCATAATCTTGAGGAGATCGATCTGCTCCTTGTGAGGAGATCAATCTGATTTTTACAGAAACATTTGGAGATCAATCTGCTCTTGTAGGAGATCTATCCCTTTAAGGTAGAATCACCAGGAGATCAATCTACTTTCATTGGAGATCGATTTATTCGTTTAAATTATTCATTCCTTGTCACTTTGGCCTACCAAATCGATCCCCTCTTCTCCAAGATCGATCTGGCCTCATAGTTTCACATTATGGTTATACACTTAGCATAAAATCTCCATATATAATTGTCATAGTTTGTTCCATTGATGATTTCTCATTCAAGACTCATTCATCATTTAGAAATTTCATTCCTAACCGCCTCAATTTATGAGTGCATCGTATTTAGCTCAATCAATTACACTTCATGTTCATATTACATAATTAGATGTGTATAGAATTCTTAAGTCTCACATTGGCCGACGGGTTGGACTGACCCATCCCCCGAGAGGTGTATAACAGTCGCGCACACTTGGCCCATGAGGCGTGGGGCGCTAACTATGGTCACATGTTGACTGTACTGTTATTGACTGAATCCTATTGTTATTGATTGAATCCCAGCCTAGTCTCAACAAACTGAATTGTTTTATTGATAGAAAGAAAAGTGAACTGAACTGTTTTTTTGATTGAATGAATCGTTTTAAAGAAACGAATTCAAGTGTTTTATTGCATCGATTGAACAGTAAATGGTTTCATCATACCGACTATATTGATTGTATATGTTTTACATACAATAAAGTATATTACTGAAAATGGAGTGTGAATGAAAGTGTTTTTCAAAGAAAGTGCATCGATTGTGAATCGTTTTTAGTATTAATGAATTGATTTATATGAAAGTGTTTTACAATGTTTTATAACTGATCATGGCATAAATTATAAGCGTGTAGATAGTATGGTTGTCTACTGCTTACATAAGTTTCTTATTGAGCGCGTTAAGCTCACTCCCTACTTTCCTCCACAGAGTCCCATCAGTAATTTGGACGCTTCCGTTAGTAAGGCACGTCACACAGCTATGGTCCCACAAGTATTTTTCTGCGTCGAAGGTATACCAGTTGTAAGAAATTCTTTTGTATATAATCTTTATAAGAACACTAATGCATACGAGATGTGTATGGGGAATGTGAACATATTTTGTTTAAGTTTGTTAGTAAGAAAAAAATTAATCAGACTAAATATTGTTCTGACTTAATATCGATTTGTAGCTAAACTGAAATGTCCGTAAATTTGGGTTGTTACAAAAGTGGAATCAGAGCAAGGTTGACCTGATACGAGTCGATATTAAAAGTGAAAAAGACTTAGAAAGTGTAAGACCCGAATTTTCATGCTATTGTTCATTTTAAGATAAATCAAGAAGTTTAAGACTTGTGTAAATGTTTATACAGGGCCCAGAAAGATTGAGATGCCCGATATAGTGGCACAAAGCTTGAGGCACATGTTTCGAGGTAAGATCTTGAATTTAAGTAATTGTCAATAAAGTATGATTTTAAGTATGTTATGATGATTAGAAAGTGAAACTAAGACATTAGAAGTGGAAAAGTTAGTAAAACTCAGGTTTACACTAAACCAAGCAAATGAGCTTAGAAATAGAAATAAATTTTAAATAAATTCTAAAAATTTACGAAAATTATTTCGAGGCTATAGGAAATTAGTATAAGGCATAATTTACATGAGGAATGAAAATTGAGTGGAGATATGGAGGTTTCAGTGATCAAATTAATTTTTTAAAGTAAACCGAAAACCTTAAGTTACATTATTCGGTAATGACCAAGTTGTGGAAAATGGGCCCAATTGGGAAACTTTTCTTAAAAACAAAGTGGGCCCAAAATTTTTATGAGAGATACTAGATACATAGTATAACACTTGAGAAGTGGAAATTTTGAAGAAAATGGGCCAGAACTATTTTTCATGGATTTTCTAAAACTAACCAGTGGGCTGCCCCAACCCAGTGAACTGGATACCCATCAAGAAAAGCCAAATTTCAACCCATCCAAAAATTGGATTTAGGCTTGGAATTTTGTACCATAAAAATATACTTATATACCTTTCAGAGTGCTCTGAAAACACCCTAAAAGAACCTCCCACGCGCCCTCACCTCCCTCCCAAAAGTTTCACAAGCGTTACTGTACCTCTCCCCTTCTTGAATTTTTTTGACCCCTTTACAAGCCGAATTGGACTCTAGAAAAAATGATGAAATATTCCCCTTTTATTCCTCTATAACATATAAAAAATACAGCCATAAATAAGTTCATTTACTAGGTGAAAACTTAGAGAGAAGAACAGGGGCAGAATCTTCCCTGTTCCAAGATGAGAGAAAGTTTGATTTTTGAAAGTTTTTGGTTGTTTTTTCTTATAGTTTTTTATGATTATAAGCTATCTACATGTTGAATTACAGTTGAGGATTTGTTTGGAAGATAAAAAATGTGGTCAACTTTGGTCAAAGGTGAGAGAAACTTCATGGATGATGAAGATGATGAGATATGTTTATGTTTGATGATTTTTAAGGATTTTTAGTTAAGTAGAATTTAAAAAAATAATTTATATGGAAGTGTATAGTTCTGATCAGCATGCTTAATTTGTGGAAATGATGAATTTTGGATGAATTCAAGGTTGTTAACAGTTAAATTTATACCGAAAAAGTCTAGTTTATAGCTTACTTTAGTGAAAAAAATCGAAAGGTGTGAGAATTGGTAAGAATTGGATTGAGAAAGTGTGGATTATGGATGTGAATGAGTATGTAGGTTATTAAGATAGTGAATGTGAAGTTAGAATAATTAAATTGGGTAAAATAGCTTAAACCGGCACTTTAATCGATAAAACTGAAAAAATAGGAAAAGTTGACAAAAAGGTCAAAATTAGTCAACTCTTAAGAAGAAAAATACATATTTGGATATATTGATATGAAATCAAACAATATTTGATAATTTACTATCATTTTGGGCAGCTTGAGAATTTGGCATGCAAAACGAGGCAACTCGGACCCCGACAAAGTAACGATGCTTTAGCTCCGTTGAGGTAAGGGATGCAATTTAAAATAGTACTAACCTCCTATATCTATTTATTGTTCATAAATGACTTGGAAATCGTAGAAAGAAATCTATTTGAAAATCATACTTTCTCGGTTGAAGTTTGAAAGGAATAATAAACCGTTTTTAGATACTAAAATCAGGGTTTTCGCTTATTTGTATAAATAAAATATATATACATATTTTGTATGAATTATGACATGATTTGGTGATTAAAGTTTCCATATGAAAGTAAGTAAGTATGAAAGTATGGATTTTGAGACGACATGCTACTATTGGTATATGCAGATTGCATAACCATGCTTGCTACTTGTGGTGTCTTGGCTCCGCCACACGTAATATTAGTTTAGATTCACCATTGTAGTGCCTATTCCGCCTTAGTGGTGTTGTTTTCCACTACGCGTGGTGTCTATTTTCAGAGTATCTTGTGACCGCACGATGTGTGCCACTGGTGCCCATACCCTAGCTGTGTGCTAGTGTGATTGAGATACTATATTAGAACCGTTGTATGACCCTGATCCAGTCTACAGCCCTGACCATGGCCATAGTTATTATTATCTATACAGAGGATGTGATATGTTGCATGATAACTATGTTGAAATAGCCTAGTCTCCATGTTTTGATGTATAATGTTTTGACAAAGAAAGTATGTATCATGTTTTAGTGTATGAAAGTACGTACAACGTTTTGATGAAGTACGATGTATTTTAAAGTAAGCATGTAAAACGGTTTCCTAAATATGTATGTATGGAAGTATGTTTATTCTGATTTCCAACTATTTTTAAATGGCTAGAATTGTTTTAAAAGCATACCTTACTGAGCTTTTCCCAGAAGCTCACCCCTTCTTTTCTCCCATTTCAGAGTACCTGCAGTGAGATTACTCAGCTATTTACAGAGTACTTGAGTAGCTGGTGGATTCAATGCCTCCCATACTACTTTCAGTACCCGGACAAGTATATCATCAGATTTTTATTTCCATACATGTATATTGTATAGATACTGGATTGTATATAAATACTTTTGAGATGTAATCAATTGTTTTATGAATTATTATGTAAACAATTTGGGAAGTGAATGAAATACCGATGATACTAAGTATGATATGGAAGTTGTAGTTGTAAAAATATAGAGTTGGAAGTAATAAGTTTAAAAAATAAAATCAACTGTTTTGCGAATATAAACTGTGTTTACCTGCAAGGGGATAGGATATATTATAAAAGGTTATGCAGCTAAAATGTTTCGCAAAATTAAATGGTTAAAAGAATAAGTAAAGAAAGAAACGAAGTAACCTACACTGTACAGGAATGTAACCTAAGTAGAAAAATAAGATTTAAAGGAAAAAGTTAGCCCCTATTTTTGCGTTTCCGGGATGTTACAGTTAACGTGGTTTCAAAGTCATGGTTGTCTAGTACTATCAATGTCGGTATTTAACGTGTGATTACATCTCAAGTATTTGTACTTGTCTGGTTATAAATTGTATATACCTGTTATAGCTGTAGTTAAAAAAATTATTGGTATCGGTACAGGTGATACGTAATCAATTACCATGAGTGGTAGAAGAGGTCGGCCACGGAGGCAAGACCGACCCCCTTCACCTTCTCCCCCTCAGCCAGACAGTCTCAGTTCCCGAATGAGGAGATTGGAGCAGAGTGTTCAGGGTATGAGAGAGAGGATCAATGCCCTCACAGCTATGCTTGCCTAGCAGTTTGGGGCACATGCTTCAGATACCGGTGCTACTACGCCCACACCTCCTCCTCTGCCTCTGTCACGCCTCGGAAGTGCGAAAAATAAGGCTAATTTAAAACTTTTTACTCATCAATTCTCAATTAAGAGTGCATTCCTGTGCAGTGTCATACATTATCATATTTATCGTACCTCAGGATCTCATCGCTAGAAATTATATATCATACACATTACTTGATCTCAAGTTAATTAATCCTAATACATCACATACAATGTTATACATCAAGTGTCTGCAATTACAGTAATTGTCTAGGTACATGAAAAGATAAAAGATACCTCAAAATACAATATATGGCCTGGAGCTCAAGTCCTCCACTAGCCACTACTCCGTACGTCGCAGGAAAACCCTTTTTCACTTGAAGAAATCTGGGGGGAAAGAAAACAGGGTGAGCTTCTAAATCGCTCAGTAAAGGGGGGTAAGGGACTCATTTCATAAACCAAAATGCACATCACAAAATATTTATTTGTATGTGAAACTCATTAATCTCATTTGAAAACCATAGCATGAAAGTACTCAAAACGACATTCTCATGTCTCAAAACATGTGAAAACATGAAGTAAAAAGGCTCAGTCTAGAGCAATAACAAAGCATGTGAAAATAATGCGATAAACGCTTCTCAATTAACGTGATAAAATCACTGTAATAATAATGCACGTGGCACAGCCACTAAACACACGTGGCATAGCCACTGATTTAAATTCACACGTGGCATAGCCACTAAACACACGTGGCATAGCCACTGATTTAAATTCACACGTGGCATAGCCATAGCCACTGATTTAAATTCACACGTGGCATAGCCACTGATTTAAATTCACACGTGGCATAGCCACTGATTTAAATTCACACGTGGCATAGCCACTAAACACACGTGGCATAGCCACTAATTTAAATTCACACGTGGCATAGCCACTAAACACACGTGGCATAGCCACTGATTTAAATTCACACGTGGCATAGCCACTGGATAGGGTTTCACGTGGCAACGGCCACCAATTAGGGTTCTCACGTGGCAACGGTCACCAAATAGGGTTTTCACGTGGCAACGGCCACCAAATAGGGTTTCTCACATGACAACGGCCACCAAATGGGGTTTCTCACGTGACAACGGCCACCAAATGGGGTTTCTCACGTGGCAACGGCCATCAAATGGGATTTCTCACGTGGCAACGACCACCAAGTATACGTGGCATAGCCACATAATGGGTTATTCTCACGTTACCAGAACGGAGAAGAATCGGGCTTACATGCTACCAGAGCAATGCCCGGTGTGTACTCAGAATTACACACCTAAGTCTTAATCACATAAGACTAGTTTGCCTTCACGTAGAACTCATAGTGGTTTTTCTCTTATTAAACTCATTTGAAAACCGTTTTGTACTCAACACAAAACATAATAAAATCGAGTTTCAACCGGCAAAGCACGCACACATTTCTCAAATCTCGATATTGCCTTAACATAGAGACCAATTCATTACTCACACAAATTCGACGGTTTATAAAGCAATTTCACACTTAGCTTATAAACGCATAAAATAATGGGCTCCAACCGGCTATAAAAATCGTGTGCAATTGTATCACAACACAACACTCAACATGCTTGTTTTATAAATCACAAATCATGCTATAATAGTTCGCAAATCACATACACAAATGGTTTAGTTTCCCTTACCTCTTTGCACCTCGTATAGTGCAATCATTTCCCCCGTATCACGGACTAGCCTCGCATTCCACTCTGGAACTCCCGAGCTGTCCAAACGATGTTAAAACATCAATACTCAATTATCTCATCAACCTCAATTCTCAAAAAATCGAGCATAATTGCTCATAACACCTCAAATCTCTTGATTCTCGTAACTCTACCCCAAACTACACTCTCATTCACAACATCTCAACGTTCTACATTTCTCATGCCAATTATCTATGCTAATTCACCACATTGTCTAAATTTCTATTTATAGCACAAATTCCCAAAATTGCTAAATATCATTATCACTCCAACCACATTGCAATTTCATCAATCCCTAATCATTTCTCAGCTATTTCAACACAATGACAACCACCATTATCATCAAAATCATCTCAAATATCAAGATCGAGGTTTAGAAATTACCTAAAGCTTGTGAGACGCACAACCCACGCCTCGATTCGATTCGTCCTTCGATTTCCAAGTATGTTGTTCTCCCTTTGATGAGGAACAACTTTCCTTCTTGCCACAACTTCTGATTTGGCCGGAAATGGGTGCTTTGGATGAGTGAGAAAGCTAGGTTTCGGTGAAAATGGGGGTTGGAAGAGAGAGAAAGTGAGATTGCAGGAGAAAAATAGGGGTTCCTTATATAGGCTGAGGGTAGGAGATCGATTTGGCTCTTGATGAGATCGATCTGCATTTGAATTTTTGGGACGATTTAGGCAATTTTATGCCTAGGAGATCGATCTGTCGAGGGGTGAGATCGATCTCTTTATGGCTTTATGAGATCGATTTGCTCCTTGAGGAGATCGATCTTCTCCCAAACAGAATCATTTGGAGATCGATCTCTTCCTCATGAGATCGATCTTCTCTCAAACAGAATCATAAGGAGATCGATCCTCTTCCATTGGAGATCGATCTGCTCCTCAAATTCCTCCTTCCTTGTCATTTTTAACTCACCAGATCGATCTCTCCTTCTCCCAGATCGATCTGTCCTCATAACTTCACACTTATTTTAACACTTAACATATAAATCTTCAATTATCATTCCCACAATTCACTTAGCTCAATAAATTACACTTCAAATTCTTATTACATCATTAAAATATATCTAAAATTCTCAGATCTCACAGCCTCCTCCTCCACAGGCCCCTCAGGCACCTCTGGTAGTTCAGCCTTAGGTACAGATTGGGGTAGATGACAGAGATAAGGTTGGAATGAAAGACTTTCTAAAGATGCACCCTTTAGAGTTTAAGGTTGTGAAGGAACCAGTACGGGCTGAGGAATGGCTAGCAAACTTGAAAAAGATATTTGAGTATTTAGAGTGTACAAATATAGATAGAGTCAGAATGGCCACCTATATGTTGACTGGACAAGTCGGTATTTAGTGGAGAGCCACTAGAACACATTTGAGGTCCCGACACCCATAGATTACCTGGGAGACTTTTTTATCTGCTTTCAGGGGTCAGTATGCACTGCCTGCTGCCTAGTAGAGAATGCAAACAGAGTTTTTGGAGTTATCACAGGGCAGTATGACTGTTGATGAATATGAGAACAAATTCTCTACTCTTATACGGTACGACCTAAAGACAGTCAGAGATGAGCAGCATCGCACGCGAAGGTTTCTATCTGGATTGTGACTAGCCATTTGGGAAAGACTTCTTAGTTTTCATATTATAGAATTTAGTGATGCACTAGAGCGTGCTCAGGATATTGAAAGAGGCCCCGATGTTACTTAGGTCCAGTACGGATTTTGGAGGAAGTCAAAGGGTAAAGGTAAAAGAGTAGAGATCTTGAGATCAGAACCTAGGAGGGGTTAGTTGAAGAGACTGAAGCTTAGCGAGGTTTCTGCGAGGGCTGATAGGCCTGAGACTACTAGTACTACCCTTGTAACCACTCGGAGTCATCCGTTACCTATGAGAAGTTGTAAGGATTGTGGTAAGATGCATAATGGGCCATGTTACTGGCGAGCGGGTGCCTGTTTTAGTTATGGATAGAGGGGACATCTGATTAAGGATTGTCTATCATTGTCGACCCCATAGCCTCGAGATCAGCCACCCCTACCTCCTGAGAGACAGATACAGGTTGCACAAAGGCAAGCCCCCTAGAGACAGACTACAGTGGAAGAGAAGGGTAAGAAGCCTGTCACCCAATGGTGAGTCTTTGCGCTTGACCAGGAGACAGTGGATACCTCATCCGATGTTATCAGAGGTAATCTTCTTATCTGTAATCATCGAGCTAATGTTTTGTTTGATCTTGGATCCACACACTCGTTCATTTCACCTTAGTTTGCAAGATGTCTGCATGTAAAATCTGAACCCCTAGATTTTGTATGTCATATTAGTACTCCCATGCATGAGACACAAATAGTTGATAGCGTGTAGGAACTGTGAAATCAAGGTGGGAGACAGGGTAACGAATGTAGATCTAATCTTACTAAATATGTTTGGTTTTGATGTAATATTTGGAATAGACTGGTTAGCCACTAATAGAATAAGTTTAAACTGCTATACTAAGATTGTAACCTTCTCCCTACCTAATAAATTTGAAATATATTTTGCAGTTAAGAAATGAAACATATGATGCTTTGAAATATGAAATTCCATAAACTCTTTTGATATTTTATTGTTGATGAAGGTTATATAGCCTCTATTTCGGATATGAGCCGAGAACATCCAAGTATACAGGATATACCAGTTGTTTGTGAGTTTCTGGATGTATGTCCTAATGAGTTACCGGGGTTACCACCGGAGAGAAAGCTGGTGTGACGCCCTGGAAACGCGAAAAATAGGATAAATTTAGAACTTTTTTTTCTCATCAAATCATAATTAAGGGTGCATTCCTATGCAGTGTCATACATCATCATACTTGTCATGCCTCAGGATCTCGTCATAAATTAGTATATATCATATCACATCCATTACTCAATTCCGAGTTAATTAATCCTAATACATCCCATACATCATTCTACCACAAGTGTCTGTAAATATAACTCTAGTCTGGATACATGAATATTAAATATATACCTCAATACAAAAAATACGGCCTGGAGCTCAAGTCCTGCACAAGCCTCTAATCCCTACATCACAGGGAACTCACTTCACTTGAAGAAATCTGGAGGGGGAAGAAAAACAAGGTGAACTTATAAATCGCTCAGTAAGGGGGGTAAGGGAACTCAGTTATATAAACCATATCACACATCACAAATATGTATTTGTGTATGAAACTCAGTATACTCATTTGAAATCGTAGCATGAAAGTTCTCAAAACATCATCATCTCATAGCTCATAAATCATGTGAAAACATGAAGGTAAAAAGGCTCAATATAGAGCATTCACAAGCATGTGTAAATATATGCGATAATGGCTTTTCTCGAAATATGTGATAAAAATCACCTCAGTAAATAGCACGTGACAAAGTCACAAAACACGACTCATGTGTAAAACGAGACTAGGCAATAAAACCCATATAAAAATCGTCATGGCACATCAAATATATAATCTCCTCTGGGTGCGTATCCCAGGCATCCTTGTTAGAGGGAACGTCAACAATATGGTCGTATGCATGGTATATTGGACATATATATTACCAGAACAAGGCCCGACCTTACATGCTACCAAAGCAATGCCTCGCCTCATGCACACTATCACGTGGTCCCTGGGTCGATTCCCAGGCAGTCCACTATATCACGTGGTCCCTGGGTCGATTCCCAGGCGGCCCACTATATCGGTGTTACATGCTACCAAAGCAAGGCCTCCCAACGCTATCAAAGCGGAGGAATAATCGGACTTACATGTTACCAGAACAATGCCCGGAATTACATGCTACCAAAGCAAAGCCCGATGTGTATTCAACATGATACGCCTAAGTCTCAATCATTAGCCATTATCATAAAAGAAATCGTCTTCCCTTCACGTAGAACTCATAATGGTTTGTCACTCATAAAACTCATTTAAAACATTCGTGTGTTCAACATAAAAACATATTAAAACCGAGTTCCAAAAGGCAAAACACGCACACATTTTCTCAAATCTCAATATTGCCTTAACGTAGAGCCCAAGTTACTTTTCACGCAAACTCAACGGTTTATAAAGCAATTTCACACTTAGCTTATAAACTTATAAAACAGTGGACTCCAACCGGCTATAAAAATCGTGTGCAATCATATCATGACACAGCACTAAACATGCTTGTATTCTCAAATCATGGTTCATGCTACAAACAGTTCATCAAAACACATACACAAATGGTTTAGTTTTTCCTTACCTCTTTGCACCTCGTATAGTGAAATCGTTTCCCCCGTATCACGGACCAACCTCGCATTCCACTCTGGAACTCCCGAGTTGGCGAAACGATGTTAAAAACATCAATAACCCAACTCAATCGCATTATTGAGCAGACATTTGCTCATATTTTCATTAATATCTCAATCAACTCAATCCTCACAATTTTATCACCATTTATAATCTCGTCCACTACATCTCAACCTTCTACATTTCTCATGCATAATACCTATGCCAAAATCACCTCATTGCCTAAATTTCCAATTTATAAACAAAAATCCCAATTTACCATAAATTGCATAATAACATCTCTACTCCAACCAAATCACAATTTCATCTATTTCTAACCATTTTTTAACTAATTCTTCATAATGCCCATGCTCACAATCATCAAGGATTACTTAAAAATCAAAGATCGAGGTTTAGAGATTACCCAAACTTGTGGAGTGCTCAACTCACACCTCGATTCGATTCGTATTTCGATTTTCCAAGTATGTTGTTCTCCTTTAGATGAGGAACAACTTTCCTTCTTGCCGCAACTCTTGATTTGGATGGCAATGGGCGATTTGGAAGAGAGAGAAAGCTAGGGCTTGGCTGAAATGGAGGTTTGGAAGAGAGAGAAAAGATGAAATGTAGGAAAACACAAGGGTCTTTTTTATAGATGGAGGGTAGGAGATCGATCTGACTCTTGATGAAATCGATCTGCATTTGAATTTGGGGACGATTTGGGGCAATTTTATGTCTCGGAGATCGATCTGTCGTAGGGTAAGATCGATCTCTTATGGTTTTATGAGATCGATCTACTCCAATTATGAGATCGATCTCTAGTTTACAGAATGCTTTATGAGATCGATCTGCTCCTTGAGGAGATCGATCTTCTCCTTGACAGAAACATTTTGAGATCGATTCCTTCCTCATGAGATCGATCTTTTCATTACAGAATCATAAGGAGATCAATCCTCTTCTATTGGAGATCGATCTGTTCGCCTAAATTCCTCCTTCCTTGTCTTTTTTAGCCTACCAGATCGATCTTTTCTTCTCCAAGATCGATCTGACCTCATAGTTTCACACTTTGGTTAAACACTTAACATATAAATCTCCAAATATAATTTCCACAATTCACTACTTTAATTATTTCTCATTCATTACTTATACATTTCACTCAGCTCAGTAATACACTTCAAGTTCATATTACATAATTAAAATATGTCTAAAATTCTTAGATCTTACATCCTCCCCACTTTAAAAAGAATTTGGTCCTCCAAATTCAACTCAACTCATCAAATAGATGGGGGTATTTCTCCTTCATGAGACTTTTCAATTCCCACGTTGCCTCTTCCATTAAGTGATGTTTCCACAAAAATTTCACTAATGGGATGCTCTTGGTCCTAAGTACCTTCTTCTTCCTATCGAGAATCCAAACGGGTTCCTCAGTGTAACTCATGTCCTCTTATATGTCCATCTCTTCATACTTTATGACATAAGAAGGGTCTGGGTGGTACTTCCTCAACATAGACACATGAAAGACGTTGTGTATTCCGAACATCTGTGGGTGTAATGCCAATCTGTAGGCTACCTCTCCCACTCTCTCGAGAATCTCGAATGGTCCTATGTATCGATGACTTAATTTCCCTTTCTTCCTAAATCTCATGATACCCTTACTCGGTGATATCTTCAGAAATACTACATCACCAACATCAAACTTGAGTGGCCATCTACGCACATCCTCGTAGCTTTTTTGTCTACTTTGTACAGTTCGTAACCTCTCACATATGAGTTTCACACTCTGTACAACTTGCTCAACAAGCTCGGGAGCATTTATCTTTCTGTCACTGACTTCTTCCCAAGCTACATGGGATCTACACCTCCTACCATACAGAGCCTTAAAAGGTGCCATTCTAATACTCTCATGATAGCTGTTATTGTAGCAAACTCTGCTAAAGGTATGTGATCATCCCATGATCCCTTAAAATCCATCGTACACGCCCTCAACATATCCTCCCGGGTTTGAATAATCCTCTTTGATTGACTATTTGTCCGAAGATGATAGGCGGTGCTGAAACTCAATCGAGATCCCATGGACTCTTGAAACTGTGTCCAAAATCTGAAAGTAAATCGGGAATCTTTATCATAAGTAATACTCACTGGAGCCCCATGTAATCTAGCTATCTCGCTGACATACAACTCAGCTAAGGCATCCACAGTATCTGTGCTCTTGATGGCAAGGAAGTGGGCACTCTTGGTCAGTCTATCCACTATGACCCGTATCGCATCATGACCTCTCCGAGTCCTTGGTAAGCCCATAATAAAGTCCATGGTGACATGCTCCCATTTCCATGTAGGTACAGGTAAAGACTGTAGTAGTCCTCCGAGCTTCCGATGTTTAGCTTTCACTTGCTGGCATACTAAACATCTGGCCACATACTCTGCCACGTCGCGTTTCATACCACTCCACTAGTACACCTTTCTCAAGTCTCGGTACATCTTAGTACTCCCTGGGTGCATGGTGTATCGCGAGCAGTGAGATTCTCTCAGTACCTGTCTCTTTAGGGTATTATCGTCTGGTACAAAAATTCGTCCTCTAAACCTCAATAGTCCATCCTCATTGATTGTGAGATCCAACTGCGAAGTCTGCTCGACTTGGCTAACCATATCTATCAACCTCTGATCACTGCACTGCCCAGTTCTAATCTGATCCATGATCCTGGGCTCTATTTGCAAGCTAGCCAAAAATCCAATCTATACCTCTTTAACTCTGATCCGAAGTTCGGCAAACTACTCCAGTAAATCTCATTCCCTGATCATCATAGCAGATATCATACTCTTTCTGCTCAAGGCATCAGCAACTACGTTCGCCTTACCCGGATGGTATAGAATTTCGCAGTCATAATCCCTAAGGAGTTCCATCCATCTCCTTTGTCTCATATTTAACTCCTTCTGATCAAAGAGATACCTCAAACTCTTGTGATCAGTGAAGATCTGGAATCTTTCCCCATATAAGTAGTGTCGCCAGATTTTCAAGGTAAATACGACAGTGGCTAACTCCAAATCATGCGTGGGGTAATTTCGTTCATGGTTTTTCAATTGTCGCGATCCATAAGCGACCACTTTTCCATGCTGCATGAGCACACACCCCAATCCTTGATGAGAAGCATCACTATACACCGAAAATCCTCCTGATCCCTCAGGGATAGTTAACACAGGTGCCGCTGTTAATCTCCTCTTTAACTCCTGAAAACTGAGCTCACATTGATCAGTCCATATGAATGGAGTCCCCTTTCGCGTGAGCTTAGCCAAAGGAGTGGCAATCCTGGAAAATCCTTCCACAAATCGTCTATAATACCCTACAAAACCAAGGAAGCTTCGTACTTCTGTAACTGTTCTTAGTCTTTCCCAATCAAGCACAGCTTCTACCTCACTTGGATCCATTGATACTCCTTCCTCTGAAACTATATGTCCAAGGAAAGCTATCTGATCCAGCCAAAAGTCACACTTACTAAGCTTTCCATATAATTGCTTATCTCGGAGCATTTGAAATACTAACCACAAATGCTGTGCGTGCTCCTCATATGACCGAGAGTATACCAGAATATCATCAATAAAGACTATCACAAATTTATCTAGATAGTCTTTGAACACCTCGTTCATTAATCTCATAAATGTTGCAAGGGCGTTCGTCAATCCAAAGGACATCACTAAAAATTCATAATGGCCATACCTTGTCCTGAAAGTCGTCTTCGGAATATCTTCTTCTTTAATCCTCAATTAGTGATAGCACGATCTCAAATCAATCTTATAAAAGATTGAGACCCCTCTCAGCTGATCAAGTAGATCATCAATCCTCGGTAATGGATATTTATTCTTCACCGTGGCTTTACTCAACAGTCGATAGTCTACGCATAATCTGAGACTACCATCCTTCTTCTTAACAAATAAAACTGGTGCTTCCCACGGTGAAACACTAGGTCTAATAAACCCTTGATCCAATAACTCTTGTAGTTGTTTCTTCAATTACTCAAGTTCCACTAATGCCATCCTGTATGGAGGTCTAGAGATCGACTGAGTATCTGGTACCAAATCAATGATAAATTCTAGCTCTCTCTCTGGTGGTAAACCTGGTAACTCATCCGGGAAAACATCCAAAAATTCGCACACCATAGGTATATCCTCAATCCTCGGATGTTCCCGCTCATCATCCGAAATGAGTGTTTCATAACCTTCACACGAACAATCATATTTAATACTCTAAAAAATAATATTAAAATTTCAAATTACTTACTAGAATTCCACATATTCATTTCCTCAATATCTCAACCATACATTGTAAGGTTCAGGTAGGGAGAAAGTTACAATCTTAGTGTAGCAGTCTAAACTCACTCGATTGGTTGCCAGCCAATCCATTCCCAAAATTACGTCAAACCCATGTATATTTAATATTATTTGATCTGCTAACATTACTCTATCTCCCACCTTTATTTCACATCCTCTACAAATTAAATCAGTTCTCTGGGATTCACGCATAGGGGTATTTACATGTAGTATATACTCTAGAGGTTCAAACTTCAAATTTAAACTGCATGCAAAATGCTCTGAAATAAACGAATGCGTGGATCCTGGATCAATTAACACATGAGCCTTATGATTACAGACAGAGAGTGTACCTCTTATAGTTTCTGCAGAAGTGTCTACGGTTTCCTTATCCAGGGCAAACACACGTCCTTGTGTGACGGGTCTCTTTCCTTTCTCTGCAGTAGTGGCCCATCTCTGGGGATTCACTCTCTGAGGCTGCTGTCTGGTAGGCTCCGGAGCATGTGGTATCTGAGGTTGAGGACAGTCCTTCACTCTATGACCCATGTCACCACATCTAAAACATCCACGGATCGACCCAGTACAACTTCCCTCATGCGATCGGCCACAGTCTCTACAAACCCTTATCTCAGGCCTGCCATATCGAGGGGTCTCCTTGATAATAGGATAAGCTCTGGGTCTCTCCAATCTGCCCTTCTGTACCTCAATCCTTCCTCTCCTAAAGGAACCTCTCTGAACATCTGCCTAGGACATCGCTGGCCTCTTACCCTTGTCCCTAGCCATTACTCCAAACTCATTCAGGGATTGTACAGTTTCAATTCCTCTCTCAATCTCTTAGGCTCATCTTAGAGCATCTCCAAACTTAGTAATATACAACCCAATCAATCGATCTCTGATGATGGGCTTCAATCCATACATAAATCTCTCGGTAAGAAGCTCTTCATTCTTGAAGGTTTCTGGATCATATCTCAGCAGAGCGGTAAATCAGCTCTCATAATCATCCACAGACATGTTGCCCTATACCAAACTCAAAAACTCTGATTGCCTCCTTCTCTAGGCAGTTCGTGGTACATATTGGGCTCTAAAGGCTATCTGAAACACTTTCCAACCAATCACATCCTGGTGGGACATCAGAATACCATGGGTAGTACCCCACCAATCTCGAGCTTTCCCTTTCAACATATAAGCACTCATACTGACCCTCTCAGCATCGGTGCACCCTAGATAATCAAATATAACTCTCAACTCCGTCAGCCACTCCTCAGCCTTTGTAGGATCCTTCTTTCCCCTAAATGCGGGTGGATTCATTTTCAAAAAGTCCTTCAGTCGGACCATACTTCTGTCATCAGGCTGAGTGATGGGAGGCACTAGATCCATCTGTACTGGGGGTACGGGAGGTCCTTGTGGTGGTGTAGGAGTAGTACCCGAGGCATTAACTCCAAAGTGTTGCTCGAATAGCGCTGCCATTTGCTCAAAACCTTGCCTCACATCAGTCTCAATCCGATTAAATCGAAAGTTAAGACTCTCTGGTTGTGGGGCAGGTGGCGGAGGGGACTCTGCCTGCCTCCTCGAACGACCTCGTCGTTTACTCATTCTCTATCTCAACTCGTCTCCTATGCGTACATATCAAAATCGATTGAAATCTCAATCCTCAATTTCAATTCATGACCAGAGTTATACAAACACTTGGGATGTATTCTATTTCACTTAACCGACACTGACAGTACTAAACACCCTAAGCTCTGATACCAAGAAAACTCTGTGACGCCCCAAAAACGTGAAAAATATGGCAAATTTAAAACTTTACTTCTCATCAAATCACAATTAAGGGTGCATTCCTATGCAGTGTCATACATCATCATACTTGTCATGCCTCAGGATCTCGTCATAAATTAGTAAATATCATATCACATATATTACTCAATTTCGAGTTAATTAATCCTAATACATCCCATACATCATTCTACCACAAGTGTCTGTAAATAAAACTCTAGTCTAGATACATGAATATTAAATATATACCTCAATACACAAAATACGGCCTGGTGCTCAAGTCCTTTACTAGCCTCTAATCCGTACGTCACAGGGAACTCACTTCACTTGAAAAATCTGGAGGGGGAAGAAAAATAGGGTGAGCTTCTAAATCGCTCAGTAAGGGGGGTAAGGGAACTCGGTTATATAAACCATATCACACATCACAAATATGTATTTGTATATGAAACTCAGTATACTCATTTGAAATCGTAGCATGAAAGTTCTCAAAACATCATCATCTCATATCTCATAAATCATGTGAAAACATGAAGGTAAAAATGCTCAATATAGAGCATTCACAAGCATGTGTAAATATATGCGATAATGGCTTTTCTCGAAATATGTGATGAAAATCACCTCAGTAAATAGCACGTGAAAAAGTCACAAAACACGACTTATGTGTAAAACGAGACTAGGCAATAAAACTCATATAAAACTCGTCATGGCACATCAAATATATAATCTCCTCTGGGTGCACATCCCAGGCATCCTCGTAAGAGGGAACGTCGACAATATGGTCGTATGCATGGTATATTGGACTTATATGTTACCAGAACAAGGCCCGGCCTTACATGCTACCAGAGCAATACCTCACCTCATGCACACTATCACGTGGTCCCTGGGTCGGTTCCCAAGCGGCCCACTATATCACGTGGTCCCTAGGTCGGTTCCCAGACGGCCCACTATATCGGTGTTACATGCTACCAAAGCAAGGCCTCCCAACACTACCAAAGCAGAGGAATAATCGGACTTACATGTTACCAGAACAACGCCCGAACTTACATGCTGCCAAAGTAAGGCCCGATGTGTATTCAACATGACACGTCTAAGTCTCAATCATTAGCCATTATCATAAAAGAAATTGTTTTCCCTTCACGTAGAACTCATAATGGTTTTTCACGCATAAAACTCATTTAAAACATTCGTGTGTTCAACACAAAAACATATTCAAACCGAGTTCCAACCAGCAAAACACGCACACATTTTCTCAAATCTCAATATTGCCTTAACGTAGAGCCCAAGTTACATTTCACGCAAACTCAATGGTTTATAAAGAAATTTCACACTTAGCTTATAAACTCATAAAACAGTGGGCTCCAACCGGCTATAAAAATCGTGTGCAATCATATCACGACACAACGCTAAACATGCTTATATTCTCAAATCATGGTTTATGCTACAAACAGTTCATCAAAACACATACACAAATGGTTTAGTTTTCCCTTACCTCTTTGCACCTCGTATAGTGCAATCATTTCTCCCGTATCATGGACCAGCCTTGCATTCCACTCTGGAACTCCCAAGCTGTCGAAATGATGTTAAAAACATCATTAACCCAACTCAATCGCATTATTGAGCAGACATTTACTCATATTCTCATTAATATCTCAATACAATCCTCACAATTTTATCACCATTCATAATCTCGTCCACTACATCTCAACCTTCTACATTTCTCATGCATAATACCTATGCCAAAATCACCTCATTGCCTAAATTTCCAATTTATAAACAAAAATCCCAATTTACCACAAATTGCATAATAACATCTCTACTCCAACCAAATCACAATTTCATCTATTTGTAATCATTTTCCAACTATTTCATCATAATGCCCGTGCTCACAATCATCAAGGATTACTTAAAAATCAAAGATCGAGGTTTAGAGATTACCCAAACTTGTGGAGTGCTCAACTCACACCTCGATTCGATTCGTCTTTCAATTTCCAAGTATGCTGTTCTCCTTTGGATGAGGAGCAACTTTCCTTCTTGCCGCAACTCTTGATTTGGATGAAAATGGGTGATTTGGAAGAGAGAGAAAGTTAGGGCTTGGTTGAAATGGAGGTTTGAAAGAGAGAGAAAATATGAAATGTAGGAAAACACAAAGGTCCTTTTATAGGGAGGGTAGGAGATCGATTTGGCTCTTGTTGAGATCAATCTGTATTTGAATTTGGGGATGATTTGGGGTAATTTTATGCCTAGGAGATCGATCTGTCGTAGGGTAAGATCGATCTCTTAGTGGTTTTATGAGATCGATCTGCTCCAATTATAAGATCGATCTCTAGTTTACAGAATGCTTCATGAGATCGATCTGCTCCTTGAGGAGATTGATCTTCTCCCTGACAGAAACATTTTGAGATCGATTCCTTCCTCATGAGATCGATCTTTTCATTACTGAATCATAAGAAGATCGATCCTCTTCCATTGGAGATCGATCTGTTCGACTAAATTCCTCTTTCCTTGTCATTTTTAGCCTACCAGATCGATCTTTTCTTCTCCAAGATCGATCTAACCTCATAGTTTCACATTTTGGTTAAACACTTAACATATAAATCTCCAAATATAATTTTCACAATTCACTACTTTAATTATTTCTCATTCATTACTTATACATTTCACTCGGCTCAATAAATTACACTTCAAGTTCATATTGCATAATTAAAATATGTCTAAAATTCTTAGATCTCACAGCTGGAGTTTTCTATTAACTTAGTACCAGATACCCAGCCAATCTCTTAGACTCCCTATAGAATAACACCAGTCGAATTAGAGGAGTTGAAGAAGCAGTTGTAGGAATTGCTAGACAAGGGTTTTATTAGACCCAATGTATCACCTTAGGGAGCTCTGGTTTTATTTGTGCGAAAGAAGGATGATGCCTCCGGTTATGTATAGATTACCGAATATTGAATAAGGCTATGGTAAAGAACAAGTACCCCCTACCCAAAATCGATGATTTATTTGATCAATTGAGAGGGGCTTCAGTATTCTCGAAGATTGTTCTGAGGTCCATCTATCACAAATTGAGAATCAGAAAGGAAGATGTGGCCAAAACAGCATTCAGAACCAGATATGGTCATTATGAGTTTTCGGTGATGCCCTTTGGGCTGACCAATGCCCCTGCTACTTTCATGAGTCTGATGAATGAAAATTTTCAGGATTATCTGGAGCTATTTGTGATTGTCTTTATTGATGATATATTGGTTTACTCTAAGTCCCAGGAGGAACATGAGCAACATTTGAGAACAGTGCTCCAAACTCTTAGGGAGAAACAGTTGCATGGAAAACTGAGTAAATGTGAATTTTGGCAGGAGCAGATACCTTTCCTCGGTCACATTATATCCAAGGACGGGGTGTCAGTTGATCCGTCTAAGGTTGACGCAGTACTCAAATGGGAATAACTGAGGACTATACAGAGATTCAAAGTTTTCTAGGACTGGCGGGGTACTACCGAAGATTTGTAGAGGGATTCTCCAGAATAGCAGCTCCACTGACTAAACTCACGTGTAAAGGAGTTCCTTTTGTTTGGTCAGAAGCATGTGAGCAAAGTTTTCAGGAGCTCAAATGGCGATTAACTACCGCGCCCATCCTGACTATTCCGAGTGGTTTGAGAGGATTCGTGGTTAACTGTGATGCTTCTCACTAGGGTTTGAGATGTGTACTAATGCAGAATGGTCGAGTTATAGCTTATGGTTCTTGACAATTGAAAGACCATGAGCGAAACTATCCCACCCATGATTTGGAGTTAGATGTTGTCACGACCCAAATTACCTAAAAATCAGAGTAAATTTTTCGCTTTTTTTTCATTTATTATTTAATTCTTACCTTTCTCTCATTGTGACCATCCTACCAAACAGTTAGGCTATGATTCGGTGTTAGTCACCTCACACTATCACCAATCCATTTCCATAATTTCATTCAATATCAGAGTTTACTATCATTTAACTTTAAATAAATACATACCCAATGGTATTTTTAACCCTACATCCCCGACATCATATCTATTTATAGTACTGTGCATTACATATTTAGATACAAAATTATACAAATGTGTATACCTGTCTCTCGATGGGAAGCAGCGGATACCAAGTATGCAAGTCCTCAGCCGCTCAATAACTATTGCTAGTGCTCTAAAAAGATGTGAAAATAAGGGGGATGAGCAAACCACACGCTCAGTAAGGCAATTATGCAAGTAAGTAGATAGCTCCACTATCTACATGCTCATAATGCCATGCCCTTAAATCCATTTCTTTTCATTTAAAACTCAAGCACAAAATCGTTCATATTTCAATGTCATAGTTTATCCAATATTATTTGTGCATATATAAATCATGTAATTCATGCATTCATAGCATTTTATGTGACATCCTTAAATCATAATTAGCGTGAAGTAAAACAAGATCATGCATTCTTTCATGTCACGTAAGGCAAATCATGAATTTCAAATGAAAGCATGGAAAACCATCATGCTACTGCATTCAAATCATTTTATTAAAAATGCAGTATAAAATAACCCCATCCAGGTCAATTATCTCATAAGTAAATCTCAAATTCATAAAATAAGTCATTAAAATTCATGATAAATCATCGATTATAAAACCACATTTCTTTTAGGGTCACATATCATAAAATCATAAAATCGGGGGCCTGACTCCTCCCTCGGGTCTACCCTGGTCTATCGACCAATAGTTATATCATGTGAGATATGTAATTGATTATATCAGTAACATCGAGGACAATGGCTATATCCTAGTGATCCCTGGCAACACGGTACCTAGTGTGTGGGGTATCACACCTGAAACGGGAGGTGGGTCGTCCTACCCGCCAGAACAGCATAACACCAGGATTGCGAGGGCAAGGCTTGCTGCCTCGTGGCTAATGCCACTCCACTCCAACAATCCCCACGGTACAGCGTACTCCGCGTGAATACACGGTACAACGTACTCTGTGAACCCAAGCTCAATCAGGGGTGCCTGCAATAGGTCTTATCCACCCATATCATCTCTGTCTCAATATGCACGTGTGAGCATATCATCTCACTGTGACACATAGTCTACAAGAGGCTCCAACACGGCTATGTGCATGTCATATAAATCCCTGTGCGAGCAAAGCTCTAGCACGGCTCCATGCATATTCATGATATCAGAAAATCTCGTGCGAGCGAAGCTCTAGCACGGTTTCATAAAAATTAGTAAAATCTACGTACGAGCAGCGCTCCAATACGACTTAAACTGATTATAAATTCAAGTAAATTCCACGTACGAGCAATGCTCTAGTACGGATATGTGTAAAAACTCAGTGGAAACCTCGTACGAGAAAAACTCCAGTACGACATTCAAATGAATTATAAAAACCATATAAAACTTTGTGCGAGCAACGCTCCAGCACAAATGAATGCTCAAGTAAATCAAATCTCGTGTGAGTTACACTCCAGCACGGCTTTATGCATAATTAAATCAAATCTCGTGCGAGTTACACTCCAACACGGCTTTTATGCAATATCATATCAAAACAGGATGCGAGCTAAGCTCCAGCATCTCTCATGCATGTCAAATCATAAGAACTAGTGCGAGCAATCGCTCCAGCACCATTTTATGCATACCACGTCAAAACAAGTCAAAACATGTTAAAACAGAGTGCGAGCTAGGCTCCAGCAGCTCTCATTTCACAATAATAAAAATCAGTGCGAGCACCATGCTCTAGCACATTTCATGCATATGATGTCACACAAGTAGGTGCGAGCAAGCGCTCAAGCACATTTATGCACAATCACAAACGCAGATATAGTGCGAACTACGTGTCGGCACTATCTGTTTCCATATAAACTTGATAGTTAGCCGTTTTCCAAAGAAATTTCATTTAAATATAAATAACACCTACGTAGTGTTATCTTGTGAAATTTATACAATTACTGGCCAATCTACCAATTTGCTTTGATTAAAACCAATAAAATCCCTTAAATCAAAAATTTCCTTAAATCATGCATTTCATGCATGTCATGCTTTCACCTTCCTTAGGTGAACTTCCCTCAATACGGGTAAAATAGTCTTTTCACCTATTTCGATCCTTAAAATCATTCAAACCATTTTTAGGATCATTATACAATATCAATGTATACATACATATTCAGCATACAGAAAAGCTATTAAAATACACGTAGCTACCTCTAGCTACTCACACAATTCCCTTACCTCATTTTTCTGTACAGTCTGACCTTTCCTCTGATGACTCGTCACGTAGTCCGATTTGCTCCAAATCCAATCAAATCTCTGGAACTACGGATACACATTCATCAGGTCAAATACAATACAATTTAATTGTATTTCATTTTTTCTAGGCTTAATTTAAATCATTAGGCCCGTTTACCCATATTGGGCCCGATTGCACCTTAATGGGCCTTAATCGGACTTAAGCCCGCTTACCACACTTTATCGAGGCCTATTGGGCTCATTGGGCCCATCAGTGTTTATTTAGCCTCGTTCTAAATTCTCGGATATCTCAATTTAATATTTACGACAATTTATCCAATTTTTCAGAATATAATCCATTAAACGCGAAAATTAAATCCGTAATTCATCAACACGGATAACGATGCAAATTGTCACAAATAAGGGTTACTTACTTAAGATTCCATGATCGTACATAAATCGAAGCTATCTCGAGCTCTCGATGGATGCTAATTATCGAGCTACACAATTTAAATATTTTTTTCTGGTAAATTGTCAGTCGGATATTAATCAAATTAAATATTTTGAAATTTAAATCGGTCAATTCGACCACTAACCGACTCACCCAAAGCTCGATTGCATCACTGAAATTTTCTCCAATTTTTTCTTTTTTTCTTTTTCCCTTTTTCTTCCTTTTTCCTTTTCTTTTTTGGCTGAACCGGTTCGGTCCGATTCGGTTCAACCCGGTTCAGACCGTCGGTTCCGTCCAGTTCGATCGATTCAGTGCCTTGCCGGCCAGTTCTCCGTCGGTTTCTGTCACCAGTGGCTCCTCTAGGTCGTCCGATGCACGAATCTGCCCTCAGTTTCGCCCGAGGTGGCCGAAAAGTGGCCGATCCGACCCTTCTCCCCTCGACGTCGGTACCGATTCTGTTTCTTACCATTTTTCGGTGCTAGCCGCAGCCTCACCGGTCGATTCAGTCGTCGTGCAATTGGTCTCCGCGTGGGCTACCTTCGACTGTCGGTGGTCGGGCCTAGATCGGCGCCGACCACCGGATTTTCTTCTCCCTCTCTCGGTTCTGTTTTTGATTTCTTTTCGACCGCCGATCGCCGTTTCGTTCGGGCCGTTAGTGCCGGCGGTAGCCACCTCTCAGCTGGCTTCCTCGGCACCTTGCCTAGGCCACCGCCGACCGCTCCGTCCGGTGAGCAGAGGTCGATTTTCGTTTGCTTCCTCAGAAAATCGCGTTTCACGATTTTCTGTTTTCTTTTTTTATTTTTACTTATTTTATTTATAATTTATTTTTAATAATATTTTATTCATTAAAATATTATTAAATATCCAAAAATATCTTTAAAAAATCCTATTTAATTCATTTAATCTGTAAATAAATTTCTCAGTCCGATTTTACCTTTTTGGTATAATTTTTGATTATTTTTGGGATTATTTTTCGAAGTGAAAATCTCGGTTTATTCCAATAAATTCATATCTTGATCAATTTAATCCGAAATTTAATTATTTCTTCGTTATTGATCAAGATTTCTCAATCCCATATTTTTAATTAAATTTTCTCGTCACGATAAATACCGAATTTCGATCTTTTGACCGTTTTTACCCTTGCACGTGTTCGAGAATTCCATTTCAATCCTTTTGCATTTTTAAATGCACTCGAAAATTTCTATTCATTCCATTTGCTATTACGATAATAATCGGGTCTTATAGATGTTGTGGTATTTGCTTTGAAGATTTGGCGGCACTACCTGTATGGTGAGAAATTTCAAATCTTCACTGACCACAAGAGCTTGAAGTATATATTTGATCAGAAGGAGCTTAACATGAGACAAAGACAGTGGTTAGAGCTCCTTAAGGATTATGACTGTAAGATTGTGTATCATCTAGGTAAGACGAACGTGGTGGCAAATGCTCTCAGCAGGAAGGGTATAGTGTTGCATATGATGGTCAGAGAATGGGAGCTATTGGAACAGTTCGTCAGATTTCAAATTAATGTTGAAGAAGCGGAGGTTGGATTTATGGCTAGCCTGTGGATTGAGCCCAACATTTTTGATCAAATTAGAATGTGGCAAAGAAATGATCAGAGGTTACTTGATATAGTTAGCCAAGAAGAGCAAGCTTCATAGTCAAATTTTATGGTCAGTGATGATAAGCTGTTGAGGTTCAAGGGCCGAATCTGTGTTCTGAGCGATGATGCCCTGAGACAACAGATTTTAAGAGAGTCTCACTACTCCCGCTACACCATGCATCCAAGCAGTACCAAAATGTATCATAATCTACCAAAGGCGTATTGGTGGATTGGTAAGAAGCGAGATGTAGTAGAATTTGTGGCCAGATGTTTGGTATGTCAACAGGTTAAGATTGAGCATCAGAAGCCCGCATGATTTCTTAAGCCATTGGCAGTGCCTACGTGGAAATGGGAGCACATCACGATGGATTTTATAATGGGATTACCACGAACCCGAAGAGGTCAGGACGCAATCTGGGTAATAGTTGACAGATTGACTAAAAGTGCCCACTTCTATACAGAGATTGGATTTTACATGTATATTGTACAGAGACTGGATTTTATATAAATACTTTTGGGATGTAATCAGTTGTTTTATGGATTATTATGTAAACGATTTGGGAAGTGAATGAAATGTCGGTGATACTGAGTATGATATGGAAGTTGTAGTTGTAAAAATATAGAGTTGGAAGTAATAAGTTTAAGAAATAAAATCAACTGCTTTGCAAATATAAACTGCGTTTACCTGCAGGGGGATAGGATATATTATAAGAAGTTATGCTGCCAAAATTTTTGGCAAAATTAAATGGTTAAAAGAATAAATAAAGAAAGAAATGAAGTAATCTATACTATACAAGAATGCAACCTAAGTAGACAAATAAGATTTAAAGGAAAAAGTTAGCCCTTATTTCTGCGCTTCAGGGGCGTTACAAAAAGTTCACATCCCCAGCATTACTGTACATTATTTAGATACAAACGAGTATATGTAGCTATGTTTTACTAAAAATTATGTCAGTGAATGAAGGGACACTGAAAGATATGGTCGATTGGTATTACAACCATATAGGCAGATGAAAATGAACTGTTTCTCATGGTCGTAAAGATAGGATCGAGAGATTTAGTGAACCCCTATTTAAATGTACACCTTATAATTTCACTGAGAATTTTTTAGTCTGCTTCGTAAGATTTGAGCGGGACATGGAAGCAATGATGGTATTATTTGGTCAAGTGATAGCAGTACATTAATAATGATGGTGATTAAAGTATTGACTGTGACTGAGAGAAAGATGGAGACAATTTCAGAAAGTATTATATTATTGTATATTGGAGTCAAAATTCAAACGTGATGGAAAACTGGAATAAATGAATTAGAAGAATTTATATGGATTTGTTGGGTACGATTATAAACCTAATAGAGGAAACTTCAAAAGTTTAAGCCTCCGTTTTTTTTAATAAGGTTAAAAATTCAGTGTTTCAGAGGGTTGGATGAATGAGATAGAAAAGTTTGATGATTTTAGAAGTAACTCTACCGAGAAAGTTACTTTGCAGTTTTGTGGTAAAGAATTGGGAAAGTTATACGGACTTCTAAAGTGCACTACCATAAAAAAAAGTAGCATTGCAGCATCAGTAATCGAAATAGAAAGTCGAGCTCGGAGGGAAAACCCCTGAATTAATTCGAGAGCCGACATCAGAGAATTACATGAGATATATTTTGAAGGCCCTTAGACGGCAGCAATTTTGGATGAAATAAAGTGGCAATTATAGCTTAAATGATTGAATCGGACATAAGAAGACAAGTCCGGGAATGAATATGAAATTAAATAGATTTGAAAAGAGTGAAAATCCGGATAAGTAGAGATGTGAAACAGAAGAAGTCAAGGAAACTCGTAGGATGTAATGGGATCCTCAGTCGAGTTGAGTTAGGTCCACCAGATGTTATTTTGATGGAGCAGTGCACAAGGCACAACTATGAGAATATGAGATATATACTCTCGAGGTTACTAAGAAAATGAAAAGGTCTTTAGACTGACAGAAAAGCTATGTACTAATGAAACAGTGAGAGTTATAGAGTAAAGTCACTGTAACTGAAAGGATGAATTACAGAACTAAAAGTATAAGTGAAGGTCACACTGTTTACAAGATTGATAAAGTTAGGGTGTGTTTGGAGTAAAAAGACATCCTAGTAGACAAAGGGATTTCTGACACGTATTCGGATGATCTAACAGAGTTACCACTAAACTGAAAGGTGAAGTTCTGAAATTGATTTAACACCTGACATCGAATTAATTATTCAGACCACTGTACTCAGTGGTTTTAATTGAATTAGAAATGCTAAAGAAGTAAATACAAGGATTGCATGAAAAGGAGATTATCGGACCAGATGATCCACATTGGAGTGTACAAGCATTAATTGTTAAGAAGATTATGAGATTTCTGGGTCACTTTGTATCAAAAACGAGAGTCAATTGGATCCTCCCAAAATCGAGGTTACAGACCTGTGGGAAAGACCCAAGCTATTAAGAATTCAGAATTGTAAGAATATAAAGAGACTTTGGAACGTGAAATATGTTTCGAATCTAAGGATTGTGATTTGTATGTGCCATGTTTTGAATGCGAGACTTAATTGGAATAAGGAAAAAGTTTTGTTATAATTGATGTACGAAACGAGACAAGTTTGAAACGTGATAGATTCTGAATACAAGTTACATTGGAATAAGAGGTGTATGCGAGGTAAGAATATCTTTGGTATGTGAAGTGATTCAGATCAAGTGATATGAATTGAGAATGAGTTGTGACAAAAGGATAAACGCAAAATTGCGATAAGCCTTGGTATCCTACTTCTTATTGAGACTGAACCTTGAACCCTTATATCCATAACCAGTCATGTGGTCACGTCTGATGGCTAATAAAGGCATTTCGAAATACCTCCCCGCCTGAGAGACTTGACAGCGTCTAGAAGGACCTATAACCTATAAATTGAAATTGACAGTCGTCGTATTCACGTTTGAAGTCAAGATACCATTACTTGTGCGGTGAAAAATTATGAAATTCTCTGAATTAAGAAGGTTTAAATGTTAAATTTCACAAAGGTCGTCTAATACAAGAAAAAAGGGAATGACTCGGGTTAGTGCTTTGAGCATAAATGATTTCGGGATGGCGTTATGTATATTGGTTAGGGACATGAGTTATTGAATTATTGTGGACCTCGACTTGAATGTGGTCATTCCTTATCATTGACATTCGTCGCATGGTGGCTAGCCTGAGAGTTAAACTTGGACTTGATTGATCGAATCAAACAGCCATAGCGAAATGATAAATATTGTATTGATGTGGCTAGTCTGACCAGATGGATGCTACATCTAGCTTGAGTATTAGTACTGATAATTTATTGAGATTTAGAAGCAGAACTGGGTACCTTATGATCTATAGTAAAGGAATTGATGCTGTCCGAGGCTCATTTATAGAGATATAACTGAGAGTGTGACTAAATGTCGTACACCGATTGGATGGGCGAAGTGGGTGAAAAGAAGAAAATTGTTTCCGATTTGGTTCAACAAGCTTCTAAGGAAGTACAATTAAGTTGTGGGAAACTAGGAACAGCTCAAGCAGGTAAAAGAGAGTTATACTGACCAAAAACGAAAACTTTTGAACAATTTCAGTAGGAGAATTGATGTTCTGAAAGTTTCTCCTTCCAATAGTATAATGAAATTTGGAAAGAAGGGACAACTATGTCCCCGTTATATTGGAGCTTTCAAGATCTTAGACCTAATGGAAGACCAAGCTTACATACTGGCGTTACCGCCAGAGTTATAAATATTACCTAATGGAAGACCAAGCTTACATACTGGCGTTACCGCCAGAGTTATAAATATTCGATAATGTCTTCCACGTTTCAATGCTACACAAGTATCACCCGAAACTGACGCATATGAGTAAGTGTGAACCACTGGAATTGAAAGAGGATATGACGTATATGGAGAAACCGATACAGATCTTGGATAAGAAAGAGAAAGCATTATGGTTTAAGATAATTCCTTTACTCAAGGCGTTGTGGCAGTATCATATTTCGGGAGAGGCTACGTGGGAATTGGAAAGCTTAATGCAAGAGAAATACCTATACTTATTTGAAAACTGAAGCAATTTTAAATTTGGGGACCAAATTTCTTAATGTGGGGAGAATGTAAACTCCACAAAAGTTTCATGTACCCAATTTAAATGTTGAAAACTAATCATATATATATATATATATGAGCAAGATTTATGTATTCATATTCCGCCATGATTAGGTAAGTACCGATATTGGACTAAATACATAGTAAATAATGTTTGATAAATTATTAAGTGTATAAGTATATAAGTGTTTATATATATCTATATATATATATATATATATATATAATGGAAATGGCTGGAGTTAGTAAGATGAATGATGGCATGGCAGAGTGTGACGCCCCGGAAACGCGAAAAATAGGGCAAATTTAAAGCTTTTTCTATATCATTACACATATCTAAGTGTATTCCTGTATAATGTCCTGCGTCAATATTTGTATATATATATATATATATCATAAAACCACACCTCAGGATCTAATCATCACATAATTAAATAGATCACATCAGATACATTCCTTAACTCAGATTGAATTATCCTAATACATCTCATACATCATAGTACATCAAGTGTCTGTAAATACAATTATAGTCTGGTTACATGAAATAATAAAATGTACCTCAAGTACAAGATGTGGCCTTGAGCTCGAGTCCTCCACTGGCCACTAATCCGTACGTCGCATGAAAATTCTCTTCACTTGAAGAAATCTGGGGGAAAGATAAAACAGGGTGAGCTTCTAAATCGCTCAGTAAGAGGATAAGGGATTCATTAATAAGAAAATGATTTGCACAGCACAATCATTTTGTTTTACGTGATAAACTCAATAAACACAGTGGAAAATGTAGCATGAATAGTTAAAACATCATCTCAAAGCTTAAGTAAAAACATGATAATAAATGGCTCAATTCAAGGTTACAAGCATGTAGAAATCAAGATGCGATAATGGCTTTTCTCTTTAAAACGTGATAAAAATCACTGCAATAGTAATGCACGTGGCACAGCCACTAAATAAAATCTACACGTGGCACAACCACTAATTAAAATCCGCACGTGGCACAGCCACCAAACACACGTGGCACAGCCACTGATTTAGATTCGCACGTGGCACAGCCACCAAATACATGTAGCACAACCACTGATTTAGATTCTCACGTAGCACAGCCACCAAATACTCATGGCACAACACTGATTTAGATTCGCACATGGCACAACCACCAAATACACGTGGCACAGCCACTGATTTAGGATTCACAGGTGGTAGGTAACCAATGCTACCAGAGTCGATGTCATCTTATGTTACCAGAACGGAGGAATATTGAACTTACATGCTACTAGAGCAATGCCCGATGTGTATTCAAAATGACACACCTAAGTCTCAATCAATAGTCATTATCATAAAAATAGTTTTGCCTTCACGTAAAGCTCATAATGGTTTTTTTCTCATAAAACTCATTTCAAACCGTTTTGTACTCAACACAAAACATGTTAAACCAAAGCTTCAACCAGCAAAACCACGCACACATTTCTCAAATCTCAGTACGCCTTAACGTATGGCCCAAAACACTTTTCACATTTTAAACACAAAATGGTTATAAAACATTTTCACATATAGTTTACAACTCATAAAAGTTAGGCCCCAACCGGCGATAAAATCGTGTGCAATTCTCATTCACAACACATAAAACATACTTGTTTTCTCAATCGAAAATCATGCTACAATATTATCACAAAACACATACACAAACGAGTTTAGTTTTCCCTTACCTCTTTACACCTAGTATAGTGCAATCGTTCCCCCGCATCATGGACTAGCCTCGCATTCCACTCTGGAACTCTCGAGCTGTCCAAACGATGTTAAAACGTCAATATCTCGACTCAATTTCATTATCGAGCATACATTTGCTCATATTTCTCACTAACACCTAAATCTCTCAATTCTCATAACTCTATCACCCTTCACAATCTCATCCACTACATTTCCAATCCTACATTTATTGTGCACAAAAATCCATGCCGATATTCATCTCATTGCCTCATTTTCAATTTATAGCCCAAAACTCTCAAAATTACCACAAATTGCATAATAACATCTCTACTCCAATGAAATCATAGTTTCATCAATCCCTAATCATTTCCCAACTATTTCATCACAATGTCCATGTCCACAATCACTAAAGATTACTTTAAAATCAAGGATTGAAGTTTAGAGATTACCCAAACTTGTGGAATGCTCAACTCACACCTCGATTCAATTCATCCTTCGGTTTCCAAGTATATTGTTCTCCTTTGGATGAGGAACAACTTTTCCTCTTGCCACAACCTTCGATTTGGACAGAAATGGGGACTTTAGAAGAGAGAGAAAGCTAGGGTTCGGCTGAAATAGAGGTTGGAAGAGAGAAAAAAGATGAAATGCAGGAAAACACAGGGGTATTTATATAGGCCGAAGGTAGGAGATCGATCTGGCTCTTGATGAGATCGATCTGCATTTGAATTTGGGGACAATGTGGGGAAATTTTATGCCTAGGAGATCGATCTATCGTGGGGTGAGATCGATCTCTTAATGGCTTTATGAGATCGATCTGCTCCAATTATGAGATCGATCTCTAGTTTACAGAATGCTTCATGAGATCGATCTGCTCCTTGAGGAGATCGATCTTCTCCTTAACAGAAACATTTTAAGATCGATTCCTTCCTCATGAGATCGATCTCTTCATTATAGAACCATAATGAGACCGATCCTCTTCCATTGGAGATCGATCTGCTTGCTTAAATTCCTCATTCCTTATCATTTTTGACATACCAGATCGATCATCTCTTTTTCAAGATCGATCTGGCCCCATAGTTTCACACCTTAACAAAAAATCTCATTTATAACTCATTCATCACTTAAAATTTCATTCCATACCACCTCAATATATGAGTACATCATATTTAGTTCAATCAATTACACTTCATGTTCTCATTACATAATTCAATGTGTAAAATTCTCAGATCTCACATCCTCCCCACCTTAAAAAGAATTTGGTTCTCCAAATTCCACTCAACTCGTCAAATAGATGGAGGTATTTCTCATTCATGAGACTTTCCAATTCCCATGTTGCCTCGTCAATTGAGTGATGTTTCCACAAAACTTTCACTAATGGGATGCTCTTGGTTCTAAATACCTTCTTCTTTCTATCGAGAATCCGGACGGTTTCTTCAGTGTAGCTTATGTCCTCTTGTATGTCCATCTCTTCGTACTCTATGACATGAGAAGGGTCCGGGTGGTACTACCTCAACATAGACACATGGAAGACGTTGTGTATTCCAGACATCTGTGGGGGTAATGCCAATCTGTAGGCTACCTCCCCCACCCTCTCAAGAATCTCAAAGGGGCCTATGTATCGAGGACTCAATTTCCCTTTCTTTCCAAACCTTATAATACCCTTACTCGGTGATATCTTCAGAAATACTGCATCACCAACATCAAACTTGAGTGGCCATCTACGCACATCCACGTAGCTTTTCTGTCTACTCTGTGCAGCCTGTAATCTCTCACATATGAGTTTCACACTCTGTACAACCTGCTCAATAAGTTCGGGAGCATTTATCTTTCTGTCACCCACTTCTTCCTAAGCTACAGGGGATCTACACCTCCTACCATATAGAGCCTCAAAAGGTGTCATTCCAATACTTGCATGATAGCTATTATTGTACGCAAACTCTGCTAGGGGCAGGTGATCATCCCATGATCCCTTAAAATCCATCGTACACGCCCTCAACATATCTTCCAGGGTCTGAATAGTCCTCTCTGACTGACCATCTGTCTGAGGATGATAGGCGGTACTAAAACTCAATCGAGATCCCATGGACTCCTAAAATTGGGTCCAAAATCTGAAAGTAAATCGAGAATCTCTATTAGAAGTAATACTCATTGGAGCCCCATGTAATCTAGCTATCTCGCTGACATAAAACTCAGCTAAGGCATCCACAGTATCTGTGCTCTTGATGGCAAGGAAGTGGGCACTATTGGTCAGTCTATCCACTCTGACTTATATCGCATCACAACCCCTTCGGGTCCTCTGTAAACCCATAATAAAGTCTATGGTGACATGCTCCCATTTCTATGTAGGCACAAGTAAAGGCTGTAGTAATCCTCCGGGCTTCTGATGCTCAGCTTTCACTTGCTGGCATACTAAACATCTGGCCACATACTCTACCACGTCTCGCTTCATACCACTCCACTAGTACACCTTTCTCAAATCTCGGTACATCTTAGTACTACTTGGGTGCATGGTGTATCACGAGCAGTGAGATTCTCTCAGTATCTGTCTATTTAGGGTATCATCGTTCGGTACACAGATTCATCCTCTGAACCTCAAAAATCCATCCTCACTGATTGTGAGATCCGACTGAAAAGTCTGCTCAGCTTGGCTAACCATATCGATCAACCTCTGATCACTGTGCTGACATTTCTAATCTGATCCATGATCCTGGGCTCTATTCGCAGGCTAGCAAAAAATCCAGTCTCTACCTCTTTAACTCGGATCCGGATTTCGGCAAACTGTTCCAGTAAATCCCATTCCTTGATCATCATAGCAGATATCATACTCTTTCTGCTCAGGGTATCAGTAATTACATTCACCTTACTCGGATGGTACAAAATCTCATAATTCTTAAGGAATTCCATCCATCTCCTTTGTCTCATGTTTAACTCCTTCTGATCAAATAAATGCCTCAAACTCTTGTGGTCAGTGAAGATCTAGAATCTTTCCCCATATAAGTAGTGCCGCTAGATCTTCAAGGCAAATACCACAATGGTTAACTCCAAATCATGCGTGGGGTAATTCCGCTTATGGTCTTTCAACTGTCGCGATCCATATGCGATTACTCTTCCGTGCTGCATAAGCACACACCCCAATCCTTGATGGGATGCATCACTATAAATTGAAAATCCTCCTGATCCCTCAGGAATAGTCAACCCAGGTGTCACTGTCAATCTCCTCTTTAATTCCTAAAATTTGAGCTCACACTGATCAGTCCATATGAACGGAGTCTCCTTGCAAGTGAGCTTAGTCAAAAGAGCGACAATCTTGGAAAATCCTTCCACAAATCTTCTGTAATACCCTGCCAAACCAAGGAAGCTTCGTACTTCTATAATTATCCTCGGTCTTTCCCAATTAAGCACAGCCTCTACTTTACTTGGATCCACTGATACTCCTTCCTCTAAGACTATATGACCAAGGAAAGCTATCGAATCCAGCTAAAACTCACACTTCCTAAGCTTTCCAAATAATTGTTTATCTCGGAGTATCTGAAGTACTAACCACAAATGCTATGTATGTTCCTCATATGACCAAGAGTATAGCAGGATATCATCAATAAAGACTATCATAAATTTATTTAGATAGTCTCTGAACACCTTGTTCATTAATCTCATAAAGGCTGCAGGGGCATTCGTCAATCCAAAGGACATCACTAGAAATTCATAATGGCCATACCTTGTCCTGAAGGTCGTCTTCGAAATATCTTCTTCCTTAATTCTCAATTGGTGATAGCTCGATCTCAAATCAATCTTAGAAAAGACTGAGGCCCCTCTCAGCTGATCAAGTAAATCATCAATCCTGGGCAATGGGTATTTATTCTTCACCGTGGCTTTATTTAATAATCGGTAGTCTACGCATAATCTGAGACTACCATCCTTCTTCTTAACAAATAAAATGGGTGCTCCCCACGGTGAAACACTGGGTCTAATAAACCCTTGATCCAGTAACTCCTGTAGTTGTTTTTTCAATTCCTCAAGTTCCACTAATGCCATCCTGTATGGAGGTCTAGAGATCGGCTAAGTATCTAGTACCAAATCAATGGTAAACTCCAGCTCTCTCTCTGGTGGTAAACCTGGTAACTCATCTGGGAAAACATCTAAAAATTCACACATCACAGGTATATCCTCAATCCTCGAATGTTCTCGATCATCATCTGAGATGAGTGTTTCATAACCTTCACATAAACAATCATATTTAGTACTCTCAAGAGCAACATCAAAATTTCAATTTGCTTACAAAATTTCATATGTCTATTTACTCAATATTTCAAATGTACACTGTAAGGTTTAGGTAGGGAGAAAGTTACAATCTTAATGTAGCAGTCTAAACTCACTCGATTGGTTTTCAGCCAATTCATTCCCAAAATTACATCAAACCCATGCATATTTAATATTATTAGATCTGCTAACATTACTCTATCTCCCACCTTTATTTCACATTTTCTACAGATCAAATCAGTTCTCTAGGATTCATGCATAGGGGTATTTACATGTAGTATATACTCTAGAGGTTCAAACTTCAAATTTAATTTACATGCAAAATTCTCAGAAATAAACGAACGCGTGGACCCTGAATCAATCAACACATGAGCCTTATGATTACAGACAGAGAGTGTACCTCTTATAGTTTCTGCAGAAGTGTCTGCGGTTTCCTTAACTAATACAAACACACATCCCTGTGTAACAGGCTTCTTTCCTTTCTTTGCAGTAGTAGCCCATCTCTGGGAATTCACTCTCTGAGGCTGTTGTCTAATAGGCTCCGGAGCATGTGGTCTCTGAGGTTGAGGGCAGGCTTTCACCATGTGACCCATGTCTCTATATCTAAAACATCCATGGATCAACCCGATATAACTTCCCTCATACATTTGGCCACAATTTTGACAAACCCTTATCTCAGGCCTGACATCTCGAGGGGTCTCCCTAATGATAGGATAAGCTCTGGGTCTCTCTAATCTGCCCTTTTGCACCTTAATCCTTCTTCTTCTGAAGGGACCTCTCCAAACATCTGTTTGGGAAATCACTGACCTCTTGCCCTTATCCCTATTCACCGCTCTGAGCTTATTCTAGGATTGTACCATCTCGATCCCCCTCTCAATCTCTTGTGCTCGTCTCAAAGCATCTTCAAACTCAGTAATACATAGTCGTATCAATCTATCTCTGATGATGGGCTTCAATCCATACACAAATCTCTCAGTACAAAGCTCTTCATTCTTGAAGGTCTCTGGGTCATGTCTCAATAGTGCGATAAATCGGCTCTCATAATCGTCCATAGACATATCGTCTTGTACCAAATTTAAAACCTCTGCCTGCATTCTTCTCTGAGCAACTCGTGGTACAAATTGGGCTCTAAAAGCCACTTGAAACTCTTCCCAGCTAATCACATCCTGGTTGGATATCAAAATACCTTGGGTAGTACCCCACCAATCTCGCGCTATCCCTTTCAACATATAGGCACCCATACTGACCCTCTCAGCATCAATGCATCCGAAATAATCAAATATAACTCTCAACTCAGTCAGCCACTCCTCAGCCTATGTAGGATCCTTTTTCCCTCTAAACGCGGGCGGATTTATTTTCAAGAAGTCCTTCAGTCGAGCCATACTTCTGTCATCCGACTGAGTGACGAGAGGCACCGGGTCCATCTATACTGGGGGCACGTGAGGTCCTTGTGGTGGTGTAGTACCCGAGGCATTAACTCCAAAATGTTACGTGAATAGTACTGCCATTCACTCAAAACCTTACCTCACATCGATCTCAATTCGGTTAAATCGAGAGTTAGGACTCTCTGGTTATGGGGGAGGTGGTGATCTCAATTCGTTTCCTACGCGTACATATCAAACTTGATTGCAATCTCAATTCTCAAATTCAGTTCATGACCAGACTATTACAGACACTTGGGATGTATTCTATTTCACTTAATCGACACTGATAGTACTAGACACCCTAAGCTCTGATACCAAGAAAACTCTGTGATGCCCCGAAAACGCAGAAAATAGGGCAAATTCAAAACTTTTTCTATATCATTACACATATCTAGGTGTATTCCTGTACAGTGTCCTGCATCAATATTTGTGTATATATATATATATATCATAAAACCACACCTCAGGATCTAATCATCACATAATTAAATATAACACATCACATACATTCCTCAACTCAGATTGAATTATCCTATTACATCCCATACATCATAGTACATCAAGTGTCTGTAAATACAATTATAGTTTAGTTACACGAAATAATAAAATGTACCTCAAGTACAATATGTGGCCTAGAGCTCGAGTCCTCCATTGGTCACTAATCCGTACGTCGCAGGAAAATTCTCTTCACTTGAAGAAATCTGGGGGAAAGATAAATCAGGGTGAGCTTCTAAATCGCTTAGTAAGAGGATAAGGGATTCATTAATAAGAAAATGATTTGCACAGCACAATCATTTTGTTTCACATGATAAAACTCAATAAACTCAGTGGAAAATGTAGCATGAATAGTTAAAACATCATCTCAAAGCTCATGTAAAAACATGATAATAAATGGTTCAATTCAAGGTTACAAGCATGTAGAAATCAAAATACGATAATGGCTTTTCTCTTTAAAACGTGATAAAAATCACTGCAATAGTAATGCATGTGGCACAGCCACTAAATAAAATCTACACGTGGCACAGCCACTAATTAAAATTCGCACGTGGCACAACAACCAAACACACGTGGCACAACCACTGATTTAGATTCGCACGTGACACAGCCACCAAATACACGTGGCATAACCACTGATTTAGATTCGCACGTGACACAGCCACCAAATACACGTGGCACAGCCACTGATTTAGGATTCACACGTGGTAGGTAACCAATGCTACCGAAGTAGGGGTCATCTCATGTTACCAGAACGAAGGAATATCGAACTTACATGCTACTAGAGTAATGCCCGTTGTGTATTCAAAATGAAACACCTAAGTCTCAATCAATAACCATTATCATAAAAATCATTTTGCCTTCACGTAAAGCTCATAATTTTTTTCTCTCATAGAACTCATTTCAAACCGTTTTGTACTCAACACAAAACATGTTAAACCCGAGCTTCAACCGACAAAATCACGCACACATTTCTCAAATCTCAGTATGCCTTAACGTGGGGCCCAAAACACTTTTCACATTTAAAACACAAAATGGTTATAAAACGTTTTCACATATAGTTTACAACTCATAAAAGTTTGGCCCTAACCGGCTATAAAATCGTGCGCAATTCTCATTCACAACACATAAAACATGCTTGTTTTCTCAATCGAAAATCATGCTACAATATTATCACAAAACACATACACAAATGAGTTTAGTTTTCCCTTACCTCTTTGCACCTCGTATAATGCAATCGTTCCCCCGTATCACGGACTAGCCTCGCATTCCACTTTAGAACTCCCGAGCTATCCAAATGATGTTAAAACATCAATATCTTGACTCAATTTCATTATCGAGCATACATTTGCTCATATTTCTCACTAACACCTAAATCTCTTAATTCTCATAACTCTATCACCCTTCATAATCCCATCCACTACATTTCCAATCCTACATTTATTGTGCACAAAAATCCATGCCGATATTCATCTCATTGCCTCAATTTCAATTTATAGCCCAAAACTCCCAAAATTACCATAAATTGCATAATAACATCTCTACTCCAACGAAATCATAGTTTCATCAATCCCTAATCATTTTCCAACTATTTCATCATAATGTCCATGTCCACAATCACTAAAGATTACTTTAAAATCAAGGTTGAAGTTTAGAGATTACCCAAACTTGTGGAGTGCTCAACTCACACCTCGATTCGATTCGTCCTTCGATTTCCAAGTATGTTGTTCTCCTTTGGATGAGGAACAATTTTCCCTCTTGCCACAACCTTCGATTTGGACAAAAATGAGGACTTTGGAAGAGAGAGAAAGCTAGGGTTTGGCTGAAATAGAGGTTGGAAGAGAGAGAAAAGATGAAATGCAGGAAAACACAAGGGTCTTTATATAGGCCGAGGGTTATATAGGCCGAGGGTAGGAGATCGATCTAGCTCTTGATGAGATCGATCTGCATTTGGATTTGGGGATGATTTGGGGTAATTTTATGCCTAGGATATCGATCTATCGTGGGGTGAGATTGATCTCTTAATGGCTTTTATGAGATCGATCTGCTTCAATTATGAGACCGATCTCTAGTTTACAGAATGATTCATGAGCTCGATCTGCTCCTTGAGGAGATCGATCTTCTTCTTGACAGAAACATTTTGAGATCGATTCCTTCCTCATGAGATCGATCTCTTCATTACAGAATCATAAAGAAATCGATCCTCTTCCATTGGAGATCGATCTGCTCACTTAAATTCCTCCTTCCTTGTCATTTTTGACCTACCAGATCGATCCTCTCTTCTTCAAGATCGATCTGGCCCCATAGTTTCACACCTTAACATAAAATCTCATTTATAACTCATTCATCACTTAAAATTTCATTCCATACCACCTAAATATATAAGTACATCATATTTAGTTCAATCAATTACACTTCATGTTCTCATTACATAAGTTGATATGTGTAAAATTCTCAGATCTCACACAGAGAAAGAAACGAAAAGTGGAAAAAGAAAATGGTAATAATAATAATAATAATAATAATAATAATAATAATAATAATAATAATAATAATAATAATAATAATAATAATAATAATAATAAAGAAAAAATGAAATGATGGTTTATAAAAAAAAAAATTGGAAATCAATGCTGGTGACATTCTGGCAGCTTAGGAACGTGAGAAAAGATGGAGTAGGAAAATGATATTGAAGCAGTTGGTGTATGGTCTGTGAAGATGAGACTGGCCGAGAGAGAGTGGGTGAGGAGTTGTTAAAAGAGGAAACAAGGAAGTCTGAAGAAAAAAGAAGAAGAAGATGAAGAAGAAACGCGAGGAGAATGGAGATAACATAACAATATGGAATAAAAGACAACTGAAGCAAGACCGAGAAGTTAAAGCGTAAAATAAAAGCAGAAAAATAAAACTGAAGCAGGGTGTTGATGTGTCAAACCGAGAGAGGAAGGAATTGATTAGAAGAAGGTTGGAAATTTTGGGGTGTTTGCTGGAGGAAACCGAGAGACACAAAGGAACGAAATAGAGGAAGACAAGTGAAACTGTAACTAGAGAAGGAATCAGGAAGGAGTGGAAGAAGACAAGAGCTAGAGTCGGGTAGCCCTGGACTTTGACCGAACAGATGAGGAGAGGAAAAACTGAAAATTGAAACAGAAGGAAATACAAAGGTAGCATCGATCCAGAACAGAGAGGAAGGGCAATGTTCAAGACGAGGGGTGATGGCCGAGAATGGTGATGACGATGCTAAGGAATGGTACCTAGAGGGGGAAACAGTGGGGAGAAAAGAAGGAGAAGAAACCGAAGCTAGAAAACAGGGATGGCGTCGCTGCAGGGGCAGAGCTTCCTTTCGTGAATGGGCAACCGAAAAATCGATAAAGAATAATAGAAGAGATGACATAACCGAAAGGGGAAGGAGAAGAAAGATGGGCGGTGCTGGAAAGCTGTAGGCAGCCGTAAACAGGAGGAAAAGAAGACAGAGCTCGAGAGCTACAAATGATGGACACAAAAGCAGTGGAGGGCGACCTCGGGTAGGAGATGGAAACAGGGAGGAAGATCAGCGTTCATGGTGGCAGGACTGTGAACAAAAGGGGTGGCAACGCCGAGCTCTTGGAAACAACGATGAACACTGAAGCCGTGAAGAATGAATGAAAGAAGAAAGAAGAAGAAAGAAAGAAAGAAAGAAAGAAAGAAAAGAAGAAGTAATATTTATATATAAATATGTATATCTAGAGGAAGGAAAGAAGACACCGAGAATTTGAGAAAAACCTCGAGGAGGATAATTTAGAAATATTTATTCGAAAATATCAGTTCGAAATTTTGGAAAATACTGGTACGAAATTTTGAGGAAATTAACTGAGTGGACCATACCCGCTAACCTGCACCACTGAGACGATCGAAGACTACAGATAGACACCGAGGTAAGAAATTTATACAAGTTTTAGAGATAACTGTACGTATTTTATGATTTCGAGTAGCTAAATAGATATCGTAGAGATGGAAAGCCCGATATTACCCCTACTTATAAACTAAATTGAACTGAAAAGTGTTGAAAAAATTCATAATTGCATAAATTGCTTGTTTCTTTGTTTTCATCGTTGAAATACTATTTCCAACGATATATGGATAAGTTGGTTATTGTTTTTACTGTCTGCATAAAATAGCACGTTTTATAAAGTTAAGTGTGCTTGAGTGGGAGAAATTCCATGATGGGTGACCTCTCGGGAAGTCTCCACTTACATATCGTTTATGCACTGTTTTTGTACAAAACATTGATTTCTATATTATTTTTGAAAGAATTCAACCACCTATCCGATTTTCAAATGAAACGGTGCTGGAGCGTAGGCTGACGGTATCGCACGGACCGACTCGCACTGACGAGATGTGCTTGAGCGCATGTTGACTGTGTGTCGTACGGCCTGACTCGCACTAACGAGACGTGTTTGAGCGTGTGCAGACTGTGTCGCATGGTCCGACTCGCACGAGATTTTTGTATGATTTATGAGAAAGAGGCCGTATTAGATTTTGAGACTAAGGTGATGGTGGAGATTGATGTTAAGGGGGTAAATCCTTGAGATTACTCGGTACCCTCAGTCATATTGTATTGTATTGTATTGGGGTCTACGAATGTACGTTGTACCGTGTGAATGCACATGGAGTACGTTACACCGTGTATTGAGTCTTCGGACTACTGACTGAACTGAACTGTATTGTATTGATGGGCTGGATTGACCCATCCCCCCTGAGGCGTATGACACTTGCGCACACCTGGCCGGTGAGGCGCGGGGTCACTGACTATGACCATATGTCGACTGTACGGTTATTGACTGAATCCTACTGTTATTGATTGAATCCCAACCTAGTCTCAACGTACTTAATTATTTTATTGATAGAAAGAAAAGTGAACTGAACTGTTTTACTGATTGAATGAATCATTTTAAAGAAACGAATTCAAGTGTTTTACTGCATCGATTGAACAGTAAATGGTTTCATCATACCGACTATATTGATTGCATATGTTTTACATACGGTAAAGTATATTACTGGAAATGGAGTGTGATTGAAAGTGTTTTTCAAAGAAAGTGCATCGATTGTGAATCGTTTTCAGTATTAATGAATTGATTTATATGCAAGTGTTTTACAGTGTTTTATAACTGATCATGGCATACATTATAAGCATGTAGATAGTATGGTTGTCTACTGCTTACATAAGTTTCTTACTAAGTGCGTTAAACTCACTCCCTACTTTCCTCCACAGAGTTCCATCAGTAATTTAGACGCTTCTGTTAGTAAGGCACATCGCACAGCTATGGTTCCGCGAAATATTTTTCTGCGTCGAAGGTATATCCAGTTGTAAGAAATTCTTTTGTATCTAATCTTTATAAGTACAGTAATGCATACGAAATGTGTATGGGGAATGTGAACATATTTTATTTAAATTTGTTACTAAGAAAGAAAAAAAAATTAATTAGACTGAATATTGTTCTGACTTAATATCGACTTGTAGGCCAACTGAAATGTCCATAAATTTGGGTCGTTACCGTAGGTTTTTGGAATTAAGAAATTTTTTTTCATTTCATTTGAAGAATTGAAGAATATTTTTATTTTATTATATTTATTTTGGATGTTATACTTGTATAGTTGTATTATTTGATTTAGTTATTTAACTTTTCTTTTAAATTAAAAAAGTATATTTTAATTTTAAGACTATGTTTTTTATTTTCAAGTAAATTTAATATTTTTATATATTTGAAACTCTAAGAAAATATAATTTTAATCTAATTTTGTTAATAATATTCTTAATTTTTGCACAAAATATCAAATTCAAACAAATATTACAATTATATAATGATTTATATATATTTGATTTATTATTGAATTAAAATTAAAATTTTAAAATGAAATAAATATAATAAAATAGTATAATAATTGTTTTTATTATAAAATACAATGTTATTTTTAATAATATATTTATTATTTATTATTATAAATACAATAAGTATGATATTAAAAATTATTTGATATTCATATATATATATATATTGTGTTTTAAAATAAATTTATTTAATAATTGAATTTAAATATTCAATACTTATTTCATTGATAATACATTATTGATATAATTATATAATAAATAATGATTATTTTTAAAATTTTATAAATTTTAATTAGAAGAAGTGTATCATTATTTTTATTTTATTTTTCAATAAAATAATCATATAATTATAATTCATGGTTTTTTAGATTATAAATTTGGTTTTTTCGGGCTCAAGTTCGGGTTGGTCTTGGGTTCAAATCGTATCAAGTTGGATTACGTTGAATTTGGGTTTTATTGGGTTAGAGTTTTTTCAGATTCAATTTTTTTTGGATTTGATCTTTTTGAGCCGAATTTTTTTTTTTGGTTCGAGTTTTTGATTTTTTTATCAATTCGGGTCAATCTTGAATTCGGTCTCCAACAGAGTGAGACGATTTTTCAAACTCGAATCAATTTTTATCAGCATAATAGTTGCGAATTATGGTTGCTAAAAGCTCATTTTTCTAGTAGTGATTCACTCGCCTCGTTCGTAATTTTGCCTGAAGCTATTGCTGTTCCTCCCTTAAAGAAATACCAGTCGAATATTCCCCAATATGGCATTTTCACGTTCATCATTAGATAACTTCAGCGAAGTCCAGAGTGGTAGTTAACGAATCTGCCATGATGAGAAGAAAAACTAGAAACAGGAAACACAAACACACGAAGATAAAACCCACTAAAGACACCATAATCACTCGAGCAATTTGGATTGTACAAGTGAAACTGAAAATGAAGAACAAACTGGAAACAATATACTATGTGATGTTGCCTACCTGACAGCAACAAGAAAATACCTTTCACGTATTCTGATTGCACTAACGACAAAAGGGTGACGTCGATGCAATTTGTTCCACGTGTTCTTCGTATATCCTGCAAAAACAACAGGAATCAGAGGGGGCAGGGATTTGTCCCTGCACGCGCACTCCGATGATTAAGTAAGTAATCGGAGTTGTGAATGTATGAAGAAGAGAATGTAATGCTTAAATCAGAGAGTTTAAGGCTTTTCCCTTCTTTTTGGTTCTTTTTTCTCGGATCTGGCCTCCTCTTTTCAGAGAGCTCACCTGGTATTTATAGGTTTCTGCAAGTCGGTTCGAGCTGAGGCCCAGGCGCGTGTCTGGGCCGCGACAGAGTCATAGAGCACTCTGTCGCGCCTCGAGTTCAAGCAGCTAGCAGGGAACCTCTACCGCAGGCTGTGCAGGAGAACTATGCCGCAGGCTGTGCGGGAGACCTCTACCGCAGTCTGTGCGGGAGACTATGCCGTAGGCTGTGCGGGGGACTTCTACCGCGGGCTGTGCGGGATACCTCCACCGCAGTCTGTGCGGGAGACTATGCCGTAGGCTGTGCGGGGGACTTCTACCGCGGGCTATGCGGGATACCTCCACCGCAGTCTGTGCGGGAGACTATGCCGCGGGCTGTGCGGGGGACTTCTTTCGCGGGCTGTGCGGAGGACCTCTACCGCAGACTGTGCGGGAGATATCTACCGCGGGCTGTGCGGGAAACCTCTATCGCAGACTGTGCGGGAGTCCTCTACCGCAGACTGTGCGGGAGACCTATGACGGGGTGCAATGCGGGAGACCAATGTCGCGATATGGGCGATGGAGGTCTGCCGCGCCGCTCTGTCGCCAAATCTGCCACGTGGCTCGTTCTTGGTTTGACACGTGGCAAGCGGGTAGTTGCACACGTGAATTCTGGTGACACGACCACCATCACTATGTAAAAGAAACTCCTTCTACAATGAACTTTCGCAGAGAGAACTTTCAGAAAGAAGACTTCCAGAGACAAACTATCTAGCGTTTAGGGTTAAAAACCTAAACGTTATGACATTATAGGATATTAATAAACCTTCGTACAAAGCTTCCCATGTCCAAGTACTAGATACCAATTCCTTTTCGTCCCAAAAATCATAACACAACTTGGAAATAGAAATAGAACACAACTGATTTATTATGATTTATTTAATTATTTATTGTTCAGTCATGAAATTCTGTTCAATCTCGCCAAGACGAAGCACGTCAGGATCACACGGTGGGATTGAGACTAATCAAGCACCCTTCGGCCTTCAGCAGTGCATCAGCCCCTTCCTTGATCAACTTCCACGCGGCAACCACGTGGCGGTCTTCAGTCAGTGTTGCCCCCACCGCAAACCTCAGTACGTATATCCCACCGACTTTGGTATGGGTCATATAAATCCGACCTGTTGAGTTGACCCACTCCAATAGCTTACGATTCAATATCTCAGTGTAATCCGACTCGATATTCTCATCTGGTTTTAACCGAAAACACACCAGCCCGAACTCTCTTGGCACCACCATTTCGAACCATGGGTCGGATTTTACAAACCCCTCGAACACTTTGGCCATGCCTACGTCCGACCGAATGTGACGTTGTAGGTTCGCAGTACCGTAGCTTCGGAAAATGAGCCATAACCGTAACGATTTGAATCTTCGACCTGTACCAACTTGCCAATCCTTATAATCCACAACCGAATCAGATTCGCTTAGTTTGTTTCTCAAGTACTCCGGGTTAGTGCTAAGTGCTTTCACGAGTAACCTGGGCTTTTGGACCCACAAGCAGCAACAGTCCAAGAAACTCAGTAGCCACTTGTGGGGACTCAAACTCAGTGAGTCAACTCGCTCTATCCCATCAAGGTGATGCCTAAACTCGGGGCATATGCATGCACTACCCGCGTAGGCAGCATCCACATGCACCCATATGCCATGTTCATTCGCCACGTCAGCTAGAGGTCCTATTGGATCAATGGCCGTGGTGGAAGTTGTCCCCAAATTTACACAAAGGTAAAGTGGGACAAACCCCGCTGCCACGTCAGCTTCCACGACCGTTCGGAAGTGAAGGGAAGATAGAGAGAAACCAGTGTCCAGAGTTGTCGGAATTGACCGTATGTTTCGAGGAGAAATACCGGCCAACTTACATGCTTTGGCAAATGTAGAATGAGTTTGGTCGGATGCGTAGACGACAAGCTTGTGCGTACTGTCAAAGCCGAGGATATCGAGAGCTTTGTCCCTTGCAGCAATGAGAGTAACGAGAATAGCTTCACTGGTGGTGTTTTGAATTATTCCACCACCAGTGCCTTGAAACGTGAATGACTTTGGTAACTTCAGCATGTTAGCTAGCCAATCCATAACGGTCATTTCCAGCTCGGTCGAGGCTGGAGAAGATAGCCAGTTGAACCCTACGGAGTTAAAGCAAGTGCAGAGCATTTCTCCCAGAAAAGCGGCTGTGCTAACTGTGGAAGGAAAAAATGCAAAGAAGTTAGGGCTTAGCCAATGGGTCATGCCAGGGATTATCTGGTTGTGCACGTCTTTTAGGATTGTTTCGATTGGTTCGGGGAGATAGGGTGCGTTTTCTGGGAGGGTGGTACGGAGATAGCCTGGTTGCACCTGGCTTAGAACTGGGTAGCTTTCGATTTTTTGGTAGTAATCGGCAATGAAATCTACCATTTCATGGGCTTGTTTTCTGAATTCTTCAGGGTCTAAGGGATTGAAATGGTAAGTCTCGGGCAAGTTAGATTCAAGTCTACCCATAATCAAGAACTTTGAAACGAAGTGAAAGAGATTGTGTTATCCTAGAGAGGTGGGAATATGATCGGTCCTTTAAGGGGGAGTTTGGCTGGCTCTATAAATATTTGTCGGTACGGAAAAAACAGGGGAAAATTGCGCGACTAGTATTTAATGTATTGCGTTGGTATTTTGCCATTTTGGCGGTCTTGTTAATTTTTTTTTTTGGCAAATATATAAATATATACTTCTGGTTAGATTTATATATATAAATAAATAGAATTAATATTCAATATATTAGTAGTGAAGATTTGTAGTGACTCATGATAATGGTACTTGTTCTTTATTATTTTTCATTTTTTAATTTTTTAAAATATATGTGTACTCATTCTTATCTCATTTATGAAATAAAAAATTTCATTAATAGTGAATTAGATAATTATTTTAATAAATATATGATAATCCTAGTATGCCTTTCTTTTTACTTGTCTATATTTTGGTATTTTTGTAAATGGTTGATTATCATTGACAATTATTGATGTATGTACCTGTTTAAAGATCGGATTACCTGTTTAAATCCAAAGGTTTGATTTTAATAGGGTTGGACAAAAATATTAAATTCGTTAAATGGATTTAGACTTGAAAATTAAAATCCATTAAAAAATGACTTGAGTTTGGATTCACCGTTTCAAATTAATGTCCGGTTGGACTTAGCCTATTAATTACAATTTTTTATTTTTTTATAGTAATGTTTTATATTATTTTTTCTCTTTTTTGGAAATTTATTTTGAGTTTGTATTATTTTTTATACTTTTAATTCAAAATTTCATGTTTCTTGTAATCTTTTTGTAAAATTTATTCAATTTATTGTTTTATACTTATTAGCTATTATATGTTTTAATATTTTCATTTTTACTTTTTTTTTTTAAAAAAATTAATAGTATTTGGATAGTTTTAGACATATACATTATATATAAAAACGAATTAAGTCAAACTTGAGCTCACTTCAATTTTGTTAATATCTTATTTAAACTCAACTTGAACTGATTTGATTCGGCCCATGAATATGTCTATGAACATAATGCCATTATTGTTTTTCTAATAAGAAATTGAGAGAGAGGAGTAGGGGCTGGTAAAATATCATCAAATTAGATTAATTATTGAATTATATATATATAGCGAGTATTGTTACATAAAAACGCGATATCGTGCACATAAAACATGCATGACAAACATAAAGGAGGAAGGATTTGAAATCTTGCTGAACAGGAAAACATGCATCTTCCACTTGAGCAAAATGCAGAGGTCTCCTGATAAAAAGCAATTAAATGGGTTTTTAAAGGATAATGTGAATCCAAATATGATAAATATATGGAAAAAAATTGTTACTGGGATATATATATATATATATATATATATATATATATATATATATATTACCCACAACTTCTCCTATCATGTATTTGAGATCATGTTTTCTAATTCTTCAAAAAATCACGTTTTACATTTGGACCAAAAGTGCCACTGCGTATCTTCCAACCAAACCAAGTAGACAACCGCTAACTGTCAAAACTAACAAATCCCAGATATGTTTGATATGTTTCATTTTCTACCAGCCACATTTAATTAAAATGTCTCCCCTTCTGTAGTCAATGTCAGTCCAACGATTAAATGGACCTGAAAAATAAAAGATTGAATGGGACAATAGATTTTCGAGCAGGTTAAGAGAGGAAATTTTACTTGTCAGCCACGAACGGCAATATTGTCGTGTGCTTTACAGATTGTGCACATGCAGAGCCTAAGCCTGAGCCTGAGCATGAACCTGAGCCTGAGCCTTGGGGATCCTATGCTTAGAACTTTGAAGTTTCAGGGCTTTTATCCTGGGCCGTGTAGAACACTTTTTCAGCTTTTTACAACCAACCAGGTAGTCTAGATTTAGGGTCTTCTTTTCTTTTTCATTTATCTTAATTTCTCAACAGACTAAAACCTGAATGATTTTTGTATGATAGTAGCTTTGGAGCTCAACAGTGAACCATATATTAATTTGGGTTTAGGACACTACCTTGTTTAGTTTTCCTTATAGAGTTTATACGTTACTACGTTTATCCTATAAATATAATCTTTTGTGTGTATATATATATATATTTCAAATTAATATCTAACTAGAATGAGAGTCTGCGTTATGCTGCGCTTTTCATTTTTTTTAATTATGAATAAATACATTAAATTGTTATATAGTTTAAATTGTAAAATTTAAATTTACAAATAAAATACTTTCATTTAATATAAACGTTATAAATTAATTTAGTCTTCCTTTAATATAAACAGATTTTTATATTTTTTTGAGAAAATAAATGTCAATCACTCCAATATTTCATTTATTTGTTTTGTTAAAAAAAAATTAGCTTTATTATTAATATGATTTTATTTAATTTTATAGAATTTATAAATATTTAAGAAATAAAATTTAATAAAATAAAAATAAAGAAAGAAAATCAAATCAGAAAATTGATTGGAAATTATTATTCTTTGATATCATAGAGATATAGTTTACTAAAAAGGAGATCAAATTTGTAAAATTAGGAGGAAAGAAACTGAAACACCATGTTTTCTTGATTTTAAGTTGAAATCAAATGCAAAAATATATTTTTGTTTGCTTTCAAAAAAATTAAAAATGTTAATTTTTTTAATAAATATATTTTAATCTGATCAATGAGTAATAAAGTTTAGATCTATTATCTTGATTTGTAACTTTCTCTCTCTCTCTCTCTCTCTCTCTCTCTCTCTCTCTCTCTCTCTTATTTTTTTTCGAGCAAAATTTGATGGGAGGATCATGTTTGTCACACCCCACTTCCGAGTTCCCTTCATCCATACATTGTCACGACCCAAATTACCTAAAAATCAGAGTAAATTTTTCTTTTTTCGCTTTTTCATTTCCTTACTCGTCGTGAACAGTTACACTACTAAACAATTGAGCTATGATTCGGTGTTAGTCACCTCTCACCTATTTCCCATTCCATTTTCATATTTCATTTTCTAGATACTTAAAGAAATTATAGGCCCTTTAAATCCCCTCAATAAATACGTATAGGCATCTCTATGCACCTACAAAATTCCCTTACCTCGATTCTCGTCGAGCACGTATCTAAATTCCACTGTCCGAGGCTCGTCCGATCCGATTTGCTGCTAATCCAGTCTCTGGGGCTGCAGATAATTATTTATCATGTCAATTTACCCCAATAAATATAATTCTCCTGTTTACTACAGTCGATTTAACTAATTGGGCCAATTTACTCTTATTGGGCCCAATCGCACCTTAATGGGCCTCGACCCATTTTCAGCCCATTTATACTGTTTAAATCCCTTCTTCGGGTTTACTGGGCTCATTCAGCTTACCAATAATTATCGGGCTTCGTTCCAAACTCATTGGATAGCCCGTATACCATTTACGGTAATTACGTTGTAAATCCGATTAATGTCCCTTTTATACAGAATTAATCCGTAAATTCCGTAAAATAATCGAAACTCTGTATTAAAGGATTCTAATTGTCGAAATTAAAATATACTTACCCAATATGATGCGGGGTACGAAAATCGAAGCTCAATCGGCTCTCGTTTGGGCTTTGTCGTAAAACTGCACAATTATATATTTAATCCCGAGTTACTTTTCGATTAAATATAATTTAAATAAATTTCTCAGAAATTCAAATCGGTCACTTTTGACCTCTTACCGACTTACCCGAAGTCCGATGTATTCCCAAAAATTCTTTCCCTTTCTCCTTTTTCTCTTTTTCTCCATTTTTCCCTTCTTTCTTGGCTGAACCGGTTCAGTCCGGTTCAACCCGGTTCAGACCGGTCCGGTTCAATCCGGTTCACCTTTTTGCGAACCGGTCCGTACCGGTTCAGATGTTTCCGCCGCCGTTCATGGCGTTTCCGGCCGGTTCTCGGCTCGTTTCTGGCGCCAAACGGTGCGCCTGCACTGGGGGAGTGTTCGGCTGGGGTCGGGGTTGGCTGAATCTTGCCGGTGGCCGCCGGATTCGTCTTCTCCCTCCGCGGCACTCTCCCTCTCGATCGGCCGGATTCGGTGGTTTCGTCGGCCGATACCGGTCTCAAAAGAACCGGCTCATCCTCCCGATTACACCGGTGGCCTCCGTTCGAGCCCAGCTGCCGTGGATCGTCGGAATCGAGCTCCTTTCTCCCGTCGATTTTCTCCTCCTTCGTTCGTCGGATTCGGCTATCCTTGGTGCGCATCGCGCGGTGCCAACTTGCTCGCAGGCTTCTCCTCTTTCTCCTCGGCTCTTCGTCGGGGCCGTCGGTGCCCGGTGGCCGTGGGTCGGTCAGCCACGCGCGGGTCATCTTCCTCGGTTTTCCATTCTTCTTCTCTCTCCCCGATAACATTTTTCAGATTTCTCTCTTTTTGTTTTTACAATTATTATTATTTTTATTTATTATTATTTATAAATTAATTTATTATTATTTTATTCATTAAAATAGTCAAAAATATTCAAAATATCTACAAAAATTAATTTCTTTATTCCAAATAGATTTATTTAATTTTATTTAATTTATTTATTATATTTTTAACCATTTTTCGGGTATAATTTTTTCGTATTTTCGGGATATTGTCCCGAGTGACTTTTCGGTATTTCTAAAAATTTCGGATCTTGATCAATTGGACTCGAAATTTAATTATTTCTTCGTTATTGATCAAGATTCTCAAATCCATTATTTTTAATAAAATTTTCTTATCGAATTTATTTCGGCTTTCGGTCTTTTGACCATTTTGCCCTTCACGTGTTCGGGATTAATTTAACCCGACTTCCATTCACGAATACTCACTCATTTCGTATTTTAAATCCTTACCTCCTGTCCGAATCCCGTTTCATTTAATTTAGGACCATTTTCAATCCTTTATAAGAAATTACGATATAATTTCGAGTCTTACATAATCTCCCCCACTTAAGAAATTTGGTCCTTCAAATTAGAACCAAGTTAATTTGTAAATCACTCCGGATATTTCACACATATCATACTCTTAACTCTTACGTGACTTTTTTCGAAGTGTAATACTACCAACATACTTTAATTAGGGAGATCATCTTAAACCTCAATACTTTCTCCTTCCTGTTTAATACCCGAATCAAGTTTTTCAATCATACGTTATACTTCCATTGAGCTAAGCTGTTGGAGCTCATATCCTATCACATACGCTGGGTCCGGATCATATTTTCGAAGTATCATAAGATAGGACACATTGTGGATGCCTGTTTATTTAGGTGGTAACGCCAACCTACAAGTCTTATCTCCCACTTTGTCCAATCTCTCAAAGGATTCAATATTAAAAAATTCAATTTGCTTTCTTTCCAAAACTCGTTATGTCCTTAGGACCAATAACTTCCTACAATAGTAATTCACCCTTGGTGAATTCCAATGGTTTCTATCTCTTGTCAGCATAGCTTTCTATTTGCTCTGAGATATTCTTAATCCTTCACAATTAACTGAACATCATCAGAGATTTGTCTTACTAATTCGGGAAACAATTTGAGAAACAATCCTTACGACCATACAATGTCTCATCTGAAGTCATCCCGATACTCAAGTGATAACTGTCATTATTGACGGATTCACTTTGTAGTAACTAATCATTCCAGGAGCTTATCAATTCAATGGCACATGCTCTCATCACATCCTCCAAAACCTGTACAGTCCTCTCTGACTGACCATCTGTCTGAGGAAGGAAAGCTGTGCTAACACTCAGTTAGGTTCCCAATAGCTTCCTGAAAAATGTTCCCAGAAGTGAGAAATGAAGTGGGAATCCTTATATGATACAATGCTCACTGGAAAATACTTGGTATTCCACAAATTTTCATACGCATAAATCCGCCTACACACTCAGACTACCTGGGGATTTCCTAACCAGAAGGTGGGTAGACTTAATCAATCCATCGACTATCACCCAGATAGCCTTATGATTCATCGAGGTCCTCTGTAACCCATCACAAAATTCACGGTAACTTGTTCCCGTTTTCGTGTCAATATAGGTAGAACTGCAATAACCCTGTAACTTCTTTTGCTCTACTTTACTCTGCTGACATACGAGACACTTTTCCACAATCTCTACCATGTCTCTTTTCATATCTAACCACCAATACCCTTTTCTAAGATTTTGATATATTTTTATTACTTCTCGGATGCACTGAATATCCCGAAGAGTGAGCTTCTGACAATATCACTATCTCATCATTGTGGTCCTGTGGAGCACTTATACTGTCTCTAAACCTCAGTACCATCATCACTCTCTGTGAACTCTATCCCTGTACCCCTCTGAATCTGACCCATACTATCGACACCATGCTGATCATCACGCTAAGCCTGTCAAATCCGGTCACTCAAATTCGATTTATATCTCAGGCTAGCTGTCATACAATCACTGTCATCATCAAAGGGAATCACATCACTACTGAGGCTTACAACTGCTCTAGCATTTCACGCTCCCTGACCATCATATGTAATACCATCCCGAGGCTCTTTCTGTTCAAGGCATTAGCCATTACATTAGCCTTTCCTGGGTGGTACAATTTCCATAATCATAATCCCTCAGAAGCTCTAACCCTCTTTGTTATCTCATATCTGACTCTTTCTGTAAAAACAGATACTTGAGGCTTTTATGATCAGTGCATACCTGAAATTTCTCACCGTATACATAGTATTGTCATATACTCAATACAACCACTATCGCTGTCAACTATAAATCATGGGCCGGATAGTCTTTTTATGATCCTTAAGCTGTCTGGATCCATAATCGACTATCTTTCCCTTTTGCTTCAACACACAGCCCATTCATTATTTTGAGGTATCCATAAACTCATGAGAAACCTCTTAATCTGTTGGGTATGGTGAGAATAAATGCGGTGGTCAGTTTATTACTTCAGTACACCAAAACTCCTATTACATCTATCATCCCATTCAAATACAACTTTTTCCTAAGTTAAAATTGTCAATAAAGTAGTGCATTTTGAGAACTCTCAACAAATCATTTGTAAAAACAATCTCTAATTGTTGCTTATAATTTCCCTGGACTTTAAATACACCCCAAAATATCATCAATATGGATGATGACAAATCGGTCCAGGTAAGTTTAAATAACTTGTCGTAGTTGAGTTCCATTGAATATTTCAATCACTCATATCTTTGACCTATGTGCGCATAACGTATAATATCCTTCCAAAATCGCTTCCGTTGAAGCTACTAACCCGCGTCCTTTCCTTTTTCTTATATTAACGGATTTTTATAAAATTTTAAATTTTTAAACTTTCCTGATTAATCGAATTTCTATATTTCTTTATCGTACAAGTGAAGGTACCCTAATTTTAAACGTATATTTTTACAACTGTCGATTTCAAGTTATAGATTATATATATATTTCTAGACGCTGTCAAGTCTTCAGGCGGGGAGGTATTTTGAAATACCTTTATTAACCCTCAGACTTGACCACAATTACTTTACATATCGGTCCATGTGGCCACAATTCATATTCGCTACTAATTGCTTTAATCCAAATTACTTCACGTATCATAGATATTCTTACCTTACATATGCCTCTTATTCCAGTATAACTCATATTTAGGATTTATCATATCTCAAAGCTTATCTCTTTCCGTATATCACATATAACAACTATGTCATTACTCATTCCATGAGTACAATCATTTACTCCTTTAATTTCAATCGCTACACCCCTTTTTTTTATTGTCAAAACTTACAGTATACTTTCCAGGGGTAAAACAGCACTATCTTAGAATAGAACTCTGAACATCATAATTTGCAGCCAACTAATTTATTCTCAAATATTACTTCAAATTATTCTTAGTCCATTGAATAAAATTGGCTTACTTATACTTCTTCCCCCGTTTTCAACTTATAATTTCTTCATAATTATTTCGTTAGTTAACCTTCATTCGTTGGGGTACTAACTATCGGCATTGTGCCCATAGGTGTAGGCATTCACGTCTTTTACTAACTTATATACAAATGAAGGCGGTATGACTAAATACGTGGCACCAGGATTAATTAAAATAATTATTTCTCTATTCACAACCAGTGTGGTATCTTTCACCACATCATATGAAACATCAATAGTGTTCTGGTCCAAGGCATATACTCGCCCTCATCTAACAGCCTACTTTCCCTTTCTCTTCGGCTGTGGCCTCCCTTTTTCGGTGCAGGGATATCAATAGGGTTTTCTATGTCTCTTTGCTCTTCTGTAGGGCAGTCTCACTCAACTCTGAGCAATCATTAAATAATTGACCCGTCTTACCACACTTAACGCCTATTTTAGTCAATAAAGTGTAGGTGTAGGCCTTTCTTCTGTGGTATCTACCACACATCCTACACTGCTACGCTGCTACACTGCTACACTGCTCTGCAGTAGGTCGGGGTCCTCCAATCACAATACTCCTCATAAGTGTTGAAATTGAATACACTGGGGCCTTACCAATTATCTTACCTCGTGACTCATCAACTCTAATCCCTTATCAACTGGTCTATTTTCCGCTCTGACATCTCTGTAATTTTCTATTTTCTTCTGTCTCTATTTCGGCCCTTATTACCTTTCCCAATCTCAGAGGCGTGCAACACATGATCTTCCTCACGCAACTGTATTCTGCGCACTGCCTTGACATAGGTAATGAGCCAATCGGACTCTAATCGATAATTTGAGCCCTTTCATGAACTTTTGGGCTTTTTGACTCTCACTGCCCATGGTATCAGGTTCACACCTGCCCAGAGATATAAATTGAGGTTCATACTCATCAATCAACTAGTGTCTCTGGGTCAGTGTCAGAAATTTTACCTGTAATTTCCCTTAAGAGTGTCCGAAATATTCTGTCACCGGAATACATCCAGAAATATTTCTCATGTCGACTCTGGACGTCTAACTCTTTAGATAGGTCGAGCGAAATTCCACCAATGCTCCGCCTCGACTCCAACATAAACGTATTTAAAAGTAACTTTCTCGGTCGACATACACCGAAAAATCCATACAACTTCGCTATCTCATACACCCAGTCCTCAGCAACTATTGGTTTCTTTACTTCGCTATATACCGGAGGGGTGTGAAAATCTCTATAGTCTGAGGCATCTGTTTAGGCTTTACCCTGCCTATCCTCAACTATCAGTATATACTAAGTAAACAACTTTAAAATATTTTCTACACTCCACTTCATCCTCTTAGAGCGTGTCTCAATACTGTTTGGTCTCTTTATAGGACCCTGTGGAGTATGCTCAACATCAGCCTCCACCTCACTCTCATCTTGAGTCTCATGGACGACTCATTCGACTCTCAGACCGATCTCTATGACCTCGAGCATGTGTACTCACCCCTCTACCATAGCGGCTATCATTTATAAAAACTATATTATTGCATTCGAAACTAAATTCTTAGCTGTTGTTCCATCTTGATATACACAATTGTATCTAAACAATGCACAGTACATTGGGGATGTAAATTTACTTAACCACTAACACCGACTCATATCAGGCCACTCAGCTCTGATACCATCTTTTCTGTCACGACCCAAATTACCTAAAAATCAGAGTAAATTTGTCTTTTTTCGCTTTTTCATTTCCTTACTCGTCGTGAACAGTTACACTACTAAACAGTTGGGCTATGATTCGGTGTTAGTCACCTCTCACCTATTTCCCATTCCATTTTCATATTTCATTTTCTAGATAGTTAAAGAAATTCTAGGCCCTTTAAATCCCCTCAATAAATACGTATAGGCATCTCTATGCACCTACAAAATTCCCTTACCTCGATTCTCGTCGAGCACGTATCTAAATTCCACTGTCGGAGACTTGTCCGATCTGATTTGCTGCTAATCCAGTCTCTGGGGCTGCAGATAATTATTTATCATGTCAATTTACCCCAATAAATATAATTCTCTTGTTTACTACAGTCGATTTAACTAATTGGGCCAATTTACTCTTATTGGGCCCAATCGCACCGTAATGGGCCTCGACCCATTTTCAGCCCATTTATACTGTTTAAATCCCTTCTTCGGGTTTACTGGGCTCATTCAGCTTACCAATAATTATCGAACTTCGTTCCAAACTCATTGGATAGCCCGTATACCATTTACAGTAATTACGTTGTAAATCTGATTAATATCCCTTTTATACAGAATTAATCCGTAAATTTCGTAAAATAATCGAAACTCTGTATTAAAGGATTCTAATTGTCGAAATTAAAATATACTTACCCAATATGATGCGGGGTATGAAAATCAGAGCTCAATCGGCTCTCGTTCGGATTTTGTCGTAAAACTGCACAATTATATATTTAATCCCGGGTTACTTTTCGATTAAATATAATTTAAATAAATTTCTCAAAAATTCAAATCGGTCACTTTTGACCTCTTACCGACTTACCCGAAGTCCAGTGTATCCCCAAAAATTCTTTCCCTTTTTCCTTTTTCTCTTTTTCTCCCTTTTTCCCTTCTTTCTTGGCTAAACCGGTTCAATCCGGTTCAACCCGGTTCAGACCGATCCGGTTTAGCCGGTTCAATCCTGTTCACCTCTTTGCTGAACCGGTCCGTACTGGTTCAGATGTTCCTGCCGCTGTTCATGGCGTTTTCGGTTGGTTCTCGGCTCGTTTCTGGCGCCAAACGGTGCGCCTGCACTGGGGGAGTGTTCGGCTGGGGTCGTGGTTGGTCGAATCTTACCGGTGGCCGCCGGATTCGTCTTCTCCCTCCGCGGGACTCTCCCTCTCGATCGGCCAAATTCAATGGTTTCGTCGATCGATACCGATCTTAAAAGAACCGGCTCATCCTTCCGATCACACCGGTGGCCTCCGTTCGAGCCCAGCTGCCATGGATCGCCGGAATCGAGCTCCTTTCTCCCGTCGGTTTTCTCCTCCTCCGTTCGTCGGATTCGGCTATCCTTGGTGCGCGTCACCGGTGCCAACTTGCTCGTCGGCTTCCCCTCTTTCTCCTCGGCTCTTCGTTAGGGCCGTCGGTACCCGGTGGCCGTGGGTCAGTCGGCCACGCGCGGGTCGTCTTCCTCGGTTTTCCATTCTTCTTCTCTCTCCCCGATAACATTTTTCAGATTTCTCTCTTTTTTTTTTACAATTATTATTATTTTTATTTATTATTATTTATAAATTAATTTATTATTATTTTATTCATTAAAATAGTCAAAAATATTCAAAATATCTACAAAAATTAATTTCTTTATTCCAAATAGATTTATTTAATTTTATTTAATTTATTTATTATATTTTTAACCCTTTTTCGGGTATAATTTCTTCGTATTTTTGGGATTTTGTCCCGAGTGACTTTTCGGTATTTCTAAAAATTTTGGATCTTGATCAATTGGACTCGAAATTTAATTATTTCTTCGTTATTGATCAAGATTCTCAAATCCATTATTTTTAATAAAATTTTCTTATCGAATTTATTTCGACTTTTAATCTTTTGACCGTTTTGCCCTTCATGTGTTCTAAATTAATTTAACCCGACTTCCATTCACGAATACTCACTCATTTCGTATTTTAAATCCTTACCTCCTGTCCGAATCCCATTTCATTTAATTTAGGACCATTTTCAATCCTTTATAAGAAATTACGATATAATTTCGGGTCTTACATACGTACACTACTTACGGTTGGACTGTGAGACGATGCAATTACTAAATTTCATAAATTTACAGCGAAAATATTTAAAAACTTTAATTCACACTCCCAGGTGTGTGTAGATATACCGAATCAATTATTTAATAAATTAACTTTACATAACATCCCCATACAACTGTTCACAATTTCAATTCATGACTGTGTGATACCTTATAATAGATATAAAATACACGTGTATACAAATCTTTATACCTTTGCAACTGGTGGGGGCTATCCAATACAAAAAAAAAAGATCTCGAGACCACCGCATTGTCCTACTTCTCAGTATCTGGAGGGAAAAATAGTGGGATCAGCAAACCACAGCTCAGTAAGGAAATGGACGCTTACAGGTAGATACTGTACTATCTACATAGCCCATGTATGCATAAACAAATCATGTTTCAATATAAAGGAAATATCTCTCTCTTTTTCTCAAATTATTGCTTTTCATCAAATCTCTTTCTTTTCTGAGTTTTCCTCAATTTCTCTTATTTCTGAGACAGACATGAAATTCTTGACAATCAAATATCCACAACATATGCCCATAGTCAGTGATCCCAGGCCTCATTGATCAGGTGTGCATAGGGCATCACTTCGCCTGAAGGGGGATGGGTCAGTCCTACCCTCCATCTCATCTCAATCAACTTCATCTCCTCATATCACATGTACTCACGGTACAATGTACGTCATGTGTCATCTACGCGATACTCGTACTCACGTGCACCCAGTACAGTACATAGTATATCAACAGACAACTACACAATACTACTACGACCGTGGACCCAGTCCATACTCTAACTCTGATGGACTTATCATCCTGAACCATGTCTCATATACCAGGTGAGCAAAGCGGCGTGACACATAGTCATTGCAAGGCTCCGACGCAGTATCTCTCAGTGCGAGCAACTGCTCCTAACACTGTATCATCTCAAACTCAGCAAAACTAGTGCGAGCAATGCTTCAACACTTTTCTCATAAACCATCATGCGAGGTAATCTCTAGCACGGCATACCAAAACCATAGAAATATGTGCGAGCTAAAACTCCAGCACATTATCATTATAAAACCATGCGCGAGTCACGCTCCAGCTCGGTTTATTAAAACATGCAAACCTATGCGAGTAAAACTCCAACATAGTTAAAAGCATTAAAACGGGTGTGAGCTAGCGCTCCAACACCAAATCATATCTCAAATCTGATAGGTGGCTATTTTTCTCTTTTAAAAACTCAAAACATGTATATTCACGTAGCATGTTGTTCCATGCTAAACGTGTAAAACTAGCCAACCTATCCATCGTCAATTCTCAATCACAAAATTGATATATATATATATATATAGTTGAGAAAACATCAAAAACATGCATATCATGCTATTTCCTTACCACATCCCATTTTCACAATACATATACCATATACATTCCATGCTCTCATATCAAATTCATATCTTAATAGCCAAGTATACTACTTCTAGCGTCATAACCACTAAAATCGCTGTAAAATACGTATAAATACCTCTATCGCTAACATACAGTCCCTTAATACGAATCGCGTTCGTATTTCCTTCACCTTGTTTGCTCCGTTCATAAATCCAGGTTTATCGTGTTCCACATATTTCAATCTATAAGTATAAATCATTAAGTTATCTTCCTTTCCCTATACTAAACATACATATTGTCTTCTACTTATCTATTCATACTTCCCAATCCTTAAAATCACATTTCACCTTTCCCATTCGTACTCACTATATCTCATTCTAAGTTCTCCATCACTTTTCTATAGATTTCCCTTCATAAACTCCTCGTAACATTACTCACCCATCACCACAATCATCAATCCTATCCACATTTCACATATTATCCAACTCACAAATGTCTAGAAACCCATATTTAAAGCTTGAAGGTTGAAGAGCTTACCCCTTTACTTAGCCAACTTGTGGTAGCCAAAACTCATTCTCTTGGTCATCCCAATGTGTGATTTTTGGGTATGTTGTTCTCCTTACTTCAAGGAACAACTTTCCCTTCTTGGGCTTTTTCCAAAACTGACTGAAATGTAGTGATTTTTAGAGTGAGAAAGCTTGGTTCTTTGAGAGAAAATGGCAGGTGCGGGTTTGGTAGGAAGGAAATCTGATTTTTAGTCCAAATCCCATGCCCTTTTTATAGATGCAGAGACATGAGATCGATCTGGTCCTTGTGGAGATCGATCTCTACAAGGATTGATAGTCTTTTTTACCAAACGCAACTACTATTAGATTGATCTGTTTGCAAACAATTCCTTCTTGGAGATCGATCTACCTCTTGTAGGAGATCGACCTTCTCATTACAGAACCTTAAAGAGATCGATTTGTCGAGGCTTGAGATCGATCTGTCTCAAATAGAGAGTTAAGGAGATTGATCTGTCTTCCCATGAGATCGATCTGCCTAGTCCCATTTGACAATTTCTGGGCATTTTATGAGGGGTGATCGATCTCTCATCCCCTGCACCCTCATTTTCTGCAGTTTGCTACAGATTTTGCCTTTACACTTATCCAAATTTGCTGCATACCTCAATTTGCATTTCGTGTACACTTAACATACAATGGCATCCATTCCACATAGTTCATAGTTATTGAAACTTGTGCATATAACTTAAAATCATGGATTTTTCATTAAATTTCCAATATCCTTACATTACTTTTATCACTTATACACATGTAAAAATACATATACATACATCATAGCTTCTCAAGCTATTCTTGTAACAACGTACATTTACATCATATTTCATAAAATAAGTACGTATGGAGTTATGGGTATTACATTTCTCCCCTCCTTAGAAAATTTGGTCCTCCAAATTGAACCAAGTCTATTCCCCAAAAAGTTGGGGATATTTCTCCTTCATTAGATCCTCTAACTCCCATGTGGCTTCCTCTGATGTATGATGCTGCCATAGGACTTTAACCTAGGAAATCGTTTTGTTCCGTAACACTTCTCTTTTCTATCCAGTATCCAGATCAGTTTCTCCACATACGACATATCCTCCTTGAGCTCCAATGGCTCATAGCTAATTACATGTGTTGGATCCGGGTAGTACTTTCGAAGCATAGAAATATGAAAGACATTATGGACCTCTGCTAGCTCAGGTGGTAAGGCTAGCCTATATGCTCTATCTCCCACTCTATTCAAAATCTCGAAGGGACCAATGTAACGAGGACTTAACTTTCCTTTCTTCCCGAACCTCATTATTCCCTTGGAAGGAGATACTCTAAAAAATAAGGACTCACCCACATCAAACTCAAGTGGTCTCGGTCTCCTGTCAGCATAGCTCTTTTGTCAACTTTAAGTTGTTCGTAGCCTCTCACATATTATTCGAACATCTTCGGAGGCTTGCCTAACCAAATCGGGAGCGAGCAACTGTCTGTCACCAACTTCTTCCCAACCAATGGATGATCGGCATCTGCGACCATATAGTGCCTCATAAGGGGCCATACCAATACTTGAGTGATAACTGTTATTATAGGCGAACTCAATCAATGGCAAGTGATCATCCCATGAGCCTTTAAAATCCAGCACACACGCTCTCAACATATCCTCCAGGGTCTGTATAATTCTATTTGACTGACCATCTGTCTGAGGATGAAAAGCGGTGCTAAAGCTTAATTGGGTCCCCATTGCTTCTTGAAAATATCCCCAAAAGTGGAAAGTGAAGCAGGCATCCCTATCAAAAATAACACTCACTGGAACTCCATGCAATCTCACTATTTCTCGTACATATAAGTCCGTCAGTACACTCAAAGTATCTGTAGATCTCATGGCTAAAAAGTGTGCTGATTTCATCAACCGATCTACTATAACCCATATAGCATCATGGTTCTTACGGGTTCTCGGTAACCTCATCACAAAGTCCATGGTGACGTGTTCCCACTTCCATGTTGGTATCAGTAGAGGTTACAATAATCCTTCGAGTTTTTGATGCTCAGCCTTACTTGCTGATAGATAAGACATCTAGCAATATACCCAGCTATGTCTCTTTTCATTCCATACTACCAATATACCTTTCAGAGATTCTAGTACATTTTACTACTCCCTGAGTGTACTGTATATCTCGATGAGTGAGCCTTTGACAAGATCAACTTCCTCAGCTCTTCATCCTTAGGAACACATATTCTATTCCCGAACCTTAGTATTCCATTTGAGCTCAATATAAAATCAATACCCTTCCCCTTCTGAATTTAGCTAATCACATCAATACACCATCAATCAATTCGCTGAGCTTGCCGGATTCTCTCAATCAACTCCGGCTCCAATCTCAAGCTAGTAATAATCTCATAGGTGCCAATCTCAAGTGGAGTCACATCCAAACTAAGGTTCGTGATTTGTTTCAACAACTCATGCTCTCTAACCATCATATATGATACCAACTCGAGACTCTTCCTACTCAATGCATCGGTAACCACATTTGCTTTCCCCGGGTGGTACAAAATCTCACAATCGTAGTCTTTGAGGAGTTCTAACCACCTTCTCTTTCTCATATTTAACTCCTTCTGTGAGAAAGATACTTCAAACTCTTGTGATCCGTAAAGATCTGAAATCTCTCACCATACAAGTAGTGGCGCCATATCTTCAATGCAAATATTACGGCCGCCAACTCTAAATCGTGCGTGGGATAATTCTTCTCATGATCTTTCAGCTGTCTAGATCCATAAGCTATTACCCTTCTATTTTGCATCAGGACACAGCCTAGTCCTTGATGTGAAGCATCTATATACACAGAGTAGTTCCCTGAGCTGTTAGGGATGATAAGAACTGGCGCGGTGGTTAATCTGCGATTAAGCTCCTAAAAGCTCATCTCACAAGCTTCATCCCATGTAAACTGCACATTCTTCCTCGTAAGACATGTCAATGGAGCAGCCAATCTAGAGAAACCCTCTACAAATCTCCTGTAGTAACCTGCCAAATCCAGAAAACTCTTGATTTTTGTGACCGTCCTAGGCTGTTCCCACTAAACAACGGCCTCATTCTTAGATGGATCCACTAACACCCCATCATTCGATACAACATGGCCTAAAAAAGAAATCTGCTCTAGCCAAAAGTCACATTTACTAAGTTTGGCATACAACTTTCTCTCTCGGAGGGTTTGTAGTACAATCCTTAAGTGCCGCTCATGATCTTCCCTGGACCTTGAATACGCCAATATATCGTCAATGAAAATGATCACGAACTGGTCTAGGTATGACTTGAAACTTTATTCATTAGAGCCATAAAAGTCGTTGGCGTATTCGTCAACCCGAAAGGCATCACCAGGAATTTGTAATGGCCATAGTGGGTGCGAAAAATTGTCTTGGGCACATCCTCCTTTCGAATCTTCAATTGATGATACCCAGACCTCAAATCTATCTTGAAAATGATTTGCGCTCCCCGAAGCTGATCCAATAGATCATCAATGCGCGACAAGGGGTATTTATTCTTGATGGTAGCCTTGTTTAACATTCGATAATCGATACACAATTTGAGGCTCCCATCTCTCTTCTTCACAAACAATATTGGAGCTCCCCATTGTGAGACACTCGATCTTATAAACCCCTTATCTAGCATATCTTGCAACTGCTTCCTTAATTCCTCTAGCTCAACTGGAGCCATCCTATATGGTGACTTGGATATTGGCTCTATTCTAGGTGTAAATTCTATACCAAATTCCATTTCTCTATCCGATGACAATCCTGGTAGGTCATTTGGAAAAACATCAGGGAAGTCTCTGACCACTGAAATGTCATCCATATCCGAATGTGGCTTGTTTAAATCAACCACATAAGCAATAAAACCTTTAAAACAACATTCATGTCATTTTATATCAAGGTACTTTACTTATCACAAAATTCAAGATCTCATTACTTCTCTTAAAATCTTACAACACATTCTTCGAGTAGAGAAAATGTAACGGACTTAGAATGACAGTCTAAGATAGCATGATTGGTAGCTAACCAATCCATTCCCAAAATTATATCAATGTTATACATATTTAACAAAATTAGATTGGCTGTCGCACATTTAGCTCCTACCCTCACTTTACAATCTTTATATACTTGCTCAGCTAATTGACTAACTCTCATTGGAGTACTTATCAATAAGGTCCTATTCAAGTATGTGGGTTTTACAACTCCCGTTAACTTTGATGCATATGCAGGCGATATAAAAGAATGCGTAGCACCAAAATCAAACAAAGCTATAGCTTTCAAGTCAAAATTTAAGATTGTACCTTTTATCACCTCAGAAGAGGTATCTGTTGATGCTTGGTCTATCGCATACACCCTGCCTTGACCCACAACATGCTTTCCTTTTTCTTTAGCTATGGCTCTCTGCCTTCCAGGAGGTGTAACTATAGGAACTTTCTTTGGCTCCTTACCCCTCTGTGGAACTACCTCAACTGCCTCTGGGCAATCTCTTACATAGTGTCCAAACCTACCACATCTGAAGCATCGTGTACCCTGAAGATGGTAGGGCCTACCACCATGATATCGGTCACACACTCGATCCTGATCTGTAGTCGGTTGGGGTCCACCAATCACTATACCCTTGGCCGGTGTCTGAGTCGGATGTACAAAAGGTCTAACAGCTTTCTTCTGTGACTCATCTACCTCTCTCCGACGCTTACTCATAGTTTTTCATCCAAATTTGACACTCTTGCCATCTCCCAATTTCCTTGGACCCTTATTCTTACCCCAACTGAACTTTGAAATTTACAAGTTATAGTCTTGCTCACACAACTGGGCCCGTCGTATAGCCTCTCTGTATGTAGCAACATCAAACGGGGCCAACTTAGCTCGAATCGAAGGCCTCAGTCCATCTACAAATCTACGGACCCTGATAGCTTCACTCCTGATAGAGTCTGGATCATACCAGCCCAATGAGGTGAATAGTGACTCGTACTCATCAATTGTTCGATTCCCTTCAGTCAGATTCAGAAATTTTATTTGTGACCTACGTTGAGCGGTATCTGGGATATATTGCTCTCAGAAAGCGCCAAAAAACATATCCCATGTGATTACCATACACTGAGCTCTCAACAGAGGCATGTGGACTTCCACCAATGCTCTACTTCACCTCTCAATACAAAGGCTGTAAGTGCTACTCTCTCCGTAGTCGAACATCTACAAAAATTGAACAATTTCTCCATCTGGCTTATCCAGTCCTTAGCCACTCCTGAATCCTTCACTCCACTAAAAGAAGGAGGCTTAAAATAGAATACCTCAACCTCTCCATATCACAGTAATATCCATACCCCAAATCATCATCATCATACTGCTGTGGGGCTACTAAAGGAGGTACTAGTCGAATATGGGGATCTCATGGCCTAACCGATTCAAGTTGTGCAGGTGCGACATCCTCAGGTTTAGGTGCAGTTGCTGGGGGATTCGGTGTAGCTTGTCTCGCTGTACTAGGTGTACCCTTAAACCTAGCCATAATTTGACCCATCATGGTCATCACCGTACGCATATCTTCCTCTAATCGGGCTACACGAGGGTAAGAAGCCTTTATCTGTTCCTGGGGCTCATGACTAGAGGACGATCTACTGTGTCTCTCAGTCCTATCATTTCGCCCTTAAGCTCTCGACTTCTCTCCCCTCTTGCAGTGTTTTTCAGGCATATTTCACAAGCCTGATAACTTCCTACATTTATAACAAACTCTTAGATCACGACCAGCTCCGTATACACATTTGTATCTAAATATCGCATAATAACTTGGGGATGTATGTTTTCTTAGTCCTAAACATCGACTCACATTAGACCAACCAAGCTCTGATACCAAATCTGTCACACCCCACTTCTGGGTGCCCTTCATCCATACATACTCTACTTACAGTTGGGCTGTGAGATGATGCAATTACTAAATTTCATAAATTTCAGTGAAAATATTTAAAAACTTTAATTCACACTCTCAGGTGTGTGTAGATATACCAATCAATTATTTAATATATTAACTTTACACAACATCCTCATACAATTGTTCAAAATTTCAATTCATAACTGTACGATACCTTATAATAGATACAAAATACACATGTGTATACAAATCTTTATACCTTTGCAATTGGTGGGGGCTGTCCAATACAAAAAAAAGATCTCAAGACCTCCGTACTGTCCTACTTCTCAGTATTTAGAGGGGAAAATAGTGGGATGAGCAAACCACAGCTCAGTAAGGAAATAGATGCTAACAGGTAGATACTGTACTATCTACATAACCCATGCATGCATAAACAAATCATGTTTCAATATAAAGGAAATATTTCTCTCTTTTTCTCAAATTATTGCTTTTTATCAAATCTCTTTCTTTTTTTAGTTTTCCTCAATTTCTCTTATTTTTGAGACAGACATGGAATTCTCAGCAATCAAATATCCATTACATATGACCATAGTCAGTGATCCCAAGCCCTACTGATTAGGTGTGCATAGGGCATCACTTCGGCTGAAGGGGGGATGGGTCAATCCTACCCTCTTGCTCATCTCAATCAACTCCATCTCCTCATATCACATGTACTCACGATACAGTGTATGCCACGTGTCATCTACGTGATACTCGTACTCACGTGCACTAAGTACGGTACATAGTATACCAACGAACAACTACACAGTACTACGTACGATCGTGGACCTAGTCCATACTCTAACTCCGATGGACTTATCATCCTGAACCATGTCTCATATACCAGGCGAGCAAAGCGGCATGACACACAGTCATTGCAAGGCTCTAGCGCGGTATCTCTCAATGCGAGCAACTGCTCCTAGCACTGTATCATCTCAAACTCAACAAAACTAGTGCGAGCAATACTCCAGAACTTTTCTCATAAACCATTGTGCGAGGTAATCTCTAGCATGGCATACCAAAACCATAGAAACATGTACGAGCTAAAACTCGAGTACATTATCATTATAAAACCACGTGCGAGTCACGCTCCAGCACGATTTATCAAAACATGCAAACCTATGCGAGTAAAACTCCAACATAGTTAAGAGCATTAAAACGGGTGTGAGCTAGCGCTCCAACACCAAATTATATCTCAAATCTGATAGGTGGCTATTTTTCTCTTTTAAAACTCAAAACATGTATATTTACATAGCATGCTGTTCCATGCTAAACATATAAAACTAGCCAACCTATCCATCGTCATTTTTCAATCACAAAATTGATTATATAGTTGAGAAAACATCGAAAACATGCATATCATGCTATTTCCTTACCACATCCCATCTTCACAATACATATACCATATACATTCCATGCTCTCATATCAAATTCATAGCTTAATAACTAAGTATACTACTTCTAACGTCATAACTACTGAAATCGCTGTAAAATACGTACAAATACCTCTATCGCTAACATATAGTTCCTTAATACGAATCGAGTTCGTATTTCCTTCACCTTGTTTGCTCCGTCCGTAAATCTGGGTTAATCGTGTTCCACGTATTTCAATCTACAAGTATAAATCATTAAGTTATCTTCCTTTCCCTCTATTAAACATACACATTGTCTTCTACTTATCTATTTATACTTCTCAATCCTTAAAATCACATTTCACATTTCCCATTTGTACTCATTATATCTCATCCTAAGTTCTCCATCACTTTTCTATAGATTTCCCTTCATAAACTCCTCGTAACATTACTCACCCATCACTTCAATCATCATTCCTATCCATATTTCACATATTATCCAACTCAAAAATGTCTAGAAACCCATATTTAAAGCTTAAAGGTTGAAGAGCTTACCCCTTTACTTAGCCAACTTGTGGTAGCCAAAACTCCTTCTCTTGGTTACCCCAATGTGTGATTTTTGGTTATGTTGTTCTCCTTGCTTCAAGGAACAACTTTCCCTTCTTGGGCTTCTTCCAAAACTGGTTAGAATGTAGTGATGTTTAGAGTGAGAAAGCTTGGTTCTTTAAGAGAAAATGGTAGGTGCGGGTTTGGTGGGAGGGAAATCTGATTTTCAGTCCAAATCCTGTGCCCTTTTTATAGATACAGAGACATGAGATCGATCTGGTCCTTGTGGAGATTGATCTCTGCATGGTTTGATAGTCCTTTTTACTAAATGCAACTACTACCAAATCGATCTTCTTCCATGATGAGATCGATCTGTTTGCAGGCAAATTCCTTCTTGGAGATCTATCTGCTTCTTGTAGGAGATCAATCTTCTCTTTACAGAACCTTAAAAAGATCGATTTGTCGAGGCTTGAGATTGATTTGTCTCAAACAGAGAGTTAAGGAGATCGATCTGTCTTCCCATGAGATCGATCTGCCTAGTTCCATTTGACAATTTTTGGGCATTTTATGAGGGGTGATCAATCTCTCCTTCATATGAGATCGATCTCTCATCCCCTGCACCCTCATTTTCTGCAGTTTTCTACAAATGTTTCCTTTACACTTATCAAAATTTGGTGCATACCTCAATTTGCATTCCGTGTACACTTAACACACAATGACATCCATTCCACATAGTTCATAGTTAATGAAACTTGTGCATATAACTTAAAATCATGGATGTTTCATTAAATTTCCAATATCCTTACATTCCTTTTATCACTTATACACATGTAAAAATACATATACATACATCATAGCTTCTTAAGCTATTCTTGTAACAACGTACATATACATCATACTTCATAAAATAAGTACGTATGGAGTTACGGGTATTACAATGTTGGAACCTTTTTAAAAAAGTTTTGGATTATCATGTAACAATTTAAAGAGTAGAGGCCAAAACAAAACTCTCATAAGACTTTAAATACACTTTATCCTTTATATTGATAGCATTTTTTAATAAATTTAAGAATGATAACAAATTAGTGTAAATTGTAAGCATTTAAGGTTTGGAATAGTCTATCTTGTAAGAAAAAGTCTTGAATAAAAGTAAAATGATATTTACTGTGACGCCCCAAAAACGTGGAATTTGGGTTAATTTAAATTTTTTTCATATAACTTGACTTCCTACTCAAGGTGTATTCTTGTACAGTGTCAGTTTACTTCTTATCTTATCGTTATTACTCTTTCTCATATTCGATTATACTTATATCATTTTCAACAAAAATTCGACTGCATAACCTCTTATATATCCCCATCCTCGTGTAAATTTCCAAACAAATACAAATATTCCCAATCTAGTTGATTTTACTTTATATTTTATCCATAGCAAACTCAAGAATTTCTCAAACATCAACATTTAATTTCATTATATCACATAATGTCAAAACGACTCACTTTTCCTCATTGACATACATGTAAGACTAGATTACATCCCAACGTTAACTTATATACAAGTGTCTGTAATACATAAAGTGTCTGGTTACAAAATGAATTATACTTTAAGCGTGTACGAGAAATAGCCTAGGGAGAAACACGTCCACCAACCTACGTCACGTAAGCAGCAAGCACTGACGTTCACCATAAATAATCTGGAGGAGGAAGAAAGGGGGTGAGCTTCAACTAGCTCAGTAAGGAGTGCATTGATATTAGTAACATTAATCGAAGCATATAATAGAATAATGACATAATTTCATATTTCAGAAAAACATGATTAAAATCACACTGTTATAGCCAAATAGAATGATGATGTATCATTGACGTCCTTGCTTCGATCTTCGTGTCATGTGTTATCAGAGGCTCTGCAAGAAAGAGAATGATCAGAGGGACGCAAGGGTGGTTCCCTGTATAATTACTCCGATGCTTAAGTTAGAAGGGAATTTGATAGAGTTTCTATCATCAAAATAGAGACCTAGCTTTTTGAGTCCTACCTGACCCCTACTTATAGGGATTTATTCTGCCTGTAATTACGTATGTGTAAAACTCGATATTTTTCCATATTATAATGCTTATGAGAAGTAAATTATAGCTAAATGTGACGTTTTGCAGGTCCGTAGACGACTAAAGCACTCGGATCTAATGTAGGGCCCGATGGCATGCAAACCGAGGTAAGGTCCTAGACTAGAGAATTACTTAGAAATTCCATGTTCATGCATGAAATGATGTGTTGAAGGAAAAACTAAGTGATTGGAGATGAAAAAGTGAGTTAAACTCAGGTTTTAAATTAAATCGAGAAAACAAACCTAATAAAGGAAATAAATTCAAATAAAATTCTAGAAATTCGTAAAAATTATTCTGAGGCCATAGAAAATTAATATAAGGTGAAATTGACATGGAAATAAAAATCATGAAGAAAAATAGAGATTTAGGGGTCCAAATGAATTTTTGAAGTGAATCGAAACCTTAATTCCATTTTGCTCGGAATTGGTTAAATCGCGCAGAATGAGCTCATTCATGAAATTTTTATTAAATAAGTGGCCCCCATATTTTTATGGGACACACTATATACATATTATAACAATTAAGAAGTGAAATTTTGAAGAAATCTGATCAGGATTAATTTTAGTGATTTTTCTAAAACAGAACAGTCATCTCCCCTGCTTTTAGCAAGTTGTCAGCAAATGAAAATCACCTAATTTGATGACCTTCTAGATGTTTTTTGTTTCTGATATTTTCTAATCTGAAATTCAACTGGATAAGCTTCATAAAAAAGGTAAAATTCACCCCGAAATGAGCTGAAACCCGAGAGATATCCCTTACACATCCTTGCCGCAGGCGTTACCTCTACTTTTGAATGGCGTGAATTTCCCAGCCACCCTCCAGCCAGTTTCAGGTGACAGTCCCTTCACATGAAATCTTCCTCTTCCTCCCCTCTACCACATATAAAATATTCAGACCTAATTGAAGTCATTTACCCCATGAAACGTTAGAGAGAAGAATAGGACAGAAAACTGCCCTGTTCTAAGGTAAGTAAAAATGGAATTTTTGGATGAATTTGATGAGTTCTTTGGATGATTATGAACACTTCTAAGCTATATACATGTTGTATTACATTTGAGTGGCAATTTGGAAGCTCTAAATCGATGTCAAAGTTTGTCAAAGGAGTGAAGAAGTTGAGGTATGATGATGATAATGAGATAGGTTGTTAAATTATGATTTTTGGATGAATTTTTGTTAAAAGAAATTTGATGGAATGATTTATATGATGGAGTTCAGCTGATTCCAGCATGATTTAGTTGCTGGAATGATGATATGGGATGTAATTAAAATGAATTTACAGTTAAAATTATACTGCAAAGGTTCGGTTTAGTGTTTAACTAGGTGAATTATCGAAATAATGCAAGAATCGATAATTTAAGGTCTTGTATGAAGTGGAATGAATTGCTGGAATATAATACACAATGTAGAGGTATTGAAAATGAATTTAAAGGTGTCGAACATGTTAAGAAAGCTTAAACCGAGGCTTAAATCGATAAAACCGAGCAAAACGAGTAAAGTAGCGAAAAGTCAACTTTTGGTTAACATTTTAGATGTAATCACATATTGAATATATTAACATGAATTTGAGCTATATGTAATGAGATAACTTGGTATGTGACAACTCGGGTTATCGACACGCATTTTAAGGCGAGCTCAAAAAACGAGAAACGTGCACTACCTTCGACGTTAAGAGGTAAGGGATATAATTTAGAGTAGCATTAGTACTTTTCCACCTTACCAAATGTTTATGTGGATAATAAATTGAGTTTCTAAGGACAAGGGCTTTCTTGAAATGTGAAATGAGCACCATTCACTCAAAACCCGAGATAAACTTATCCAAACTTTTCAAAATAATTTTCATTTCACGAGATACATTTTAGTATCCATGTTTATGGTATATAAAAGTGATTTTCATGTATGGAATGAAACCATAGTATGTTTTCTATGTGTTACGGGTTAAAGTCCCGGGAATGTTTTACGAAACTATGTTCTCATTATATGGGATATATATATACTCGAGAAATATGTGTTTATGAAAAACATGCTTAATGTTTTGAGACTATGGCACGAAGTATTGATGTTATGAGGTCAGAATGATCTGAGGTCGATCTTGTATACTGAGAAAAGGGTACAAGAACGATCAAGGATTTTCTTAGCCGATGACCAGGGAACGGGCAGGGCTCTGACGAGATGAGATGACTTGTGGTACCATGTAACCATTTAAAGTTCGTGCGTTGAGACTGCGAGTCCTTTGCAGGCACGTAATGAGTCACCCCACCATAGCCCCATACCACACAGTCCAGTAGGGCACTGTACGAACCTGATACAATCTTACAGTTCCATGTACTATGGCCATATGTACCAGTTATGTTGACGATGTCCTTCGGGACCAGTTATGATGAAGCCATGTCTCCACAAGAAAGAAATATGTTTTAGCACATTTCATGCTACCATATATGTTATTTGCTAGTTAGCACATGTTTTTCTATAATGTGATTTTTAAGGTAGCCGATGATTAAGATTTTTATGAAATGTGAACAGTATGATACACTTGATTTGAGACCTATGAGATGCTTTATGACTATTAACACTAATGATATGTTTATAGCATGATACTTTTTACGAAAAAGGATGTATGATGTGTAAACTAATGATTTTAAAGCATGTTTTTATTGCTTTTATAAATGTAAGCATCTCTACTTTCGTACTTGTTTATGCTGAGTTGTGAAATCATGTATTTTACTTGTTTTAAGTAGTAAGTTTACTTTAAATGTATCTCTTACTGAGCCTGAAAAGCTCACCCCCCTTCCTTTCCATCTTCCAGATTACTTATAGTGATTCTACTGCAGTCATGCGCTGGAGGTCGTGGATGAGGCAGTCCGACCTTTCGTCAGATCATTTGTAGCGACGAGGTATAGCCTTACTTTTATTCCAGATACGATGTATAGCATAGACACTAATGTATAGGACAGTTGAGATGTAATAGTTGTAAAGGATTATATTTATGTACAGAATTTTTATTACGCAGAATAAATATATGTTGTGGATTTTATGAGATCCTAGAATAGAAGTAAAACTGTGTTGCGAATGTGGGTTGGAAATTATAAACTGCGTTTTAAACCCTGTAGTTTGGGTTAAGTCATAATGCAGCCGTTATGCTGTCGAATTTTATAAAAGAATAAGAGTTAAGAAACTGACATATACAGGAACACAACTCAGTTAAATAGATTAAAAAGTTTTAAAATTACCCCATTTTTCGCGTTTCTGGGCGTGACAGTATGTATCCTTGGATTAAATATTCTTATTTGGGACTTATCTCCTTTAAAATATACAATGAATAAAATATATATTTTTCTCATGCCACGTAGTAATTTTTTATTGGACCAAGTGTTTTGAATATTTTTATCCATAACACACATGATTACTTAAATCATCGGCTCATCATTACAACAAATCATAGTTCATAATAATTATGGAGACTAGGTATTACTATCTCTGTCATGAGAGCAATCATCACACCATCCTCAAATGAGGGTATCCTTCGAAGAGGGAATAAACTACTCATAGCCATGGCAAGGTTGTAGACTGGATCAGAGTCACACAGCATCGGATCAACGCTGCCAAAGCGGAGCCATCTCAACGTTACCAAAGCGGAGTCATCTCAACGTTACCAAAGCGGAGTCATCTCATCGCTACCAAAGCGGAGTCATACGTTAATATGCAATCATCATGACAGATATATAGAAGTATGCACACTGTGGCAGGGATGGGCCTCACATGATTGACCCCTAGGTTTCCCTGGATCGCATGCTTTGAACCCTTAGTCTCAAAATGTGCCATTATTATGCTGAAAATAGTTTGCATTCAACGTAGAGCTCATAAAAGTTTGCTTCGTAAATCTCATACACATATAAATGATATATTTGTTCGCAAAACTTTAAAATCATGAAATCGAGCTCAATACGGCAAAACATGCACTCAAGTAAAAAAACTCAGCTACGTATTTTTTCTCGGAAACTATGCTCATGTTATAAAACATTTTCATACTATCATGGCTTATTTGTAGATAAAGAATGCTCGCATTTAAAATCGGATGTATCCCTTACCTCATACACCTTTGGTAGCGCACTATCGTCGGGTCTCGGGTTGACCTCGATTTACGTGTCAAATTCTCGAGTAACCTAAAATAATATTAATTCATTATGTAAAGATCAATTTGACATTAACATATTCAAATATGCATTTACTTTCTTAAAGTTTGACCAATCTTGACTTATTGATCAACTTTTCCTATTTTCTCGGTTTTACCGATTTAAGTACCGGTTTAAGCTATTCTTGCCAAATTTATTATTCTAACCTCATATCCAAAATCTTAATAGTCCAAATATTCATTCACATACACTATTTATACTTGTGATCAAACCCTTTTTGCCAAATTTCATACTTTTTGGTTTTTCGTTAAACTAAGCTATAAAGTGAACTTTTTTGGTATAATCTTAACAATTAACAACCTTGAATCAAACCACATTTCACCAAAACCTTAGGAATTCTATGCTGGCCGAAACTATGCTTGTCTATAACAATCATTTCTTTCAATTCCACTTAACTAAAAATCCTTAAAAATCATCAAACATGAACATATCTCATCATCTTCATCATTCATCAAGTTTCTCTAACCTTTGACCAATGTGTACAGTGATGCCTATGAAAACTTTCAGAGGGAGGTGAGGGCGCTTGAGGACTGGTTTCAGGATCTTTTTGGCTTCTTCAGAAAGCTTAATGAGTACTCTTTATACAAAAAAATGGAAGTCAAACGGTGTAACGACCCAACTTACACAAACTTTGGTTGGGCTACGAGTTGATAATATAATCATAACAGTAAATTTCGTTTGTTTAAACACATTTCTTTGTGACAAATTTAAGTATAAAACTATTCCATTACAATGTGATCGTGTTTACATCCCCCAAACACATTTCCATATACATTATTGTACTTACAAAAATTTTTAGATACAAAAGAATTGCTTAAACCTGGGTATACCTTCGCCACAAAAAGATACTCCGCAGAACCATAGCTGCTCGAATTGCTCTACTAACAGAAGCAGTCCAAGTTACTAATGGGGCTTTGTGGAGGAAAGTAAGGGGGATGAGCTCAACATGCTCAGTAAGAAAAATCTAACATCAAGTAGATAAATACACTACCTAGATAAGCATTTACCAAATCGAGGTTCTCATGTAAACATATAGAAAATTTGGCAGTTCAGAAATATCAGGGTCTGAAAATCGAAAACAGAACTAATATCGATAGTATATACAGTTTACCGCATTAGATATAGAATATCAAAAACTTTAAGCGGTAATTTAAACAATTTCTAGTTAACATAGAGTCACTGCCAGTTCCGTAAAATCATAGTTTAAAATCCATAAAAATTTCAGTATAAACAAGGAATTGTAATCAAAACCAATTCTAAAAATTTATACAGCTTTTAAAGTGATAACTGTGTGACACTTTGGTCCCACAAGATTCAAAAGGTGCCCCCCACAGTGTTTATACAGTAGAAAACACAGTTCCATATAGTTAAATCAGTTCACACAATCAAATCGAAAAATCCAAATAGACGAGACAAGACAGACATGCTATATCAGATATCAGAATGACAATTGGCCAATGTCGGTGACTCCGGGCAATCACGGGCCAGGTGTGTCGAGATGTCAATCGCCGTGGCAGTGGTTAGCTACCAAAACGGCTCACAGATTAGAATATCCAAATACCAGAATCAGAAACACGGTACATCGTACTCGCGTGCATGCTGCACAATACATCGTACTCTGTGGACCACAGAAACAAAAACAGATCTTCACTGACGGAACGGACCAACCTAGCTAGCCATTGCCACCCCTGTAGGCCCACAAACAATGACTGTTGTGAAATCTTTACACGGTAACATTGACAGTGTAATATAATCTCTCAAACGCATTTGTCTCAAAATCAGTGCCAGTCGGACCGTACGACATACAGTCAGCACGTGCTCAAGCACATCATATCAGTATTTCTTTATAATCAGATCATTTTTCCTTAAATCACATATAAATTCAGTTTATTTCACAAAACAATTCAAAAGGGGCTGACTAGCAATTTTTCAGTTAAAAGTTTCGTTATTCGATACAGAGTAATCAAATCTAGGGGGTTTTTGAGAAAAAAAATCAATAATTATATTTACCAGGATTTTGTCTAAATAAACCAACTAAATCTATATCAGCAGCTGGGCCCATCTACGAAGTTTAAAATTTTCCTTAAATTCTCAAACGTAAAATCGACCTAGGGTTTTCTATAATTTCGGTAACTAAGAAATTTACCCTAAAATTTATATCTACAAACACAAAGAAATTACGTATATTTATCTCTAGCAGCTCACGAGAATTTTCCTTACCTCGGTGTCTGTCTATAATCCTTGATGCCTTAGTGACTGGAGTCAGCGGGTCCGGTCCACTCGGTTTATTTCCCGGAGCCCTTTCCTTCGAGTTTTTTAAATCCCTGTGTCTCCTTCTCTTTCTCTAATTATATATATATATATATATATATATAATCCTATATATAAATATTTTCCTTTCCTTTTTTTTGAATCCTTTTTCTTTTCCCTCCAAAATCTCTTCCTTCTTCTTTCTTTCTTTCTTTCTTTCACATCACTGTTCATAAATCTTCCTCCTCATTACTTGTCTCAAGCACCATTCTCCCCCATTTCTAATTGTTTCGCGATCCCTTCATCGTCCACGCTTCCGCCTTGTTCATTTTTCTTCTTTTCCCAAGTTACTTCCACTGTCGTGCCTCAGCTTCCTTTTGATTTTAAGGCAGTAGCCGAGAGCCCTGATCATCCCCTGCTTCTGTTCTCTTCTCCATAACTTCCTCCTCCCCTAAAACCTTTAATTAGTGGAGATGCCTAAGAATGTTGTTCGTCTCTTCAAGGGTTTTCTTCACGGTTTCGATCCTTTCCAGTAGTTAGCCTTCATTCCCTTTCACTTCTGTTTTACGTTTCCTGTCTCGTGTCCCTGTTTCACATCTTTTTTTTCTACTGAACTAGCGTCCTCACTTTCATGCGTTCCTGTTTCCATTGCGTATCCTCCTTCCATTATCCTTTTAGCCTACTGTCATCACATTAACCCTCTCCTGAAAGGGACAAAGCCGAAGGGAAGTGTCACAGCCCTCTGTCTCTGTCTCTCTCTCTCTCTCTCTCTCTCTGTGTCCGTGACTTTTACCTTACTTTCAACAGTTGGGTTGTAAGTCAACATCCAATCCATATCTTATCCATTTATAATTTAATAAATTCATTTAAATGAAGTAGAATAGAAATTGGACTTTTATATATATATGTGCGAAAGTGTTTACATCAGTTTCTATTATATACATCCCCCAAAATACAAAAGACAAACTTTACTGTGCATTAGTTTACAGGATACAAAATTTTTCATCTCAAGTGTATACCTCTATACTGCTGGATGACTGAAGCAACACGATAGCTGGAACGACTGCAGTGTACTCACTACTGCGTAGAATCTACGGAGGAGAAATAAGGGGGTGAGCTAACACGCTTAGTAAGAAAAATATGAAAGCAGGTAGATAACTACACTATCTACATGCTTAAAATATAAATATTCATTTATCCTTATAAAACATATGCATTCTTTAAAATAACTTCCATCGATACAAAATCATTACTTTGCGGGATGGGTAATGCATATTCACACAACATACTCGTTTCACACAGCTCATCTTTAAAATCACATATTTAGAAATCACTTTGCACTCAGAAAATCAATATACATGAGACATAATTATGGGTTATCATATCCCCAGACACACAGCAAGGGAAACATATGTCATCACACACAGTAATGACAATGTCATATCACTCAGATAAATATAGGACTTATGGCCATAGTCGGATTCCAGGCAATCACTGATCAGGTGTTCGGGAATCCCATGCTTGGGGAGGCGGATCAACCATCCCTTCAGCTCATACTGAAATCACGGTACATCGTACTCCATGGCTAACGCTCATGGTACATCGTGCTCCCGTGGATCCTTATCACCCATTTCCACTGTCTCAAAATCTCGTGCGAGCAGGTCTGTGCAAGACACATAGCAATACACAACGGCTCCAGCACGGTTTTATACTCATTACATCACATCTATAAACCACGTGCGAGTAGGTCAATGCAAGACACACAACAATACACAACGGCTCAAGCACGATTTTACTCAACACACAACATAATCCTAAAAACCTCGTGCGAGCAACTCAGCGTAAGAGCACATAACATATGTCGAGACCCTTCCTGACTTAGCCAAAACTACTACAAATTTTTCGCATTTTAACTTACCTTTCCTCTCATCAATGGTTGGGCTGTGATTCGATGTTAGCTACCTCGCATACCATATCATCCATTATCATACATACATGTCAATCTACTGTTACTGACTGTAACTTCATACATGTGAGATCATATAAAATCTAATACAAATACATTCCCCATAATATATATCATATACATCACTATGCTGTTTCTATGTTTAGATACATAACCGTACAAAATATGTATACCTGTCGATCGATAGGAAATAGCAGCGGACAACAGGAATACTATCCCTCAAGCACACTCGCTATATTGCTAATGCTTTGTAGAGAGGGAAAATAAAGGGGGTAAGCATACAACGTGCTCAGTACGAAAATCAGGCAAGTAAGTAGACATCTACATTATCTACTCAAAATAATGCTATGCCTCGAAAATATCATTTCCTTAACTCACTTTAAAAGCATGTCTTTAAATACATATATATATATACTTGTACAGATTAAATCCCATGTATAGAAATCGTGCTTGCTTTCTCAAATGTAGGCATGTAGTGCAAAATAATGCATCTTTATAATATCACAATGTCTTTAGATAAATCATGCCATGTATATTTAAATCACAGTAAATATGACATTTAAATCATTCACAACACAAAATTGGATTCTGACCCATCCCTCAGGTCTATCCGTATCATAAATAAATCAGTCAGTCAGGTGATATATCATGTGAGACTCTATGGTGAAATGCAATAATATCCTGGACTATGGTCATATCCTATAATGGTGATCCCAGGCAACACAGATCTTGGTGTACGGGGCATCATTGCTGCAACGGGAGGGGGGTCAGTCCATCACAACAGCCAGCTATTAACTCCTCAACTCCACAACACCACACGGTACAATGTACTCCATGCCACTCGCACGGTACAACATACTCCGTGGACCCTACATCACAGTCTGGGTGCCTGCCATAGGTCTTAGCCCTCAAACCATGGAATATCATACCACGTCTCTAAATCCACATGCAACCCTCTCATAGTGTGACACTCAGTCTAGACGAGGAAATCAAGCATGGTTTTCAACATGTATTATATATCACATAAATTACAGTGCGCGCCATTGAGCGCGACTCACAGTCGACACTCCGCTCAAACACTGTTTCATATCACAAACTCAAACTCTAGTGCAAGTAAACCTCTAGCAACTAGGTCAAAGCATAGTTTATGTTTCAAATCAAGTATGAGCAATAACTCTAGTACCATGCTATGCACAAACCTCATCAAATCAAGTACGAGAAATAACTCAAGTACTATGTCATGTATAAATCATGAAGAATCGAGTACAAGCAACGCTCTAGCACTCTGTCATGCATCTCATGAGAAATTCGAGTACGAGCTAATCGCTCCATCACTCTCTCATGCATATATCATATAAAACTTAGTACGAGTAATAACTCCAGCACTCTATCATGCATGTCATGGAAATCTAGTGTGAATCACAAACCAGCACTAATATATGTGGAAAATATATGAAATCAAGTGCGAGCTGTGCTCTAGCACGATTTATTCTCACATAATTTGAAAGTTGGCTCTTTAAAAAGGGATGATTTTCAAAACATCAAAATCAGCACTATAAAGTGTGCTTAATTCGCATCAACCTTAAAATCATTAGCCCATCTATTTATTCTTCTGCTAAATAGCAGTAAAACACTCAAAATGGACAACTTTTCACAAAAGTTGACTTTTTTCCTAACTAAGGGTAAAATCGTAATTTGCCACTATTGGGTCACAATAATTATTATTCACTTTCTCTGACCCTCAGAGTTTTTAAGTGAATGTAAAAGCAGACGAAAATACATGCAGGTATCTCTAACTACTCACAAAAGTCCCTTACCTGCAATCACTCGAGAAATTTTACTTTCTCAACGCTGCTCGATCCAGCAGTCTGATTTGGTCCTCCAATAATCTCTGGAGCTGCATATAACCATTTATCAGGTTAATTATACTTTTCCTACTGTATTTCACATTAAATATAGTTTATTCCACTTAATGGGCTTTAATAAACCTTAATGGCCTAGCTATGCCTTAAGCCCATTTTCATTTTACTATTTATTTTCGTTGGGCCTTTTGGGCTTGTGGGGCCTACCAACTCTTATTGGGCTTATCCTAGACCCATTACATCACATTGGGCCTAAAATAATTGGGCTTGGCCCATTGGTCTTCTTGGCCACATGCCATGGCCGAGAGCAGCCCATGCCGTCGGTCACACCATGGCATGCCGTCCATGTCCATGTCCTTAGCTAATTCACTTAGGCATTTTTACAAACACTTGGTTCGCAATGTTCTTAAGCATCACATAGTTCATTTAGGCATTTTATCAAACACCTTGATTGCCAACTTAATACATGTATTAATTAATCAAATTGATTAATTCTAACTATACCATAATCATTAACACATGTATATCAACTCATTTATGCCTTAATATCATATGGGCATTCATCAATATTTCACTACTCACTCTCGACCTAACCATGATCATAGTGATTTCATATGTTTCAATGCTTAAAACATATACCAATATACTTAAAATCATTCATACATTAACCTATATGAATTTGAAAGCTTGAAAATATACCTAGTATTTGTGTTCACACTTGGTCGAAACTTTGGAGCCTCACAGTTTGCACACTATGGCTTCTTGATAGCCAATTCCAGTATATGTTACTCTCCTCTCAATTTAGAACAACTTTCATGAAGAATGCAAGTTCCAAATATGCCTAAATCCTAGTGATTTCTAGTGAGAGAAAGCTTGGATAAATGTATTTCAATGGTTTCCTTGCGTAGCCGAGAATGGTATGGTGAAGATGGCAATGGTGTGACTGATTTTATAAGCCATTTACTTAGCCATTAAGCCTTACTTTTCAGCCATTAAAATTGACTTCCTAAGGTTTAGTTATGAGTCACCTAATGAGTCATCTAATGAGTCATAGTTAGCTTTAACTATGGTTAGTTATTTAATCCTAATAGGCTTTACAATTGGGCCTCTCGGTTTAGGCTTTCTTAATGGGCTTTCGGGCTGAAATTTTTACTATACCTCAGGCCTTTAATTGTCTAAATATTTGGCCTATCTATCGGTCCAACAATTCGGTCTAAGGGACCTAAGAATTTCGATCTACGTTTAGTATACCTTAATGGGCTTTAAAATCTTCACTTTAGGCCCATTACGTTTTTATCCATTAATTTTAATCCGAAATCCTTTCAAATAAATTTTCCTTACTTCCGGGGATGATTATATTGTATTCTGACCAAAAATAGTTTTCCCCAAATTTTTCTCCATACTTAGGTAAATTTTTAACTATGGTTAATTAACTATGGTAAAAGTTCACTTTTCTTAACTATAGTTGACTTTTTTCTTAATCATTGACCAAGTTGACTTTTTCTCAAAATTTTGAAAGTGTCATATCTTATGTCTTACACTCTCGTCTTTACGTTGTAACTATTTTCGGTAGGTAAATATGCTCAAAATACCTTAAATACCTTAACTCGCTAAAAAGGTCCATTTTACCCTTTTTAGCTTTTACTCTCGTTCTTTGTGTTCGGAACTAAATCAAACTGACTTTCCTTCATAAGCTCTCTATATTTTCTCATTTTAAGTTCTTCTCTTCCCTCAGAATGATTCAGATCCACTTGGTTTAGCTTGTGACTCTTATAGCTCACATTAGGCTTTTATGTAGCATATGAGTGCTAAATCATTTCACATACACTGTAAATCTAGTAAATACTCTTCTTATGATTCAACTATAATAATAGAGTGTTCATACACATAGGAATCATAAGGAACAAGCTACATAAAATACGGGTCTGACAATCCTCCCCTACTAAGAAAATTTGGTCCTCCAAATTAGAACCAAGTCAGTCATCAAATAGATGGGAGTGCTTCTCTCTCATCAGACTCTCCAGCTCCCAAGTAGCCTCATCTGAAATATGATGCTGCTAGAGAACCTTCACTAATCCGATAGTCTTCGATCTCAAGACCTTCTCCTTCCTATCCAGTATCCGAATTGGTCTCTCAACATATGACATGTCCTCTTGGAGCTCCAATGGTTCATAACTACTCACATTTGCCGGATTCGGGTGATACTTTCGAAGCATCCATATGTGGAAGACGTTATGGACACGTGATAAGTCTAGTGGCAATGCCAACCTAGAAGCCTTATCTCCCACTCGATCAAGTATCTCAAAGGGTCCAATATAGCGAGGATTCAACGTTCCTCTCTTCCCAAATCTCGCTATGCCCTTGGTAGGAGAAACTTTCAGAAACACTGATTCACCAACTGCAAACTCTAGTGGCCTTCATCTCCTATCAGCGTAACTCTTCTGTCTACTATGATTTGTCCTCAGTCTCTCTATAATCAAGTGGACGTCCTCAAATGCTTGTGTAACCATGTCAGGAGAAAAAATCTTACGATCACCCACTTCTTCCCATCCAATAGGGGAACGACATCTACGGCCATATAAAACCTCATACGGTGCCATCTCGATACTCGAATGATAACTGTTGTTGTAGGCGAACTCGGCGAGTGGCAAGTGGTAATCTCAAGAGCCTCTAAAATCTAGCACACATGCTCTCAACATATCCTCCTGAGTTTGTATAGTCCTCTTTGACTGACCATCTGTTTGGGGATGGAAAGCAGTGCTCAAACTCAATTGGGTTCCCATGGCTTCCTGAAAATGTTCCCAAAAGTGGGAAGTGAAGCGGGAATCCCTATTAGAGACTATGCTCACTGGTACACCATGTAACCTCACTACCTCGCGTACGTACAGCTCTGCCAATGTGCTCAGAGTATCGGTAGCTCTCATAACTAACAAGTGGGCCGACTTCGTCAGTCTGTCGACGATTACCCATATAGCATCGTGATTCTTACGGGTCCTCGGTAAACTAATCATGAAATCCATGGTGATATGCTCCCATTTCCATCTCAGTATAGGTAGAGGCTATAATAACCCTGCAGGCTTCTGATGCTCTACCTTCACCTGCTGACATACGAGACACTTTGCCACAAAATATGCTACCTCTCTCTTCATACCCGATCGCCAGTACACCTTCCGGAGGTTTTGATACATCTTATTACTCCCCGGATGTAAAGTGTACCTCAACGAATGAGCTTCCGCCAATATCAATCTACTGAGTCTTGGATCCTCGGGAACACACAATCTACCTGTGAACCTCAGTAGTCCATCAGAACTCAACTCAAAATTAGTCACTATGCCCTTCTGCATCTGACCACTCACATCCATATAAAATGGATCAGTCTGCTGAGCCACTCTGATCCTATCTAATAGATCAGGCTCTAAGCATAGACTAGCTATCACATAGCCTGTATCCATGTCAAAAGGCACAACTCTCAGATTGAGACTAGCAAACTGCTCTAGCAAATCATGTTCCCTAACCATCATGTACGATACCATCCCTAGGCTCTTCCTACTCAAAGCATCCGCTACAACGTTAGCCTTACCCGGATGATAAAGCATCTTACAATCATAATCCATCAGAAGCTCTAGCCATCTGCTCTGTCTCATGTTCAGCTCCTTCTGTGAGAACAGATACTTGAGGCTCTTGTGGTTGGTAAATATCTGAAACTTCTCGCTATACAAGTAGTGGCGCCATACTTTCAACGCAAACACTACTCCTGCTAACTCCAAATCATGGGTTAGATAGTTCTTCTCATGATCCTTCAGCTGTCTAGAACTATAAGCAACTACCCTCCCATCTTGCATCAATACACAGCCCAATCCCTGATGCGAAGCATCGGTATATACTGTAAATCCTCCTGAGCTGGTAGGGATAGTGAGAATCAGAGCGGTGGTTAATCGACGTTTCAACTCCTGAAAACTCTTCTCACAATCCTCATTCCATACGAACGATACACTCTTTTGAGTAAGACGTGTCAACGGAGCAGCCAACTTAAAAAAATCCCTCAACGAATCTCTGATAGTATCCAGCTAAACCTAGAAAACTCCTGATCTCGATGATTGTCCTCAGCTGTTCCCACTGAACTACAACCTCTATCTTAGATGGATCGACTGATACACCATCCTTCGATACAACATGTCCCAAAAATGAGATCTTTGACAACCAAAAGTGACACTTACTGAGCTTAGCATATAACTTCTACTCTCGTAGAGTCTGCAATACGATCTTGAGGTGCTTCTTATGCTCCTCCTTCGATCTCGAGTACACCAATATGTCATTGATGAAGACGATAACAAACTGGTCCAAATATGGCTTGAACACATCGTTCATCAAAGCCATGAAAGTAACTAGAGAATTCATCAATCCGAATGGCATGACCAAGAACTCATAATGGCCATATCGGGTATGAAATGTTGTCTTGGGTACATCTTCACTCCGAACTCTCAGCTGATGATACCCAGACCTCAGATCAATCTTGGAAAAGACCTGTACTCCCCGGAGCTGATCTAATAAGTTGTTAATGTGTGGAAGGGGATACCTATTCTTGATGGTGGCCTTATTCAACAATCGGTAATCTATACACAATCGAAGGCTCCTATCCTTCTTCCTCACGAATAAAACCAGTGCTCCCCAAGGTGAAACATTCAGTCTAATGAAACCCCTATCGAACAGCTCCTGCAACTGTCTCTTGAGCTCCTCCAGCTCAACTAAGGCCATGCGATATGGTAGTCTCGAAATAGGCTCCATACTAGGCACTAAATCTATACAGAACTCTATCTCTCTGTCTGGTGGTAACCTTGGCAACTCATCCGAAAAAACATCTGGGTATTCCCTGACCACAGTAATATCTAACAACTCCGGATGTGCCTTATCCATATCTACCATGTACACAATGAAACCTTGATATGTTGAAGGTTTTCTAAGTCAGTATATCATATTATAATCATAACTACTTCTTTCATTTATTTTTATTAAACTTCACAACATATCTAGTAGGGTTAGGAAATATAACTGTCTTAGCATAACAATCTAAAACAACATGGTTTGTAGATAACCAATCCATTCCTAAGATTATATCAAAGTCACTCATACTTAGCAATATTAGATTGACTGTTATCTCCTTGTTCCCTACTCTCAACTTGCAATCATTAAATACATACTCTACAACTTGACTACTATTCGTAGGCATACAAATCAACATCATTATACATAACGGTGTACGCTCTACATGTCTTGCTAATTTACATGCAAATGAAGGCGATAAAAAAGAATGCATGGCACCAGGATCAATTAAAACATATGCTTCAATATCATAAATCAGGATGTTACCTCATATCACATCCGATGAAGCATTAGCTATACCTTAGTCCAAAGCATGTATGCACCCTCGACCAATCACTTGCTTCCCTTTTTCTTATGCTGTTGCTCTCCTCCTCGAAGCAGAAGGATCAACTGGAGCTCTCTCTGGCTCCCTACCCTTCAATGGAGCAGTCTCAACCATCTCTGGGTAAGCTCTAGCAATATGCCCATGTTTCCCGAATCGAAAACACACTATAGGAGTCAGTGGACACGGTCTACCTCCATGTTGTCTACCGCATCTTTTGCACTGATCGGTAGTAGGTCTCTATCCTGCTATGATAATACCCTTTGCTGGAGCTGTGGTCGGATAAGTAGGAGATCTAGCAGGTCTCTCTCGTGCCTCCTCAACCCGTGGTCTCTTACCGAAGAGTTTCCTCCCTCCTTGATAACTGAAACCTCTATCTCTAGTCGGCCTCTTCCTCTGTATATCTCAGCTCTGACTAAACTTCCCAAACTCGAAAGCATTCCACTCATAATCTCGCTCGCACAATTGCGCCTTGCGCACTACTTCCTCATTAGTGGTTATATCTAATGGGACCAACCTGGATCGTAAAACTGGTCTCAATCCATCGATGAACCTGTGGACCTTCCTGGCCTCACTATACATGGTATCTGGGTCATATCTCCCCAGGGATAAAAATCGAGTCTCATACTCGTCAACTGACAAACTCCTTTGGTTTAGTCCTAAAAACTCAGCCTATAGTTTTCGTTGTGCTGTATCTGGAACAAACTGCCTCCTAAAGGCATCCCGAAATATCTCCTAACTAATATCTATATGTCGGGCTCTCAATATGGGTCTAGGGGACTTCCACCAATGCTCTGCAGCTCCCTTCAGTAGGAACGCAGCAAATGCGACCATCTCCGATGTCGTACACTCGAAGAATCCATAAAGCTTCTCCATCTCAGCAACCCACTCCTCAGCAGCTACACGGTCCTTGACCCTACTGAAAGATGGAGGTCTAAACTTCTGGAACTGACGCAACCGATCTAGATCACATTCGTACCCTAATTCACTACTACCCGAAACTGGTGGGGGTGTAGGAGTATCTACAGTCCTCGGTGCATGAGCTGGCTGTGTAGGTGTATCAGGGGCAACTGCCTCTCCTATCGCAGTTCCTGCCTCCTGTCCCTGCCTACCTGGCATCGTTTGTGCCAAATATCTCTACTATCGTCTCTAGACTACGCTCTAATCTTGTAAAATGCGTCTCAGCACACTCTGGTGCCTCAGTAGCACCTGGAGTCTCATGGGTAGGTAATGGTTCGGTAGTAGCTCATCTCTCAGGCCTATCTCCATGGCCTCAAGCCCTACCTCTCGTCCCTCTACCACTACGAGTATTTGCCATATAGGCAAAGTTCCTACATTCACAATCATGAATTAGTCCGTTTCCCATCTGGTATACACAGTTGTATCTAAACACAACACAGTACTATAGGGATGTACACTTTTCTATTTTCTATTTTCTAACTTCGACTCACATCAGACTAACCTCGGCTCTGATAACATTCTATCGAGACCCTTCCTGACTTAACCAATGGATTTAACAAAACTGAGAAGATCAATGAACAATGGTGGCTGAAACGAAACTTATGAAGCTTTGAATAAGTATTGAAATTGCTGTGAATAGTAGCAAAAGAAAAAATAGTGAACAAACGGGAAAGCTTGGAAAAATAAAATGCTAACTTAAAATTACCCTAAAAACTATTCTACCCTAACTTACATTTTTTTTTCAATTGCCATCATTTTCTATTTATATACACACTTAGGGGTACAATTGTAATTTTTCCATCATAGATGAGTTGACATTGTTTGGCCACTTGTCTTCACACCATTGGCTCATTGAAACGATATTTCCATGTCATCTATCTTCTTGTCCAATTGGATGTGCTAGGTGGCATGGCTCGTGTTGTCCGCGAGGTCCAATCTCGATTTTAGCCCAATTCTAGTCCATTTTCTACCAAAATTTTTCAAATTCATCCATATTTAATTTATCTGCAAACATGAGAATTTTAGTCAAAATAAGGGGATAATTAACAAAATAATTTGGGCATTAAAATAATTAATTAAGAAATTAAGCATAAATAATTCTATTTTTATAGAATTATCAACTAGCCTCGTATTCCTCTCTAAAACTCTCGGGTTGTCCTAACGATGTAAAAACATCATCAATACATCATCACATTGTCTCAAATCTCAACATTAAGCATAATTGCTCACATTCTCATAGTTTCTCAATACCTCAATAATTCTAACAACCCTAACCATTTCAGCCTACTCATCACAACATCTATAACCACAATCGTAGAAATCTACCTCCAAATCAATGATTAAAGCTTAGAAATTTACCTAAAACTTGTGGAGTGCTCAATTCACGCCTCAGCTCAAATCGTACTTTGATTTCCAAGTATGTTGTTCTCATTTTGATGAGGAACAACTTTCCTTCTTACCACAACCTTTGATTCGGATGGAAATGGGTGTTTTGGAGGAGAGAGAAAGTTAGGGATTTTGGTTTTCTAGAGAGAGAAGATGAATTCTAGCAAAAACACAGGGGTCCTTATATAGGCAGACGGTAGGAGATCGATCTGCTCCTATAGAAGATCGATCTGCCTTTGAATTTGGGAACGTTTTGGGCACTTTTTATGCCTACCAGATTGATCTGTCGTGGGGCAAGATCGATCTCATAAACTTGAGGAGATCGATCTGCTCCTTGTAAGGAGATCGATCTGTATTTTACAAAAATATTTGGAGATCGATCTACTCCTATAGGAGATCGATCCCTTTGAGGCAGAATCACAAGGAGATCGATCTGCCTTCATTGGAGATCGATTTGCTCGTTTAAATTTTCATTCCTTATCACTTTGGCCTACTAGATCGATCCCCTCTTCCCCAAGATCGATTTGTCCTCATAGTTTCACACTATGGTTGCACACTTGGCATAAAATCTCCATATATAATTGCCATAATTTACTCCATTGATTATTTCTCATTCAATACTCATTCGTCACTAGAAATTTCATTCCTTACCACCTCAATATATGAGTACATCACATTTAGCTCAATCAATTGCACTCATGTTCACATTACAAAATTTAGATGTGTATAAAATTCTCAGTCTCACAATTTTTAATTCATAAAATATGTATATATCATGGAATCATAATTCTAAAGTATCATATGCATCACATCAATGAGACTATGATTTTAAAACTCACTTTTTATGATGTATACCTTATGATTTATGTGATGTAACACATTTCTACATGCAAATTGAATTATAAGAAGAGCTTTTGGCTTGAATGAAATTTCAAATGGATAAATGAGTATTATGGATACATGTAAAGGTTAAACAAGGGTTGAAGTGACCACAAACTAAACAAATGGAACTTAAAGCATTCGGACTAAGGATGAGGATTTAAGACATGAATTGATAATGTAAGACCTACGAATTTTGAGTACTCTTTTATGATTTCAAGCAGTACATATAAGTTTCATAACATGAAAATCATAAGCAATGAACCTTTTCATGCTCTAAGTGGGATTAGAATGTAAAATGAGTATTGGAGTAATGAAATTTGAGTTTACCTTTGAAAAACCTAGAAAAATGCACCAGGAATGCCCCAGATAAAGGCCAGATTGATCTCTTATTCAAGGCAGATCAATCGTCATGCAATTTTACCAAGGGCAAATCGATCTCCCTATGAGCAGATCGATCTCCATTTGCTTCTACTTAGAGAAGATCGATCTCTTCGCTCGAACAGATCGATCTCTAGTTGCCTAGCAAAGATCGATCTCTTCCCAAAGAGCAAATCTATCTCCCCATGAAACAGATCGATTCCTTGTTGTTTCTGCCTAGTGGAGATCGATCTCTCCACAAAGAGCAGATCGATCTCTCCCTTACAAACCTGAAAATTCGATAACACAACTAAGGGAAGATCGATCTTCTACCCTAGGAGATCGATCTCATCATCCCTGCTCTATAAAAACCCAACGACCAAATCTCATTCTTTAGCAAATCAAACCATCCCCCTCTATTTTTACCTAAAAAGTAAGCTTTCTCTCTCTCTAGAATACCACCCTTTTCAAAAAGATTTAAGAAAAAGCTATTAGAGCAAAGTTGTTCATTATAAGGAGGAGAACAACATACCTTGGAATCAAAACTAAACTTTTTGGATTGAAGGAGCAAAGGTGTCTTCTTATTTGGGACAAGAGAAAAGTCAAGCTAGGTGAGTTTCTAATACACCAACTCTAAGTATATTTATCTAGATGTTGTTGTGAGTAGATTGATGTATTTATTGATGGTTGAAACTACCTAGAATGGAATAAATCAAGCATGACCTAAAATGGGTTTAGTGTGAGAAAATAGAATATGGTTGATTAGATGATAAAGGGATTAAACCAAGGTGTTAATGATGTTATATGCATGATTTTGAGATGGTTTTGTAAAATGAGTTTATGGAATAGGATGGGGTTACTTAATGAGCATATAAGGTGTTTGTGAAAATGCAAGAATGAATGGAAGAACTAAGGATAGAGAAATGCAAACCAAGTGTTTGATAAGTAACTAAATGAGTTGCTAGCTAAATTGACTAGAAATGGCATAATGATGGCCAAATGCGATAATGGGCCGAACTTGATGAAATAGGCTCAATAAAATATACTGACTAGTTGAAGTCAGAACATGAGTTATCGGTATTAACTCATATGATTGACGAATGTTTGCTGCTCTAGAGGATACATTTGGAGAAAATTGAGCCCAATCGTGAAAAGCGGGAAATGAGGAAAGAGTTACTTCACCGAGATTTGAGGTAAAGGAATTGTGTTAGCCCCTAGAGGTATCTATACGCATTTTCGGGCGTATAAAGGTTTTCTAGAATGTTTGTGAGTCATAGGAAAGGAATTAAATGTTCGTAGGGCAAAGAAGATTGGGATTTGGGAAAAGTTCATGAAAAACAAGAATCATGATGTTTTGAATCTTTTTACTAACCTTTTTAGCATATGGATTGGTAGGTTGGCTAGCATTTAAATGCTTTGCAACAAAATAGTTTTATTTGGTTTTAATAACCATGTTTTGCAAATAAATTAACCACCTACATGAGTTTTGTGGAAACAAGACGTGCTAGAGAGCTGCTCGCACGAGATTTGATATGTTTTTACATGCATGAGTGCTAGAGCCTAGCTCACACTAGCTTTCACATGGATTTTACGATATAGTGTTGGAGCATAGCTCGCGGTAGAGTTTTACATGTATGAGTGTTGGAGCCTAGCTCGCACTAGTTTTCACATGGTTTTTGACATTGTGCTAGAGCGTTGCTCGCACTAGATGTTCACTTTACACTTATTGTCGTGCTAGAGATTACTAACACGTGATTTTATGACATGTTGGGAGTCGTGCTAGAAGCTTTGGGTAGGCTGTGTGCCACGTCGATTAAATAGGCTCGCATGTGCGTATTGAGATGTGGCGTGATAGGATGTGATGATATGGGTCCATGGAGTACGTTGTACCGTGCAAGTAGCATGGAGTACGTTGTACCGTGTATGGATATGATATATATACCGTCTTCAGACGATGAACATTCTGCTATGAACCAACGGGTTGGACGTGACCCACCTCTCGTGCTGAAGCAGATAGAGGTGATACCCCACACACTAGGATCCGTGTAGCTTAGGATCATAGAGGATATAGCCATAGTCCTAGTTATTACCCTTATTATTATAATATGCCTATCTCACATGTCTCTTGTTTTATGATGAATCCATGTTTTTAAATGGTTTTATGGGTCAGGATAGTCCAAGGGAGGGGCTGAGTCTTGACAAATGGTGATTTTGTGTTGAGCTTGTTGACTATGAACCTCGCATGATGATTTTTCCATGCTTTGATTTAGACTTGTGCACTGATTTGAATAGCATGAATTACTTTAAAGATCATGAACACGAGCATGAACTGATATTTTGGAGTATGACAAGTACATGCTTGGTTTTATGCATGGCATCACGATCACGTAGATAGTACAGTTATCTACCTGTTCGCATGATTGCCTTACTAATTGCGTGGTTTGCTCACCCCTCTTATTTTCCCCCTCTACAAAGCACTTTCAGTAGATAGAGAATGACTGAGGATTGGATTTTTAGTGTCCGTTACATCCCATCACATAAGGTATGCACATTTGCATAGTTTTTGTATCTAGACATGTCAAACCACAGTCATATCGTTGAATGTAATTTTTGAGGATGTAAAGAATTGTAAACACATGTAAACAGCAACTCTGATTTAGAAATACAAGTGTTTACGTTTAAATAAATTGTAAATTGAAATGATTTGATTGGATGAGATTGACACTGATATACAACCTAACTGTTGGTGGTGTAGTTGTTCACGATTAAGTAAAGGTAAAGAACAAACAATAAGAAATAGATTAAATAATAAATGAAAAAATGAAAAATAAAATTTATAGTAGATTTTCGATGGATTGAGGGTCGTGACATAGGTGGTATCAGAGCTGAGTTAGTCTGATATGTGTCGGTGTAAATAATTAGGAAAATTACATCCCCATGTTACTATGCTTGTCTATATACAACTTTGTATATCGAGATGGGTTTGACTAAGAAATGGTTGTGAATGTAGGAATCTTAGCATAATGCCTAACACCAGTCGCGGTAAAGGGGCGAGAGTACGAGCTAGAGGCCATAGGGGTAGGCCTGGGCGTCGTACTGAGTCGTTGCCACATGAGACTCACGAGGAGGTAGAAGTGGAGGCTGAAGTTGAGCATGCTCCATAGGGTCCAGTAGAGAGACCCGAGAGTACTGAAGCGGGCTTCGCGAGGATAGAGCGGAGCTTAGAGGTAATTTTGGAGTTGATTGCCCAGTCGTTACCTGGAGCTAGGGGTAAGTAGGGGCCAACTGTATAGAGTGATGCTGAACGGACGGCTGCTCTTGAGATGCCTGCACAGCCAGCCCAAAGACCTCAGACTACATACACTCCCACACCCCTACCAGTATAGGATACACCTTTTACTGTTATTCCACTACAGGGTAGTAGAGATTGGGGTTATGGATGTGACTTGGACAGGTTACGACAGTTCCAAAAATTTCAAATCGCCATCTTTCAGTGGGATTAAGGACCCAATAGCTGTAGAGGACTGGGTGAATGAAATTGAGAAATTATATGGGTTCTTTGAGTGCATTACTACGGAGATGGTTGCTTTTGTCGCATTTATGCTGAAAGGATCGGCAGAGCATTGGTGGAAGTCCACTAGACCCATTTTGAGAGGCCTTTGGATGCAATATGTTTCAGATACTGCGCAACAAAAGCTACAAATAGAATTTTTGGGATTGACCCAGGGGAGCAGATCAGTGGATGAGTACGAGACAAAATTTATCTCCCTAAGCAGGTATGATCCTGATACGATGGACAGTGAGGTCAAGAAGGTCAAAAAGTTTGTGGATGGACTGAAACCAGCCATCAGATCCCGATTAGTCCCTTTTGACATACCGACCTACGAGAAGGTAGTGCTCAGGGCACAATTGTGTGAACAAGATATTGAGTGAGTTACCTCAGAGTTTGGGAAGGTTGGTAGAGTGAGAGACAGAGATAGAAAGAGATCGACAGTTGACAGAGGCTTCAATTATAGAGGAAGCAAGAGATTTTCTGGGAAGAGGCCGAAGATTAAAGAGATTCGAGAGAGGACAATTAAACCTCACGTGTATCCAGCCATAGCTCCAGCAAATGGTATAGTGATTAGAGGGTCACGGCCTACGACAGAACAATGCAATAAATGTGGTAGGTACCATGGTGCTCGACCCTGTTATGGACCCCCTACTGTATATTTTAGATGTGGGAAACAAGGGCATGTGATCCGGAATCACCTAGAAATGATTGAGAGTACCCTACAGAAGAGCAAGGAGCTAGAGAGAGCTCTTGTTGATGCTCCTACTCTGAGACAGAGGGCGACAGATGAAGAGAAGGGGAAGTAGGTAGTTAGTAGAGGGCGAGTACACACCTTGGACCAGGATACTGCAGATCAGTCTTCAGATGTGGTGAAAGGTACTATCTTGATCTTTGATCTTGAAGCTTATGTTTTGATAGATCCTGGTGCCACACATTCATTTGTATCGATTGCAGTTGCATATAAATTGTTTAAGTATGTGAAGCTTACGCCGTTAAGTAGGAGGATGCTGATAAGCACTCCAATTAACAATAGTAAGCTAGTTGAGTATGTGCTTAGGGATTGTAAGTTGAAAGTAGGGGAAAAGGAAATGTCAGTCAACCTTATTTTAATGTATATGAAAGACTTTGATGTAATCCTAGGAATGGATTGGTTGGCTGCAAACTGTGTTATAGTTGTTTGTTTTTCTAAGACGGTAACATTTTCAGGGATAGATAGTGTTACCGTAAGCTTTCCCAAATAATGTAATGTAAAATCCCTTTGAAAAGTAATGAAAATAGTAAATGTTGTAAGCAAAATAGATGCATTTCTATACTGACTAAATGATTAATATTTTAAAAGGTTATATTGCATACGTGGTTGAGACGGATAAGGTACGTCCGGAATTGAGAGACATCCCAGTGGTTAGAGAATTCCCAGACGTCTTTTCGGATGATTTACCAGGGTTACCTGTCATGCCCCGCTTTCGGGAACCCTTCTATCCATACATTCTCTACTACGGTTGGGCTGTGAGAAGATGCAATTACTAAAAATTTATTCATTTACAGCGGAATATTTAAAACTTTAATTCACACTCCCAGGTGTGTGTGTGTAAATACACAAAATTAATTGTATAAATACCATGTGCTTACATATCATCCCCATAATACTGTTTACAATTCCAAGATATAACTGTGCGATACGATATATTAGATACAAAATACTCGTGTATACAATTCTTATACCTTTGCAGATTGTGGGAGCTGTTAAACACAAAAGATCTAGAGATCACCGCTCTCTTACTTCTCAGTACCTGGAGGGGGAAAATAGTGGGATGAGCAAACCACGGCTCAGTAAGGAAATGTATGTTAGCAGGTAGATATCGTACTACCTACATAGCCCATGCATGCATAAACCAAAACCATGTTTCCGTTATAAATGGAAATATCATACGAACAATGCATTTAAACACATATTACTCAATAGCATTTTCGTGTAAATCAAATGTCAAACTTCCATTTAAAACATGCTCATAAATAGTGCCCTCATGGCACGAATGTGAAATCAGAGATTTATTAAAACACGAAATCTCTTTCACTTCTCAAAGTCATTCTTTCTCGCAAATCTCTTTCTTTTCTGAGATTGTCTCTGTTTCTCGAATCTCTGAGACAGGCATGGAATTTTCGGCAATCAAATATCCATGACTTATGGCCACAGTCAGTGATCCCAGGCCTCACTGATCGGGTGTGCACAGGGTATCACTTTGCCTGAAGGGGGATGGGTCAGTCCTACCCTCCGGCTCATCTCAATCCACCTCATCTCCTCGTATACTCACGGTGAAGATACGTCGTGTGTCATCTATGCGATACTCGTACTCACGTGCACCCAGCACGGTACATAGTATACCAACGGGTGATACACTATTCTACGTACAACCGTGGACCCAAGTCCATACTCCAACTCCGATGGACTTTTTATCCTTAAACCATGTCTCATATACCAGGCGAGCAAGCAGCGTGACACATAGTCAACGCAAAGCTCCAGCGCGGTACGATCTATCGTTAAGGCCCAGCCCGTTCAATTGGCCGTCGGCTGGTATCCCCTTGGGTCCCAGACCCCCAGGTTTACCTTAACTCAACAAAACAGGTGTGAGCAAGGTTCCCGCACTTTCTCAAAACCCTCGTGCGAGTTAAAACTCCCGCACGGTACATCAAGGCCTTAAAACGGGTGTGAGCTAACGCTTCAACACCAAATCTCATCTCAAAACTGATAGATGGCTATTTTCTCTTTTTAAAACTCAAAACACGTTTATTCATACAGCATGCCTCTTCATGCTAAAACATGTAAAATTAGCCAACCTATCATCAACATTTCTCAATCATAAATAACAATGTAAAATTGAGAAAATCATTGAAAACATGCATATCATGCTATTTCCTTACCCTATCCCATTTCTCAATACATATATACGTCATAGTACTTTGCATACTTCCATATCATTTCATAGAATTATCATATCGTACTAGTCTAGCAATATATCTACGAAATTACCGTAAAATACGTACGAACATCTCTATAGCTAACACACAGTCCCTTACCTCGTTTTACTTGTGTGCAACTATCCGCCTTTATGCTTCTTGCGTTCTCATCTCGACTCGCTCCGGCGTATCATCCGAAACTGAAATTCATCCATCAACATTGTAGTTAATGTTCTAACTCTTATTCAACTAAGCATTTATCTAATGCCTTAATTACACATTTTTACCCTTTGTGGTAAATCTCCCAATTTATCCTAATATCGACATTTCCAAACCATTTTCACAACATACTCATCCACTCAAGATATCTCATTTATCATATACACTCCCACACTCCACTTTCTCACACTTGACCATTTCTAAGTTATATTCATTTCATACCATTTTAGGTAGTTCTATCCACAATATGCACACCCAATTATCTTTATAAGCATTAACTAAACCAATGTACTTGGATTTGTGCATTAGAACTTACCTCATTGGATTTCCTCTTGCTCCAATTAGGATTGTCCTTTATTTCTTCAATCCATCAAATGGGGAAATGCCTCTAGACTATGTTGTTCTTCTCTTTGATGTGAACAACTTTGTCTCTAATAGCCTCTCCTCAAATCTTACTGAAAATGGCTGGATTTAGGAGTGAGAAACTAGATTTCTTTGGGTTGAAGTGAAAAGGAAATGTTTTGTCCCGAATTTCTGATGATCCAACTGCTCCCATTTATAGTTTTGACTTGATGAGATCGATCTTCCTTGGGTGGAGATCGATCTGTCCCTCTAAAATCCCTCTTTTCTAAGACGTTTTAAAGGTAGGAGATCGATCTGTCGAGGCTAGAGATCGATCTGCTGTCGAACAAAAGCTTAAGGAGATCGATCTGGTCTTAGGGGAGATCGATCTGCTTCCAACCCGAGAGCTAAAGAGATCGATCTTCTTCCTTTGGAGATCGATCTGTTCCCTTCCATTTCTCACATAGGAGCATTCTGGCTCTCCCAGATCGATCTCTCATCCTATGAGATCGATCTGGCCTTCACAAATTCCAGATTTCCTGCAGTTTTTCTGCAATAACCCTTACCAAACACCCTTAATTTGCTACCATGGTCATTTCCTCATTCATTCATCTTTGAGACTTGAAAATGGGATCCATCCTCACTACATACACATTAAAACTTGTGTAGAATCTTTGTATGACCAAATATATACGATATTACTCGAATGGAAATTTACACTTATGTAAATCTTTCCTTCCATTTTACTATACTACTCATATTCCATTTCGATCACATTCTTCTCGTATTCAAGTTCATTTCTTCCTACTCATTCGTAATGCAACTTGTACGTATAATCACAATTCTTACTACAAGTGCGTACATAATCTTATAAACTTACATTGCATATACTTCACATTACAATACATCATCTTACTTATGATTTTATTTACATTCCCATGTTCCTATATACATAGCTATACATATACGGGGTCTCACATTCTCCCCCACTTAAAGAATTTGGTCCTCCAAATTAGAACCAATTCAATCTGTGAATAACTCGGGATACTTTTCCCGCATCAAACTTTCCAGTTCCCATGTGGCCTCTTCCACAGTGTGATGTTGCCACAAAACCTTAACCAATGAAATCGTCTTGTTCCGCAACACCTTCTCTTTCCTGTCCAACACCCTGATCGGTCTCTCGACATACGACATATCTTTCTTGAGCTCCAACGGCTCATAACTAATTACATGTGTCGGATCCGGGTAGTACTTCCGAAGCATAGAAACGTGGAAGATATTGTGGACTTCTGCTAGCTCAGGTGGTAAGGCTAGCCTATATGCTCCTTCTCCCACTCTGTCCAAAATCTCGAAGGGACCAATGTAACGAGGACTTAATTTTCCTTTCTTCCCAAACCTCATTATTCCCTTGGAAGGAGATACTTTCAAAAATACAGATTCGCCAACATCAAACTCAAGTGGTCTCCGTCTCCTGTCAGCATAGCTCTTTTATCGACTTTGAGCTGTTCGCAGCCTCTCGCATATTATCTGAACATCCTCGGAGGCTTGCTTAACCAAATCGGGGGCGAGCAATTGTCTGTCACCAACTTCTTCCCAACCAATGGGCGATCGGCATCTACGACCGTATAGTGCCTCATAAGGGGCCATACCAATACTTGAGTGATGACTGTTATTGTAGGCGAACTCAATCAATGGCAAGTGATCGTCCCATGAGCCTCTAAAATCCAGCACACACGCTCTCAACATATCCTCCAGGGTCTGTATAGTCCTCTCTGACTGACCATCTGTCTGAGGATGAAAAGCGGTGCTAAAACTCAATTGGGTCCCCATCGCTTCCTGGAAATGTCCCCAAAAGTGGGAAGTGAAGCGGGCATCCCTATCAGAAACAACACTCACTGGGACTCCATGCAATCTCACTATTTCTCGCACATACAGGTTCGCCAGTGCACTCAATGTATCAGTAGATCTCATGGCTAAGAAATGTGCCGATTTCGTTAACCGATCTACTATCACCCATATCGCATCATGGTTCATACGGGTTCTCGGTAATCCCATCACAAAATCCATGGTGACATGCTCCCACTTCCATGTTGGTATCGATAGAGGTTGTAATAATCCTCCTGGTTTCTGGTGTTCGACTTTTACTTGCTGACAAATGAGGCATCTAGCGACATACTCAGCTATGTCCCTCTTCATTCCAGACCACCAATATGCTTTCGGAGATTTTGGTACATCTTACTACTCCCCGGGTGTACCGTGTATCTCGACGAGTGTGCCTCTGATAAGATCAGCTTTCTCAGCTCTAAATCCTTAGGAACACATATTCTATCTCCAAACCTTAGTATTCCATCTGGACTCAATATAAAATCGGCACCCTTCCCCTTCCGGATTTGGCTAATCATGACAATACACCATTGATCGATTTGCTGAGCTTGTCGGATTCTCTCAATCAACTCCGGTTTTAATCTTAAGCTAGCAATGATCCCATAGCTGCCAATCTCAGGTAGGGTCATATCCAGACTAAGGTTCGTGAATTGTTCCAACAACTCGTGCTCTCTAACCATCATGTGAGACACCAACCCGAAACTCTTCCGACTTAATACATCGGCGACCACATTTGCCTTCCCCGGATGGTACAAGATCTCACAATCATAGTCCTTGAGGAGTTCCAACCACCTCCTCTGTCTCATGTTTAACTCCTTTTGTGAGAATAGATATTTCAGACTCTTATGATCCGTAAAGATCTGAAATCTCTCACCATATAAGTAGTGGCGCCATATCTTCAACGCAAACACTACGGCCGCTAACTCCAAATCGTGAGTGGGGTAGTTCTTCTCATGATCTTTCAACTGCCTAGATCCATAAGCTACTACCCTTCCATCTTGCATCAAAACACAGCCTAGTCCTTGATGCGAAGCATCAGTATACACCGAGTAATTCCCTGAACTGTTAGGGATGACAAGAACTGGCGCGGTGGTTAATCTGCGCTTAAGTTCCTGAAAACTTCTCTCACAAGCTTCATCCCATGAAAACTCCACACTCTTCCTCGTAAGACGTGTCAATGGAGCAGCTAATCTAGAGAATCCTTCTACAAATCTCCTGTAGTAACCAGCCAAACCTAGAAAACTTCTGATCTTTGTGACTGTCCTAGGCTGTTCCCACTGAACAACTGCCTCAATCTTGGATGGATCTACTGACACCCCATCTTTCGATATAACATGGCCTAGAAAAGAAATCTGTTCTAGCCAAAAGTCACATTTGTTAAGCTTGGCATATAACCTTTTCTCTCGGAGGGTTTGCAAAATAATCCTTAAGTGCTGCTCATGCTCTTCTCTGGACCTTGAATACACTAATATATCATCAATGAACACAATTACGAATTGGTCCAGGTATGGCTTGAATACTTCGTTCATTAGAGCCATAAAAGCTGCTGGCGCATTGGTCAACCCAAAAGGCATCACTAAAAATTCGTAATGGCCATAGCGGGTACGAAATGCTGTCTTGGGCACATCTTCCTTCCGAATCTTCAATTGATGATACCCAGACCTCAGATCTATCTTGGAGAAGATCTGTGCTCCTCGAAGCTGATCCAATAAATCGTCAATGCGTGGCAAGGGGTACTTATTCTTGATGGTAGCCTTGTTTAACATCCGATAGTCAATGCACAACCTGAGGCTCCCATCTCTCTTCTTCACAAACAATACCGGGGCTCCCCATGGTGAGACGCTCGGTCTTATGAACCCCTTCTCTAACAACTCTTGCAGCTGTTTCCTTAATTCCTCTAACTCAACTGGAGCCATCCTATATGGTGACTTTGATATTGGTTCGGTTCCAGGCGTCAAGTCTATACCAAATTCCGTTTCTCTATCAGGTGGCAATCCTGGTAGATCGTCTGGAAAGACATCAGGGAATTCTCTGACCACTGAGATGTCCTCCATATCCGGATGTACTTTGTTCAAATCCACCACATAAGCAACAAAACCTTCAAAACAACACTCAAGCCATTTATACCAAAGTACTTTACTTAATACAAAATTTAAGATTTCATTTCTTCTCTTAAAATCTTACAACACATTCTTCAGGTAGAGAAAACTTAATGGACTTAGAACGACAGTCTATGACAGCATGATTGGCGGCTAACCAATCCATTCCAAAAATTACATCAATGTCATACATATTCAACAAAATCAAGTTGGCTGTCATGCACTTATCTCCCACCCTCACTTTACAATCCTTATACACTTGTTCCACTAATTGGCTAACTCTCATTGGAGTACTTATTAGTAAAGTCCTGCTCAAGTATGTGGGTTCTACAAAACCTTTTAACTTAGATGCACATGCAGGTGATATGAAGGAATGCGTAGCACCAGAATCAAACAAAGCTATAACCTCTAGATTGAAAATCAAGATTGTACCTTTTATTACTTTAGAAGAGGTATCAGCCGATGCCTGGTCTATCGCATACACCCTGCCTTGACCCATAACTTGTTTTCCTTTCTCTTCAGCCGAGGCTTTCTTTCTTGCAGGAGGTGTAACTGTAGGAACCCTCTCTGGCTCTTTACCCCTCTGTGGAATTGCCTCAACTATCTTCGGGCACTCTCTGGCATAATGTCCAAATTTACCACATCTGAAGCATCGGGTACCCTGAAGATGACATGGCCTACCACCATGGTATCGACCGCATAGCCTACACTGATCTGTAGTCGGTCGGGGTCCACCAATCACTATACCCCTGGCTGGTGTCTGAGTCGGAGGCATAAAAGGTCTAGCAACCTTTTTTTGGAACTCATCTACCTCTCTCCGACGTTTACTCATGAATTTTCGACCAAATTTGGCACTCTTGCCATCTCCCATCTTCCTCGGTCCCTTGTCTTTACCCCAACTAAACTCAGAAATCTGCAAGTCATGATCTTGCTCGCATAACTGGGCCCGTCGCATAGCCTCTCTATATGTAGCGACATCAAATGGGGCCAACTTCGCTCGGATCGAAGGCCTCAGTCCATCTACAAATCTACGGACTCTGATAGCTTCACTCCTGATCGAGTCCGGATCGTATCTACCCAGTGAAGTGAATCGTGACTCGTACTCATCAACTGTTCGATTCCCTTGAGTCAGATTCAGAAATTCCATCTGTAGTCTCCGTCGAGCAGTATCTGGGATGTATTGCTCTCTGAAAACGTCCAAGAACATATCCCAAGTGATAACCATTCCTTGAGCTCTTAACATCGGCCTGACGGACTTCCACCAGTGCTCTGCTTCGCCTCTCAATACAAAGGCCGCAAGCGCTACTCTCTCCGTAGCTGAACATCTACAGAAGTCGAATAACTTCTCCATTTGACTGATCCAGTCCTCAGCCACTGTCGGATCCTTCACCCCGCTAAACGAAGGAGGCTTAAAGTCCATAAAATGCCTCAATCTCTCCATGTCACAGTCATATCCATACCCCAAATCATCATCATACTGCTGTGGGGCTACTGGAGGAGGTACCGGACGAATATGAGGTTCCCGTGGCCTAGCCGGTTCAGCTTGCGCAGGTGCAACATTCTCAGGTTCAGGTGCAGCTACTGGGGGATTGTGTGCAGCCTGTCCCGCTGTACCAGGTGTACCCTCAAACCTAGCCATGATCTGACCCATCATGGTCATCATCGTGTGCATGTCTTCCTCCAATCGAGTTATTCGAGGATCAGAAGCCTCTATCTGTTCCTGGGGTCATGACTAGAGGATGATCTACTGTGCCTCTCAGTCCTGTCATTTTGCCCTCGAGCTCTCGAGCTCTCTCCCCTCTTGCGGTGTCTCTCAGGCATAACTCACTAGCCTGATAACTTTTCTGCGTTATAACAAACATTTAATTTACTACCAGCTCCGTACACACATCTGTATCTAAATATCGCACAGTAACTTGGGGATGTATGTTTTCTTAGTCCTAAGCATCAACTCACATCAGACCAACCATGCTCTGATACTAAGCCTGTCATGCCCCGCTTTCGGGAACCCTTCTATCCATACATTCTCTACTACGGTTGGGCTGTGAGAAGATGCAATTACTAAAAATTTATTCATTTACAGCGGAATATTTAAAACTTTAATTCACACTCCCAGGTGTGTGTGTAAATACACAAAATTAATTGTATAAATACCATGTGCTTACATATCATCCCCATAATACTGTTTACAATTCCAAGATATAACTGTGCGATATGATATATTAGATACAAAATACTCGTGTATACAAATCTTATACCTTTGCAGATTGTGGGAGCTGTTAAACACAAAAGATCTAGAGATCACCGCTCTCTTACTTCTCAGTACCTGGAGGGGGAAAATAGTGGGATGAGCAAACCACGGCTCAGTAAGGAAATGTATGCTAGCAGGTAGATATCGTACTACCTACATAGCCCATGCATGCATAAACCAAAACCATGTTTCCATTATAAATGGAAATATCATACGAACAATGTATTTAAACACATATTACTCAATAGCATTTTCGTGTAAATCAAATGTCAAACTTCCATTTAAAACATGCTCATAAATAGTGCCCTCATGGCACGAATGTGAAATCAGAGATTTATTAAAACACGAAATCTCTTTCACTTCTCAAAGTCATTCTTTCTCGCAAATCTCTTTCTTTTCTGAGATTGTCTCTGTTTCTCGAATCTCTGAGACAGGCATGGAATTTTCGATAATCAAATATCCACGACTTATGGCCACAGTCAGTGATCCTAGGCCTCACTGATCGGGTGTGCACAGGGTATCACTTCGCCTGAAGGGGGATGGGTCAGTCCTACCCTCCGGCTCATCTCAATCCACCTCATCTCCTCGTATACTCACGGTGAAGATACGTCGTGTGTCATCTACGCGATACTCGTACTCACGTGCACCCAGCACGGTACATAGTATACCAACGGGTGACTACACTATTCTACGTACAACCGTGGACCCAAGTCCATACTCCAACTCCGATGGACTTTTTATCCTTAAACCATGTCTCATATACCAGGCGAGCAAGCAGCGTGACACACAGTCAACGCAAAGCTCCAGCGCGGTACGATCTATCGTTAAGGCCCAGCCCGTTCAATTGGCCGTCGGCTGGTATCCCCTTGGGTCCCAGACCCCCAGGTTTACCTTAACTCAACAAAACAGGTGTGAGCAAGGTTCCCGCACTTTCTCAAAACCCTCGTGCGAGTTAAAACTCCCGCACGGTACATCAAGGCCTTAAAACGGGTGTGAGCTAACGCTTCAACACCAAATCTCATCTCAAAACTGATAGATGGCTATTTTCTCTTTTTAAAACTCAAAACACGTTTATTCATACAGCATGCCTCTTCATGCTAAAACATGTGAAATTAGCCAACCTATCATCAATATTTCTCAATCATAAATAACAATGTAAAATTGAGAAAATCATTGAAAACATGCATATCATGCTATTTCCTTACCCTATCCCATTTCTCAATACATATATACGTCATAGTACTTTGCATACTTCCATATCATTTCATAGAATTATCATATCGTACTAGTCTAGCAATATATCTACGAAATTGCCGTAAAATACGTACGAACATCTCTATAGCTAACACACAGTCCCTTACCTCGTTTTACTTGTGTGCAACTATCCGCCTTTATGCTTCTTGCGTTCTCATCTCGACTCGCTCCGGCGTATCATCCGAAACTGAAATTCATCCATCAACATTGGAGTTAATGTTTCTAACTCTTATTCAACTAAGCATTTATCTAATGCCTTAATTACACATTTTTACCCTTTGTGGTAAATCTCTCAATTTATCCTAATATCGACATTTCCAAACCATTTCCACAACATACTCATCCACTCAAGATATCTCATTTATCATATACACTCCCACACTCCACTTTCTCACACTTGACCATTTCTAAGTTATATTCATTTCATACCATTTTAGGTAGTTCTATCCACAATATGCACACCCAATTATCTTTATAAGCATTAACTAAACCAATGTACTTGGATTTGTGCATTAGAACTTACCTCATTGGATTTCCTCTTGCTCCAATTAGAATTGTCCTTTATTTCTTCAATCCATCAAATGGGGAAATACCTCTAGACTATGTTGTTCTTCTCTTTGATGTGAACAACTTTGTCTCTAATAGCCTCTCCTCAAATCTTACTGAAAATGGTTGGATTTAGGAGTGAGAAACTAGATTTCTTTGAGTTGAAGTGAAAAGGAAATGTTTTGTCCTGAATTTCTGATGATCCAACTGCTCCCATTTATAGTTTTGACTTGATGAGATCGATCTTCCTTGGGTGGAGATCGATCTGTCCCTCTAAAATCCCTCTTTTCTAAGACGTTTTAAAGGTAGGAGATCGATCTGTCGAGGCTAGAGATCGATCTGCTGTCGAACAAAACCTTAAGGAGATCGATCTGGTCTTAGGGGAGATCATCTGCTTCCAACCTGAGAGCTAAAGAGATCGATCTTCTTCCTTTGGAGATCGATCTGTTCCCTTCCATTTCTCACATAGGAGCATTCTGGCTCTCCCAGATCGATCTCTCATCCTATGAGATCGATCTGGCCTTCACAAATTCTAGATTTCCTGCAGTTTTTCTGCAATAACCCTTACCAAACACCCTTAATTTGCTACCATGGTCATTTCCTCATTCATTCATCTTTGAGACTTGAAAATGGGATCCATCCTCACTACATACACATTAAAACTTGTGTAGAATCTTTGTATGACCAAATATATACGATATTACTCGAATGGAAATTTACACTTATGTAAATCTTTCCTTCCATTTTACTATACTACTCATATTCCATTTCGATCACATTCTTCTCGTATTCAAGTTCATTTCTTCCTACTCATTCGTAATGCAACTTGTACGTATAATCACAATTCTTACTACAAGTGCGTACATAATCTTATAAACTTACATTGCATATACTTCACATTACAATACATCATCTTACTTATGATTTTATTTACATTCCCATGTTCCTATATACATAGCTATACATATACGGGGTCTCACATTACCGCCAGATAAAGAGATGGAGTTTTGTATAGATTTGGCACTTGGTACAGAGCTGATATCCAAGCCACCGTACAGAATGGCTCCGATTGAGTTAGAGGAACTAAAGAAGCAGTTACAAGAGTTGTTGGATAAGGGGTTCATTAGACTGAGTGTATCACCTTGGGGAGCACGGGTCCTATTTATGAAGAAGAAGGATGGGAGCCTTCTATTGTGTATTGACCACAGGTTGTTGAATAAGGCGACCATCAATAATAAATACCCCCTTCCATGCATCGATGACTTGTTGGATCAGCTTCGCGGAGCGTAGGTCTTTTCTAAGATAGATTTGAGATCTGGGTACCATCAGTTAAGAATTCGAGATGGAGATGTACCCATGACAGCTTTTCGCACCTGGTATGGTCATTTTGAGTTTATGGTTATGCCATTCGGTTTGACGAATACTCCTCCAGCTTTTATGTCATTAATGAATGAGGTGTTTCACCAATACTTGGATAGATTTGTTATCGTGTTCATTGATGACATTCTGGTGTATTCGAGATCTAGAGAGGAGCATGAGCAGCACCTAAGGATAGTGCTACAGACCCTCCGGGAGAAGAAGTTATATGTTAAAATTAGTAAGTGTGATTTTTGGCTAGAGCATATCTCTTTTCTGAGTCATTATATCGAGGGATGGAGTGTCGGCGGACTCATCTAAGATTGAATCAGTGGTTCAGTGGAAGAGACCTCAAATAGTTATAGAGATTAGAAGTTTCCTGGGTTTAGCTGGATATTATTGTCGGTTTGTGGAGGGATTCTTAAGATTTGCTATTCCGTTGACACGTCTCATGAGAAAGAATGTTGAATTTGTGTGGGACGATAAATGTGATAGGACTTTTCAAGATTTGAAGAGAAGATTAAACACAGCTCCGATTCTCACCATTCTCACCAGCTTAGAAGGTTTTTTAGTATATGCAGATGCTTCGTAGTAAGGACTGGGCTGTGTACTGATGCAGGATGGGAAGGTAGTCGCCTATGGATCTAGACAGCTGAAGGATCATTAGAGGAACTACCCGACCCATGATCTAGAGTTGGCAGCCATGGTATTTGCTTTGAAAATATAGCACCATTATTTATATAGTGAGAAATTTCAAGTATTTACTGACCACAAGAGCCTTAAATATCTGTTCTCATAAAAGAAATTGAACATGAGGCAGAGAAGGTGGCTTGAGCTTCTGAAGGATTATGATTGCGGATCTTGTACCACCCGAGTAAGACGAATGTAGTAGTTGATGCACTGAGTAGGAAGCATCTCGGGTTAGTATCATACATGATGATCAGGGAACACAAGCTATTGGAACAGTTTGCAAGCCTCAATTTAGATGTGACCCTGCCTGATACTGATAGTGGCTTTATGGTAGCTAGCTTACGGTTGAACCAGATCTGGTAGATCATATCCGGCAGGCTCAGTAGATTAATCAGCAGTACAGTGATATTATTGGGCAGATACAGAGGGGTACAAAGACTAATTTTGAGTTGAGTTCAGATGGACTTCCGAGGTTCAGGGGTAGGATATGTGTTCCTAATGATCCAGAGATCAAGAAGTTGATTTTATTAGAGGCTCACTTAACGAAGTATACACTGCATCTGGGAGATAACAAGATGTATCCGAACCTCCAGAGAGTGTATTAGTGGTTAGGAATGAAGAGAGATGTAGCTGAATATGTGGCTCAGTGTCTCGTCTATCAACAAGTGAAGGTAAAGCATTAGAAGCCCATAGGGCTATTACAACCTCTACCTATACCGACTTAGAAGTGGGAGCATGTCACTATGGACTTCGTTTTGGGTTTACCCAGGACCCGTAGGAACTACGATGCGTTTGGGTGATAGCGGACAGATTAATGAAGTTGTCATACTTCCTTGCTATGAGAGCCACCGATACTTTGAATACACTAGCGAAACTATATGTGCACTAGATAGTGAGGTTGTATGGTGTTCCAGTGAGCATTGTTTCTGATAGGGATGCCCGCTTCACTTCCCACTTTTGGGAACACTTTCAAGATGCGATGGAGACCCAACTGAGTTTTAGTACAGCATTCCATCTTCAGACAGATGGTCAGTCAGAGAGGACTATACAGACCCTGGAGGCGTGTGCATTAGATTTTGGAGGCTCCTAGGATGACCATTTACCACTTGCAGAGTTCGCCTATAATAATAGCTATCATTTGAGTATCGGGATGGCACCGTATGAGGCTTTGTATGGCCAAAGATGTAGTTCCCCTATTGGATGGGAAGAGGTAGGTGACCAACTGATATTTGCTCCCAACTTAGTGAGACAAGCCTTTGAGGATGTCCAGTTGATTTGTAAGAGGTTACAGATAGCTCAGAGCAGACAAAAGAGTTATGCTGACAAGAAACGGAGACCATTAGAGTTTACAGTTGGTGAATCGGTATATTTGCGAGTTTCTCTTTCCAAGGGTATAACGAGGTTCGAAAAGAAAGGGAAATTAAGTCCTCCTTACATTAGACCCTTTGAGATTCTTGATAGAGTGGGAGATAAGGCCTATAGGCTAGCATTGCCACCTGAGCTAGCGGGCATTCACAACGTCTTCCGCATCTCTATGTTACGGAAGTATCACCCGGACTCGGCACATGTAATTCGATATGAGCCATTGGAGCTCAATGAGAGCATGTCGTATATTGAGAAGCCGATTCAGATATTGGATAGGAGGGAGAAGGTGTTGAGATCGAAGATGATTCCCCTAGTGAAAGTTCTTTAGCAGTATCACACTGAAAAGAAGCTACATGGGAGTTGGAGAATTTGATACGAGGGAAGTACCTTAAATTGTTCACCGACTGATTGGTTCCAATTTGGAGGACCAAATTTCTTTAGTGGGGGAGATTTTGTAAGACCCACTTTTGATGATGTATACCTTATGATTTATGTGGTGTAACACATTTCTAGATGCAAATTGAATTTTAAGAAGAGCTTTTGGCTTGAATGAAATTTCAAATGGATAAATGAGTATCATGGATACATGTAAAGGTTAAATAAGGGTTGAAGTGACCACAAACTAAACGAATGGAACTTAAGGCATTTAGATTAAGGATGAGGATTTAAGTTATGAATTGATAATGTAAGACCTATAAATTTTGAGTACTCTTTTATGATTTCAAGCAGTACACACAAGTTCTATAACATGAAAATCATAAGAAATGAACCTTTTCATGCTCTAAGTGGGATTAGAATGCAAAATGAGTATTGGAGTAATGAAATATGAGTTTACCTTTGAAAATCCTGGAAAAATGTAGTAGGAATGCCTCAGATGAAAGTCAGATCGATCTCTTTTTTAAGGCAGATCGATCTCTACTTTCAAGCAAATCGATCCCATATGATTCTGTAAGGAACAGATCGATCTCCATGCGATTCTGCCAAGGGCAGATCGATCTCCCCATGAGCATATCGATCTCCATTTGCTTCTGCTTAGATCAGATCGATCTCCAGTTTCCTAACAAGGATCGATCCCTTCCCAAAGAGCAGATCGATCTCCCCATGAAATAGATCGATCCCCTGTTGTTTTTGCCTAGTGGATATCGATCTCTCCTCAAAGAGCAAATCGATCTATCCCTTACAAACCTAAAAATTTGATAGCACAACTAATGGAAGATCGATCCCATCATCCCTGCTTTTTAAAAACCTGACGGCCAAACCTCATTCTTCAACAAATCAAACCACCCTCTCTAATTTTACCCAAAAAGTAAGCTTTCTCTCTCTAGAATACCACCCTTTTCAAAAAGATTTGAGAAAAAGCTATTCGAGCAAAGTTGTTCATTGTGAGGAGGAGAATGACATACCTTGGGATCAAAACTCAAATTGTTGGATTGAAGGAGCAAAAAAGTCTTCTTATTTGGGACAAGAGGAAAGTCAAACAAGATGAGTTTCCAATACACCAACTCTAAGTATATTTATCTAGATGTTGTTGTGAGTAGATTGATGTATGTATTGATGGTTGAAACTACCTAGAATGTAATGAATCAAGCATGACCTATAATGAGTTTAGTGTGAGAAAATAGAATATGGTTGATTAGATGATAGAGGGATTATACCAAGGTGTTGATGATTTTATTTGCATAATTTTGAGATGGTTTTGTGAAATGCGTTTATGGAATAGGATGAGGTTATATAATGAGCATATAAGGTGTTTGTGAAAATGCAAGAATGAATGGAAGAACTAAGGTTAGAGTAATGCAAACCAAGTGTTTGATAAGCAACTAAGTGAGTTGCTAGCTAAATTGACTAGAAATGGCATAATGATGGCCAAATGTGATAATGAGCCGAACTTGATGAAATAGGCTCGATAAGATATACTGACTAGTCGAAGTCAGAACATGAGTTTTCTATATTGACTCATTTGATTAACGAATGTTTGCAGCTCCAGAGGATACATCCGGAGCAAATTGAGCTCGATCACGAAAAGCGAGAAAGGAGGAAAAAATTACTTCACCGAGAATTGAGGTAAGGGAATTATGTTAGACCCTAGAGGTATCTATACGTATATTCGGGCGTATAAAGGTTTTCTAGAATGTTTGTGAGTCATAGGAAAGGAATTAAATGTTTGAAGGGCAAAGAAGATTGAGATTTGGGAAAAGTTCATGAAAAACAAGAATCATGATGTTTTGAATCTTTTTACTAACCTTTTTAGCATATGGATTGGTAGGTTGGCTAGCATTTAAATGCTTTGCAAGAAAATAGTTTTATTTGGTTTTAATAACCATGTTTTACAAATAAATTAGCCACCTACATGCGTTTTGTGGAAATAAGATGTGCTAGAGCGCTGCTCGCACGAGATTTGATATGTTTTTACATGCATGAGTGCTGAGCCTAGCTCGTACTAGTTTTCACATGGATTTTACGATATAGTGTTTGAGCATAGCTCGCACTAGAGTTTTACATGCATGAGTGTTGGAGCCTAGCTCGCACTAGTTTTCACATGGGTTTTGACATTATGCTGAAGTTTTTTGGGATTGGCAGGTTATTATCGGAGATTTGTTGAGGACTAGCTGCTCTATTGACACGCCTCACTCAGAAAGATGTTAAGTTTGTGTGGGATGAGGCATGTGAGAGGAGTTTTTAGGAACTTAAGCATCGGTTGACCATTGCTCTGATTCTCACTATTCCTACTAGCTCATGAGGTTTCTCTGTGAATACAGATACATCACACCAAGGACTGGCTGTGTACTTATGCAGGATGGGAAGGTAGTTGCCTATAGATCCAGACAGTTGAATGATCACGAGAGAAACTATCAAACACATGATTTAGAGTTGGCAGTCGTAGTGTTTGCATTGAAAATATGGCACCACTATTTCTATGGTGAGAAATTTCAGGTTTATAAGGATCATAAGAGCCTTAAGTACCTGTTCTCACAGAAAGAGTTAAACATGAGACAGAGGAGATGGCGTGAACTCCTGAAGGATTATGATTGTAAGATCATGTACCACATAGGTAAGGTAAATGTAGTTGTTGATGCCTTGAGCAGAAAGAACCTCGGGTTGGTGTCTTATATGATGGTTTGAGAACACAAGTTGTTAGAGCAATTTGTGAACCTTAATTTGGATATAACCCCACCTAGTTCAGAGAGATTGGATATTATGGCTAATTTGAGATTAGAGCCAGAGTTGATTAGCCGTATTCGACAGGATCAGAAGAGCGATCGACAGTGCATCGATTGGCTAAGTCAAATACAAGCCGGTGCGGGTACTGATTTTGAATTGAGTACAGATGGATTGTTGAGGTTCAGGGGCAGAGTATGTATTCTCGAGGATTCAGAGATCAGGAGGTTAATTTTATCAAAGGCTCACTCATCGAAGTATATGATACATCCGAGGAGTACTAAGATGTATCAAAACCTTCAGAAAGTTTACTGGTGCTCTCGAATGAAAAGAGACATTGTTGAACATGTCGCTAGATGTCTCGTCTGTCAACAAGTTAAGGTAGAGCATCAGAAGCCTACAGGGTTATTGCAGCCTCTACCAATACCGACATGGAAGTGGGAGCATGTCACCATGGATTTTGTGATGGGATTACCGAGGACCCGTAGAAGTGATGATGATATTTGGGTTATTGTGGATCGATTGACGAAGTCAGCCCATTTCTTGGCCATGAGGTCTACTGATACTCTGAGCCAGTTGGTAAACTTGTATGTTCGAGAGATAGTTTGGTTATATGGTGTACGAGTGAGTGTTGTTTCTGATCGGGATGCTCGCTTCACTTCTTATTTTTGGAAACATTTTCAGGAAGCGATGGGGACCCAATTGAGTTTTAGCACCGCTTTTCATCCTTAGACAGATGGTCAGTCAGAGAGGACTATACAGACCTTGGAGGATCTGTTGAGAGCATGTGTACTGAATTTTGGAGGCTCTTGGGATGATCACCTACCATTAGCTGAGTTTGCCTATAACAATAACTATCATGCGAGTATCAGAATGGCACCTTATGAGGCACTGTATAAACGCAGATGTTGATCCCCTATTGGATGGGAAGAGGTTGGTGACAGACAGATTTTTGCTCCTGATTTAGTGCAGCAGGCCTCTGAGAACGTCCAACTAATATGTGAGAGATTACGGACAACTCAGAGCCGACAAAAGAGTTATGCTGACAGGAGATGGAGACCACTGGAATTTATTGTGGGTGAGTCGGTGTTTTTTAGAGTTTCTCCCTCGAAAGGGATTATGAGATTCGATAAGAAGGGAAAGTTAAGCCCTCGATATATCAGACCCTTTGAGATTCTGGAGAGACTGGGAGATAAGGCTTATAGGTTGGCGTTGCCACCAGACTTAGCAAGTGTTCATAACGTCTTCCACGTCTTTATGCTTCGGAAGTATCACCCGAACTTGGCACATGTGATAAGATATGAGCCATTGGAGCTTAATGAGAGTATGACGTATGTCAAAAAGTCGGTTCAGATATTGGATAGGAAGAAGAAAGTGCTGAGGTCGAAGATAATTTCCTTAGCGAAAGTTCTATGGCAATATCACACTCCGGAGGAGGCTACATGAGAGTTAGAAAGTAAGATGCAAGAGAAGTACCTGGAGTTATTTTTAGATTTACTTGGTTCTAATTTGGAGGACCAAATTCCTTGAAAGAGGGAAGGATTGTAAGACCCTTAATTTTCTATGTAATATATATGATTAATTGATGTACAGACAAGTTACATTACATATGAATTATAACAAATAAATGTTTTTAAGTTCTAAGTGTGAATGGATTGATAAGTGAAGTGTTGAAGTGATTGAGCACGAGTTTAGATGAGAAAATTACAGCAAAAAGAGTGTAAGATAAAGGCTAGATCGATCCCCTGAAGGGAGAGATCGATCTCATGGCCTGGAGAATACAAAATCAAGCATGTTGGAAGAGGGAGATTGATCCCTCACTCAAGCAGATTGCTCTCCATTGCTCTCAGGCTAGAGCAAATCGATCTCCCCTTAAGGCCAGATCGATCTCCTTAGCTCTCTGCCTAAGACAAATCGATCATGTTCTATTGAGCAGATTGATCTCATTTCATTGAAGTAGAATGATCTCATGCATTCGGCAGATTGATCTCATGCCTGTAAAATGTCATGAAAATGAGGAATTCAAGAGGACCATATCGATCTCCACCCTATGCAGATCGATCTCATCAAGCCAATTCTATAAATAGGAAGTAGTTGGATTTGCAATTCATGGGAAACAACTCTACCTTTCCATTTTCAATCTAAAACCTAACTTTCTCACTCTAAAATCACCCATTTCCATTAAGATTTGAGAAAAAGCCATTAGAGCAAAGTTGTTCATAATAAAGAGAAGAACAACATAGTTTGGAATCAATACCCCATTGGTTGGATTGAAGGAGCAATGAGTGTTTTCATTTTGAGCAAGAAGGAAATCAAGTTTGGTGAGTTTCTAATGCACCAACCCCGTTACATTCATCTAGTTATTGATTTTAGAGTTGATTGGTATGTATATTAATGATAGAAACTACCTAGAATGTAAGGGAACAAGTGAAACCTAGAATGAGTCTAGTGTGAGAAAATGTGTTATGCATGAGTTGATGATAAATGGATTATGTTAAAGTGTTAGTGGAGTAATATGCATGATCTTAAGATGAGAAAATGAAGCTACATTGTGGGGATAAACAAATTATAAAAATAAGTATATGAGGTGTATGACAAAATGCCATAGTGAGGTAAATGATGAACTAGAGATCCTATGAGTATTAAATATCGGTTTAGTAAGAATCAATGGACCTAAAAGAGTCCAATAGACTCTCGAGACATGAGTAGAACAATCAAATGAAGTCTTATAGGTGTTAATGAAGACTATAGGTTGAATCAACTATAGTGAACGCAAGAGTTGTGTTATATTGGACTAAATTAACGTGAAACATAATCTCGTACAGTTTCAGAGACTTCGTTCGAGGCGAATCGAACCGTACAATCAAGCAGCTTTAAAGAAGTGGAATCACGCGACGTGATTTCAGGTAAGGGAATTCTGTGAGTATATAGAGATAGCTGCTCGTATTGTGTGGGTAAATATAGGGCTTTGGAAAAATGCATGAATATCTAGAAAAGTGTTTGATGGCGTATGGGAATAACTACAAGTGTATATGTATGTGGCTTGATTTTGAAGTGATTCTTATAAAAAGGGGATAGTAAGGCTAATAATTGCATAAATCATGTTTTGACGTTTTATGAAAACTTATTGCTTTGATTTAAGCAAATCGATGGATAGGCTAGCTATTTGACTTCTGTAAATTCATGAAATAGCACGAGGTATGTACTGACTTTGATTTGAAATAAGTTGTGTTGAAATAGAGCCACATATTGTATTTACGTGAGTTAAATCGTGCTGGAGCTTAGCTCGCACGGGATTTTGGTGTTTTGACATGTATGAAATGTGTTAGAACTTAGCTCGCACCTTGATTTGATTTGTGATAATGTTTTGTAAACCGTACTGGAGCTTCTGCTCGTACATGGATTTTGATTGACTTTCTTATCCATATAACCATATTAGAGCTATGCTCGTACGTGATTTCTTCATGATTTTATGCATAAAGTCGTACTAGAGCATTGCTCGTACGAAGAGATTTATTGATGATGCATGAATCGAGCTAGAGCTTAGCTCGTACAGGTTTTCACACTGTGGTATGTATGATGCTGTGGAGATGGTAAGATCCTCAAGCCCTACACCCTTAAGTCCGACAGGATGGGGAGGCTCTCTTACGGTAAGATCCTTAAGCCAAAGTCTGGCGAAGAACTAACCCATCTTCGTTCCAGAATGATGTCCCGTACACCGGGATCCATGTGGTCTGGGATGATTATGACATAGTTAGCCAACATAGTCTTGAGATATAGTAACTGCCTGTCTCACATAATATTACATAATACCACATGGTTTTATACACTAAGTGTGATTGTGTTGTCCAAGGTAGACCCGAGGGAGGGGTCGAGCCTTGTGGGATTTGTTTAAAGAAATGATGTTCTTTTGTGATGAGATTGATGCGTTTTGAGAAAAGGATGAATTGAGATTTAATGTGTTTTGTGAAAGTGATAAATCTTAAAGGATTTTTTGTATCGAATTTCCCTTTTATGATGAGTTTTTAATGATGGTGAGCATGATAGGCTTTACATGTTGATTTTACCATGTTTTACATGCCTATTTCCATGTTTTTAGTACATGATATATGTATATATACATGCGGCATAGTTTTATTTCCTCATGCTCCGGTTATAAATGATTTATGCCATGACATTATCAGCATGTAGATAGTGTAGTTATCTACCATGCTTGCATTATTGCCTTACTGAGCGTGTGGTTGCTCATCCCTCTACTTTCCCCCTCTACAGAGCGCATATAGTAGCCCAATGAGGACTGAGGTGTTATACTTGGACATCCGCTGCACTCCATCGCCGAGAGGTATACACACAGGGATTCTTTTTGTATCTAAACATGTAAAGCCACAATAGTCATTTTGAATTATGATATGGGGGATGTAAATGTTAGAAAACATGTCATGTATAAGCTTATGACTTAGTTTTTCAATGTATGACAATTACTTTTGATTAAATTGGGAAATGGATGGTAATTGATGATTAGTATTGACTCACAGCCCAACTGTTATTTGTGAGGGTTGTTCACGATCAAGTAAGGTAATGGTTTATGCGAAAAAATTTGCAGTGATTTTTAGACAAATTTGATAAAAAGGGTCGTGACAGGCAGGCACCCCCACCATGAGATAGGGTCCATGGGTGTACGTTGTATCGTGCATGTGGCATGGAGTACATTGTATCGTGTGTTGTTGTGGTGTTTTGGAGTTGAGGAGTTGATAGCTGGCTGTTGTGATGGACTAACCCCCTCACGTTACAGTAGTGATTTCCTCGCACATCGAGTACTGTGTAGCCTGGGATCACATTATAGGATATGGCCATAGTCCAGGATATTATTGCATATAACCACCAAGTCTCACATGATATATCAAATGATTTTATGATACGGGTAGACCAGAGGGATGGGTCGGGACCCGGATTGATGTGTTGTGATTTTTGAGATGCCATATTTACAGTGATTTGAATATAAATGGCATGATTTATCTAAAGGCATTATGAAATTATAAAAAAGCATTGTTTTGCACGAAATGTCTATGTTTTAAGAAACTTAGCATGATTTTGTACATGGGATTTAAATCTGTACAATTATATATATTTATATTTTTAAATTCGTGCTTTTAAAGTGAGTTAAGGAAATAATATTTTCAAGGCAAAGATTATTTTCAGTAGATAGTGTGGATATCTACTTGCTTGCCTGATTTCCTTACTGAGCTATGAGCTCACCTTTTTTTCCCCTCTCTACAGAGCCTACGCAGTAGATAGAGTATGGTTGAGGACTAGCATTCCTTGTGTCTGCTGCACTCCTATCGAGCGAAAGGTATACATACACACATACGATTTTGTATCTAAACAATAGAACAACATAGTGATGTAAATGAATGTAATATTGGGGGATGTATTTATATTTAATTATATGTGAGCTCACTATGAGACAAAAGTAATTACAGTCAATAGATAGTTATATTGACATGTATGAATGATAAGATAATGTGTAAGAGGTGACTAATGCTGAATCACAGCCCAACTGTTGGTGAAGAGAAAGGTAAGTAAAAAGCGAGAAATTTGTAATGGTTTTTGGTTGAAGTCGTGGGGGGGTCATGACACCCCAACCTTGATATTGGGTCCATGGAGTACTTTGTACCGTGTATGTCACATGGAGTACGATGTACTGTGAGTACACGATGATATAGAGTTGTTAGCTGACGGTTGAGGATTCGACCCACCTCTCGTTACAACAAATGTGAGGCCTCGCACACCGAGTACTGTGTAGCTTGGGATCACAGAAGAATGAGATATGATCATAATCTTCGAACATGTAGTCGCCTATCTCATCTCACTTCATTTCACTAGATATTTCTTAGTTGAATTATCACACGATTTTATAAATTGGACATGTGACTTCGAGAATTATGAAAGGGTAACCCGAGTGATGGGTGAGGTCCGAATTTCCATGTTTTTACATGATAATATGTCATCTTTGTTTTGATTGAATTGATATGACATAATGAAATGTGATTTACAGTATTTTACATGACAATGCAATGTTTTACATAAATTGCTGAGGTTATTGAATCAGCATGTTTTCAGTTCATACTGATTATTTGTATATATATATATATATATATATATATATATATATATATATATATGCTTGCATAAATGCTTCAAGAAAGATACATGCTTTAGATGTGAATCGAGAAGGAAATAATTTCAAGGCATGAGCATTATATTTTGTAGATAGTGTGGTTATCTACTTGCTTACCTTATTTCCTTACTAAGCTGTGAGCTCACCCCTTTTTTATTTCCTCCTCTCTACAAAGCGTTCACAGTAGTTGGGCATGGCTAAGGACTGGTATTCCTTTATCCACTATACACCCATCATACGAAAGGTCTACACATTTGAAACATTTTGTACTGAACAATGTAAAAGCACAGTTATGTAAATGAATGTACTGTCGAGGATGTATATGTACAAGTATTTATATTTAATATATGTAAATTAATTATGAGAAAGAATACTTACGGTCAATGGATAATTGTATTGACTTGTATGCATGCTATGAAATGAATGTGGTTAAGGTGACTAATATCGAATCACAGCCCAACAGTTGGTGATTGAATTATGATAGAAGGAAAGGTAAGTAAATTGCGAAAAATTTGTAGTGGGTTTTGGTAAGTCATGGGCGGTCGTGACAGCTATAGGCCTTATCTTCCACTCTATCAAATATTTCATAGGGTCCAATGTAACGAGGACTTAACTTCCCTTTCTTTTCAAACCTCGTTATACCCTTGGAAGGAGAAACTCGTAAAAATACAGAGTCACCCACTGTAAACTCCAATGGTCTCCGTCTCCTGTCAGCATAACTCTTCTGTCTGCTCTGAGCTATCCGTAACCTCTCAAAAATCAATTAGACGTCCTCAGGGGCTTGTCTCAATAAGTTGGGAGAAAATATCTGTTACTCACCCACCTCTTCTCCTCCAATAGGGGAATGACATCTACGGCCATACAAAGCCTCATACGGTGCCATCCCGATACTCGAATGATAACTGTTATTATAGGTAAACTCTGCGAGTGGTAAATGGTCATCCCAAGAGCCTCCAAAGTCTAGCGCACACGCTCTCAACATGTCCTCTAGGGTCTGTATAGACCTCTCTGACTGACCATCTGTCTGAGGATGGAACGCTGTGCTAAAACTCATTTAGGTTCCCATAGCTTCCTAAAAATGTTCCCAGAAGTGAGAAGTGAAGCGGGAGTCCCTATCTAACACAATGCTCACCGGAATACCATGCAACCTCACTATCTCGTGCACATACAATTTTGCCAGTGTATTCAGAGTATCGGTGGCTCTCATAGCTACGAAGTGTGCCGACTTCGTTAATCTGTCCACTATTACCCAAATCACATAATGATTCCTGCAAGTCTTGGGTAAACCTATCACAAAGTCCATAGTGACGTGCTCTTATTTCCAAGTTGGTATGGGTAGAGGTTGCAATAGCCCTACAGGTTTCTGATGCTCTACCTTCACCTGCTGACAGATGAGACACTTCGCCATATACTCCGCTACATCTTTTTTCATCCTTGACCACTAATACACTCTCCAGAGGTTCTGATACATCTTGTTACTCCCCGGATGCAGTGTATACTTCGATGAATGAGCTTCTGTTAAGATCAATCTTTTGATCTTTGGGTCATCGGGAACACATATCCTACCCCCAAACCTTAGCATCTATCTGAACTCAACTCAAAATCAGTCTTTGTACCCCTCTGTATATGCCCGATAATATCACTACACTGCTGATCAATCTGCTGAGCCTGGTGGATATGATCTACCATAGCCGGTTCCAATCACATGCTAGCTACCATACAACCACTATCAGTATCAGGTGAGATCACATCTAAACTGATGCTCGCGAACTATTCCAACAGCTCATGTTCTCTGATCATCATGTATGATACCAACCTGAGATACTTCCTACTCTGCACATCAGCTACTACATTCGCCTTACCCGGATGGTACAAAATCTCACAATCATAGTCCTTCAGAAGCTCAAGCCACCTTCTCTATCTCATATTCAACTCCTTCTGTGAGAACAGATACTTAAGGCTCTTATGGTCAGTAAATACTTGAAATTTCTCACTGTATAGATAATGGCGCAATATTTTCATAGTGAATACTACAGTCGCCAATTCTAGATCATGGGTTGGGTAGTTCCTCTCATGATCCTTCAGCTGTCTAGATCCATATGCGACTACCTTTCCATCCTGCACAGTACACAACCCAGTCCTTGGTACGAAGCATCTATATATATAAAAAAACATCCTGAGCTGGTAGGAATGGTGAGAATCGGAACGATGGTCAATTTTCGCTTCAACTCTTGAAAACTCTTCTCACATCTATCGTCCCACACGAACTCAATATTCTTCCTCGTGAGACATGTCAACGGAGCAGCTAATCTCGAAAATCCCTCCACAAACCGTCGATAATACCCAGGTAAACCTAGGAAACTCCTGATCTCCGTGACTGTCTGGGGTCTCTGCCACTGAACCACTGCTTCAATCTTGGATGGGTCCACTGGCACACCATCCTTCGATACAATATAACCCAGAAAAGAGAACTGCTCTAGCCAAAAGTCACACTTACTGAGTTTAGCGTATAACTTATTCTCTCGGAGGGTCTGTAGCATTATCCTTAGGTGCTGCTTATAATCTTCTGTAGATCTCGAGTACACCAAGATGTCATTGATAAACACGATAACAAATTGATCCAAATATTGGTGAAACACCTCATTCATCAATGACATAAAGGTTGTGCGAGCATTCGTCAATCCAAATGGCATAACCATAAACTTATAATGACCATATCGGGTACGAAAAGCTATTTTGGGTACATCTCCTTCCTGAATTCTCAACTGATGGTACCCAGATCTCATATCTATCTTAGAAAAGACCTGCACTCCCCGAAGCTGATCTAACAAGTCATCGATGCATGGAAGGGGGTACTTATTCTTGATGGTCACCTTATTCAACAACCTGTAGTCAATACACAGTCGGAGGCTCCCATCTTACTTCTTCACAAATAGTATCGTGCTCCCCAAGGCGATACACTCGGTCTGATAAACCTCTTATCCAACAACTCCTGTAACTGCTTCTTCAGTTCCTCCAACTCAATCAGAGCTATTCTGTACGATGGCTTGGATATCAGCTCTATACCAGGTGTTAAATCTATACAAAACTCCATCTCTCTATCTAGCGATAACCCTAGTAAATCATCCAGAAAGACATCTGGAAATTCCCTGACCACGGGGATGTCTCGCAATTCTGGACGTTCCTTATCTGCCTCAACCACGTACGCAATATAACCTTTCAAAACATTAATCATTTAGTCAGCATAGAAATGCATCTATTTGCTTACAACAATTACTGTTTTCATTACTTTTCAAGGAAACTTTACAATACATTCGCTAACAAACTCACTTAGTTATCTAACCAAGCACTTGGCTTGCATGCTCTAACCTTAGTTCTTCCATTCATTCATGCATTTTCACAACCACCTTATATGTACATTTCATAACTTCATCCAATTTCATAGATTGATTTGGTTAAACCAACTCAACAGCATGCATATAACATTACTAACACCTTAGTATAACCAATTCATCATTAAATCCACCCTAGCTCATTTTTCTCACACTAAATCCATTTTTAGGTCATGGTTGATTCATCATGTTCTAGGTAGTTTCAACCAACAATACATACACCAATCAACTTATAATAATGTCTAGATAAACATACTTGGAGTTGGTGTATCGAAAACTAACCTAGCTTGTCTTTTCTCTTGTCCGAAATTAGAAGACCCTTTTGCTCCTTCTATCTAAGGATTTGAATGCTGATTCTAAACTATGTTGTTCTCCTCCTTACAATGAACAACTTTGCTTAAAGCAACTTTTCTCAAATTTTTTGGAAGGGAATGGTATTTTAGAGTGAGAAAGCTTATTCTTTTTAGGTAAAAATGGAGAGGTATTTGATATTTCTGAAGAAGAAGACTTTACTGTCGAGCTTTTTATAGAATAGCATGATGAGATCGATCTCCTAGGGTAAGAGATCGATCTGCTCTTTGGGAAGAGATCAATCTTTTCTTGGCAGAATTAAATGGAGATCGATCTGCTCATGGGGAGAGATCGATCTGCTCTTTAGGAAGGGATCGATCCTTGCTAGGCAGGAGCAAATGGAGATCGATCTGTTCATGGGGAGAGATCGATCTGCTCTTTGAGAAGAGATCGATCCTTTCTAGACAGAACCAAATTGAGATTGATCTGCTTGAACAAGAGATCAATCTGCTTTGAATAGGGGATCGATCTTGCCTTCATCTGCAAGTTTCCAACTACAGAGTTTTCTAGAATTTCAAAGGAAAACTTGCCTTTGATTGCTTCACAAGTCATTTTGCATTATATTCACACTTAGAGGATAAAAATATTCATTTATTATGATTCACATACTATGTGACTTGTGTGTACTGCTTGGAATCATAAAAGATACTTAGAATTCACGTTTGAGTCCTTATATTCTGTCTGAAGGGTTTTAAATTTCATTCGTTTAGTCTGTGGCCACTTCAACCCTTATTTAGCCATTACGTGTATTCATGAATATTCATTCATTCTCTTTGGAATTTCATTCAAGCCAAAAGCTCTTCTTATGATTCAATTAACATATGGAAATGTGTTACAACATATGAATCATAAGGAATACCTCACCAAAAGTGGGTCTTACACATTCTTTAACTTGTTATGGAACCAATTATGCAATGTAAACACCTATGGCCATAGTGACTACCGCCCTATCCTAAACTGATCAAGTTTGGACTAGGGTACTGAAGACAGGATCAAGGTCTATAGTAGTAGGTAGCTGGCACCGTAGGGAAATCACGCAGAACCTCCTACCGGTGCTACTTAGAAAATCTCAATACCATAAAGGCATCTCTATGAAACACTTGGCAGCGTAGGGCAATCACACAGAACTTCCTACCGATGCAAGAGATGGCTCTCACGTCTCATAACTCGATGCCACCAGAGCACCCCTGTGAAGCACTTGGCACTGTAGGGCAATCACACAGAACCTCCTACCGGTGCTAGAGATGGCACTCAGAGGACATGACTGCCACACAGGAATTTTCGAGGATCGTCAGCATTCTCAAAAAATAAACCACCACGACGAGTGTATAGTATAAGTATGCAATCACTTCAATTCAAAACCAAAAGTTCAGGAAAGTAATCCATTGACTCTTAAAACGTGCAATATCAATTTCAAAATAGACAACCATCACTTTTAATAGCATTTCACTTTCCCAAATCATAGTCAAAAATAGCCTATGCAACCAAGTTATAAACATCATGCATAGATGCACAAAAACGATAAAATCAGGTAATAAAACTTTTATACTCATTTGGGTTTATCTATTTTTATTTGACATTAAAAATCAGTTTACTTATATATAACTATAACATCATTTTGAGTAAAGCTTACAACTCCGAACAAATTTTATAATTTTGCTGAAAATCGGGTAAGGTAGGTAATTAACTTAAAATAATTCCTAAATAAACTAACCACCTTTGGTTCCTATTAAGATTTTAGCTTAACTTGAGGTATCCTACTAGCTACGAGCTATATAAATCTCTTACCACAAATGATGCACAACAATTACCCTTCCCGCCTTAGGCACGCATATATGTGCCTAAGCTTCCTTGGCTCTTGACGAGGTAGTAGCTGCAAATTTCATATACAAGAATATCAGTCTTCATACTTATTTTTGTTTCTATAGTTTAAACCAAGGATTTCCTAAGTGTGTTGTGAAACTCTCTTTCATACATACGCACTAATGTCGACTTATAAACTAGAACATCGATACCATAACTTAGGATTTTAGACCGGTTATATACTTTATCAATTTCATTAAAATAAAACCATCTTGGAGATGTTATAATTACCTAGTGTTTTGCCCCTCTTATCATTTCCAAAATTTACATCTTCTCTTATAGTTTTGTATTAAAATCAATCCGTGGGCCTTACATATAGATTCAGCTAATAACCAATTTCACCCAGACACAATAAATCATGTATAATCCTCATAGTTCTAGGCTGTTAGATTTCAGCCTTTTATCTTCCGCTAGTTAGCTGAATACTCTATCTAAACTTCTATCTTATTTTTCATCCATTTGAATCATGCTTTGCATATAATTGTAAGTCATTCGTATGTTAATCACTTCTTAAGAATTATCTACAATATTCAGCCAAGTTTAAAACTAAATCCCCCAAGTATTTAGCCCAAAGCCTTAGCTAAATTTCCTATTTCCTTTAATTTCAATTTACACTAATTGAATCTGTAATCGTTAACCAATTACTGACTTCATTATAACTCATTAGTCTTTAAGCCATAAAACTCAATTGGGATCAAAGTCCTTATCCTTCTCATGCAACCCACAGCACCACTTTACTCACATTGAAATACATTAATTACCAACTCAAATTCCAAGCAATCAATTTTCCCATAATTTTTCCTAAATCGCTGAAACTAATCCTTTATACTCATTGCATGATTTTCAACAATAAATTAAATCTAACTTGACAAACAGTAAATTCATCTTAAATATGTTCATAAATTTTATCGAAAATATAAGTGTTTAATCTAATTATCAAAATCCCCAAATTTTGTCAATTAGTGAACCTTAGCTTTTCCTAATTCCTTCAAAACACAAATTTAATTTGATTTCTACAACAATAATATTTCTATAACACTTTTTGTATCGAAATTTAACTAGATAAAAATTTGCTTTTTACCTAGAAATTTACTGGTATAAAAATGGAGAAGTAGTAAATGGGTATTTTGTTAGTCTAGGTACTTTTGGCGTCAGAGGGGAAAGAAAGCGGCGGAGGAGGTGGACGGGGTGATGGTGGTCGCCTGGGCTCGTAGTCTAGGGGTAGCCGGCCTCTTCTCTGGTACTGGTAAGTGAACTGAGGAAAGGGGGTTTCGAGTCTTGCTGGGTTCTGGGTTTTCGGGAGAAAGGAGGGGAAGGAAAAGGGAAGGCTGCCGGTTCGGGGTGGGCTCCGGTGTAGATGCGATCACCAGCGGTGAAGAGGGTGGTCAGCAGAGGGAGCAAAAATGAGGGAGAGGGTGGCTCGGGCTGGTGAAAAAAAAAAGAAAAGAAAGAAATTGGGAGGGGGGAGGAGGGTCTGCTCGCGAGGCGGGGTTCAGTTGGGTGTCGTTCGACAGACCCCATATCACGCAACCCCAATTCCATTTTTTTTTTTTACTTTACTCTTCTTTTTTTTAATTATTATTTATTTAACTATTTATTTCCTAATTTATCTAAATAAATATACCAAAATACATGCATAAAATTTAAATTTTGCTACTAAATGATAAAATTCCCATATACATTATTACTTGTATAAATTTTATTTCTAAATTATAAAATTTCCCTCTTTAATTTATATTTCACCCTTTAATTATATATTATCTTATATTCACCATGATTAATTTATTTTAACTTTTGGTTACCTATTTTATTTAAATGGTTATACCTTATGCCTTATACTATATTTAATAACTTTCCTAAACTTAATATAATTGCATGAATCTACTTATTCACTAGTTAATTTGTTTCATGGACATATTCATGCATAACATTCAAGTAACTAGTATTTAGCTAAATATCTGAATGTACAAATTAGTGATCTTACATGAAGCTTAGAAAAAAAATGGAATGTACCATGAATTTTTTGTAAAATAACTTTGCCACGAAAAGGAGCGAGGTGTTTCCCCAATTTTGGCCAAAAGATAAAGGTTAAGCTAGGTGAGTTTTCAGTACACCAACTTCAATTATGTTAATCTAGATATTTTTATGAGTTGATTGGTGTATGTATGGTTGGCTGAAACATCCTTGAGCATGCTTAATCATCCAAGATCGAATATGGGTTTAGTGTGAGAAAGTGAGCTATGGTTGATTTAATGATGAATTGATTATACTATGGTGTTTGTGATGTTATATGCATGATTTTGAGATGGTTTTGTGAAACCAATATGTTGGAATAGATGATGATTTAAACTAGGCATAAGAGGTGTATGATGAAATGCCTTAGTGAATGAAAGTGATGAACTTAAGGCAAGCACACCAAGTGTTTGCCGAAATGCCCATGAGAGCTGGGCAACCATGGTGTCGACCATGGCTAGGCATGGCGCACCATGCGTGACCGAATGGTCAAGTGGACCAAGCATTGAGTATTCAGCTCAATAAGGCATTTTGGGCCTAAGGACAGCCCAATATGAATCAGGATAGGCTAAATAGATTCTCGAGAAATGAATAGTTTAATCGAAATGGACTTAAGAGAAAGTAAGGCCTAATGAGAGTAAATAGACCCAATAAGTTAAATCGATTGTAGTGAAAGTTAAATACAGATAAATAAATTGTATTTAATATGATAAATAATTTTGTGCAGCTCTAGAGATTATATTAGGAGCGAATCAGACTACGCGATCAAGGAGCTCTGAGGAAGTGGAATTACTCGACGTGATTTCAGGTAAGGGAATTTTATGAGTATTTAGAGGTAGCTGCACATATTTTGAGGGTATTTACTGGGCATTAAATTTTCTTGGTTACCTAGAAAAGAAATAGTAATTTTTGTGGAAAAATTCGGATATATGTGAAAAAGATGATTTTACCCCTAAGAGCAAATTTTACAAAAAGGGTAGTAAAGCTAATAAATTGCATGAATATCATGTTTTTGATATTTTTATGAAATATATTGCTTCGATTTAAGCAAATTTATGGATAGACAAGTTATTGATTTCATAATTTCATGAAATAGCACGAGTCAGGTGCTAACTTTGATTTTAAGCGTGTTTTGTTGAAATAGAGCCGCCTAGTAGATTTATATGAGTTTAATCGTGTTGGAGCTTTGCTCGTACTTGATTTTGATATTTTAACATGCATCCAATGTGTTAGAGCCTAGCTCACACCATATTTTGAGTTAAGATGCATGCAAGTCGTACTGGAGCTTTCGTTCGTACGTGGGTTTCATTTATTTCTTATGCATATAACCATACTGGAGCTTTGCTCGTACATGATTTTACCATTACTTATTTTGCATAAAGTCATACTGGAGCATTGCTCGTATGAGGATGTTTACTGATTATCCATGAAATTGTGCTAGAGCCTTACTCGCACTTGACTTTTCACACTGTGATATGTAATGAGTCGTGTTGGATGCCTCGTGTAGATTGTGTGTCACACGGATGAGGTGCTCGGACGAGTCGTGCTAGATGCCTCGTGTAGACTATTAGTCACACGAATGAGATGCTCGCATGTGCACCTGAGACTAAGTCGGTTATACATGGTATGGGGTAAATAAGACCTACGGCAGGCACCATCGACCGTGATATGGGTCCATGGAGTATGTTGTACTGTGTATATCACATGGAGTACACTGTACCATGTGGAGATGATGTTGATTTATATTCTAGCAGGTAGAATTTGACCCACCTCTCGTTACAGCATCATGCCCCACACACCAGGATCTGTGTGGTCTAGGATGACAGTGATATAGTTGGCCAGCAGAGTCCCCGATTGTATACTGTGACCACCTGTCTCACATGATATCACATAATTTTATATGCACTAAACATGATTTGTGTTATCCAGGGTAGACTCGAAGGAGGGGTCGAACCTTGTGGGATGTTTTTAAAGGATGATGTATTATTTTATGATGAAACTGATAAGTTTTAATGTGACGAGCATGAGATGTCAGACATGATGATTTTTCCATGTTTGTTTTATATGCCTGATTTCATGATTTATCTTATATGATAGATATATACATGTGGCATCATTTTTAGTCTTACCTCATGCTCTAAATGTAAGCGATTTTATATCATGACATTATAAGCATGTAGATAGTATTGTTATCTACCTATTTGCATTATTACCTTATTGAGCTAATGAGCTCATCCTTTTCATTTTCCCCTTCTACAGAGCGCACACAGTAGTTAGTGAGTGGCTGAGGAGTTGCATCTAGATATCCGCTGCTTCCCATTACCGAGAGGTATACACACTGGTATCATTTTGTATCTAAACATGTAATAGCATAGTAATTATTTTGGAATATAATATGGGGGATGTAAATATTAGTAAACACGTACAAGTATTGAACCTCAATTATAAAGTATACGTGTTGTTTTTGAATAAATTAAAAGATAGATGGCATAGTAGATGGTAAAGAGTGACTAATATTGACTTATAGCCCAACTATTTAGTGGTGAAATGTTCACGACCGAGAAAGGAAAGGAAAAAAGAAAAAATTTTGTAGCGATTTTAGGTATAAATGGGTCGTGACAGAGGTGGTATCAGTGCTGAGTTAGCCTGATATGAGTCGATATAAGCTAGTAGGAAAATTACATCCCCATATTACTGTGCTTTATTTAGATATAACTATGTATATCGAGATGAGAATAGACTAATGAATGGTTATGGATGCAGGAATTTAGGCATTATGTCGGTCACCCGCCGTGGTAGAGGGGCGAGTTCACGTTCTAGAGGCCGTAGAGGTAGGCCTGAGAGCCGCGCAGAGCCACAAACTGGTCAGGCTCCACATGATCCTATTGAGAGACCAAGGGATACCGAGGCACGCTTCACTAGGATTCAGCGAAGTATAGAGAGCCTTGTTGAGATAGTCACGCAGACATTAAGGGTTGGTGATAGACGAGGTCCAACTGGACAGCCTACTGCTATTGGACAGACAGTTGCAGAGAGACCTCAGACTACAGAGACTGTTACACCTCCACTAGTTCAGGATACAGCTTCTCCTGTCGCTCCACAGCCGAGCGATAGTGATCTGGGTTATGAATGTGAGTTGGATAGGTTACAACAGTTCCAAGAGTTCAGACCTCCAGTCTTTAGAGGAGTGAAGGACCCGGTTGTTAGAGAGGATTGGATATATGAGATTGAGAAATTGTATGGGTTCTTTAATTGTACATTGATTGAGAGGGTTGTCTTTACTGTATTTATGTTGAAGGGCGAGGCAGAGCACTGGTGGAGATCCACGGTATCTATCCTGAGAGCCCGACACCCAGAGATTACATGGGAGATATTTTTGGAGGCCTTTAGAAGGCAGTATATTTCAGCCACTGCACAACAAAAGCTGCAGATGGAGTTTATGAGTTTGGTTCAGGAGAACCACTTCATTGATGTGTATGAGTTGAGGTTCATATCCTTGGGGAGGTATGACTTAGATACATTGAGCAATGAGACTCGAAAGGTCCAGAAGTTCATAGATGGATTGAGACCAGCCATCAGATCCAGATTGGTTCCATTAGACATTCTGACCTATGAGGAGGCAGTGCGCAGGGCGCAGTTGTGTGAGCAGGACTTTGAACGGAATACCTCTGAGTTTGGAAAGGTTAATAGTAGGAGAGTTAGAAACCGAAAGAGATCCGAAGGTGATAGAGATATCAGGAGAGGAGGTCGAAGACATTGAGGAAGAGACCTCGAATTGAGGAGGCACAGGAGAGGACTGGTAAGCCTCTTGTATATCCGGCCTTAACACCACCGAGAGGTATAGTCATTGGGGGACCTCGACCTACTACCGAGCAGTGTAGGAGATATGATAGATATCATGGTACCGAGCCTTGTCCGATGACCCTTTGAGTGTGTTACAGATGTAGGAAGTCAGGGCATATCATGAGATATTGCCTAGAGATGATTGAGGCTGCCCCACAAAAGGGAAAAGAGTCAAAGAGAGCTCCTGTTGAGACTTCTACTCTGAGGCTACAACTGAAAAGAAGGGAAAATAGGTGGTTGGTAGAAAGCGAGTGCATGCATTGGACCAGGACATCACGGACGCTTCAACGGATGTGATTAAAGGTACTATCCTGATATTTTATTTAAAAGCATTTGTGTTATTTGATCCTGGTGTCACGTATTCCTTTATATTGCCTTCATTTGCTCGCAAGTTATCGAAGCATGTAAAGCCTACATCATTATATAGAATGTTGTTGATTTCTACACCTATGAATGATAGTTAGTTGACTGAGTATGTATATAGGGACTGTAGGCTGAAAATAAGGGGAAGGGAATCTTACTGAATATGAGTGATTTCGATGTAATTTTAGGAATGGATTAGTTGGCTATGAATCATGCTATTTTAGATTGTTATGCTAAGACAGTAACGTTTTCAGGGATAGATAGCCTTACTATAAGTTTTCCTGAAAAGTGTACTATAAGTTTTGCTGAAAAGAAATGAAGGAACATGATTATTGCAAGTGGGAAGAGTATAATTTTAAATTCATCATACTTAAGAGATGAATTTGCTCGTCAATCATGAATATTAATATGATGACCTATGTTACTAATGGTGGAAAAGGATATTTTGAAGGGTTCATTGCATACGTGGTTGACACAGATAAAACACGTCCGGAATTGAGAGACATTTCAGTGGTTACAGAATTTCTTGATGTTTTTTCGGATGATTTACCAAGGTTACCATCCGATAGGGAGATGGAGTTTTGTATAGAGTTGGTACCTGGTACAGAGACGATATCTAGACCATCGTATAGAATGGCTCTGATTGAGTTGGAGGATCTAAAGAAGCAGTTACATGAGTTACTAGAGAAGGGGTTTATTAGACCGAGCGTCTCACCCTAGGGAGCTCCGGTCTTATTTGTGAGGAAGAGGGATGGGAGCCTCTGACTATGCATAGATTATCGGTTGTTGAATAAGGCTACCTTTAAGAATAAGTACCCCCTTCCACGCATTGACGATCTATTGGATCAACTTTGGGGAGCACATGTTTTTTCTAAGATAGATCTACGATCTGGGTACCATTAGTTGAGGATACGGGGTGGAGATGTACCCAAGACAACATTTCGTACCCGTTATGGCCATTACGAATTCTTGGTTATGCCATTCGGATTGACGAATGCCCCCGCAACATTTATGGGTTTGATGAATGATATGTTTAAGCCATATCTGGACCAGTTTGTGATAGTGTTTATTGATGATATATTGGTTTATTCAAAGTTCAAGAAAGACCATGAGTAGCACTTAAGGATAGTTCTACAGACCCTTTGAGAGAAGGAGTTGTATGCCAAGCTCAATAAGTGTGACTTTTGGTTAGAGCAGATTTCATTTTTGGGTCATGTTGTATCGAGGGATGGGGTATCAGTAGATCCATCTAAGGTAGAGGTAGTTGTTCAATGGGAGAGGCCCAAGACGGTTACAGAGGACTGCAGTTTTTTAGGTTTGACAGGTTATTACTGACGGTTTGTGGAGGGATTCTCTAAGCTGGCTTCTCTGTTGACAGGCCCCACTCGAAAGAATGTGGCATTTGAGTAGGATGATCAATGTGAAAGTAGTTTCTGCGAGCTGAAGCAATGACTAACCACTGTACCTATTCTCACCATACCCACCAGCTCAAACGGCTTTTCAGTGTATACAGATGCTTCGAGACAAGGATTGAGCTGTGTGTTGATACAAGACGGGAAGGTAGTTGCTTATGGTTCTAGACAGCTTAAGAACCATGGAAAGAACTGCCCGACCCATGATCTAGAGTTGGCAGTCATGGTATTTGCATTGAAGATATGGCACCACTATTTGTACATTAGAAATTTCAGGTATTTACTGACCATAAAAGCCTCAAGTATCTGTTCTCATAGAAGGAGTTGAACATGAGACAGAGAAGGTGGCTTAAGCTTCTAAAGGACTATGATTGTGAGATTTTGTACCACCAGGGTAAGGCGAATGTAGTAGCTGATGCACTGAGTAGGAAGCATCTCAGGTTGGTATCGTACATGATGATCAGGGAACATTAACTGTTAGAACAGTTCACGAATCTCAGTTTAGATGTGACCCTGCTTGATACTGATAGTGGTTGTATGGTAGCTAGCCTACAGTTGGAACCGGATGTGGTAGATCGTATTCGATAGGCTCAACAGATTGATCAGCAGTGCAGTGATATTATCGGGCAGATACAGAGGGATACAGAGACTGATTTTGAGTTGAGTTCAGATGGATTGCTAAAGTTCAGGGGTAGGATATGTGTTCCCAATGACCCAGAAATCAAGCAGTTGATCTTGATAGAAGCTCATTCGTCGAAGTATAGACTAGATCCGGGGAGTAACAAGATGTATCAGAACCTTCGGAGAGTGTATTGGTGGTCAGGGATGAAGAGAGATGTAGCGAAATATGTGGCGAAGTGTATCGTCTGTTAGCAGGTGAAGGTAGAGCATCAGAAGCCTGCAGGGTTATTGCATCCTCTATCTATACCGACTTGAAAATATGAGCATGTCACTATGGACTTCGTGATAGGTTTACCCATGACCCGCAAGAATCACGATGCGATTTGGGTGATAGTGGACAGATTGATGAAGTCGGCACACTTTCTAGCTATGAGAGCCACTGATACTCTAAGTACTCTGACGAATTTGTATGTGCATGAGATAGTGAGGTTGCATGGTGTTTCGGTAAGCATTGTGTCAGATAGGGATTCCCACTTTTGGGAAAATTTTCAGGAAGCTATGGGAACCCAACTGTTTTAGCACAACGTTCCATCCTCAGACAGATGGTCAGTCAGAGAGGACTATACAGACTCTGGAGGACATGTTGAGAGCGTGTGCACTGGACTTTAGAGGCTCCTAGGTTTACCATTTACCACTCGTAGAGTACGCATATAATAACAGTCATCATTCGAGTATCGAGATGGCACCGTATGAGGCTTTATATAGTCGTAGATGTCGTTCCCCTATTGGATGGGAAGAGGTGGGTGACCGACAGATTTTTCCTCTTGCCTTAGTCAGACAAACCTTTGAGGACGTTCAATTAATTTGTGAGAGGTTACGAACAGGTCAGAACAAACAGAAGAGTTATGCTGACAGGAGGCGGAGACCATTAGAGTTTACAGTGGGTGAGTCGGTATTTTTTCGAGTTTCTCCTTCTAAAGGTATAACGAGGTTCGAAAAGAAAGGGAAGCTGAGTCCTCGTTACATTGGACCATTTGAGATACTTGATAGAGTGAGAGATAAGGCCTACAGGCTAGCATTGCCACCTGAGCTAGCAGGCGTTCATAACGTCTTCCACATTTCTATGTTACGAAAGTACCGCCCGGATCTGGCACATGTGATTAGATATGAGCCATTGAGCTCAACGAGAGCATGTCGTATATTGAGAAGTCAGTTCAAATATTAGATAGGAAGGAGAAGGTGATGAGGTCGAAGATGATTCTCTTAGTGAAAGTTCTTTGGCAGCATCACACTGCGAAGGAAGCTACATGGGAGTTGGAGAGTTTGATGCAAGGGAAGTACCCAGAGTTATTCACCGACTGCTTTGGTTCCAATTTTGAGGACCAAATTTCCTTAGTGGGGGAGATTATGTAAGACCCACTTTTGGCGATGTATTCCTTACAATTCATATGATGTACACATTTCCATATGTTAATTGAATCATAAGAAGAGCTTTTTCTTGAATGAAATTGCAAAGAAAATGAATGATTATTGATGAATCCATGTAATGGCTAAATAAGGGCTAAAGTGGCCACCGACTAAATGAATGGAATTTAAACCATTCCGACTGAATATAAGGACTTAAAACATGAAATAATAATGTAAGGCTTGTACTTTTATATGTATTCCTTATGATTCCATGATGTACACACTTTTTACATGTTATATGAATCATAAGAAATGTAAGGCCCGTGAATTATATGTACCTTTTATGATTCCATACTGTACACACAAGTTACATAATATGTGAATCCTAAAAAATTGACATTTTTATGCTTTAAGTGTGATTAGAATGCAAAATGATTAGTGCAGCATTTAAATGCAATCTTTCCTTTGAAATTTCGAAAAAATTAGCAGTTGGAATCCTGTAGATGAATGCCAGATCGATCTCCCTTCACGATAGGATCGATCTTGTAATTTCAGAATGAAATCACAAAGGTTCTATAGGCAAGCAGATCGATCTCGATGTGATTTTGCATAGAGAGGATCGATCCCTTCTCAAAAGCATATCAATCTCGATGTGATTCTGCATAAAAAGGATCGATCCCTTCCCAAACACAGATCGATCTCGAATGGTTTCTAGCTAGAAAGGATCGATCCCTTCCCAAGAGCATATTGATCCCACAACTTACTTACTGAATACTTGTATAGTTCAACCAAAGGAAGATCGATCTCTCACCCTAAAAGATCGATCTCTCACCCTAAGAGATCAATCTCACAATGCCTATTTCTATTTAAAAGGCCGACAGACGAGTCTTCTTCCCTAGATTAACATATATCTCTCTATTTTAGCAAAGTGAACAAGTTTTCTCACTCTAAAATATCATCACCTTCCAAATAGATTCGAGAAAGGTTGCTTTTAGCGAAGTTGTTCCTTGTGATGAGGAGAATAACATAGTCAAAAACTAGTAGTTAAATTTCTAGATTAAAGGAGCGAGGTGTTTCCCCAATTTTGGCCAAAAGATAACGGTTAAGCTAGGTGAGTTTTCAATACACCAACTTCAATTACGTTAATCTAGATATTTTCATAAGTTGATTGGTGTACGTATGGTTGGCTGAAACATCCTTGAGCATGCTTAATCATCCAAGACCGAATATGGGTTTAGTGTGAGAAAGTGAGCTATGGTTGATTTAATGATGAATTGATTATACTATGGTGTTTGTGATGTTATATGCATGATTTTGAGATGGTTTTGTGGAACCAATATGTTGGAATAGATGATGATTTAAACTAGGCATAAGAGGTGTATGATGAAATGTCTTAGTGAACGAAAGTGATGAACTTAAGGCAAGCACACCAAGTGTTTGCCAAAATGCCCATGAGAGCGAGGTAACCATGGTGTCGACCATGGTTAGGCATGGCGCACCATGCGTGACCGAATGGTCAAATGGACCAAGTGTTGAGTATTCGGCTCAATAAGGCATTGTGGGCCTAAGGCCGTGTCACGACCCTCTATACCAGTACGTGATCTTTACCTTGCCACTTACAGTTGGGCTGTGAGTCAACATCCGATCCATTTCTCATACATTTATAGTTTTATCATTTCATTTAAATAGAGTAAAATAGAAACTGGACTTTTATAGATAAGTACGGAAGCATTTACATCAGTTTCTATTATATACATCCCCCAAAATACAAAATACAAGCTTTGTTGTGCATTAATTTATAGGATAAAAAATTTTTCATCCCAAGTGTATACCTCTCTGTACTGCTGGATGACTAGAGAAAACACATTAGCAGGGATGACTACAGTGTACTCACTACTGCATAGTATATGTGGAGGAGGAAATAAGGGGGTAAGCATACAGTAAGGAAAATATGAAAGCAGGTAGTTAGCTACACTATCTACATGCTTAAAATACATATATGTTCATTTCCTTATAAAGCAATATACATGTTATTTAAAACAACTTCCATTAGTGCAAAGCCATTAATTCGCTAGATGGGCTTATGCATATTCACAGAGTAGCACACAGCTTCACATAGCATAATCTATTCACACAGTTCATATATATAAAACGCTTTATACTTTGTAAATCCATATATGTTGAGACATAAATCATGGGTTATCACATCCCCAGACACACAACAAGGGAAAATATTTGTCACTTCACACAGCAGTGACAATATCGTATCACTCAGATACATAAAGACTTATGGCCATAGTCAGATTCCAGGCTACACTGATCAGGTGTGTGGGAACCCTACGCTTGGAGAGGTAGATCAACCATCCCTTCAGCTCATACTCAAATCACGGCATATTGTACCCCATGGCTAATGCTCACAGTACATCGTGCTCCCGTGGATCCTTATCACCTATTTTCATTGTCTCAAAATTCTCGTCCGAGTAGGTCAGTGTCAGACACACAGCACTACACAACGGTTCTAGCACGGTTTATACTCATTACATCACATGCACAAACCACGTGTGAGTAGGTCAATGCAAGACACACAGTAATACATGACGGCTCTAACACGGTTTTACTAAACACACAGCACAATCATGAAAACCTCGTGCGAGTAACTCAGCGTAATACACACAGCATACCCGAAGCATCGAGCATGGTATTACTAGGAAATTACATGCGAGCATAGTCACAGCAAAGACACACAGCAATACTTGAAGGCTCTAGCATGATTCCTAAAATATAGTACGAGCATCTCGAGTGGAACACACAGCATCACCTGAGGCATCGAGCACTCTTTTGCTTTCTCAAAAATCTCTTTGAAAATAACGTGCGAGCAGGGCTGGTCAATCTATCGTTGCATCTCATGCTCTAACACGATTTCATATAGAAAAGAAATATAAGGGGCTCCATGTATAGTCATGAGTGAGAGGGCAAATCTCCCTTCAATCACTCTAAAAAAAACATTCTGTGCGACTCATCAAAATCGAGAGCCTGTCTATTGTTATTCTTTCTCAAAACGTTTGCAAAACCTCTTTTCACAACAATCATAGAATTCATGCAACACATACTCTTAGACTTATTCTCATACGTAGTTTCTACTTAGATATATCAATATCTATGTATTTATTATATACATTCGCACACAGCAGGTAAAAAACATATGTATAGCTATCTCTATAGCTCGCATAAGTCCCTTACCTAGAATCACGCTTATATCGCTTTCCATTTGATTCTCACTTCTCGTGATCCGCTCTATCGACTCCAACGATATCTTCTAGAGCTGAAATTGTATACTTCACACATCAGTACAGCTCATTTTACTTCATTTCACTTGCATGATGTTCAAATCAATGCATTTGGTCATTTATATCTCATTTGGCCTCTTTATACTATTATGGGACTTTATCCTTTTCCAAGTCCATTTTGAGTATTCAACTCATTCTCGAGAATCTTTCAGACTCCTTGAGTCTATCGATTCATATTAAACTGGTATTAAGCTTGTAATACCTCAAGTTCATGATCTTTACTTCATTATAGCATTTCATCAAACACCACATATACTCAAATTTTAGCCATTTCCATTTCTAACACATGGACTTCATCAAATCATTATACAATCACGTATATATGCTTAATAACATCTATTCATGCTTAAATCATCATTATAATCATGCCTACTCAACTATCTCATCTTTTCTCACATTTCTCCATATATAGGTCATGGAGATTAAGCATGTTCTAAGATGTTTAAATCAACAATATATACATTAATCAACTCATACCATTGTATAGCTTAACATACATGAGATTGGTGCATTGAAATCTCACCTAGATGGATTTTCCTCCATTTGGCTGAATTCGAGAAATCACTTTGTTTCCTTCAATCAATAAGTTTCACCACTTGTTTTTAGACTAGGTTATTCGCCTCTCCAATATGAACAACTTTGCTAAGCCAACTTCTCTCAATTTGGCATGAAAAGATATGGTTTCCTATGGTGAAAAGCTAGGTTACTTGGTTGAAAAATTAAAAGTTTGAGGTTCTCTCAAAATCTGTAGTTCAGCGGCTCTGTTTATATAAAAAATGCTTGATGAGATCGATCTCCTTTAGTAAGGGATCGATCTGCTGCTATTTTTAGCCTTCCAGAATGCAGTTTTCAAGCTTAGGAGATCGATCTATCGAAGAACATGAGATCGGTCTCTCCCAGGCTGAGAGCTTCACAGATCGATCTGGCAGGGTAATGAGATTGATCTGCTTCAAGCCGAGGCTTAACGGAATCGGTCTGCTTGAACTGAGGATCGATTTTCTTTCTTCAAATTACCTCTAAGATCGACCTCCTTTGCATTGGAGATCGATCTCCCCTTGTCCTGCAGCCATACTTAACCATTTTTCACTTCAATTCTCAAAGCTAACTTCATTTCCATTTACCATACTACTCATTTTGCATTCAATACACATTCATCACTTCAAAAGGTTCATTTCTTATATTTCATCCATAATGAAACTTGCGTGTACATCGCAAACTCACATAACAAGTGTCACGACCCAATTCCATTCTCTTTAATCGAAAATCACTGAAAATTTTTCGCTTTTTACTGTTACCTTACCCGGTCGTGAACTAAACTCACCACACTGTTGGGCTGTGAGTCAATAATAAATACCACATCTCATTCATTCTCAATTAATTAAAAGATGTCATACATGTGCATTTAATCGTGTACTTATACGAATATATGTTTTACTGATATCTACATCCCCCATAAGTACAACTCAAAAGAATACTGTGCTTTTACATTGTTTAGATACAAAAAGAATCACTGTGTATATACCTCTTAGCAATGGAGATGCAGCGGAGTCCAAAATAATACGCCTCAGTCCTCACTGGGCTACTATGCACGCTCTGTAGGGGGGAAAATAGAGTGGGATGAGCAACCACACGCTCAGTAAGGCAATAATGCAAGCATGGTAGATAACTACTCTATCTACATGCTGATAGTGTTATGCATAAATCATTTATAGTAGGAGCATGAGAAATAAAACTATGCCATGTGAATATACATATATATCATGTATCAAAATCATGTGCATTGGCATATAAAACATGGTAGAAACATCATGTATAAATCATCTCATGCTCAATCTCATTTAAATTCATAAAAAGGGCAATTCATTTAGAAACCTCCTTTTTAAACCCACGTCATAAAACTCTTTCTCATCATATACAATCACATCACATCAATTCACAATCACAATCTCATTTTCATTTCACAATTCAAAATCCACGAGGCTCGACCCCTCCTTCGGGTCTACTTTAAACAATCACAATCACACTTAGAGACTTAAAATCATGTGGTAGTAAGTAAATCAAGCAAGGAGACAGGTTACTATATCTCGAGTGACTACGTTGGCCAATCGTCACATATCATCCCAGACCACACGGATTCCGGTGTGCGGGGTATCATGCTGGCACGAAGGTGGGTTAGTTCTCCGCCAGACTTTCTCAAATCAAGTAACCACCACGCGGTACATCGTACTCCATGTGATATACACGGTACATCGTACTCCGCGGACCCATAACATGGTTGGGGGTGCCTGCCATAGGTCTTATCTACCCCATACCAAGTGTAACCTTTATAGTCTCAAGAGCGCGTGGGAGTAACCTCAATACCAGGTCCTAGCCCCTCATGGCCTTGCTCGCCCCTGTTGGGTTCCCTGATCCAGGTCCTAGCCCCTCACCCTCACCCCACCTAAGAGGTCTGTCAGGCCTGTTGGGTTCCCTGGATGGATTAAGTCAGGTCCTAGCCCCTCACCCTCACCCCACCTAAGAGGTCTGTCAGGCCTGTTGGGTTCCCTGAGTTAATCCGTATCTCTCACCATGGCCTCATACATACCACAGTGTGAAAACCAGCGCGAGCTACGCTCTAGCACGAATTCATGCATCAAACCAATCACTTCGTACGAGCAACGCTCTGGTACGACATTTATGCATAAAATATGAAGAAACCATGTACGAGCATAGCTCCAGTACAGTTATATGCATAAGAAAAACTACTCAAATCCACGTACGAGCGTAAGCTCCAGTACGGTTTATAAACATCATCACAATTCAAATTCAAAGCGAGAGCTAAGCTCAAGCACATTTCACATACAAGTGAAAACATAGAAATCCAGCGCGAGCGAGGCTCTAGCGCGATTTATGTCATACAAATGTGATAGGCGGCTCATATACAATTTATCAATCCCGGCAATTCGGGTTTAGCACTCACAAATGCTTTTCCACAACAACAATACAATACTAGCCGACCTATCTACAAGCTTGCTTAAAGCCAAGCAATTCGTTTTGAAAAGCATCAAAACATTAGATTTATGCAATTATTAGCCTTACTATCCCATTTCATAAAATCCACTTCAAATCCAAAACCACGCATAAACTCATCATCATTCACGAATACCATCAACATTTATTTGAGCAATCATGCATTTCATAAATACACCCGATATTCACCCACAAGTTCAAAGTACGAGCAGCTACCTCTATATACTCACAAAATTCCCTTACCTGGAATCGCGATGCGTGATTCCACCTCCTTAAGCTGCTTACTCGTACGGTTCGGTTCGCCTTCAACGAACTCTTCGGGACTGCAAAAAATTGTATCCCGCATTATATTCGATCCATACAATGCAACCCTTGCGCTTGCTATAGTCAATTTAACCTATAGCCTCTATTAACGCTTATATGGCCTCGTTTCATCGCTTTACCCATAACTCGAGTTCTATGGATCTTCTTAGGCCTATTAACTTATTCAAAGTCGATATCAAATCAACATAAAGCTCATAGCGTTCATCTTTCATGAATCCCCTCGCTATGGCATTTATCACTCATATACATACCCATTTTCACAATTCCTCCAGCTCACCAAGTAATTCCATCTAACCATCTAAAATCATAACATTACCCCAATAACAACTTTAGCATGCCATGAACCATAAGCTTATTCAATCCCACATATCCTCACTTTATACCCATTTTAGATTTCTAGGTCACACCAATTCCACTACATTCCTAGGTAGTTTATACATCAATACTCATAACAATCAACTCCAAAATCAATTAAATAGCTAATACATTAGGATTGGAGTGTTAGAATCTTACCAATATGATTTCTCTTCTTGCTCCAATTGGTAATGCCCTTAACTCCTTCAACTCCAAGAATGGGAAAATGCCCTCTCACTAGGTTATTCTTCTCTTTGATAGGAACAACTTTGCTTCTAATGATCTCTCTCCAAATCTCACTGAAAATGGCTGATTTTTGAGAGGGAAAGTTGGGTTTTTGGGTTGAAAATGGGGGGGTTAATATGTTTTTCCGAGATTTCCAGATTTTCAGCTCTCCTTATATAGAAATGACTTGAGGATATCGATCTGGTCCAAGAGGAGATCGATCTGGTCCCTTAAAATCCCTCTTTTTCACGGCATTTTTAAGCCTGAGATCGATCTGTCGAAGCAATGAGATGGATCTGTTGAAGCATAAGATCGATCTGTCGAAGCATGAGATCGATCTGGTCCCAAACAGAGAGCTAAGGAGATCGATCTGGGTGCTTGAGGATCGATCTTTTCACTTACAGAATGCTTGGCAGATCGATCTGGCTCCATTGGAGATCGATCTGCTCTATTCTTTCGCCCAAATAAGAGCATTCTGGCTCTTCCAGATCGATCTCTCATCCTAGGAGATCGATCTGGACCTCATGTTTTCCAGATTTCCTGCAGTTTCATTGCTGCAACTCATACCAACACACCCTCAATCTATTGCCATGGCCATTTCCTCATCCATCCACATTTATAACTTGAAAATGGCATCCATTCATACCTTATGCACATTGAAACTTGTGTGCATTCATTGTATATTCAAAGGTATGCAACATAAAACCAAATGGAGGCATAACTCCATTCCATTTTACCACACTACTCATTTTGTGTTTCAATCACATCCATCACTTGCCATAACTCAATTCACACTCAATGAAACTTGTATGTACGTTACAATTTATATTACACATACATACATTGAATCCATGGACTTACATCAATCATACTTTACATTACAAGTCCATTCATATTATTGATCCAATTATACACATTACCATTATACATATACGGGATCTTACAATCTTCCCTCCTTCAAGGAATTTGGTCCTCCAAATTAGAACCAAGTCACTCTTCAAAAAGTTGGGGGTACTTCTCCAGTATCAAGTTCTCCAATTCCCACGTCGCCTCTTCCGCCGTGTGGTGTTGCCAAAGCACTTTCACCAAGGGAATTGTCTTATTCCGTAACACTTTCTCTTTTCTGTCCAATATCCGAACCGGCTTCTCAACATACGTCATACTCTCATGGAGCTCCAACGGCTCATATCTTATCACGTGTGCCGGGTCCGGGTGATACTTCCGAAGCATCGAGACGTGGAAGACGTTGTGGACGTTTGCCAAGTCTGGTGGCAATGCCAACCTATACGCCTTATCTCCCACTCTCTCCAAAATCTCAAAGGGTCCGATATATCTAGGGCTCAGCTTGCCCTTCTTACCAAATCTCATGATACCCTTCGATGGTGATACCCTCAGAAACACCGACTCACCCTCATCAAACTCCAGTGGTCTTCGTCTCTTGTCAGCATAACTCTTTTGCCGGCTCTGAGCTGTCCGTAATCTCTCACATATCAACTGGACGTCCTCAGATGCCTGCTGCACTAAGTCCGGAGCAAAAATCTGTCTGTCACCAACCTCTTCCCATCCAATGGGGGAACGGTATCTACGCCCGTATAATGCCTCATAGGGTGCCATCCCGATACTAGCGTGATAGCTATTATTATAAGCGAACTCGGCTAACTGCAGGTGGTCATCCCAGGAGCCTCTATAATCCAGCACACACGCTCTCAACATATCCTCGAGGGTCTGTATAGTTCTCTCTGACTGCCCATCTGTCTGAGGATGAAAAGCGGTGCTAAAACTCAGTCGGGTCCCCAGCGCTTCCTGAAAATGTTCCCAGAAATGGGAAGTGAAGCGGGCATCCCTATCAGAAACAACGCTCACTGGTACACCATGTAGCCGTACTATCTCTCGAATATACAGGTTCGCCAACTGACTCAGTGTATCGGTAGCTCTCATAGCCAAGAAATGGGTGGACTTAGTCAACCGGTCCACCATAACCCATATGGCATCATGACCTCTGCGGGTCCTCGGCAACCCCATCACAAAATCCATGGTGACATGCTCCCACTTCCAGGTCGGTATCGGTAGAGGCTGCAATAATCCTGTAAGCTTCTGATGCTCTACCTTCACTTGCTGACAAACAAGACACTTAGCGACATATTCAGCAATGTCTCTTTTCATTCCAGACCACCAATAAACCTTCCGAAGGTTTTGATACATCTTGGTACTTCTCGGATGTATCGTATACTTCGATGAGTGAGCCTCTGATAAAATCATTCTCCTGATCTCAGGATCCCTGGGAACGCATACTCTGCCTCTGAACCTCAATAAGCCATCAGCACTCTGCTCAAAATCAATACCCACACCTGTCTGTATCTGCCTCAGCCAATCGATACACCGTGGATCGCTCCGCTGGGCTTGCCGAATACGGCCAATCAACTCTGGCTCTAGTCTCAAACTAGCCATGATCTCAAGTCTCTCCGATCCAGGTGGGATTACATCCAAACTGAGGTTCGCAAAGTGTTCTAACAACTCATGTTCCCGTACCATCATATAAGACACCAACCCAAGGTTCTTTCTACTCAAAGCATCGGCAACTACATTTGCCTTACCTGGGTGGTACATGATTTCACAATCATAGTCTTTCAGGAGTTCGAGCCATCTCCTCTGTCTCATATTCAGCTCTTTCTGTGAGAACAGGTACTTAAGGCTCTTATGATCTGTGAACACCTGAAATTTCTCACCATAGAGATAGTGGCGCCATATTTTCAAAGCAAATACTACAGCCGCCAACTCCAAATCATGTGTCGGGTAGTTCCTCTCATGATCTTTCAACTGTCTAGATCCATAGGCAACTACCTTCCCATCCTGCATAAGCACACAGCCCAGTCCCTGGTGTGATGCATCCGTATACACCGAGAATCCTCCTGAGCTGGTAGGAATGGTGAGAACTGGAGCAGTCGTCAATCGACGCTTGAGCTCCTCAAAACTCCTCTCACATGCCTCATCCCATGTAAACTTAACATCTTTACGCGTGAGGCGTGTCAATGGAGCACCTAGTCTGGAGAAACCCTCTACAAATCTCCGATAATATCCTGCCAATCCCAGGAAACTCCTGATCTCAGTTACTGTCTTGGGCTGTTCCCACTGCACAACTGCCTCTATCTTGGATGGATCCACTGATACCCCATCCTTTGACACGACATGCCCCAGAAATGAGATCTGTTCCAACCAAAAGTTACACTTGCTGAGTTTGGCATACAGTTCTCTCTCTCAGAGGGTTTGCAGAACTATCCTCAAGTGCTCCTCATGATCTTCCCTGGACTTGGAATACACCAAAATGTCATCAATGAACACTATCACAAACTTGTCCAGGTATGGCTTGAATATATCATTCATCAATGCCACAAATGCTGCGGGAGCATTCGTCAATCCGAATGGCATCACCAAAAACTCGTAGTGGCCATAACGGGCACGAAATGCTGTCTTGGGTACATCTCCACTCCTGATCCTCAACTGATGATACCCTGACCGCAGATCTATCTTAGAAAATACTTCGGCTCCCTGGAGCTGATCCAACAAATCATCGATTCTTGGAAGGGGGTATTTGTTCTTAATGGTGGCCTTATTCAACAACCGGTAATCTATACACAGTCGGAGGCTTCCATCCTTCTTCCTTACAAATAGAACCGGTGCTCCCCAAGGTGAGACACTCGGTCTAATAAACCCCTTCTCCAACAACTCTTGCAGCTGTTTCTTCAGCTCTTCCAATTCTATCGGAGCCATTCTATAGGGTGGTTTCGATATCAGCTCCGTACCAGGCACTAGTTCAATACAAAATTCCATTTCCCTTTCAGGTGGTAGTCCTGGTAATTCTTCCGGAAAGACATCAGGGTAATCCGCAATTACGGGTAAGTCCCTCAATTCCGGGTGTGCCTCATCTATATCGACCACATAGGCAATGAACCCTGCACAATATCCTCTCCATCGTTAGTAACATAAACCATCACTCCATATTCAACATTTATCATGAACAAATAATTTGTCTCTCAAGCAATATGCATTTAAAATTATACTCTTTTATTTACCACAATCATACAAGTTTCATATCATTTCTTTTCATCAAAATTTACAATAAGATTGTCTAGTCCTGAAAACATCAATGTTTTGGCATGACAATCCATCACAACACGATTGGTAGCCAACCAATCCATTCCCAAAATTACATCAAAATCATTTATATTCAATAAAATCAGATTGGCTATCATTTCCTTCCCCTCTATCTTTAACTTAAAATCTCTACATACATGCTCAGTCAATTGACTATCATTCATGGGTGTGGAAATCATCAACATTTTATCCAACAATGTTGGTTTCACATATTTCAATAATTTATGCGCAAAGGAAGGTGATATGAAAGAATGCGTGGCACCAGGATCAAATAATACCAATGCTTCTAAATCAAAGATTCGGATGGTACCTTTAATCACATCCGTCGATGCGTCTGCAGTATCCTGGTCCAGTGCGTGCACCCTTCCTCTGCTCACACCCGCAGCCTGTTTCCCTTTTTCCTCAGCTGTAGCCCTCCTCCTCGGGGCTGCTGTCTCAACTGGAGCTCCCTCAGGCTCCTTGCCCTTCTGTGGGGCAACCTCAATCATCTCAGTGCAGTACCTCGATATATGTCCTGGCCTCCCACACCTAAAACACGAAACAAGGGGCGCCTGACATGGCCTAGTCCCATGGTACCTCCCACATCTCCTACATTGATCCGTGGTAGGTCGTGGTCCTCCAATAGTTATACCCCTCGGCGCTGTCAAGGCTGGGTATACGGGAGGTCTGGCAGCTCTCTCCTGCACCTCCTCGATCTTAGGCCTCTTCTCGAAAAACCTTTGGCCACCTCTCTTGGCCACTCTTCCAAACCCGGATCTCTTCCGGTCTCTGTCCTTTCTGACACTGACTCTCCCAAGCTCGGAGGCATTTCGCTCAAAGTCTTGCTCACATAACTGAGCCTTATGTACAGCCTCCTCATAAGTCACAATATCGAAGGGAGCTAGCTTAGTTCGGATGGCCAATCTCAATCCATCCATGAACTTCTGAATCTTCCGGGTCTCACTACCCATCGTGTCAGGGTCATATCTCCCCAATGACATAAACTTGGACTCATACTCGTCCACAGTACGGTTCCCTTGAACCAAATTCATAAATTCCATCCGCAATTTCCTCTGTGCGGTAGCTGGAATATACTGCCTCATGAAGGCCTCTAGAAATATCTCCCATGAGATCTCAGAGTGTCTTGCCCTCAAAATAGTCTCGGTGGACCTCCACCAATGCTCGGCCTCGCCTTTCAGCATAAACACGGCAAAGGCAACCTTCTCACTTGAAGTACATCGAAAAAACCTATACAGTTTCTCCATCTCATACACCCAATCCTCCGTAATCACTGGGTCCTTCACCCCTCTAAACACTGGGGGTTTCAGCGCTTGAAACTCTCGCAACCTGCTCAAGTCGCAGTCATAACCCACATCACTACCGCTCTGTTGTGGAGCGATAGGAGAATCTGTATCCTGGGCTGGAGGTGGTGTAACTGTAGCTGTCTCAGCAGTCTGAGGTCTCTCTGCCTCTGCAGCTACCTGTTCCGTAGTAGGCTGTACTGCGGGAACTCGTCTGTCACCGGCGCCCAAGGCCTGCGTGACTATCTCCACCAGACTCTCAATACTCCGCTCTAATCTAGCGAAGCGAGCCTCAGTATCCTTTGCCCTCTCAGCAGGGTTCTGTGGAGCCTGCTCAGTCTGTGGCTCCGCACGGTTCTCAGGCCCACCTCTACGGCCTCTAGCACGTGCTCTCGCCCCTCTACCTTTGCGTGTAACTGGCATAATGCCTAACTCCCTGTATTATAATAATTTATTAAGCTCAATCCATCACAGTATACACAGTTATATCTAAACAAAAGCACAGTACTAAGGGGATGTACTTTCCTACGTTTCATTAATGACTCACATCAGGCCAACCTGGCTCTGATACCAATCTCTGTCATGACCCAATTCCATTCTCTTTAATCGAAAATCACTGAAAATTTTTCGCTTTTTACTGTTACCTTACCCGGTCGTGAACTAAACTCACCACACTGTTGGGCTGTGAGTCAATAATAAATACCACATCTCATTCATTCTCAATTAATTAAAAGATGTCATACATGTGCATTTAATCGTGTACTTATACGAATATATGTTTTACTGACATCTACATCCCCCATAAGTACAACTCAAAAGAATATTGTGCTTTTACATTGTTTAGATACAAAAAGAATCACTGTGTATATACCTCTTAGCAATGGAGATGCAGCGGAGTCCAAAATAATACGCCTCAGTCCTCACTGGGCTACTATGCACGCTCTGTAGGGGGAAAATAGAGTGGGATGAGCAACCACACGCTCAGTAAGGCAATAATGCAAGCATGGTAGATAACTACTCTATCTACATGCTGATAGTGTTATGCATAAATCATTTATAGTAGGAGCATGAGAAATAAAACTATGCCATGTGAATATACATATATATCATGTATCAAAATCATGTGCATTGGCATATAAAACATGGTAGAAACATCATGTATAAATCATCTCATGCTCAATCTCATTTAAATTCATAAAAAGGGCAATTCATTTAGAAACCTCCTTTTTAAACCCACGTCATAAAACTCTTTCTCATCATATACAATCACATCACATCAATTCGCAATCACAATCTCATTTTCATTTCACAATTCAAAATCCACGAGGCTCGACCCCTCCTTCGGGTCTACCTTAAATAATCACAATCACACTTAGAGATTTGAAATCATGTGGTAGTAAGTAAATCAAGCAAGGAGACAGGTTACTATATCTCGAGTGACTACGTTGGCCAATCTCACATATCATCCCAGACCACACGGATTCCGGTGTGCGGGGTATCATGCTGGCATGAAGGTGGGTTAGTTCTCCGCCAGACTTTCTCAAATCAAGTAACCACCACGCGGTACATCGTACTCCATGTGATATACACGGTACATCGTACTCCGCGGACCCATAACATGGTTGGGGGTGCCTGCCATAGGTCTTATCTACCCCATACCAAGTGTAACCTTTATAGTCTCAAGAGCGCGTGGGAGTAACCTCAATACCAGGTCCTAGCCCCTCATGGCCTTGCTCGCCCCTGTTGGGTTCCCTGATCTAGGTCCTAGCCCCTCACCCTTACCCCACCTAAGAGGTCTGTCAGGCCTGTTGGGTTCTCTGGATGGATTAAGTCAGGTCCTAGCCCCTCACCCTCACCCCACCTAAGAGGTCTGTCAGGCCTGTTGGGTTCCCTGAGTTAATCCGTATCTCTCACCACGGCCTCATACATACCACAGTGTGAAAACCAGCGCGACCTACGCTCTAGCGCGAATTCATGCATCAAACCAATCACTTCGTACGAGCAACGCTCTGGTACGGCATTTATGCATAAAATATGAAGAAACCATGTACGAGCATAGCTCCAGTACAGTTATATGCATAAGAAAAACTACTCAAATCCACGTACGAGCGTAAGCTCCAGTACGGTTTATAAACATCATCACAATTCAAATTCAAAGCGAGAGCTAAGCTCAAGCACGTTTCACATACAAGTGAAACCATAGAAATCCAGCGCGAGCGAGGCTCTAGCGCGATTTATGTCATACAAATGTGATAGGCGGCTCATATACAATTTATCAATCACGGCAATTCGGGTTTAGCACTCACAAATGCTTTTCCACAACAACAATACAATACTAGCCGACCTATCTACAAGCTTGCTTAAAGCCAAGCAATTCGTTTTGAAAAGCATCAAAACATTAGATTTATGCAATTATTAGCCTTACTATCCCATTTCATAAAATCCACTTCAAATCCAAAACCACGCATATACTCATCATCATTCACGAATACCATCAACATTTATTTGAGCAATCATGCATTTCATAAATACACCCGATATTCACCCACAAGTTCAAAGTACGAGCAGCTACCTCTATATACTCACAAAATTTCCTTACCTGGAATCGCGATGCGTGATTCCACCTCCTTAAGCTGCTTACTCGTACGGTTCGGTTCGCCTTCAACGAACTCTTCGGGACTGCACAAAATTGTATCCCGCATTATATTCGATCCATACAATGCAACCCTTGCGCTTGCTATAGTCAATTTAACCTATAGCCTCTATTAACGCTTATATGGCCTCGTTTCATCGCTTTACCCATAACTCGAGTTCTATGGATCTTCTTAGGCCTATTAACTTATTCAAAGTCGATATCAAATCGACATAAAGCTCATAGCGTTCATCTTTCATGAATCCCCTCGCTATGGCATTTATCACTCATATACATACCCATTTTCACAATTCCTCCAGCTCACCAAGTAATTCCATCTAACCATCTAAAATCATAACATTACCTCAATAACAACTTTAGCATGCCATGAACCATAAGCTTATTCAATCCCACATATCCTCACTTTATACCCATTTTAGATTTCTAGGTCACACCAATTCCACTACATTCCTAGGTAGTTTATACATCAATACTCATAACAATCAACTCCAAAATCAATTAAATAGCTAATACATTAGGATTGGAGTGTTAGAATCTTACCAATATGATTTCTCTTCTTGCTCCAATTGGTAATGCCCTTAACTCCTTCAACTCCAAGAATGGGAAAATGCCCTCTCACTAGGTTATTCTTCTCTTTGATAGGAACAACTTTGCTTCTAATGATCTCTCTCCAAATCTCACTGAAAATGGCTGATTTTTGAGAGGGAAAGTTGGGTTTTTGGGTTGAAAATGGGGGGTTAATATTTTTTTTCGAGATTTCCAGATTTTCAGCTCTCCTTATATAGAAATGACTTGAGGAGATCGATCTGGTCCAAGAGGAGATCGATCTGGTCCCTTAAAATCCCTCTTTTTCACGGCATTTTTAAGCCTGAGATCGATCTGTCGAAGCAATGAGATCGATCTGTTGAAGCATGAGATCGATCTGTCGAAGCATGAGATCGATCTGGTCCCAAACAGAGAGCTAAGGAGATCGATCTGGGTGCTTGAAGATCGATCTTTTCACTTACAGAATGCTTGGCAGATCGATCTGGCTCCATTGGAGATCGATCTGCTCTATTCTTTCGCCCAAATAAGAGCATTCTGGCTCTTCCAGATCGATCTCTCATCCTAGGAGATCGATCTGGACCTCATGTTTTCCAGATTTCCTGCAGTTTCATTGCTGCAACTCATACCAACACACCCTCAATCTATTGCCATGGCCATTTCCTCATCCATCCACATTTATAACTTGAAAATGGCATCCATTCATACCTTATGCACATTGAAACTTGTGTGCATTCATTGTATATTCAAAGGTATGCAACATAAAACCAAATGGAAGCATAACTCCATTCCATTTTACCACACTACTCATTTTGTGTTTCAATCACATCCATCACTTGCCATAACTCATTTCTTCGTATTCACACTCAATGAAACTTGTATGTACGTTACAATTTATATTACACATACATACATTGAATCCATGGACTTACATCAATCATACTTTACATTACAAGTCCATTCATATTATTGATCCAATTATACACATTACCATTATACATATACGGGATCTTACAACAAGTGTGTACATCGGATTTACGGACCTTACATTTTTTATGATTCATGTTACACAAGCGAATGCATACTTAGGAATTCATATGGGTTACATACAAAAATGCGGGTCTTACATTCTTCCCCTCCTTTAAGAAATTTAGTCTTCCAAATTAGAACCAATTTACTCCTCAAAAAGTCGGGGCTACTTTTCTCGTATAGAGTTCTCCAACTCCCAAGTAGCTTCTTCTGAATTATGGTGCTGCCAAAGAACTTTAATAAGCGGAATCGTCTTGTTCCGTAGCACCTTTTCCTTCCTATCCAGTATCCAGATTGGTTTCTCTATATATGACAAATCATTCCTGAGCTCTAATGGCTCATACCGAATCACATGAGTTGGATCTGGATGGTACTTCCGAAGCATCAACACATGGAAGACATTATGTATGCATGCTAGCTCCGGTGGCAATGCTAGCTTGTAGGCCTTATCTCCCACACGTCTAATCTGAACATTGAATGTTCAGATTAGATTATAATACACAAAATTCTTAGATAAAAGCATAAAAATAGAAATAGAATAAGTGAAAATTTGTGGACCGCCTCCCATCTTATTCATTCCAAATGGTCCGATATACCGAGGGCTCAACTTACCCTTCTTATCGAACCTCATAATCCCTTTCGAAGGAGAGACTTTCAAAAATATCGAGTCACCCACAATGAACTCTAGTAGCCTCTGTCTCATGTCAGCATAACTTTTTTGCTTGCTCTGAGTTATTCTCAATCTCTCACATATTAACTGGACAACTTCAGAGGCTTGTTGTACCAATTCAGGAGCAAAAATCTTCCTTTCACCCACTTCTTCCCAACCAATTGGGGAACGACACCTTCTATCATACAAGGCCTCATACAGTGTCATCCCTATTCTCGAGTGATAATTATTGTTATATGCAAATTCGGCTAACGGTAGGTGATCATCCCAAGAGCCTTTAAAATCCATAACACTTGCTCTCAACATGTCCTTTAACGTCTGGATGGTTCTCTCTGACTGACCATCAGTCTGAGGATGGAAAGCAGTACTGAAACTCAATCGGGTTCCCATAGCTTCCTGAAATTGTTCCCAAAAGTGAGAAGTGAAGCGGGAATCCCTATCTGATACGATGCTCACTGGAACACCATGTAGTCTCACTATCTTCCGTACATACAACTCTACTAAACTACTCAATGTATCTGTAGCTTTCATAGCCAGAAAGTGGGCGAATTTCATCAATCTGTCAACCACTACCCAGATAGCGTCATGGTTCCTCTTAGTCTTCGACAATCCCATGATGAAATCCATGGTGACATGCTCCCATTTCCAAGTTGGTACTGGTAGAGGTTTCAATAACCCTGCAGGCTTCTGATGCTCTACCTTCACTTGCTGACATATCAGACATCTTGCCACAAACTCTACGATATCTCTTTTCATCCCTGACCACTAATACACTTTTCGAAGGTTCTGGTACATTTTGTTACCTCCTGGATACAATGTGTATCTTGATGAATGAGCTTCTATCAAAATCAATCTCTTTAATTCTGGGTTATTGGGAACGCAAATCCTGCCTCTAAACCTCAATAGGTCATCATCACTCACTAAGAAATCAGACATATCACCCCTCTGAATCTGACTCGCACGATCCTCACACAATAGATCAGCATGCTGAGCCTGGCATATCCGATCAATCAAATCCGATTCCACTCGCAGGCTAGCTATCACACAATTTTTGTCAATATCAAGAGGGTCTATATCCAACTCGAGGTGAGCAAACTGCTCGAGCAGCTCATATTCCCTGACCAGTATGTGCGATACCATTCTGAGGCTCTTTCTACTCAGGGCATCAGCCACAACATTAGCCTTCCTGGATGGTACAATATCTCACACTCATAATCCTTTAGAAGCTCTATCCATCGTCTCTACCTCATATTCAACTCTTTCTGTGAAAACAAATATTTGAGGCTCTTATGATCTATATACACCTGAAATTTCTCACCGTATAAGTAGTGGCGCCATATTTTCAATGCAAACACTACGGCTGCTAACTCTAAATCATGGGTCGGGTAGTTCCTTTCATGGTCCTTAAGCTATCTCGATCCATAAGCTACTACCTTCCCATCCTGCATCAACACACAGCCCAGCCTCTGTCCTGAGGCATCTGTATACACTGTATAACCTCCTGAGCTAGTGGGTATGGTGAGAATAGGTTCGGTGGTCAGTTTGTGTTTTAACTCACAGAAACTACTCTCACACTTATCATCCCACTAGAATGCCACATTCTTTCGGGTGAGACGTGTCAATGGAGCAGCCAGCTTAGAGAATCCCTCGACAAATCATTCGTAATAACCTAGTAAACCCAGGAAACTACGGATCTCTATAACCATCTTGGGTATTTCCCACTGTATCACATCCTCTATCTTGGATGAATCCACTGATAGACCATCTCTCGAGACTACATGACCCAAAAACGATATCTCACTCAACCAGAAATCACACTTGTTGAGTTTAGCATACAACTCTTGATCTCAGAGAGTCTGTAACACTATTCTCAAATGCTGCTCATGCTTTTCCCTAGACTTCGAGTACACCAATATGTCATCTATGAAGATAATCACGAATCTGTCCAGGTATGGCTTAAATGCATCATTCATTAAAGCCATAAACGCTATAGGAGCATTCGTCAATCCAAATGGCATAACCAAAAACTCATAATGGCCATAACGGGTCTGAAATGCTATCTTGGGTACATCTCCACTCTGAATCCTCAACTGATGATACCCAGACCTCAAATTAATCTTTGAAAAGACCTGTGCTCCCTGCAACTGATCTAGTAGACCATCAATTCGTGGAAGGGGATACATATTCTTGATGGTAGCCTTATTCAACAACCGATAGCCTATACACAGTGTCACGACCCAAATTACCTAAAAATCAGAGTAAATTTTTCATTTTTTTATTTATTATTTAATTCTTACCTTTCTCTCATCGTGACCATCCTACAAACAGTTGGGCTATGATTCGGTGTTAGTCACCTCACACTATTTACCATTGCACTTTCATAATCTCATTCACATATCAGAGTTTACTATCATTTGACTTTAAATAAATACATATTCATTAGTATTTATAACTCTACATCCCCGACATCATATCCGTTCACAGTACTGTGCATTACATATTTAGATACAAAACCATACAAATGTGTATACCTGTCTCTCGATGGGAAGCAGCAGATACCAAGCATGCAAGTCCTCAGCCGCTTAATAACTATTGCAAGTGCTCTGAAAAGATGGGAAAATAAGGGGTGAGCAAACCACACGCTCAGTAAGGCAATTATGCAAGTAAGTAGATAGCTCCACTATCTACATGCTCATAATGCCATGCCCTTAAATCCATTAATGACCCAAATTACCTAAAATCAGAGTAAATTTTTTACTTTTTCATTTATTATTTAATTCTTACCTTTCTCTCATCGTGACCATCCTACAAACAGTTGGGCTATGATTCGGTGTTAGTCACCTCACACTATTTACCATTCCACTTTCATAATCCCATTCACATATCAGAGTTTACTATCATTTGACTTTAAATAAATACATACTCATTAGTACTTATAACTCTACATCCCCGACATCATATCCATTTACAATACTGTGCATTACATATTTAGATACAAAACCATACAAATGTGTATACCTGTCTCTCGATGGGAAGCAGCGGATACCAAGCATGCAAGTCCTCAGCCGCTTAATAACTATTGCAAGTGCTCTGAAAAGATAGGAAAATAAGGGGGGTGAGCAAACCACACACTCAGTAAGGCAATTATGCAAGTAAGTAGATAGCTCCACTATCTACACGCTCATAATGCCATGGCCTTAAATCCATTTCTTTTCATTTAAAATTTCACGCACAAAGTCATGCATATTCAATGTCATAGTTTATCCAAAACTATTTGTGCATATATAAATCATGTAATTCATGCACTCATAGCATTTTATGTGACATCATTAAATCATAATAAGCATGAATTTAATCAAGATCATGCATTCTTTCTTGTCATGTAAGACAAATCATAAATTGAAATGAAAGCATGGAAAACATCGTCATGCTACTGCATTCAAATCATTTCATTAAAACGCAGAATAAAATAACCCCATTCGAGTCAATTATCTCATAAGTAAATCTCAATTTCATAAAACAATTCATTAAACTTCTTTATAAAACTTCGGTTATAAAACCACCCTTCTTTCAGGGTCACATATCATAAAATCATAAAATCGGGGGCCTGACCCCTCCCTCGGGTCTACCCTGGTCTATCGACCAATAGTTATATCATGTGAGACATGTAATTGATTATATCAGTAACATCGAGGACTATGGCCATATCCTAGTGATCCCTGGAAACACGGAACCTAGTGTGCGAGGTATCACACCTAAAACGGGAAGTGGGTCGTCCTACCCGCCAGAACAGCATAACACCAGGATTGCGAGGGCAAGGCTTGCTGCCTCGTGGCTCATGCCACTCCCCTCCAACAATCCCCACGGTACAGCGTACTCCGCGTGATATACATAGTACAACGTACTCCGTGAACCCAAGCTCAATCAGAGGTGCCTGCAATAGGTCTTATCCACCCATATCATCTCTGTCTCAGAATGCACGTGTGAGCATATCATCTCATTGTGACACACAGTCTACAGGAGGCTCCAACACGGCTATATGCATGTAATATAAATCCCTGTGCGAGCGAAGCTCAAGCACGGCTCCATGCATATTCATGATATCTGAAAATCTCGTACGAGCAAAGCTCTAGCATCGTTTCATAAAATCAGTAAAATATGCGACGAGCAGCGCTCTAGTACGACTTAAACTGATTATAAATCCAAGTAAAATCCACGTACGAGCAATGCTCAAGTACGGATATGCATAAAAACCCAATGAAAACCTCGTACGAGAAAAACTATTGTACGACATTCAAATGAATTATAAAACCATATAAAACTTTGTGCGAGCAACGCTCCAGCACAAATGAATGCTTAAGTAAATCAAATCTCGTGCGAGTTACACTCCAGCACGGCTTTATGCATAATTAAATCAAATCTCGTGCGAGTTACACTCCAGCACGACTTTTATGCATAATTAAATCAAATCTCGTGCGAGTTACACTCCAGCACGGCTTTATACAATATCATATCAAAATAGGATGCGAGCTAAGCTCCAGCATCTCTCATGCATATCAAATCATAAAAACTAGTGCGACCAATCGCTCCAGCACCATTTTATGCATACCACGTCAAAATAAGTCAAAACATATCAAAACAGAGTGTGAGCTAGGCTCTAGCACCTCTCATGCATTTCTCAATAATAAAAATCAGTGCGAGCAACCGCTCTAGCACATTTCATGCATATGATGTCACACAAGTCAGTGCGAGCAACTGCTCCAGCACATTTATGCACATTCACAAACGCAGATATAGTGCGAACTACGTGTCGGCACTATCTGTTTCCATATAAACTTGATAGTTGGCCCGTTTTCCAAAGAATTTCATTTAAATACAAATAACACCTTTGTAGTGTTATCTTGTGAAATTATATAATTTCTGGTCAATCTACCGATTTGCTTTGATTAAAACAAATAAAATTCCTTAATTCAGAAAATTCCTTAAATCATGCATTTCATGCATGTCATGCTTTCACCATTCTTAGGTGAACTTCCCTCAATAGGGGTAAAATAGTCTTTTCACCTATTTCGATCCTTAAAATCATTCAAACCATTTTTAGGATCATTATACAATATCAATGTATACATATATATTCAGTGTACAGAAAAAACTATTAAAATACGCGTAGCTACCTCTAGCTACTCACACAATTCCCTTACCTCATTTTCTATACATTCTGACCTTTACACCGATGTCTCGTCACGCAGTCCAATTTGCTCCCAATCCAATCTTCGGAACTGCGGATACACATTCATCAGGTCAATTACAATACAATTGTATTTCATATTGTCTAGGCTTAATTTAAATCATTGGTCCCGTTTACCCATATTAGACCCGATTTATACCATAATGGACCTTAATCGACCTTAAGCTCATTTTCCATACTTTATCGAGGCCTATTGGCCTCATTGGGCCCATCAGTATTTATTTAGCCTCGTTCTAAATTCTCGGATATCTCAATTTAGTATTTACGACAATTTATCTAATTTTTCAGAATTTAATTCATTTATGCGAAAATTAAATCTGTAATTCATCAACACGCATAACGATGCAAATTTGTCGTAAATAAGGGTTACTTACCCGAGATTCCATGATAGTACACAAATCGAGGCTGTCTCGAGCTCTTAGTTGATGCCAATCGTCGAGCTACACAATTAAATATATTTTCGGGTAAACTTTCCGTCGATTATTTATCAAATTAAATATTTCAAAAATTAAATCAGTCAATTCGACCGCTTACCGACTTACCCGAAGCTCGATTACATCACTGAAATTTTCTCCAATTTTTTCTCTTTTTCCTTTCCCATTTTTCTTCCTTTTTTCCTTCTCTTTTTGGCTGAATCGGTCTGGTCCTGTTCAACCCGGTTCAAACCATCGGTTCAGCTCGGTTCGGTTCGATCGGTTCAGTCCGGTTCGGCCGGTTCAGTCACCATTTGGTCGTTTCAGCGCCGTCCGGTCGGTTCCCGACGTGCTTCCAGCACCAATCGGTGCGCCATCTCCTGGGCTTCCAAAATCGGCCCTTGGTGTTGCTCGAATCGACGCCGATGGCCGCCAATCAGGGCTTCGCTTCCACGGGATCTCTTTTCGTTTTCGGCGTTCTCCGCCATTCTCGACGCTCGTGCCGGCTGCCGGTGGTTCCCACGAGGCTCGTTGACCTTCGCCGGCCTTCGCCTGGGGTCTCTGGCCGCCGGTGGTGGCTCGTCCGGTGGGTTCTCTTCCTCGGGTTCGGCTTCGCGTTTTGCCTTCTGCGGGTTTCTCTCTCCCCGCGTTTTGCAAATTCAGATTTCTTTTTTTTTTACATTTTATTTATTTATTTATAATTTATTTTTATTATTATTTTAATCAATTAAATATTATTAAATATCAAAATATCCCAAAAAAATCATATTAAATTCATTTAATCTGTAAATGAATTTCTCAGTCCGATTTTACCTTTCCGTAATTTTCGATTATTTTCGGGATTATTTTCCTATACGAAAATTTCGATTTATTCCAATAAATTCATATCTTAATCAATTTAACCCGAAATTTAATTATTTCTTCGTTATTGATCAAGATTTCTCATTCCCATATTTTTAATTAAATTTTCTTGTCCCGATTTATACCGAATTTCGATCTTTTGACCGTTTTACCCTTGCACATTTTCCGGAATACCATTTCAATCCTTTTGCATTTTTAAATGCATTCGAAAATTTCTATTTATTCACTTTTTGCCCTTACGATAAAATCGGGTCTTACAATCTCCCCCACTTAAAAAATTTGGTCCTCCAAATTAGAACCAAGTAAAATAAGTCCATAACAACTCCGGGTACGTCTATCATATCATATACTATCATCCTCAAGTGACTTTCTCCGGAGTGTAATACTACCAACATACTTAACTAGGGAGATAGTCTCAAACCTCAACACTTTCTCTTTCCGTGTAATACCCGAATCAATTTTTCCAATCATACGTTATACTTTCATTGAGATAAACTGTTGGAGCTCATATCCGATCACATATATCGGGTCCGGATATTATTTTCGAAGCATCAAAAGATAGGACACATTGTGGATGCCTGCTAGTTCAAGTGGTAACGCCAACTTACAGGTCTTACCTTCCACTTCGTCCAATATCTCTATCCGAATCTCGTTACGTCCTTAAGACAAGTAACTGCCAACAATACTAATTCACCCTCGGTGAATTTTTGATGGTTTCCCGTCTCTTGTCAGCATAGCTTTTCTGTCTGCTCTGAGGTGTTCTTAATCTCTCATAATCAACTGAACATCCTCAGAGGTTTGTCTTACCAATTTGGGAATAATTCTCTATTTGTCACCCACTTCTTCTTATCCAAGTCGGGAAACAACTCCCTACGGCCATACTAAGCCTCATAAAAATCATCCCGATACTCGAGTGACAACTATCATTATTGGTGAATTCTATTATTAACAACTGATCATCCCAGGAGCTTATAAAATCAATAGCACACGCTCTCATCACATCCTCCAGAACCTGTACAGTTCTCTCCAACTGCTCATCTATCCGAGGATGGAAAGCTGTGCTAACACACAATCGGGTTCACATAGCTTCCTGAAAAATATTTCCAGAAGTGGGAAGTGAAGCGGGAATCCCTATCTGATATCATGCTCCCTGGAACGCTACACAATGTTCCACAATTTTCCATACACATAAATTCGCCTACACACTTAGAGTATCTGGGGATTTTCATAGTTAGAAGGTGGGTAAACTAAATCCATCTATCGACTATCACCCAGATAGCCTCGTGATTCATTCGGGTCCTCTATAACCCATCACATAATTCATGGTAACCTGTTCCCATTTCCGTGGCAATATAGGTAAAGGTTGCAATAACTCTGCAGACTTTTAGTACTGTACCTTACTCTGCTGACATACGAGACACTTTGCTACAACTCTAAAATATCTCTTTTTAGACTGACCACCAATACCTTTTTCAGAGGTTCTGATATATTTATTACTTCTCGGTGCACTGTATATCCCAAAGAGTGAGCTTCTGACAATATCACTATCTCATCAACTGTGGTCCTGGGAGCACTTATACTGTCTCTGAACCTCTGTAAGTCATCATCACTCATTGTGAATTCTGTCACTATACCCTTCTGAATCAGACCCACACTATCGACACCATGTCGATTATCACGCTAAGCCTGGCAAATCTGGTCATACAAATCCGGTTCTAACCCCAGGCTAGCTGTCACAAAATCACCGTTATCATCAGAAGGGATCACATCATTACTGAGGTTCTCACTGCTTTAGCAGCTCACGCTCCCTGACAATCATATGTGATACCATCCCGAGGCTCTTTCTGCTCAAGGCACCAGTCATTACGTTAGCCTTTCCTGGGTGGTACAATGTTCACAATCATAATCCTTAGAAGCTCTAACCCTCGTGGTTATCTCATATTCTACTCTTTCTGTGAAAATAGATACTCGGGACTTTTACGATTAGTGCATACCCGAAATGTCTCACCGTTTAAGTGGTGGTGCCATACTTTTAGTGTAAACGCTATGGCTGCCAACTCTAAATCATGGTTCAAATAGTTTCTCTCATGGTCCTTGAACAATCTGAATCCATAAACGACTATTTTCCCATTTTACATCAATACACAACCCAATCCATTATTTTGAGGTATCTATACACACTGAAACCTCTTGAGCTATTAGTCATGGTGAGAATACTTACAGTGGTCAGTTTATTACCTCAATATACCAAAATTCACCGAATCTACTTTCATACTTATCACACCACTCTCGTATACAATCTTTTTCCCAAATGAGGCATGCCAACTCAGCAGCCAATTGCGAGAAACTCTCAACAACGTCTGTAAGACAATTTCCAGTTGCTACTCATGCTCTTCCCTGGACTTCGAATACATCATAATATCATCGCTAATGATGACAACCAATCGGTCCAGTTAAGGTTTAAATACCTCATCGTAGTTAAGTTCCACTAAATATTTCAATCACCCATATTCTTAACCTTTGTACGCATAAACATATAATGTCATTTCGTAATCATTTTCGTTCAAGGTACTAACCCATGTCATTTCCTTTTTCTTATATTAACGGCTTTTATAAAATTTAAATTTTCTTAAACCTTTAAGATTACTCGAATTCTATATTTCTTTATCGTACCAGTAAAGGTACCCAAATTTTAAATGTATGCTTTACGACTGTCGATTTCAATCTATAGGTTATGTGTGCGCTTATCGACGCTGTCAAGTCTTCAGGCGGGGAAATATTTTGAAATAGCTTTATTAACCCTCAGACTTGACCACAATTACTTTACATGTCAGTCCATGTGGTCACAATTCATATTCACTACATATCGCTCAATCCAAATTATTTTACATATCAAAGATATTCTTATCTTGCATACGCCTCTTATTCCAATATATCTCGTATTCAAGATCTATCACATCTCTAAGCTTATCTCCTTTCATATATCACTTATGACAAACTCTTTCATTATTTGTCAAACTTAAAATACACTTTTCAGTGATGTTTTCACCCCTATTTTCAACTTACAATCTCTATACCCATATTCAGTTAGTGAAAATCAGCTAACCATCATCATCTTACTTAAGGGTACAGGCTTCACATCTTTCACTATCTTATAAGCAATTGAAGGCGGTATGAATAAATGCGTGGCACCAGGATCAATTAAAATAATTACTTCATTATTTACAACCAGAGTGGTATCTTCCACCACATCATATGAAACATCAATAGTGTCCTGGTCCAAGGCATACACTCGCCCTCGTCTAACATCTTATTTCTGTGGTAACTACCACACATCTTACGCTGTTCACACTACTACTCTATTATATTGTTACGTAGTAGGTCGGGGTCCTCAAATCATAATACCCTTTAAAAGTGTTGTATTTGGATACACTGGGGCTTTACCAATCATCTTACCTCGTGACTTATCAGTTCTAATCTTTTACCAAACTACCTTTTTCCCATTCTGACATCTCTGTCATTCTTTATTCTCTTTTGTCTCAATTTCAACCCTTACTACTTTTTCCAATCTCAGAGGCGTGCAACTCATGATCTTATTCACACAACTGTAGTCTGCGCACTGCCTCGACATAGGTAGTGATATCTAATAGGCTAATCGGACTCTAATCGACAATCTAAGCCCTTCCATGAACTTTCAAACATCTCGACTCTCAATATCCATAGTGTCGGGTCATATTTGCCCATGAATATAAACTGAGTTTCATACTCATCATTCAACCAATTCCTCTGGGTCAGAGTAAAGAATTTAATGTGTAATTTTCTTTAAATAGTGTTCGGGATATTCTGTCACCGGAATACATCTAGAAATATTTCTCATGTAAGCTCTAGATGTATATGGAAAATAATTCTAGATGTCTAACTCTTGAGATGGGTCGAGCAGACTTCCACTAATGCTCTGACTCGACCTCAGATACCATACATACTCTGAGCAATTAGCTCGCAAAATATTCTCCACACTTCGCTCCAACCTCGCGAAGCGTATCTCAATATTGTCTGATCTCTTTGTCGAACTCTGTCCGATCTCTCTGTCGGACTCTGTGGGGCATGCTAAACATCTGCCTCCATGTCAATCTCATCTCGAGTCTCATGTGGCGACTCAGTACGACTCTCGGGCCTACCTCAACGGCCTCGAGCTCGTGTACTCGCCTCTCAACCATAGCGGCTATCAGTTAATGAGTCTATTCTTGCATTCAAAATCAAATTCTTAGCTGCACTTCCATCTCTATATACACAATTGTATCTAAACAATGCACAGTACATGGGGATGTAAACTTCCTTAACTACTAACACCGACTCATATCAGGCCAATTCAGCTCTGATACCATTTACTGTCACGACTCAAATTACCTAAAAATCAGAGTAAATTTTTTGCTTTTTCATTTATTATTTAATTCTTACCTTTCTCTCATCGTGACCATCCTACAAACAGTTGGGCTATGATTCGGTGTTAGTCACCTCACACTATTTACCATTCCATTTTCATAATCTCATTCACATATCAGAGTTTACTATCACTTGACTTTAAATAAATACATACTCATTAGTATTTATAACTCTACATCCCCGACATCATATCCGTTTACAGTACTGTGCATTACATATTTAGATACAAAACTATACAAATGTGTATACCTGTCTCTCGATGGGAAGCAACGGATACCAAGCATGCAAGTCCTCAGTCGCTTAATAACTATTGCAAGTGCTCTGAAAAGATGGACAAATAAGGGGGTGAGCAAACCACACGCTCAGTAAGGCAATTATGCAAGTAAGTAGATAGCTCCACTCTCTACATGCTCATAATGTCATGCCCTTAAATCCATTAACGACCAAAATTACCTAAAATCAGAGTAAATTTTTCACTTTTTCATTTATTATTTAATTCTTACCTTTCTCTCATCGTGACCATCCTACAAACAGTTGGGCTATGATTCGGTATTAGTCACCTCACACTATTTACCATTCCACTTTCATAATCCCATTCACATATCAGAGTTTACTATCATTTGACTTTAAATAAATACATACTCATTAGTATTTATAACTCTACATCCCCGACATCATATCCATTTACAGTACTGTGCATTACATATTCAGATACAAAACCATACAAATGTGTATACCTGTCTCTCGATGGGAAGCAGCGGATACCAAGCATGCAAGTCCTCAGCCACTTAATAACTATTGCAAGTGCTCTGAAAAGATGGGAAAATAAGGGGGTGAGCAAACCACACGCTCAATAAGGCAATTATGCAAGTAAGTAGATAGCTCCACTATCTACATGCTCATAATGCCATGGCCTTAAATCCATTTCTTTTAATTTAAAATTTCACGCACAAAGTCATGCATATTCAATGCCATAGTTTATCCAAAACTATTTGTACATATATAAATCATGTAATTCATGCATTCATAGCATTTTATGTGACATCATTAAATCATAATAAGCATGAATTTAATCAAGATCATGCATTCTTTCATGTCATGTAAGACAAATCATAAATTGAAATGAAAGCATGGAAAACATCGTCATGCTACTGCATTCAAATCATTTCATTAAAACGTGAAATAAAATAACCCCATCCGGGTCAATTATCTCATAAGTAAATCTCAATTTCATAAAACAATTCATTAAACTTCTTTATAAAACTTTGGTTATAAAACCACCCTTCTTTTAGGGTCACATATCATAAAATCATAAAATCGGGGGCTTGACCCCTCCCTCGGGTCTACCCTGGTCTATCGACCAATAGTTATATCATGTGAGACATGTAATTGATTATATCAGTAACATCGAGGACTATGGCCATATCCTAGTGATCCCTGGCAACACGATACCTAGTGTGCAGGTTATCACACCTAAAACGGGAGGTGGTTCGTCCTACCCACCAGAACAGCATAACACCAGGATTGCGATGGCAAGGCTTGCTGCCTCGTGGCTCATGCCACTCCACTCCAACAATCCCCACGGTACAGCGTACTCCGCGCGATATACACAGTACAACGTACTCCATGAACCCAAGCTCAATCAGGGGTGCCTGCAATAGGTCTTATCCACCCATATCATCTCTGTCTCAGAATGCACGTGTGAGCATATCATCTCACTGTGACACACAGTCTACAGGAGGCTCCAACATGGCTATATGCATGTAATATAAATCCCTGTGCGAGCGAAGCTCAAGCACGGCTCTATGCATATTCATGATATCTGAAAACCTCGTGCGAGCAAAGCTTTAGCACAGTTTCATAAAATCAATAAAATATGCGTACGAGCAGTGCTCCAATACGAATTAAACTGATTACAAATCCAAGTAAAATCCACGTACGAGCAATGCTCAAGTACGGATATGCATAAAAACCCAATGAAAACCTGGTACAAGAAAAACTCTAGTACGACATTCAAATGAATTATAAAACCATATAAAACTTTGTGCGAGCAACGCTCCAGCACAAATGAATGCTCAAGTAAATCAAATTTCGTGCGAGTTACACTCCAGCACGGCTTTATGCATAATTAAATCAAATCTCGTGCGAGTTACACTCCAGCACGGCTTTTATGCATAATTAAATCAAATCCTGTGCGAGTTACACTCCAGCACGGCTTTATGCAATATCATATCAAAATAGGATGCGAGCTAAGCTCCAGCATCTCTCATGCATATCAAATCATAAAAACTAGTGCGAGCAATCGCTCCAGCACCATTTTATGCATACCACGTCAAAACAAGTCAAAACATGTCAAAATAGAGTACGAGCTAGGCTCCAGCACCTCTCATGCATTTCTCAATAATAAAAATCAATGCGAGCAACCGCTCTAGCACATTTCATGCATATGATGTCACACAAGTTAGTGCGAGCAACTGCTCCAACACATTTATGCACATTCACAAACGCAGATATAGTGCGAACTACATGTCGGTACTATCTGTTTCCATATAAACTTGATAGTTGACCCGTTTTCCAAAGAATTTCATTTAAATACAAATAACACCTACGTAGTGTTATCTTGTGAAATTATATAATTTTTGGCCACTCTACCGATTTGCTTTGATTAAAACAAATAAAATTCCTTAATTCAGCAAATTCCTTAAATCATGCATTTCATGCATGTCATGCTTTCACCATCCTTAGGTGAACTTCCCTCAATAGGGGTAAAATAGTCTTTTTCACCTATTTTGATCCTTAAAATCATTCAAACCATTTTTAGGATCATTATACAATATCAATGTATACATACATATTCAGTGTACATAAAAAGCTATTAAAATACGCGTAGCTACCTCTAGCTACTCACATAATTCCCTTACCTCATTTTCTGTATAGTTTGACCTTTACACCGATGTCTCGACACGCAGTCCGATTTGCTCTCAATCCAATCTCCGGAACTGCGGATACACATTCATCAAGTCAATTACAAGACAATTTAATTGTATTTCATATTGTCTAGGCTTAATTTAAATCATTGGTCCCGTTTACCCATATTGGGCCCGATTATACCATAATGGGCCTTAATCGGCCTTAAGCCCATTTTCCACACTTTATCGAGGCCTATTGGCCTCATTGGGCCCATCAGTATTTGTTTAGCCTTGTTCTAATTTCTTGGATATCTCAATTTAGTATTTACGACAATTTATCCACTTTTCAAAATTTAATTCATTTATGCGGAAATTAAATCTGTAATTCATCAACACGCATAACGATGCAAATTTATCGTAAATAAGGGTTACTTACCCGAGATTCCATGATAGTACACAAATCGAGGCTGTGTCGAGCTCTAAGTTGATGCCAATCGTCGAGCTACACAATTAAATATATTTTCGGGTAAACTTTCAGTCGATTATTTATCAAATTAAATATTTCAAAAATTAAATCAGTCAATTCAACCGCTTACCGACTTACCCGAAGCTCGATTACATCATTGAAATTTTCTCCAATTTTTTCTCTTTTTCTTTTCCCCCTTTTCCTCCTTTTTTCCTTCTCTTTTTGGCTGAACCGGTCCGGTCCGGTTCAACCCAGTTCAGACCGCCAGTTCAGGTCAGTTCGGTTCGATCGGTTCAGTCCAGTTCGGTCGGTTCAGTCACCATTTGGTCGTTCTGACGCCGTCCGATCGGTTCCCGACGTGCTTCCAGCACCAATCGGTGCGCCATCTCCTGGGCTTCCAAAATCGACCCTTGGTGTTGCTCGAATCGGTGTCGATGGCCGCCAATCGGGGCTTCGCTTCCACGGGATCTCTTTCCGTTTTCGAAGTTCTCCGCCGTTCTCGGTGCGCGTGCCGACTGCCGGTGGTTCCCACGAGGCTCGTCGACCTTCGCCGGCCTTCGCCTGGGGTCTCTGGCCGCCGGTGGTGGCTTGTCCGGTGGGTTCTCTTCCTCGGGTTCGGCTTCGCGTTTTACCTTCTGCAGGTTTCTCTCTCTCCGCGTTTTGCAAATTCAGATTTCCTTTTCTTTTACATTTTATTTATTTATTTATAATTTATTTTTATTATTATTTTAATCAATTAAATATTATTAAATATCAAAATATCCCAAAAAAATCATATTAAATTCATTTAATCTGTAAATGAATTTCTCAGTCCGATTTTACCTTTTCGGTATAATTTTTGATTATTTTCGGGATTATTTTCAGATACGAAAATTTTGATTTATTCCAATAAATTCATATCTTGATCAATTTAACCCGAAATTTAATTATTTCTTTGTTATTGACAAGATTTCTCATTCCCATATTTTTAATTAAATTTTCTTGTCCCGATTTATACCGAATTTCGATCTTTTGATCGTTTTACCCTTGCACATTTTTGGGAATACCATTTCAATCCTTTTGCATTTTTAAATGCATTCAAAAATTTCTATTTATTCACTTTTTGCCCTTACGATAAAATCGGGTCTTACACACAGTCAGAGACTCCCATCTTTCTTCTTTACAAATAGAACTGGTGCCCCCTATGGTGATACACTCGGCCTGATGAACCCCTTGTCCAACAACTCTTGGAATTACTTCTTTAGCTCCTCCAATTCAATTGGAGTCATTCTATACGGTAGCTTGGATATCAGTTCTGTTCCAGATACCAAATTAATACAGAATTCCATTTCTCTGTCTGGTGGCAACCCTGGTAATTCTTTCGAAAAGACATCAGAAAATTCTCTAACCACTGGGATGTCAGCTATACCCGGATGCACCTTATCCAAGTCAACGACATAGGCGATAAAACCTTCAACACATTATTATTATATCGTTAGCAAAATCATCCATCCTTTGAAATAACTCACTACTTCTTTCATTACTTTTCAAATCTTACAACATACTTATCGGGGATGAAAAACATTACTATCTTAGCATAACAGTCTAAAATAGCATGGTTTGCAGCCAACCAATCCATTCATAGTATTACTTCGAAATCTTTCATAGCTAATAGGATGAGATCTATCGACATGTCCTTTTTCCCTACTTTTAACTTACAACTCTTACACACATACTCTGTCATTACATTGTCTCTCACATGAGTACTTATAAGTAAGATTCTTCCTAAGGGTACAGGTTTCACATGTTCACACAATTTACATGCAAATAAAGGCGATATGAATGAATGCGTGGCACCAGGATCAATCAATGTTAGTGCTTTCAAATCAAAGATAAGGATGGTACCTTTAATCACATCTGAGGAAGTCTCTGTAGATGCCTGGTCCAGTGCAAACACTCGCCCTTGATCGACAGCCTGTTTCCCTTTCTCTTCAACTGTAGCCTTCCTCTTAGGTGTAGGTGTCTCAACCGTAGCCTTCTCTGGCTCTTTCCTCTTCTATGGGGCTGTATCAATCAATTATGATCACTCTCGAGCTATGTGCCCTGCTTTACCACACATATAACTAGATCTCATCAATAATGGGCAAGGTCTACGCCCATGATATCTACCACATGACCTCTATTGCTTTGTGGTAGGTCGAGGTCCACCAATAACTATGCCCCTCAAAGCTGGATGAACTGGAGGCTTCGCTGGCCTCTCTCACATCTTCTTAATCTTAAGCCCCTTACCGAATAACCTTCGACCCTTTTGGAACCCTCTATCATCAACTAACCTCTTACGATCCCTATCTCTGCCCTTACCACTCCTGCTCAACTCTGAGGCGTGCAACTCATAATCTTGCTCACATAGCTGAGCTCTACGTACTGCTGCATCATAAGTGGTAATGTCCAATGAAGCTAGTCGAGCTCTGATGGAAGGCCTCAATCCCTCAAGGAATTTCTGAACCTTTCTATCCTCAAGGCTTATCGTGACTGTATCATATCTGCCTAGGGATGTGAATCTAAACTCATACTCATCCACCGTCTGGTTCCCCTGAGTCAATGTCATAAATTCCAACTGCATCTTTCTCTGAGTAGTAGCTAGAATATATTACCTCCTAAAGGAATCCAAGAAGATATCCCATGTCACAACCAGGTGTCGTGCACTCAACATTGGTTGTGTGGCCATCCACCATTGCTCGGCCTCATCCTCTAACACAAAAGCCATAAAGGTGACCTTTTCTGTATCGGAGCAATGAAAGAATCTGTAGAGCTTCTCCATACTGCGTATCCAATGCTCAGCTGACACTGGGTTCTTCACCCCATTAAATGAAAGTGGTCCGAACTTTCGAAACTCTCTGAGTCTACCCAAATCGCAATCGTACACTCCGTCACCACCAACCTGTTGTGGAGCTACAGGATCTTGAACTGGTGGGGGAATGTCCTGAACTAGAGGGGGAACAGGTATCTCTGCCTCTGCATCTCGAGGTCTCGGTACAAGCTGTGATAGCTCATGTCTCTTAAGTGCAATAGCCTGACCAGCTGGGTTTCCTGTCTACCCTCTAATCTGCCCATAGCTTGTGTAAACATCTTCATAACCATGTCTACTCTGCATTGTAATTGCGCTATAGGCTCCTCAACGACCTCACTAAGACTGGGTGGATCTCTACTAGAATTAGACCCACTGCGTCTCTCGGGCTCATCTCTACCCCCTTGAGAGCGTGAACTCTCTCCTCTACGAGTACGTCATCTATCAGACATCCTGCATACTCAAAATAAGTGTCTCAGTCACATTTTTCAGCTTGATATACACAATTGTATCCTAATAATGCACAGTACTTTGAGGATGTATAATTTTCTAAATATGGATACTGACTCACATCAGACAAACTCAGCTCTGATACCATTAGATCTGTCACGACCCTCTATACCAGTACGTGACCTTTACCTTACCACTTACAGTTAGGATGTGAGTCAACATCTGATCCATTTCTCATACATTTATAGTTTTATCATTTCATTTAAATAGAGTAAAATAGAAACTGGACGTTTATAGATAAGTACGAAAGCGTTTACCTCAGTTTCTATTATATACATCCCAAAAAATACAAAATACAAGCTTTACTGTGTATTAATTTACAGGATAAAAAATTTTTCATCTCAAGTGTATACCTCTCTGTACTGTTGGATGACTAGAGAAAACACGTTAGCAGGGATGATTGCTGTGTACTCACTACTGCGTAGTATCTGTGGAGGAGGAAATAAGGGGTGAGCATAACATGTTCAGTAAGGAAAATATGAAAGCAGGTAGATAACTACACTATCTACATGCTTAAAATACATATATGTTCATTTCCTTATAAAGCAATATACATGTTCTTTAAAACAACTTCCATCAGTGCGAAACCATTAATTCGCTAGATGGGCTTATGCATATTCGCACAGTAGCACACAGCTTCACATAGCATAATCTATTCACATAGTTCATACATAGAAAATGCTTTATACTTTGTAAATCCATATATGTTGAGACATAAATCATGGGTTATCACATCCCCAGACACACAGTAAGGGAAAATATTTGTCATCTCACACAGTAGTGACAATTTCATATCACTCAGATACATAAAGACTTATGGCCATAGTCGGATTCCAGGTTACACTGATCAGGTTTGCGGGAACCCTACGCTTGGGGAGGCGGATCAACCATACCTTCAGCTCATACTCAAATCACGGCACATCGTACCCCATGGCTAACGCTCATGGTACATCATGCTCCTGTGGATCCTTATCACCCATTTTCATTGTCTCAAAATTCTCATGCGAGCAGGTCAGTGTCAGACACACAGCAGTATACAACGGTTCTAGCACGGTTTATACTCATTACATCACATACACAAACCACGTGTGAGTTGGTCAATGCAAGATACATAGTAATACATGACGGCTCTAACACGGTTTTACTCAACACACAGCGCAATCATGAAAACCTCGTGCAAGTAACTCAGCATAAGACACATAACATTCCTGAGGCATCGAGCATGGTATTACTAGGAAATTACATGCAAGCATAGTCAGAGCAAAACACACAGCAATACTCGAAGGCGCTAGCATGATTCCTAAAATCTAGTACGAGCATCTCGAGTGGAACACACAACATCACCCGAGGCATTGAGCATTCTTTTGCTTTCTTAAAAATCTCTTTGAAAATAACGTGCGAGCAGGGCTGGTCAATCTACCATTGCCTCTCATGCTCTAACACGATTTCATACAGAAAAGAAATAGAAGGGGCTCCATGTAGAGTCATGAGTGAGAGGGCAAATCTCCCTCCAATCACTCTAAAAAAAACATTTCATGTAACTCATCAAAACTTAGAGCCCATCTATTGTTATTCTTTCTCAAAATATTTGCAAAACCTCTTTTCACAACAATCATAGAAGTCATGCAACACATACTCTTAGACTTATTCTCATACGTAGTTTTCTATTTAGATATATCAATATCTATGTATTTATGGCATACATTCGCACACAACAGGTAAGAAAACATACGTATAGCTATCTCTATAGCTCGCATAAGTCCCTTACCTCGAATCACGCTTGTATCGCTTTCCCTTCGATTCTTACTTCTTGTGATCTGCTCTATCGACTCCAACGATATCTTCTGGAGCTGAAATCGTATACTTCACACATCAATACACCTCATTTTACATCATTTCACTTGCATGATATTCAAATCAATGCATTTGGTCATTTATATCTCATTTGGCCTCTTTATACCATTATGGGACTTTATCCTTTACAAGTCCATTTTGAGTATTCAACTCGTTCTTGAGAATTTTTCACTCCTCGAGTCTATCGATTCGTATTAAACTGGTATTAAGCTTGTAATACCTCAAGTTCATGATCTTTACTTCATTGTGGCATTTCATCAAATACCACGCATACTCAAATTTTAGCCATTTCCATTTCTAACACCTGGACTTCATCAAATCATTATACAATCACGTATATATGCTTAATAACATTTATTCATGCTTAAATCATCATTATATCCATGCCTACTCAACTATCTCATCTTTTCTCACATTTCTCCATATATAGGTCATGGAGATTAAGCATGTTCTAAGATGTTTAAATCAACAATATATACATCAATCAACTCATACCATTGTATAGCTTATCATACATGAGATTGGTGTACTGAAATCTCACCTAGATGAACTTTCCTCTTTTTGGCTGAAATTGGAGAAATCACATTGTTTCCTTCAATCAATTAGTTTCACCACTTGTTTTTGGACTAGGTTATTCTCCTCTCCAATATGAACAACTTTTCTAAGCCAACTTCTCTCAATTTGGCATGAAAAGTGATGGTTTCCTATGGTAAAAAGCTAGGTTACTTGGTTGAAAAATGAAAGGTTTGAGGTTCTCCCAAAATCTGCAATTCAACAGCTCTGTTTATATAGAAAATGCTTGATGAGATCGATCTCCTTTAGTAAGGGATCGATCTGCTACTGTTTTTAGCCTTTCAGAATGTAGTTTTCAAGCTTAGGAGATCGATCTATCGAAGAACATGAGATCGATCTTTCCCAGGTCGAGAGCTTCACAGATCGATTTGCCAGGGTAATAAGATCGATCTGTTTCATGTTGAGGCTTAAGAGAATCAGTCTGCTTGAACTGAGGATTGATTTTCTTTCTTCAAATTGCCTCTAAGATCGACCTCCTTTGCATTGGAGATCGATCTCCCCTTATCCTATAGCCATACTTAGCCATTTTTCACTTCAATTCTCAAAGCTAACTTCATTTCCATTTACCACACTACTCATTTTGCATTCAATACACATTCATCACTTCAAAAGGTCTATTTCTTATATTTCATACATAATGAAACTTGCGTGTACATCGCAAACTCACATAACAAGTGTGTACATCGGATTTACAGACCTTACATTATTTATGATTCATGTTACACAAGCGAATGCATGCTTTGGAATTCATACGGGTTACATACAAAAATATGAGTCTTACAGGTCGGCCCAATATGAATCAGAAGACTTGATAGGCCCAATAGATTCTCGAGAAATGAATAGTATAATCAAAATGGACTTAAGAGAAAGTAAGGCCCAATGAGAGTAAATGGGCCCAATGAAAGTAAATGGGCCCAATAAGTTAAATCAATTGTAGTGAAAGTGAAATACAGATAAATAAACTGTATTTAATATGATAAATAATTTTGTGTAGCTTAGGAGATTATATTAGGAGCGAATTGGACTGCGCAATCGAGCAGCTCTGAGGAAGTGGAATTACTCGACGCGATTTCAAGTAACAGAATTTTGTGAGTATTTAGAGGTAGCTGCACGTATTTTGAGGGTGTTTACGTGGCATTAAATTTGCTTAGTTACCTAGAAAAGAAATAATATTTTTTGTGAAAAAATTCAAATATATGTGAAAAAAACGATTTTACCCCTAGGAGCAAATTTTACAAAAAGTGTAGTAAGGCTAATAAATTGCATGAATATCATGTTTTTGATATTTTTATCAAATATATTTCTTCAATTTAAGCAAATTTACGGATAGGTTGGCTATTGATTTCATAATTTCATGAAATAGCACGAGTCAGATGCTAACTTTAATTTTGAGCGTGTTTTGTTGAAATAAAGCTGCCTAGCAAATTTATATGAGCTTAATCGTGCTAGAGTTTTGCTTACATTGGATTTTGATATTTTAACATGCATGAAATGTGTTGGAGCCTAGCCCACACCATATTTTGAGTTGAGATGCACGCAAACCGTACTGGAGCTTTTGCTCGTATGTGGGTTTCATTTATTTCTTATGCATATAACCGTACTGGAGTTTTGCTTGTACATGATTTTACCTTTATTTATTTTGCATAAAGTCGTACTGAAGCATTGCTTGTACGAGGATTTTTACTGATTATGCATTAAATCGTGCTAGAGACTTGCTCGCATTGGACTTTTCACACTGTGATATGTAATGAGTCGTGTTGGATGCCTCGTGTAGACTGTGTGTCAAACAAATGAGATGCTCGCACGAGTCGTGCTGGATGCCTCGTGTAGACTATTAGTCACACGGATGAGATGCTCGCACGTGCACTTGAGACTGAGTCGGTTATACATGGTATGAGGTAGATAAGACCTACGGTAAGCACCCCCGACCGTGATATGGGTCCATGGAGTACTGATAATTCTATGAAAATAGAATTATTTATGCTTAATTTCCTAATTAATGATTTAAATCCTCACTTTATTTTATTAATTATCTCCTTTTATTTAATTAAAATTCTTTAATGTATAGGTAAATTAAATCCAGATGAAACTTAGTCGTTTCAGTCAAAAAATAGGCTGAAAACGGGCTAAAGGAGACTGGACCACTTCCAATTTGCAGGCCTAGTCACCAGTCGTCTGGACACGTGGGATGCCGGGTGTTAGTATTTTAGTCGCTCCAAAATTATAAGATCGACGGACACCGTGCTAATCTTCTGGAAGACACACGCCGGGCCACATCGCATAGTCAAGTGTACTAGAAGACGGATGACGTGGAAATATCTACTCTGCAGCAAATAAAATGAAGACAAGTAGCCAAACAATGCCAACTCATCTAGGATGAAAAAATATCATTGTATCCATAAGTGTGTGTATAAATAGAACATGATAGCAATTGAAGAAAAAACTAAGTAGTTTTAGGGTAGAAGTAAGTAAGGAGTAGTGTAGGTAGAATAGTTTTAGTTTTTTTTTTTTAGAAGCACTTTCCCGTTAGTTATTTTCTTAGCCACCATTGTTCTTGATTTCATTTGTGGTTACTGGTTATAATACTCTTAAGCTTTCTTTGATAACAACAATTTACATTTAGCCTTTCTTCCAATCCCGATTTCAAAATTTTTTTTTTCTTTACTAAAATGTTCAAACTGAATGCCATTTGTTTTTGCTTTCGTTTTTTGCACATTTTATTTTATGTGTTGTTATCTTGCATTAGCTAGTTTTTATTTACTGCATCAATCGATTCATGGGAGTTCTAGAGCCTTCAGCACAATATTGTTTACTGTTCTAGCTTCTCCTTTGTGATCCATTGCATGTTGCATTCTCCCTTAACTTATTTATACACTGTTTTCGACTGTGGTTTACTATTTGAGTGTTCCCTTCATATTTTCGGTATTAATTTTTTTTTATCTTCTGCTTTCTTGATTTTCTGTAAAATTTCCCTTCTTAATATATTCAATGCATCTATTATTCAAACTGAGGTTTGAATTGTGTTGAATATCAGTTGTTGTATATCTGAAATCAGTCTTGGTTTGTTCTCTGCTGCCATCTATTAGTCTAATCATCGGGTGCATGTACCTGCATCGTTGTTGTTAAGTTGTTGTTGTGTTCCTGTGTCGGGTAAGGTGTGGGTATTGTGGCCTGTTGGTCTGAGCTGGGTGTGTTCAGTGTACAGCAAAAATGAGGTGGCAGCAAGCCATGAGGACCAAGACATGGTTTGCTATTGGTTTGTCTGTGTTGCTGCCTGAACTTGGGTGCTTTGTTTGCTGGGATCATATGAAGCATTCCAGTGAACAGAAATGAAGCAGAAGAGCAAAGTGGCAGAATCTGAAGCTAGTTAAACCGTTTGCACCGGTGCAGAACAAAGACAACATGTGCAGTAACAGTGACCGGGAGCACATAACCATGCTCTGCTCTTCTCTGTTTTACAACCGCTTTATTGTTCATTTTCTTTCTTGTCTCTATTTCTCGATTTTAGTTAATTTACAGTTTCTGTTGTTTATTTATTCCTTTAAAATACAAAGGCTAACTTCTGCTTATGTCTTCTTTGTGTGTTCTGCACTATTTCAGGTTAGTTGAAGGTAAACAGAACTGAGACATGGCTACCGTAGGAATTTTGTGTTGTTGTCGCTGCTTCCTTTGGTTGGACATCTCTCGGTGTACTTGGCACTGTGTAATGCGTTGAGTGTGGTAGCATTCGGTTAGGGGCATTGTTGGGACTGCTGGTGTAAAGATGATTGCAGAGACAATAGCAATGCACGGGTGTTGCGTTGTTGTGAAGTGCCGAGCTGTTGCTGTGTTGCTGGGATGTGTTCTGCTTCCTCGCTGGCTGCTGTCAAACTGAAGAAGCTGAAACACGTTACTGCCAGCAGCATGGGCAAAAATCTGGAGCAGAATAAGCTGTTGGTGACATGCTGTGCTGTGTTGCAAGGACGGGAGCTGTACACGGAACCGAGAGCAGGAGTCGATGGAAGTTGCAGAAGACAGCACCCAGACCTAGAAATGCAAACTGTACACAGGACCAGTAGCCGGGACTGAGTGCAGCTGGGAAATTAAGCAAGGCCACATTTGGCCCTTAGAATTAATACAAATTATTATATTCTGCTTTTATATTGTGTTGTCAAATAGTGCTTAGATTAGGTATACATTAATAGTTTAATTTTCTTAGTTTATTAGTTTAAAGTTTAGTTTAATTTTATTAGTAGCTAATTTGTGACTATATTAGGATTTAGGAATTAGATGTTGCACTTAGGATTAAATTAGAGGACTATTATTTTATGCATTTTTAAGTTTTCATTTTAAATTGAAAAATCCAAAAATATTTCCCATGCATTATTTTGATTTTGTTTTGTTGTTAGTAATTAGTTAGAGTAGATATAATTTAGGACCATTTTATAGGTAGTTAATTTCTTAGTTAGATTTAAGAATTTTCTTTAAGTTAATAGGATTTTATTTCATTAGACTTTAGGTTAGGTTAAGTTGTATTAATTAGTTTAATTACATGCACCTTTTATTTTAGGCTTGTTTAATTTTAGTTTAATTATTTTGTTTCTTATTTTCATATTTGCATTAATTAATTTTATCTGTTTTAATTATCTTTTGTATGTTATTTGCTTTTAATTGCTTGGAGCTCTGTAAGTAATTTTGAGCTCGGTTTTATTTTATTTAGTTTATAGTTTTTATTATTTTCAGTACTGTTAGCCTTGTAGATCACCCGTTAAAATTTCATAATTTGCTCAGATATACTTAGGGTAAGATTAACTGGTAGTTAATTAGGCTAATCAACTTCTCTGTGGGACGCTAATCTGGGACACAAATCTCATTATTACTTATATGACCCGTGCACTTGCGGATAGAACGTCTAGGTCACTTAGAGTGGGCGCAGTCGACATTAAGTACGTTGTACCGTGTATATCACATGAAGTATGTTGGACCGTGTGGAGATGATATTGATTTATATTCTGGTGGGTAGGATTTGACCCATCTCCCATGTAACGACCCTTGACCTTGAAAATTTGGAGGAAATTGTTTTTTTTGAAGTTTTAAATTCCTACTTATTCATTCATTCACTTAGACTGCATTCCTATTCAGTGTCATTTCTTTTATCTTACCTATTCACCGATAATTATAATTTAAATTAAATTTTACATCTAAATGGCCGATAGAAATTTCGACAGCATAACTGCTTATATATAAGCCTACCCACCGGCAAATCAAACGCTTAACAATCCTAGATATCCACAACTATCAAACATGCTCCCCAAATTCGCATCATCAAGCCAACATGTATCTGTTCCAACTAAGATTAGTACTCAACGATTAATTCTCAAAAGAGATATTCTTCACGTTTGTTTTCTTACAAATTACATCCCAATAAAATATTTCCACTATATGTCTGTGCTTACAAAATGTGTCTGGTAAAGGAATGCATTTGTATACCTCTGTGTGTACAAAAAGTAGCTACGTAGCTCTTTCCACTAGCCTACGTCGCGTACGCGGTAGGTAGCGTCTGTAGATCACTGTAAATAATCTGAAAGGTAGAGGGGTGAGCTTTGGGGAAAAAGCCCAGTAAGAAATGCATTTAAAATGATCATAGTGGCTAAATCACATTAAATGCATGATAAATCTAAGAGATAACGTTTCTTTACAAATATCGCATATCTTCCAAAAAGCGTATATACAAAACATAATCAATAGAAATATAATTTCGAAGTAACAAATCTATTCAGTTACATCCCAATCTTTCAAAACATACAGAACTCCAGAATATTTCAAAACCGATAGAATTTCAAAAGCATAACTGATGCATAAACATATATCGAAGGATCAAAATCTTATAGCATAGTTCATATTGGATGGAGACTTGGCTAACTTATAGAATTGTCATGCGATGATAACATAGTCATCCTCCGTAGAGGGAAATCAGAAACATGGCCATAGCAATGCTGTAGACGTGATCAAGGTTGTACAGCAAATCAAACACACCCGAAGGTAGAATTCATATACACCACAAAGGCGCGCATGACAAAAATGTATTGACCGTGTGGCACTTTGCATCTGTATGACCCAAGAGGTGGCCCCCACAGTCACACAGATTGTGTGGCACTTTGCTCCCACAGAACCCAAGAGGTGGCCTCCACGATCGTATGTCACTGTGAACCACGTGGTACTTTACTCCCGTCGGACTCAAGAGGTGGCCCCCACGTTCACATGTCATCGTGAAAATTGCGTGGCACTTTGCTCCCGTCGAACTCAAGAGGTGGCCCCCACAATCCCACTATACATTGCCTTTTCGTCTCAAAACAGAGTTTTCAAAATTTTTCTTAGGTATTATAGCCCATAAACTCACACCGAGTAATAAAATCGAGTTCCTTGTAATCTAACAACTCTTTCATAAAACGAAAAGACTGTATGGCACTTTGTTCTCGCAGGACTCAAGAGGTGGCCTCCACAATCACCTTTCGAAAACAAATTTCTTTTCTTAAACATAAGTTCACATACCAAATTTCATTTCTTTCAAAAATATAAAATCAATTCATACGTAGGTCGAAACCATAACATGTATTCAGAAATCATACTCGAAACTATGCATTCAATTTCATATGGCATTTCTTTATTTCGAAAACATGACCAAATAAATCTTGGGCTTAATAGATGTTGGGTTTTGTTTTACAATCAAGGGTTGCACGAGAAGGCATGAAAACACATAAATAAATCGGAGTCTAAGGGTAGGGATACCATTACCATCTTAAATTACACCCCTTACCTCGATTTATCAAAAATTCTGAATTCGAGTGGTGACGCCTCCTAGTACCTCCTTTAATTCTTTCTACGATTCATCTACACCAAAATTGTTTACTTAGCATTCTATTCATGCGAATTGCGTTAAAATCGTAACCTATTCGTTACTACTCCATGTGTACGTGTAATTGTACATACCTAGGCCAACACGCATGTACATATATTTTTATTACTATATATTTTTTATATGTATATATACTAACATACACATTCATCGTATACGTTTATATGTATATACACCTAAGTATATACACATATATATTTTATCATTTGTTTTCCTTATTCATAATCATATATATAAATATATATATATATATTTTCTATTTCTCATCTCTCCCATTTTTTCCATTTTTATTTCACATACACCTTAATTCACACTAACAAGCCTATATCTCAAACATATAAATATATACATGTACATTAAATATACATATATAAATTTACCTTGTCTCTTTTCCAAATTTCCAGCCTTTCTTTTCTCTTTTTTTTTTCTTTTCTCCTTTTCTTTTCTACTCTCTTGGTCAACCCAGTCTCGGCTTGCTCTTCTTCTTCCTCGGTTTTGTTTTCAGCTTCTCGGTTCTGCTTTAATTCCACTCTCGGTTCCAGCCTTTCTTCAGTCTTCTTCTCCTTCGGTTCTGCTTCTGTTTTCCAGCCTCGGTCTTCTTCTTCCTCTCCCTGCCTCTCGGTTTCACTTCCAGCTTCTTCCTCTCGATTTTCTTCTAACTTCAGCATTCTTCTCCTTCGATTCTGCTCTGTTTTCCAGCCCTAATTCTGCTTGGTCTTCTTCCTCGATTTGCTCTACTTTCTTCCTCTTCTCTTCTTCTTCTTCTTCTCCTTCCTTCTTCTTTTTCTTTATTTCTCCTCTTTCTCATGTGTTCAGCTTTCTTGCTTCTCTTTTTTTTCTTTCTATTCTTCTCCTTCTTCCTTGGCTGAATCAGCCCTCTTCCTCTTTTCTTCCTTTGTTTTCTTTTCCCCTCGGTAGAACCAGTTTTTCCTTCTCTTCTCCCTTTCTTTTTCCTTCCTTTCTTTTCTTTCTTTCTTCCTTCCTCTGCCGACCAACCCTCTTCTTTCCTTCTCTTCTCCTCTTTTCTTTCTTTTGCTTCCTGCCCAGCAGAGAAAATTTGCTTCTTTCGAAAATGTAGCAAACGAAATTGGCTTTCTTTGAAAGCCAATTCCGTACAATACAATATATATTATATTAATATATAGATAGATATTGTTTATTTGTTTTTGTTTAGTGTTAGTTTTATTTTTTTGTTTTATTGTTTTGTGTTCATTTCCATTTCAATTTTCATTTTTTTCATTTCATCCTATTTTATTTTTTATTTATTAATACTTATATATTACATACTATACATTACATAATATATATATTTGTTATATATATATATATATATATATATATTATATTATTTATCTATTTTAAATTTTCCTAGTATTTATATATATATATATATACATATATATATACATTTTATTTTTATAAAATTATCCAATGACAATATTCATACCTTCCATGAAATTTTCATTATTTCGAAAATGAAATATTATTGAGATCTCATTACTCCTTATAAATCCCCGATATAAGTTTTACATCAAAATTTTCAACTAATGAATTAAAATTTTTCAATCCCTCCATGCTTACATTCACTTCATCACTTCCTGTATTTCGAGCTCTTTGTCGTTCATGGGCATCTCAGTTCCCATACTCCTCAAGTCCTACAACGAATATTTGCACTTCCATTAAGACATATTATTTTTTTATATAGTCTAATTAAATGTAAAAAATTTGTGGTGTTTACATTCTCCCCACCTTTAAAGAATTTGGTCCTCCAAATTTCTCTTGGTCCATCAGAATAGATGAGGGTACTTCTAGACACTGTCAAGTCTCTCGGGCGGTGAGGTATTTTTAAAAACCTTTATTGGCCATCAGACTTGACCACGCAAACCGGTTACGAATATAAGTATTCAAGGTTCAATTTCAATAGGAAAATAGGATACCAAACTTATCATCACTTGATCCGAATCACTTCACATACCAGAGATATTCATATCTTGCATACATCTCTTATTTCAATATGACTCGTATATTCAAGATTTATCCCATCTCAAAGCTTGTATCATTTCGTACATCAACTATAGCAAAACTCTTTCCTTATTCCAATTAAGTCTCACATTCAAAACATAAGAATATAGAAATTACAATCCTTAGATTCAATACGTAATCCATATTCCAAAGTTTCCTTATATCTCAAACTCTGAATCTTTATAATAGTTTGGATCTTTCCCATTAATATGTAACCTCTGTTTGGGAAATCCTACTTACACCCATTCTTAATACACTGTGACCCAAGAGACTCTGAGTCTCCTTAAAATTTAACACCAGTACACTCCAAAGTGGGTCACTGGGTCTAGAAATCTCCCCTTCATATAGTTCTTATAATTGCTCTTTCAGCGTTTCTAATCCAAGCAAAGTCACTCAGTACAGTGGTTTGAATACTTAATTCGATACCACGTGCTAAATCAATTTTAGAACTTCTCTTTTCAATTTAGGGTTAACTTTGATAAATCATCCGTTTATGTGTCAGAAAACTTTCTCTATTTATAGGGATGTTTCTATACTCCGAACACGCCCTATCTTTATCAATCATGTAAGCAGTGTGACCTTTAGAGTCTTATTTATACCGTTAGTTCCCTGATTCATTCTTCCAGCTATAGTGACTGTGCTCTTTCATTGTCACTATTTCCCTTGTAGATCTCTTTTTCGTCATTCTCTTTATCTTTCCCTTTTCTTAGTGACTTTAGAAATATACAATTCATATCATCATAATTGCGCCTTGCGCATTGCTTCCTCAAAATAATTTCAAATGGAGTCATCTTAGCTTGACTAAATATCCCAACATCTCCTACGAGTTTCTGAACTTCCTTTATCTAACAGTTCTTGCAACTCCTTTTTCAATTCCTCAAGATCCACAAAGTCCATCTAGTAAGGAGACTTCGAGATTGGCTGAGTCTCTGGTGCCAAATCTATAGTGAATTCCAACTCTCTATCCGGTGGTAGTCCCAATAGTTCCTCAGGAAACACATCCGAAAACTCGCATACCACTGATATGTCCTGAATACTTAGATATTCCCAACTAATATCGGAGATGAATGCAACATAACCTTCACATTAACACGTTCATAAAAAATTTTCATCAATAGTCAAAATCATACACTTTATTCCTTAACTGCAAAGCATACAACAAACTTATCAGGTAGAAGGAAGGTTACAGTTTTGGTGTAACAATCTAGACTTACGCGATTGGTGGCTAGCCAATCCATACCCAAAATTACATGGAAGCCATACACGTTCAGTAAGATTAAATCTGCTAAAGTTGCCCTATCACCTATCTTAATTTCACAATTCCTACACACCATATTAGTCCTTTGAGATTTATACAAGGGTGTGGTAACGTGTAACATGAAATCTAGAGGCTCAGGTTTCACAGGCAGTTTACATGCAAAATAGGGTGATATAAAAGAGTGCGTAGAACCTGAATCAAATAATACATGTGCCTCGTGATTACAAATTAAAAGCTTACCCCAAATGGTCTCAGTGGAAGCATCAGCAGTCTCTCTATCCAAGGTAAAGACTCTCCCATAAATGACAGGCTTCTTGCCTTTCTCTACTGCGGTAGCCCGTCTCTGTGGAATATGTCTCTAGGGAGCTTGCCTTTTAGGTTGTCGTGGTTGTTCCAAGGGTTGTGAAATCTGATTCTGTGGGCATCCTTTACCATGTGCCCCTTCTGTCCACACCCAAAGCAGCTCCCTGTGGCCCGGTAACAAATACCTTCATGGGGTTTACCGCACTCCCTACATAACTTCCCATATTGCTACGGACCTCTGGTAGACTGTGGAGCAGGTACAAAAACTGTAGGCCTATCAACCCTAGTCCTAGACTCATCTGTCATCTGCCTCTTAGGCTGGCCCCTCCGATAATCATGTCTCACAAACTCCGTCTTCTTACTCTTATCCTTGCTCTTTCCCTTAAAGCCATACTCCATTTGTGTGACATTTAGACCCCTCTCAATCATTTGTGCTCTATCTAGGGCATCCTAGAATTCAGTAATCCATAACCCCAAAAGTCAATCTCGGATAGCTGGCCTTAACCCTGCTAGAAACCTCTCAATACGACGCTCTTCATTCTGGAACGTCTCTAGGTCATATCTCATCAACATAGTATACTTACTCTCGTACTCATCCACAGTCATACTGCTCTATACCAAATTCAAAAAGTCCATCCTCAACTTCTGCTGGGCAGCTTGTGGAACATACTGATTCCTAAATGCTGTGGAGAATGCATCTCAACTAATCACTGGATGCTGAGAAGTCAGAAGGACCTTGGTGGACCCCCACTAATACTCTGTTTGGCCCTTCAGCATGTATGTGGCCATCAAAACCTTCTCAACATCAGAACACCCCAGAAAATCGAAGATCTTCCCAAGGTTTACTAGTTATTCTTCAGCCTCTACTGGATCCTTAATCCCCTTGAATGCTGGAGGCTTCATCTTCAGGAAATCCCTCATCCTACTGATATCCCTCTCCTCCCTCGGGCCTGTACAGGAGGCTGAGGCGCCATAAGTACTGGAGGAACTGGTAGAGGAGGAGGTGGTGCTTGTGGAGGAGTCAGTGACGAAGTAGGAATTGGTGTCGTGCCAGCTGAATCAGAAACATTTGCCCCTAGGTGCTGGGCAACCATGGCGGCTATCGACTCTAAGCCTCGCTCGAGGCACTGCTCCAAACGCTACTCGAACTGAGCCATACGAGTATTGGGACTCTCTGGCTGCGGTGGAGGAGGTGGAGGTGGCTGAGCCTGCCTCCGAGGACGTCCTCGTCTTCCACTCATCATGCAAGTGATCTAATACCTGCGCGTAATTCTAAAGATCAAATCTTAAATTCATTAGGTATACATTACCTACAACAAGACAAGCACAAACATTTGGGATGTAATTTTATCCTTATTAACGACACTGACAGTACTAGACAGTTTTTGCTCTGATACCACTTAAACCGTAACGACCCTTGACCTTGAAACTTCAGAGGAAATTTTTTTTTTGAAGTTTTAAATTCCTACTTATTCCTTCATTCACTTAAACTGCATTCCTGTTCAGTGTCGTTTCTTTTATCTTACCTATTCACTGATAATTATACTTAAATTAAATTTTACATCTAAATGGTCGATAGAAATTTCGGCAGCATAACGGCTTATATATAAGCCTACCCACCTGCAAATCAAACACTTAACAATCCTAGATATCCACAACTATCAAAGATGCTCCCCAAATTCACATCATCAAGCCAACATGTATTCGTTCCAACTAAGATTAGTACTCTACGATTAATTCTCAAAAGAGATATTCTTTACGTTTGTTTTCTTATAAATTACATCCCAATAAAATATTTCCACTATATGTCTGTGCTTACAAAATGTGTCTGGTAAAGGAATGCATTTGTATACCTCTGCGTGTACGAAAAGTAACCTACGTAGCTCTTTCCATCAGCCTACGTCGCGTACGCGGCAGGTAGCGTCTGTAGATCACTGCAAATAATCTGAAAGGTAGAGGGGTGAGCTTTCGGGAAAAAACCCCAGTAAGAAATGCATTTAAAATGATCATGGTGGCTAAATCACATTGAATGCATGATAAATCTAATAGATAATGTTTCTTTACAAATATCACATATCTTTCAAAAAACGTATATACAAAACATAATCAATAGAAATATAATTTCGAAGTAACAACTCTATTCATTTACGTCCCAATCTTTCGAAACATACAGAACTCCAGAATATTTCAAAACCGATAAAATTTCAAAAGCATAATCGATGCATAAACATATATCGAAGGATCAAAATCTTATAGCATAGTTCATATTGGATGGAGACTTGGCTAACTTATAGAATTGTCATACGATGATAACATAGTCATCCTCCGTAGAGGGAAATCAAAAACATGGCCATGGCAAGGCTGTAAACGTGATCAAGGTCGTACAGCAAATCAAACACACCCGAAGGCAGAATTTATATATGCCACAAAGGCGCGCATGACAAAAATGCATTGACCGTGTGGCTCTTTGCATCTGTAGGACCCAAGAGGTGGCCCCCACAGTCACACAGACTGTGTGACACTTTGCTCCCACAGAACCCAAGAGGTGGCCCCTACGATCGCATGTCATTGTGAACTGCGTGGCACTTTGCTCCCGTCGGACTCAAGAGGTGGCCCCCACGTTCACATGTTATTGTGAAAATTGTGTGGCACTTTGCTCCCGTCGGACTCAAGAGGTGGCCCCCACAATCCCACTATACATTGCCTTTTCGTCTCAAAACAGAGTTTTCAAAATTTTTCTTGAGTTTTATAGCCCATAAACTCACACCGAGTAATTAAATTGATTTCCTTGTAATTTTAACAACTCTTTCATAAAATGAAAAGATTGTTGGCACTTTGTTCTCATAAGACTCAAGAGGTGGCCCCTACAATCACCTTTCGAAAACAAATTTCTTTTCTTAAACATATGTTCACATACCAAATTTCATTTCTTTCAAAAACATAAAATCAATTCATACGTAGGTCGAAACCATAACATGTATTCAGAAATCATGCTCGAAACTATGCATTCAATTTCATATGGCATTTCTTTATTTCGAAAACATGACCATATAAATCTTGGGCTTAATAGATGATGGGTTTTGTTTTACAATCAAGGGTTGCACGAGAAGGCACAAAAACACATAGATAAATCGGAGTCTAAGGGTAGGGATACCATTACCATCTTAAATTACACCCCTTACCTCGATTTATCGAAAATTTCGAATTCGAGTGGTGATGCCTCCTAGTACTTCCTTTAATTCCTTCTACGATTCACCTACACTAAAATTGTTTACTTAGCATCCTATTCATGTGAATTGTGTTAAAATTGTAACCTATTCGTTACTACTTCGTGTGTACGTGTAATTGTACATACCTAGGCCAACACACATGTACATATATTTTTATTACTATATATTTTTTGTATGTACATATACTAACATACACATTCATCGTATACGCCTATATGTATATACACCTAAGTTTATACACATATATATTTTATCATTTATTTTCCTTATTCATCATCACATATATATATATATATTCTATTTCTCATCTCTCCCATTTTTCCATTTTTATTTCACATACACCTTAATTCACACTAACAAGCCTATATCTCAAACATATAAATATATACATGTACATTAAATATACATATATAAATTTACCTTGTCTCTTTTCTAAATTTCCAGCCTTTCTTTTCTCTTTTTTTTTCTTTTCTCCTTTTCTTTTCTCCTCTCTCGGTCAGCCCAGTCTCGGCTTGCTCTTTTTCTTCCTCGGTTTTGTTTTCAGCTTCCCGATTCTGCTTCAGGTACACTCTCGGTTCCAGCCTTCCTTCAGTCTTCTTCTCATTCGGTTCTGCTTCTGTTTTCCAGCATTGGTCTTCTTATTCCTCTCCCCTGCCTCTCGGTTTCACTTCCAGCTTCTTCCTCTCGGTTTTCTTCTAACTTCAGCCTTCTTCTCCTTCGATTCTACTCTATTTTCCAGCCCCAATTCTGCTTGGTCTTCTTCCTCAGTTTGCTCTGCTTTCTTCCTCTTCTCTTCTTCTTCTCCTTCCTTCTTCTTTTTCTTTCTTTCTCCTCTTTCTCAGCTGACCAGCTCTCTTCCTTCTCTTCTTTTTCTTTCTTTTCTTTTCTTTCTTTTCTTCTCCTTCTTCCTCGGTCGAATTAGCCCTCTTCCTCTTTTCTTCCTTTGTTTTCTTTTCCCCTCGGCAGTACCAGCTTTTCCTTCTCTTCTCCCTTTCTTTTTCCTTCCTTTCTTTTCTTTCTTTCTTCCTTCCTCTCTCGATCAGCCCTATTCTTTCCTTCTCTTCTCCTCTTTTCTTTCTTTTGCTTCTCGCCCAGCAGAGAAAATCTGCTTCTTTCGAAAATGTAGCAAAAGGAATTGGCTTTCTTTGAAAGCCAATTCCGTACAATACAATATATATATATATATATATTATATTAATATATATATATATATGTTATATTAATATATAGATAGATATTATTTGTTTGTTTTTGTTTAGTGTTAGTATTATATTTTTTTTTTGTTTTATTGTTTTGTGTTCATTTTCATTCCATTTTTCATTTTATTTCATTTCATTTCATTTCATCCTATTTTATTTTTTATTTATTAATACTTATTTATTACATACTATACATTACATAGTATATATATTTGTTATATATATATATATATATTATTATCTATCTATTTTAAATTTTCCTAGTATTTATATATATATATATACATATATATATATATATACATTTTCTTTTTATAAAATTATCCAATGACAATATTTATACCTTCCATGAAATTTTCATTATTTCGAAAATGAAATATTATTGGGATCTCATTACTCCTTATAAATCCCCGATATAAGTTTTACATCAAAATTTTCAACTAATGAATTAAAATTTTTCAATCCCTCCATGCTTGCATTCGCTTCATCACTTCCTGTATTTCGAGCTCTCTATCATTCACGGGCATCTCGATTCCCATACTACTCGAGCCCTACAATGAATATTCGCACTTCCATTAAGACGTATTATTTTTTATTTTTATATAATCTAATTAAATGTAAAAAATTTGTGGTGTTTACATCCCATTACAGCATGATGCCCCGCACACCGGGATCCGTGTGGTCTGGGATGATAGTGACATAGTTGGCCAGCAGAGTTGTAATACCCGAATTTAGTTAAAAACACGAAATGAGTATGTTTATGAAAGAAAGGATTGAAATGGTCTCAAATTTAAACGAATGGGATTTGGACTGGGGATAAGGATTTAAAACGCGAAATTTAAAAATGCAAAAGCATTGAAATGGAATTTTCGAACACACGCAAAGGTAAAACGGTCAAAAGATCAAAAGTCGGTATAAATTCGATAAGAAAATTTAATTAAAAATAATGGATTTGAGAATCTTGATCAATAACGAAGAAATAATTAAATTTCGGGTTAAATTGATCAAGATATGAATTTACTGGAATTAATCAAAATTTTCGCTCGGGACAATATCCCGAAAAGACGGAGAAAATATACCGAAAAAGTGGAAAAATAGATTAAATAAATTAAATAAATTAAATAAATTAATTAGAATAAAATATAATTTTTTTAGATATTTTTGGAATTTTTAGAATAAAATAATGATTAAAATATTAATAAAATTAAATAATAAATTAAATTAAATTAATTCAAAAAGAAAAGGAAAAAAAAGGAAGAAAAGGGAAAAAGAAAAAGAGAAAAAATTGGAGAAAATTTCAGTGATGCAATCGAGCTTCGGGTAAGTCGGTAAGTGGTTGAATTGACCGATTTAATTTTCAGAATATTTAATTTGTTAAATAATCGACTGAAAGTTTACCCGAAAATATATTTAATTGTGTAGCTCGACGATTGGTATCAACCGAGAGCTTGAGACAGCCTCAATTTGTGTACGATCATGGAATAATGGGTAAGTGACCCTTATTTACGATAATTTACATCGTTATACGTGATTGATATTTACCGCATATATTACGGATTTAATTTTCGCATCTAATGAATTAAATTTTGAAAATTTGAATAAATTGTCGTAAATAATAAATTGAGATATCGAAGAATTTAGAACGAGGCTAAATAAATACTGATGGGCCCAATGAGCCCAATAGGCCTCGATAAAGTTAGAAAACGGGCTTAAGGTCGATTAAGGCCCAATATGGGTAAACGGGCCCAATGATTTAAATTAAGCCCAGAGAATATGAAATACAATTAAATTGTATTGTATTTGACCTGATGAATGTGTATCCGCAATTCCGGAGATTGGATTCGGAGCAAATCGGACTGCGTGATGAGACATCAGTGGGAAATGTCAAACTGTACAGAAAAATAAGGTAAGGGAATTATGTGAGTAGCTAGAGGTAGCTACGCGTATTTTAATAGCTTTTCTGTACACTGAAAATGTATGTATACATTGATTTTGTATAATGATCCTAAAAATGGTTTAAATGATTTTAAGGATCGAAATAGGTGAAAAGACTATTTTACCCCTATTGAGGGAAGTTCAGCTAAGGATGGTGAAAGCATGACATGCATGAAATGCATGATTTAAGGAATTTTCTGAATTAAAGATTTGATTGGTTTTAATCAAAGCAAATCGTTAGATTGGCCAGAAATTGTTTAATTTCACAAGATAACACTACGTAGGTGTTATTTATATTTAAATGAAACTCTTTGGAAAACGGGCCAACTATCAAGTTTATATGGAAACAGATAGTGCCGACACGTAGTTCGCACTATATCTGCGTTTGTGAATGTGCATAAATGTGCTTGAGCGGTTGCTCGCACCGATTTGTGTGACATCATATGCATAAAATGTCCTGGAGCGATTGCTCGCACTGATTTTATGATTTGATATGCATGAGAGCTGCTGGAGCCTAACTCGCACTCTGTTTTGACATGTTTGACATGTTTTGACTTATTTTGACTGAATATGCATAAAGAGGTGCTGGAGCGATTGCTCGCACTAGTTTTACTGATTTGATATGCATGAGAGATGCTGGAGCTTAGCTCGCATCCAGTTTTGATATGATAATTGCATAGAAGCCGTGCTGGAGTGTAACTCGCACGAGATTTGATTTAATTATGCATAAAGCCGTGCTGGAGTGTAACTCGCACGATATTTGATTTACTTGAGCATTCACTCGTGCTGGAGCGTTGCTCGCATGAAGTTTTATATGGATTTATAACTCATTCATTTTTAAGTCGTACTGGAGTTTTTCTCATACGAGGTTTTCATTGAGTTTTTATACATATCCGTACTTGAGCATTTCTCGTACGTGGATTTTACTTGAATTTATAATCAGTTTAAGTCGTACTGGAGCGCTGCTCGTACGCAGATTTTATTGATTTCTATGAAACCGTGCTAGAGCTTCGCTCGCACGAGGTTTTCAGATATCATGAATATGCATGGAGCCGTGCTAGAGCTTCGCTCGCACAGGGATTTATATTACATGCATATAGCCGTGCTGGAGCCTCCTGTAGACTGTGTGTCACAGTGAGATGATATGCTCACACATGCATTCTGAGATAGAGATGATTTGGGTGGATAAGACCTATTATAGGCACCCCTGATTGAGCTTGGGTTCACGGAGTATGTTGTACCGTGTATATCACGCGGAGTACGCTGTACCGTGGGGATTGTTGGAGTGGAGTGGCATTAGCTATGAGGCAGCAAGCCTTGCCCTCGCAATCCTAGTATTATGCTGTTTTGGCGGGTAGGACGACCCACCTCCCGTTTCAGGTGTGATACCCCGCACACTAGGTACCGTGTTGCCAGGGATCACTAGGATATGGCCATAGTCCTCGATGTTACTGATATAATCAGCTGTTTGTCTCACATGATATAACTTGTGGTCTGTTAAACCAGGGTAGACCCGAAGGAGGGGTCAGGCCCCCGATTTGACGATTTTATGATTTCATGATTTTATGAGTTGTGACCCTGAAAGAAGGGTGGTTATATAACCGAAGTTTTATAATGAATTTTAAATGAATTGTTTTATGAGTTGATTGACCCGGAAGGGTTAGTTTTTACTGCAGTTTTAATGAATTGATTGAAATGCAGTAGCATGTGAAGTTTTCCATGCTTTCATTTAAAATCCATGATTTGTCTTACATGACATGAAAGACTGCATGATCTTGATTAAATTCATGCTTATTATGATTTAATGATGTCACATAAAATGCTTTGATGCATAAGTAGTATGATTTATATATGCACGAACAGTTTTATAAACTAAGTCATCGATGTTTGCATGACTTTGTGCATGAAATTTTAAATGAAAAGAAATGGATTTAAGGGCATGGCATTATGATCATGTAGATAGTGGAGCTATCTACTTACTTGCATAATTGCTTTACTGAGCGTGTGGTTTGCTCACCCCCCTTATTTTCCCATCCTTTCAGAGCACTCGTAATAGTTATTGAGCGGCTGAGGACTTGCATGCTTGGTATCCACTGCTTCCCATCGAGAGACAGGTATACACATTTGTATAGTTTTGTATCTAAATATGTAATGCACAGTACTGTAAACTGATATGATGTCGGGGATGTAGGGTTATAAATACCATTGTGTATGTATTTAAATAAAGTCAAAGATAGTAAACTCTGATATGTGAATGTGATTATGGAAATGGAAATGGTAAATAGGTGAGAGGTGACTAACACCGAATCATAGCCCAACTGTGTTGTAGGATGGTCACGATGAGAGAAAGGTAAGAATTAAATAATAAATGAAAAAGCAAAAATTTACTTTGATTTTTAGGTAATTTGGGTCGTGACAAGAGTCCTCGACTGTATACAATGACCACGTGTCTCACATTATATCACATGATTTTATATACACTAAACATGATTTGTGTTATCCAGGGTAGATACGGACGAGGAGTCGAACCTTGTGAGATGTTTTTAAAGGATGGTGTATTGTTTTATGATGAAATTGATAAGTTTTAATGTGACGAGTATGAGATGTCATACATGATAATTTTTTCATGTTTGTTTTATATGCCTGATTTCATGATTTATCTTATATGATAAATATATACATGTGGCATCGTTTTTAGTCTTACCCTATGCTCTAAATGTAAACAATTTCATATCATGACATTATAAGCATGTAGATAGTGTAGTTATCTATCTGCTTGCAGTATTGCCTTACTGAGCTAATGAGCTCATCCCTTTCATTTTCCCCCTCTACAGAGCGCACACAGTAGTTAGTGAGTGGCTAAAGAGTTGCATACTGATATCTGATACTTCCCATCACCGAGAGGTATACACACTGGTATCATTTTTGTATCTAAACATGTAATAGCATAGTAATCATTTTGGAATGTAATATGGGGGATGTAAATATTAGTAAACACGTACAAGTATTGAACCTCAATTATAAAGTATACGTGTTTCTTTTGAATAAATTAAAAGATAGATGGCATAGTAGATGGTAAAAAGTGACTAATACTGACTTATAGCTCAACTGATTAGTGGTGAGAATGTTCACGACCGGGAAAGAAAATGAAAAAGCAAAAAATTTGTAGCAATTTTAGGTAAAAATGGGTCGTGACAATATGTGATTTTAGGTATAAGGATTCATAGAATAGATAATAAATTGATCTTATCCCAATCACGTTATGTTAAGAAGATTCTCAAAAGGTTTAATCATTTTGATTCTGCAATGGTTGCAACACCATATAATCATAATTTGAAATTAACTTCAAACGAAGAAATATTGGTTGCTCAACTTAAATATGCAAGAGTTATAGGTTGTTTGATATATATACTAATATGCACAATATCGAATATAGCTTTTGCAGTTGGCAAGCATAGTAAATATACTAGCAACCCAAGTAATTTGCATTGAAATGCCATTTATAGAGTATAAAAATACTTGAAGAAAATTATTGACTATGGCATTGTTTATAGTAGAGAACCTTCGGTTTTGGAAATATACATCGATGTAAGTTGGATTACCAACATGGAAGGTTATTTATCCATGAGTGGGTAGATATTCATGTTTGGTGGGGGTGTAGTTTCTTAGGGATCAAGAAATAAACATGCATAACAGATTCTACTATGATTTGAAATTTGTGGTGTTAGCTTCAACAAGTATAGAAGTTGGATGGTTGAGAAATCTACTATATGAAATTCTTTTACAGCCAAAGTTAATTCCATTTATCTTAATTTAGTATGATAGTAAAACAATACTATCAAGGGCTTATATAACCAAGTTTATAATGGAAAGTCTAGACATATTGCTTTAAGACATAATTATTTGAGAAACTTATTGTAGATAGGTGGTCACCATAAATTTTGCCAAGTAAAAACTCGGCGAATTCATTAACAAAAGGACTTACAAGAGAAGTTCTGTCTAAGACTTCCAAAGGAATGGGACTTAAGCCTATTAACTTGTCATACAAGATGGAACATCGACTCAACACTTACTTGGACATTAAGTTTTGAGTTTTTTTTATGTCCAAGTACTTCATATGAATGTGGCTGCGAAAACTTATTTTAAATAATCATCCCAAGTGATAAAGTGCTTGAAACCGTATGACAAGGGGGAGGTTAAGTTTTTACTCTTAATGGACCCATAACATATAAATATAGTGTTGAAATGCTTTTATTATTGTATTCCTGATAGAGTTCACCTATATGAGTGGAAGCAGTTCCACTTTTAGGAGCAAAGGGCTTGGCTTTTAGACAATCATGAAGATATACTAGACAAATGACCTATAAATGTATTGAGCTTTTGCTAAATGACTCTTAACGAGTTTTTGAAGTCTTATGTGTGAATTAATGTATGAAGTTAAAATCGTTGGTTAAAAGAACTTGTTCTACCATACCATTCTAATTAACTTAATGTTTTAAGTCAAGTTAATACTTTCTTTTTATGCATAAGGATTCCTTAAGTATCAGATTTACTTTATTTTGAAAATGAGGGGGGATAGTTAGATCATTTTCAAAATAAGTGAATGAATAATTGGTTAAATTTAAAGTTTAGTAAATGGAATTAAGAAACTATTGCTTTGGAAAAATTCTAGGTTAAGAAAATCGAATTGAATTTGATTAAGTGAAGCTTGTAAGGGCAGTCAACGACCTTTGTGCAAAAAAAAAAAACACTTTTTGTTATAATTTTGTACTAGGACCATTAGATGCCCTAAGAAGGCAGTCAAATGCCTTGGGGGTGGGGGCAATCAATTAGCCATAATGCAATCAAGCTTTTGCTTAAATTAATGCTTAGGGCAATCGATGGCCCTGTCCTGATGTTGTATGATGTTTTAAAATTATACTAAGGCATTCTATTGCAATTTTTAAGCATCTGATTGTCCTAGTATAAAAGTGCATATAACGGCTAGTTTCTTACTTGAAGAGTTGCAAACAATTTCCAAAATGTATTCTCTCACTTCTGAATGATTAGGAAACATAACTGTTGTTATTCATAAATTGTGATCTTATTAAATAATTATGTTTATTGAATCAAACAACACAAACGGATAATCATGTCACTTGATTAAAAAATCACGTTACTTAAAATTAATCTCTATAAATATAGATGTTAAGTTTAGACTTGAGGCACACTTGAATTATAAGAATTATGACATCCTCACTTCACTTTCCTTCTCAAACTATAGTTAAATCTCTTAAACATTATTTGCTACAGAAAATAGTGACTAGTACAAAAGTATTTTACTTATCAATGGTGTTTTTTGGTTTAATTGCATTAATACGAAGTGTTTTTAAACATAGACTTTTTTGTATCCTAAAGATATTTGAGAAACCTCCATTGTGTATCTTAATTGATGGAGGCGAAATTATTTTAAAAAAATAATATTATAGCAGCACGCTTAGACGTTATTTTTGCATATATACGTATCTACTAAAAAGATCAAAGTCCAAACTAATTGAAAGTATTTAAACAAAATCAATCATCTTCGTATCCAAAAAAAATGTCCGGCACCAACTTAATTTTGTTCAACAAAAAATTCCATTGTTACAAGTTATACCTTGCTAGGAGTATTGATTTTCTCGCTTATCAGATATTTTAGATCCAACTCAGCTCTAGCATCCGACTTTGTTGCTTAAGCAATTAAGCAATAAAATGTCATCATTTTGTAGAACTCCTTTTTCTAAATCTTATCTTCTCTTGAATAAGATAAACCGCACTGGGCCATACTTCATCAGGCTTGAGAAGTACTAACATGGTAGTTGAGTCAATTTAAATACTGATCCTTGTTTGCTTTGCTTGCTAAAACTGATGAGTCCCATTTTTATGCTTCCTTTCTCATCAGGTTGTATGTAGCGTAGTCGCTCAGCCATCTGTCTAACTCATAAAAATCTCTACCGTCACTATAAATTGGCCTTTTCCACAAGGAAATTCTGTAAAATTCCAAAGGCAATTCAGAGATTCAGTTGTGGTAAATGAAGCGTGTCAAGTAGAGTGAGAGTGTGAGTGTGAAACACTGTTATTGTGTAAGAAAAGAAATCACTTCCAAGGCTTTCCTTTCAGGAAACCTAAACCACACAGGAGGAGAGAATGGGAACCCAAGAAACAAAAGGCCACGTGTCAAAATCTCTAAATCTCCTCTCTAAATTCACAAAAGTCCCATTTTCCTTCTAACATTGGATAAGCCTCTCTCCCTCTTCCTTCAGTTCCAAACCGAAAGCCAACGCAAAACTTCAGATTCCCACTATGATTTAACCCCAAAACTTCCCAATTTCCAAAACCCAACGTGTCCGAAAAATCTCCGTCTTTCTGTATATTCATATATAGGCAGTAATACATATACAGATAGTTTCAAATACCAATGGCGTCAGTTAGTTCTCTGTCTTTCTCGGCAATTGGTCGAACTTCCGGCGACAGAAAAGTCAATGTCTCACCAGCTCGTTACCTGGCTTCCAATTTCGATGGATTCCGTTTCCGAACAAGCCTTTTATATCAGTCCGTTGGTCTTCGAGTTTCCACTACTGCTTCTGCTTCCGTTGTTCAATGCATGTCTACCGCTACTGGTTAGTTAATTTTTCCTTCGCAATGTTGGAAAATTAAATTATAGAAATTATTGGATTTATTAATGTTTTTGTTGACAGGTGAATTGTTTGTCTGTTTTGAGTTTGATTTTCAGATGCCCCAACTGTATCTGAAACAAAGTTGAATTTTTTAAAAGCATATAAACGGCCAATCCCAAGTGTGTACAACACGGTGTTGCAGGAGCTGATTGTGCAGCAACATTTGATGAGGTACAAGAGGACATATCGTTATGATCCCGTCTTCGCCCTTGGTTTTGTTACTGTATATGATCAATTGATGGAAGGATATCCGAGTGATGAGGATCGGGATGCCATCTTCCAAGCTTATATCAAAGCATTAAAAGAGGACCCCCAGCAGTACAGGTTTGCTTACGGAGTTTCCTTGCCTTCATTTGCGAAGAAGCATTGATGCAAATACTAATTCGTATGGCTAAAAATTCGTGATATGGATTCGGGAATTCTCTAATCAGAAATGCAAAAAGAAAAAACTAGGACAGGCAAATTGCATCGAATATAAGTATGCCGAAATATAGGAAGTAGAATGTAAAAAGGAAATGCTGAAATTTCTTAATGTGTTCCAAGATCATAACTATGGTATTGTTCATGAAACTGGGATTACATTCCTTATAATGAGTGCATTTTTTTAATCTTGAAGTAACTGAGAAGAAGGTTTCCGATATTGTTCTCTTTTTCCTTTCTTGTGCCCTACAGAATTGATGCACAGAAGTTGGAAGAGTGGGCTCGTGCTCAAACTTCCAGTTCACTAGTTGAGTTTCCATCAAGAGATGGAGAAGTTGAAACAATACTGAAAGACATTGCTGAAAGAGCTGGGGGCAAAGGGAGTTTCAGCTATAGCCGTTTCTTTGCTGTTGGGTTGTTTCGTCTTCTTGAGCTGGCCAATGCAACTGAACCTACAGTGTTGGAAAAGGTAGAATCCTTCTTTCCTTACATCTATTGGTTTATTATTGGACTAAGCTCTGAATTAATCACAACTAAGCATTAGTAGAATTTATCAGGCGCAGGCCTAAGACTATTGTAGGATTGTTTGGCAGGATAAGTGAGCACTATGAAACTTGCAGTATAAAGTATAAGGAATAACTGCACCTAGGATTTTAATTTATGACATCTGTACATCAGCTTTGTGCAGCCTTAAATATCAACAAACGAAGTGTGGATCGGGATCTTGATGTGTATAGGAATCTGCTTTCCAAGCTGGTTCAAGCGAAAGAGTTACTTAAGGAGTATGTTAATAGGTAAATTCTCTCCTCCTAGTTAACTTTTTCTAGTCATAGTATTACACTCTATTTCTTTTGCCTGCTTTGTATTCTGTAGTGCAGTTCAAGAGGTATAATCAGTCTGACGTAGAGCTTTTACACTGTAAATTCTTGCAATTAAACCCCTTGAAAGAACAACCAATTTTTTAGATACGAACAGCTATTGGAGTAACAAGCAGCAATTTTTAGATATGAACACCATGCAAGAACGCTATTTTACTTGTGAACCTCCTGCAAGGATACTTTCAAATCTATGTGCCCTAAGCATTTTTTATCTTTTCCAAATTATGGACGTATTTGAAATGCTCTGCACCTTACAGATGTGACTCAAGGCTAATCAATTTTAAGCTATTACTGTAATTCATTCTTTGTTGCTGGGTTCTTTTACTTGATCCTGTTGTCTGAAATGTTTTTGACCTCCAGGGAGAAGAAGAAAAGAGAAGAAAGATCAGAATCACAGAAGGCAAATGAGGCCATCAAAAAATGTTTGGGTGAATACCAATACGTGAGCCAGTAATCCGATCTGTCTACTGGCAATGTGCTTCTCAATTATCATCTTCTGTGATACTCCAATCCCCTTTTTGTTTGCTCTGTGGTAGAAACAGTGACCTCCATGGTTTAGGCTCAATTTATCAGCTTGTGTACTGTTTTCAATTCAGTGGTTGAGATACATCCTATATATGTATTTTTATTTAGTCTTACTCTTCCAAATGTATCTTTTGTTCATAGTTTATCAACTACTTTTGGCATCAAAAATTTCTCGTTTCTATCAATATTCATTAACAAGTTTCAACTGTAGCATGTTGGTTTTGCAGTTATTTAAAGAAACTGGTAGTTCCATTTTGAACTAGTTAAGATTTATTCCACCTCTTGCTTTCCTTCAGAAATACGTGCATGAGATCTAGTAAATTATGGAGGTTCATTCCATTTGTCTACTTATATAGGAATCTTCATTGTGTTGGTTCAAGCCTTTCAGGGTTTTCAAGTTTCAGACAGTATCACTGTCCCGTCTAAACCTGAATAGAAGGAACTTCAGTGCTTTCAAATTTCAACGAAGAATAGGATTAACAATTAAAAAGTAATAAAAAGAGGAACGTTTTTATTAAGACCACATTTTTAATGCTCATGTATTAGAGCCACCACCAAATTATCCCAAGATAATGGCTTGATTAAGATGGGAAATCTGGTTTAAGACAGAAGCAATTTACATAATAATGGCAACCTTTACAGCAATATTGAACCCAAATTAATCCTGAACACGGGAGAATCACTATTACACAACCAATGAAATGTTAAATGTTTAACTAAGTTGAGAAATTTCAACCTCATCCGGGATTCTGAACGTGTCTGCTGCACCAAATTTCCTAAACTCATCTGCCTCATTTCTGGAGTCTTCTTCACCACTATCATCGTCCTCACCATTATGATGACTAGTTGACGAGGGATGATCATGAACGCTTTTAGACCGGCAATTTTGGGTTGCAAGCATGTTGACCTGTCCATGGTGAGAAATTTCAACCACAACAGTATCATCATCAAGTGGCAGTGGTTGTTTCCATGGTTCTCCATCAATCCTCATATATGTATAGTCAGCAGCACCGTTGTGAAACTCAAAGCGGATTCTGTGTGCCTAGTTGCCATCAGAAAAAACAAAGCATAAAAATACTAAATTGAACACAAAAAAGATTTACACCAATGAACACATACATACACACACCTACATGAATACATACTATGTAACACTTAACTAATTTCTCTTTCGTTCTGTTCTTTTAAACAAATCTAGGTCCTTGTAATAATACAGGAAAATATAGGGGAGAATTAAAATCAATGATTTGAGAAATTTTAATAAGAATTTCCATTGGCTTGGGGGAGAGAGATTTGAACTAGTGATGTCCACTATGAACGGGAGGTTGGACTAATTGATTATGCCTTCTTTATTTATTACCTGTGCTAGACGAGTTCCATGTCCATTCGGAGCCAACAACACAAGCCCGTGCCAAGCATCTCTAAAACCAACAACTTCGAGAAGACCATCATCTACATAAGGTGGAGTCAAGTCTCTCTGTAAAGTCAATCGGGAACAAATATTTCATCAGATCTTTAAGAGCAAATTTGTTTGCTGTTTCTAACCAAAACAAATCATCAACTAACATCACGCAGTTTTCTGCCACTTGGAGTTCCCCAAGGATTTAGACCACCAGAAAAGCTGGGCAAGTTGAGACATACAATCGACCTTATGCTGTTTAAATTGGGAGAGGGGACAGGGACATAGGGGAAAGATATTAGAGGCACCCTTGAGTAACTACAGCGAAAGCAATATTAGGAGATTTAGCAGAAAAATCGGAAATATGCAGCAATTTATGTTACTTAGCAAAAAGCTCTCTAAATGATATTTTCATTGTTACAAAGCATGAATCATCTAAATTGGGAGGGGGATGGAGGGAGAGAAGAGGAGGGGGGGGGGGGGGGGGGGGGGCGGGGGAGGCGGGTGGTGGCGTCAAGGACATAAGGGAAAGATATCAGAGGCACCCTTGTGTAAGTACAGTGAAAGCAATATCAGAAAATTAAGCAGAAAAATTGCTCTGTAAATGATATTTTCATTGTTAGAGAGCATGAATCATCTAATTAACGAGAAGAGGGACATGAAACTCGAGAAGATGGAAGAGAATGGTAACATCTTGACCACCCAAAAAACCAAGAGAGCTACGCTGATGAGTCTATAATGTTATTGAAGTTTTTCCAGAAAAGTGGCGTTAGAATGTACAAGTTATATAATATACATGGTCAATTTTAGTAAATAACCATCTTTCAACCAAAGAAAATCAGTCAATAATGAGTTACCTATGCCTTTTCCTTATTTAGGTGCATTAATCTCTTTTACACTAGTTCAGTTATTCTATTTATATAATATACATGGTCAATTTTAGAAAATAACCGTCTTTTAACCAAAGAAAAACAGTCAATAATGAGTTACCTACGCCTTTTTCTCATTTAGGTTCATTAATCTCTTTTACACTAGTTCAGTTATTCTATTTATCAATAATTTCTAACACAATAACATTGATAACTAAATGCTAATGTAAAAGATATTAGAAGAGTAATCCCATCTATAAAGGGAATTGACACTCTAGTAACCATTTCTATGGTGATTGAATGAAAATATGCAGATTGTGTAACTTTCTAGCCAATATAAATTTGTTTTGTCAATCACATAAAGCATATTAGTATAAGATTTTATATCTTTTCAAAAGTATAGTAGCATATAAATTGAATTATCGTATAGGTGGAAAAGAAATACCAACAATTGAAGAAATGAGCTATATATTTTGTCAGTAAATGCTTCTTGTGCATTGTGATCAACGTTTATACTCATCATTTGAACCCTATTTCTATATTTTTCCTCTATATTGAGCAATAATGGAAATGTTAGGTATGAACATATAAAAATGGTCTAAAAGCGAGCAACATGCATAAGACCGAACACATTTTACCTGTGTGGTATTTCGAGTTCTAGCCATTGACCACGTTTCTTCATGATTTTCACTTTTGCAAGCTGTGCAACATTCCTGTAGTTTCAGATCATATAACATTTTCAATTTACAAAGAAATGAGGTGAAATTGTCCGGTGACAGATGTTCTATCTTATCCAGCCAACAGTAAGGAACATAAAAGACATTTCTCTACATGTGCCATAATTTATCTCAAAATGACGGGCTAAAATGCCATTTTTACAAAGCAGGTAATAGTAAAATATGGAACATATCAGTACTTTTCATATTATAATCTCTTGCACCCTCTGCTTCCTTTTTTTTTTTTTTTAAATTCTATGTTTAATTTCCATTATCAAGAAATTCATTGGAGAATATAAACTACTCTTCAATGAAAGGAAAATGATGAAACTTGAGCGTAATCCTAATATTTGATATGAAAAAGGAAAATTGTTACTATTATACATAAAATATAAAACAAACCAAGCTCACCTTGAAGAAGGATGAAAAAGAGAAGCAGCAAACCACCCTTGGGTACAACCAAGCTTTGCATAAGTGCTCTGTTGAAAGAAAGTAGGGGAACATGAAAAATTCAATAACAGGCGTATCTTCCTAGGGAAGAATTTCAGTATCAAAGACCATCAGGATCCAGATAACATATATCTATATATATAGAAACACACCTATCGAAACATGTATATATTCCATAAATAAAGAACATAAACCTGTATTCAATCACCAAGAAAGATAGTTGCAAAAGATTGTGGAGGGGTTCATAAAAGTTAATTATATGAAGAAGATTGAAATTGTTGAGGATCAAATAAAAAAAGGAAAAAAAAAGGTGCTGCTGCTGTCTAATAGTAGACATTAAAGTAGTTCAAATCCAGAAGAACCAACCCTGCAAATGGAAACTCAAAAGCTCCATTATGGCTGCCTGCCAGACTAATTTCAAATTTTATGCGTTAATCAGCTTCAAATTTCATTCGTAAACACTCCACATGATTGTTTTGGACAAGAATGTCATCAACCTCTTAGAATTTAGTTCACATTCTAATAAAGTGAGCAACTTAGATTACACATCGACTCCACAAGTAGGGCCTTGCCTATAAGTTTTCTGGACAGCAGATCAGTGCCACATCTATAATGTGGATTAGTTTAGTTCTCAACAAAAAACTGCAACTAAAGATGTAATTAATTACTAATTCAACAGCATCGTTCAGCATTTGGATATCCTCATACCATTATCAATGAAATTTATCGCACGAACTTTACAGGACCAACTAATCTATCTGGCATCATGTATGGCTTCTAATCCCTTCAATTTCTTAGTAAATGTTATGCATGTTGAAAAACTCCAAACAGTTTCTTGGTTCTGGATAATAATTAATTATCGGAAAAGACTGTCCTCAAAGCTGAAAGAGAACAAGTCTTATTATGAAAATATAAGCTAGCAGTCAATCATTTAAAATCCTTAAAAAAGAATTGTGATGATTTGACTGCTCATGTCCAAGCATCAGTCATAAACAAAGCATATGACACTATGAGAGAACTTTACCTGGTTAACCAACTGGTTTTTAAATTTTTCTGGATGCAACTTTCGCTCAGAGTGAAAAGCATAAGATACTTGAGCATCCATTCCTTTAGACAACATTAAAAAAAATATTAATGAGGTTAACCAATCAGTCATCAACTTGTCATGTTAGAAACAAAGCTGCATAAATCAGATAACTAGAGGGTGAGAGCAAACAAATCTGTCCTTTATCTGGATTGTAAGTGTCAACAAGCTTAGAAGGTCAGGTCTTTTGGTGGCTGTACCAGGACCAGGGAAGGGAATCCTGCCTTTCACTTACAGGAAGAGGGAGGGTAACTTTCCCTTGTTTAGCCAAACAAGTGGACCAAAAAGATTAGATTTTAAGATGGTAATAATATACTTCGCAAGAGAAAGAAAGGACTCAAAAAACACGTTCCTTGGAATTTCAAAATGATAGTTCAACCAGACGTAAAATGGAACACAAAGAAACCTTACATATCAAAAAAATTTTGTTCAATCATGTCTTCTAGAATATCAAATATTCTTTACTAGAATTGCTCAATTTCCAATAGTCAACAGACAGTTGAAGGAATTAGAACGAAAAGTTACCGTAAGATATCAGAAAGTATAATCTATTTCACTTTGAACTATCATTACAAAAACAGATACACCTCAAAGGCATCCACAGTAATAAGACACTTACTTTGCAAGAAGATTAAGATAGCTTTATGTTAACAACATAACTATTCGAATACTTGTGCAGGGACAGTACTCTTACCCATGCTGAAATAATTCCAGAATCCTCCACGAAATGTATGGTAATCTTCCTGATGAGCAGAAAACATTTCATATAAGAATGCAAAACAATACAAAAAAAAACAGAGAGTACAACAGAGAAATTATTCTATGAAGTCACAGGAGTTAATGGTAGAATGTGTTACCATGTTCAGTTCATCTGTTGAAGAGACACGACCAAATGCATATAAAGAATGTGGTAGTTCAAGAGGTGCAATTGGATCACAGGAACCTTCCTTTGGAGCTCTCATCCTCATGAGAATATGCCAACTGAACCACAAAAATGCATAATTTGTAACTATGTTAAAGCTCTTTTTATTAGTCAGCCCTATAACTTAATTGAAAAAAGAAGTCCGGTTATATTATGTAGGAAGGAGAAATTTTACCAAAATGGAAATTATATCCATATAGAGACTGAAAATTACAAGTGAAGAAAAATAATAAATATTGCAGGAATGTAGTTATAAATTAGAAGAGATAAGCAGCATGATATGCTAAAATGCTTCTTTAAATTCTGGTCAGCTTAAAAGATAATACTAGTGAAAATGATAGAAAGAATCAAAAGATGAGAAAAAAATTTCTCGTTGATGTGGTTATATTTGAATGAACTCTGTTTTGGATTCTACATCTTTCCAAGAAGATTTCTGTTGTCAAACAAGTTATGCATTTAATTTTCCCTAACTTACTTTGATTTAGAAGTTACACAAGGAGTGACAATTAATATATAATGATTCTTCCCCACTGCATACTTCCTAGCACATTACTACATGGTCAGAGGATTGACAGATGCGTTTTGCATGTGATCAAACAATGACAGGGAAATTTACACCATAACCAGGTAGAGGAGATGGATTATATTGCATGACTAAAGGTTCGTGATATAACAGATCAATGTCCCATTTTTCTGAAATAGGATATGCAAACCACAATAGGGCTACATCAGCAGTATGCCATATTAGGAAGTTTCTCATTTTACAAGTACACTTCATGTCAAGAACATGTTGTGTGTGTGTGTGTGTGTGTGAGAGAGAGAGAGAGAGAGAGAGAGAGAGAGGAGTCATGTCAACTACGTTACTTGTCTATTTTCATTTCTCATTGATGTGGTTATATTTGAATGAACTCTGTTTTTAGATTCTACATCTTTCCCAGAAGATTTCTGTTGTCAAAAAAGTTATGCATTTAATTTTCCCTAACTTACTTTGATTTAGAAGTTACACAGAAAGGAGTGACAATTAATATATAATGATTCTTCCCCACTGCATACTTCCTAGCACATTACTACATGGTCAGAGGATTGACAGATGTGTTTTGCATGTGATCAAACAATGGCAGGGAAATTTACACCATAACCAGGTAGAGGAGATAGATTATATTGCATGACTAAAGGTTCGTGATATAACAGATCAATGTCCCATTTTGCTGAAATAGGATATGCAAACCACAATTTGGCTACATCGGCAGTATGCTAAATTAGGAAGTTTCTCATTTTACAAGTACACTTCATGTCAAGAACAAGTCGTGTGTGTGTGTGTGTGTGTGTGTGTGTGTGCGCGCGCGAGAGAGAGAGAGAGAGAGGAGTCATGTCAACTATGTTACTTGTCTATTTTCATTTCTTTCGCTTTCATTACTTGTTCCAAGAATGACAATACAGAATTACGATCAGTTCCAGGATTCTTCTTTCCCTGTCATTTACAAAACTGCAAGTTAGACAAGCACTCAACAGCTTGTAATTTGATGGAGATTATTCATGACATAGAGAATTCCAGCAGATTCCCATCACCCATTCCAGTGCAAATGAAGAATAAAAACTTAGAGCAAACATTACAAATTTTACTGAAAAGGAGGGCTCTGTTGATAATGTTTTACTGAGAGTGTGAACTTGGCTCGGCTCCACATTAAAAAAGACAATAAGAAATGAAACAGTGCTATAGAAAATTTGTCCTACCAAACCAATTAAGAGCCTGTTGTGCCCAAAAATAGACAGCATGACCACTTATTCATTGCCCTAGATTGTTCTATGTGAGAAAACATATCAAGACAGAGGAACCCTCATTCTATCACTTGATAACTAATAAAAGCAAGCAGATTCTTACCCAGCCAAATGAAAAAGGCAGATTGTTTCCAGTTCCCAAAGGAACTGTAGCAATTGGAGGAGGATGTGGCAATTTAAGGTCACAAACAACCCCCAGAAGCCAGCCAGCTGTCCCATCACCACCAGCAACCTAAAGATCAAGCTAGATGATGATGATGATAATAATAATAATAATAGTAATAATAATAATAATATCTGCATACTGGTCCTTGTTATTGATAGCCCTTTACAAGAAAGATAGACCCGCAAGACTGTTAGTTATGCCGCTCAACTTACAATTATTCTTAATCTGTCATGAATCTTTTTGGCAAATTCATCATTTTTTTGTTTCAGCTCTTCTAGTGTGATGTAAACCCTACGAAGCACCTTATCAGGGGCCTCCTGCCCCACATCGAAAACCTGAAATTAGTCACACCAAGATCAGCGCCAAAGCAATATCCAAATATGCATCGTGAAAGGCTAAAGGTACCTGATGTTCATTGACGAGAGTTTTATAAGTTCTAAGAAGATCACCACCCAACTGACCGCCGCTTTTGGAGTTTATAAACACTAGCACCGGAAACTGAGGTGCATCGGGAACATCAGAGTTCTTTGTTTCATCTTTAAATATATATGTAGGGATGTAGAATTCCTTTAAGAACTCAGACTCCGAGTTAGATCCTGCCATTGTCGGCCCCAACTGGCAAATAATCAATTTCGTCAAAATCAAGGTGCTAAAAAATAATGTTTAAAATAAAATAAAATAAAAAACATAAAGGTGAATTTAAATTTTCCACCATGATGCACCCTGAAAAATTGATTAAAATCATAAAACTATACAGTTTCTTATCTAAAGTTCCTACATAACTGATTTCCCGAAGCTCATTCACATTATACCATCTTGAATTACTTGTAAATCATAACGTGGAATGATTAGAAGGAAAAAAAGCTCAAATCAGAAAGAAAGCTTCTAGCTGATTACCTCCCTCTAAATCATCAGTCAAAACAGTAGAATAAAATAAGTTTATATTATAACATTCAAATTCAGGAATTTTAACAAACACGAAAAATTTACAAACAAGGCTTTTATAGCAAACGAGAAAAGAAGAGCAAATTGAACTAATTTAGCAACTACTTAGCAGAAGGTTAAAGAAGCATCGTCGCTGTTAGAGAATGAGAATGACAACAGCCAAAAAAAAAGATAGAATCATTTGCTTGCTAAATTTGTAAAAAAATGGAATGACTGTTGATCGTAGTGATTTGATAGAAACAGAGAGATTTATGAGATAGATACCTGGGAATGAATCAGAAGAGATCTAGTTTGAGGTTTCGAACTTCCGTTTTTTCTTTTATTCTTCTTTTTTTTGGGATTTTAGATTAATAAGGTGTGCTCCCAGTTCGTTAACTCGGGATCCGAGATCCGATCTTTGTATGAAACGATTCAAGAGGAGATGTAGAAGGACAGAGTTGACTTGTTCGTTATAGTCAGATTTTTATTATTAATTACTATTTTACTTTAGGAATATCACAAGATCTGATTGTTAATCAGAACGAAGGAAATTACAAGGAATCTTCATGGTTTGGAAAATTTCAGGGCTTTTCTATTGTCATGCGTAAGAAAAAGGCGTGGGGGGAAAGTAGCCGGACCCATCATGATTCTCTTTGAGATTTCACTTGGCAAATTATTGGTAGCATCTCTTCAGTGTCCACTATTTGCTAGTCTACGCCAATTTAACCATATATTTCTCCTTGAAACTACATTATTGTTGTATAAATAAAATGATTGTACGGATAAAAAATTGATTGCATATAAAATTTTTTCCATCAATTGGCACTTTTTTTTGGGAAGGATGGACAGAGTGAGAAGAGCATTCCCGAAATTTATTTTTTTCTTTTTTTTTTTGTAAATTCCAAAATTAAATTTAATAAGGATAAGAGCTGTCCCGGAATTTAAAAAATAAGAGGTTATTTGAAAATGTTTTTATTTTGTGTTTTGTGTTTTTGTTTTCAATTTTTTTGAAAATAAAAGTAAAAATATATTTGGTGAGTGTGTTGTTGTTTTCAAAAACTAAAAATAAAACACAATATTTTGAAAATTGTTGAAAACGTAAAAATAATATTTTCAAAATTTTGAAAATATTTTTGGTTCTGTTACCACACGGTTACTGCTTATCTATTTGGTTACAGTACCAATTTTAATGGTAAAATTTGCTAAATTTTGTATTTTGCTTGATTCGAAACCTTATTATTTTATATTTTAAAACTTTAATAACCTCCTTCAACAAATTCTTGTTAACAAATTTTGGTAACAAAATATCCTATTGAAAAATGTTTTCAAATTTAATAAATTGAAAATAAAACAAAAAAAACTTTTAAAAACATAAAACATAAAATATACAACAATCTCAAACGACCCCTAATCGTCTATAGATACAAAAAATAGAAAATAAATCTCATATAATTTTTGAAATCATAATTTTAAGAGAAAATTTACATAATAATAAATAAAATAATTTTTGTAATATATCAAAATTAAGAATAAAATAGCACATTATTAATTATAAATTAAATTCTATAATTTTAATAAAAATATTTAATGTTCAGTATTAATAAATTATGAAATAAAAAAAATTACGTTTCAAAATTTTTATTTGATGCCAAACATGTTTTCTATTTTTAGTTTTAAAATTGTACAACAATATTAACTCACCAAACATGTTTTCTGTTTTCAAAATTTCTAAATAAAATAAAACAAAAACAAAAACAAAATTTTCAAAAACATAAAACATAAATTTAACAACAATATCGAACAACCCCTAAACAATTGTCACCCTGCGAGGACTTATCTGTCATTAAAAAAAGTCAAACCTACTTAATTTATTATTTTTTAATAATATATTAAGAAGATTAAACGATAACATAATATATTAAAAAAATTATTAAGTTTACACCGTTTAAATTGAGTAATAAAATATTTAAATTTATTTAAATAATTTAAATTTATTCAAAAAAATAAAGTGTTAAACTTTTTTTTTCTCTTTTTAAATGAATGTGTTAAATTAGAGTAATTTTTGGATGAGTTCAAATACTTCACTTGTAGTTTAATTCAATTCAATCCTAATTTTTTGATGAAGAATTTGTTGATTTTTAATTATTTTAATCGAGATCTACGAGAAAAATGAAAAATTAAAACAGATCAGCACGCTGAAGTATAAATAACAGAACATAAATGGACAGCTGTTTTTCCATGGTAACATACAAATATTAAATCTGTTTTCTCAATAAAAGACACGAAACCCTGGGATCACTCTCTTTTTCATTACCAAAACATTTAAACCTTAGTTATAAAGAAATAAAAATAAAGTCTAAACTGGTAGAAGAATCTGCGATCTAATTAAAGAATTTTTTATACATATATAAAAAAGGTATTACTCTATTATTTGATCTAGCTTTGATCACTTCTTCCATAACTTAGGCCAAATCGTTAACCTTATAGCAAAGATTTTATATTGGTAAGGAGATACAGATTAACTTTGATAACATTCTTTTAATCCAAAAAACCGACCTCTACTGGAATCGTAGGCGAACAAATATCAGGAGTAAATAAAGTAGAGAAAATAATCAGTTGAAGAGCAAACCTGGTGTGATTTGAAACATGAGGTCCATTTCTTTCTTCCACGATTCCCATTCTCATAATTCCAGAGTGAAGGAGAATTACCCATGTTTACATAAAAAGAGAGACTTAACAAAGGAAAGGAATGATGGGTTCGGTGTTTTGGTCCCACCGCCCAAGTGATTTTGGCCGAATTGCTGCTTCAACAAGGATGCTGTTTTTTTTTCTATTCTTTCTGGTAACGCCCCACACGGCAAGAGCACTTGACGTCTGGGTTTTTATTTTTAGGTAGACATAAAAGATGAACCTTTTGTCACAATACGACGTCACTTAGAAGGAAGCTGCTTATTCGGCTTTAAGAGAAGAAGAAAAAAAGAAAGAAAGAAGCTGCTTATGATCTAAGTGATGGTGGTCGTGTCACCAAAATCCATGTGTGTAACTATCCGCCTGCCACGTGTCAAACCAAGAACAAACCACGTGGCTGATTTCGCGACAGAGTTGCTACGCGACACAGTTGCTTCTTGAACGACAGAGTGTTCGGGACGATAGGCACTCTGTCGCCTGGGATGTGTGCCGCACGGTAGGCGCGACAGACTCCATCGCCTCTATTGCGACATAGGTCTCCTGCATTGCCCTCGCGGCAAAGGTCTCCCGCACAGCCTACGGCATAGTCTCCCGCACAGCCTGCGGCAAAGGTCTCCCGCACAGCCCGCGGTAAAGGTCTCCCACATTGCCCTCGCGGCAAAGGTCTCCCGCACAGCCTGCGGCATAGGTCTCCTGCACAGACTGCAGTAGACTCTCCCGCACAGCCTGCGGCATAGTCTCCCGCACAGACTGCAGTAGAGGTCTCCCGCAAGCTGCTTGACCCGAAGCGCGACAGAGTGCTTTATGACTCTGTCGCGGCCCAGACACGCGCCTGGGCCTCAGCTCGAACCGACTTGAAGAAACCTATATATACCAGGTGAGCTCTCTGAAAAGAGGATCCGAAACAAAAGGACCAAAAAGAAAGGAAAAGCCTTAAACCCTCTGATTTAAGTAATACATTCTCTTCTTCATACATTCACAACTCCGATTACTTACTTAATCATCGGAGTGCGCGTGCAGGGACAAATCCCTGCCCCCTCTGATTCCTGTTGTTTTTGCAGGATATACGAAGAACACGTGGAACAAATTGCATCGACGTCACCCTTTTGTCGTTAGTGCAACCAGACTACATGAAAGGTACATTCTTGTTGCTGTCAGTTAGGCAACATCAATTGGCGCCGACTGTGGGAATTCTGACAAAAAGTCAGGTTCTCTATCAAAATGGTGAGAACACGCTCTACAGCAGAGTTGACAGGAAGGCAGAATTCTGTAAGTCCCCCCGTCGGACCAGAGCAGAGGCGAAGACGTAGTGAAAGGGGTGACAGAGAAGCCTTGGTTTCTCTAAAAGAATTTGAGACCCTGAAGCGCAAAAATGAAGAGACCACGACAGCGTTGAAAGCTATGGTGAGCTTCTTCAGAGACGCTCTCCCCCAATTCAGCTTGCCCCATGAAGTGCAGCAGTTAGTGGGGGAGAGCACGCCTAGGCAGACCTACGAGAGAGGTCAGCCCTCCATCCTGGTAAACGCTGGACAAGAGGCAGGAACACGAAATAATGCCACTGTAGATCCAGCAAGGCAGAGGTCTCCCCCAGCGGATAGGCGGCAGAGCTCAACCGCGGACCTTAGGCGACAGAGTTCGCCCACAGCACCTATGCGGCAGGGCTCACCCGCAGACCTCGTGCAGCAGAGGTCTCCCCCAGCAGATAGACCGCGGAGCTCGCCCACAGCTCGACGGCGGCAGTGTTCACCACTGGCCGATAGGCGACAGAGCCCACCAAATGTGCGGCAGAGCTCGCCCACGGCTCAATGGCGGCAGAGCTCACCCGCAGACTTCAGGCGACAGTGTTCTCTTGCGGAACTCGTGCGGCGGAGCTCTCCCGGGGACTACATGCGGCAGAGTTATCCCGCAACATATATGCGACGGTGCTCTCCCGCCGCTGATAGGCGGCAAAGTTCTCCTCTGCCCGGTAGGCGGCAGACTTCTCCTCTAGCCGATAGGTGGCAGAGTTCCCCCACATGCCGCAGCTCATCTCCCGTGGAGTTGGAACATGGTTTAAGAGAATGTAGGGCTGGGGAGCGACGGAGAGAGAGAGGCCAAGACCCACGAGAAGGTCTCGAAATCTCAAGTCCCGGAATGGGAGGTGCTGGAAGGGGTGCTTATCAGTCGGACTCTTCTAGACCCGAAGGGACAAGGCCATGCTCAGCTCGAGGGTCGGAGGACGTGGAGAAGGTCGTCCAAAGGATCCTCGAGAAGAAAAAACCGGTGTCTCCAGATGACGGCCAAAGGAGGAGGATCCCATTCAGCCTGGAGATCATGAACAAACCTTTGCCAAAGAAGTTCAAAATGCCTTCCATGGCCACTTACACCGGCAAAGCAGACCCCTATGACCACATACAGAGTTACAAGTCCCTCATGCTGTTGCATGGGTGGGAGGACGAAATTATGTGCAGGGCTTTTTCCCTCACATTGTCCGGGTACGCTCTAAAGTGGTTCAACGAGTTGAGCGAAGGTTCAGTCTCCTCTTTTGACGAGTTGAGAAATGAATTCCTCAAAGTCTTCATGATCCACAGCCAGAGGAAGAAAGATGCTACCTACCTACTCACGCTTAAACAAGGGAATAAAGAACCCTTGAAAAGCTTTGTAGACCGCTTCTGAGATGCAACCTTGGAAGTGGAAGATCTACCGGTAGGCATAGCCTTGGCTGCAATGCTGCAAGGGACGAGCTCCGAAAAGCTACAAGAATCCCTCTCTCTCGATCAACCGATGACAATTTTCAACCTCTTTGCCAGGGCCAACAAGTATGTAGCTCAAGAAGAAGTGATGAAAATGATACAGTCCAGGGAGGCAAAGGAAGGAAAGAAAAGAGAGAGAGATGCACCCGAGAGAAGCTCTCCAAGATCCGTGAGAGTAGACAAAGCCCCTAGGCTCAGGTATGAAGGCTATACCAGGTTGAACGAGCCTCGTACTGCGATACTGGCAGCTATCGAAGGGGCAGGATTATTGGAATTCCCCAAGAAGAAAATTGGAGATGTAGGACGAAACCCCGAAGCCTACTGTGAATTCCATTGTGCTCACGGTCACCCAACAGAGAGGTGCAGAGATTTAATGGACCAGTTGGAAAGACTGGCCAGAGAGGGGAAGATCAACCGCTTCTTGTGGAGAAGCGAGAGACCCCGTTATCGTCCGCGTGACCAAAGGAATGATCGCCCGCGGACTGGGCCAAACGATGGTAACAGAAGGAATAGGCCCAGAAATGAAGTAATCAGGCCCATCCCCCGAGTCAATCCGCCAAACAACGAACCTACAGCTCCCGCAATAAATGTTATTGCAGGTGGGGAATCAATAACGGGAAGCTCCTCTACTTCCCGCAAAAGTTACGCTAAGCAAGCGTATCAGGTTAACGTTGTGATGGAAGAACAGGCGGATGAAGAACCCATCATGTTCACTCCGGCCAACAAAGGTGATATTGTCATGCCCCATGACGACCCCATGGTGATATCCACTGTAGTGGCCAAACACCCGGTGAGCAGGGTTCTGATCGATAACGGGAGCTCAGTAAACCTAATCTATTGGAACTGCTTCGAAAAAATGAGCATATCCGAAGATAGACTAAAGCCGTTATGACGCCACTATACGGATTCACGGGCGAACGAGTGAAAGTTGCCGGGTCCGTAGAGTTGCCTCTGACTCTCGGAGAGCACCCGAAGAACGTGACCCGGCAAGTGTTGTTCATGGTGGTCAGGTCAACCTCCGCTGCCTACAACATGATTTTGGGCAGACCTGTGCTGAATGACATGAGGGCGATGATATCCTCTTGCTATCTATTGATGAAATTTCTCACTCCCAACGGAGTCGGGCAAGTACGAGGAAACCAAAGGAGTGCCCGTACTTGTTATCTCGCTTCCACTGCCAACAAGGTAGCACAGAGGAAAGAAACCTTGTGTATCGACGATCCGCCCAAGCCTCAGCCTGTAGAGGAAACCGAGGCCATTGAACTAACAGAAGGGGATGAGGGAAAAAAGGCATTCATAGGGACTCAACTGGGCGAACAACTAAAGAATGAGATAGTCGAGTGCCTGAGAAAAAACTCGGATGTCTTCGCCTGGAGTCCGACGGACATGCCCGGAATCAGTCCCGAAGTGATCTGCCATGAGCTTAATGTCATACCCGGGCACAGACCCGTCAAACAGAAGAAGAGGAGTTTCACCCCGGAACGACAAAAAGCAATCACTGAAAAAGTGAATAAACTCCTAGGCGCCGGATTCATCCGAGAGGTCTACTACCCTGAGTGGTTGGCCAACGTAGTGATGGTAAAGAAATCTAGCGGGAAGTGGCGAATGTGTGTGGATTTCACCGACCTGAACAAAGCCTGCCCTAAAGATTCTTACCCCCTACCTCGGATAGACAGACTAGTAGACGAAACATCCGGCTACGAATTCCTCAGTTTCTTGGATGCATTCTCCGGGTATCACCAAATCATGCTTCACCCAGAAGACGAAGAAAAGACTTCCTTTATAACCGACGACGGAACCTATTGCTATCGGGTAATGCCGTTCGGTCTAAAGAACGCGGGAGCCACCTATCAACGAATGGTGAGCAAAGTGTTCAAGGATCTTCTGAAAAATACCATGGAAGCCTACGTGGACGATATGATAATCAAGAGCCGCGTAGGAGAGTCTTATACTGATCAAATGTCCAGGGTATTCGAAGTATTGAGGAGATTCAACATGAAGCTAAACCCTGAAAAGTGCTCATTCGGGGTAAGATCAGGGAAGTTCTTAGGCTTCATGATCACTAACAGGGGCATTGAGGTAAATCCTGAGAAGGTACAGGCGGTCATTGACATGAAACCCCCAACCACCGTAAGAGAGGTCCAGAGATTGACAGGCAGGATAGTAGCTCTGAATCGCTTCTTGTCAAAATCAGCAGAAAGGAGCCTGCCGTTCTTCAAAACTCTACGGGGGGGAAAGAACTTCGAATTGACGGAAGATTGTCAAAAAGCCTTTGAAGACCTCAAGGAATACTTGAAACAGTTGCCTTTATTAACAAGGCCCCTGGAAGGAGAACAACTCTATATGTATTTGGGAGTCGGTGATTTCGCCGTCAGTGCGGTGCTACTGAAGAAAGATGAAATGGTGCACCGTCCCATCTACTACGTGAGTAAAGTGTTATTGGATCCAGAGACCCGCTATCCGCTGGCCGAAAAGCTAGCATTAGCCCTTTTGATGGCCTCGCGAAAGTTGCGCCCGTATTTCCAAGCACACCCTATCACCGTCTTGACAGATCAACCGTTAAGACAGATCCTTCAGAAACCTGAACACTCAGGAAGGTTAGTGAAATGGGCAGTGGAGCTTGGGGGATACGAAATCACATTCCAACCACGGCAGGCTATCAAAGGTCAAGCTCTGGCCGACTTCATCGTAGAATGCACTATCCCAAGCGACAGCAGTAAAGGGGAGGCTCACCCATGGTTGCTGCATGTCGACGAGGCATCAAGTGCCAACGGAAGTGGAGCGGGTATAGTCCTGGTATCACCCGAAGGAAAATCCCTTGAATACTCCCTACGGTTCGGATTCCCCAGTTCGAACAACATAGCGGAGTATGAAGCTCTGATAGCAGGGATGATGTTAGCGAAGAAACTACAGGTTCACCACTTGATAGCACACAGTAATTCTCAATTGGTGGTGAACCAATTCAGCGGAGAGTACGAGGTACGGGAACCGATGCTGGTCCCTTACTTGAAGAAAATCCAACTTCTGGCCCAGACTTTCAAAAGCTTTCAGCTGATACAAATCAACCGGTCCGAAAACACACATGCTGATGCATTGTCTAAGTTAGCCTCTTCCACCGAAACATGAGGAAGGATAGTGAAGGTGGAGAGGCTCGAACGACCTAGTATTGAAGAGGTCGAAGTGTGTGACATTCAAGTGGGAGAGGACTGGAGATCCCCATACAAACAGTATCTCACCGAAGGAACACTCCCCCAAGATAAGGACGAGGCTCGTCACTTAAAAATACAAGGGGCGAAGTTCACACTCATCAATGGAGAACTGTACAAAAGGGGATATTCGTCACCCTTATTGAAATGTCTGGGACCGGAACAAGCAAGCTACGCTTTAACCGAAGTGCATTAAAGAATTTGCGACGAACACTTAGGAGCTAGAGCTCTTGCTACTAAAGTACTGCGATCGGGATTCTACTGGCCAACGTTGAAGAAAGATGCGATGGACCAAACCCGCAGGTGTGACAAATGCCAAAGGTTTGCGCCTATCACAACAGCCCCAGTGACTCCCTCTCAAGGCACAGTACAGCCAATTCCTTTTGCACAATGGGGATTGGACATTCTTGGACCTTTCCCATTGGCCACGGGTTAAAGAAAGTTCCTATTAGTGGCTACCGATTACTTTACAAAGTGGATTGAAGCAAAGCCTTTAGCCACAATCACGGAAAAGAAAGTGGAGGCAATGGTGTGGAAAGACATTATCTGTCGATTCGGAATTCCCCACATCTTAAATGCCGACCATGGAAAGCAATTTGATTGCAACGCCTTTCGTGAATTTTGTAAGAGCCTCAACATTCAGCTAAGGATCTCCTCAGTGTCATATCCTCAAGCTAATGGACAGGCCGAAGTCAGTAATCGAACTATCCTTCATGGGCTGAAGACCAGGCTAGACAAAGCAAAAGGGGCATGGGTGGACGAATTGCCTAGTGTTTTATGGGCATATCGTACCACCAGTCGTGTGTCGACTAAAGAAACGCCATTCAGCCTTGTATACGGCGCAGAAGCACTGATCCCCGTGGAAATTGAAGCGTTATCACCAAGAGTGATACCCTTAGTAGAGGAAGAAAATTCACAAGCTCTAAGGGAAGGCTTGGACCTACTCGACGAACATAGAGAAACCGCGGCTATTCGATTGGCATCCTATCATCAGAGGGTGGCCAACTACTACAATAGCCGGGTGAGAGATAGGCCAATGTCTGAGGGAGATCTAGTGCTTAGAAAGTCGCAGATCACAAATGCCCTGAAGGAGGATGGGAAGTTCAGAGCCAACTGGGAAGGTCCCTACAGAATCAGATACAAGATTGGACCTAACACCTGTGTCCTGGAAACTCTACAAGGGAAGAAGATAGGGAAAACGTGGAATTCAAATCACCTAAAGCTGTATTTGAATTAAGCACCATATTTTCTTTCCCAAACAGTATTATCATTTACTTGTATTATCACAAGATACTGTTATTTACACACTATGCAGATTGTTCTTTTATCATACATCTGCGACTTTTGTATATCTAAATCTTGTGACAGGATACAAAAGAGCCGTAAGAGCCTGAGGCGCTATGCGTCACTGTGGCCAGGCGTAGTTCAGACGAGCCGTAAGAGCCTGAGGCGCTATGCGTCACTGTGGCCAGGCGTGTACAATCAACCGAGCCGTAAGAGCCTGAGGCGCTATACGTCACTGAGGCCAGGCGTAGTTCAGATGAGCCGTAAGAGCCTGAGGCGCTATGCGTCACTGTGGCCAGGCGTAGTTCAACCGAGCCGTAAGAGCCTGAGGCGCTATGCGTCACTGTGGCCAGGCATAGTTTAGACGAGCCGTAAGAGCCTGAGGCGCTATACGTCACTGTGGCCAGGCGTAGTTCAGAAGAGCCGTAAGAGCCTGAGGCGCTATGCGTCACTGTGGCCAGGCGTAGTTCAGACGAGCCGTAAGAGCCTGAGGCGTTATGCGTCACTGTGGCCAGGCGTAGTTCAGACGAGCCGTAAGAGCCTGAGGCGCTATGCGTCACTGTGGCCAAGCGTAGTTCAGACGAGCCGTAAGAGCCTGAGGCGCTATGCGTCACTGTGGCCAGGCGTAGTTCAGACGAGCCGTAAGAGCCTGAGGCGCTATGCGTCACTGTGGCCAGGCGCGTACAATTAATCAAGCCGTAAGAGCCGGAGGCGCTATGCGTCACTGTGGCCAGGCGATAAAAATATCGAGGCTATAAAAACTAAAGACGCATACACGTCACAGTAATCAAGCCTTAAACAATTATACGTTCACACAAAAAATTCTTTCTGAAAGTATACCTTTCTATCAAGAATTGGGGAGCATGCACGAATACATTCAAATGAATACATTCAAGTAAAATAAACAAACAGATAAAGAATGATAAATGATAAATAGAGAAGTAGTGCAATACAAAGCATGAACAAAAATCTCAATTTCATTTCATTCAAAAGTCATTACAAACAGATCTTTAACAGATCTTTACGATTACATTCAACAAAATTACAAAGTTAGAATAAAAAATAACAAAGTACTTGAAAAGAAATACAAAAAACAAAAATAGCTATCTACTCTTCGGGAGGAAGCTGGGGATCAGCTGCAGACGGACCATCACTTCCCAAGGACTGCTGACCCTCCTCGCCGTCTAAATCAATAAGAGCCTCGATAGGCTCGGGAGCACCGTTCAAATCCATGGGCTCCCAAGGACCTGTGAGGTTGGCGAGGTTATCTTGGGCGGTCCTCTCGAATAACTCGTCTGCAGGTTCGGCTTCAGGCTCATATTTAGTCCAGTCGGGGGCCTCAAATAGCATCGCCTCGTTGGTGTACTGGAGCTCGGGGAATTCCTCTCCTTCCCTATGTGCTTCTAACCAAGACCGGGCCAGGTAGAACCCGTACTTCACATAGGGGTTTGAGAAATCCTCCTTCCGCCTCAAGCAATCCTTAGAAAGGCGGTACTCCTTCACGGCCTCGGCCCGTATGCTATTGATCTCCAATTGGGTCAGCGTAGGAGCTGCCTGACTTTCCAACTCGGCAACGCGCTGCTCGAGCTCCTGATTCCGAGCAAGCAGAGACCCGTAGTTGGATTGCATACGGTCTAGCTCAGAATGGGCCTCCTGCAGATCCTCTTGAAATTTGCTAGACCGGGCCGTCTCCACAGTGAGATCCCCCTTTGCATGATTCAGGTCCTGATGAACCTTTGTGAGCTGCTCCTCCAAGCTTCGAACTAAATCCGGAAGTTTGGACAAGTTGTTGACGGTGTTCTGTAACTCCATAACTTAGTCCTTTAACTCCCGAATTTCCCTATCGGCACGCTCCCGATAAGCCCGGTGCTGGGCATTGTTGGCTACAGTTCGTTGAGCCAGCTGCAAAGAAATGCAAAAAGTTAAATTCAAAGAATGTGGCAAAAAGGAGTCAAACGAAGAGGAGTATGAAACTTACCCTTAATGCCTCCGTGTCGGCTAAGTCCTCCCCCTCCGGATAATTCCGGAATATCCTCGCCTCGTCCTGAGGAAGGATAGTGGACCAGCTTAACCGGGAGGCCACCCCGGGAGTGTCCAAAATGTCGTTGTCACGAACCCCGGGGTAGACTCGGAACTCGTGGCCCCTCATAATGTTTCCCCCGTCCACGGGGTAGGACCTCTCGTCAGCAGAACCTATCCTCGGCAGTATTGGCCTGCTTCCAATCGAACCTTCGATGTACAAGCGCCTTCGATTCTTCCGCTGCGACAGAATGATATTGCATTCCGCACGCTCCTCGGAGCGTGATCGCCCGGATGACCCGAAAGCCCCCCGTGAAGATGAGACAACTCTCCCCCTATCCCGAGAGAGATCCCTCTGCTCCGAAGGAGGGGGAGGCATCGCCTGCCTAGAAACAGGAGGGGTCCGAGCACGAGGTGGCTGAGAGGGGACCGGTGCCTCACTTGGAACATCGTCGGCCAAATGACGCCTCTTCCTGGTAGGAGCGCTGGAAGGACCAGCCTCAGAGACCTGGCGACCCAACGATCGTCGGAAATGACTCATATCTGCAAAAAAGAAAGAAAATACATCAATGGTCAAAAATTGATCAGAAACGATAAGCAACGGGAAGCAATGAAAGGTTACCTTCAGGAGAGTCTAAATGCTCCTGAAGGGACTCGATATTTATCGCGTCGTCATCCGGGAGCACCATGAAAGTGGAGCCGAACCCTTCCCAACCAGTCAGATCGGCTAAGGGTTCGCTGCCAGAACTTGATTCTACGTTGGTGCTCCCTATATCCTCTTGTGGCCTAGGTGCTTCAGGATTTAACTCGGGAGAAACCGAAGGCAGAGGATCTGACGAAGGAACAGAGGGTCCGGCAACAGGGACCGGACCCACACCCCAGCCAGCTAATATCAAATTTTCATTTGATATAAGGGTGTCGAGGCTAAGGGGATGAGGGACTAGCAGTTTGTTGACGTCAGAAGACAACTGCTCCCTAAGTGTGGCAACCCGGGGACCCTTGGGGATTTCACGCCTATTCTCCCAACGAGTGGGGAAATCCAGGCCCTCGGGCACTTCCACGACCAGCCATTCCGTCTCGAAATCATGAAGCTTGTTAGCCGGTTTTTCGAATAATCGGTTCTCAAAACCGGGCTGGTACACCCGCTGAAGCGAGTAAGGCACTAAGCCGGGGCTCCCTCGAAGCTTAAAGAATACTTCTAAAAGAGGAAGGGACGGAGGGACGCCCCTTAAATGGCAGTGCACGGTGAATGCTACCAATTGCATCCATGCATGAGGATGCAGTTGTCCCGGGGATACCCGGTATGTCCTAAGGAAGGAAGCCCCGAAGTCGGACAATGGGAAGCGGAGTCCTAACTCCAAAGCTGCCCTAAAAACGACAGCCCCGTCGAACACACGACGTATGTCGCTCTCCTGAGGGGTTGGGAGCCTATAAGAGTATCCCTCGGGTAAAGGAAATCGGGATTCTAGGTCTTGGACGTCGACTTCCTTTAAAGTCGACTTAACGCCTAGATCAATTTGTTTTCCTACACCATGGCCAGCCATTTTAGGAGTCCGCAAATCAAAAGAGTGGGACTACGGACTATAAAATTACCTAAAATGAAGAAAAGGAGGAACTGGCGACAGAGTATGAAGAAGCTGCGGCACTGTTGCGACACAGTGATGTGTACGCGACAGAGTTGCGACAGAGTACGGTGGAGTTGCGGCAGAGTTGCGAGAGAGTGTCCAGAGAAAATTGCGGCTGAATGTCTTTTTGCGGGAGAACTCAATAGCGACAAGGACAGCAGGGGCCCAGTATATATAGCGGCTCGCCTGCGTCGACACACGCGCGGAGATCCGACCCGACCCGAGAAAAGTCCAGACCCAGATACTCTTTCGCAGGAAAGATTCCTACCAAAGAGTGGGGAGCAATTGATGGTGGTCGTGTCACCAGAATCCACGTGTGCAACTATCCGCCTGCCACGTGTCAAACCAAGAACAAACCACGTGGCTGATTTCGCGACAGAGTTGCTACGCGACACAGTTGCTTGTTGAACGACAGAGTGTTCGGGACGATAGGCACTCTGTCGCCTGGGATGTGTGCCGCACGGTAGGCGCGACAGACTCCATCGCCTCTATTGCGACATAGGTCTCCCGCATTGCCCTCGCGGCAAAGGTCTCCCGCACAGCCTGCGGCATAGTCTCCCGCACAGCCTATGGCAAAGGTATCCCGCACAGCCCGCGGTAAAGGTCTCCCGCATTGCCCTCGCGGCAAAGGTCTCCCACACAGCCTGCGGCATAGTCTCCCGCACAGACTGCGGTAGAGGTCTCCCGCATAGCCTGCGGCATAGGTCTCCTGCACAGACTTCGGTAGAGGTCTCCCGCACAGCCTGCGGCATAGTCTCCCGCACAGACTGCGGTAGAGGTCTCCCGCAAGCTGCTTGACCCGAAGCGCGACAGAGTACTTTATGACTCTGTCGCGGCCCAGACACGCGCCTGGGCCTCAGCTCGAACCGACTTGAAGAAACCTATATATACCAGGTGAGCTCTCTGAAAAGAGGATCCGAAACAAAAGGACCAAAAAGAAGGGAAAAGCCTTAAACCCTCTGATTTAAGCAATACATTCTCTTCTTCATACATTCACAACTCCGATTACTTACTTAATCATCGGAGTGCGCGTGCAGGGACAAATCCCTGCCCCCTCTGATTCCTGTTGTTTTTGCAGGATATACGAAGAACACGTGGAACAAATTGCATCGACGTCACCCTTTTATCGTTAGTGCAACCAGACTACATGAAAGGTACATTCTTGTTGCTGTCAGTTAGGCAACATCACTAAGGAAAGAAAATAAGGGAAAAATAAATAAATAAATAAATCAATAAATAAAATAATGGCAAACTAACGACTGCTAGTTTCAGAATTCATGCCCAAAATCTTTCTTTAGTTCTTTTTGTATTTTAAGTCTACCCTTCTTTTTTTTTTTTTTGTTCATCTTTGGAGTTTGAAGCGTGGCAAAAGCATCAATTAAGTAAATTAATTGCTGCAAATTCTTTTCCATAATTGGATGCAGAGAGACAGATAGAAGAGTTATTTATTTTAATAGGGCGGGCAGTTAGGCGAGAAATCTGCCGCACTACAATACTACATGATTCCAATTAGTACACGATATGCTACGCTTTCCTGGTTAAGACGCAGTCGCAGACCTAACGTAACAAGTTAAAGGAGCTTCAAACTTCGTTCAAAAATACTAACGAATTCATCCATCTGATTCTTGTCTAAGACTAAACCCACCTCAATTCCACCTTGCTCGTCCCTGAAGTCTGTTAGAGATATTGCTCCATCATAATCGTTGTGCGTCATCTCAACCTTACAAGGCCTTCCCCACCCAAAATCCGTATCATACACATAAAATTTTGGCGACCCAGCAACTGTAGTAAGACGCCCTGATATAAATCGTTCCATAACAGTCGGTAGCCAATGCTCTGCACCTCTCAAACCACTTCTCTCCATTTCTTTAATTTTGCATCCGATGGCTCTCGCAACCAAAGCAATTCCGTTTTCTCCTATTAGATCACTTTTCTTTACATCAACTAAACCCGGTTTTAAACAATTCCCAAAGTATGTTTTTGGTACCGGAAAATCCAAGCGATCCCGGCAATCAAACGGGAAAAGGAAGTGGTAAAATTTATCATTGTCACCATCATCATGTGATAAATTATTAAAAGCACTCTCTTTTAATTTAATCAAACATACCCATGTGAAGGCACATGTTACCACAAAAGTCGAGATGTGCAATTGCCCTGAATCACCACCGTCCCTGCACTGAGCTGTGGCCAAATGCTTTAGTCTCTCGGCATGGGCTCGACCCAACACAAATGTGGCCCGAACCTTGTTTGCTGCTACATCGTGGGTTGGACTTGGGGACGATGAATTCTCACCACAGGACGATATCCAATGCCAATATTCCTTCAATCGAACCGACTCTAAGCCATCGGGATCCTTGATCACATCCTTGTTAATCAAAGGAAGTGAATTTTCAAGACAGGTCAAGTTACCACCCGACCTACAAGCAAGCGCCCAAGACGTCATGAAATGCATGAATGACTTGCCATCACCAACCACGTGGCAATAAGTTGTTCCGATGCACATGCCAGAGTTGGGAAATAAAGTGACTTGAAAGGCTATGATGGGGAGCACACGAGTGCCATCTTCAGTTAACCTCGCCGGTGGCAGCTGAGGTACAAACGAGTGTAACAATTTAACACATCGCGGATAATTGGCTACGACATGGTTGAAATCTGCAGCGGATTCAGCAACCGTGAAGTTGATAAAGTCACCCTCCATGTAATGGATGTAAGGCTTGCGTGGAGGTTGAGGGCACATGATATTAGCGGCGTATGGGAAAAAACGCTGGAAAGTTAGGGAGAGGGAGCGTTTTAGCTGTGGAAGAGTGGTTTCCATGAAATGCAAAGTAGGGTGAGGGAATTCATAGAAGAAAAGGCGTTGAATATGAGCACACTGAAACCATTGCATATCAAAAGAAACGAGAGGGAGAGAAGTTGTGGGAACTGAGCCCGAAGGAGGCGAAACATGAAAGCTCTCAAGAATCCTAACCGAGCTAGTTTGAGCCATCTAGGATAAGATACAAAAATTTTGCAATACTCAAGTTCACAGATCAATATAGAGCAAGGGCGAGCTAAAGATATAAATATTATGGCGTGGTCCTGTGAATCAGGCGAAGCACATGATCGATCAGCCACAGATAGTTAATTGGTTTCAGAAACATTATTTAATGCTCTTGATTTAAAAAAAAAAAAAATCTGCCATTATAATCAATTTTACGGGACACGATGAACACTTCTCTGTAAAATTGGTGATGGTATATTTTATAATAAAATTACATGGCAAAGTTCAATGAACAAGATAAGATAAGAGGGAATAGAAATATAATAATCTTATATTTATACGATGTGTAGTATGGGATGATTTTTTAATGGATAAAATTTATCTTTCTTTAATTCATTATTATATTAATTTTCAAAACGAAGGATCTGTGGCTATCACGTCTCCTCCTTGATTTCCCCCCTTGCATTATTTTTTTCACTAAAACTTGTTTTATGAATTTTTTTTACACAAGGTATACAACTCCTTTGCATTTTTTCTCTCCACCTTTTGACTTTTGTTTTTTTGATTCCACATAATTCAATCACTCACATCTCTTTCTCAGTTCCTCCTCAACTTTCCAATTTTTGTCCTGATAATCCTAGGTGCTAGTTCAGAATTATTGACATTATCAAAATTATCGACATTATTTTGCTTGTAAAAAACATTTAGATTAATTATGGTTTAATGATATTTAATTTAAAATCGATTCACGAATTCAAGAAGCCTAATTCCTAATAAGTCCAAATTTATTTTTTATTTTTTATCTCCTTTTACTTTTATTTCTATGTTGCTTTCCTTACCAAAGGAATCAGCCACCTCACATATACAATATTTAATTTCACCCTTATCTTTAGCTGCTTCCAGTGCCTCCCAACTCATCCAATCCAATCCAATCTGACTTCTTCTAAACTTCAACCTCTCGAAATCATTCCATATGTTTTTATCTAAAACCTTCAAAACTTCTAATTCATTATCTCTACCAACCCTATACTGTACTAATTCTCCCCCAAATGGTAACTCTATTATGTACTGAGAATAGCCTTCAGCATTTCTTTCTTTGCCTTTGGTTTTCCAATCATACTCCAAATTATTAGCATTTAAATAATCATTGCTCAACCCCTGTTCAATGTTCAAATTCAAAATACTCCCAACATCATTCTTACCCAAGAAATCTGAAGTATTTACACCTATATCTTTCTCATTCTTATCAAAATTAATATCTCCATGAACTACTTCAATCAAAATAGACTTTTGTAAACACATCATTTTATCCGAAATCTTAATAAGTTAAATTACATATCAAGCTTAATTAGGATTAATTTAATTAACGTTAATTTACTTGGATTAATTTAAGGATTATTACTTGACATGGATATTTTTACTCTATAAACAGGATTTAGATGATAATTCATACTCTCATTTTAATTATTTTTTATTTTTTAATATTTTATTAAAGGTATGTATCATCATCTAAACCTTTCTGTGGAGTTTAAAAATTCTATTAATAGTGTATTGGATAAAAATCTTTACTTGAATTAGGATTAATTTAATTGGTTTAATGAGATGAGATTAATTTAAATTGATTTATGACTTATTAGAATAATTGTAGAATTAGGATAATTAGATATAATATGTGGGTAAATAGATTAATTTTAATATTGATAATATAATTGTTAGGATTAGGATAACTTCATTAACATTATTTGATTAAGAGTTAATATAGGGATAGAATTAATTTTAAGATAAGTGAAATATGACTAAAGTCTTTGGATTAAAAAATAAAAATTAAATTTCAGATTATTATGATTAATTTAGAATTTATTTAATAAGGATAGTTTAGGCTTAATTTAAATTAGATTTGGATTATGTTAGAATTATTTAGGCTAGATTATGAGTATTTCAATTTGGCTTAAGTTAAAATAATTTAAATAGAGTAGGATATAAGACAAAAAATTAAAAAAATTAAAATTAAAAAATATAAAAATAAATAGGACAATGAAAGATTGTATATTATCTGATCGCTTGTTTAAAATATTGAAGAAAATTGAAAAATTAAATCTGAAGATAAAGATTGGAAAACAAAATCGAGGATGAAAACCAAAGGTTTATAAATTCAATCAAAGGGGTGCTTCATATTCTTGATTGGGCATTCTGTGCATCACCGCCGAGAACCCACCAGCCACCATCATCATTCCTTGCTCAACCACCCTGTTCACTCCTTCTGCACTGCTCCTGCTTCAAAGTGTCTTTGACAAAGAGATATTCCTTTACTGGTACGAGCTACTTCAAGGCCCAAAAAATATTTTAAAACTCCAAGATCTTTTAGCTTGAATCGAGCATCTAAAATGGTTTTAAGTTCTATCACTTGAGCTTCGTCATTGGATGCTATGACAATATCATCCATGTATAGTAATAACACAAGAAAAGTGCTACCATGTATTCTAGTGAACAAGGAGTTATCGACAACAGATTGCTTGAAACCAATATCAGCCAAAGCACTAGAAAATTTGGAAAACCATTGTCTCGATGCCTGCTTCAACCCATACAACAACTTATGCAATCTGCAAACAGGATTGACAGGTAGTGGCTCCCTCTCACGGTGATAACCTGGAGGCAAGGACATATATACTTCTTCCTCAAGATCACCATGGAGAAAGACATTATTAACATCAAGCTGACAAAGTGTCCAGCCATGAATAGTAGCCAAAGCAAGAATGGTTTTCACAGTATTTAGTTTTGCTACTGGAGAAAATGTGTCCAAAAAATCAACTCCTTCTTGCTGTGTATACCCTTTAGCAACTAGGCGAGCTTTGTGTCTTTCAAGAGTGCCATCTGCATGAAATTTGAGCTTGTACACCCATTTACATCCAACAGAGTGTTTCCCTTCAGGCAAAAAAATTACAGTCCAAGTGTTATTATGTTCTAGAGCTTGAAGCTCAACTTGCATAGCATGTCTCCATTCTGGTATAAGGGCAGCTTCAGAATATGAAGTGGGCTCAGTTTATGAAGAGATTGAACAAATAAAAGCATGATGAGAAGGAGAAATCTTACAATAGGAAAGTACACGTGATAAGGGATGAGAAGTGGTGCAAGAAACAGAATTGGTTGAATAACAAAGATAATCGTTAAGGTAAGCGGGGGGTCGAGTTTCTCTAATTGGTCGAGAAGATGGAGATGAGGGTGTAAGAATGGAAGTAGACTGGTCACAAGTATGAGAAGAAGTAGCAGAAGGTGATTGGAAAGGTAAAACTGAAGGAGAAAATATAGAAGAAGGGTTAACAGGAGGTTTCAATTTGAAAGGAAATATTTGTTCATGAAAGATTACATCTCGGGAAATATAAGTAGTATTGGTAAACAGGTCTAAAAGCTTGTAGCCTTTTTAACCAGGTGGGTATCCAAGAAAAATGGCTAGGAGTGCTCGAGGTGAGAACTTGGTTCTAGATTTTGGAAGGGTAGAGGCATAACATAAGCAACCAAATGATCTAAGGTGAGAATAGGAAAGATGTTTATTCCATAAAAGTTCAAAAGGAGTTTTATTTGACAAAACAGAAGATGGGGTTCGGTTGATCAAGTAAACAGAAGTTGACACATAATCAACCTAATATGCTAAAGGAACATTAGATTAGAAATGTAATGGTCGTGCAACATTGAGTATATGCTGGTGTTTTCTTTCAACTACTGAATTTTGCTGAGGTCTATCAACACATGAGTGATGAGAAATAATACCTTTAGCATGAAAAAACTCAGTGAATGCAAGTTCGAGTGCATTGTCAGATCTTACAACTTTAATAGATTGATGGAATTGATTAAGAACAAATGTATAGAACTTTGGAAACACTGTAAGGACATCAGATTTATTTTTCAAGAAATATACCCAAGTAAAGCGTGTACTGTCATCAACAAGTGTAAGAAAGTATCTATATCCTTCAACAGAAACATGATTAAAGGGTCCCCAAATATCCATATGTATTATGTCAAAAGAAGATTTAGACAGATGATTAAGAGAAGGAAAAGAAAGTCTATGTTGTTTAGCTAAGGGACACACTGAACAGGATGGATTAGAAATTGTGCTTATATTCAAGTTAGATTTTAATAGTTGTAATGTTTCATGAGAGGGGTGACCTAAACGGTAATGCCAAATTTCACTGGAATGTGAAATGACATTATTACAAACAGGTGGTATACTAATAGAGACTTGTAATGGATGTTGTAAATCTAAGACATACAGGTTTCCAATCCTCCTACCCATCCCAATCTTCTTGACCTGAGAAAAATCCTGAATCACACAATAGGTGAAAAAGAAAATAACGGAACAATTAATTTGCTGTGTAAAAGCACTGACAGATAACAAATTAAAATGAAAGCTGGGCACAAAGAGAACATTATGAAGTGTGAGATCAGGAAGCAAGTCAATGGATCTGATACTAACAATTGGAGCAGACTGACCATTAGGGAGTATGACATGTGACTTAAACACAGGCTTAGAATTAATAATCATTTCAGGAAAACAACAAACATGATGTGTTACACCCGTATCAAGCACCCATGAAGTAGAAGGAAAATTTGAGGGACGAGCAGAGGTAGATAAGGAAAATTTACCATGAAAACTGGCAATAGTGGTATTAGAAGTGGAACCGAAAGCTGGAGCTGATGTTGAATCGAGTTGAAGATGCGTGTTTAGCATAGTGAGAAGTTGTTGACACTGAGATGGAGAAAGAGCAGAAAGTGGAGAATCACTTGAAGAGGATTGACTGGTATCGGGAACTTGAGCAGTGGTTTGATGTGCTTGAGGTTTAGAGAAAGGAGGTCGAGGCTTAACCTTATAGCCAGGGGTATAGCCATGAAGCTAATAGCAACGATCTCTAGTATGACCCTATATACTACAGTGAGTGCAGAAGGGACGCTCACACTTAGATTTGAATCCCGATGAAGAGAAATGAGCCGATGAAGAATTGGAAGAATTTATAGAGAATCCTTTAGTTGGAGGCAAAACACTATGAACAATGCTCCTCTGGCGCTCTTCTTGAACAACAAGTGCAAACGCCTTAGTGATGGAAGGAAGAGGATCCATCATAAAATTTGAGCTCGAATCTGAGCATAAGATTCGTTCAATCCCATCAGAAATTGCATGACATACTCCTGTTGCTGGAAAAGAAGCCACGATTTCAAACCTCCACAAGAACAATCTGGAAAAGCTTGATAGTCTTTAAGCTCATCCCATGAAATTTTCAACTGTTTATAATAGGAAGTAACATCAAGAGATCCCTGTGAGAAGGTGGATAGATGTTTCTTGATTTGAAAAATGCGAGGACCATTGCTGTGAAGAAAACGCTCGCGCAGATCTTGCCAGATCTCTGAAGCTGAGGTGAAGTAAATCAGACTATCGGCTATCTCACGAGAAACTGAATTGAGAAGCCAAGAAATCACCATGCTATTACATCGTGTCCAGGAACTGTAGAGCAAATCATTATCCAGAGGTCGAGGAAGACTGCCATCAACAAAACTGACTTTGTTTTTGGCAGTAAGAGCGGTTAACATAGCTCGACTCCAAGAATTGTAGTTAGCTCCGGTTAAGGAATGTGTAACTAAGATTAAACCAGGATGATCGGCACTCTGTAAATAGTAAGGACTAGTCGTATCCTCCATGACCACTGTGTTTGAAGAAGAAGTTGCTGCTACTCGATTGGCATTTTGATTGCCACGAGCCATTGTAGAACTAGTTTAGGCGGAAGCAAATGGAGAATCTAATGCCATATTAGTTGGCAGAGAAAAGGAATTGAAATAATTGTGAACCTGTATATTCTTGTTTCAAATGAAAGAATTGTTACATGTATTTATAGAAGCTGATGGTAACTAACTACCAGCTCATACAAAACAGAATTTCAAAATAAAAAAGTTTGTTATTCCTTCCTACTCTAATACTAACTAATATTGTTACTAACTTCTAATACTGTTCACTCCTTCTGCACTGCTCCTGCTTCCCACCGTCCTCTGTTCTGCATCTTCCTGCTTGCACTACCCTAAGTTCCTTGCACTACTGCTCATCCCTGCTAAGCCGCTGTGTAGAAGAAGAGAAACACAAGAAAAAGAAAAAGGAAAACAAAAAAAAAAACTGTTGCACGCAGTTGCTCCCGTTTCTGCCTGCTGCGTTTCCTGCATCCATCTCAGAGCTGCTACTCGCCATCCTTCCCTGCTCATAATTTTCATCGCATCATCTTGCTACCCGTGAACTGCCTGGAGAGATAAACCGAAGCTAATGTCTGCGCCCTTAATGCACCATTCCCCGTTGTTGCCTGCGCATCATCTTCAGCCCAAGTGTTTCCTGCATTTATCTTTATTCTTTACTGCACACCGTAATCTGCACTGTAACTCGTTCCTGCATTGATCCCCCACTGCATTGCACTGCACTGCTCACAGCCTTACTTCATCGTCCTCCTGCACCGCCTGTATTGCTGTGCTTCCTGTTGCCATCACTGTCATCATACTTCTGCTGCTGTTCCTGGTTTGCTGCTGTGAAGCCACGTTCTGCTGCTGTTGTTTTGAAGCTACAAGGTGCATCATCTCCCTGATATCACGCCTTGCCGTTTGCTGCTGCTTAGCTACGGTTCAAGGTTAGCTACCGTTGCCTGCTGTGTGGGAAAGAAAGAAATAAAACAGGTAATTTGGTAAGTTCTATTTAATTTAGTTAGATGTTTAATTTAATAATTATTCAGATTTTAGGTTTAATTAGATATTTAGTTTAATAATCATTTGAGTGTAGAAGAATTAATGAAGTGATTTAGAAATATATAGTTTAAAGTTGATAAGTAATTAATTAGGATAATAATTGTTTTGTGATAAATGATTAGAAAATTAGGATACGTGTGATTCAATTCAATAATTTGCATTCTATGATTTGTATGATAAGATTTAATAACTTGATTTGCATGATATACGTTAAATAATGTGTATAATATGATTTTGATTTAATTTATACGGTTAAATATATGGTTAAATAATCTATACGATATAAATTTTAATGATATGATTTAATTGGCATGATTTAGTTTATGATTTATGATTTAGCATAATATGTATTTTATTGATTAGATCAAAATTAGGAAAATTAAAGAAATATTAGGAAAGCATGAAAACTAAATATTTATAAGAAATATTAATTAATTATTAAAGATAAATATAGATTATACGGAGGATGATGAAATTGTAAGAAAGTCAATTGAGTGTCCTCATAATTTTTTAGGTGAACAAATTCTTTCTTAAGTTTAGCCAAATTGATATAATACTTTTGAGAGAATTTTCAATAAATTATGATTTATGTTTATTTTCAATAAATTAAATATAAATAAAAATATAGATAACTAAATAAATAAAGTTAAAATAAAATAAAAAATAAGAAATAAATAAATAAATGAAGAAATAAATGCGAATTATGCCAACAATAAAATTTCAAGAAAGTCAATTGAGGTTCTTTGAAAATTTCTAGGTGAGAAGGTTTCTTTTAGGCCGATCCAAATCGATAGAACACTTAAAAGAGAATTTTCAATAAACTGTAGTCCATGTTTATTTTCTAAATAAAATAAATGAAAATAAAATAATATAAAATTTAGAAAATTTAGAAAGTTAATGTGGAGTCAAGTTTAGAGTCAAAGTAAGAAGTTGACATAAAATACTTAATTAATTTGACGATGGAGTTTAAGAAAGTCAATTGACTTCTTAAACATCTTGAGGTGAAGAAATTTTTTAAGACTGGTGCCAAATTAATCGAAAAGTCTTAGAAATATTCCTAATGTATAAGCATATCGAAATTAATTTAAACACAATACATAGTTGAGTGGCCTTATCCATTTTCCATTAAGGAAGTTAGAGGTTTTTGGGTCTTATTGGAAACTATAGACGATTTGTGAGAAGTTGACCTAACCTCTTATAGCTTTAATCAAGAAAAATGCCTTTGGGTGGTCAAAATAGGCTAGAAAGGCTTGGGATGAATTGAAGGAAGCTAAGGTTTACAGCTCCTGTTTTGGCTTTACCAAAATTTTAGAAGATGTTTATAGTGGAGTTAAATGCTTCTAGAAAAGGCATAGAAGCTGTGTTAAGCCAAAAGGGTCGTCATATAGCATTTTTCAATCGAGCTCTTTCTCTTAAACATCAAGGTTTGTCTCTTTATGAGAAAGAAATGCTGGCAATATTAGCTGCAGTGGATGTAAACCCCACGAAATTCCTATATTTAAGTAGACCATATAAGAATAAAAATAATATTTCATTTTCGAAATAATGAGAATTTCATGGAAGGCATGAATATTGTCATTAGGTGATTTTATAAAAAAAAAGGGAAAGAAAATGTATATATATATATATATATATATATATATATATATATATATATATATATATACATATATAGGTATAACATATATATATACTAAACAAATTTAAATGGATAGACAATAATATATATATATAACAAATATATATATATATATATTATGTAATGTATAATATTTAATATATATGTGTTAATAAATTAAAATTTAAGCATGAGACAATTAAAAATGAAATGGAAACCATACAAAACAAACAAAAATAATAATACAAAAAAAGAGAGGGAAGTTGCTCGGCTGGAGAAGAATAGAAAGAAGAGAAGAAGAGAAAGAAAAGAGAGGGAAAGAAAGAAGAAGGGGCTGATCGGGAAAAGGAAGGAGGAGAGGGTCGGCTGGAGGAGAAGAGAAAGAAGGAAAGAAAAGAGGAGAAAGAGGAGAGCTGGTCGAGGAAGAAGAAGGAAAGAAAAGAGGAGAAAGAGGAGAGCTGGTCGAGGAAGAAGGAGAAGAGCAGAAGCAAAGACGCTGGAACAGGAAGAAACCGAGAGGCTTTGTCACGACCCAAATTACCTAAAAATCAGAGTAAATTTTTCGCTTTTTCGTTTATTGTTTAATTCTTACCTTTCTCTCATCGTGACCATCCTACAAACAGTTGGGCTATGATTCGGAGTTAGTCACCTCACACTATTTACCATTCCACTTTCATAATCTCATTCACATATCAGAGTTTACTATCATTTGACTTTAAATAAATACATACTCATTAGTATTTATAACTCTACATCCCCGACATCATATCCATTTACAGTACTGTGCATTACATATTTAGATACAAAACTATACAAATGTGTATACTTGTCTCTCGATGGGAAGCAGCGGATACCAAGCATGCAAGTCCTCAGCAGCTTACTAATTTCTGTGAGTGCTCTGAAAAGATGGGAAAATAAGGGGGGTGAGCAAACCACACGCTCAGTAAGACAATTATGCAAGTAAGTAGATAGCTCACTATCTACATGCTCATAATACCTGCCTTTAAAATTCATTTCTTTTCATTTAAAATTTCACGCACAAAATCATGCATATTTCAATGCCATAGTTTATCAAAACTATTTGTGCATATAGAAATCATATAATTCATGCATCAAAAGCATTTTATGTGATATCATTAAATCATAATGAGCATGAAACAAATCTAGATCATGCATTCTTTCATGTCCTGTAAGACAAATCATGAATTTGAAATAAAAGCATGGAAAACATCATCATGCTACTGCATTTAAATTATTTCATTAAAAACGCAGTATAAAATCACCCGAAGGGGTTAAGCGTCTCATAATTCAAATCTAAACTCATAAAACAATTCATTAAATTTCTTTACAAAACTGGGTTATAAAACCACCCTTCTTTCAGGGTCACATCATAAAATCATAAAATCGGGGGCCTGACCCCTCCTTCGGGTCTACCCTGGTCTATCGACCAATAGTTATATCATGTGAGACAAGCAAGTGATTATATCAGTAACATCGAGGACTATGACCATATCCTAGTGATCCTTGGCAACACGGTACCTAGTGTGCGGGGTATCACAACTGAAACAGGAGGTGGGTCGTCCTACCCGCCAGAACAGCATAACACCAGGATTGCGAGGGCAAGGCTTGCTGCCTCGTGGCTAACGCCACTCCACTCCAACAATCCCTACGGTACAGCGTACTCCGCGTGACATATACGGTACAACGTACTCCGTGAACCCGAGCTCAATCAGGGGTGCCTGCAATAGGTCTTATCCATCCAAATCATCTCTGTCTCAGAATGCACGTGTGAGCATATCATCTCACTGTGACACATTCTACAGGAGGCTCCAACACGGCTATATGCATGTAATATAAATCCCTGTGCGAGCGAAGCTCTAGCACGGCTCCATGCATATTCATGATATCAGAAAACCTTATGCGAGCGAAGCTCTAGCACGGTTTCATAAAAATCAGTAAAATCTGTGTACGAGCAACGCTCCAGTACGACTTAAACTGATTATAATTTCAAGTAAAATCCACGTACGAGCAATGCTCTAGTACGGATATGTATAAAAACTCAGTGAAAACCTCGTACGAGAAAAACTCCAGTATGACATTCAAATGAATTATGAAAACCATATAAAACTTTGTGCGAGCAACGCTCTAGCACAAATGAATGCTCAAGTAAATCAAATCTCGTGCGAGTTACACTCCAGCACGGCTTTATGCATAATTAAATCAAATCTCGTGCGAGTTACACTCCAGCACGACTTTTATGCATAATTCATATCAAAACAGGATGCGAGCTAAGCTCCAGCATCTCTCATGCATATCAAATCATTAAAACTAGTGCAAGCAATCGCTCCAGCACATTTTTATGCATATCTGGTCAAAACAAGTCAAAACATGTCAAAACAGAGTGCGAGCTAGGCTCCAGCAGCTCTCATGCATATCAAATCATAAAATCAGTGCGAGCAACCGCTCCAGCACATTTTATGCATATGATGTCACACAAATCGGTGCGAGCAACCGCTCAAGCACATTTATGCACATTCACAAACGCAGATATAGTGTGAACTACGTGTCGGCACTATCTGTTTCCATATAAACTTGATAGTTGGCCTATTTTCCAAAGAGATTTCCATTTAAATATAAATAACACCTACGTAGTGTTATCTTGTGAAACTTATATAATTTCTGGCCAATCTACCTGATGGTGGTCGTGTCACCAGATCCACGTGTGCAGCTATCCGCCTGCCACGTGTCGAATCAAGAACAGACCACGTGGCAGATTGGCGACAGAACCGCTATGCGACACCGTTCCTAGATGTGCGACAGAGTGTCTGATGCGAGAAGAGTCTGCCGTCTCACAGTCTGCATCGCATCGTGAGCGGCAGACCTCCATCGTCCATGCACATCACAAGACTCCGCTTTGCCCCCGACAGAGGTCTCCCGCGTAGACCGCGGTAGAGGTCTCCCGTTCAGCCTGCGGCATAGTCTTCCGCATAGACCGCGGTGGAGGTCACCCGCACCTCACGCGGTAGAGGACTCCCGCGCAGACCGCGGTAGAGGTCTCCCGTTGAGCCTGCGGCATAGTCTCCCACACAGACCGCGATAGAGGTCCCCCGCACAGCCCGCGGTAGAAGTCTCCCGCACAGCAGCTGTAGAGGTCCCCCGCACAGCCCGCGGTAGAAGTCTCCCGCACAGCAGCTGTAGAGGTCCCCCGCACAACCCGCGGTAGAGGGCCCCCGCACAGCCCGCGGTAGAAGTATCACGCTTAGACAGCGGTAGAGGTCCCTCGCCCAGCGTAGCGGCAGAGGTCTCCCGCACGAACAGAGATAGATGTCTCTCGCCCAGCGTAGCGGCAGATGTCCCTCGCCCAGCGTAGCGGCAGAGGTCTCCCCCACAGCAGCGGTAGAGGTCCCATGCATACTCTGCCACCAGACTATTCCTCCCGCAAGTTGCATGGTCCGAGGCGCGACAGAGTGCTCTATAACTCTGTCGCGGCCCAGACACGCGCCTGGGTCTCAGCCCGAACCGCCTCAGGAACCTATAAATATCAGATGAGCTCTCTGAAAAGGGGGAGATCGGAGGAGATCGATCCAAAAAAGAGAAAAACAGGGAGAACACCTAAACACTCTGATTTAAGCTATAAACTCTCCTTTTCTTACATACATACACCAATTCCCGATCACTGACTTGATTGTCGGAGTGCGCGTGCAGGGACAAATCCCTGCCCCCTCTGATTCCTGTTATTTTTGCAGGATATACGAAGAACACGTGACAAGAAGATTGCATCGACACAACTTGATTGTCAGCATTGCAATCAGACCACGTGTAAGGCAAAGCACTGTTGCTGTCAGGTAGGCAACATCAATTGGCGCCGTCTGTGGGAAACCTGACAAAAAGCCAGATTCTCTATCGAAATGGTGAGAACACGCTCTACGGAGGAGGTGACAGGAGGGCGAAATTCTGTAAGTCCCCCTACCAGATCGGAACGAAGGAAGAGACACAGTGAAAGGGCTCAAACAGAACCCTTAGTCTCCCTGGAAGAATTCGACGCCCTGAAGCGCAAAAATGAAGAGGCTACGACAGCCCTGAGAGCCATGGTGAGCTTCTTCAGAGAGGTTCTCCCCCAATTCAGCTTACCCCATGAAGTACAGCAGTTAGTGGGGGAAAGCACACCGAGGCAGACCTACGAGAGAGGTCAGCCCTCCACTTTGGCGAGTGCTGGACAAGGTGCAGGAACGCAAGATAATGCTACTGCCTACCCAGCAAGACAGAGCTCACCCGCAGCTTAACCACGACAAAGGTCGCCTCTGGTCCCGAGGCGGCAGAGCTCACCCGCAGCTCAACCACGACAGAGGTCGCCTCTGGTCCCGAGGCGGCAGAGCTCGCCCGCATCCCCGCGATAGAGATCACCCGCGGCTCAACTGCGACGTAGCTCACCTCTGCCCGATAGGCGGCGGAGTTCGCCGAATAGGCGACAGAGCTCCCCCGTTGACCACATGCGGCAGAGATATCCCAGGTCAGATGGGCGACAGCACTCTCCCGTCGCCGCTAGGAGGCAGAGTTCACCTTTGGCCGATGCGCGTCAGACTTCACCTCTGTCGGCCAGGCGACAGAGTTCCCCTGTAGCCCCTGTGCGGCAGACTTTCTCTACACTCCGCAGCTCTTCTCCTTTGGAATTTGTACAGGAGTTAGGAGAATATAGGACTGGGGAGCAGCGAAGACAAAGGGGCTCTGACCCACAAGCAGGCCTCGAATTGTCAAGTCTCGGAATGGGAGGTGCTGGAAGGGGAGTCTATCGATCGGACTCTTCTAGACCCGAAGGGACGAGGCCATGCTCAGCTTGAGGATCGGAGGACGTGGAGAAGGTCGTCCAAAAGATCCTCGAGAAGAGAAAACTGGTGTCTCCGGATGATGGTCAAAGGAGGAGGATCCCATTTAGTCCGGAAATCATGAACAAACCTTTGCCAAAGAAGTTCAAAATGCCTTCTATGGCTACTTACACCGGTAAAGCGGACCCCTACGATCATATACAGAGTTATGAATCCCTCATGCTGTTGCATGGATGGGAGGACGAAATTATGTGTAGAGCTTTCTCTCTCACATTGTCCGGACATGCTCTGAAGTGGTTTAATGGGCTGAGCGAAGGTTCAATCTCCTCTTTCGACGAGTTGAGAAATGAGTTCCTCAAAGTGTTCATGATTCACAGCCAGAGGAAGAAAGACGCTACCTACCTACTCACGCTTAAACAAGGAAATAGAGAATCCTTGAAAAGCTATGTAGATCGCTTCCGAGATGCAACCTTGGAGGTGGAAGATCTACCAGTAGGGGTAGCCTTGGCTGCGATACTGCAAGGGACAAGCTCAGAGAAGCTACAAGAATCCCTCTCCCTTGATCAACCTCTGACGATCTCCGATCTTTTTGCAAGGGCTAATAAATACGTGGCCCAAGGAGAGGTCATGAGAATGATACAGCCCAGGGAGGCTAAAGAAGGAAAGAAGAGAGAGAGGGACGCGCCTGAGAGAAGCTTCCCAAGACCCGTGAGAACTGACAAAGCCCCTAGGCTCAGGTATGAAGGTTATACCAAGTTAAACGAGCCTCGCACTGCAATACTGGCAGCCATCGAAGGGGCAGGATTACTGGAATTCCCCAAGAAGAAAATTGGAGACGTAGGTCGAAACACTGAAGCCTACTGTGAATTCCATTGTGCTCATGGACACCCAACAGAGAGGTGTAAAGACTTAATGGACCAGTTAGAAAGACTGGCCAGAGAGGGGAAGATCAACCGCTTCCTGTGGCGAAGCGAGAAACCCCGATATCCTCCGCGTGACCAAAGGAATAATCGTCCGCGGACGGGGGCAAATAATGATATCAGAAGGGATAGGCCTAGAAACGAAGCAGTCAGGCCCATTCCCTGTGCTAATCCACCAAACAACGAACCTACAGCCCCCGCGATAAATGTCATTGCAGGCGGGGACTCAAGTACAGGAAGCTCCTCTACTTCCCGCAAAAGTTACGCTAGGCAAGCGTATCAGGTTAACGTGGTAATGGAGGAGCAGGCGGATGAAGAGCCCATCATGTTCACTCCGGCTGACAGAGGCGATGTCGCCATGCCCCATAACGACCCCATGGTGATATCCACGGTGGTGGCCAAACACCCGGTGAGCAGGGTCCTGGTCGATAACGGGAGCTCAGTGAACCTGATCTATTGGAACTGCTATGAAAAAATGAGCATATCTGAGGATAGGTTGAAACCCATTATGACACCACTATATGGATTCACGGGGGAGCGAGTGAAAGTTGCCGGGTCCATAGAGTTGCCTGTAACTCTCGGTGAGCACCCGAAAGACGTGACCCGGCAAGTATTGTTCATGGTAGTCAGATCGACCTCCGCTGCCTACAACATGATCTTGGGTAGGCCGGTGCTGAACGACATGAGGGCGGTGATATCCTCTTGCTACCTATTGATGAAGTTCCCCACTCCCAACGGAGTCGGGCAAGTACGCGGAAACCAAAGGAGTGCCCGTACTTGTTATCTCGCTTCCACTGCCAACAAGGTAGCACAGAAAAAAGAAACCTTATGCATCGACGATCCGCCTAAACCCCAACCTGTAGAGGAAACAGAAGCCATCGCGCTAACTGAAGGGGATAGCGGAAAAAGGGCATTCATTGGGACTCAGTTGGGCGAGCAACAGAAAAAAGAGATAGTCGAGTGTCTGAGGAGAAACTCGGATATCTTCGCCTGAAGCCCAGCGGACATGCCCGGGATCAGTCCCGAAGTCATATGCCATGAACTTAACATCATACCCGGACATAGACCCGTCAAACAGAAGAAGAGGAGTTTCGCCCCGGAGCGACAAAAAGCAATCACTGAAGAAGTGACTAAACTCCTAGGCGCCGGATTCATCCGAGAGGTCTATTACCCTGAGTGGTTAGCCAATGTAGTGATGGTAAAGAAATCTAGCGGGAAATGGCGAATGTGTGTTGATTTCACAGACCTGAACAAAGCCTGCCCCAAAGATTCATACCCCCTACCTCGGATAGACAGACTCGTAGATGATACATCCGGCTACGAACTCCTCAGTTTCTTAGATGCATTCTTCGGGTATCACCAAATCATGCTTCACCCAGAAGACGAAGAAAAGACTTCCTTTATAACCGATGACGGAACCTATTGTTATCGAGTAATGCCGTTCGGTTTAAAGAACGCGGGTGCCACCTACCAACGAATGGTGAGCAAAGTGTTCAAGGATCTTCTGGGAAATACCATGGAAGCCTACGTGGACGACATGATAGTCAAGAGCCGCGTAGGAGAATCTCATGCTGATAAAATGTCCAGGGTATTTGAAGTATTGAGGAGATTCAACATGAAGCTAAACCCCAAAAAGTGCTCTTTCGGGGTAAGATCAGGAAAATTCCTAGGCTTCATGATCACTAACAGGGGTATCGAGGCAAATCCTGAGAAGATACAGGCTGTCATTGACATGAAACCCCCAGCCACCGTAAGAGAGGTCCAAAGATTGACAGGCAGAATAGCGGCTCTGAATCGCTTCTTGTCGAAATCAGCCGAAAAGAGCTTGCCTTTCTTCAAAACTCTACGGGGGGGGAAGAACTTCGAGTGGACGGAAGATTGTCAAAAAGCCTTTGAAGACCTCAAGGAATACTTGAAGCGGTTGCCTCTATTAACAAGGCCCCTGGAAGCAGAACAGCTCTATATGTATTTGGGAGTCGGTGATTTCGCCGTCAGCGCGGTGCTACTGAAGAAAGACGAAATGGTACACCGTCCCATCTACTATGTGAGCAAAGTGTTATTAGATCTAGAGACCCGCTATCCACTGGCCGAAAAGCTAGCATTGGCCCTCTTGATGGCCTCGCGAAAGCTGCGTCCGTATTTCCAAGCACATCCCATCACTGTCTTAACAGACCAACCATTAAGACAGATCCTCCAGAAACCTGAACATTCAGGGAGGTTAGTGAAATGGGCGGTGGAGCTTGGGGGATACGACATCACATTCCAAGCGAGACAGGCTATCAAAGGTCAAGCTCTGGCTGACTTCATCGTGGAATGCACTATCCCGAACGACAGCAGTGAAGGGGAGGCTCACCCATGGTTACTGCATGTCGATGGATCATCAAGTGCCAACGGAAGTGGAGCGGGTATAGTCCTGGTGTCACCAGAAGGAAAATCCCTGGAATACTCCCTACGATTCGGATTCCCTAGTTCGAACAACATAGCGGAGTATGAAGCTTTGATAGCAGGGATGGCACCAGCGGAAAAACTGCAGGTTCACCACTTGGTAGCACACAGTGATTCTCAATTGGTGGTGAACCAATTCAGCGGAAAGTATGAGGTACGAGAACCGATGCTGGTTCCTTACTTAAAGAAAGTCCAACTCTTGGCCAAGACTTTCAAAAGCTTTCAGCTAATGCAAATCAACCGGTCCGAAAACACACATGCTGATTCACTGTCTAAGCTAGCCTCCTCCACCGAAACACAAGGAAGGACAGTAAAGGTGGAGAGGCTCGAACGACCAAGTATTGAAGAGGTCGAAGTGTGTGACATTGAAGTTGGAGACGATTGGAGATCCCCATTTAAACAGTATCTCACTGAGGGTACACTCCCCCAAGATAAAGACGAGGCTCGTCGCTTGAAAATACAAGGGGCGAAGTTCACACCCATCAACGAAGAACTGTACAAAAGGGGATACTCATCGCCACTGCTAAAATGTCTGGGACCGGAACAAGCAAGATATGTCCTAGCGGAAGTGCATGAAGGAATCTGCGGCGAACACTTAGGAGCAAGAGCCCTCGCTGCTAAAGTACTGCGATCGGGATTCTACTGGCCAACGCTGAAAAAGGATGCAATGGACCAAACCCGCAGGTGTGACAAATGCCAGAGGTTTGCGCCTATCACCACAGCCCCAGTAACTCCCTCTCAAGGCACAGTACAACCAATTCCTTTTGCACAATGGGGGTTGGACATCCTTGGACCTTTCCCGTTAGCCACGGGTCAAAGAAAGTTCCTGTTAGTGGCTACCGATTACTTTACAAAGTGGATTGAAGCAGAGCCTTTAGCCACAATCACGGAGAAGAAAGTGGAGGCAATGGTGTGGAAAGACATTATCTGTCGATTTGGAATTCCCCGCATCTTGAATGCCGACCATGGAAAGCAATTTGATTGCAACGCCTTCCGTGACTTTTGCAAGGACCTCAACATTCAGCTACGGATCTCTTCAGTGTCATATCCTCAAGCTAATGGACAAGCCGAGGTCAGTAATCGGACCATCCTCCATGGGCTGAAGACCAGGCTAGACAAAGCGAAAGGGGCCTGGGTGGACGAATTGCCTAGTGTTTTATGGGCATATCGTACCACCAGTCGTGTGTCGACTAAAGAAACGCCGTTCAACCTTGTATACGGCGCAGAAGCATTGATCCCCGTGGAACTTGGAGCATTATCGCCAAGAGTGATACCCTTAGTAGAGGAAGAAAACTCACAAGCTCTAAGGGAAGGCTTGGACCTACTCGATGAACATAGAGAAACCGCGGCTATTCGATTGGCATCCTATCATCAGAGGGTGGCCAACTACTATAATAGTCGGGTGAGAGATAGGCCAATGTCTGAGGGAGATCTAGTGCTCAGAAAGTCGCAGATCACGAATGCCCTGAAGGAGGATGGGAAGTTCAGAGCCAACTAGGAAGGTCCCTACAGAATCAGATGCAAGATCGGACCTAACACTTGCGCTCTGGAAACTCTACAAGGGAAGAAGATAGGGAAAACGTGGAATTCAAATCACTTAAAGCTGTATTTGAATTAACCACTACATCTTCCTCCCCAAGCACTATTGTTTTACTTACACTGTCACCAGATGTCATTACCTAACCGATATATGAATTATCTTTTTGTTGTAAGTCAAAATCTCGTGACAGGATTCAAAAACGTGAGGGCTGCCCTTGGTTCGGGCCCTGCGAACGCAGGCTACCAATGGGCCAAACCCAAAGCGGACAATCGAGCCGTAAGAGCCTGAGGCGCTATGCGTCACTGTGGCCAGGCGTAGTTCAACCGAGCCGTAAGAGCCTGAGGCGCTATGCGTCATTGTGGCCAGGCGTAGTTCAACCGAGCCGTAAGAGCCTGAGGCGCTATGCGTCACTGTGGCCAGGCGTAGTTCCACCGAGCTGTAAGAGCCTGAGGCGCTATGCGTCACTGTGGCCAGGCGTAGTTCCACCGAGCCGTAAGAGCTTGAGGCGCTATGCGTCACTGTGGCCAGGCGTAGTTCAACCGAGCCGTAAGAGCCTGAGGCGCTATGCGTCACTGTGACCAGGCGTAGTTCAACCGAGCGGTAAGAGCCTGAGGCGCTATGTGTCACTGTGGCCAGGCGTAGTTCAATCGAGCCGTAAGAGCCTGAGGCGCTATGCGTCACTGTGGCCAGGCGTAGTTCCACCGAGCCGTAAGAGCCTGAGGCGCTATGCGTCACTGTGGCCAGGCGTAGTTCCACCGAGCCGTAAGAGCCTGAGGCGCTATGCGTCACTGTGGCCAGGCGTAGTTCAACCGAGCCGTAAGAGCCTGAGGCGCTATGCGTCACTGTGGCCAGGCGTAGTTCAACCGAGCCGTAAGAGCCTGAGGCGATATGCGTCACTGTGGCCAGGCGTAGTTCAACCGAGCCGTAAGAGCCTGAGGCGCTATGCGTCACTGTGGCCAGGCGTAGTTCCACCGAGCCGTAAGAGCCTGAGGCGCTATGCGTCACTGTGGCCCGGCGTATACGTATCACTGTAAAACAGGTATATATACATCCACATAAAAGCCGTAAGAGCCTGAGGCGCAACGCGTCACTGTGGCCAGGCGTATACTCAAAAGAGCCGTAAGAGCCTGAGACGCAACGCGTCACTGTGGCCAGGCGTATACTCAAAAGAGCCGTAAGAGCTTGAGACACAATGCGTCACTAAGGCCAGGCATAAAGCATTCAATTAACCATAAAGGCCTAAGACGCTACGCGTCACCGTGGCCAGGTAATCAAAATACTAAGGCTATAAAAACTAAAGACGCCTTCACGTCACAGTACTCAAGCCTTAAACAACTGCGCGTTTGCACAAAAAATTCTCCCTGAAAGTATACCTTTCCATCAAGAATTGGGGAGCATACACGAATATAAATACAAAGCTATGTACAAGCAAGGTATATACAAGCAAAGCAACAGAAACAATCAGACAAAGAATGATAAATGACAATTAGAGAAGTAGTGCAAGACAAAGCATGAACAAAAATCTCAATTTCATTTCATTCAAGTGTCGGTACAAACAGATCTTTAACAGATCTTTACAATTGCATTTCGACAAAAGTACAAAGTTAAAACAAAAAAACAAAGTACTTGAAATGAAATACAAAAAACAAAAAAGCAAAAATCCCTATCTACTCTCCGGGAGGAAGCTGGGATCAGCTGTAAAACCTTCACTTCCAAGGGACTGCTCGCCCTCCTCGCCGTCTAAATCAATGAGGGCTTCTATAGGCTCAGGAGCACCGTCCAGATCCGCGGGCTCCCAAGGACCAGCAAGGTTGACGAGATCATCCTGAGCAGTCCTCTTGAACAGCTCGTCCGCAGGCTCAGCCTCGGGCTCGTACTTGGTCCAATCAGGGGCCTCAAAGAGCATCGCATCATGGGTATATTGGAGCTCAGGAAATTCCTCTCCCTCCCTGTGTGCTTCTAGCCAAGATCGGGCCAGGTAGAACCCGTACTTAACATAAGGGTTGGAGAAGTCTTCCTTCCGCCTCAAGCAGTCTTTAGAGAGACGATACTCCTTTACGGCCTCGGCCCGTATGCTGTCAATCTCGGCCTGAGATAGTACAGGAGCAGTTTGGCCTTCCAACTCACCAACACGCTGCTCGAGCTCTTGATTCTGAGTGAGCATAGACATGTAGTTGGATTGCATGCGGTCTAACTCAGAATGAGCCTCCTGCAGGTCCTCTTGGAGTTTACAAGACCGGGCCGTCTCCACTGTGAGATCCCCCTTTGCAAGACCGAGGTCTTGATGAGCCTTAGCAAGCTGCTCCTCCAGGCTTCGAACTAAATCCGGAAGAGGGGACAAGTTGTTAACCGTGTTCTGTAGCTCCATGACTTTGTCCCTCAACTCCCGGATCTCTCTGTCGGCTCGCTCACGATAAGCCCGATGTTGGGCATTATTTACCGCGGTTCGTTGAGCCAGCTGCGAAAAAATGCAAAAATGTTAGACTCAAAGCATGCTGTAAAAAGCAATCAAAAAGAGAAGAAATCAGAAACTTACCCTCAACGCCTCGATATCGGCTAAGTCTTCCCCCTCGGGGTAGTTTCTGAATATCCTTGCCTCATCTCGAGGAAGGATAGTGGACCAGCTTAACCGAGAGGCCACCCCGGGAGTGTCCAGAACATCATTATCACGAACCTCGGGGTAGACTCGGAATTCGTGGCCCCTCATAATATTCCCCCCATCCACGGAATAGGGCCTCTCGTCGGCAGGACCTATCCTCGGCAATATCGGCCTGCTTCTCATCGAACTCTCGATGTACAGGCGCTTTCTATTCTTCCGCTGAGACGGAATGATATTGCATTTCGCGCGCTCCTCAGAGCGTGATCGCCCGGATGACCCGGAAGCCCCCCGTGAAGACGAGGCAACTCTCTCCCTATCCCGAGAGAAATCTCTCTGCTCTGAAGGAGGGGGAGGCATCGCCTGCCTAGAAACAGGAGGGGTCCGAGCACGAGATGGATGAGACGGGACCGGTGTCTCACTTGGGACATCGTCAGCCAAACGATGCCTCTTCCTGGCAGGAGCGCTGGAAGGACCAGCCTCAGAAACCTGGCGACCTAATGATTGCCGAAAATGACTCATGTCTGCAAAAAAGAAAAAGAAGGCATCAATGGTCAAAAACTGATCAAAAATAACAAGCCGTAAAGAGAATTAAAAGTTACCGTCAGGAGAATCGAGATGCTCCTGAAGGGACTCTATATTTATGGTGTCGTCATCAGGGAGCACCATGAAAGTGGAGTCGAACCCTTCCCAACCAGTGAGATCGGCTAAGGGTTCGCTACCAGAGCTGGATTCCAGATTGGTGCCCCCTACATCCTCTTGTGGCCTAGGAGCTTCAGGATTCAACTCGGGAGAAGCCGAAGGCAGAGGATCTGACGACGAAACAGAGGGACCGGACCCACACCCCAGCCTGCCAATATCAAATTTTCATTTGATACAATGGTGTCCAGGCTAAGGGGATGAGGGACCAACAGTTTGTCAATGTCAGAAGACAACTGCTCCCTAAGTGTGGCGACCCGGGGACCTTTGGGGATTTCGTGCCTATTCTCCCAACGAGTAGGGATATCCAGGCCCTCGGGCACTTCCACAACCAGCCATTCTGTCTCGAAACCATGAAGCTTGTTAGCAGGTTTCTCGAATAATCGATTCTCAAAACCGGGCTGGTACACCCGCTGAAGCGAGTAAGGCACTAAGCCGGGACTCCCTCGAAGCCTAAAGAATACTTCAAAAAGAGGAAGAGACGAAGGGACGCCCCTTAAATGGCAGTGCACAGTGAATGCTACCAATTGCATCCATGCATGAGGATGCAGTTGCCCCGGGGATACCTTGTGCGTCCTGAGGAAGGAAGCCCCAAAGTCGGACAATGGGAAGCGGAGTCCTAACTCCAAAGCCACCCTAAAAACGACAACCCCGTCAGACACACGACGTATGTCACTCTCCTGAGGGGTTGGGAGTCTATAAGTGTATCCCTCGGATAAGGGAAATCGGGATTTTAGGTCTTGGATGTCGGCTTCCTTTAAAGTCGACTTAACGCCTAGATCGATTTGCTTTCCTATGCCATGCCTAGCCATCTTAGAAGTTCGTAGATCAAAGAAGTAGGACTACGGGCTACGAAAAATTACCTAAGGTAATAGAAACAGAACTCGCGGCAGAGTGTGAAAATCCACGGCAGACTAGCGACACAGTGAGCAGTCTCGCGGCGGAGTTGCGACAGTGTGGCGAAGGACTTACGACAGAGTGTCTGAGAGTCGCGACAGAGTGTCCTTGCGAGAGAATTCAGTAGCGACAAGGACGTCAGGGGCCCAGTATTTATAGCGGCTCGCCTGGGTACACACACATGCGGAGGTCCGACCCGGCCCAAGAAACACCGGACCCAAATCCTCTTTCGCGGGAAAAATTCCCGCCAAAGAGTGGGGAGCAATTGATGGTGGTCGTGTCACCAGATCCACGTGTGCAGCTATCCGCCTGCCATGTGTCGAATCAAGAACAGACCACATGGTAGATTGGCGACAGAACCGCTATGCGACACCGTTCCTAGATGTGCGACAGAGTGTCTGATGCGAGAAGAGTCTGCCGTCTCACAGTCTGCCGCGCATCGTGAGCGGCAGACCTCCATCGTCCATGCACATCACAAGACTCCGCTTTGCCCCCGACAGAGGTCTCCCGCGTAGACCGCGGTAGAGGTCTCCCGTTCAGCCTGCGGCATAGTCTTCCGCATAGACCGCGGTGGAGGTCACCCGCACCTCACGCGGTAGAGGACTCCCGCGCAGACCGCGGTAGAGGTCTCCCGTTGAGCCTGCGGCATAGTCTCCCACACAGACCGCGATAGAGGTCCCCCGCACAGCCCGCGGTAGAAGTCTCCCGCACAGCAGCTGTAGAGGTCCCTCGCACAGCCCGCGGTAGAAGTCTCCCGCACAGCAGCTGTAGAGGTCCCTTGCACAGCCCGCGGTAGAGGTCCCCCGCACAGCCCGCGGTAGAAGTATCACGCTTAGACAGCGGTAGAGGTCCCTCGCCCAGCGTAGCGGCAGAGGTCTCCCGCACGAACAGAGATAGATGTCTCTCGCCCAGCGTAGCGGCAGATGTCCCTCGCCCAGCGTAGCGGCAGAGGTCTCCCGCACAGCAGCGGTAGAGGTCCCATGCATACTCTGCCACCAGACTATTCCTCCGCAAGTTGCATGGTCCGAGGCGCGACAGAGTGCTCTATAACTCTGTCGCGGCCCAGACACGCGCCTGGGTCTTAGCCCGAACCGCCTCAGGAACCTATAAATATCAGATGAGCTCTCTGAAAAGGGGGAGATCGGAGGAGATCGATCCAAAAAAGAGAAAAACAGGGAGAACACCTAAACACTCTGATTTAAGCTATAAACTCTCCTTTTCTTACATACATACACCAATTCCCGATCACTGACTTGATCGTCGGAGTGCGCGTGCAGGGACAAATCCCTGCCCCCTCTGATTCCTGTTATTTTTGCAGGATATACGAAGAACACGTGACAAGAAGATTGCATCGACACAACTCGATTGTCAGCATTGCAATCAGACCACGTGTAAGGCAAAGCACTGTTGCTGTCAGGTAGGCAACATCACTACCGATTTGCTTTGATTAAAACCAATCAAATCTTTAATTCAGAAAATTCCTTAAATCATGCATTTCATGCATGTCATGCCTTCACCATCCTTAGCTGAACTTCCCTCAATAGGGGTAAAATAGTCTTTTCACCTATTTCGATCCTCAAAATTATTTAAACCATTTTTAGAACCTCTGTACAATATCAATGTATACATACATATTCAGCGTATACAAAAACTATTAAAATACGCGTAGCTACCTCTAGCTACTCACACAATTCCCTTACCTCATTTTTCTGTACAGTCTGACCTTTACACCGATGTCTCGTCACGCAATCCGATTTGCTCCCAATCCAATCTTCGGAACTACGGATACACATTCATCAGGTTAATTACAATACAATTTAATTGTATTTCATATTTTCTGGGCTTAATTTAAATCATTGGGCCCGTTTACCCATATTGGGCCCGATTATACCATAATGGGCCTTAATCGGCCTTAAGCCCATTTACCACACTTTATCGAGGCCTATTGGGCCCATCAGTATTTATTTAGTCTCGTTCTAAATTCTCGGATATCTCAATTTAATATTTACGACAATTTATTTAATTTTCCAAAATTTAATTCATTTATGCGAAATTTAAATCCGTAATTTATCTACATGCATAACGATGCAAAATTATCGTAAATAAGGGTTACTTACCCGTGATTCCATGATAGTACGTAAATCGAGGCTGTCTCGAGCTTTCGGTTGATGCCAATCGTCGATCTACATAATTTAAATATTTTTTCGGGTAAATTTTCAGTCGGATATTAATCAAATTAAATATTCCAAAAATTAAATCGGTCAATTCGACCGCTTACCGACTTACCCGAAGCTCGATTGCATCACTGAAATTTTTCCCAAATTTTTCTCTTTTTTTCCCTTTTTCTTCCTTTTTTCCTTTTCTTTTTGGCTGAACCGGTCCGGTCCGGTTCAACCCGGTTCAGACCGTCGGTTCGATCCAGTTCGATTAGGCCGGTTCAGTCCGGTTTGGCCGGTTCAGTCATCATCTGGTCGTTTCATCGCCGTACGGCCGGTTCTCCAGTCGATTCCGATGTCGTTCGGCTCGGCTGCACCTGGGCATCCAAAATCGGGCCTCGGTTGGAGTCAAAACGCAACCATCGCCAGCGAAACCAGGTTTCTCTCCTGCGGCTTTCACTCCGTCGATCTGTCGATTCCGGCGACTCCACGACGTGTCTCCATCGCTGGTGGCTTGCCCGAGGTCGGGCTATCTTCGCCGACCCTCACCGGCCCCTCAGCCTCGCCGGTGGTCGTCGGATCGGAGCGATCTCCTCGGGTTCGCCTTTCGCCTTTTGCTTTCTGTTTCGCGATTTCCTGTTTCGCAAATTCAATTTCATTTTTTTTACTTTATTTATTTATTTATTTATTTATATTTTATTTTTTAATATTATTTTATTTTTAATAATATTTTAATCAATTAAAATATATTAAAATTGTCAAAATATCTTAAAAAAATACTATTTTATTCATTTAATCTGTAAATGAATTTCTCAGTCCGATTTTACCTTTTCGGTATATTTTTGATTATTTTCGGGATTATTTTTTGATACGAAAATTTCGATTTATTCCAATAAATTCATATCTTGATCAATTTAATCCGAAATTTAATTATTTCTTCATTATTGATCAAGATTTCTCGTTCTCATATTTTTAATTAAATTTTCTTGTCAAAATTATATCGGGTTTCGATCTTTTGACCATTTTACCCTTGCACGTGTTCGGGAATACTATTTCAACCTTTTTGCATTTTTGAATGCACTCAAAAATATCAAGTCTTACAGGCTTGAGGGGAGAAGAAGACCGAATAGAATCGAGGCTTGTATTGAAGCAAACCGAGGGCTGAAACAAAACAGAAACAGGGCTGGAAACGTGAAACAGAACTAAAGCAGGAAATGGGGCTGAAGAGGAGAGTGAGTGAAGGAAAATGATGATGATGGAAGGCTGGAAATTGAAGGCAGAAAACAGCAGTTGGAACCGAGAGCTGAAGAAAGGGCTGGATGTAAGACCCTAATTTAATTAAAATACGAAAATTAAATAAGAAAAGATGGAGGAAGTATGAAGGAAGTCGGGTTAAATAAATCCCGAACACGTGTAAGGGCAAAATGGTCAAAAGATCGAAAGCCGGTATAATTTCGATAAGAAAATTTAATTAAAAATATGGATTTAAGAAATCTTGGTCAATAAAAGCGAAATAAATTTATTTCAGATTAAATTGATCAAGATATTAATTTATTTGAATTAATCGGGATTAATTGGAATTTTTAGTTCGGAAAAATAATCCCGAAAATAATCGAAAAATATACCGAAAAGTCACCCGGGACAATATCCCGAAAATACGAGGAAATTATACCCGAAAAAGAGGCTAAAATATAATAAATAAATTAAATAAAATTAAATTAATAAAATAAGAATAAAATAATAATTTTGAGAGATATTTTGGGTATTTATAGTATTTTAAGGAATAGTGTAATAATTAAAATAAATAATAATAATAATAAAAATAATAAAAATAAAAACAAAAAAAAAGAAGAATCTGAAAAAAAAAAAAAAAGAGAAACGAAACAGAAGACAAAAACGCGAAGGAGCGAAACGAAGAAACGGAGCAGTCGATCCGAGGAGCTGCCGGCGGAACGACGGCCGACGTAGGCCGGCGAAGGCAAGCCCGACGAGGGCTGACCCACTACCGGCCCCATGGAGGCCCGAACGGCGGCTGTAGGCGGCGGACGGAGCGAAAAATCGAGACCGAGGGAGAGAAGAAGAATCGCCGGCGATCGACGAGATTCAGGCCCGATCGACCCCAGCCGAAGCTTCCCCAGGCCCAGACAATGCGTTTGGTAGTGGTGGCAGCCACCGAAACCGGCGGACGGCGCCGGAAACAGAAAGAGAGGAAAGTGGGTTCCGACGCCGAGGAGAACAGGCCGGACCGGCCACTTTCCCGCGAGCTTTGGCGAAGCCGACTCCAGATCCATGCATCGGACAGCCTTGCGGAGCCACTGGCGGTGGAAGCCGGTGGAGAACCGGCAGGAAAAGGGGTGAACCGGCGATGAACCGACCGAACCGGGGTGAACCGGCGGTCTGAACCGGGCTGAACCGGTTCAGCCAAAAAGAGGGGAAAAAAGGAGAAAAAAGGGAAAAAGAAAAAGAGAAAAAATTGGGGAAAAATTCCTATGATGCAATCGAGCTTCGGGTAAGTCGATAAGCGGTCAAATTGACCCGATTTAAATTTGGAATATTTTATTTAATTAATTATCGACTGAAAATTTACCCGGAAAATTGTGAAATTTTGTAGCTCGACAATTGACATCCACCGAGGGCTCGAGATAGCCTCGATTTGCGAACTAGCATGGAATCTCGGGTAAGTGACCCCTATTTACGATAATTACCTCGTTATGCGTGATATTGATTTAATTTACGCATAAATTGAATTAATTTATGGAAATTTAGATAAATTGTCGTAAATATTAAATTTAGCTATTCAAGAATTAGAACGAGGCCCGATAAATTATTGGTGGGCCCAATGAGTCCAATAGGCCTCGATAAAGTGAAAATTAAGTGGAAAACGGGCTTAAGGCCGATTAAGGCCCATTAAGGTGCAATCGGGCCCAATAGGGGTAAATGGGCCCAATGATTTAAATTAAGCTCAGAAAAGATTAAGTACAATTAAATTATATGTTATCTGACCTGAGGAATGTTAATACGCAGTTCCGGGCATTTGATTGGGAGTATAACGGACTGCGCGACGAGACGACAATGGAAAAGAAAAAGGTCAGACTTGACGAGAATCGAGGTAAGGGAATTCTGCGGACTGCTAGAGGTAACTTTACGCAATTTCAAGTTCATTTGCAGTCCTTAAAATTTATCTGAAGGGTCTAGAGGTCAATAAATAATTTTAGTGCCCCGAATGGGTAAATTACTAAAATACCCTTGCTAAGGGTAAAATACTAAAAAATTTAGGAAAAAACTGGGAGGAGCAAGAACAAAAGGTTCCTGCTCATTCTGGAGGTGTTTTGAGGCATGCATGAGTAGGCTGGCTCACCTTGAAAGAAAATGCACAGCATTGCATACTTTCAACGTGATATTGTTTTGTGAAAACTGTTTTGAGGAAACAGAGCCGCCTACGTATTTTTGTTGACATGTGACGTGCTAGAGCTTAGCTCGCACGATGTTGTCGATTTGTGTGATGCACGCATTAGTGCTAGAGCGAGAGCTCGCACTAGAGTTTTACATGCATAGGTGCTAGAGTATAACTCGCACCAGATTTCATTTGCTTTTCATGACACGGTGCTAGAGTCTAACTCGCACCAGATTTTACATGATCTTCGTGACAGGGTGCTAGAGTCTAACTCGCACCCGATTTTCACATGATTTATATACAGAGTGCTGAGCTTAGCTCGCACTAGTTTTACCGGATTTGTGGAGTACCGCTGTCTACCCTTGGAGTCAGCCAAAAGGCCCAACAGGCTCAAGAGACCTCTTAGGTGGGGTGAGAGTGAGGGATGAGGTTGGCGGCCTTGTGGGGATGTAAGCGGGCTCTGCCAGTTTACTTGTTTTGATGAGAGTGCTGAGCATCGCTCGCACTGATTTATGAGAACATGCGATGAGCCGTGCTTGGAGCATCGGGTAGACTGTGTGTCACCGATTTAATAGGCTCGCACGTGCATTTTGAGACATGGCATGAGTATTGAGAAACAAACCTCTGTGGGAAGCAGGCCAATTGGGCTGGAGTACCTAGAGATATTATATGGGTTCATGGAGTACGATGTACCGTGTAAGTAGCATGGAGTACGATGTACCATGTGGTATCTTCGGATACGGCATCTCCGGATGCAGCATCTTCGGATGCCGGGGATCGGATAAGACTGACGGGATGGACTGACCCACCTCCCGGGCGGTTCCTGATCATGGTGAGAACCCGCACACTAGGATCCGTGTAGCTGAGGAACTCACGAGGACAAATGTGGCCATAGTCCTAGTTATTTGCCTATATACAGACGTTGCCTAGTCTCGCATGTTGATGATTTTTACGATGATTTAAACTGGGTTTTAAAACTAAATTGCATGATGGTATTTCCATGCTTTTCAAAACCCACGTGTGATGTAAACGTTTTCATGATTTTGTGTGAGTCAGGATCACCCGCAGGAGGGGTCGAGTCCTGACTTTATTGTGAAAATCTTAATTGAGAAAGAAATGATTTATAATAATTGCATGATGATTTTCCGTGCAAATGTGTTTTACATATCATCATAATGCATATCATTTGTTTTAAAATGTGTGGAGAAAGGGTGGTTTATGCATGGCACTACGTTCATGTAGGTAGTATGGTTACCTACTTGTTCGTAGGATTGCCTTACTGAGCTTGATGTGCTCACCCCTTTCATTTTCTCCCACAGATAATCTCCAGTTGAAGTTGCGACGACTCAGTACTGCATTCCGGATATCCGCTGCTGCCCATCAACATAAGGTATATATACACTTGTACATATTGTATCTACATAAGCATAGCACAGTAACATGTTTGTAAGTAACTTTAGGGGATGTATAAATAATAAAACAATTATAAATGACTGGAGAATAAATAAGTTAGTTGGGAATTGAATGGTGGGACTGGCATTGACGCACAGCCCAATTATTAGTGGAGTGTTGGTCACGATTCGAGGACAGGTAAGAAATTAAGTAAGAAAATAATAAAACGCGAAAAATTAACTCTGATTTTTGGGTAGTTTGGGTCGTGACAAATAAAGGTGGTATCAGAGCGCAATTGGTCTGAAGTGTGTCAGTGTCAGTAATTAGGAATTACATCCCCGTGTTACTGTGCTTAGTTAGATACAATAGTGTATATCGAGATGGGCTTGACTAAGAAATGGTTGAGAATGCAGGAATGCTTAATATGAGTCGCGTTAGATGAGATAGTGCACGAGGCAGAGGTCGTAGAGGTAGACCTGAGTCTGCTAAGTCGTGCTGAGTTTGACTATGAGAGTCAGTATGAGATTGAAATAGAGGCGAATGTTGAGCATGCCTCTCAGAGTCCGACAGAGTGATCGGATAGTATTGAGACACGCTTCGCGAGATTGGAGCGGAGTGTGGAGATTATTTTGAGGAGCAAATTGCTCAGATTTTGTATGAGATCAGAGGGCGCAGCGGAGCATTGGTGGAAGCCCGCTCGACCCATCTTAAGTGTTAAACATCTAGAGTTAAGATGAGAAATCTTATTGGATGTATTCCGGTGACAGAACATCCCGGACATTATTTAAAGGAAATTTCGAATTAAAGTCCTTACTCTGACCCAGAGGATTTAATTTATTGACGAGTATGGAGACTCGGTTATATTCTGGGCAGATATTACCTCGACACTATGAAAAGTGACAGTCGAGATGTCTAAAAGTTTATGGAAGGGCTCAACTTTTCAATTTGAGTCTAATTGGCCCGCGAGATATTACCTATACCGAGGCAGTGCGCAGATTTACAGTTGGATAAATAAAAATATGAATTGCACGCCTCTGAGATTCGAAAAGGTAGTGAGGGCTGAAATAGAGACAGAAAAGAGAATCGAGAAATGACAAAGATGTTGAATGAGAAAATGGTAATTGGTTAAAGATTAGATTTGATGAGTTATGGGCTGAGATAATTGGTAAGGCCCTAGTGCATCCAATTTTGGCACTGTTGAGGGGCATTGTGATTGGCGGACCCCGACCTGCTACGAAGCAGTGTAGCAGTGTGAGCACTGTAAGCAGTGTGAGATGTGTGGTGGATACCACGGAAGGAAGGTTTATACCTACACGGTATAGATGAAAATGGTCGTCAAGTGTGGTAAGACGGACCATTGATTTTGATTGCTCAGAGTTGAGCGAGATCGCCCCACAGAAAAGGTAAAGAGACAGAGAAAAAACTTCGTTGGTATAGCCGCAACGAAAAGAGAGGCCCTAGCCGAAAAGAAAAAGGAAAGTAGGTTGTTGGACGAAGGCGAGAGGATGTCTTGGACCAGGACGCTATTGATGTTTCATGGATGTGGTGTAAGATGCCACACTTGTTATAAATAACGAAGTACATATGTTCATTGATCCTGGTGCCACATATTTATTCATACCGCCTTCATTCGCATATAAGTGAGTAAAAGGCATGAATGCCTACATCATTGGGCACAATACTGATAAATGAGTGCCCCATTTGAGGAGGATTAATTAACGGAATATGGATATAGAGATTTTGAGTAATAAAAAGGGGTGCAACAGTTGAAAATTAAAGGAGTAAAGGATGTACTCACAGAATGAATAAAGACAAGAGTTTCATTATAATTGATACGCAAAGGAGAAAATCTTCGAGATAAGATAGATTCTAAGTACAAGATGTATTGGAGTAGAGATATATGCTAGATAAGGAATACCCTTAATATGCGAAGTAATTGAGGTTAAACAATTAGTAGCGAATACAAATTATAACCAAGGATAAGGATGGGTATAACCATAACCAGTAGTTGTGGTTAAGTCTGAAGGCTAATAAAGGTATTTCAAAATACCTCCCCGCCTGAAGACTTGACAGCGTCTAAAAATATATATATATATGACCTATAACGAAAAATCGATCACCGTAAGAAATACCGTTAGCATTAGGATATCCTTACTAAGACGATAAGAATATTAAAATTCGACAAATCATAAAGACTAACATAGTAAATTTAATAGGAGCCGTTAAGATAAGGAAAGGAAATGACGCAGGTTAGTACCTGAAAACGTAAGCGGTTGAGAAGGATCTTATACGCTTATGCGTAAATAAGTCAAGGATTGGACCGAATTGTAATCAGCAGTATCGGTGATATTGGGTGTAGTTAAAGTCTAGGACGATTTATAAGTAACGATTGGAAAATTTCCTTTGCAATGGGTTGCTGCAAGTTCCAAAAGGATATACCTGGTTGACACGTTTAACTAAGAAACGTGGTCTTGGAAAGAGATGATAAATAAGATTATTGATGTGACGTGAATTTGGCGTGATGAAGTATGAACTGACCACCGTGATTAATTTCACCATACCCAACAGCTCAAGAGGTTCTCAGTGAGTATGGATACCTCGAAATAATGGATGAGCTGTGTATTGATGTATAATGGGAAGATACCCATGATTTAAAATTGACAGCAGTAGTACTTGTACCGAGGATATGTTACTATTATGTACAGGGTGAGAAATTGTGGATATGCACTGATCATAAAGCCCGAGTATCTGTTTTTACAGAAAGAGGCGAACATGAGAATACATAGTGGGTTAGAGCTTCTGAGAGGTTTTGATTTGTGAAAAATTGTACCACCCAAGAAAGGCAATGTGATGACTGATGCTTTGAGTAGAAAGAGCCTCGGGATGGTATTGCATATGATGGTCAGGGAGCGTGAGCTGCTAGATGCAGTTGTGAGCCTCAGTATAGATGTGATCCCTTCTGATGATGACAGTGATTGTGTGACAGCTAGCCTGATGACTAGTACCAGATGAGAGTGCCCGGATTTGCCAGGCTTAGCGTGATGATCGATCGGATGTCGATAGTTTGGGTCTGATTCAGAAGGGTACAGTGATAGAGTTCACAGTGGGTGATAATGATTTACAGAGAGGTTCAGAGACAGTATGAGTGCTCCCCAGGACCACAGTTGATGAGATAGTGATATTGACAGAAGCTCACTCTTCGGGATATACAGTGCATACGAAAGTAAAGAAATATATATATGAAATATCTGAAAAGGGTATGGGTGGTCAGATGTGGAAAGAGATATTGGTGGAGATTGTGGAAAAGTGCCTAGTGTGTCAGCAGAGTAAGGTAGAGTATTAAAAGTCTGCAGAGTTATTGCAGCACCTACCTATATCGACACGGCACGAAAAATGAGAGCAAGTCTCCATGAATGTCGTGATGGGTTATAGAGGACCCGGATAAATTAGGAGACTATTAGGATGATAGTCGATAGAGTGACTAAGTATACCCACTTTCTGGTTATGAACTCCCCAGATACTCAGAGTGTGTATGAGGATTTATGTGTAAGGCAGTTTGTGGAACATTATGTAACGTTCCAGTGAGCATGGTATCATATAGGGATTCCCGCTCCACTTCCTACCTCTGTGGATATTTAAGGAAGCTATGGGAACCCGACTGAGTATTAGCACAGCTTTTCGTCCTCAGACAGATGGTCAGTCAGAGAGGACTGTACAAGTTCTGGAGGATCCGATGAAAGCGTGTGACATTGATTTTATAAGCTCCTGGAATGATCAGTTGATTTCTAATTGAAGTTGCCAATAACGACAGTTGGCAGTTGAGTATCGGGATAACAAGATATGAGACAGTGTACGGCTGTAGGGGTTATTGCCCAAATTGGATAAGAAAAAGTGGGTGACAGATATGATCATTTTCGACTTTGGATAATAAGTCTCTGAGGATGCTTAGTTAAGGATGGGAGATTAAGAACACCTCAGAGCAGATAGACAAGTATTGGAATTCACCCTTGGTGAATTAATATGATTAAAATGTTTATTGTCCTAAGAGAATAAGGACATAGCGAACTTTGGAAGAAAATAAATTGAGTTGCGCTGGATGGAATATTTTGAGAGATTAGACAAGTGGGAGATAAGACCTGTAGGTTGGTGTTATCACCTGAATTAACAGGCACCCACAATGTCTCAACCTTTGATGCTTCAGGAATACTATCCAGATCCAGCGTAGGTGATAGGATATGAGATTCAAAAGTCAGTTTGAGGTAATACAAGTATATTGAAGAAGTTGATTCGGGCATTAAACAGGAAAGAGACAGTATTGGGGTTTAAGATAATCTCCCTAATTAAAGTCCTTTGGTAGTAATACACTCCGGAGAAGGTCATATAAGAATTTAAGAGTATGATACGATCAATGTACCCGGAGTTGTATATGGACTCATATGAATTGGTTCTAATTTGGAGGACCAAATTCCTTAAGTGGGGGAGAGTTGTAAGACCCGAATTTAATTAAAATACGAAAATTAAATAAGAAAAGATGGAGGAAGTATGAAGGAAGTCGGGTTAAATAAATCCCGAACATGTGTAAGGGCAAAATGGTCAAAAGATCGAAAGCCGGTATAATTTCGATAAGAAAATTTAATTAAAAATATGGATTTAAGAAATCTTGGTCAATAAAAGCGAAATAAATTTATTTCAGATTAAATTGATCAAGATATTAATTTATTGGAATTAATCGGGATTAATTGGAATTTTTAGTTCGGAAAAATAATCCCGAAAATAATCGAAAAATATACCGAAAAGTCACCCGGGATAATATCCCGAAAATACGGGGAAATTATACCCGAAAAAGAGGCTAAAATATAATAAATAAATTAAATAAAATTAAATTAATTAAATAAGAATAAAATAATAATTTTGAGAGATATTTTGGGTATTTATAGTATTTTAAGGAATAGTGTAATAATTAAAATAAATAATAATAATAATAAAAATAATAAAAATAAAAACAAAAAAAAAAAGAAGAATCTGAAAAAAAAAAAAAAGAGAAACGAAACAGAAGACAAAAACGCGAAGGAGCGAAACGAAGAAACGGAGCAGTCGATCCGAGGAGCTGTCGGCGGAACGACGGCCGACGTAGGCCGGCGAAGGCAAGCCCGACGAGGGCTGACCCACTACCGGCCCCATGGAGGCTCGAACGGCGGCGGACGGAGCGAAAAATCGAGACCGAGGGAGAGAAGAAGAATCGTCGGCGATCGACGAGATTCAGGCCCGATCGACCCCAGCCGAAGCTTCCCCAGGCCCAGACGATGCGTTTGGTGGTGGTGGCAGCCACCGAAACCGGCGGACGGCGTCGGAAACAGAAAGAGAGGAAAGTGGGTTCCAACGCCGAGGAGAACAGGCCGGACCGGCCACTTTCCGGCGAGCTTTGGCGAAGCCGACTCCAGATCCATGCATCGGACAGCCTTGCGGAGCCACTGGAGTTGGAAGCCGGCGGAGAACCGGCCGAAAAAGGGGTGAACCGGCGGTGAACCGGTCGAACCGGGGTGAACCGGCGGTCTGAACCGGTCCGAACCGGGCTGAACCGGTTCAGCCAAAAAGAGGGGAAAAAAGGAGAAAAAAGGGAAAAAGAAAAAGAGAAAAAATTGGAGAAAAATTTCTATGATGCAATCGAGCTTCGGGTAAGTCGATAAGCGGTCAAATTGACCCGATTTAAATTTGGAATATTTTATTTAATTAATTATCGACTGAAAATTTACCCGAAAAATTGTGGAATTTTGTAGCTCGACAATTGACATCCACCGAGGGCTCGAGATAGCCTCGATTTGCGAACTAGCATGGAATCTCGGGTAAGTGACCCCTATTTACGACAATTACCTCGTTATGCGTGATATTGATTTAATTTACGCATAAATTGAATTAATTTATGGAAATTTAGATAAATTGTCGTAAATATTAAATTTAGCTATTCAAGAATTAGAACGAGGCCCGATAAATTATTGGTGGGCCCAATGAGCCCAATAGGCCTCGATAAAGTGAAAATTAAGTGGAAAACGGGCTTAAGGCCGATTAAGGCCCATTAAGGTGCAATCGGGCCCAATAGGGGTAAATGGGCCCAATGATTTAAATTAAGCTCAGAAAAGATTAAGTACAATTAAATTATATGTTATCTGACCTGAGGAATGTTAATACGCAGTTCCGAGCATTTGATTGGGAGTATAACGGACTGCGCGACGAGACGACAATGGAAAAGAAAAAGGTCAGACTTGACGAGAATCGAGGTAAGGGAATTCTGAGGACTGCTAGAGGTAACTTTACGCAATTTCAAGTTCATTTGCAGTCCTTAAAATTTATCTGAAGGGTCTAGAGGTCAATAAATAATTTTAGTGCCCCGAATGGGCAAATTACTAAAATACCCTTGCTAAGGGTAAAATTCTAAAAAATTTAGGAAAAAACTGGGAGGAGCAAGAACAAAAGGTTCCTGCTCATTCTGGAGGTGTTTTGAGGCATGCATGAGTAGGCTGGCTCACCTTGAAAGAAAATGCACAGCATTGCATACTTTCAACGTGATATTGTTTTGTGAAAACTGTTTTGAGGAAACAGAGCCGCCTACGTGTTTTTGTTGACATGTGATGTGCTAGAGCTTAGCTCGCACGATGTTGTCGATTTGTGTGATGCACGCATTAGTGCTAGAGCGAGAGCTCGCACTAGAGTTTTACATGCATAGGTGCTAGAGTATAACTCGCACCAGATTTCATTTGCTTTTCATGACACGGTGCTAGAGTCTAACTCGCACCAGATTTTACATGATCTTCGTGACAGGGTGCTAGAGTCTAACTCGCACCCGATTTTCATATGATTTATATACAGAGTGCTGAGCTTAGCTCGCACTAGTTTTACCGGATTCGTGGAGTACCGCTGTCTACCCTTGGAGTCAGCCAAAAGGCCCAACAGGCTCAAGAGACCTCTTAGGTGGGGTGAGAGTGAGGGATGAGGTTGGCGGCCTTGTGGGGATGTAAGCGGGCTCTGCCAGTTTACTTGTTTTGATGAGAGTGCTGAGCATCGCTCGCACTGATTTATGAGAACATGCGATGAGCCGTGCTTGGAGCATCGGGTAGACTGTGTGTCACCGATTTAATAGGCTCGCACGTGCATTTTGAGACATGGCATGAGTATTGAGAAACAAACCTCTGTGGGAAGCAGGCCAATTGGGCTGGAGTACCTAGAGATATTATATGGGTTCATGGAGTACGATGTACCGTGTAAGTAGCATGGAGTACAATGTACCGTGTGGTATCTTCGGATACGGCATCTCCGGATGCAGCATCTTCGGATGCCGGGGATCGGATAAGACTGACGGGATGGACTGACCCACCTCCCGGGCGGTTCCCGATCATGGTGAGAACCCGCACACTAGGATCCGTGTAGCTGAGGAACTCACGAGGACAAATGTGGCCATAGTCCTAGTTATTTGCCTATATACAGACGTTGCCTAGTCTCGCATGTTGATGATTTTTACGATGATTTAAACTGGGTTTTAAAACTAAATTGCATGATGGTATTTTCATGCTTTTCAAAACCCACGTGTGATGTAAACGTTTTCATGATTTTGTGTGAGTCAGGATCACCCGCAGGAGGGGTCGAGTCCTGACTTTATTGTGAAAATCTTAATTGAGAAAGAAATGATTTATAATAATTGCATGATGATTTTTCGTGCAAATGTGTTTTACATATCATCATAATGCATATCATTTGTTTTAAAATGTGTGGAGAAAGGGTGGTTTATGCATGGCACTACGTTCATGTAGGTAGTATGGTTACCTACTTGTTCGTAGGATTGCCTTACTGAGCTTGATGTGCTCACCCCTTTCATTTTCTCCCACAGATAATCTCCAGTTGAAGTTGCGACGACTCAGTACTGCATTCCGGATATCCGCTGCTGCCCATCAACATAAGGTATATATATACACTTGTACATATTGTATCTACATAAGCATAGCACAGTAACATGTTTGTAAGTAACTTTAGGGGATGTATAAATAATAAAACAATTATAAATAACTGGAGAATAAATAAGTTAGTTGGGAATTGAATGGTGGGACTGGCATTGACGCACAGCCCAATTATTAGTGGAGTGTTGGTCACGATTCGAGGACAGGTAAGAAATTAAGTAAGAAAATAATAAAACGCGAAAAATTAACTCTGATTTTTGGGTAGTTTGGGTCGTGACACTGGAACCGAGAGGCAGGGGAGATTGAGGGAGAAGCTGACCGAGAGGGAAGAAAGGAAAAGAAGAAAGGAAAAGAAAAAAAAAAGAAAGAAGAGAGAAAGAAAAGAAAAGGTAAAATATTTATGTATATATGTATTTTTAATATACATGTATATATATGTTGTAGATACAAGCATGTTAGTGTAGATCTTAAATTAGATGTGAAATAAAAATAAAATGGGAGAGATGAATAATAGACAAAAAATGTATATATATATATATATATATATATATATATATATGTAATGATGAATAATGGAAATAAGTAATAATATATATATGTATTTATGTGAATATATATATATATATATATATATATATATTAGGTGTAGATACAAATAGGTGTATATGATAAGGGTGTATATTAGTTTGTGTTCATACAAGAATATGTATGTATATGTGATAAGGAAAAATGGAAAACAATAATATATATATATATATATATATATTTAGGTGTATATACATATGGGTGTATATAAGATGAATGTATGCTAGTATATGTACATACAAAGAATGTATATATGAGATAGGAAAAAAAATGAAAACAAATAAAAATATATATATACATATAGGAGTGTGTATATATATATATATATATATATATATTTATGTGTATATACACGTAGATGTATATAATTGAAACGACCCAAATTTACTGATATTTCGGTTGGGTTACAAGTTGATAATAGATCAAAATCCATAAAGTCGCTTATTTAATTTAATTTCACTTAGTAATAGTTTAAAAAAACACAAAACCGTAACATTACTATTTGAAAAATCGACATTCTGTTCTCATACAAAATAGTATCAATCACATTTCCCCAGACATATACTTGCATACATTACTGTACTTACAGATACAAAAATAATTATCCTTACTGGGTATACCTCTAGCTTAGGTGATTTCTTTCCGTAGCGCAGCTGTGCAAAATACCTCGACTTATAGAGTCGAATTCCACTACTGATGCGAATATGTGGAGGAGAGTAAAGGGGAATGAGCTCAACATGCTCAGTAAGAAAAACCCCATAGCAGGTAGACAAATACACTACCTACAAAATATATAAATATTTATATTTGTTAAATCCCGAAAAGTTTCACAGATGATTTTCTCAGATACCAGGTTTTAAAATTCGAAAAACAGATTTAGTATCGGCTAAAGCACAAATACCAGAAACAGATTTTTCAGAAACAGAATATGAATCAGTAATACATTTAACTACTGTTATAAATCCAGAGAGTTCAGAGATTTTCAGTAGCAAAACAAACATATTCCCAGATATTTCAATTCAAGTAGAGAAATTCAAATAATTATTTTCAAATAGACGAGACAAGGCATGCATGCTATATCAGATATCAGAAATGACTATTGGCCAATGTCACGACCCAAAACTACCCAAAAAAAATCAGAGTAAATTTTTCACGTTTTATTTTTTATATTTACCTCTGATCGTGACTAACCATAACCAATAATTGGGTTGTATGTCAGTGCCCATATCATCTCCATATATTTACAATTAGTGCACAATTTAATTTAAATATAAATTCATATATTCTGCACTAAACTTCATCCATTTCATTACATATCTATACACACTCTATACATCCCAGTGTCATACAAAATATAATACTGTGCTCATGTTATTTAGATACAAGAAACATATATAACGTGTATATACCTCAAAAAGATAGGCAGCAGCGGACAACTAGAATGCCGTACCCAGTCGCCTCCCAATCTACTAGAAGAAATCTGTGTGAGAAAATGAAAGGGGTGAGCACATCAAGCTCAGTAAGGCAATTCTACGAACAAGTAGATAACAATACAACCTACATGAACGTAGTGCCATGCATAAACCACCCCTTCTCCACACATTTCCAAAACAGATGCTATGTTATGATGTCATGTAAAATAACTCACATTTAATCCCAAAAAGCATGAAAACTTAACATGCATATATTTTAAATAATTTATTTCTCGTTAAAATTTCATAATGAGGTCAGGACTCAACCCTTCCCTCGGGTAGCCCTGACTCACACAAAATCCATAAAATTGTGTTTCTCGAAAACATCAATATCCGAAAACATAAATATACGAGATACGAGACTAGGCAATATCTGTATATCGGTAATAACCAGGACTATGGCCATGCGTCCTCGGGAGTCCCTCTGCTACACGGATCATAGTGTGCGGGGTCTCACTACGATCGGGAACCGCCCGGGAGGTGGGTCACTCCATCCCGTCGATCTTATCCGACCCTACGCATCCGTAGATGCCACACGTATCCGAAGATACCACGCATCTGAAGATGCCACACGTATCCGAAGATACCACGCATCCGAAGATGCCACACGGTACAGCGTACTCCATACTACTTGCACGGTACAACGTACTTCGTGGACCCATATCACATCTACATACTCATGCCATGTCTCTAAATATATGTGCGAGCCTATTTAATCGGTGTGACACACAGTCACCCGCCGCTCCAAGTACGACTCATCGTATGATCTCAGAAAAATAGTGCGAGCGGTGCTCCAGCACTCTCATAAGAACAAGTAAAACTAGTGCGAGCTAAGCTCTAGCACTCTGTCACGAAAATCATATATATAAAAATATGGTGCGAGCTAGACTCCGACATCGTGTCATGAAAATCATTTAAAACTCTAGTGCGAGCTCTCGCTCCAGCACTAATGTAAGCATTGTACAAATCAAAACTCGTGCGAGCTGAGCTCTAGCACGTCACATTTCTGAAAAGTCACGTAGGCGGCTACATTTCTCAAATCGATTTCAACGAAAATCAACATTTGTTGAAAATATGAAATGCTGTGCAATTTCATTTAAGAGTTAGCCGGCCTACTCATGCATGTATCAAAATACTTCAAAAACGAGCAGGAACCCTTTGTTCTTGCTCCTTACACTTTTTCCTAAAATTTGAAAATTTTCCCTTGACGAGGGTATTTTGGTAATTTGCCCATCCGTGGACCTAAAATTTTATCTCAAATCTAGACCCTTCGGACAATTTAAAGGACTGTAAATGGCGTCGAAAATTCATAAAGCTATCTGTAGCAGTTCTTAAAATTCCCTTACCTGGAATCGCGCGTAGACTTAACCTGTCTCAATGATACCGAACCTCTCGGCCCAAATGCGCGCTGACCAAATGTACGTAACTGCATATAACCACACAGTTGAGGTCAATTCAATTATCTTGATCAGTATATCGCATTTACTGACCAACTTTAAAGTATTGGGCCCTATCTACCTTATTGGGTCTCGGCCCATTTTATATTTATTAATTCCCTTCTTCGGGTATACCGAGCTCATGCAGCTTACCAATAATTATCGGGCTTCGTTTCAAACTCATTGGATAGCCCGTATGCCATTTATGGCAATTATATTACAACTCCGAAAAATATTCCTTTCTATGCGAAATTAATCCATAATTCCGTAAAATAATTAAAACTCTGTATTTAAAGAACTCATATTACCGAAATTAAAATGTACTTACCCGATACGATGCGGGGTACAAAAATCAGAGCTAAATCGGCTCTCGTTCAGTCTCTGTCGAAAAGCTGCACAATTAGGTAAATCCGGATTATTTTCCATTAAATAAAATATGAAATAAATTTTCGAAATTTACCCGTAGGTCAATTTTGATCCTCGGTCAACTTACCCGAATCTCGAGTCGTCCCCGGTAAATTTCTTTCCTTTTTCCTTTCTTTTCTTTTCCTTTCCTCTTTCCTTCCTTTTCCCTCCTTTTCCTTCCCTTTCATTCGGGCCAAACGGTGCCGTTCTGTCACTTTACCGTCACCGGCGGTCTTGCCGGTCGATACCGGTCTTAAAAGAACCGGGTCCTCCCCCTGAACGCGTCGGTGGCTTTCGTTCAAGCCCAGTCACCGTGGTTCGTCGGGAATCAGCCCGTTTCCTCTCGAATTTTCCTTCGCTCCGATCGGTGTCCCCCGGCCAGTACACGGCGCGTCTCCGGTGTCCTGAAGATCGCCGGTCTCTCCTCTTGCACCTCGGCTGCTCGTCGTCAGTCAAGGATCGCCGATACTCCCTCGGTGGTCTCGGGTTCTTCACGGTCTCTTTCAGGTTACTGTTTCGGGTTCTCCCGAGTTTTGTTTTCAGATTCCTCTTTTTTTTATTATTATTATTATTTATAAATTATTTTATTATTATACTATTCATTAAAATACTCTACAGTATTCCAAAATATCTACAACTTATATTATTTTATTCTAATTTAATTAATTTAATTTATTTAAATACATTTTTCTCCATTTCTTTGATATTATTCTTTCGTATTTTCGAGATATTGTTCCGGGTGACTTTTCGGTATTTCTAAAAATTTTGGATCTTGATCAATTGGACTTGGATTTGTATAATTTCCTCATTATTGATCAAGATGTCCTAAATCCTTATTTTTAATTAAAATTTTCCTATCGCATTAATACCGGGCTTTGGTATTTTGACCTTTTTACCCCTGCACTTGTTTCGGAACCAATTTAACCTGACTTTCCTTCATACATCCACCATCTTTTCTTATTTTAATTTCGTATTTTCGGTTAACTTCATTTTGACCATTTTCGTTTGACCTGTGGCCATTTCGGCTCGTATTTAATTACTTCCGGTGTACACTGATATTCCATTTTATTCTTCTTTACAAATTTAATTCAGTCAATGCTCTTCTTAGGATTCAATGAATATTTGGAAGTGTACATCACATGAATCATAAGGAATATAGCAACAAATACATACAAAGTGGGTCTTACATAATCTCCCCCACTAAAAGAATTTGGTCCTCCAAATTGGAACCAAATCAGTCTCTGAACAACTCTGGGTAATTCTCTTTCATCCAACTCTCTAACTCCCAAGTCGCTTCCTCCGGAGTGTGATGCTGCCACAGTACTTTCACCAGAGGAATCGTCTTCGATCTCAATACCTTCTCCTTCCTATCCACAATCTGAATCGATCTCTCAACATAGGACATACTCTCACTGAGCTCTAGTGGCTCGTATCTGATCACATGCGATGGATCCAGCTGATACTTCCGAAGCATGGAGACGGGAAGACATTATGGACATTTGCTAGCTCTGGTGGCAACGCTAGCCTGTAAGCTCGATCTCCCACTCTCTCGAGTATCTCAAAAGGTCCTATGAAGTGAGGGCTCAGCTTCCCTCTCTTCCCGAATCTCGTAATACCCTTGGAAGGAGAAACTTTCAAAAATACTGACTCCCCTGCTGTAAACTCCAACGGTCTACGTCTCCTGTTAGCATAACTTTTCTGTCGACTCTGAGCTGTCCTCAACCTCTCACAAATCAACTGGACATCCTCAGAAGCCTGACGTATCAAATCGGGAGCGAATATCTGCCTGTCACCACCTCTTCCCATCCTACAGGAGATCGACATCTACGGCCATACAAGGCCTCATATGGTGCCATCCCGATACTCGAATGATAACTATTATTGTAGGCAAATTCCGCGAGTGGTAGGTGATCATCCCAGGAGCCTCTAAAATCAAGTACACAAGCTCTCAACACATCCTTGAGGGTCTGTATAGTCCTCTCTGACTGCCATCTGTCTGAGGATGGAAAGCTATACTGAATCTCAATTGGGTCCCCATAGCTTCCTGAAAGTGTTCCCAGAAATGGGAAGTGAAGCGAGAATCCCTATCCGACACAATACTCACTGGGACACCATGCAGTCTCACAATCTCGCGCACATATAGCTCCGTCAATCTACTCAGAGTATCGGTGACTCTCATCGCTAGGAAATGTGCCGACTTCGTCAATCTGTCGACTATCACCCATATGGCATCATTCCCTCTACGAGTCCTCGATAAGCCTATCACAAAGTCTATGGTGACATGCTCCCATTTCCAAGTCGGTATAGGTAGAGGCTGCAATAACCCTGCAGGCTTCTGATGCTCTACCTTCACCTGCTGACAGACGAGACATCTTGCAACAAACTCTACTATATCTCTCTTCATTCCCGACCACTAGTACACCTTTCGAAGATTCTGATACATCTTCGTACTACCCGGATGTAAGGTATACCTCGACGAATGAGCCTCTGTCAAGATCAACCTCCTAATCTCAGGATCCTCGGGAACACATATCCTGTCTCGAAACCTCAGTAATCCATCTGAACTCAACTCAAACTCAGTCTCAATACCCCTCTGCATCTGCCTGACTATCTCAATACACTGCTGATCATCATGCTGAACCTGTCGAATTCGATCCATCAAATTCGGCTCCAATCACAGGCTAGCAATCATATAACCACTATCAGCATCAGGCAGGGTCACATCCAAACTGAGGCTCGTAAACTGCTCTAATAACTCGTGCTCTCGTACCATCATATAAGCAACCAACCCGAGATGCTTCCTACTCAACGCGTCAGCCACTACATTCGCCTTACCCGAGTGGTATAAGATCTCATAGTCGTAATCCTTCAGAAGCTCAAGCCACCTTCTCTGTCTCATGTTCAATTCCTTTTGCGAAAATAGATACTTGAGGCTTTTGTGATCGATAAATACCTGAAATTTCTCACCATACAGATAGTGGCGCCATATCTTCAATGCAAACACTACGGCCGCCAACTCTAAGTCGTGGGTCGGGTAGTTCCTCTCATGATCCTTCAGCTGTCTGGATCCATAAGCGACTACCTTTCCGTCCTGCATCAATACATAGCCCAGTCCTTAGTAAGAAGCATCCGTGTAAACAGAAAAACCTCATGAGCTGGTAGGAATGGTGAGAATCGGAGCAGAGGTCAATCGACGCTTCAGCTCCTGAAAACTTTCCTCACATCTGTCGTCCCACTCAAATGCAACACTCTTCCGAGTGAGACGTGTCAACGGAGCAGCCAATCTTGAAAACCCCTTCACAAACTGTCTATAATATCCAGCTAAACCCAGAAAACTCCTGATCTCCGTAACTGTCTGAGGCCCCTGCCACTGTACTACTGCCTCAATCTTGGATGGGTCCACTGATACACCATCCCTCGACACAATATGTCCCAAAAAGGAGATATGCTCAAGCCAAAAGTCACACTTACTGAGTTTAGCATACAACCGTTTCTCACGGAGGATCTGCAATACAATCCTCAGGTGCTGCTCATGCTCCTCTCTGGACCTCGAATAAACCAGGATGTCATCGATGAAGAAAATCACAAATTGATCCAAATAAGGCCGAAACACCTCATTCATCAATGTCATAAAAGCTGCGGGAGCGTTCGTCAACCCGAATGGCATAACCATAAACTCAAAATGACCATAACGGGTGTGAAAAGCTGTCTTGGGTACGTCTCCATCCCGAACTCTCAACTGATGGTACCCAAATCTCAGATCAATCTTAGAAAAGACTTGTGCTCCCCGTAGCTGATCCAGTAAATCATCAATCCTCGGAAGGGGGTACTTATTCTTGATGGTAGCCTTGTTTAATAATTGGTAGTCGATACATAATCGAAGGCTCCCATCCTTCTTCCTAACAAACAGAATCGGTGCTCCTCACGGTGACACACTCGGTCTGATGAACCCCTTCTCTAACAGTTCCTGTAACTGTTTCCTCAGCTTCTCTAACTCAACTGGAGCCATCCTATACGGTGGTCTAGATATCGGCTCTGTACTGGGTGTCATATCAATACTGAACTCTGTCTCCCTCACTGGCGGTAACCCTGGTAACTCATCCGAAAAAGACATCTGAAAATTCTCTGACTACTGGAATATCTGTCAATTCCGGACGTGCCTCAGCCGTATCTACCACGTAAGCAATATAACCTTCATAACATTATTCACCAAATTAGTACGTCATTCATTTATACTCTTATAAAATTCTCATTCTCATTTACTTCAAGGAAATTGTACAACACATTTTTCTGGAGTATGAAATGTGACTGTCCTGGCAAAACAATCTAAAATAGCCCGATTAGCAGCCAACCAATCTATTCCTAGGATTACATCAAAATCCCTCATGTGCATCAAGATTAGATCGGCTGTCATCACTCTGCCACCTAATTTCAGCTCACAATCCCTCAATACATACTCCACTAATTGACTAGTGTTCATGGGTGTTATTATAGATAGCTTTCTACTCAGAGGGGTAGGTTTCACATAATTACACAATTTAAATGCAAACAACGGTGATACAAATGAATGCGTAGAACCGGGATCTATTAACACGTATGCTTCTAAATCATGGATCAGAATAGTACCTTTCACCACATCTGATGACCGATCTGCCGTATCCTGGTCAAGAGCATGCACTCGCCCTGTACCAACCGCTTGCTTCCCATTCTCTGCCGCTGTTGCTTTCCTCTGCGGTGCAGATGTATCACCAGAAGCCCTCTCTGAACCCTTGCCCTTCTGAGAGGCACTCTCAACTATCTCGGGACAATCTCTGCTCACATGCCCGGGCTCCCCGCATCTATAGCATACCATTGTAGGACCAAAGCAGGGTCTATCACAGTGATATCTACCACACCTACCGCATCTCTCAGTCGTAGGTCGTGGCCCACCTATCACAATACCTTTCTGTGGAGTAGAAGAAATGGTCGGATAAACTGGAGGTCTAGCTAGCCTCTCTCGAATCTCCTCTATCCTCGGCCTCTTCCCAATCAACTGTCTGCCCCCTCTATAACCAGACCCTCTATCTCCCACTGGTCTCTTCCCTTCTCTATGTCTGCTGCCAGTCTTTCCGAACTTAGAGGCAGTCATCTCAAAATCCTGCTCAATCAACTGTGCCCTACTCACTGCCTCCTCGTAAGTCGGAATAGCCAAAGGGACCAATCTAGATCTGATCGCTGGCCTCAATCCATCAATGAATCTTCGGACCTTCTTAGTCTCACTACCCATAGTGTCCGGATCATATCTGCCCAGGGAGATGAACCTCGTCTCATGCTCGTCTACCGATCGACTCCCCTGGGTCAAGTTTAAAAACTCAGACTGCAGCTTCCGCTGCGCTGTATCTGGGACATACTGCCTCCGAAAGGCCTCCAAAAATATCTCCCAGCTAATCACGGTATGTCTAGCTCTGAGAATCTGCCTGGTGGACTTCCACCAATGCTCCGTCGATCCCCTAAACATAAAAACAGCGAATGCAACCATCTCCGTAGGGGTACACTCGAAGAACCCATATAGCTTCTCCATCTCGCTCAACCAATCCTCAGCTACCACTGGGTCCTTCGCCCCGTTAAATGCTGACGGTCTGAACTTCTGGAACTGTCGCAGTCTGTCCATATCGCAACTGTAACCCCAATCTCTAATACCCTGATGTGGGACAACATGAGAATCCATGTCTTGGACTGGTGGGGGTGTAGGAGTCTCTGTATACTGAACTGGCTGAGAAGGCGCATTAGGAGCAGCTGCCTATCCAGCATCACCCTCTACACCTCTACCTCCCTGTACTGACTGCGAAACCAACTCCATAATCATCTCGAGGCTCCGCTCTATCCTAACAAAACACGCCTCAATCACCTCAGCAGATCTCTCTGCAGTATCCCTCTCGACAGTACCCTGCTCTGTAGTATCTCTCTCTGTAGGACCCCGTGGGGCATGCTCTACCCCGCTCTCTACCTCAGCCTCCTCCTGAGTCTCATGAGGTAACTCGGCACGTCTATCAGTTGCAGGCCTACCTCTACGGCCTCTGACTCGTGCCCGACCTCCTCTACCGCGACGAGTAACAGGCATCTTGCCTATAGTCCTGCATTCACAACCATTTCTTAATTAAAATCCATCTCAATATACACGATTGTATCTAACCAAGCACAATAACACAGGGATGTAATTTCCTAATTATTGACACTGACATACATCAGACCAATTCCACTCTGATACCACCTTTATTGTCACGACCAAAAACTACCCAAAAAAAATCAGAGTAAATTTTTCGCGTTTTATTTTTTATATTTACCTCTGATCGTGACTAACCATAACCAATAATTGGGCTGTATGTCAGTGCCCATATCATCTCCATACATTTACAATTAGTGCACAATTTAATTTAAATATAAATTCATATATTCTGCACCAAACTTTATCCATTTCATTACATATCTATACACACTCTATACATCCCAGTGTCATACAAAATATAATACTGTGCTCATGTTATTTAGATACAAGAAACATATATAACGTGTATATACCTCAAAAAGATAGGCAGCAGCGGACAACTAGAATGCCGTACCCAGTCGCCTCCCAATCTACTGGAAGAAATTTGTGTGAGAAAATGAAAGGGGTGAGCACATCAAGCTCAGTAAGGCAATTCTACGAACAAGTAGATAACAATAAAACCTACATGAACGTAGTACCATGCATAAACCACCCCTTCTCCACACATTTCCAAAACAGATGCTATGTTATGATGTCATGTAAAATAACTCACATTTAATCCCAAAAAGCATGAAAACTTAACATGCATATCTTTTAAATCATTTATTTCTCATTAAAATTTCATAATAAGGTCAGGACTCAACCCTTCCCTCGGGTAGCCTTGACTCACACAAAATCCATAAAATTATGTTTCTCGAAAACATCAATATCCGAAAACATAAATATACGAGATACGAGACTAGACAATATCTGTATATCGGTAATAACCAGGACTATGGCCATGTGTCGTCAGGAGTCCCTCTGCTACACGGATCCTAGTGTGCGGGGTCTCACTACGATCGAGAACCGCCCGGGAGGTGGGTCACTCCATCCCGTCGATCTTATCCGACCCTACGCATCCGTAGATGCCACACGTATCCGAAGATACCACGCATCCGAAGATGTCACACGTATCCGAAGATACCACGCATCCGAAGATGCCACACGTATCCGAAGATACCACGCATCCGAAGATGCCACACGGTACAGCGTACTCCATGTTACTTGCACGGTACAACGTATTCTGTGGACCCATATCACATTTGCATACTCATGCCATGTCTCTAAATATACGTACGAGCCTATTTAATCGGTGTGACACACAGTCACTCACCGATCCAAGTACGGCTCATCGTATGATCTCAGAAAAATAGTGCGAGCAGTGCTCCAGCACTCTCATAAGAACAAGTAAAACTAGTGCGAGCTAAGCTCTAGCACTCTGTCACGAAAATCATATATATAAAAATATGGTGCGAGCTAGACTCCGGCACCGTGTCATGAAAATCATTTAAAACTCTAGTGCGAGCTCTCGCTCCAGCACTAATGTAAGCATTGCACAAATCAAAACTCGTGCGAGCTGAGTTCTAGCACGTCACATTTCTGAAAAGTCACGTAGGCGGCTACATTTCTCAAATCGATTTCAACGAAAATCAACATTTGTTGAAAATATGAAATGTTGTGCAATTTCATTTAAGAGTTAGCCGGCCTACTCATGCATGTATCAAAATACTTCAAAAACGAGCAGGAACCCTTTGTTCTTGCTCCTTACACTTTTTCCTAAAATTTGAAAATTTTCCCTTGACGAGGGTATTTTGGTAATTTGCCCATCCGTGGACCTAAAATTTTATCTCAAATCTAGACCCTTCGGACAATTTAAAGGACTGTAAATGGCGTCGAAAATTCGTAAAGCTATCTCTAGCAGTTCGTAAAATTTCCTTACCTGGAATCGCGCGTAGACTTAACCTGTCTCAATGATACCGAACCTCTCGGCCCAAATGCACGCCGACCAAATGTACGTAACTGCATATAACCACACAGTTGAGGTTAATTCAATTATCTTGATCAGTATATCGCATTTACTGACCAACTTTAAAGTATTGGGCCCTATCTACCTTATTGGGTCTCGGCCCATTTTATATTTATTAATTCCCTTCTTCGGGTATACCGAGCTCATGCAGCTTACTAATAATTATCGGGCTTCGTTCCAAACTCATTGGATAGCCCGTATGCCATTTATGGCAATTATATTACAACTCCGAAAAATATTCCTTTCTATGCGAAATTAATCCATAATTTCGTAAAATAATTAAAACTTTGTATTTAAAGAACTCATATTGCCAAAATTAAAATGTACTTACCCGATACGATGCGGGGTACAAAAATCAGAGCTAAATCGGCTCTCGTTCGGTCTCTGTCGAAAAGCTACACAATTAGGTAAATCCGGATTATTTTCCATTAAATAAAATATTAAATAAATTTTTGAAATTTACCCGTAGGTCAATTTCGATCCTCGGTCAACTTACCCGAATCTCGAGTCGTCCCCGGTAAATTTCTTTCCTTTTTCCTTTTTCCTTTCTTTTCTTTTCTTTTCTTTTCTTTTCCTTTCCTTTCCTCTTTCCTTCATTTTCCCTCCTTTTCCTTCCCTTTCCTTCCGGCCAAACGGTGCCGTTCTGTCACTTTGCCGTCGCCGACGTTTTCGGCGGTCTTACCGGTCGATACCGGTCTCAAAAGAACCGGCTCCTCCCCCTGAACGCGTCGGTGGCTTCCGTTCAAGCCCAGTCATTGTGGTTCGTCGGGAATCAGCCCGTTTCCTCTCGAATTTTCCTTCGCTCCGATCGGTGTCCTCCGGCCAGTACACGGCGCGTCTCCGGTGTCCTGAAGATCGCCGGTCTCTCCTCTTGCACCTCGGTTGCTCGTCGTCGGTCAAGGATCGCCGGTGCTCCCTCGGTGGTCTCGGGTTCTTCACGGTCTCCTTCGGGTTTCTGTTTCGGGTTCTCCCGAGTTTTGTTTTCAGATTCCTCTTTTTTTTATTATTATTATTTATAAATTATTTTATTATTATACTATTCATTAAAATACTCTACAATATTCCAAAATATCTACAACTTATATTATTTTATTCTAATTTAATTAATTTAATTTAATTTATTTAAATACATTTTTCTCCATTTCTTTGATATTATTCCTTCGTATTTTCGAGATATTGTTCCGGGTGACTTTTTGGTATTTCTAAAAATTTTGGATCTTGATCAATTGGACTCGGATTTGTATAATTTCCTCATTATCGATTAAGATGTCCTAAATCCTTATTTTTAATTAAAATTTTCCTATCGCATTAATACCGGGTTTCGGTATTTTGACCTTTTTACCCCTGCACTTGTTTCGGAACCAATTTAACCTGACTTTCCTTCATACATCCACCATCTTTTCTTATTTTAATTTCGTATTTTCGGTTAACTTCATTTTGATCATTTTCGTTTGACCTGTGGCCATTTCGGCTCGTATTTAATTACTTCCGGCGTTCACCGATATTCCATTTTATTATTCTTTACAAATTTAATTCAGTCAATGCTCTTCTTATAATTCAATGAATATTTGGAAGTGTACATCACATGAATCATAAGGAATATAGCAACAAATACATACAAAGTGGGTCTTACAGCCAATGTCGGTAACTCCGGGCAATTCACGGGCTAGGTATGCTGGGATGTCAATCGCCGTGGGAGTGGTCAGCTACCCAAACGGCTCACAAATCAGAATGTTCAAAGACTAGAAACAGAATCAGAAGCACGGTACATCGTACTCGTGGACCACAGATACAGATACAGATACAGATACAGATACAGAACAGAAGTGCAGCATGATCTCACCAACGCCCTTGTCTCAAAATCAGTGCGAGACAGACCGTACGACACATAGTCAGTACGCGCTCAAGCACATTTCATCAGAAAATTTTTATAACAGATCGTTTTCCTTAAATCACATATAAATTCATTTGTTTGATGAAATCGTTCAAAACAGGCTGACTAGCCCTTTTTCGAAAAATCTTAGAAAATAGTCTATAAAAATTCAAAATTTGAGATTTTTAATAATTAAACAGAATTCAAGTCATACCGTAATTTTTGCAAATCATTTAAATTAAATCTGTAAAATTTGATTGTTCAACTAAGCTAAAATCTCTAATTTTTCAGTCATAAAGTTCAACCTAGTCTTTTCGATAATTTCGATACTGCGATATTCAACCTAAATTTTATTTTTACAAATATACGAAAATTACGCATATTTATCTCTATCAGCGACGAGAATTTTTCTTACCTCGGTGTCTGTCCGTGATCCTCAGTTGTCTCGACGTAGCGAGTCGATGAATCCGATCTAGTCGGGTTATTTCGATCGGAGCCTTTTTTCCTCGGGTTTTCAAATTTCTCTGTGCCTTCTCTCCTATCTCCAAATATTTTTACATTTATATTTATATATATAATTATATATATATAATTATATATACTTTTTTTTTCTTTTTTGGCTACTGTTCACTATTCTCCTTTTTAAATCTTCCCGCCATTTTCTTCATTTCTTTTCTTCTTCACAGTCGGCTACTGTTCATCGTCTTCCACTTTAGCTTTTTGTTTCGATCCTCATATTCCCTCCCTTCATCACCACGTTCTTTTTCTTCCTCACTCCGACGCCTCCCGTCTTACCTCTCTTACCGCCGGTGCTGCTCTCCCACCGTCACCTCCACTAGCCAGCTCTTCAAGGGAGGAGGAAGCCCATGTTCTCGGCTGGTTTACCTCTCGACTACCACTCATCCATCGTTTCTTCCTGATCTGTCATCATCATCGTCGATGTTCTGCCACCATTCTCGTCACTCTGCCAGCTCAGTGCCCCTCTATTTCCTCCGTTTCCAGCGCTTATGTCCAGCCCCCTGTCACCGTTCAAGTTCTGCCTCTCTCGATCTTTGCTCTGTTTTCTGCTCACGGGTTCAGGTTTTCAGTTTTTCAATTCTATCTCACTCATCTCTAAGCTTCGGTTTCCAGTTTCTCTTCAGCAACTCTCCCTTGTTTTGTGCCACCCCTCAACTGCTCAATTTCTCCCTTGTCTCTCCTCTCTTCTCTTTTGTTTTCTGCTCTTAGTCATCTCTCTTTTCTGCTTCAATCTTCTTTCGTTTTTATGCATGTATAGAGTCGGGCAGAGCTGGGTTTGGTAACTGCTTCCTTCTCTCGGTCAGACCCCCTAGCAGACATTTTAGCCATACTCCCATGCCCTCTTTCGTGCTTCAGTTATCTCCCTACTGCAAACACACAATCCTTAAGATTGGTTTACATACCGTGCACGTTTCCTCCCTTCTCTACTGTCATCCCAGAGTTGTGTACAGTATAAATATATCTAACATATATTAATATACTCCTTTGTACACTTTACTGCTCCCACGTTGGTATATATATGTACATATATATATGCACATTCCTATATGCTTAACACATATATTTATATGTGTATATACTTTCACTCTATAGAGTATTCTTAGTGGATCATACAAACGTAGGAATATAAATACGTGTATACGCTCCTCTATGTACTTAATCACATTATTATTATTAGTTATTTATTTATAAATTAGATTTAGGTAATTGGCTTATCCAAGTTTCTTATATTCCAAAACATAATTTAAGTTAATTGCCACATTATCATTTATAGCTACACCGAGTATACTGAAAATTTACGGTATTTACATTCTCCCCAATTTGGGAAATTTGGTCCCCAAATTTAGGAATACATCAAGTCACAAACAGGTGCGGGTACTTTTCTCGCATTAGACTCTCTAATTCCTACGTGGCCTCTTCTGAAGTGTGGTACTGCCATAAAACCTTGACCAGAGGAATCATCTTAGACCATAATATCTTCTCCTTCCTATCCAGTATCCGAATCGGTTTCTCCACATATGTCATGTCCTTTTTTAACTCCAACGGTTCAAACTTAATCACATGTGTAGGATCCGGATGATACTTCCGAAGCATGGAGACATAAAAGACATTATGAACGCTCGATAAATCAGGTGATAATGCCAATCTGTATGCTTTGTCTCCCACTCGGTCTAAGATCTCGAAAGGTCCTATATAACGAGGACTCAACTTTTCTTTCTTCCCGTATCTCATTATACCCTTGGATGAAGAAACTTTCAGAAATACCAAATCTAATGCTGAAAATTCCAAGGGTCTGCGTATTTGGTTAGCATAACTCTTTTGCCTGCTCTGAGCTGTTTTCAACCTCTCACAAATCAGTTGGACATCCTCTGAAGCTTGCTTAACTAGATCTAGAGTAAATATCTTCCTTTCACCCACTTCTTCCCACCCGATTGGCGACTGACACCTTCGACCGTATAGTGCTTCATAAGGCGCCATTCCAATACTTGAGTGATAACTGTTATTGTATGCAAACTTCGCTAGCGGTAAATGGTCATCCCAGGAGCCTTTAAAATCTTTAGCACAAGCCCTCAACATATCGTCCAGTGTTTGAATGGTTCTCTCCAACTGCCAATCTGTCTGAGGGCGGAACGCTGTGCTAAAATTCTGTTGGGTTCCCATGGCTTCTTGGAAATGTTCCCAGAAGTGTGAAGTAAATCGAAAATTCCTGTCAGATACAATGCTCACTGGTATGCCATGTAGTCTGACTATCTCTCGTACATATAGACCTGCTAGTGCACTCAAAGTATCGGTGGATTTCATAGCTAGGAAGTGGGCGAACTTTGTTAGTCTATCAACAATTACCCAAATCGCGTCATGGTTCCTCCGAGTTCTTGAGAACCCCATAATGAAATCCATGGTAACATACTCTCATTTCCATGTGGGTATCGGTAGAGGCTGTAACAACCCTGCTGGTTTTTTATGTTCTACCTTGATTTGCTGACACACAAGACACCGGGCCACAAATTTGGCCACATCCTTTTTTATTCCTGACCACCAGTACACTTTTCGCAAGTTCTGATACATCTTATTACTTTTCGGATGTACTGTATACTTCAAGAAATGAGCCTCTGTCAATATCAATTTCTTCAACTGTGTATCATCGGGAATACAAATCCTGCTCTTGAACCTCAATAGACCATCAGAGCTAACTTCAAAATCTGTCATAGTACCTAACTGGATCTGACCAGCCATATCTATACAGTACTTATCAGTACGCTGAGTCTGTCAGACTCTGTCAATCAAGTCTGGTTCTATCCTCAAGCTAGCTACCATACCACAACTGACACTGTCAGAGAGTTTAATATCTAAGTTAAGGTTCGTAAACTGTTCCAACAGCTCATGTTCTCGAATCATCATATAACATACCAGCCCCATATTCTTTCTACTTAACGCATCTGCTACCACATTTTCCTTTCCCGGGTGGTATAGGATCTTACAGTCATAGTCTTTCAAAAGTTTTATGCACCACCTCTGCCTCATATTCAACTCCTTTTGAGAAAATAAATACTTGAGGCTCTTATGATTTGTGAAGATCTGGAATTTCTCTCCATACAGGTAATGACATCATATTTTTAGTGCAAACACTACAGCTGCCAATTCTAAATCATGGGTTGGATAGTTTCTCTCATGGTTTTTTAACTGTCGAGAACCATAAGCCACTACCTCCCATTTTGCATAAATACACATCCCAGACCTTGGCTCGATGAATTCGTATACACCAAGAAGTCTCTTGAACTAGCCGGTCAGTCAGTGCTTCAACTCTTGGAAGCTTCTTTCACATGTGTCACTCCATTCAAACTTAATATTTTTCCGTGTAAGCCGTGTCAGAGGAGCAGCTAACTTAGAGAAACCCTCTACAAATCTCCTGTAATATCCAACCAAACCTAGAAAACTTCGAATCTCAGTGATAGTCTTGGGTCTTTCCCACTTCACCACTGCCTCGATCTTAGACGGGTCCACAGTCACGCAATCTTTCGACACAATGTAACCCAAAAATGTAATATGATCTAACTAAAAGTCACACTTGCTGAGCTTGGCATATAACTTCTTTTCCCTAAGGGTTTGTAGAACCATTCTCAAATGCTGCTCGTGTTCTAATCGTTAGTACCTTTCCTAGTGGTTTGGGTTATACATATGGAATTAATTTACATGCGAACATGGGCGATATAAAGGAATGAGTTGCACCAGAATCAAATAAAATTATAGCCTTAGTATCAAAAATTAGAATAGTACCTTTAAATGCTTCAACTGGTGCATCAGTTTCTGTCTCCTCCCGTTCTAGAGCGTACACTCGCCCCTGTCCTGCAACTCGCTTACCCTTTTCTTCCACTGTCGCCTTCCTCCTTGGTGTGGAGGTAGTAGCAGGTGCTGTATTATGTTATGTATACCTCTGTGGGGCCGTGTCAATACTTTCGGGACAGTCTCTGACCATGCGTCCCGTCTTACTACATTTGAAACAAACCCCCATTATTCTATAGCAGGGCCTATTACCGTGATTCCCCCCACAGTGTCTGCACACCTCTACATTAGGCCGAGGCCCTTCGATTACAATCCCTTTGGTAGGTGCTGGGCCCTGATAGATGGGAGGCCTGATAGTCTTACCCCGCATCTCCTCATAGTGCCTATGTCGTTTAAACAATGGTCTCCTACCATCTCTGCCACTCCTGTCCCCAGTTGTCCTCTTTCGATCCTGCTCCTTACACTTGCCCAATCTATTAGACTCAAAAGTTTGCATCTCGTAATCTTGTTCATACAATTGGGCTCAGCGAACTGCCTCCTCATAGGTGCTAATATCAAACGGGGCCAGTCGGGCCCGAATTGGGGGTCTCAGTCCGTCCATAAATTTTTGAACTTTCTTCGCCTCGTAGTCCATGGTGTCCGGATCATATCTTCCCAATGAGGTGAACATTGACTCATACTCATCAACAGATTTATTCCCCTGAATCAAGTTCGAGAACTCCGACTGTAATCTCCTCTGAGCAATATTTGGAATGTACTTCCTTCGAAAGGCATCAAGAAATAGATCCTAAGTGATTACCCCATGCCTGCTTCTTAAGATCAGTCGAGTGGACTTTCACCAGTGTTCAGCTTCGCCTTTTAGTACAAAAGCTGTAAAAGTGACTTTCTCGGTAGAGTTACACCGGAAAAACCCATAAAGATTCTCCATCTCATTAATCTAGTCCTCGGCAACCACTGGATCCTTAACCCCAGTAAAATATGGAGGTTTGAATTCCTGAAAGTGCCTCAACCTGTCCAACTCACAATCATACCTCATATCATTACTATGCTGCTGTAGGGCCATTGGTGCCGGCGATTGTGGTACAAGCGGGGTCTGTGGTAGTGTAGTAGAAGGTTCTTCTGCTAGCGGCACTGGCACTGTTTGGGTTGGCATAGGCGTGTCTGGCGCAACTGCAGGAGTAGTAGGTGCAGTCTGAGCCACAGTGCCCGGTGGGTTGTTCAGCCTGGCCAGCACTTGCCCGATCTGATTCAGTATCGACTCCATGCTATGTTCCAGACTAGTAATTCGGGCCTCGGAGCTCTTAGTAGGGTTACTAGTAGGTTGTTCAGTAGTGGGGCCACCCGATCCTTCAGGCCTCTCCTCAAGGCCTCGGGATGACCTGCCCCCTCGTCCCTTCGGTCGACCTCGTCGTCCACCAGCCATAACTAATAAGCTTCTTGCATTTCAGTAGCAATTTCTTAGCAAAACACAGCCACGTATACCCGTTTGTATCTAAATAACGTACAGTAATGCAGGGGATGTGAACTTCCTAAGTTTTTTCCACTTTTATTATCGACTCGTATCAGGCCAACTTTTGCTCTGATACCAACTTTGAAACGACCAAAATTTACTGATATTTCAGTTGGGTTACAAGTCGATTATAGATCAAAATCCATAAAGTCACCTATTTAATTTAATTTCACTTAGTAATAGTTTAAAAAACACAAAATCGTAACATTACTATTTGAAAAATCGACATTCTGTTCTCATACAAAATAGTATCAATCACATTTCCCCAGACATATACTTGCATGCATTACTGTACTTATAGATACAAAAACAATTATCCTTACTGGGTATACCTCTAGGTTAGGTGATTTCTTTCCGTAGCGTAGCTGTGCAAAATACCTCGACTTATAGAGTCGAATTCCACTACTGATGCGAATCTGTGGAGGAGAGTAAGGGGGGATGAGCTCAACATGCTCAGTAAGAAAAACCCCATAGCAGGTAGACAAATACACTACCTACAATATATATATATATATTTATATTTGCTAAATCTCGAAAAGTTTCACATATGATTTTCTCAGATACTAGGTTTTAAAATTCAAAAAATAGATTTAGTATCAGCTAAAGCACAAATACTAGAAACAGATTTTTTAGAAATCGAATATGAATCAGTAATACATTTAACTACTGTTATAAATCCAGAGAGTTCAAAGATTTTCAGTAGCAAAACAAACATATTCCCAGATATTTCAATTCAAGTAGACAAATTCAAATAATTATTTTCAAATAGACGAGACAAGGCATACATGCTATATCAGAAATGACTATTGGCCAATGTCAGTGACTCCAGGCAATTCACGGGCCAGGTGTGCCGGGATGTCAATCGTCGTGGGAGTGGTCAGCTACCCAAACGGCTCACAGATCAGAATGTCCGAAGACTAGAAACAGAATCAGAAGTACGATACATCGTACTCGTGGACCACAGATACAGATACAGATACAGATACAGATACAGAAGTGCAGCATGATCTCACCAACGCCTTTGTCTCAAAATCAGTGCGAGACGGACCGTACGACACACAGTCAGTACGCGCTCAAGAACATTTCATCAGAAAATTTTTATAACAGATCGTTTTCCTTAAATCACATATAAATTCATTTGTTTGATGAAATCGTTCAAAACAGGCTGAGTAGCCCTTTTTCGAAAAATCTCAGAAAATAGTCTATAAAAATTCAAAATTTGAGATTTTTAATAATTAAACAGAATTCAAGTCATACCGTAATTTCTACAAATCATTTAAATTAAATCCGTAAAATTTGATTGTTCAACTAAGCTAAAATCTCTAATTTTTCAGTCATAAAGTTCAACCTAGTCTTTTCGATAATTTCGATATTGCGATATTCAACCTAAATTTTATATCTACAAATATCCAAAAATTACGCATATTTATCTCTAGCAGCGACGAGAATTTTCCTTACCTCGGTGTCTGTCCGTGGTCCTCGGTTGTCTCGACGTAGCGAGTCAATGAATCCGGTCCACTCGAGTTATTTTGGTCGGAGCCTTTTTTCCTCGGGTTTTCAAATTTCTCTGTGCCTTCTCTCCTATCTCCAAATATTTTTACATTTATATTTATATATATATATATATATATAATTATATATATATAAATATATATACTTTTTTTTCTTTTTTGGCTACTGTTCACTATTCTCCTTTTTAAATCTTCCCGCCATTTTCTTCATTTCTTTTCTTCTTCATAGCCGGCTACTGTTCATCGTCTTCCACTTTAGCCTTCTGTTTCGCGCCTCATATTCCCTCCCTTCATCACCACGTTCTTTTTCTTCCTCACTCCGACGCCTCCTGTCTCACCTCTTTTACAGTCGGTGCTGCTCTCCCACTGTCACCTCCACTAGCCAGCTCTTCAAGGGAGGAGGAAGCCCATGTTCTCAGTTGGTTTACCTCTCGGCTACCACTTATCCATCGTTTCTTCCCGATCTGTCATCATCATCGTTGAGGTTCTGCCACCATTCTCGCCACTCTGCCAGCTCAGTGCCCCTCTATTTCCTCCGTTTTCGGCACCTATGTCCAACCCCCTGTCACCGTTCAAGTTCTACCTCTCTCGATCTTTGCTCTGTTTTCTGCTCACGAGCTCAGGTTTTCAATTTTTCAATTCTGTCTCACTCATCTCTAAGCTTCGATTTCTACCTTCTCTTCAGAAACTCTCCCTCGTTTTGTGCCACCCCTCAACTGCTCAATTTCTCCCTTGCCTCTCCTCTCTTCTCTTTTGTTTTCTGCTCTTGGTCATCTCTCTTTTCTGCTTCAATCTTCTTTCATTTTTATGCATGTACAGAGTCGGGCAGAGCTGGGTTTGGTAACTGCTTCCTTCTCTCGGTCAGACCACCCAGCAGACATTTTAGCCATACTCCCATGTCCTCTTTCGTGCTTCAGTTATCTCCCTACTGCACACACACAATCCTCAAGATTGGTTTACATACCGTGCATGTTTCCTCCCTTCTCTACTGTCATCCCAGAGTTGTGTACAGTATAAATATATCTAACATATATTAATATACTCCTTTGTACACTTTACTGCTCCCACGTTGGTATATATATATACATATATATATGCACATTCCTATATGCTTAAAACATATATTTATATGTGTATATACTTTCACTCTATAGATTATTCTTAGTGGATCATACAAACGTAGGTATATAAATACGTGTATACGCTCCTCCATGTACTTAATCACATTATTATTATTATTAATATTAGTTATTTATTTATAAATTAGATTTAGGTAATTGGCTTATCCAAATTTCTTATATTCCAAAACATAATTTAAATTAATTGTCCACATTATCATTTATAGCTACACCGAGTATACTGAAAATTCACGGTGTTTACAATAATAAAGGTATATGTTGATATTTGTAGGTACAAAATATATAAATAGTAAAGAAAATATATAAACGTGCGTGTTGGCCTAGGTATATACAATAATACGTACACACGCAGTAGTAACGATAGGTTACGATTTTAACGCAATTCGGACAATTCGCATGAATAGGGTGCTAAGTATCCAATTTCGGTGTAGGTGATCGTAGAAGGAATTAAAGGAGGTACTAAGAGGCGTCAGCACTCGAATTCGTGAATTTCGATAGATCGAGGTAAGGGGATATAATTTAAAATGGTAATAGTTACTTTCTGAACCATGATTAAGGAAAGCTTACAAAGGCATGAAGTATGATTTTCATGCATGTTTCTAAATTATATTTCGAATCAGGACTATGCTTTCTACATTTGTGTTTTTGAAATAAGAACATGTTTTTTGAAATGATCTTTCGAATAAGATGATTTTTAATTCGATGTTTTCGCATATGAGAAATATAATATGTTTTGAGGCTAAGGGCCATTTACGTTGTATGCTAACGCATGTCAACTTCGCCTGTGTGGCATCTGAACTTCACCTGTGTGGCGTCTGAACTTCGCCCTTGTGGTTCTGAAATGCTGTATGACATTGATCCCGTCTACAGCCTTGTCGTGGCCATAGGTTTTGAATTTCATCTTCGGGTTTTGTCTTGCCGTGGCCATAGGTTCTGAATTTCACCTTCGAGTTCTGTCTTGTCGTGGCCATAGGTTTTGAATTTCACCTTCGGGTTCTGAATTTCACCTGCGGGTTCTGAATTCCCTCTATAGAGGATGATTTGGTTATTGCCGCATGATAATTAGATGGGCCGATGTAGTCTCTATTTGAAAATTAAACTCTGTTTTCAGAATGTGATTTTATATTATGTGATTTGACATATATTCTTGTTTTGGAATTCTGATTATACGAAAAGTTTAGGTAATATCTGTTAAGTTCATGTACTTGAAGAATTACGTTTTGAATCATAATATTCTCGATTTTCCTTAATTTTTGAATGTCCTTTATATTAGTTTCAGAAAGTAATCATTATACGTACTATTATGTTTTCAACATATTTAAATTGCTAGGATCGTTTTAAATACATATTCTTACTGGGCTTTTTCTCGAAAGCTCACCCCTCTACCTTTCAGATTATTTGCAGTGATCCGTAAGCGCTACCTGCCGTGTACACGACGTAGGCTGGTGGGGAGAGCTACCCTAGGCTACTTTTTGTACACGCAGAAAGATATACATTTACATTCCTGTACCAAACATATCTGTACGCACAGACACGTAATTGAAAATATTTTTGTTGGGATGTAATTTGTAGGGAAAACGATGTAAACAATATTATTTTGGGATTATATTTTAAGATGACTAGTATTAAATCAAAATAGACGTATTGAGTGGTAAAGGTGGATTTGAAAAGTATGCTTGGTAGTTATGGATATTTAGGATTGTAAAAAACAACTGAATTGCAGGTGGGTAGGCTCATATATAAGCCGTTATGCTACCGAAATTTCTATCGGCCATATAAGTTAAAGTATGGAAATTAATTATAATTATGAGTAAAGAATTAGGAAAAGTGTTTTGACACTGCACAGGAATACAACCTAAGTGAATAAGGGAATAAGTGGGTAAATTAAATTCAAAAAAAAAATTTTCCCCCGATTTTCAAGGGGTAAGGGTCGTTACAGTTTAAGTGGTATCAGAGCGAAGGTTGTCTAGTACTGTCAGTGTCGAAAATAAGGATAAAATTTCATCCCAAATGTCTGTGCTTGTCTGGTAGTAGGTAATGTATACCTAATGAATGTAAGACTTGATCTTTGGAATTACGCGCAGGTATTAGATCACTTGCATGATGAGTAGAAGACGTGGACGTCTTCGGAGGTAGGCTCAGCCACCTCCACCTCCTTCACCCGAGCTAGAGAGTCTTCGTACTCGTATTGCTCAGTTCGAGCAGCGGTTGGAGCAGCACCTCGAACGAGGTTTGGAGTCGATAGCAGCCATGATTGCCCGACATCTAGGGGCAAACGTTTCCGATTCAGTTGGCATGGCACCAATTCCTACTCCGGTGCCGACTCCTCCACAAGCAACACCACCTGCTCCTCCACAAGTTCCTTCAGTACCTATGGCACCTCAACCTCTTGTATAGGCCCGGAGGGAGGAGAGGGATATCGGTAGAATGAGAAATTTTTGGAAGATGGAGCCTCCAACATTTAAGAGAAAGAACAGGGACAAGAGTAAGCGAACGAAGTTTGTGAGACAGGACTTTCAGAGGGGCCAGCCTAAGAGACAGAGGACAGATGAGTCTCAGGCTGGGATTGATAGGCCCATGGCCCCTATAGCTACCCCACAGACTACCAGAGGCTTCCAGCAGTACGACAGATTGTGCACTAGATGTGGTAAAATTCCATAGAATTATGTGTCACTGGTCCACAGGGAGCTGTTTTAGGTGTGGACAGAGGGGACACTTGATTAAAGATTGTCCACTGAATAAGTTTCCACAGCCCCCAGAGCCACCACGACAACCTGAGAGGCAAGCTCCCCAGAGACAAGTCCCACAGAGATGAGCTACAGAGACAGAGAAAGGCAAGAAGCCTGTCACTCATGGAAGGATCTTTACCTAGGATTGATGTGATATGTCAGAATTGTGAAATCAAGGTAGGAGATAGGATCATATTAGCAGATCTAATTTTGTTGAGCATGTATGGCTTTGATGTAATTTTGGGTATAGATTGGCTAACCACCAACCGTGTAAGTTTAGACTGTTACTCTAAGACTGTAACCTTCTCCTTACCTAGTAAGTTTAATGTATGTTTTGCAGTTAAGGAATAAAGTTTATGATCTTGACTATTGATGAGAATTTTGATGAACGTGTTGATGTGAAGGTTATATTGCATTCATCTCCGATACTAGTCGGGAATGTCCAAGTATTCAGGACATATCTGTGGTATGCAAGTTTTCAGATGTGTTTCCTGATGAACTATCGAGACTACCACCGGAGAGAGAGTTAGAATTCACTATAGATTTGGCACTAGAGATACAACCAATCTCGAAGTCTCCTTGTCGAATGGACTTTATGGATCTTTAGGAATTGAAAAAGGAGTTGCAAGAACTGTTAGATAAAGGAAGTTCAGAAACTCATAGGAGATAATGGGAAAGGTAAAGAAAATGACGAAAAAGAGATCTACAAAGGAAATAGTGACAATGCAATAGCACAGTCACTATACTGGAAGAATGAATCAGGGAACTAACGGTATAAATAAGACTCTAAAGGTCACACTGCTTACATGATTGGTATAGATAGGGCGTGTTCGGAGAATAGAAACATCCCTGTTTCTGACATATGATCAAATGATTTATCAAGTTACCCCTAAACTAAAAGGAGAAGTTCTAAAATTAATTTAGCAGGTGGTATCGAATTAATTACTCAAACCACTGTACTGAGTGACTTTGCTTGGATTAGAAATGCTGAGAGAGCAATTATAAGAACTATATGAAGGGGAGATTTTCAGAGCGAGTGACCCACTTTGAAGTGTACTGGTGTTAAATTTAAGGAGACTCGGAGTCTCTTGGGTCACAGTGTATTAAGAATGGGTGTAAGTAGGATTTCCCAAACAGAGGTTACATGTTAATGGGAAAGATTCAAACTATTATGAAAATTTAGAGTTGGGATATAAGGAAACTTTGAAATATGGATTACGTATTTAATCTAAGGATTGAAAATTTCTATATCCTTATGTTTTCAATGTGAGATCTAATTGGAATAAGGAAGTAATTTTGCGACAGTTGATGTACGAAATGAGACAAGCTTTGAGATGAGATAAATCTTGAATATACGAGTCATATTGGGATAAGAGATGTATGCAAGGTACGAATATCTCTGGTATGTGAAATGATTTGGATCAATTGAGATAAATTAAGAATAAGTTCTCATTAAGGATAAATGGGAAATTATGATAAGTTTGGTGTCTCCAATGATGATGTCCTACGACAAAGGATCTTAAAGGAGTTTTATTTTTCTCGGTACACCATGCACCCGGGAAGCACTAAGATGTACCATGATTTACGGAGGGTGTATTGGTTGGTCGATATGAAAGGAGATGTAGCTGGGTTTGTGGCCAAGTATTTGATTTGCCAACATATTAAGATCGAACACCAAAGACCAACGGGGTTACTTAAGTTTCTTCCAGTGCCTACTTGGAAATGGGAGCACATTACTATGGATTTCATAATGGGATTACCAAGAACCCGAAAGGAGCATGATACAATCTGGGTGATCGTAGACAGATGGACCCGAACGAATTTGGAGGACCAAATTCTTTTAAGGTGGGGAGAATGTAAACCCCACAAAATTCCTATATTTAAGTAGACCATATAAGAATAAAAATAATATTTCATTTTCGAAATAATGAGAATTTCATGGAAGGCATGAATATTGTCATTAGGTGATTTTATAAAAAAAGAAGGGAAAGAAAATGTGTATATATATATATATATATATATATACATACATACACAAGTATAGCATATATATATATACTAAACAAATTTAAATGGATAGGCAATAATATATATATATATATAAAACAAATATATATTATGTAATGTATAGTATTTAATATATATGTGTTAATAAAATTAAAATTTAAGCATGAGACAATTAAAAATGAAATGGAAACCATACAAAACAAATAAAAAATAATAACACAAAAAAATAATAAACAAATAATACATATATTTATATATATATATTAATATAATATATATATATAAAATAGCATGTACGAAATTGGCTTAGAAAAGCCAATTCCGTCTGCCATGTTTTCGAATTGAAAACAAAACAGAGAAGAGCGGGGAGCGGGAAGAGAGGAAAGAAAAAGGAGAGGGAAGCTGCTCGGCTGGAGAAGAAGAGAAAGAAGAGAAGAAGAGAAAGAAAAGAGAGGGAAAGAAAGAAGAAGCGGCTGATTAGGAAAAGGAAGGAGGAGAGGGTCGGCTGGAAGAGAAGAGAAAGAAGGAAAGAAAAGAGGAGAAAGAGGAGAGCTGGCCGAGGAACAAGGAGAAGAGCAGAAGCAAAGACGCTGGAACTGGAAGAAACTGAGAGGCTTGACGGGAGAAGAAGATTGAATAGAATCGAGGCTTGTATTGAAGCAAACCAAGGGCTAAAGCAAAACAGAAACAGGGCTGGAAACATGAAACAGAACTAAAGCAGGAAATGGGCCTGAAGAGGAGAGTGAGTGAAGGAAAATGATGATGATGGAAGGCTGGAAATTAAAGGCAGAAAACAGCAGCTGGAACCGAGAGCTGAAGAAAGGGCTGGAATTGAGAGGCAGGGGAGATTGAGGGAGAAGCTGACCGAGAGGGAAGAAAGGAAAAGAAGAAAGGAAAAAAAAAAAAAAAGAAAGAAGAGAGAAAGAAAAGAAAAGGTAAAATATTTATGTATATATGTATTTTTAATATACATGTATATATATGTTGTAGATTCAAGCATGTTAGTGTAGATCTTAAATTAGATGTGAAATAAAAATAAAATGGGAGAGATGAATAATAGACAAAAAATGTATATATATATATGTATATATATTTATGTAATGATGAATAATGGAAATAAGTAATAATATATATATGTAAGACCCGAATTTAATTAAAATATGAAATAAAGGAGTATTTGTGAAGGAAAGTCGGGTTAAATTAATCCCGAACACGCGTAAGGGCAAAATGGTCAAAAGACCAAAGGTCGGTATAAATTCGATAAGGAAATTTAATTAAAAATATGGATTTGAGAAATCTTGATCAATAAAGATGAAATAAATTTATTTTGGGTTAAATTGATCAAGATATTAATTTATGAGAATTAATCGGGATTTTTAGTTTGGAAAAATAATCCCGAAAATAATCGAGAAATATACCGAAAAGTCACCCGGGACAATATCCCGAAAATACGGGGAAATTATACCCGAAAAAGAGGTTAAAATATAATAAATAAATTAAATTAAATTAAATTAATTAATTTAGAATAAAATAATAATTTTGAGAGATATTTTGGGTATTTATAGTATTTTAAGGAATAGTGTAATAATTAAAATAAATAATAATAATAAAAATAATTAATAAAAGAAAAAAAAAAGGGGAGACTGAAAACGAAAATATCGGGGAGAGAGAGAGACCGAACGGAAGCAGCCGACCGAGCCCTGCCGGCGGCCAGGGGACCAGGCGAGGCCCAGGCGGAGGAAGCCTGACGAGGCCCGACCACCACCGGCCTAACAGAGGAACGAACGGCGACGAAACGGCGGCGAAAACCGAGGGAGAAGGCCGACGGGGTTGAGGGGTTCGATCCCGGCGAACGGCGGCATCTTGGCTCCGATCGACCCCAGCCGAAGCTTCCCCAGGCGACGGTGAGTAGATTGGTGGTGGTGGCAGCCACCGAAACCGACGGACGGCGCCGAAAACGGCGAAAAAGGAAAATGGGTCCGACGGCGAAGAGGAGAACAGCCGGACCGGCGGCGTTCCGGCGAGCTTGACCCAAGCCGAGGCCAGATTCGGGCTGCGGACGACCCAGCGGAGCTGTTGGCGGTGGAAGCCGGAGGAGAACCGACCGGAAAAGGGGTGAACCGGCGGTGAACCCGTCGAACCGGAGAGAACCGACGGTCTGAACCGGTCCGAACCGGACTGAACCGGTTCAGCCAAAAAGAGGAGGAAAAAAGGAAGAAAAAAGGGAAAAAGAAAAAGAGGAAAAATTGGGGAAAATTCCTATGATGCAATCGAGCTTCGGGTAAGTCGATAAGCAGTCAAATTGACCCGATTTAAATTTTGGAGTATTTAATTTAATTAATTTTGGGCTGAAAACTTACCCGAAAAAATTGTGGAATTGTGTAGCTCGACAATTGGCATCCAACGACAGCTCGAGACAGCCTCGAATTTCGTACTAGCATGGAATCTCGAGTAAGTGACCCATATTTACGACAATTACCTCGTTATGCGTGATATTGATTTAATTTCTGCATAAATTGAATTGAATTATGAAAATTTAGATAAATTGTCGTAAATATTAGATTTAACTATTCGAGAGTTAGAACGAGGCCGGATAAATTATTGGTGGGCCCAATGAGCCCAATAGGCATCGATAAAGTGAAAATTAAGTGGTAAACGGGCTTAAGGCCGATCAAGACCCATTAAGGTGCAATCGGGCCCAATAGGGGTAAACGGGCCCAACGATTTAAATTAAGCCCAGAAAATATTAAATACAATTAAATTGTATGTTATCTGACCTGAGGAATATTAATACGCAGTTCCGGGCATTTGATTGGGAGCATATCGGACTGCGCGACGAGACGACAATGGAAAAGAAAAAGGTCAGACTCGACGAGAATCGAGGTAAGGGAATTCTGCGGACTGCTAGAGGTAAACTCTACGAAGTTTTAAATTCATTTGCAGTCATTTAAAATTTCCTGAAGGGTCTAGAGGTCAATTAATAATTTTAGTTCCCCGAATGGGCAAATTACTAAAATACCCTTGCTAAGGGTAAAATTCTAAAAATTTAGGAAAAAATTGGGAGGAGCAAGAACAAAAGGTTCCTGCTCATTCTGGAGGTGTTTTGATGCATGCATGAGTAGGCTGGCTCACCTTGAAAGAAAATGCACAGCATTGCATACTTTCAACGTGATATTGTTTTGAAAACTGTTTTGAGGAAACAGAGCCGCCTACGTGTTTTCATTTACATGTGACGTGCTAGAGCTCAGCTCGCACGATGTTTAATTTGTGTGATGCATGCATTAGTGCTGGAGCGAGAGCTCGCACTAGAGTTTTACATGCATAGGTGCTAGAGTATAACTCGCACCAGATTTCACATGTTTTTTTCGTGACACGGTGCTAGAGTCTAACTCGCACTAGATTTTATAAAATTTTCATGAGATTTATATACAGAGTGCTGAGCTTAGCTCGCACTAGTTCTACCGGATTTGTGTAGTACCGCTGTCTGCCCTTGGAGTCAGCCAAAAGGCCCAACAGGCTCAAGAGACCTCTTAGGTGGGGTGAGAGTGAGGGATGAGGTTGGCGGCCTTGTGGGGATGTAAAGCGGGCTCTGCCAGTTTTATTTGACTTGATGAGAGTGCTGAGCATTGCTCGCACTGATTTTTATGAGAACATGCGATGAGCCGTGCTTGGAGCATCGGGTAGACTGTGTGTCACTGATTAAATAGGCTCGCACGTGCGTTTTGAGACATGGCATGAGTATTGAGAAACAAAACCTCTGTGGGAAGCAGGCCAATTGGGCTGGAGTACCTAGAGATATTATATGGGTTCACGGAGTACGATGTACCGTGCAAGTAGCATGGAGTACGATGTATCGTGTGGTATCTTCGGATACGGCATCTCCGGATGCAGCATCTTCGGATGCCGGGGATCGGATAAGACTGACGGGATGGACTGACCCACCTCCCGGGCGGTTCCTGATCATGGTGAGAACCCGCACACTAGGATCCGTGTAGCTGAGGAACTCCCGAGGACAGATATGGCCATAGTCCTAGTTATTTGCCTATATACAGAGTTGCCTAGTCTCGCATGTTGATGATTTTTTCGATGATTTAAACTGGGTTTTTAAAACTAAATTGCATGATGGTATTTCCATGCTTTTCGAAACCCACGTGTGATGTAAACCGTTTTCATGGTTGTGTGTGAGTCAGGATCACCCGCAGGAGGGGTCGAGTCCTGACTTTATTGTGAAAATTTTAATTGAGAAAGAAATGATTTGTAATAATTGCATGTTGATTTTCCGTGCAAATGTGTTTTACATAACATCATAACGCATATCATTGTTTTAAAATGTGTGGAGAAAGGGTGGTTTATGCATGGCACCACGTTCATGTAGGTAGTATGGTTACCTACTTGTTCGTAGGATTGCCTTACTGAGCTTGATGTGCTCACCCCTTTCATTTTCTCCCACAGATAATCTCCAGTTGAAGTTGCGACGACTCGGTACTGCATTCCGGATATCCGCTGCTGCCCATCAACATAAGGTATATACACTTGTACATATTGTATCTACATAAGCATAGCACAGTAACATGTTTGTAAGTGTCTCTAGGGGATGTATAAATATTGTAAACAAATATAAATGACTGGAGAATAAATAAGTTAGATGGTAATGGTATGGTGGGACTGGCATTGACGCACAGCCCAATTATAGGTGGAGTGATGGTCACGATTCGAGGACAGATAAGAATTTAAGTAAGGAAAAAAAATAATAATAAAACGCGAAAAATAAACTCTGATTTTTGGGTAGTTTGGGTCGTGACAATATATATATATATATAGGAGTGTATATGTATATATATATATATATATATATATATATATATATTTAGGTGTATATACATATGGGTGTATATAAGATGAATGTGTGCTAGTATAAGTACATACAAAGAATGTATATATGAGATAGGAAAAAAAATGAAAACAAATAAAAATATATATATATACATATAGGAGTGTGTATATATATATATATATATATATATATATTTATGTGTATATACATGTAGATGTATATAATAAAGGTATATGTTAATATTTGTAGGTACAAAATATATAAATAGTAAAGAAAATATATAAACGTGCGTGTTGGCCTAGGTATATACAATAATACGTACACACGCAGTAGTAACGATAGGTTACGATTTTAACGCAATTCGGACAATTCACATGAATAGGGTGCTAAGTATTCGATTTCGGTGTAGGTGATCATAGAAGGAATTAAAGGAGGTACTAAGAGGCGTCACCACTCGAATACGTGAATTTTGATAGATCGAGGTAAGGGAATATAATTTAAAATGGTAATAGTTACTTTCTGAACCATGTTTAAGGAAAGCTTACAAAGACATGAAGTATGATTTTCATGCATGTTTCTAAATTATATTTCGGATCAAGACTATGCTTTCTGTATTTGTGTTTTTGAAATAAGAACATGTCTTCTGAAATGATCTTTCGAACAAGATGATTTTTAATTCGATGTTTTCACATATGAGAAATATAGTATGTTTTGAGACTAAGGGCCATTTACGTTGTATGCTAACGCATGTCAACTTCGCCTGTGTGGCATCTGAACTTCGCCTGTGTGGCGTCTGAACTTCGCCCTTGTGGTTTTGAAATGCCGTATGACATTGATCCTGTCTACAGCCTTGCCGCGGTGTCACGACCCAAATTTCCTAAAATCACTACAAATTTTTCGCTTTTTTCTATACTTCTCACCTCCTCGTGACAATTCCATTTTTAACGAGTTGGGCTATTTGTCAGTAATAATCCCAACTTTATCCCAATTGATCATATCATTCTTACCATGGTAATCATGTTAGAATCTCAAACAGTGTAATAATAAGTACATATATTATACAATTGTATGTACATATGTTTCCATATATTTACATCCCCCATAATTATATTCGTTACAAAACTGTGCTATTAATTGTTTAGATACAAAACTGTACGATGTGTATACCTGGTTCGCGATGGGAGCAGCGGACAACTAGGGATGCAGTCTCTACCCGCTCTCGACTACTGTAGATGCTCTGTGGAGGGTGGAAAATGAAAGGGTGAGCATAAACAGCTCAGTAAGGCAATAATGTAAGCAGGTAGATAACTATACTATCTACGTGCTGATAATGTCATGATATAAAATCGTTTACTTTTGGAGCATGAGGTAAGATTAAAACGATGCCACATGTATGTATATATCATATACAAGAAATCATGAAATCGACATATAATTCAAACATGGAAAATCATCATGTATGACATCTCATGCTCGTCTCATTAAAACTTATTTATTTCATCATAAACTTTTCACTTTAAAACTTATTTGTTTCATCATAAACAAATCACATCAAGGCTAAACCCACCACTCGGGAATACCTTGAGTCATTAAATCACATCTCTTTTAAAAACATAAATCGGGACATTACCCCTCTTCGGGTTTGTCCTGGTCTATCCAGACCGTATGATATCATGTGAGGCATGTAGGTTACTGTATGAAAATCGAGGACTATGGCCATACTTTGTCCCTGTGATCCCAGGCTACACGGATCCCGGTGTGCGGGGCATCACAACTACAACGGGAGGTGGGGTCAATTCCTACCCGCCATAATAGCAAGTAACATCATAGAGTCATCATGACTGCACGGTATAGCATACTCCGTGTGACACACACGGTACATCGTACTCCGTGGACCCATATCATAGTCTGGGGGTGCCTGCCGTAGGTCTTATCCACCCCAATACTATGTCGATAACCAACCCATGTCTCAAAGTATACGTGAGAGCATCTCAACTCTCTGCTACACACAGTCTACAGGAGGCTTCCGCAGGACCATATGCATGTCAACTCACGTCTAGTGCGAGCAAAGCTCCAGCACTATGCTATGCATATCATGATATCTAAAATCTCGTGCGAGCGAAGCTTCAGCACGGTGTTGTGTACACATAAATTTCTCGTACGAGCAATGCTCCAGTACGACTTTTTATGAGAAATAAATCAGTAAACTTGAGTGCGAGTAAGAATCTAGCACTCTTTTTACTTGTATAAATACGATAGGTGGCTAAATCTTGATAAAACATCTTTTTAAAATAGTAACCGGTACAAACCGGTACCCTTTCGTATATTTCATGAAATCAATAGCCAACCTATGTGCATATTTGCTTAAATCAAAGCAATATAATCATATAAAATATCAAAACATGATAATCATGCAATTTATCTGCCTTACTACCATTTTTTTGTAAATTTTACTCCCAGGGGAAAAATCATCTTTTTCTTTATTCACCTATGCCCCAGTTTTCACAAAATTATTATTTTGTTTCTAGATAGTTTAAGTAATTCTAGACCCTGTAAATCCCCTCAAAATTACGTATAGGTATCTCTATGCACCTATAAAATTCCCTTACCTGGAATCGCACGTAGACTTAACCTGTCTCGATGATACCGAATCTCTCGGCCCAAATGCGCGCCAACCAAAGGTATGTAACTGCATATAACCACACAGTTGAGGTCAATTCAATTATCTTGATCAGTATATCGCATTTTCTGACCAACTTTAAGGTATTGGGCCCTATCTACCTTATTGGGTCTCGACCCATTTTCAGCCTTTTTATTTTTATTAATTCGCTTTTTCGGGTATACTGGGCTCATGCAGCTTACCGATAATTATCGGGCTTTGTTCCAAACTCATTGGATAGCCCGTATACCATTTATGGCAATTACATTACAATTCCAAAAAATATTCCTTTCTATACGAAATTAATCCATAATTCTGTAAAATAATCAAAGCTCTATATTAAAGAACTCATATTGCCGAAATTAAAATGTACTTACCCGATACGATGCGGGGTACGAAAGTCAGAGCTCAATCGGCTCTCGTTTCGGGCTTTATCGAAATGCTACACAATTAGATAAATCCGGGTTATTTTCCATTAAATAAAATATTAATTAAATTTTTAAAATTTACCCGTACGTCAATCTCGATCCTCGGTCAACTTACCTGAATCTCGTCCTCGGTAAATTTTGCTTTCCTTTCCCCTTTTTCCTTTTCTTTTCTTTTCTTTTCTTTTCCTTTCCTTTTTCCTTCCTTTTCCCTCCTTTTCCTTCCCTTTCCTTCCGGCCAAACGGTGCCGTTTTTGCCACTTTGCCTTCACCGGCGTTTTCGGCAGTCTTATCGGTCGATACCGGTCTCAAAAGAACCGGCTCCTCCCCCTGAATGCGTCGGTGGCTTCCGTTCAAGCCCAGTCACGGTGGTTCATCGGGAATCGGCCCGTTTCTCCCTCGGTCTTCCTTTGCTCCGATCGACGTCCTCCGATCACCTGACGGCGCGTTTTCGGTGTCCACGTGATCGCCGGCCTCTCCTCTTCCTCCTCGTGGCTTCGTCGGAGGTTGTCGGTCGCCGGTGTGCTGGGATCGTCGTCGGTTCTCACGGGTCATTTTCGATTTCGTTTTTTTCTGTTTTCGGGTTCTCCCGATTTCAGAGTTCTTTTTTTTTGGATTATTATTATTATTTAACAATTTGTTTTATTATTAAAATATTCATTAAAATATTCAAATATATTCTAAAAATATCTACAACTATATTATTTTATTCCAAATAAATAAATTTAGTTTAATTTAATTTGTTTATTACATTTTTAATCATTTTTTATATAATTTCTCCGTATTTTCGAGATATTGGCCCGGGTGGCTTTTTCGGTATTTCTAAAAATTCTGGATCTTGATTAATTGGACTCAAAAGTATATAATTTCCTCATTATTGATCAAGATATTCTAAATCCTTATTTTTTAATTAAATTTTTCTTAACGAATTTATCCCGAATTTTGGTCTTTTGACCGTTTTACCCCTGCACTTGTTTCGGAACCAAATTAACCTAACTTTCTTTCATACATCCACCATCTTTTCTTATTTAATTTCGTATTTTCGGTTAACTTCATTTTCGATCCTTTCCGTTTGGCCTGTGACCATTTCGATCCGTATTAGGCTACTTCTGACGTTTACCGAGATTTCATTTTTATTCTACTTGCAAATTATATTTCAGTCAAAGCTCTTCTTATGATTCATCGAATATATGAAAATGTACATCACATGAATCATAAGGAAACACATCAACAGATAATAAAAGTGGGTCTTACATAATCTCCCCCACTAAAAGAATTTGGTCCTCCAAATTGGAACCAAATCAGTCTCTGTACAACTCTGGATATTTCTCTTTCATCAAACTCTCTAACTCCCAAGTCGCCTGCTCCGGAGTGTGATGCTACCACAGTACTTTCACCAGAGGATTCGTCTTCGATCTCAATACATTCTCCTTCCTATCCACAATTTGGATCGGTCTCTCGACATAGAACATACTCTCACTGAGCTCCAGTGGCTCGTATCTGATCACATGAGACGGATCCGGCTGATACTTCCGAAGCATGGAGATGTGGAAGACGTTATGGACATTTGCTAGCTCTGGTGGCAACGCTAGCCTATAAGCTCGATCTCCCACTCTCTCGAGTATCTCAAAAGGTCCTATGAAGTGAGGGCTCAACTTTCCTTTCTTTCCAAATCTAGTAATACCCTTGAAAGGAGAAACTTTCAAAAATATTGACTCCCCTGCTATAAACTTCAACGGTCTACGTCTCCTGTCAGCATAACTCTTCTGTCTACTTTGAGCTGTCCTCAATCTCTCACAAATCAACTGGACATCCTCAGAGGCCTGACATATCAGATCGAGAGTGAATATCTGCTTGTCACCAACCTCCTCCCATCCTACAGGAGAACGACATCTACGGCCATACAAGGCCTCATATGGTGCCATCCCGATACTCGAATGATAACTGTTATTGTAGGCGAACTCTGCGAGTGGTAGGTGATCATCCCAGGAGCCTCTAAAATCAAGTACACAAGCTCTCAACATATCCTCGAGGGTCTGTATAGTCCTCTCTGACTGCCCATCTGTCTGAGGATGGAAAGCTGTACTGAATCTCAACTGGGTTCCCATAGCTTCCTGAAAATGTTCACAAAAACGGGAAGTGAAGAGGGAATCCCTATCTGACACAATCCTCACTGGGACACCATGCAGTCTCACAATCTCGCGTACATATAGTTCTGCCAATCTACTCAAAGTATCAGTGACTCTCATAGCTAGAAAATATGCCGACTTCGTCAATCTGTCAACTATCACCAATATGGCATCATTTCCCTTGCGAGTCCTCGGTAAACCCATCACAAAGTCCATGGTGACATGCTCCCATTTCCAAGTCGGTATAGGTAGAGGCTGCAATAACCCTGTAGGCTTCTGATGCTCTACCTTCACCTGCTGACAGACGAGACATCTCGCAACAAACTCTGTTATATCTCTCTTCATCCCCGACCACCAGTATACCTTCCGGAGATTCTGATACATCTTTGTACTACCCGGATGCAAGGTATACCTCGACGAATGAGCCTCTGTCAAGATCAACCTCCTGATCTCAGTATCCTCGGGAACACATATCCTGTCTCAGAACCTCAGTAATCCATCCGAACTCAACTCAAACTCAGTCTCAATACCCCTCTGCATCTGCCTGACTATCTCAATACAGTGCTGATCCTCACGCTGAGCCTGTCGGATCCGATCCATCAAATCCGACTCTAACCGCAGGCTAGCAATCATATAACCACTCTCAATATCAGGCGGAGTCACATCCAAACTGAGGCTCGCAAACTGCTCTAACAACTCGTGTTCCCGTACCATCATATAAGAAACCAACCTGAGGTGCTTCCTGCTCAACGCATCAGCCACTACATTCGCCTTACCCGGGTGGTATAGGATCTCATAATCGTAATCTTTCAGAAGCTCAAGCCACCTTCTCTGTCTCATGTTCAATTTCTTCTGCGAGAACAGATACTTGAGGCTTTTGTGATCGGTAAATACCTGAAATTTCTCACCATACAGATAGTGGCGCCATATCTTCAATGCAAACACTACGGCCGCCAACTCTAACTCGTGGGTCGGGTAGTTCCTTTCATGATCCTTTAGCTGCCTGGATCCATAAGCGACTACCTTCCCGTCCTGCATCAATACACAGCCCAGTCCTTGGTAAGAAGCATCTGTGTAAATAGAAAAACCTCCTGAGCTGGTAGGAATGGTGAGAATCGGAGCAGTGGTCAATCGACGCTTCAGCTCCTGAAAACTCTCCTCACATCTATCGTCCCACTCAAATGCAACACTCTTTCGAGTGAGACGTGTCAACGGAGCAGCCAATCTCGAAAACCCCTCTACAAACCGTCTATAATATCCAGCTAAACCCAAAAAGCTCCTGATCTCCGTAACTGTCTGAGGCCTCTGCCACAGTACTACTACCTCAATCTTGGATGGGTCTACTGACACTCCATCCTTTGACACAATATGTCCCAAAAAGGAGATCTGCTCAAACCAAAAGTCACACTTAGTGAGTTTAGCATACAACTGCTTCTCACGGAGGGTCTGTAATACAATCCTCAGATACTGCTCATGCTCCTCTCTGGACCTCGAATAAACCAGGATGTCATCGATAAAGACAATCACAAATCGATCTAAATAAGGCCGAAACACCTCATTCATCAATGACATAAAAGCTGCGGGAGCGTTCATCAACCCGAATGGCATAACCATAAACTCAAAATGACCATATCGGGTGCAAAAAGCTGTCTTGGGTACATCTCCATCCTGAACTCTCAATTGATGGTACCCAGATCTCAGATCAACCTTAGAAAAGACCTGTGCTCCCCGTAGCTGATCCAGTAAATCATCAATCCTCAGAAGGGGATACTTGTTCTTGATGGTAGCCTTGTTCAACAATCGATAGTCGATACATAATCGAAGGCTCCCATCCTTCTTCCTCACAAACAGAACCGGTGCTCCCCATGGTGACACACTCGGTCTGATGAACCCCTTCTCTAATAATTCCTGCAACTGTTTCCTCAGCTCCTCCAACTCAACCGGAGCCATCCTGTACGGTGGTCTATATATCGGCTCTGTACCGGGTGTCAAATCAATAATGAACTCTGTCTCTCGCACTGGCGGTAACCCTGGTAACTCATCCGAAAATACATCTGGAAATTCACTCACAATTGGAATGTCTCTCAATTCCGGACGTGCCTTATCTATGTCAACCACATATGCAATGAACCCTTCAAAATACCATTTTCCACCATTAGTAACATAATTCATCATATAAGTATCCATTATTAATAAATAAATTTACCTCACAAATATGATGAATTACAACTATACTTTTCCAAATGCAATAATTATATGCTTTTTATTTCTTTTCAGTAAAACTTACAGTAAGACTATTTGTCCCTGAAAACATTACTGTCTTAGCATAGCAATCTAAAACAGCATGGTTTGCAGTAAGCCAATCCATCCCTAAAATTACATCAAAATCCCTCATATTTAGTAAGACAAGGTCGACTGACATGTCCTTTCCCCCTATACTCAGCCTACAACCTCTATATACATACTCAGTCAACTGACTGTTATTCATAGGTGTAGAGATTAACAACATTCTATCTAACAATGTAGGCTGTACATACTTCAACAATTTATGAGCAAATGAAGGCGATATGAAGGAATGTGTAGCACCAGAATCAAATAACACAAATGCTTCTAAATCAAAAATTAGGATAGTACCTTTAATCACATCAGCTGAAGCATCTGCGGTGTCTTGATCCAATGCATGCACTCGCCCTCTGCCCATAACTTGCTTCCCCTTCTCCTCAGCAGTGGCTCTTCTCCTAGGAGCAAGAGTCTCAACAGGAGCTCTCTCTGGCTCTTTGCCCTTCTGTGGGGCAGTAGCAATCATCTCGGGACAGTTTCTTATGACATGCCCCGACTTCCCACAATGAAAACATACCTCAGTAGTCGTCGGACAAGGCCTGGTACCATGAAATCTACCACACCTCCTACACTGCTCGGTAGTCGGTCGTGTCCCTCCAATAACTATACCTCTTGATGATGTTAAAGTCGGATATAAAGGAGGCTTACCCGTCCTCTCCTGTATCTCCTCAATCTGAGGTTTCTTATCAGCGAACCTCTGACCTCCTCTCCTGATCACCCTATCCCCTCCGGATCTCTTTCGGTCTCTATCTCTAGCTCGACTGACCTTCCCAAACTCTGATGCACTCCGCTCAAAATCTTGCTCACACAACTGAGCTCTGTGCACTGCCTCCTCATAAGTAGAGATGTTAAACGGAGCTAATTTGGATCTGATGGCTGGTCTCAATCCATCTATGAACTTCTGAACCTTCCGACTCTCACTGCTCAATGTATCAGGGTCATACCTCCCCAAGGATATGAACCTCGACTCGTACTCATCAACAGAGCGGTTCCCCTGAACTAAACTCATAAACTCCATCCGTAATCTCCGCTGTGCAGTGGTCGAAATATACTGCCTTCTAAAAGCCTCTAGAAATATCTCCCAAGTAATCACTAAGTGTCGGGCTCTCAAGATAGACACAGTAGACCTCCACCAATGCTCTGCCTCGCCCTTCAGCATAAATACGGCAAACGCAACCCTCTCAGTCGATGTACATCTGAAGAACCCATACAATTTTTCCATCTCATATATCCAATCCTCTGCAATAACCGGGTCTTTCACTCCTCTGAAAACTGGAGGTCTAAATTCCTGGAAGTGTCGTAATCTGTCTAGCTCACAGTCATAGCCCAACTCACTACCGCCCGGCTGTGGAGTGACAGGAGAAGCTGTATCCTGAACCGGTGGTGGTGTAACAGTCTCTGTAGTCCGTCCAGTAGTAGTAGGCTGTCCAACTGGGCCTCGTCTATCACCAGCCCCTAACGTCGGTGTAACTATCTCAACAAGACTTTCTATACTTCGCTCAATCCTAACGAAGCGTGCCTCAGTATCCCCTGATCTCTCAATGGGATCTTGCGGAGCCCGGCTAGTCTTTGGCTCTGCACGGCTCTCAGGCCTACCTCTACGGCCCCTAGCACGTGAACTTGCCCCTCTACCACGGCGAGTGACAGGCATAATGCCTAAGTTCCTGCATCCACGACCAATTATTAGTCTAGTCCCATATTGGTATACACAGTTATATCTAAACAAAGCACAGTATTATGGGGATTTAATTTCTTAACTATTATTACTGACTCATATCCGACCAACTCTAGTTCTGATACCACCTTTTGTCACGACCCAAATTTCTTAAAATCACTACAAATTTTTTACTTTTTTCTATACTTCTCACCTCCTCGTGACAATTCCATTTTTAACGAGTTGGGCTATGAGTCAGTAATAATCCCAACTCTTATCCCAATTAATCATATCATTCTTACCATGGTAATCATGTTAGAATCTCAAACAGTGTAATAATAAGTACATATATTATACAATTGTATGTACATATGTTTCCATATATTTACATCCCCCATAATTATATTCGTTACAAAACTGTGCTATTAATTGTTTAATACAAAACTGTACGATGTGTATACCTGGTTCGCGATGGGAGCAGCGGACAACTAGGGATGCAGTCTCTACCCGCTCTCGACTACTGTAGATGCTCTGTGGAGGGTGGAAAATGAAAGGGTGAGCATAAACAGCTCAGTAAGCCAATAATGTAAGCAGGTAGATAACTATACTATCTATGTGCTGATAATGTCATGATATAAAATCGTTTACTTTTGGAGCATGAGGTAAGATTAAAACGATGCCACATGTATGTATATATCATATACAAGAAATCATGAAATCGACATATAATTCAAACATGAAAAATCATCATGTATGACATCTCATGCTCGTCTCATTAAAACTTATTTATTTCATCATAAACTTTTCACTTTAAAACTTATTTGTTTCATCATAAACAAATCACATCAACGCTAAACCCACCACTCAGGAATACCTTGAGACATTAAATCACATCTCTTTTAAAAACATAAATCGGGACATTGCCCCTCCTTCGGGTTTGTCCTGGTCTATCCAGACCGTATGATATCATGTGAGGCATGTAGGTTACTGTATGAAAATCGAGGACTATGGCCATACTTTGTCCCTGTGATCCCAGGCTACACGGATCTCGGTGTGCGAGGCATCACAACTATAACGGGAGGTGGGGTCAATTCCTACCCTCCAGAATAGCAAGTAACATCATAGAGTCATCATGACTGCACGGTACAGCGTATTCCGTGTGACATACACGGTACATCGTACTCCGTGGACCCATATCATAGTCTGGGGGTGCCTGGCGTAGGTCTTATCCACTCCAATACTATGTAGATAACCAACCCATGTCTCAAAGTATACGTGCGATCATCTAAACTCTCTGCGACACACAGTCTACAGGAGGCTTCCGCAGGACCATATGCATGTCAACTCACGTCTAGTGCGAGCGAAGCTCCAGCACCACGCTATGCATATCATGATATCTAAAATCTCGTGCGAGCGAAGCTCCAGCACGGTGTTGTGCACACACAAATTTCTCATACGAGCAATGCTCCAGTACGGCTTTTTATGAGAAATAAATCAGTAAACTTGAGCGCGAGTAAGACTCTAGCACTCTTTTTACTTGTATAAATACGATAGGTGGCTAAATCTTGATAAAACATCTTTTTAAAATAGTAACCGGTACGAATTGGTACCCTTTCGCATATTTCATGAAATCAATAGCCAACCTATGTGCATATTTGCTTAAATCAAAGCAATATAATCATATAAAACATCAAAACATGATAATCATGTAATTTATCTGCCTTACTACCCTTTTTTTGTAAATTTTACTCTCATGGGCAAAATCGTCTTTTTCTTTATTCACCAATGCCCCGGTTTTCACAAAATTATTATTTCATTTCTAGATAGTTTAAGTAATTCTAGACCCTGTAAATCCCCTCAAAATTACGTATAGGTATCTTTATGCACCTACAAAATTCCCTTACCTGGAATCGCGCGCAGACTTAACCTGTCTCGATGATACCGAATCTCTCGGCCCAAATGCGCGCCAACCAAAGGTACGTAACTGCATATAACCACACAGTTGAGGTCAATTCAATTATCTTGATTAATATATCGCATTTTCTGACCAACTTTAAGGTATTGGGCCCTATCTACCTTATTGGGTCTCGGCCCATTTTCAGCCCTTTTATTTTTATTAATTCCCTTTTTCGGGTATACTGGGCTCATGCAGCTTACTGATAATTATCGGACTTCGTTCTAAACTCATTGGATAGCCCGTATACCATTTATGGCAATTACATTACAATTTCGAAAAATATTCCTTTCTATACGAAATTAATCCATAATTTCGTAAAATAATCAAAGCTCTATATTAAAGAACTTATATTGCCGAAATTAAAATGTACTTACCCGATACGATGCGGGGTACGAAAGTCAGAGCTCAATCGGCTCTCGTTTTGGGCTTTATCGAAAAGCTGCACAATTAGGTAAATCCGGGTTATTTTCCATTAAATAAAATATTAATTAAATTTTTGGAATTTACCCATAGGTCAATCTCGACCCTCGATCAACTTACCCGAATCTCGAGTCGTCCCCGGTAAATTTTTCTTTCCTTTCCCCTTTTTCCCTTTCTTTTCTTTTCTTTTCTTTTCTTTTCTTTTCCTTTCCTCTTTCCTTCCTTTTCCCTCCTTTTCCTTCCATTTCCTTCCGGCCAAACGGGGCTGTTTCTGCCACTTTGCCTTCGTCGACGTTTCCGACTGTCTTGCCGGCCGATACCGATCTCAAAAGAATCGGCTCCTCCCCCTGAACGCGTCGGTGGCTTCCGTTTAAGCCCAGTCACGGTGGTTCACCGGGAATCGGCCCTTTTCTCCCTCGGTCTTCCTTCGCTCCGATCGGCGTCCTCTGTTCACCTGACGGCGCATTTCCGGTGTCCACGTGATCGCCGACCTCTCCTCTTCCTCCTCGTGGCTTCGTCGGAGGTTGTCGGTCGCCGGTGTGCTGGGATCGTTGTCGGTTCTCACGGGTCGTTTTCGGTTTCGTTTTTTCTGTTTTCGGGTTCTCCCGATTTCAGAGTTCTTTTTTTTGATTATTTTTATTATTTAACAATTTGTTTTATTATTTTATTCCAAATAAATAAATTTATTTTAATTTAATTTGTTTATTATATTTTTAATCATTTTTTTGTATAATTTCTCCGTATTTTCGAGATATTGGCCCGGGTGGCTTTTTTGATATTTCTAAAAATTTCGGATCTTGATCAATTGGACTCAAAAGTATATAATTTCCTCATTATTCATCAAGATATTCTAAATCCTTATTTTTTAATTAAATTTTTCTTATCGAATTTATCCCGAATTTCGGTCTTTTGACCGTTTTACCCCTGCACTTGTTTCGGAACCAAATTAACCTAACTTTCTTTCATACATCCACCATCTTTTCTTATTTAATTTTGTATTTTTGATTAACTTCATTTTCGATCCTTTCCGTTTGGCCTGTGACCATTTCGATCCGTATTAGGCTACTTCCGACGTTCACCGAGATTTCATTTTTATTCTACTTGCAAAATGTATTTCAGTCAAAACTCTTCTTATGATTCATCGAATATATGAAAATGTACATCACATGAATCATAAGGAAACACATCAACAGATAATAAAAGTGGGTCTTACACGTGGCCATAGGTTCTGAATTTCACCTTCGGGTTCTGTCTTGCCGTGGCCATAGGTTCTGAATTTCACCTTCAGGTTCCGTCTTGTCGTGGCCATAGGTTCTGAATTTCACCTTCGGGTTCCGTCTTGTCGTGGCCATAGGTTCTGAATTTCACCTTCGGGTTCTGAATTTCACCTCCGAGTTCTGAATTCCCTCTACGGAGGATGATTTGGTTATTGCCACATGATAATTAGATGGGTCGATGTAGTCTCTATTTGAAAATTAAACTCTGTTTTCAGAATGTGATTTTATATTATGTGATTTGACATATATTCCTGTTTTGGAATTCTGATTATATGAAAAGTTTATGTAATATCTGTTAAGTTCATGTACTTAAAAAATTACGTTTTGAATCATGATGTTTCTGATTTTCCTTAATTTTTGAATATCCTTTATATTAGTTTCAGAAAGTAATCATTATACGTACTATTATTTTTTCAACATATTTAAATTGCTAGGACCGTTTTAAATACATCTTCTTATTGGGCTTTTTCTCGAAAGCTCACCTCTCTACCTCTCAGATTATTTGCAGTGATCCGTAGGCGCTACCTGCCGCATACACGACATAGACTGGTGGGGAGAGCTACCCTATGCTACTTTTTGTACACGTAGAAAGGTATACATTTACAGTCTTGTACCAGACATATCTGTACGCACAGACACGTAATTGGGAATATTTTTGTTGGGATGTAATTTATAGGAAAAACGATGTAAACAATATTATTTTGGGATTATATTTTGAGATGACTAATATTAAATCAAAATAGACGCATTGAGTGGTAAAGGTGGATTTGAAAAGTATGCTTGGTAGTTGTAGATATCTAGGATTGTCGAAAACAATTGAATTGCAGGTGGGTAGGCTCATATATAAGCCGTTATGTTGCCGAAATTTCTATCGGCCATATAAGTTAAATTATGGAAATTAATTATAATTACGAGTAAAGAATTAGGAAAAGTGTTTTGACACTGCACAGGAATACAACCTAAGTGAATAAGGGAATAAGTGGGTAAATTAAATTCAAAAAAAAAATTTCCCCGATTTTTAAGAGGCAAGGGTCGTTACAGTGGAGTATTAGAATTTTTACTTGATTGGTAAGAAATTCTTGATTAAAACTAATCACCACAGCTTGAAGTTTTTGTTAAATTAGAAGACAACTACCCCAGAACAGCAAAAGTGGGTAGTTAAGATGATGAGGTATGACTTTGAGGTCCAATATCGCAAAGGTATTAACAATGTAATGGCTAATGCATTGTTAAGGGTCCTAAATGTTTACTGTCAAGCCTTTTCTGTTTGTAATAGCGATATGTTAAATAGAATTAAATGACTTTAGCTGCTTCATGCTCATTTGGTTTATAAGCTGCATAATTTAAGGCTCCCTTAATCTATTTGGGAAGATTTACTGTAATTCTTACATAATTCACTAGCAAGTGGTCATTCAGGAATAGATGCCACTTTTAAAAGAATTTATGTTGTTTTCTATTGGAAAGGTATAAGGAAGTAGGTTAGACAATTCATTCGAAGCTATGATGTATGCCAAATATGCCAATATGATACAGTTGCATATCTTGGGCTACTGCAACCTTTGTCAATTCCAGAAAGAGTGTGGTTTGATTTATCTATGGACTTTATTGAAAGGTTTCCTAAGTTTGGTGGCAAAGATACTATGTTGGTGGTTGTTCATAGGTTGAGCAAATATGCTCATTTATTCCTTTAGCTCTTCCTTTTTCTACCTGTACTATTGCTGAAGCCTTTCTTCATTCTGTATATAGGTTGTGTGAAACCAAAAAAAATTTTGACTTATTTTTTATTTGGAAACTAGAAAGCAATTAAGATATTCGAAATAATATTTTACATGCCTAGAATAACTGAAGCACTCGAGTTAGTGGCACGAAGCTCGGGGCACAAAAATCAAGGTAAGGTTTTAAATTCAAGTATTTCTTAAAGATTGCATGTATAAGTATGCTATGGTGGTTAGAAGGTTAAACTAAGGTATTGGAAGCGAAAAGTTAGTAAAAACTCGAGTTAACTCTAAACTGAGCAATTGGGCCTAGTAAGTGAAATAAATTCAGAATAAATTTTATAAATTCGTAAAAATTATTTTGAGGCCATAGGAAATTAACATAAGGTATATTTGACTTGGAGAATCAAAATTGAATGAAAATCTTAAGGTTTCGGTGATCAAATTAATTTTTAAAGTAAATCAAGAACCTTAAGGAATTTCAATCGGTAATGACCAAATCGGTCAAAATGAGCTCAAAAGAGAAACTTTTCTTAAACAAGTGGGCCCCAAATTTTTGTGAAACATACTAGAGGCTTAGTAAAACATATGGAAAGTGGAAATTTGGAGGAAAATTGGCTGAAAATAATTTTTATGGATTTTACAAAAATAAGGGTGCTGGCAGGCCAGACCTGTAAACACCACAAAATTTCTATATTTAATTAGACTATATAAGAATAAAAGTAATATATTTTAATGGAAGTGTTAATATTCATTGTAGGGCTTGAGGAGTATGGGAACCGAAAAACCCGTGAATGACGGGGAACCCGAAATACAGGAAGTGATGAATTAAATGCAAACATGGAGGGATCAAAAATAATTTTGATGTAAAAAAAAGAGAGAGAAATGTATGTATGTATATATGTATAGACACATATGTATATATATATGTGTATATATATATATATATATATATATATATATATATATATATATATATATAAATGTATATATACTAGACAAATTTAAATAAATGGATAAATAATGATATATATATATAACAAATATATATTGTAATGTATAACATATAGTATATAAGAATTAATAAATAAACAAAAACAAACAATAAACCAATAAACAAATATGTATATATATATATATATAAATCAATATAATATATATATATAATATAATATTAATATAAAATATATTAAGGTTGTACGGAATTGGCTTTCTTTGAAAGCCAATTCCGCATTTTTGGAAGATTCAAAGAAGCAGAGCAACTCTGCTGGGCGGGAACGAAGAGAAGAAAAGAAAAGAAAGGAAAGAGGAGGGCTGGCCGGAGAGAAAAGAGAAAGAAGAGAAGAGAAGAAAGGAAAGGAAGGGAAAGAAAGGAAAGAAGAAAGAGGGCTGGCCGATTGGGGAGAAGAAAAATCGAGACCGAAGGGAAGTGAAATCGAGAGGCAGGGGAGAGGAAGAAGAAGACCGAGGCTGGAAAGAAATTAAAGCGGACTGAGGTTAAAGCAGCTGGAAATTGAAGCAAATTGAAGCAGGCCGAGGGGCTGAAGGAGAAACGGGCTGAGAGGTTGAGGGAGGCGGAACCAGGAAAACTGAAACAAGACCGAGAGGGAAGGAAATTTATCCGAGCTGAAGCTGGGACAGTGAAGGAGCAGGAGATGGCAGCACCAAGAGCATAGGAAGATCATGAACAACGTCATCGGGTGATTAACGAGGGAGAAAAAAAAGAAGTAAAGGTAAAACTTATATACATGGGAATAGTTACTGTACATGTATATATATATGTATGTGTTGTATTTATAAGCATATTAGTGTGAATTAAGGTGTGTGTGCAATGGAAATGGAAAAAAAAATGAGGAGTGGGCAAATTATATACATGTGATAAGAAAAGAAAAAAAAATGAAAAATGAAAACAAATAATAATATATATATAGGTGTATATATATACATATTTATGTGTATATACATATAGGTGTATATAATAAATGTGTATGTTAATATTTGTATGTACAAAATAATATATAGTAAGGAAAATATATAAACGTGCGTGTTGGCCTAGGTATGTACAATTATACGTACACACGGAGTAGTAACGAATAGGTTATGATTTTAACGCAATTTGTACAATTCGTATGAATAGGATACTAAGTATACAAGTGTTGGTATAGGAGAATCGTAGGAGGAGCTAGGGGAGACACTGGGAGGCGTCACCACTTGAATTCGAAATTTTTGATAAATCGAGGTAAGGGGTGTAATTTAAGATGGTAATGGTATCCCTACCCTTAGACTCCGATTTATTTATGTGTTTTCGTGCCTTCTCGTGCAACCATTGATTGTAAAACAAAACCCAACATCTACTAAGCCTAAGATTTATTTGATCATGTTTTCGAAATAAAGAAATGCCATATGAAATTGAATGCATGGTTTCGAGCATGATTTCTGAATACTTTTAACGGTTTTGACTTATGTATAAATTGATTTCATGTTTTCGAAAGAAATGAAATTTGGTATGTGAACATATGCTTAAGAAATGAAATTTATTTTCGAAAGGTGATTGTGGGGGCCACCTCTTGAGTCCTACTGGAACAAAGTGCCACACAGTCTTTCTGTTTTATGAAAGAGTTTTCAGATCACAAGAAATTCGATTGTATTACTCGGTATGAGTTTGTGGGTTATAAAACCCAAGAAAGACTTTGAAAACTCTATTTTGAGACAAAAAGGCAATGTATAGTGGAATTGTGGGGGCCACCTCTTGAGTCCGACGGGAGCAAAGTGCCACGCAATTTTCACAATGACATGTGAACGTGGGGGCCACCTCTTGAGTCCGACTGGAGTAAAGTGCCACGCGGTTCACAATAATATGCGATCGTGAGGGCTACCTCTTGGGTTTTATGGGAGCAAAGTGCCACACAGTCTGTGTGACTGTGGGGGCCACCTCTTGGGTCCTACAGATGCAAAGTGCCACACGGTCAATGCATTTTTATCATGCGTGCCTTTGTGGCGTATATGAATTCTGCCTTCGGGTATGTTTGATTTGCTGTACGACCTTGATCACGTCTACAACCTTGCCATGGCGTTGATTATGATTTCCCTCTACAAAGGATGACTATGTTATCATCCCATGACAATTCTATAAGTTAGCCAAGTCTCCAACCGATATGAACTATGCTATAAGATTTTGATCCTTCAATATATGTTTATGCATCAGTTATGCTTTTGAAGTTCTATCGGTTTTGAAATATTCTGGAGTTCTGTATGTTTTGAAAGATTGTGATGTAACTGAATAGATTTGTTACTTCGAAATTACATTTCTATCGATTATGTTTTATATATACGCTTTCTGGAAACTATGTGATATTTATAAAGAAACGTTATCTCTTAGTTTTATCATGCATTCAATGTGATTTAGCCACCATGATCATTTTAAATGTGTTTCTATCTGGGATTTTTCCTGAAAGCTCACCCCTCTACCTTTCAGATTAGTTGCAGCGATCTACAGACGCTACCTGCCTCTTACACGACGTAGACTCGTGGGAAAGAGCTACCTTAGGCTACTTTTTGTACACGCAAAAAGGTATACAATTACATTCCTGTACCAGACATATTTGTACACACAGACATATATATCAAAACTATTTTGTTGGGATGTAATTTGTAAGGAAAACAATGTAAAGAATATTATTTTTTGGGATTAGGTTTTAAGATGATTGTTATTGAGTTGTAAATGTGGATTTGGAAAGTATGTTTAGTAGTTGTGGATATCTAGGATTGTTGGCTAGCATGCTTGGTAGTTGTGGATATCTAAGATTGTCAAACAATTGAATTGCAGGTGGGTAGGCTCAAATTTAAGCCGTTATGCTGCCAAAATTTCTATCGGCCATATATGTCAAAATATGGAAATTAATTATAATTACGGATAAAGAATTAGGAAAAGTGATTCAACACTAAACAAGAATACAACCTAAGTGAATAAGGGAATAAGTGGGTAAATTAAGTATAAAAAAATCCCCCAAATTTCAAAGGTCAAGGGTCGTTAGAAGGCCCAACACCTTACTGTCCCAACAAAAAGGCCTATTTTGAAGGCCCTCCAGAAATCTTTTAAACCTGAATTTTTTCCATTTTAAATAGGATTTAAAGCCCTTTCTGGAAAGGTAGAGAAGTCCCCAAACTAACCTGGAACCAGAAAGAACATCTTCCCCAAGCTTGCCACAAACGTCCCCTGTAGGTTCAGATTATACGATTTTTTCGGCCACCTTTCGGCCATTTTAAAGTTTGGTCAAGAAGGATAAAATCTTAATTCCTAATTCATCTACAACATATAAAAAATCCAACCTTAAAAAAGCTCATTTGCTAGGTGAAACGTTAGTGAGAAGAACAGGGGTAAAATTTGCCTTGTTTCTAAGGTGAGAGAAAACTTAAATTCATGAACTCTTGGCTAGTTTTTAGTTTGTTTTTAATAATTATAAGTTGTATACATGTATATCTCCAGCTAAGAATCATTTCTGGAGCAAGAAGAAGTGGTCAAAGCTGGTCAAAGTATGTGAGAAGTTGATGGAAGATGATGATAGTTAGATATGTTGTTATTTGATGAATTTAAATGATTTTTGCTTAAGTAGAAATTGAAGAAATAATTTCTAGAGACATGCGTAGGTTCGGCCAGCATTGACTTCTTATGGTAGAGATGTGATTTGGTTGAATTGAATGTTGTAGAATGTTAGATTAATACCGAGAAATCTGGTTTATAGCTCGGTTTAGTGGAAAATTGAAAAGTGTGAGAATTGACAAAATTGATAAGTTTTCATATGATAACTAGAGACTTGAATAAGTGTTTAGGTTATTAAGTTTATAAGTTTGAAGTTAAGAGAAAAAATTATCTAAAATAGCTTAAACCGACACTTTTATCGATAAAACTGAGAAAGTAAGGAAAGTTGGCAAAATGGCCAAATTTAATGAAGTTTATGTAAGATAATGCATATTTAAGTATGTCAAGATGGTTTTGAGCATGATTTGATGGTTTTGAAGCTATTTTGGGCAGCTCGAGGTACTGGCACGCAAAATGAGGTAAACTCGATACCTAGTGATTTAGTGTTGCCCTAGCCTCGTTTAGGTAAGGGATGCAATTTAAAGTAGTAATGACTTCCTTTACCTATTTGTATTGCTTAAAATGAATTGATGTATGCATGTATAACTTATATGGAAAACCCGAACCTTTTTATATAAGTTTCCGAAAGAAATGATAACCCAATTTAACCCTGAAGCCAAACATTTTTACCTATGATATATAAGTCTTTGATACATTACTATTTTATAATGGAAATTATATAATTTTTAAGTAAGTATGAAAACAAGTAAGAAGTAAGATTTTTCCTAAGACTAGAGGCTACCCCAATAATATATATTGTAAGTGTCACGCTCAGGAAGCGCAAAAAAATGAGGCTAATTTAAACTTTTTTATCCCTTAATTAAGTTATTTTCCTGTCCCATGTCTAGATTTAAAATCCCTTTTATTTTAGAAATTTCGACAGCATAACGACTGCATTATGACTTAACCCAACCTGCAGAGTTTGAAACGCAGTTTATATTATTCAACCCACATCCTCAATACTTTTTATTCATATCTCGGAATCATATAACAACTAAATATATTCGTTCATTTATACTGCATAACTAAGACTCTGTATACAATCATTTCTATCTATTACATCCCAAAAGTTATATACAATAGTGTCCATGCATTACATCATGTCTGGAATATAAAGTAAGAAAATACCTCTTAGCTACTAAATGTACTGTGAAAGGATCAGACTTCTCCGTCTACGACCTCAGTAGCTCGCGTGCAGTAGTATCACTGTAAATAATCTAAGAGATGGAGAGGAGGGGGTGAGTTTTTCAGACTCAGTAAGAGATACATTTAAAATAGCTTTAAATACTCAAAACATGGTAAAACTCATGGTTTTACAAATCAGCATACTTACGCAGTGGAGTAGAGATACTTTGATAATTCTATATTTTTAGAATTATTTATGCTTAATTTCCTAATTAATTATTTAAATCCCCAATTTATTTTGTTAATTATCCCCTTTATTTAATTAAAATTCTCATGTTTGCAGATAAATTAAATCCAGATGAATTTTGAATATTTCGGTAGAAAATGGATCGAAATTGGGCTAAAATCGAGATTGAGCCACGCGGACAACACAATTCATGCCACCTAGCACATCCAATTGGACAAGAAGACCGATGACATGGAAATATCTTTCCAAGGAGCCAATGGTGTGAAGACAAGTGGCCAAAAAAATGCCAACTCATCAAGGATGTTGAAATTACAATTTTACCCTTAGTGAGTTTATAAATAGGAAAGGATGACAATTGAAAGAGCATGTAATTTAGGAGTAGTGTAGTTAGGGTAGAATTTAGGAGTAGTGTAATTTAGGGTAAATTAGTTTGTAGGAGTAGAAGTAGATAGTTTTAGAAAATAGTCTATTTTTATTAAAAGTTTTATTTTCTCTAGTTTTTCTCAAGCTTTCCGTTTGCTCTACTTTTCAAGTTTTTTGTCCACCATTGTTAAACTTTCACAAGTTTGCATTTTTATTCTATTTCAAATGGAAAAGTTTAATGCTAGTACTTAATTTAATCGTTTGTTACATTTGTTCTGTTTTTCATTTTTCATTCTTTTATCTTCATTCGGGTTCTTGGTTTTAATGTTTCCCGGTTTTAATTTGCAATTTTTTTACTATTCATTTCTGAGTTAAATTAAATTGGCCACTGCCATTTGCCATCTTTGTACCCATGTTTTCATGAAGACGGTTGAATTAGGACGCAAAGCTGTTGCCTATACTCATTATTGATGGCCCTCATACACTGGTTTGTGGTTGTATTATCTGGGTAAAAAGATTGAAGTTTCCAGCAACCGAGAACTTCCAATTGCATTTTCTTCTTTTATTATTTTTCTATGCATGTTTTGGCTATTGCGGGCTGCTACTACATGCATATAAGGTTGCTGCAACAGCAGCTTATCTACAAACTGGATGAAGGTGTTGGATGGTGGTTCACGGGTTGAGACCTATAAGACCCGAATTTAGTTAAAAATACGAAATGAGTATGTTCGTGAAAGGAATGATTAAAATAGTCCCAAATTAAATGAAACAGGATTCCGACAGGAAATAAGGATTTAAAATGCGAAATGAAAAAATAAGGATGTAAGATATCTTGATCGATAATGGGAAAATTATACAATTTTGGGTCAATTGATCAAGATTCAAAAATTTTAAAAATACCGAGAAATTATCCGGAACAATATCTCAAAAAATACGAAGGAATAATATCGAAAATTGGAGAAAAATGTAATTAATAAATTAAATTAAATTAAATAGATTAAATTTGGAATAAAATAATATAAGTTGTAGATATTTTGGATTTTTATAGAGTATTTTAATGAATAGTGTAATAATTAAAAATAATAATAATAATAATAATAAAAAAGAGAATCTGAAAAAAAAAACAGATCGGGATAACCCGAAAAATAGAGAAACCGAAAGACGACCCGCGAACCCCCACCAACGATCCCAGCACACCGACGACCGACAGGCTCTGACGAGGCTATGAGGAGGAAGAGGAGAGACTGGCGAGCACGTGGGCACCGGAATCACGCCGTCAGGTGACCGGAGGAAGCCGATCGGAGCGAAGGAAGACCGAGGGAGAAACGGGTTGATTTTCGACGAACCACCGCGACTGGGCTGGAACGGAGGCCACCGACGCATTCAGGGGGAGAAGCCGATTCTTTTGAGACCAGTCTTGGCGGGCGAGACCGCCGAAAACGCCGGCGACGGCAATTGGCAGGAAACGGCACCGTTTGGCCGAAAGGAAAGGGAAGGAAAAGGAGGGAAAAGGAAGGAAAGAGGAAAAGAAAAGAAAGGAAAAGGAAAGAAAAGAAAGGAAAAAAGGGAAAAAAGGAAAGAAATTACCGAGGACGACTCGAGATTCGAGTAAGTTGACCGAGGGTCGAAATTGACCTACGGGTAAATTTTAGAAATTTAATTTAATATTATTTTAATGGAAAATAATCTGGATTTACCTAATTGTGCAGCTTTACGAAAGAGACCAAACGAGAGATGATTGAGCTCTGATTTTCGAACCCCGCATCGAATCGGGTAAGTACAGTTTAATTTCGGCAATCTAAGTTCCTTAAATACCGAGTTTTAATTATTTTACGGAATTATGGATTAATTTCGCATAGAAAGGAATATTATTCGGAGTTATAATATAATTGCCGTAAATGGTATACGGGCTATCCAATGAATTTGGAACGAAGCCCGATAATTATTGGTAAGCTGCATAAACCCGGTATACCCGAAGAAGGGAATTGATAAATATAAAAGGGCTGAAATGGGCCGAGACCCAATGGGGTAGATAGGGCCCAATACCTTAAAGTTGGTCAGTAAATGCGATATACTGATCAAATAATTGAATTGACCTCAACTGTATGGTTATATGCAGTTACGTACCTTTGGTTGGTGCGCATTTGGGCAGAGAGATTCGGTATCATCGAGGCAGGTTAAGTCTGCGCGCGATTCCAGGTAAGAGAATTTTGTAGGTACATAGAGATGCCTATACATATTTTGAGGGTATTTACAGGGCTTAGAAATTTCTTACAGCATCTAGAAATGAAATAATAATTTTTACGAAAATCAGGGCTTAGGTGAATAAAGAAAAAGACGATTTTGCCCCTGAGAGTAAAAATTTACAAAAAGGGTAGTAAGGCAGATAAATTGCATGATTTCATGTTTTTAATGCGTTATATGAATATATTGCTTTGATTTAAGCAAATATACACATAGGTTGGCTATTGATTTCTTGAATTATACGAAAGGGTACCGGTTTGTACCGGTTACTATTTTAAAAAATGTTTTATCAAGATTGAGCCACCTATCGTATTTACATGAATAAAAAGAGTGCTAGAGTCTTTTTCGCACTCAAGTTTACTAATTTATTTCTCATGAAAAGCCGTACTGGAGCATTGCTCGTACGAGAAATTTGTGTGTGCACAAAACCGTGTTGGAGCTTCGCTCGCACGAGATTTTAGATATCATGATATGCATAGCGTGGTGCTGGAGCTTCGCTCGTACTAGACGTGAGTTGACATGCATATAGTCGTGCGGAAGCCTGTTGTAGACTGTGTGTCATAGAGAGTTGAGATGCTCGCACATATACTTTGAGACATGGGTTGGTTATCGATATAGTATTGGGGTGGATAAGACCTACGGCAGGCACCCCCAGACTGTGATATGGGTCCACGGAGTACGATGTACCGTGTATGTCACACGGAGTACGCTGTACCGTGCAGTCATGATGACTCTATGATGTTACTTGATATTCTGGAGGGTAGAACTTAACCCCACCTCCCATTGCAATTGTGATACCCCGCACACCGGGATCCGTGTAGCCTGGGATCACAGGGACAAAGTATGGCCATAGTCCTCGATTTTTATATAGTAACCTACATGCCTCACATGATATCATACGGTCTGAGTAGACCAGGACAAACCCGAGGGAGGGGTAATGTCCCGATTTATGTTTTTAAAAGAGACGTGATTTAATGAATCAAGGTATTCCCGAGAGATGGGTTTGACCTTGATGAAGCTGTTTTATGATAAAACAAATAAGTTTTAACGAGGTGTTTGAAATGAAACAGATAAGTTTTTGAGTGTTGAGTATATGATGAAACAAATAAGTTTTAAATGTGACGAGCATGAGATGACATACATGAGGATTTTTCCATGTTTGTTTTATATATGGATTTCATGATTTCTCTTACATGATATATACATACATGCGGCATCGTTTTAGTCCTACCTCATGCTCCAAATATAAACGATTTTATATCATGACATTATCAGCACGTAGATAGTATAGTTATCTACCTGCTTACATTATTGCCTTACTGAGCACGTTTCGCTCACCCTTTCATTTTCCACCCCACAGGGTATATTCAGTAGAAGAGAGCGACAATAGTTTCGCATTTCAGTTATCCGCTGCTTCTTATTAAGATCATGTATACACATTTATATAATTTTTGTATCTGAACATATAGATGCACAGTACTGTATATGGATTTAATATTGGGGATGTATTTTGTTTAAATAAATTGATATGTGAATGTGAATATGAAAATGGAATGGTAAATAGGTGAGAGGTTACTAACACCGAATCATAGCCCAACTGTTTAGTAGTGTAACTGTTCACGACGGGTGAGGAAATGAAAAAAAAAGTGAAAAATAAGTGGGGATTTTTAGGTAATTTGGGTCGTGATAGAGAATGGTATCAGAGGTGAGTTGGCCTGATATGAGTCGGTGTTAGTGGTTAAGTAAATTTACATCCCCATGTACTGTGCATTGTTTAGATACAATTGTGTATATCAAGATGGAACTGCAGCTAAGAACTTAGTTTCGAATGCAAGAATATAATTTTTATAACTGATAGCCGCTATGGTAGAGTGGCGAGTACACATGTTCGAGGCCATAGAGATCGGCCTGAGAGTCGAATGAGTCGTCATATGAGACTCAAGATGAGAGTGAGGTGGAGGCTGATGTTGAGCATACTCCACAGGGTCCTACAAAGAGACCAAACAGTATTGAGACACGCTCCGAGAGGATGGAGTGGAGTGTAGAAAATATTTCAAAATTATTTACTCAGTCTATGCTGGTAGTTGAGGATAGGCAGGGTAAAGCCCAAACAGATGCCTCAGACTATAGAGATTTTCACACCCCTCCGGTATTTAGTGAAGTAAAGAAACCAATAGTTGCTGAGGACTGGGTGAATGAAATAGCGAAGTTGTATGGATTCTTTCGGTGTATGTCCACTGAGAAAGTAACTTTAAATATGTTTATGTTGGAGGCCGAGGCGGAGCATTGATGGAAGTCCGCTCGACCCATCTGAAGAGTTAGACGTCCAGAGTCGACATGAGAAATATTTCTGGATGTATTCCGGTGACAGAATATCCCGGACATTGCTTAAATGAATTTATAGATAAAATTTCTTACTCTGACCCAGAGGCATGAGTTGATTGACGAGTATAACTCTCAGTTTATATATCGGCCCAGATATTTTCCCGACATTATGGGCAGTGAGAGTCGAAAAGCTCAAAAGTTCATGGAAAGGGCTCAAATTGTCGATTAGAGTCCGATTGGCTCACTACTTATGTCGAGGCAGTGCGCAGAATACAGTTGCGTGAATAAGATCGAGTGTTGCACGCCTCTGAGATTGGGAAAGGTAGTAAGGGTCGAAATAGAGACAGAAGAGAATAGAGAATGACAGAGATGTCAGAACAGGAAAGAGACCAGATGGTAAGAGATTAGAGTTGATAAATCACGGGGTAAGATGATTGGTAAGGCCCAGTGCATCCAATTTTAGCACTTTTAAGGGATATTGTGATTTGAGGACCTCGACCTGCTGCGAAACAGTGTAAGCAGCGTAGCAGTGTAAGAAGTGTAGGATGTGTGGTGGATACCATGCAAGGAGGGTCTATACCTACACTGTATTGATGAAAATGGCCGTTAAGTGTGGTAAGACGGACCATTGATTTTGATTGCACAGAGTTGGGTGAGATCACCCCACAGAAAAGTAAAGAGACAGAGAAAAACTTCATTGGTATAGCTGCAACGAAAAGGGAGGTCATAGCTGAAAAGAAAAAGGAAAGTAGGTTGTTGGACGAAGGCAAGAGGATGTCTTGGACCAGGACACTATTGATGTTTCATGGATGTGGTGTAAGATACCACACTTGTTATGAATAATGAAGTATATATGTTTATTGATCCTGGTGCCACACATTTATTCATATCGCCTTCATTCGCATATAAGTGAGTAAAAGGCATGAATGCCCACACCCATGGGCACAATGCTGATAGTTAGTACCCCAATAGAGGAGGGTTAACTAATGAAATAATTATTAAGAGATTATAAGTTGAAAACGGGGGAAGAAGTATAAGTCAGCCAATTTTATTCAATAGACTATGAATAATTTGAAGTAATATTGAGAATAAATCTCAATTGGTCGGCTGCAAATTATGATGTTCAGAGTTCTATTCTAAGATAGTGATATGGTTACCCTTGAAAAGTATACTGTAAGTGTTGACAAGTGATAAAAAGGGGTGCAATAGTTGAAATTAAAGGAGTAAAAGATTGTACTCACGGAATGAATAATGAAAGAGTTTTGTCATGATTGATATACTAAGGAGATAATCTTTGAGATATGCTTGATTCTGAATACAAGATGTATTCGAGTAAGAGGCGTATGCAAGGTAAGAACATCTTTATGATATGAAGTAATTAGGATTAAAGCAATTAGTAGTGAATATAAATTGTAACCACACGGACCGATATGTAAAGTAATTGTGGTTAAGTCTAAGGGTTAATAAAGGTATTTCAAAATAACTCCCCGCCTGAAGACTTGACAGCGTCTAAAAGTATATATATAACATATAACATGAAATCGATCATCGTAATAAATAACTTTAGCATTAGGATACCTTTACTAAGACGATAAGAATATTAAAATTCGACAAATCGTAAAGGTTAACATAGTAAAATTTAATAAGAACCGTTGAGATAAGAAAAGGAAATGACACAGGTTAGTACCTGAAAAGATAAGCGATTTTGAAGGATCTAATATGCTTATGCGTAAATAAATCAAGGATTGGACCGATTTGTAATCATCATTATCGATGATATGTTGGGTGTAGTTAAAGTCTAGGGTAAAATTGTAAGCAATAATTGAAAATGGCTTTTATAAATGGGTTGTTGCGAGTTCTCAATATGGTCTACTTGGTTGACACGTTTAAATAAGAAAACGTGGTCTTTGAATGAGATGATAAATAAGATGATAGATGTGACATGAATTGCGGTGTAGTGAAGTATGAACTGACCACCATGATTGATTTCACCATACCCAACAGCTCAAGAGGTTTTTCAGCGAGTATGGATACCTCGAAATAATGAAGGAGTTGTGTATTGATGTATAATGGGAAGATAGTCAATTTTGGAGTCAGACAACTCCATGATCACGAAATAAACTATCTGACTCATGATTTTAAGTTGGCAACGGTTGTATTTGTACTGAGTAGATGGCACTACTAGGTACATGTTGAGGAATTATGGATATGCACTGATCATAAAAGTCCCAAGTATCTGTTTTTCACAGAAAGAGGCGAATATGAGAATACATAGTGGGTTAGAGCTTCTGAGAGATTTTGATTGTGAAAATTGTACCACCCAGGAAAGGCTAATGTGATGACTGATGCTTTGAGTAGAAAGAGCCTCGGGATGGTATCGCATATGATGGTCAGGGAGCGTGAGCTGCTAGAGCAGTTGTGACCCTCAGTATTGATGTGATCCCTTCTGATGATGACAGTGATTGTGTGACAGCTAGCCTGAGACTAGAACCGGATGAGAGTGCCCGGATTTGACAGGCTTAGCGTGATGATCGGCATGATGTCGATAGTTTGGGTCGGATTCAAAAGGGTATAGTGACAGAGTTCACAGAGAGTGTCGATGATTTACAGAGAGGTTCAGAGACAGTATAAGTGCTCCCCATGACCACCGTTATGAGATAGTGATACTATCAGAAGCTCACTCTTCGGGATATACAGTGTATACGGAAAGTAATAAAAATATATCGAAATCTCTAAAAAGGGTATTGGTGGTCAGATGTGAAAGGAGACATTGTAGAGATTGTTGAAAAGTGCCTAGTATGTCAACAGAATAAGGTAGAATATTAAAAGTCTACCGAGTCATTGCAGCCTCTACCTATATCGACACGGCACGAAAATGGGAGCAAGTCTCCATAAATTTCGTGATGGGTTATAGAGGACTCAGGTGAATCACGAGACTATTTAGATGATAGTCGCTAAATTGACTAAGTCTACCTACCTTCTGGTTAGGAAATCCCCAGATACTCTGAGTGCGTAGGCGAAGTTATATGTAAGGAAGATTGTGGAACATTAAGTAGCGTTCCAGTGAGCATGGTATCATATAGAGATTCTCGCTTCACTTCCCACCTCTGAGGATATTTTTAGGAAGCTATGGGAACCCGACTAAGTATTAGCACAGCTTTCCATCCTCAGACAGATGGTCAGTCAGAGAGAACTGTACAGGTTCTGGAGGATCCGATGAAAGCGTGTGCCCTTGATTTTTTATGCTCCTGGGATGATTAGTTATTACAAATCGAATTTGCCAATAGTGACAGTTGCCACTTGAGTATCAGGATAACAAGATATGAGGCAGTGTATGGCTGTAGGGGTTGTTCCCCAAATTGGATAAGAAAAAGTGGGTGACAGATATAATTATTTTCGACTTTGGATAATAAGTCTCTGAGGATGTTTAGTTAAGGATGTGAAGGATTAAGAACACCTCTGAGCAGATAGACAAACTATGCTGACAATAGACAGAAACCATTGGAATTCATCGAGGGTGAATTAGTATTGTTGGAAGTTACATGTCCTCAGGACATAACATAAGGACGTAACGAGATCAGGAAAGAGATTGGACAAAATGGGAGACAAGACCTGTAGGTTAGCATTACTACCTAAATAAACAGGCATCCACAAGGTGTCCCACCTTTTGATGCTTTGAAAATACTATCCGGATCTAGCATATGTGATTGGATATGAGCTCCAACAGTTTAGCTCAATGAAAGTGTAATGTATCATTGGAAAATCAATTCGGGTATTAGATGGAAGGAGAAAGTGTTGAGGTTTAAGATCTCCCTAATTAAAGTATGTTGGTAGTATTACACTCCGAAAAAGTCATAAGGGAATTAAAGAGTATGATATGTGTGAAATATCTGGAGTGATTTACAGACTAACTTGGTTCTAATTTGGAGGACCAAATTTCCTTAAGTGGGGGAGATTATGTAAGACCCGAATTTAGTTAAAAATACGAAATGAGTATGTTCGTGAAAGGAATGATTAAAATAGTCCCAAATTAAATGAAACGGGATTCGGACAGGAAATAAGGATTTAAAATGCGAAATGAATGAGTATTCATGAAGGGAAGTCAGGTTAAATTGATTCCGAAACAAGAGCAGGGGTAAAATGGTAAAAATACCAAAATTCGGTATTAGGGCGATAAGAAAATTTTAATTAAAACTAAGGATGTAAGATATCTTTATCGATAATGGAAAAATTATACAATTTTGGGTCAATTGATCAAGATTCGAAAATTTTAAAAATACCGAGAAATTATCCGAAACAATATCTCGAAAAATACGAAGGAATAATATCGAAAATTGGAGAAAAATGTAATTAATAAATTAAATTAAATTAAATAGATTAAATTTGGAATAAAATAATATAAGTTGTAGATATTTTGGATTTTTATAGAGTATTTTAATGAATAGTGTAATAATTAAAATAAATAATAATAATAATAAAAAAGAGAATCTGAAAAAAAAAGATCGGGATAACCCGAAAAATAGAGAAACGGAAAGACGACCCGCGAACCCCCACCGACGATCCTAGCACACCGACGATCGACAGGCTCCGACGAGGCCACGAGGAGGAAGAGGAGAGACCGGCGAGCACGTGGGCACCGGAATCACGCCGTCAGGTGACCGGAGGAAGCCGATCGGAGCGAAGGAAGACCGAGGGAGAAACGGGCTGATTTCCGATGAACCACCGCGACTGGGCTGGAACGGAGGCCACCGACGCATTCAGGGGGAGAAGCCGGTTCTTTTGAGACCGGTCTTGGCCTGCGAGACCGCCGAAAACGCATGCGACGGCAATTGGCAGGAAACGGCACCGTTTGGCCGAAAGGAAAGGGAAGGAAAAGGAGGGAAAAGGAAGGAAAGAGGAAAAGAAAAGAAAGGAAAAGGAAAGAAAAGAAAGGAAAAAAGGGAAAAAAAAGGAAAGAAAGTACCGGGGACGACTCGAGATTCGGGTAAGTTGACCAAGGGTTGAAATTGACCTACGGGTAAATTTCAAAAATTTAATTTAATATTATTTTAATGGAAAATAATCCGGATTTACCTAATTGTGCAGCTTTACGACAGAGACCGAACGAGAGCCGATTGAGCTCTGATTTTCGTACCCCGCGTCGAATCAGGTAAGTAAAGTTTAATTTCGGTAATCTGAGTTCCTTAAATACCGAGTTTTAATTATTTTACGGAATTATGGATTAATTTCGCATAGAAAGGAATATTATTCGGAGTTATAATATAATTGCCGTAAATGGTATACGGGCTATCCAATGAATTTGGAACGAAGCCCGATAATTATTGGTAAGCTGCATAAACCCGGTATACCCGAAGAAGGGAATTGATAAATATAAAAGGGCTGAAATGGGCCGAGACCCAATGGGGTAGATAGGGCCCACTACCTTAAAGTTGGTCAGTAAATGCGATATACTGATCAAGATAATTGAATTGACCTCAACTGTATGGTTATATGCAGTTACGTACCTTTGGTTGGCGCGCATTTGGGCTGAGAGATTTGGTATCATCGAGGCAGGTTAAGTCTGCGCGCGATTCCATGTAAGAGAATTTTGTAGGTACATAGAGATGCCTATACGTATTTTGAGGGTATTTACAGGGCTTAGAAATTTCTTACAGCATCTAGAAATGAAATAATAATTTTTACGAAAATCGGGGCTTAGGTGAATAAAGAAAAAGACGATTTTACCCCTGAGAGTAAAAATTTACAAAAAGGGTAGTAAGGTAGATAAATTGCATGATTTCATGTTTTTAATGCGTTATATGAATATATTGCTTTGATTTAAGCAAATATGCACATAGGTTGGCTATTGATTTCTTGAATTATACGAAAGGGTACCGGTTACTATTTTAAAAGATGTTTTATCAAGATTAAGCCACCTATCGTATTTACATGAATAAAAAGAGTGCTAGTCTTTTTCGCACTCAAGTTTACTGATTTATTTCTCATGAAAAGCCGTACTGGAGCATTGCTCGTACGAGAAATTTGTGTGTGCACAAAACCGTGCTGGAGCTTCGCTCGCACGAGATTTTAGATATCATGATATGCATAGTGTGGTACTGGAGCTTCGCTCGCACTAGACGTGAGTTGACATGCATATAGTCGTGCGGAAGCCTCCTGTAGACTGTGTGTCACAGAGAGTTGAGATGCTCGCACATATACTTTGAGACATGGGTTAGTTATCGACATAGTATTGGGGTGGATAAGACCTACAGCAGGCACCCCCAGACTATGATATAGGTCCACGGAGTACGATGTACCGTGTATGTCACACGGAGTACGCTGTACCGTACAGTCATGATGACTCTATGATGTTACTTGATATTCTGGCGGGTAGGACTTGACCCCACCTCCCGTTGCAGTTGTGATACCCCGCACACCGGGATCCGTGTAGCCTGGGATCACAGGGACAAAGTATGGCCATAGTCCTCGATTTTCATACAGTAACCTACATGCCTCACATGATATCATACGGTCTGAGTAGATCAGGACAAACTCGAGGGAGGGGTAATGTCCCGATTTATGTTTTTAAAAGAGACGTGATTTAATGAATCAAGGTATTCCCGAGAGATGGGTTTGACCTTGATGAAGCTGTTTTATGATAAAACAAATAAGTTTTAACGAGAAGAGTTTGAAATGAAACAGATAAGTTTTTGAGTGTTGAGTATATGATGAAACAAATAAGTTTTAAATGTGACGAGCATGAGATGACATACATAAGGATTTTTCCATGTTTGTTTTATATATGGATTTCATGATTTCTCTTATATGATATATACATACATGCGGCATCGTTTTAGTCTTACCTCATGCTCCAAATACAAACGATTTTATATCATGACATTATCAGCACGTAGATAGTATAGTTATCTACCTGCTTACATTATTGCCTTACTGAGCACGTTTGGCTCACCCTTTCATTTTCCACCCCACAGGCTATATTCAGTAGAAGAGAGCGATAATAGTTTCGCATTTCGATTATCCGCTACTTCTTATTAAGATCAGGTATACACATTTATATAATTTTTGTATCTGAACATATAGATGCACAGTACTGTATATGGATTTAATATTGGGGATGTATTTTGTTTAAATAAATTGATATGTGAATGTGAATATGAAAATGGAATGGTAAATAGGTGAGAGGTTACTAACACCGAATCATAGCCCAACTGTTTAGTAGTGTAACTGTTCACGACGGGTGAGGAAATGAAAAAAAAAGCGAAAAATAAGTGGGGATTTTTAGGTAATTTGGGTCGTGACAAGACCTGGTAGTGACAGTAGCATGATCCTCAGTCTCTGTTTTGCTCTGTTTCATTCAGTCATTTACTGTTAATTTATGCTTTGTTTTTTTTATTCTCTATCAAGCTTGTAGTTTGCTGTCATTGTTCTAGGTTGTTGGTTGCTGGGCTGTGTGGCTGGGCATCTGCTTATTTTCATTTTCTGCTCATATGTTTTTGCCTTTATTTCATCCTGTGTTTTCCTCTGTTTTAGTGTTGATTTACATCCATTAATCTTTTCTTCTCTGTTTCTCATTTAACTTACTGTTGTGATTTTCTTTAGTTAATTTCACACCTCGATTGCTTTTGTTATTGTTGTCGTCTGGTACTGCATGCTACAAAGAAGCTAGTGATGGTGCTGCTCGGTTATGTAGCTGAAGTCTGGAAGGGTGCATACACTGTGTGTGAGTAGGCAAGGACAAGACCTGTAGCCGAGAAAGGGTGTTGCTGGAGTAACCCCGACTGCATCTGTTGAATACCAAACTGAAGCAGAGATGAGTAGTAGCTGATGTACGTGCTGGGCAATTGTAGGAACATGGTGGTATGTACAGCAGCAGGCCAAGGAATGGTATCCTGGAGCAGATAGCAGGGGACGTGTACTGCCAAGGTAGGTGTCACAGGACAACACCTGAGTAGCAGAAGACAAACTGAGAGCGACAGCAATGTCTGGAGTGTGGAGCACGACAGGAGAAGAGGGCAAAACTGAGAGTGCAGGACCTGCAGCAGATGGAAAATCGAGAGTGCAGGATCTGCAGCAGATGGCAAACCGAGAGCAGGACAAAATCCTGCTGAAGAAGAGCATGAACAGTGCACAGTACACATGCACAATCGGGACCACTTTGTTTTACAATTTGTTAAGGCCATGTTTGGCCATGTCATTTTAATCATGTTGCTATAGTTTAATGCATTTTTAATATTTTCATGCATTTGTTAGTTGTTAGTTAGTTAGTTTAGTCAATTAAAATGGGAGATTAGTTTTCATATTTTTGCATGTTAATTTAATTTGTAGTGTTAATTTGTTAGTTAGTAGTTATATTATATGTTTTATGACTTTATTTTAGTTTAGTTGCATTTAGAGTTAATTTAGATTAAATGTGTTTCATGCATTTTTAATTTGGTCTTTATTTTCATTAAGTTTTAGTTTAGTTTAAATTGCATTTTGATTAAGTAGTTTAAATTGCATTTTAGGTTAGTTTAATTGTAGTTTAATTAATCTTGCTTTGTTATTTTCATATTTGCATTTTATTTTAATTGCGTTAATTAGCTTTAACTGTTTTAATTTCTTTTGTACGTTTTTTTTATTGCGTGGAGCATTGTAAGTAATTTTGCTCGGTTTTAATTTCTTTATTTTATAGCTTTTATTATTTTATTGCTTTCAGTATTTTTAATTCTAGCTATGTAGATCACCCGCCTTAATTTTATAATTTGCTAGAATATACTTAGGGTAAGATTAATTGGTAGTTAATTAGGCTAACCAACTTCTCTGAGGGACGATAACTCGGGACTCAAATCCCATTATTACTTGTACGACCCGTGCGCTTGCGGACAATACCTTCAGGGCATGTCATGCTTACATTTCATAAAAGCAGTAAAAACATGCTTTAAAATCATCGGTTTACACATATACATCGTTTTCGTAAAACGTATCATGTTGAAATCATAACATATAGTGTAAACATTCATAAAGTATCTCGAAAGCTCAAAATACGTGAATCATATTACGCTGTCACTTTAAAAGTGAAATCATGCTATCATAGACACATTTCGTAAAACATACTCATGGCTACCTTTAAAATCTCATCATAGAAAATCTGTACTCAATAGCAAATCATAAAACAGGTAGCATGAAATGTGTAAAAACATATATATATCAATTCCGTCAATTCATCATGGAGCCAGGCATAATCATATACTAGTCCCGAAGGACATCATACATCATAGGACGTTTATCATAGGTACATATGGCCATTGTACAGGGGAGTCGTAGGACTGGATTAGGGTCGTACGCTGCCCTATCTCTCGTGCACCACTAAATGGGGACTATACGCACGAACTCACGTGCATCACCAAGTGTGGACTATACACAAATTTCTCATATCAAGTTAGAGCCTGCCCGTTCTCTGGCCGTCAGCTAGGTAGATCCTCGATCGTCTCCATACGCTACCCTATGTATGCGAGATCAACCCCAGATCCTCTGACTGTCGTCATATCATACCTTTTTACCCCATAAAAATCATTTTGGGCCTCTTATCCATTTTATCAAAATCATTTCGGGTCTCATACCCATGTACTGAAAACCATTACGGGACTCTAACCCATTTCTCATAGAAAACATGGTTTTCATAAATCATTACGGGACTTTAGCCCGTGTAAACATGGAAAGCATAGTTATCATAGTCATTTCTTAGGACTCATACCCATATAATGGAAACACAGTTTATAAAACATATCGGGATTTTAACCCTAATCTCACATGAAAACACTATGCTTTTGTCTCAAAAGTAAAAAATTCACTTTTATAAACATGTATGCTGTAAAAATGTATCTCATATATAGAAAACATACTAAAAACTCGAGAAATGGTTTTGGCTTAGGTTTGAAGAAAAATGGAAATCCATTTCACAAAATCTCATTCAATTTATATTCATAAACCGTAGGTAAGGATGGAGGAGCATTAACGCTACTCTAAATTTTATCCCTTACCTCTTAGCGACTGATGTAGAGCACTTTCCTCAATGCTCGAGTTTACCTCGTAAAACGTGTGGTAGATCGAGCTGCTGTAAAACAAGTTCAAATTATCACATATGGCTTAAATTCATTTCAACATATCCAAATATGTGATTATATCGAAGCTTTGACCAAAAGTTGACTTAATCGATTTTACTCTTTTTCTCGATTTTATCGGTATAAACCCCGTTTTAATTGTATTTAACTTGTTTGACACTTTTAAATTCACTTTCAATGCCTCCACAACATGCTTAACATTTCCAGCATTTAATTTCAGTTCATACACTTCACTTACATTATCGATTCTTGCATATTTCGATAATCTCGCCTAGTCAACACTATATCGAGCTTTTATAGTCTAAATTCAACTGTAACTTCAACCTCATTTCATCATATTTCATCATTCCAAAGACCTTAAACATGCTAAAAACAACTAAATTAAATCATACAATTTATTCCAGCCATTTTCCTTTCACTAAAAATCCACTAAATCCACCAACAACTAACATATATTCAAAACCAACCACATCCATCAATGTTCATCACTTGACCTCAACTTTCTCACACCTTTGACTGACCTTGACTTTAATATCAGTTTCCAGAATTGTTTCTAAGCTGAAACACAATATAATTATAACTTAGAATCATTGAAAATCATCCAGAAATTCATCCCATCAATTTAAACTTCATTCTTCACTTACCTCTAAAAAAGGACAGCTTTTGTCCTCAATCTTCTCTCCACCGTTTCAGGCAACCAATGACCTCCATTAAATCTAAAATGTTTATATATGTTAGAGGGAGGTAAATGAAGATTTTTTCTAACTGGACTGAGGTCTGAAAATGAGTAGAAGGTTGCTTAAAAAATCCTGAAAGTCAGCAGACCAAATCACGTTATAGTTCTGCCCTATTTTAATTTCTCTACTGATTCAGCTATCAAAAGGCCTCAATAAAATTATGAAATTTTTATATATGTTGGAGGAGAGGTATATTAAGTTTTTACCTAACTAGACCAAGGTCTGAAAATGAGTAGAAGGCTACTGAAAAATTCTAGCAAGTTACCAGGCCAGGTCACATTGCAAGTTCCGCCCAGTTTTCTTTCTCTAATGATTCAGCTAGTAAATGAGCTCTGTTTTTTGCTAGATTTTTTATATTTTGTAGAGGTATGAGTGGGGAATATTTTTTTCTTCTTGGTCGTCACCTGAATCTGGCCGGAAGATGGCCAAAAAATTCAGACAATGCTAAAGCTACAGTAACATGTGTGCAGGAATGGAGGGAGGGAAGCTCTTGGGTTTCAAAGGGTTTCAGGTTGTTTTTGGATTCCTTAGGAAGCTTGATAAGTTGGCTACAGTTATGTAAAAGATGGGAGCCATTGGATGAGGGGAAAATTTTCAAATCCAATGGTTTCCATTAAGGGTTAGGTGGACTGTGTAGGGCAGATTTTCTACTATGTTTTGTAAAATCTATTAAAATTATTTATTGTCCAATTTCTCTCAAATTTTCACTTCTCCAATATTCTATTATGTCTCTAGTATCTCTCATAAAAATTTGGGGGTCACTTGTTTAAGAAATGTTTCCAAAATCGAGTCCTTTTTCTTAATTCTGTTAAAACCAAGCTAAACGGTTTGAGCTCTCTAACTCACTTTAAAAATTCATTTATATATCTAAACCTCCATATTTCCACTTGCTTTAATTTTCCTTAGTCAATTTTACCTTATACTATCTTCCCATGGCCTCAGAATTATTTTCACGATTTTGTTTTTTGGAATTTTATTCTGATTTATTTCCCTTATTAGGCCCGTTTTCCCAATTAAATTTAAAATCCGAATTCAACTATCTTTTTCATTTCCAATCACTTAGTTTTCACTTCTATTCATCATTTCATTCATGAACATGATAATTTTTAAGAAGTTCTCAAGTTTGGGACCTTTCTCGTTTTGCTTGCCATGGGGCTCACACTACAACCGGTTACTTTGATCGTCTACGGGCCTGCAAAACATTACATAGGGCTATAATTTACTTCTCATAAGCATCATAATATGGAAAAATATTAGGTTTCACAGTAAGCATGTCATGCCCACCATTTGTGGTGCTCGGCTCCGCCACTTGTAGTGTCTATTTCGTTTCACCCGTGTAGTGCTCGTTCTTCGCCTTTGTGGTGTTTGTTTTCACTACACATAGTGCTTGTTTCTTAGTATCTCCTACCCACACGGTGAGTGCCACTGATGCTTGTGCCCTAGTTGTGTGCTAGTTTATTCAGATACTATGTTTGTTTTGCTGTACGACCTTGATCCAGTCTACAGCCCCTACCACGACCATATGTATTTTATTCCCTCTACGAAGGATGATATTTCTGTCTACATGATAGCTATACGGATTTAGCCTAGTCTCTATGTTTTAATGTATGGAAGTTTTGAAGTATGAAAGTAAGTAAACTTCATTCAAGTAAGTAAGTGAATTTGACTAAATATGTGTGTGTGTGTGTGTGTGTGTGCGCATGCGTGCGTGTATGCGTGTGTGTGTGTGCGTACGTGCGTGCGTGGATGTGTGTGTGTGTGTGTTTTCTTTCAAAGTAAGTTTACGTAATTTGATTTCAGTAAGTACGAAAGCTTTTGAAAAACATGTTAATCTTGAATTTCTATATACTTTTGGAGTTGTTAGGATTATCTTAAATGTTTTACTTATTGAGCTTTTCACAAGCTCATTCCCCTTTTCTTCATTTCAAATTACCTGCAGTAAGACTGCTAAGCTACTTGCGGTGTACTTGAGTAGACTGGTGGATTTTGAGCCTCCCAAACTATCTTTAGTACACGCTCAGGTAAACCATCTGATGTTTATTTTCAGACATTTATATTGTACGGATACAAGTGTGTAAATATTTTTGGGGATGTAATCTAATTTTACGGAGTTGTAAATGTAAGACCCGAAATCCGATGTCATTTTTAAGAAGTTATTATTATAAACATGGATTCATGAAATCTTGATCAATAAAGAAGAAATAATTGAATTCTAAGTTCGATTAATCAAGATACGAATTTATTGTGAAGATCAGAATTTTTCCATATTGGGAATTTTCTCGGAAATAAAGAAAAATATTTTCGCAAAATAATAATAATAAATAATAATATTTTCGGAGGAATAAAAATAAAATATGATGTACATATATAATTGTCGAGATAAATTAAATAATTTTATATGTACATGTATGTGGATAGTAAGGTATAAAATACTTTGTTTTAGTATTAATATTATTATAATAATATTATAAAATACAAGATATTTTCCAATATATATGTGTGTATTTTATTATAGGATATTTCTAAATATATATTATATTATATTAGAATATAATATATATATATATATAAATAAAATAAAAGGTAAAGGAATTGAAAAAAAATCAGAAACTGAAAACGTGAAACCCGCGCGAACAGGGGAGGGAAAACCCGATCCTCCACTGGTTTCTCATCGGCGACGAACTAGAGGCAGAGGGAGTGAGAGCTACCCGACCAATGGACGAAAGGCACCGAGAGAGTGCCAGAGCGCCAGCACGCGCCGTAAATCGCCGGCGACGAGGAGATCAAAGAGGGAGAGGCCGCAGGAGAGAAGATGGAATCTGGCGGATTTCAGCGACAATCTGCTGTGAAACCCAAATTTTTCACACTATGTTCATCATTTGGAATCATAAGACGGATAATTTAGAACATATGAATGTGAATGATGTAGTGGAGGTATGAAAATACGAAATTTAAATGAGAAAAGATAGTGAGTCCGAGAAGGAAAATCGGTCTAAATTAATCCCAAACGTGTAGAAGGGTAAAATGATCAAAAGATCCTAATTTCGGTGTAAATTCGATAACAAAATTTCATTAAAAATATGGATTTAGGAAATCTTGATCGATAAAGAAGAAATTATGGAATTTCGAGTCCAATTGGTTAAGATACGAAGATATTACGAATTTTCGTAATTTTCGCCCGGGACATTATCCCGAAAATATGTAAAAAATACACCGAAATAGTTAAAATAAATTAAATTAATTAAATTAATTAATTAATAAAATAAAATATGATTTTTGAGATATTTTGGGTAATTTATTATATTTTATTTGATTAAAATAAAATATAATATAATATAATATAATAAAATAATAATAAAGTAAAAAAATGGAAATTGAAAGCTGAAGAATTGCGAATTGGAGAATTGAGGAAGTGAAACAGAATAGCAAAATGCGAGAGGGGAACGAAACAGAGGCACCGAGGGACCGACTGCCGGCGAGCCACCACCGGCGCCAGTCAAGGCCAGCCGACCATCGGAAACGAAGCCCCACAGCCACCTGACCCTCCTGCCACCGGCGGTGTGCACCGAAACCACCGGAATCCGACGGATCGAGGGAGAGAAGGTCGAAGGAGGAGAAGACGATTCTGACGGATCCACCGGCGATTGACCCCAATCGACCCCAGCCGAACGTTGCCCTGCTCCAGGCGCACCGAACCATGCCAGAAATGGCCTGAGAACCGGTCGAAAAAGTGGTGAATGACGACGGGAAAGCCTGAACCGGTACGAACCGGTTCAGCAATAAGAGAACCGGGTTGAACCGGACCGGTCTGAACTGGTCTGAACCGGACCGAACCGGTTCAGCCAAGAAAGAGAGGGAAAAAGGAGAAAAAGGGAAGAAAAAGAGGAAAAGGAAAAAGGGAAAAATTTTTGGGGATACACCGAACTTCCGGTAAGCCCATAAGAGGTCAAAAGTGACCGATTTAATTTTTGAGAAATTTATTTAAATTATATTTGATCGAAAATTTACTCGAAATTAAATATATATAATTATGCAGTTCGACGATAAATCGCGTACGTGAGCTCGATCGAACTTCGATTTGCGCACTATCGTAAAATCTCGGGTAAGTAAAGCTCATTTACGACAATTTATGTAATTATCGCGCATTAAAAGTTTATTTTACGAGTTGCGGATTAAATTGCACATTTAATGGATTAAAGTGGGATTTTTAATTAAATTGTCATAAATGATATACGAGCTATTCAAAAAGTCTAGAAAAAGGCCCAATAAGTACTAATGGGCCCTGTGAGCCAATAGGCCTTGATGAAAGAATTAAGTGGAAACGGGCTTAAAACGAATTAAGACCCATTAAAGTGCAATTTGGCCTAATAAGAGAGAAATTGGCCCAATTAGCTAACACGACAGTAAAAAATATGAGGAAAATATTTATTGAGTTAAATACGATTAAATTGAGGTTTATACCGATAAAACCAAGCAAAAAGAGTAAAATCGATAAAAGTCAACTTTTGGTCAAAGCTTCGATATAATCACATATTTGGATATGTTGAAATGAATTTAAGCCATATGTGATAAGTTGAACTTATTTTGCAGCAGCTCGGTCTATCGACACGTTTTACGAGGTAAATTCGATCATCGAGGAAAGTGCTCTACATCAGTCGCTAAGAGGTAAGGGATATAATTTAGAGTAGCATTAGTACTCCTCAGCCTTACCAAATGTTTATGTGGATAGTTAGTTTATTTTCCATGAAAAAGGGCTTTCTCGAAAATTGGAAAGAATACTATTCACTCAAAATCGGAATAAACTTATCCTAACCTTTCAAAATGACTTTTATTTCATGAGATACATTTTAGTAATTATGTTTATGTATATAAAAGTGATTTTCACTTATAAAATGAAGGCATAGTATTTTCATGTGAGATTACGGGTTAAAGTCCCGATATGTTTTATGAAACAATGTTTTCATGATAAGGGTTAAAGTCCCGAAACAGTTTTTAAGCTATATTTTCACGGTACGGGTATGAGTCCTAAGAATTGACTTTGATAACTATGCTTTCTATAATTACACGGGCTAGAGTCCCGCAATGATTTATGAAAACTATGTTTTCTATGAGAAACAGGTTAGAGTCCCGTAATGATTTATGAAAATCGGGTTAGAGTCCCGTAATGATTTTTAATACACGGGTATGAGGTTCGAAATGATTTTGATAAAATGGGTAAGAGGCCCAAAATGATTTTGTGCGGTAAAAAAAGGCATGATATGACGATAGTCAGAGGATCTGGGGTCGATCTCGTATGGAGACGATCGAGGATCTACCTAGCCGACGGCCAGAGAACGGGCAGGCTCTGACTTGAATGAGAAATGTGCTCATAGTCCACACTTGGTGATGCACGTGAGTTTGTGCGTATAGTCCCCATTTAGTGGTGCACGAGAGATAGGGCAGCGTACGACCCTGATCCAGTCCTACGGCTCCCCTGTACAATGGCCATATGTACCTATGATGAACTCCTACGGGACCAGATGTATGATGTCCTTTGGACTAGTATATGAGACGATTGCCTAACCCTACACGATGAATTGACGGAATGATATATATATATATATGTTTTCGCACATTTCATGCTACCTGTTTTATGATTTGCTATTGAGCACATAATTTTCTATGATGAGATTTTAAAGGTAGCCATGAGTATGTTTTACGAAATGTGCATATGACAATACGATTTCATTTCCAAAGTGATAAGTATGTTATGATATGCATTATTAAGTTTTGAGATGCTTTTTACTTGTTTACACGACGTGATATGCATACTATATATGAGTTTTACTAAAAAGATGCATGATGTGTAAACTTATGATTTAAGCATGTTTTTACTGCTTTTATAAAATGTAAGCATCTCTATTCCAGTACATGTTTATGCTGATTTGTAAAACCATGAGTTTTACCATGTTTTGAGTATTTAAAGCTATTTTAAATGTATCTCGTACTGAGTCTGAAAAACTCACCCCCTCCTCTCCATCTCCCAGATTATCTATAGCGAGTCTACTGCACATAGGAGACTGTGGTCGTTGACAAGGTAGTCCGACCTTTCATCAGATACTTTCATAACCTTGAGGTACAGTCTTACTTATATTCCAGACATGTGATACAGAATAGACACTATTGTATATCATAGTCGGGATGTAATAGTTGTAAATGATTATATATATATAGAATGTATGTGATGTAATGAGATCCTGGAAAATGAAAAGATTTTAAATCTAAACATGGACAGGAAAACAACATAATTAATGGATAAAAAGTTTTAAATTAGCCTTATTTTTTCGCGCTTCCGGGGCGTGACAGTTTGCTTGGTATCAGAGCAAATGTTGTGTAGTACTGTCGTGTCTAGTAATAAGAGTGTATTACATCCCAATGTGTCTATGCATGTCTGGTAATAAGGTAAGCTTACCTGTCAAAGTACGACTTAATTTATGGATTTTGTGCAAATAGTAGATCGCTAATCATGAGTGGTAGACGGGACCGTTCACAGGGACAAGCTGAACCTGCTCCACCATCTCCCCCTCAACCCGAGAACCCTACTGATAGAATAAGGAGGCTTGAAGAGACAGTTTACATGGTATGAGGGAAGGACTTACAGCCTTTACCACTATGTTTACCCAGCAGTTTGGGGTACGTACACCTGGTACGGAGACAGCTACTCTTACGCCTAATCCTCCTCCCCCACCAGTTTCTCCAGTAGCCCCAGCCCTCAGCCAGCAGTTTCCTAGCATAGGGATGACAAAGAGACTCAGAGGGTGCGAGATTTCTTGAGTATGCATCCTTCGGAGTTCACAGGGCTTAAGGACCCGGTTAAGGCTGAGGAGTGAATCGTAAATATTGAGGCGATATTTCAGTTTGGGGTGTCATAGGGATGATTAGAGGCCCTGAGATAAGAGTGCCACAGTGTAGGATATGTGGCAATATTCACACTGGACCTTATCGCGTAGGTACCTTTACTTACTACAAATGTGGTGAAACAAAACACCTGATAAGAGAGTGTCCACTTATGAGATCTCAGGAACCTCGTGAGGCACCTAGATAGATAGAGAGACCAACTCAGGCTCCACAGAGGATACCATAGCCGCAGATAAGGGCAAAAAGCCTGTCTCTTAGGGCATCAAGAGACAGCAGATACATCCTTCGATGTTATTCGAGGTACTCTCTTTGTCTGTAATCAAGAAGCACATGTACTGTGTGACCAAAGTTCCACATACTCGTTTGTGTCACCACAATTTGCATGTAAGTTTCATAGGAAACCTGGAGTCATTAGATTACATGTTGCACATAAGTACACCTATGCACGCGATACAGAAAACAGATATGATATGTAAAGCTTGTGATATGATGGTAGGAGATAAGAAGTTGTTAGCAGATCTAGTATGGTTGAATATGCAAGAATTTGATGTAATATTAGACATAAATTAATTAGCTACCAATCATGTAAGTCTAGACTGCTACACTAAGACCTTAACTTTCTCCTTACCAGAAAAGTTCAGTGTATGTTTATTAGAAAGTAATGAAAGTGCATAGTCTTAAAGTTATGAAATGATATAATGTTTATGTAAGAGATTGACGTATGATGTTTGATTGTATGAAGGATACATTGCCTTCGTTTCTGATGAGAGTCGAGAACCACCTAGTATATAGGATGTTTAGATGGTATGTGAGTTTCCCGAAGTATTCCTAAAGGACTTACTGGGATTACCACCTAAGAGAGAGGTTGAGTTTGCCATTGAGCTAATACCAGATACTCAACCCACCTCCAAGCCACCTTACCAAATGGCATTGGTAGAGTTGGAAAAATTAAAGAAGCAGTTGCAAGGATTACTCGATAAGGGGTTTATAAGGCCTAGTGTGTCACCATGCGGTGCACCAGTACTATTTGTCAGAAAGAAGGATAGTAGTTTCCATCTATGTATAGACTACAGGCTTTTGAATAAAGCAATAGTTGAGAATAAGTATCCCCTGCCAAGGATAGATGACTTATTTGATCAGCTGAGAGGGGCTTCAGTGTTTTAAGGATAGATTTGTGATCGGGTTATCATCAGCTAAGGATTAATGAGGCTGATATACTGAAGACAACATTTCAGACCCGATATGGGCACTACGAGTTCCTAGTTATGCCCTTTTGGATTGATTAATGCCCCAGCTGCATTCATGAGTCTTATGAACGATGTCTTCCGAGGATACTTAGATAGATTGATGATAGTATTCATCGATGACATCTTGAATTATTCTAGATCTCGAGAAGAGCACGAATAACAATTGAGGACTGTGCTCCAAACTTTCAGTGAGAAGAAGATATAAGGTAAATTTAGTAAGTGTGCTTTTTGGCTAGATCAGATTGCATTCCTCGGACATGTGGTATCTAAGGACGGGGTGCCAATAGATCTGTCCAAGGTAGATGCAATATTGAGATGGGAAAGGCTGAGGACAGTCATGGAGGTCAGAAGTTTATTGGGATTAACATGGTATTACCGACGGATTGTCGAAGGGTTTTCACGGATAACAGCTCCATTAACCAGACTGACCCGTAAAGAGGTTCAGTTTATATAGTCTGAATAATGTGAGCAGAGCTTACAAAAGCTCAAATGTCGGTTGACTACAGTACCAGTCTTGACCATTCCAAGTGGTCTGGGGGATTTGTGGTATACAATGATGCTTCCCACTAAGGTCTCGGCTATGTGCTTATGCAGCATGGTAGAGTGGTAGCTTATGGATCCCGTCAGCTAAAGGATCACGAGTGTAATCATTCCACTCACGATTTGGAGTTAACTGCAGTAGTGATTGCACTCAAGATATGACAACATTAATTATATAGAGAAATATTTCAGATTTTCACTGACCATAAGATCTTAAGTACGGGTTTAATCAGAAGGAGCTGAATATTAGATAGTGGAGATGGATAGAGCTCCTCAAATTTATGACTGCGAGATTTTATACCATCCTGGTAAGGCGAACGTGGCAGCTGATGCCCTGAGCAAAAAGGGTATGGTGTCCCACATGATGATTAAAGCATGAGACTTATTGGAACAATTCGCCAAACTCAAGATCAGTATGGATGAGATTGAGCATCAATACATGGCTAGCCTACAGATTGAACCAAGTATACTAGACCAGACTAGGAAACGATCAGAGGTTACTGGATATGGTTAGCCAGGCAGATGAGAGATCGCATGTCACGACCCAAATTACCTAAAAATCAGAGTAAATTTTTTACTTTTTCATTTATTATTTAATTCTTACCTTTCTCTCGTCGTGACCATCCTACAAACAGTTGGGCTATGATTCGGTGTTAGTCACCTCACACCATTTACCATTCCATTTCCATAATCATATATCAGAGTTTACTATCCTTTTGACTTTAAATAAATACATACTCAATGGTATTTACATGACTCTACATCCCCGACATAATATACGTTTATAGTACTGTGCATTACATATTTAGATACAAAACTATACAAATGTGTATACTTGTCTCTCGATGGGAAGCAGCGGATACCAATGCATGCAAGTCCTCAGCCGCTTAATAACTATTTCAAGTGCTCTGAAAAGATGAGAAAATAAGGGGGGTGAGCAAACCACACGCTCAGTAAGGCAATTATGCAAGTAAGTAGATAGCTCCACTATCTACATGCTTATAATGCCATGCCCTTAAATCCATTTCTTTTCATTAAAATCATCAAGCACAAAGTCATGCAAACATCAATGACTTAGTTTATCAAAACTGTTCGTGCATATATAAATCATACTACTTATGCATCAAAGCATTTTATGTGACATCATTAAATCATACTTAGCATGAAATTAAACAAGATCATGCATTCTTTCATGTCATGTAAGACAAATCATGAATTTGAATAAAAGCATGGAAAACATCATCATGCTGCTGCATTTAAATCATTTCGTTAAATTGCAGTATAAACTAACCCTCCCGGGTCAATCATCTCATAAAATAATTCAATAAAATGCTTTATAAAACTTTGGTTATAAAACCACCCTTCTTTCAGGGTCACAAATCATAAAATTATAAAATCATCAAATCGTAAAATCGAGGGCCTGACCCCTCCTTCGGGTCTACCCTGGTCTAACAGACCACAAGTTATATCATGTGAGACAAGTAGGTAATTATCAGTAACATCGAGGACTATGGCCATATCCTAGTGATCCCTGGCAACACGGTACCTAGTGTGCGGGGTATCACACCTGAAACGGGAGGTGGGTCGTCCTACCCGTCAGAACAGCATAACACCAGGATTACGAGGGCAAGGCTTGCTGCCTCATGGCTAATGCCACTCCACTCCAACAATCCCCACGGTACAGCATACTCCGCGTGACATACACGGTACAACGTACTCCGTGAACCCAAGCTCAATCAGGGGTGCCTGTAATAGGTCTTATCCACCCATATCATCTCTGTCTCAGTATGCACGTGTGAGCATATCATCTCACTGTGACACACAGTCTACAGGAGGCTCCAACACGGCTATATGCATGTAATTTAAATCCCATTGCGAGCGAAGCTCTAGCACGGCTCCATGCATATTCATGATATCTGAAAATCTCGTGCGAGCGAAGCTCTAGCACGGTTTCATAGAAATCAATGAAATCTGCGTACGAGCAACGCTCCAGTACGACTTAAACTGATTATAAATTCAAGTAAAATCCACGTACGAGCAATGCTCTAGTACGGATATGTATAAAAACTCAGTGAAAACATCGTACGAGAAAAACTCCAGTACGACATTCAAATGAATTATGAAAACCATATAAAACTTTGTGTGAGCAAGCTCCAGCACGAATAAATGCTCAAGTAAATCAAATCTCGTGCGAGTTACACTCCAGCACGGCTTTATGCATAATTAAATCAAATCTCGTGTGAGTTACACTCTAGCACGGCTTTATGCAATATCAAATCAAAACAGGATACGAGCTAAGCTCCAGCATCTCTCATGCATGTCAAATCATTAAAACTAGTGTAAGAAATCGCTCCAGCACCATCTTATGCATACCACGTCAAAACAAATCAAAACATGTCAAAACAGAGTGCGAGCTAGGCTCCAGCAGCTCTCATTTCACAATAATAAAAATCAGTGTGAGCACCATGCTCTAGCACATTTCATGCATATGATGTCACACAAGTCGGTGTGAGCAATCGCTCTAGCACATTTATGCACATTCACAACGCAGATATAGTGCGAACTACGTGTCGACACTATCTGTTTCCATATAAGCTTGATAGTTGGCCTATTTTCCAAGGAAATTTCATTTAAATAAAAATAACACTTACGTAGTGTTATCATGTGAAATTCATGCAATTACTGGCCAATCTATCGATTTGCTTTGATTAAAACCAATAAAATTCTTTAATTATAAAAGTCCTTAAATCATGCATTTCATGCATGTCATGCTTTCACCATCCTTAGGTGAACTTCCCTCAATAGGGGTAAAATAGTCTTTTTCACCTATTTCGATCCTTAAAATCATTTAAACCACTTTTAGGATCATTATACATAATCAAGGTATACATACATATTCAGTGTACAAAAAAACTATTAAAATACGCGTAACTACCTCTAGCTACTCACACAATTCCCTTACCTCATTTTTCTATACAGTCTGACCTTTCCACTGATGACTCGTCACGCATTCCGATTTGCTCCGAATCAAAATCAAATCTTCGGAACTACGGATAAATGTTAATCAGGTCAAATACAATACAATTTAATTGTATTTCATATTTTCTGGGCTTAATTTAAATCATTGGGTCCGTTTATCCATATTGGGCCCGATTGCACCTTAATGGGCCTTAATCGGCCTTAAGCCCGTTTACCACACTTTATCGAGGCCTATGGGGCTCATTGGACCCATCAGTAATTTATTTAGCCCCGTTCTAAATTTTTGGATATCTCAATTTAATATTTACGACAATTTATCCAATTTTCCAGAATTTAATTCATTTATGTGAAAATTAAATCCATAATTTATGCGTTAAATATCAATCACGCATAACGATGCAAATTGTCGTAAATAAGGGTCACTTACCCGTTATTCCATGATAGTACTCAAATCGAGGCTGTCTCGAGCTCTCAGTTGATGCCAATCGTCAAGCTACACAATTAAATATATTTCCGAGTAAACTTTCAATTGATTATTTATCAAATTAAATATTCCAAAAATTAAATCAGTTAATTCGACTGCTTACCGACTTACCCGAAGCTCGATTGCATCACTGGAATTTTCCCCAATTTTTCATCTTTTTCTTTTTCCCTTTTTCTTCCTTTTTTCCCTCGCTTTTTGGCTGAACCGGTCCGGTCTGGTTCAACCCGGTTCAGACCGCCGGTTCAGCTCGGTCCGGTTCGGACGGTTCAGTCCGGTTCGGCCAGTTCAATCACCATTTGGTCATTTTGGCGCCGTCCGACCGATTCTCGACGTGATTCCACAGCCGTTCGGTGCGCCATCGCATGGGCTCCCTAAATCGGGCCTCGATGTGGCTTGAATCGGCGTCATCGCCGACGAATCGAAGTTTCTTCCTCCGCGGGTTCTCTTTCGTTTTTGGCGTTTTCCAGCGACTCCACGGCGCGTCACGACCGCTGGTGGCTCGCCTGAGGTCGAGCTATCTTTGCCGACCCTCGCTGGCCCCTCGGTCCCGCCGATGGTGGCTCGTCCGACGATTCTCCTCAGTTCGGCTTCCGTTTCGCCATTTCTTTTTCTTTTCCTCTCTGTTTCACGTTTTCAGACTTTTCGGCTTCCGTTTCGCCATTTCTGTTTCTTTTCCTCTCTGTTTCACATTTTCAGACTTTTTTTTTCATTTTATTTTATAATTAAATTTTATTATTATTTTATTCAATAAAATAATAATAAAATTTCCAAAAAAATCTAAAAAATTATATTTTATTCATTTAATCCGTAAATAAATTTCTCAGTCCGACTTTACCTTTTCGGTATATTTTTCGATTATTTTTTGGATTATTTTTCGATATGAAAATTTCAGTTTATTCCAATAAATTCATATCTTGATCAATTTAACCCGAAATTTAATTATTTCATCGTTATTGATCAAAATTTCTCAATCTCATATTTTTAATTAAATTTTCTTGTCCTGATTAATACCGAATTTTGATCTTTTAACCGTTTTGCCCTTGCACGTTTTCGGGAATACCATTTAAATCCTTTTTGCATTTTTTTTAAATGCACTCGAAAATTTTTATTTATTCCCTTTTTGCTCTTACGATAAAACTCGGGTCTTACAATCTCCCCCACTTAAAAAATTTGGTCCTCCAAATTAGAACCAAGTAAATGAGTTCATAAATAACTCCAGGTACATCTATCGTATCATATACTGTCATCCTCAAGTGACTTTCTCCGGAGTATAATATTTCCATCATACTTAACTAGGGAGATCTTCTTAAACCTTAACACTTTCTCCTTCCGTCTAATGCCCGAATCGATTTCCAATCATATGTTATACATTTATTGAGCTAAACTGTTGGAGCTCATATCCGATCACATATGTCGGGTCCAGATATTATTTCCGAAGCATCTTAAGATAGGACACATTGTGGATGCCTGTTTATTCAAGTGGTAACACCAACCTACAGGTCTTATCTCCCACTTGTCCAATATCTCTATCCGAATCTTGTTACGTCCTTATGCTCTTAAGACAAGTAACTATCAACAATACTGATTCATCCTCGGTGAATTCCAATGATTTCTGTCTCTTGTCAGCTTAGCTTTTCTATCTGCTCTGAGGTGTTCTTAATCTCTCATAATTCAACTGAACATTCCCATAGGTTTGTCTTACCAATTCGGGAACAATTCTATCTGTCACCCACTTCTCTTATCCAAGTCAGGGAACAACTCCCTACGGCCATACAATGCCTCATATAAAATGTTATCCCGATACTCAAGTGACAACTGTCATCACTGGCGAATTTGATTAGTAGCAACTGATCATCCCAGGAGCTCATAAAATCAATGGCACACGCTCTCATCACATCCTCCAGAACCTGTACAGTCCTCTCTGACTGACCATCTGTTTGAGAATGAAAGCTGTGCTAACACACAATCGGGTTCCCATAGCTTCCTGAAAAACGTTCCCAGAAGTGGGAAGTGAAGCGGGAATCCCTATCTGATACCATGCTCACTGGAACGCTACATATTTTTCCACAATTTTTCATACATAAAAATCCGCCTATACACTCAGTGTATCTGGGGATTTTACAACTAGAAAGTAGGTAGACTTAATCAATCTATCGACTATCACCCAGATAGTCTCGTGATTCATCCCGGGTCCTCTATAACCCATCACGATATTCATGGTAACTTATTCCTATTTTCGTGTCAATATAGGTAGAGGCTGCAATAACTCTGCAGACTTCTAGTACTCTACCTTAATCTACTGACATACGAGACACTTCTCCATAATCTCTACAATATCACTTTTCATACCTGACCACCAATACCTTTTTCAGAGATTTCGATATATTTATTATTTCCTGGATGCACTGTATATCCCGAAGAGTGAGCTTCTGACAATAATACTATATCATCAACTGTTGTCCTTGGGAGCACTTATACTATCTCTGAACCTCTGTAAGTCATCATCATATACTGTGAACTCTGTCACTATACCCTTCTGAATTTGACCCATACCATCGACACCATGCCGATCATCACGCTAAGCTTGGATAATCCGGTCACTCAAATCCGGTTCTAACCTCAGGCTAGCTGACACCCAATCACTGTCATCATCAGAAGGGATCACATCACTACTGAGGTTCACAACTCCTCTAGCAGCTCTCGCTCCCTGACCATCATATGTGATACCATCTTGAGGCTCTTTCCGTTCAAGGCATCAGCCATTACATTAGCCTTTCCTGGGTGGTAAAATGTTCACAATCATAATCCTTAGAAGCTCTAACCCTCTTGGTTATCTCATATTCTAATCTTTCTGTGAAAATGATTACTCGGGGCTTTTACGATCAGTGCATACCTGAAGTTTCTTACCATATAAGTGGTAGAGCCATACTTTCAGTGTAATCACTACAACTGCCAACTCTAAATCATGGGTCGGATAGTTTCTCTGATGGTCCTTGAACTATTTGGATCCATAAACGACTATCTTCCCATTTTACATCAATACACAACCTAATCTTATTTTGAGGTATCCAAATACATTGAAACCTCTTGAGCTGTTGATTATGGTGAGAATACTTATGGTGGTCAGTTCATTGCTTCAATATACCAAAACTCACCGAAGCCATTTTCGTACTTATCATCTCACTCATATGAAATCTTTTTTTTCTAAACGAGACCTGTCAACTGAGCAGTCCATTTCAAGAAACTCATAACACTCGTCTATAAGATAGTTTCCTGTTGCTACTCATGCTCTTACCTGGACTTCGAATACATCGAAATATCATCACTCAAGATGATAACCAATCGGTTCAGGTGAGGTTTAAATATCTTTTCATAGTTGAGTTCCACTAAATATTTCATTTACGCATATTCTTGACCTTTATACGCATAAATGTATAATGTCATTTCGAAATCGCTTCATTTTAGGATACTAACTCCCGTCATTTCATTTTTTTTATATTAACGGCTCTTATAAAATTTTAATTTTTAAACTTTCATGATTTATCAAATTCTATATTTCTTTATCGTACCAGTAAAGGTACCCAAATTTTAAATGCAAATATCACGACTGTCGATTTCAATTTATAGATTATGCGTGCGCTTCTAGACGCTGTCAAATCTTCAGGCAGGGAGTATTTTGAAATATCTTTATTATATCCTCAGACTTGACTACATACCGCTTAATCCAAATTAGTTTGCATATCAAGGACATCCTTACCTTGCATACGTTTCTTATTCCAATATATCTCCTTTAATATATCACTTAGAACAAACTCTTTCATTATTTGTCAAACTTACAATACACTTTTCAGGGATGTTTTCACCCATATTTTCAACTTACAATCTCTATACCCATATTCAGTTAGTGAAAATCAGCTAACCATCATCCTCATGCCTAAGGGTACAGGCTTCACATCTTTCATTAGCTTATAAGCAACTGAAGGCGGTATGAATAAATGCGTGGCATCAGGATTACTCAAAATAATTATTTCATTATTCACAACCAGTGTGGTATCTTCCACCACATCCTACGAAACATCAAAAGTGTCCTGGTCCAAGGCATACACTCGCCCTCGTCCAACATCTTATATCCGTGGTAACTACCACATATTTTACACTGTTTACACTGCTACACTGCTACGTAGCAGGTCGGGGTCCTTAAATCACAAAACCCCTTAAAAGTATTGAAATTGGATACACTGGGGCTTATCAATCAACTTACCCCGTGACTTATCAGCTCTAATCTTTTACCAAACTACCTTTTTCCCGTTCTGACATCTCTGTCATTCTTTATTCTCTTTTTGTCTCAATTTCGGCCTTCACTACCTTTCTCAATTTCAGAGGCGTGCAACTCATGATCTTATTCACACAACTGTAGTCTACGCACTGCCTCGGCATAGGTAGTGATATCTAACAGGCCAATCGAACTCTAATTAATAATCTGAGTCCTTTCATGAACTTTCAGACATTCCGACTCTCATTGTTTATCGTGTCTGAGTCACATCTGCCTAGGAATATAAACTGAGCTTCATACTCGTTAATCAACTTGTTCCTCTGGGTCAGAGTAAAGAATTTCATCTGTTATTTCCTTTAAACAGTGTCCGGGATATTCTGTCACCGGAATACATCTAGAATTATTTTTCATGTCCATTCTGGATGTCTAACTCTTAAGATGGGTCGAGCGAACTTCCACCAATGCTTCGACTCGCCCTCAATTCACATATATACATTGAGCAATTAGCTCGCATAATATTCTCCACACTCCGCTCCAACCTCGCGAAGCGTGTCTCAATACTGTCTGATCTCTCTGTCAGACTCTGTCCGATCTCTCTGTCGGACTCTGTGGGACATGCTCAACATCAGCCTCTACGTTAATCTCATCTCGAGTCTCAAGTGGCGACTCAGTATGACTCTCAGGCCCATCTCTACGACCTCGAGCACGTGTACTCGCCCTTTTACCATAGTGGCTAACAGTTAATGAGTCTATTCTTGGATTTAAAATCAAATTCTTTGCTGCACTTCCATCTCTATATACATAATTGTATCTAAACAATGCACAGTACATGGGGATGTAAACTTTCTTAACCACTAACACCGACTCATATCAGGCCAACTCAGCTCTGATACCATTAAACTTGTCACGACCCAAATTACCTAAAAATCAGAGTAAATTTTTCACTTTTTCATTTATTATTTAATTCTTACCTTTCTCTCGTTATGACCATCCTACAAATAGTTGGGCTATGATTCGGTGTTAGTTACCTCACACCATTTACCATTCCATTTCCATAATCATATATCAGAGTTTATTATCCTTTTGACTTTAAATAAATACATACTCAATGGTATTTACATGACTCTACATCCCCGACATAATATACGTTTACAGTACTGTGCATTACATATTTAGATACAAAACTATACAAATGTGTATACCTATCTCTCGATGGGAAGTAGCGGATACCAATGCATGCAAGTCCTCAGCTGCTCAATAACTATTTCAGGTGCTCTGAAAAGATGGAAAAATAAGGGGGTGAGCAAACCACACGCTCAGTAAGGCAATTATGCAAGTAAGTAGATAGCTCCACTATCTACATGCTCATAATGCCATGCCCTTAAATCCATTTCTTTTCATTAAAATCATCAAGCACAAAGTCATGCAAACATCAATGACTTAGTTTATCAAAACTGTTCGTGCATATATAAATCATACTACTTATGCATCAAAGCATTTTATGTGACATCATTAAATCATACTTAGCATGAAATTAAACAAGATCATGCATTCTTTCATGTCATGTAAGACAAATCATGAATTTGAATAAAAGCATGGAAAACATCATCATGCTGCTGCATTTAAATCATTTCGTTAAATTGCAGTATAAACTAACCCTCCCGGGTCAATCATCTCATAAAACAATTCAATAAAATGCTTTATAAAACTTCGGTTATAAAATCACCCTTCTTTCAGGGTCACAAATCATAAAATCATAAAATCATCAAATCGTAAAATCGAGGGCCTGACCCCTCCTTCGGGTCTACCTTGGTCTAACAGACCAGAAGTTATATCATGTGAGACAAGTAGGTAATTATCAGTAACATCGAGGACTATGGCCATATCCTAGTGATCCCTGGCAACACGGTACCTAGTGTGCAAGGTATCACACTTGAAACGGGAGGTGGGTCGTCCTACCCGTCAGAACAGCATAACACCAGGATTGCGAGGGCAAGGCTTGCTGCCTCGTGGCTAATGCCACTCCACTCCAACAATCCCCACGGTACAGCGTACTCCGCGTGACATACACGGTACAACGTACTTCATGAACCCAAGTTCAATTAGGGGTGCCTGTAATAGGTCTTATCCACCCATATCATCTCTGTCTCAGTATGCACGTGTGAGCATATCATCTCACTATGACACACAGTCTACAGGAGGCTCCAACACGGCTATATGCTTGTAATTTATATCCCTGTACGAGCGAAGCTCTAGCACGGCTCCATGCATATTCATGATATCTAAAAATCTCGTGCGAGCGAAGCTCTAGCACGGTTTCATAGAAATCAATGAAATCTGCGTACGAGCAATGCTCTAGTACGACTTAAACTGATTATAAATTCAAGTAAAATCTACGTACGAGCAATTCTCTAGTACGGATATGTATAAAAACTCAGTGAAAACCTCGTACGAGAAAAACTCCAGTACGACATTCAAATGAATTATGAAAACCATATAAAACTTTGTGCGAGCAAGCTCCAGCACAAATAAATGCTCAAGTAAATCAAATCTCGTGCGAGTTACACTCCAGCACGGCTTTATGCATAATTAAATCAAATCTCGTGTGAGTTACACTCCAGCACGGCTTATGCAATATCAAATCAAAACAGGATGCGAGCTAAGCTCTAACATCTCTCATGCATGTCAAATCATTAAAACTAGTGCGAGCAATCGCTCCAGCACCATCTTATGCATACCACGTCAAAACAAATCAAAACAGGTCAAAACAGAGTGCGAGCTAGGCTCCAGCAGCTCTCATTACACAATAATAAAAATCAGTGCGAGCACCATGCTCTAGCACATTTCATGCATATGATGTCACACAAGTCGGTACGAGCAATCGCTCTAGCACATTTATGCACATTCACAATGCAGATATAGTGCGAACTACGTGTCGGCACTATCTGCTTCCATATAAGCTTGATAGTTGGCCTATTTTCCAAGGAAATTTCATTTAAGTAAAAATAACAGTTACGTAGTGTTATTATGAGATCTGAGAATTTCAGACATATTTTATTGATGTAATAATAATTTGAAGTGTAATTTATTGAGCTAAATGAATTGTGGGAATGATAATTGGAGATTTATATGTTAAGTGTTAAAATAAATGTGAAACTATGAGGACAGATCGATCTGGGAGAAGGAGAGATCGATCTGGTGAGTTATAAATGACAAGGAAGGAGGACTTTAAGGAGCAGATCGATCTGGGAGAAGGAGAGATCGATCTGGTGGGTTATAAATGACGAGGAAGGAGGAATTTAAGGAGCAGATCAATCTCCAATGGAAGAGGATCGATCTCCTTATGATTCTGTTTGAGAGAAGATCGATCTCATGAGGAAGAGATCGATCTCCAAATGATTCTGTTTGGGAGAAGATCGATCTCCTCAAGGAGCAGATCGATCTCATAAAGCCATAAAGAGATCGATCTCACCCCTCGACAGATCGATCTCCTAGGCATAAAATTGCCCAAATCGTCCCAAAAATTCAAATACAGATCGATCTCATCAAGAGGCAGATCGATCTCCTACCTCCAGTCTATATAAGGAACCCTTATTTTTCTCCTGCAATTTCACTTTCTCTCTCTTCCAACCCCATTTTCATCGAAAACCTAACTTTCTCACTCATCCAAAACACCCATTTTTGGCAAAATCAAGAGTTGTGGCAAGAAGGAAAGTTGTTCCTCATCAAAGGGAGAACAACATACTTGGAAATCGAAGGACGAATCAGATCGAGGCGTGGGTTGTGCGTCTCACAAGCTTTGGGTAATTTCTAAACCTCGATCTTGATATTTGAGCTGATTTTGATGATATTGGTGGTTGTCATTGCGTTGAAATAGCTGAGAAATGATTAGGGATTGATGAAATTGCAATATGGTTGGAGTGATAGTGATATTTAGCAATTTTGGCAATTTTGAGAATTTGTGCTATAAATGGAAATTTAGACAATGTGGTGAATTAGCATAGATAATTGGCATGAGAAATGTAGAACGTTGAGATGTTGTGAATGAGAGTGTAGTTTGGGGTAGAGTTACGAGAATCGAGAGATTTGAGGCGTTATGAGCAATTATGCTCGATTTTTTGAGAATTGAGGTTTATGTGATAGTTGAGTATTAATATTTTAACATCGTTTGGACAGCTCGGGAGTTCCAGAGTGGAATGCGAGGCTAGTCCATGATACGGGGGAAACGATTGCACTATACGAGGTGTAAAGAGGTAAGGGAAATCTAAACCATTTGTGTATGTGATTTGTAAACTATTATAGCATGATTTGTGGTTTATAAAACAAGCATGTTGAGTGTTGTGTTGAGTTATAATTGCACACGATTTTTATAGCCGGTTGGAGCCCAATGTTTTTATGAGTTTATAACTGGGCTCTACGTTAAGGCAATATCGAGATTTGAGAAATGTGTGCGTGCTTTGCCGGTTAGAACTCGGTTTTATTACGTTTTGTGTTGAGTACAAAACGATTTTCAAATGAGTTTTATGAGAGAAAAACCCTTATGAGTTCTACGTGAAGGCGAACCAGTCTTGTGTGATAAGACTTAGGTGTGTAATTTTGAGTACACACTGGGCATTGCTCTAGTAGCATGTAAGCCCGATTTCTTCTCCGTTCTGGTAACGTGAGAATAATCCATTCTGTTGCTGTGCCACGTATACTTGGTGGCCGTTGCCATGTGTGAAACCCCATTTGGTGGTCGTTGCCACGTGAGAAACCCTATTAGTGGCCGTTGCCACGTGAGAAACCCTATTAGTGGCCGTTGCCACGTGAGAAACCCCATTGGTGGCCGTTGCCACGTGATACCCTATTTGGTGGCCGTTGCCATGTGAGAACCCCTAATTGGTGGCCGTTGCCACGTGATACCCCATTTGGTGGCCACGTGAGAACCCCTAATCAGTGGCCGTTGCCACGTGAAACCCTATCCAGTGGCTATGCCACGTATGAAATTAAATCAGTGGCTATGCCATGTGTGTTTAGTGGCTATGCCACGTGTGAATTTAAATCAGTGGCTATGCCACGTGTGTTTAGTGGCTGCGCCACGTGCATTACTATTTCAGTGATTTTATCATGTATTTGAGAAAGCGTTTATCGCGTTATTTTCACATGCTTTGTTAATGCTCTAGACTGTGCCTTTTTACTTCATGTTTTCACATGATTTGAGAGATGAGAATATCGTTTTGAGTACCTTCATGCTATGATTTTCAAATGAGTTTCACATACAGATAAATATTTTGTGATGTGCATTTTGGTTTATAAAATGAGTCCCTTACCCCCCATTACTGAGCGATTTAGAAGCTCACCCTGTTTTCTTTCCCCCCAGAGTTCTTCAAGTGAAAAAGGATTCCCCTGCGACGTACGGAGTAGTGGCTAGTGGAGGACTCGAGCTCCAGCCTATATATATTGTATCTTGAGGTATATTTTATCTTTTCATGTACCCAGACTATTATTGTAATTGCAGACACTTGATGTATATCATTGTATGGGATGTATTAGGATTAATTAACTTGAAATTGAGTAATGTATATGATACAATATACACTATATTATGATAAGATCCTGAGGCATGATAATTATGATGATGTATGACACTGCACAGGAATGCACCCTTAATTGTGAATTAATGAGTAAAAAGTTTTAAATTTGCCCTATTTTCTGCATTTTCGGGGCGTGACAGAGTTTTCTTGGTATCAGAGCTTAGGGTGTCTAGTACTATCAGTGTCGGTTAAGTGAAATAGAATACATCCCAAGTGTCTGTAATAGTCTGGTCATGAACTGAAATTGAGGATTGAGATTTCAATCGATTGTGATATGTACGCGCAGGAGACGAGTTGAGATAGAGAATGAGTAAACGACGAGGTCGTTCGAGGAGGCAGGCAGAGTCCCCTCCGCCACCTGTCCCACAACCAGAGAGTCCTAACTCTCGATTTAATCAGATTGAGACCGATGTGAGGCAAGGTTTTGAGCAGATGGCAGCGTTATTCGCGCAACACTTTGGAGTTAATGCCTCGGGTACTACTCCTACACCACCACAAGGACCTCCCATACCCCCAGTGCCTCCCGTCACTCAGCCTGAGGATAGAAGTATGGTCCGACTAAGGGATTTTTTGAAGATGAATCCACCCGCATTTAAGGGAAAGAAGGATCCTACAGAGGCTGAGGAGTGGTTGACGGAATTGAGAATTATATTCGATTTCCTGGGGTGCACCGATGCTAAGAGGGTTAGTATGAGTGCCTATAGGATGAAGGGGAGAGCTCAAGATTGGTGGGGTACTACCCAGGGTATTTTGATGTCCCACCATGATGTGATTGGTTGGGAGGAGTTTCAGACAGCCTTTAGGACCCAATATGTACCACGAGCCGCCCAGAGAAAGAAACAAGCTGAGTTTTTGAGTTTGGTACAGGGTGACATGTCTGTGGATGACTACGAGAGCCAATTCACCGCACTATTGAGATATGACCCAGAGACCTTCAAGAGTGAAGAGCTCCGCACAGAGAAGTTTGTGTATGGGTTAAAGCTCGTCATCAGAGATAGATTGATAGGGCTATGTATTACTGAGTTTGGAGATGCTCTGAGACGAGCACAAGAGATTGAAAGAGGAATTGAGATGGTACAATCCCAGAATGAGCTCAGAGCAGTGAATAGAGATAAGGGCAAGAGGCCAGCGATTTTTCAAATAGAGGCTCGGAGAGGTTCCTTCAGAAGAGGAAGGATTGAGGTACAGAAGGGCAGATTAGAGAGACCCAGAGGTTAACCTAACATTAGAGAGACCCCTCGAGATGTCAGGCCAGAGACAAGGTTTTGCAGGAATTGTGGCCGAATGCATGAGGGAAGTTGCACTGGGTCGATCCATGGATGTTTTAGATGTGGAGACATGGGTCACATGGTGAAGGATTGCCCTCAACCTCAGAAACCACATGTCTTGGAGCCCCCTAGACAACAGCCTCAGAGAGTGGATCCCCGGAGACGGGCCACTGCGACCGAGAAAGGGAAGAAACCTGTGGCACAGGGACATGTGTTCGCCCTGGATAAGGAGACCGCAGACGCTTCGGCAGAAACTATAAGAGGTACACTCTCTGTCTGTAATCATAAGGCTTATGTGTTGATTGATTCAGGATCCACGCATTCGTTTATTTCTGAGCATTTTGCATGTAGACTAATCTTGAAGTTTGAACCTCTAGAATACATACTACATGTAAATACCCCTATGCGTGAATCTCAGAGAACTGAGTTAATCTGTAGAGGATGTGAGATAAAGGCGGGAGATAGAGTGATGTTAGCAGATCTAATCATGTTGAATATACATAGGTTTGATGTAATTTTGGGGATGGATTGGTTGGCAACCAATCGAGTGAGTTTAGACTGCTACACTAAGATTGTAACTTTCTCCCTACCTGAACCTTACAGTGTACGATTAAGATATTGAGGGAATGATTATGTGGATTTCTAGTAAGTAATTTGAGAATTTTAATATTATTTTTTATTATTTTGGAGAATATTAAATATGATTATTCATGTGAAGGTTATGAGACACTCATCTCAGACGATGAGCGGGAACATCCGAGGATTGAGGATATACCTATGGTTTGTGAATTTCTGGATGTTTTCCCAGATGAATTGCCAGGTTTACCACCAGAGAGAGAGCTGGAGTTTACCATTGATTTGGTACCAGATACTCAGCCGATCTCTAAACCTCCTTACAGGATGGCATTAGTGGAACTTGAGGAATTGAAGAGACAACTACAGGAGTTATTGGATCAAGGGTTCATTAGGCCCAGTGTTTCACCGTGGGGAGCACCGTTTTTATTTGTCAAGAAAAAGGATGGTAGTCTCAGATTATGCGTAGACTATCGGTTGTTGAATAAAACCACGGTGAAGAATAAATACCCATTGCCCAGGATTGATGATCTACTTGATCAGCTGAGAGGGGCATCAGTCTTTTCTAAGATTGATTTGAGATCGGGCTATCACCAATTGAGGATCAAGGAAGAAGATATTCCAAAGACGGCCTTCAGGACAAGGTATGGCCATTACGAATTTCTGGTGATGTCCTTTGGATTGACGAACGCCCCTGCAGCATTTATGAGGTTGATGAACGAAGTGTTTAGAGACTACCTAGATAAATTTGTGATAGTCTTTATTGATGATATCCTGGTATACTCTCGGTCGTATGAGGAGCATGCACAACATTTGTGGTTAGTACTTCAGATACTCCGAGATAAGCAATTATACGGAAAGCTTAGTAAGTGTGAGTTTTGGCTGAACCGGATAGCTTTCCTTGGTCATATAGTCTCAGAGGAAGGAGTATCAATGGACCCAAGCAAGGTGGAGGCTGTGCTTAATTAGGAGAGACCGAGGACAGTTACTGAGGTACGAAGCTTCCTTGGTTTGGCAGGGTATTACAGAAGATTTGTGGAAGGATTTTCAAGGATTGCCGCTCCTTTAACTAAGCTCACGCGCAAGGAGACTCCATTTATATGGACTGACCAATGTGAGCTCAGTTTTCAGGAATTAAAGAGGAGGTTGACAGCGACACCTGTGTTAACTATTCCTGAGGGATCAGGAGGATTCTCGGTGTATAGTGATGCATCTCACCAAGGATTGGGGTGTGTGCTTATGCAGCACGGAAGAGTGGTCGCATATGGATCACGACCGCTGAAAGACCATGAGCGAAATTACCCCACTCATGATTTGGAGTTAGCCGCTGTGGTATTTGCTTTGAAGATCTGGCGACACTACTTATATGGGGAAAGATTCCAGATCTTCACTGATCACAAGAGTTTGAGATATCTCTTTGATCAGAAAGAGTTAAACATGAGACAAAGAAGATGGATAGAACTCCTTAAGGATTATGACTGCGAGATTCTTTATCATCCGGGTAAGGCGAATGTGGTTGCTGATGCCCTGAGCAGGAAGAGTACGATATCTGCTATGATGATCAGGGAATGGGATTTGTTAGAGCAGTTCGTCGAACTTCGGGTCAGAGTTAAAGAGGTAGAGACTGAATTTTTGGCTAGCCTGTGGATAGAGCCCAGGATCATGGATCAGATTAGAACTGGGCAGCACAGTGATCCGAGATTGATAGATATGGTTAGCCAAGCTGAGCAGAGTTCGCAGTCGGATCTCACCATCAGTGATGATGGATTGTTGAGATTCAGAGGACGGATTTGTGTACCGGATGATGATACCCTGAAGAGACAGATACTGAGAGAATCCCACTGCTCGCGATACACCATGCACCCAGGGAGTACTAAGATGTACCGAGACTTGAGAAAGGTGTATTGGTGGAGTGGTATGAAGCGAGATGTGGCAGAGTACGTGGCCAGGTGTTTAGTATGCCAGCAAGTGAAAGCTGAGCATCGGAAGCCCAGAGGACTACTACAGCCCTTACCTGTACCTACATGGAAATGGGAGCATGTCACTATGGACTTTATTATGGGTTTACCGAGGACCCGAAGAGGTCATGACGCTATATGGGTTATAGTGGATAGATTGACCAAGAGTTCCCACTTCCTTGCCATCAAGAGCACAGATACTGTGGATGCCTTAGCTGAGCTATATGTCAACGAGATAGCTAGATTACATGGGGCTCCAGTGATTATTACTTCTAATAGAGATTCCCGGTTTACTTCCAGGTTTTGGACCCAGTTTCAGGAGTCCATGGGATCTCGATTGAGTTTCAGTACCGCCTATCATCCTCAGACAGATGGTCAGTCAGAGAGGACTATTTAGACCTTGGAGGATATGTTGAGGGCGTGTACGATGCATTTTAAGGGATCATGGGATGATCACCTGCCCCTAGCAGAGTTTGCATACAATAACAGCTATCATGCGAGTATTGGAATGGCACCTTTTGAGGCTCTATATGGTAGGAGGTGTAGATCCCCTGTAGCTTGGGAAGAAGTCGGTGACAGAAAGATAAATGCTCCCGAGCTTGTTGAGCAAGCCATACAGAGTGTGAAACTCATATGTGAGAGGTTACGGGCTGCACAAAGTAGACAGAAAAGCTAAGCGGATGTGCATAGACGGCCACTCGAGTTTGAGGTTGGTGATGCAGTATTTCTAAAAATATCACCGAGTAAGGGTATCATGCGATTTGGGAAGAAAGGAAAATTGAGTCCTCGATACGTAGGACCATTCGAGATTCTTGAGAGAGTGGGAGAGGTAGCTTACAGATTAGCATTACCCCCACAGATGTCCGGAATACACAATGTTTTTCATGTGTCTATGTAGAGGAAGTACCACCCGGACCCTTCTCATGTTATAGAGTATGATGAGATGGACATACAGAAGGACATGACCTACACGGAGGAACCCGTCCGGATTCTCGATAGAAAGGAGAAGGTACTTAGAACTAAGAGCATCCCATTAGTGAAAGTTTTGTGGAAACATCACTCAAGGGAAGAGGCAACGTGGGAACTAGAGAGTCTCATGAAGGAGAAATACCCCCATCTCTTTAACTAGTTGAGTTGAATTTGGAGGACCAAATTCTTTTAAGGTGGGGAGGATGTGAGATCTGAGAATTTCAGACATATTTTATTGATGTAATAATAATTTGAAGTGTAATTTATTGAGCTAAGTGAATTGTGGGAATGATAATTGGAGATTTATATGTTAAGTGTTAAAATAAATGTGAAACTATGAGGACAGATCGATTTGGGAGAAGGAGAGATCGATCTGGTGAGTTATAAATGACAAGGAAGGAGGACTCTAAGGAGCAGATCGATCTGGGAGAAGGAGAGATCGATCTGGTGGGTTATAAATGACGAGGAAGGAGGAATTTAAGGAGCAGATCGATCTCCAATGGAAGAGGATCGATCTCCTTATGATTCTGTTTGAGAGAAGATCAATCTCATGAGGAAGAGATCGATCTCCCAATGATTCTGTTTGGGAGAAGATCGATCTCCTCAAGGAGCAGATCGATCTCATAAAGCCATAAAGAGATCGATCTCACCCCTCGTCAGATCGATCTGCTAGGCATAAAATTGCCCAAATCGTCCCAAAAATTCAAATACAGATCGATCTCATCAAGAGGCAGATCGATCTTCTACCTCCAGTCTATATAAGGAACCCCTGTTTTTCTCCTGCAATTTCACTTTCTCTCTCTTCCAACCCCATTTCCACCGAAAACCTAACTTTCTCACTCATCCAAAACACCCATTTTCGGACAAATCAAGAGTTGTGGCAAGAAGGAAAGTTGTTCCTCATCAAAGGGAGAACAACATACATGGAAATCGAAGGACGAATCGGATCGAGGCGTGGGTTGTGCGTCTCACAAGCTTTGGGTAATTTCTAAACCTCGATCTTGATATTTGAGCTGATTTTGATGATATTGGTGGTTGTCATTGTGTTGAAATAGCTGAGAAATGATTAGGGATTGATGAAATTGCAATATGGTTGGAGTGATAGTGATATTTAGCAATTTTGGCAATTTTGAGAATTTGTGCTATAAATGGAAATTTAGACAATGTGGTGAATTAGCATAGATAATTGGCATGAGAAATGTAGAACGTTGAGATGTTGTGAATGAGAGTGTAGTTTGGGGTAGAGTTACGAGAATCGAGAGATTTGAGGCGTTATGAGCAATTATGCTCGATTTTTTGAGAATTGAGGTTTATGTGATAGTTGAGTATCGATGTTTTAACATCGTTTGGACAGCTCGGGAGTTTCAGAGTGGAATGCGAGGCTAGTCTGTGATACGAGGGAAACGATTGCACTATACGAGGTGCAAAGAGGTAAGGGAAATCTAAACCATTTGTGTATGTGATTTGTAAACTATTATAGCATGATTTGTGGTTTATAAAACAAGCATGTTGAGTGTTGTGTTGAGTTATAATTGCACACGATTTTTATAGCCGGTTGGAGCCCAATGTTTTTTTGAGTTTATAACTGGGCTCTACGTTAAGGCAATATCGAGATTTGAGAAATGTGTGCGTGCTTTGTCGGTTGGAACTCGATTTTATTACGTTTTGTGTTGAGTACAAAACGATTTTCAAATGAGTTTTATGAGAGAAAAACCCTTATGAGTTCTACGTGAAGGCGAACCAGTCTTGTGTGATAAGACTTAGGTGTGTAATTTTGAGTACACACCGGGCATTGCTCTAGTAGCATGTAAGCCCGATTTCTTCTCCGTTCTGGTAACGTGAGAATAACCCATTCTGTGGCTGTGCCACGTATACTTGGTGGCTGTTGCCATGTGTGAAACCCCATTTGGTGGCCGTTGCCACGTGAGAAACCCTATTAGTGGCCGTTGCCACGTGAGAAACCCTATTAGTGGCCGTTGCCACGTGAGAAACCCCATTGGTGGCCGTTGCCACGTGATACCCTATTTGGTGGCCGTTGCCATGTGAGAACCCCTAATTGGTGGCCGTTGCCACATGATACCCCATTTGGTGGCCGTTGCCACGTGAGAACCCCTAATCAGTGGCCGTTGCAACGTGAAACCCTATCCAGTGGCTATGCCACGTGTGAAATTAAATCAGTGGCTATGCCATGTGTGTTTAGTGGCTGTGCCACATGAGAATTTAAATCAGTGGCCATGCCACGTGTGTTTAGTGGCTATGCCACGTGTGAATTTAAATCAGTGGCTATGCCACGTGTGTTTAGTGGCTGCGCCACGTGCATTACTATTTTAGTCACGTATTTGAGAAAGCGTTTATCGCGTTATTTTCACATGCTTTGTTAATGCTCTAGACTGAGCCTTTTTACTTCATGTTTTCACATGATTTGAGAGATGAGAATATCGTTTTGAGTACCTTCATGCTATGATTTTCAAATGAGTTTCACATACAGATAAATATTTTGTGATGTGCATTTTGGTTTATAAAATGAGTCCCTTACCCCCCATTACTGAGCGATTTAGAAGCTCACCCTATTTTCTTTCCCCCCAGAGTTCTTCAAGTGAAAAAGGATTCCCCTGCGACGTACGGAGTAGTGGCTAGTGGAGGACTCGAGCTCCAGCCTATATATATTGTATCTTGAGGTATATTTTATCTTTTCATGTACCCAGACTATTATTGTAATTGCAGACACTTGATGTATATCATTGTATGGGATGTATTAGGATTAATTAACTTGGAATTGAGTAATGTATATGATACAACATACACTATATTATGATAAGATCCTGAGGCATGATAATTATGATGATGTATGACACTGCACAGGAATGCACCCTTAATTGTGAATTAATGAGTAAAAAGTTTTAAATTTGCCCTATTTTCCGCATTTTCGGGGCGTGACAGTTATCATGTGAAATTCATGCAATTACTGGCCAATCTATCGATTTGCTTTGATTAAAACTAATAAAATTCCTTAATCATAAAGTCCTTAAATCTTGCATTTCATGCATGTCATGCTTTCACCATCCTTAGGTGAACTTCCCTCAATAGGGGTAAAATAGTCTTTTTCACCTATTTCGATCCTTAAAATCATTTAAACCACTTTTAGGATCATTATACATAATCAAGGTATACATACATATTCAGTGTACAAAAAAACTATTAAAATACGCGTAACTACCTCTAGCTACTCACACAATTCCCTTACCTCATTTTTCTGTACAGTCTGACCTTTCCACTGATGACTCGTCACGCAGTCCGATTTGCTCCGAATCAAAATCAAATCTCCGGCACTGCGGATAAATGTTCATCAGGTCAAATACAATACAATTTAATTGTATTTCATATTTTTTGGGCTTAATTTAAATCATTGGGCCCGTTTATCCATATTGGGCCCGATTGCACCTTAATGGGCCTTAATCTGCCTTAAGCTCGTTTACCACACTTTATCGAGGCCTATGGGGCTCATTGGGCCCATCAGTAATTTATTTAGCCTCGTTCTAAATTTTTGGATATCTCAATTTCATATTTACGACAATTTATCCAATTTTCCAGAATTTAATTCATTTATGCGGAAATTAAATCCATAATTTATGCGTTAAATATCAATCACGCATAACGATGCAAATTGTCGTAAATAAGGGTCACTTACCCGTTATCCATGATAGTACTCAAATCGAGGCTGTCTCGAGCTCTCAGTTGATGCCAATCATCGAGCTACACAATTAAATATATTTCCTGGTAAACTTTCAGTCGATTATTTATCAAATTAAATATTCTAAAAATTAAATCGGTCAATTCGACTGCTTACCGACTTACCCGAAGCTCGATTGCATCACTGGAATTTTCCCCAATTTTTTCTCTTTTTCTTTTTCCCTTTTTCTTCCTTTTTTCCTTCTCTTTTTGGCTGAACCGGTCCGATCCGGTTCAACCTGGTTCAGACCGCCGGTTCAGCTCGGTCCGGTTCGACCAGTTCAGTCCTATTCGATCGGTTCAGTCACCGTTTGGTCATTTCGGCGCCGTCCGGCGGGTTCTCGACGTGATTCCACCGCCATTCGGTCCGCCATCGTCGACGAATCGAAGTTTCTTCCCCCGCGGCTTCTCTTCCTTTTTCGGCGTTTTTCAGCGACTCCACGGCGCGTCACGGCCGCTGGTGGCTCGCCTGAGGTCGAGCTATCTTTGCCGACCCTCATCGGCCCCTCGGTCCCGCCGGTGGTGGCTCGTTCGACAATTCTCCTCAGTTCGGCTTCCGTTTCTCCATTTCTGTTTCTTTTCCTCTCTGTTTCACGTTTTCAGACTTTTTCTTTCTTTTTTTTCATTTTATTTTATTTTATAATTAAATTTTATTATTATTTTATTCAATAAAATAATAATAAAATTCCCAAAAATATCTAAAAAATTATATTTTATTCATTTAATCCGTAAATAAATTTCTCAGTCCGACTTTACCTTTTCGGTATATTTTTTGATTTTTTTTTGGATTATTTTTCGATACGAAAATTTCGGTTTATTCCAATAAATTCATATCTTGATCAATTTAACCCGAAATTTAATTATTTTATCGTTATTGATCAAGATTTCTCAATCCCATAATTTTAATTAAATTTTCTTATCCCGATTAATATCGAATTTTGATCTTTTGACCGTTTTGCCCTTGCACATTTTCGAGAATACCATTTAAATCCTTCTTGCATTTTTTTTAAATGCACTCGAAAATTTCTATTTATTCCCTTTTTGCTCTTACGATAAAACTCGGGTCTTACATCGCAGTCTGAGTTTACGGTCAGTGATGATGGATTACTGAGGTACCAAGGCCGTATCTGTGTGCCACATGATGACACCTTGAGACAGAGCATTCTGAAGGAGTCCCATTGTCCTAGATTCACCTTGCTTCCGATTTAGTGGAACAGGAAGCTAAGGGTGTTTAGCTCATCCGTGACAGATTGAGGACCGCACAGAAAAGTTATGCCAATGTGCGCAGACATCCTCTTGAATTTCAGGTTAGGGACTCTGTAATTGTTATGGTGTCACTAATGAAGGGTATAGTACACTTAAAAAAAAAAGAGGAAGTGCTACGATTTAAGACTATTCAACTAGTAAAGGTTCTCTGGTAACACCACAAGACAGAAGAAGTCACTTGGAACTAGAGAGCCAAATGAAGGGGAAGTACTCTCACGTGGTTGATGGACCAGCTTGAATTCAGAGGACTGAATTCTTAAAAGGTGGGGAGAAATGTGAAACCCAGATTTTTCACACTATGTTCATCATTTGGAATCATAAGACGGATAATTTAGAACATATGAATGTGAATGATGTAGTGGAGGTATGAAAATACGGAATTTAAATGAGAAAAGATAGTGAGTCCGAGAAGGAAAGTCGGTCTAAATTAATCTCAAATGTGTAGAAGGGTAAAATGGTCAAAAGATCCTAATTTCGGTGTAAATTCGATAAGGAAATTTCATTAAAAATATGGATTTAGGAAATCTTGATCGATAAAGAAGAAATTATGGAATTTCGAGTCCAATTGGTCAAGATACGAAGATATTACGAATTTTCGTAATTTTCGTCCGGGACATTATCCCGAAAATATGCAAAAAATACACCGAAATAGTTAAAATAAATTAAATTAATTAAATTAATTAATTAATAAAATAAAATATGATTTTTGAGATATTTTGGGTAGTTTATTATATTTTATTTGATTAAAATAAAATAAAATAAAATATAATATAATATAATAATAATAAAGTAAAAAAAAATGGAAATTAAAAGCTGAAGAATTGCAAATTGGAGAATTGAGGAAGTGAAACAGAATAGCAAAACGCGAGAGGGGAACGAAACATAGGCTCCGAGGGACAGACTGTCGGCGAGCCACCACCGGCGCCAGTCAAGGCCAGCCGACCATCGAAAACGAAGCCCCACAGCCACCCGACCCTCCTGCCACCGACGGCGTGCACCGAAACCACCGGAATCCGACGAATCGAGGGAGAGAAGGTCGAAGGAGGAGAAGACGATTCCGGCGGATCCACCGGCGATTGACCCCAATCGACCCCAGTCGAACGTTGCCCTGCTCTAGGCGCACCGAACCATGCCAGAAACGGCCTGAGAACCGACCGAAAAAGTGGTGAACGATGATGGGAAAGCCTGAATCGGTACAGACCGGTTCAGTAATAAGAGAACTGGGCTGAACCGAACCGGTCTGAACCGGTTTGAACCGGACCGAACCGGTTCAGCCAAGAAAGAGAGGGAAAAAGGAGAAAAAGGGAAGAAAAAGAGGAAAAGGAAAAAAGGGAAAAAATTTTGGGGATACACCGGATTTCGGGTAAGCCGGTAAGAGGTCAAAAGTGACCGATTTAATTTTCAGGAAATTTATTTAAATTATATTTGATCAAAAATTTACCCGAAATTAAATATATATAATTATGCAGTTCGACAATAAATCGCGTACGTGAGCCCGATCGAACTTCGATTTGCGCACTATCGCAAAATCTCGGGTAAGTAAAGCTCATTTACTACAATTTATGTAATTATCGCGCATTAAAAGTTTATTTTACGAGTTACGGATTAAATTGCGCATTTAGTGGATTAAAGTGAGATTTTTAATTAAATTGTCGTAAATGATATACGGGCTATTCAAAAAGTCTAGAAAAAGGCTCAATAAGTACTAATGGGCCCAGTGAGCCCAATAGGCCTTGATGAAAGAATTAATAAGTGGAAACGAGCTTAAAACGAATTAAGACCCATTAAGGTGCAATTTGGCCTAATAAGAGAGAAATTGGCCCAATTAGCTAACTCGACAGTAATAAATATGAGGAAAATATTTATTGAGTTAAATACGATTAAATCGAGGTTTATACCGATAAAATCGAGCAAAAAGAGTAAAATCGATAAAAGTCAACTTTTGGTCAAAGCTTCAATATAATCACATATTTGGATATGTTGAAATGAATTTAAGCCATATGTGATAAGTTGAACTTGTTTTGCAGCAGCTCGGTCTATCGACACGTTTTACGAAGTAAATTCGATCATCGAGGAAAGTGCTCTACATCAGTCGCTAAGAGGTAAGGGATATAATTTAGAGTAGCATTAGTACTCCTCAACCTTACCAAATGTTTATGTGGATAGTTAGTTTATTTTCCATGAAAAAAGGCTTTCTTGAAAATTAGAAAGAACACTATTCACTCAAAATCGGAATAAACTTATCCTAACCTTTCAAAATGACTTTTATTTCATGAGATACATTTTAGTAATTATGTTTATGTATATAAAAGTGATTTTCACTTATAAAATGAAAGTATAGTATTTTCATGTGAGATTACGGGTTAAAGTCCCGATATGTTTTATGAAACAATGTTTTCATGATACGGGTTAAAGTCCCGAAATAGCTTTTAAGCTATATTTTCATGGTACGAGTATGAGTCCCAAGAATTGACTTTGATAACTATGCTTTCTATAATTACATGGGCTAGAGTCCCGCAATGATTTATGAAAACTATGTTTTCTATGAGAAACGGGTTAGAGTCCCGTAATGATTTATGAAAATCGGGTTAGAGTCCCGTAATGATTTTTAATACACGGGTATGAGGCCCGAAATGATTTTGATAAAATGGGTAAGAGGCCTAAAATGATTTTGTGGGGTAAAAAAAGGCATGATATGACGATAGTCAGAGGATCTGGGGTCGATCTTGTATGGAGACGATCGAGGATCTACCTAGCCGACGGCCAGAGAACGGGCAGGCTCTGACTTGATATGAGAAACGTGCGCATAGTCCACACTTGGTGATGCACGTGAGTTCGTGCGTATAGTCCCCATTTAGTGGTGCAAGAGAGATAGGGCAGCGTACGACCCTGATCCAGTCCTACGGCTCCCATGTACAATGGCTATATGTACCTATGATGAACGTCCTACGGGACCAGATGTATGATGTCCTTCGGGACTAGTATATGAGATGATTGCCTGGCCCTACACGATGAATTGACGAAATTATATATATATGTTTTCGCACATTTCATGCTACCTGTTTTATGATTTGCTATTGAGCACATAATTTTCTATGATTAGATTTTAAAGGTAGCCATGAACATGTTTTACGAAATGTGCATATGACAATACGATTTCATTTCCAAAGTGATAAGCATGTTATGATATGCATTATTAAGTTTTGAGATACTTTTTACTTGTTTACACAACGTGATATGCATACTATATATGAGTCTTACTAAAAGATGCATGATGTGTAAACTTATGATTTAAGCATGTTTTTACTGCTTTTATAAAATGTAAGCATCTCTACTCCAGTACATGTTTATGCTGATTCGTAAAACCATGAGTTTTACCATGTTTTGAGTATTTAAAGCTATTTTAAATGTATCGCTTACTGAGTCTGAAAAACTCACCCCCTCCTTTCCATCTCCCAGATTATCTATAGCGAGTCTACTGCACATACGAGACTGTGGTCGTTGACAAGGTAGTCCGACCTTTCATCAGATACTTTCGTAACCTTGAGGTACAGTCTTACTTATATTCCAGACATGTGATACAGAATAGACACTATTGTATATCATAGTCGGGATGTAATAGTTGTAAATGATTATATATATACAGAATGTATGTGATGTAATGAGATCCTGGAAAATGAAAAGATTTTAAATCTAGACATGGACAGGAAAACAATATAGTTAATGGATAAAAAGTTATAAATTAGCCCAATTTTTCCGCGCTTCCGGGGCGTGACATCTGCCCCAACCTAGAGTTGGCAAAAGTTAGCACGAGCCCGAATACCCGCCCGAGCTTGCCCGAGATCGAACCCAAGATCGGATAGAATTGACCAAAAAGTTAAAGGCCCGAGCCCGAGAAAACACCGACCCGAAAAAACTCGAACCCGATAAAGATCGAGCCCGAAAAAATTTGAACCCGAAAAAATTTGAACCTGACATAACCCGAGCCTGATATGATCCGAACCCGAAACTGACCAGATCCGAAACCCGAGAAAATCCGAATTTATAACCCGAAAAACCTGAATTATAATTATATAATTATTATATTAAAAAAAATAAATAAATAAATAATACACTGTTCTAATTAAAATTTATAAAATTTTAAAACAATCATTATTTATTTATTACAGAATTATATCAATAATTTATTATCAACCAAATAAATATTGAATATTTAAATTCAATTATTAAATAAAATTATTTGAAAATACAATATAATATTCAATATCAAATAAATTTTAATATTACGCTTATTATATTTGTAATAATAAATAAAAAATATATTATTAAATATAACATTTGATTTTATTATAAAAACAATTATTATACTATTTTATTATATTTAGTTCATATTAAAATTTTAATTTTAATACAATAATAAATCAAATATATATAAATCATTATATAATTGTAACATTTATTTAAATTTGATATTTCGTATAAAACATTGAATACATTATTAACAAAATTAGAATTTAAATTCTGACGGACCTGGAGCCTTATAGAGCGGGTCACATATTTAAATTTATCTATACGTAATATATTATTTAAATTTGATATTTCGTATAAAATAATAAATACATTTATTTAAATTATCAACCACATTTGTACCCAAAATAATATCATCAATCTCAAGTATCAATTATTGACAATAGTAAAAGAATCTCTAAGGTTTAGGATCGATTTAACTAAGTGCTACCTTTATAAGTATATATATATATATAAGTATATATATATATATATATTAACAATAAATTAAATCTAGCCTAACCAACTGTAAATTCAGCCTAAATATGTTCATAAATTCTATCCAAAATATAAGTGTTTAATCTAATTATCAAAATCTCCAAATATTGTCAACTTACAAACCCTAATTTTTCTAATTTCTCCAAAACCATAATTTAAATTTTAATTCCACAACAATTTCACATCTATAACACAATTTGTATATTGATTTAGCTAGATAAAAATTTAGTTTTTTTTTTTTTTTTTACCTAGTAGTTTTCTAGTTCAAAAATAGAGATGCAGGAAAATAAGTATTCGTCGATTTTGGGCACTGTTGGCGTCACAGGGGGAAGAGGACGGATGGTGGAGGTCGTCGGGGCTCGGAGTTGGGGGTGGGAGCCAGCGTCGGTCTTCTCCGACGGTCTGTTCGTGGAACAGACAGTGAAAGGGGGAGGGTTTTCGGGTTGTTCAGGAGAGGGAGAGAGAGAGAGAAAACGAGGGGGAAGGAAAGAGGTCACAGGCGACTTGGGGTAACGGGCGATAGGCGAAGGAGAGGAGAGGGAAGTCAGTCGACGAAGGCTAAAGCAGAAAAAAAAAAAAAAACAAAAGCGGAGGGGGTGTTCTGTTTTCCCGGAGGGGGGGGGGGGAGAGGCCTAAAAAAATATATATTTTTTTACTTTCCGTTTTTTTTTTTTACTTTTCTCCCTTTTTTTTACTATTTTATTTATTTATTTAAATAATTTTCAAATTAACCTAGAAAAATATATATTTAATAAAATTTCAATTTAAATATGTTTTATTTTTTCTATAAATTTTATTACTAAATTATATAATTTTTCTTATTTATTTATATTTCCTAATTTACCCCAAATAAATATACTCAAATACATGCATATAATTCAAATTTTGTTACTAAGTTATAAAGTCAAATTTCCAATTTAACTAATTGAACTAATTTACGCATTAATATTAAAAATGACTTAGTATTTAACTAGTGGTCTTACACATAGTAAATAACAATAAAAAAACAAATAATAAGAGCTTTTACTTGATAAAATTTAATAATCAAATTTGATAATTTCACCAAAATCTGAGTTTCTTGTCTTTAAATAAATGAGAAAACATTGGAAATCCTAAAACTAGATTCTACACAAAATGGAAATAAAAAAACACCAAGCAAAACATCAAACAAGACAAGAAAAGATATACATGGGCATGGGCATGCCCTTCACATTCTATGATTCTACCAACACCGAACGATTTTAACTGCTTAAAATGCACACTTCATGCAGCAAAAAACCAACCAAAGTTGGCGATGTAATTATGTAAACATATTATCAAAGAATACTCTGTTTGCCTCATTATTAAATCTAAATGCTATTAGGTGAAATCATCGACGCTACTTTTCAGAAATAGAATCATTTACCTAAATTAACTGAGTGAGGGGCGACGACGCTTGAGTGAGGAGTGGCGATGCCTGAGTGAGAGACTGAGTGAGGAGTGACGATGAGCGGCTGAGTGAGGGAGCAATGCAGACAGACTGAGTGAGGAGCGGCTGAGTGAGGCAGCAGAGCAGAGAGATTGAGTGAGAAGCTGCGACTATGAAACTTTTATTAATATAATTTTAGTGACTTCTGTTTAAAATTTAAAAACTTATTATTTTAATCATAATTATCTAATTAATTTCATAATTATTTATATTATGCTTTATTTTTTTAAGCTCACAAAGTTTTATTGTATAAATATATTTTTTAGTGTATTATATCAACTACAAAATATCGCTCATATGGTAGTGTATAATTGTATATGATATAATTATATCAAATGTTAAAAATATATAATTTTTTTAATTCAATAATCTAAATTTTTAATAAGACATTTGATTAATTAATGTAAACGATTATATTTAATGCAATAATGTTAATTATGATTTATGTACAAATAAAAAATAAATTAGAAATAAAATAGAGCTAATTAATTGGCCATTTATTCATATTAAGGATTTTTTTTTGGTAAATGATAATATTAATTGGTACCTTTCTTCCTATAATATCTATATGTAATATATTTCTTTTGCATTTAATGAATATAATTATATCTACTATTTTATAGTAAATATTGTAGGAAATTAAAAAAAAGAGTAAATGATTTTTGTCAAATAACAAATATTAAAATATAGAAATTTGTTTTTATATAATATTTATTAAAATATAAAATCATAAAAAATTAAATTAATTATCACATTCAAAATTTTTTAAAAAATTCATAACTAATAAAATTTCAAAATATTTCAAGTCGGCCCGCTAAACCCGCCCGACTAAAATCGGGACCGAACCCGAAGAAGCCCGAACACGAAGAAGCCCGAAACTGAAAAAACCAAAAATAAAAAAAAGCTCGAATCTGAAAAAGCCTGAACCCGAAAATAACTTAAACCGAAAAAGTTCGAACCCGAAAAAGCTCGAACTCGAAAAAACTTGAACCCGAAGAGAACCCGAACTGAACCCGCCCGAACCCACCCGTTTGCCACATATACCCCAGCCCGAGCCAACCGAAGGTTGCTCTCCACCACGCGACCTCAGTGGACAAAAACGGGGCCAGGAACCGTTCGAAAAAGCATCCGACCAGCGAAATCGGCACTGAACTGGGTCAGACCGGTTTAGTGGAAAGAGGAATTGAACCGGACCGGTTCAGCCAAAAGAGAGAAAAAAGAAGAGAAAAAAAATGGAAAAAAGGGAAAAAAATTCGGTGATGCCCCGGGATTAAGGATAAATCAGTAAGCGGTCGAAATTGATCGATTTAATTTTTGAAAAAATTATTTGAATTTATATTGGACTGAAATTGATCTGGTTTAAATGTATAATTATGTAGCGCGACGATAGACGACGAACGTAGGTTCGATCCAGCCTCAATTTACGAGCCATCACAGAATCACGGGTAAGTGAATCTCACTTACTACATTTGTATGATTATACTGGTTAAATTAATCGCATAAATTGCGAAGTAATTTCGTATAAATTGCCTTATGTTTGGAATTAAAAATCGACTGTTTTAAATAAGGTATCATGGGCCTCAGACAAGCCTAATAAGAGCTGGTAGGCCCTACAAGCCTAATAGATCCAGCGAAAATGAATATAAAATGAAAATGAGCCTAAGACAGAGTTAGGCCCAATTAAAGTGATTAAGACCCAATAAGAGTAAACGAGCCTATTAAGTGAAATAGACTGTATTAAATGTGTAATACAATAGGAAAAGTGAAATTAACCGGATGAATGATTATATGTAGCTCCGGAGTTTATCTTGGGAGCTGATCGGACTGCGAGGTTTAGCAGCGCTGAGGAAGTGAGGTCACTGACGTGATCACAGGTAAGGGACTTTTGTGGGTAGTTAGAGATATCTGCATATATTTTCGTCTGCTTTTACATTCACTTAAAAACTCTGAGGTTAGAAAAAATGAATAATATTTATAGCGACTCGATAGTGGCAAATTACGATTTTACCTTTAGTTAGTCAAAAAGTCAACTTTTGAAAAAAGTTGCAAAAAGCTTAGAAAGCATGTTTTCAACTGATTTAAATGCTAATTGACAGTTGCATGGATAGACTAGCTGATGTTTTCATGTTATTACTAAAACAACACATTATAGTGCCAATTTGATTTAATTGAGTGAATTCATTTGAAATAAGCCATCTATCGTTTTGTGTGAAAATCATGCTAGAGCACAGCTCGCACTATATTTTATATGTTTTCCACCTTCATTAGTGCTGGAGTGATACTCGCACTAGATTTTATTTGATATGCATCACATAGTACTTTAGTATTTCTCGTACTTGATTTTAATGCGATTTATGCATGATAGAGTACTGGAGCGTTGCTCGTACTCAGTTTTATTGATTGATGCATGATAGAGTATTGGAGCATTGCTCATACTCAGTTTTACATGACATAGTGCTGGGAGCATTGCTCGCACTAGATTTATATGACTTTATGCATGAGTTTGTGTTGGAGTTTACTCGCACGTACCGATTTTGAAAGAGATAGCATGAAACAGCCGTGTTGGGAGCCTGTGCAGACTGTGTGTCGCATCGATTATATGCTCGCACGTGCATTTTGAGATATGGCCGAGGGTTATCGAAACTATCGTCCATGGTATGAGGGTTAAGACCTATGGCAGGCACCTCGACTGTCAGGATTGGGCCCATGGAGTACTTTGTACTGTGTATGTCACATGGAGTATGTTGTAACGTGAGTACACGATGATATAAAGTTATGGCTTACGGTTGAGGATTTGACCCACCTCCCGTTACAGCAAATGTGAGACCCCACACACTGAGTACTGTATAGCCTAGGATCACGAAAAATGAGTTATGATTATAATCTCAGAACAAGTAGTCGCCTATCTCACCTTACTAATATTTCTTGTTTGAATTGTCACATGAGTTTTTATAAATTGGGTAGACACAAGGGATGGGTTGAGCCTCAACATGTGACCTTGTGTGTGATATGGGTAACCCGAGGGATGGGTGAGGCCCAAATTTTCATATTTTTACATGATGAAATGCCTATTGTTTTGATTTAATTGAAATGGCATGATGAAATGTGATTTATATTAATTACATGAGAAATGCAATGTTTTGCATAAACTGCTGAGATTCTTAAACCAGCATGTTTTCAGTTTATACTGACGATTTGTATCTATATATATTACATAAAAATTTCAAGAAGACACATGCTTTAGATGCGAATCGAAAAGGAAATGATTTAATGGCATAAGCATTATATTTTGTAGATAGTGTGTTTATCTACTTGCATGCCTTATTTCCTTACTGAGATGTGAGCTCGCCCCCTTTTTATTTCCTCCTCTCTACAGAGCGTTCACAGTAGTTGAGCACGACTGAAGATCGATATTTCTTTATCCGTTGCATACCCATCTTACGAAAGGTATACACATTTTAACATTTTGTACTAAACAATGTAAAAGCACAATTATATAAATGAATGTACAGTTGCGGATGTATATGTACAAGTATTTGTGTTAATGTGTATGAGTTTACATTTAAGAAAAGAGTACTTACAGTCAATAGATAATTGTGTTGACATGTATGCTTGCTATGAAATGAATGTGGTTGAGGTGACTAATGTCGAATCACAGCCCAACGGTTTGATGTTAAGTTATGACAGAAGGAAAGGTGTAAACACCATAAATTTCCTACATTTAAATTAGATTATATAAAAAAACAAAAATAATATATTTTAATGGAAGTGAGAATATTCATTGTAGGGCTCGAGGACTATAGGAACCGAGAAGCTCGTGAACGATAGGGAACCAGAAAATACAGGAAGTGATAAAGCAAATGCAAGCATGGAGGGATCGAAAATAATTTTGATGTAAAAACTTATATCGAGATTTATGAGAATGATGAAATCCCAAGGATATTTCACTTTCGAAATAATGAAAATTTCATGAAAGACATGGATATTATGTCTTTGGATAAATTATACAAGAAAATGTATATATATATATATAAATACTAGACATTTAAATAGATGAATAATAATATATATATAGCAAATATATATATATATATATATTATGTAATGTATAGTATTTAATATATAAGTATTAATAAATAATAAATAAAGCATGAGATAAAAAAAATGAAAAAATGAAATGGAACACAAAACAATAAAACAACAAATAATAAAACAAGACAACAACAAAAAAATATATAATAATACACCAAACAAAAACAAATAACATATATATATATATATTAATATAACATATATACATATATTAGTATAATATATACATATTAATATAATATGTATATAGTTGTACGGAATTGGCTTTCAAAGAAAGCCAATTCCGTGACTCAGCAATTGAAAATCAGAATAGAGAGAGCTGGGCGGGAAAAGCAAAAGAAAGAAGAGAGGAGAAGAGAAGGAGGGCTGCTCGACTGGAGAAGAAAGAGCTGCTGGCCGAGGAAGAAGAAGAAGAAAAGAAAGAAAAGAAAGAAAAGAAAAAGAAAAGGAGAAGAGAAAGGAAGCTGATTCTGCCGAGGGGGAAAGAAAAGAGGAAAAGAAAAAAGAAAGGGCTGATCGGGAAAGGAAGAAAGAAAGAAAGAAAAGAAAGGAAAGGGAAGAAAAGAAAAGAAAGAAAGAAGGAAAGGAAGCCGAAACTGAAGCAGGAGAAATCTAGAGCTGGAGCCGATCTGAGGGAAAGGAAATTGAAGTAGACCGAAAGCTGAAAATTGGAGTAGACCGAGAATGGAGCAGAATAGAATTGAGGCAGAGTAAAAATGGAAGCAGAGCAGGATCGAAGCAAGCTAAAGTTGGGAAACAGCAGCTGACCAAGAGAAGAAAAAATAAATTGAAGCTGGAACTGAGAGTAAACAGGAGCTAACTGAGGGAGAAAGAGAGGGAGACCGAAGGAAGAAGGAAACCGAGACTCAGCTGGAAGCAAAGGAAGTCTCGACCAGAACAGAAATGGCTGAAACCGAGGGGCAGGGAAGAGGAAGGAAAGGAAGATCGAGGTTAGAAAACAGGAGCATGACCAAAGGAGAAGAAGACTAAAGGAAGGTTGGAAATCGAGAGTGGAATTTAAGTAGAACCGAGAAGATGAAAACCAAATCGAGGAAGAAGAAGAACAAGCCGAGACTGGGCTGACCGAGAAAGGAGAAAAGAAAAAAAAGAAAAAAAAGACAAAAGAAAAGCTGGAAATTTGGAAAAGAGACAAGGTAAATTTATACATGCATATTTAATGTACATGTATATATTTATATGTTTGAGATATAAGCTTGTTAGTGTGAATTAAGTCATATGTGAAATAAAAATGGAAAAATGGGAGAGATGAGAAATAGGCAATATATATATATATATATATATACATATATGCAATATATATGTATATATATATGTATATATGTATATATATATATTTATGTGATGATGAATAAGGAAATTAAATGATAAAATGAATGTGTGTATATATACTTAGGTGTATATACAAATAGGTGTATAAGATAAATGTGTGTGTTAGTATATGTACATACAAAGAATATATACATGTGATAAGGAAAAATGAAAACAAATAATAATATATATAGGAGTATATATGTATATATATATATATTTATGTGTATATACATGTAGATGTATATAATAAATGTGTATGTTAATATTTGTGTGTACAAAATAATATATAGTAAGGAAAATATATAAATGTGTGTGTTGGCCTAGGTATGTACAATAATACGTACACACGAAGTAGTAACGAATAGGTTGTGATTTTAACGCAATTTGGACAATTCGCATAATAGGGTGCTAAGTATACAATTTCGGTGTAGGTGATTGTAGAAGGAATTAAAGGAGGTACTAGGAGGCGTCACCACTCGAATTCAAGATTTTCGATAGATCGAGGTAAGGGGTACTATTTAACTTAGTTTTGATAATGCATTCTTGTTTCACCGATAAAAGATTTTATGAAGGTGCATATGATTTGAAATGATTTATCAATACTTTCATACTTGTGAAACTGTTTATGAAGCATGTTTGATTTGTCGAAATATTCCCCGAGTACCTTCCATGCTATGAAATCAATTTTCCTAAGGTATGAAACGTATGGATGTTTTACATTTATTTATGATTTTATATCCATATCGTTAAAGAAACTTTTGACAATTTCAAAAGCATAGAAAAAGGGAAAATGGGGAAAAAGAAAAGATATTTTGAGACTATAGGCTTCATGCATGGTTACTTCTTGTGGTGTTCCGACTCCACCACTTGGGTGCCGGTACGTAGGGCCCCTTTAGCACTTGACTCAACCTGTGTGGAAGATGTCGTGCTACTGGTGGTTTATGATGATGTTTTGGTAGTATCTCGTGCCCGCGCAGCACACATGAATGTTCCCTGCACGGTGAGTGCCATTGGTGCCCATGCCATAGCTATGTGCTAGTATATGATAAGAAATAAGAAGATACTACCCATGTTTATGATTATGATTGCTGTAGGACCTTGATCCAGTCTACAGCCCCCTTACCATGGCCATAGGTATGATGACTCTCTACGGAGAATGACACATATCGTATGACTTAGTTATAGCCTAGTCTCCTTGATTTGATTATGAATATCGACTATGATGAATGAATATGTGTTTTCATGATATATACGATAATTGGTTACGACCGATATGCTTCATGAAATGTTTATGAAATGTTTATGAAAGGTTTATGAAATGTTTATGAAATGTTTATGAAAGGTTCATGAAATGTTTATGAAATGTTCATGAAATGTTTATGAAATGATTATGAAATGTTTATGAAATGTTTACGAAAGGTTTATGAAATGTTTACGAAACGTTTATGAACCCGATGGTTTTAAGAACTCATTCATGAACAATGAAAAGTTGTAAAATGGTTAAGCATGTTATTTGTTTAAAGACATGCATGCTTTATGACTTTTTATGATGATTATGCATGAAATGATAATTTATGTATTTCATTAAAGTTCCGTTCTATGAACAATTTCACATGCTTTTATATATCAGAATTGTTTTAAAAGTATTATCTTACTGGGCTTTTCCCCAAAAGCTCACCCTTCTACCTTCAGATCATTTGCAGTGAATCTATAGGCGTTACCTGCCGCATACACGACGTAGGCTGGTGGGAAAGAGCTACCCTAGGCTACTCTTTGTACACGCAAAAAGGTATATAGTTACATTCTTGTACCAGACATATTTGTATGCACAGACATATATTGGAAATATTTTGTTGGGATGTAATTTGTAAGGAAAACGATGTAAGGATTAATATTTTTGGGATTAGGTTTCAAGAAGATTGGTATTTAATCGAAACGGATGTACTGAGTTGTAAAGGTGGATTTGGAAAGTATGCTTGGTAGTTGTGGATATCTAGGATTGTTGAAAAGCATACTTGGTAGTTGTGGATATCTAGGATGTAAGACCCGAATTTAATTAAAATACGAAAATTAAATAAGAAAAGATGGGGGAAGTATGAAGGAAGTCGGGTTAAATTAATCCCGAACACGTGTAAGGGCAAAATGGTCAAAAGACCAAAGGTCGGTATAAATTTAACGAGAAATAATTATTAAAAATAATGGATTTGAGAATCTTGATCAATAAAGGTGAAATGAATTTAATTCGGGTTAAATTGATCAAGATATTAATTTATTGGAATTAATTGGGATTAATCGGGATTTTTAGTTCAGAAAAATAATCCCAAAAATAATCGAAAAATATACCGAAAAGTCACCCGGGACAATATCCCGAAAATACGGGAAATTTATACCCGAAAAAGAGGCTAAAATATAATAAATAAATTAAATAAATTTAAATTAAAGAATTTAGAATAAAAATAATAATTTTGTAGATATTTGGGATTTTTGGAGTATTTTAAGGAATAGTGAAATTATTAAAATAAATAAATAATAATAATAATTTAATAAAACAAAAAAAAGGTAATTGAAACAAAAAAAAAGAGAGGAGAGAGAGAAACGGGTCGGGGAGAGAGAAAGAAGCAGAATTGAAAACGGAAACCCGAAGCAAACCGAGGAGAGGCCCGACCACCGTCCGGCGGCCAACGGCCTGGCCAAGGGCCGGAAAAGGAAGAGCAGGGGCCGACGACCTCACTGGTACCGACAGCACGCCCAACCGACGTCGGAGGAAGCCGATCGGAGGAGAGAAAGGCCGACGGAATTGAGGGGCTCGGTCCCGACGAACGGCGGCGATCCGGCCGGAACCAAGGCCCGATTTGGAGAGCCCAGTCGACGGCGGTGCTTTTGGCACCGGTGGTAGCCGACGAGACGGCCGGAATCGGCGGCGACGGCCAAGAGAGGAAAACGGGTCCGACGGCCGAGGGAGAAGAGGCCGAACCGGCGGCGTTCCGGCGAGCTTGACCCAAACCGAGGGCAGATTCGAGCTGCGGACAGCCTTGCGGAGCGATTGGCGGGGGAAGCTGGCGAAGAACCGGCCGGCAAGGCAGTGAACCGGCGGTGAACCGGCCGAACCGGAGAAAACCGGCGGTCTGAACCGGTCCGAACCGGACTGAACCGGTTCAGCCAAAAAGAGGAGAAAAAAGGGAGAAAAAGGGCCTGTGATGCAATCGAGCTTCGGGTAAGTCGGTAAGTGGTCGAATTGACCGATTTAAATTTCGAAATATTTTATTTAATTAATTTCCGAATAGAAACTTACCCGGAAAAATTGTGAAATTATGTAGCTCGACGATTGGCATCCACCGAGGGCTCGAGACAGCCTCGATTTACGGACTAGCATGGAATCTCGGGTAAGTGACCCCTATTTACGATAATTGCCTCGTTATGCGTGATATTGATTTAATTTACGCATAAATTGAATTAATTTATGGAAATTTAGATAAATTGTCGTAAATAGTGAATTTAGCTATTCGAGAGCTAGAACGAGGCCCAATAAATTATTGATGGGCCCAGTGAGCCCAATAGGCCTCGATAAAGTAAAAATTAAGTGGAAAACGGGCTTAAGGCCGATTAAGGCCCATTAAGGTGCAATCGAGCCCAATAGGGGTAAATGGGCCCAGCGATTTAAATTAAGCCCAGAAAAGATTAAGTACAATTAAATCATATGTTATCTGACCCGAGGAATGTTAATACGCAGTTTCGGGCATTTGATTGGGAGCATAACGGACTGCGCGACGAGACGACAATGGAAAAGAAAAAGGTCAGACTCGACGAGAATCGAGGTAAGGGAATTCTGTGGACTGCTAGAGGTGACTTTACGCAATTTCAAGTTCATTTGCAGTCCTTAAAATTTATCTGAAGGGTCTAGAGGTCAATTAATAATTTTAGTGCCCCGAATGGGCAAATTACTAAAATACCCTTGTTAAGGGTAAAATCCAAAAATTTAGGAAAAAATTGGGAGGAGCAAGGACAAGAGGTTCCTGCTCGTTCTGGAGGTATTTCAACGCATGCATGAGTAGGCTGGCTCACCTTGAAAGAAAATGCACCGCATTGCATACTTTCAACGTGAAATTGATTTGAAAACTGTTTTGAGTAAATAGAGCCGCCTACGTGTTTTATTGACATATGACGTGCTAGAGCTCAGCTCGCACGGTATTTTCGATTTGTGTGATGCATGCATTAGTGCTGGAGCGAGAGCTCGCACTAGAGTTTTACATGCATAGGTGCTAGAGTATAACTCGCACCAGATTTCACATGCTTTTGCGTGACACGGTGCTAGAGTCTAACTCGCACCAGATTTTATAAGATTTTCATACAATTTATATACAGAGTGCTGAGCATAGCTCGCACTAGTTTTACCTGATTTGTGGAGTACCGCTGTCTGCCCTTGGAGTCAGCCAAAAGGCCCAACAGGCTCAAGAGACCTCTTAGGTGGGGTGAGAGTGAGGGATGAGGTTGGCGACCTTGTGGGGATGTAAGCGGGCTCTGCCAGTTTACTTGTTTTGATGAGAGTGCTGAGCATCGCTCGCACTGATTTATGAGAACATGCGATGAGCCATGCTTGGAGCATCGGGTAGACTGTGTGTCACCGATTTAATAGGCTCGCACGTGCATTTTGAGACATGGCATGAGTATTGAGAAACAAACCTCTGTGGGAAGTAGGCCAATTGGGCTGGAGTACCTAGAGATATTATATGGGTTCACGGAGTACGATGTACCGTGCAAGTAGCATGGAGTACGATGTACCGTGTGGTATCTTCGGATACGGCATCTCCGGATGCAGCATCTTCGGATGCCGGGGATCGGATAAGACTGACGGGATGGACTGACCCACCTCCCGGGCGGTTCCCGATCATGGTGAGAACCCGCACACTAGGATCCGTGTAGCTGAGGAACTCACGAGGACAAATGTGGCCATAGTCCTAGTTATTTACCTATATACAGACGTTGCCTAGTCTCGCATGTTGATGACTTTTATGATGATTTAAACTGGGTTTTAAAACTAAATTGCATGATGGTATTTCCATGCTTTTCAAAACCCACGTGTGATGTAAACGTTTCCATGGTTTTGTGTGAGTCAGGATCACCCGAAGGAGGGGTCGAGTCCTGACTTCATTGTGAAATTTTTAAAGAGAAAGAAATGATTTGAAATAAATGCATGTTGAATTTTTCGTGCAAACTTGATTTACATAACATCATAACTTCCATATCATATGTTTTAAAATGTGTGGAGAAAGGGTGTTTTATGCATGGCATTACGTTCATGTAGGTAGTATGGTTACCTACTTGTTCGTAGGATTGCCTTACTGAGCTTGATGTGCTCACCCCTTTCATTTTCTCCCACAGATGATCTCCAGTTGAAGTTGCGGCGACTCAGTACTGCATTCTGGATATCCGCTGCTGCCCATCAACATAAGGTATATATACACTTGTACATATTGTATCTACATAAGCATAGCACAGTAACATGTTTGTAAGTAACTTTAGGGGATGTATAAATAATGTAAATAATTATAAACGACTGGAGAATAAATAAGTTAGATGGTAATTGAATGGTGGGACTGGCATTGACGCACAGCCCAATTATTAGTGGAGTGTGGTCACGATTCGAGGACAGGTAAGAATATTAAGTAAATAATAAAAAACACGAAAAATTAACTCTGATTTTTGGGTAGTTTGGGTCGTGACATATAAAGGTGGTATCAGAGCACAATTGGTCTGATGTGTGTCAGTGTCAGTAATTAGGAAATTACATCCCCGTGTTACTGTGCTTAGTTAGATACAATAGTGTATATCGAGATGGGCTTGACTAAGAAATGGTTGAGAATACAGGAATGCCTAATATGAGTCGCGTTAGATGAGATAGTGCACGAGGCAGAGGTCGTGGAGGTAGACCTGAATCTGCTAAGTCGTGCTGAGTTTGACTATGAGAATTATGATGAAATGAAAATGGAGGCTAATGTTAAGCATGCCCCACTGAGTCCGACAGAGTGATCGGACAGTATTTAGACACGCTTCGCGAGATTGAAGCGGAGCATGGGTATTATTTTGAGGAGCAAATTGCTCAGATTATGTATGAGATCAGAGGGCGCAGCGGAGCATTGGTGGAAACCCGCTCGACCCATTAAGTGTTAAACATTCAGAGCTAAGATGAGAATTGTTTATGGATGTATTCCGGTGACAAAACATCCCGGACATTATTTAAAGGAAATTTCGAATTAAAGTCCTTGCTCTGACCCAGAGGATTTAATTTATTGACGAGTATGGAGACTCGGTTATATTCTGGGCAGATATTACCTCGACACTATGAAAAGTGACAGTCGAGATGTCTAAAAGTTTATGGAAGGGCTCAACTTTTCAATTTGAGTCTAATTGGCCCGCGAGATATTACCTATATCGAGGCAGTGCGCAGATTTACAGTTGGGGAAATGAGAACATGAACTGCACGCCTCTGAGATTTGGAAAGGTAGTGAGGGCTGAAATAGAGACAGAAAAAAGAGAATCGAGAAATGACAAAGATGTTAAAATGAGAAAAATGGTAATTGGTAAAAAGATTAGATTTGATGAGTTATGGGCTGAGATAATTGGTAAGGCCCTAGTGCATCCAATTTTGGCACTGTTGAGGGGCATTGTGATTGGCGGACCCCGACCTGCTACGAAGTAGTGTAGCAGTGTGAGCACTGTAAGCAGTGTGAGATGTGTGGTGGATACCACGGAAGGAAGGTTTATACCTACACGGTATGGATGAAAATGGTCGTCAAGTGTGGTAAGACAGACCATTGATTTGATTACACAGAATTGGGCGAGATCGTCCCACAGGAAAGTAAAGAGACAGAAAAACTTCGTTGGTATAGCTGCAATGAAAAGGGAAGCCGTAGCCGAAAAGAAAAAGGAAAGTAGGCTGTTGGACGAAGGCGAGAGGATGTCTCGGACCAGGACACTATTAATGTCTCAGGGATGTGGTGTAAGATACCACACTTGTTATGAATAACGAAGTACGTATGTTCATTGATCCTGGTGCCACATATTTATTCATATCGCCTTCATTCCCATATAAGTGAGTAAAAGGTATGAATGCCTACATCATTGGATACAATACTGATAAATGAGTACCCCAATAGAGGAGGTTTAATTAACGGAATATGGATATAGAGATTTTCAGTTGAAAACAGGGGTGCAACAGTTGAAATTAAAGGAGTAAAGAATTGTACTCATGGAATGAATAATGACAAGAGTTTTGTCATGATTGATATACGAAGGAGATAATCTTTAAGATGAGATATGCTTAATTCTGAATACAAGATGTATTGGAGTAAGAGATATATGCTAGGTAAGAACATTCTTACGATATGGAGTCATTAGGATTAAAGCAATTAGTAACGAATATAAATTGTGACCACAGAGACTGAGATATAACGTAGTTGTGGTTAAGTCTGAAGGTTAATAAAGGTATTTCAAAATACCTCCCCGCCTGAAGACTTGACAGCGTCTAAAAATATATATATATCCTATAACGTGAAACCGATCGTCGTAATAAATACCTTTAGCATTAGGATACCTTTACTAAGACGATAAGAATATTAAAAACTCGACAAATCATAAAAGTTAACATAGTAAAAATTTAATAAGAGCAGCTAAGAGAAGAAAAGGAAATGACGCAGGCTAGTACCTGAAAACGTAAGCGGTTGAGAAAGGTCTTATACGCTTATGCGTAAATAGGTCAAGGATTGGACCGATGTGTAAATCATCATTATCGATGATATGTTGGGTGTAGTTAAAGTTCAGGGCGAATTATACGCAATAATTAGGAAATGACTTTTACAAATGGGCTGCTGCGAGTTCAAAATGGATATACTTGGTTGACACGTTTAACTAAGAAACGTGGTCTTGGAATGAGATGATAAATAAGATGATTGGTGTGACGTGAATTTGGCGTGATGAAGTATGAACTGACCACCGTGATTAATTTCACCATACCCAACAGCTCAAGAGGTTCTCAGTGAGCATGGATACCTCAAAGTTATGATGGAGCTGTGTATTGATATATAATGGGAAGATACCCATGATTTAAAATTGACAGCAGTAGTACTTGTACCGAGGATATGGTACTATTATGTACAGGGTGAGAAATTACGGATATGCACTGATCATAAAGCCCGAGTATCTGTTTTTACAGAAAGAGGCGAATATGAGAATAAATATTGGGTTAGAGCTTCTGAGAGATTTGATTTATGAAAATTGTATCACCCAGGAAAGGCTAATGTGATGACTGATGCCTTGAGCAGAAATAGCCTCGGGATGGTATTACATATGATGGTCAGGGAGCGTGAGCTGCTAGAGCAGTTGTGAACCTCAGTATTGATGTGATCCCTTCTGATGATGACAGTGATTAGTATGATTATGTGACAGCTAGCCTGATGATTAGAACCGGATGAGAGTGCCCGGATTTGCCAGGCTTAGCGTGATGATCGACCGGATGTCGATAGTTTGGGTCTGATTCAGAAGGGTACAGTGACAGAGTTCACGGAGTATGATAATGAGTTACTGAGGATTCAGAGACGGTATGAGTACTCCCCAGGACCACAGATGATGAGATAGTAATGTTGTCAGAAGCTCACTCTTCGGGATATACAGTGCATACGGAAATTAATGATTATTTATTGAAATCTCGAAAAGGGTATTGGTGGTCAGATGTGAAAAGAGATATTGGAGAGGTTGTGAAAAGTGCTTAGTATGTCAGCAGAGTAAGGTAGAGTGTTAAAAGTCTGCAGAGTTATTGCAGTACCTACCTATATCGACACGGCACGAAAAACGAGAGCAAGTCTCCATAAATTTATGATGGGTTACAGAGACCCAGGTGAATTATGAGGCTATTTGGATGATAGTCGCTAAGTTGTCTACCCACCTTCTGGTTATGAAATCCCTAAATACTCAAAGTGTGTATGAGGATTCAGGTATAAGGAAAATTGTGAAACATTAAGTAGCGTTCCAGCGAGCATGGTATCATATAGGGATTCCCGCTTCACTTCCGATTTCAGAGGATATTTTTAGGAAGCTATGGGAACCCGACTGAGTATTAGCACAGCTTTCCATCCTCAGACAGATGGTCAGTCAGAGATGGACTGTACAAGTTCTGGAGGATCCGATGAAAGCGTGTGCTGTTAATTTTATAAGCTCCTGGAATGATCAGTTGATTTCTAATTGAAGTTGCCAATAACGATAGTTGGTACTTGAGTATTGGGATAACAAGGTATGAGACAGTGTATGGCTGTAGGGGTTGTTCCCTAAATTGGATAAGAAAAAGTGGGTGACAAATAGAATTATTTTCGACTTGGATAATAAGTCTCTGAGGATGTTTAGTTAAGGATGAGAGATTAAGAACACCTCAGAGCAGATAGATAAGTATTGGAATTCACCCTTGGTGAATTAGTGTGGTTGAAATAATTCTTGTCCTAAGAGAATAAGGATATAGCGAGCTTTTGGAAGAAGGTAAATTGAGTTTCGCTGGATTGAATATTTTAAGAGATCGGACAAGTGGGAGATAAGGCCTGTAGGTTGATGTTATCATGTGAATAAGCAGGCACCCACAATGTGTCCCACTTTTGATGCTTCGGGAATACTATCCAGATCCAGCAGAGGTGATAGGATATGAACTCCAAAAGTTCAATTTAATGAAAATATAAGTGTATTGATAAGTCGATTCGGGCATTAAACAGGAAAGAGAAAATATTGAGGTTGAAGATCTCCCTAATTAAAGTCCTTTGATAGTAATACACTCCGGAGAAGGTCACATAAGAATTTAAGAGTATGATATGATCGATGTACCCGGAGTTGTATATGGACTCATATGACTTGGTTCTAATTTGGAGGACCAAATTCCTTAAGTGGGGGAGAGTTGTAAGACCCGAATTTAATTAAAATACGAAAATTAAATAAGAAAAGATGGGGGAAGTATGAAGGAAGTCGGGTTAAATTAATCCCGAACACGTGTAAGGGCAAAATGGTCAAAAGACCAAAGGTCGGTATAAATTTAACGAGAAATAATTATTAAAAATAATGGATTTGAGAATCTTGATCAATAAAGGTGAAATGAATTTAATTCGGGTTAAATTGATCAAGATATTAATTTATTGGAATTAATTGGGATTAATCGGGATTTTTAGTTCAGAAAAATAATCCCGAAAATAATCGAAAAATATATCGAAAAGTCACCCGGGACAATATCCCAAAAATACGGGAAATTTATACCCGAAAAAGAGGCTAAAATATAATAAATAAATTAAATAAAATTAAATTAAAGAATTTAGAATAAAAATAATAATTTTGTAGATATTTGGGATTTTTGGAGTATTTTAAGGAATAGTGAAATTATTAAAATAAATAAATAATAATAATAATTTAATAAAACAAAAAAAAAGGTAATTGAAAAAAAAAAAGAGAGGAGAGAGAGAAACGGGTCGGGGAGAGAGAAAGAAGCAGAATTGAAAACGGAAACCCGAAGCAAACCGAGGAGAGGCCCGACCACCGTCCGGCGGCCAACGGCCTGGCCAAGGGCCGGAAAAGGAAGAGCAGGGGCGGACGACCTCACTGGTACCGGCAGCACGCCCAACCGACGCCGGAGGAAGCCGATCGGAGGAGAGAAAGGCCGACGGAATTGAGGGGCTCGGTCCCGGCGAACGGCGGCGATCCGGCCGGAACCAAGGCCCGATTTGGAGAGCCCAGTCGACGGCGGTGCTTTTGGCACCGGTGGTAGCCGACGAGACGGCCGGAATCGGCGACGACGGCCAAGAGAGGAAAACGGGTCCGACGGCCGAGGGAGAAGAGGCCGAACCGGCGGCGTTCCGGCGAGCTTGACCCAAACCTAGGGCAGATTCGAGCTGCGGACAGCCTTGCGGAGCGATTGGCGGTGGAAGCCGGTGAAGAACCGACCGGAAAGGCAGTGAACCGGCGGTGAACCGGCCGAACCGGAGAAAACCGGCGGTCTGAACCGGTCCGAACCGGACTGAACCGGTTCAGCCAAAAAGAGGAGAAAAAAGGGAGAAAAAGGGAAAAGGAAAAAGAGAAAAAAATTGGAGAAAATTCCTGTGATGCAATCGAGTTTCGGGTAAGTCGGTAAGTAGTCGAATTGACCGATTTAAATTTCGAAATATTTTATTTAATTAATTTCCGAATAGAAACTTACCCAGAAAAATTGTGAAATTATGTAGCTCGACGATTGGCATCCACCGAGGGCTCGAGACAGTCTCGATTTACGGACTAGCATGGAATCTCAGGTAAGTGACCCCTATTTACGATAATTGCCTCGTTATGCGTGATATTGATTTAATTTACGCATAAATTGAATTAATTTATGGAAATTTAGATAAATTGTCGTAAATAGTGAATTTAGCTATTCGAGAGCTAGAACGAGGCCCAATAAATTATTGGTGGGCCCAGTGAGCCCAATAGGCCTCGATAAAGTAAAAATTAAGTGGAAAACGGGCTTAAGGCCGATTAAGGCCCATTAAGGTGCAATCGGGCCCAATAGGGGTAAATGGGCCCAGCGATTTAAATTAAGCCCAGAAAAGATTAAGTACAATTAAATCATATGTTATCTGACCCGAGGAATGTTAATACGCAGTTCCGGGCATTTGATTGGGAGCATAACGGACTGCGCGACGAGACGACAATGGAAAAGAAAAAGGTCAGACTCGACGAGAATCGAGGTAAGGGAATTCTGCGGACTGCTAGAGGTAACTTTACGCAATTTCAAGTTCATTTGCAGTCCTTAAAATTTATCTGAAGGGTCTAGAGGTCAATTAATAATTTTAGTGCCCCGAATGGGCAAATTACTAAAATACCCTTGTTAAGGGTAAAATCCAAAAATTTAGGAAAAAATTGGGAGGAGCAAGGACAAGAGGTTCCTGCTCGTTCTGGAGGTATTTCAACGCATGCATGAGTAGGCTGGCTCACCTTGAAAGAAAATGCACCGCATTGCATACTTTCAACGTGAAATTGATTTGAAAACTGTTTTGAGTAAATAGAGCCGCCTACGTGTTTTATTGACATATGACGTGCTAGAGCTCAGCTCGCACGGTATTTTCGATTTGTGTGATGCATGCATTAGTGCTGGAGCGAGAGCTCGCACTAGAGTTTTACATGCATAGGTGCTAGAGTATAACTCGCACCAGATTTCACATGCTTTTGCGTGACACGGTGCTAGAGTCTAACTCGCACCAGATTTTATAAGATTTTCATACAATTTATATACAGAGTGCTGAGCATAGCTCGCACTAGTTTTACCGGATTTGTGGAGTACCGCTGTCTGCCCTTGGAGTCAGCCAAAAGGCCCAACAGGCTCAAGAGACCTCTTAGGTGGGGTGAGAGTGAGGGATGAGGTTGGCGGCCTTGTGGGGATGTAAGCGGGCTCTGCCAGTTTACTTGTTTTGATGAGAGTGCTGAGCATCGCTCGCACTGATTTATGAGAACATGCGATGAGCCGTGCTTGGAGCATCGGGTAGACTGTGTGTCACCGATTTAATAGGCTCGCACTTGCATTTTGAGACATGGCATGAGTATTGAGAAACAAACCTCTGTGGGAAGCAGGCCAATTGGGCTGGAGTACCTAGAGATATTTATGGGTTCACGGAGTACGATGTACCGTGCAAGTAGCATGGAGTACGATGTACCGTGTGGTATCTTCGGATATGGCATCTCCGGATGCAGCATCTTCGGATGCCGGGGATCAGATAAGACTGACGGGATGGACTGACCCACCTCCCGGGCGGTTCCCGATCATGGTGAGAACCCGCACACTAGGATCCGTGTAGCTGAGGAACTCACGAGGACAAATGTGGCCATAGTCCTAGTTATTTACCTATATACAGACGTTGCCTAGTCTCTCATGTTGATGACTTTTATGATGATTTAAACTGGGTTTTAAAACTAAATTGCATGATGGTTTTTCCATGCTTTTCAAAACCCACGTGTGATGTAAACGTTTCCATGGTTTTGTGTGAGTCAGGATCACCCGAAGGAGGGGTCGAGTCCTGACTTCATTGTGAAATTTTTAAAGAGAAAGAAATGATTTGAAATAAATGCATGTTGAATTTTCCGTGTAAACTTGATTTACATAACATCATAACTTCCATATCATATGTTTTAAAATGTGTGGAGAAAGGGTGTTTTATGCATGGCATTACGTTCATGTAGGTAGTATGGTTACCTACTTGTTCGTAGGATTGCCTTACTGAGCTTGATGTGCTCACCCCTTTCATTTTCTCCCACAGATGATCTCCAGTTGAAGTTGCGGCGACTCAGTACTGCATTCTGGATATCCGCTGCTGCCCATCAACATAAGGTATATATACACTTGTACATATTGTATCTACATAAGCATAGCACAGTAACATGTTTGTAAGTAACTTTAGGGGATGTATAAATAATGTAAATAATTATAAACGACTGGAGAATAAATAAGTTAGATGGTAATTGAATGGTGGGACTGGCATTGACGCACAGCCCAATTATTAGTGGAGTGTGGTCACGATTCGAGGACAGGTAAGAATATTAAGTAAATAATAAAAAATGCGAAAAATTAACTCTGATTTTTGGGTAGTTTGGGTCGTGACATAGGATTGTTAAAATAATTGAATTGCAGGTAGGTAGGCTCATATATAAGCTGTTATGCTGCCGAAATTTTTATCGGCCATATATGTAAAAATATGGAAATTAAGTATAATTACGGATAAAGAATTAGGAAAAGTGTTTCAACACTGCACGGGAATACAACCTAAGTGAATAAGGGAATAAATGGGTAAATTAAGTTCAAAAAAAAAATTTCCCCCGATTTTCAAGGGTCAAGGGTCGTTACAAAAGGTAAGTAAAATGCGAAAAATTTGTGATGGTTTTTGGTAGGTCACGGGAGGTCGTGACAGAATGGAATCAAAGCATAGTTGGTCTGATGTGAGTCGGTATTATTAATTAGGAAAGTGCACATCCCCATATTACTCTGTTTTGTTCAGCTATAATTGTGTATACGAGATGGGAATCAGACTAATTAATGGTTATGAATGTAGGAATTGAGCCATTATGGCTAATACCAGCCGTGGTAGAGGGGCTAGAGGTAGGGTTCGAGGCCGTAGAGGTAGGCCTGAGACTCAAGATGAGACGATAGGTCCCACTCAGGTACCAGAGAGTACTAAGGCACGCTTTACTAGATTAGAGCATCGCTTTGAGACTATAATGGAGTTATTAGCACAGACTTTGTCAGGAGGATATGGGTAGGATGCAGGGATTGTGCCTGGAGAGGCAGCTGCACCTGGTACGCCTGTACAACCAGCTCAGACGCCACAACGTACAGATACTCCTACACCCCCACCAGCTCAGGATACAGCTTCTCATGTTACTCCACGACAAGGCGATAGTACGTTGGGGTATGGTTGTGAGCTTGATAGACTGCGACAATTCCAGAAGTTTGGACCACCGTCGTTTAGTGGGTTGAAGGACCTCATGGTTGCAGAGGATTGGCTGGGAGAGATGGAGAAGTTATATGGATTCTTTGAGTGTACGATGATCGAGATGGTCGCGTTTGCTGCGTTCCTACTGAAGGGATTGACAGAGCATTGATGGAAGTCCACCAGAGTTATATTGAGAGCACGACACTAAAGATCACTCGGGATATCTTTTTGGATGCCTTCAAGAGACAGTATGTCCCGGACACAGCACAGCGGAAGCTCAGATGGAATTCTTGGGGTTGAGCCAGGGGACTCAGTCAGTGGATGAGTACGAGACACGATTTATATCCCTGGGTAGGTATGACCCCGATGCTATAAGTAGTGAGACTAGGAAGGTCTACAGATTTATTGATGAACTGAGATCAATATTACGGCCTAGACTGGTTCTATTTAACATTTCTACCTATGATGAGGCAGTGCACAGGACGCAACTCTGTGAGCAGGACTATGAGAGCAATGTCTCTGAGTTCAGGACAGTTGGCAAAGGTAGAGATCGAGATAGGAAGAGGTCTGTGAGTGATAGTGCCAGAGGTTTCATATATCGAGGATGGAGAAGACTCTTCGATAAGAGACCAATGATCAAAGAAGTATAGGAGAAGACTGTTAGATCTCCTACATATCCGGCTATAGCTCCAGTTAGAGGTGTTGTTATTGGAGGGCCGAGGCCTACCACTGAGCGGTGTAGTAGATGTGGTAGATTCCATGGCGGTAGACCTTGTCTTGTTTCTAGTGGATTGTGCTTCAGATGTTAGAAGCTAGGGCATATGGCGAGAGTTTGTCCAGAGATTATTGATGTTGCCCCACAGAAGGGCAAAGAGCCGGAGAGAGCTCCAGTTGACATGTCTGCCCCGAAGACGAGAGCGATGGTAGAGGAGAACGGGAAGCAGGTCATTGGATGAGGGCTAGTACATGCCTTGGACTAGGCCACTACTGATGCTTCATTGGATGTGATTAGAGGTAACATCCTGATGTATGATTTAGAAGTATATGTTTTAATTGATCCTGGTGCCACGCATACATTTGTATCGCCTTCATTTGCATGTAAGTTAGTAAAACATGTAGAGCGTACACCTTTAAGTAGGATGATGTTGATCAGTACGCCTATGGATAACAGTCAGCTAGTTGAGTATGTGTTAAATGACTGCAAACTAAGAGTGGGGGAAAAGGATATAATAGTCAATCTAATATTGTTAAGTATGAGTGATTTTGATGTAATCTTAGGAATGGATTGGTTATCATCAAACCATGCTGTGTTAGATTGTTATGCTAAGACAGTTATGTTTCCTAACCCTGAAAATTATGTTGTAAAGTTTGATGAAAAGAAATGAAAGTAGTAATTATCGTTGTAATTGACAATATACTATACTAACTGCAGAATGAAAATATCGAAGGTTTCATTGCGTACGTGGTTGATACGGATAAGGCACATCTGGAGTTGGCAGATATTCCTGTGGTTAGAGAGTTCCCAGATATCTTTTCAGATGAATTGTCAGGGTTACCACTAGACAAAGAGATGAAGTTCTGTATAGATTTGGTGTCTGGTACTAAACCTATATCGAAACCACCATATCGCATAGCCTTAGTGGAGTTGGAGAAGCTCAAGAGATAGTTACAAGAGCTATTGGATAGGGGGTTTATCAGACGGAGTGTTTTACCATGGGGAGTACCGATTTTGTTTGTGAAGAAGAAGGATGGGAGCCTCTGATTGTGTATTGATTACAGATTGTTGAATAAGGCTACTATCAAGAATAGGTATCCCCTTCCACGTATTAATGATATATTGGATCAGCTCCGAGGAGCGCAAGTCTTTTCTAAGATTGATCTGAGGTCTAGGTATCATCAGTTGAGAGTTCGGAGTAGAGATGTGCCCAAGACAACATTTAGGACCCGATATGGCCATTATGAATTTTTGGTTATGCCATTCGGATTGACGAATGCTCCCGCCGCTTTCATGGCTTTGATGAATGATGTGTTCAAGCCATATTTGGATCACTTTGTTATCATCTTCATCAATGACATATTAGTATACTCGAGATCTGGGGAGGAACATGAGAAGCACCTCAAGATTGTATTACATATCCTACTAGAGCAGAAGTTGTATGCTAAACTTAGTAAGTGTGACTTTTGGTTGGCACAGATCTCGTTTTCGAGACACGTTGTGTCGAGAGATGGAGTATCAGTTGATCCATCCAAGATTGAGGTTGTAGTTTAATGAGAACAGCCGAGGATAGTCACCGTGATCAGGAGTTTTTTAGGTTTAGCAAGGTATTATCAGAGATTCGTTGAGTGATTTTTGAAGTTGGTTGCTCCGTTGACATATCTCACTCGGAAGGGTGTAGTATTCATGTGGGATGATGATTATGAGAGGAGTTTTCAGGAGCTGAAGTGTCGATTGACCACCGCTCCGATTTTCACTATCCCTACCAGCTCACGAAGATTTTCAGTGTATATCGATGCTTCGCATCAGGGACTGGGCTGTGTATTGATATAGGATGGGAGGGTAGTTGCTTATGGATCCAGACATCTGAAGGACCATAAGAAGAACTATCCGACCCACGATTTAGAGTTAGCAGCATTAGTATTTGTGTTGAAGGTATGACGCCACTACTTGTATGGTGAGAAGTTTTAGATTTTTATCGACCACAAGAGCCTCAAGTATCTGTTCTTGCAGAAAGAGCTGAACATTAGACATAGAAGATGGCTAAAGCTTCTAAAAGACTATTATTGTGAGATACTTTATCATCTGGGTAAGGCTAATGTTGTAGCTGGTGCTTTGAGCAAGAAGAGCATTAGGATGGTATTGTCTATATTGGTCAGGAAACATGAGTTGCTAGAGCAGTTTGCTAGCCTCAGTTTAGGAGTTGTGCCTTCTGACATGGATACGGGCTGTGTGATTGCTAGTCTACGCTTGAAGTCGAATCTGTTGGATAGGATTAGATAGGCTCAGCAGAGTGATTCGTATTGCATTGATATGACTAGTCAGATACAGAAGGGCACCATAACTAATTTTGAGATAAATTCTGATGGACTACTGAGGTTCAGAAGCAGATTGTGTGTTCTCGAGGATCCAGAGCTCAGGAGATTGATATTGTCGAAAGTTTATTCTTTGAGGTACACGTTGCATCCGGGGAGTAATAAGATATATCAGAACCTCTAAAAAGTGTACTAGTGGTCGGGTATGAAGAAGGATGTGGCAGAGTTTGTGGTGAGATGTCTCATATGTCAACAGGTGAAGGTAGAACATCAAAAACCTGCAGGGTTTTTACAATATCTACCTATACCGACATAGAAATGGGAGCATATCACCATGGATTTTGTGATGGGTTTACCGAGGACCCATAGGAATCACGATGTGATATGGGTAATTATTGATAGACTGACGAAGTCAGCCCACTTCTTAGCTATGAGAGCTACTGATACTCTAAGTTCATTAGCAAAATTGTATGTACGCGAAGTAGTGAGATTGCATGGTGTTCCAGTGAGCATTGTCTCGGATAGGGATTCCCGCTTCACCTTCCATTTTTGGGAACATTTTCAGGAAGCCATGGGAACCCAGTTGAGTTTAAGCACCGCTTTCCATCCTCAGACAGGTGGTCAGTCAGAGAGGACTATACAGACTCTGGAGGATATGTTGAGAACATGTGTGCTAGATTTTAGAGGCTCCTGGGATGATCATTTACCACTAGCCGAATTCCCCTACAACAATAGTTATCATTTGAGTATCGGGATGGCACCGTATGAGGCTTTGTATGGCCGTAGATGTCGTTCCCCTATTGGTTGGAAAGAAATGGGTGACCAGAAGATTTTTGCTCCTAACTTGGTTATACAAGCCTCTGAAGATGTCCAGTTGATTGTTGAAAGATTGAGGACAGCTTAGAGTAGACAGAAAAGCTACGCTGACAGGAGACAAAGACCACTTGAGTTCGCAATTGGTGAGTGAGTATTTTTGAAGGTTTCTCCTTCCAAGGGTATAACGAGATTTGGGAAGAGAGGTAAGTTGGGTCCTTGCTACATTGGACCCTTTGAGATACTAGATCGAGTGGGAGATAAAGCTTGTAGATTGGCATTGGCACCAGACTTATCAAGCGTCCATAACGTCTTCCACATTTTGATGCTTCAGAAGTATCACCCGGATCTGCCACATGTGATTAGTTATGAGCCGTTGGATCTCAGAGAGGATATGTCATATGTGGAGAAGTCGATTTAGATATTGGATAGGAAGGAAAAGGTATTGAGGTCAAAGACGATCGTTTTGGTTAAGGTTCTCTAGAAGCACCACACTTCAGAGCAAGTTACATGGGAATTAGAGAGCTTGATGCGTGAGAAGCACCCCCTGCTATTTGAGGTTTGACTTGGTTCTAATTTGGAGGACCAAATTTCTTAAGGTGGGGAGGATTGTAAGACCCGAAATCCGGTGTCATTTTTAAGAAGTTATTATTATAAACACGGATTCATGAAATCTTGATCAATAAAGAAGAAATAATTGAATTCTAAGTCTGATTGATCATGATATGAATTTATTGTGAAGATCGGAATTTTTTCACATTGGGAATTTATCTCGGAAATAAAGAAAAATATTTCCACAAAATAATAATAAGAAATAATAATATTTTCAGAGAAATAAAAATAAAATATGATGTACATATATAATTATCGAGATAAATTAAATAATTTTATATGTACATGTGTATGGATATTAAGCTATAAAATACTTTGTTTTAGTATTAATATTATTATAATAATATTATAAAATACAAGATATTTTCCTATATATATGTGCATTTTATTATTGGATATTTCTAAATATATATTATATTATATTAGAATATAATATATGTATATAATAAAATAAAATAAAAAGCTAAAGGAATTGAAAGAAAAATCAGAAACTGAAAACGTGAAACTCGCGCGAACAAGGGAGGTAAAAACCGATCCTCCCCTGGTTTCTCATCGGCGGCGAACTAGAGGCGGAGGGTGTGAGAGCTGCCTGGCCAAGGGACGACCGGCACCTGGAGAGTGCCTGAGCGCCAGCACGCACCGTAAATCACCGGCATTGAGGAGATCGAAGAGGGAGAGGCCGCAGGAGAGAAGATGGAATCGGGTGGATTCCGAGACGATCTGCCCCAGCCCGAGCCAACCGAAGGTTGCTCTCCACCGCGCGACCTCAGTGGATGAAAACGGGGCCGGGAACTGGTCGAAAATGCGTCCGACTAGCGATATCGGCACTGAACCTGGTCGGACCGATTCAGTGGAAAGAGAAACTGAACCGGACCGGTTCAACCAAGAGAGAGAGAAAAAGGAAAGAGAGAGAAAAATGGAAAAAAAGGAGAAAAATTCGGTGATGCCCCAGGATTAAGGATAAACAGGTAAGCAATCGAAATTGATCGATTTAATTTTTGAAAAAATTATCTGAATTTATATTGGACCAAAATTGATCCAGTTTAAATGTATAATTATGTAGCGCGAGGATAGATGATGAACGTGGGTTCGATCGAGCCTCGATTTACGAGCCATCACGGAATCACGAGTAAGTGAATCTCATTTACTACATTTGTATGATTATACTGGTTAAATTAATCTCATAAATTACAAAGTAATTCCGTATAAATTGCCTTATGTTTGGAATTAAAAATTGACTGTCGTAAATAAGGTATCATGGGCCTCGGAGAAGCCCAATAAGAGTTTGTCACGCCCCGGAACCGCGAAAAAATGGGGCTAATTTAAACTTTTTATCCATTAACTATGTTGTTTTCCTGTCCATGTCTAGATTTAAAATCTTTTTCATTTTCCAAGATCTCATTACATTACATACATTCTGTATATATTTATAATCATTTACAACTATTACATCCCTACTATTATATACAATAGTGTCTATTATGTATCACATGTCTGGAATATAAGTAAGATTATACCTCAAGGTTAAGAAAGTATCCGATGAAAGGTCGGACTATCTCGTCAACGACCACAGTCTCGTATGTGCAGTAGACTTGCTGTAAAAATCTGGGAGATGGAGAGGAGGGGGTGAGTTTTTCAGACTCAGTAAGAGATACATTTAAAATAGCTTTAAATACTCAAAACATGGTAAAACTCATGGTTTTACAAATCAGCATACTTATGCAGTGGAGTAGAGATGCTTACATTTCATAAAAGCAGTAAAAACATGCTTAAATCATAAGTTTACACATCATGCATCTGTTTAGTAAAACTCATATATAGTATGCATATCACGTCGTGTAAACAAGTAAAAAAATCTCAAAACTTAATCATGCATATCATAACATGCTTATCACTTTGAAATGAAATCGTATTGTCATATGCACATTTCGTAAAACATACTCATAACTACCTTTAAAATCTCATCATAGAAAATATGTGCTCAATAGCAAATCATAAAATAGGTAGCATGAAATATGTGAAAACATATATATATCATTTCGTCAATTCATCGTGTAGGGTCAGACAATCGTCTCATATACTAGTCCCGAAGGACATCATACATCTGGTCCCGTAGGACGTTCATCATAGGTATATATGGCCATCGTACAGGGGAGTCGTAGGACTGGATCAGGGTTGTACCTGCACTATCTCTCGTGCACCACTAAATGGGGACTATACGCACGAACTCACGTGCATCACCAAGTGTGGACTATGCGCACGTTTCTCATGTCAAGTCAGAGCCTGCCCGTTCTCTGGCCGTCGACTAGGTAGATCCTCGATCGTCACCATACAAGATCGACCCCAGATCCTCTGACTATCGTCATATCATGCCTTTTTTACCCCACAAAAATCATTTTGGGCCTCTTACCCAATTTATCAAAATCATTTCGGGCCTCATACCCATGTATTAAAATCGTTATGGGACTCTAACCCATTTTTTATAGAAAACATGATTTTCATAAATCATTACGGGACTCTAGCCTATTTCTCATAGAAAACATGATTTTCATAAATCATTACGGGACTCTAGCCCGTGTAAATATGGAAAGCATAGTTATAATAGCTATTTCCTGGGACTCATACCCGTACTGTGAAAATATAGCTTAAAAACTGTCTCGGGACTTTAACCCGTAATCTCACATGAAAATACTATGCTTTCGTTTCAGAAGTGAAAAATCACTGTTATAAACATGTATCTCATATATATAAATCATGCTGAAAACTCGGGAAATGGTTTTGGCTTCGATTTGAATACCGTTGGAAATCCATTTCGTAAAATCTCATTCAATTCTCATATATAAACAGTTGGTAAGGACGTAGGAGTACTAACGCTACTCTAAATCATATCCCTTACCTCTTAGCGACTGATGTATAGTACTTTCCTCGATGCTCAAATTTACCTCGTAAAATGTGTCGATAGACCGAGCTGCTGCAAAACAAGTTCAACTTATCACATATGGCTTAAATTCATTTCAACATATCCAAATATGTGATTATATTGAAACTTTGACCAAAAGTTGACTTTTATCGATTTTACTCTTTTTGCTCGATTTTATCGGTATAAATCTCGTTTTAAATCATATTTAACTCAATAAATATTTTCCTCATATTTATTACAGTTGATTTAGCTAATTGGGCCAATTTCTCTCTTATTGGGTCGATTGCACCTTAATGGGCTTTAATTTGTTTTAAGCCCGTTTCCACTTATTAATTCTTTCATCAAGGCCTATTAGGCTCACTGGGCCCATTAGTACTTATTGGGCCTTTTTTCTAAACTCTTTGAATAGCCTGTATATCATTTACGACAATTTAATTAAAAATCTCAATTTAATCCACTAAATGCGCAATTTAATCCGTAACTCGTAAAATAAACTTTTAATGCGCGATAATTACATAGATTGTCGTAAATGAGCTTTACTTACCCGAGATTTTACGATAGTGCACAAATCAAAGTTCGATCGGGCTCACGTACGCGATTCATCGTCGAACTGCTTAATTATATATATATATATATATTTAATTTCGGGTAAATTTTCGATCAAATATAATTTAAATAACTTTCCCAAAAATTAAATCTGTCACTTTTGACCTCTTACCAACTTACCGGAAGTCCGGTGTATCCCCAAAAAATTTTCCTTTTTTTCTTTTTTCTCTTTTTCTTTCCTTTTTTCTCCTTTTTTTTCTTGGCTAAACTAGTTCGGTCCGGTTCAGATCGGTTCAGATCGGTCTGGTTCAGTCTGGTTCAGTTCGGTTCGACCGGTTCGTTGCTTTGTTGGCCGGTTCTTCGTCGGCTTCCATTGCCAGCAGCTCTGCTGGACCTCGCGAAGCTCGGATCTGGCCTCGGTTTAGCCGTGGCTGGCCAGAAAGTGGCCGGTCCGGCCTCTTCTCCTTCGACGTCGGTGGTGTCTTCCGTTACCGTTGTTTTCGACCATTTTCGGCGCCGACGGTGGCTGATCGGACCTCCTCCTGGCCGGTGGCGAGACCCTCTCTTTTCCCCCGACATCCGTCCGCCGTCGTTCTCTCTCTTTCTCCCTATTTCTCTCGGTTTCTCTCTTTCTCACTCTTCCTCTCGCCGGTCACCATTTCTTCCTCCACTGCCGGTGCCGACGGGATTGGATTGCTCTGTTGGACTTGTCGGATCACTCCTCCGGTGGTGTCCTCGTCGGAGGAGGGAAGAATTTAGGAGGATCAGGTTTTCCCGATCCCCCATTTCCTCTATCGCGCGACTCTGTTTCGCACGACAGACTTTCCTTTTTTTTTAATAATATACTTTATTATTATTTTATTATATTATATTTTATTATATTTTATTTTAATCAAATAAAATATAATAAAATACCCAAAATATCTAAAAATCATATTTTATTTTATTAATTAATTAATTTAATTTATTTTAACTTTTTGGTGTATTTTTCGCATATTTTCGGGATAATGTCCCGGACGAGAATTACAAAAATGCGTAATATCTTCGTATCTTAACCAATTGGACTCGAAATTCCATAATTTCTTCTTTATCGATCAAGATTTCCTAAATCCATATTTTTAATGAAATTTCCTTATCGAATTTACACCGAAATTAAGATCTTTTGACCATTTTACCCTTCACACGTTTGGGACCAATTTAGATCGATTTTCCTTCTCGAACTCACTATCTTTTCTCATTTAAATTCCGTATTTTCATACCTCCACTACATCATTCACATTCATATGTTCTAAATCATCCATCTTACGATTCCAAATGATGAACATAGTGTGAAAAATCTGGGTTTCACATTTCTCCTTACCTTTTAAGAATTCAGTCCTCTGAATTCAAGCTGGTCCATCAACCACGTGAGAGTACTTCTCCCTCATTTAGCTCTCTAGTTCCCAAGTGGCTTCTTCTGTCTTGTGGTGTTATCAGAGAACCTTTACTAGTGGAATAGTCTTAAATCGTAGCACTTCCTCTTTTTTTTTGAAGCGTACTATACCCTTCACCGGTGACACCTTAATAATTACGGAGTCCCCAACCTAAAATTCAAGAGGATGTCTGCCCACATTGGCATAACTTTTCTGTGCGGTCCTCAATCTGTCACGGATGAGCTGAACACCCTTAGCTGCCTGTTCTACTAAATCGGAAGCAAGGTGAATCTAGGACAATGGGACTCCTTCACAATGCTCTGTCTCAAGGTGTCATCATGTGGCACACAGATACGGCCTTGGTACCTCAGTAATCCATAATCACTGACCGTAAACTCAGACTGCGATCTCTTTTTTGCCTAGCTAACCATATCCAGTAACCTCTGATCGTTTGGCTATCCAGCTCTAATCTGGTCTAGTATACTTGGTTCAATCCTTAGGCTAGCCATGTATCCATGCTCAAACTCATCCATACTGATCCTGAGTTCGGCGAATTGTTCCAATAAGTCCCACTCTTTAATCATTATGTAGGACACCATACCCTTTCTGCTCAGGGCATCGGCTACCACGTTCACCTTACCAAGATGGTATAATATCTCGCAGTCGTAAACCTTGAGGAGCTCTATCCATCTCCACTGTCTCATATTCAGCTCCTTCTAATCAAACAAGTACTTCAGACTCTAGTGGTCAGTGAGGATCTGAAATCTTTCTTCATATAATTAATACCGCTATATCTTAAGTGCAATTACTACTGCAGCTAACTCAAAATCGTGAGTGGAATGATTACGCTCGTGATCCTTTAGCTGACGGTATCCATAATCTACCACTCTACCATGCTGCATAAGCACACAGCTGAGACCCTGGTGGGAAGCATCATTGTATACCATAAATCCCCCAAACCACTCGGAATGGTCAAGACTGGTGTCGTATTCAACCAACGTTTGAGCTCTTGAAAGCTTTGCTCACATTATTCAGACCATATAAACTGAACCTCTTTATGAGTTAGTTTGGTTAATGGAACTGTTATCCGTGAAAACCCTTCGATAATCCGTCGGTAATACCATGCTAATCTCAATAAGCTTCTAACCTCTGTGACTGTCCTCTGTCTTTCCCATCTCAATACTACATCTACCTTGGATGGATCTATTGGCACCCCGTCCTTAGATACCACATGTCCGAGGAATGTAATCTGATCTAGCCAGAAGGCACAATTACTAAATTTACCATATAGTTTCTTCTCACGGAGAGTTTGGAGCACAGTCCTTAATGTTGTTCGTGCTCTTCCCGAGATCTAAAATAAATCAAGATGTCATCGATGAATACTATCACCAATCTATCCTAGTATTTTCGGAAGACATCATTTATAAGACTCATGAATGCAGCTGGGGCATTAGTCAATCCAAAAGGGCATAACTAGGAACTCGTAGTGCTCATATCGAGTCTGAAATGCTATCTTCGATACATCAGCCTCCTTAATCCTTAGCTGATGATAACCCGATCTCCAATCTATTCTTGAAACACTGAAGCCCCTCTCAACTGATCAAATAAGTCGCCTATCCTTGGCAAGGGATACTTATTCTCAATTGTTGCTTTATTCAAAAGCCTGTAGTCTATACATAGACAGAAACTACCATCCTTTTTTTTGGTAAATAGTACTGGTGCACCGCATGGTGACACTCTAGGCCTTATAAACCCCTTATCGAGTAATCCTTACAACTCCTTCTTTAATTCTTCCAAACTCTACCAATGCCATTCGATAAGGTGGCTTGGAGATGGGTTGAGTATCTAGTATTAGCTCAATGGCAACTCAACTTCTCTCTCTCGGGTGGTAATCCCGGTAAGTCCTTTGAGAATACTTCGAGAAACTCACATACCACCGAAACATCCTATATACTTTGTGGTTCCAACTCTCATCAGAAATGAAGGCAATGTATCCTTCACACAATAAAACATCATACGTCATTCTCATACATAAACATTATATCATTTCATAACTTTAACACTGTGCACTTTTATTACTTTCTAATAAACATACACTGAACTTTACTGGTAAGGAGAAAGTTAAGGTCTTAGTGTAGCAGTCTAAACTTACATGATTGGTAGCTAACCAATTCACGCCAAATATTACATCAAAGTCTTGCATATTCAACCATACTAGATCTGCTAACAACTTCTTATCTCATACCATCATATCACAAGCTTTACATATCATATTTGTTTTCTGTATCGCGTGCATAGGTGTACTTATGTGCAACATGTAATCTAATGACTCCAGGTTTCCTATGAAACTTACATGAAAATTGTGGCAACACAAACGAGTGTGTGGAACTTGGGTCACACAGTACATGTGCTTCTTGATTACAGACAAGGAGAGTACCTCAGATAACATCAAAGTATGTATCTGCTGTCTCCTGATCAATAGCAAACACTCGACCCTAGGAGATAAGCTTTTTGCCCTTGTCTGCGGCTGTGGCTCTCCTCTGTGGAGCCTGAGTTGGTCTCTCTGTCTATCTAGGTGCCTACGAGGTTCCTGAGATCTCATAAGTGGACACTCTCTCATCAGGTGTTCTACTTCACCGCATCTGCAGTAAGTAAATGTACCTGCGCGACAAGGTCCAGTGTGAATATTACCACATGTCTTACACCGTGACACTCTTATCTCAGGGCCTCTAATCATACCTGTGACACCAATTGGGGTCTTGGGCTTACCAGCCCCTATCTGAGGTCCTTCCACCCTCTGTCTCTTGGGCTGACCCCCTCTTAAATCATATCGGGAAGTAACTACTCTCTTCCCCTTATCTCTGACAGATCTCTTAAAACCATGCTCTGCTTGAGTAATATCCAAGCCCCTCTCTATCTCCTGGGCTCACCTCAGAGCATCTCTGAAATCCACAATGTTCTAACCCAACAGTCTATCTCTGATCCCGGATCTCAATCCTGCCAAAAATCTCTCTGTCTAGCGCTCGAGATCTCTAACTGTCTTTGGATCGTACCTCATCAGGGTTGTAAATTTGTTCCCATACTTGTCTACTGTAGAACTTCCATATTACAAATTCAAAAACTCTGCATGCATCTTCTTTCGAGTTGCACGTGGTACATGCTGCTCTCAGAATGCGACTAAGAAAGCATTCCATGTGTTCTCTGAGAGATCCTCAACTAATATCATCTGTGTCGACCTCCACCAGAACTTAGTCTGTCCCTTTATCATTTAACCCGCCATAGTCACTCTCTCCCTATCAGTACACCCCAAAACTAAAATATCGTCTCAATATCAACGATTCACTCCTCAGCCTTAACCGGGTCCTTAAGCCCTGTAAACTCTAGAGGAAGCATACTCAAGAAATCTCGCACCCTCTGAGTCTCTCTGTCATCCCTATGCTAGGGAACTGCTAGCTGAGGGCTAGGGTTACTGAAGGAACTGGTGGGGAAGGAGGATTAGGCGTAAGAGTAGCTGTCTCCGTACCAGGTGTACGTACCCCAAACTGCTGGGTAAACATAGTGGTAAAGGTTGTAAGTCTTTCCCTCATACCATGTACTGTCTCTTCCAGCCTCCTTATTCTATCAGTAGGGCTCTCGGGTTGAGGGGAAGATGGTGGAATGGGTTGATCTCGTCTCTGTACTTACCCGAGATTTTACGATAGTGCGCAAATTGAAGTTCGATCAGGCTCACGTACGTGATTTATCGTCGAACTGCATAATTATATATATATTTTTAATTTCGGGTAAATTTTCTATCAAATATAATTTAAATAACTTTCTCAAAAATTAAACCAGTCACTTTTGACCTCTTACCGATTTACCCGAAGTCCGGTGTATCCTCGAAAATTTTTCTTTTTTCTCTTTTTCTTTCCTTTATCTCCTTTTTTTTTTCTTTCTTGGCTGAACCGGTTCGGTCCGGTTCGGACCGGTTTAGACCGGTCTGGTTCAGTTTGGTTCGATCGATTCGGTGCTTCACCGGACGGTTCTTCACCATCTTCCGTCGCCAGCAGCTCCATAAGACCTCGCGAAGCTTGGATCTGGCCTCGGTTTCACCGTGGCTGGCCAAAAAGTGGCCGGTCCGGCCTCTTCTCCTTCGGCGTTGGTGGTGTCTTCCGTTTCTGCTGTTTTCGGTCGTTTCCAATGTCGACGGTGGCAGATCGGACCTCCTCCTGGCCGGTGGCGAGACCCTCTCTCTTCCTCCGACATCCGTCCGTCGTCGTTCTCTCTCTTTCTCTCAGTTTCTCTCTTTCTCACTCTTCCTCTCGTCGGTTACCATTTCTTCCTCCACTGCCGGTGCCGACGGGATCGGGTTGCTCTGCTGGACTTCTCGGATCACTCCTCCGGTGGCGTCCTCGCCGGAGGAGGGAAGAATTTGGGAGGATCGGGTTTTCCCGATCCCCCATTTCGTCTGTCGCGCGACTCTGTTTCGTGCGACAGAGTTTCCCTTTTTTTTTAATAATATACTTTATTGTTATTTTATTATATTTTATTATATTATATTTTATTTTAATCAAATAAAATATAATAAAATACCCAAAATATCTAAAAATCATATTTTATTTTATTAATTAATTAATTTATTTTATTTTAACTTTTTCGGTGTATTTTTCGCATATTTTCGGGATAATGTCCCGGGCGAGAATTACGAAAATTCGTAATATCTTCGTATCTTGACCAATTGGACTCGGAATTCTATAATTTCTTCTTTATCGATCAAGATTTCCTAAATCCATATTTTTAAAGAAATTTTCTTATCGAATTTACACCGAAATTAGGATCTTTTGATCATTTTACCCTTCTACACGTTTGGGACCAATTTAGATCGATTTTCCTTCTCGGACTCACTATCTTTTCTCATTTGAATTCCGTATTTTCATACCTCCACTACATCATTCACATTCATATATTCTAAATCATCCGTCTTATGATTCCAAATGATGAACATAGTGTGAAAAATCTGGGTTTCACAGAGTTGGTGGGCCCTACAAGCCCAATAGATCCAACAAAAATGAATAGTAAAATGAAAACGGGCTTAAGACGTAATTATGCCTAATTAAAGTGATTAAGGCCCAATAAGAGTAAACAGGCCCATTAAGTGAAATAGACTATATTAAATGTGTAATATAATAGGAAAAATGAAATTAATCGGATGAATGATTATATGCAGCTCCAGAGTTTATCTTGGGAGCTGATCAGACTGCGAGGTTTAGTAGCTCCAAGGAAGTGAGGTCACGCGACGTGATCAGAGGTAAGGGACTTTTGCGGGTAGTTAGAGATATCTGCACATATTTTTGTCTGCTTTTACATTGATTTAAAAACTTTGAGGGTCAGAGAAAGTGAATAATATTTATAGCGACTCGATAGTGACAAATTATGATTTTACCCTTAGTTAGTCAAAAAGTTAACTTTTGAGAAAAGTTGCAAAAAGCTTAGAAAACAGGTTTTCGACTGATTTAAATGCTAATTTGCTATTGCATGGATAGACTGACTGATGTTTTCATGTTATATACGAAAACAACACATTATAGTGCCGATTTGATTTAATTGAGTGAGTTCATTTGAAATAAGTCATCTCTCGTACTTGATTTTAATGCGATTTGTGCATGATAGAGTACTGGAGCGTTGCTCGTACTCAGTTTTATTGACTGATGCATGATAGAGTATTGGAACATTGCTCATACTCAGTTTTACATGACATAGTGCTGGGAGCATTGCTCGCACTAGATTTATATGACCTTATGCTTGAGTTCATGCTGGAGTTTACTAGCATGTACTAGTTTTGAAAGAGATAGCATGAAACAGCCGTGCTGGGAGCGTGTGCAGACTGTGTGTCGCACCGATTATATGCTCGTACGTGCAAATTTTTGAGATATGGCCGAGGGCTATCGAAATTATTATCCATGGTATGAGGGCTATGAGGATGGGTTGAGCCTTGACATGTGACCTTGTGTGTGAAAGGGTAACCCGAGGGATGGGTGAGGCCCAGATTTCCATGTTTTACATGATGAAATGCCATATTGTTTTGATTTATTTGAAATGGCATGATAAAATGTGATTTATATTAATTACATGAGAAATACAATGTTTTGAATATATTGCTGAGATTATTAAACCAACATGTTTTTAGTTCACATTAACAATTTGTATCTATATATATATATATTGCATAAAAGGTTCAAGAAGATACATGCTTTAGATGGAAATCGAAAAGGAAATGATTTAATGGCATAAGCATTATATTTTGTAGATAGTGTGGTTATCTACTTGCTTGCCTTATTTCCTTATTGAGCTGTGAGCTCACCCCCTTTTTATTTCCCCTCTCTACAGTACATTCACAGTAGTTGAGTACGGTTGAGGACTGGTATTCCTTTATCCATTGCATACCCATCTTACGAAAGGTATACACATTCGAACGTTTTGTACTGAACAATGTAAAAGCACAGTTATATAAACAAATGTACGGTCGGGGATGTATATGTACACGTATTTGTATTAATGTATATGAGTTTACATTTAAGGAAATAATACTTACAGTCAATAGTTAAATTGAATTGACATGTATGCGTGTTGTGAAATGAATGTAGTTGAGGTGACTAATATCGAATCACAGCCCAACAGTTTGGTGTTGAGTTATGACAGAAGGAAAGGTAAGTAAAATGCGAAAAATTTATGGTGGTTTTTGGTAGATCACGGGAGGTCGTGACAGTAAATAAGTGGTTTTTGGAAACAAATGAAATGTATTGGGTTTGTTAAGTACGACCACTACTGAATTCGTTGTGGAGTATGTTGAATCGAAAAATGATAAGTTTAAGAAAATAAAAACAACTGTTTGCGATTATAAATTGTGATCGTATTGATTGTAGGAAGGTAGGTTAAAATATAAGAGGTTATGCTGCCAAAATTTAAGCGATTAAGAGATTTAATAAAATAAGAAACTAAGTAACCAACATTGTACTGGAATACAACCTAAGTAAGAAATTAAGTTCAAAAAGAAAAAGTTAGCCCCAACTACTGCGTTTCTGGGACGTTACAAGTTGCATGGAACATCTAACAGTATAATGATAGACAGGGACAAGGTGTTTGTCAGTCACTTCTGGGGTTTAAGCTATTGGGAACTGAGTTACATATGTCTCAAATCATACCATACATAATCCTACATTCATCCTACATCATACCATCATCAATTCACCAATGTCAAGACTGATACATAAAACCCCTAATTCATCAACTTCAACCCTAAATCATCATTTCATAAATTTTATTTTAGAAATCTACTTAAGCAATTCAACACATTCAACTACTAATCACAACATATATTAATTCTAGGATTTTAGAAAATCATTCCTCATAGTTTTTTCTCTATCTAGGCTTCCACACTAATCAACCACCTTCAATCATAAATATCTATAAATATTTCATTAATACCATTTCAATAACCATAAATTAACTCACCTATAAACACAAAACTAAGATTAAAGTCCCTTATCTTTGATTTCCTCTTTTTAAGCCAAAACCCTTTTTTCTTCCTTTTCACTTCCTTTTTCTCACTCACATCTTTCTCTAGATATAGTGTTATGGTGAAATGAAGCTGGAGAGTAAGAGTGGGGAAGCGATTTTTGCCTTTCTTCTTCATTTGTGCTTCTCTTTTCTCCTTTCCCTTTATTTTCTCGGGTTATCGCTTTTTGTGTCTTTAAAACACTTTTTTAAGGCTTCAGAACACTAAAGGATCGGTCCCTTTATTGAGGGCATCGATCCTCTCCTTTAAAATTCTCTCGAGACACATCTATCTCAAGAAGGATCGGTCCCCTTAGGGAGGGGATCAGTCCCTCTATACCTCTACTATTCCTTTTTGCAATATTTTTGGAGGGGGATCGGTCCTTTGCTCCCTTACTGTTCATTTTTACATTCAACTTCAAGGGGATCGATCCTCTTGGCTTATGGGAACGGTCCCTTAACCTAGAATACCATTCTATTGATGCTCCAACCTCAAAAACACCTAACTTTCATCGTCTAAACTTATACAAATCATCCAATAACTTAAAATCAATCCTCAATACATCCATAAACACATTTAAATCATCAAGAACATATCCAAAATATTTCATAATATCAATTTCCTTAACTCGTATTTTGTCACGACCCAAATTACCCAAAAGTCAGAGTAAATTTTTTACACTTTTTCATTTATTATTTAATTCTTACCTTTCTCTCATTGTGACCATCCTACACACAGTTGGGCTATGATTCGGTGTTAGTCACGTCTCACCTATTTACCATTCCATTTCCATATTCACATTCATATATCAGAGTTTACTATCTTTTGACTTTAAATAAATACATACCTAATGGTATTTACATAACCTTACATCCTCGACCTCATATCCATTTACAGTACTATGCATTACATATTTAGATACAAAACTGTACAAATGTGTATACCTGTCTCTCGATGGGAAGCAGCAGATATCAAGATTGCAAGTCCTCAGCCGCTCATTAACTATTGCGAGTGCTCTGAAAAGATGAGAAAATAAGGGGGTGAGCAAACCACACGCTCAGTAAGGTAATTATGCAAGTAAGTAGATAGCTCCACTATCTACATGCTCATATTGCCATGCCTTTAAATCCATTTCTTTTCATTTAAAACTCAAGCACAAAATCGTTCATACATCAATGACATAGTTTATTCAAAACTATTTGTGCATATAAAAATCATGTATCAATAACATTTTATGTGACATCAGTAATTCATACTTAGCATGAATTTAATCAAAATCATGCATTCTTTCATGTCATGTAAGAAAAATCATGAATTTATCATTAAAGCATGGAAAACATCTTCATGCTACTGCATTTAAATCAATTCATTAAAACGCGGAATAAAATAACCTCATCCGGGTCAATTATCTCATAAGTAAATCTCGATTTCATAAAACAATTCATTAAACTTCTTTATAAAACTTCGATTATAAAACCACCCTTCTTTCAGGGTCACAAATCATAAAATCATAAAATCGGGGGCCTGACCCCTCCCTCGGGTCTACCCTGGTCTATCGACCAATAGTTATATCATGTGAGACAAGTATCTGATTATATCAATAACATCGAGGACTATGGCCATATCCTAGTGATCCCTGGCAACACGGTACCTAGTGTGCGGGGTATCACACCTGAAACGGGAGGTGGGTCGTCCTACCCGCCAGAACAACATAACACCAGGATTGCAAGGGCAAGGCTTGCTGCCTCGTGGCTAATGCTGTCAGGACCCGTTCTCAATCCATGACTTTAACCAAAATCACTACAAATTTTTCGCATTTTTAACTTACCTTTCCTCTCTTCAATGGTTGGGCTGTGATTCGATAGTAGAATCCTTACTTACCACATTATCCATTATCATACATATATGTCAATATACTCTGATTTTAACCTCTTTTATAATACATGTAAGATTATATATAAAATCTAATACAAATACATTCCCCATAATATATATCGTATAAATCACAGTGCTGTTTCTATGTTTAGATACATAACCGTACAAAATCTGTATACCTGGCGGTCGATAGGAAATAGCAGTGGACTCAGGAATATTATCCCTCAATAGCTCTCGCTCTACTGCTGATGCTCTATAGGGAGATGTAAAGAAAGGGGGGTGAGCATACAACGCGCTCAGTAAGGAAATCAAGTAAGCAAGTAGATATCTACACTATCTACTCAAAATAATGTTATGCCTTAAAAACATTATTTCCTTAACTCACTTTAAAAGCATGTTTTTAAATATATATATATGTATACTTGTACAGATTAAATCCCATGTACAGAAATCATGCTTTCTTTCTCAAATGTAGGCTTGTAGTGCAAAACAATGCATCTCTATATAAATCATGCCTTTAGGTAAATCATGCCATGTATATTTAAATCATAATAAATATGGCATTAAATCATTCACAACACAAAATTGAAGTCTGACCCATCCCTCAGGTCTGTCCGCAATTTAAATCAGTCAATCAAGTGATATATCATGTGAGACTCTGTGGTGAAATGTACATAGTATCTTGAACTATGATCATATCCGACATGTGATCCCAAGCTACACAGAATCCTAGTGTGCGGGGTATCACTGCTGCAACGGGAGGGGGGGTCAGTCCATCACAACCGCTAGCTATATCCTTCTCAACTCCACAACACCACACGGTACAGTGTACTCCCATGCCAAATGCACGGTACGACAAGGTACTCCATGCCACTCGCACGGTACAACGTACTCTGTTGAGTTAATGTATTTTGAAATGACAAAACAAGTAAATTCAATAATATAAAGATGATACAAAAACATGTTTAGAGGTTATCAGTACCAGAACTTAAAGTTCTGTTGATGAGAGATCGATCTGGGTTATGAGAGATCGATCTCCTGGGTTTTCTATAGATAAGAGATCGATCTGGGTTATGAGAGATCGATCTCCTGGGTTTATCTTGGATGAGAGATCGATCTCAGGAAGACATGAGATCGATCTGCCAAGCCTTGAACCTGTACAAAGGTATTAAGGAAGAGTAAGATCGATCTATAAGGGTTAAGAGATCGATCTGCCCAATACTGAAGTTGAGGGATCGATCTGATCTATGAAGAGATCGATCTCCCTTAATGCAAAGACAGTAGATTGATCTGTAAAATCGATCTACACTCAAACAGAGAGCTTATGAGATCGATCTAATAAGAAAGAGATCGATCTCCTCAAAGTTAGAGAGCTAAGGAGATCGATCTGGGTTATTGAGAGATCGATCTCCCCACTACGAGATTGCATGGCAGATCGATCTGTAGATCGATCTTGCCTTTAACAGAGAGATTGGAAGATCGATCTGCCTATTCGACAGATCGATCTCCCCTATCATTTTCAAATTAACAGATCGATTTGCTAACCTATGAGATCGATCTCCTCGTGTTATTGTGCTTTGATCTTGCAGGATTTATAACTAAAAGATCGATCTGGCCAAGATGGCAGATCGATCTGGCACTCTACTGGAGGTACCCAACGGCTAGTTTCTGCAAAATCTCAACGGGAAAAATAGCATTTAATGGTCCAACTACCAATCCTTCAGTATTTAACCAAGCATTGAAGACAATGAGAATAGAGATACTATTGCTGCACATTTCTTACATTCTCAAGCTTTCAATACCTTCATTCCTTGTGTCTTCATTCCTCATTTATTGAGAATTATTGTATAAGCTTAAGTGCAAAAGCTGTATTTGTCCTACCCATATTAAAGCTTCATTTTGTATTCATCCTTACCTTAAGAGAGAAGAGGATTGTTCCTCAGTGAGATAAAATTGTAACAAGGTGAATACATTTTTGTATTGCAAAGGGTAGAGAGGTTATTCCTTAACCTGAAAAAGGAACATTGTAACTTCTGTTGAAGGAGAGTAAGAAAGCACTTGACAAGAAGGTCAATGAGAGAGGACGTAGTCAAGAGTTTGGCCGAACCTCTATAAACGATTGTGTTTGTTTCTCTCTTCCCTATCTTGCATTAAATTGTTTAATTTTAATATATTGCTCATTATCATTTGCTGATTGAAATAGGATTAAATTAAAATTTACCATTAACGTTAGAAAACCGATTCACCCCTCTCTTGGTAGAGCCAACAATTGGTATCAGAGCTAGGACTCTTTAATCACATAGGAACAACTTCCTAAGAGTTAGAAACGATCAAATGGCTCATAACAATGTAGCAACTAGTTTGGTAGGAGAGGGGCACTCTATGGTTAGACCTCCTATGTTCAATAGAGAACATTATGCGTATTGGAAGACTAGGATGATGTTATTCATTCAAGCAAATGATTATGAAGTGTGGAGAATTATAATTAAAGGACCTCAAATCCCTACAAAGAGAATAGAGGGAAGAGATATCCCTAAAGAAGAAGATGAATGGGATTCAAATGATATTAAATGTGCTCAGCTAAATGCTAATGCTATGCACACATTATTTTGTGCCTTAGGTTCAAATGAATATAATAGAGTCTCCAGGTGTGATAATGCCAAACAAATTTGGGACAAATTGGCAATAACTCATGAGGGTACAACCCAAGTGAAGGAGACTAAGGTAGGAATGCTCACACATGATTATGAGCTTTTTAGGATGAAGGAAGGAGAATCAATTAGTGATATGTTCACTAGATTCACAGATGTAATTAATAGACTAAAGTCCTTAGGAAAAATATATTCTAATATTGAAATGGTCAAGAAAATATTAAATAGCTTACCTAAATCATGGGAAGCTAAAGTGACTGCAATTGAGGAATCTAAGGATCCTCACACATTGTCTTTAGATGAATTAATAGGATCTCTACTCACTTATGAGATGAAATTAAGAAGAAATGAAGAGCCACCCAAGAAAGTGGGAGTTACTCTAAAATCCACTGCTCAAGAGGAGATTAAGAATGAGAGTGGTAGTGAAGAGGACCTTGAGATGGCAATGTTTGCCAAAAGATTTAACAAGTTCATGAGGATGAGAGCTAGTGGTAGTAATAGGAGAAACAATAAGAGAGATCAAGAAGAAGTAGGTAGAAAAGATTCAATTGTGTGTTATGATGTAAAAAACCAGGACACATAAAATTTAACTGCCCTCTTCTTAAAAGGTCCAATGATAGGTTCCATAAAAAGAAGGCAATGGTGGCAACATGGAGCGACAGTGACTGCTCCGATGATGAATCAAATGAGGACATTGCTAACTTGTGCTTCATGGCTATTGAGGATGAAAAGGTAACTTCAAGCCTCAATGAATATTCTTTTGATGAATTGCAAGATGCCTTTGATGATCTTGCATTAGAGTATGAATGCATGAGTATGAAATATAAAAAGATAATATCCAAATTGAGAAAAGAAAATGAGATAATGCAAAGGGATAAATTAGAATGTGAAAGAAACTAGAGATTTCAAATCTAGAAATTTGTGACCTTAAAGAGAAAAATAGCAATCTACATAATTCCTTTAATAGGTTTCCCATGGGTCAACAAAAGTTAGATAGCATGCTAGAGACCCAAAGGGCATTCTTTGACAAAAATGGCTTAGGATATAATGCAAAGAGTAGAGAGACTCATCTTAAAAGTTTTATTGCTAGGAAGAGCATGAATAAACCTTCAATTACTTGTTCATATTGTAATAGAAAGGGACATGCATCACATAATTGCAATATAAAGATGAGGACTCTAAAAGGAATAATAGTAAAAAGAATATGGGTTCCAAAAGAAGTCATTGACTCAAAGGATTGTAATGCATTAGCAAAATGGATCCCAAAGGGATCAAGAATTGCATTCACTAACCTCAAAGGACCCAAGAAAATTTGGGTACCTAAGACTTGAGTTTAAATCTTCTTGTAGGTGATTGAGCATGGCCACAAAGCTAAAACAAAGGAAGCATGGTACTTGGATAGTGGATGCTCAAGGCACATGACGGGAGATAGAAGCTACTTCAACTCTTTTAAATCGAAGGTTGGTGGAAAGGTCACATTTGGGGACAACTCCAAAGGCCAAGTAGAAGGAAGTGGCTCAATAGGTAATGATTACTTCTCTTTAGAAAAAGTATTACTTGTTAGGGGTCTAAAGCATAACTTACTAAGCATAAGTCAACTTTGTGACAAAGGTTACAAAGTAATTTTTGATTGCATGAAATGTAATGTGGTAGATCCTAAGTCAAACAAAGTTCTTTTTCTAGGCCATAGGCAAGGTAATATATATATTGTCTATCTTAATGAACTCAAAAATGAAAATATATGCCTAATGGTAGACAGTAAAAAGGAATCTTGGTTATGGCATAGAAGACTAGGTCATGCTAGCATGCATGTGCTATCTAAGTTAGCTAGAAAGGATCTAGTCATAGGTTTACCCAAGCTATCCTTTGATCATGAAGAAATATGTGAAGCTTGTGTTAAAGGAAAACATAAAAGGACAACATTTAAGCCTAAGAATATTGTATCCACCACTAGGCCTCTTCAATTACTTCACTTAGATTTATTTGGACTAACTAGAACAACTAGCCTAGGTGGGAAACACTATGGATTTGTAATAGTTGATGATTACACTAGGTTCACATGGGTGTTCTTTTTAAGAGTAAAAAATGAAGCCTTAGAAAAATTCATAGCCTATACAAAAATTACTCAAAATGAAAAAGGGTATACAATAACTAGCATTAGAAGTGATCATGGGAAGGAATTTGAAAACATAGGATTTGATGAGTATTGCAATGATCAAGGAATTAGTCATAACTTCTCAGCCCCTAGGACACCACAACAAAATGGAGTAGTTGAAAGAAGAAATAGAACCTTGGAAGAAATGGCTAGAACCATGTTGTGTGAGAATAATTTGCCAAAGTATTTTTGGGCTGAAGCTATAAACACATCTTGCTATATAATTAATAGAGCTATGATTAGACCCATGCTTAAGAAAACTCCTTATGAGCTCTACAAGGGTAAAAAGCCTAACATTAGTTACTTCTATCCCTTTGGCTGCAAATGTTTTGTCTTAAATAATGGGAAAGATAATTTAGGAAAATTTGATGCCAAAAGTGATGAGGGAATCTTTCTAGGATATGCTTTGAATTCAAAGGCTTATAGAGTATATAACAAAAGAACATTGATGGTTGAAGAATCAATTCATGTGATATTTGATGAGTCAAATAATTTATCTAAAGATTCAACAAATAATGACGATGTTGGAATATTTGATGAAAACTTGGAGGAAAACTCAAAATTAGAAGATGATTTATTAGAAAAACTTGACTTGAATAAAGAAGATAAAGATGAAATAGAGATATTGGAGGGAGAATCTAGAGCACCAAGAGAGCTAGGATATGTAAAAGATTGTGAAATAGTGGAGATCCAACTCTTGGAGTTAGAACTAGATCATCTCTAAGGAATATGTGTCAATATATAGCCTTTGTATCTCAAATAGAGCCTAGGAATGTCATTGAAGCCTTAGATGACAATAATTGGTTCCTAGCAATGCAAGAAGAATTAAATCAATTTGAGAGAAGCAAAGTATGGAAACTAGTTCCTAGGCCTAGTGATTACTCTATAATTGGAACTAAATGGATATTCAAGAACAAAATGGATGAAAATAGTGTGATCATAAGGAATAAGGCTAGGTTAGTTGCACAAGGATATAGACAAGAAGAAGGTATAGATTATGATGAAACCTATGCACCGGTAGCTAGACTAGAGGCAATAAGAATGTTACTTGCCTTTGCATGTTATAAAAACTTCAAATTGTATCAAATGGATGTAAAGAGTGCATTCTTAAATGGTTTCATTAATGAAGAAGTCTATGTTGAGCAACCTCCCGGGTTTGAAAATCATGAATTCCCTGAACATGTTTTCAAATTATCTAAGGCACTCTATGGCTTGAAATAAGCTCCTAGAGCTTGGTATGAAAGGTTGTTAAAATTTTTAATAGAAAAGGGATTTTCAAGAGGAAAAGTGGATACCACTTTATTCATCAAAAATAAAAATAAGGATTTATTAGTTGTACAAGTGTATGTAGATGATATTATTTTTGGATCAACTAATGAGTCTTTATGTCAAGAGTTTGCTAAGATCATGCAAGGTGAGTTTGAAATGAGCATGATGGGAGAACTCACTTTCTTCTTGGGACTTCAAGTGAAGCAAATAAAGGATGGAACCTTCATCAATCAAGCAAAGTATACTAAGGATTTGCTCAAGCGATTTGGAATGGACAATTGCAAACCTCAAGCAACTCCTATGGGCACCAACATCAAGCTTGATAAAGATGAAAGTGGTAAGTGTGTAGACACTAAACTCTATAGGTCTATGATTGGCTCATTGCTTTATTTAACTGCAAGTAGACCAGATATTTTGTTTAGTGTATGCCTTTGTGCTAGATTTCAATCCTCTCCTAGGGAATCACATCTATTAGCAACTAAAAGGATTTTTAGATACCTTAAGGACACTCCCTCACTAGGACTTTGGTACCCCAAGGACTCCACTTTTACCCTTCATGCATTTTCAGATGCAGATTTTGGAGGATGCAAAATAGATAGGAAAAGTACTTCAGGTACTTGCCAATTCTTAGGAAATAGACTAATTTCTTGGTTCTCTAAGAAACAAAAAAGTGCGGCTCAGTCCACAACTGAAGCTGAATACATAGCAGCTAGTAGTTGTAGTGCTCAAGTGTTGTGGATTAAACAACAAATGAAAGATTATGGTATTGACATGAAATAAGTCTCTATTAAATGTGATAATACCAGTGCTATTAATCTATCTAAAAATCCTATTCAACACTCTAGAACCAAGCACATTGAGATTAGGCATCATTTCCTTAGAGACCATGTGCAAAAGGGGGATATAATTCTAGAGTATATTGACACTTTACATCAAATAGCTGATATATTCACCAAACCCCTTGATAGAGATAGGTTTTGCATTCTTAGAGGTGAATTAGGACTTATGAATGTTCCCTAAGATGTTTGTGCTTCAAAATCTTGATTTCAAATTGTCTTAAAAGTGATTTTCAATGATTTTTCTGGGCAACAAGTATGAGAGATCGATCTCCCATTCATATAGATCGATCTCCATACCTCAAATAAGCCTAAAGCATTAAGGTTAAGCTAGGAAGATCGATCTTCTATCCATAAGATCGATCTCCGTAAGCCTCTGTTAGATAACAGATCGATCTGTGCATACGACAGATCGATCTCCTCTAGCCTCTGTATCCTGAAGATCGATCTGTGTATACGACAGATCGATCTCCTCAAGTCTCTGTCCTCTGAAGATCGATCTATGCATTTGGCAGATCGATCTCCTTACGCCTCTATTCGAAACAGATCGATCTGTGCATACGACAGATCGATCTCCTTGGGCTTCTGGAAATGACAGATCGATCTGTCATCTCGACAGATCGATCTCCTGTGCCCTGCACTATAAAATCTGGCGAAAAATCCCCAAATTTCAAAACTCCAATTCTTAAATCCCTAAAGCTTCTGTCGCACATCCTCTCTCAATTCTCCCTCCAGATCGATCCTTGGTAAGTATCTTGCGAAATCCTCTCATCAATCAGGGTCAAGTAACCTATATTGGTAAATTTTTCTTCAAAATTTGTCTAGTTTTTGTGTAATCTTAGTTAGGGCAATTTTTTTTACTGTTCCATTGGATAGGTGTCTAGAGAACTAGCCTTAAGATTCAATCTAGTGTCTAGAACCATGCCTAGGCTTAAGAGAGTAGGCCAAAAACCTCCCCGATCTAATGTAGAACCTGGGTCGTCCTCTCAATCCATTCCTCCCTCTTCCGTTGCTACCTTCAATAGGTGTTTTAAAACACCTGCCAAAAGGAAGCGATATGAAGAATACTTTTCAACCATGCCAATTAAACATTGGCGCACAATTGATTTCTCTTTCCTAAACCGCATTGATTTCCCGTATATGTCCAAATTTGAAGATTTTGGATGGATGTCTTTCCTAAAAATCAATACTCCCGTACCTCCAAATATCGTTCGCGCATTCTTTTCCAATGCCGAACTCAACTATGACCCCAACGACACTTGTAACATTCTCGGATTTACTACGTATGTCATGGGTAAATCCATTGTCGTCGACACTGAAGTCCTTGCCAAAGCGTTTGACATACGCGATGAAAGCTTGACAAACGAAGATGAGGAAGTTCCTTTGGAGTTTGATATTCCTGGGGATAAGGCGAGTGACCTCCCAATGCACCCTCGGTTACTCCACCTCATCATTTCTTGGAATCTTTGTCCTTTTGGTACCCGTCACTCCACTGTTAGACGGTTAGATAGGTTCTGGCTTCACCACATTCATTCCACCAGTCAAAAACCCAACCTCATCCACTTTATCTATCAAGACTGGTTGAATATCGTACGAGGTCAAGCCACAACGATCGTGTTTTCGCAACCACTGGCGTACTTTCTCCACCGACTCAGAATAGATAGCAGTTGCGAAACCTGTTAAATGCCCTCTCCGAAGAGCGTCCTCAACATTGGGACACTCCATCACATGGGCTACTACAAAGACTTCCGGGGTGACTGGAAGAAGAAACGGGAACAGCCTTCTGTAGCAGCTATGGAGGAAGATCCCTTCGATGAGCCTGTCGATCCACCGGCTACACCGACTGCGCGTCCACCATCTCCACCTGCTCAGCCCACTGCACCTGCACCCTCACCTGCTGGCATGGAGCTCATTATGACGATGATGAGTGACCTCAACAGAAAAATCGATGAAGGCTTTGCAAACCTTCATGCAACTCAGCAGCGGATGTTCGAGGAACTGAACTGCAAAGTGGATGACTGTCTTGCAAATCTTCATGAGGCTCAGGAGGCGATGTTTGATGAGCTTCAAGACACTCGTACTCACGTTGAGGATCTCATGGATCGATTTCCTCCTCCACCATAGGACTTAGTTGCTAGATCTAGTTTAGTTATATGTTTTCATTACTCTTTGTTATTTGAACTCAATTTGCTTGAATGAACTGCCATTTGTCTTCTTGTTGACTGAGTTTTAATGAAAATGTTAATTTGAAATGACATGAATGTTATTTCTTTCTTGCCATTGATATGACAAAAAGTGGGAGAAGAAAAGAGAACATATGGTTAATTAAACGATGTGTAAATGGCTTTAAGAAACATCTCTAAAGTTTTAAAAGAACGATTAAAATGAGGGGGAGTTAAGATAGTAACAAGGTCAAAAGCTAAAAGAAAGGGGGAGCTCACAAAAAAGGGGAGCTTCTGCAAATTAACTAAACATGTTGATTGAATAAGTTTTGTCATATCAAAAAGGGGGAGATTGTTGAGTTAATGTATTTTGAAATGACAAAATAAGTAAATTCAATAATATAAAGATGATACAAAAACATGTTTAGAGGTTATCAGTACCAGAACTTAAAGTTCTGTTGATGAGAGATCGATCTGGGTTATGAGAGATCGATCTCCTGGGTTTTCTATAGATAAGAGATCGATCTGGGTTATGAGAGATCGATCTCCTGGGTTTATCTTGGATGAGAGATCGATCTCAGGAAGACATGAGATTGATCTGCCAAGCCTTGAACCTGTACAAAGGTATTAAGGAAGAGTAAGATCGATCTATAAGGGTTAAGAGATCGATCTGCCCAATACTGGAGTTGAGGGATCGATCTGATCTATGAAGAGATCGATCTCCCTTAATGCAAAGACAGTAGATCGATCTGTAAGATCGATCTACACTCAAACAAAGAGCTTATGAGATCGATCTGATAAGAAAGAGATCGATCTCCTCAAAGTCAGAGAGCTAAGGAGATCGATCTGGGTTATTGAGAGATCGATCTCCCCACTACGAGATTGCATGGCAGATCGATCTGTAGATCGATCTTACCTTTAACAGAGAGATTGGAAGATCGATCTACCTATTTGACAGATCGATCTTCCCTATCATTTTCAAATTAACAGATCGATCTGCTAACCTGTGAGATCGATCTCCTTGTGTTATTGTGCTTTGATCTTGCAAGATTTATAACTAAGAGATCGATCTGGCCAAGATGGCAGATCGATCTGGCACTCTATTGGAGGTACCCAACGGCTAGTTTTTGCAAAATCTCAAAGGGAAAAATAGCATTTAATGCTCCAACTACCAATACTTCAGTATTTAACCAAGCATTGAAGACAATGAGAATAGAGATACTATTGCTGCACATTTCTTACATTCTCAAGCTTTCAATACCTTCATTCCTTGTGTCTTCATTCCTCATTTATTGAGAATTATTGTATAAGCTTAAGTGCAAAAGCTGTATTTGTCCTACCCACATTAAAGCTTCATTTTGTATTCATCCTTACCTTAAGAGAGAAGAGGATTGTTCCTCAGTGAGATAAAATTGTAATAGGGTGAATACATTTTTGTATTGCAAAGGGTAGAGAGGTTATTCCTTAACCCGAAAAAGGAACATTGTAACTTTTGTTGAAGGAGAGTAAGAAAGCACTTGACAAGAAGGTCAAGGAGAGAGAACGTAGGCAAGAGTTTGGCCGAACCTCTATAAATGATTGTGTTTGTTTCTCTCTTCCCTATCTTGCATTAAATTGTTTAATTTTACTATATTGCTCATTATCATTTGCTGATTGAAATAGGATTAAATTAAAATTTGCCATTAACGTTAGAAAACCGATTCACCCCCCTCTCGGTAGAGCCAACATACTCCGTGGACCCTACATCATAGTCGGGGTGCCTGCCATAGGTCTTAGCCCTCAAACCATGGAATATCATACCACGTCTCTATTACCCTCATCCGGATATCCTCTCACAAGATGTGACACTCAGTCACACAAGGACTCGGGCATGGGTTTTAACATGTATTATATATCACATTCAGTGCGCGCCTTTGGGTACAACTCACAGTCGACACTCCGCTCAAACACTGTTTCACATCACAAACTCAAACTCTAGTGCGAGTAAACCTCTAGCAACTAGGTCAATGCATAGTTCATATATTAAATCAAGTACGAGTAATAGCTCTAGTACCATGCTATACACAATATCATCAAATCAAGTACGAGCAATAGCTCCAGTACTATGTCATGTATAAATCATGAAGAATCGAGTACGAGTAATGCTCCAGCACTCTGTCATGTATCTCATGAAAAACTCGAGTACGAGCTAATCTCTCCAGCACTCTCTCATGCATATATCATATAAAACTGAGTACGAGTAATAACTCTAATACCTATCATGCATGTCATGGAAATCTAGTGTGAATCATAATCCAGCACTAATGTATGTGAAAATTATATGAAATCCAGTGTGAGCTGTGCTCCAGCACGATTCATTCTCACAAAATATGATAGATGGCTCTTTAAAAAGGGATGATTTACAAAACATCAAAATTAGCACTACAAAGTATGCTTAATTCACATCAACCTTAAAATCATTAGCCCATCTATTTATTCTCCTGCTAAACAGCAGTTAAACACTCAAAATAGTGGTTTCCATGCTTTTTACAACTTTTCACAAAAGTTAACTTTTTAACTAACTAGGGGCAAAATCATAATTTGCCACTATCGGGTCACAATAATTATTATTCACTTTCTCTGACCCTCAGAGTTTTTAAGTGAATGTAAAAGCAGACGAAAATACGTGCAGGTATCTCTAACTACTCACAAAAGTCCCTTACCTGCAATCATTCGAGAAATTTCACTTTCTTTGCGTTGCTCGTTTCAGCAGTTCGATTTGCTCCTTTAATACTCTTTGGAGCTGCATATAACCATTTATTAGGTTAATTACACTTTTCCTACTGTATTTCACATTAAATACAGTCTATTTCCCTTAATGAGCTTTAATGCCTTAAGCCCATTTTCATTTTACTATTCATTTTCGTTGGGCCTATTGGGTTTGTGGGGCCCACCAACTCTTATTGGGCTTATTCTAGACCCATTACATCATATTGGGCCTAAAATATTTGGGCTTGGCTCATTGGGCCTCTCGGCCACATGCCATGGCCGAGAGCTATCCATGCCATCGGTTACACCATGGCATGCCATCCATGTCTCTTTCCTTAGCCATTTCACTTAGGCATTTTCACAACCACTTGGTTGGCAACATTCCTAAACATCATATAGTTCATTTAGGCATTTTATCAAACACCTTGATTGCCAACTAATTACATGTATTAATTAATCAAATTGATTAATTCTAATTACACCATAATCATTAACACATGTACATTAATCCATTTATGCCTTAAAATCATATGGACATAAATCAATATCTCACTACTCACTCTCGAACTAACCAACATCATAGTGATTTAATATGTTTCAATGCTTAAAACATATATCAATATACTTAAAATCATTCATACATTAACATATATGAAATTGAAAACTTGAAAATATACCAATTGTTGTGTTCACCCTTGGCCGAAACTTTGGAGGCTCACGGTTTGTACTCTATGGCTCCTTGATAGCCAATTCCAACATATGTCACTCTTCTTTCAATTTGGAACAAATTCTATGAAGGATGCAAGTTCCAATTATGCCTAATTCCTAGTGATTTCTAGTGAGAGAAAGCTTGGATAATTTGTTTCAATGGTTTCTTCTTCTAGCCGAATTTGGTGTGATGAAGATGACAATGGTGTGGCTGATTTTATAAGCCACTTACTTAGCCATTAAGCTTTACTTTCCAGCCATTAAGCTTGACTTTCTAAGCCTTAGCCATGAGTCACCTAATGAGTCACCTTATGAGTCATGGTTAGCTTTAACTATGGTTAGATATTTATCTCATGGGCTTTCCATTTGGGCTTCACGGTTTGGGCTTTCTTAATGGGCTTTCGAGCTGAAATTTTTATTATATCTCGGGCCTTTAATTGTCTAAATATTTGACCAATCAATTGGTCCAACAATTCGGTCTAAGGGACCTAAGAAGTTCGATATACGTTTAGTATACCTTAATGGGCTTTAAAATTTTCACTTTAGGCCCATTACGTTTTTAACCAATAAATTAAATCTGGAATCCTTCCGAATAAATTTTTCTTACTTTCGGGGATGATTATCTTACATTCTGGCCAAGAATATTTTTCCCCAAATTTTTCTCCACACTTAGGTTAATTTTTAACCATGATTAGTCAACTATGGTAAAAGTCCACTTTCTTAACTATAGTTGACTTTTTCCTTAACCATTGATAAAGTTGACTTTTTCTCAAAATTCTGAAAGTGTCATATCTTATGTCTTACACTCTCGTCTTTATGTTTCAACCATTCTCGGTGGATAATTTCACCCGAAACACCTTATCTCGCCAAAAAGGTCCATTTTACCCTTTTTAGCTTTTACTTTCGTTTTCTATGTTCGGGATTAAATCAAGCTGACTTTCCTTCATGAGCTCTCTATGTTTTCTCATTTTAAGTTTTATTTTCAGTCAGAATGATTTAGATTTACTCGGTTTAGCCTGTGACACTTATAGCTCACATTAGGCTTTTTATGTAGCTTTTGCGTGTTATATCATTTCACTAACACTTTAAGTTAGTAAATACTCTTCTTATGATTCAACTATAATAACAGAGTGTTCATACACATAGGAATCATAAGGTACAAGCTACAAAAATCTGGGTCTGACAAATGCCACTCCACTCTAACAGTCCCCACGGTACAGCGTACTCCGCGTGATATACACAGTACAACGTACTCCGTGAACCCAAGCTCAATCAGGAGTGCCTGCAATAGGTCTTATCCACCCATATCATCTCTGTCTCAGTATGCACGTGTGAGCATATGATCTCACTATGACACACAGTCTACAGGAGGCTCTAACACGGCTATATGCATGTCATATAAATCCCTGTGCGAGCGAAGCTCTAGCACGGCTCCATGCATATTCATGATATCAGAAAACCTCGTGCGAGCGAAGCTCTAGCACGGTTTCATAAAAATCATAAAATCTGCGTACGAGCAGTGCTCCAGTATGACTTAAACTGATTATAAATTTAAGTAAAATCCACGTACAAGCAATGCTCTAGTATGAATATGTATAAAAACTCAGTGAAAACCTCGTACGAGAAAAACTCCAGTACGACATTCAAATGAATTATAATAACCATATAAAACTTTGTACGAGCAAGCTCCAGCACAAATGAATGCTCAAGTAAATCAAATCTCGTGCGAGTTACACTCCAGCACGGCTTTATGCATAAGTAATTCAAATCTCATGCGAGTTACACTCTAGCATGGCTTTTATGCAATATCATATCAAAACAGGATGCGAGCTAACCTCCAGCATCTTTTTATGCATATCAAATCATAAACTAGTGCAAGCAATCGCTCCAGCACCTTTTTATGCATATCAAGTCAAAACGAGTCAAACATGTCAAAACAGAGTGTGAGCTAAGCTCCAGCACCTCTTATGCATTTCACAATAATAAAATCAGTGTGAGCAATCGCTCTAGCACATTTCATGCATATGATGTCACACAAGTCAGTGCGAGCAACCGCTCAAGCACATTTATGCACATTCACAAACGCAGATATAGTGCGAACTATATGCCAGCACTATCTGTTTCCATATAAAATTGATAGTTGGCCCGTTTTCCAAAGAATTTCAGTTAAATACAAATAACACCTACGTAGTGTTATCTTGTGAAATTATATAATTTCTGGCCAATCTACCAATTTGCTTTGATTACAACAAATAAAATTCCTTAATTCAAAAAATTCCTTAAGTCATGCATTTCATGCATGTCATGCGTTCACCATCCTTAGGTGAACTTCCCTTAATAGGGGTAAAATAGTCTTTTCAACTATTTCGATCATTAAAATCATTTAAACCACTTTTAGGATCATTATACATAATCAAGGTATACATACATTTTCAATGTACAGAAAAGCTATTAAAATACGCGTAGCTACCTCTAGCTACTCACAAAATTCCCTTACCTCATTTTTCTGTACAGTCTAACCTTTCCACTGATGACTCGTCACGCAGTCCGATTTGCTTCGAATCCAATCTCCAGAACTGCGGATAAATATTCACTAGGTCAAATACAATACAATTAATTGTATTTCACATTTTTCTGGGCTTCATTTAAATCATTGGGCCCGTTTACCCATATTGGGCCCGATTGCACCATAATGGGCCTTAATCGGCCTTAAGCCCGTTTTCTCACTCTATCGAGGCTTATTGGGCTCATTGGGCCCAGCAGTATTTATTTAGCCTCGTTCTAAGCTCTCAGACAGCTTATGAATTATTTACGACAATTTATCCAATTTTCCAAAATTTAATTCATTTCATGCGGAAATTAAATCCGAAATTCATCAACACGCATAACTATGCAAAATTATCGTAAATAAGGGTTACTTACCTGAGATTCCATGATAGTACGTAAATCAAGACTATCTCGAGCTCTCGTTTGATGTCAACCGTCGAGCTACACAATTTAATATTTTTTCGGGTAAATTTCCAATCGGATATTAATCAAATTAAATATTTTGAAATTTAAATCAGTCAATTCGACTGCTTACTGACTTACCCGTAGCTCGATTGCATCACAAAAAGTTTCTCCAATTTTTTCTCTTTTTTTCCCTTTTTCTTCTTTTTTTCCTTTTCTTTTTGGCTGAACCGGTCTGGTCCGATTCAACCCGGTTCAGACCTCGAGTTCAATCCGGTTCGGTTCGATCGGTTCGGTTCGACAGGTTCAGTCCGATTTGGCCGGTTCAGTCACCATTTGGTCGTTCCGACGCCGTCCGGCCGGTTCCCGGTGCGATTCCAGCACCGATCGACGTGCCACAGCCTGGACTTCCATAATCGAGCCTCGGCTGGAGTCAAAACGGCACCGATGGCCGCTAATCGGGGCTCCTCTTTCGCGACTTCTTCCCCCGTTTTTGGCATTTTTCACCGTTCTCGGCACGCGTGCCTGCTACCAGTGGTTCCCAGGAGACTCGTCGACCTTCGTCGGCCTTCGTCTGGGGTCCCTGGCCGCCGGTGGTGGCTCGTTGGTGAGTCTTTTCTTCCTTGGGTTCGACTGCTTTGTTTCGCGTTTTTGCTTCTCTCCATTTCGTTTCTGTTTCGCAAATTCCAGATTTTGCCTTTATTTATTTATTTATTTATAATTTATTTTATTCATTAAAATAATATTAAAATCCACAAATATCTGAAAAAATTATATTTTATTCATTTAATCCATAAATAAATTTATCAGTCCGATTTTACCTTTTCGGTATATTTTTCGATTATTTCGGGATTATTTTCCCATACGAAAATTTTTTATTTATTTCAATAAATTAATATCTTGATCAATTTAACCCGAAATTTAATTATTTTTTCGTTATTGATCAAGATTCTCAAATCCATTATTTTTAATTAAATTTTCTTGTCAAATTTATATCGACTTTCGATTTTTTGACCATTTTGCCATTGCACGTTTTCGGGAATACCATTTTAATCCTTTTGCATTTTTAAATGCACTCGAAAATTTCTATTTATTCCATTTGCTCTTATGAAAAAGTCGGGTCTTTCAATCTCCCCCACTTGAGAAATTTGGTCATCCAAATTAGAACCAAGTCAAATGAGTCCATAAACAACTTCGGGTACGTCAATCGCATCATACTCTTTTTAATTCGCATGTAACTTTTTTCGGAGTGTAATACTACCAACATACTTATCTAGGGAGATCATCTTAAACCTCAACACTTTCTCTTTCCTGTTTAATACCCGAATTTTGATTTTCCAGTCATATGTTATACTTTCATTGAGCTAAGCTGTTGGAGTTCAATCCGGTTCGGTTCGACCTGTTCGGTTCGACCGGTTCAGTCCGATTTGGCCGGTTCAGTCACCATTTGGTCGTTCCGACGCCGTCCGGCCGGTTCCCGGTGCGATTTTAGCACCGATCGACGTGCCACAGCCTGGACTTCCATAATCGAGCCTCGGCTGGAGTCAAAACGACGCCGATGGTCGCTAATCGGGGCTCCTCTTTCGCGACTTCTTCCCCCGTTTTTGGCATTTTTCGTCGTTCTCGGCACGCGTGCTTGCTACCAGTGGTTCCCAGGAGACTCGTCGACCTTCGTCGGCCTTCGTCTGGGGTCCCTGGCCGCCGGTGGTGGCTCGTTGGTGAGTCTTTTCTTCCTTGGGTTCGGCTGCTTTGTTTCGCGTTTTTGCTTCTCTCCATTTCGTTTCTGTTTCGCAAATTCCAGATTTTGCCTTTATTTATTTATTTATTTATAATTTATTTTATTCATTAAAATAATATTAAAATCCACAAATATCTGAAAAAATTATATTTTATTCATTTAATCCATAAATAAATTTATCAGTCCGATTTTACCTTCTCGGTATATTTTTCGATTATTTCGGGATTATTTTCCCATACGAAAATTTTTTATTTATTTCAATAAATTAATATCTTGATCAATTTAACCCGAAATTTAATTATTTCTTCGTTATTGATCAAGATTCTCAAATCCATTATTTTTAATTAAATTTTCTTGTCAAATTTATATCGACTTTCAATTTTTTGACCATTTTGCCATTGCACGTTTTCGGGAATACCATTTTAATCCTTTTGCATTTTTAAATGCACTCGAAAATTTCTATTTATTCCATTTGCTCTTATGAAAAAGTCGGGTCTTACAATCTCCCCCACTTGAGAAATTTGGTCATCCAAATTAGAACCAAGTCAAATGAGTCCATAAACAACTTCGGGTACGTCAATCGCATCATACTCTTTTTAATTCGCATGTAACTTTTTTCGGAGTGTAATACTACCAACATACTTATCTAGGGAGATCATCTTAAACCTCAACACTTTCTCTTTCCTGTTTAATACCCGAATTTTGATTTTCCAGTCATATGTTATACTTTCATTGAGCTAAGCTGTTGGAGTTCAATCCGGTTCGGTTCGACCGGTTCGGTTCGACCGGTTCAGTCCGATTTGGCCGGTTCAGTCACCATTTGGTCGTTCCGACGCCGTCCGGCTGGTTCTCGGTGCGATTTTAGCACCGATCGACGTGCCACAGCCTGGACTTCCATAATCGAGCCTCGGCTGGAGTCAAAACGGCGCCGATGGCCGCTAATCGGGGCTCCTCTTTCGCGACTTCTTCCCCCGTTTTTGGCATTTTTCGTCGTTCTCGGCACGCGTGCCTGCTACCAGTGGTTCCCAGGAGACTCGTCGACCTTCGTCGGCCTTCGTCTGGGGTCCCTGGCCGCCGGTGGTGGCTCGTTGGTGAGTCTTTTCTTCCTTGGGTTCGGCTGCTTTGTTTCGCGTTTTTGCTTCTCTCCATTTCGTTTCTGTTTCGCAAATTCCAGATTTTGCCTTTATTTATTTATTTATTTATAATTTATTTTATTCATTAAAATAATATTAAAATCCACAAATATCTGAAAAAATTATATTTTATTCATTTAATCCATAAATAAATTTATCAGTCCGATTTTACCTTCTCGGTATATTTTTTGATTATTTCGGGATTATTTTCCCATACGAAAATTTTTTATTTATTTCAATAAATTAATATCTTGATCAATTTAACCCGAAATTTAATTATTTCTTCGTTATTGATCAAGATTCTCAAATCCATTATTTTTAATTAAATTTTCTTGTCAAATTTATATCGACTTTCAATTTTTTGACCATTTTGCCATTGCACGTTTTCGGGAATACCATTTTAATCCTTTTGCATTTTTAAATGCACTCAAAAATTTCTATTTATTCCATTTGCTCTTATGAAAAAGTCGGGTCTTACAATCTCCCCCACTTGAGAAATTTGGTCATCCAAATTAGAACCAAGTCAAATGAGTCCATAAACAACTTCGGGTACGTCAATCGCATCATACTCTTTTTAATTCGCATGTAACTTTTTTCGGAGTGTAATACTACCAACATACTTATCTAGGGAGATCATCTTAAACCTCAACACTTTCTCTTTCCTGTTTAATACCCGAATTTTGATTTTCCAGTCATATGTTATACTTTCATTGATCTAAGCTGTTGGAGTTCAATCCGGTTCGGTTCGACCTGTTCGGTTCGACCGGTTCAGTCCGATTTGGCCGGTTCAGTCACCATTTGGTCGTTCCGACGCCGTCCGGCCGGTTCCCGGTGCGATTTTAGCACCGATCGACGTGCCACAGCCTGGACTTCCATAATCGAGCCTCGGCTGGAGTCAAAACGGCGCCGATGGCCGCTAATCGGGGCTCCTCTTTCGCGACTTCTTCCCTCGTTTTTGGCATTTTTCGTCGTTCTCGGCACGCGTGCCTGCTACCAGTGGTTCCCAGGAGACTCGTCGACCTTCGTCGACCTTCGTCTGGGGTCCCTGGCCGCCGGTGGTGGCTCGTTGGTGAGTCTTTTCTTCCTTGGGTTCGGCTGCTTTGTTTCGCGTTTTTGCTTCTCTCCATTTCGTTTCTGTTTCGCAAATTCCAGATTTTGCCTTTATTTATTTATTTATTTATAATTTATTTTATTCATTAAAATAATATTAAAATCCACAAATATCTGAAAAAATTATATTTTATTCATTTAATCCATAAATAAATTTATCAGTCCGATTTTACCTTTTTGGTATATTTTTCGATTATTTCGGGATTATTTTCCCATACGAAAATTTTTTATTTATTTCAATAAATTAATATCTTGATCAATTTAACCCGAAATTTAATTATTTCTTCGTTATTGATCAAGATTCTCAAATCCATTATTTTTAATTAAATTTTCTTGTCAAATTTATATCGACTTTCGATTTTTTGACCATTTTGCCATTGCACGTTTTCGGGAATACCATTTTAATCCTTTTGCATTTTTAAATGCACTCGAAAATTTCTATTTATTCCATTTGCTCTTATGAAAAAGTCGGGTCTTACAATCTCCCCCACTTGAGAAATTTGGTCATCCAAATTAGAACCAAGTCAAATGAGTCCATAAACAAATTTGGGTACGTCAATCGCATCATACTCTTTTTAATTCGCATGTAACTTTTTTCGGAGTGTAATACTACCAACATACTTATCTAGGGAGATCATCTTAAACCTCAACACTTTCTCTTTCCTGTTTAATACCCGAATTTTGATTTTCCAATCATATGTTATACTTTCATTGAGCTAAGCTGTTGGAGTTCATATCCGATCACATATATCAGGTCCGGATAATATTTCTTAAGCATCAAAAGATAGGACACATTGTGGATACCTGTTAATTTAAGTGGTAATGTCAACCTACAGGCCTTACCTTCCACTTTGCCCAATCTCTCAAAAGATTCAATCTAACGACAAATAACAGCCAACAATACTTATTCACCCTCGGTGAATTCCAATGGTTTCTATCTCTTGTCAGCATAGCTTTTCTGTCTGCTTTGAGGTGTTCTTAATCTCTCATAAAGTAACTGAACATCCTCAGAGGTTTGTCTTATCAATTTTGGAAACAATTATCTATCTGTCACCCACTTCTTCTTATCCAAGTCAGGGAACAACTCCCTACAGCCATACTAAGCCTCGTATAACATGTTATCCCGATACTCAAGTGACAACTGTCATTATTGGCGAATGCGATTAGTAACAACTGATTATCCCAGGAGCTCATAAAACCAATGGCACACACTCTCATCACATCCTCCAGAACCTGTACAGTCCTCTTTGACTGACCATCTGTCTGAGGACGAAAGCTGTGCTAACACTCAATCAGGTTCCCATAGCTTCATGAAAAACATTCCCAGACGTGGGAAGTGAAGCGGGAATCCCTATCTGATATCATGCTCACTGGAACGCTACATATTGTTTCACAATTTTCCATACACATAAATCCGCCTACCATTTAGAGTATCTGGGGATTTCATAACCAGAAGGTGGGTAAACTTAATCAATCTATCGACTATCACCCAGATAGCCTCGTGATTCATCCGGGTCCTCTGTAACCCATCATGAAATTCATAGTAACTTATTCCCATTTTTGTGTCAATATAGGTAGAGGTTGCAATAACCTGCAAACTTCTAGTACTCTACCTTACTCTGCTGACATACGAGACACTTTGCTACAACTCTACAATATCTCTTTTCATACCTGACCACCAATACCTTTTTCAGAGATTTCGATATCTTTATTACTTCTAGGATGCACTGTATATCTCGAAGAGTGAGCTTCTGACAATAATACTATCTCATCACTGTGGTCCTGGGGAGCACTCATACTGTGTCTGAACCTCTGTGAATCATCATCACTCACTGTGAGCTCTGTCACTATACCCTTCTGAATCTGACCCACACTATTGACATCCTGTTGATCATCACGCTAAGCCTGGAAAATTCGGTCACACAAATCTGGTTCTAACCTCAGGCTAGCTGTCACAAAATTACCATCATCATCAGAAGGGATCACATCACTACCGAGGTTCACACTGCTCTAGCAGCTCACGCTCCCTGACCATTATATGTGATACCATCCCAAGGCTCTTTTTGCTCAAGGCATCAGCCATTACATTAGCCTTTCTTGGGTGGTACAATGTTCACAATCATAATCCTTAGAAGCTCTAACCCTCGTGGTTATCTCATATTCTACTCTTTCTGTGAAAACAGATACTCGGGGCTTTTACGATCAGTGCATACCCAAAATTTCTTACCATTTAAGTGGTGGCGCCATAATTTCAGTGTAAACGCTACGGCTGCCAAGTCTAAATCATGGGTCGGATGGTTTTTCTCATGGTCCTTGAACTAATTAGATCTATAAACAACTATATTCCCATTTTACATCAATACACAGCCCAATCCTTATTTAGGTATCCATAAACACTGAAACATCTTGAGCTGTTGGTTATGGTGAGAATAATTACGGTGATCAGTTTATTATTTCAATATACCAAAACTCACTGAAGCTATTTTTATACTTATCATCCCACTCGTATACAATCTTTTCCCGAATGAGATGTGTCAATTGAGTAGCCAATTTCGAGAAACTCTCAACAACTCGTCTGTAAGGCAGTTTCCTATTGCTACTCATGTTTTTCCCTGGACTTCTAATACATCAACATATCATCGCTAAAGATGACAACCAATCAGTCCAGGTAAGGTTTAAATACCTCATCATAGTTGAGTTCCACTAAATATTTCAATTTCCTATATCCTTGACCTATATACGCATAAATGTCTAATGTCATTTCAAAATCGCTTCCGTTCAAGATACTAACCTGCGTCATTTCGTTTTTCTTATATTAACGACTTTTATAAAATTTTAATTTTTAAAGCTTCATGATTAATCAAATTCTATATTTTTCTTTATCGTACCAGCAAAGGTACCCAAACTTTAAATGTATATTTTATGACTGTCGATTTCAATTTATAGATTATGCGTGCGCTTCTGGACGCTGTCAAATCTTCAGGCAAGGAGTATTTTGAAATACCTTTATTAACCCTCAGACTTGACTACATACCGCTTAATCCAAATTACTTTGCATATCAAGGATATCCTTACCTTGCATACGTCTCTTATTCCAATATATCTCCATTAATATATCACTTATAACAAACTCTTTCATTATTTGTCAAACTTACAATCCCTATACCCATATTCAGTTAGTGAAAATCAGCTAACCATCATCATCTTGCTTAAGGGTACAGGCTTCACATCTTTCATTCACTTATAAGCAAATGAAGGCGGTACGAATATATACGTGGTACCAGGATCAATTAAAATAATTAATTCTTTATTAACAACTAGGGTGGTATCTTCCACCACATCCGATGAAACATCAATAGTGTCCTACTCCAAGGCATACACTCGCCCTTATCCAACATCTTACTTCTGTGGTAACTACCACACATCTTACACTGTTCACGCTTGCTACACTACTCTCACTGTTACGGAGCAAGTCGAGGTCCTCCAATCACAATACCTCTTGTAACTGCTGAAATTGAATACACTGGGGCTTTACCAATCATCTTACCCCGTAACTTATCAGCTCTAAGCTTTTACCAAACTACCTTTTTCCTGTTCTGACATCCTTTCAATCCTTTATTCTCTTTCTATCTCTATTTTGGCCCTTACTACCTTTTCCAATCTCAGAGGCGTGCAACTCATGATCTTGTTCACACACTGTAGTCTGCGCACTGGCTCGACATAGGTAGTGATATCTAATGGCAATTCAGACTCTAATTGACAATATGAGCCCTTCCATGAACTTTCAAACATTTCGACTCTCACTGTTCATAGTGTCCGAGTCATATCTGCCTAGGAATATAAACTGAGTTTCATACTCGTTAATCAACCAGTCCCTTTGGGTTAGAGTAAAGAATGTCATCTGAAATTTCCTTTAAACAATGTCCAGGATATTCTGTCACCGGAATACATCTAGAATTTATTTTTCAGGTCCATTATGGATGTCTAACTCTTAAGATGGGTCGAGCGGACTTCCACCAGTGCTCCAACTCGCCCTCAAATCTCATACATACTCTAAGCAATTAGCTCTCAAAATATTCTCCACACTCTGCTCCAACCTCGCGAAGCATGTCTCAATACCGTCTGATCTCTCTGTCAGACTCTGTCCGATCTCTCAGTCAGAATCTGTGGGGCATGCTCTATTCATCAACCTCTAAGTCAATCTCACCTTGAATCTCATGTGGCGACTCAGTACAGCTCTCAGGTCTACCTCTACAACCTCGATTTCATGTACTCGCCTCTCTGTCATAGCGGCTATCAGTTAATGAGTCTATACTTGCATTCGAAATCAAATTCTTAGCTGCACTTCCATCTCGATATACACAATTGTATCTAAATAATGCACAGTACATGGGGATGTAAACTTCCTTAACAACTAACACCGACTCATATCAGGCCAACCTAAGCTCTGATACCATTAACTGTCACGACCCAAATTACCTAAAAATTAGAGTAAATTTTTTACGTTTTTTTATTTATTATTTAATTCTTACATTTCTTTCATCGTGACCATCCTACACACAGTTGGGCTATGATTCGGTGTTAGTCACCTCTCACCTATTTACCATTCCATTTCCATATTCACATTCATATATCAGAGTTTACTATCTTTTGACTTTAAATAAATACATACCCAATGGTATTTACATAACCTTACATCCCCGACCTCATATCCATTTACAGTACTGTGTATTACATATTTAGATACAAAACTGTATAAATGTGTATACCTGTCTCTCGATGAGAAGCAGCGGATATGAAGATTGCAAGTCCTTAGCCGCTCATTAACTATTGCAAGTGCTCTAAAAAGATGGAAAAATAAGGGGGGTGAGCAAACCACACGCTCAGTAAGGCAATTATACAAGTAAGTAGAAAGCTCCACTATCTACATGCTCATATTGCCATGCCTTTAAATCCATTTCTTTTCATTTAAAACTCAAGCACAAAATCGTTCATACATCAATGACATAGTTTATTCAAAACTATTTGTGCATATAAAAATCATGTATCAATAACATTTTATGTGACATCAGTAATTCATACTTAGCATGAATTTAATCAAAATCATGCATTCTTTCATGTCATGTAAGACAAATCATGAATTTATCATTAAAGCATAGAAAACATCTTCAAGCTACTGCATTTAAATCAATTCATTAAAACGCAGAATAAAATAACCTCATCCGGGTCAATTATCTCATAAGTAAATCTCAATTTCATAAAACAATTCATTAAACTTCTTTATAAAACTTCGGTTATAAAACCACCCTTCTTTCAGGGTCACAAATCATAAAATCGAGGGCCTGACCCCTCCCTCGGGTCTACCCTGGTCTATTGACCAATAGTTATATCATGTGAGACAAGCATCTGATTATATCAGTAACATCGAGGAATAGCCATATCCTAGTGATCCCTGGCAACACGATACCTAGTGTATGGGGTATCACACCTGAAACGGGAGGTGGGTCGTCCTACTCGCCAGAATAGCATAACACCAAGATTGCGAGGGCAAGGCTTGCTGCCTCTTAGCTAATGCCACTCCACTCTAACAATCCCCACGGTACAGTGTACTCCACGTGATATACATGGTACAACGTACTCCGTGAACCCAAGCTCAATCAGGGGTGCCTGCAATAGGTCTTATCCACCCATATCATCTCTGTCTCAGTATGTACGTGTGAGCATATAATCTCACTGTGACACAGTCTACAGGAGGCTCCAACACGGCTATATGCATGTCATATAAATCCCTATGCAAGTGAAGCTCTAGCACAGCTCCATGCATATCCATGATATCAGAAAACCTCGTGCGAGCGAAGCTCTAGCACGATTTCATAAAAATCAGTAAAATCTACGTACGAGCAGTGCTCCAGTATGACTTAAACTGATTATAAATTCAAGTAAAATCCACGTACGAGTAATGCTCTAGTACAGATATGTAAGAATACTCAGTGAAAACCTCGTATGAGAAAAACTCCAGTACGACATTCAAATGAATTATAATAACCATATAAAACTTTATTCAAGCAAGCTCCTGCACAAATGAATGCTCAAGTAAATCAAATCTCGTGCGAGTTACACTCCAGCACGGCTTTATGCATAAGTAATTCGAATCTCGTGCGAGTTACACTCCAGCACGGCTTTTATGCAATATCATATCAAAACAGGATGCAAGCTAAGCTCCAGCATCTTTTTAAGCATATCAAATCATAAAACTAGTCCGAGCAATCGCTCCAGCACCTTTTTATGCATATCAAGTCAAAACGAGTCAAACATGTCAAAACAGAGTGCGAGCTAAGCTCCAGCACCTCTTATGCATTTCACAATAATAAAATCAGTGCGAGCAATCGCTCTAGCACATTTCATGCATATGATGTCACACAAGTCAGTGCGAGCAACCGCCCAAGCACATTTTATGCACATTCATAAACGCAGATATAGTGCGAACTATATGCCAGCACTATCTGTTTCCATATAAAATTGATAGTTGGCCCATTTTCCAAAGAATTTCATTTAAATACAAATAAGGTACGTAGTGTTATCTTGTGAAATTATATAATTTCTGGCCAATCTACCGATTTGCTTTGATTAAAACAAATAAATTTCCTTAATTCAGAAAATTCCTTAAATCATGCATTTCATGCATGTCATGCTTTCACCATCCTTAGGTGAACTTCCCTTAATAGGGGTAAAATAGTCTTTTCACCTATTTCGATCCTTAAAATCATTTAAACCACTTTTAGGATCATTATACATAATCAAGGTATACATACATTTTCAGTGTATAGAAAATGTATTAAAATACGCGTAGCTACCTCTAGCTACTCACACAATTCCCTTACCTCATTTTTCTGTACAGTCTGACCTTTCCACTGATGACTCGTCACGCAGTCCGATTTGCTTCGAATCCAATCTCCGAAACTGCGAATAAATATTCACCAGGTCAAATACAATACAATGTATTTCATAATTTTCTAGGCTTAATTTAAATCATTGGGCCCGTTTACCCATATTGGGCCCGATTGCACCATAATGGGCCTTAATCGACCTTAAGCCCGTTTTCTCACTCTATCAAGGCCTATTTGGCTCATTGGGCCCATCACTATTTATTTAGCCTCGTTCTAAACTCTCAAACAGCTTATGAATTATTTACGACAATTTATCCAATTTTCCAGAATTTAATTCATTTCATGCGAAAATTAAATCCGAAATTCATCAACACGCATAACTATGCAAAATTGTCGTAAATAAGGGTTACTTACCCGAGATTCCATGATAGTATGTAAATCGAGGCTGTCTCGAGCTCTCGTTTGACGTCAACCGTCGAGCTACACAATTTAATATTTTTTCGAGTAAATTTCCAGTCAGATATTAATCAAATTAAATATTTTAAAATTTAAATCGATCAATTCGATCGCTTACCGACTTACCCGTAGCTCGATTGCATCACAGAAATTTTCCCCAATTTTTCCTCTTTTTCTTTTTTCCCTTTTTCATCCTTTTTTCCTTTTCTTTTTGGCTGAACCGGTCTGGTCCGGTTCAACCAGGTTTAGACCGTCGGTTCAGTCCTGTTCAGTTCAACCGGTTCAGTCCGTTTCGGTCGGTTTAGTCACCATTTGGTCGTTTCGACGTCGTCCGGCTGGTTCCCGACGCGATTCCAGCACCAATCGGCGTGCCACGACCTGGTCTTCCATAATCGAGCCTCGGCTGGAGTCAAAACGGCGCCGATGGCCGCCAATCGGGGCTCCTCTTCCGCGGTTTCTCCCTCCGTTTTTGGCATTTTCCACCATTCTCGACGTGCGTGCCTGCTGCTGGTGGTTCCCAAGAGACTCATCGACCTTCGTCGGCCTTCGCCTGGGGTCCCTGGCCACCAGTGGTGGCTCGTCGTTGGTGGCTCTCTGGTGAGTCTCTTCTTCCTCGGGTTCGGCTGCTTTGTTTCGCGTTTTTGCTTCTCTCCATTTCGTTTCTATTTTGCAAATTCCAGATTTTGCGTTTTTTTTAAAAATTTATTTATTTATAATTTATTTATAATATTATTTTATTCATTAAAATAATATTAAAATCCACAAATATCTTTAAAAAAATATATTTTATTCATTTAATCCATAAATAAATTTATCAGTCTAGTTTTACCTTTTCGGTATATTTTTTGATTATTTCGGGATTATTTTTCGATACGAAAATTTTTAATTTATTTCAATAAATTCATATCTTGATCAATTTAACCCGAAATTTAATTATTTCTTCGTTATTGATCAAGATTCTCAAATCCATTATTTTTAATTAAATTTTCTTATCAAATTTATATCGACTTTCGATCTTTTGACCATTTTACCCTTGCACGTTTTCGAGAATACCATTTTAATCATTTTGCATTTTTAAATGCACTCGAAAATTTTTATTCATTCCATTTGCTCTTACGAAAAAGTCGGGTCTTACATATTTAATACTTCAGACATACATAAATTCCATAAACATAATCATCTCAACTCAATTATCATAAGGCATAAATTCCATAAACATCCATAACTTTTACTAACATATCAAACTACCACATAACATAGATACATTTAGAAAATCAACTTATTCATTATCATACTAAGTTCATATAATAAAAAATTTGAGGTTTTACAAATACTTTTAAGGTGAGGAAATTTTTTTTATGTTTTCCTACCAACTTAATGAAGGATGCTTTGAAAAATTTTCCAATAATTATCAGAATTATAATTAACTAAGGAAAATTTAAGATAGCATAAAATTAATTTGTACCATTTCAGAATAGGCGTTGTGTAAGACCCGATTATTTTTATTGTAAGAGTAAATGAAATTAATAGAAATTTTCGAGGGCATTTAAAAATGCAAAAGGATCGAAATGAAATTCTCGAACACGTGCAAGGATAAAACGGTCAAAAGATCGAAAGTCGGTATAATTTCGACAAGAAAATTTTATTGAAAATAATGGATTTGAGAATCTTGATCAATAATGAAGAAATAATTAAATTTCGGGTTAAATTGATCAAGATATGAATTTATTGGAATTAATCAGAATTTTCACCTTGAAAAATAATCCCGAAAATAATCGAAAAATATACTGAAAAGGCGAAATAAGACCGAAAAATTCATTTATTGAATAAATGAATAAAATAATATTTTTTTGATATTTTTGGATTTTAATATTATTTTAATGATTAAAGTAATATTAAAAATAAATAATAAATAATAAATAAAAAATAAAAAAAAGGAAAAAGAATCGCGAGTTTCGATTCTGGAGGGAAAACGAAGCCGAGCCTCTACCTCTACAACCGAACGGAGATCGTCGGCGACTGAGAGCCCAGAGGAGCGGCCGACGAGGAATGAAGGCAGTCGAGCCACCAGTAATCGAAGGAATGGCGAACGACGGCCGACGAAATGGGAGAAAGAGAGATGAGAAGAGACAGGGGGAAAAACCGATGATCGGTGCCGATTCAGGCTCGGCCACCTATAGCTGAATGTAGCCCATGGCTGAATCGACCGGTGGGAAGGCAGCTAGCGCTGAAAATAGCGAGAAAGAGAGAAGCCACCGACGACGAGGAGAGAAGAGGACAGACCGGCCACTTTTCAGCGACATCGGATGAAACTGACCCTAGATCCGAGCTGCGGACGACCCCGCAGAGCTTCTTGCTGCGAAAATCGATGGAGAACTAGCCGGCGAGACACTGAACCGACCGAACCGGACTGAACTGGCGGTCTGAGCCAGGTTGAATCGGACCGAACCGGTTCAGCTAAAAAAAGAAAAGAAAGAGAAAAAGGGGAAAAAGAAAAGAGAAAAATTTGGGAAAAAATCCCAGTGATGCAATCGAGCCACGGGTAAGTCGGTAAACGGTCGAATTGACCGATTTAAATTTTGAAATATTTAATTTGATTAATATCCGACTGAAAGTTTACCCGAAAAAATATTTAATTGTGTAGCTCGACAATTGACGTAGAACGAGAGCTCGAGACAGTTTCGATTGGCGTACTATCATGGAATCTCGGGTAAGTAACCCTTATTTACGATAATATTGCATTGTTATGCGTGTTAAAATTTACCGCATAAATTACGAATTTAATTTTCGCATTAAATGAATTATATTCTGGAAATTGAGATAAATTGTCATAAATAATTAAATAAGCTATCCGAAATTTAGAACGAGGCTCAATAAATACTGATGGGCCCAATGAGCCCAATAGGCCTCGATAATGTGAATAGTAAGTGGAAAAAATAAAATTAAGGCCGATTAAGGCCCATTATGATACAATCGGGCCCAATGATTTAAATTAAGCCTAGAAAATATGAAATACAATTAAATATATTATATTTGACCTGATGAATATTTATCCGCAGTTTCGAAGATTGGATTGGGAGCAAATCGGACTGCGTGACGAGTCAACAGTGGAAAGGTCAGACTGTACAGAAAATGTGGTAAGGGAATTGTGTGAGTAGCTAGAGGTAGCTACGCATACTTTAAATAGCTTTTTTATACACTGAATATGTATGTCTACATTGATATTGTACAAGGTCCTAAAAATGGTTTAAAGATTTTAAGGACTCGAAATAGGTAAAGACTATTTTATCCCTATTAAGGGAAATTCACCTAAGGATAGTGAAAGCATGACATCCATGAAATGCATGATTTAAGGAATTTTTTGAACTAAGGAATTTTATTGGTTTTAATCAAAGCAAATCGATAGATTGGACAGTAATTACTTAAATTTCACAAGATAACACTACGTAGGTGTTATTTATATTTAAATAAAATTTCTTTGGAAAATGGGCCAACTATCAAGTTTATATAGAAACAGATAGTGCTGGCACAAAGCTCGCACTATATCGGCGTTTGTGAGTGTGCATAAAATGTGCTTGAGCGATTTCTCCACCAACTTGGGTGACATCATATGCATGATATGTGCTAGAGCGGTTGCTCGCACTGATTTTTATTATTGAGAAATGCATGAGAGGTGCTAGAGCCTAGCTCGCACTCTGTTTTGACTATTTTGATGGTTTTGACTATTTTGACTGAATATGCATAAAAAGGTGCTGGAGCGTTTACTTGCACTAGTTTTTATGATTTGACATGCATGAGAGGTGCTGGAGCTTAGCTCGCATCCTGTTTTGTAATGATAATTGCATAAAAGCTGTACTGGAGCCTTGCTCGTATGTGATTTAATCGATTTAATTGCATAAAGCCGTGCTGGAGAGTAACTCGCACGAGATTTGATTTATTTATGCATAAAGCCGTGCTGGAATGTAACTCGCACGAGATTTGATTTATTTATGCATGAAACCGTGCTGGAGCGTTGCTCGCACAAAGTTTTGAATGATATTATGTTTTATATGGATCTATAACTCTTTTAAGTAGTATTGGAATGCTACTCGTACGCAGGTTTTACTGATTTTTATGAAACCGTGCTAGAGCTTCGCTCACACGAGGTTTTCAGATATCATGAATATGCATGGAGTCGTGCTAGAGCTTCGCTCGCACAAGGATTTATATGACATGCATATAGTTGTGTTGGAGCCTCCTGTAGACTGTGTGTCACAGTGAGACAATATGCTCACACGTGTATACTAAGACAGAGATGATATGGGTGGATAAGACCTATTGCAGGCACCTCTGACTGAGCTTGGGTTCACGGAGTAAGTTGTATCGTGTATGTCATGCGGAGTACGTAGTACCATGGGGATTGTTGGAGTGGAGTGGCATTAGCCACAAGGTAGCAAGCCTTGCCCTTACAATCCTGATGTTATACTGTTCTGATGGGTAGGACCGACCCACCTCCCGTTTCAGGTGTGATACCCCGTACACTAAGTACCGTGTTGCCAGGGATCACGAGGTTATGGCCATAGTCCTATGTTGTTACTGATAGCCACCTACTTGTCTCACATGATATAACTATTGGTCGATAGACCAGGGTAGACCCGAGGGAGGGGTTAGGCCCCCGATTTTATGATTTTTATGATATGTGACCTTGAAAGAAGGGTGGTTTTTATAATCGAAGTTTTATAATAAATTTTAATGAATTGTTTTATGAGATGATTGACCCGGAAGGGTTAGTTTATAGTGCAGTTTTAATGAAATGATTTAAATGCAGTAGCATGATGAATTTTCCATACTTTAATTATAAATTCATGAAAAGATTTGTCTCTCATGATTTGATTTACATGGCATGAAATAATTTTTAATCCTGATTTAATTCATGCTAAGTATGATTTAATGATGTCACATAGAATGCATTTGATGCTTGAATTATATGATTTATATATGCACGAACAGTTTTATAAACTAAGTCATGATGAAATACATGATTTTGTGCTTGAGATTTTAATGAAAAGAAATGGATTTTAAGGGCATGGCATTATGAGCATATAGATAGTGGAGCTATCTACTTACTTGCATAATTGCCTTATTGGGCATGTGGTTTGCTCACCCCCTTATTTTCCCATCTTTTCAGAGCACTCACAGTAATTAGTAAGCAGCTGAGGACTTGCATGCTTGGTATCCGCTGCTTCCCATCGAGAGACAGGTATACACATTTGTATAATTTTGTATCTAAATATGTAATGCACAGTACTGTAAACGGATATGATGTTGGGGATGTAGAGTTATAAATACCATTGTGTATGTATTTAATTAAAGTCAAAAGATAGTAAACTCTGATATGTGAATGTGATTATGGAAATGGAATGGTAAATAGGTGAGAGGTGACTAACACCGAATCATAACCCAACTATTTGTAGGATGGTCACGATGAGAGAAAGGTAAGAATTAAATAATAAATGAAAAAGTGAAAAATTTACTCTGATTTTTGATAATTTGGGTCGTGACAAGTTTAAATGGTATCAGAGCTTAAGTTAGCTTGATATGAGTTGGTGTTAATGGTTAAGGAAGTTTACATCCCCATGTACTGTGCATTTTTTAGATACAATTGTGTATATCGAGATGGAAGTGCAGCTAAGAATTTGGTTTTGAATGCAAGAATAGACTCATTAACTGATAGCCGCTGTGGTAGAGAGGCGAGTACAGGAGCTCGAGGCTATAGAGGTAGGCCCGAGAGTCGTACTGAGTCGCCACATGAGACTCAAGATGAGATTGAGGTGGAGGCTGATGTTGAGTATGCCCCACAGAGTCCGACAGAGAGATTGAACAAAGTCTGATAGAGAGATCGAACAGAGTTCGACAGAGAGATTAGACAGTATTGAGACACGCTTCGTGAGGTTGAAGCGGAGTGTGGAGAATATTTTGGGAGCTAATTTCTCAGAGTATGTATGATATTTAAGGGCGAGTCGGAGCATTGGTAGTCCCCTCGACCCATCTTAAGAGTTAGACATCCAGAATGTATATGGAAAATAATTTTAGATGTATTCCGGTGACAGAATATCCCGGACACTATTTAAAGGAAATTACAAATGAAATTATTTACTATGACCCAGAGGAACTGGTTGATTAACGAGTATGAAATTCAGTTTATATTCCTGGGCAGATATGACTCGGACATGATGAACAATGAGAGTCGAGATGTCTGAAAGTTCATGAAAGGGCTTAGATTGTCAATTAGAGTTCGATTGGTCCCATTAGATATCCCTACCTATACCGAGGTAGTGCGTCGATTACAGTGTTGTGAACAAGATCATGAGTTGCACACCTCTGAGATTGGGAAAGGTAGTAAGGGCCGAAATAAAGACAGAAAGAGAATAGAGAATGACAGAGATGTCAGAACGGGAAAAAGGTGGTTGGTAAAAGATTAGAGTTAATAAGTCACGGGGTAAGATGATTGGTAAGGCCCCAGTGTATCAAATTTCAACACTTTGAGGGGTATTGTGATTGGAGGACCCCGACCTGTTCTGTAGCAAGTGTGAACAGTGTAGGATGTGTGGTAGTTACCACAGAAATAAGATGTTGGATGAGGACGAGTGTATGCCTTGGACCAGGACACTACAGATGTTTCAATTGATGTGGTGGAAGATACCACACTGGTTGTGAATACTGAAATAATTATTTTAACTGATCCTGGTGCCACGCATTTATTCATACCGCCTTCAGATTGCTTATAAGCTAATAAAAGATGTGAAGCTTGTACCCTTAGATAAGATGATGATGGTTAGATGATTATCACTAATTGAATATGGGTATAGAGATTGTAAGTTGAAAATAGTGGTGAAAACATCACTGAAAAGTGTATTGTAAGTTTGATAAGTAATGAAAGAGTTTGTTATAAGTGATATATGAAAGGAGATAAGCTTTGAGATGTGATAGATCCTGAATACGAGATATATTGGAATAAGAGGCGTATGCAAGGTAAGGATATCTTTGATATGCAAAGTAATTTGGATTAAGCGATATGTAGTGAATATGAATTGCGACCAAGGATAAGGGGAGGACATATATCCACACCCAACCTATGTGGTCAAGTCTGAGGGTTAATAAAGGTATTTCAAAATACTTCCCCGCCTGAAGACTTGACAGCGTCTAGAAGAGCACACATAACCTATAAATTGAAGTCGACAGTCGTAATATATACATTTAAAATTTAGATACATTTACTGGTACGATAAAGAAATATAGAATTCGATTAATCATGAAGGTTTAAAAATTAAAATTTTATAAAAGACGTTAATATAAGAAAAAGGAAATGACGTGGGTTAGTATCTTGAACGGAAGCGATTTCGAAATGACATTATACGTTTATGTGTATATAGGTCAAGGATATGGGTGATTGAAATATTTAGTGAAACTCAACTACGATGAGGTATTTAAACCTTACCTGGACCGATTGGTTGTCATCTTTAGCGATGATATTTTGTTGTATACGAAGTCCAGGGAAGAGCATGAGTAGCAACAGAAAACTGTCTTACAGACGAGTTGTTGAGAGTTTCTCGAAATGGGCTGCTCAGTTGACACATCTTGTTCGAAAAAGATTGTATACGAGTGGGATGATAAGTATGAAAGTAGCTTCGGTGAGTTTTGATATATTGAAGTAATAAACTGACCATTGTAATTATTCTCACCATAACCTACAGCTCAAGAGGTTTCAGTGTGTATGGATACCTCAAAATAAGGATTGGGCTGTGTATTGATGTAAAATGGGAAGATAGTCGTTCATGGATCTAGATAGTTCAAGGACCATGAGAGAAGCTATCCGACCCATGATTTAGAGTTGGCATCCGTAATGTTTACATTAAAAGTATGGCGCCACCACTTAAATGGTAAGAAATTTCGAGCATACACTGATTATAAAAGCCCCGAGTATCTGTTTTCACAGAAAGAGTAGAATATGAGATAACTAAGAGGGTTAGAGCTTCCAAGGATTATGATTGTGAACATTGTACCTCCCAGGAAAGGCTAATGTAATGGCTGATGCCTTGAACAGAAAGAGCCTCGGGATGGTATTACATATGATGGTCAGGGAGTGTGAGCTGCTAAAGCAGTTGTGAGCCTCAGTAGTGATGTGATCCCTTCTGATGATGACGGTGATTGTGTGACAGCTAGCCTGAGGTTAGAATCGGATTTGCCAGGCTTAGCGTGATGATCGGCATGGTGTCGATAGTGTGGGTCAGATTCAGAAGGGTACAGTGACAGAGTTCATAATGAGTGATGATGATGACTTACAGAGGTTCAGAGACAGTATAAGTGCTCTCCAGGACCATAGTTGTTGAGATAGTGTTATTGTTAGAAGCTCACTTTCGGGATATACAGTGCATCTGAGAAGTAATAAATATATCAAAATTTTTGAAAAGGGTATTGGTGGTCAGATATGAAAAGAGACATTGTAGAGATTGTGGAAAAGTGTATCGTATGTCAGCAGAGTAAGGTAGAGTCAAAGAAGTTGCAGGGTTATTGTAGCCTCTACCTATATCGACACAGAAAAAAGGGAACAAGTTACCTTGAATTTCGTGATGGGTTACAGAGGACCCGGATGAATCACGAGGCTATTTAAGTGATAGTCGATAGATTGATTAAGTCTACCCACCTTCTGGCTATGGAAATCCCCAGATACTCTAAGTGCGTAGGCGGATTTATATTTACAGAAAGATTGTGAAACATTATGTAGCGTTCCAGTGAGTATGGTATCAGATAGGGATTTTCCTTCACTTCCCGCTTCTGAAAATATTTGTCAGGAAGTTATGGGAACCCGATTGAGTGTTAGCACAGCTTTTCGTCCTCAGACAGATGGTCAGTCAGAGAGGACTATACAGGTTCTAGAGGATATGATGATAGCGTGTGCCATTGATTTTATAAGCTCCTGGGATGATCAGTTGTTACTAATCGAATTCACCAATAATGACTGCTATCACTCGAGTATCGGGATAAGATTTTATATAAGGCATGGTATAGCCGTAGGGGTTATTCCTCGATTTAGATAAGAAGAAGTGGGTCACAGATAGAGAATTGTTCCCTAATTAGTAAGACAAACCTCTGAGGATGTTCAGTTAAATTGGGAAAGATTAAGAACACCTCAGAGCAGACAGAAAGACTATGCTGACAAGAGACAGAAACCATTGGAATTCACCGAGGGTGAATCAATATTGTTGGCAGTTACTTGTCTTAAGGACATAACGAGATTCAGAAAGAAGGCAAATTGAGTTTCGTTAGATTGAATCCTTTGAGAGATCGGACAAAGTGGGAGATAAGGCCTGTAGGTTGGCATTACCACCTGAATAAGCAGGCATCCACAATGTGTCCCATTTTTTGATGTTTTAGAAATACTATCCGGATCCAGCATAGGTGATCGGATATGAGCTCCAACAACTTAGCTCAATGAAAGTATAACGTATGATTGAAAAATTCGATTCGGGTATTAGACGGAAGGAGAAAGTGTTGAGGTTTAAGATGATCTCCCTAGTTAAGTTCGTTGGAAGTATTACACTTCAAAAAAAAGGTTACATGAGAATAAAAGAGTATGATGCGATAGACGTACTCGGAGTTGTTTATGGACCCATTTGACTTAGTTCTAATTTGGAGGACCAAATTTCTTAAGTGGGGAGATTGTAAGACCCGATTTTTTTTATCGTAAGAGCAAATGGAATGAATAGAAATTTTCGAGGGCATTTAAAAATGCAAAAGGATTGAAATGGAATTCCCGAACACGTGTAAGGGTAAAATAGTCAAAATACCGAAAGCCGATATAATTTTGACAAGAAAATTTTATTGAAAATAATAGATTTGAGAATCTTGATCAATAATGAAGAAATAATTAAATTTTGGGTTAAATTGATCAAGATATGAATTTACTGGAATTAATCGGAATTTTAACCTTGGAAAATAATCCCAAAAATAATCAAAAAATATACCGAAAAGGCCAAATAAGACCGAGAAATTCATTTATTAAATAAATGAATAAAATAATAATTTTTTTGACATTTTGGGATTTTAATATTATTTTAATGATTACAGTAATATTAATAATAAATAATAAATAATAAATAAAAAAGAAGGAAAAAGAATTGCGAGTTGCGATTCTGGAGGGAAAACGAAGCCGAGCCTCTGCCTCCACAACCGGACGGAGATCGTCAGCGACTGGGAGCCCAGAGGAATGGCCGACGAGGAGGGAAGGTAGTCGAGCCACCAGTAACTGAAGGAATGGTGAATGGCGGCCGACGAAATGGGAGAAAGAGAGCCGAGAAGAGGCAGGGGAAAAATCGGTGACTGGTGTCCATTCAGGCCCGGCCGCAGACAACAGAAGGTAGCCCACGCGGAGACCGATCGATCGGCGGCTGAATCGGCCGGTGGGGCAGTGGTTAGCGCCGACAACGGCGAGAAAGAGAGAAGCCACTGACGGCGAGGAGAGAAGAGGCCGGACCGGCCACTTTTCGATGACCTTAGATGAAACTGACCCCAGATCCAAGCTGCGGACGACCCCCTGGAGCTTCTGGCGGTGAAAACTGCTGGAGAATTGGCCGGCGAGACACTAAACCGGCCGAACCAAACTGAACCGGCGGTCTGAACCGGGTTGAACCAGACCAAACCGATCCAGCCAAAAAAAGAAAAGAAAAGAAAGAGAAAGAGAAAAAGGGGAAAAAGAAAAGAGGAAAAATTAGAAAAAAATCCCAGTGATGCAATCGAGCTACGGGTAAGTCGGTAAACGGTCGAATTGATCGATTTAAATTTTGAAATATTTAATTTGATTAATATCCGACTGAAAGTTTACTCAAAAAAATATTTAATTGTGTAGCTCGACAATTGAGGTAGAACGAGAGCTCGAGACAGCTTCGATTGACGTACTATCATGGAATCTCGGGTAAGTAACGCTTATTTATGATAATATTACATCGTTATGCGTGTTAGAATTTACCGCATAGATTACGGATTTAATTTTCGCATTAAATGAATTATATTCTGGAAATTGATATAAATTGTCGTAAACAATTAAATAAGCTATTCGAAAATTTAGAACGAGGCTCAATAAGTACTGATTGGCCCATGAGCCTAATAGGCCTCGATAATATGAATAGTAAGTGAGAAAAACGGGCTTAAAGTCGATTAAGGCCCATTATGGTACAGTCGGGCCTAATATGGGTAAACGAGCCCAATGATTTAAATTAAGCCCAAAAAATATGAAATACAATTAAATATATTGTATTTGACCTGATGAATATTTATCCGTAATTTCAGAGATTGGATTGGGAGCAAATCGGACTGCATGACGAGTCATCAGTGGAAAGGTCAGACTGTACGGAAAATGAGGAAAGGGAATTGTGTGAGTAGCTAGAGGTAGCTACGCTTACTTTAAATAGCTTTTGTATACACTGAATATGTATATATACATTGATATTGTACAAGGTCCTAAAAATGGTTTAAAGATTTTAAGGACTCGAAATAGGTAAAGACTATTTTACCCCTATTAAGGGAAATTCACCTAAGGATGATGAAAACATGACATGCATGAAATGCATGATTTAAGGAATTTTTTGAATTAAGGATTTTTATTGGTTTTAATCAAAGCAAATCAATAGATTGGCCAGTAATTGCTTAAATTTCACAAGATAACACTACGTAAGTGTTATTTATATTTAAATGAAATTTCTTTGGAAAGTGGGCCAACTATCAAGTTTATATAGAAATAGATAGTGCTGGCGCATAGCTCGCACTATATCTGCATTTATGAGTGTGCATAAAATGTGCTTGAGCTATTGCTCGCACCGACTTGTGTGACATCATATGCATGATATGTGCTAGAGTGGTTGCTCGCACTAATTTTTATTATTGAGAAATGCATGAGAGGTGCTGGAGCCTAGCTCGCACTCTATTTTGACTATTTTAATGGTTTTGACTGTTTTGACTGAATATGCATAAAAAGGTGCTGGAGCGATTACTCGCATTAGTTTTTATGATTTGACATGCATGAGAGGTGCTGGAGCTTAGCTCGCATCCTGTTTTGTAATGATAATTGCATAAAAGCCGTACTGAAGCCTTGCTCATACGTGATTTAATCGATTTAATTGCATAAAGCCATGCTGGAGTGTAACTCGCACGAGATTTGATTTATTTATGCATAAAGCCATGCTGGAATGTAACTTGCACGAGATTTGATTTATTTATGCATGAAACCGTGATGGAGCGTTGCTCGCATGAAGTTTTGAATGATTTATGTTTTATATGGATTTATAACTCTTTTAAGTCATACTAGAGTGCTACTCGTATGTAGGTTTTACTGATTTTTATGAAACCGTGCTAGAGCTTCACTCGCACGAGGTTTTTCAGATATCATGAATATGCATGGACCCGTGCTAGAGCTTCGCTAGCACAGGGATTTATATGACATGCATATAGCCGTGTTGGAGCCTCTTGTAGACTGTGTGTCACAGTGAGATGATATAGGTGGATAAGACCTATTGCAGGCACCCCTGACTGAGCTTGGGTTCACGGAATACGTTGTATCATGTATGTCACGCGGAGTACGCTGTACCGTGGGGATTGTTGGAGTGGAGTGGTATTAGCCACGAGGCAGCAAGCCTTGCCCTCGCAATCCTGATGTTATGCTGTTCTGGCAGGTAAAACCGACCCACCTCCCGTTTCAGGTGTGATACCCCGCACACTAGGTACCGTGTTGCCAGGGATCACGAGGTTATGGCCATAGTCCTATGTTGTTACTGATAGTCACCTACTTGTCTAACATGATATAACTAGTGGTCGATAGACCAGGGTAGACCTAAGGGAGGGGTCAGGCCCCCGATTTTATGATGTTTATGATTTTTATGATATGTGACCCTGAAAAAGGGTGGTTTTTATAACCAAAGTTTTATAATGAATTTTAATGAATTGTTTCATGAGATGATTGACTCGGAAGGGTTAGTTTATACTGCAGTTTTAATGAAATGATTTAAATGCAGTAGCATGATGAATTTTCCATGCTTTAATTATAATTTCATGAAAAGATTTGTCTCTCATGATTTGATTTACATGGCATGGACTAATTTTTGATCCTGATTTAATTCATGCTAAGTATGATTTAATGATGTCACATAGAATGCCTTTGATACATGAATTATATGATTTATATATGCACGAACAGTTTTATAAACTAAGTCATGATGAAATACGTGATTTTGTGCTTGAGATTTTAATGAAAAGAAATGGATTTTAAGGGCATGGCATTATGAGCATGTAGATAGTGGAGCTATCTACTTACTTGCATAATTGCCTTACTGAGCGTGTGGTTTGCTCACCCCCTTATTTTTCCATCTTTTCAGTGCACTCACAGTAATTAGTAAGTGGCTGAGGACTTGCATGCTTGGTATCCGCTGCTTCCCATCGAGAGATAGGTATACACATTTGTATAATTTTGTATCTAAATATGTAATGCACAGTACTGTAAACGGATATGATGTCAGGGATGTAGAGTTATAAATACCATTGTGTATGTATTTAATTAAAGTCAAAAGATAGTAAACTCTGATATGTGAATGTGATTATGGAAATGAAATAGTAAATAGGTGAGAGATGACTAACACTGAATCATAGCCCAACTGTTTGTAGGATGGTCACGATGAGAGAAAGGTAAGAATTAAATAATAAATGAAAAAACGAAAAATTTACTCTGACTTTTGGTAATTTGGGTCGTGACACGTTGTGAGGGTGTTAATCCTTCTTACCACACAATCGTACTCTTGAACACTAAATTTGAGATGGTGACCAATCACACCTAAGTAGAGTGATTAGTAGTGACTCCTTAGTTTAAGTCTAATAGGTTAGGATCGAGGTCTTAACACATTATGACAGTTTGACAACTTTATTGGAACCTTAGAGAGTTAGGCTAATACTTAGTTTTAGGTTATCTTAGAATTTTATTAAGAGATCTTAATTGAAAGAAAACACTAAATAAAACATTGTTCCTTTATACACATATATCACTTTGCCTAAGCATGCATAAGCCTTCGACTCGAGCTTTATCCCTTCTTAGTTGGGAGTGGAGTACCTAAGCTCTTGTGAGGTAATATCTCCGTAATGGCTAGAAAATTACTTCCACTTAAATAGAACTTTTTTGTTAGTAACCTGTAATGGGTGAAGATTAGGTGTGTTGCTAGCCTTGTGTGGATGATAGTGTGGAGCAATTTGGGAATCTTTAGAACATTGACTTATCCAAACCCTGCATGTAGTGAAACATAAGACATAACCTTAGGGTGGAACCATGCTAGTGTAGACTCAAACCTTAAATAGGACACAAACAAAATATAAAAGAAAAAAAAAAGAAAAAATATAAAAGTATAATATAATAAAAGCAAAAAAAATTCTTATTTATTTATTTATTTTTATCTTGTATGTTTCCTTTAGGCAATTGTCAACAAAGTTGAAGTCAACTACACCTATGGGAAGCTTAAGCTTAAGTTAAATGCTTATTTGAGAATGAAGTCTTAATAAACCCAAGGCAAATAAGGTAATTATTTTCCTAAGGATTATGTGTCAACCCTTCCTGAGAGGATTAATCTTGATCTTAACCAAAATGACATCCCCGAACTTGCTAGTTTTTAATGGCCGTAGAGTAGATCAAGACAAGAAGCATTTTAAGGAAAATATGGAGATTTGATGCTACTTCTTGCAGTAGATGTGGATGACAAGGTGATTAAGGCCTTGGTTCAATTTTTGGATCCCTTATATAGATGATTTGTATTTAATGAAGTGGACATGGTACCAACAATTGGAATACTCGATCTTGCTCCGATTAAATCTCTTAATTCTTATAAAAAAATATAGAAGGAATAAGAAGATTGGTTATCACAAGAGGTTGTCAGAAATCATGAACATTGGGATTGGGGAAGTGGAGAAAAAGGTTAGGCAAAAAGGCGAACAAGATTACTTGCCTCGAGATTTCTTATGAGACCACATTAGTGAGCATTTAGAATAGGAACAGAGCATGAGCATAATGACCTTAGCTATATATGGGATGGCTGTGTTTCCTAGGGTCGTGAGGCATATTGATATCGCAGTTATTGATTTCGTTGATAAGTTGGATTATAGGATAAACCCTAAACCAACAAACTTAGCTTGAATCATTACAAGTGAAATGGAGTAAGATGCTTAATTGGATGTTTACCTTTTTTGTACATATGGATGAAAAGCCAAATAGAGTGCATAGAATCTAAATTTCATGATCCTTATTCTAAAACTTGCATTCCTATTAAGGAATTTTGTGAGAGTAAATGGCTAGAGTCACAATTAAAAAATGCGTAGGTTTTAATTCTATGTAATCTTACAAATAGGAGGTAGTTTGGATAGCACCATGGATGCAACATATTCATATTTTATACACTTGCAAAAAATTCCCTTGGGTCCCTCTTTTATGACTGTGGGGTGTTGTTAGATATGCTATAGCTATAGTTCAAAGCCAATTAAGTTTTGAACATTTCATTCCAATAACTCATGGACTTATGTTGTTTAAGTTCTTCAACAATGAGTTAAGGGTTGAGAATAAGATAGAAAAAGCTATTCAGGCATGAAGGTTCATTGTTAAGGTGTGAGAACTGTAAATTTTATGATATTTGCTAAGTGAGAATTGTAATTTGGTGAATATAATTATGATATGTTGATGTACACGCAAGTTTTAAATTTAATGAAGTTTAAGGAGATGGAGTTTTTAAGTCTTAAATGTGTATGGACTGAAATATAGCCTATGGAGTAGATTATGGTGAGTTTTGCATTGAGTTTCCTGCAAATTGATGCAGCAGCAGTAGAATCTGTGAAGGCCAGATCGATCTCCAAGGATGAGAGATCGATCCCATGGCTCTAGAATGCAGAAAAACGTGCAAATGCAGATAGGCAGATCGATCTCATAAGGAAGAAGATCAATCTCATAATGCCTCTGTTTAGTAAGGATCGAACCTGTCACAAGGGCAGATCGATCTCCTTAACTCTCGGCCTGGAAGAGATCGATCCCTAATTCAATGCCAGATCAATCTCCACCCTCAACTAGATCGATCTTGTAGTTGTTGATGGAGCAGTTGAAATGAGTAGAGATTGATCTCCTTCAAATACCATATCGATCTCATAAGCCTTGTCTATATAAGGATCACGAGATTTTTGCCTGGAAACCGAGCCCTCTCATTTTCAAACCTAAATCTTAACCATTTTCACCCAAACCAAGCTTTCTCTCTCTAAGATTCACCCTATTCTAGATAAAATTAGACAAATGGGCAAGAGACAAAGTTGTTCCTCTTGGTAAGGAGAACAACATACTAGAAAATCAAAGGTGGGCTTGAGTAAAGGGAAGAGACAAGCATTCTACAACTTGGTCAAGAGAGGACAAGCTAGGTAAACTTACAAAATCCTTGGTTTAAGCATTATCATTGGGTATATTTGTGAATAAATGCACATATATGTTTATACATTTAGTTAGGGATGTTTAAGGCATGATGAAACCAACAAATGGGTTTAGTTAGAAAATTTAATGCGAATGTTTTGTGATGGTTATGAGTTAACAAAAGTGTTGATTAAGATGTAGAAAGAGTTTTGAAATAATGTTGAGTTAGAATGAGTAAGAGAAAGAGATGGAAAATGAGAATGATGTATATTGATGGGTTAATGATGTGTGTGGACAACTCGAGAATCTGATACGAAAAATGAGGCTAGTTCAAGAATCGAGGATAGTGTACCACTTAAGGTGCAAAAGGTAAGGGAAACAAAACCATTTGTTCTTGTGAGTTTTCGAATGAGTGAAAACGTTTTAATAGCATGAAAAATGTTTAATGAAATAAGCATGTTTATGAGGAATGAGATGAATTGATGTGTTGATAAATGTGTGAGTGTTTTACCAATTTGAGCTCGATTTTTTATGTGATTTGTATAATTGTGAACACATATGGTTTATAACCAAAATGGGTATTTGTGATAACCACCATGAGCTCTACGTGAAGGTAAAACGATTTATATACAACAATGACATGTTTTTACTGTGTGAGTGTTTTATCGGTTTGAGCTCGATTTGATGAGTTTTGTGTAAATGTGAACATAATGTGGTATAACCGAAATAGGTTTTATGATAACCACTAAGAGCTCTACGTGAAGGCAAAATGATTTTTACTAAGACTATGGCTTGTCATGAGATGCACATCAGGCTTTGCTCTTGTAGCATGTAAGGTTGGGCCGTGCTCTAGTAGCATGTAAGACTGACGCCTCCATTCTAGTAACGTAAGATGACCCCACTCCACGGTAGCAATAGGTGGCTTTGCTTTGATAGCATGTAAGATCGGGCTGTGCTGTGATAGCATGTAAGACCGATGGCTGTATGACTCTGATCAAGTCTACAGCGAACCATGGCCATGTGTGTATTATTGTCGACGAAATCCCTCGATTGGGGATGTCCGCCTAGGGGACGAATTCAATCGTTGTGATGTGTCGTGACATTGATTTCATATGAGTTTTATAAATGCCTAGTCTCGATTTCTATGATAATGATGTGATTTTACAATTGTGACTTATATCATACATTGAGATTTAATATGATGTGATTTCTGAATTTATCACATGAAGTATGCTGATGCCATTGTTTTCCAACTGTTATTTCTATAACAATTGTATGGTCATTATTTTCCATCATATTGTGATTGTGATGATGATTTCTATAACTTCCCTTATCCTCCTTACTGAGCATTTTAAGAGCTCACCCTTTTACCTCCCCCCTCCAGATTACTTGAAGTAAGCGAGATAGAGCCTGCCGGATACGTGATATAGGCTGGTGGACAAGATCTCCCCAGGCTATCACTTGTACAAGCATAAGGTATAATTCAAATCATTTTGTATCTAGACAATGATGTAATACAGACATTTGTAATTAGTATTTTGGGATGTAATTAGGTTGATATGAAAGAGATGATTTGAGACTTATGGGTTGATTCTTTTTAGGATATTATGTAATTGACTTCATTAAGTATGAGTTGTATGATCTTGGGTATAATGGCTAGTGTTAAAACATAAGTGAGCACATGACATTATACAGGAATACACCCAGAGTTGTTAGTTTTGTTTTAAGAAAAAAATTTAAATTAGCCATATTTTTTGCGCTTCCGGACTGTCACAAATTTTCTTGGTATCAGAGTAAAGGTTGTCTAGTGCTGTCTGTGTTGGTCAATCAGAAATAGATTACATTCCAAGTGTTTGTATTGTCTAGTAATGAATTGAATTTAACGAGTAACATTATGATCAATGCTTAATGAATACGCCCAGGCACGCGAGAGATAGAATATGAGGGGGAGAATAGGACGTTCAATGAGGCAGGCACAACCACCTTCGCCACCTGAACCATAGCCGGAGAGTCCTAACTCTCGAATGAATCGCCTAGAGTACGATGTGCGTCAGGGATTCGAGTAGATGGCAGTGCTATTCATGCAGTAGTTTGGAGCTAATGCCTCGGGCACTACACCTGTGTCGACTCCTCCACCACCACAGGGACCACCCGCACCCCCACCACAGACTGATCCGGTGCCTCCTGCCACACAGCCTCCGATGCAGAACCAACTTGATGATAGAGATAATGGTCGGATGAGGGACTTTTTGAAGATGAACCCATCGACTTTTAGAGGGGTGAAAGATCTCGCAGAGACTAAGGAGTGGCTGACTGAGTTGCAAGTTATTTTTGACTTTTTGGGATGCACCGATGGAAAGAAGGTCAATATGGGTGCCTACATGTTAAAGGGACAAGCCCGAGATTAGTGGAGCACTACTCAGGGTATATTGGCATCTAACCATGAGGTGATTAGCTGGGAGATGTTTCAATCGGCATAGAACCCAGTATATGCCAAGAGCTGGCCAGAGGAGGAAGCAAGCTGAATTCCTAAATTTAGCTCAGGGCAATATGTCGGTTGATGATTATGAGAGCCGATTCACCACTCTATTGAAGTATGACCTGGAAACTCTTAAGGATGAGGAGCTCCGCATAGAGCTATTTGTATATGGGCTGAGACCCATCATTAGAGACCGGTTGATAGGGCTCTGTATCACTGAGATTAAGGATGCTCTGAGTCTAGCACAAGAAGTGGAGAGGAGACTAGAGTTGGTGCAGTCCCAAACTGAGTCCCGAATTTTGACGAGGGACGAGAGTAAGCGACTCGTGACCTCCCACACTGACTTTCAGAGGGGTTCTTTTAAGAGAAGACAATTTGAGGGACCGAGAGGAAGGGTTGACAGACCCAGGGTTCCTCCCATCACAATAGAGACCCCTTGAGGTGTCAGATCAGAGGGTAGAGTCTGCAGAGATTGTGGCAGATCACATGAGGCAAGTTGTCCTAGAATTATACAAGGATGCTATAGATGCAGGGACGTAGGCCACTGAGAGAGATATTACCCGCAACCACAGAAGCCACATTTTTCAGAGCCTCATAGACAGTAGCCATAGAGGATGGTTCCCCATAGATGGGCTCCGGCTGCTGATAAAGGCAAGAAGCCGGTCATGGAGGGACGTGTGTTTACTTTGGATAAGGAGACCATAGACACTTCGTCCGAGACCATACGAGGTATACTTCTTGTCTATAATCATAAGGCTCATGTGTTATTTGATTTGGGATCCACACATTCTTTTATTGATGTACAATTTTCATGTAAACTGAGTTTGAAGCATGAATCCTTAGATTATATTCTACATGTAAATACCCTCATGCGTGAGTCCCAGAGGACCGATGTAGTGTGCAAGAGTTGTGAGATCAAGGTGGGAGATAAGGTGATGTTAGCAGATCTAGTGATGTTAAACATGTGTGATTTCGATGTGATTTTAGGGATGGATTGGCTAGCGGCCAATCGTGTGAGTCTAGACTGCTACACTAAGATTGTAACTTTCTCCCTACCTGAAAAGTTTAGTGTATGTTTTCAATGTTAAGGAATAAAGACATGTGAAGTATTATGAAATGTTAAGAGATGATTATATCACTATAAACACTAATTCAATTATTGATGTGAAGGTTACATCGCACTCATCTCTAATGTGAGTCGAGAACATCTGAGGATAGAGAACATACCGGTAGTATGTGAGTTTTCGGATGTATTCCCAGATGAATTACCTGGCTTACCACCAGAGAGAGAGCTTGAGTTCACTATCGATTTAGTGCCAGATACTCAGTCGATCTCTAAACCTTCCTATAAAATGGTGTTGGTCGAATTGGAAGAGTTAAAAAACAGTTGTAAGACCTGCTTGACCAGGGTTTTGTTAGACCTAGTATGTCGCCATGGAGAGCTCCAGTGTTGTTTGTAAAGAAGAAGGATGGTAGCTTGAGACTATGTATAGACTACAAATTGCTGAATAAGGCTACGGTGAAGAACAAGTACTCTCTGCCAGGGATAGATGATTTGTTTGATCAGCTGAGAGGGGCTTCTATCTTTTCTAAGATTGATTTAAGATCGAGCTATCACTAATTGAGAATCAGGAAAGAGGATGTTTCGAAAACGACCTTCAAAACTAGATATGGCCACTACGAGTTCTTAGTGATGCCCGTTGGTTTGACGAACGCCCCAGCTGCTTTTATGAGTTTGATGAATGAGGTCTTTAGAGACTATCTGGATCAGTTTGTGTCACGACCCTCTTCCGCGACCTTTTACCTTAACACTTACCACTTACAGTTGGGCTGTGAGTCAAATCCAATCCATATCTCACCCATTTATAGGTTAATTAATGTAATTAAACAAATTGAGATAGAAACTGGACTTTTATAACATATGCGGAAGCGTTCGTATCAGTTTCTATTAACTATACATCCCATTTTATACAACACATTACTAGACTGTGCATTAATTTACTGGATACAAAATTTCTCTTTCATATCATCACATAGTGTATACCTCTCTGTACTGCTGGATGACTAGAGAATACCGTAGCAGGGACGACTGCAGTACTCACTACTGCGTAGTATCTGTGGAGGAGGAAATAAGGGGGTTAGCATAATGCGCTCAGTAAGGAAGATGTGCAAGCAGGTAGATAACTACACTATCTACATGCTAAAATACATACTCACATTTCCTGATAAAATAATATGCATGTTCTTTAAATCAATTTCCATTAATGCGAAACCATTAATTCGTCAGATGGGTATGTGCATATTCACACAGTTTATCATACAAAACCACTGAGTTTAAAACAGCACACAATTCACACTTGAAATCACTTTTCACACAGTAAACACATAACTTCACGCAGATCATCTTTCAATACCACACAGGTTTACTCAGCATACTCGATTCACACAGATCACAAATAGAAAATACTTTATACTTTGTAAATCAGTTAAACATTGAGACATAAATCATGGGTCATCTCATCCCCAGACACATAGCAAAGGAGGATGTCTGTCACCTCACACAGTAGTGACAATATCGTATCACACAGATACAGACTTATGCAACTTTTGTAGACTTATGGCCATAGTCAGATTCTAGGTTACACTGATCAAGTGTGCGGGAACCCCATGCTTAGGGAGGCGGATCAACCATCCCTTCAGCATCACACAGATATCACACAGATCTCACACAGATAGTCACGGCACATCGTACCCCATGGCTAACGTTCACGGTACATTGTGCTCCCATGGATCCTTATCACCCATTTCTATTGTCTCGAAATCACTTGCGAGCTCCCAAGTGGAATAGACAATATCCTCGAGGCATCAAGCACTCATTTACTTTCTCAAAATACCTTTGAAAATAATGTGCGAGCAGGGCTGGTCAATCTACCTTTGCCTCTCATGCTCAGCACGACTCCACACAGTAAAGAAATAGAATGACTCCTTTCACTAAGTATGAGTGAGAGGATAAACTCCCTTTGATCACTCTGTCTACACATTTCATACAATTGGTTAAAACCGGAGCCTGTCTATTATTGTTCTTTTACAAAACATTTGAAAAATCTCTTTTCACAATAATCACAGAAGTCATGCAACATATGCTTATCGACTTATTTTCATACGTAGTTTTCTTCTAGATATATCGATATCTATCTATTATCACATACAACTCACACAGTAGATAAGAAAACATATGTATAGCTATCTCTATAGCTTACATAAGTCCCTTACCTCGAATCACACTCGAATCTTTTTCTTTGATTCCACTAGCTTGTGATCCGATCTTATCAACTCCACCTTTATCTTTCGTAGCTGAAATTATGTATCACACACAGCAGTATACTTTCATATACTTTATTTCACATGCATGATATTCAAATCAATGCATTTGGCCATTTACATCTCATTTGCACTTTTTATGCCTTAGTGGACTTTATCCTCTTACGAGTCCATTTCGAGTATATAACTCGTTTCCAAGAATCCCTTAGACTCCTCGAGTCTATCGATTCATCTTAAACCGGTATTACACTCTTAATACCTCAAGTTCATGATTTTCACTTCATTGTGGCATTTCATCAAACACCACATATAGTCAATTTAAGCTACTTTTGTTTCTAGTAAATGAACTTCATCAAATCATTTTATAAGCATCTATACATTCTTAATAACATTTAGGCATGCTTAAATCATCATCAAATCCATGCCTACTCAATAACTCTTCATTTTGGCTCATTTAGCCATTTTCTAGGTCATGGATAGTTTAGCACTTCTAAGATGTTTCAACCATTAATCTATATACCAATATACTCATACAAGTATATAGATTAACATATATGAGATTGGGATATTGAAATCTTACCAATCTTAGCTTTTCTCCACTTAGCACACTTTGGGGGAAAACTCATTTTCTCCCTTAAATGGATCACCTCAACTTCTAGCTTCCAACTATGTTGTTCTTCTCCACTCTATGAACAACTTTGATGAAATAAACTTGCCTCCAACCTCTATGGAAAGTGTTTATAGTCTAGAGGGGAATTTGGGTCACTTGGTGTCAAAATATGGAAAGATTTTGGTTTTTTCCATGAAATGCAGGTCAGCAGGTCCTGTTTTATAGAAATTACCTTGATGAGATCGATCTGCTACCCCAAGAGATCGATCTTCTCAACATTTTTCTTCTTGAAATAGACCTTCCAGACTTAATGAGATCGATCTGCTCCTCGCATGAGATCGATCTGCACAATACAGAACCTTAAGGAGATCGATATGATCTTGCATAAGATCGATCTGTTGCAAGTCAATAGCTTAAGAAGATCGATCTGGCCCCTTTAGAGATCGATTCCTTCAACACTGAATGCTTAGCAGATTGATCTGGTCCCATTGGAGATCGATTTGCCCTGTTCTATTGCTTGAACAGAAGCAGTTTTAGCTCTTCCAGATTGATCTTTTCTCTAATGAGATCGATCTGGCATTCATATTTTCCAGATTTTACTGCACCTTTCTGCAGTAACTCATACCAAACATACTTGATTTTGCTGCCATAGTCATTTTCTCATTCAACCATCTTTAAGGCTTGAAAATGACATCAATTTATCTTTTATGCACATTAAAACTTGTATGCATTCATTGTATAACCAAAGGTATGCAATATATATCAAATGGAAGTATAAAACTTTATATAACTCATGCAACTTCCTTCCATTTTACCACACTACTCATTTTGAGTTCTATTCACATTCATCACTGAGAAAAGTCCATTTCTTCACATTCATACAAAATGAAACTTGTGTGTACATCACAAACTTATATCACAAGTGTGTACATAACTTATGGACTTATATCATTTATGCTTCACATAGCATGTACATGTATATACTTATGCATTGCATAAGGTTTATATAAAAATACGGGTCTTACAATTTATGATAGTCTTCATTGATGACATCCTTGTGTATTCTCGATCTCAGAAGGAACATGCACAACACTTGAGGATTGTACTGCAGATACTCAAAGATAGACAGCTTTATGGAAAGATCAGTAAGAGTGAATTTTGGTTGGATCCAATACCTTTTCTTGGGCACATTGTATTTAACGACGGAGTGTCAGTTGATCCATCTAAGATAGAAGCTGTATTTAATTGGGAGAGACCAAGGACAGTTATCAAGATTCAAAGTTTCATAGGGTTGGCAGGGTATTACAAAAGGTTTGTTGAAGGAGTTTCCAGGATTATCTCTCTTTTGACCAAACTCACATGTAAGGAGACTCTTTTTGTATGCTCTAAGAAGTGTGAGCAGAGTTTCTAAGAATTAAAGAGGAGATTAATGACGGCACCTGTGTTGACTATCCCAAGTGGACCCGGAGGTTTAGCAGTGTACAGTGATGCCTCTCAATAAGGACTGGGATATGTACTCATAAAGCATGGAAGAGTAGTCGCTTATGGTTCGTGACAGCTAAAAGATCATGAGCAGAACTACCCCACCCATGATTTGGAATTAGCCGCAGTGGTGTTTGCATTGAAGATTTGGCGGCATTACTTATATGGGGAAAGGTTCCAAATATTTACTGACCACAAGAGTCTAAGATATATATTCGACCAAAAGGAGTTAAACATGAGACAAAGGAGATGGATGGAACTCCTTAAAGATTATGATTACGAGATACTCTATCATCTGAGGAAGACGAACGTAGTAGCTCATGCCTTGAGCAGGAAGAGTATGATATCTGCTATGATGATCAAAGAATGAGATTTGTTGGAACAGTTCGTTGGACTTAGGATCAGAGTTAAGGAAGTAGAGGTCAGATTTATGGCTAGCCTGTGTATAGAGCCCGATATTATGGATCAGATTAGAACCGGGCAACGAAATGATCACAGGCTATTAGATATGGTTAGCCAAGCTGAACAAGCATCACAGTGGGATTTCATGATCAGTCATGATGGGCTATTCAGGTTTAAGGGTCGGATTTATGTTTCGAATGATGATACCCTGAAGCAACAAATACTGAGAGAGTCTCATTGCTCACGATACACCATGCACTCGGGAAGTACCAAGATGTACCAACATTTAAGAAGGGTGTATTAATGGAGTGGACTGAAGCGAGATGTGGTAGAATATGTGGCCAGATGTTTGGTATGCCAACAAGTGAAAGCTGAGCACTAGAAGCCCAGAGGGTTGCTTAAACCCTTGCCTGTGCCTACATGGAAATGTGAGCATATCACCATGGACTTTATCATGGGATTACCGAAGACCTGACGAGGTCATGACGCAATATAGGTGATTGTGGATAGATTAACGAAGAGTGCCCACTTCCTTGCCATTAAGAGCACATATATATTGAGTGCATTAGCTGAGCTATATGTTAGAGAGATTCTAGACTACATGGGGCTCCAGTGAGTGTTACCTCTGATAGAGATTCCAGGATCACCTTCAAGTTTTGGACTCATTTTTAGGAGGCCATAGGATCTCGGTTGAATTTCAGTGTCGCCTATCATCCTCAGACTGATGGTCAGTCCGAGGGGACTATATGGACCTTGAATGACATGTTGAGGGTGTGTACGATGGACTTTAAGGGATCATGGGATGATCACATGCCCCTTGCTGAGTTTGCGTACAACAATAGCTATCATGCATGTATTGGTATGCCACCTTATGAGGCTCTGTATGGTAGGTGGTGTAGATCCTCTATAGCGTGGGAAGAAGTGGGTGACAGGAAAGTAATTGCTCCCGAACTAGTTGAACAGGCGGGTCAGAATGTGAGGATCATTTGTGATAAATTACGGGCTGCTCAGAATCGACAGAAGAGTTACACAGATGTACGTAGACTACCACTTGAGTTTCAAGTTGGAGATTCTGTGTTCCTTAAGATCTCTCCCAATAAGGGTATCATACACTTCAGGAAGAAAGGAAATTTGAGTCCTTGACATATAGGACTGTTTGAGATTTTGGAAAGAGTGGGAGACGTCGCCTATCGGTTGGCCTTACCTCCACAGTTCTCCAGGATACATAATGTCTTTCACGTATCCATGTTGAGGAAATATACTCCAGATCCCACCCATGTCATTGAGTATGAGGCATTGGATATTCAAGGGGATATGAGTTATGTAGAAGAACCCATCTGAATACTTGACAAGAAGGAAAAAATACTTCGGATAAAAAGGATTCCATTGGTTAAAGTTCTCTAGAAACACCACTCAATGGAGGAAGCAACTTGGGAAATAGAGAGCCTTATTAATGAGAAGTACCCTCAACTATTTAATGGGTCGAGTTGAATTTGGAGGACTGAATTCTCTTAAGGAGGGGAGGATGTGAGAATAGTAAATTTTACGAGATTTGCTAAGTGAGAATTGTAATTTGGTGAATGTAATTATGATATGTTGATGTACACGTAAGTTTTAAATTTAATGAAGTATAAGGAGATGGAGTTTTTAAGTCTTAAATGTGTATGGATTGAAATATGGCCTATGGAGTAGATTATGGTGAGTTTTGCATTAAGTTTCCTGCAAATTGATGCAGCAGCAGTAGAATCTGTGAAGGCCAGATCGATCTCCAAGGATGAGAGGTCGATCCCATGGCTCCAGAATGCAGGAAAACATGCAAATGCATATAGGCAGATCAATCACATAAGGAAGAAGATCGATCTCCTAATGCCTCTGTCTAGCAAGGATCGATCCTATCACAAGGGTAGATCGATCTCCTTAACTCTCAACCTAGAAGAGATCGGTCCTTAATTCAATACTAGATCGATCTCCACTTAGCTTTGCTATGAAGAGCAGATTGATCTCCACCCTCCACTAGATCGATCTTGTAGTTGTTGATGAAGCGGTTGAAATGAGTAGAGATCGATCTCCTTCAAATACCAGATCGATCTCATAAGCCTTGTCTATATAAGGATCACGGGATTTTCGCCTGAAAATTGAGCCCTCTCATTTTCAAACCTAAATCTTAACCATTTTACCCAAACCAAGCTTTCTCTCTCTAAGATTCACCCTATTCTAGATAAAATTAGACAAAGGGGAAAGAGACAAAGTTGTTCCTCTTGGTAAGGAGAACAACATACTAGAAAATCAAATGTGGGCTTGAGCAAAGGGAAGAGATAAGCATTTTACAACTTGGTCAAGGCAGGACAAGCTAGGTAAGCTCACAAAATCCTTGGTTTATACATTATCATTGGGTATATTTGTGAATAAATGCACATATATGTTTATAAATTTGGTTAGAGATGTTTAAGGTATGATGAAACCAACAAATGGGTTTAGATAGAAAATTTAATGTGGATGTTTTATGATGGTTATGAGTTAACCAAAGTGTTCATTAAGATGTAGAAAGAGTTTTGAGATAATGTTGAGTTAGAATGAGTAACAGAAAGAGATGGAAAATGAGAATGATGTATATTGATGGGTTAATGATGTGTATGGACAGCTTGAGAATTCGGTATGGGAAGCGAGGCTAGTCCGAGAACCGAGGATAGTGCACCACTCAAGGTACAAGAGGTAAGGGAAACAAAACCATTTATGCTTGTGAGTTTTCGAATGTGAGTGTTTTACCGATTTGAGCTCGATGTTTTATGTGATTTGTGTAATTGTGAACACATATGGTTTATAACTAAAATAGGTTTTTGTTATAACCACTATGAGCTCTACGTGAAGGTAAAACGATTTATATACAACAATGACATATTTTTACTGTGTGAATGTTTTACCTGTTTGAGCTCGATTTGATAAGTTTTGTGTAAATGTGAACACAATGTGTTATAACTGAAATAGGTTTTGTGATAACCACTAAGAGCTCTACGTGAAGGTAAAATGATTTTTACTGAGACTATGGCTTGTCATAAGATGCACGTCGGGCTTTGCTCTTGTAGCATGTAAGGCCGGGCCATGCTCTAGTAGCATGTAAGACCGACACCTCCGTTCTAGTAACGTGAGATAACCTCGCTCCGCGGTAGTGATGGGTGGCTTTGCTTTGATAGCATGTAAGACCAGGCTGTGCTGTGATAGCATGTAAGACCGACGGCTGTATGACTCTGATCAAGTCTACAGCGAACCATTGACTTGTGTGTATTATGGTTGACGAAATCCCTCAATTGGGGATGTCCGCCTAAGGGACAAATTCAATCATTGTGATATGTCGTGACATTGATTTCATATGAGTTTTATAAATGCCTAGTCTCGATTTATTTGATAATGATGTGATTTTAAAACTGCAACTTATATCACGCATTGAGATTCAATGTGATGTGATTTTTGAATTTATCATGTGAAGATGCTAATGCTATTGTTTTCCGACTGTTATTTCTATAACGATTGCATGTTCATTATTTTCCATCATATTGTGATTGTGATGATGATTTCTATAACTTCCCTTATCCTCCTTACTGAGCGTTTTGAGAGCTCACCCTTTTTCATCCCCCCTCCAAATTACTTGAAGTAAGCGAGATAGAACCTGTCGCATACATAATATAGGTTGGATGAAAAGATCTCCCTAGGCTATTGCTTGTACACGCATAAGGTATAATTCAATTCATTTTGTATCCAGACAATAATGTAATACAGACATTTGTAATGAGTATTTTAGGATGTAATTAGGTTGATATGAAAAAGATTATTTGAGACTTATGGGTTGATTCTTTCTGGGATATTATGTAATTGACTTCATTAAGTATGAGTTGTAAGATCTTGGGTATAATGGCTAGTGTTAAAACGTAAGTGAGCACATGACATTGTACAGGAATACACCCAGAGTTGTTAGTTTTGTTTTAAGAAAAAAATTTAAATTAGCTATATTTTTCGTGCTTCTGGGCTGTCACAGATTTTCTTGGTATCAGAGTAAAGGTTGTCTAGTACTGTTAATGTTGGTCAATTGGAAATAGATTACATCCCAAGTGTTTGTATTGTCTGGTAATGAATTGAATTTAACGAGTAACATTATGATCAATACTTAATGAATACGCCCAGGCACGCGAGAGATAGAATATGAGGGGGAGAAGAGGATGTTCAGGGAGGCAGGCACAGCCACCTCCGCCACCTGAACCACAGTCGGAGAGTCCTAACTCTCGAATGAATCGCCTAGAGCACGATGTGCGTCAGGGATTCGAGCAGATGGCAGTGCTATTCGCGCAACACTTTGGGGTTAATGCCTCGGGCACTGCACCTGTGTCGACTTCTCCACCACCACAGGGACCACCCGCACCCCCACCACAGATTGATCTGGTGCCTCCTGCCACATAACCTCCAGTGTAGAACCAACTTGATGATAGAAATAAAGGTTGGATGAAGGACTTTCTGAAGATGAACCCACCGACTTTTAGAGGGGTGAAAGATCCTACAGAGGCTGAGGAGTGGCTGACTGAGTTACGAGTTATTTTTGACTTTTTGGGATGCACCGTGGAGAGAAGGTCAGTATGGGTGCCTACATGTTAAAGGGACAAGCCCGAGATTAGTAGAGCACTACTCAGGGTATATTGCGTCTAGCCTTGAGGTGATTAGCTGGAAGATGTTTTAATCAGCATTTAGAACCTAGTATGTGCCAAGAGCTGCCGAGAGGAGGAAGCCAGCTGAAATCCTAAATTTAGCTCAGGGCAATATGTCAGTTGATGATTATGAGAGCCGATTCACCACTCTACTGCAGTATGACCTGGAGACTCTTAAAGAATAGGAGCTCCGTACAGAGCAATTTGTATATGGGCTAAGACCCATCATTAGAGATTGGTCAATAGGGTTCTGTATCACTGAGTTTAAGGATGCTTTAGACGAGCACAAGAAGTGGGGAGGGGACTAGAGTTGGTACAGTCCCAGACTGAGTCTCAAATTTTGACTAGGGACAAGAGTAAGCGACTCGTGACCTCCCACACTGACTTTCAGAGGGGTTCTTTTAAGAGGAGACAGTTTGAGGGACTGAGAGGAAGGGTTGACAGACCTAAGGTTCCTCCTATCACTATGGAGACCCCTCAAGGTGTCAGACCAGAGGGTAGAGTCTGCAGAGATTGTGGCAGATCACATGAGGGAAGTTATCCCAGAACTATACAGGGATGCTATAGATGCGGGGACATGGGCCACAGAGTGAGATATTATCCACAACCACAGAAGCCACATTCTCCAGAGCCTCCTAGATAGCAACCACATAGGATGGTTCCCCAGAGACATGCTTCGACTGCTAATAAGGGCAAGAAGCCGGTCACAGACGGATGTGTGTTTGCTTTGGATAAGGAGATCGCAGACACTTCATTCGAGACTATACGAGGTACACTTCTTTTCTATAATCATAAGGCTCATGTGTTATTTGATTCTGGATCCACGCATTCTTTTATTGTTGTACAATTTGCATGTAAACTAAGTTTGAAGTATGAATACTTAGATTATATTCTACATGTAAATACCCCCATGCGTGAGTCCCAGAGGACTGATGTAGTGTGCAAGAGTTGTGAGATCAAGGTGGGAGATAAGGTTATGTTAGTAGATCTAGTGATGTTAAACATGTGTGGTTTCAATGTGATTTTAGGGATGGATTGGCTAGCGGCCAATCGTGTGAGTCTAGACTGCTACACTAAGACTGTAACTTTCTCCCTACCTGAAAAGTTTAGTGTATGTTTTCAATGTTAAGGAATAAAAAGATGTGAAGTATTATGAAATGTTAAGAGATGATTATATCACTACAAACAGTGATTCAATTATTGAGGTGAAGGTTACATCGCACTCATCTCTGATGTGAGTCTAGAACATCTAAGGATAGAGGACATACCGGTAGTATGTGAGTTTTCGGATGTATTCCCAGATGAATTGTTTGGCTTACCATCGGAGAGAGAGCTAGAGTTCACTATCGATTTACTGCCAGATACTCAGTCGATCTCTAAACCTCCCTATAGAATGGCGTTGGTCGAATTGGAAGAGTTAAAGAACAAGTTCCAAGAACTGCTTGACCAGGATTTTATGAGACCTAGTGTGTCACCATGGGGAGCTCTGGTGTTGTTTGTAAAGAAGAAGGATGATAGCCTGAGACTATGTATAGACTACAAATTACTGAATAAGGCTACGGTGAAGAACAAGTACCCCATGCCAAGGATATATGATTTGTTTGATCAGCTGAGAGGGGCTTCTATCTTTTCTAAGATTGATTTAAGATCACTAGTTAAGAATCAAGAAAGAAGATGTTCCGAAAATGGCCTTCAGAACTAGATATGGCCACTACGAGTTCTTAGTGATGCCTTTTGGTTTGACGAACGCCCCAGCTACTTTTATGAGTTTGATGAATGAGCACTTTAGAGACTATCTGGATTAGTTTGTGATAGTCTTTATTGATGACATCCTTGTGTATTCTCGATCGCAAGAGGAACATGCACAGTATTTGAGGATTGTGCTGCAGATACTCAGAGATAGATAACTTTATAGAAAGATCAGTAAGAGTGAATTTTGGCTGGATCAAATACCTTTTCTTGTGCACATTATATCTAAAGATGGAGTGTCAATTGATCTGTCTAAGATAGAAGCTGTATTTAATTAGGAGAGACTGAGGATAATTACTGAGATTTAGAGTTTCCTAAGGTTGGCAGGGTAATACAGAAGGTTTGTTGAAGGATTGTTCAGGATTGCCACTCCTTTGACCAAACTCACACGTAAGGAGACTCTTTTTGTATGGTCTAAGAAGTGTGAGCAGAGTTTCCAAGAATTAAAGAGGAGATTAACGACGACACCTGTGTTGACTATCCCTAGTAGACCCAGAGGCTTTGCAGTGTACGGTGATGCCTCTCAACAAGGACTGGGATGTGTGCTCATGCAGCATGGAAGAGTAGTCGCTTATGGTTCGCAACAGCTGAAAGATCATGAGTGGAACTACCCCACCCATGATTTGGAATTAGCCGCAGTGGTGTTTGCATTGAAGATTTGGTGGTATTACTTATATGGGGAAAGGTTCCAAATATTTACTGACCACAAGAGTCTAAGATATATATTTGACTAAAAGGAGTTAAACATGAGACAAAGGAGATGGATGGAACTCCTTAAAGATTATGATTACGAGATACTCTATCATCCGGGGAAGACGAACATAGTAGCTGATACCTTGAGCAAGAATAGTATGATATCTGCTATGATGATCAAAAAATGAGATTTGTTGGAACAGTTCGTTGGACTTAGGATCAAAGTTGAGGAAGTAGAGGTCGGATTTATGGCTAGCCTGTGAATAGAGCCCGATATTATGGATCAGATTAGAACCGGACAGCGAAATGATCAGTGGCTATTGGATACAATTAGCCAAGCTGAATAGACATCACAGTCGGATTTTGTCACGCCCCGAAAATGCGGAAAATAGGGCAAATTTAAAACTTTTTACTCATTAACTCACAATTAAAGGTGCATTCCTGTGCAGTGTCATACATCATCATAATTATCATGCCTCAGGATCTCATCATAATATAGTGTATATTGAATCATATACATTACTCAATTCCAAGATTATTAATCCTAATACATCCCATATAATGTCATACATCAAGTGTCTGTAATTACAATAATAGTCTGGGTACATGAAAAGATAAAATATACCTCAAATACAATATATATAGGGCCTGGAGCTCGAGTCCTCCACTAGCCACTACTTCGTACATCGCAGGGAAGTCCTTATTCACTTGAAGAACTCTGGGGGGAAAAGGAAAACAGGGTGAGCTTCTAAATCGCTCAGTAAAGGGGGTAAGGAACTCATTTCATAAACCAAAATGCACATCACAAAAGGTTTATTTGTATGTGAAACTCATTTAAAAACCATAGCATGAAAATACTCAAAACGACACTCTCATGTGTCAAGTCATGTGAAAACATGAAGAAAAAGGCTCACTCTAGAGCATTAACAAAGCATGTGAAAATAACGCGTTAAACGCTTTCTCAAATAACGTGATAAAATCACAATAAAATAATGCACGTGGCACAGCCACAAAACACACGTGGCAAAGCCACTGATTTAATTTCTCACGTGGCATAGCCACAAATCACACGTGGCAAAGCCACTGAATTAATTTCTCGCGTGGCATAGCCACAGAATAGGGTTTCTCAACGTGGCACTGCCACCAATGGGGTATAACGTGGCACAGCCACCAATGGGGTTTCTCAACGTGGCACAGCCACCAATGGGGTATAACGTGGCACAGCCACCAATGGGTTTTCTCAACGTGGCACAGCCACCAAGGGGGTATAACGTGGCACAGCCACCAATGGGGTTTCTCAACGTGGCACAGCCACCAATGGGGTATAACGTGGCACAGCCACCAATGGGTTTTCTCAACGTGGCACAGCCACCAAGGGGGTATAACGTGGCACAGCCACCAATGGGGTTTCTCAACGTGGCACAGCCACCAAGTATACGTGGCATAGCCACAGAATAGGTTATTCTCACGTTACCAGAACGGAGAAGAAATTGGGCTTACATGCTACCAGAGCAATGCCCGGTGTGTACTCACAACTACACACCTAAGTCTTATCACATAAGACAGGTTTGCCTTCACGTAGAACTCGTAATGGTTTTTCTCTCATGAAACTCATTTGAAAACCGTTTTGTACTCAACACAAAACGTGATAAAACCGAGTTCTAACCGGCAAAGCACACGCACACATTTCTCAAATCTCAATGTTGCCTTAACATAGAGCCCAGTTATAAACTCATAAAACATTGGGCTCCAATCGGTTATAAAATCGTGTGCAGTTTAAATCTCAACACAAAACACTCAACATGCTTGTTTTATAAATCATAAATCACGCTATAACAGTTTACAAATCACATACACAAATGGTTTAGATTTCCCTTACCTCTTTGCACCTCGTATAGTGCAATCGTTTCCCCCGTATCACGGACTAGCCTCGCATTCCACTCTGGAACTCCCGAGCTGTCCAAACGATGTTAAAACATCAATACTCAATTATCTCATAACCCTCAATTCTCAAAATCGAGCATAATTGCTCATAACACCTCAAATCTCTTGATTCTCGTAACTCAACCCTAAACTACAACCTCATTCTCAATATCTCAATGTCCTACATTCCTCATGCCAATTATCTAGGCTAATTCTCCACATTGTCTATATTTCCATTTATAGCACAAAATTCCTAAAATTACCAAAATCGCTAAATATCATTATCACTCTATCCACATTGAAATTCATCAATCCCTAATCATTTCTCAACTATTTCAACACAATTACAACCACCAATAACATCAAAATCAGCTCAAATATCAAGATCGAGGTTTAGAAATTACCCAAAGCTTGTGAGACGCACAACTCACGCCTCGATCCGATTCGTCCTTCGATTTCCAAGTATGTTGTTCTCCCTTTGATGAGGAACAACTTTCCTTCTTACCACAACAGCTGATTCGGCCGAAAATGGGTGATTTGGAGGAGTGAGAAACTAAGTTTTCAGAAAAATGGAGGTTTTAGAGGAGAGAGAAAGTGAAATTGCAGAGAAAACACGGGTTCCTTATATAGACTGGAGGTAGGAGATCGATCTTCCTCTTGATGAGATCGATCTGTGTTTGAAATTTGGGGACGATCTGGGCAATTTTATGCATAGGAAATCGATCTGTCGAGGGGTGAGATCGATCTCTTTATGGCTTTATGAGATCGATCTGCTCCTGAGGAGATCGATCTTCTCCCCAAACAGAAGCATTTGGAGATCGATCTCTTCCTCATGAGATCGATCCCTTCTCAAACAGATTCATAAGGAGATCGATCTCTTCCATTGGAGATCGATCTGCTCCTCAAATTTCTCATTCCTTGTCATTTTTAGCTCACCAGATCGATCTCTCCTTCTCCCAGATCGATCTGCTCCTTAAATTTCTCCTTCTTTGTCGTTTATAACTCACTAGATCGATCTCTCCTTCTCCCAGATCGATCTGTCCTCATAGTTCATGCTTATTTTACACACTTAACATAAAGATCTCCAATTATAATTCCCATAATTTACATAGCTCAATAAATTACACTTCAAATTCTTATTACATCATTAAAATATGTCTGAAATTCTCAGATCTCACAGATTTCATGATCAGTGATGATGGGCTATTGAGGTTTAAGGGTCAGATTTGGGTTCCAAATGATGATACCCTGAAGCAACAAATACTAAAAGAGTCTCATTGCTCACGATACACTATACACCCAGGAAGTACCAAGATGTACCGAGATTTAAGAAGGATGTATTGGTGGAGTGGTATGAAGCGAGACGTGGTAAAATATGTGGCCAGATGCTTAGTATGCCTACAAGTGAAAGTTGAGCACCAGAAGCCCGGAGGGTTGCTTAAACCCTTGCCTGTGCCTACATGGAAATGTGAGCATATCACCATGGACTTTATAATGAGATTACTGAAGACCCGACGAGGTCATGACGCAATATGGGTGATTGTGGATAGATTAACAAAAAGTGCCCACTTCCTTACCATCAAGAGCACAGATACATTGAGTTCATTAGCCGAGCTATATGTTAGAGAGATAGCTAGACTACATGGGGCTCTAGTGAGTGTTACCTATGATAGAGATTCCCATTTCACCTCCAGGTTTTGAACTTATTTTTAGGAGGCCATGGGATCTCGATTGAAATTCAGTACCACCTATCATCCTCAGACTGATGGTCAGTCCGAGCGGACTCTACAGACCTTAGAGGACATGTTGAGGGCGTGTACGATAGACTTTAAGGGATCATGGGATGATCACCTGCCCCTTACTGAGTTTGCGTACAACAATAGCTATCATGTGAGTAGTGGTATGGCACCTTATGAGGCTCTATATGGTATGGCACCTTATGATCCCCTATAGCATGGGAAGAAGTAGATGACAGGAAAGTAATTGCTCCTGAACTAGTTGAGCAGACGGGTTACAATGTGAGGATCATTTGTGATAAATTACAACCTACTCAGAGTCGATAAAAGAGTTACGCAGATGTGACTAGACTACCACTTAAGTTTCAAGTTGGAGATTCTGTGTTCCTTAAGATATCTTCCAGTAAAGGTATCATGCGCTTCGGGAAGAAATGGAAATTGAGTCCTCGATATATAGGCCCGTTTGAGATTTTGGAGAGAGTGGGAGACGTCGCCTATCGGTTGGCCCTACCTCCACAGTTCTTCGGGATCCATAATGTCTTTCACGTATCCATGTTAAGGAAATATAATCTAGATCCCACCCATGTCATTGAGTATGAGGCATTGGATATTCAAAGGGATATGAGTTATGTGGAAGAACCCATTTGAATACTTGACAGGAAGAAAAAGGTACTTCGGACAAAAAGGATTCCATTGGTTAAAGTTCTTTGGAAATACCACTCAATGGAGGAAGCAACTTGGGAACTAGAGAGCCTTATGAAGGAGAAGTACCCTCAGCTATTTAAAGGGTTGAGTTGAATTTGGAGGACCAAATTCTCTTAAGGTGGGGAGGATGTTAGAATTGTAAATTTTATGAGATTTGCTAAGAGAGAATTGTAATTTGGTGAATGTAATTATGATATGTTGATGTACACGCAAGTTTTAAATTTAATGAAGTATAAGGAGATGGAGTTTTTAAGTCTTAAATGTGTATGGATTAAAATATGGCCTATGAAGTAGATTATGGTGAGTTTTACATTGAGTTTCTTGCAAATTGATGCAGCAGCAATAGAATCTGTAAAGGCCAGATTGATCTCCAAGGATGAGAGATCGATCACATGGATCCAGAATGCAGAAAAATGTGCAAATGCAGATAGGCAAAGCGATCTCATAAGGAAGAAGATCGATCTCCTAATGCCTCTATCTAGCAAGGATCGATCCTGTCATAAGGGCAGATCGATCTCCTTAACTCTTGGCCTAGAAGAGATCGATCTCTAATTCCAAGCCAGATCGATCTCACTTAGTTTTCTTATGAAGAGCAGATCGATCTCCACCCTCAACCAGATCGATCTTGTAGTTGTTGATGAAGCAGTTGAAATGAGAAGAGATCGATCTCCTTCAAATACCAGATCGATCTCATAAACCCTGTCTATATAAGGATCACAGGATTTTCGCCTGAAAATTGAGCCCTCTTATTTACAAACCTAAATCTTCAACATTTTCACCCCAACCAAGCTTTCTCTCTTTAAGATTCACCCTATTTTAGATAAAATTAGATAAAGGGGCAAGAGATAAAGTTGTTCCTCTTGATAAGGAGAACAACATACTAAAAAATCAAAGGTGGGTTTGAGCAAAGGAAAGAAACAAGCTTTCTACAACTTGGTCAAGAGAGGACAAGCTAGGTAAGCTCACAAAATCCTTGGTTTAAGCATTATCATTGGGTATATTTGTGAATAAATGCACATATATGCTTATACATTTGGTTAGAGATGTTTAAGGCATGATGAAACCAACAAATGGGTTTAGTTAGAAAATTTAATGTGGATGTTTTGTGATGGTTATGAGTTAACCAAAGTGTTGATTAAGATGTAAAAAGAGTTTTGAGATAATGTTGAGTTAGAATGAGTAAGAGAAAGAGATGGAAAATGAGAATGATGTATATTGATGGGTTATTGATGTGTGTGGACAGCTCAAGAATCCGATACGGGAAATGAAGCTAGTCCGAGAACCGAGGATATTGTACCACTCAAGGTGCAAGAGTGTGAGAATTGTGAATTTTGTATACCCTAGATATGAGAATTGTAACTTGGTGTATGTAATTATGATATGTTAATGTACACACAAGTTTTAAATATGATAAAGTATAAGAAGATGAGGTTTTTAAGTCTTGATTGTGTATGGATTGAAATATGGACTATGGGTAGATTTTGGGAAGTTTTACATGGAGTTTTCTGTAAATTGATGCAGCAGCAGTACAATCTGTGAAGGCCAGATCAATCACCAAGGATGAGAGATCGATCTCATGGCTCCAGAATGCAGAAAATGTGTAAGAACAGATAGGCAGATCGATCTTATAGGCAAGAAGATCGATCTCAAAATGTTTCTGTAAATAGAAGATCGATCTCCTCAAGGAGTAGATCGATATCATGAAGCATTCTGTAAACAGAAGATCGATCTCCTCAAGGAGCAGATCGATCTCATGAAGCAATTAAGAGATCGATCTCACCTCCCGACAGATCGATCTCCTAGGCATAAAATTACCCCAAAATGATCCCAAATTCAAATTGAGATCGATCTCATCAAGGACCAGATCGATCTCCTACCTTCGACCTATATAAGGACCCCTTTATTTTTTTGAAAATCGATCTCTCTCTCTCTCTGCAAATCGTCATTTTTGAAAACCTAGTGTTCTCTCTCCACCAAAACCTCCATTTCCATCCGAATCTCAAGCAGAATCAAGAAAGAAAGTTGTTCCTCACCCAAAGGAGAACAACATACTTGAAAATCGAAGGACGAATCGAATTGATGTATGAATAGAGCTCTCCAGAAGTTTTGGGTAAAATTTCTAATCTTTAATCTTTGATATTGAGGTGATTTTGGGGATTTTGACTATGGGTGTTGTGATAAAATAGTTAGGAAATGATTAGAGTTGATGAAATTGTGATTTTGTTGGAGTGATGATGATATTATACAATTTGTGGTAATTTTGGGCTTTTAGCTATAAATTGAAATCGAGGCAATGAGGTGATTTTGGCATGGATATTATGCATGAAAAATGTAGGATTTGAAATGTAGTGGATAAGAATGTGGATTAAGATAGGAATATAAGAAAAATAAGGTTTGTAGTATTTAACGAGAATAGGAGCAAATATGTGCTCGATGATGTGATTGAGATGAATTATTGATGTTTTAGCATCGCTTGGACAGCCCGGGAGTTCCAGAGAGGAATTTGGGGCTAGTCCATCGTTTGGGGAAACGATTGCACTATACGAGGTGCAATGAGGTAAGGGAAAACTTAAGCTCATTTGTGTATGTGATTTTGTGATGATATTGTAGCATGAAATGTTATTTGAGAAAACAAGCATGTTTTTATAAGTTGAGAATGAGTTATTGCACATGGTTTTATAGCGGTTGGGGCCCAATTTTCATGAGTTGTAAACTAAATGTGAAATTATTTTACAAGCGTTTTGAATTTAAAAAGCGAATAGTGATTTGGGCTCTACATTAAGGCGTACTGAGATTTGAGAAATGTGTGCGTGGTTTTACCGGTTTGAGCTCGGTTTTGACATGTTTTGTGTTGAGTACAAAACGATTTTGAGATGAGTTTTATGAGAAAAACCATTATGAACGCTACGTGAAGGCAAAACGGTTTTATTTGATAATGGCTATTACTGAGACTTAGGCATGTCATGTTGAATACACATCGGGCTTTGCTCTTGTAGCATGTAAGACCGGGACGTGCTCTAGCAGCACATAAGACCGACTCCTCTATTCTGGTAATGTGAGATGATGCCGCTCCAGGGCAACAATAGGTAGCATTGCACTGATAGCATGTAAGACCGGGCCGTGCTTTGATACGAAGTAAGACCGACAGCTGTATGACTCTGATCAAGTCTACAGCGAACCATGGTCATAGGTGTATTATTATGGACGAAATCCCTCGATTGGGGATATCTGCCTAGGGGATGAGTTCAATCATTTTGATGTGCCATGACGAGTTTTTATATGAATTTTATTTGCCTAGTCTCGTTTTGCACATGAGATTGTGTTTGGTGGTTGCGCCACATGCATTACTATTACGGTGATTTTCATCATGTTTTATGAGAAAGCCATTATCATATCCTGTTTTATACATGCTTGTAATCAGGGTTTGAGCCATTTATTATCATGATTCTACATGAGCTTTGAGAAATGAGTTGAGATGATGTTATAATTATTCATGCTACACTTTTCTACTGAGTTTATTGGGTCTCCACCCACAAAATAAAATGATTGTGCTGTGCAAATCATTATTTTATAAATGAGTTCCTTAACCCCTTACTGAGCGATTTATAAGCTTACCCTGCTTTATCTCCCCCCAGATTTCTTCAAGTGAAGAGAGTTTTCGTGCGACGTACGGAGTAGTGGCTAGTGGAGGACTTGAGCTCCAGGCTATATATTGTACTTTGAGGTATAATTTATCATTTCATGTACCCAGACTAATATTGTATTTACAGACACTTGATGAACAGTGATGTATGGGATGTTTTAGGATTAATTAATTCGAAATTGAAGAATGAATATGATGTAATACATAGATGTTGGATGATGAGATCCTGAGGTGTAAATTTTAATTTATATATGATAATGCATGACACTGCACAGGAATGCACCTAGAATGGTGAAATCATGTAAATAAATTTTAAATTTGTCTTCTTTTCTGCACGTCCGGGGCATTACAGAGTTTTCTTGGTATCAAAGCTTAGGGTGTTTAGTATTGTCAGTGTCGGTTAAGTGAAATAGAATACATCCCAAGTGTCTGTATAAGTCTGGTCATGAACTAAAATTGAGGATTGAGATTTCAATCAAATTTGATGTGTACGCGTAGGAAACATATTGAGATTGAGAATGAGTGGACGACGAGGTCGTTCGAGGAGGCAGGCAGAGCCACCTTCGCCACCTGCCCCACAACCAGAGAGTCCTAACTCTCGATTTAACCGGATTGAGCATGATGTGCAGCAAGGTTTTGAGCAAATGGCAGCGCTATTCGCGCAACATTTTGGAGTTAATGCCTTGGGTACTACTCCTACACCACCACAAGGCCTCCCGTGCCCCCGGTAGAGATAGACCCAGTGCCTCCCGTCACTCAGCCTGATGACAGAAGTGTGGTCTGACTAAAGGACTTTTTGCAAATGAATCCAACCGCATTCAAAGCTAAAAAGGATTTCGCAGAGGCTAAGGAGTGGCTGGCTGAGTTGAGAGTCATATTTGACTATTTGGGATGCACTGATGCTGAGAGGGTTAGTATGGGCGCTTATATGTTGAAAGGGAGAGCTCGAGATTGGTGGGGTACTACCCAGGGTATTCTGATGTCCAGTCAGGATGTGATTGCTTGGGAAGAGTTTCAAACGACATTTAGAGCCCAATATATGCCACGACCTGCTCAGAGAAGGAAGCAGGCAGAGTTTTTGAATCTGGTACAGGGCGATATGTCTGTGGATGATTATGAGAGCCAATTTTCCGCTCTATTGAGGTATAATCCAGAGACCTTAAAAAATGAAGAGCTTCGCACAGAGAGATTTGTGTATGGATTGAAGCCCATCATCAGAGATCGATTGATAGGGCTGTGTATTATTGAGTTTAGAGATGCTCTGAGACGAGAACAAGAGATTGAGAGGGGAATCAAAATTGTACAATCCCAGAATGAGTTCAGTGCAGTGACTCGAGATAAGGGCAAGAGGCTAGCGATTTCCCAAGCAGATGTTCGGAGAGGTTCCTTTAGAAGAGGAAGGATTGAGGTACAAAATGGCAGATTGGAGAGACCCAAAGCTTATCCAATCATCAAGGAGACCCCTCAAGATGTCAGGCCTGAGATAAGAGTTTGCAAAAATTATGGCCTATCGCATGAGGGAAGTTGTACTGCGTTGATCCATGGATGCTTTAGATGTGGAGACATGGGTCACAGAGTAAAAGACTGCCCTCAAACTCAGAGACCACATGCTTTGGAGCCTACTAGACAGCAGCCTCAAAGAGTGGATCCCCCGAGACGGGCCACTGCTGCAGAGAAAGGAAAGAAGCCAGTTACAGTGGGACGTGTGTTTGCTCTGGACATGGAAACAACAGACACATCAACAGAAACCATAAGAGGTACACTCTCTGTCTGTAATCATAAGGCTTATGTGTTGATTGATTCAGGGTCCACACATTCGTTTATTTCTGAGCATTTTGCATGTAGATTAAATTTGAAGTTTGAACCTCTAAAGTATGTACTACATGCAAATACCCCGATGCGTGAGTCCCAGAGAACTGATTTAATCTGTAGAGCATGTGAAATAAAGGTGGGAGATAGAGTGATGTTAGCAGATTTAATGATGTTAAATATACATGGATTTGATGTAATTTTAGGAATGGATTGGCTAGCAACCAATCGAGTGAGTTTAGACTGCTACACTAAGATTGTAACTTTCTTCCTACCCGAACCTTATAGTGTACGTTTGAAATATTGAGGAAATAAATGTGTGGAATTTTTATAAGCAAATTGAAATTTTGATGTTGCTTTTGAGAGTACTAAATATGATTGTTCATGTGAAGGTTATGAAACACTCATCTCAGATGATAAGCGGGAACATTCGAGGATTAGGGATATACCTGTGGTGTGTGAATTTTTAGATGTCTTCCCAGATGAGTTGCCTGGTTTACCACCAGAGAGAGAGCTGGATTTTACCATTGATTTGGTACCAGATACTCAGCCTATCTCTAGACCTCCATATAGGATAGCATTAGTGGAGCTTGTGGAATTGAAGAAACGACTACAGGAGTTATTGGATCAAGGATTTATTAGACCCAGTGTCTCACTATAGGGAGCACCAGTGTTATTCGTGAGGAAGAAAGATGTTAATCTTAGATTATGCATAGACTACCGACTGTTGAATAAAGCCACGGTGAAGAATAAATACCCATTGCCCAGGATTGATGACCTACTTGATCAGCTAAGAGGGGCTTCAGTCTTCTCTAAGATTGATTTGAGATCGAGCTATCACCAATTGAGGATTAAGGAAGAAGATATCCAAAGACGGCCTTCAGGACAAGGTATGGCCATTATGAATTTCTAGTGATGCTCTTTGGATTAACGAACGCCCATGCAGCCTTTATGAGATTAATGAATGAGGTGTTCAGAGATTATCTAGATAAGTTTGTGATAGTCTTTATTGATGATATCTTGGTGTACTCTCGGTCTTATGAGGAGCACGCACAACACTTATGGTTAGTACTTCAGATACTCCGAGATAAGCAATTATATGGAAAGCTTGGTAAGTGTGAGTTTTGGCTGGATCGAATAGCTTTCCTTAGTCATATAGTTTCAGCGAAAGGAGTATTAGTTGATCCAATTAAAGTAGAGGCTGTGCTTAATTGGAAAAGACCGAGGATAGTTACAGAGGCACGAAGCTTTCTTGGTTTGGCAGGGTATTACAGAAGATTTGTGGAGGGATTTTCCAGGATTGCAGCTCCTTTGACCAAGCTCACGCACAAGGAGACTCCATTCATATGGACTGATCAATGTGAGCTCAATTTTCAGGAATTAAAAAGGAGATTAACAGCGGCACCTGTGTTGACTATACCTGATGGATCAAGAGGCTTTTCAATGTATAGTGATGCTTCCCATCAAGGATTGGGGTGTGTGCTCATGCAGCATGGAAGAGTGGTCGCCTTGGATCGCAACAGTTGAAAGATCATGAGTGGAATTACCCTACGCATGACTTGGACCTAGCTGCTGTGGTGTTTGCCTTGAAGATCTGGTGGTACTACTTATATGGGGAAATATTCCAAATCTTCACTGACCACAAGAGTTTGAGGTATCTGTTTGATCAAAAAGAGTTAAACATGAGACAAATGAGATGGATGGAACTCCTTAAATATTATGACTGCGAGATTCTGTACCATCCGAGAAAGGTGAACGTAGTTGCTGATGCCTTGAGCAGGAAGAGTATGGTATCTACTATGATGGTCAGGGAATGGGATTTATTGGAGTAATTCCCCGAACACCGGATCAGAGTTAAAGAGAAAGAGACTAGATTTCTGGCTAGCCTGCGAATAGAGCCCAGGATCATGGATCGAAATAGAATTGGGCAGCGTGATGATCAGAGGTTAACCGATATGGTTAGCCAAGCCGAGCAAACTTCGTAGTCGGATCTCATAGTCAGTGAGGATGGATTGTTGAGATTCAGATGACGAATTTGTGCACCGAAAGATGATACCCTGAAGAGACAGATATTGAGAGAATCCCACTATTCCTGATACACCATACACCCAGGGAGTACTAAAATGTACCGAGATTTGAGAAAGGTATATTGGTGGAGTGGTATGAAGCGAGACATGGTAGATTTTGTGGCCAGATGTTTAGTGTGTCAGTAAGTGAAAGCTGAGCATCGGAAGCCCGGACAATTATTGCAGCTTTACCTGTGCCTATATAGAAATAGGAGCACGTCACCAAGAACTTTATTATGGGTTTAACGAGGACCCGAAGGGGTCGTGATGCGATATGGGTCATAATGGATAGACTGACGAAATGTGCCCACTTCCTTGCCATCAAGAGCACTGATACTGTGGATGCCTTAGCTGAGTTATATGTCAGCGAGATAGCTAGATTACATGGGGCTCCAGTGAGTATTACTTCTGGCAGAGATTCCCGATTTACTTTCAGATTTTTGACCCAGTTTCTGGAGTCCATGGGATCTCGATTGAGCTTTAGTACCGCCTATCATCCTCAGATAGATGGTCAGTCAGAGAGGACTATTCAGACCTTGGAGGATATGTTAAGGGCATGTACGATGGATTTTAAGGGATCATGGGATGATCACCTGCCCCTAGCAGAGTTTACATACAATAATAACTATCATGCGAGTATTAGACTGGGCACCTTTTGAGGCTCTATATTGTAGGAGGTGTAGATCCCTTGTAGCGTGGGAAGAAGTAGGTGACAGAAAGATAAATGCTCCAGAACTTGTTGAACAGGCTATACATAGTGTGAAACTCATATGTGAGAGATTATCGGCTCACAGAGTAGACAGAAAAGCTACACGGATGTGCGTAGATGGCCACTCAAGTTTAATGTTGGTGATGCAGTATTTCTGAAGATATCACTGAGTAAGGGTATCATGAGATTTGGAAAGAAAGGAAAATTGAGTCCTCGATACATTAGACCATTTAAGATTCTTGAGAGAATAGAAGAGGTAGCCTACAAGTTGGCATTACCCCTATAGATGTCCGAAATACACAACGTCTTTCATGTATATATGTTGAGGAAGTACCACCCAGACCCTTCTCATGTCATAGAGTATGAAGAGATGGACATACAAGAGGACACGAGCTACACTGAAGAACCCGTCCGGATTCTCGATAGAAAAGAGAAGGTACTTAGAACCAAAAGCATCCCATTAGTGAAAGTTTTGTGGAAACATCACTCAATGGAAGAAGCAACATCAGAATTGGAAAGCCTCGTGAAAGAGAAGTACCCCCATTTGTTTGACGAGTCGAGTTGAATTTGGAAGACCAAATTCTTTAAAGGTGGGGAGGATGTGAGAACTGTGAATTTTGTATACCTCAGTTACGAGAATTATAACTTGGTGTATGTAATTATGATATGTTAATGTACACACAAGTTTTAAATATGATAAAGTATAAGAAGATGAGGTTTTTAAGTCTTGATTGTGTATGGATTGAAATATGGACTATGGGGTAGATTTTTGGAAGTTTTACATGGAGTTTTCTACAAATTGATGCAGCAGCAGTATAATCTGTGAAGGCTAGATCGATCTATAAGGATGAGAGATCGATCTCAAGGCTCCAGAATGCAGAAAATGTGTAAGAACTGATAGGCAAGAAGATCGATCTCAAAATGTTTCTGTAAACAGAAGATCGATCTCCTCAAGGAGCAGATCGATCTCATGAAGCATGTTGTAAATAGAAGATCGATCTCCTCAATGAGCAGATCGATCTCATAAAGCAATTAAGAGATCGATCTCACCTCCCGACAGATCGATCTCCTAGGCATAAAATTGCCCCAAACGTTCTCAAATTCAAAGAGAGATCGATCTCATCAAGGACCAGATCGATCTCCTACCTTCGGCCTATATAAGGACCCCTTTGTTTTTATGGAAATCGATCTCTCTCTCTCTCTGCAAATTGTCATTTTCGAAAACCTAGTTTTCTCTCTCCTCCAAAACCTCCATTTCTATCTGAATCTCAGGCAGAGGCAAGATTGAAAGTTGTTCCTTACCCAAAGGAGAACAACATACTTAGAAATCGAAGGACAAATCGAATCGAGGTGTGAATAGAGCTCTCCAGAAGTTTTGGGTAAAATTTCTAAGCTTTAATCTTTGATATTAAGGTGATTTTGGTGATTTTTTACTATGGGTGTTATGATAAAATAGCTAGGAAATTATTAGAGTTGATGAAATTGTGATTTTGTTGGAGTGATGAGGATATTATACAATTTGTGGTAATTTTGGGATTTTGGCTATAAATTGAAATCGAGGCAATGAGGTGATTTTGGCATGGATATTATGCATGAAAATGTAGGATTTGAAATGTAGTGGATAAGAATGTGGATTAAGATAGGAATACGAGAAAAACAAGGTTTATAGTATTTAACGAGAATAAGAGCAAATATGTGCTCGATGATGTGATTGAGATGAATTATTGATGTTTTAGCATAGTTTGGCTAGCCCAGGAGTTCCAGAGAGGAATGTGAGGCTAGTCCGTCGTTTGGGGGAACGATTGCACTATACGAGGTGCAACGAGGTAAGGGAAAACTTAAACTCATTTATGTATGTGATTTTGTGATGATATTGTAGCATGAAATGTGATTTGAGAAAACAATCATGTTTCTATGAGTTGAGAATGAGTTATTGCACACGGTTTTATAGCCGGTTGGGGCCTAATTTTCATGAGTTGTAAACTAAATGTGAAATTGTTTTGCAACCGTTTTGAGTTTAAAAAGCGAAGAGTGATTTGGGCTCTAGGTTAAGGCGTACTGAGATTTGAGAAATGTGTGCGTGATTTTGCCGGTTTGAGTTCGATTTTGACATGTTTTGTGTTGAGTACAAAACGGTTTTGAGATGAGTTTTATGAGAAAAACCATTATGAGCGCTACGTGAAGGCAAAACGGTTTTGTTTGATAATGGCTATTACTGAGATTTAGGCATGTCATGTTGAATACACATCGGGCTTTTCTCTTGTAGCATGTAAGATCGGGTCGTGCTCTAGCAGCACGTAAGACCGACTCCTCCATTCTGGTAACGTGAGATGACCTCGCTCTGTGGCAGCAATGGGTGGCATTGCTCTAATAGCAAGTAAGACCAGGTCGTGCTTTGATAGCATGTAAAATTGATGGTTGTACGACTCTGATCAAGTCTACAGCGAACCATAGCCATAGGTGTATTATTGTCGACGAAATCCCTCGATTGGGGATGTCCGCCTAGGGGACGAGTTCAACTGTTTTGATGTGCCATGACGAGTTTTTATATGAGTTTTATTTGCCTAGTCTCATTTTACACATGAGATTGTGTTTGGTGGCTGCGCCATGTGCATTACTATTACGGTGATTTTCATCATGTTTTATGAGAAAGCCATTAGCGCATCCTGTTTTATACATGCTTGTAATCATGGTTTGAGCCATTTATTATTATGTTTCTACATGAGCTTTGAGAAATAAGTTGAGATGATGTTTTAATTATTCATGCTACACGTTTTGTGAGATCTGAGAATTTCAGACATATTTTAATGATGTAATAAGAATTCGAAGTGTGAATTATTGAGCTAAGTGAATTGTGGGAATTATAATTGGAGATTTATATGTTAAGTGTGTAAAATAAGCATGAACCATGAGGACAGATCGATCTGGGAGAAGGAGAGATCGATCTGGTGAGTTAAAAATGACGAGGAATGAGGAATTTGAGGAGCAGATCGATCTCCAATGGAAGAGATCGATCTCCAAATGATTCTGTTTGAGAAAGGATCGATCTCATGAGGAAGAGATCGATCTCCAAATGATTCTGTTTGGGAGCAGATCGATCTCCTTAGGAGCAGATCGATCTCATAAAGCCATAAAGAGATCGATCTCACCCCTCGACAGATCGATCTCCTAGGCATAAAATTGCCCAGATAGTCCCCAAATTTCAAACGCAGATCGATCTCATCAAGAGGCAGATCGATCTCCTACCTCCATCCTATATAAGGAACCCGTGTTTTCTCCTGCAATTTCACTTTCTCTCCCTTCCAACCCCCATTTTTTTGAAAACCTAACTTTCTCACTCATCCAAATCCCCCATTTTCGGTCGAATCAGCTGTTGTGGCAAGAAGGAAAGTTGTTCCTCATCAAAGGGAGAACAATATACTTGGAAATCGAAGGACGAATCGGATCGAGGCGTGAGTTGTGCGTCTCACAAGCTTTGGGTAATTTCTAAACCTCGATCTTGATATTTGAGCTGATTTTGATGCTATTGGTGGTTGTCATTGCGTTGAAATAGTTGAGAAAGGATTAGGGATTGATGAAATTGCAATGTAGTTGCAGTAATGTAGATATTTGGTAATTTTGGTAATTTTGAGAATTTGTGCTATAAATGGAAATATAGACAATGTGGAGAATTAGCCTAGATAATTGGCATGAGGAATGTAGGACATTGAGATATTGTGAATGAGGTTGTAGTTTAGGGTTGAGTTACGAGAAATCAAGAGATTTGAGGTGTTATGAGCAATTATGCTCGATTTTGAGAATTGAGGGTTATGAGATAATTGAGTATTGATGTTTTAACATCGTTTGGACAGCTCGGGAGTTCCAGAGTGGAATGCGAGGCTAGTCCGTGATACAGGGGAAACGATTGCACTATACGAGGTGCAAAGAGGTAAGGGAAATCTAAACCATTTGTGTATGTGATTTGTGAACTGTTATAGCATGATTTGTGATTTGTAAAACAAGCATGTTGAGTGTTTTGTGTTGAGATTAAATTGCACACGATTTTATAGCCGGTTGGAGCCCAATGTTTTTATGAGTTTATAACTGGGCTCTACGTTAAGGCAATATTGAGATTTGAGAAATGTGTGCGTGTGCTTTGCCGGTTGGAACTCGGTTTTATTACGTTTTGTGTTGAGTACAAAACGATTTTCAAATGAGTTTTATGAGAGAAAAACCATTATGAGTTCTACGTGAAGGCAAACTAGTCTTATGTGATAATACTTAGGTGTGTAGTTGTGAGTACACACCGGGCATTGCTCTGGTAGCATGTAAGCCCGATTTCTTCTCCGTTCTGGTAACGTGAGAACAACCCATTGGTGGCTGTGCCACGTTGAGAAACCCAATTGGTGGCTGTGCCAAGTTGAGAAACCCCATTGGTGGCTGTGCCACGTTATACCCCATTGGTGGCTGTGCCACGTTATACCCCATTGGTGGCTGTGCCACGTTATACCCCATTAGTGGCTGTGCCACGTTGAGAAACCCCATTGGTGGCCGTGCCACGTTATACCCCATTGGTGGCTGTGCCACGTTATACCCCATTGGTGGCTGTGCCACGTTGAGAAACCCTATTCTGTGGCTATGCCACGCGAGAAATTAAATCTGTGGCTATGCCACGCGAGAAATTAAATCAGTGGCTTTGCCACGTGTGTTTTGTGGCTATGCCACGCGAGAAATTAAATCAGTGGCTTTGCCACGTGTGTTTTGTGGCTATGCCACGTGAGAATTTAAATCAGTGGCTTTGCCACGTGTGTTTAGTGGTTGTGCCACGTGCATTATTTTTACTGTGATTTTATCACGTATTTGAGAAAGCGTTTTAACGCGTTATTTTCACATGCTTTGTTATTGCTCTAGAGTGAGCCTTTTACTTCATGTTTTCACATGACTTGACACATGAGAGTGTCATTTTGAGTATTTTCATGCTATGGTTTTCAAATGAGTTTCACATACAAATAAACCTTTTGTGATGTGTATTTTGGTTTATGAAATGAGTTCCTTACCCCCTTTACTGAGCGATTTAGAAGCTCACCCTGTTTCCTTTCCCCCCAGAGTTCTTCAAGTGAATAAGGACTTCCCTGCGACGTACGGAGTAGTGGCTAGTGGAGGATTTGAGCTCCAGGCCATATATATTGTATCTTGAGGTATATTTTATCTTTTCATGTACCCAGACTATTATTGTAATTGCAGACACTTGATGTATAACATTATATGGGATGTATTAGGATTAATTAACTTGAGATGGATTAATGTATCTGATATGATATATAAATTCTAGTGATGAGATCCTGAGGTATAATAATTATGATGATGTATGACACTGCACAGGAATGCACCTTTTATTGTGAATTAACGAGTAAAAAGTTTTAAATTAGCCATATTTTCCGCATTTTCGGGGCGTGACAGAGTTTTCTTGGTATCAGAGCTTAGGGTGTCTAGTACTGTCAGTGTCGGTTAAGTGAAATAGAATACATCCCAAGTGTCTGTAATAGTCTGGTCATGAACTGAAATTGAAGATTGAGATTTCAATCAATTTTGATATGTACGCGCAGGAGACGAGTTGAGATAGAGAATGAGTAAACGACGAGGTCGTTCGAGGAGGCAGGCAGAGTCCCCTCTGCCACCTGTCCCACAACCAGAGAGTCCTAACTCTCGATTTAATCGGATTGAGACCGATGTGAGGCAAGGTTTTGAGCAGATGGCAGCGTTATTCGCCCAACATTTTGGAGTTAATGCCTCGGATACTACCCCTACACCACCACAAGGACCTCCCATACCCCCGGTGCCTCCCGTCACTCAGCCTGAGGATAGAAGCATGGTCCGACTAAGGGATTTTCTGAAGATGAATCCACCCACATTTAAGGGAAAGAAGGATCCTACGGAGGCTGAGGAGTGGTTGACGGAATTAAGAATTATATTTGATATCCTGGTATGAGTGCCTATATGCTGAAGGGGAGAGCTCGAGATTGGTGGGGTACTACCCAGGGTATTTTGATGTCCCACCATGGTGTGATTGGTTGGGAAGAGTTTCAGACAGCTTTCAGGACCCAATATGTACCACGGGCCGCTCAGAGAAAGAAACAGGCCGAGTTTTTGAGTTTGGTACAGGGTGACATGTCTGTGGATGACTATGAGAGCCAATTCACAGCGCTATTGAGATATGACCCAGAGACCTTCAAGAGTGAAGAGCTCCGCACAGAAAAGTTTGTGTATGGGTTGAAGCCCGTCATCAGAGATAGATTGATAGGGCTGTGTATTACTGAGTTTGGAGATGCTCTGAGACGAGCACAAGAGATTGAAAGAGGGATTGAGATGGTACAATCCCAGAATGAGCTCAGAGCGGTGAATAGAGATAAGGGCAAGAGGCCAGCACTTTTCCAGACAGAGGCTCGGAGAGGTTCCTTCAGGAGAGGAAGGATTGAGGTACAGAAGGACAGATTGGAGAGACCCAGAGCCTATCCTATTATCAAGGAGACCCCTCGATATGTCAGGCCGGAGATAAGGGTTTGTAGGGACTGTGGCCGATCGCATGAGGGAAGTTGTACTGGGTCGATCCATGGATCTTTTAGATGTGGTGACATGGGTCATAGAGTGAAGGACTGTCCCCAACCTCAGATACCACATGCTCCGAAGCCCACTAGACAACAACCTCAGAGAGTGGATCCCCGGAGACGGGCCACTGCGGTAGAGAAAGGGAAGAAACCTGTGGCACAGGGACGTGTGTTTGCCCTGGATAAGGAGACCGTAGACACTTCGGCAGAAACTATAAGAGGTACACTCTCTGTCTGTAATTATGAAGCTCATGCGTTGATTGACTCAGGATCCACGCATTCCTTTATTTCTGAGCATTTTGCATGTAGATTAAACTTGAAGTTTGAACCTCTAGAATATATACTACATGTAAATACCCCTATGCGTGAATCCCAGAGAACTGAGTTAATCTGTAGAGGATGTGAGATAAAGGTGGGAGATAGAGTGATGTTAGCAGATCTAATCATGTTGAATATACATGGGTTTGATGTAATTCTGGGAATGGATTGGTTGGCGACCAATCGAGTGAGTTTAGACTGCTACACTAAGATTGTAACTTTCTCCCTACCTAAACCTTACAGTGTACGATTGAGATATTGAGGGAATGATTATGTGGATTTCTAGTAAGTAATTTGAGAATTTTGATATTATTTTGGAGAATATTAAATATGATTATTCATGTGAAGGTTATGAGACACTCATCTCAGACGATGAGCGGGAACATCCGAGGATTGAGGATATACCTGTGGTTTGCGAATTTCTGGATGTTTTCCCAGATGAATTGCCAAGTTTACCACCAGAGAGAGAGCTGGAGTTTACCATTGATTTGGTACCAGATACTCAGCCGATCTCTAAACCTCTTTACAGGATGGCATTAGTGGAACTCGAGGAATTGAAGAGACAACTACAGGAGTTATTGGATCAAGGGTTTATTAGACCCAGTGTTTCGCCGTGGGGAGCACCAGTACTATTTGTTAAGAAGAAGGATGGTAGTCTCAGATTATGTGTAGACTACCGATTGTTGAATAAAGCCACGGTGAAGAATAAATACCCACTACCCAGGATTGATGATCTACTTGATCAGCTGAGAGGGGCATCAGTCTTTTCTAATATTGATTTGAGATCGGGCTATAACCAATTGAGGATCAAGGAAGAAGATATTCCAAAGACGGCCTTCAGGACGAGGTATGGCCATTACGAATTTCTGGTGATGTCCTTTGGATTGACAAACGCCCCTGCAGCATTTATGAGATTGATGAACGAGGTGTTCAGAGACTATCTGGATAAGTTTGTGATAGTTTTTATTGATGATATCCTGGTGTACTCTCGGTCGTATGAGGAGCATGCACAACATTTGTGGTTAGTACTTCAGATACTCCAAGATAAGCAATTATATGGAAAGCTTAGTAAGTGTGAGTTTTGACTGAATCGGATAGCCTTCCTTGGTCATATAGTCTCAGAGGAAGGAGTATCAGTGGACCCAAGCAAGGTGGAGGCTGTGCTTAATTGGGAGAGACCGAGGACAGTTACTGAGGTACGAAGCTTCCTTGGTTTGGCAGGGTATTACAGAAGATTTGTGGAAGGATTTTCCAGGATTGCCGCCCCTTTGACTAAGCTCACGCGCAAAGAGGCTCCATTTATATGACTGATCAATGTGAGCTCAGTTTTCAGGAATTAAAGAGGAGATTGACAGCGGCACCTGTGTTAACTATTCCTGAGGGATCAGGAGGATTCTCTGTGTATAGTGATGCATCTCACCAAGGATTGGGGTGTGTGCTTATGCAGCACGGAAGAGTGGTCGCATATGGATCGCGACAGCTGAAAGACCATGAGCGGAATTACCCCACGCATGATTTGGAGTTAGCCGCTGTGGTATTTGCTTTGAAGATCTGGCGACATTACCTATATGGGGAAAGATTCCAGATTTTCACTAATCACAAGAGTTTGAGATATCTCTTTGATCAGAAAGAGTTAAACATGAGACAAAGGAGATGGATGGAACTCCTTAAGGATTATGACTGCGAGATTCTATATCATCCGGGTAAGGCGAATGTAGTTGTTGATGCCCTGAGCAAGAAGAGTATGATATCTGCTATGATGATCAGGGAATGGGATTTGTTAGAGCAGTTCGCCGAACTTCGGATCAGAGTTAAAGAGGTAGAGACTGGATTTTTGGCTAGCTTGCGGATAGAGCCCAGGATCATGGATCAGATTAGAACTGGGCAGCGCAGTGATCAAAGATTGATAGATATGGTTAGCCAAGCTGAGCAGAGTTCGCAGTCGGATCTCACCATCAGTGAGGATGGATTGTTGAGATTCAGAGGACGGATCTGTGTACCGGACGATGATACCCTGAAGAGACAAATACTGAGAGAATCCCACTGCTCGCGATACACCATGCACCCAGGGAGTACTAAGATGTACCGAGACTTAAGGAAGGTGTATTGGTGGAGTGGTATGAAGCGAGACGTGGCAGAGTATGTGGTCAGGTGTTTAGTATGCCAGCAAGTAAAAGCTGAGCATCGGAAGCCCGGAGGACTACTACAGCCCTTACCTGTACCTACATGGAAATGGGAGCATGTCACTATGGACTTTATTATGGGTTTACCGAGGACCCGGAGAGGTCGTGACGCTATATGGGTCATTGTGGATAGATTGACCAAGAGTGCCCACTTCCTTGCCATCAAGAGCACAGATACGGTGGATGCCTTAGCTGAGCTATATGTCAGCGAGATAGCTAGATTACATGGGGCTCCAGTGAGTATTACTTCTGATAAAGATTCCCGATTTACTTCCAGATTTTGGACCCAGTTTCAGGAGTCCATGGGATCTTGATTGAGTTTTAGTACCGCCTATCATCCTCAGACAGATGGTCAATCAGAGAAGACTATTCAGACCCTGGAGGATATGTTGAGGGCGTGTACGATGGATTTTAAGGGATCATGGGATGATCACCTGCCCCTAGCAGAGTTTGCATACAATAACAGCTATCATGCGAGTATTGGAATGGCACCTTTCGAGGCTCTATATGGTAGGAGGTGTAGATCCCCTGTAGCTTGGGAAGAAGTCGGTGACAGAAAGATAAATGCTCCCGAGCTTGTTGAGCAAGCCGTACAGAGTGTGAAACTCATATGTGAGAGGTTACGGGCTGCACAAAGTAAACAGAAAAGCTACGCGGATGTGCGTAGACGGCCACTCGAGTTTGACATTGGTGATGCAGTATTTCTGAGAGTATTACCGAGCAAGGGTATCGTGCGATTTGGGAAGAAAGGGAAATTGAGTCCTCGATACGTGGGACCATTCGAGATTCTTGAGAGAGTGGGAGAGGTAGCCTACAGATTGGCATTACCCCCACAGATGTCCGGAATACACAACGTTTTTCATGTGTCTATGTTGAGGAAGTACCACCCGGACCCTTCTCATGTTATAGAGTATGAAGAGATGGACATACAGGAGGACATGAGCTACACTGAGGAACCCGTCCGGATTCTCGATAGAAAGGAGAAGGTACTGAGAACCAAGAGCATCCCATTAGTGAAAGTTTTGTGAAAACATCACTCAAGGGAAGAGGCAACGTGGGAACTAGAGAGTCTCATGAAGGAGAAATACCCCATCTATTTTGACTAGTTGAGTTGAATTTGGAGGACCAAATTCTTTTTAAGGTGGGGAGGATGTGAGATCTGAGAATTTCAAACATATTTTAATGATGTAATAAGAATTCGAAGTGTGAATTATTGAGCTAAGTGAATTGTGGGAATTATAATTGGAGATTTATATGTTAAGTGTGTAAAATAAGCATGAACCATGAGGACAGATCGATCTGGGAGAAGGAGAGATCGATCTGGTGAGTTAAAAATGACGAGGAAGGAGGAATTTGAGGAGCAGATCGATCTCCAATGGAAGAGATCGATCTCCAAATGATTCTGTTTGGGAGCAGATCGATCTCCTTAGGAGCAGATCGATCTCATAAAGCCATAAAGAGATCGATCTCACCCCTCGACAGATCGATCTCCTAGGCATAAAATTGCCCAGATCGTCCCCAAATTTCAAACGCAGATCGATCTCATCAAGAGGCAGATCGATCTCCTACCTCCAGCCTATATAAGGAACCCGTGTTTTCTCCTGCAATTTCACTTTCTCTCTCTTCCAACCCCCATTTTTTCGAAAACCTAACTTTCTCACTCATCCAAATCCCTCATTTCCGGCCGAATCAGCTGTTGTGGTAAGAAGGAAAGTTGTTCCTCATCAAAGGGAGAACAACATACTTGGAAATCGAAGGACGAATCGGATCGAGGCGTGAGTTGTACATCTCACAAGCTTTGGGTAATTTTTAAACCTCGATCTTGATATTTGAGCTGATTTTGATGCTATTGGTGGTTGTCATTGCGTTGAAATAGTTGAGAAAGGATTAGGGATTGATGAAATTGCAATGTAGTTGGAGTAATGTGCTATAAATGGAAAGATAGACAATGTGGAGAATTAGCCTAGATAATTGGCATGAGGAATGTAGGACATTGAGATATTGTGAATGAGGTTGTAGTTTAGGGTTGAGTTACCAGAAATCAAGAGATTTGAGGTGTTATGAGCAATTATGCTCGATTTTGAGAATTGAGGGTTATGAGATAATTGAGTATTAATGTTTTAACATCGTTTGGACAGCTCGGGAGTTCCAGAGTGGAATGCGAGGCTAGTCCGTGATACGGGGGAAACGATTGCACTATACGAGGTGCAAAGAGGTAAGGGAAATCTAAACCATTTGTGTATGTGATTTGTGAACTGTTATACCATGATTTGTGATTTGTAAAACAAGCATGTTGAGTGTTTTGTGTTGAGATTAAATTGCACACGATTTTATAGCCCGTTGGAGCCCAATGTTTTTATGAGTTTATAACTGGGCTCTACGTTAAGGCAATATTGAGATTTGAGAAATGTGTGCGTGTGCTTTGCCGGTTGGAACTCGGTTTTATTACGTTTTGTGTTGAGTACAAAATGATTTTCAAATGAGTTTTATGAGAGAAAAATCATTATGAGTTCTACGTGAAGGCAAACTAGTCTTATGTGATAAGACTTAGGTGTGTAGTTGTGAGTACACACCGGGCATTGCTCTGGTAGCATGTAAGCCCGATTTCTTCTCCGTTCTGGTAACGTGAGAACAACCCATTGGTGGCTGTGCCACGTTGAGAAACCCCATTGGTGGCTGTGCCACGTTGAGAAACCCCATTGGTGGCTGTGCCACGTTGAGAAACCCCATTGGTGGCTGTGCCACGTTATACCCCATTGGTGGCTGTGCCACGTTATACCCCATTGGTGGTTGTGCCACGTTGAGAAACCCCATTGATGGCTGTGCCACGTTATACCCCATTGGTGGCTGTGCCACGTTGAGAAACCCTATTCTGTGGCTATGCCACGCGAGAAATTAAATCTGTGGCTATGCCACGCGAGAAATTAAATCAGTGGCTTTGCCACGTGTGTTTTGTGGCTATGCCACGCGAGAAATTAAATCAGTGGCTTTGCCACGTGTGTTTTGTGGCTATGCCACGTGAGAATTTAAATCAGTGGCTTTGCCACGTGTGTTTAGTGGCTGTGCCATGTGCATTATTTTTACTGTGATTTTATCACGTATTTGAGAAAGCGTTTTAACGCGTTATTTTCACATGCTTTGTTATTGCTCTAGAGTGAGCCTTTTACTTCATGTTTTCACATGACTTGACACATGAGAGTGTCGTTTTGAGTATTTTCATGCTATGATTTTCAAATGAGTTTCACATACAAATAAACCTTTTGTGATGTGTATTTTGGTTTATGAAATGAGTTCCTTACCCCTTTTACTGAGCGATTTAGAAGCTCACCCTGTTTTCCTTTCCCCCCAGAGTTCTTCAAGTGAATAAGGACTTCCCTGCGACGTACGGAGTAGTGGCTAGTGGAGGATTTGAGCTCCAGGCCATATATATTGTATCTTAAGGTATATTTTATCTTTTCATGTACCCAGACTATTATTGTAATTGTAGACACTTGATGTATAACATTATATGGGATGTATTAGGATTAATTAACTTGAGATGGATTAATGTATCTGATATGATATATAAATTCTAGTGATGAGATCCTGAGGTATAATAATTATGATGATATATGACACTGCACTGGAATGCACCTTTAATTGTGAATTAACGAGTAAAAAGTTTTAAATTAGCCCTATTTTTCGCATTTTCGGGGCGTGACACTTTTCTACTTAGTTTATTGGGTCTTCACCCATAAAACAAAATGATTGTGCTGTGTAAATCATTAATTTATAAAGGAGTCCCTTAACCTCGTACTAAGCGATTTATAAGCTCACCCTGTTTTATCTCCCCCCAGATTTCTTCAAGTGAAGAGAGTTTCCCTGCAACATACGGAGTAGTGGCTAGTGGAGGACTTGAGCTCCAGGCTATATATTGTACTTTGAGGTATAATTTATCTTTCATGTACCCAGACTAATATTGTATTTACAAAAACTTTATGAACAGTGATGTATGGGATGTATTAGGATTAATTAATTCGAAATTGAAGAATGAATATGATGTAATACATAGATGTTGGATGAGATCCTGAGGTGTAAATTTTAATTTATATATGATTATGCATGACACTGCACAGGAATGCACCTAGAATTATGAAATGATGTAAATAAATTTTAAATTTGCCCTGTTTTTCGCGCTTCCGGGGCATCACAAAGAGGTAAGGGAAACAAAACCATTTGTGCTTGTGAGTTTTCGAATGAATGAAAACATTTTAATAGCATGAAAAAGGTTTAATGAAATGAGCATGTTTATGAGAAATTAGATGAATTGATGTGTTGATAAATGTGTGAGTGTTTTACCGGTTTGAGCTTGATTTTTTATGTGATTTGTTTAATTGTGAACACATATGGTTTTTAACCAAAATGGGTTTTTGTGATAACCACCATGAGCTCTATGTGAAGGTAAAACGATTTATATACAACAATGACATGTTTTTACTGTGTGAGTGTTTTACCAGTTTGAGCTCGATTTGATGAGTTTTGTGTAAATGTGAACACACTGTGTTACAACTGAAATAGGTTTTGTGATAACCACTAAGAGCTCTATGTGAAGGCAAAACGATTTTTACTGAGACTATGGTTTGTCATGAGATGCACATCGGGCTTTACTCTTATAGCATGTAAGGCTGGGTCGTGCTGTAGTATCATGTAAGACCGACGCCTCTGTTCTAGTAACGTGAGATGACCTCACTCCGCGGCAGCGATGGGTGGCTTTGTTTTAATAACATGTAAGATCGGGTTGTGCTATGATAGCATGTAAGATCGACGGTTGTACGACTCTGATCAAGTCTACAGCGAACCATGGCCATGTGTTTATTATTGTCGACGAAATCCCTCGATTGGGGATGTCCGCCTAGGGGACAAATTCAATCGTTGTGATGTGTCGTGACGTTGATTTCATATGAGTTTTATAAATGCCTAGTCTCGATTTCTGTGATAATGTGATTTTACAACTGCGACTTTTATCACACATTGAGATTTAATGTGATGTGATTTGTGAATTTATCACGTGAAGTATGATGATGCCATTGTTTTCCAACTGTTATTTCTATAACGATTACATGCTCATTATTTTCCATCATATTGCGATTGTGATGATGATTTCTATAACTTCCCTTATCCTCCTTACTGAGCATTTTGAGAGCTCACCCTTTTTCCTCCCCCCTCCAAATTACTTGAAGTAAGCGAGATAAAGCCTGTTGCGTACGTTATATAGGTTGGTGGACAAGATCTCCCTAGGCTATCGCTTGTACACGCATAAGGTATAATTCAATTCATTGTGTATCCAGACAATGATGTAATACAGACATTTGTAATGAGTATTTTGGGATGTAATTAGGTTGATATGAAAGAGATGATTTGAGACTTATGGGTTGATTCTTTTTGGGATATTATGTAATTGACTTCATTAAGTATGAGTTGTATGATCTTGGGTATAATGACTAGTGTTAAAACGTAAGTGAGCGCATGACACTGTACAGGAATACACCCAGAGTTATTAGTTTTGTTTTAAGAAAAAAATTTAAATAGCCCTATTTTTTGCGCTTCCGGGCAGTCATATAAGGTAAGTCAAGGGATATATAAGAACTATATAACCCTTAGATATTCAATTTGGCGTACATGTCGAGGTAAAGATGTCTCCTTTGAAGAATGATGATCCACTAAAGCTAGTATTACAAAAACTTTAGATGAAGGTAGAGATTGCCAAAAGGAAATCCCAAAAAAGAAAAGAAGAGTTGGAACGAGAAAATAAGAGGCTGCAAGGAAGGTTAGAGTAATGTAACAGGGAGATTAAGCAATTAAGAGAAAAAAAAGGCTACGAGAATTGACTGAGGACTTGAGCAAGAACCTGGTAGCTACAAATCCTGAGCTAAGTTAGATGAAAGAAGAACACAAACAATTGAAGGTTGAAGTAGAGCAAAGAAAGCTTAAGCATGAGGGAATTCCAAGGAAGATGGTACAAGCACAGACGACAAGAAATGATATATATTCCTTAGTTAAGAAGGTGATTGTAAAAAAATGGAGAAAGATGTGCTCTTTTGGAAAAAGAATGTGAAAATTTGAAGAATGGTCGTGACTCTCAACATGCCTGTGATGCCCAACTTTTGACAAAAAAGATATTATAGTAAATTAATAAGGTTGCTTGTGCAGCTCATGATATTCAGAGGATGACAACAAACTTAAGAGAAGCGATACCTCTTTTGGGATACTATAGGTGTCGTCTATTGAAGTTTTTGGATATGGCATACGCCCATTATGGTCTACTAGGAAAACTTCAATGGAAGCAATAGGCTTTTTTTATGATGTAATGATTTTTAACTTTTGTTAGACATTTCCTTGATGACAAGTTTTAATAATTAATTGGATTTTTTTCCTTAGTCCAAAGTTATGGTTGTATTATTCATCATGTACTCATAAATTTCACTAACACATCAATAAGCTTGTATATTCATAGAATATGTTTTAAATTAAGAACGCATCACCATGCATTTCATAAGTTTATGTGTGCATTAATTGTGGAACATAAACACACATGACATGACATCCTAACTTTGGATTGTGGTGATAAGGTTTAATAACGTCCTTATAATCGCATAGAAAATATGAAAGAAAATGATGAAATGAAACAATAAAAGAAGATGGACTTACTAGAAGAGAGGTTGCAAGTTGTGGAAGGAGTAGATTTTTATGGTTCTTTAGATGTCGCTAGCCTATGGTTAGTACCGGATGTGGAACTCTCATCGAAGTTTAAGATCTCTAAGTTTGAAAATTTTAATGAAACTTCCTGCCCTAAGACTCATCTCATCATGTACTGTCGAAAGATGGCTCCATATAAGCATGATGATAAGTTATTGATCCATGTCTTTCAAGAAAGCCTTACAGGCTCAGCTGCTAAATGGAACAAAGAGTGAGGCGAAGCATGCCCTGCATTTTTTTTTTTTGGTTTAGTGAGGTGAAACGAAATAGAAAATAAGAGAGCAACCTCAGGGGCTATTACAGTAGAGGAGTCTCTTTGGGCAGCTATAAGAAGGGTGAAAGGCTGAGTTAAGGGAGAGTTAAGGAAGAGAAGGAAGTGGAACAGAATTGAGGCTAAACGAAGCAAACCGAGAAGCAGGGGAGGTCGATGGGAGGAAGAAGAAGGCCAAAGGAATTGAGCTGGAACCGAGACAAGTAAAGAGAAACAACAGCTGGAACCGAGGCAGAGGAGAGTGAAGAGAAGCAGAACAGGGGCTGGAAATGGAGGCTGAAAATCGAGACCAGTGAAGAGAAAAGAAGCAGCAAGGCAACAGGAACAATCAAGAAGAAGAGGGGCTGGAACCGAGAAAAGAGAAAAGAAAAGGAAAAAGGAGAAAAGAGAAAAGAAAAAAAAAGGAAAGAAGTAAAAAGAAAATAGAAAAGGTAAAAGGGTATATTTATGTTTATGTGTATATTTAATATACATGTACATTTAGATTGAAATACAAGCATGTTAAGGGTAGATTTAATATGGCAAAAATGGGAATGATGAGGAGTAGACAAATATGTGTGTATATGTGATAAGGAGAAAAAAATGGGAAATCAATATTTATTTATATATACATATATAGGAGTGTATATATGTATATATATACTTGTTTATTTAGGTGCATATACATATAGGTGTATATAATGAATTGGGTATGCTAGTATTTGTACAAAAGAATTATATGCATATGTGATAAGGAAAAATGAAAAACAATGATAATATATATATGTATATATAAAGGAGTGTTTATATATATATATATATATTTATTTAGGTGCATATACATGTAGGGGTACATAGGATGAATGTATGCTAGTATATGTATATACAAAGAATGTATATATATATGAGATAGGGAAGTATGAAAAACAAATAAAAGTATATAAGTGTATATACAAAGAATGTATATATGTGAGATAGGGAAACATGAAAACAATAAAAGTATATATCTATATATATATACATATAGGAGTGTATATATTTATATATATATATATATATGCGTGTATACATGTGGATGTATATAATAAAGGTATACGTTAATGCTTGTAGGTACAAATATATAAATAGTAAAGAAATATATAAATGTGCGTGTTGGTCTAAGTATATATACAATAATACGTACACACGCAGTAGTGACAATAGGTTCCGATTTTAACGCAATTCGGACAATTTGCATGAATAGGGTGCTAAGTGTACAATTTCGGTGTAGGTGATTGTAGAAGGGATTAAAGGAGGTACTAGGAGGCGTCACCGTTTGAATTCGGGATATCCGATAAATTGAGGTAAGGGGTATTATTTAACTCGGTTCTGATAATGCATATTTGTTTAACCGATAAATGATCTTATGAAAGAGCATATGATTTGAAATGACTTACCATTGCTTTCATACTTGCGAAGCATGTGTTAAATTGTCGAAATGTAGTATTTTCCATGTTGTGAAATGAATTTCCTAAGGTATGAAGTGTATGGATGTTTTACGTTTATTTATGTTTTTATATCCATACTGTTAATGAAACTTCGACAATTTCAAAAGTATGTAAGAAAAGAAATTATTTTCGAAAGGGGATTGTGGGGGCCACCTCTTGAGTCCTACGGGAACAAAGTGCCACACAGTCTTTCGATTTTATAAAAGAGTTTTCAAATTTCAAGGAAATTCGATGTTATTATTCGATATGAGTTTATGGGTTATAAAACCCAAGAAAGATTTTGAAACTATGTTTTGAGACTATAGGCTTCATGCATGGTTACTACTTGTGGTGTTTCGGCTACACCACTTGGGGTGCCGGTACGTTGGCCCCTTTAGCACTTGACTCAACCTTTGTGGAAGATGTCGTGCTACTGGTGGTTTACGATGATGTTTTTGGTAGTATCTCGTGCCCGCACAGCACGGATGAATGTTCCGCGCACGGTGAGTGCCACAGGTGCCTGTGCCCTAGCTATGTGCTAGTATATGATAAGAAATAAGAAGATACTACCCATGTTTATAATTATTATTGTTGTACGAACCTGATCCATTCTACAGCCCCCTTACCATGGCCATAGGTATGATGACTCTCCACGGAGAATGACACGTATCGCATGACTTAGTTATAGCCTAGTCTCCTCGATTTAACTATGAAAATCGACTATGATGAATGAATATGTGTTTTCATGATTACGACATATTCATGAAATGTTTACAAATGATTATGAATTATTCATGAAATGTTTATGAAATGATTATGAAATATGCATGAAATGTTTACGAAATGACTATGAAATATTCATGAAATGTTTACGAAATGATTTATGAAATGTTCATGAAAGGTTTATGAAAAGTTGCAAAACGGTTAAGTATGTGATTTGTTTTAAATACACGCATGCTTTATGACGATTACGCATGAAATGGAAGTTTATCTATTGCATTAAGTTTCGTTTTATGAACAATTTCAAATGCTTTTATATATCAGAACTGCTTTAAGAATATTATCTTACTGGGCTTTTCCCCAAAAGCTCACCCCTCTACCTTCAGATCATTTGCAGTGAATCTATAGACGCTACCTACCGCGTACACGACGTAGGCTCGTGGGAAGAGCTACCATATGCTACTTTCTTGTACACGCAAAAAGGTATACATTTACATTCCTGTACCAGACATATCTGTACGCACAGACACATATAATGAAAATATTTTGTTGGGATGTAATTTGTAAGGAAACGATGTAAAGAATATGATTCTTGGGATTAGGTTGTAAGATGATTGGTATTAATCGATATAGATGCATTGAGTAGTAAAGATGGATTTGGAAAGTATGCTTGGTAGTCGTGGATATCTAGGATTGTTGGAAAGCATGCTTGGTAGTTGTGGATATCTAGGATTGTCGAAAACAACTTATTTGCAGGTGGGTAGGCTCATATATAAGCCGTTGTGCTACAAAAATTTCTATCGGCCATATAAGTTAAAATATGGAAATTAATTATAATTACGAGTAAAGAATTAGAAAAAGTGTTTTGACACTGCACAGGAATGCAACCTAAGTGAATAAGAGAAGTAAGTGGGTAAATTAAATTCAAAAAAAAAAAATTCTCTCGATTTTCAAGGGTCAAGGGTCGTTACAAAAACAGCCTATAAGACTCCAATTGAAACGTCTCCCTATAGTTTGGTATTTGGTAAGGCATGTCATCTACCTGTAAAGCTTGAGCATTGAGCTTACTAGGCTATTAAGAAGCTCAATTTTGACTATAATAAGGCTGGAGCAAATCGGTTACTCCAATTAAATGAGCTTGATGAGTTGAGGAATGAGTTCTATAACAATGCAAGGATTTATAAGGATAGGACCAAGAGATGGCACGACAAGATGATAATGAGACGAGAATTCAGTCCTGGACAGCAAGTTCTCTTGTATAATTCACGGCTTGAATTATTTCCTGGCAAGTTGAAGTTAAGGTGGTCAGGACCGTTTGTGATACACCAAGTTTTCCCATATGGAGCAATTGAGTTGAAGAAATCAGATAGGAGCTTGTTCAAGGTCAATGGGCAGCGTTTAAAGCATTATTATGGAGAGGGGTGCATAAATTAGAAAACATTCCCCTTGGTGAACCGAATTGAGGAGACTGGAAGAAGTCTGGCTGAAGACTTAAAATTTAGCGCTTTTGGGAGGTAACCCAATTTATATTTTTAGGATTTTTAGTTTTTAATTTCCTTTTATTTTTATTTGATTTTAGTAGTGTGTTTTTATTTTTTATTTTTCATTTATTTGATTAGGTTGTGTTTTTATTTTGCAAGCATATGCATAAGAAGAGCACTGTTTGGAACTTTAATTGTCATAATTTTTCAAGAAAGCATGCATGGGTGCATGAATGGTGAAAGGAAAAGAAAAATTTTGCAAAGGCTTTAGTAGCTTCAGAATGGACGATTAGAAAAGAAAAGAAAAGAAAATGGTTTTTCAAGAAAGAAAGTGAAGAGATACGTGAATAGTAACTAAGCTGAAAGAGTAAATTTTTCAATTGAAGAAGTGAGGGCCGAATCATGTCAGTAATGGTAAGAGAAAGAAAGTCAAGAGTAAGAAAACGTCTGAGAAGAAATTCTGTCAAAGAAGGAAACAGATGTTTACAATATTCAAAAATGGGGTGAGTGGAATACACATGGCAAGGCTTTATTGGAGGATGGATTCCCTTATCTTTTCAACCCCACTTGCTATTCGGCTAAGGAAATAACCCTACCCATCCAATTAGAAAGAGGCGGCCGAACCTTTCCCACACTAAGACTCTCTCTTTTTCTGGTTATTGCATCTTCCTTTGTTCTCTTGAAAGTACACCGACAAACCCCACACCCATTATTTTTCTCTCTTCCAATATTGTTGTTTTGTGCTGAGTTGGTGGTTTCACCAACGAATTTTCATGGATTAGATCTCTTGGTGGTCCTGAAACCTTCGGGGGGGGGGGGGAAGAAAGTGTTTTCTTGTCGGATTGTTTAGGTGATAAAGACGTAAAGTGGTCCAAATCAATCCTACATGGTTTCAGTTTTGGGTATTTTCCTTCTTTTTTCAATAGTTTTCGATCCTCTAGCGGTTATCCTTTTGGTTTTTATAACTTGGATTTTTGAAGCCTTTCTCGGTTTGTTTAATCCTTGTTGGAGTAATTTTGGTTGTGAAGAGATTTTTGGGTCTATTTTGTGTGTTCGTCTGATTGGGTCTTGCTGAAAATTATTCTTGTTCATTTGTGAATCACTTGGTGGATAATGGCACCTAAAGCCTGAGCCAGACGAAACCTGGAGAGTTTGAGTCAAGCCACTGATAGTTCAGCCCCATCTTCACAAAGGGAAGAGCCAGTCATAACCGATTATGATCCCTCTCGGTTTGTAAACAGCCAGGCAGCAGAAAATTTTAAGAAAATCATGGATAAAAACATTATTATTGAGAGGAGCTTTGGACCTGACATTGGTGGCTGGGATATGTATTCTGAATATCTAAGGGATTTCAGGTTGTTGAAATTAGCAGGGCAACCTGAAGATGCCATCCTTGATGTGGTCCGTGAATTTTATGCCAATGCCATGGAGAGCACTCATTCAACTTCAAAAGTTAGAGGTGTTCTTGTTCCCTACAATGCAAATGTCATTAATCTATATCTAAACCTTTCGGAAAGGATGCAAGATGAGTACACCAGCTATGTCGTAACCCTACACACTGATTATGATGAGCTGGTCCATGTCATTAACGCTGACAGTCCCATACACCCATTGGCAAAAGAGGCCAGAAGCTGAATCTATGGCATTCTCATCCAACCAACTTCAATATGGTTTTCATGAATGGTATGATTTTATTTGTTCTAGAATCATGCCTACCACATATAAAAGTAGTGTCGACGTGGACAGAGCTGCTCTCCTTTATTGTATTATGACTGGAAAGATTGTTGATTTTGGAGCCATTATTTTTCGGTCCATGCAAGAGTTCATACGTAGAGAGAATAGAAGGGGTTTACCTCACCCCTCCTTGGTTTGTGGACTCTGTAAGAAATATGGAGTATATTGGACTGAGCTTGAACCGAGATTGACAAGGAAATCTACAATCACCTTCAAAAATCCTAGAGTACCTCTGATTCAGCGAGAAGCTGCTACTCCTGCTGCACCACCACCATCTTCTATTGGCACTTTAGCTGGCCCATCAACTGCACCCTCCACCACTCCAGGCTCCATTGAGACTGTACTTAATGAGATTAAAGAGTTGCGGATGGAGGTGCGAAATAATGACCAAGATTATTGAACTTTCTTTGCGTATGTTACCAATTACAATCGGCCATTGGTGCAATACCTCAATCTGAGGGGTCGTGAAGGAGAGGTGGAATTTCCCTTACCACCACAATGGTGTATGCCACAGCAGGGAGATGCAGCTGAGGATGATGATGACATGGAAGAAGATGCCTCAGAGGACGCTGATGCTGAGTTTGGCTCCGAGGAGGATGAGGACAGCTAGACTACCCTAGGGAAGTCCTCTTTAACACTTTTTCCTATCTTTTCATTGAGGACAATGAAAGTTTTAAGTTTGGGGGAGTTATGGCTGTGCTAGTTGTGCTTGGTGTGCCTTATGATGCTTTGTGTGCCTGTTTCAATATTTTTAGCAGTTGTTATTTGTTTCAAATTTATATGTTTGTGTGACAATTATACTCAGTTTTAAAGGTTAACTTTTCTAGATTGTGGTCGAAGATGGATATTGCAAGGAAGTATCAACTTTTGCTTTAATGGATGATTTTATTGTTTGAGTATTGGTGTGTGGATAGAAAGCTTCACTTGAATCTTTTCACTTAAACTTATACACCAATCATATTCAGTTTATGTACTTATTGTGTTGATTTGTGAAACGAAAAAGACTCTAGAACTTGATTATTTATTACTTGAGGCGAAATTGATAGACATGCATGATTAGGAAAATGATCTAGGCCATTTTTGTTTTGAGATTGAGCCTTTCAAGCCTACCCAATTATATTAATCCTTTGGAAAACCCTTTGAGCCTAATTTTTCCATTTTATTGTTATCTAACCATATTACAAGCCATGGCCTAATTGTTTGATTATCTTTTTCTTTTGGTCCCTTACTTGAAGTGCTATTAATCAATTTTTAGATTGGGGGATAAGCTCAAACGAAAATAGGGGTGGTTTGTGAGAAAAAAAAAAGAAACAAAAAAAAAGAAAAAAGGAAGAAGTTGATTCTCAGGTTTTTATGTAAATTGAGTGTCATATTCAAGTTACAAGTAGTGAAAAATCTTAAGTTCAGGGGTATGACACTGCTAAAAAAATAAAGGAAGAAATCAAACTCGAGAATGAATGAAGTTGGGTAGTGATTCATGAGCTCAAAACAAATTAATTCCAAAGGAGATTATAGTGCTTTAGGTGGATTGAACTTCATGTTATATCCTTTATCCCACCTAAACCCGAGCCTTACGTTATAACCCTTGAAAAGTCCTTTTGATTCTTGGTTATGCATGAGTCTTTATTAGTGCAGAGTAGCAGTTAATTCAAGCATATGGAGTCTTGTGTTTAATTCTTATTTAGGTTTTGCATTAACACTTGAGTGCATGAATTTGAGTAAATGATTGTACACACACACACAAGTGGAAAGTGAAGAGTGAAGGGGGATTGGTTTGTTTTGGTTGGCTTGAACAATGTAAATCTGAAATTTGTCTTAAGTTGAGAACCTTGTGAATTCTTGAGGAGAATCCTAATTTAGTATAACAAGCATGTGAGCTGAGTATGGTTGAGAGTCTTTATTTGTTTTGTGTCTAGTATGTCTTTGCTTGAGGATAAGCAAATTTCTAAGTTTAGGGGTATTTGTTAGCACTGAATTTTATATATGTTTAAGACCCTTTTTACTTAGTTATTTGATTTGTTCTTTGCAATATTAGGTATGTTTTATGTGTTTTGTGCACTTGTATAGGAAACAGAACAATTTGGAGAAGTTAAGGTTTTTTGGAGCTGGTTTTGATGATTCCATGAAGAATTGAAGTTACAGGGTGCTGATCGTGACCTATACTGCAGCGATAGAAGAAATTGGACAGTGTAGAGCAGATTTGAGGAATTAATACCATTACTGCAGCATAGTAGTCTGATTAGGGCAACACTGTTTTGCCACATGGTCTTTCGCGTTTTAGTATTTGGAAACCTTATAAATAGTCTTTTTATCAGAATTTCGTGGAGGGCTGTGGCAGAAGACTTGAAGATTAATTTAGCTCCATAGAAACTTCATCTTTTTCATCTTTTTCACCAATTTTGTTCTTGGGATGTTAAATTGGAATTCTTGGATGTTTATTATGATGTCTAGGAACTAAACTCCTTTTTCCTAGAATCGAGGTAACCAACTTTGGGCATATTGCAATTACTTTTTGACGTTGTTTGGATGATTTCAATTATGTTTATTTAATCTACTTGTTCTTAATGCTCTAGTTGATTGGCCACCAATTAGATGAATTAGTATAATAATCCGGCACTCGGGAGAGGGGATTATTTATATGCACAATGGTAGATTAACATAGGACATTGTTGAATCGGGAGGTTGACAACTCTTATGAGCCATCAAGAAACAGATTATTATTGCTTAATGAACTCTATTATTTAATTTTGAATCTAGAGGTTAGGATTAGGTAAATTGGGTATGACTGTTTAAAACTCGGAAGAGATAAATAGGAAATAGTTTCGGCTATAAACAAATTGAAATCAAAAGAACAATTGATCAAAGGATTTGCATGAACCCTAATTAGGTGAAATCGATTTCTAGGAATACTTTGCTATTGATATTTTCATTCATAATTATTGTTATTTGTTTTAATTAAATTGTTCCGTAGTTAATAATTAGAATAGTAAATAGGATTTTAACCAACATTCATTAATTTTCTAAATAAAGCTCAAGGTTGTTGATTACAGTGATTAGCAGTAGACACAGTTCCTTGTGGGACGATACTCATATTTACTCTATACTCGAAAACTGACCTGTGCACTTGCAGTAATGTTCCATTAAGGACAACAACTGCCCAGTCTTTTTGGTTTCTAACTGACCATTGCGAAAAACTTTGTATACCACCCATTCATTTTGGTTTCTAAATGATGAATGTCAAATTGATTATGATAATAATTTAGGATGAAAATTTGAAAATTCTATTCATATGGACAAACTTGATGATATTTTATATGTAAATCTGACGAAAATGTTGAAGCCAAATGACAAATCGTGTAGATGAGGGTAGAATTGATATCTAATATCTTTCTTTTTACTGAAATAGATGATTCACAAGTTTGTATTTTCTCAATAAATGATCTTTCAATGAGAATATTTACATTTAGGATGAGAAATGCCCACCTTTCATTTTTCTTGTCATGAATGAGAAAAATTATCCATTTGTTACCTCGTTTGAACTTATTCGTTTCTTTTTAAATAAAATCTAACCAAAGATCACCCTCCATATTGAGGGCAAAATTGAAAAAGGAATCTTACTGGCAAGAAGAAGAATGCCAAAATCGCTAGAGGGCCATAGGAAGAAAAAAAACTTTTCCATGTACGAAATTGTGACGCCCCGGAAGCGCGAAAAATAGGGCTAATTTAAAACTTTTTACTCATCAATTCATAATTAAGGGTGCATTCCTGTGCAGTGTCATACATCATCATAATTATCATGCCTCAGGATCTCATCATAATATAGTATCCTATATATTACTCGATTCCAAGTTAATTAATCCTAATACATCCCGTACATCATTATACAATGAATGTTTGTAAATATAACTCTAGTCTGAGTACATGAATATTAAATATCTACCTCAATACACAAAATACGGCCTGGAGCTCAAGTCCTCCACTAGCCTCTAACCCGTACGTCGCAGGGAACTCACTTCACTTGAAGCGATCTGGGGGAAGAGAAAACAGGGTGAGCTTCCAAATCGCTCAGTAACGGGGGTAAGAGAACTCAGTTATATAAACCATATCACACATCTCAAATATGTATTTGTTTATGAAGCTCATTTGAAATCATAGCATGAAAGTTCTCAAAACATCATCATCTCATAACTCATAAATCATGTGAAAACATGAAGGTAAAAAGGCTCAATATCGAGCACTCACAAGCATGTGTAAATATATGCGATAATGGCTGTTCTCAAAATACGTGATAAAAATCACCTCAGTAAATAGAACGTGACAAGGTCACAAAACACAACTCATGTGTAAAACGAAACTATGCAATAAAACTCAATTAAAACTCGTCATGGCACATCAAATATGTAATCTCCTCTGGGTGCGCATCCCAGGCATCCTCGTATAGAGGGAACGTCGACAATATGGTCGTATGTATGGTATATTGGACTTATATGTTACCAGAACAAGGCCCGACCTTACATGCTACCAGAGCAATGCCTCGCCTCATACACACTATCACTGGTCCCTAGGTTGGTTCCCAGGCGGCCCACTCTCTCGGTCTTACATGCTACCAAAGCAAGGCCACCCAGCGTTACAAGAACGGGGGTCATCTCACGTTACCAAAACGGAGGAATCTCGGACTTACATGCTACCAGAGCAAGGCCTCCCAAAGCTACCAAAGCGGAGGAATAATCGGACTTACATGTTACCAGAACAAGGCCTGTGGTCCCTGGGTTGGTTCCTAGGCGTCCCACTATATCGGTCTTACATGCTACCAGAGCAAGGCCCGATGTGTATTCAACATGACACGCCTAAGTCTCAATCATTAGCCATTATCTAATAAAACGTTATGCCTTCACGTAGAACTCATAATGGTTTTCTCTCATAAAACTCATTTAAAACATTTGTGTACTCAACACAAAACATATTAAAACCGAGTTCCAACCGGCAAAACACGCACACATTTTCTCAAATCTCAATATCGCCTTAACGTATAGCCCAATTTACTTTTCACGCAAATTCAAAGGTTTATAAAGCAATTTCACACTCAGCTTATAAACTCATAAAATAATGGGCTTCAACCGGCTATAAAAATCGTGTGCAATTATATCACAACACAACACCAAACATGCTTGTATTCTCAACTCGTGGTTCATGCTACAAACAGTTCATCAAAACACATACATAAATGGTTTAGTTTTCCCTTACCTCTTTGCACCTCGTATAGTGCAATCGTTTCCCTCGTATCACAGACTAGCCTCGCATTCCACTCTGGAACTCTCGAGCTGTCCAAACGATGTTAAAACATCAATACTCATTATCACATTAACCTCAATTCTCAAAATCGAGCATAATTGCTCATAACACCTCAAATTTCTCAATTCTCATAACTCCATCACAAACCACAATCTCGCTCACAACACCTCAACATTCTATATTTCCTATGCCACAATATCTATGCTAATACACCACATTGTCTAAATCTCCATTTATAGCTCAAAAATTCCTAAATTTACCAAAGTTGCTAAATATCATCATCACTCCAACTACATTGTAATTTCATCAATCCCTAATCATTTTTCAGCTATTTCAACACAATGCCAACAACCATTATCACCAAAATCATCTCAAATATAAGGATCGAGGTTTAGAAATTACCCAAAACTTGTGGAGAGCTTATCTCTTGCCTCGATTCGATCCGTCTTCCGATTTCCAAGAATGTTGTTCTCCCTTGGATGAGGAACAACTTTCCTTCTTGCCACAACTTCTAATTTGGACGGAAATGGGTGCTTTGGATGAGTGAGAAAGCTAGGGCTTCGACAGAAATGGGGTTTGGAAGAGAGAGAAAATGAAATTGCAGGAGAAAGCAGGGGTTCCTTATATAGACGGAGGGTAGGAGATCGATCTGGCTCTTGATGAGATCGATCTGCATTTGAAATTGGGGACGATTTGGGGTAATTTTATGCCTAGGAGATCGATCTGTCGAGGGGTGAGATCGATCTCTTTATGGCTTTATGAGATCGATCTGATCCTTGAGGAGATCGATCTGATCCCAAACAGAAACATTTGGAGATCGATCCCTTCCTCATGAGATCGATCTTCTCTCAAACAAAATCATAAGGAGATCGATCCTCTTCCATTGGAGATCGATCTGCTCCTTAAATTCCTTCTTCCTTGTCATTTTTAACTCACCAGATCGATCTCTCCTTCTCCCAGATCGATCTGTCCTCATAGCTTCATACTTATTTTAAACACTTAACATATAAATCTCCAATTATCATTCCCACAATTCACTTAGCTCAATAAATTATACTTCAAGTTCATATTACATAATTAAAATATGTCTGAAATTCTCAGATCTCACAGAAATTCTTCGAAAAGAAAATTGTTGAAAAAGAAAAATAAAAATAAAAGAAATAGGAAAGAAAAAAAAAAGAGATAAAAGGAATTGATGAAGAATACTGTATTTTGTTGAGAAATTGACAAAAATGGGGGAAAATGTCTAAGAAATTGAAAAAGATTGGGGCAAAATGCCAAAATGCTTGACATGGTGAGAAATGATCCATTGGTTTATAAACCTTAAAACACATATTTAGGCCTTTTTACTCTTTTATTTTGAAACCCTTCACCTTAGCCTATGTTACGTGCTTTAAAAGTCCATTTTGATCAAATGTGAATACTTGAATTGAAAGAATCAAATGTTGAGCCAAGGCATACTTCTGATATCATCAGAAAGAAATAAGAGTGTGATCATCTCCTACATTTTGAGGTTGGTGAGAAATGGATGAAAGAAAAAAAATGAAGAAAGAGAAAAGAAAATGGAGAAAAAAGCAAGAAAAATATAAAATGAGAAAAGAAAAATGAAAACGAGAAAGAAATGTGAAAAAATGAAAGCTCAAATTGAAAACCCCAAAGGGCAATTTGAGTCAAAAGAATGAAGTTATATATATCAGAGAAGATGGCTTTAGCATAAGGAGAATTGACAGATCGTTGGAAGTGGGGCAAAATCCAAATATTTGAATATTTGGAGAATGTCAATTGAATAAATTTTTAGATAAAAAATCCTACATTAATTCATTAAAACTGGTTGCATATTCATTTGTTTGGATGCTAATTACCTTCACCTTGTCACTTTATCATGTTTGTTTGCCTATTGTTCTTTGACTAACATATTCTTATTCCTTTCACCATTCTTTCTTTGATTTAACTAGTTTGCATACCCAGACTGAAAATATAATACTTTTGCATTTTTCATGAAATTGGAATGAAGGTAGATAAATGATTGGAAATATTCATAAAAGATCCCTTGCATTACCATAAGAAGAAATTCGAGAATGATAGGAGCATATAAGAAAGGAAGAAGAGGATGGAAAAGACTATAAAAAGCTGAAATCTTTATAGGGGAAAGTCTGGATGGGTAACCAAGAAAAGAGAGAGAGGAATCAGTTGGTCTTATGGATTACTACGTGATTTGTTCCTTAAAGATGAAAAAAAAAAAGAAAACAGAGTAGGTAAGAAGCAAGAACGAGAAGAATGTTTGGAGAACCTTATTACCATAACCTTTGCATAAATTTCATCAACATTTTCATTTCATTCATTAATGTATATGAACATAAGATAAGCAATTTAAACATTTGCATTGCACACATGACATTTGTGACTATTAAGTGCATACAGGAAAAAAAAAACAAAAAAAAAGGAAAAAATGAGAAAGAAAATAATGAAAATGAATAAAATGAATAAAAATGAGAAAAATTGAAAAGGAAGAATGATGTAAAAAACGTGAAAATTTGGAAAAAAAAAATGATGAGAAAATGAGAAAAAGAATGATGAGAAGCAAGAATCAAAATCATTTAAAAGGGAAGGACAAACGCAGAGGGAAGGGGGGAGGAAAAAACCTAAGTTGCACGAAAGAAGTTCACTGTTTATGTCCTGCGTATCGCGTGCTCCTTGCTTGCACCGCTGAACATCAATTTCTTGGTTTCACCTTCTCCGAACCTTCCTTAATGAACCCTGCTCGTTCCCTGTTACTCTGGCTTCTGTACCTTTGATGCTATAACCTTGAAGTAGCAGAGTTGAGACCAAAGCAAATGTTGAATACAGAGAGAAACAAGACCCGACAGCTGAGAACAGAACCGATCCTGGAACATAACCATGAACCTGTCAAACAGACCAGAATTGTGAGTTTCTTTGGCCATGTGTCGCTTGCAAACCGAGTGATTGCTGTTTGTTGGAGTAAACAGTCGCTGAATCAGTGAAATAGAGCAGTAGTTTGCATCGCCATCCCTGCTACATCGTGCATCGCTACCATCACTGCTGGTCTTCACTACTGCCGCTGAACCCGCAAGCTTCCCTGCACTGAGCCACCGTTCTTTTTCTTTACAGCACTGTCAATCACAGCCCATCATCTCCACTTCGCTAACCTTCCTGCCGTATAGCTCCAAGCTGTTGTCCACGTATCATCATCTTCAACCAGCTGCTGTACCAGGCAAACTGACATGCCCAGCATTGTCTGTCATCATCGCTCCCTGCCCTGCACCCCAGCGGTTCCAAACTGCCTGTCTCTGCATCCACAATGCCATCATCCACTGTATTAAGATGCCAATCCCATGCTGTCTTGCTACCAGCTGCATAAAGCAAAACCGAAAGTAAAGCTGCCGTTGGAGTTGGAAACAGAGAGCAACCCGTGGCCTGGAGCAGTTGCCGTGGGTTGTTGCTGACTTGAGAGACCGAAGTTGTTTGAAGGAGGATAGAACCGAAATTGAAGGCAGAACGTGGTGGAGCTGGACCAAGAGAGCAATTAAGATGCTGGCGACGTGAAGGGGGAGAAAGAAAGAAGGAAAGAAAGAAAGAAAAGAGGAAGAAAGGAAACGGGGATGTGACGAGAAAGGTAAGTTTATTTATTTATTCATTTTAATTTTAGTTTTATTTTATTGGATATTTAAAATTGGAGTATTTTTATTAGAATCAGTTTTAATTAAAGTTAGGAATAGTTAAATTTAAATTAGGAAATTTTATTAAATTAGTTAGATTAATTTATTTAGTGAATATAATTAATTTAGTTAATAAATCAGTGTAATGGATTTAGGGAAAGTGTTTAAATAAATTTATTTGGCTAAAATAATGGATAAGCAAATTAAATTCAAAAGGAAAGGAACTAGACTTTTTAGAAATAAAATTGTAAATAGTCAAAATTATATTTTTATGAAAAATCATTGTATAAAATAAGTAACAATTAAAAAAATAAATATGAAAATAAATCAAGAAATTTTCGATGATGAAATATCAAGAGAATTATGTTTAAGTGATTTTCTAAAAAATTTCTAAATGAAAAAAATTCTCTCTCAAACCTCGTCATCTTAATGGATGGTTTAAAGAGAGTTTTTGATCATAAGTAGTTTATTTTAAGAATAAAGTAAAATAGAATTAAGATAGCTACTTACAGGATTAAAAATATCAATAATTCATAATAAATATTAAAAACAATAATAGCAATTTATAAAAAAATAAGGAAGAAATAAATAAAATAATAGGAATTACATATTAAAATAATAATTATGAGAATAAATAAAAAAATTTCCGATGATAAGATTCTAAGGAGAGTTACGCTTAATTAATATTTTAGAAATCTTTAGGTAAGAAAATTTCATTTGAAGTTTACCAGCTTAATGGAGAATCCAAAAGGAATTTTCAATAAAGATAATATATCTTTATTTTCTAAAAGTAATTAACAATAAATAAAAGTAAGAACTAATAAAATGTGAACACCGTAAATTTTCTGTATTTAAATTAAACAAAAAAATGAAATAAAGGATAAAAACAATTACAATAAATATATACACATGTAATTGTCTAAGAATGAAAATATAATTAAAAATATATATATAAATATAAATAAATATAAATAGATATATATATATATATAATATATAATAAAAACTAAAAAAAAAAAACTAAATGAAAAAAATATTAGGATCGCACGAAAAAAAACCCATTTCCCCCCATTCCCTTCCTCTGCAAAATCACCTACCGGAGCCCCCCCCCCCCCCCCGATCGTTCGCATGCCGTCCACGTCGTCACCGCCGATGACCGAACCTTCCCCAAGCCAGCGACGATCATGCGGCTCCCCCTTTTCACTTTTTTCCCTCTGTTGTTCGTCGAAACCCGAGTCCCTTCCTCTCTCCCTTTCTTTTGTCGGACCGACAATCGAACCCAGGAGGATCGACAACCGAGCCTTCCCCTCTGATCACCGGGAACTACTTTCCCTTCCTTCTCCCTCCCCCCCCCCCCCCCTCCCTTGCCTGGAAAAAAAAAAACGAAAACGAAACAAAGTTCTTTTTCCCTCTGTTTCACGGACTGCAGTGACCCGGGAGACCCGACGCCGACCACTACCGAACCCGAGCCCGGCGACCTCCCTTGCCTGTCCTTCCCTGTCCGACCACCCCTATTCCCAATGCTACAGTGTTCAAAAAAAATTACAGATAAATTACCCAATTTTTGTTTCCCCATTTTTATACCAATGGATCTCTAGGTAAAAACCCAAGCTTTCTTTAATTTAATGTATGTATAAATTATATTATGGAAGCATGATGTTGTATGAATTAATTGAAATTTGATTGTAAAGAAATTAGGGAACTAGGGATTAATTTGACAGATTTGAGGATTTTGAAAATTAGGCAAGAAATTAGACATTAGAAGTTAAATTATCAAGAATTGAAATAAAGATTGAAGATGATAAAATTGTATTCGGCTGTTTTGTGGATGATAGATTTGGGTAATTCTAATGATGAAAAGGAAAGTAGAGAAAAGAAATTCTTATGGGTAGCTTAAAACAAATCTTGAATCGACAAAACCCGAGAATAAATGAGAAGTAGACAAAAATAATAATCATAATGATAAAAAAATAAAAATAATGATAGTAAAGAAATAAATAAATAATAAGCAAATAAATAATAAATAAATAAATAATATATATATATATATACCTATATAGTAAACGTGCGTGTTAGTATAAGTGCGTGTCGACAATAATATGAACACACAAGCGGGAGCAGGTAGGAAATATATAAGATGATAAGAGAAAAAGGACAATTTAATTAGAAATGTAGTTAAATACTTTGTAGTAGGATTAAATTTCCGAATGTATGATGGAACTGGAAGAAAAGAGGAAATTGATGAGCTCCAAAGGTTGAATATGTATAGTTTAATACGAACTTAAGGAGCTAGAATTTAAATTCCGGAAGTATTTTCCTTAGGCTAATAAGATTTCGATTTTGAAGCATTGTAAGCTATTCGATTTAAATAAGGATACTAAAAATACCAAATTCGGTGTAGGAAAATCGTAGAAGGAAAAGAGGGAGACACTTGGAGGCGTCACTACTCGAACCTTGAGCTCCCGATAAATCGAGGTAAGGGGTATAATTTAAAATGGTAATAGTATCCTGCTTTCCTTTAAGCTTGGAATTATGAAAAATATTTGAGTTACGCAATATTTTAGTAAATGATTAGAATTTATACCAAGCATTTGTTCTTTAGTCCAAGGTAACGTTTAAACAAAATCAAGCTCAACTTTTATTGAGCCCCAGCTTTATCTTGCCATGTTTCCGAAATTGTAAGAAAGGTTTATGAATTTAAATACATGAGTTTTGAGCATGTCTTCAAATCTGTGAGCATGTTTCTGATTTTGTTTCTCAAACGAAATGATATGATTTTGATTTATGCATGAATTTGTTACATATGTTGCGAGAAATGAAATCTGTTATACGAGTACAGTTTCTTTGTTTTTATGAAAGAGTTTTCAACCACAAAAGAGGGTTTATTTGAAACTCAGTTTATAAATTTTAAATATGTGAGTGAGGCTCACTTGGGATGAGGCTAACCAAAAAGACCTCTTAAGTGGGGTGAGGTAGCCAAAAGGCTCAACTAGCCAGAAAGACCTTTTAAGTGGGATAAGGTTGCCGAAAGGGCCAGCTAACCAGAAAGACCTCTTAAGTGGGGTGAGGTAGCGAAAAGGCTCAGCTAACCAGAAAGACCTCTTAAGTTGGGTGAGGTAGCCAAAAGACACAGCTAACCAGAAAGACCTCTTAAATGGGGTGAGGTAGCGAAAATGGTCATGTTCATGATTTTCCCTCTACAGAGGATGAATATGTTATTTCCGCATGACAATTACATGAGCTAGCCTAGTCTCCAACGAATTCTGTTTTAAGATTTGATTATTTGATGTGTTTTCCGTGATATGTGTTTGAAATGGATGCAATATTTGTAAAGAAATGCCTCCTTTTCGTATTATTATGTACTATATATGTTTTAAACGCTATGATCATTTTAAATGTGGTTCTTACTGGGCTTTTTCTCGAAAGCTCACCCCTCTACCCTTCAGATTGTTTACAGTGATCTACAAACGCTACCTACCGCGTACGCGATGTAGGCCGGTGGAAAGAGCTACCCTAGGCTACTTTTTGTACACGCAAAGGTATACAAATGCATTCCTTTACCAGACACATTTTGTAAGCACAAACATATAGTGAAAATATTTTATTGGGATGTAATTTGTAAAAAAAACAAACGTAAAGAATATTTCTTTTGAGAATTAATCGTAGAGTACTAATCTTAGTGGGAACGGATACATGTTGGCTTGATGATATGAATTTAGGGAGCATGTTTAATAGTTGTGGATATCTAGGATTGTTAAAGCGTTTGATTTGCAGGTGGGTAGGTTTATATAGAAGTCGTTATGCTGCTGAAATTTCTATCGGCCATTTAGATGTAAAATGTAATTTAAGTATAATTATCGATGAATAGATAAGATAAAAGAAACGGAACTGAGCAGGAATGCAGTCTAAGTGAATGAAGGAATAAGTAGGAATTTAAAACTTCAAAAAAAAAAAATTTCCTTCGAATCTTCAAGGTCAAGGGTCGTTACACAAAATAACAAGAAAAAATAGAAAAATAAGACAGTAAGAATAAGTTAGGAAGAAGAAATCAAAATTAGGACTTTTTATAAGATATTAAAATAAATTCGACGACAGAGCCTCTTTAAGCAAGTCGCATGGTACTACATGAATACTCTAGAGGTGATGGAATTTTTTTTTAAATTGTCCCACCAGCTTAATAGATGATGCTTAGAAATATTTTTTTAATATTTAATTATCAAAATTATAATTAGCTATATTAAGTTTGAGATAACCTGAAATTAGTTGGTATCATTTTATTATTGACGTCGTGAGAGTGTTAATCTTTTCTCACATGTAATCGCACTTCCGAACCCTAAATTTGAGACGTAGACCAATGTTTATCCTTAGTTTGAGTAGGTGACAAATCACACCTAAGTAGAATAATTGGTGGTGACTATATAGCACAAGTACAACGGCTTAGGATCAACATCATGACAAATTATGACAATGTCTGACTACATTTGTGAAAGCTTAGATAACTCATTCCACATTATGATCTCTTATTGTTAATGTTGCTTCACTTAACTTTTTTGTAACGCCTCGAAAAATGTTGAAATATGGACTAATTTTAACTTAATTTTTTATTTAAGTTGCATTGTTGTTCAGTACCGATTACTTAACCCTTCATTTTATGAAAATTCATCGGCATAACGACTTATTTATACTCATACCTCCCTGCATTATTCAAAATACATTTTGTATCTCACAACAGTTGATTTTAATATCTTTTCATAATTAATAGTGATTTCCTTAACCATTACATTTCCTTAATACCTCTGGAAATATATTTTATTGGATAACTGTATGTTTAAAACTTTACATACATACTTGTCTAGATTATATCCCAAAATATTCTTTACATCAGATGTCTATGCTATATAGGATGTCTGGTGATAAAAACAAAAGTATACCTTATCATGTACCAGAGGTAGCTTGGGGAGAGTGTAGTGTCCACTACACGACAGGTGAAAAAAGTGATCACTGCAAATAGTCTGAAAAAGTAGAGAAAAAGGATGAGCTCTTCAAACCTAGTAAGAAATGTGATTTAAAGCAGTCTCAATATCAAAACATAAACATGTAATAACACAAAGTTCATCACTTATCTTTCGAAGTCATACAAAATCTATTATAGGGACTAGGCAAGTACACATAGCAAGTATAAGTCATGTTCATACAATCTCAACCTTCGAAGAGGGAGATAAACAAACAGAGTATCGATGGCCATGGTAAGGGGACTGTAGATTGGACCGGGGTTGTACAACGCCTTACGCCACTAAGGACCAAAACGAACAATGCACGAAGTGGCGGAAGATAAGGCACCGAGTGGGCAACACATGCACAACGTGGTTAAACATGCACCACAAAGGACTGAACATGCACGATGTGGCATAAGACATGCACCACGAAGGACCAAACTCCACACGGGCTATGCATGAAAGATATCCTGAACTACATATTGCCTTAGTCTCAAAACGGAACTAACAAACTCTTTTTCAGGCTTACTAACCCGCTTACTAGTAAAATTGAGCTTATGTCAAAATTTCATATACATAAAAACTAATTCATAAAATTTCATTTTCATATCACAATTTGCATTTTCAAAATATTTTACATATGCCAAAAAGTATACTTGAAGAGCTTGGAAGGTCGACTTTACTTTCGATTTAAGCATGAATAATGCTTTAAAAGTATCAAAACCATATTTCATAATTACGAGTATACTTCAAACATGTTTTTATATTAAATACAAGGTATCAAGATACTAATACCACTTTAAATTACATCCCTTACCTAACGAATCTTGAGGCAGCATAAAATCGTCGGGTATCGGACTTGCCTCGGTTTACGTGTTGGTACCTCGAGCTGCCCAAAATAGTTCCAAAATCATCAGATGATGTCTAATTTTATCTTAGTAGGCTTAAACATACCTCTACTTTTATAAACTTTACTAAATTCGACTATTTTGTCAACCTTTCCTACTTTCTCGATTTTATCGATTCAATGGCCAATTTGAGCAATTTCGATGGTTTCTTTTCTTCTAACTTCCAACTCACTAACTTAATGATTTAAACACTTATCCAAGTCGAAAATCAACACACCAAAACTTTTCAAATTATCAAACCTTCATACTCTTACGGGTCTCCACTAAATTGAGCTATAAACCAAACTTTTTGGTATTAAACACTCATTCGACAACATCAAATTCAACCAAAATTCACCATTTCCTTAACATTACAAGATTGGTCGAATTCACACCTATCCTTAGAAATTATTTCTCAATTTTCTACTTTAGTAAAAACCATCCAAATTCATCAAACAACAACATATATAAGCCTTACATCAACTTCGCACCTAGTTTAACTAACTTTGACCACTTCTTCTTACTTCAGCATTGATTCTCAGCTGTATAACAACATGTTTACAACTTAAAATCATAAAAAACAATCTGAAAAACCAACCAAGAACTTATGAATTTAAGTTTTCTCTTACCTCTGAAACAGGGCAGATTTTGCCCCTATTCTTCTAACTAGCTTTTCTCCTAGCAAACGAGCTAGTTTCAGGCTAAAGTTTTTTATCTATTGTAGAGGACTTAGGAACAAAGATTTGATCCTTCTTGACCAAACTCTAAAAGTGGTCGGAAGGTGGCCGAAAAAATCGTACAACCTTGCCTAGTGGAAGACGTCTGCGGCAACTTTGAGAGGGGATGAATTTTTGGGTTGAGGCTGTCTTTGGTGTTCCAAAAAGAGCATGAAATGCTCTTTTATTCTAGAGAAGACCAGGCTCAAAAGCCTTTTAGATGGGCTTCAAATTAGGCCTTTATGTTGGGCTTGGGCCTACTAACTGTCCTGCTTTTAGAAAATCCATAAAAATATTTCTAGCACAATTTCATCCAAATTTTCACTTCTCAAGTGTTATAATAAGTTTCTAGTATAGCCCATTAAAATTTGGGGCCCACTTGTTTAATAAAATTCCCCGTTTGGGCCTAAATTGCTTAAGGTTTTCAGTTTCCTTTAAAATTTAATTCGACTACTGAGACCTCAAGATTTCCACTCAATTTTCACTCCCCAAGTCAATTGTACCTTACGTTAATTTCCTATGACCTCGAAATAATTTTTACAAATTTATAGAATTTATTTCCAATTTATTTCACTTACTAGGCCTAATGGCTCGGTTTAGTGTTAACTTGGGTTTTTACTAACTCTTTCGCTTCCAATACCTTAGTTTCACCTTCTAATCACCAAAGCATACTTATATTTACAATCTTTGAGAGGTACTTAAACATAAAGCCTCACCCTGGTTTTCGTGCCCCGAGCTCCATGCCACTATTTCGAGTTTTCGATTATTCCAAGCCTGCATAATATTATTTTGAGTATCTTAATTGCTTTCTAGTTTCCAAATAAATAATGAAACAAAAATATTTTTGGGTTTCACATTTCTCCCTACCTTTTTGGAATTTGGTCCTCCAAATTTAGGCTGGTCCATCGAACAATTGAGGGTATTTCTCTTTCATGTGGCTCTTTAGATCCCACGTAGTTTCTTCTGTCGAGTGGTGTTGCCAGAAAACCTTCTCTAAGGGAATTGTCCTAGATCGAAGTACCTTCTCTTTTCTGTCAAGAATCCAATCTGGTTACTCAACATAGCTCATATCTTTTTGTATGTCCAACGGTTCATACTCTATAACATGAGAATGGTCCGAATGATACTTCCTTAACATAGAAACATGGAAAACATCATGTACCCCAGACAGCTATGGAGGTAGGCCAAGTCTGTAGGCCACATCCCCCACTCTCTCTAATATTTCAAATGGACCAATAAAACGAGGATTCAGTTTCTCTTTCTTTCCGAAGCGCATGACACCATTCATCGAAGACACTTTTACAAATACAGAGTCCCTAACTTGAAATTCTAGAGGACATCTTCCCACATCAGCATAACTCTTCTATCTACTCTGTGTTGTCCTCAATCTATCACAAATTAGTTGAACACCTCTAGTTGCTTGTTCCACCAGATCGGGAGCAGATATTTTCCTGTCACCCACTTCTTCCCACGCTACAAGGGATCTCACCTTTTGGCATTTAGAGCTTCGTATGGTGTCATCCCAATACTCACATGGTAACTATTATTGTAGGCAAACTCTACGAGAGGTAAATGATCATCCCATGAGCCCGTAAAATCTAATGTACATGCCCTTCACATGTCCTCTAGGGTCTGAATAGTCTGCTCGGACTGACTGTCGGTCTGAGGATGCTAGGCAATGCTCATATGTAACTGAGATTCCATAGCATAGTAAAAATGAGTCCAGAATGTAGAGGTGAACTTGGAATCCCTATAAGATGTAATACTCATGAGAGCCTCATGCAATCGTGCAATCCTCGAACATACAAGTTTGCCAAAGCATTAAGGGAATCTGTGCTCTTGATGGCGAATGAGTGAGCACTCCTAGTCAGTTTGTCCACAATAACCTAAACTGAGTCATGGCCCTACTGGGTCTTCAATAATCCCATATGAAATCCATAGTAATATGTTCTCATTTCCATGTAGGCACTGATAATGACTTAAGCAGCCCTGCTGGCTTCTGGTGCTCAACCTTAATCTGCTAGCAGACTAAACATCTAGCCACAAAGTTTGCCACATCTTTCTTCATTCCAATCCACCAGTACACCTTATGTAGGTCATGGTACATCTTAGTACTTCCTAGATGCATGGTAAATCGAGAACAATGAGACTCTTTCAAAATTCTCTGTCTCATGGTGTCATCATGTGGCACACAAATATGACCTCGAAACCTTAGCAACCCATCATCATTGACCGAGAAGACTGACTGCTATCTCTCTTCAGCCTGGCTAATATCCAATAACTTCTAATCATTTTTCAACCCTAACCTGGTCTGATCTAAGATATTGGCTCAATCTGTAGGCTAGCCATAAACTCATCATCAATTTCACTGACACAGATACTGAGCTTGGCGAACTGTCCCAATAATTCTCATTCTCTAATCATCATATAGGACACAATACACTTTCTACTGAGGGCATCCGCTACCACATTCGTCTTACCCGGATGGTATAAAATTTCACAGTCATAATCTTTTCGGAGCTCTATCTATCTTTTGTGTCTCATATTCAGTTCTTTCTGATCAAAGAGATAGTTAAGACTCTTGTGGTCAATGAAGATCTAAAATTTCTCACCATATATATAATGCCGCTATATCTTCAGAGAAAAAACCACTACAGCTAATTCCAAATCATGAGTGAGATAGTTTCACTCATGGTCTTTAAGCTGGCGAGAACCATAAGCGACTACTCTACCATTCTGCATTAGCACACAACCCAAACCTTAGTGGGAGGCATCATTGTACACTGCAAACGCTCCTGATCCACTCAAAATGGTCAAGACTGGTGCGGTAGTCAACCGATGCTTGAGCTTTTGGAAGCTCTGCTCACACTGATCAGACCATTTAAATGGGACATCCTTACGTGTCAATCTGGTCAATGGAGCTGCAATTCGGGAAAACCCCTTAACAAATCTCTGATAGTACCATGTCAATCCTAAGAAACTCCGAACCTCCGTCACTGTCCTTGGTCTTTCTCACTTCAGCACTGCATCAATCTTGGACGGATTGACAGACACCCTGTCCTTAGATACAATATGCCTGAGGAAAGCTGTCACGACCCAATACTACCAAAATCAGTACAAATTTTTCGCTTTTGAAAAAAATTCTTTCTTTCCGCCTCGTGACATATCTCTCTAAACAGGTCGGGTTGTGAATCAATATCGATATACCATTCTAACCATTAAGAAATATCACACGTAAACATACATACTGATATCATTAATCATATAATAGAGTGGTCGGTATGTTTATACATCACATGATTCTATATTTACATCCCCAATATTCATTATATACAATACTATGCTGTAAGCATACTAATACAAAATTCTATACGTGATGTATACCTGACAGTCGATGGGAAACAAAGATATCAGCTATGCCATCTACTCTCTACACCCGCTATCTCTATGGTGAAAACACTGAAAGTGGGTGGAAAATGAAAGGGTGAGCTCCACAAGCTCAGTAAGGCAATAATACAAACGGGTAGATAGCTATACTATCTACATGCTGATAAGAAAATCAGGATATATGTGAGCATGAGGTAAAAACAATGATATGCCATATATATAATATCATCTGTTCTAAAACAGGAAATCGGCATATTAAAACATGGAATAATCCTCATGTGAAAACATCTCAAGCTCAATGAAACAACACATTTTAAAATACCCCATCTGGGTCAAAATATAATACACTCACAAATCGAATTCCATTTCAACAAAATTCTTTATTTTCAAATCTCCATTATAAAATCACCCTTCTCACAGGGTTACAAATCAATGAAAGTTTCATAAAATCCCTCCATGGGAATAATCAAATCTCAATTGAAATCATAAGAAAATCGGGGCCTGACCCCTCCTTCGGGTCTACCCTGGTCTATCAAGACCAATAGTTATATCATGTGAGACATGTAAACGACTATATCGGTAATATCCAGGACTATGGCCATAACCTCATGATCCCTGGCACACGGATCCTAGTGTGCGGGGTATCACACCTGAAACGGGAGGTGGGTCTCATACCCGCCAGAACAGTATAATATCAGGATTGCGATGGCAAGACTTGCTGTCTCGTGGCTAATGCCACTCCACTCCAACAATCCCCACGGTACAGCGTACTCTGCGTGACATACACAGTACATCGTACTCCGTGAACCCAAGCTCAATCAGGGGTGCCTATAATAGGTCATATCCACACATGTCTAGTATGTCTCAGTCTGCACGTGTGAGCATATCATCTCACTGTGACACACAGTCAACAGGAGGCTCCAACACAGCTATATGCATGTCATATAAATTCCTGTGTGAGCAAAGCTCTAGCACGGCTCCATGCATATTCATGATATTTGAAAACCTCGTGCGAGCGAAGCTCTAGCACGGTTTCATAGAAATCAATGAAATCTGCATACGAGCAGCGCTCAAGTACGACTTAAACTGATTATAAATTCAATTCAAATCCACGTACGAGTATTGCTCCAGTACGGATAGGTATTAAAACTCAATGAAAACCTCGTACGAGAAAAACTCCATTACGGTAGTCACATAAAACAAATCTGTAAACTAGTGCGAGCAGGGCTCCAGTACTCTGTGTATGAGTTAAAATATAAAATCCAGTGCGAGCAATGCTCAAGCACGGTTACAACTCATATAACACTGATAAGTGGCTCAATTTTATCAAAACATGTTAAATAATTATCAACTGGCACCTAACCTGTGCCTTTTCACTTAAAACATGTAAATAATAGCCAACCTATCCATAAATTGCTTGAATTAAAGCAATATCATCATGAAAGCATTAAAATCATGAAATTCATGCAATTTCATAGCCTTACTACCCTTTTTGAAAATTTTCTAACTGGGGGCAAAATAGTCATTTTTCACTATTTCCATATTTTTTTCCGCAAAAATAATTATTCTGTTTTCGAGTAGCCTATTGAATTTAACGTAATTTAAATCCCCTCAAAATTACTTACAACTACCTCTAAGTGTTCATAAAATTCCCTTACCTGGAATCACGCACGAGCTTATCCCGACTCAGCCGTACCAGGTTTCTCAGTCCAATTCGCTCGTCTACGGAGCTGCATATAACCACATATGGGTTCAGTTCAAATATACAGATCAGTATTTCACTCTTACTGATCGAATCTAAAGCTCTGGGCCCGTTTTACTCTATAGGGCCCGATTGCACTTTAATGGACCTCGAACCCCTTTTTCAGCCCGTTTCCACTTTTTAAATCCCTTCTTCGGGTTTACTGAGCTCATTTGATTTATCAATAATCATCGGGCTTCATTCCAAACTCAGTGGATAGCCCGGATACTGTTTACGATAATTACGTTGAAATTTCAAATAAATTTCCTTTTATGCAGAATTAATCCGTAAATCCGTAAAATAATCGAAACTCTGCATTAAAGGACTCATATTATCGAAATTAAAATATACTTATCCAATATGGTGCGGGGTACAAAAATTGGAGCTAAATCGGCTCTCGTTCGGGTTCTGTAGTGACACTTCATAATTATTTAAATCCGGGTCATTTTTTAATAAAATAATATTAAATGAATTCTCGGGATTTATCCGCAGGTCAATCCCGACCCTCGGTCACTTACCCAAATTTTCGAGTCGTCCCCGGGTACACTTTCTTCCTCTTTTTTTTTCCTTTTCTTTTTTTTTTTCGTTTTTTTCATTTATTATTTATTTATTTATTAATTTATTTATTATTATTTTAATCAATTAAAATATATTAAATAATCCAAATATCTCTAAAAAAATCTTTAAAAAATATTACTAAATTCATTTAATCAATAAATGAATTTATCAGTGTATTTTCGTCTTTCTCGGTATATTTTTTGATTTTTTTCGAGATAATTTTTCGAATTAAAAATCCCGATTAATTCCAAATTAATTCCCGTAAATTTTAATAAATTAATATCTAGATCAGTCGGCCTCGAATTTAAATATTTTCCTCGGTATTGATCCAGATTTCGTAAATTCCATATTTTTAACGAAAATTACTTATCGATTTCATACCGAATTTTGGTATTTTGACCATTTTACCCTTGTACGTGTCCGGGACCAAATTGAATCGACTTTCTTTCATCAATCCACAATCTTTTCCCTATTTTCAATTTTTCATTTTCAGTCAACTCGATTTAATTCCTTAGACAACTTGTCGCTTCTTTATTTTCCCAATTTATCCATCTTCGATTTTACGTAATGTATTTCGTTTCATCCACATTTATCATATCCGAATCAACCATCTTATGAATCCATTAACATATAATAATGTCATACAATATGGAAATCATAAGGAATATCATACAAAAATTGCGGATCTCACAATCTCCCCCACTAAAAGAATTTGGTCCTCCAAATTAGAACCAAATCAATCGATAAACAACTCCGGGTACTTCTCTTGTATCATGCTCTCTAGCTCCCAGGTAGCTTCCTCCGGAGTGTGATACTGCCACTGAACCTTCACCAGGGAGATCATCTTGGATCGCAATACCTTCTCCTTCTTATCCAAAATCCGAACCGGTCTCTCAACATATGTCATACTGTCACTGAGCTCTAACGGCTCATAGTGAATCACATGTGACGGATCCGGATGGTACTTCCGAAGCATAGAAACGTGGAAGACACTGTGTACACCTGCCTACTCTGGTGGCAATACCAATCTATAGGCCTTATCTCCCACTCGCTCCAGAATCTCAAAGGGTCCAATAAAACGAAGGCTCAGTTTACCTTTTTTACCGAACCTCATGATACCTTTGGAAGGAGAAACTCTCAAAAACACCGACTCACCCTCTGCAAACTCTAGTGGTCTACGTCTCCTGTCAGCGTAACTCTTCTATCGACTTTGAGCTGTCCACAATCTATCGCATATCAACCTGACATCCTCAGTAGCCTGCTGTACCAAGTCAGGAGCAAATAACAGTTTGTCACCAATCTCTTCCCATCCAATAGGGGAACGGCATCTGCGACCATACAGTGCCTCATACGGTGCCATCCCGATACTCGAGTGATAACTGTTATTGTAGGCGAACTCGGCTAATGGCAAATGATCATCCCAGGAGCCTCCAAAATCCATCACACACGCTCTCAACATATCCTCCAGAGTCTGTATAGTCCTCTCTGACTGACCATCTGTCTGAGGATGGAAAGCGGTGCTAAATCTCAATTAGGTCCCCAATGCTTCCTGAAAATGTTCCCAAAAATGGGAAGTGAAGCGGGCATCCCTATCAGAAACAACGCTCACTGGAACGCCATGTAGTCTAACAATCTCTCGAACATATAAGTTCGCCAACGTACTCAGAGCAACTGTAGCACTCATAGCTAAGAAATGGGCGGACTTCGTCAGTCTATCCACAATCACCCAGATGGCATCATGACCTCTGCGGGTTCTCGATAATCCCATCACAAAATCCATGGTGACATGCTCCCACTTCCAGGTCGGTATCGGTAGAGGTTGCAATAATCCTGCAGGCTTCTGATGCTCTACCTTTACCTGTTGACAGACGAGACATCTCGCAACATACTCTGCTATGTCTCTCTTCATCCCAGACCACCAATAAACTCTCTGGAGATTTTGATACATCTTCGTACTCCCCGGATGTACTGTATACCTCGTTAAGTGAGCCTCTGATAAAATCATCCTCCTGATCTCAGGATCCTCGGGAACACATATCCTACAGCGAAACCTCAGTAAACCATCAGTACTCAATGCAAAATCGGTATCTGCACCTGCCTCATCAGCTGAATACATCCTTGATCACTCTGCTGAGCCTGTCGGATATGATCAATCAACTCTGGCTCCAATCTCAGGCTAGCAATTATCTCAACTCTGTCAATCTCAGGGGGTGCTATGTCCAAACTGAGACTCGCGAATTGCTCTAACAAATCATGTTCCCGAACCATCATAAATGATACCAAACCTAGGCTCTTCCTGCTCAAAGCATCAGCAACTACATTAGCCTTACCTGGGTGGTATAATATCTCGCAATCATAATCCTTCAGGAGCTCAAGCCTTCTCCTCTGTCTCATGTTCAACTCCTTCTGCGAGAATAAATACTTCAGACTCTTATGGTCTGTAAAAATCTAAAACTGCTCCCCATATAAGTAATGACGCCATATCTTCAGTGCAAACACTATGGCCGCCAACTCCAAATCGTGGGTCGGATAGTTCCTCTCGTGATCTTTCAGCTGTCTAGATCCATAGGTAACTACCCTCCCTTCCTGCATCAATACACAGCCCAGTCCCTGATGCGATGCATCAGTATATACTAAGAAACCTCCTGAGCTGGTAGGTATAGTGAGAACTGGAGCAGTGGTCAATCGACGCTTCAGCTCCTGAAAACTCCTCTCACAGGCATCATCCCACACAAACCCAACATCCTTCCGTGTGAGACGTGTCAACAGAGCAGCTAATCTGGAGAAACCCTCTACAAATCTTCTGTAGTATCCTGCCAAACCCAAAAAACTCCGAATCTCTGTGACTGTCCTGGGCCGCTCCCACTGAACAACTGCCTCTATCTTGGATGGGTTCACTGACACTCCATCCCTCGATACTACATGACCCAGAAAAGAAATCTGTTCCAACCAGAAGTCACACTTACCGAGTTTGACATACAACTGTCTCTCTCTGAGGGTCTGTAACACTATCCTCAAGTGCTGCTCATAGTCCTCCCTGGATTTGGAGTATACCAAAATATCATCGATAAATACAATCACAAACCGATCCAGGTATGGCTTGAACACATCGTTCATTAAAGCCATGAATGCTGCGAGGGCATCAGTCAACCCGAATGGCATAACTAAAAACTCATAATGACCATAACGGGTCCTAAGTGCTGTCTTGGGTACATCCTCCCTCCGTATCCTCAGCTGATGATACCCAGACCTCAAATCAATCTTAGAAAAGACCTATGCTCCCCGAAGCTGATCCAACAGATCATCAATGCGTGGAAGGGGATACTTATTTTTAATGGTAGCCTTATTCAACAATCTGTAATCCATACACAACTGGAGGCTGCCATCCTTCTTCCTCACAAACAAGACTGGAGCTCCCCAAGGTGATACGCTCGGTCTCACAAACCCCTTCTCAAGCAAATCCTGTAACTGCTTCTTCAGCTCCTCCAACTCAATCGGAGCCATCCTATACGGTGGTCTCAAAATCGGTTCTGTACCAGGTACTAAATCTATCCCAAACTCAAGCTCTCTGGCTGGAGGTAATCCTGGTAAATCATCTGGAAAGAAGTCAGGAAACTCCCTAACCACTGGAATATCTCTCAAATCCGGTCATACCTGATCCGTATCAACCACATATGCGATGAATCCTTCAAAACATAAATCATAAAATCAGCAAAATTTATTGCTCCATTTAGAACAACCACTGATTTCATTACTTTTCAGGGAAATTTTACAACACATCTTTCGGGGATATTGAACGTTAACGTCTTAGAAAAATAATCTAACACAACTCGATTAGCAGCCAACCAATCCATTACTAATATGACATCGAAGTCCCTCATATACATCACAATAAGGTCGGCTGACATTTCTTTTTTCCCGACTTTCAATTTACAGTCCCTGACTACATACTCCACTACCTGATTAGTGTTTATAGGGGTAAGTATTAACAATTTACTACTAAGAGGAATAGACTTTACATACTTAGACAATTTACATGCAAATGAAGGCGATACGAATGAATGCGTGGCACCAGGATCAATCAAAACATATGCTTCTAAATCAAAGATCAAGATGGTACCTTTCACCACATCAGACGACTGATCTGCCGTATCCTGGTCCAAAGCATGAAATCGCCCTGTACCCATCACTTTCTTCCCTTCTCTTCTGCAGTAGCTCTCCTCTTCTGAGCAAGAACCTGAATTGGAGCTCTCTCCTGCTCCTTGCCCTTCTGTGGGGCAGTGTCCTGTCTCTCTGGGCAATCTCTCATCACATGCCCTGGCCTCCCACATCGATAACATACTACAGTAGTAGCTATAGGCACTGGACAAGGTCTGGTACCATGATATCTGCCACATCGCCTACATCGATCAGTAGTAGGGCGTGGTCCTCCAATGACAATGCCTCTAGCTGGTGGTAAAGCCGGATGAACAAGGGGTCTATCTGTCCTCTCCTGAACCTCCTCAATCTTCGGCCTCTTATCAGAGAGCCGTACACCTCTCCTGAAAAATCTATCTCTCCCGGGTCTCTTCTGGTCTCTGTCTCGACTCCTACTGAATTTTCCTGACTCGGAGACATTCCGCTCATAATCCTGCTCACACAGCTGAGCTCTATGTACTGCCTCCTCATAAGTCGAAACATCAAAGGGAGCCAATCGAGATCTGATGGTTGGTCTCAGTCCATCTATAAACTTCTGGACCTTCCGATCCTCACTGCCCATCATCTCCAAATCATATCTCCCCAAAAGATGAATCGAGTTTCATACTCGTCAATAGACTGGTTCCCCTGAACCAAACTCAAAAACTCCATCCTCAACTTCCGTTGTGCAATAGCGGGAACATACTGCCTCCTAAAGGCATCCAAAAATATCTCCCATGTGACCGCAGCATGTCGAGCTCTCAATATCGGCTCGGTAGATCTCCACCAATGCTCTGCCGCTCCCTGAAATACAAATACGACAAAAGCAACCCTCTCAGTAGTAGTGCACCTGAAAAGCCTATATAGCTTCTCTATCTGATACACCCAATCCTCAGCTACTACTGGGTCCTTCCTCCTATGGAAGACTGGAGGTCTAAACTTCTGAAAATGTCTAAATCTATCCAGGTCACACTCATATCAAGCATCCTGAGCTGGCTGGGGTCTCACTGCCTCTGCAGCCTGAGCCTGAACCTAGTGTAACTTTGCGGCCTGTGCCGACATCTCGGGATCAGGTGCTGCCTGTCCCACCGGATCTCGCCTATCTCTAGCCCCGAGCCCTACCTACTGCGCTACAATCTCAGCCAGGCTCTCAATACTCTGCTCAAGTCTAGCGAAGCGTGCCTCAGTCTCATCTGGTCTCATAGCAGTACCCTCGGGTACCTGACCAGTCTGTATACCATCACCACGGCCTCTAGGCCTGCCCCTACGGCCTCTAGCACGTGTACAAGCCCCACTACCACTGCGGGTGATCGGCATAATGTAAATCCTATATTCCAAATTCATTTGTTAATTTAATTCCCATCTAATATACACTTTGACATCTCATATAGCACAATACTAAGGGGGATGTAATTTTCCTTAAAGACCACTATCGACTCTTATCCGACCAACTCTAACTCATAATTACTTACTTATCGATACTGATTCACGTCTGGCCAACCTCTGCTCTGATACCACTTTTACTGTCATGACCCAATACTACCAAAATCAGTACAAATTTTTCGCTTTTGAAAAAATTCTTTCTTTTCGCCTCGTGACATATCCCTCTAAACAGGTCGGGCTGTAAATCAATATCGATATACCATTCTAACCATTAAGAAATATCACACGTAAACATACATACTGATATCATTTATCATATAATAAAGTGGTCGGTATGTTTATACATCACATGATTCTATATTTACATCCCCAATATTCATTATATACAATACTGTGCTGTAAGCATACTAATACAAAATTCTGTACGTGATGTATACCTGACAGTCGATGGGAAACAAAGATATCAGCTATGCCGTCTACTCTCTGCACCCGCTATCTCTATGGTGAAAACACTGAAAGTGGGTGGAAAATGAAAGGGTGAGCTCCACAAGCTCAGTAAGGCAATAATACAAACGGGTAGATAGCTATACTATCTACATGCTGATAAGAAAATCAGGATATATGTGAGCATGAGGTAAAAACAATGATATGCCATATATATAATATCATCTGTTCTAAAACAAGAAATCGGCATATTAAAACATGGAATAATCCTCATGTGAAAACATCTCATGCTCAATGAAACAACACGTTTTAAAATACCCCATCTAGGTCAAAATATAATACACTCACAAATCGAATTCCATTTCAACAAAATTCTTTATTTTCAAATCTCCGTTATAAAATCACCTTTCTCACAGGGTTACAAATCAATGAAAGTTTCATAAAATCCCTCCATGGGAATAATCAAATCTCAATTGAAATCATAAGAAAATCGGGGCCTGACCCCTCCCTCGGGTCTACCCTGGTCTATCAAGACCAATAGTTATATCATGTGAGACATGTAAACGACTATATCGGTAATATCCAGGACTATGGCCATAACCTCGTGATCCCTGGCACACGGATCCTAGTGTGCAGGGTATCACACCTGAAACGGGAGGTAGGTCATCCTACCCGCCAGAACAGTATAATATCAGGATTGCGAGGGCAAGACTTACTGTCTCGTGGCTAATGCCACTCCACTCCAACAATCCCCATGGTACAGCGTACTCCGCGTGACATACACGGTACATCGTACTCCGTGAACCCAAGCTCAATCAGGGGTGCCTGTAATAGGTCTGATCCACCCATGTCTAGTATGTCTCAGTCTGCACGTGTGAGCATATCATCTCACTGTGACACACAGTCAAAAGGAGGCTCCAACACAGCTATATGCATGTCATATAAATTCCTGTACGAGCGAAGCTCCAGCACGGCTCCATGCATATTCATGATATCTGAAAACCTCGTGCGAGCGAAGCTCTAGCACGGTTTCATAGAAATCAATGAAATCTGCGTACGAGCAGCGCTCAAGTACGACTTAAACTAATTATAAATTCAATTCAAATCCACGTACGAGCATTGCTCCATTACGGATAGGTATTAAAACTCAATGAAAAACTCGTACGAGAAAAACTCCAGTACGGTAGTCACATAAAACAAATCAGTAAACTAGTGCGAGCAGGACTCCAGCACTCTGTGTATGAGTTAAAATATAAAATCCAGTGCGAGTGCTCAAGCATGGTTACAACTCATATAACACTGATAGGTGGCTCAATTTTATCAAAACATGTTAAATAAATATCAACTGGCACCTAACCTGTGCCTTTTCACTTAAAACATGTAAATAATAGCCAACCTATCCATAAATTGCTTGAATTAACGCAATATCATCATGAAAGCATTAAAATCGTGAGATTCATGCAATTTCATAGCCTTACTACCCTTTTTAAAATTTTCCTAACTGGGGGTAAAATAGTCATTTTTTACTATTTCCATATTTTTTTTCGCAAAAATTATCATTCTATTTTCGGGTAGCCTATTGAATTTAACGTAATGTAAATCCCCTCAAAGTTACGTACAGCTATCTCTAAGTGTTCATAAAATTCCCTTACTTGGAATCACGCACGAGCTTATCCCGACTCAGCCGTACCAGGTTTCTCAGTCCAATTCGCTCGTCTACGGAGCTGCATATAACCACATATGGGTTCAGTTCAAATATACAGATCAGTATTTCACTCTTACTGATCGAATCTAAAGCTCTGGGCCCGTTTTACTCTATTGGGCCCGATTGCACTTTGATGGACCTCGAACCCATTTTTCAGCCCGTTTCCACTTTTTAAATCCCTTCTTCGTGTTTACTGAGCTCATTTGATTTATCAATAATCATCGAGCTTCATTCCAAACTCAGTGGATACTGTTTACGATAATTACGTTGAAATTTCAAATAAATTTCCTTTTATGCAGAATTAATCCGTAAATCCGTAAAATAATCGAAACTCTGCATTAAAGGACTCATATTATCGAAATTAAAATATACTTACCCAATATGGTGCGGGGTACAGAAATCGGAGCTAAATCGGCTCTCGTTCGGGCTCTGTAGTGACACTGCACAATTATTTAAATCCGGATCATTTTTCAATAGAATAATATTAAATTGAATTCCAGGGATTTATCCGCAGGTCAATCCCGACCCTCGGTCACTTACCCGAATTTTCGAGTCGTCCCGGGTACACTTTCTTCCTCTTTTTTTTTCCTTTTCTTTTTTTTTCTTTTTCTTTTCCCTTTTTTTTCTTTTCTCCCTTCTCGGCTACGGTGCCGTTTTGGCCCGTTTGCCGTCGCCGGAGATTCCGGCCATCTCGCTGGTAGCCAGTGGGTTCAACAGAACCATCTCGGCTAGGGGATCGTTTTGCGGGGTCGAATCGGAGCCAAGACGCAGCCGTTCACCGAGACAGAGGCGATTTCTCCCCGGAACTTCCGTCGATCGATTCGCCAGGAATAGCTGTCGTCGGTGCGCGTCACCAGTACCACTGGAATCGTCGGGCGTTGCTCTATCTTCTCCGACCGTTGGCTTGGCTCGTCGGACGCCAGTGGCTGGTCGGGGGTGTCGGGTTGCAGACGAGTTCTCTGGGTGCGTTTTTTGGGTTTCTCTCTCCCCGAAATCAGATTTCCAATTTTCATTTTTTTTCTTCGTTTTTTTCATTTATTATTTATTAATTTATTTATTATTATTTTAATCAATTTAAATATATTAAATAATCCAAATATCTCTAAAAAAATCTTTAAAAAATATTATTAAATTCATTTAATCAATAAATGAATTTATCAGTGTATTTTCGTCTTTCTCGGTATATTTTTTGATTCTTTTCGGGATAATTTTTCGAATTAAAAATCCCGATTAATTCCAAATTAATTCCCGTAAATTTCAATAAATTAATATCTAGATCAATCGGCCTCAAATTTAAATATTTTCCTCGGTATTGATCCAGATTTCGCAAATTCCATATTTTTAACGAAAATTACTTATCGATTTCATACCGAATTTTGGTCTTTTGACCATTTTACCCTTGTACGTGTCCGGGACCAAATTGAATCGACTTTCTTTCATCAATCCACAATCTTTTCCATATTTTCAATTTTTCATTTTCAGTCAACTCGATTTAATTCCTTAGACAACTTGTTGCTTCTTTATCTTCCCAATTTATCCATATTCGATTTTACGTAATTTATGTCGTTTCATCCACATTTATCATATCCGAATCAACCATCTTATGAATCCATTAACATATAATAATGTCATACAATATGGAAATCATAAGGAATATCATACAAAAATTGCGGATCTCACAAAAGCAATCTGATTCAACCAGAATTAACATTTACTAAATTTCCCATATAATTCCTTCTCACGGAGGATTTGGAGCACAATCCTCAAATGTTGCTGGCACTCCTCCCGGTACTTAGAATAGATTAAAAGGTCATCAATAAAGACAATAACAAATCTGTCTAAATACTTCTGGAATACCCCATTCATCATACTTATAAAAGCAGCATGGGCATTAGTCAGTCCAAAGGGCATTACCAAAAACTCAAAACGCCCGTATCGGGTCCTGGAAGTTGTTATCGATACATCAATCTTTTTAATCTTCAACTGGTGATAACCCGATCTTAAATCTATCTTAGAAAACACTGAAACCCCTCTCAACTGATCAAACAAGTCATCTATTCTTGGCAGGGGATACTTATTATTTATTGTCGCCTTATTCAAAAGTCGATAGTCCATACACAAGCGGAGACTCTCATCTTTCTTTCTGACAAATAATACCAGAGCACCACACGGAGATACACTCAGTCTAATGAACCCTTTATCGAGTAACTCTTACAACTACTTCTTCAGTTCTTCCAATTCGATCAGCATCATTCGATAAGGTAGCTGAGAGATAGGTCGAGTGTCGGGCACCAAATCAATGGTAAACTCGATTTCTCTCTCTGGTGGCAACCCCGACAATTTGTCCAAAAAAATTAGGAAACTCACATGCTACAGGAACATCCTGAATACTTGGTGGTTCCAAACTGTTATAAAAAATAAAAATAATATAACCTTTACAAAAATTGATGTCATCAGAAAGTTTTTAAACATATCGACACCTTATAACTTCATAGAACTTCATACCATACGTTTCATTTCTTATTAACAAAACATACATCAAATTTTTTCAGGTAGAGAGAAGGTTACGATGTTAGTGTAGAAATCTAGACTTACCCAATTGGCAGCTAGCCAATAAATTCTCAAAATTACATCAAAACCATATATATTTAGTAAAACTAAATCCGCTAACATTATCCTATCTCCTACCTTGATTTCACAATTTTTACACACCATATCAATCACTTGCAATTCATGGATGGGTGTACTTATTTGTAACATGTGATCTAGAGGCTCAGGTTCTAGATGCAATTTATGTGAAAATTATGGGGAAATAAAAGAGTGTGTGAAACCTGGAAGAATAAAACATGTGTCTCATTATTACAGGTAAGGACTATACCTCTAATAGTTTCAAAAGAGGTGTCGGTTGTCTCCCTGTCAATGGCAAACACACGTCCCTATGAGACAGGCTTTTTGCCCTTATTCTTAGCTGCAACCTTTCTCTGTAGGCCTTGTCTTTGGGGAGCCTATCGCTCAATTTACCTTGGCTGTTCCCAAGGCTTAGTGGGTCTCATCTACGGATAGTCCTTAATTTGGTAGCCCACCACTTAGCATCTAATGCAAGCACCTATGACCTAGTGGCAAGGCCCACCATACCACCTGCTGTAGTTCTTCCATCATCGAAATTCAATCATGGGGCCTCAGGTGGTGTCTGTACTATTAATAGGGATCTTGGGCTTACTATCCCTTGCTCGAGACTCGTCAATCTGTTGTCTCTTGCGCTGACCCAGCTTCAGTTCAAATCGGGATGCCTCTGCTCTCTTTCCCTTATCTTTGTCTTTACTTTTGGACTTATACTCTGCTTGAGTCACATCCAAGCCTCTCTTAATTTCCTAAACCCGCCCAAGGGCATCCTTAAAATTTGTAACCTAAAGTCCTAACAATCTATCATAGATCCCCGATCTCAAGCCCGTCAAAAATCTCTTGGTACGATGCTCGAGGTCTCTAACTGTCTCGGGGTCATACCTCATCAGGATGGTGAACTGGTTCTCGTACTCATCCACCATCATGCTACCCTGAACCAGATTCAAAAATTTCTTCTGCATCTTTTTTTGAGCCGTGCGTGGAATATATTGGGTCTTAAATGCATCAAGAAAGGCATTCCAAGAGATAGCTGACTGACTGCCTGCCAACACTGTCTGAGTGGACCTCTACCAAGACTTAGCCTGGCCCCTCAACATATAACTGGCCATGGTTACCCTCTCTGCATCTGTACACGCCAAATACTGGAATGTTGTCTCGATATCCAGTAACCATCCCTCGGCCTTAATCGGATCTTTAACCCCTGTAAACTCTGAGGTGTTCATCCTAGGAAAGTCTCGTAGTCTCTGAGTATCCTTATCATCTCTAGGCTGTGGGACTGTAGGCTTAGGAGTTGGGGGTGTCGGAGGAACCTAGGGTGGAGGAGGTGGGGGAGTAGATGCGGGTGTAGTAGCACCGGTATAAGAAGTATTTGCCCCGAATTGTTTGGAAAACATAGCGGTGAGTGCACTAAGCCCCTCTCTCATACTTTGCATACCCTGCTCGAGCCTCATCATTCTGGTATTAGGGCTCTCAGGCTGAGGGGGAGACGGTAGAGGAGGCACAAACCTGCCTCCGTGGACGATCGCATCTCCCGCTCATTGTTTAGTGATCAGTTACCTACGTGTAAACCAAGGTTTTAGTCACTTTATAACCAGATAAGCATAGACATTTGAGATGTAATCTAACTTCAACTAATTGACACTGACAGTAATAGACAACTTTTACTCTGATACCACGTAAACTGTAACACCCCGAAAAACGCGAAAATATGGACTAATTTTAACTTAATTTTTTATTTAAGTTGCATTCCTGTTCAGTACCGATTACTTAACCCTTCCATTTTATGAAAATTCACCGGCATAACGATTTATTTATACTCATACCTCCCTGCATTATTCAAAATACATTTTGTATCTCACAACAGTTGATTTTAATATCTTTTCATAATTAATAGTGATTTCCTTAACCATTACATTTCCTTAATACCTCTGAAAATATATTTTATTGGATAACTGTATGTTTAAAACTTTACATACATACTTGTCTAGATTATATCCCAAAATATTCTTTACATCAGATGTCTATGCTATACAGGATGTCTGGTGATAAAAACAAAAGTATACCTTATCCTGTACTAGAGGTAGCTTGGGGAGAGTGTAGTGTCCACCAGCCTACATCCACTACACGGCAGGTGAAAAAATGGATCACTGCAAATATTCTGGAAAAGTAGAGAAAAGGGATGAGCTCTTCAAGCCTAATAAGAAATGCGTTTTAAAGCAGTCTTATTATCAAAACATATGAAAACAGGATATTACTAACATGTAATAACACAAAGTTCATCACTTATCTTTCGTAGTCATACAAAATCTATTATAGGGACTAAGCAAGTACACATAACAAGTATAAGTTATGTTCATACAATCTCAACCTCTGAAGAGTAAGATAAACAAATAGAGTACCGATAGCCATGGTAAGGGGACCGTAGATTGGATCGGGTCGTACAACACCCTACGCCATTAAGGACCAAAACGAATAATGCATGAAGTGGCGGAAGATAAGGTACCGAGTGGGCAGCACATGCACAACGTGGTTAAACATGCATCACAAAGGACTGAACATGCACGATGTGGCATAAGACATGCACCACAAAGGACCAAAGTCCACATGGGCCATGCATGACAAATATCCCGGACCACATGTTGGCTTAGTCTCAAAACGGAATTGACAAACTCTTTTTCAGCCTTATTAACCCGCATATTAATAAAATCGAGCTTATGTCAAAATTTCGTATACATAAAAACTAATTCATAAAATTTGATTTCCATATCACAATTTGCATTTTCATAATTTTTTACATATGCCAAAAAGTATACTCAAAGAGCATGGAAGGTTGGCTTTACTTTCGGTTTAAGCATGAATAATGCTTTATAAGTATCAAAGCCATATGAGTATACTTCAAACATGTTTTCATATTAAATACAAGGTATCGAGATACTAATACCACTTTAAATTACATCCCTTACCTAACGAATCTTGAGGCAGCACAAAATCGTCGGGTATCGAATTTGCCTCGATTTACGTGTTGGTACCTCGAGCTGCCCAAAACAGTTCCAAAATCATCAGATGATGTCCAATTTTATCTTAGTATGCTTAAACTTACCTTTACTTTCATAGACTTCACTAAATTCGACTATTTTATCAACCTTTCTTACTTTCTCGGTTTTACCGATTTAAGGGTCTGTCTAGGCAATTTCGATGGTTCTTTTCTTCTAACTTCCAACTCACTAACTTAATGATTTAAACATTTATCCAAGTCTAAAATCAACACACCACAACTTGTCCAATTATCAAACTTTCATACTTGTACAGTTTTCCACTAAATTGAGTTATAAATCAAACTTTTTGGTATTAAACAATCATTCTACAACATCAAATTCAACCAAAATTCACTATTTCCTCAACATTACAAGGTTGACCAAATTCACACCTATCGCTAGAAATTATTTCTCAATTTTCTACTTTGGTAAAAACCATCCAAATTCATCAAACAACAACATATATAAGCATCATCATTTTCCATCAACTTCTCACATAGTTTGACTAACTTTGACCACTTCTTCTTACTCCAAAAATGATTCTCAGCTGTAGAACAACATGTATACAACTTAGAATCATAAAAAAAAAAGCTCAAAAATCATTTAAGAACTTATGAATTTAAGTTTTCTCTCACTTTTGAAACAGAGCAGATTCTGCTCATGTTCTTCTCACTAGCTTTTATCCTAACAAACGAGCTTGTTTAAGGCTGAATTTTTTATATGTTGTTGGAGGAAAGATTTGATCCTTCTTGACCAAACTCTAAAAGTGGCTAGAAAAATCGCACAATCTTGGCTAGTGAAAAACGTCAGCGACAACTTTGGGAGGGGATGGATTTTTAGGTTGAGGTTGGTTTGGGGCTTTCTCTGGTGTTCCAGAAAGAGCATGAAATGTTATTTTATTATGGAGAAGACCAGGCTTAAAAGCCTTCTGGATGGGCTTGAAATTGGCGTTTGATGTTAGGTCTGTAAGATGCTGGGCTTGAGCCTGCTAACTGCCCTGCTTTTAGAAAATTCATAAAAATATTTTCAGCCAATTTCATCCAAATTTTCACTTCTCAAGTATTATACTAAGTCTCTAGTATGACTCATAAAAATTTGGAGCTCACTTGTTTAAAAAAAGTTCCATTTTCGGGTACATTTTGCCCAATTTGATCATTACCGATTGAAATTGCATAAGATTTTCGATTTCCTTTAAAATTTAGTTCAACTACCAAGACCTCAATATTTCCACTTAATTTGCATTCCCCATGTCAATTGTATCTTATGTTAATTTTCTATGGCCTCAAAATAATTTTTACAAATTTATAGAATTTATTTCGAATTTATTTCACTTACTAGGCTCAATTGCTCGGTTTAGTGTTAACTCGGGGTTTTACTAACTCTTTCACTTCCAATACCTTAGTTTGACCTTCTAATCACCAAAGTATACGTATATTTACAATCTTTGAGAGGTACTTAAACTTAAAGCCTCACCTCAGTTTTTGTACCCCGAGCTTCGTGCCACTATTCTGAGTGTTTCGGTTATTTCAGACCTGCATAATATTATTTCGAGTATTTTAATTGCTTTATAGTTTTCAAATAAATAGTGAAACGAAAATTTTTTTGAGTTTCACACATTTTATGTAATCCCTGAGTGTTTCATGAGACCCCTACTTGACTACCGTTAAATTGTTATTAGTCTTTACTGTTTGTCGACTGCTTAGGAAATGGGCCACAAATTCTCTAACGAGTATGTCAAAGTTAGTAATGGATCTTGAGGGTAAAGTATAGTATCAAAATCTAGCTGGTCCTCTTAATGTAGTAATAAAGACTCTGCATTTTACAATATCAGACGTTCTCTATATCTTCATCCAGGACCTATATACGTCCAGCTGATCAACAATGTCCTTTATACTGGCATATGTTTCCTTTGGCAGCTTTAACCTAGATGGTATATCTTCTTGCTTGATTTCTAAAGAGTGAGTGTTGCTACCACCGTCTAACCACTCCATTTTGTCATTGCCTTTCTTTAACTTTTTAAGTTCTTTCCAAATATCATCCATTTCTACTTTCCTCCTCTCATCCTCTCCTCTTTTGGATTTCGAAGTGGCTGTATTTTCTTCCAATATTTTAGCTTCTCTTGCTGATCTTGCCAAACTTTCCCTTGCATACATCAATTAACATTTCTAGAGCGTTGAGTTAGGGGGTTATTTTGTTGCCGATGGTGAACTGCTCTTCCAACTACTGGACTTTATGCAAATAGTCGGTAGTACCGTTCCAAGGAGGGAAAAGTTGGTTGCTAATAGTATGATATAAGGGGAAAAAAAGAGTCTTTATTACAATTGAGATTGGTCGTTGACGACGAGCAAGTGTTTGGAGGAAAAGATACTCCAGGTGGGAGGGGGGGATTCCACTCGTATGTTGTAGCATATGGAAGGATAGACGTTCCTATAGTAGGTTGGGTAACGGTAATGGGTATGGCAACATATGGTGCTGCTGGCATGCTGACATTTTCAACCTGTTGAAATTGAGACATTAAATATTGAAAGTATTAGGGTACAAGTGGTATCCAGGTTAAAAAGAGGCTATAAGAGGCTGGCTTTGGGGGTGAATATCCCTTATGGATAGTCTAGGGATGGATGAAGGGGCGACTGTTGTTGTCAAAGTGGTTTCAGTTCCTAGATTAGTTGTTAACGGCGGAGGCATGGTTGGTATGGTAGATGATGGTATGGTGGTTTGTGAGGTTATATCGGTGAATTTTGACATGGCTTTTAGTTCGTGTAGAAGAGAGGGTTTTCACATATGACGTTAATTGTTAATGACTATTTTGACAATAAGTCACTTGTATGTTGAGTATAAAAGTTGTGCTAGAACCTGCAAAAGAGAAACAGTGAGAGGGAGGTCCAATTAGGGGTGTAAACGATACAGTGGTGCTCGCAAGCTACTCGGGCTCGACTCGAGCAAAACTCGAATTCGGCTCGATTTTAGTCGAGTCGAGCTCGAGCTACTCGAGCTATCGAGCGAGTCGAATTCGAGCACTTAGATACCTGGTTCGAGTAGCTCGCGAGCCTAATCGAGCATCGAGTTTTTTATATATTTTAAAAATATAATAATATTTATATAACGATTCGAGCCTAATCGAGTTCGAGCAAAATATCGAACTTATATAATCGAGCTTAATCGAGCCTAATCGAGTAGCTCGAATTCGATCTCGAGCCGAGCTCGAGCTTAACAAATAAGGCTCGATCGAGCTCGAGCCGAGTATCGAGCACCGAGTTTCGAGTCGAATTCGAGCTCGAGCACCTCACTGTATCGGCTCGACTCGACTCAATTACACCCCTAGGTCTAATACTCTAGTCAGTACATCTGAAAAATAAAAAAAAAAAAGATATAAAGCAATAATTATGTGGAAGTGTTTAGGTCTTGTTTAGTTATTGTATGACTAGGAGTGCTTATATAGAAGTTTAGCCACATGGATAACTCAAGTCTCCTTAGGACTTTATGCGTGGCGTGGATATTTGGGCCTTGAAGCTTGTGTTCATAATCCCTCGAGCACTCGGGCCTTTTCCTAAGGATATAATACAAGGAATACTAATTCTGTAAAATATATTTTCTGTGTATTAAAATTGAATCAAATCTTGAATAAGTGGGGCCGGCGGAATAGAGAGGGAAAAGAAATTTCCTTCAAGCCAACCAAACACTATGTAAGTCTTGAGAGAGAGAGAGATGATTTGATTCCTGCCCATTCAAACATTTCACTGTAATAAAATTAGTATTTTGCCCTGCGAAACGGCATTTCGTTCATGAAACATATCTTTCTTTTTTTTTCTTTTTTTTTTTGGGGGTGCGGGGCGTGGTGGGGTGGGTGTTGTTACAGGTTCGTGAAACATATCACTGTAACTTAATTAACAAAATATGATAATAAATGGTCTCTAAATAATGGACAATCAATAAAGGACTTCATGCACATAACTAGTACAGTACTCCTAACTTTATAGTCAAGAGAGTTGGATTCAACAAAAATAAAGAGTGATCTGTCAACTCCTAAATTCTCTTAAAACCGAAAAAAAAAAAAAAAAAAAAAAAAAGAACGAGGGTAATTCGAAGTTTGAACGACAGATGGAATTCCACATTTATTTATATGCTTGATCATACATAATAATAGATTAATAGTATAAACGTAACGTGAAATATATTTTATATATATATGATAATCATAATTTGCTTATGTTCGACTCGAACAAATATGGAAGAACTGAAGACAAAGGATTACTTGATTCTTAATTAAAAGCCTTCAAGCTTTCTGCAAGAATTGCTGTGAATGTATCCATCTGATCCTTGCTGAGAACCAAGGAAACTTCCATGCCACCTGGCTCGTCTCTACACTCAACCAGCGACAAAGATCCACCGTCGTCAATGTGAATGAACTCAATCTTTGTAGGCCTCCCCCACCCAAAATCCATATCATAAATACGTAATTTTGGTGACCCAGAAATCCCTACATAATGCCCCGATCTAAACATTTCCTCAAGGTTTGACGGTCCTTTCTCTACTTCTTTCAGGGCTCCATTCTCCATATCTTTAACTTTTCTTGCAATTGCTTTCGCGGCTTTACCTATCCCATTTTCCCCCATCAGCTCACCCTTCTTGGCACGTATAATACCTGGTGCTAGACAATTTCCAAAATATGTCACAGGCAGAGGAAATTCAATTCGGCTCCGGCAATCAACCGCAAAAAGGAAGTAGTAAAGCTTATCATCATCATAAGCTTTTTCTGATATTTCACTCTCTTGCGACTTGAGCATACATATCCACATGATAGAGCAGGTGACCACAAATGTTGATATGTGAAGTTCTTCCAAATCATTGCTTTTGTTCTTGCACTGAGTGGTGAGCCAGTGCTGGACTTTAACGATTTGGGCTCGGCTCAATATAAATGTGGCTCGAACTTTGTCTACCGGCATTTCCTTGGTTGGGCCGAGGTTCTCTCTCCAAGATGATACCCAATGCCAGTAGCTTTTCATGGTCATGTCGTTGCACCCTGCAGGGTCTTTGATGGCATCCCTGTTATGAAAAGGTCGTTGCGATAAGTCATCGAGAAAACTTGAGTCTCCTTTTGATTTACACTGGGAAGACCAAGATCTCACGAAGTGCATGAATGCGGATCCGTCAGCTGCTACATGATTATGCGCCATCCCAATGCAAACGCCAGTATTTGGAAACACTGTGACCTTGAAGGCCATGATGGGTAGCACGAGAATGCCATCTGACATAGTTGATGGTGGCAATTGGGATACAAAAGGGTGTAGCGATTTGATATCTCGTGGATAATTGGCTTTGAGATGATTGAAATCAGCGGTGGATTCGGCAATAGTGAGAGGAACAGAGTCGCCGTCAGTGTAGAGGATATGAGGCTTAAGGGGTGGTGGAGGGCACATGAGTTTTGCTGCCAGTGGGAAAAAATGTTGAAGAGTTAGGGAAAGAGAATGTTTTAGAGTTGGGAGTGTGGTTTGAATGAAATGAGAGGTATGGTGAGGGTATTCATAGAAGAAAAGGCTTTGCATGGGAGCAGAAGGAAACCATGGGATGTCGAAGTAAGTGAGAGGGAGAGTTTTTGTGGGAACTGACCCTGCCGGTGCTGTGACACTGGTGTTCTCAAGAATCTTAGCCATATTTTGAACTATGATTGAGAAATTAAAGCTAGAGAAACTAGTGGAAATTTTATAAACATGCAATGAATAGAGAACTTAATTTATAATGGAGTGGTGTAAACCTAAACCAGAGTAACTCCGGCAATAAAGCAAATCGTACGTAAAATTTAAAAAAGAGAACTAATAATTACGTGCAATAACACGGCAACAAACTATTAAAAACGCTTTAAAAAGCAGCAAGCCAACAAACTTGGAATTTACGTTTACGATTACTGGTCAACAGTAACAACATGACTTTATTGTATTTACCAATAAAATTGCATTGATAATGTTCCGTGTAAACCTAACATTTAGTATTTATAATATTAACTCTTGTTATATTTGTATTATTTTTATATAGTGTATTTTTATTGTATTTAAAATTATTAAATTTACATAGTACTGCTTAAACTATATTCGAGTCCTCAAAAGGGTTTTTGTTTCTGTGATGATCCGAAATTTTTTCATATTGAAAATTTATTTTGAAAATATGAGATAATATTTTCAGGAAAAAAATGTCTATATGTATTTATATTAAATAAATATGTATAGTAATACATAAAATAAATATATAATATATTATATATTTAGATATTTTAGTAAATAATATGTTATATTAATATAATATATATACATAAAAGAGGAGAGAAGGATCGGGAAACCCGATCCCTCTCTCTTTTTCTCCTCTGTAACAGAGGAGAATGAAAGAAGAGAGATAGAGAAAGGTCGAGAGAAATGGAGAAACGCTGACCGGATGAAGGGTGCATCGTCATCGGCCAGTAGATGACGGAAGAGGCACGGCGGCGTAGGAAAATGTGCAGATCGATGAGAAAGAAACAAATCGGCACGGTGAGAACAGAAGAGGTCAAACCGGCCTCATCCTCGCCAGCCCAGGCTTGCCGGTGCCAACCCCATGCGTCGCGCGACCGTACAGAGCTGCTGGAAGCGAAAATCGACCAAGAACCAACCGATGGAGCCCAGATCAACGAGATTAGAGGCTGAATCGATTTGGACCGGTTTAATTGAAGAGAAGTGAGCTGAACTGGTTCAAACCAATTCAACCACAAAAAAGAAAAGAAAAAAGGGAAGAAAATTTTGTGATGCATCGATTTAAGGATAAACGAGTAAGCGGTCAAATTTGATCGTTTTAATTTTTTTAAAAATTATTTGAATTTATATTTGATCGAAACTGACTTAGTTTAAATATATAAACATGTAGCACGACAATAGGTAACGAACGCGAGTTCGATCAAGCCTTATTTTGCGTGCCATCATGGAATCTCGAGTAAGTGAACCTCACTTGCTACAACTCGTATGATATACGAGTTAAGTTTAATTGCATAAGCTGCGAGTTAATCCTGTACAAATTGCTTTATGTTTTGAATCAAACATTTGATATCATAAATGCTTTGTTTAAACTCTTCGAAGAAGTATGTGAACCTTTTGATCGATTTGAAATCTGAAACATATTAAATCAACCAGATTGGAAATAAATTGTTCTCTGCTTTGCAGGCTGGGTAATGAGAAATTGTTACCTGGTCTTATTGAAAAAATTTTGTAAATTCTCTGTATTTCAAACTAAGACCCTTGTGCTATCAAAAATGTGATTTCGATTCGTTTTAACATGTTTTAAACCTTGCGATGATTTTCATACATTAAAATCATTACATGGCATTGTGTATGAGATTTAAGAGCTTGCACAAATTTTTATCCGCATGCATGTATTACTTTATAATCTCATTTCAAATTTGTTTTGGATTGATTGGAGCATATAGCTTATTTAGCTTATGCTTAGTGTTTTTGGATTTAAGCATAAATTGTTTTTTTGTCTCGATTGATATATGACTTTGGAAACATGATTTTCAAATGTTTTATCGTTTATGGGCGTTCTAGCTATGTTATTTCAAATAAAGCGTATGGAGACAGTCTTGAATTTACGACTCTTATACGGGCAGTTTGGCTTGTTCGACATTGTCGTGACAGGTTCCTGTTCTGGCTAATCACTAGAACTGGAGACTTTCGAATCTATGACCATAGATAACACCCTAGTTTTTGGGGTAGTTTTGGCTCACTGATAGCTACAGTGGTAAAGTTTTAATCGGGATATACTTGTTGACTTCGCTTATATTCGTATGATCTAATCATCGAACTTTGTGAATAATATATTAAACTATATGGTTTCGAAATTGTTTGCTGATATATGAACATGATACGAATTAGTCTCTTTAATGCGAGATAGAATCGAACGGATTACATCGAGTCGTAGGGCAAGAAGCAAAAGATGTCTAAGGATCCTAAGTGATACAAGTAAGTGAAAATATTGGCTATAAGATTATCGAAAAGGATATGTTCTTATACGAACCTTATTTTGAATTAAAATTGCATCTCGATGCATATTATGATTTTGTGGGATTTAAAAAGCTTGCATTGGTTTATACCTGTGTTCAAGAAGCTTTAAAACCTCACTCAAGACATGTTTTGAAAGTATGTGAGACATACGTCTCTATGTTCTAGATTTAAGCTAACTCTGTTTTTATCCACATTATGGTTAAAACTGATTTCAAAACATGCATTCTAATAGCTTTTACAGTTAAATGTTTTACCTTAACTGACGGCGATAATCGTTAGCCATGACCATTTTTGACCCCTGCTAGCGGGGTATATAATAGTTAGTAATGATGTAATAGGCTATTGGCAATATAAATAGCAAATGTTCCAACCCCTGCTAACATGCTATATAACAGTTAGCAATATTTCGTCTCTTGCTAACGAGACATAATAGTTGGCAATGTTTCTATGAAACCCGGATTTTTTCATATTACTATTCATTCTACGTTAAACTGAGAATGATCGAGACGCCCGGGATAGTGGCACGAAGCTCGAGGCACACATTTTGAGGTAAGGATGCAATTTTAAGTATTTTTTAAAAAGTGTGATTTAAAGCATGTTTTGATGATTAGAAAGTGAAACTAAGGTGTTAGAAGTGAAAAAGTTAGTAAAATTCGAGTTTACACTAAACCGAGTAAATGAGCCTAGTAAGAGAAGTCAATTCAGAATAAATTCTAGAAACTCACGAAAATTATTCTGAGACCGTAGGAAATTCACATAAGGCATAATTGACACGGGGAATGAATATGGAGTGGAAATAATGAGGTTTCAGTGTTAGAATTAATTTTTAAAGTAAACCGAAAACCTTACGCGATTTCGATTGGTATTGACCAAATCGTGCAAAATCGGCTCAATCGGGAAATTTTTCTTAAATAAGTGGGCCCCAAATTTTATGGGAGATATTAGAGACATAGTACAACACTTGAGAAGTGGAAAATTGGAGGAAATGGGCTGTAAAATATTTTTCGTGGATTTTCTAAAATAGAGCAGTGGGCGGTCCTGCTTCAAGAATCTGTATACCCATCAGACTTAACCCAATTTAAAGCCCATCTAAAAGTCCAAAAAATATGAGCCTATCCATAGTTAAAATACAATTATTAAGCTTTCCATAGCCTATTTAAACACCAACAACCGACTTACCAATTGAGAGAACCAGAACCATCAATCTATCGTAGGCGTCCTCGAGGAATTAAGAGTACGTGAATTTTCCAGCCATCTTCCGGTCATTTTCAGGTGATGGTCAAAAGGACTAAATCTTCCTCCTTAACCCCTCTATAACATATAAAGAATTTAGCCCCATAGGAGGTCATTTGCTAGGTGAAAATCTAGTGAGAAGAATAGGGTAGAAACTGCCCTGTTCCAAGGTGAGAGAAAGCTTTAATTTGAAAGTTTTTGAGTGGTTTTTCTTGTTGTTTTGGATGCTTTTAAGATGTTTACATGTTGATTGATAGCTTATAATTCTTTGTGGTGCAAAAATGGCTTGTCAAAGTTGGTTAAAGTTGCCAAGAAATTGTTGGAAGATGATGAACTCATGATATGTGATTGTTTAATGTTGTATGGTGATTTTTAGTTAAGCAAGAATTGTTGAAATGATTTCTAGAGAAGGGTGTAGTTTCGGCCAGCATATGTAGAGTAAGGAAGTGATGAATTTTGACTGTGTTGAATGTTGCAGATAGTTAAATTTATACCGAAAAACTTGGTTTTAGCTCGGTTAAGTGAAAAACCGTAAAAGTGTGAAAATTTGATAATTGAGGTGTTGTGAATGATTAAATGGAGTTTGGACTAAATTTTTAAGCTATTAGCTTGATAAGTTATAAATTTAATGGAAAGAAACTAATGAAATAGCTTAAACCAAAACTTTATCGGTAAAACCGAGAAAGTAGAAAAAATTATCGAAAAAGGGTCTGATTGACCCCATTTGAGTTTCAAAGGAATATAAATATGAAGTAAAGATGAAATTGAGCATCAATTGATGATTTTGAAATTTTTTTGGACAGCTCGAGATGTTGACACGCGAAACAAGGTGAACCCGACACCTATTGATTCAGGGCTGCCTCGGCCTCATTTAGGTAAGGGATGTAACCGATTTTAAACGCGAGTATTTTTTATCTACAAATGAGCAATACTAGCATGAAAATGTTTTATGAAATAAGCATAAACCTCGAGAAAGACCTATAGCCGAGTTTTCTTACCCGAGTGCATGTTTTGCTGTATTTGAGCTCGATTGCGTGATCTTAAAGTTTTGCAGACAATATATATATATATATATATATATATATATATGTGTGTGTGTGTGTGTATGAGATTTAAGAAGCAAAACTATTATGAGCTCTATGATGAATGCAAAACTATTTTCAATATAAGAATGGTACATTTTGATATTGTAGGCTCAATAACATGCGAGTCAGGAAAACCAAGGGGTCGATTCAGTGAAATCGAAGGGAATTCTACCCGACGGCCTAGGATTGGGCTAGACCTTGACCATGTTATGCATATCCTATGTGTCTGTGATGATGTTTTCCTTTATTTATATGAGATACTGCCTGGGTGCCTTTGAGATGATGCTATATGACATTGATCCAGTCTACAGCCTTACCATGGCCATAGGTACTTGATTCCCTCTTCGGAGGATACCCTATTTCGAGGATCACTTGATTCCCTCTTCGGAGGATGCCCTCTTTCGAGGATGACTTGATTCCCTCTTCAGAGGATACCCTCTTTTGAGGATGGAGTGGTGATTTCTTTCATGATAGGAATAGTAAATGTTTAGTCTCCATATTATTATGAGATATGATTTAATATAATAATGAGTGATATTTTGAGTATATATATTTGGATAATTTTTATCACGTAGTTTGAGATGTGAATTGCATCATTATTTTACGAATGATTTTGATTTATTGTTTCTTGTTTTAAATGCACTCTTTACTAGGCTAGTAGAAGCTCACCCCCCTCTCATTTTCCCTTCCTCTTAGATTACTTATAGCAATTGCCAGTGCCTGCTGCGTACGTGATATATGCTGGTGGATGAGACTCTCCCCAGGCTATTTCTTATACACGTGTAAAGTATAATTCATTTTGTATCCAGACAACTTATGTAGTATAGATGTATATTATTAGTAAACATTTTGGATGTAATCAGGGTTGCACATGTAAATAATTGGAAAAGTGAGTCATTTTAATGTTATGGGATATAATCAAATTGGATATGGATGTTTGGGAGTTCTTGAATGTCTTGGTAATAAAATGGACATAAGATCAACTGCTTAAGATTATTATGTGAGTTTTGAAATTTGCAGGAGGATAGGGATATATATAAGGGGTTATGCTGCCTGATTTTCGTTAAAAGTGATATAAGTATAATCGAATATGAAGAGTTTAATAATAAAAAGATAAGTTATGAATTGACACTGAGCATGAATACACCTTGCGTAGAAGTTGAATTATAAGAAAAAAAATTTAAATTAGCCTAAAATTCCACATTTCCAAGGCGTTACAGCTTTAGTGGCATTAGAGCGAATGATGTCTAGTACTGTCAATGTCGATCAGTTGAAAATAGATTACATCCCAAGTGTCTGTACTTGTTTGATTGTGAATTGAATTTGTCGATTAAAATTATGACCAAGTTTGATGTGTACACGCAAGTACATTAGACTTACGTTATAAGTGGGAGATGAGGTCATCCCCGGAGGCGGGCACAACCACCTCCACCACCTGCCCCACGTCCAGAGAGTCCTAACTCTTGGATAAATCGGTTGGAGCAGGATGTGAGACAGGGGTTTGAGCAGATGGCAGCAATGTTCACTCAACACTTTGGGGCTAATGCCTCAGGCACCACACCTACCCCGACCCCTACACCCACACCACCACAGGATCCACCTCCACCTCCTCCACATACTGACCCAGTGCCACCTGCCACTCAACCTCCGGTACAAAACAGGCTCGATGACAGAGATATGGGCCGATTACGAGATTTTCTTAAGATGAATCAGCCATCATTTAAGGGGATGAAGAACCTCGTAGAGGCAGAGGAGTGGTTAGCAGAGATGGGAATAATTTTTTTTGGTGTCTAATACATAGAGGGTCAGCATGAGTGCTTATATGCTTAAGGGATCAGCCCGATACTGGTGGAGTGCCACTCAGAGCCTACTGACTGCCAACTACCTGTAGATCAGCTGGGATACTTTTCAGTCTACTTTTCAGATCCAGTATGTCCCTTGCGCTACCCAAAGGAAGATACAAGCATATTTTTTGAATTTAGCCAATGGCAGTATGACAGTCGATGAGTACGAGACCCGATTCACCACTTTTTTGAGAAATGATCCGGAGATTGTCAATGACGAAGAATGTTGTACTGAACGATTCATATACGGATTGAGACCAGACATCCGAGACAGATTGTTGAGGCTCTGTATTATTGAATTTAAGGATGCTCTGCGTCGTACGTAAGAGATAGATAGGGGACTAGATTTGACACAGTCCCGGTATGTGTTCCGAGTGAGGGCTAGAGATAAGGGCAAGAGGCCCGAAACATCTTGATCAGATCTCAAAAGGGGTCCGCCCAAGAGGTAGAAGATTGATGAGTTTAGGATGAGGATTGATAGGCCCTGGATTCCTCCCAGTACTGCAGAGACCCCTCGAGGCGTCAGACAAGATTTTAAGATCTATAGAGACTATGGTCGACAACATGAGGGTGCTTATTACCGGATGATACAAGGATGTTTCAGATGTGGAGACATGGGTCACAAGGTTAAAGATTGCCCACAGCCTCATAGGCCATACCCTAGGAGCCTCCTCGACAACAGCCTTAGAGAGTGATTCCCCAGAGACGGGTCATTACCGTTGATAAGGGTAAGAAGCCTGCCACAGCGGAACGTGTATTCGCTACTAATAAGGAGACTATAGACACTTCATCTAAGGCTATTATAGGTACATTTCTTGCTTGTAATTATGAGGCTTATGTATTATTTGACCCAGGATCCACACATTCTTTTATTTCACCACACTTTGCATGTAAACTGCACTTAGAGCCTGAACCTCTAGATCATATCTTACATGTACGTACACCTATGATTGAGTCTCAAAAGACTGTATGGTATGTAGAAAGTATGAAATTAAGGTGGGAGACAGAGTAATGTTAGCAGATCTAGTTTTGCTAAATATGAGTGACTTTTATGTGATACTAGGCGTGGATTGGCTACCTACCAATCGCGTTAGTCTAGACTGTTATTGATGTGAAGGTTATATCGCATCATCTCTGATATCAGTCGAGAATATCCGAGGATAGAGGATATACCAGTGGTATGTGAGTTTCTGGATGTGTTTCCAGATGAGTTGCCAGACTTACCATCAGAGAGAGAGCTAGAGTTTACTATCAATTTAGTGTCAGATAACTAACCGATCTCTAAACCTCCATACAGGATGGCATTGGTTGAATTGGAAGAGCTAAAGAAACAGTTGCAAGAGTTGCTCGACAAGGGTTTTACTAAACCAAGTGTGTCACATTGGGGAGCTCCGATTTTATTTGTTAAGAAAAAAGATGGTAGTCTCAGATTGTGTATAGATTACAGACTACTGAACAAGGCTACAGTGAAGAAAAAATACCCTCTACCAAGAATAGATAATTTGTTTGATCAGCTGATAGGGGCTTCTTTCTTTTCTAAGATTGACTTGAGATCAGACTATCACCAGTTGAGAATCAGGAGTGAGGATGTTTTAAAACCGGCCTTCAAAACTCGATATGGCCACTATGAATTCTTAGTGATGTCCTTTGGTTTGACGAATGCCCATGCTGCTTTCATGAATCTGATGAATGAGGTATTTCAAGACTATCTAGATCAGTTTTTGATAGTCTTCATCGATGACATTCTCATCTATTCTCAGTTTCGAGAGAAGCATGCGCAGCATTTAAGGATTGTGCTCTAGATACTCCGAGAGAAGCAGTTGTATGAAAAGTTCAATAAATGTGACTTTTAACTGGATCAGATAACTTTCCTTAGTCACATTGTATCTAAGGACGGGGTGTCAGTTGATTCGTCCAAGGTAGATGTCACAACCCTCTTCCTGTGACTTACCTTACTACTAACAGTTGGACTGTAAGTCAACATCCATTTCTTGTGATTCACATATTATGTAACATGTCTGTACATTACGAAATCATAAACAATACATAGAAATTTACGGGTCTTACATTCCTCCACTCCTTCAAGAAATTTCATCCTCCAAATTAGAACCAAGTTATTCCTCAAAAAGTCGGGGCTACTTTTCCCGCATAAGGCTCTCTAACTCCCAGGTAGCCTCTTCTGAATTGTGGTGCTACCAGAGAACCTTAACAAGTGGAATCGTCTTGTTCCTTAACACTTTTTCCTTCCTATCCAGTATTCGGATTGGTCTTTCTACATACGATAAATCATCCTTGAACTCCAATAGCTCATATTGAATTACATGGGTCGGATCTACGTGGAAGACACTATGAATGCCTGCTAGCTCCGGTGGCAATGATAACCTGTAGGCCTTATCTCTAACTCGCTCTAATATCTCAAATGGCCTGATATATTAAGGGCTCAACTTACCCTTCTTATTGAACCTCATAATCCCTTTCGAGGGAGAAATCTCAATAACACTCAGTCACCTACCGTGAACTCTAATGGCTTCCGTCTTGTGTCAGTATAACTCTTTTGCCTGCTATGAGTTGTTATTAATCTCTCACATATCAACTGAACAACTTCAGAGGCTTGCTACACTAAATCAGGAGCAAAAGTCTTTCTATCACCCACTTCTTCCTAACCAACAGGGGAACGACACCTTCTACCATACAATGCCTCATACAGTGCCATCCTGATACTCGAGTGATAACTGTTGTTGTACGTAAATTCGGCTAAGGGATTTATGATGTGGTATCAGAGCGAGTGTTATGGATTTTAAAGGATCCTAGAATGATCACCTATCATTAGCCGAATTTGCGTACTACAACAGTTATCACTCGAGTATCGAGATGACACCGTATGAGGCGTTGTATGGTAAAAGGTGTCATTCCCCTGTTGGCCGGGAAAAAGTGGGTGATTGAAAGACTTTTTCTCTCGATTTAGTGCAGCAAGCCTCTGATGTTGTTCAGTTGATATGTGAGAGATTGAGAATAGCTCAGAGCAGGAAAAAGAGTTATGCTGACACGAGACAAAGGCCATTAAAGTTCATGGTAGGTGACTTAGTGTTCTTGAGAGTTTTTCCCTCGAAATGGATTATGAGGTTCGGTAAGAAAGGTAAATTGAGCTCTCGATATATTGGGCCATTTGAGATATTGGAGTGAGTGGGAGATAAGGCCTATAGGCTAGCGTTGGCACCGGAGCTAGCAGGCATTCATAGTATCTTCCACGTATCGATGCTTCAGAAATACCATCCAGATCTAACCCATGTAATTCGATATGAGCCATTGGAGCTCAAGGATGATTTGTCGTATGTAGAGAGACAGATCCAAACACTCGATAGGAAGGAAAAAGTGTTACGAAATAAGACGATTCCGCTTGCTAAGGTTCTCTGGCAGTACCACGATTCAGAAGAGGCTACCTGGGAGGTAGAGAGCCTGATGCGAGAAAAGTACCCCCTACTTTTTAAGGAATGACTTGGTTCTAATTTGAAGGATCAAATTTCTTGAAAGAGGGGAGGAATGTAAGGCCCGTAAATTTTTATGAATTGTTTATGCTTCCGTAATGTACAGACAAGTTACATAATATGTGAATCATAAGAAATGGATGTTGACTCACAGCCCAACTGTTAGTAGTAAGGTAAGTCACGGGAAGAGGGTCGTGACAGAGGGTGATTTGAGACAAAATCGTGCTAGAGGCCTTAGGTATTGGCTATGTGATCTTACGCTGAGTTGCACGCACGAGGTTTTATGAGTTTTACTGTGTGATAAGCAAAGCCGTGCTAAAGGCCTCAGGTATTGTTATGTGATCTTACGCTGAGTTGCTCGCATGAGGTTTTATGAGTTTTGCTGTGTGATGAGACAAAACCATGCTAGAGGCATCAGGCATTGTTATGTGATCTTACGTTGAGTTTCTCGCATGAGGTTTTTATGAGTTTTAATGTGTGATGAGTAAAACTGTGCTGGAGTCATCGTGTATTGCTGAGTGATCTTGCACAGACCTGCTCGCACGCGATTTTGAGACAATGGAAATGGGTGATAAAGGATCCGTGAGAGCACGTTGTACTGTGACCGTTAGCCACGCAGTACGATGTGTCGTGATATCTTAGTGATTCTTAGTGAGCTGAAGGGATGGTTGATTCGCCTCCCCAAGCATGGGTATTGAAGCAATTGAATGTGAACTTTCCTTTGAAAATCTAGGAAAATTGCACTTGGAATGCTGCAGAGCAAGGGGAGATTGATCTTAGTGTAAAGGGAGATCGATCTCATTTGCCTCGAAATGCAGTGACAAAGTATTCTATAAAAGGGAGATCGATCCCTCATTCAAAGCAGATCGATCTTAAGTTGCTTCTGCCTGGACAGGATCGATCTCTTCTCATAAGGCAGATCGATCTCTAGTTGCTTCTGCCTAGCAAAGATCGATCTCTTCTCAATGCCAGATCGATCTCTAAAGTCTTCTGCTTAGCAAGGATCGATCATTTCCCATGAGCAAATCGATCCCTTCCCCAAGAGGTAGATCAATCCCATAACATACATATCGAATTCTGAAGGAGTTCAAATAAAAGGAAGATCGATCTCTCACCCTTGGAGATCGATCTCATAAGGCCATTTCTATAAAAACCAGACAGATGAGTCTTCTTTCCACGAAACAGCTGATACTCCTCCATTATAACAAAGTAACCTAGCTTGCTCACTTTAAAAATCATCACCTTCTAATCAGATTTGAGAAAGATTACTTTGAGCAAAGTTGTTCCTTATGATGAGGAGAACAATATAGTAAAAAAGTAGAGGTTGAGTTGCTGAGTTGAAGGAGAAAAAGGGTTTCCCCAAATTTGGCAAAAAGGAGAAAAGTCAAGCTAGATAAGATTTCAATACACCAACTTTAAGTTTGTTAATCTAGACAATTGTATGAGTTGATTGGTGTATGTATTATTGGCTGAAACATCCTTGAACTTGCTTAACTCTCCATGACCTAGAATGGGCTTAGTGTGAGAAAGTTAGAAAAAGTTTATATGGCATGGAGTTAATGATGATTTAAGCATGAATTGATGTTATTAAGCATGTATACATGATTCTAAGATAGTTTTGTGAAATCCATATGTTGGAATAGATGATGATTGAAAGTAGGCATATGAGGTGTATGATGAAATGCCTTAGTGAAGGAAAGTGATGAACTTAAGGCATTGTGAGCTTAATACCGGCTCAATACGGATCAATAGATTTGATGAGTCATTAGATTCTCGAGAAATGAATTGTATAATCGAAATGGACTTAAGAGAGAGTAAAGTCCAATAAGATGTAACGAGGCCAAATTGGTGTAAAAGGGGCTCAATGCATTGATTTGAATGTCATGCAAGTGAGAATGAAATGTATGAAATGATATTGATGTGAACTGTAAAACAATTGCAGCTCCTAGAGATATAATTGGAGCCAATTAGACCGGATCACGAGCAGTGGAAATCAAAGGAAGGACTCCTGCGTGATTCGAGGTAAGGGATTTATGCGAGCTCTTAGAGATAACTATAAGTATATTTCTTACCTTCCGTGTGCAAATGAATACTATAGAGTATATAGATATTTAAATATCTACGTGAAAATCAAGCTATAAGAAGAAGCTTATATGCATAAATTGCATGTCTTCAATGTCTTTATTGTGAAAAGATGTTTTGTAAGTGTTTGAGAAAAAGTAATAATAGACTAGCTCCCGAATTAACAATTACCATAAAACTGCATGTTTTATTAAGCGAAAAGCGTGTAACGAGTGATTAAACATAAATTTCCCTCTCACTCATACTTTGTGATTTATCGAAGTGAACTCGGTCAGGGATATCGTTTTCACCTGAATGAAGCCATCTATCAATTTTTGTATGAACTTGTACTGAAGTCAATGTGGTAACAGTAGATTTACCAACCTTGCTCGCACATCATTTTAAAAAGGATTTTGAGAAAGCAAACGATGCTAGAGCTGAGTGTAAACTGTGTGACACACTAAAGAGCTCGCACTGGATTTTGAAAATCATGCTAGAGCCATCGAGTACTGCTAAGTGTTCTTACTCTGACTATGCTCGCATGTAATTTCCTAAACTTAAAGTGATTTGAGTAAAACCTAGCTCTAATACCACCTCTGTCATGACCCTCTTCCTGTGACTTACCTTACTACTAACAGTTGGGCTGTGAGTAGAGATGGCAAACAGACGGGTTCGGGCGGGTTCGGTTCGGGTTCTCTTCGGGTTCGAGTTTTTTCGGGTTTGAACTTTTTCGGGTTCAGACTTTTTCAGTTTCAGTTATTTTCGGGTTTGAACTTTTTTGAATTCGGGCTTTTCGGGTTCGATCTTTTTCGATTTTGGGTTTATTCGGTTTCGGGTTTCTTCGGGTTCGGGCTTATTTGGGTTCGGTCCCAGTTCTAGTCGAACGGGTTTAGCGGGCCAGCTTGAAATATTTTGAAAGTTTATTAGTTATGAATTTTTTTTTAAAATTTTGAATGTGATAATTAATTTAATTTTTATATGATTTTATATTTTAATAAATATTTATATAAAAACAAATTTCTATATTTTAGTATTTTTTTATTTGATAAAAATCATTTACTCTTTTTTAATTTCCTACAATAGTTACTATAAAATAGTAGATATAATTATATTCATTAAATGCAAAAGAAAATATTACATATAGATATTATAAGAGGAAAAGTACCAATTAATATTATTATTTACCAAAAAAAATGCTTAATATGAATAAATGGTCAATTAATTAGCTCTATTTATTTCTAATTTGTTTTTTATTTGTACATAAATCATAATTAATATTATTGCATTAAATATAATCGTTTATATTAATTAATCAAATGTCTCATTAAAAATTTAGATTATTGAATTAAAAAAATTATATATTTTTAACATTTGATATAATTATATCATATACAATTATACACTATCATATGAGCGATATTTTGTAGTTGATATAATACACTAAAAATATATATTTATACAATAAAACTTTATGAGCTTAAAAAAATAAAGTATAATATAAATAATTATGAAATTAAATTAGATAATTATTATTAAAATAATAAGTTTTTAAATTTTAAACAGAAGTCATTAAAATTAGATTAATAAAGGTTTCATAGTCGCCGTTTTTCACTCAATCTCTCTGCTCTGCTGCCTCACTCAGCCGCTCCTCACTCAGTCTGTTTGCATTGCTCCCTCACTTAGCCGCTCATCGCCACTCCTCAGTTAGTCTCTCACTCAGGCGCCATCGCTCCTCACTCAAGCGTCGCCGCCCCTCACTCAATTAATTTAGGTAAATGATTCTATTTCTGAAAAGTAGTGTCGATGATTTCACCTAGTAGCATTTAGGTTTAACAATGAGGTAAACAAAGTATTCTTTGATAATATGTTTACATAATTACATTGTCAACTTTGGTTGGTTTTTTGCTGCATGAAGTGTGCATTTTAAGCGGTTAGAATAGTTCGGTGTTGGTTGAATCATAGAATGTGAAGGACATGCTCATGCCCATGTATATTTTTTCTTGTCTTGTTTGATGTTTTGCTTGGTGTTTTTTATTTTCATTTTGTCCAGAATCTAGTTTAGGAATTTCAATGTTTTCTCATTTATTTAAAGAAAAGAAATCCAGATTCTGGTGAAATTATCAGATTTGATTATTAAATTTTATCAAGTAAAAACTCTTATTATTTGTTTTTTTTATTGTTGTTATTTATTATGTGTAAGACCGCTAGTTAAATACTAAGTCATTTTTAATATTGATGCATAAATTAGATCATTTAGTTAAATTGGAAATTTGACTTTATAACTTATAAACAAAATTTGAATTATATGCATGTATTTGGGTATATTTATTTGGGGTAAATTAGGAAATATAATTAAATAGGAAAAATTATATCATTTAGTAATAAAATTTATAGAAGAAATAAAACATAGTTAAAATTGAAATTTTCTAACTAGAAATAAAAATTTGAAATATATATTTTTCTAGGTTAATTTGAAAATTATTTAATTATATTTCCTTACAAATGTGCTTTACAAATGTGCAACATTTTCGACTTTTGAGACTCGTTAGCATTTAAAGTTTTATGACATGGGAACTTGGACGCAAACATGTCATAGTTGAGTCTGAATTTTTTTTTACAGTGAAAAAGTTAATACAGTCTTTAAAAGGGTATGATCCACTCTTTCAACTTTCAATTCTTATTTTTAAAATAATCATCATTTAAAAAACAAATCACTATTTTTCTGTTTACGAGTTATAGGAGTTAGAATTGAAATTCTAATTTCGTTAATAATGTATTCAATGTTTTATACAAAATATCAAATTTAAATAAATGTTACAATTATATAATGATTTATATATATTTGATTTATTATTGTATTAAAATTAAAATTTTAATATGAAATAAATATAATAAAATAGTATAATAATTGTTTTTATAATAAAATCAAATGTTATATTTAATAATATATTTATTATTTATTATTACAAATATAATGAGCATAATATTGAAAGTTATTTTATATTGAATATTATATTGTGTTTTAAAATAATTTTATTTAGTAATTGAATTTAAATATTCAATAATTATTTTTTTGATAATAAATTATTGATATAATTATGTAATAAATAAATAATGATTGTTTTAAAATTTTATAAATTTTAATTAGAAAAAGTGTATTATTATTTATTTATTTCTTAATATAATAATTATATAATTATAATTCTGGTTTATCAGGTTATAAATTCGGGTTTTCTCGGGTTTCGGATCGAGTTAGTTTCGGGTTCGGGTCGTATTGGGTTCGGGTTATGTCGGGTCCAGTTTTTTTAGGTTCGGGTTTTTTTGGGCTCGATCTTTATCGGGTTTGGATTTTTTCGGGTCAAGGTTTTCTCGGGCTCGAGCCTTTGACTTTTTGGTCAATTCGATCCGATCTCGGGTTCGATCTCGGATGGGCTCGGATGGGTTTTTGGGCTCGGGCCAACTTTTGCTAGCTCTAAATTATAAAATGGATGAGATGTGGATATGGATGTTGACTCACAGCCCAATTGTTAGTAGTAAGGTAAGTCACGGGAAGAAGGTTGTGACAGTAGAGGCAGTACTTCAGTAGGAGAGACCGAGGACAGTTACAAAGATTCAAAGTTTTTTGGGACTGGCAGAATATTACAGGAGGTTTGTTGAGGGATTCTTTAGAATTGCAGCTCCTTTGACTAAGCTTACACCTAAGGACGTCCCGTTTGTATGGTCTGAGTAGTATGAGCAGAGTTTTCAGGAGCTTAAACAGAGATTAACGACAGCACTTGTTTTGACTATCCCAAGTGGGTCTGGAGGCTTCGCAGTGTATAGTGATTCTTCCATCAAGGTCTGGGGTGTGTACTCATGCAGTACGGGAGAGTAGTCGCTTATTGTTCACGCTAGCTTAAAAACCATGAACGGAACTACCCCACGCATGATTTGGAATTAGTCGCTGTGGTATTTTCTTTGAAGATATGACGACATTATCTGTATGGGGAAAAGTTTCAGATCTTCACTGACCATAAGAGTCTGAAGTACATCTTTGACCAGAAGGAGCTTAATATGAGACAGAGACAATGGATAAAGCTCCTTAAGGACTACGACTGTGAGATTTTGTATCATCTGGGGAGGGCGAACGTAGTTGCTGATTCCCTGAGTAGGAAAAACATGGTTTCTACTATGATGATCAGTGTATGGGATTTATTGGAACAATTTGTTGGACTCAGATCAGGGTTTAGGAAGTGGAGGTTGAATTTATGGTTAGCCTACAAATAAAGCCTAGTGTTTTGGATCAGGTCAGAGTAGGACAAAGAAATGATCAGAAGTTACTCGACATAGTTAGGCAAGTGATAATTCTATTAAATAGAATTATTTGTGCTTAATTTCTCAATTAATTATTTAAATCCCCAATATATTTTATTAATTATCCTCTTTATTTAATTAAAATTCTTTAATGTACAGGTAAATTAAATCCATATGAAACTCAGTCGTTTCAGTCAAAAATGGGTAGAAAACAGGCTAAAGGAAACTAGACCACTTCCAATTTGCAGATCGAGTCACCAGTCGTCTGGACACATGGGATGCCGGGTGTTAGTATTTTATTCTCTCCGAAACACTAAGATCGACGGACACCGTGCCAATCTTCTGGAAGACACACGCCGGGCCACATCGCACAATCAAGTGTACTAGAAGACGGATGACATGGAAATATCTACTCTGTAGCAAATAAGATGAAGACAAGTGGCCAAACAATGCCAACTCATCCAGGATGAAAATTTACCCTTGTACCCCTAAGTGTGTGTATAAATAGAGCATGATAACAATTGGAGAAACTAAGTAGTTAAGGTAGAATAGTTTTTTTTTGGTAACTTTAAGTTAGAATTTTATTTTCCTTGTTTTCCCGAATAGTTTTTAGCCTCCATTTTTCTCCATAGCTACTGTTTTATTCAACTTAGTTTGTTATGAAAAGTTCATGTTTTCAGTTCATCATTAGTGTTGCTTATTAATTTTTCTTTAGCATTTCATTTTTACTTCACCTGTTACTATCTTGTTTTTGTTATAAGTTTTATTTACTCCATTTCATTTGTAGTCTAAAGCATTTGTGATGCTTTGATCATCAATGCCATTAATATGTTCTGATGCAGTATTGTCGGTCTAATATAGGGGTGTAAAACGGGTCGAACGGTGCGGGCCGATGCAGATTAATACGGATATGGGTTTAAACGGGTTGAGTCCGTTTAGGACCGCATTTAAACGGGTCAAATTTGTGAAGACCGGTCCGACCCTAATGCGGGCCGGATCGGCCCGCAGGCTAACTTAGTTTTTTTTTTTTTTTGGAAATAAGGAATTGGGCTTTAAAAAATAATGAATTAGACCTAAACTCTTAATTAAATCTAATTTTAATTTGTTAAATGATTATTGGGCTTTGGGAATTAACCAAAATTTTTACAAAATCAAATCACTTAGATTTATGACTAACATTCAAATGTTGAGACATGTTATGTTTATAATTTATTTTATTAAAAATACTATTTGATTAAATGATCCAAACACAGTAAAACTAAGAAGTCGCAAGCTCGATTAAAATATACTTAGTTTAGCGTCACTTCTCTCTCTTTGACCTTTATCTTTATCTTTCTATTACATCAAAGAAAATTGGTGAAGCAAGGAACTTACACAATGAACACATGCGGGAGAAATAACTATTACAGATAAAAAAAAAAAGTCAATGTTTCGTTTGATTGGCGTTGAGGAAAAAACAAAAGGATAATTTTAAAGGACAAAAATTGACAACCAGGGAAAATGGAATAAAGAGGAAAAAAAATAGTGACCAAGTTATAGAAAGAGAAAGAAATTTGTTTGTGATATCAGTTCTCCAGGGGAAAGTGAAAAGGAAAGACTTTATGAAAGTGTTAGTGAAAGTTAACAAATGAGTTGGTAATGCAGAAATCAAAGCTGCGATAGTAGTAGCAGATTGAGTTGGTAGAGTAGCCCGCGGGTCAGGCCTTACCCGTATGGGTTGGTCCGTATAAATTATTTACCCGTCGGGCTTGACCCGTATAAGCCCGTTTTTAAACTGGTCATATATTAAGGGACTGGATCGTTAAAAGCCCACGATTTTTACGGGTCAACCCACGGATTTGGGCCCGTTTTACATCCCTAGTCTAATACTGTGTATTATTTTACAATACTGAAATGGTGGAACAATATTGGCATGATCGGAGAATGAACGAAACCGTGGCTACTAGAAATTACTGTTTTGATGTTTTATAATTTTCTTCATGTATGGTTTAGTGTTCAAGTATTAGTTTTCAATATTTCTATTTTTCTTAGCTTACTTGAATGTGTTTCTGTCTAGTGTCGAGAGAGTGTTGTTTGGTGGGCAGCTGAACGGTAATGAGGAAACAAATCATTAGACCAAAATCATGCTCTATTCTCCTCTGTTCTTCATCATCTTCTACTGTTCATCTTCATATTTTTATTTGTTCGGTTTAGATCTTCTGTCCTCTCGGTGTATCTTTTATTTTCTTCACATATTAGCAGCCTTTCTTCTTAAGTCATATTACCTGTAAATTGGCATTGCTACATGTTCTACTTTTTGTCCCTTAAACCGTGAGTTTTGCAGTGACCGGGAACACATTTCCCCTCTGTTCTCCCCTTTTTTTTACTTTATTTACTGTTCATTTGTTTTGTTATTTTTCATCAATGTGGTTATCATCAAAGCTTATATTTGCAGTTATATTTATAGGTTTAAATTTCCTTGTTATCAGCTGCTGCTTGTGTGTGCTTCTCAGTATTGCATTACCGAGTATTGCTTGAGTGTGGACTGGGAGTTGGCTACTGTCGGGAACAATGCAGGAGCCAATTCCACGATAGAGCAGTTTGTTGGACACTGCTACTGACTTAGGGTGTGGCTGTTCGTGGTTGCTGTAGGAGTAGGGCTCGAGCTGAAGGCATGAAGCAGTATGTATACTGCTAAAGAAAAGAACGCAGGGCAGGGAAGCTACCAGTGTAGTCGAGGAATGGTTCCAGGATTCAACGAAGCAGACAGAACTTGAGGCAGCATAGGACAACGCCTGAAACAGGATGTGGTGCTAGCGACGCAGGACAGCAGACCTGGACAGGACCGAGAGCCGCTGGAGCAACGCCTGGAGACAGCACGAACCAGCAGTGGACAGACCTGGAAATGAAAATGTAGCTTGAAGTAGAGGTCGTGCTGAAGCGGTGCATGGCTGAAGCAGGACGTGGCATATTGGGCCGAGTGACAGGCAGTTTCTCTTCATCCATTCTATTGCGTTTTTCTTAATCTTCCATTGTTTTATTTAATCTCTGTTTTCCTTAGCTTCTGTTAATGTAATACATTCAAGCTTTAATTAAACTCAATTTATTTTTAATTTAGACCAAATAAAATCAGTGTTCTTCTTTCTTATTTTCATATTCTGTTTTGATTCATTTACTATTTCATTGATATCTTACTATTTTCAGCTTCAAATCCCTTATGTTTTCTATTTAAGAATTCCTGTTCTAGGCTTATGTGTTCGTTCTGCGTCAGTCTTTCTTTTTCTACGTGGCCATGATGGAATTGGCTTCTGGCGTGAACCTGCTGCGTGACACGATGGCTCTAAGAGCATGATTGGAGGCTGCAACGTGTACTGGCAGTTCAGTGAAAGAAGCAGCAGGTGGCGTGTGTGCTGGGTTGTGCAGACTAAGCTGGAACATGCCGAGGACGTGTAGTGGAGCAGAGCAGGAATGGTGCAAAGCAGGAATGGACATGCACCATCTGCTGAGTGCAGTGCACAATTGGGGCAATTGGCTATATTGCAAACCGAGCAAGGCCATGTTTGGCATTTAACTTTTGCACAATTCCATTTTTCATGCATACCTACTATTATATTTTAGTATTTCTTTTAATGTTATTTGTTAGCTTAGATCATAGGCTTAGTTTAATTTACATATTATTGTTCCTTACTTATTAGTATAAACTTAGTTCAAATTAGGAATTTAGAATTAAATTTAGTATTTAGGTAGTACATAATTAAAATTAGTAGTAGAATTATTTTAGGTAATTTTAAGTAAGTTTTCACTTTAAATTGAAAAATCCAAAAATATTAGTTCTCATGCATTAATTAGATTTTGTTCTAGTGTTAGTAATTAGTTAGAGTTAGATTTAATTTAGGATTATTTTATAGGTAGTTAATTTCTTAGTTAGATTTAAGAATTTCCTTAAGTTAATAGGATTTTATTTCATTAGACTTTAGGTTAGTTTAATTTGCATTTCTATTAATTAGTTTAATTACATGCATATTTTATTTTTAGGATTGTTGAATTTTAGTTTAATTAATTTTGTTTCTTATTTTCATATTTGTATTTTTAATTGCGTTAATTAATTGTTTTAATTAACTTTTGTAGGTTGTTGCTGTTAATTACTCAGAGCTCTGTAAGTAATTTTAGCTCGGTTTTATTTTCTTTAGTTTATAGTTTTTATTATTTACAGTATTTCTAGCCTTTTAGATCACCCATAAAAATTCATAATTTGCTAGGATATATTTAGGGTAAGATTAACCGGTAGTTAATTAGGCAATTCAGCTTCTCTGTGGGACGATAATCTGGGACTCAAATCTTATTATTACTTGTACGACCCGTACACTTGCGGATAGAACGTCTAAGCCACTTAGAGTGGGCACTAGTCTCGTATCAAGTTTTTGGCGCCGTTGCCGGGGAAGACAATCAGCCAATAATTAACATCGGTGAAATTATGATTAGATGTAATTCTAGCTTGTAAATGTTTAGGTTGTAAATATTTAGAGCTTTAATCTAGATTAGTTAATTTTCTCTAAAAAAAATCATTAATTTTTTTTTGAAAAATTAAAAAAAAACTTAAAAAAATAAAAATTTAAGGACTTTTTGTTGTTTGCATGCGTAGAGCCAAGAGTTTTGATTGCTTTCCTCTAGATCCTGAAATTGAACGAACTCTTAGGAAAATTCGAAAGGATTCTAGAAAATTAATAGCTCCGCTGCAAAACATCATGACAGAAAATAGAGAAATTAGGACCGTTGGAGATTATGCAGTATTGACGATTGTAGGATATTATACCAGTATTAGGCCACCAGCTGTCCCTGCGAACAATTTCAAAATTAAGCCTGCAATCCTTCAGATGATCCAAACCTCACTACAGTTCAGTGGGCTTCCTCATGACGACCCACATGCTTACCTCGAGCAATTCCTGGATCTGTGCAACACCTTCAAGCACAATGGATTATCTGATGATGCGCTTAAGCTTAGATTATTCCCCTTCTCGTTTAGGGATAGGGCTCGACACTGGTTAACCTCCTTACCTCTAGGATCCATTTCTACTTGGGACAAGTTAGCCAATCAATTTTTAGCTAAGTTTTTCCCTCCCTCTAAAATGGTCAAACTCCGTAGTGACATATCTTTCTTTGCCCAATTCGATTTCGAATCTCTTTACGAAGTATGGGAACGATATAAGGAGCTTCTTAGGAAGAGCCCTCATCATGACCTACCTTTATGGCTGTAAGTTCAGACCTTCTACAACAGACTTACAAGACAAAATAGGACCATCGTTGACGCTGTTGTGGGTGGAGCTCTAATGTACCAAACAGAGGAGGAAGCTTACGAGTTGTTAGACAAGATGGCAGCTAAAAATTATCTTTGGTCCTCGGAGAGGCAACTGCCCAAGAAGTCGGAGGGTATTTATGAGCTCGACACGCTATCTACCTTGACCTCTCAAATCGCTAACCTTACGAAGAAGGTAGAGTCACTCAGTACCCAACATAATCCTTCCACCAATCCTAATCCTGTGTATTCTGTCCAAAGTCCTTTTCTTTTCTGTCATCAGTGTGGTGGTACACACTCTGTAGATAGGTGTCCGCTTAGCCTAGAATCGGTTCAGTACGTTGCCCCATCTCAAAAGCAACAGAACAACCCCTTTTCAAACACCTATAACCCAGGGTGGAGGAACCATCCTAATTTTTCTTGGACCCAAAATCAAGGACAACCTTCTAATTTCAGACCTGTAGGACCCCCTGGTTTTCAAGCTCCATCGGTTCATGTACCACTACAGCAGCAATTTCCACATCACCCATTTAATCATCACGATCCACCTCAAATTCACCATCCACCACCACAACCACCACCACTTATGCAGCCCAACAGTACCTTACACCAGCACCAGCAGCTGAGAAGAAGCCTACACTAGAGGAAATGTTCACGACTATCCTGTAAAATCAAGCTGCCTCAATTAAGAACTTAGAAGTTCAGGTTGGACAAATAGCAAATGCTCTTAGCCAGCATCCTCAAGGGACCCTTCCTAGTAACACCGAAGCCAATCCTGTTAGGCAAAGGGAGGGTAAGGAACATGTTAAAGCTATCACCCTTAGGAGCGGTCGAGAGCTAGATGATCCACAAGTTAAGTCCAGCCCTGAATAGCACATAGTTGAAGAATCCTTAAGTTCTAACGAAGTAGCTCAGAAAGAGCAAGAATATTAGGATCGGGCTATAAAGGAAACAAAGCTAGGCGCTTCTTCATCTATACCTTCTTCTACTTCACAGCCTTCCTTGTCCTCTGATGCTATACATGTTTCCATTACATTCTTTCCAGTTAGACCACCAGTACCTTTTCCTCAGAGGTTCCAAAATCAAAAACTTGATCAACAATTTGCTAAATTTCTTGAGGTTTTTAAGAAACTTCACATCAACATTCCTTTCGCAGATGCTTTAGAGCAAATGCCAAGTTATGTGAAGTTTTTGAAGGATATCCTTTCTAGGAAAATAAGATTGGAAGATTATGAGACGGTGGCCTTAACTGAGGAATGTAGTGCAATTATTCAGAGAAAATTACCCCCAAGCTCAAAGATCCCGAGAGTTTTACCATACCCTGCACGATAGGAAATCTGTTCTTTGATAGAGCCCTATGTGATTTAGGAGCCAGTATCAATCTGATGCCCTGGTCTATTTATCAAAAGTTAGGAATAGGGGATGTCAAGCCCACTACAGTGACCCTTCAGCTAGTTAATCGATCCATTAAATATCTGAAGAGGGTCATTGAGGATGTTTTAGTAAAGGTGGACAAATTTATTTTTCCTGCGGATTTTATCGTGTTGGACATGAAAGAAGACAGGGAAGTCCCCATTATACTAGGCAGACCTTTCTTAGCAACTGGTAGAACTTTAATTGATGCACAAATGGGGAGTTAACAATGAGAGTTCAGGATCAGGAAGTGAAGTTTAATGTTTTCAAACCTTTGAAGCTCCCTGATGACTCTCAAGAGTGTTTTAGGATGGAGGATAAGGAAGATAGAATGCTTGAGCACAAGATATCTAAAAGAATGATGGAAGTAGATAGAGCTCAGGAGGATTTGACTGTCAGCACTCTGTCACCACTTTGGCTGACCCTCCTACTTTTCGCCCTGCTGCTGAGTGTTGTTTTCTTTAGCTGCATTTGAAGTGGCTTAATTTTTCTTTTCACTTTGTATATAGTTCTTTTTCTTTTTCTTTTTCGTTGTTTCTTTCTTTGTTTATTTTGCAGATTTTTTTTCTAGTATTACGCTTTCAATCAAGCTTCAGTTGTTCATCATCATCAGAAAAGAGAGTACTCTGTTCCTAAGCTTAAATTCTTATATTATCTGCATACTGAGGACACTGTGCACTTTAAGTTTGCCGGAGGGGATATCACTTGAGCAAATTTTGGGCAAAATTGGAAAACTTTTCAAAATTTTTTGAAAAATATGAGCTTAAATTGTTTGATTTTGGGATGATTTAGTGCTTAGCATGTATTTTTCTCATATTCCGATGATATGACCCCATGATTTAGTATGACTTTGATTGACTGAGAAGCATGATTATAGGAAAGGCATGAAGTTGAATTCTTAAATTTGTCTTGATTTTGATTGTGATATCCTCATTTTATGCACATGTCATGTCATGAATCGGTATATTTATTTAGAGAAAGCTTATGTGGACATAGGATTGCATTTGTTCAGTTGAATTTGTGCATCACATTCTAGAATTTATTTGATCTGATCTCGAGGTGAAATATTAGATCACACTTAATTAGGGAGATGATTTAGGCCATCTTTGGATCGTTTTAACCTTTCTAGCCATCCTTGTACATATTTTACCCCTAGTCACCCATCTGGGCCAAATAAGCTTTTCTCTGTAAATACACCTGCTTATTTTTGTCCTTAGCTTAAACACTCTGTTCCTATCCCTTACCCCGAAAGAATGAAAAGTCATTGGGATATATTGTGAGCTATGTACATATCGGTATTAAGTGATAGTGAAGGAGTATATATTGAAAAAAAATGAAAATGAAGGAAAAAGAAAAAGAAAAGAAGAAAGAAGAAAAATAAAAAAATAGAATAAAAAGTTTAGTGAAATAAATAAGTTTGAGGGAAATAAATTTGAGCTCTTACATTGAAGATCCTAGAAGTAATGCATGTTAAGGGATAATTAAACCTAAATCGACTTTATCATACCTTAGCCCCAGCCTTACATTACAAGCTTAATGAAGTCCTATTGATCTTTGGTTAAGTGTGACTATATTAGTGGAGAGAGAAGTGAAAAGAAAAGTTATGGGAATGATCACTTGTCATTGACTTTACATTCACTGTGTTTGCATAATCTGATCCGGGTAATATACTGAGTAGTGGCTTTGACATTTTCACACACACACGAGGAGTCCAATTTGGGTTCGGACTTATGATTGAATGATTCTGAATGTTGGACTTGTAATTGTGAGTCTTTGAGATCATAGTCTATACTTTTTCTTTGAGGATAATATTGGGAAAATTATTATGTTGGTACTTGTCATTCCTGCATGAATTTTGTTTTGCTTGAGGACAAGCAAAAGCTCAAGTTTGGGGGTGTGATAATTCTATTAAAATAGAATTATTTGTGCTTAATTTCTCAATTAATTATTTAAATCCCCAATATATTTTATTAATTATCCCCTTTATTAAATTAAAATTCTTTAATGTGTAGGTAAATTAAATCTAGATAAAACTCAGTCGTTTCAGTTAAAAATGGGCTGAAAACGGGCTAAAGGAAATTGGACCACTTCCAATTTGCAGACCGAGTCACCAGTCGTCTGGACACATGGGATGCTGGGTGTTAGTATTTTGTTCGCTCCGAAACGATAAGATCGACAGACACCGTGCCAATCTTCTGGAAGACACACGTCGGGCCACATCGCACAGTCAAGTGTACTAGAAGACGAATAATGTGAAAATATCTACTCTGCAACAGATAAAATGAAGACAAGTGGCCAAACAATGCCAACTCATTTAGGATGAAAAATTACCATTGTACCCCTAAGTGTGTGTATAAATAGAGCATGATAGCAATTGGAGAAACTAAGTAGTTAAGGTAGAATAGTTTTTTTTGGGTAACTTTAAGTTAGAATTTTATTTTCCTTGTTTTCCCGAATAGTTTTTAGCCTCCATTTTTCTCCATAGCTATTATTTTATTCAACTTAGTTTGTTATGAAAAGTTCTTGTTTTCAGTTCATCATTAGTGTTGCTTATTAATTTTTCTTTAGCATTTCATTTTTACTTCACCTGTTACTATCTTGTTTTTGTTATAAGTTTTATTCACTCCATTTCGTTTGTAGTCTAAAGCATTTGTGATGCTTTGATCATCAATGTCATTAATATGTTCTGATGCAGTATTGCCGGTCTAATACTGTATATTGTCTTGCAATGCTGAAATGGTGGAACAATATTGGCATGATCGGAGAATGAACGAAACTGTGGCTACTGAAAATTACTGTTTTGATGTTTTATAATTTTCTTCATGTATGGTTTAGTGTTCAAGTATTAGTTTTCAGTATTTCTATTTTTCTTAGCTTACTTGAAAGTGTTTTTGTCTAGTGCTAAGAGAGTGTTGTTCGGTGGGTAGCTGAACGGTAATGAGGAAACAGATCGTTAGACCAAAATCATGCTCTATTCTCCTCTGTTCTTCATCATCTTCTACTGTTCATCTTCATATTTTTATTTCTTCGGTCTAGATCTTTTGTCCTCTCGGTGTATCTTTTATTTTCATCACATATTAGCATCCTTTCTTCTTAAGTCATATTACCTGTGAATTGGCATTGCTACATGTTCTGTTTTTTGTCCCTTAAACCGTGAGTTTTGTAGTGACCGAAAACACATTTCCCCTCTGTTCTCCCCTATTTTTTTACATAATTTACTGTTCATTTGTTTTGTTATTTTTCATCAATGTGGTTATCATCAAAGCTTATATTTGCAGCTATATTTACAGCTTTAAATTTCCTTGTTATCAACTGCTGCTTGTGTGTGTTTCTCAGTATTGCATTATCGAGTATTGCTTGAATGTGGACTGGGAGTTGGCTACTGTCCGGAACAATGTAGGAGCCAATTCCACGATAGAGCAGTTTGCTGGACACTGCTACTGACTTAGGGTGTGGCTGTTCGTGGTTGCTGTAGGAGTAGGGCTCGAGCTGAAGGCATGAAACAGTATGTATACTGCTAAAGAAAAGAACACAGGGCAGAGAAGCTACCAGTGTAGCCAAGGAATGGTTCCAGGATTCAACAAAGCAGACAGAACCTGAGGCAGCATAGGATAACGCCTAAAGTAGGACGTGGTGCTAGCGACACAGGACAGTAGACCTGGACAAGACCGAGAGCAGCTGGAGCAACGCCTGGAGACAGCGCGAACCAGCAGTGGACAGACCTAGAAATGAAAATGAAGCTTGAAGCAGAGGACGTGTTGAAGCGATGCATGGCTGAAGCAGGATATGGCATACTGGGCCGGGTGACAGGCAGTTTCTCTTCATCCATTCCATTGCGTTTTTCATAATCTTCCATTGTTTTATTTAATTTTTGTTTTCCTTAGCTTCTGTTAATGTAATACATTCAAGCTTTAATTAAACTCAGTTTCTTTTTAATTTAGACCAAATAAAATCAGTGTTCTTCTTTCTTATTTTCATATTCCGTTTTGCTTCATTTACTATTTCATTGACATCTTACTATTTTCAGCTTCAAATCCCTTATGTTTTCTATTTAAGAATTCATGTTCTAGGCTTATGTGTTCGTTCTGCGTCAGTCTTTCTTTTTCTACGTGGCCGTGATGGAATTGGCTTCTGGCGTGAACTTGCTACGTGAGATGATGGCTCTAGGAGCATGATTGGAGGCTACAACGTGTACTGGCGGTTCAGTGAAAGAAGCAGCAGGTGGCGTATGTGCTGGGCTGTGCAGACTAAGCTGGAGCAAGCCAAGGATGTGTAGTGGAGCAGAGCAGGAATGGTGCAACGTAGGAATGGACATGCACCATCTGCCGAGTGCAGGGCACAGTTGGGGCAGTTGGCTATATTGCAAACCGAGGAAGGCCACGTTTGGCATTTAACTTTTGCATAATTCCATTTTTCATGCATACCTACTATTATATTTTAGTATTTCTTTTAATGTTATTTGTTATCTTAGATCATAGGCTTAGTTTAATTTACATATTATTGTTCCTTGCTTATTAGTATAAACTTAGTTCAAATTAGGAATTTAGAATTAAATTTAGTATTTAGGTAGTACATAATTAAAATTAGTAGTAGAATTATTTTAGGCAATTTTAACTAAGTTTGCATTTTAAATTGAAAAATCCAAAAATATTAGTTCTCATGCATTAATTAGATTTTGTTTTAGTGTTAGTAATTAGTTAGAGTTAGATTTAATTTAGGATTATTTTATAGGTAGTTAATTTATTAGTTAGATTTAAGAATTTCCTTAAGTTAATAGGATTTTATTTCATTAGACTTTAGGTTAGTTTAATTTGCATTTCTATTAATTAGTTTAATTATATGCATATTTTATTTTTAGGATTGTTAAATTTTAGTTTAATTAATTTTGTTTCTTATTTTCATATTTGCATTTTTAATTGCGTTAATTAACTGTTTTAATTATCTTTTGTAGGTTGTTGCTGTTAATTACTCAGAGCTCTGTAAGTAATTTTAGCTCGATTTTATTTTCTTTAGTTTATAGTTTTTATTATTTACAGTATTTCTAGCCTTGTAGATCACCCACAAAAATTCATAATTTGCTAGGATATACTTAGGGTAAGATTAACCGGTAGTTAATTAGGCAATTCAGCTTCTTTGTGGGACGATAATCTGGGACTCAAATCCTATTATTACTTGTACGACCCGTGCACTTACGGATAGAACGTCTTGGTCACTTAGAGTGGGCACTAGTCTCGTATCACCAAGCTGAGCAGACCTCGCAGTTAGATTTTGTGGTTAGTGATGATGAGTTACTGAGGTTTAAGAGTGTATTTGTGTTCCAAGCGATGATACCTTGAAGCAACAGATTTTAAGGGAGTCTCACTTTTCCCGTTACATCATGCACCTAGGCAATACCAAGATGTACCAGGATCTGCGTAAGGTGTATTGGTGGAGTGGTATAAAACGGTATGTGGCAGAATTTGTGGCCAGATGTTTGGTGTGTCAGCAGGTGAAAACTGAGCATCAGAAGCCCGAATGATTACTTAAGTCCTTGCTCGTGCCTACATAGAAATGAGAGCATATCACCATGGACTTTATCATGGGATTACGAGAATCCGGATAGGTCACGATGTAATCTGGGTGATAGTGGACAGATTGACGAAGAGTGCCCACTTCCTTGCCATTAAGAGCACGGATTCCTTGAGTGCCTTGGCAAAGTTATATGTTAGAGAGGTAGCTCGTTTGCATGGGACCCCGTGAGTATCGCGTCTGACAGAGATTCCAGGTTCACCTCCAGATTTTGGACCCATTTTCAGGAAGCCAAGGGATCTCAGTTAAATTTCAGTACAGTCATCATCCTCAGGTTAACGGTTAGTCTAAGCGGACTATTCAGACCTTGGAGGATATGTTAAGGGCGTGTACATTGGACTCTAAGGGTTCATGGGATGATCACCTGCCCCTTGCCGAGTTTGCCTATAACAATAATTATCATGCTAGTATTGGTATGGCACCTTGTGAGGCTCTGTATGGCAGAAAGTGTAGATCCCCGATAGCTTTGGAAGAAGGGGGTGATAGGAAAGTATTTGCTCCCGATTTTGTTGAGCAGGCAGTTAAAGGCGTACAAATTATTTGTGATAGATTATGGGTCGCTCAGAGTCGATAGAAGAGTTACGTCGATGTGCGTAGACGGCCACTTGAGTTTCAGGCTGAGGATTCTGTATTTCTTAAGGTTTTTCCAAGTAAGGGTATCATGCGCTTCAGGAAAAAAAGGAAAGTTGAATCCTCATTTTATCAGTCTGTTTGAGGTATTAGAGAGAGTGGGAGATGTCGCCTACCGGTTAGCTTTGCCCCTATAGCTTTTTGGGATTCAAAATGTCTTCCATGTCTCAATGTTGAGGAAGTATAATCTGGATCCCTCCCATGTCATCGAGTATGAAGCTTTAGACATTTAGGGAGACATGAGCTATGTAGAAGAACCGATCCGAATCCTCGACAAAAAAGAAAATGTACTTCGAACGAAGAGAATTTCGTTGGTAAAGGTTCTTTGGAAGCACCACTCAACAGAAGAAGTAACTTGGGAACTAAAGAGCCTAATGAAAGAGAAGTACCCACGTTTATTCGACGGACCTGATTGAATTTGGATGACCAAATTCCTAAAAGGTGGGGAGGAATGTGAAACCCTAATTTTCCCATATTACTATTCGTTCTAAGTTAAACTGAAAAGTCTAAGACTCATGTAAATGTTCATGTAGGGCCTAGAATGATCGAGACGCCTGGGATAGTGGCACGAAGCTCAAGGCACACATTTCGAGTTAAGGATGCAATTTTAAGTATTTTTTAAAAAGTACGATTTAAAGCATGTTTTGATGATTAGAAAGTGAAACTACAGTGTTAGAAGTGAAAAAGTTAGTGAAACTCGAGTTTACACGAAACCGAGTAAATAAGCCTAGTAAGAGGAATAAATTCAGAATAAATTCTAAAAATTCACGAAAATTATTTTGAGACCATAGAAAATTCACAGAAGGCATAATTGATATGAGGAATGAACATGGAGTGGAAATAATGAGGTTTCGGTGTTAGAATTAATTTTTAAAGTAAACCGAAAACCTTAAGTGATTTCGATCGATCTTGACCAAATCAAGTAAAATAGGCTTAATCGGAAAAATTTTCTTGAAAAGTGGGCCCCAAATTTTTATGAGAGATACTAGGGATATAGTAGAACACTTGAGAAGTGTAAAATTGGAAGAAATGGGCTTGAAAATGTTTTGGTGGATTTTCTAAAACAGGGCAGTGGGTTGTCCTGCTTCAGGAATCTATATACCTATCAGACTTAACCTAGTTTGAAGCCCATCTGAAAGTCCAAAAAATTTGAACCTCTCCAAAATTAAACTACACTCATTAAGCTTTCCATATCCTATTTAAACACCTGGAACTGACTTACCAATTAAGAGAACCAGAACCATCAATCTACCACAGGCGTCCTTGAGGAAGAAAGAGTGCGTTAATTTTTTAACCATCTTCTGTCCATTTTCAGGCAACAGTCAAGAAGGATCAATTCTTTCTCCTTAACCCCTCTATAACATAAAAAATTTAGCCCCAAATAAAGTCATTTGCTAGGTGAAAATCTAGTGAGAAGAACAGGGACAGAAACTGCCATGTTCCGAGGTGAGAGAAAGCTTTAATTTTGAAAGTTTTTGAGTGGTTTTTCTTGTTGTTTTGGATGATTTTAAGATATTTACATGTTTGTTGATATCTTATAATTCTTTCTGGTGTAAAAGTTGTTGGTCAAAGTTGGTCAAAGTTGCCACGAAATTGTTGGAAGATGATGAACTCATGATATGTGATTGTTTGATGTTGTAGGATGAGTTTTAGTTAAGCAAGAGTTATTGAAATGATTTATAGAGAGGGGTGTAGCTTCAACCATCATATGTAGAGTAATGAAGTGATGAATTTTGACTGTGTTGAATATTGCAGACAGTTTGTCAGGACTCGTTCTCAATCCATGACTTTATCCAAAAATCACTATAAATTTTTCGCATTTTTAACTTACCTTTCCTCTCTTCAATGGTTGGGTTGTGATTCGATGTCAGAGTCCTCACTTACCACATCATCCATTTCATACATACATGTCAATATATTATTACTGACTGTAACTGCTTTTATTATACATGTAAGATTTTATAAAATCTAATACAAATACTTTCCCCATAATATATAACGTATACATCACTGTGTTGTTTCTATGTTTAGATACACAACTGTACATAATATGTATACCTGGCGATCGATAGGAACTAGCAGTGGACTCTGGGACACTATCCCTCGATAGCTCTCGCTCTACTGACGCTCTGTAGAGAGATGTAAAGAAAAGGGGTGAGCATATAACGTGCTCAGTAAGGAAATCAGGCAAGCAAGTAGATATCAACACTATCTACTCAAAATAATGCTATGCCTTGAAAACATTATTTCCTTTACTCGCTTTAAAAAGCATGTCTTGAAATATAATATATATATATATACTTGTACAGAATAAATCCCATGTACAGAAAATCATGCTTTCTTTCTCAAATGTAGGCATGTAGTGCAAAACAATGCATCGTATATAAATCATGCCTTTATGTAAATCATGCCATGTATATTTAAATCACAATAAATATGGCATCAAATGATTCACAACACAAAATCAGAGTTCGACCCATCCCTCAGGTCTGTCCGCAGTTTAAATCAGTCAATCAATGTGATATATCATGTAAGACTCTGTGGTTAAATGCAAATAGTATCCTGGACTATGATCATATCCGAAATGTGATCCCAAGCTACACGGAATCCTAGTGTGCGGGGCATCACTTACTGCAACGGGAGGGGGGTCAGTCCATCACAACCGCCAGCTATATCCTCCTCAACTCCACAACAACACACGGTACAGCGTACACCTCGCGCCACTCAGACACGGTATAAAGTACACCCGTGAACCCGTCCTCACGGTCAGAGTGCCTACCATAGGTCTTAGCTCTCGCACCCGTGGAATATCAACATCACAGTCAGGGTGCCTAACATAGGTCTTAGCCCTCGCGCCTGTGGAAATATCATACCACATTCACAAATACCCTCATGCTGGCCATCCTCTCAAAATGTGACACTCAGTCACACAAGGATGCGGCATGAATAGGTACCATGTATATAATATCACATACAGTGTGCGCCCTCGAGTGCGACACACAGTCGACACTGCGCTCAAACACTGTTTCACATCACAAACTCAACTCTAGTGCGAACAACCTCCAGCAACTAGATCAATGCATAGTTCATGTATTAAATCAAGTACGAGCAATAGCTCCTAGTACCATGCTATGCACAATATCAAATCAAGTACGAGCTATAGCTCCAGTACTATATCATGTATAAACCATGAAGAATCGAGTACGAGCAACGCTCCAGTACTCTGTCATGTATCTTATGTAAAACTCGAGTACGAGCTAATCGCTCCAGCACTCTGTCATGCATATATCATATAAAACTAAGTACGAGTAAAACTCCAGTACTCTATCATGCATGTCATGAAAATCTAGTGCGTATAAAAATCCAGCACTAATTTATGTGGAAAACATATGAAATCCAGTGCGAGCTATGCTCTAGCACGATTCATTCTCACATAATATGATAGATGGCTCTTTAAAAGGGATTGTTTACAAAACATCAAAATCAGCACTATAAAGTGTGCTTAAGTCACATCAACCTTAAAATCATTAGCCCATCTATTTATTTTCATACTAAACAGCAGTTAAACACTCACAATAATAGTTTCCATGCTTTTCGCAACTTTTCACAAAAGTTGACTTTTTGACTAACTAGGGGTAAAATCGTAATTTGTCACTATCGGGTCGCAATAATTATTATTCACTTTCTCTGACCCTCAGAGTTTTTAAGTGAATGTAAAAGTAGACGAAAATACGTGCAGGTATCTCTAACTACTCGCAAAAGTCCCTTACCTCGGATCACGTCACGTGACCTCACTTCCTCGGTGCTGCTCAATCTCGCAGTCCGATCAGCTCTCAATGTAAACTCCGGAGCTGTAAACAACCATTCCTCAGGTTAATTATACTTTTCCTACAGTATTATACATTAATACAGTCTATTTTCCCTTAATGGGCCTTAATAATCCTTAATGGGCCTAACTAGGCCTTAAGTCCATTTTCATTTTACTATTCATTTTCGTTGGGCCTATTGGGCTTGTGGGGCCCACCAACTCTTATTGGGCTTGTCCTAGGCCCATTACACCTTATTGGGCCTATAAAAATTGGGCTTGGCCCATTGGGCCTCTCGGCCACATGCCATGGCCGAGAGCTATCCATGTCTCGGTTTTACCATGGCATGCCATCCATGCCTATTATTTAGCCATTTTCACTTAGGCATTTTCACAAACACTTGGTAGGCAACATTACCAATCATCACATAGTTCATTTAGGCATTTTATCAAACACCTTGATTTCCAACAAATTACATGTATTAATCAAATTGATTAATTCTAAGTACACCATTAACATTAATACATGTACACTAATCCATTTATGTCTTAAAATTATATTGACATAATTTAGCATCCCATTACTCACTCTCGGCCTAACCCATTTCATGGTGATTTAATATGTGTTGGCTCTACCGAGAGGGGGGGTGAATCGGTTTTCTAACAATTATGGCAACTTAAAAATTAATCACAAATGATAATGAGCAATATAGTGCAATATAACAATTTAATGCAAAGTAGGGAAGAGAGAAACAAACACAATCGTTTATAGAGGTTCGGCCAAACTCTTGCCTACGTCCTCTCTCCTTGACCTTCTTGTCAAGTGCTTTCTTTCTCTCTTTCAATAAAGCTTACAATGTTCCTTTTACAGGTTAAGGAAAAACCTCTGTACCCTTAGCAATACAGAAATGTATTCACCCTTTTACAATGTCTCTCACTGAGGAACAATCCTCTTTTCTTTTTGGGTATGGATGAATACAGAATAAGGCTTTACAATGGGTAGTGCTTAACAAAGCTTGTTGCACTTAAGCTTGTACAATAAATTTCAATTGATAAGCAATAGGGACACAAAGAATGAATGAATTAAAGCTTGAGAATGTTTGGAATGTTCAGCAATAGTGTCTCTGTTCTCTCTGTCTTCAATGCTTGGTTAAATACTGAAGGATTGGTAGTTGGAGCATTAAATGCTATTCTTCCCGTTGTGTTTTGCAGAAACTAGCCGTTGGGTACCTCCAGTAGAGTGCCAGATCGATCTGCCTTCTTGGCCAGATCGATCTCTTAGTTATAAATCCTGCAAGATTGAAGCACAAATACACAAGGAGATCGATCTCATAGGTTAGCAGATCGATCTGCTAGTTTGAAAATAATGAGGCAGATCGATCTGTCGAATAGGAAGATCGATCTCCTAAACTCTCTGTTTGAAGCAAGATCGATCTCCAGATCGATCTACCATGCAATCTTGTAGAGAGGAGATCGATCTCTCAACAACACAGATCGATCTCTTTAGCTCTCTGACTTTGAGGAGATCGATCTCTTCCTTACCAGATCGATCTCATAAGTCCTCTGTTTGAGTGTGGATCGATCTCTCAGATCGATCTATAGTCTTAAGCTCTTAAGGGAGATCGATCTCTTCATCGACCAGATCGATCTCTCAACTCTAGCATTAGCTAGATCGATCTCTTAACCCTTGCAGATCGATCTCATTCTTCCTAAATACCTTTGTACAGATTTAAGGCTTGCCAGATCGATCTCTTCCATCATGAGATCGATCTCTCATCAAGTAAAAACCCAGGAGATCGATCTCTCATACCCCAGATCGATCTCTCATCAGCAGAACTCTAAGTTCTGGTACTAATAACCTCTAAACATGTTTGTATATCATCTTAACATTATTGAATTAACTTGTTTTGTCATTTCAAAATACATTAACTCAACAATCTCCCCCTTTTTGATATGACAAAACTCATCAAATAAACATGTTTAGTGAATTTGCAAAACTCCCCCTTTTTGTGAGCTTTTGACTTTGTTAGTGACTTACCTCCCCCTCAGTTAAATCTTAACTCCCCCTCAATTAAATCATAACTCCCCCTCAATTAAATCATTCTTTTAAACATTTAACACAACCACAACACATGTTTCTTCTCCCCCTTTTTGTCATATCAATAACACAAGAATGGAATACTCATCATTTCAAAATGATCTTTTTCATTAACACAACCAATGAAATTTCATTAACACAAGTCAATCAACATTTCATTCAAGCAAATTCCTCACAGATAACATCAAGTAGCTTAAAATGTTGTAACTACACTAAATCAAAGCACCTAATGCCTATTGTGAGGGAGGATCACGATCCAAGAGATGCTCAACGTGCGTGCGTGTGACTTGGACCTCATCGAACATCGCCTCTTGAGCTTCTTGAATCTTATCCACTCTTTGGTTTAAATATGCAAATCCTTCATCGATTTTATGAGTGAGATCACTCATCATCTTCATGAACATCTCCAAGCCAGCAGGAGACGACGTTGGTGCAGTTGGCTCAGCCGTTGAGGATGACGGTTCTGGAGCTAGTGCTGCAGGTGGATGCGCTGGGTCATTGGTGGGGTCCTCTTCCATAGCCTCAGCAGGTTGTTGGTCCCTCTTTTTCGTCCACTCTCCCCGGAAGTCTTTGTAGTACCCCATATGATGGAGGGTCCCAATGTTAAGCACGCTCTTGGGAGAGGGGAGTTCGCCAGTTTCGCTGCTGCAGTCGATACCAAGGCGGTGGAGAAGATAAGCTACCGGTTGTGGAAACACGATCGTGGTAGCTTGTCCACGCACAATCTTCAGCCAATCTTCATATATAAAGTGAGGGAGGTTAGGTTTTTGGCTTGTGGTGTGAATGTGATGGAGCCAAAAGCGATCTAAGCGCCTAACGGTAGAATGACGAGTACCGAAAGGGCAGAGGTTCCAAGAGATTATGAGGTGGAGTAACCGAGGATGCATCGGCAGGTCACTCGCCTTGTCCCCAGGGAGATCAAACGCTAAGGGGACTTCCTCATCCTCATTTGTTAAGCCTTCATCGCGTATATCAAACGCTTTGGCTAGAACTTCAGTGTCTATTATAATGGATTTACCCATGACATAGGTTTTGAAACCGACAATTTTGCACGTGTCATTTGGGTCAAAAATGAGTTCGGCATTGGAAAAGAATGCACGAACTAGATTTGGAGGGACGGAAGTGTTGATTTTTAAGAAATTCATCCAACCAAATTCCTCAAACTTTGACACGTATGGAAAGTCTATGCGATTGAGGAAGGAAAAATCTATAGTTCGCCAATGCTTAATTGGCATATTTGAGAAGTATTCCTCATATCGCTTTCTTTTTGCTGGTGTTTTAAAACACCGATTGAAGGAAGCAATGGAAGATGGAGGAATGGGTTGGGAGGATGAACCAGCCTCTACATTGGTTTTAGAAGGTTTGTGACCTACTGTCTTAAGCCTAGGCATGATTCTAGACTAAAGATGCGCTAAATAGATTAAAAAACGAGAAAAGCAATGAAACAGTACCTAGGGTTACCCTAGAATTAAAATGAACACAAATTGAAGAAAAATTTTGAGAAAATCAGTAAGGAATGTTGGTTACAATACCGGAATTTGACACCGAGACGCAAGGAAGACCGTACGGAGATCGATCTGAGGAGGAATCGGAGGAAAAGATGCGAGGGAAATTTGGGAATTTTGAAAATTGGGTTTCTGAAATTTGGAAATTTTACGCGGGTATTTATACTCCAGGGCACAGGAGATCGATCTGTCGAGGCGACAGATCGATCTGTCATTTCCAGAAACCAATAGAGATCGATCTGTCGTAAGGCCAGATCGATTTGGTCGCAAACAAAGGCTTAAGGAGATCGATCTGTTACACACAGATCGATCTAGGCAGATCGATCTGCCCAATGCAAAGATCGATCTGCAGAATGCGGAAGCTTGAAGAGATCGATCTGTCGTGTTGACAGATCGATCTTCCTTTAAACAGAGACGTAAGGAGATCGATCTTATGGTTAGAAGATCGATCTGCTTAGCTTAACCTTGATGATTTAGGCTTGTTGGAGGTATGGAGATCGATCTATATTGCAAAGAGATCGATCTCTCATCCTCATTGCCAAAAAATCTTTGCAAAAACTCTTTTAAAATCAACTTGAAACCAAGATTTTTAAAACATGAAAGTCCTAAGGCATATCCATGAGTCCTAATTCACCTCTAAGGATACAGAACCTATCTCTATCAAGGGGTTTGGTGAATATATCAGCTATTTGATGTAGAGTGTCAATGTACTCTAAAATTATATCCCCTTTTTGTACATGGTCTCTAAGGAAGTGATGTCTAATTTCTATGTGCTTGGTTCTGGAGTGTTGAATAGGATTCTTAGACAGATTAATGGCACTGGTATTATCACATTTAATAGTGACTTGCTTCATGTCAATACCATAATCTCTCATTTGTTGTTTAATCCACAACACTTGAGCACTACAATTACCAGCTGCTATATATTCAGCTTCAGTTGTGGACTGAGCCACACTGTTTTGTTTCTTGGAGAACCAAGAAATTAACCTATTTCCTAAGAATTGGCAAGTACCTGAAGTACTTTTCCTATCTATTTTGCATCCTCCAAAATCAGCATCTGAAAATGCATGAAGGGCAAAAGTAGAGTCCTTGGGGTACCAAAGTCCTAGTGAGGGAGTGTCTTTGAGGTATCTAAAGATCCTCTTAGTTGCCAATAGATGTGATTCCTTAGGACAGGATTGAAATCTAGCACAAAGGCATACACTAAACAAAATATCTGGTCTACTTGCAGTTAAATAAAGCAATGAGCCAATCATAGACCTATAAAGTTTAGTGTCTACACACTTACCACTTTCATCTTTATCAAGCTTGATGTTGGTGCCCATTGGAGTTGCTTGAGGTTTGCAATTGTCCATTCCAAATCGCTTGAGCAATTCCTTAGTATACTTTGCTTGATTGATGAATGTTCCATCTTTTGTTTGCTTCACTTGAAGTCCCAAGAAGAATGTGAGTTCTCCCATCATGCTCATCTCAAATTCTCCTTACATGATCTTAGCAAACTCTTGGCATAAAGACTCATTAGTTGAACCAAAAATAATATCATCTACATACACTTGTACAACTAATAAATCCATATTTTTATTCTTAATGAATAAGGTGGTATCCACTTTTCCTCTTGAAAATCCCTTTTCTATTAAAAATTTTGACAACCTTTCATACCAAGCTCTAGGAGCTTGTTTTAACCCATAAAGTGCCTTAGATAGTTTAAAAACATGTTCAGGAAATTCATGATTTTCAAATCCGGGAGGTTGCTCAACATATACTTCTTCATTAATAAAACCATTTAAGAATGCACTCTTTACATCCATTTGATATAACTTGAAGTTTTTATAACATGCAAAGGCAAGTAACATTCTTATTGCCTCTAATCTAGCTACCGGTGCATATGTTTCATCATAGTCTATGCCTTCCTCTTGTCTATAGCCTTGAGCAACTAGCCTAGCCTTATTCCTTGTGATCACACTATTTTCATCCATTTTGTTCTTGAATATCCATTTAGTTCCAATTATTGAGTGATCACTAGGCCTAGGAACTAGTTTCCATACTTTGCTTCTCTCAAATTGATTTAATTCTTCTTGCATTGCTAGGAACCAATTATTGTCTTCTAAGGCTTCATTGACATTCCTAGGCTCAATTTGAGATACAAAGGCTATATATTGGCACATATTCCTTAGGGATGATCTAGTTCTAACTCCAAGAGTTGGATCTCCTACTATTTCACAATCTTTTACATATCCTAACTCTCTTGGTGCTCTAGGCTCTCTTTCTAAAACCTCTATTTCTTCTTCATCTTCTTTATTCAAGTCAAGCTTTTCTAGAAAGTCATCTTCTAAGCCTTCATCAAATATTCCAACATTTTCATCATTGGTTGAATCTTTAGATATATTATTTGATTCATCAAATATAACATGAATAGACTCTTCAACCACTAATGTTCTTTTGTTATATATTCTAAAGGCCTTTGAATTCAATGAATATCTTAGAAATATTCCCTCATCACTCTTGGCATCAAATTTTCCTAAGTTATCTTTTCCATTATTTAGAACAAAGCATTTGCAGCCAAAAGGATGGAAGTAACTAATGTTAGGCTTCTTGCCTTTGTAGAGCTCATAAGGAGTTTTCTTTAGCATGGGTCTTATCATAGCTCTATTAATTATATAACATGATGTGTTTATAGCTTCAGCCCAAAAATACTTTGGCAAGTTATTTTCACATAACATGGTCCTAGCCATCTCTTCCAAAGTTCTATTTCTTCTCTCAACTACACCATTTTGTTGTGGTGTCCTAGGGGCTGAAAAATTATGGCTAATTCCTTGATCATTGCAATACTCATCAAATCCTATATTTTCAAATTCTTTGCCATGATCACTTCTAATGCTTGTTATTGTATATCCTTTTTCATTTTGAGTCACCTTTGAGTAAGTTATGAATTTCTCTAAGGCTTCATTTTTTACTCTCAAAAAGAACACCCAAGTGTACCTAGTGTAATCATCAACTATTACAAATCCATAGTGTTTCCCACCTAAGTTAGTGGTTCTAGTTGGTCCAAATAAGTCTAAATGCAGTAATTGAAGAGGCCTAGTGGTGGATACACTATTCTTAGGCTTAAAAGTTGTCCTCTTGTGTTTCCCTTTAACACAAGCTTCACATATTTCTTCATGATCAAAGGATATTTTGGGTAAGCCTATGACTAGATCCTTTCTAGCTAACTTAGATAGTACATGCATGCTAGCATGACCTAGTCTTCTATGCCATAACCAAGATTCCTTTTTGTTGTCTACCATTAAGCATATGTTTTCATTTTTGAGTTCATTAAGGTAGACTATATATATGTTACCTTGCCTATGACCTAGAAGAAGAATTTTATTTGACTTAGGATCTATAACATTACACTTCATGCAATCAAAAATTACTTTGTAACCTTTGTCACAAAGTTGACTAATGCTTAGTAAGTTATGCTTTAGACCCCTAACAAGTAATACTTTTTCTAAAGAGAAATGATCATTACCTATTGAGCCACTTCCTTCCACTTGGCCTTTGGAGTTGTCCCCAAAAGTGACTTCTCCACCAATTTTCGATTTGAAGGAATTGAAATGGCTTTTATCGCCCGTCATGTGCCTTGAGCATCCACTATCTAAGTACCAAGCTTCTTTTGTTTTAGCTTTGTGGCTATGCTCAATCACCTACACAAAATCAAACTCAAGTCTTAGGTACCCAAATTCTCTTGGGTCCTTGGAGGTTAGTAAATGCAATTCTTGATCCCATTGGGATCCATTTTGCTAATGCATTACAGTCCTTGGAATGAATTACCTCTTTTGGAATCCATATCCTTTTTACAATTTTTCCTTTAAGATTCCTCATCTTTATATTGCAATAATGTGACTTATGTCCCTTCTTATTACAATATGAACAAGTAATTGCAGGTTTATTCATGCTCTTCCTAGTAATAAAACTCTTAAGATGGGTCTCCCTACTTTGTGCATTATACCCTAAGCCATTTTTGTCAAAAAATGCCCTTTGGGTTTCTAACATGCTATCTAGCTTTTGTTGCCCCATGTGAAATCTATTAAAGGAGTTATGTAGATTGCTATTTTTCTCCTTAAGGTCACAAATTTCTATATTTGAAATCTCTAGTTTCTTTTCACATTCTAATTTATCTTTTAACATTATCTCATTTTCCTTTTTTAATTTAGATATTAACTTTTTATACTTCATGCTCATACATTCACACTCTAATGCAAGATCATCAAATGCATCTTGCAGTTCATCAAAAGAGTATTCATTGAGATTAGAAGTTACCTTTTCATCATCATCAATAGCCATAAAGCATAGGTTGGCAATGTCCTCATTTGATTCATCATCGGAGCAGTCACTGTCACTCCATGTTGCTACCATTGCCTTCTTTTATGAAACCTATCATTTGACCTTTTAAGAAGAGGGCAGTTAAATTTTATGTGTCCCGGTTTTTTACATTCATAACATACAATAGAGTCTTTTCTACCTACTTCTTCTTGGTCTCTCTTAATGTTTCTCCTATTGCTACTACTAGCTCTCATTCTCATGAATTTGTTGAATCTTTTGGCAAACATTGCCATCTCAATATCCTCCTCACTACCACTCTCATTTTTAATCTCCTCTTGAGCAGTGGATTTTAGAGCAACACCCACTTTCTTGGGTGGCTCTTCATTTCTTTTAAGTTTCATCTCATAAGTGAGCAAAGATCCTATCAATTCATCTAGACACAATGTGTGAGGATCCTTAGATTCCTCAATTGCCGTCACTTTAGCTTCCCATGATTTAGGTAAGCTATTTAAAATTTTCTTTACCATTTCAATATTAGAATATATTTGTCCTAAAGATTTTAATCCATTTATTACGTCTGTGAATCTAGTGAACATATCACTAATTGATTCTCCTTCCTTCATCCTAAAGAGCTCATAGTCATGTGTGAGCATACCTACTTTTGTCTCCTTCACTTGGGTTGTACCCTCATGAGTTATTGCCAATTTATCCCATATTTGCTGGCATTATCACACCCGGAGACTCTATTGTACTCATTAGGACCTAAAGCACAGAATAATGTGTGCATAGCTTTAGCATTTAGCTGTGCACATTTAATGTCGTTAGAATCCCATTCATCTTCTTCTTTGGGGATACCTCTTCCCTCTACTTTCTTTGTAGGGATTTGAGGTCCCTTAACTATAATTCTCCATACTTCATAATCATTTGCTTGAATGAATAGCATCATCCTAGTCCTCCAATACGAATAATGTTCACCATTGAACATGGGAGGTCTAACCGTAGAGTGCCCCTCTCCTACCAAACTAGTTGCTACATTGTTACGAGCCATTTGATCGTTTCTTACTCTTAGGAAGTTGTTCCTATGTGATTAAAGAGTCCTAGCTCTGATACCAATTGTTGGCTCTACCGAGAGGGGGGGTGAATCGGTTTTCTAACAATTATGGCAACTTAAAAATTAATCACAATTTAATCACAAATGATAATGAGCAATATAGTGCAATATAACAATTTAATGCAAAGTAGGGAAGAGAGAAACAAACACAATCGTTTATAGAGGTTCGGCCAAACTCTTGCCTACGTCCTCTCTCCTTGACCTTCTTGTCAAGTGCTTTCTTTCTCTCTTTCAATAGAGCTTACAATGTTCCTTTTACAGGTTAAGGAAAAACCTCTCTACCCTTAGCAATACAGAAATGTATTCACCCTTTTACAATGTCTCTCACTGAGGAACAATCCTCTTTTCTTTTTGGGTATGGATGAATACAGAATAAGGCTTTACAATGGGTAGTGCTTAACAAAGCTTGTTGCACTTAAGCTTGTACAATAAATTTCAATTGATAAGCAATAGGGACACAAAGAATGAATGAATTAAAGCTTGAGAATGTTTGGAATGTTCAGCAATAGTGTCTCTGTTCTCTCTGTCTTCAATGCTTGGTTAAATACTGAAGGATTGGTCGTTGGAGCATTAAATGCTATTCTTCCCGTTGTGTTTTGCAGAAACTAGCCGTTGGGTACCTCCAGTAGAGTGCCAGATCGATCTGCCTTCTTGGCCAGATCGATCTCTTAGTTATAAATCCTGCAAGATTGAAGCACAAATACACAAGGAGATCGATCTCATAGGTTAGCAGATCGATCTGTTAGTTTGAAAATAATGAGGCAGATCGATCTGTCGAATAAGAAGATCGATCTCCTAAACTCTCTGTTTGAAGCAAGATCGATCTCCAGATCGATCTGCCATGCAATCTTGTAGAGAGGAGATCGATCTCTCAACAACACAGATCGATCTCTTTAGCTCTCTGACTTTGAGGAGATCGATCTCTTCCTTACCAGATCGATCTCATAAGTCCTCTGTTTGAGTGTGGATCGATCTCTCAGATCGATCTATAGTCTTAAGCTCTTAAGGGAGATCGATCTCTTCATCGACCAGATCGATCTCTCAACTCTAGCATTAGCCAGATCGATCTCTTAACCCTTGCAGATCGATCTCATTCTTCCTAAATACCTTTGTACAGATTTAAGGCTTGCCAGATCGATCTCTTCCATCATGAGATCGATCTCTCATCAAGTAAAAACCCAGGAGATCGATCTCTCATACCCCAGATCGATCTCTCATCAGCAGAACTCTAAGTTCTGGTACTAATAACCTCTAAACATGTTTATATATCATCTTAACATTATTGAATTAACTTGTTTTGTCATTTCAAAATACATTAACTCAACAATATGTTTCAATGCTTAAAACATATATCAACAAACTTGTAATCATTCATACATTAACATATATGAAATTGAAAATTAGAAAATATACCAATTGTTATGTTCACCCTTTGGCCGAAACTTTGGAGGCTCTCGGTTTGCTCCCTATGGCTCCTTGATAGCCAATTCCAACATATGTCAATCTCCTTTCAATTTGGAACAACTTCCATGAAGAATGCAAGTTCTAAATATGCCTAATTCCTAGTGATTTCTAGTGAGAGAAAGCTTGGAAAATATGTTTCAATGGTTTCTTCTTCTAGCCGGATTTGGTGTGATGAAGATGACAATGGTGTGGCTGAATTTATAAGCCATATACTTAGCCATTAAGCTTTACTTTCCAGCCATTATACTTGACTTTCCAAGCCTTAGCCATGAGTCACCTTATGAGTCACCTTATGAGTCATAGTTAACTTTAACTATGGTTAGATATTTATCTCATGGGCTTTTTCCAATTGGGCTTCTCGGTTTGGTCTTTCCTATTGGGCTTCGGGCTGAAATTTTTACTATGTCTCGGGCCTTTAATTGTCTCAAAATTTGGCCGATCAATTGGTCCAACAATTCGGTCTAAAGGACCTAAGAATTTTGATATACGTTTAGTATACCTTAATGAGCTTTAAAATTTTCACCTTAGGCCCATTACGTTTTTAACCATTTAATTTAATCTGAAATCCTTCCGAATAAATTTTCCTTACTTCCGGGGATGATTATCTTGTATTCTGGCCAAGAATATTTTTCTCCAAATTTTCCTCAACACTTAGGTTAATTTTTAACCATGATTAGTCAACTATGGTAAAAGTCCACTTTCTTAACTATAGTGGACTTTTTCCTTAACCATTGACTATGTTGACTTTTTCTTAAAATTTTGAGAGCGTCATATCTTATGTCTTACACTCTCGTCTTTATATTCCAATCGCTCCCGGTGGATAATTTCACCTGAAACTCCTTTTCTCGCCAAAAAGGTCCATTTTACCCTTTTTAGCTTTTACTCTCGTTTTGTGTGTTCGGGTCTAAATCAAGCTGACTTCTCTTCATGAGCTCTCTACGCTCTCTTATTTTAAGTTCTTATTTTCAGTCAGAATGATTTAGAATAACTCGGTTTAGCCTGTGATACCCATCGCTCACATTAGGCATTTTATGTAGCTTTTGCGTGTTAAATCATTTCAATAACACTTTAAGTCTAGTAAATACTCTTCTTATGATTCAACTATAATTACTGAGTGTTCATACACATAGGAATCATAAGGAAATAAGCTACAAAGATCTGGGTCTGACACAGTTAAATTTATACTGAAAAACTTGGTTTATAGCTTAGTTAAGTGAAAAATCGTAAAAGTGTGAAAATTTGACAATTAGGGTGTTGTGAATAATTAAATTAAGTTTGGAATAAATTTTTAAGCTATTAGGTTGATAAGTTATAAATTTGATGGAAAGAAACTAATGAAATAGCCTAAACCGAGACTTTATCGGTAAATTTGAAAAGTAGAAAAAATGATCAAAAAATGGTCTGATTGACCCTGTTTGAATTTCAAACGAATATAAATATGAAGTAAAAGATGAAATTGAGCATCAACTGATGATTTTGAAATTGTTTTGGACAGTTCGAGACATTGGCACTTGAAACGAGGCGAACCCGGCACCCAGCGATTCAAGGCTGCCTCGGCCTCATTTAGGTAAGGGATGCAACTAGTTTTAAACATGAGTATTCTTTATCTACAAATGAGCAATAGTAGCATGAAAATGTTTTATGAAATAAGCATAAACCCCGAGAAAGACCTATATCCCGAGTTTTCTTACTCGAGTACATGTTTTGCTGTATTTGAGCTCGATTGCGTGATTTTAAAGTTTTGCAGATAATATATATATATGTGTGTGTGTGTGTATGAGTTTATGAAGCAAAACTATTATGAGCTCTATGATGAATGCAAAACTATTTTCAGTATAATAATGGTACATTTTGAGACTGTAGGCTCAATATCATGCAAGTCAGGGAAACCTAGGGGTCGATTGAGTGAGACCCAAGGGAATTCTAGCCGACAGCCTGGGATCGGGCTAGACCTTGATTATGTTATGCATATCCTTTTTGTCTGTCATGATTTTTTCCTTTATTTATATGAGATACCGTTTGGGTGGCGTTGAGATGATGCTGTATGACCTTGATCTAGTGTATAGTTTTACCATGGCCATAGGTACTTGATTCCCTCTTTGGAGGATGCTCTATTTCGAGGATGACTTGATTCCCTCTTCGGAAGATGCCCTCTTTCGAGGATGGAATGGTGATTTCTTTCATGACAGGAATAGTAAATGCTTAGTCTCCATATTATTATGAGATATGATTTAATATGATAATGAGTGATGTTTTGAGTATATATAGTTGAATGATTTTTATCACGTAGTTTGAGATGTGAATTGTACCATTATTTTACGAATGATTTTGATTTATTATTTTTTGTTTTAAATGCACTCCTTACTGGGCTATTTGAGGCTCACCCCCCTTTTCCCTTCCTCTTAGATTACTTACAGTAATTGTCATTGCTTACTGCATATGTGACATAGGCTGGTGGACGAGACTCTCCCTGGGCTATTTGTTGTATACGTGTAAAGTATAATTCATTTTGTATCAAGACAACTTATGTAGTACAGATGGTTGTATATAAGTAAACGTTTGAGATATAATCAGGGTTGTACATGTATATAATTGGAAAAGTGAGTCGTTTTAATGCTATGAGATATAATGAAATTGGATATGGATGTTTGGGAGTTCTTGAATGTCTTGGTAATAAAATGGACATAAAATCAACTGCTTGAGATTATTATGTGAGTTTTGAAATTTGCAGGAGGATAGGGATATATATGGGGTTATGCTGTCGAATTTTCGTTAAAAGTGATATAAGTATAATTGAATATAAGGAGTTTAATAATGAAAAGATAATATATGAACTGACACTCAGCAAGAATACACCTTGCGTAGAAGTTGAATTATAAGATAAAATTTTAAATTAGCCCTAGATTCCACATTTCCAGAGTGTTACAGTTTCGGCCCTTGCTAACAAGATATAATAGTTGGCAATATTTTGACCCTTATTAACAGGATATAATAGTTGACAATGTTTTGACCCCTACTGACGGAGAATATAATAGTTGGCAATATCGGGCCTAGCTATAGGGTTATAATAGTTAGCAATGGTCATGTATTGTGAGATTCTGATATTTTTCTGATCACGGATTAAAATAGTGATCATATGAAATGTGTTTCAGATTTTGAAAACGTGTTTTAAAATGTGTTTTGAAATGTAAAATGTATTTTAAAATGTGAAATATGTTTTCAGAAAATATTTTACAAACTTGAGCATAGTTCACCGAACATATCCAAATGATATGAAATAAATATGTTGTGGCCCCTGCTAACATGGATGTTAATAGTTAGTGGTGTAGCCCCAGCTGACGGGATATAATAGTAAGTAGTGTCCTTGCTAACGAGTTAGAATAGTTAGCAAAGAAAGTATGATATACGTTTCGAGTTGTGAAGTACATTTTAGAATAAGAACTACGTTCTGAGCTATGAAGAGGGTTTTGAAATATGAATATACCTCTATGTGTTATATTTCGGATGTGATAAGTTTCAAATACGAGTTATGTTTTGAATAAGAGATGTTTCCAAGCTATGAATATACTTCGATATATGATATGTCTTCAGATTGTGTGACGTGATCTCAGAAAATTATTGTGTTTTGAGAACGAATATAGATGTAAGCAATTCAAGAGGGAAAAACTTACATGTTTGAACTGCATTAAACTTTGATTTTCTACATTCAACTATGTTTCGAATTTTGAACCTCTACGGGTATATTCAATTTGGGTGGTCAGGTTTAATGATCAATTAAGGTATTTTAAAATATCTCTTTACCTGAAAAACTTGATAGTGTCTAGATAATATTCTAGTCTGTAAACCCAAAAAAAGTGTGACTTTCGATAAGTTTCGAATTGTTATTCGAATAAGTGATAAGAAAGAATGATCGAATAGGAATGCGTTAGACATATATTAGAAATTCAATATCTTGTATATTATCACTCTGTGCTTATGTGGTTTACCTACTGAGCTTTCCCCAAAGTTCATCCCTCTTCCATTTTCCATCACAGATTCAGATTAGAGGTGCATTGACATCGATATCAATATCGACTTTGAAGTAAATGCTTCGAGATCTTGCAGCCTATAACGATGTATTTATTTATACTGTTTAATTGTACTTAATTTCAGACAGTTACTTTTCAATGCATGTGTCAGAATGTGTATTGAATTAAGACATGAATAGTAAAGTTAATAAGAAATTAGATTGGGACTTTAGGTTCATAGCCTTAAACCCAGCTGGGTACTTTGAGACCTAAAAATATTGTAAGAGTGTTCTCACATGACAAATAAGTGTTAAAAGAAAAATGAAAAATTTAACCCAAATTTTTATACTTCCACAATAAATTATTAAAAAATTCGCATTCTTCGAGTCGTGACAATATCACAGCTGACACCTATTTTTTTTTTCCTTATGCCTTTTATTTATTTACTTATTCATTTTTTTTTCTTTAAGATTTCAAGATATTTCTTTTACTTTTTATTTTCAAATATTTTATATTAAAAATAATATATTTTAAAATGATTTTTAAGACACTTAGCATTTTGAATTTTTTTATTTAATATATCTCAAATTATCAAGTTGTCCTTAAAGTTTAAAATGTTTAGAATACCTGTCATTTACTTTGAGCATTTTCTTAGCTTTTTTCAAGAATGTTAAATTAAAAATAATATAACTCAGAATGAATCCTTGAAGTTTTTTGCTTTACACATGGTTTTTTCCTTTTCTAAAAATTACCAAATTGTCTCTTAAGAATTAAGAGGTTTTAGGAATAATTTTGTCTTTGGAATTGGATCTTTTCTAAATTCTTATTTAATTTTTTATCAAACATTTTTAAATTAAGAAAATAAATTTAAAATGATTTTTGAGAAACTTGGCGCTTTTGTTTTCTTTTTATTTAATGTTTCACATATTATCAAGTTGTCTATTAAAGATTAAAAATTTTGAAAATATTTTTGACTTTTGCTTTTGATCTTTTCTAATTTTAATTTTTTTTTCATTCAAATATGTGAATATAAAAATTATTATAGTTTTTAGAATGATTTTTAAGAAAAAAATCTTAAAATGTATATTTAGTCAATGATTTTGATTTTTTAATAAATCAGAGCAAAAATATTTTGAAAAAAAGAATAAAAAACATAATATATACTTATTAACTAAAAGAAAATATATACCTATATAGCAAAAGAATTTCTTTTTGAGGTTAATTTCTACCTTCATAAGCTAGATCAAATTTTGGATTTTTTTTTTAAATTTTGGCGAAGATATAGATCAAAATTTTGTTTGCTAGATTTTCTTTCGAGAGATAAATAAGCTGATTTTTTTTTTAATAAATTAAAAGAATCCCTGAAGTTCTTACCACGTGTAGTGCTTATATGCAATCATAATTTCTTGGTAATCCAATTTTTTTCTTTTCTCCTTTTTTACAAACATATTCACTTTTTAAATATATTTTTTTAACTTTTATGTTAAATTTTAAAAGAGATAGTTAATAATTTGATGATTTTTTCAAAATTTTCCATCCATGAAAATTAATTATTTTGGAATTTGTAATAGTAAATTTCAATATATTTTTTATTTTGAAGAATCATATAATCAACTTTATTAAAGTGACAGAAAGTCTTATAACTTATTTCAATTTGAGAGAATAGTTATTTTGTAAATCAACTTATCTTTTATAAAAAATTTTGAATCCAAATCTCAAACTGAGATGATATATCAACTTAAAAAATTAAATGTTTTAATAATTAAATTTTTAAAATATAAAAAACAATCATTTGTTTAATTTCCCGACCCGTAACGTAGTGCGGGGTATTTACTCATGGAAGATTGAAAATTAACTAGCTTGCTTGCGTTGGAACACTACAATAAATCACTTTTACTAATAATTATAAGAGCAGGTGAAAAACCAAAAACCGTTGGTAAAGATCTTAACATCTGTTTCCAAACCGCCGGAGCACCAACGGCAAGGTGTGTCGGTAAAAAGTGGCCAACGATCGGTGCATAGGTGATAGGAAACAATTTATATTTTTCTGGATATTTTTTTCGGCGCTTTTAAATGTAATTAAGGGGTCGTTTGGTCGGGGAAATTTCCCTCCCCATAATTTTTTTTTTCTGTTATTCGATTCCCTCGTTTGATTCGATTTTTTTTCTCTTTATCAGTCATTTTATTTTACTTACAGTGCTCAATTTTGAAAAAATCTGAGATAAAATGATTACTTTCGGATCCTGAGGTATTTTTAGATTACTCCAGTTAAAAAAATTTTTTTAGATCTAAAATAATTTTTTTTCCCTAGAATTTACCCCTTAAAATTTTTTTCCTATATAAAAGGTAATTTTTTTCTAAAATAATTCTTTTTCTCCCGAACCAAACACCCTCTAAAAATAAAAAATTTTTACAGGCATTCTAAAATGCCAACAATAACTTGTTTGAAATTTGAAATTTTGATATTTATAAAAATTTAATTTAAATTTTAAAAGCTTTTAGTGACACTTTAAAGTGCTGTAAAATCTTATTTTAAATTTGAAATTGTTATATTTATTCAATTTCATTTTCAATTTGAACTTTTTCTAGTATAACTAATTATTAAATTAATAAGTTTTTCATCATAGTTTTTTTTTTTAATCAAATAAACCTTAAAATTATTGTAAATTTTAAAGAAAGATACATGGTAATGTTTGCTTTTGACTGCTTAAGTACATACTATAATTTAACAAAATATTAAAATTCGACAACTAAAGCACTAAATTGAACAAAATTTTATTTCTATAAAATAAAAGTACATAATGTTACAAGAATTGCCAAACAAAACAAATGGGTAAGTCATCCAACAACCTCAAATGACATGCATATATCAAAATCATATGGCAGGCATGTTACCAAATTGTAAAACAACACTGCCCTGTACACAGCACACATCCCTTGCTTCAGCCTTTTACACAGCCACGTTTATGCTGCTATCAACTCTGCACCAGTCAAGTCGTAGCACAGATACACAACAGATTGCAAGAGACGGATCAGTAGTTACACAGACATCTCTCGGTAAAAAATCACAACAACTCACTTTTTCAAACAGAAACAGACAACAAGCAACAATAAACCGACAAAAAGCAATATTTTTTTTTTAGTGGATAAGTGTTTTGAATGACTAAGTATTCTTTAAAGTTCTATTCAGGAAGTCTTTTGCAGCTGCACCAGTCAAGTCGTAGCACAGATACACAACAGATTGCAAGAGTCGGATCAGTAGTTACACAGACATTTCTCGGTAAAAAATCATAACAACCCACTTTTTCAAACAAAACAGACAACAAGCAACAGTAAACCGACAAAAGCAATATTTTTTTTGTAGTGGATAAGTGTTATGAATGACTAAGTATTCTATAAAGTTCTATTCAGGAAGTCTTTTGCAGTAATTATGCATGCTGCACGATCATTGTCGTTAATGAACGATCTTTCGAGATGTCACTTCTTTGATCACAACGAACATTTCTATTATTAATAGAAAAATATTACTTTGATATAGAATGTCAAGTGATAGGCCTATTATCTTTTGATATCATTTTATTGTTAAGAGATCAACATAATTTTATAAACATACAATTAAACTTAATATAATATTAACGTCAATCTTGAATAGCAACTCAAATATTAGAGTTTTTGATATCTAAAGATGATGTTAGCGTGATTGACACCACCAAGTTAAATGTGCATCGCACGGGTCATATAATATTACTTATGAGAAATACGGGACCAGTTAAACAATAAAAATTCAATAAAAAAAAGAAAATTTTTAATCACGTGGGAAACTAAATATGAGAATTGAAAACCAATTACAAAAAAAAAAAGAAAAAAAAGGCAGTCAACTACACATGCTTGTCCCAAAAGATAAAACCAAAAGTCAAAGATATGATTTTGGTACCTAGAAGACAAGAGGTCTATTCACGTCAACAATGAATTCCTATGCAACCATTTTCGCTATTGCATAAAGAAACCAGGGTTTAGTAAAGGATTAATAAATTATTAAATGTTGCTTCAAATAATCGAAGAGAACACAAATTGAAACTGACCTTCCTAAAGAGTTCTGGAAGTCTGCTTGGTTTAACAAAAGTATGCGGAAGAGGCTTAAATATCTCGTGCACCAAGAGACACTGCAAAGGAAAGGGAAGAGGGGAGAAAAAAATTTATATGAAAATGTATGAGAATGTAAATTTAAGAGTACTCTAATCACTAATGGCTTTGGAAAAATATAATATATCAAAAGCAGCCAAGATCACTGAACTCAATTCAAAGTATATTGCTATAGATCTTAACCTCATAGCTGTTTTGTATCACTCCAACAGGATCTCAAAAGAATAAGTAAGTTATGAATGATACCTGTGTGGTTGGATATAACTTTCCAAAGACAATTTAACTGTCTATGCACATATTATTAGAAATAAATAGTTTAATATGAGCACTGACAACAAGCATACCAGAAGCGAAAACAAACTCAATATGACATAGTACAATAAAGCTTCTAGTGCTTAAGTTAATAATCAACCTTTTCTTTGAAGATTTCTTGAATTTTGTAAGCATGTGAATCATATCATTAATAAAAATCTGACTGGAAAACATTCGAGACAAAAAAAGAATCTGCTTCAGCCTTTATATCGTCAGTATATCCATTAGAAATTGATGAATATGAAGTGCCAATATTTTGAGGCTTACATGCATAGAAGTCCTATTCATGCTTTCCAATTCTTCAAAAATGTTGTAAGAAATGTTATGTTCAGTGTTAGCTCAAAAAACCTGCAACATAGGGAACATGATAAGGTGAAGGAGACAAAATAGCAGAGAAATATTATTTTGAGGTAATAGAACCTTTAGAAATGTTGAACTTGTCCTGAAATTTAGATTCTCCAAAATGCTAGGAGGTTGAAACAAATCATGGGACATATCTTTAGAATGCTCGGATTCATTGTGGAAGGTATTGGGCCTTTTATAAGCAGGAAGAACAGTTAGGAGGTTCTAGAGACTAAGGAAAGGCCAAATGTACAAAATTGATTTTCCTAATTTATTGGCTTTCAATATAACAACTTAGAGGATGGTTTCTTTTCATCCTGTATCTAGCTAGATGCAAAATGTTTCATTACATAAAATACTTGTCTTTGGAGATCTCTTCCAAAGGCTGATACTTGTAGTAATATGTAGTTGTATATAACTTTTCTTGCAGAATGAGACCTGCAACAATCTTCAAATGATCCTGTCAATGATGATGAATACAAGTTGTACAGAAGCAAGAATGATAACTTCCATAAAAGCAACAATAATGGTGATGAAAATGCATCGAGTAACCTGCATGAGTATAGGAGGCCAAAAATAAATGAAACAGATTTCACTTCTTGTGGGAGAAAGGAGGACATTGATGATAAGTACAAGCTGTATAGCAGCAGTGAAGGTGAAGTGACTAATCAAGATATCCCAAAGATTACTACTTCGGATGAAAGCGTTTCTGAGGATGGTATAGAAAACAGGAAGCCCTTTTACTGTAGATTTATTCCTCCTCCCTATGTCAGGCCATCCCTGGGCAAAGAAAAAAGCAGCATGGAAGAGCCCACAACACCAAGTGATAATAGCGATAACAAGGAAAAAGAATAAATGGAATGATTCAGCTAGTGAAAGTAAGCCAAAACTACGATCAGTTGCGTGGAGACCTTTAAAACCATCAGCAGGTCATGAAGCCTTAAGCAGATTTAGAAATGATGGGGCTGCAAATATTAGTCCAACTGTAGTGAATCACAAAAAAGCAAGAAAAGGTTTGGCATCCATACAAAATGAACAAAGTGACCAAAGAGACGAGGAGGAGATGACACTGGACGGCTTTTTTGAAAGTTCTCTAAAAATTAATTAATAGAAACAGAAAACCAATATAACGAGCTTCGCATTCGCTTACCAGTCAACATTGGCCACCAATTATTGTAAAAAGCACATGCCTGACACCTCATACAAAAGGAATCAGAACAAGTGCTATGAAAACATTTTGAGACAAACAATGCAAAGCTAGTTAAATAACAGAGAAATGCATTACTAACCAATTTTTGCAAAATAATTCCTCAAACTAAAATGAGCTAATATAGAACTAGAAAGTAAAAATCATAATATTAATATGAAAATTCAATGGTCAATGAGTCAAAGGTTCATTTCCCTAAAGGATGCTCTTCCTAATCGATGCAAATACAGAGATCTCACCACGAAAATGTGCTTTATAATTATGAATTCAAATCTCTACGTATATTTAATAAATGTTCAAAATATCTCGATATGCTTTATAATGAGTACTTACACATTTGATTAAACCTTACATTAGATCATTGTTAGCAAAGATTGCATAGAGGAATATTAAAGGGACTGCAAAACTCACATATCCCAGTTCCGTGACTGGTGTGATGATATTCAAAAGAGATTCTAATGGATATACGATAATTGTTCCTCTTCCAATGGAGTTGGCCAAAATTCTTAGTTGGAGCCTGATAAAAATTCCTGAATCCCAAGGACTAAGTTGTCGAAAAACAATCATATTGTTAATGATATCCAGCAACTCCGGTTTAAAACATTGTTTTGCCTGTCAATTGTCAAAAAACAAACAAGGAAATTAAACTTGATTTAGACCACAAAAACAATCTGAACAATCCCATTACCATAATTTTTTCAGGAGAGGTAAATAGCAGTAGCGTTGATGAACTTTATTTCCTGTTTGAGAAATAGCTTTTCGGTCATTAAAGCACAACGGCACTTCCAAATCCTCAGCATGCCAAAATAGGAAAGGCCAGATGCATATGACGTCATGATAATCAAAGTTTGAGTAAAATCAACCATTTTCCCCCTCTAATCCTTTACTTTCCCGTTTCTTAAAATTTTGAGTAGAAACTCAGTAACAGAAGCATGAGCATTGTCAACATCACGAAACAATATAATAGTGTCAGGCATCTTCTTCACTGCATCAATCAACTTCTTTCTAAAATCACACTCTTTATCATTTCGCCATACTCTGAAACATTGAAATTAAGGTATATATAATTACATTTACATATAAAATAGAGGTGAAAGGCCATACAGAACCATACTGGGTATATTCTAACAATCCCACTTTAATTTGCCTAATATTAAGCTTTATGACAGAATCATCCTGTGTATTCTTTTCCAGTTTGAATTCAATCACCCGTTCTTCATCATGAAAAAGTTGCTCAGCAAGACCTTTGGTAAATTCCAAAATTTACTATAATCGAGCACTTAAAATCATTTAAAGAAAGAATTAAAGAGTAAATTTAGGAAAAATCCCAAGGAACACAAAACTTTGAGAATCAAAGAATCAAAAACAAAAGCGATGCACATATCCGAGAATCAAAGAATCAAATACTTACAATGGCAACACAGTGATTCCATCATTCTAGAAGAATTCATTCTACAGGCAAAGTTGAATTCCAATAAACCCGTATATTTGATCGTGGAAAAAACAGAAATGTACATTAAGATGTAATGAAATTAAAGATTTAGGTCTGGACAGAAACTGAGATATCCACTGCTACAAAATATCAAAAACCTATTTTTCAACAAATTACCTTGCTGACGAAATGTTGGTGGCGATGACAAGATAAGTCAACGGTGGCGGAGATGACGATGGTGAGAGTTGACATTCAAAAGTTACGGTATGATTTCAAATATTATGGAAATTAGCTTGAAATCTTATAGGAAAAAGAGTGATTTGATAGTGATTTCGACTTGATTTCAAAAGTCAGAGAATTTGATTTTCTAGTTTTCGAAAAAAAGAATGAGCAAGAAACGATGAAGGTTAAGGCTACGTTATGTAAAACATGAGAACTAAAATGCCTTTAAAATGGTAGTGTCACAGGGTCGTTTTTTTTCTATAGAATTTTTTTCAGTTATGACCTAAGTTTTTCACAATTTAGTACAGTCAATCTTCACATTAATCCAAATTTGGGTCAATATGCAGCGATATAGCACTTGAGCAAGAAAATGACTCGACAAAATATACCAATAAAGTAAAGAACACTCAAGCTTTAGATAAAAGAGTCTTTCATTAATCCGCAATAAAAAGATTACAAACTTAGCCAAGAAGACCGCTCTTAGTTATCACTTTCTTTCTCCCTGAATGATTCTCTCAATGAAGGCCAGTGAGGACATCTCTCTCGCATAGGCAACTGAGTTTGATTACAACAGAAACTCTATAGGATTAATTCCTACTAAACTAAGGACTCTCCGGATGATCGCCACCCCAATACTCTTCAGAGTTTATATCTGTGATAATCTCTAGTGATTCGGTCTACCAAGACTTCTCCGCTTATCCCGGCATATGACCCGCATTCATCCTTATCCCGATTTTTAAGGATTCGAATTAGCTTGCCACCTGCAAACTACGATCATCGTCCGTTAGCGTCTCCGTTTCATGCTTGGCAATCCGCCCAAGCCAAGTGCCTATCTTGCCTGTTTTGGTGCGCACCTCGTTGCGCCCCGTGCAAAGCTTTCCCGCGCTCCGCCCCCGTCACAGCGCCCCCAGTCGATTCCTTGCGAGCTGAGCGCCTGGTCAAGTAGTTAAGGTCTAACAAACCCTCCCCCCGTCGGAGGAAGCCGATGCCCTCATCGGAATGAACTCCAAATACGCCTTGATCTCATCCTCGAATTGCCACAAAGAAGTGTCTTTCTCCCAAGTAGCGTCTGCCTCATCTTCACCTTCCCACTGCACCAAGTAGTAGGTTCTCCGATTCTTCCTACTAGTTCCCTCAACCTTGCGGTCAAGTATCTTTGCCACCTTCTTCTCGAAATGGCTTCTCACAGTAGGTGGAGCTTTCCTTACCTGTTGTCTCCCCGGATCAATATCTTCTTGGTAAGGCTTCAAAAAGCTCACGTGAAAAGTAGGATGCAACTTCATCCTCTCTGGCAGTTTCAGCTGATAAGCCACCGTGCCTACCCGCTTTATAACTTCAAAATGGCCATCGTATTTTTGCACTAGACCTTTGTGATACCGCTTGTCTGTGACTTGTCTCCATATTTGAGGCGTCAGTTTGAGCAACACCTTGTCACTCACCTCAAATTCTAGTGCCCGCCTATGCTGATCCGCATATTTCACCATCCTCCTTTGTGCCTTCTCCAAGCTCTCCTTAGCTTGTTCCATCAACTCCTGACGGTCTCGCACAAATCTGTATGCCGCTGGGCATTCCCTTGGGAGTTAGTCTTTGCTATCTCCAAAGGTGTAGTAGGTTAATGTCCAAATACTAACTCTGCTGGATTCATACCCGTAGAAGATGATCTATACATATTATAGCAAAACTGTGCGGAATCGAGCAAACTCACCCAATTCTTTTGGCTCGCGGTCACATAGTGCCTCAAGTATTCTTCTAACAATGCATTAATCCGCTCTGTCTGGCCATCTGTCTGCGGATGATTAGTCGTTGAAAACTTTAATTCTGAACCTATCAACTTGAACAAGTAAGTCTAGAATCTCCCAGTAAATCGAGTATCCCGATCGCTCACTATATCCTTGGGCAATCCAAAGATCTTCACCACATGATTTAAAAACAACTCTGCAGCTTCATGTGCGGTACATGCATGTGGGGCTGCTATGAACACAGCATACTTAGAAAAACGATCTACCACCACCATTATAGATTTCATCTTGTTTATCTCCGAAAATCCTGTAATGAAATCCATAGAAACTGATTCCCATATCCTCTCAAGGATAGGCAGTGGTTGAAGAAAACCCGCTTGCTTCTTCCTTTCGGTCTTATCAATCTGGCATATGTGGCATGTGCGGATGTATAATTCGATGTCTTCCTCTATCTTCGGCCAGTAATATGTCCTTGACAACAATGTCAACATCCTCTCCACTCCAGGATGTCCTGCCCACTGAGGGTCGTGGGTTTCTTTCAGCAACTATTTCCTTAGTCCCCCGTCAGATAGAACATAGAGTCGATTGCCTTTGGCATACAGCAAATCCCCTTCAAGCCAATACCTACGAACTTTGCCCAACTTAACGTTCTCCCTGAGCTGTTCATAAGTCTTATCTGCTGATGCCTGCTGCCTTATCCTGTCAATCAGGTTAGTCTCAATAGCGGATAATGAAGCAACATAAGACTGGACTATCTTACGACTCAGCGCGTCCGCCACCTGGTTCTCCCTCCCTAGTCTATGTACCCAGGTGAAATCGAACTCTGCAAGGAATTCTTGCCATCGTGCTTGCTTCGGGCTCAGCTTCTTCTGTGTCTTGAAATAAGTGTTAGCCACATTGTCTGTCACTACCACAAATTTCGTTCCCAACAAATAATGCTTCCACACCTCCAAACAATGCATAACTGCCGTCATCTCCTTCTCATGAGCTGAATATTGCATTTTCGTATCCTTCAGCTTGCGGCTTTCATAAGCAATGGGGTGTCCTTCCTGGACCAGCACCCCTCCAATGGCTCGGTCTGAGGCATCCGTGTGAACTTCAAATGGTAGCTTGAAATCTGGCAGTCTCAACACTGGCTCGGATGTCACTGCCTCCTTGATTTCCCGAAAAGCCTGCTCACATTCATCAGACCACACCCACTTCTTGTCCTTTTTCAAAAGATCAGTTAAAAGACTCACCATCTTGCTATATCCCTTGATGAACCGTCTGTAATAGTTGGCCAGTCCTAAGAAAGACCGCAACTCCGGGACCTTTGCAGGGGCTTGCCATTCAACAATGGCTTGGATCTTTCTCTCATCCATCCGTATTCTCCCACTGCTAACTTTGTGACCTAGGAACATAATCTCCCGCTGGCAAAACTCACACTTCTCCTTCTTCACATAGAGAGAGTGCTTTCTCAAGGTCTTAAACACCACCCTGAGGTGCTCCACATGTTCTGCAAGCGTCTGGCTATACACCACAATATCATCTAGGTATACCACCACAAAGTGATCCAGGTACTCATAAAGGACATCATTCATCAAGTTGCAAAATGTCGCAGGTGCATTAGTTAAACCAAAAGGCATAACTAAAAATTCAAAAGAGCCATACCTCGTCACACAAGCTGTCTTAGCTTCATCTCCTTCGGCAATCCTTACTTGCCAATATCCTGATCTCAGGTCTAACTTTGTAAAATATGCCGCCTTCGACAATCGGTCAAACAGATCAGCGACATTTGGAACTGGATACTTATTCTTGACCGTTACCTTATTCAGGGCTCGGTAATCTACACACATCCTCAGTGTGCCATCCTGCTTCCTCTGGAATAAAACTGGGGCTCCATATGATGCCTTCGACGGTTGGATATATCACGCATCCAACAACTCACCAAGCTGTTTCCTTAACTCGGCCAACTCCAAAGGACTCATCTTGTAAGGTGCTTGTGCAGGTGGTTTAGTTCCTGGTTCCAACTCGATCTTATGATCAATGGCGCGCTTAGGTGGTAGCACCTTGGGTAATTCTGGAGGCATTACGTCCTTGTAATCGTTCAGCACCGTCGCTACTTCATCTGGTACCTCGACAACTGTGTCTGGTTTTACCTCAACCAGGGCAGCAAGTATGGTTGTCTCCCCTTTCTTCAACCCGGTGTTTACTTGTGAAGCCGACTGCAACAATGGCTTCCCAGCACCTTATCCTCTCTCCGCAGGGATAAAGTTTGGACACGTCTCGTCAGATATCATCAATCCACCCAAATGTGGAATAGCAAATGCCTTTGCTTGCACAAAGAATTCAATGCCCATGATCACATCAAAATCATCTATAGGTAAAGCCAAGAACTTACAATCCTGTTACCAAGTCTCTATCTTCACCGATGCGGTAGCCGTTCCTTGGATACCTTGGGCTTTAGAATTTACTACTTTCACCTGATTGTTACTCCTCGTGACTTTCAGGCCAAGATGCTCAACCGCGTTCAATGAAACGAAGTTGTTGGTCGCTCTTGTATCAAGCATCGCTCGAATCAGTCTCCCATTCACCTCAGCTTTAACATACATTAGTCCCTTATGAGGAGCTTGTTGCTCGGTCCGAATAGCGTTGAGCAACTGCATCGGGGTAACTCTTGGACATTCGTCATCCGCATCCTCTTTACTCATGAGGGCCGCCAACTTAGTCCGTCTAGGGCAATCTTGAGCCTTGTGATTCCCATTACACAAGAAACAACTCCAATCTCCCTTGCTTTGGGGTGAATCCAGTCCCCTCGGCTTAGAAGACTCAGCCTTCTCCTTGTTTCTCTGGTGCTTCTTCCAGTCCTTCTTGCCTTTCCCCCTATTTCCATCTGGATGGTTCTTCTTCCTTTCCCTAATGTTCAAAGAAGAACCTAGTTTGTAATCCGCCAAACTGTCTGTAGCCGCAATTGCCTGTAGCAGGTCCTTCACGTTCTGCCTACGTAACTCAGCCTGAGCCCATGGCTGAAGTCCTGAGAAAAAGTTAAACAACTTGTCCTCCTCTGACATATTCTTGACGTCCAACATCAAAGAGCTAAACTCCTTGACATAATCTCGCACAGAACCCGTGTGCTTCAATTTCTTGAGTGCCTCTCTTGCGACCCATGCCGCGTTTAAGGGAAGGAATTGATCCCGTAACTCCTTCTTTAGTGCGTCCCATGTTTCAATCTTCGGACGACCAACACTATCATCATCTGCCAGTCTGCTTTGCCACCATAGCTTAGTATCACCCGAGAGGTACATGCTAGTAATTGTAACCTGGTCCTGCTCCGGTATTCGGGCTGCTTTGAAGTACTGTTCCATGTCCCACAGAAAATTCTCAAGCTCCTTCGCATTGCGAACTCCTGCGAACTCCTTCGGTTCAGGCACCTTGATCTTCTTCTGAAGATCGCTACTATCACCCCCCTGCTACTACTAGACGCCTCCCCATGGTCTGTAGCAGTCATTGCGCGTTTCATCATTAAAACGTCAGCCTTGAGGGAATTTAACTGCACCTCAAATTTATCCGATAGATCGCGAACATGCTGCATGATGTTGGTGTAGCAATTAGCATGCTCTTTTTGCATGTCGAATGCCAGCTGTGTCAGCTCCTAGACACTACTTGTCATGGCCTGAATCTGCTCAACCATTGTACTCGCCTCCTCTTGCGGTACGCCCACCATTGCTTCAAGTATAGCAACTCTGTCAGCCAACTCGTGTGCCATGATCCGAAACTCAACTCTGATACCAAATTGTCACAGGGTCGTTCTCTCCTATATAACTTTTCCCAGTGATGGCCTAAGTTTCTCACAATTTAGTACAGCCAATCTTCACACTAACCCAAATTCGGGTCAATACGCAGCGATATAGCACTTGAGCAAGAAAACGACTCGACAAAGTATACCAATAAAGCAAAGAACACTCAAGCTTTAGAGAAAAGAGTCTTTCTATTAATCCGCAATAAAAAGATTACAAACTTAGCCAAGAAGACCGCTCTTAGCTATCACTCTCTTTCTCCCTGAATGATTCTCTCAATGAATGATGAATGAATACATTCTACCCCCTCCTCTGAGGTTTATATAGGCAAGTGAGGACATCCCCCTCACGTAGGCAACTGAGTTTGATTACAACAGAAACTCTATAGGATTAATTCCTACTAAACTAAGGACTCTCCGGATGATCGCCACCTCAATGCTCTTCAGAGTTTATATCTGTGATAATCTCCAGTGATTCGGTCTGCCAAGACTTCTCCGCTTATCTTGGCATATGACCCGCATTCATCCTTATCCTGATTTTTAAGGATTCGAATTAGTTTGCCACCCGCAAACTACGATCATCGTCCGTTAGCGTCTCCGTTTCATGCTTGGCAATTCGCCCAAGCCAAGTTTCTATCTTGCCTGTTTTGGTGCGCACCTCGTTACGCCCCTTGCAAAGCTTTCCCGCGCTCCGCACCCATCACAGCGCCCCCAGTCGATCCCTTGCGAGCTGGGCGCCTGGTCAAGTAGTTAAGGTCTAACAGGTAGTTATAACCGGCAGTTTCATTTGGGCCAGAAAAAGGTGTGTAGTATATTTAAAACCTCATCCGTTTACTAAACCGTAAAAAATTTCTTGCCCTTGAAACTATGGTTTTTTTTTTTTATTTACAGTGGAAGAAGCATTTTATCAATAAAAATCTAGAGTTTGATGGGTTCATCTTGATCCAAAGCACTGGATATTTTCATAAACTTATCAAGGCCGAGAACTAACATAATACCATGCAATGCTAATGATGATCAAAGAAATAACTTGACTGATTTGATTGATATTTGAAAGTGTTGAAATTAATTGTTAGCGCCTCGGGCCTCAAACAACGCATGCAAAATTAAATATCATAATATAAATTTACAAAATAATAATAATAATAATAATAATAATAATAATAATAATAATAATAATAATAATAATAATAATAATAATAAAGAAGCAAGCAAGTTAAACCAATCTATCAATTGGAAAATAAATCAACAAATATTACATAATCGGTGAAACACAAAGTAAAATGATACTAAATATAACATGAAAAGCTCTCCAATGTGAAGAATAAAAAATACAGGACAAACAAAAAAAAAATCCTCTCAAAGAAATAAGTTAATACAAAGTTTAATCCCTAAAGTCTTTTCGCGTAAAATTCAAGGTTTTAACAAGTAACTTAAAATTACAAAGCTTAACTCTTGGGATTACCATATATGATATACCCAAAGAATACCCCAATTGTTGAATAGCTTATTTCTACTCTACTTTTTTCAACTGAACAAGAAAAACACACCATTGCACTAACAAAAAAGCCTTCTTTTTCCTTTTTTTTAGAAGGTCTCTATTCCTTGACTGCTCTATGAGGATATATATAGAGAGAAAACATATAATCATATTTTAGATTATATTGCCAACCAAATTTTTTCCTTGTTGATTTCAAAATACAAATCTTAACCTTTCAATGCTTTGTTGCTAATATTGGCATTCAAAACCAAAGCAAATCACATGGTTTTTTAAAACCTAGGACATGGAGCTAGACTCCATGTCTTTTACACATCCAAAATATCTCTCTCAAACCTAATTAGGAGGAGATCTATAATCACGGCTGAGATGGACAGCTTGGCCAAGTCATTGCATAACACAAGCTTTTCTCTAGAAAGTTTCTTAGCAAACATGTTAGTTGTTTTCTCATATGTGGGAATCTCCTTCAACTATTTGTTTCTCATTAATCACTAAACAACTAATGGTTACAAACATCAATGTGCTTCATTTTAGCATGGCACATGGTGTTCTTACTCAAATCCAACGCACTTTAACTATCACAAAACACCACATACTCTTTTTAACTCAATCCCAATTCAAGAAGAAATCGTTTCATTTGAAACGTTTCTTTACCTTCTTTGGTTGCTATAATATACTCAACCTATATGGTCGACAAAGAAACATAGTTTTGCAACTTAAACTACCAAGATACAACTTTCCCTATAAAATTAAATATATACCCTAAAGCATATTTCCTACCATTAAGATCACCAACCATGTCTGCATGAGTAAACCCTTATAGAACTAGTTTTATAGTCTTAAAACTTAAACACACCTTTGGAGTACTCCTTAGATTTTTGAAAATTCACAACATCGCGTCTTAGTGAACCTTTCTCAGATTAGAAAAAACACGCTCACTACATTAATTGTACTAGCAATGTCAGGCTGTGTGAAAATCATAATATAGATCAAAGATTTGACTGCAAATGAATAAGGAATAGTAAACATTACATCCTTATTTTTCTTAATCAATAGACAAGATTTCTTAAGTAAAAATATTTCACAAGTGGCATGCTACTTGTTAAATCTCTCAAGCACTTATTTAACATACTTTAATTTCCCGTGACAACCACAACTTTTCAACTTTTCTAGCATATATAATATCTATACTCAAAATCTATTTTATTGAATCTAAATCCTTCATGTCAAAAGACCTAGATAATGCAATTTTCAACTTGTGAATCATATAAGAATCTTGTCCCATAATCAACATATCATTACCATATAACAAGACAATAATGAAGTTACTTTCTGAGAATTTTTTGACGTACACACAAGGGTCCAAAACTGTTCTTTTAAAGTTGTGGTTCACCATAGAAGAATCAAACTTATTGTACCACTATTTAGAAGCTTATTTCAAGCTATACAAGCATTTCATTAATTTTTAAACCACACACTCTTTCCCTTTCACAGCAAACCGTCAAGCTTAACCATATAAATCAGCCCTTATAAGTCACCAAGTAAGAATGCAGTGTTCATTTCAAGTTGCTCAAGTTTAGGATTCAAACTAATTGCTAATACCAATATCACTCGAACTTAACTCATTTTCATAACTAGAGAAAAGATCTTATCAAAATCAATGCTTGGTTTTTTACCAAAGCCTTTTTACCACCAATCGAGCTTTGTACATCATTAACTTATGACCATTTTTTTTTAGCTTGAACACCTATTTATTGTTTAATAGCGTTCTCATTTTCGGAAGCTCAACAAGGTTATATGTCTCATTTTCGACAATGCAACACTCCTTAATTGGAGTATCTTAGAAGCTCTCTGGCTCCCCTTCATTACTGACTAAAATAAATTTAGAATTAGGATACTTGATAGATGGTTGATTTTCTTTGACTCCTAAGTTGTGATGCTACGCTCCTCTAAATCTAAAATAGTTCATTTGACTCGGCACTCACTGGTTAAGAGAATTAATTTTTTTTATTAAAACCCAGTGCATATGGGTGTGAAATGTCATTACCTTCATTTAAGCCATCACTAACTGTAGTTGGCTTATCTATTTCCTTAAATTCTATTTCTTATGCATTTTCACTATTTGTGGAACCTCTTCTAGTGTCAAGTCATCAATGTCAACCCTAACTCATGTAATTTTTCCACTTTTTCTTAAAGTTTGTAATAAACAGACGTTCATGGTAAACAACATCCTTGCTTTTGACTGTCTTTTTCCTCTCTGGATCCGATAATCTGTAACTATATTCCTCATCACCATACCCAACAACCATACATGAAATAATTTTGTTATCTAGTTTTGAACTTTGCTTCTTTGGTACAGGCACAGATGCTTTATGACCAAATACTTCAAATGAGAGTATGAAACTTTTTTCTTGCATAACCTTTTTGGAATATCAAAGCCCAATGCTACTGATGGTGATCTATTGATTAGATAGCAAGTTGGGTTGACTGCTTCACCTTAGAATGCTTTTAGAATGTAAGATCGCTAATTCTTGTACCTTGATATTTAGTTGAATACTAGGTTATTTGAATGTTAATGCATGAAAATATCCACGAAATAAATTAAATAGTTAATAAAAAGATTCATGTGATTAGATTAGGGTAAATTAAGGTAATCTACACTTACTTCACAAATCTAAATGTTACATGAATATAGAAATAGATTAGATTCGTGTAAGTAATTATGAAACAAAATGTAATTAAATAATAATATAGTTAAATTTTATAATTTAAAAACATAATTTAAAATGTATATATATATATACAAATAAGTAAATACATAAATCAGAAAAAAAAGAAGAAGTCGGGAAAGAAACAGGGTAGTCGAAGCCTCATTTCCCCCTTTCCTCCCTCTTTCTTCCTCCTCTTGTTTTGCGACACCAGCCTAGGGAGAAGACCATGACTTCATCGCTTCCCCCAAGCCGAGAGCTCCAGCGACAATCATCACACCCATCTCCTCCATCACGCCTTTCCCTTCCCCTCTACACGCCATTACCGCAGCCAAGGAAAAACCCAACACTATGGTTGAAACCGTGAGCTTTAGAGAGAAGGAGAGCTCGGGTCTGGCCAAAATGAGAAGGAGAGCCATCACTTTACCCAGATTTTAGGATTTAGCTTGAGTGTAGTAAGAGATTGTATGAAAATCTCCAAAAAAAAACTTAGGGATTTCAAGAAGAGAGGTTCTACAATTTGGGATTAAGGTAAGCTGACTTTTTCTCTAGTTAAATTCTTAATCAATTAGTATTGTAGAATTATGTTTAGAGTATAAATTCAATTAAATTTTAGTATTGAGGAATTTAGGCAAAATCTAGGGTTTATAATTTGGGGATTTCTAAAAATAGACTAGAAGGCTAATCTATTTTGATAAATTATGAAGATTAGGAGTTGACTTTGATGTTTATTACTATAATTTCAAATTGATTGATGAAATTTACTAGTGGTCATGAAGAATTAGGTTCAGCCATTTTGAAGAAATTGGGGATAGGTTGTTTCAATAAGAATTCAATGACAAAATCAGTAAATTATAATGTAATAACATATTTATAGGATTCTGAGACTATAATATGAACTGCGTAAGTAGTAGGATGATGGTTGAAGTTTCGGCCACTTTGAATTAATTAAAGATAACCTGATATATTTGAATTCTATAGATTTGAACCAAAAAATCTTAATGTAAATATTCTTGTTCAATTGTTGCGTAATTAAAGTTTAGCTATATTAATAGGGAGAAAATGAGTTTCAAGTGTTCGGCTAAGATGAAACGAATGAGGAATGTATGTTAAAACAGGTTTTACGAGTTCAAGATACAAATTCATAATGAATCTAATACATAAATCCAGCTACATCTAAGATTTGAGATTAAAGATAGAATCGGGTGATTAAGGAGTAGTTTCGGCCAATTAGAGAGGAGGACTTGGAAGTTTAGTTTAAACATAGTTAAACATGGTATAAGAATATTTTGGAAATGATTTACATATAAATGAGTCCTTATAAACTCAAAATGTACATAAAATTTAATATATTGTGAAGAGCGGAATTATGGTATTCGGTCACATGAAAGAAGAATAGGGTATTCCCTTTAATTTAGTTTGCTAAGTAAAGTAAATTAATAGTTGTATAAATTAGAAAATGAGTTTATGAGTACGTGTAAAGCATGATACAAATGAGTAATAAGTGAGGAAAACTTTGGTAGGGGATTCGGCAAACTAGTTCGGGGGTGTAAGGCTAAAGTTTAAATTTATTGATATAGGTACAGGAGAAGCGAGTTTTGCATGACACCTAGGAAGTCTTTAGTTCCAGCTATAAACTGAAATAAGTATAAGACTGATAATTAGTTCTTTTCACATGTAAAATTGTAGCAACTGCCTTGTCGGGTGCCAAAAAAGCTTAGACACATATATGCATGCCTAAGGCAAAGAAGAGATTACCAACATATATTTGGACAGCTAAGGGATTTATACAACTTGTAGCTAGTAGGATACCTTAGGTTAAGTTAAGAATATACTAGAAACCATAGGTTGTAAGTTTAGTTAGTTAGTTAGGATTAATTTAAACTGGTTGTATTCCTTACTTGATTTTCACAGATTCTGTAACAAATGTGTTTTTAATAGATTTTTTTTTTTTGCAAAGTAAGCGACTAAAGCATAAGGGTGAGTAGTTGGCACAACACTTGTGCCTTTCTTTCTCATTTTTTAAATACTCTCATTTGTTTATGCATGGGCTATGCCAATTGTTTTGAGAAAGTATTGAATTTCTTGAGTATTTACCTCATTGATGAGTTGGAAAGCATGTTTGATTGGTTTATAAGTTGTTTGATTCTGAGACATGATATATATATATATATATATATATATTGACGTGCAAGTGCTTTCTCATGGAAATAAAGGTTAACTATTTTGAGACTGTTGGTGATTCTTAGTAGTGCTTTTGTGGCAGTCATGTCCTGTGAGAGCCATCTTTAGCATCACCAGATTTTTGTGTGGTTTCCTACGATGCCAAGTGCTTCATGAGGGTACCTTTGTGGCATCGCGTTTATAGGTCGTGAGAACCATCTCTAGCATCACTGGATTTCTATACGATTTCCTTACGGTGCCAAGTGCTTCACGATTATGCCTTGGTGGCATATACGAGCTCGTCTGAGTAATGTGTCGACATACCATGATTGTTTTCTTTACTACTGCAGACCTTGATCTCGTCTTCAGTACCCTAGTCCGGTAGCCTAATCAGCTAGGATAGGGAGGTTAGTTACTATTGTAATGCCTGTGATTTTAATATGTACTTCTTATGAAGCTATGATGTATATGCATACTACTACATGTGTACAATTAATAAAGGATGTAGGAGTTATGAAATTTAATGTACAATCCATGATTTCAAGTTGTGTGCGCAAGTTTTATTGCCTATGAACTATATGGAATGGACACTATTATACGTTGGTTGTGTACGATATGTAAATGAGGTATTAAGCAATTAAGGATGAATTGCACAATGGAAAATCTACAGAAAACTGCAGTAATAAGGGTGCAGGGGAGGAGCAGATCGATCTCCCATGAAGGAGAGATCAATCCCCTCTCACGAAATGTCAAGTATCAGGCAATTGGAACAGAGCAGATCGATCTCATACCAAGGCAGATCGATCTCCTTAAACTTCTGTTTGGAAGAAACCGATCTCTCTTAAGGCACAGATCGATCTCCAAATGTCTCGGCCAAGAAGAGATCGATCTCCCTTAAGCAACAAATCGATCTCATTAATGTTCTGTAAGGAGAAGATTGATCTCCTACAAGAGGCAGATCGATCTCCAAGAGGAATTTTACCTGCGACAGATCGATCTCATTATGAAGAGTAGATCGATCTAGTAGTAGTTACGTTAGGTAAAAGGACTACCAAACCATAGAGCAATCGATCTCCACAAGGGACTAGATCGATCTCATGTCTCTGTATCTATAAAAAGAGCATGAGATTGAGCTGAAAATCAGACTTTCTTCCTACCAAAGCCGCACCTATCCATTTCCCTCAAAGAATCAAGCTTTCTTACTCTTAATATCACTACATTCCAGCCAGATTTGGAAGAAGCTCAAGAAGGGAAATTTGTTCCTTGAAGTCAGGAGAACAACATACAAAAAAATCAGACATTGGTTTGATCAAGAGGATGAGAATAGACTACCACAAGTTTAGCTAAGGAAAAAGCTAAGCTAGGTAAGTTCTTTAACCCTCAAGCTTTAAATGTGATTTTCTAGACATTTTATGGGTTGAATGGTATGTGAAATATAGATAGAAATAATGATTGTAGTGATGAGTGAGTAATATTAAGAGGGAATTCATGAAGAACTACTTATGGAGCAGTGATGGAAAACTAAGGGAAGATATAGAGATGCTAGTGGAAAAGGTGAAATATGATAAAAGGCTTGAGGAGTATAAATAGATAAATAAATGACAATATGAATGTTTGGGAGAAGGAAATGAAAATAACTTAATGATTTACATGTGTAGATTGGAATATGTCGAAACACGATTAACCCGGATCACCAACGGAGCAAAAGAGACGAAGGAGAATACAAGCGCGATTCGAGGTAAGGGATTGTATGTTAGCGATAGAGATATTTGTATGTGTTTTACAGCGATTTTAGTAGTTATGATGCTAAAATATTATATTTAGCTATTGAGCCATAAGTGAATCGAAATGTATTATGGTGTGCATTGTGAAAATGGGATATGGGAAGGAAAACAGCCTGACATGAATGTTTTTAATGTTTTTACAACTATACATTAATTTTGTTACTGAGAAACGATGATATAGATAGGTTGGCTAGTTTTACATGTTTAGCATGGAACGACATGCTACATTAATAAACATGATTTGTGTTTTAAAAAGAGAAAAATAGCCACCTATCAGATTTGAGATGTGAATTGGTGTTGGAGCCTTAGCTCACACATGTTTTGATGATTTTGACTATGCTGGACTTTTACTCGTATATGTTTTCATGATTTGACACACCGTGTTGGAGCGTAGCTCGCACGTGGTTTTATGATGATGATTTTGTTCCGGAGTTTAGCACGCACAAGTTTTTATATTCTTATGATGATGATAATGTGCTGGAGCCTAGCTTGCACAATGATTTTGAGATGATATAGTGCTAGAAATAGTTGCTCGCACTGAGAGATACCACGCTAAAGCCTTACGGAGATTGTGTGTCACGCTGAATCTGCTCGCCTGGTATATGAGACATGGGTTAGGATGATGAGTCCGTCGTTGTAGGGTGGATGGACTGGGTCCACAGGCGTACGCTATACCGTGTAGTTGTCTAGAGAATACTATGTACCGTGCTATGTGCACGGGAGTACGAGTATCGCGTAGATGACACATGGGATACGTTGTACCATGAGTATATGTGATGTGATGTGGAAGATGATGATGATGATGATTGAGATGAGCCGAAGGGTAGGACTGATCCATCCCCCCTTCAGGTGAGTGATGCCCTGTGCACACCTGATCAATGAGGCTTAGGATCACTGACTATGACCATATGTTATGGATATTTGTTTGCCTAAATTTCATATTTGTCTTAGAGATAAGAGAAATATGATGAAAAGAAATGGCTTGTGAAAAAAAAAGGAAAGAAATAATATGATTTGATAAATATCATGATTTTAATGCTTTTGCTGTGAAAGCATTATGATATGTTTCTTAAATAGAAATATCGAGCATTGGTTTCTATGAAAATGCCTGTGAAAGAAGATTGTTTTTAAATGCATTTTTATTAATAATTTCATTTATGATGAAAGATGACTTTATTAATCATGCATGAGCTATGTAGATAGTACAGTATCTACATGTTAGCATCCTTTTCCTTACTGAGTTGTGGTTTGCTCATCCCACTATTTTTTCCCCTCAAGATATTGAGAAGTAGAACATTGCGATGGTCGCTGGGTCCTTTTGTGTTGGTCAGCTCCTACCAGTTGCTAAGGTATAAGAAATGTATACAAATAAGCATTTTGTATCTATCATATCGTATCGCACAGTCATACATCGAAAATGAGAAAAATATGTATGGGGGTGTTATGTAAAGATATTTCATTTATAAAAATGATTTTGCATGCTTGGGAGTGCGTGTTTTAGAATTTTCGAATATTTCCACTATAAATGTATGGAACTAGTAGTTACATCGGCTCACAGCCTAACTGTGAGTGGTATATGTATGGATGAAGGGCACCCGGAGTCGGGGTGTGATAAAAATTGGTATCAGAGTAAGGTTGGTCCGATGTGAGTCGATGTTTAGGACTAAGAAAATGTACATCCCCAAGTTACTGTGCGATATTTAGATACTAATGTGTATACAGAGCTGGTAGTGATCTAAGAGTTTGTTATGAATGCAGGAAAGACAACAGACTTGTGAGTTATGCCTGAGAGACACCGCAAGAGGGGAGAGAGCTCACAAGCTCAGGGGTGAAACGATAGGACTGAGAGGCATAGTGATCGTCCTCTAGCCATGAACCCTATGATTAGATAGAGACTCCCGATCCTCGAGTAGCCAAATTAGAGGAAGACATGTGTACGATGATGACCATGATGGGTCAGATCATGTCTAGATTGGAGGGTATACCCGGTACAGCAGGACAAGCTGCACCGAATCCCTCAGTAGCTGCACCTGAACCTGAGAATGCTGCACCTGCACAACCCAAACCCGATAGACCACGAGGTCCTCCTATTTGGCCAGTTCCTCCTCCAATGGCCCCGCAACAGTATGATGATGATGATTTGGGGCATGGTTATGATTGTGATATGGAGAGGTTGAGGCATTTTATGTACTTTAATCCTCCTTATTTTAGTGGGGTAAAAGATCCAGCAGTGGTTGAGGATTGGATAAGTCAGATGGAGAAGTTGTTTGACTTCTGTAGATGTTCGGCTACTGAAAGAGTAGCACTTGCAGCCTTTGTATTGAGAGGCGAAGCAGAGCACTGGTGGAAGTCCACTAGGCCTATGTTGAGAGCTGTGGGTATAACGATCACATGGGATATATTGTTGGGTCCTTTTAAAGAACAATATATCCCAGATACTGCTTGACGTAGGTTACAAATGGAATTTTTGAATCTGACTCAAGGGAACCGATCAGTGGATGAGTACGAGTCACGATTCACATCCTTGGGTCGATATGATCCGGACTCTATCAGGAGTGAAGCCATTAGGGTCGTAGATTTGTTGATGGGCTAAGGCCTTCGATTAGAGCTAAACTGGCTCTGTTTGATGTTGCTACATATAGAGAAGCCATACGATGGGCCCAGTTGTGTGAGCAGGACTATGACCTACAAATTTCAGAGTTCAGTTGGGGTAAGGACAAGGGTCCGAGGAAATTGGGAGATGGCAAGAGTGCTAGATTTGGTCAGAAATATCCTGGCCAGCGTCGGAGAGAGGTAGATGAGTCATAGAAGAAGGCTGCTAGACCTATTATACATTCGACTCCAACATCAGCCAGTGGTATAGTGATTGGTAGACCCCGATCGACTACTGATCAGTGCAGAGTATGTGGCCGATATCATGGTAGTAGGCCCTGTCATTTTCAGGGTACACGATGCTTCAGATGTTGTAGGCTTGGGCACTATGCAAAGGATTGTCCAAAAACAGTTGTGGTAGCCCCGTAGAAGGGCAAGGAGCCAAAGAAAGTTCTTACAATTACACCTCTTGCAAGGAAAAGAGCCATGACTGAAGAAAAGGGAAGTAAGTTGTGGGTTAAGGTAGGGTATATACGATAGACCAGGCATCAACAGATACCTCTTCTGAGGTGATAAAAGGTACAATTCAGATTTTCAATTTGGAAGCTATAGCTTTATTTGATTCTGGTGTTATGTATTCCTTTATATCGTCTGCATGTGCATTAAAGTTAACAGGTTTTGTAAAACCCACGTACTTAAATGAGACTTTATTAATAAGTACTCCTATGAGAGACAATTAATTAGTTGAACAAGTATACAAAGATTGTAAAGTGAGAGTAGGAGATAAGTACACGACAGTTAATTTGATTTTGCTGAATATGTATGACCTTGATGTAATCTTGAGAATGGATTGGTTAGCTACCAATCATGTTGTCTTAGACTGTCAGTCTAAGTCTATTACATTTTCTTTACCTGAGAAACCTGTTGTAAAATTTTACGAGAAGAAATTAAATCCTGATTTTGTAGCAAGTAAAGTGCATTGGTACATAGATGACATGCATGTTGTTTTGAAGGTTTTATTGCTTATGTGGTGGACTTGCACAAAACACATCCGGAGATAGATGACATTCTCATGGTTAGAGAATTCCCTGATGTCTTTCCAGACGACCTACCAGGTTTGCCATCGGATAGAGAAATGGAATTTGGTATAGACTTGACACCTAGAACAGAGCCAATATCCAAGTCACTATATAGGATGGCTCCAATTGAACTAGAGTAATTAAGGAAGCAGTTGCAAGATATGCTAGATAAGGGGTTTATAAGATCGAACGTCTCACCATGGGGAGCCCCGGTATTGTTTATGAAGAAAAGAGATGGGAGCCTTAGGTTTTGTATTGATTATCGGATGTTGAACAAGGCTACCATCAAGAATAAGTACCCTTTGCCGCGCATTGATGATCTATTGGATCAGCTTTGGGGAGCACAAATCTTTTCCAAGATAGATATGAGGTCTGGGTACCATCAACTGAAGATTCGAAAGGAAGATGTGCCCAAGACAGCTTTCTGCACCTGCTATGGTCATTACGAATTCTTGGTGATGCCTTTCGGGTTGACAAATGCACCAGCAGCTTTTATGGCTCTAATGAATGAAGTATTCAAGCCATACTTGGATCAATTTGTGATAGTATTCATCAATGATATATTGGTTTATTCTAGATCCAGGAGAGATCACGAGCAGCACTTGAAGATTGTTTTGCAAACCCTCCGAGAGAGAAAGTTGTATGCCAAGCTTAATAAATGTGACTTTTGGCTAGAGCAGATTTCCTTTCTGGGCCATGTTGTATCAAAGGATGGAGTGTCAGTAGATCCATCTAAGATTGAGGCTATTGTTCAGTGGGATTAGCCCAGGATAGTCATAGAGATTAGGAGCTTTATGGGTTTGGCAGGTTACTACATGAGATTTGTAGAGGGTTTCTCTGGATTGGCTGCTCCGTTGACACGTCTTACGCGGAAGAATGTGGAGTTTACATGGGTGAAGTATATGAGAAGAGTTTCCAGGAACTTAAGCACAGACTAACCACTGTGCTAGTTCTAACCATTCCTAACAGCTAAGGGAACTATTCTGTTTACACAGATGCTTCACACCAAGGACTGGGTTGTGTTTTGATGCAGAATGGAAGGGTAGTTACTTATGGATCTAGACAGCTGAAAGATCACGAGAAGAACTACCCTACTCACGATTTAGAGTTGGTGGTTGTAGTATTTGCATTGAAAATATGGCATCACTACTTGTATGGTGAGAGATTTCAGATCTTTTTGGATCATAAGAATCTTAAGTATCTATTCTCACAGAAGGAGTTAAATATGAGACAGAAAAGGTGGTTAGAACTCCTCAAAGACTATGATTGTGAGATTTTGTACCACCCGAGGAAGACAAATGTGGTTGCCGATGCATTGAGTAGGAAGAGTCTCAGATTTGTATAATATATGATGGTTAGGGAGCACGAGTTGTTGGAACTATTCACGAACGTTAGATTGGATGTAACCCCACCTGAGATTGGCAGTCATGGGATTTTAGCCAGCTTGAGATTAGAACCAGAGTTGATTGGGAGAATCCGGCAAGCTCAGCAGAATGACCAATGGTGTATGGATGTAATTAGCCAAATTCAAAAAGGCGAGGGCACTAATTTTGTATTGAGTTCAAATGGACTACTAAGGTTCAAAAATGGAATATGTGTCCCTAATAATCCAGAGCTTAGGAAGTTGATTTTATCAGAGGTTCACTCATCGACATACACAGTACATTCGGGAAGCAGTAAAATGTATCAAAATCTCCAGAAAGTATATTGGTGGTCTGGAATGAAAAGAGATGTAGCTGAGCATGTTACTAGATGCCTCATCTGTCAGCAGGTTAAGGTAGAGCATCAGAAACCTAGAGGATTATTGTGACCTCTACTGATACTGACATGAAAGTGGGAGCACGTCACCATGGATTTTGTTATGGGATTACCAAGAACCCGTAAGAACCATGATGCTATTTGTGTTATAGTAGATCAGTTAACGAAATCGACACACTTTTTAGCTATGAGATCTAGAGATACTTTGAGTGCATTGATGAACTTGTATGTATGGGAAATAGTGAGACAGCATGGAGTCCCAGTGAGTGTTATTTCTGATAGGGATGCCCTCTTCACTTTTCACTTTTGGGGACATTTTCAAGAAGCGATGGGGACCCAATTGAGCTTTAGCACCGCTTACCATCCTCAGACAGATGGTTAGTCAGAGAGGACTATACAGACCCTGGAGGATATGCTGAGAGTGTGCATGCTAGATTTTAGAGGCTCATGGGACGATCACTTGCCACTGATTGATTCACCTACAACAACAGTTATCACTCGAGTATTGGTATGGCCTATTATGAGGTACTATATGGTCGTAAATGCTGATCACCTATTGGTTGGAAAGAGATTTGTGACAGACAGTTACTTGATCCCGATTTGGTTAGACAAGCCTTAGAGGATGTTCGAATAATATGTGAGAGGTTGCAAATGGCTCAAAGTCGACAAAAGAGTTATGCTGACAGGAGACGGAGGCCACTTGAGTTCGCTGTGGGAGAGTCTGTATTTTTTAGGGTATCTCCATCTAAGGGAATAACGAGGTTCGGGAAGAAGGGAAAACTAAGTCCTCGTTACATCGATCCCTTTGAGATTTTGGATAGAGTGGGAGATAGAGCATATAGGCTAGGCTAGCCTTACCACCTGAGCTAATGGAGGTCCACAATGTCTTCCATGTTTTCATGCTCAGGAAGTACCATCCGGATCCAGCACATGTAATTAGCTATGAGCCGTTAGAGCTCAAGGAGAATGTCATATATATAGAAACCAATTCGGATACTTGATAGAAAAGAAAAGGTGTTGCGGAACAAGTCAATTTCCTTGGTTAAGATCCTGTGGCAACATCATACATCAGAGGAAGCCACCTGGGAATTAGAGGACCTGATGAAGGAGAAATATCCCCAACTTTTTGAGGAATGAACTTGATTCAATTTGGAGGACCAAATTTTCTAAGGAGGGGAGAAATGTAATGCCTGTGATTTTAATATGTACTTCTTATGAAGCTATGGTGTATATGCACACTACTACATGTGTACAATTAATAAAAGATGTAGGAATTATGAAATTTAATGTACAATCCATGATTTCAAGTTGTGTGCGCAAGTTTTATTGCCTATGAATTATATGGAATGGACACTATTATACGTTGGTTGTGTACGATATGTAAAATGAGGTATTAGGGAATTAAGGATGAATTGCACAATGGAAAACCTGTAAAAATCTACAGTAATAGGGGTGTAGGGGAGGAGCAGATCGATCTCCCATGAAGGAGAGATCGATCCCCTCTCATGAAATGTCAAGTATCAGGCAATTGGAACAGCGCAAATGGATCTCATACCAAGGCATATCGATCTCCTTAAGCTTTTGTCTGGAAGAAATTGATCTCTCTCAAGGCATAGATCGATCTCCAAATGTCTCGGCTAAGAAGAGATCGATCACCCTTAAGCAACAGATTGATCTCATTAAGGTTCTGTAAGGAGAAGATCGATCTCCTACAAGAGGCAGATCGATCTCCAAGAGGATTTTTGCCTGCGACAGATCGATCGCATTATGAAGAGCAGATTAATATGGTAGTAGTTACGTTAGGTAAAAGAACTACCAAACCATGCAGAGATTGATCTCCACAAGAGACCATATCGATCTCATGTCTCTGCATGTATAAAAACAGCACGAGATTGAGTTGAAAATCAGACTTTCTTCCTACCAAACCCTCACCTATCCATTTCCCTCAAAAAATCAAGCTTTCTCACTCTCAATATCACTACATTCCAGCCAGATTTGGAAGAATCTCAAGAAGGGAAAGTTGTTCCTTGAAGTAAGGAGAATAACATACCCAAAAATCACACATTAGTTTGATCAAGAGGATAAGAATAGACTACCACAAGTTTGGCTAAGGAAAAAGCTAAGCTAGGTAAGTTCTTCAACCCTCAAGCTTTAAATGTGATTTTCTAGACATTTTATGGGTTGAATTGTCATGACCCAAATTTCCTAAAAATCAGAGTAATTTTTTCGATTTTTCATTTATTATTTAATTCTTACCTTTCTCTCATCGTGACCATCCTACAACATAGTTGGGCTATGATTCGGTGTTAGTCACCTCACACTATTTACCATTCCATTTTCATATTCACATTCATATATCAGAGTTTACTATTCTTTGACTTTAAATAAATACATACCAAATGGTATATATAACTCTACATCCCCGACATCATATCCGTTTACAGTACTGTGCATTACATATTTAGATACAAAATCGTACCAATATGTATACCTGTCTCTCAATGGGAAGCAGCGGATACCAAGCATGCAAGTCCTCAGCCGCACAATAACTATTGCAAGTGCTCTGAAAAGATAGGAAAATAAGGGGGGTGAGCAAACCACACGCTCAGTAAGGCAATTATGCAAGTAAGTAGATAGCTCCACTATCTACATGCTCATAATGCCATGCCCTTAAATCCATTTCTTTTCATTTAAAATTTCACGCACAAAGTCATGCATATTCAATGCCATAGTTTATCCAAAACTATTTGTGCATATATAAATCATGTAATTCATGCATTCAAAGCATTTTATGTGACATCATTAAATCATAATAAGCATGAAGTAAAATAAGATTATGCATTCGTTCATGTCATATAAGACAAATCATGAATTTGAAATAAAAGCATGGAAAACATCATCATGCTACTGCATTCAAATCATTTCTTTAAAACTACAGTAAAAACTAACCCTTCTGGGTCCATCTCATAAAACAATTCAATAAAGTTCATTATAAAACTTCGGTTATAAAACCACCCTTCTTTCAGGGTCACATATCATAAAATCATGAAATCATAAAATCGTCAAATCGGGGGCCTGACCCCTCCTTCGGGTCTACCCTGGTCTAACAGACCACAAGTTATATCATGTGAGACAATCAAGTAATTATCAATAAAATCGAGGACTATGGCCATATCCTAGTGATCCCTGGCAACACGGTACCTAGTGTGCGGGGTATCATACCTGAAACGGGAGGTGGGTCGTCCTACCCGCCAGAACAACATAACACCAGGATTACGAGGGCAAGGCTTGCTGTCTCGTGGCTAATGCCACTCCACTCCAACAATCCCCACGGTACAGCGTACTCCGCGTGACATACACGGTACAACGTACTCCGTGAACCCAAGCTCAATCAGGGGTGCCTACAATAGGTCTTATCCACCCATATCATCTTTGTCTCAGAATGCACATGTGAGCATATCATCTCACTGTGACACAGTCTACAGGAGGCTCCAACACGGCTATATGCATGTAATATAAATCCCTGTGCGAGCGAAGCTCAAGCACGGCTCCATGCATATTCATGATATCTGAAAACTTCGTGCGAGCGAAGCTCTAGCACTGTGTCATGAAAATCAGTAAAATCTGCGTACGAGCAGCGCTCTAGTACGACTTAAACTGATTATAATTTCAAGTAAAATCCACGTACGAGCAATGCTCTAGTATGGATATGTATAGAAACTCAGTGGAAACCTCGTACGAGAAAAACTCCAGTACGATACTCAAATGAATTATGAAAACCATGTAAAACTTTGTGCGAGCAACACTCCAGCACAAATGAATGTTTAAGTAAATCAAATCTCGTGCGAGTTACACTCCAGCACGGCTTTATGCATAATTAAATCAAATCTCGTGCGAGTTACACTCCAGCACGGCTTTATGCATAATTAAATCAAAATAGGATGCGAGCTAAGCTCCAGCATCTCTCATGCATATTAAATCAGTAAAACTAGTGCGAGCAATCGCTCCAGCACCATTTTATGCATACCACGTCAAAACAAATCAAAACATGTCAAAACAGAGTGCGAGCTAGGCTCCAGCACTTCTCATGCATTTCATAGGAATAAAAATTAGTGTGAGCAACCGCTCTAGCACATGTCATGCATATGATGTCACAAGTCGGTGCGAGCAACTGCTCAAGCACATTTATGCCCATTCACAAATGCAGATATAGTGCGAACTACGTGTCGGCACTATCTGTTTCCATATAAACTTGATAGTTGGTCGTTTTCCAAAGAAATTTCCATTTAAATATAAATAACACCTACGTAGTGTTGTCTTGTGAAATTAAACAATTTCTGGCTAATCTACCGATTTGCTTTGATTAAAACCAATAAAATTACTTAATCATAAAAGTCCTTAAATCATGCATTTCATGCATGTCATGCTTTCACCATCCTTAGGTGAACTTCCCTCAATAGGGGTAAAATAGTCTTTTCACCTAATTCGATCATTAAAATCATTTAAACCACTTTTAGGACCTTTATACAATATCAGTGTATACATACATATTCAGTGTACAGAAAAGCTATTAAAATATGTGTAGCTACCTCTAGCTACTCACATAATTCCCTTACCTCATTTTCTGTACAGTCTGACCTTTTCACTGATGACTCGTCACGCAGTCCGATTTGCTTCCAATCCAATCTCTGAAACTGCGGATACATATTCATCAGGTCAATTACAATACAATTATTGTATTTCATAATATTCTGGGCTTAATTTTCATTGGGCCCGTTTACCCATATTGGGCCCGATTGTATCATAATGGGCCTTAATCGGCCTTAAGCCCATTTACCACACTTAATCAAGGCCTATTGGGCTCATTGGGCCCAGCAATATTTATTTAGCCTCGTTCTAAACTCTCAAACAGCTTATGAATTATTTACGACAATTTATCCCAATTTTCCAGAATTTAATTCATTTATGCGGAAATTAAATCCGTAATTCATCAACACGCATAACGATGTAAAATTGTCATAAATAAGGGTTACTTACCCGTTATTCCATGATCGTACACAAATCGAGACTGTCTCGAGCTCTCGGTGGATGCCAATTGTCGAGCTACACAATTAAATATATTTTCGGGTAAACTTTCAGTCGATTATTTATCAAATTAAATATTCCAAAAATTAAATCGGTCAATTTGACCTCTTATCGACTTACCCGAAACTCGATTGCATTACTGAAATTTTTTCCAATTTTTCCTCTTTTTCTTTTTCCCTTTTTCTTCCTTTTTTTCCTTCTCTTTTTGGCTGAACCGGTCCGGTCCGGTTCAACCCGGTTTAGACTGTCGGTTCAGTCCGATTCGGTCGGTTCAGTGGCTTACCGACCGGTTCTCCGTCGATTTTTGCTGCTAGTGGCTCCGCTGGGTCGTCCGCATCTCAGATCTGCCCTCGGTTTCGCCCAAGGTCGCCGAAAAGTGGCCGGTCCGGCCTTTCTCTCCTCATTCGGCGGTACCGTTTCGATTTGGCCTCTGTTTCCGACGCTGGTCGCCATTCTAACAGCCAAGGCTGCCACCAATCGCACCGTCGGCTCCTGGGGGACGCTCGGCTGGTGGTGGCCTGCCTCGAATCGACGCCAGTCGCCGGGAAACACCCTCGATTCTCTCTCTCGATTTCTCTCTCGATTTCCTCGCCATTCGCCGTCGTTCACCGCTTGTTGGTGCCGGTGGATGGCTCGGTTGGGCTACCTCCTCGATGGCCGCTCCTCTAGGTTGGTCGCCGGCCTCCGATCATCGGTGAAGGAGAAGGGGCTCGGCTTCTGCTATCTTCTTCAGAAAATCTCGTTTTCGCGATTTTCTGTTTTTTTTGTTTTTGTTTTTGTTTTTTTTATTATTATTTTATTTTTAATAATATTTTAATCAATTAAAATATTATTAAAGTCCAAAAATATCTTAAAAAAATATATATTTTATTCATTTAATCTATAAATGAATTTATCAGTCCGATTTTACCTTTTCGGTATATTTTTCGATTATTTTTGGGATTATTTTTCGATACGAAAATTTTGGTTTATTCCAATAAATTCATATCTTGATCAATTTAACCCAAAATTTAATTATTTCTTCATTATTGATTAAGATTTCTCATTCTCATATTCTTAATTAAATTTTCTTGTCTCGATTAATATCGAATTTTGGTCTTTTGACCATTTTACCCTTGCACGTGTTCGGGAATACCATTTCAATCCTTTTGCATTTTTAAATGCACTCAAAAATTTTTGTTTATTCCCTTTTTACCCTTATGATAAAATCGGGTCTTACATGAATGGTATGTGAAATATAGATAGAAATGATGATTGTAGTGATGAGAGAGTAATATTAAGAGGGAATTCATGAAGAAATACTTATGGAGAAGTGATGGATAACTAAGGGAAGATATAGAGATGCTAGTGGAAAAGGTGAAATATGATAAAAGGCTTGAGGAGTATAATTAGATAAATAAATGACAATATGAATGTTTGGGAGAAGGAAAGGAAAATAACTTAATGATTTACACGTGTAGATTGGAATACGTCGGAACACGATTAACCTGGATCGCCAACGGAGCAAAAGAGACGAAGGAGAATACAAGCGCGATTCGAGGTAAGGGATTGTATGTTAGCGATAGGATATTTATACGTATTTTACAACGATTTTAGTAGTTATGACGCTAAAATATTATGTTTAGCTATTGAGCAATAAGTGAATCAAAATGTATTATGGTGTGAATTGTGAAAATGGGATGTGGGAAGGAAAACAGTCTGACATGCATGTTTTTAATGTTTTTACAACTATACATTGATTTTATGACTGAGAAACGATGATGGATAGGCTGGCTAGTTTTACATATTTAGCATGGAACGACATGCTGCGTTAATAAACATGATTTGAGTTTTAAAACGAGAAAAATAGCCACATATCATATTTGAGATGTGAATTGGTGTTGGAGCCTTAGCGTACACCTTCTTTGATGATTTTGACTATACTGAAGTTTTACTCGCATATGTTTCCATGATTTGACAAACCGTGTTGGAGCGTAACTCGCACGTGGTTTTATGATCATGATTTTGTGTCGGAGTTTAGCTCGCACAAGTTTTTATGGTTTTATGATGATGATAATGTGTTAGAGCCTAGCTCGCACAATGACTTTGAAATGATACAGTGCTAAAAGCAGTTGCTCGCACTGAGAGATACCACGCTGGAGCCTTGCGGAGACTGTGTGTCATGCTGAATTTGCTCACCTGGTATATGAGACATGGGTTAGGATGATGAGTCTGTCGTTGTAAGGTGGATGGACTGGGTCCACGAGCGTACGCTGTGCCGTGTAGTTGTCCAGGGAATACTATGTACCATGCTGTGTGCACGCGAGTACGAGTATCGCGTAGATGACACATGGGGTACGTTGTACCGTGAGTATATGTGATGTGATGAGGAAGATGAAGATGATGATTAAGATGAGCTGAAGCGTAGGACTGACCTATCCCCCCTTTAGGCGAGTGATGCCTTGTGCACACCTGATCAGTGAGGCCTGGGATCACTAACTATGGCCATATGTCGTGGATATTTGTTTGCCTAAATTCCATACCTGTCTCAGAGATAAGAGAAATGTGATGAAAAGAAATGGCTTGTGAAAAAAAATGAAAGAAATAATGTGATTTGATAAATATCATAATTTTAATGCTTGCATTGTGAAAGCACTATTTTATGATATGTTTCTTAAATAGAAATACCGAGCATTGGTTTCTATGAAAATGTCTGTGAAAGAAGATTGTTTTTAAATGCATTTTCTGTTGATAATTTCATTTATGATGAAAGATGACTTTGTTAATCATGCATGTGCTATTTAGATAGTACAGTATTTACCTGTTAGCATCCTTTTTCTTACTGAGCAGTGGTTTACTCATCCCACTATTTTTCCCCCTCTAGATATTGAGAAGTAGAACATTGCGGTGGTCTTCGGGTCCTTTTATGTTGGTAAGCTCTTACCAGTTGCTAAGGTATAAGAAATGTATACACATAAGCATTTTGTATCTATCCTATCTTATCGCACAATCATACATTGAAAATTAGAAAAATATGTATGAGGATGTTATGTAAAGATATTTCATTTATATAAATGATTTTGTATATCCACACACATGCCTGGGAGTGCGTGTTTTAGAATTTTCAAATATTTCCATAATAAATGTATGGAACTAGTAGTTACATATGCTTACAACCCAACCGTGAGTGGTATATGTATGGATGAAGGGCACCCGGAGTCGAGGTGTGACAACTATGACCATAGGTTTCCTGAATATTTATACATGTTCTATGATTAAATTTGAGGATTTATGCCACGTCTCACTTATTTGTATCGGTTATTTACAAACTGAGCCCATGTATGATTTCTTGTGTTGGACGTGTATGATTTGTAAACGTGACTATTTATTACCGATTATATTTTATTATTTGGATGCTAAATTGATTTCATTCGAGCCTTTAAATGAAGTGATTAAGTCATGTACGAGTTGATTTACAGTTTTAAATGCATACTTGTCACCACTTGGTAAAACCGTGTGATTACAGTTTAATAACCGAGCTGTTTTATCTCAATCTAGTAACGTGATGCATAAAGAATCAATTTATGTAAAGAGATCATATAGTGGGTGTTTGCTAGTTTCACTTTGTATTGATTCCTTACTGAGCATGTGGTCGCTCACCCTTCTCTTAAAACATTTCAGATTTGACTTGTGAGTAAACTGCTCAGACTCGCTGACTCCCCCAATTCAGTGAGCGATTCTGCCTCAGAGGTATACATTATGAGTTTAACGTATCTATTTCATATCTTTTTGTATGCACGAATTTAATTATGCCTATTTTGGGATGTATTTGTCACGACCCTCAACTTACGAAAATGTGAGATCTAAGAATTTTAGACATATTTTAATTATGTAATATGAACTTGAAGTGTAATTTATTGAGCTAAGTGAATTGTGGAAATTATATTTGGAGATTTATGTGTAAGTGCTTAACCAAGTGGGAAACTATAAGGTCAGATCGATCTTAGAGAAGAAAGATCGATCTGGTAAGCTAAAAATGACAAGGAAGGAGGAAAGTAAGTGAGCAGATCGATCTCCAATGGAAGAGGATCGATCTCCTTATGATTCTGTTTGAGAGAAGATCGATCTCATGAGGAAGGGATCAATCTCCAAATGTCTCTGTTTTGGAGAAGATCGATCTCCTCAAGGAGCAGATCGATCTCATGAAGCATTCTGTAAACTAGAGATCGATCTCATAAATGGAGCAGATCGATCTCATGTAGCCATTAAGAGATCGATCTCACCCCTCGACAGATCGATCTCCTAGGCATAAAATTGCCTAAAATCGTCCCCAAATTCAAATGCAGATTGATCTCATCAAGAGCCAGATCGATCTCCTACCCTCCGTCTATATAAGGAACCCCTGCTTTCTCCTGCAATTTCATTTTCTCTCTCTTTAAAACCCCATTTTCACCCGAGCCCTAGCTTTCTCACTTATCCAAAGTACCCATTTCCATCCAAATCAGAGGTTGTGGCAAGAAGGAAAGTTGTTCCTTATCAAAGGGAGAACAACATACTTGGAAATCGGAAGACGGATCGAATCGAGGCAAGAGATAAGCTCTCCACAAGTTTTGGGTAATTTCTAAACCTCGATCTTGATATTTGAGATGATTTTGGTGATAATGGTTGTTGGCATTATGTTGAAATAGCTAGAAAATGATTAGGGATTGATAAAATTACAATGTAGTTGCAACGATGATGATATTTAGCAACTTTGGTAATTTTGGGAATTTGAGCTATAAATGGAGATTTAGACAATGTGGTGAATTAGCATAAATATTGTGGCATGGGAAATGTAGAATGTTGAGGTGTTGTGAGCGAGATTGTGGTTTGTGATAGAGTTATGAGAATTGAGAAATTTGAGGTGTTATGAGCAATTATGCTCGATTTTGAGAATTGAGATTACCGTGATGATGAGTATTGATGTTTTAACATCGTTTGGACAGCTCGGGAGTTTCGGAGTGGAATGCGAGGCTAGTCTGTGATACGGGAGAAACGATTGCACTATACGAGGTGAAAAGAGGTAAGGGAAAACTAAACCATTTGTGTATGTGTTTTGATGAATTGTTTGTAGCATGAACCATGATTTGAGAATACAAGCATGTTTAGTGTTGTGTTGTGATATAATTGCACACGGTTTTTATAGCCAGTTGGAGCCCATTATTTTATGAGTTTATAAGCTGAGTGTGATATTGCTTTATAAACCATTGAGTTTGTGTGAAAAGTAAATTGGGCTCTACGTTAAGGCAATCTTGAGATTTGAGAAAATGTGTGCGTGTTTTGCCGGTTGGAACTCGATTTTAATATGTTTTGTGTTGAGTACACGAATGTTTTAAATGAGTTTTATGAGAGAAAACCATTATGAGTTCTACGTGAAGGCAAAACGTTTTATAAGATAATGGCTAATGATTGAGACTTAGACATGTCATGTTGAATACACATCGGGCCTTTCTCTGGTAGCATGTAAGACCGATATAGTGGAACGCCTGGGAACCGACCCAGGGACTACGGGCCTTGCTCTGGTAGCATGTAAGTCCGATTATTCCTCCGCTTTGATAGCGTTGGGAGGCCTTGCTTTGGTAGCATGTAAGTCTGATATTCCTCCGTTTTGGTAACGAGAGATGCCTCAGTTTTGGTAACGTGAGTGACCCCCTTTCTGGTAACGCTGGGTGGCCTTGCTTTGGTAGCATGTAAGACCGAGAGAGTGGGCCGCCTGGGAACCGACCCAGGGACCACGTGATAGTGTGCATGAGGCGAGGCATTGATCTGGTAGCATGTAAGGTCGGGCCTTGTTCTGGTAACATATAAGTCCAATATACCATGCATACGACCATATTGTCGACGTTCCCTCTATACGAGGATGCCTGGGATGCGCACCCAAAGGAGATTACATATTTGATGTGCCATGATGAGTTTTAATTGAGTTTTATTGCCTAGTCTCGTTTTGCACATGAGTTGTGTTTTGTGACTTTGTCACGTGCTATTTACTGAGGTGATTTTTATCACATATTTTGAGAAAAGCCATTATCGCATATATTTACACATGCTTGTGAATGCTCTATTTTGAGCCTTTTTAACTTCATGTTTTCACATGATTTGTGAGCTGCGAGATGATGATGTTTTCGAGAACTTTCATGCTACGATTTCAAATGAGTATATTGTGTTTCATATACAAATACATACTTGTGATGTGTGATATGGTTTATATAACTAAGTTCCCTTACCCCCCCTCACTGAGCGATTTGGAAGCTCACCCTGTTTTCTCTTCCCCCAGATTGCTTCAAGTGAAGTGAGTTCCCTGCGACGTACGGGTTAGAGGCTAGTGGAGGACTTGAGCTCCAGGCTGTATTTTGTGTATTGAGGTATATATTAATATTCATGTATCCAGACTAGAGTTATATTTACAAACACTTATTGTACGATGATGTACGGGATGTATTAGGATTAATTAACTTAGAATTGAGTAATGTACATGATACGATATATACTATCTTATGATGAGATCCTGAGGCATGATAAGTATGATGATGTATGACACTGCATAGGAATGCACCCTTAATTATGATTTGACGAGTAAAAAGTTTTAAATTTGCCCTATTTTTTCGCATTTTTGGGGCGTCACAGAAAATATGTGTAAATTTTTTGCATTTTCATGCATAATTTATTATTCATCCTTTCCCGATCGTGAACATCTACTCTCCTCAACAGTTGGGCTGTGTGTCAATGTCTATATTATCCATCCATAACCATTTAATTTGCAATATAATTTTAGAAGTAAACACTTTTATAAATACATCAGAGTTACTCTTTACAAGTGTTTACATTGCTTTACATCCCCAATAGTTACATACAAAATACTACTGTGCTACCGTAAGTTTAGATACAAAATTACAATAGTGTGTATACCTTACGCGATGGGATGCAGCAGATTACCAAAAGGGAACGCCTCCGGTCATGCTCAATCTATACTCAACACTCTGTAGAGAGGGGAAAATAAGGGGGGTGAGCAAACCACACGCTCAGTAAGGCAATCATGTAAACATCTAGATACTGCACTATCTACGTGACCGTGATGCCATGCTCAAAAGCATTTAGTTTATCATTTTGTCTCAAAACATGAGTGTATGATTGTGTTAATGGTATGTAAAGCAATTCATGCCATTAAAATTTAGTGCACAAAGTCTTTTCAAAGCATGGTATTAACCATTATGCATATTTCACAATAAAGCAAGGCATTACCCATCATGCGTTTTTCTCAAGTAAGCATGTCATTAACCATCATGCATTTTTCACAATAAAGCATGGCATTAATCATCATGCGTTTTTCTCAAATAAGCATGACATTAACCATCATGCATTTTTCACAATAAAGCATGACATTAATCATCATGCTTTGATGCACTTTAAACCATTAACAATCGATATCTCAAAACAATTCAACACTTGTCAGGTCTCAGCCCCTCTATCGGACTGTCCTGACCCACAAATCAATTCAAACATGGATTTATTCACAAAGCATTAGACATGTGAGATAGGCAATTCAATAAAGGTAAAAACCTCTAGGTCTATGGCCATAACCTATGATACCGGCTACACGAATCAGGTGTGCAGGATATCACCACTATCTGCTTCCACACAGGAGGTGGGTCAAATCTTGCCCGTCGGTCCATAGCAGATCTCGTTCGAAGAAGGCATATCACAATCTCAACACGGTACAATGTACTCCACGCTACATGCACGGTACAACGTACTCCGTGGACCTAATCAACACAACATATCATGCCACATCTCAAAACGCAAGTGTGAGCCTATTTAATTGGTACGACCTCTTGTCTACCCGAAGCTCCTAACACGGCTATCAACATGTCAAAATATCACAAATACACATGCGAGCCTATTTAATCGGTGCGACACCCAGTCTACCCGAAGCTCCAAGCGCGACAACAAATAAGGTGGGCATCTAGTACGAGCTAAGCTCCAAGCACCATGCCAAAACCAGTATGAAATCCATGTAAAAACTAGTGCGAGCTAAGCTCTATCACTCATGTGTATAAAACACATCAAATCTCGTGCGAGTCATACTCTAGCACGCTTTCATTCTCACGAAAACAATGTAGGTGGTTCATTTCTTTGCAAAGTGTGGTTAACAAACCAAAACAACACATTTCTTTTTCAATTCATTTCAAATGCTAGCCAACCTACCAACCACTTGCTAAAAAGCAATAAAACATGATTTTCCAAAGCACTATGCATTTATTTTCATGCACATTTCTCAAACACCCAACTTTTGCCCTTCAATCATCCAATTTCATTTTCAAACATCTCATGTATTCTATCAAAGCATTAAGCGGCCAAATTGAGCACAGATATCTCTAAGAGTCCACAGAATTCCCTTACCTCAATTCACTTGAGTACGACTCTTTTTTCCTCTTAGCTTCTTGCGCTCTTGGCTCGTCTTGTTTCGCTATATCCTTAGAAGCTGCGATTCAATCATCCAAACCACTTGAGTTAAAATTATTAACTCACATTTGACCTCATTAGTCAATATAATTCATCTATGCATTTACCAATGCCTTAATCCACATTTTACCCCTTTTTGGTAAATCTCACTATTTCTTCGCTAACAACACCTTAAAATCATACTACAACACTATTTATTAACTTCAATATATCCCATTCATCATTAATCTCAACACATTTCACTTTTTCACACTAGACCATTTCTAGGTCATGGTGGATTCATTACTTCCTAGGTAGTTTCTACCATTTCTATGCATACCAAACAACTCCAAAATCAATATCTACACAATGTACTTAAGTTATTTCATTTAGAAACTCACCTAGCTTGATTTCCTCTTTGCTCAAATGGAAATGCACCTTTGATCCTTCAATTCAACAAGTGGGGAAATGCCTCCAAACTATGTTGTTCTTCTCTTTGATGTGAACAACTTTGTCTCTAATGGCTTTCCCTCAAATCTTACTAAAAATGTGTGGATTTAGGAGTGAAAACGCTAGGTTTTAGGTTGGAAATGGGAAAGATTTGTTTTTTTTCTGTCTCGAAAATGCAGATCCAACTGCTCTATATTTATAAATTTAGCTTGATGAGATCAATCTTCCTTGGGTGGAGATCGATCTGGTCCTCTTAAAATCTCTCTTTTTCAAGACATTTTGAAGGCAGGAGATTGATCTGTCGAGTAGGGGAGATCGATTTACTTTAAATAGAAGGTTAAGGAGATCGATCTAGTCTTAGGGGAGATTGATCTGCTTCTAACTCGAGAGCTAAGGAGATCGATCTGTTCCATTAAAGATCGATCTGCATTTTACAGAATGAGCTAGGAGATCGATCTGGCTCCCTTGGAGATCAATCTGCTCTATTCCATTGCTCAAATAAGAGCATTCTGGCTCTTCCAGATCGATGTCTCATCCTATGAGATCGATCTGACCTTCATACTTCCAGATTTTTTTTACAGTTTTTCTGCAGCAACCATACTAAACTTCATCCCTTTTGTTACCATGGTCATCTCCTCATCCAATCATCTTTAAGACTTGAAAATGACATCCCATAATACTTCATACACATTAAAACTTGTATAGAATCTTTATATATCTAAAGGTACATGATATAAACCAAATGGAAGTGCACAACTTATGCAAATCTTCCTTCCATTTTACCATACTACACATATTCCATTCTACTCATATTCATCACATATCAAAGTCCATTCCTTCACATTCATACATAATGTAACTTGTATGTATAATCACAACTCTTATTACATGTGTGTGCATTTAATTTATGGACTTTACATCATTTATACTTCACATTACAAACACATCACTATTTACATATATATATGAAGTCGTACTTATACATATATAGGGTCTTACATTCTCCCCCACTTAGAAAATTTGGTCCTCCAAATTAGAACCAATTCAATATGTGAATAACTCGGGATACTTCTCCCACATCAAACTCTCCAATTCCCATGTGGCTTCTTCCACAGTGTGATGTAGCCAAAGGACTTTCACCAAGGGAATTGTGTTTGTCCTCAACACTTTATCTTTTCTGTCCAGTATCCGAACTGGCTTATCAATGTATGTCATACCCTCATTGAGCTCCAATGGCTCATATCTTATCACATGTGCCGGGTCCGAGTGATACTTCCTTAACATGGATACGTGGAAGACGTTATGCACACTTGCCAACTCTGGTGGCAATGCCAATCTATACGCGTTATCTCCCACTTTATCAAGTATCTCAAATGGCCCTATAATCGAGGGCTCAACTTTCCCTTCTTTTCGAATCGCATAATACCTTTCGAAAGAAAAACTTTTAAGAACACTGACTCACCCACATCAAACTCTAGTGGTCTCCGTCTCTTGTCAGCGTAACTCTTTTGTCGGCTCTGAGCTGTCCGTAATCTCTCACATATCAATTGGACGTCCTCAGAGGCTTGTCTAACCAAATCGGGAGTAAAGATCTGTCTGTCACCAACCTCTTCCCATCCAATAGGGGAACAACATCTACGCCCATACAATGCCTCATATGGTGCCATCCCGATACTCGCATGAAAACTGTTATTATAGACAAACTCTACGAGTGGCAAATGGTCTCCCTAGGAGCCTCCAAAATCCAATGCACATGCTCTCAACATATCCTCTAGGGTCTGTATAGTCCTCTCTGATTGACCATCTGTCTGACGATGAAACGTGATGCTAAAACTCAACTGGGTCCCCATCGCTTACTGAAAGTGTTCCCAAAAATGGAAAGTGAAGCGGGTATCCCTATCAGAAACAACGCTCACTAGAATTCCATGTAGCCTCACTATCTCGCGCACATACAAGTTCGCTAACTGGCTCAGAGTATCGGTAGCTTTCATAGCTAGAAAATGGGCTGATTTTGTCAACTGATCCACAATCACCCATATGGTATCATGACCTCTGCGGGTCCTTGGTAATCCTATCACAAAATCCATGGTGACGTGCTCCCACTTCCATGTCGGTATCGGTAGAGGCTGCAATAACCTTGCAGGCTTCTGATGCTCTACCTTCACCTGCTGACAAACGAGACACTTAGCAACATATTCAGCAATGTACTTTTTCATTCCAGACCACTAATAAACCTTTCGAAGGTTTTGATACATCTTGGTACTTCCTGGATGTATCGTATACCTCGATGAGTGAGCCTCTGTCAAGATCAACCTTCTGATCTCTGCATCATCAGGAACACATCCTACCTCTGAACCTCAACAACCCATCTGAACTCAACTCAAAGTCCGTGTCTGTACCCTTCTATATCTACTCGATAATATCAATGCACTGCTGATCAACTTGCTGAGCCTGTCAGATTCGATCTACTAGATTCGGTTCCAACTGTAGGCTAGCTATCATAAATCCACTATCAACGTCAGGCGGGGCCATATCTAAACTGAGGTTCGTGAACTGTTCCAACAGCTCGTGTTCCCTGACCATCATGAATGACACCAACCCGAGATGCTTTCTACTCAATGCATCAGCAACCATATTTGCTTTACCTGGGTGGTACGGGATCTCACAATCATAATCCTTTAAGAGCTCGAGCCATCTCCTCTGTCTAATGTTTAACTCTTTTTGCGAGAACAAGTATTTAAGGCTCTTGTGATCCGTAAACACTTAAAATTTCTCTCCATAAAGGTAGTGGCACCATATCTTCAACGCAAACCCCACCGCTGCCAACTCCAAGTCATGGGTCGCGTAGTTCCTCTCATGATCCTTTAACTGCCTTGATCCATAGGTTATTACCTTCCTATCTTGTATCAATACACAACCCAGTCCTTGGTGTGAAGCATCTGTGTACATCGAGAAACCTCATAAGCTGGTAGGAATGGTGTGGATAGAAGCTGTGGTTAATCTCCTTTTCAACTCCTTAAAGCTTTCCTCACACTTATCATCCCACACAAATTCAACATTCTTTCTCGTGAGACGTGTCAAAGGAACAGCTAACCTCAAAAATCCCTCTACAAACCTTCGGTAATACCCAGCTAAACCCAGGAAACTTTTGATCTCTATCACTGTCTGGGGTCTCTGCCACTGTGTCACTGCCTCAATATTTGATGGATCCATTGACACTCCATCCTTCGACACTATGTGACCCAGAAAAGAGATCTGTTCCAACCAAAAGTCGCACTTACTAAGTTTAGCGTAGAACTTCTTCTCACTGAGGGTTTGTAGCACTATCCTTAGGTGCCTTTCATGCTCCTCTCTAGATCTTGAGTACACCAGTATATCATCAATAAACACAATAACAAATCGATCCAAGTACTGGTGAAATACCTCATTCATCAATGATATAAAAGCTACGGGACCATTCGTCAACCCGAATGGCATAACCATAAATTCATAATGTCCATACCGGGTGCGAAAAGCTATCTTGGGTACATCTCCACTCCGTATCTTCAACTGATGGTACCCAGATTTCAGATCTATCTTGGAAAAGACCTGCGCTCCCTTAAGCTGATCGAACAAGTCATCGATGCGTGGAAGGGGATACTTGTTCTTGATGGTGGCCTTATTCAACAACCAGTAATCTATATACAGTCAGAGGCTTCCATCCTTCTTCCTTACAAACAGAACTGGTGCTCCCCAAGATGAGACGCTCGGCCTGATGAATCCCTTCTCCAACAACTCTTGTAACTGTTTCCTTAATTCTTCTAACTCAACTTGAGCCATTCTGTACGGTGGCTTGGATATCGACTCTGTACCAGGTGTCAAATCTATAAAAAATTCCATCTCTCTATCTGGAGGTAACCCTAGTAACTCATCCGGAAAGACATCTGGAAATTCCTTAACCACTGGTATGTCTCCCAATTTCGGATGTGCCTTATCCGTCTCAATCACATAAGCGATGAACCCTTCACATTATTCTTTCGACCATTAGAAATCATAAATAATCACATCAACATATATAAATTATAAATTAAATTCATCTCTAAATTATCATGTAACTAGATTATACTCTTCTCAATTGTAATAACATATTCTTTCATTTCATTTCACCAAATTTACAATAAGGTTGTCTATCTTTGGAAACATCAAAGTTTTTGCATGACAATCCATAAAAACATGATTGGTAGCCAACCAATCCATTCCTAGGATCACATCAAAATCACTCATATTTAATAAATTTAAATCGGTTGCCATTTCTTTACCTCCTATCCTCAATTTACAATTCCTATACACATGCTCAGTCAATTGACTATCATTCTAGGGGTAGATATCATCAGCATCTTATAAAGTAGTGTGGGTTTTACATACTTCAACAATTTACATGCAAACGATGGAGATATAAAGGAATGCATGGCACCAGGATCAAACAATACATATGCTTCTAAATCAAAGATTTAGATGGTACCTTTAACCACATCCGAAGATTGATCTGCAGTGTCCTGGTCCAGCGCATGCACTCGCCCTTTGCTTAAACCCACTGCTTGTTTCCCCTTTTCCTCAGCTATAGTCCTCCTTATCGGAGTAGCTGTCCTAACTAGAGCTCTCTCTGGCTCCTTACCCTTTTGTGGGGCTCTCTCTGTCATCTCTGGACAATCTCTGATTATGTGCCTTGGTTTTCCACATCTAAAGAACACTACCTGAGGTCCATAGCATGGTCGAGTACCATGGTACCTGCCACACTTATCACACTACTCTGTCATAGGCCGTGGCCCCCCAATCACAATTCCCTTAGCTGGAGCTATGGCCGGATACATGGGAGTATTAACTGTCCTCTCCTGGATCTCTTCGATCCTCGACCTCTTTCCAGAGAATCTCTTGCTTCCCTTATAACTGAAGCCTCTATCCATCACTGGTCTTTTCTTATCTCTGTTCCTCATTTTACTGACTTTCCCAAACTCTGAGGCAATCCTATCAACATCTTGCTCACACAATTGCGCCCTGCGCACTGCCTCCTCATAAGTCGATATATCCAGGGGAACTAGACTAGACTCGATGGTCGGTCTCAATTCATCCAAAAATTTTTGGATCTTCTAGACCTCATTACTCATAGTGTTGGGATCATATCTGCCCAGAGAGATAAAGGTCGTCTCATACTCATCCACTGTCTTACTCCCTCGGGTTAGTCTCAAAAAAGCCATTTTTATCTTCCACTGTGCGGTATCCGAAATGTACTGTCTCCAAAAGGCCTCCAAAAATATAACTCAGCTGATCTCAGTATGCCGGGCTCTCAAAATAGGCCTGGTGGATTTCCACCAATGTTCTGCTGATCCTTTCAACATAAACGCGGCAAATGCTACCATCTCGGTAGTAGTACACTAAAAAAACCCATACTACTTCTCGATCTCATTGATCCAATCCTTTGCAGCTATTGGGTCTTTAACTCCACTAAAAGATAGTGGTCCAAACTTCTGGAACTGCCGCAGTCTATCCAAATCACAACCGTAATCCCAGCCTCTACTAGCCTGTGGTGTAGCAACAAGTGTAAGCATATCCTGTGCAGGTGGGGTATCTGTCGTTTGTGGCCTCTGAGCTGGTCGTGCCGTGCCTCTGGAGCTGTCACCTGCTCGACATCACCCTGTGTAGTGGAACTTTGTCTACCGCTAACTCCAAGTAAAGATTGAGTGACCAACTCCAAGATCATCTCAATGCTCCGCTCAATCCTCGTGAAGTGAGCCTCAGTACTCTCGGGCCTCTCCTCTAGACCCTATGGAGCGTGCTCAACATCAGCCTCCACCTCAACCTCTTCCTGAGCCTCGTAGGTTTTCGGCTTAACACGACCCCCAGGCCTACCTCTACGGCCTCTAACTTGCGCCCTCGCCCATCTACCGTGACTGATATTAGGCATAATTACTCAATTCCCTATATTCACAACCAATTACTTAGTCAACCCATCGACACACACACAATTGTATCTAAACAAGCACAGTAACATGGGGATGTAATTTTTCAACTTATTAAGTATTTTAGACACGACACACTTCAGACCAACTTGAGCTCTGATACCAACTTCTGTCATAACCCGTAACTTACCAAAATACGTGCAAATTTTTTGCATTTTCTTGCATCATTTGTTATTCGTCCTTTCCCGATCGTGAACAACTACTCTCCTCAACAGTTGGGCTGTGTATCAATGTCTACCTCATCCATCCATAACCATTTAATTTGCAATATAATTTTAGAAGTAAACACTTTTATAAATACATCAGAGTTACTCTTTACAAGTGTTTACATTGCTTTACATCACCAATAGTTACATACAAAATGCTATTGTGCTACCGTAAGTTTAGATACAACATCACAATAGTGGGTATACCTTACGCGATAGGATGCAGTGGATTACCAAAAGGGAACGCCTCCGATCACGCTCAATCTATACTCAACACTTGTAGAGAGGGGGAAAATAAGGGGGGTGAGCAAACCACATGCTCAGTAAGGCAATCATGCAAACAGGTAGATACTGCACTATCTACGTGATCGTGATGCCATGCTCAAAAGCATTTAGTTCATCATTTTGTCTCAAAACATGAGTGTATGATTGTGTTAGTGGTATGTAAAGCAATTCATGCTATTAAAATTTAGTGCACAAAACCTTTTCAAAGCATGACATTAACCATCATGCATATTTCACAATAAAACATGGCATTACCCATCATGCATTTTTCTCAAGTAAGCATGGCATTAACCATCATGCATTTTTCACAATAAAGCATGGCATTAATCATAATGCGTTTTTCTCAAATAAGTATGGCATTAACCATCATGCATTTTTCATAATAAAGCATGGCATTAATCATCATGCTTCGGTGCACTTTAAACCATTGACAATCGATACCTCAAAATAATTCAACACTTGTTAGGTCTCAGCCCCTCCCTCAGACTGTCCTGACCCACAAATCATTTCAAACATAGATTTATTCACAAAGCATTAGACATGTGAGATAGGCAATTCAATAAAGGTAATAACCTCTAGGTCTATGGCCATAACCTGTGATACCGGCTACACGGATCAGGTGTGTGGGATATCACCACTATCTGCTTCCACATGGGAGGTGGGTCAAATCCTGCCTGTCGATCCATAGTAGATATCGTCCGAAGACGATATATCACAATCTCAACATGGTACAACATACTCCATGCTACATGCACGGTACATCGTACTCCGTGGACCCAATGAACACATCATATCACGCCACACCTCAAAACGCACGTGTGAGCCTATTTAATCGGTACGATCTCTTATCTACCCGAAGCTCCTAACACTGCTATCAACATGACAAAATATCATAAATGCATATGCGAGCCTATTTAATCGGTGCGACACCCAGTCTGCTCGAAGCTCCAAGTATGGCAACAAATAAGGTGGGCATCTAGTGCGAGCTAAGCTCCAAGCACCACGCCAAAACTAATATGAAATCTATGTGAAAACTAGTGTGAGCTAAGCTCTAGCACTCATGTGTATAAAACACGTCAAATCTCGTGCGAGTCATACTCTAGCACGCTTTCATTCTCATGAAAACAATGTAGGTGGCTCATTTCTCTGCAAAGTGTGGTTAACAAAACAAAACAACTCAATTCTTTTGCAATTCGTTTCAAATGCTAGCCAACTTACCAATCACTTGCTAAAAAGCAATAAAACATGATTTTCTAAAGCACTATGCTTTTATTTTCATGCACATTTCTCAAACACCCAACTTTTTCCCTTTAATCCCTAATTTCATTTCTTAACATCTCATGCATTCTAGCAAAGCATTAAGTGCCCAAATTGCACACAAATATCTCTAAGAGTCCACAAAATTCCCTTACCTCAATTCACTTGAGTGCGACTTTCTTTTTCTCTTAGCTTCTTGCGCTCTTGGCTCGCTTTGTTCTTGTGAATCCTCAGAAGCTGCGATTCAATCATCCGAACCACTTGAGTTAAAATTATTAACTCACATTTGACCTCATTAGTCAATATAATTCATCTATGCATTTACCAATGCCTTAATCCACATTTTACCCCTTTTTGGTAAATCTCACTATTTCTTCGCTAACAACACCTTAAAATCATACCACAACACTATTTATTAGCTTCAATATATCCCATTCATCATTAATCTCAACACATTTCACTTTTTCACACTAGACCATTTCTAGGTCATGGTGGATTCGTTACTTCCTAGTTAGTTTCTACCCTTTCTATGCATACCAAACAACTCCAAAATCAATATCTACATAATGGACTTGAGTTATTTCATTTAGAAACTCACCTAGCTTGATCTCTTCTTTGCTCAAATGGAAATGCACCTTTGATCCTTCAATCCAACAAGTGGGGAAATACCTCCAAACTATGTTGTTCTTCTCTTTGATGTGAAAAACTTTATCTCTAATGGCTTTCCCTCAAATCTTACTGAAAATGTGTGGATTTAAGAGTGAGAAAGCTAGGTTTTAGGTTGGAAATGGGAAAGATGGTTTTTTTTTGTCTCAAAAATGCAAATTCAACTACTCCATATTTATAGATTCAACTTGATGAGATCGATCTTCCTTGGGTGGAGATCGATCTGGTCCTCTTAAAATCCCTCTTTTTCAAGACATTTTGAAGGCAGGAGACCGATCTTTCGAGTAGGGGAGATCGATCTGCTTCAAACAGAAGGTTAAGGAGATCGATCTGGTCTTAGGGGAGATCGATCTGCTTCCAGCCCGAGAGCTAAGGAGATTGATCTGTTCTATTAAGGATCGATCTGCATTTTATAGAATGAGTTAGGAGATCGATCTGGCTCCCTTAGAGATCGATCTGCTCTATTCCATTGCTCAAATAAGAGCATTCTGGCTCTTCCAGATCGATCTCTCATCCTATGAGATCGATTTGACCTTTATATTTTCATATTTTCTGTAGTTTTTCTGTAGCAACTCATACTAAACTTCATCCTTTTTGTTGCCATGGTCATTTCCTCATCTAATCATCTTTAATACTTGAAAATGACATCTCATAATACTTCATACACATTAAAACTTGTGTAGAATCTTTGTATATCCAAAGGTATATGATATAAACCAAATGAAAGTGCACAACTTATGCAAATCTTCCTTCCATTTTACCATACTACACATATTCCATTCTACTCATATTCATCACATATCAAAGTCCATTCCTTCACATTCATACATAATGTAACTTGTATGTACAATCACAACTCTTATTACATGTGTGTACATTTAATTATAGACTTCACATTACAAGCACATCACTATTTACATATATATAAAGTCGTACTTATACATATATGGGGTCTCACAGTATTAGTTACATTTGAGGTTATTGTAGTAGGAATGCTCAAAAAGTGCTTAGGTTCTTCTCTTTGTTTAATGAAATAGTAAATGTTGAAATCTTTGGTGGAAATCCTCAGAGCAAACACTAGTTTAGTGGTGGTTAGGGTAGGAATTATGTTGATATTATAATGTGAACGAATGTGGTTGCTGATGTGAAATTTGATCAAATAGTTGTGGATTGGGGATATTTATTATTATATTGATCTTAATTGCATGATGGATTAGGTCCAGTTGCAGCCGTTATGTTGTCGAAATTTTTACAAAATTCTAGACTTGGATAAAATAGTGATCAGGAAAGAAGTCGTATGAGTTAGAGATGATATTGTCTCACCAATTCATCTATTGAATAAAGTCAAACTAACTAATACCTAAATTCGTCATTATACTAATGGGCTTTATGGACCCGGATGCTTAAACTTGCATTGGGCACGAAAACAACAGGTACATGGAAATTTATGATAGTTGGGCTATGTGTTGGAGTTCACGGGGCCTGACATGGAAATTTTGCCATCCTCAACACACATTTAACACTTTGTATAATGATGTGGTTCGATTTTTCAACTACACCATTGTGGTGTTCCATGTTCTATCTTCTCATGCCTTATCCCATTCTTTGAACATAAAGCTTCAAAGTCTTTCGATGTGTACTCTCCAATATTGTCTGTACACATACAATTTAATGACAATCCTATCATTCTTTTCATCAAGACATGAAATTTTATAAAATACATTAATACCTAGCTTTTGTTTCTTAATATATACCTAAGTTTTTTGTGAAGCACCATCAATAAAAGTAACAAAATATATGTTACCACCTCGTCACTACTTTTACAGGACTATACACATGAGAATTAATCAACTCAATTTTATTATTTCTCTTAGACATCTTTCGAAAATAAGCTCTATGATGCTTACCAAATAAAAAATGATCACATAAGTCGAGAGACATACCTTTTATTGGGAAATGAAGGACAACATTATTACCTTTAACCCTTTCCTACTCATGTATGGTAGCCTCTTGTGCTACAAATCTACTAAAGCATCATACTCAATAGCATTTATCTGACTTTAAATTTATCTCATTGAAGGCTTCTACATAATGCAATACAAATTTCCCTTTACAACTATCAAAGACCTTTCGAAAAGCTTCTAGTGCCTATTTTTCGGCTAACACTCATATCTTTCCCTATCGAGGACAATTATTACAAGCAAGTTCATCCTCAGATCTAGAATGTGTTTGACATTCCCCAAAGTCAATGTACAACTAGTGCTTGATTGTATAACAATATTACCAATCCTAATAATTTGCGACTTACTTTTGTTTCCCATCTTGTTGTAACCAAAGTCTTCAAATTGTAGTATGTAAACAACTCATTCTTAATAACACAATGATGTGAAACTCAAGTGTTTACTATCCGCTCAATGCCAAGATCCCAAACATGGTTCACCATGTGTACAAATCAAGGAAATCGATTCATAATCAAATTTTACTATTGTAATTTTCACTTTTTGATTCTTCTTATATTTTCACTTTTGTTTTAAGATCTAGTAATTTCTCTTTGTAACGTCCCAATTTACAGTACAATATGATTAGGCTACGAACCGATGTTGGATCAATACAGTGAATTCGTCAATGTACATAAGTTTTTATGGTAATCGGTCCAAATAAAAACCAATGGAACTGCTTTCCAATTAATCAACACAATCGTCCTTTTACAAAAAAATTCATGTTCATGTTCGCAGACATATTTTCATATACATTACTATACTTACAAAATTTAGATACAAAATAATTGTCTATATTGGGTATACCTTTAACATGGAAGAATACTTTGCTGACGTATGGCTGTGCAAAATAATTCGTCTTACAAAAACGATCCCGGCTACTGACGAGGCTCTGTGGAGGAAAGTAAGGGGCGAGCTCAACGTGCTGAGTAAGAAAAATTACGTCGTAGGTAGAAAAACACACTATCTATCTATATAGGCTTGTAATGAAAATAACAGAGTCATTGACAGTTTAGTAAAATCAGAGTAAAAAATCATTTGCGATAACAATATCAATAGTATAAACATTGTACTGCAATAAATATAGTATTCTAAAACTTTATACAGTGTTTTATTGTGACGACTGTGTGACACTTTGTTCCCGCCAGATTCAAGGGGTAGCCCCCATAGTCTCTTTATGTAGTAAAATCATATAGTTTCATACGATAATACAGTTTATACGGTCAATTTAGTAAATCAAATAGACGAGACAAGGTGGAGCATGCTATAACAGTAATCAGTATGACAATTGGCTAATGTCGGTGACTTCGAGCATCATTGATCAAGTGTGTCGGGATGTGAATCGTCGTGGGGGTGGTCATCTACTCAAACGGCCCACAGTACAGTGTGTCTAAAGACTAGTAACACGATACAGCGTACTCACATGCGTGTTGGACGGTACATCGTACTCTGTGGGATCACAGTAACAGTAACAGTTCAGTAACAATAACAGTGCAGCATGACTAATCATCGTCTTAGCCTCAAAATAAGTGTGAGTCAAACCGTGCGACACACAGTCAACACGCGCTTAAGCACATTTATCAATACTAATTTATAAGCAAATTAATTTCATCAAAATAGTTTTAAAATTTAGTACAATGCATAAAGCGATTTAAAAGGAGCTTACTTGCCCTTTTTTGGTCAAAATCCCAGTAAACAATTTATGGTAATTAGATTCAGAATTTTTTATTTAAATCAATAATTTAAGCTATATCAGTTTTATGTAAACAATTTAAATTTATAACGGTAAGGTTAGGCTATTTAACTAAGGTTGAAAATCTATAATTTTCATCAAAGTTATAAAATCAGCCTAGTATATTTTAATTTATGGTTTAGAAGGGACTACGTGCAATTATCTCTAGCAGCACACAAAATTTTCCTTACCTCAGTATCTGTCAGTAATCCCCAATGGCTCAATGGTACGAGTCAATGGGTTCGATCTAATTATTATTTTTTTCGCGTCTTTTTTCTTCTTCATCCGCCTCTGTTTTGTTCCTTTACCTTTCTTTTGCAATATATATACATATATTTATTTATATGTTCACGTCTTCAGCCCTGCACCTAGCTCTGTTCCTTTAGCCGAGAGTCATCCCCTCTTCAACCACACAAGTAGCCCTTTGATAGCTTCCCCTGGTCCAGCCTCAGCTCCTCTCTTCTCAGCTCTCTCCCATCTTCTTCACTTCGTCCAATTCCTTCCCCGACTATTATCACCACTAATCGAAACTCCACCCAGTTTTTTGCTACAGTCACTACACTACTTCGTTTGCTGTTTTAAGTTTCCTTTAGTTTCTCTCCCTCTACCACGTTTCTGGTTTGCATAGTTTTATATGCACATATATATTTTATTCCAAATTATCTCCTTATCGAAAACCATGATCATCCCTTATCGTTCCCATTCCCTACCAATTCCAGGCCTCCTCCCTTGGCACTGTCTCATCTTCATCAACAACAAACCATCTTTTTAGCATTCCCTTTCTTGTTCTGTCTATTTTGTTGCTGTCTGCTCTATCCTCCTCGATACAAGCCTGCCTCAACCACCTCTCTAATTTGACTTCCTATGATTTAATTAAACATTGTTGGTGTAGGTAAGTGGGCTACCGAAGTGCTGAAACTTCAACACTTCACCCGTTTTTCTTCACGTTTTCTTTTTTTGTTCACACTCTCAATTTCTTATCCTCTGCTACTGAATCAGCATGTATTTCTGTTATACAAATATTTTTCCTTGATTTCCATCCACTTCTATATAGCCTTCATCAGTTTCATTTCCTTTCACTACCAGGCTACCTATCCGCCTATCCACTCCCTCTCCTGTCGTGTGTTATCTCTTATGTATATTAGTGTATTGTTTGTGTTTTCTTTTTATCAATCATTATCTCCCTAATTGGCATCCCATGTGTATATATATATACATATATTCCACAAATCAAAGCTCTCAACCCAAATAGATATGTATGTATATTTGTATATATATATATATATATATATATTCAAGTATATATATATATATATACATATGCTCACTTAATTTAAAAAACAAACATAATATTACACACCCATATATATATATATATATATTTCCATAGTCATTTGTTCTTAGCATTAATATGATTTATTTTATTATCTCCTCAAGTCTCACAATGGAGAATATAATTAAATTTTTAACCATTGCCTAAGGGGAAACATATTTTTAATTCCATTGGCTTATGTATTATTCCTTGTTGAAACCACGTACATAAAAATTTAAAGTGTTTACATTCTCCCCACCTTGGGAAATTTGGTCTCCAAATTTAAAAGTACATCATTCCTCAAAGAATTATGGGTACTTCTCACGCATTAGGCTTTCCAATTCGTACGTGGCCTCCTCTGAGGTGTGATACTGCCACAAAACTTTAACTAGTGGAATTGTCTTAGACCATAGTGCTTTTTCTTTCATGTCCAAGATCTGTATTGGCTTCTCCATGTATGTCATATCCTCTTTCAACTCCAACGGTTCATACTTAATCACATGTGTTGGATCCAGATGATACTTCTGAAGCATCGAGACATGGAAGACATTATGGATACTCGACAATTCTAGTGGTAAAGCCAGTCTATAAGTTTTATCTTCCACTAAGTCTAAGATCTCGAAAGACCCAATATAACGGGGACTTAGCTTTCCTTTCTTTCCAAATCTCATTATACCTTTGGAAGGTAAAACTTTCAGAAATATTCAATCTCTTACTGAAAATTCCAAAGGTCTTCGTCTTTGGTCAGCATAACTCTTTTCCCTGCTTTGAGCTATTCTCAGCCTCTCACAAATCAATTGAACATCCTCAGAAGCTTGCTTAACCAAATCGGGAGTAAATATTTTTCTTTCACCCACTTCTTCCCATCCAGTCGACGAACGACACCTTCGACCATACAACACTTCATACGGTGTCATTCCAATACTTGAGTGGTAACTTTTATTATGTACAAACTCTGCTAGCGGCAAATGGCCATCCCAGGAGCCTTTAAAATCTTGAACACAAGCTCTCAACATGCCCTTCAATAGCTGAATAGTCTTCTCCAGTTGTCCATTTGTTTGAGGATGAAAAGTTGTGTTAAAATTCAACCGGGTCTCCATGGCTTCTTGGAAATGTTCCCAAAAGTGTGATGTGAATTGGGAATCCCTGTCAGATACAATGCTTATTGGTATGCCATGTTGTCTTACAAACTCCTGCACATATAGATCAGCTAGAGCACTTAAAGTATCAGTAGACTTCATAGCCTGGAAGTGGGCGGACTTTGTCAATTTATCAACTACTACCCAAATTGCATCATGGTTTTTACGAGTCTTTGGCAATCCCATAATGAAATCTATGGTGACATGCTCTCATTTACATGTTAGTATTAGTAGAGGTTGTAACAACCCTGCAGACTTTTTATGCTCTACCTTAACTTGCTGACACACAAGACATCTGGCCATGAATTCAACCACATCCTTCTTCATCCCTGACCACCAATAAACCTTCTGTAAATTTTGCTACATTTTATTACTTCTTGAGTGTAAGGTATACCTTGAGGAGTGAGCTTTTGTCAATATCAATTTCTTCAACTGTGCATCATTGGGGACATAAACTCTACCTTTGAACCTTAGTAGACCATCGGGGCTAACTTCAAAATCTGTCACAGTTATCAATTGGATCTAAATAGCCATATCTATACAATATCGATCAATTGGATCTAACTAGCCTTATCTATACAATATCAATCAGTACGCTAAGCTTGTTAAATTCTATCAATCAAATCTGGTTCTATTCTCAGGCTAGCTATAATACCACAACTGGCAGTGTCAGATGGCTCAATATCCAAGTTGAGGCTCGTAAATTGTTCCAGCAGTTCGTATTCTCGGATCATCATGTAAGATACCATCCCAATATTCTTTTTGCTTAAGGCATCTGCTACTACATTTACCTTTCTTGGGTGGTAAAGAATCCACAGTCATAATCCTTTAGAAGCTCTATCGACCTCATCTGCCTCATATTCAACTCTTTTAGAGAAAATAAATACTTGAGTCTTTTATGGTCTGTGAAGATCTAGAACTTCTCTCCATATAGATAATGGTGCCATATTTTCAGTGCGAACACTAGGACTGCTAATTTCAAATCATGGGTCGGATAGTTTCTCTCATGGTCTTTTAGTTGATAGGAACCATAAGCAACTACCTTCTCATTCTGCATCAACACACATCCCAGACCTTGACTGGATGCATCTGTATACACCAAGAAGCCTCCTGAACTAGCTGGTATAATCAAAATAGGTGCGATGGTCTGTCTATTCTTCAACTCTTGGAAACTCCTTTCATATGAGTCACTCCATTCAAACTTAACATTCTTCCTCGTAAGTCGTGTCAGAGGAGCAACCAACTTAGAGAAACCCTCGACAAATCTTCTGTAATATCCAATCGAACCTAGAAAACTCTGAATTTTTGTAATAGTTTTGGGTCTTTCCCATTGCACTATAGCCTTGATCTTAGACGGATCTACAGACACCCCGTCCTTTGACATAATATGACCCAGAAAAGCTATCTGATCTAGCCAAAAATCACACTTGCTAAGCTTGGCATACAACTTCTTTTCCCTGAGGGCTTGCAAAACCATTTTCAAATGTTGCTTATGTTTTTCTTTGTACTTGGAATATACAAGAATATCATCAATAAAAAACTATAACAAATCTGTCCAGATACGGCTTAAGTTCTTCGTTCATCAGTGTCATAAAAGCTGCAGGATCATTCGTCAACCCAGAAGGCATAACCAAAAATTCATAATGTCCATATCGAGTTTTGAAAGCTATCTTGGGCACATCCTCACTTCTAATCTTCAATTGATGGTACCCTGACCTCATATCAATCTTGGAAAAGATCTATGCTCCTGACAGTTGGTCAAGCAGATCATCGATACAGGGTAGGGGATATTTGTTCTTGATGGTTGCCTTGTTGAGCAATTTATAATCGATACACAGCCTGAGACTCCTATCTTTCATTTTAACAAATAAAACCGATGCACCCCATGGTGAAATACTCGGCCTGATAAACCCCTTACCCAACAACTCTTGTAATTGCTTCCTCAACTCTTCTAGCTCAACTGGAGCCATTCGGTAAGGCAGTTTCGATATCAGCTCAGTACAAGGCACTAAGTAAATACAAAACTCCATCTACCTTTTTGGAGGTAACCTTAGTAAATTATCCAAAAATACGTCAGGAAACTCTCTGACCACGAGAATATCGCTTAATTCCAGACTTACCTTATCCATATCGATTACATAGGTAATGTAACCTTTAAACGCTTCAAATGGTGTATTAGTCTCAGTTGCCTCATGCACAAGGGCGTACACTTGCTCCTGTCAGGCAACCTTCTTACCCTTCTCTTCCATTGTGGCCTTCTTTCTCAGTGTAGAGGTAGTAGCAGGTGCTCTTATCTATTTTATGTTCCTCTGCGGGGTTGTGTCAGTACTCTCTAGATAATCTATGACTAAGTTCCTTGTCTTACCATATCTAAAGCAAGCCTCAGTCATCAAATAGTAGGGCCTGCTACCATGATACCTTCTGCAATGTTTGTACACCTTAATATTTGGTCGAGGTCCTCCGATCACAATCCCCTTAGTAGGAGCTGAGCTTAGGTCAATGAGAGGCTTAGCAGTCTTGCCCCACGAGTCATCAGAACTCCTCTATCACTTAACAAGTGGCCTCCTACTCTCTCTAACACCTCTATCCTCAACTAACCTCTTCCAATCTCGATCCTTCCCTTTGCCTATTTTATTGAACTCAAAGGTATGAATTTTAAAAGTTTATTCGCACAACTGAGCTCGGTGAACCACCTCCTCATGAGTGTTGAGATCCAACGAAGCTAATCGGGCTCGAATCGAGGGCCTTAGTCCATCCATGAACTTTCAAACCTTCCTCTCCTCATTATTCATGGTGTCCGGATTGTATCTTCCCAGTGAGGTGAACTTAGACTCATATTCATCCACTGACTTATTCCCTTAAGTTAAGTTCAAAAATTCAGCCTGTAGCCTCCTTTGGGCAGTATCTGGAATGTATTGTCTCCCGAAAGTATCAAGGAATAAGTTTCATCTAATCAACCCATGTTTGGCTCTCAGGATTCATCGGGTGGATTTCCACTAGTGTTTTGCTTCTCCCTTCAATATGAAAGCTATAAAAGCCACCTTCTCGGTAGGTGTACATCGAAAGAATCCACAGAGCTTTTCCATTTCATTTATCCAATCTTTCACAACTACTGAATTCTTAACCGCGCTGAAAGACAGAGGCTTGAATTCCTGAAATTGCCTCAGTCTATCTAGTTCACAGTCATACCCCATCTCATCACTGCGTTGCGGTGGGGCCATTGGCACCGATGAATCTGGTACAAGTGTGGTCTGCGGTAATGTAGTAGGCGGAGATGTGAGGGTTCTTCTGCTAGTGGCACCGACGTTGTTTGGGCAGACGCTGGTGTATTGTAAAACCTACTTTTGGTGATGTATTCCTTATGATTCAAATGATGTAATACATTTTCATATGTTAAGTTGAATCATAAGAAGAGATTCTGGATTGAATGAAGTTGCAAAGAGAATGAATGGACATCCATGAAACCATGTAAAGGTTAAATAAGGGCTGAAGTTTCCACAAACTAAACAATGGAATTTAAAACCCTTTAGCTGAAGATAAGGATTTAAAACACGGAATGATAATGTATGGATAATGAATTCTGTGTATCCTTTATGATTTCAAGCAGTACACATAAGTTCTATAACATGAAAATCATAAGAGATGAACCTTTCCATGCTTTAAGTGTGAATGGAAACTGACTAGTGACGCAATTAATTACAAGTTTCCTTTTAAAAAATATGGGAAAAATGCATCAGGAATGCCCCAGAAGAAGGCCAGATCGATCTCTTATTCAAGGCAGATCGATCTCTACTTTCAAGCAAATCGATCCCATATGTTTCTGTAAGGAATAGATCGATCTCCATTCGATTCTACCAAGGGCAAATCGATCTCCCCATGCTTTAAGTGTGAATAGAAACTGACTAGTGACGCAATTAATTACAAGTTTCCCTTTGAAAAATATAGGAAAAATGCACCAGGAATGCCCAGAAGAAACAGATCGATCTTTTATTCAAGGCAGATCGATCTCTACTTTCAAGCAAATCGATCCCATATGTTTCTGTAAGGAATAGATCGATCTCCATTCGATTCTACTAAGGGCAAATCGATCTCCCCATGAGCATATCGATCTGCATTAGCTTCTGCTTAGAACAGATCGATCTCTCCCTTTGAGCAGATCGATCTCTAGCTACCTAGCAAGGATCGATCCTTTCCTAAAGAGTAGATTGATCTCCCCATGAAACAAATCAATCTCCTATTGCTTTTACCAAACATAGATTGATCTCTCCCCAAAGAGCAAATCGATCTCTCTTTTATAAACTGAATATTTCGATAGTTAATCCAAGGGAAGATCGATCCCCTACACTAGGAGATCGATCTCATCATCCCTACTCTATAAAAACCCGAAAACTAAACCTCTTTCTTTAGCAAATCAACATATTCCTCCATTTCTACCCAAAAGACCAAGCTCTCTCACTCTAGAATACACCCCCTTCCAAAAACATTTGAGAAAAAGCTATTAGAGCAAAGTTATTCATTATGAGAAAGAGAACAACATAGCTTGGAGCAAACATTCAACTTGTTGGATTGAAGGAGCACAAGAGTCTTCTTATTTTGGGTAAGAGGAAAGTCAAGCTAGGTAAGTTTCCAATGCACCAACTTTAAGTATATTTATCTAGATATTGTTGTGAGTAGATTGGAGTATGTATTGTTGGTAGAAACTACCTAGAATGTGATGAATCAAACATGACCTAAAATGGGTTTAGTGTAAGAAAATAGAATATGGTTGATTAGATGATAAATGGATTATACCAAGGTGTTAATGATATTATATGCACGATTTTGAGATGGTTTTGTGAGATGAGTTTATGAAATAGGATAAGGTTATATAATGTGCATATAAAGTGTTTGTGAAAATGCATGAATGAATGAGAATTTTTTGGACAAACATCTATGCCAAGTGTTTGATAAGTAACTAAATGAGTTGCTAGCTAAATTGACTAGAAATGGCATAATGATGGCTAAATGTGATAATGGGTTGAACTTGATGATTTGGGCTCGATAAGATATGTTGACTAGGATCCAGTGAGAATATGAGTTATTTGTAATTAACTCATGTGATAAATGAATGTTTGCAGCTCCAGAGGATATATCCAAAGCAAATTGAGCCCAAACACGAAAAACGAGAAAGGAAGAAGGAATTACTTCACCAAGAGTTGAGGTAAGGGACTTGTGTTAGCCCCTAGAGGTATCTGTGTGCGTTTTCGGGTGCATAAAGGTTTTCTAGAATGTTTGTGAGTCATAGGAAAGGAATTAAATGTTTAAAGGGCAAAGAAGATTGGGATTTGGGAAAAGTTCATGAAAAATAAGAATTATGATGTTTTGAATCCTTTTACTAACCTTTTTAGCATGAGGTTTGGTAGGTTACCTAGCATGTAAATGCTTTCGAGAAAATAGTTTGATTTGGTTTTAATAACCTGTTCTACAAATAAATTAGCCACCTACATGAGTTTTGTGGAAATAAAGCGTGCTAGAGCACTGCTCGCACAAGATTTGATATGTTTTTACATGCATGAGTGTTGGAGCTTAGCTCGCACTAGTTTTTACATGGATTTTACGATATAGTGCTAGAGAATAACTCGCACTAGAGTTTTACATGCATGAGTGCTGGAGCTTAGCTTGCACTAGTTTTCACATGGATTTTGACATTGTGCTGGAGCGTTGCTTGCACTAAATGTCCACTTTATACTTGTTGTCGTGTTAGAGATTACTCATACGTGATTTTTATGACATGTTGAGAGCTGTGCTAGGAGCTTCGGGTAGGCTGTGTGCCACGTCGATTAAATAGGCTTGCACATGCTTATTGAGATGTGGCAGGATATGTTATGATGATATAGGTCCACGAAGTACGTTGTACCGTGCATATAGCATGGAGTACGTTGTACCGTGTATGGATATTATATATATACCGTCTTCGGACGATGGATATTCTGCTATGGACCGACGGGCTGGGCGTGACTCACCTCCCGTGCGGAAGCAGATAGAGGTGATACCCCGCACACTAGGATCTGTGTAGCCTGGGATCACAGAGGATATGACCATAGTCCTAGTTATTTCTATTATTATTATTATTATTATTATTATTATTATTATTATTATTATTATTATTATTATTATTATTATTTGCCTATCTCACATGTCACTTGATTTATAATAAATCCATGTTTTGAAATGTATTTGTGGGTCAGGACAGTCCATGGGAGGGGCTGAGTCCTGACAAATGGTGATTTGTATCGATTTGTGTTGAGTTGTGAAATGTTTTTAAGTGCACATTTGCATGATGGTTTTTCATGCTTTACTTATGAATTTCGCATGATGATTTTCCATACTTTGTTTAAGAATTATGCACTGATTTGAATAACATGAACTGCTTTACATATCATGAACATGAGCATGAAGTGATGTTTTGGAGTATGAAAAGTAAATGCTTGGTTTTATGCATGGCATCAAGATAATGTAGATAGTACAGTTATCTACCTGCTCGTATGATTGCCTTACTGAACACGTGGTTTGCTCACCCCCTTATTTTCCCCATCTACAGAGCACTTCCAGTAGATAGAGAGCGACTGAGTATTGGATTTTGGTGTCCGCTGCATCCCATCACACAAGGTATACACATTAGTATAGATTTTGTATCTAGACATGCCAAAGCATAGTAATATTTTGAATGTAATTTTTGGGGATGTAAAGAATTATAAACACATGTAAACAACAACTCTGATTTAGAAATGCAAGTGTTTACCTTTAAATAAATTGGGAATTGAAATGGTATGGTTGTATGATATTTTACATCGATACACAGCCCAAATGTTGGTAGTATAGTTGTTCACGATCAAGTAAAGTAAAGGTAAAGAACAAATAATAAGGAATGAATTAAATAATAAACGAAAAATGAAAAAAAATTGTACTGATTTTTGGTGGATTGAGGGTTGTGACATGTATCAGGTGCGACTGTTGGAGTAGTCGGTGCAGCCTGAGCAGCAGTGCCCGGTGTGTTATCCAATCTCGCCATCATTTGCCCAATCAAATTCAGTATGGACTCCATGCCACGTTCCAGGCTAGAGATTTGGGATTCAGAGCCCTTAGTAGGGTTACGAGTAGTCTGCTTAGATGAGGGACCACCCCGTCTTTCACGCCTATCCTCTTGGCCTCGGGATGACATGCCCCCTCATCCTCTTAGTCGACCATGTGGTCTACCAACCATATCTAAATGTTTTCCTGCATTCAGTAGTAATTTTGAATCAAATACAGCCAAGTATACTCGTTTGTATCCAAACAATGTACAGTAATGTTGGGGATGTGAAGTTTATTACTTTTCTCTTACTCCAATCATCGACTCATATCAGACCAATCGGGCTCTGACACCAACTTCTGTAACACATAATTTACGGTACAATATGGTTGGGCTACGAGACGATGCTGGATCAATACAGTGAATTCGTCTATGTACATAAGTTTTTATAGTAATCGATTCAAATAAAAACCAATGTAGCTGCTTTCCAATTAATCAGCACAGTAGTTCCTTTACAAAAAAATTCATGTTCACGTTCCTCAGACACATTTTCATATACATTACTGTACTTACAAAATTTAGATACAAGATAAATGTCTATACTGGGTATACCTTTAACGTGGAAGAATACTTTGCTGACGTATGACTGTGCAAAATAATTCATCTTACAAAAATGATCCCGACTACTGACGAGGCTCTGTGGAGGAAAGTAAGGGGTGAGCTCAACGTGCTCAGTAAGAAAAATTACGTTGTAGGTAGAAAAACACACTATCTATCTATATAGGCTGGTAATGAAAATAATAGAGTCGTTGACAGTTCAGTAAAATTAGAGTAAAAAATCATTTGTGATAACAATATCAATAGTATAAACATTGTATTGCAATAAATATAGTATTCTAAAACTTTATACAGTGTTTTATTGTGACGACTGTGTGACACTTTGTTCCCGCAAGATTCAAGGGGTAGCCCCCACAGTCTCTTTATGCAGTAAAATCATATAGTTTCATACGATAATACAGTTCATACGGTCAATTTAGTAAATCAAATGGACGAGACAAGGCGAAACATGCTATAAGAGTAATCAGTATAACAATTGATCAATGTCGATGACTTCGGGCATCACTGATCAGGTGTGTCGAGATGTTAATCGTTGTGGGAGTGGTCAACTACCCAAACGACTCATAGTATAATATGTTCGAGGACCAGTAACACGATATAACGTACTCACATGCATGTTACATAGTACATCGTACATTGTGGACCATAGTAACAGTAATAGTTCAGTAACAGTAACTGTACAGCATGACTAATCATCGTCTTTGTCTCAAAATCAGTGCGAGTCGGACCGTGCGACACACAGTTAGCACCCGCTCAAGCACATTATCAGTACTAATTTATAAGCAAATTATTTTCATCAAAATAGTTGTAAAACTCAATACAATGCATAAAACAAATTAAAGGGAGCTGACTTGCCCCTTTTAGGTCAAAATCCTAGTAAACAGTCTATGATAATTAAATTTAGAGTTTTCGATTTAAATAAATAATTTAAGCTATATCAGTGTTTATGCAAACAGTTTAAATTTATAACGGTAAAGTTAGGCTGTTTAACCAAGGCTGAAAATCTATATTTTTCATAAGAGTTATAAAATCGGCTAGGAGTAGATCGATCTCATCCCTATGGTAGATCGATCTCTAAAGCCTTCTGCTTGAACTAGATCGATCCTATCCCTTTGAGCAAATCAATCTCATCTATAGGCAGATCGATGCAGTTGTCAAAATTTGGAGGAATTTAAGCAAGGGGAGATCGATCTCCATCCCTTAGAGATTGATCTCATAATGTCAAATCTATAAAAAGCTAAACAATCCATGCCTTCTTCTCCTGAACACTGAAAACCTTCCATGTTTGAGCTAAAAACCTAGTTTCTCACTCTAGATTTTCAACACCTTCCAAAGAGATTTTAGAAAAATGTATTTGAGCAAAATTGTTGCTTAAGAGGAGAAGAGCAATATAGTTGAAGACCAGAGGTTGGATCAAAGGGTTGAAAGAGAAAAATGAATCTCTCTTCACATTTGACAAGAATGAGAAAAGTCAAGCTAGGTAAGATTTCAATGCACCAACTTCTGGTATATAATCTAAACATTTTGATGAGTTGATTGGTAAATACATTGTTAGCTTAAATGTTCAAGTACATGCTTAATGTAACCATGACCTAGAATGACCTTAGTGAGAGAAAGTTGAAATGGTATGAAGTTAATGATGATTTGAGTATACAGAGAAGTTGATAAGCATGTATAGATGATTTTAAAATACTTTTTTGAAATCCATATGTTGGATTAGATGATGATTGAAAATGGGTATAAAAAGTGTTTGATAAAATGCCATAGAGAACGAAAATGATGAATTTGAGGTATTGCGAGGCTAATTTCGATTCAATACGAATCAGTAGACTCAAGAAGTCTACATGACTCTCGAGAAACGAATAGAACAATCGAAATGGACTTAAGAGGACATAAGGTCCAAAAGATATAACAAGGTCAAATTTGATGTAAAATGGTCCCATGGATTGAATTGAAATTCATGCAAGTAAGAATTGAGTATATTGAAATACACTAATGCGAGTAGCAAATGCTTGTAGCTCCTGAAGATTTAGTTGGAACTGATAAAGTCGAATCACGAGCATTGGAAAGCAAAGGGAAGTGATTCGCACGTGATTCGAGGTAAGGGATGCAACCTTTTGTGCATATGTATTTCCTTACTGATGAAGATGCTTTGGTAGCATAAAATGAGTTTACAAATGAGCATGCTTATTGAGAAAAGTGTTTGATTTGAGATTTATCACTTGAGTGCATGTTTTGTCGGTTAAAGCTTAGTTTTGTGATTCAAGTTATTTATGAGAAAATATATCTTTTTATTTAAAAGAGATTTATAATCAAAACTATCATGAGCTCTAGGTGAAGGCGAAACTATTTTCTACATAATAATGGCATGTGATTTTCGAGACTAAAAGGCTTGCCATGAAACTTACACTTCGATTGACGCTGAGGCTTTGCTAGGCCCGAGTCTTACCATGCCTCCATTTTGGTAACGTGAGATGCCTCCATTTTGGTAACATGAGACGCCTCTGTTTTGGTAACGTGAGATGCCTCCGTTATGGTAACATGAGATGCCTCTGTTTTGGTAACGTGAGATGCCTCTGTTTTGGTAATGTGAGATGCCTCCATTTTGCCAACGTGAGATGCCTCCGTTTTGGCAACGTGAGATGCTGTGAGATCTAAGAATTTTATACTTATCTAATTATGTAATGTGAACATGAAGTGTAATTTATTGAGCTAAATGTGATGTACTCGTATATTGAGGTGGTAAGGAATGAAATTTTAAGTAATGAATGAGAATTTAATCAATGGAGCAAATTATGGCAATTATATTTGGAGATTTATGTTAAGTGTACAACCAAAGTGTGAAACTATGAGGCTAGATCGATCTTGGAGAAGAGAGGATCGATCTGGTAGGCCAAAATGACAAGGAATGAGGAATTTAAGTGAACAGATCGATCTCCAAGGGAAGAGGATCGATCTCCTTATGATTCTGTAATGAAGAGATCGATCTCATGAGAAAGAAGATCGATTTCAAAATGTTTCTGTTAACAGAAGATCGATCTCCTCAAGGAGCAGATCGATCTCATGAAGCAATTAAGAGATTGATCTCACCCCACGACAGATCGATCTCTTAGGCATAAAATTACCCCAAAACGTTCCCAAATTCAAACAGCGATCGATCTCATTAAGGACCAGATCGATCTCCTACCCTCTGTCTATAAAAAGACCCCTGCGTTTTTCTTGCATCTAAGACTTTCTCTCTCCAAAAACCCCATTTCAATCAAAACCCTAACTTTCTCTCTCCTTCAAATCGCCCATTTTTGTTCGAATCAGAGGTTGTGGCAAGAAGTAAAGCTGTTCCTCATCCAAAGGAGAGCAACATACTTGGAAATCGAAGGACAAATTGAATCGAGGTGTGAATAGAGCTCTTCATAAGTTTTGGGTAAATTTCTAAGCTTAAATCTTTGATATTGAGGTGATTTTGGTGATTGTGACTATGGGTGTTATGATAAAATAGCTAGGAAATGATTAGAGTTGATGAAATTGTGATTTTGTTGGAGTGATGATGATATTATACAATTTGTGATAATTTTGGGATTTTGGCTATAAATTGGAATCGGGGTAATAAAGTGATTTTGTCATGGATATTATGCATGAAAAATATAGGATTTGAAATGTAGTGGATGAGAATGTGGATTAGGATAGGAATATGAGAAAAATGAGGTTCGTAGTATTTTAACGAGAATATGAGCAAATATGTGCTCGATGATGTGATTGAGATGAATTATTGATGTTTTAGCATCGTTTGAACATCCCGGGAGTTCCAGAGGGGAATGTGAGGCTAGTCCATCGTTTGAGGGAATGATTGCACTATACGAGGTGCAACGAGGTAAGGGGAAGCTCAAACCCATTTGTGTATGTGTTTTATGATGATATTAGAGCATGAAAAGTGATTTGAGAAAACAAGCATGTTTTTATGAGTTGAGAATGAGTTATTGCACACGGTTTTATAGTCGATTGGGGCTCAATTTTTATGAGTTGTAAACTAAATGCGAAATTTGTTTTACAATCGTTTTGGGTTTAAAAACTGAAAAGTGATTTGGGCTCTACGTTAAGGCGTATTGAGATTTGAGAAATGTGTGCGTGGTTTTGTCGGTTTGAGCTCGATTTTGACATGTTTTGTGCTAAGTACAAAACGATTTTGAGATGAGTTTTATGAGAAAAACCATTATGAGCACTACGTGAAGGCAAAACATTTTATTTGATAATGGTTATTACTGAGACTTAGGCGTGTCATGTTGAATACACATCGGGCTTTGCTCTTGTAGCATGTAAGACAGGGCCGTGCTCTAACAGCACGTAAGATCGACTCCTCCGTTCTGGTAACGTGAGATGACCCCGCTTCGCGGCAGCGATGGGTGGCATTGCTTTGATAGCATGTAAGATCAGATTGTACTCTAATAGCATGTAAGACTATCGGCTGTACGACTCTGATCAAGTCTACAGCGAACCATGGCCATGGGTGTATTATTGTCGACGAAATCCCTCGATTGAGGATGTCCGCCTGGGGACAAGTTCAATTATTTTGATGTGCCATGACGAGTTTTCATATGAGTTTTATTTGCCTAGTCTCATTTTACACATGAGTTTGTGTTTGGTGGTTGCACCACGTGCATTACTAATGTAGTGATTTTCATCACGTTTTATGAGAAAAGCCATTATCGCATCCTATTTTATACATGCTTGTAATCATGATTTGAGCCATTTATTATCATGTTTTTACATGATCTTTGAGTAATGAGTTGAGATGATGTTTTAATTATTCATGCTACATTTTCTATTGATTTTATTGAGTTTAACATGTAAAATAAAATGATTGTGTTGTGCAAATCATTTTCTTATTAATGAATCCCTTACCCTCTTATTGAGCGATTTAAAAGCTCACCCTGTTTTATCTCCCCCCTAGATTTCTTCAAGTGAAGAGAGTTTCCCTACAACGTATGGAGTAGTGGCTAGTGGAGGACTTGAGCTCCAGGCCATATATATTGTATTTTGAGGTATATTTTAATATTTCATGTACCCAGACTAAAGTTATATTTACAGACACTTGATGTACAATGATGTATGGGATGTATTAGGATTAATTAACCTTGAATTGAGTAATGCATATGGTATGATGTATAATTATGAGATGATGAGATCCTGAGGTATGATATGTATCATGATGTATGACACTACACAGGAATGCACCCTTAATTGTGAATGGATGTGAAAAGTTTTAAATTTGCCATGTTTTTCGTGCTTCCGGGGCATCATAGATGCCCTCGCTGAGGATGATATGATATGATATGATGTGATGTGATGATTTCATTAATGACTTTTTATACTATACCTAGTCTCCATAATTATTTTGAGATATGACGTATTTGTGAAATGAGATAAAGATGTTTTAACGAACTGTGATTTTAATCACGCATTTATAATCATGTGAATTATGTCATTATTAGACTTATGCTTTAAATGATGATTTTTAAAGCTCATATGAACTCCTTACTAAGCGAAGTTGAAAGCTCACCCCCTCTTTTTCGCCCCCCACAGATTACTTATAGTGAGTGTTAGTACCTGTTGCGTACGTGGCATAGACTGGTGGACGAGACTCTCTTGAGTCTATTGCTTGTACACACGAGAGGTATAATTCAATTCATTTTGTAACCCAAAAAATTATGTAATACAGACACTTCTATTTAAGTGATGTTGGGATGTCATCAGATTGGTATTAGTAAATGAATGGAGAAGTAGACTTCTTTTGATATCATGATATGTAATTAAATAAATATGGATGTTGAGAGATCCTTGGGATATTGATTGATGAGATAGAAATAAATTAACTGACACTGTACAGGAATGCAACCCGAGTAAGAAGTTAATCTAAGAAAAAAATTTAAATTAGCTCTATTTTGTGTGCTTTCGAGCTGTGGCAAATTTGGAGGTATCAGAGCAAAGTTTGCCTAATACTGTTAGTGTCGATTAAGTGGAAATAGAATACATCCCAAGTGTCTGTATTTGTTTGGTTATGAATTGAATTTAATGGTTAAAATTATAACCGATGTTTAATGTATACGCGCAGGTACGTAAGAGATAAGTTATGAGGGGAAAAAGAGGCCATCCCCGGAGGTAGGCACAACCACCTCCACCACCTGAACCACAGTCGGAGAGTCCTAACTCCTCAATTAATCGGCTTGAGCAAGATGTACGGTAGGGGTTTGACAAGATGGCAGCGCTATTTACGCAGCATTTCGGGGCTAAGGCCTCAGGTGCCACGCCTACCCCGGCTCCTACACCACCATAAGATCCGCCCCCACCTCCTATACAGACTGACCTAGTGCCACCCGTCGTTCAGCCTCCGACACAAACCAGGCCCGATGATAGAGGTAAGGCCCGGCTAAAGGATTTTCTTAAGATGAATCCGTCGACATTTAAAGAGGTGAAGGGTCCAGCAGAGGCGGAGGAGTGGTTGACTGAGATGAGGGTAATCTTTGACTTTCTGGGATGTACTGATGCAGAGAGGGTTAGTATGGGTACATACATGCTTAAGGAACAAGTACGATGTTGGTGGAATACCACCCAGAGTATATTGACCGTCATCCATCCAGTGATCAACTAGGAGACTTTTCAGTCGGCTTTAAAGACCCAATATATCTCTCATGTTGCCCAGAGGAAGATGCAAGTAGAATTTCTGAATCTAGTACAGGGTAGCATGACAGTCGATGAATATGAGAATCGGTTCACTGCTTTGTTGAGATATGATCCGGAGACTATCAAAGATGAGGAGCGCCGAATAGAGCGTTTTGCTTATGGGCTGAGACCAGCCATTCGAGATAGATTGATAGGGTTATGCATTACAGAGTTTAATGATGCTCGGAGACGGGCAGAGGAAGTTGAAAGGGGACTAGAGTTGATACAACCCCAGTCTGAGTCCAGAGTGATAACCAAGGATAAGGGTAAGAGACCTGCAGCTTCCTACACTGACTTCAGGAGAGGTTCTTTTAAGAGACATAAGGTCGAGAGGCCTAAAAAAAGAGTTGATAGACCCAGAGTTCCTCCCATTACTATGGAGACCCCTCGAGGTGCTAGAGCCAACATTAAGATCTGTAAAGACTGTGATCGATCACATGAGGGTACTTGTTTCTGGATTCTACGAGGATGTTTCAGGTATGGGGATATGGGTCATAGGGTGCAGGATTGCCCGCAACCACAAAGACCACATCCTCAAGAGCTCCTCGACAGCAGCCTCAGAGGGTGATGCCCCAGAGACGAGCCACGATTACTGATAAGGGAAAGAAGCCTGTTATTGAGGGACGTGTATTTGCTTTACACAAAGAGACTGTAGACACTTCGTCCGAGGCTATACGAGGTACACTTCTTATCTGTAATCATGAGGCTTATGTGTTGTTTGACCCAGGGTCCACGCATTCCTTTATTTCAGTACACTTTGCATGTAAATTGAATTTAGAGCTTGAACCCTTAGCTCATATTTTACATGTAAGTACACCTATGCGTGTGTCGCAAAGAACTGATATGGTATGTAGAAAGTGTGAGATTAAGGTGGGAGATAAAGTGATGTTAGCAGATCTAGCTTTACTAAATATGTGTGGTTTTGATGTGATTCTAGGAATGGATTGGTTAGCGGCCAATCGTGTGAGTCTAGATTGCTACACTAAAACTGTAACTTTCTCCCTACTTGAAAAATTTAGTGTACATTTGAATGTTAAGGAATGAAAATGTGTGAGGATTTTGTGAGAAATCTTATTGATGTAAATACGATTTCTTGAAAACATTGATTAGATTATTGATGTAAAGGTTACACTGCATTCATCTCTAATATCAGTCGGGAACCTCCGAGGATAGAGGACATACCAATAATATGTGAGTTTTCGGATGTGTTTCCAGATGAGTTACTGGGTTTACCACTGGAGAGAGAGCTGGAGTTCACTATCGATTTAGTGTGAGATACCCAGCCAATCTCGAAACCTTCCTATAGGATGGCATTGGTTGAATTGGAAGAGTTAAAGAAATAGTTGCAAGAGCTGTTGAACCAGGGTTTTATTAGACCTAGAGTGTCACCTTGGGGAGCTTCGATTTTGTTTGTGAGGAAGAAGGATGGTAGCCTCAGATTGTGTATAGACTACAGATTACTGAACAAGACTACGGTGAAGAACAAATACCCCTTACTAAGGATAGACGACTTATTTGATCAGTTGAGAGGGGCTTTTATATTTTTTAAGATTGACTTAAGATCGAGCTATCACCAGTTAAGAATCAGGAAAGAGGATGTTTCAAAAACGGCCTTCAGTACTAGGTATGGCCACTACGAATTCTTAGTGATGCCCTTTGGTTTGACGAATACCCCTGTTGCTTTCATGAGTTTAATGAACGAGATATTTCGAGACTATCTAGATCAGTTTGTGATAGTCTTCATTGATGGTATCCTTATATATTCTTGGTCCCAAGAGGAACACATACAACATTTGAGAATTGTGCTTCAGATACTCCGAGACAAGCAATTGTATGGAAAGCTCAGTAAAAGTGAGTTTTGGCTGGATCAGATAGCTTTCCTTGGTTACATTGTATCTAAGGACGGGGTGTCAGTAGATCCATCCAAGGTAGAAGCTGTACTTAATTGGGAGAGATTGAGGACAGTTAAAGAGATTCAGAGTTTTCTGAGACTTGCAGGATATTATAGGAGGTTTGTTGAGGGATTCTCCAAAATTGCAGCTCCTCTGACCAAGCTTACACGCAAGGACGTTTCGTTTATATGGTCGGATCAGTGTAAGCAAAGTTTCCATGAGCTTAAAAGGAGATTGACTACAACACCCATTTTAACGATTCCAAGTGGATCTAGAGGCTTCGCAGTGTACAGTGATGCTTCCCATATGGGTTTAGGGGGCGTACTCATGCAGTACGGAAGAATAGTCACTTATGGATCACGTCAACTGAATGACCATGAGCGGAACTACCCAACACATGATATGGAGTTAGCCGCAGTAGTGTTTGCATTGAAGATATGACAGCATTACCTGTATAGGAAAGGTTTTAGATCTTCACTGACCATAAGAGTCTGAAGTATATCTTCGACCAAAAGAAGCTTAATATGAGACAAAGACGATGGATAGAGCTCCTTAAGGACTATGACTATGAGATTTTGTATCATCCGGGGAAGGCGAACGTAGTTGCGAATGCCCTAGGAAGAAAGAGCATGGTTTCTGCTATGATGATCAATGAATGGGATTTATTGGAATAGTTCGCCAGACTCAGGATAAGAGTTGAGGAAGCAAAGGTCGAATTTATGGCTAGCTTACAGATAAAGCCCAGTATGTTGGATCAGATTAGAAGTGGACAGAGAAGTGATCAGAAGCTACTGGATTTGGTTAGCTAAGCTGAGAAGACCCCGTAGTCAGATTTTGTGGTCAATGAGGATGGATTGTTAAGGTTTAAGGGCTGTATTTATGTCCTGAGCAATGTTACCTTGAAGCAATAAATTTTGATGGAGTCTCACTGTTTCCATTACACCATACACCTAGGTAGTACCGAGATGTATTAGGATCTACGTAAGGTGTATTGTTGGAGTGGTATGAAACGTGAAGTGGCAGAATTTGTGGCCAAGTGTTTAGTTTGTCAACAGGTAAAAGCTGAGTATCAAAAGCCCAGAGGATTACTTAGGTCCTTGCCAATGCCTAAGTGGAAATGAGAGCATATGGACTTTATAATGGGATTATCGAGGACCCGTAGAGGTCATAATGAGATCTGGGTAATAGTAGATAGATTAACAAAGAGTGCCCACTTCCTTGCTATCAAGAGTACATATACCTTGAGTGCCTTAGCTGAGCTACATGTCAAAGAGATAGCTCGACTGCATGGGGCCCCAGTGAGTATAACATCTGATAGAGATTTTAGGTTTACCTCTAGATTTTGGACTCATTTTCAGGAAGCCATGGGATCTCGATTTAAATTTTAGTATCGCCTATCATCCTCAAATTGATGGTCAGTGAGTGGACTATACATTGAAGGATATGTTGCGGGCATGTACGATGGACTTTAATGGATCATGGGATGATCACCTGCCCCTTGCTGAGTTTACGTACAACAATAGCTATCATGCGAGTATTGGTATGGCACCTTATGAGACTCTGTATGGTAGGAAGTGTAGATCCCCCATAACTTGGAAGAAGTGGGTGACAGAAATGTAATTGCTCCCGACCTCGTTAAGCAGGTAGTTCAGAATGTAAAGATTCTTTGTGATAGATTACGGGCTGCTTAGAGTCGACAGAAGAGTTACGCTGATGTGCGTAGACGGCCACTTGAGTTTCAAACTGGAAATTTCATGTTCCTTAAAGTTTCTCCTAGTAAAGGTATCATGCGCTTTGGGAAGAAAAGGAAGCTGAGTCCCCGATTTATTGGTCCGTTTGAGGTATTAGAAAGAGTGGTAGATGTTACCTACCGATTAGCTTTGCCCCCATAGCTTTCCGCGATTCATAATGTTTTCCACGTCTCGATGTTGAGGAAGTATAATCCGGACTCCTCCCATGTCATCGAGTATAAAGCATTAGACATCCAAGGAGACATGAGCTATGTAGAAGAACCTGTCCGCATACTCGACAGGAAAGAAAATGTACTTCGGACAAAGAGAATTCCATTGGTGAAGGTTCTCTGGAAGCATGTCACGACCCTAAACTTACCAAAATATGTATAAAATTTTTGCATTTGCATGCATCGTTTGTTAATCGTCCTTCCTCGATCGTGAACAACAACACTCTCATCAGTTGGGCTGTGTGTCAATCTCTACCCCAATCCATCCATAGCAATTTAATTTGCAATTTAAATTTTAGAAGTAAACACTTTTATAAATACATTAGAGTTACTGTTTACAAGTGTTTACATTGCTTTACATCCCCAATGTTTACATACAAAATGCTACTGTGCTATGTCTAGTTTAGACATACCTTTAGCAATGGGATACAACAGATACCAAAAAGGAAAGCCTCCAGTCATGCTCACTCTATACTCAAATCTCTGTAGAGAGAGGGAAAATAAGGGGGTGAGCAAACCACATGCTCAGTAAGGTAATCATACGAACAGGTAGATACTGCACTAACTACGTGATCCTGATGCCATGCTCAAAAGCATTTAGTTCATCATTTAATCTCAAAACATGAGTGTATGATTGTGTTAATGGTATGTAAAGCAATTCATGCTATTAAAATTTAGTGCACAAAATCCCATTCAAAGCATGGCATTAACCATCATGCATATTTCATAAGTAAGGCATGGCATTAATCATCATGCATATTTCACAAGTAAAGCATGGCATTAAACATCATGCATCTGTGCACTTTGAAAACCATTAACAATTGATATCTCAAAAAAATTCAACACTTGTAAGTTCTCAATCCCTCCCTATTACTGTCCTGAACCCATAAATCATTTCAAACATGGATTTAATCACAAAGTAATAGACATGTGAAATAGGCAATTCAATAAGGGAAATAACCTCTAGGTCTATGGCCAAAACCTGTGATACCGGCTACACGGATCAGGTGTGGGAGATATCACCACTATCTGCTTCCACACGGGAGGTGGGTCAAATCATGCCCACTGGTTCATATTCGAAGATGGCATATCACATCTTAACATGGTACAACGTACTCCATGCTACCTGCACGGTACAATGTACTCTGTAGACCCACATCAACATATCACATCACGCCACATCTCAAACGCACGTGTGAGCCTATTTAATCGGCACGACCTCTTGTCTACTCGAAGCTCCTAACACGGCTATCAACATGTCAAAATATCACAAATACACGTGTGAGCCTATTTAATCAGTGCGACACCCAATTTGCTCGAAGCTCCAAGCACGGTAACGAATAAGGTGGGCATCTAGTGCAAGCTAAACTCCATGCACCATGTCAAAACTAGTATGAAATCCATGTGAAAACTAGTGCGAGCTAAGCTCCAGCACTCATGCGTATAAAACACATCAAATCTCATGCGAGTCATACTCTAGCACGCTTTTATCTCACGAAAACCATGTAGGTGGCTTAATTCTTTGCAAAGTATGGTTAACAAACCAAAATAACTCATTTCTTTTGCAAATCATTTCAAATGTCAGCCAACCTACCAATCATTTGCTAAAAAGCAATAAAAGATGATTTTCAAAGCATTATGCTTTTGTTTTCATGCACATTTCTCAAACACCCAACTTTTTCCCTTCAATCACCCAATTTCATTTCCTAACATCTCATGCATTCTAGCAAAGTATTAAGCGCCCAAATTGCACACAGATATCTTTAAGAGTCCACACAATTCCCTTACCTCAATTTACTTGAGTGCGACTCTTTTTTCCTCTTAACTTCTTGCGCTCTTGGCTCACCTTGTTTCGATGTATCCTCGTAAGCTACGATTCAATCATCCAAACCACTTGAGTTAAAGTTGTTAACTCACATTTGACCTCATTAGTCAATATAACCCATCTTTGCATTTACCAATGCCTTAATCCACATTTTACCCCTTTTTGGTAAATCCCACAATTTATTCACTAACAACACCTTAAAATCATACCACAACACTATTATTAACTTCAATATATCCCATTCATCATTAATCTCAACACATTTCACTTTCTCACACTAGACCATTCCTAGGTTATGGTGGATTCATTACTTCATAGGTAGTTTCTACCCTTGCTATGCATACCCAACAACTTCAAAGATCAATATCTGCACAATGTACTTGAGTTATTTCATTTAGAAACTCACCTAGTTTGATTTCCTCTTTGCTCCAATGGAAATGCACCTTTGATCCTTCACTCCAACAAGTGGGGAAATGCCTTCAAACTATGTTGTTCTTCTCTTTGATGTGAACAACTTTGTCTCTAATAGTTTTCCCTCAAATCTTACTGAAAATGTGTGGATTTAGGAGTGAGAAAGCTAGGTTTTAGGTTGAAAATGGGAAAGTTTACTTTTTGTCTCAAAAATGCAGATCCAACTGCTCTATATTTATAGATTCAGTTTGATGAGATCGATCTGCCTTGGGTAGAGATCGATATGGTCCTCTTAAAATCCCTCTTTTCCAAGACATTTTGAAGGTAGGAGATCGATCTGTCGAGTAGAGGAGATCGATCTTGCTTCAAACAGGGCGTTAAGGAGATCGATCTGGTCTTAGGGGAGATCGATCTGCTTCCAACCCGAGAGCTAAGGAGATCGATCTGTTCCATTAAGGATCAATCTGCATTTTACATAATGTGTTAGGAGATCGATCTGGCTCCCTTGGAGATCGATCTGCTCTATTCCATTGCTCAAATAAGAGATTTCTGGCTCTTCCAGATCTATCTCTCATCCTATGAGATCGATCTGGCCTTGATATTTCCATATTTTCTACAATTGTTCTGCAACAACTCATACCCAAATATCCTTAATTTATTGCCATGGTCATTTTCTCATTTGATTACCTTTAAGACTTGAAAATGGCATCCATTAATACTTCATACACTTTAAAACACGTGTGGAATCCTTGTATAACCAAAGATTCTTAATATAAACCAAATGGAAGTGCATACTCATGCAAATCTTCATTCCATTTACCACACTACTCATATTTCATTTTACTCAGATTCATCACAAATCAAAGTCCATTCCTTCACATTCATACATAATGTAACTTATACGTATAATCACAACTCTTATTGCAAATGTGTACATTAAACTTATGAACTTACATCACATATACTTAACATTAAAAGTATATCACCATACTTATGATTTCATTTACATTTCTATGTACATTTATATAATTATACATATACGGGGTCTCACATTCTCGCTCACTTAGAAAATTTGGTCATCCAAATTAGAACCAATTCAATCTGTGAATAACTCAGGATACTTCTCCTGCATCAAACTCTCCAATTCCCATGTGGCTTCTCCCACCGAGTGATGTTGCCAAAGAACCTTCACCAAGGGAATTGACTTTATCCTTAACACTTTCTCTTTTCTGTCCAATACCCGAACTGGCTTCTCAACGTATGTCATATCCTCATTGAGCTCCAATGGCTCATATCTTATCGCATGCGTCGGGTCCGGGTGATACTTCCTTAACATGGATACGTGGAAGACATTATACACACTTGCCAACTCTAGTGGCAATGCCAATCTATACGCCTTATCTCCCACCTTATCAAGTATCTTAAATGACCCTATATACCGAGGCTCAACTTCCTCTTCTTCCCGAATCTCATAATTCCCTTCGTAGGAGAAACTCTCAAGAACACCGACTCACCCACATCAAACTCTAGTGGTCTTCGTCTCCTGTCAGTGTAACTCTTTTACCGGCTCTGAGCTATCCGTAATCTCTCACATAACAATTGGACGTTCTTAGATGCCTGCTGCACTAACTCTGGAGCAAAAATCTATCTGTCACCCACCTCTTCCCATCCAATAGGAGAACGGCATTTACGCCTATACAGTGCCTCGTATGGTGCCATCCCGATACTCGCATGAAAACTGTTATTATAAGAGAACTTTGCAAGTGGTAAATGGTCATCCCAGGAGCCTCCAAAATCCAATGCACACGCTCTCAACATATCCTCCAGCATCTGTATAGTCCTCTCTGACTGACCATCTGTCTGAGGATGAAACGCGGTGATAAAACTTAATTGGGTCCCCATCGCTTCCTGAAAACGTTCCCAAAAATGGGAAGTGATGCGGGCATCCCTATCAGAAACAACGCTCACTGGAATTCCATGTAGCCTCACTATCTTGCGCACATATAGATTCGCTAACTGGCTCAGAGTATCGGTAGCTCTCATAGCTAGAAAATGGGCTGATTTCATTAACCGATCCACAATCACCCATATGGCATCATGACCTCTGCGGGTTCTCGGCAATCCCATCACAAAATCCATGGTGACATGCTCCCACTTCCAAGTCGATATCAGTAGAGGCTGCAATAACCCTGCAAGCTTTAGATGCTCTACCTTCACCTGCTGACAAACGAGACACTTAGCAACATATTCAGCAATGTGTTTTTTCATTCCAAACCACCAATAAGCCTTTCGAAGGTTTTGATACATCTTGGTACTTCCTGGATGTATCGTATACCTCGTTGAATGAGCCTCTGTCGAGATCAACCTTCTGATCTCTGCATCATTAGGAACACATATCCTACCTCTGAACCTTAACAATCCATTTGAACTTAACTCAAAGTCCGTCTCTGTACCCATCTGTATCTACCCGATAATATCACCGTACTGCTGATCAACTCGCTGAGCCTGTCAGATTTGATCTACCAGATCCGATTTTAACTGCAAGCTAGCTATCATAAATCCACTATTAGCGTCAGGCGGGGTCATATCCAAACTAAGGTTCATGAACTATTCCAACAGCTTGTGTTCCCTGATCATCATAAATGATACCATCCCGATATGCTTCCTACTCAATACATCAGTAACCACATTTGCTTTACTCGGGTGGTACAAGATCTCACAATCATAATCCTTTAACAGATTGAGCCATCTCCTTTGTCTCATGTTCAACTTTTTCTGCGAGAACAAGTATTTAAGGTTCTTGTGATCCGTAAACACTTGAAATTTCTCTCCATAAAGGTAGTGGTGTATATCTTTAACCCAAACACTACGGTCGCCAACTCCAAATCGTGGGTCAGGTAGTTCCTCTCATGATCCTTTAACTGTCTTGATCCATAGGCTACTACCTTCCCATCTTGCATCAATACACAGCCCAGTCCTTGCTGTAAAGCATTCGTATACACCGAGAAACCTCTTGAGCTGGTAGGAATGGTGAGTATCGAAGCTGTAGTTAACCTCCTCTTCAACTCCTTAAAACTTCCTCACACTTATCGTCCCACACAAATTCAACACTCTTTCTCGTGAGACGAGTCTAACCTTAAAAATCCCTCTACGAACCTTCGGTAATACCTAGCTAAACCCAAAAAACTTTTGATTTCTGTCACTGTCTGGGGTCTCTGCCACTATGTCACCGCCTCAATCTTTGATGGATCCATTGACACTCTATCCTTCGATACTATATGACCCAGAAAAGAGATCTGTTCCAACCAAAAGTCTCACTTACTGAGTTTAGCGTACAACTTCTTCTCTCTGAGGGTTTGTAGCACTATCCTTAGGTGCCTTTCATGCTTCTCTCTAGATTTTGAGTACACCAGTATATCATCAATAAACACGATTACAAATTGATCCAAATACTGGTGGAACACCTCATTCATCAACGACATAAAAGCTGCGGGAGCATTCGTCAACCCGAATGGCATAACCATAAACTCATAATGTCCATACCGGGTGCGAAAAGCTATCTTGGGTACATCTCCACTTCGTATCTTCATCTGATAATACCCTGATCTCATATCTATCTTGGAAAAGACCTGTGCTCTCTTAAACTGATCCAACAAGTCATCGATACGTGGAAGGGGATACTTATTCTTGATGGTGGCCTTATTCAACAACCGGTAATCTATACACAATCGGAGGCTTCCATCCTTCTTCCTTACTAATAGAACCAGTGCTCCCCAAGTGAGACGCTCGGCCTGATGAACCCCTTCTCCAGCAACTCTTGTAGTTCTTCAAACTCAACTTGAGCCATTCTGTACGGTGGCTTGGATATCGGTTTTGTACCAGGTGTCAAATCTATACCAAATTCCATCCTCTATCTAGAGGTAACCCTAGTAACTCATTCGGAAAGACATCTGGATATTCCCTAACTACTGGTATGTCTCCCAATTTCGGATGTGCCTTATCCGTCTCAATCACATAAGCGATGAACCCTTCACATTATTCTTTCCACCATTAGAAATCATAAATCATCACATCAACATATATAATTTGTAAATTAAATTCATCTCTAAATTATCATGTAACTGGATTATACTCTTCTCAATTGCAATAACATACTCTTTCATTTCATTTCACTAAATTTACAACAAGGTTATCTATCTTTGGAAACATCAAAGCTTTTGCATGACAATCCATCACAACATGATTGGCAGCCAACCAATCCATTCCTAGGATCACATTAAAATCACTCATATTTAATAAAATTAAATCGACTGCCATTTCTTTACCTCCTATCCTCATCTTACAATCTCTATATACATGCTCAGTCAATTGACTATCATTCATAGGGGTAGATATCAACAATATTGTATTAAGCAGTGTGGGTTGTACATGCTTCAATAATTTATGTGCAAAGGATGGCGATATAAAAGAATGCGTGGCACCAGGATCAAACAATACAAATGCTTCTAACTCAAAGATTTGGATGGTAGCTTTAACCACATTCGAAGACTGATCTATAGTGTCCTGGTCCAGTGCATACACTCATCCTCTGGTCACACCCACTGCCCGTTTCCCCTTTTCCTCAGCTGTAGCCCTCCTCCTCGGAGCAGCTATCCCAACTAGAGCTCTCTCTAGCTCCTTGCCCTTTTGTGGGGCTCTCTCTGTCATCTCTGGGTAATCTCGAATTATGTGCCCTAGCTTCCTACATCTGAAGTATACTACCTGAGGTCTATAGCATGATCGAGTTTCATGGTACCTTCCACACTTGTCACATTGTTCCGTAGTAGGTCATGGCCCTCCAATCACAACTCCTTTCGCTGGACCTAAAGTCGGATACATGGGAGGATTAACTGTCCTCTCCCAGATCTCTTCTATCCTAGGCCTCTTCCCAAAAAATCTCTTACTTCCCTTATAACTAAAGCCTCTATCCATCACTGATTGCTTTTTATCTTTGTCCCTCACTTTACCGACTTTCCCAAACTCTAAGGCAATCCTATCAACATCTTATTCACATAATTGTGCCTGCGCACTGCCTCCTCATAGGTCGGTATATCTAGTGGAACCAGTCTAGACCTGATGTTCGCTCTCAATCCATCCACAAACTTCTGGATTTTCTCGACCTCATTACTCATCGTATTGGGATCATACCTGCCTAGGGAGATAAAAGTCATCTCGTCTCATCCACAGTCCTGCTCCCTTGGGTTAGTCCCAAAAATGCCATCTTTAGCTTTCGTTGTGCTATACCCGGGACATACTGTCTCTGGAAAGCTTCCAAAAACACATCCCAGCTGATCTCAGTATGATGGGCTCTTAAAATAGGCTTGGTGGATTTTCACCAATGTTCTGCTGATCCCTTTAGCATAAATGTTGCAAACGTTACCATCTCGGTAGTAGTGCACTCAAAGAACCCATACAGCTTCTCGATCTTATTTATCCAATCCTCAGCAGCTACTGGGTCCTTTACTCCACTGAAAGACAGCGGTCTAAACTTCTGAAACTGTCACAGTCTATCTAAATCACAACCGTAACCCCATCCTCTACTAGCATGTGGTGTAGCAACAGGTGTAGGCATATCCTGTGCAGGTGGAGGTGTAGGTGTCTCTGTCGTCTGAGGTCTCTAAGTTGGCCGAGCCCATGCCTCAGGAACTGTCACCTACTCAGCATCACCCTGTGTAGCGGGACTCTGTCTACCGCCAACTCCAAGTTAAGATTGGGTGACCAACTCCAATATCATCTCAATACTCCACTCAATCCTCTTGAAGTGAGCCTCAGTACTCTCGGGTCTCTCTTCTGGACCCTGTGGAGCATGCTCAACATCTATATCATCCTGAGCCTCGTGTGTTTCTGGCTCCACACGACCCCCAGGCCTACTTTCAGGACCTTTAACTTGCGGCCTCACCCCTCTACCGCGACTGGTATTAGGCATAATTGCTCAATTCCCTACATTCACATCAAATTCTTAGTCAACCCATCGATGCACACACAATTTGTATCTAAACAAGCACAGTAACATGGGGATGTAATTTTTCCAACTTATTAAGTATTTTAGACATGACACTCGTCAGACCAACTCAAGCTCTGATACCAACTTCTGTCACAACCCTAAACTTACCATAATATGTACAAATTTTTCGTATTTTCATGCATCATTTGTTAATCGTCCTTCCTCGATCGTGAACAACCACACTCTCATCAGTTGGGCTGTGTGTCAATGTATACCCCAATCCATCCATAGCAATTTAATTTGCAATTTAAATTTTAGAAGTAAACATTTTTATAAATACATCAGAGTTACTGTTTACAAGTGTTTACATTGCTTTACAATCCCCAATGTTTATATACAAAATGCTACTATGATATGTCTAGTTTAGATACAAAATAATTCAAGTGTGTATACCTTTAGCGATGGGATGCAGTGAATACCAAAAGGGAAAGCCTCCAACCACGCTCACTCTATACTCAAATCTCTGTAGAGAGGGGGAAAATAAGGTGGGTGAGCAAACCACACGCTAAGTAAAGCAATCATGCAAATAGGTAGATACTGCACTATCTACGTGATTGTGATGCCATGCTCAAAAGCATTTAGTTCATCATTTAATCTCAAAACATGAGTGTATGATTGTGTTAATGGTATGTAAAGCAATTCATGCTATTAAAATTTAGTGCACAAAATCCCATTCAAAGCATGGCATTAACCATCATGCATATTTCATAAGTAAGGCATGGCATTAATCATCATGCATATTTCACAAGTAAAGCATGACATTAAAGATCATGCATCTGTGCACTTTGAAAACCATTAACAATCCATATCTCAAAACAATTCAACACTTGTCAGGTCTCGGTCCCTCCCTCGGACTGTCCTGAACCCACAAATCATTTCAAACATGGATTTAATCACAAAGTAATAGACATGTGAGATAGGCAATTCAATAAGAGAAATAACCTCTAGGTCTATGGCCATAACCTGTGATACCGGCTACACGGATCAGGTGTGCGAGATATCACCATTATCTGCTTCCATACGGGAGGTGGGTCAAATCATGCCCGTCTATCCATAGCAGATGTCGTCCGAAGATGGCATATCACATCTCAACATGGTACAATGTACTCCATGCTACCTGCACGGTACAATGTACTCCGTGGACCCACATCAACATATCACATCACGCCACATCTCAAATGCATGTGTGAGCCTATTTAATTGGTACGACCTCTTGTCTACTCGAAGCTCCTAACATAGCTATCAACATGTCAAAATATCACAAATGCACGTGCAAGCCTATTTAATCAGTGCGACACCCAGTTTGCTCGAAGCTCCAAGCACGACAACGAATAAGGTGGGCATCTAGTGCAAGCTAAGCACCAAGCACCATGCCAAAACCAATATGAAATCCATGTGAAAACTAGTGCGAGCTAAGCTCCAACACTCATGCCTATAAAACACATCAAATCTCGTGCGAGTCATATTCTAGCACGCTTTCATCTCACGAAAACCATGTAAGTGGCTCAATTCTTTGCAAAGTATGGTTAACAAACCAAAACAACTCATTTCTTTTGCAAATCATTTCAAATGTCAGCCAACCTACCAATCATTTGCTAAAAAGCAATAAAACATGATTTTCAAAGTATTATGCTTTTGCTTTCATGCACATTTCTCAAACACCCAACGTTTGCCCTTCAATCACCCAATTTCATTTCCTAACATCTTATGCATTCTAGCAAAGCATTAAGTGCCTAAATTGCACACAGATATCTTTAAGAGTCCACACAATTCCCTTACCTCAATTTACTTGAGTGCGACTCTCTTTTCTTCTTAGCTTATTGCACTCTTAGCTCGCTTTGTTCATTGTATCCTCGGAAGCTGCGATTCAATCATCCAAACCACTTGAGTTAAAGTTGTTAACTCACATTTGACCTCATTAGTCAATATAACCCATCATTGCATTTACCAATTCCTTAATCCACATTTTACCCCTTTTTGGTAAATCCCACAATTTATTCACTAACAACACCTTAAAATCATACCACAACACTATTATTAACTTTAATATATCCCATTCATCATTAATCTCAACACATTTCACTTTCTCACACTAGACCATTCCTAGGTCATGGTGGATTCATTACTTCCTAGGTAGTTTCTACCCTTTCTATGCATACCAAACAACTCCAAAGATAAATATCTACACAATGTACTTGAGTTATTTCATTTAGAAACTCACCTAGTTTGATTTCCTCTTTGCTTTAATGGAAATGCACCTTGATCATTCACTCCAACAAGTGGGGAAATGCCTCCAAACTATGTTGTTCTTCTCTTTGATGTGAACAACTTTGTCTCTAATAGCTTTCCCTCAAATCTTACTGAAAATGTGTGGATTTAGGAGTGAGAAAGCTAGGTTTTAGGTTGGAAATGGGAAAGATTACTTTTTGTCTCGAAAATGCAGATCCAGCTGCTCCATATTTATAGATTCAGCTTGATGAGATCGATTTGCCTTGGGTGGAGATTGATCTGGTCCTTTTAAAATCCATCTTTTCCAAGACATTTTGAAGACATGAGATCTATCTGCCGAGTAGGGGAGATCGATCTTGCTTCAAACAGGGAATTAAAGAGATCGATCTGGTCTTAGGGGAGATTGATCTACTTCCAACCCGAGAGCTAAGAAGATCGATCTGTTCCATTAAGGATCGATCTGCATTTTACAGAATATGTTAGGAGATCGATCTGGCTCCCTTGGAGATCGATCTGCTCTATTTCATTGCTCAAATAAGAGCTTTCTGACTCTTCCAGATCGATCTCTCATCCTATAAGATCGATCTGGCCTTCATATTTCCAGATTTTCTATAGTTTTTTTTTTTTGTAGCAACTCATACCCAAACATCCTTAATTTACTGCCATGGTCATTTTCTAATTTGATTACCTTTAAGACTTGAAAATGGCATCCATTAATACTTCATACACTTTAAAACTCATGTGGAATCCTTGTATAACCAGAGATACTTAATATAAACCAAATGAAAGTGCATACTCATGCAAATCTTCATTCCATTTACCACACTACTCATATTCCATTTTACTCACATTCATCACAAATCAAGTCTATTCCTTCACATTCATACATAATGTAACTTGTACGTACAATCATAACTCTTATTGCAAGTGTGTTCATTAAACTTATGGACTTACATCATATATACTTCACATTACAAGTATATCACCATACTTATGATTTCATTTACATTTCTATGTACATTTATATAATTATACATATACGGGGTCTCACAAAGCACCACTCAACAGAAGAGACAACTTGGGAACTAGAGAGCCTGATGAAAGAAAAGTACCCATGACTTTTTGAGGAATGATTTGGTTCTAATTTAGAGGACTAAATTCTTTTAAGGAGGGGAGAAATGTAAAACCTGTAAATTCCTATGTAATGTGCATGATTTCAGAATGTACAGACAAGTTGCATTCCATATGAATCACAAGTAATGGATGTTTTTAAGTACTAAGTATGGATAGAATGTTAAATGAGTAGTGAAGCAATTGAATGCAACAATTCCCTTAAAAATTTTGGGAAAAACTACAGTAGGAAGCCTATAGATGAAGGCCAGATATATCCCCTGATGAAGAGCAGATCAATCTCCTCTCCAAGGAGATCGATCCCAAAGTGGCTCTACTTGGAAGAGATCGATCTCATCCCTATGGCAGATCGATCTCAATTTGTGTCAGCCAAGAGCAGATCGATCTCATCCCTATGGCAGATCGATCTCTAAAGCCTTCTGCTTGAACCAGATCGATCCTATCCCCTTGAGCATATCGATCTCATCTATAGGCAGATCGATCTCCTGCTTGCAATTGTCAAAATTTAGAGGAATTTAAGCAAGGGGAGATCGATCTTCACCCCTTGGAGATCGATCTGCTAATGTCAAATCTATAAAAAGCCAAACAATCTGTGCCTTCTTCTCCTGAACACTGAAAACCTTCCATGTTCGAGCCAAAAACCTAATTTCTCACTCTAGATGTTCAACACCTTTCAAAGAGATTTGAGAAAAATAAATTTAAGCAAAATTGTTGCTTAAGAGGAGAAGAGCAATATAGTTGAAAACTAGAGATTGGATCGAAGGATTGGAGGAGAAAAAGGAATCTCTCCTCACATTTGATAAGAATGAGAAAAGTCAAGCTAGGTAAGATTTCAATGCACCAACTTCTGGTATGATAATCTAAACATTTAGATGAGTTGATTGGTAAATACATTGTTGGCTTAAATGTTCAAGTACATGCTTAATGTAATCATGACCTATAATGAGCTTAGTGAGAGAAAGTTGAAATGGTATGAAGTTAATGATGATTTGAGTATATAGAGAAGTTGATAAGCATGTATAGATGATTTTAAAATACTTTTGTGAAATCCATATGTTGGATTAGATGATGATTGAAAAAGGGTATAAGAAGTGTTTGATAAAATGCCATAGAGAATGAAAATGATGAATTTGAGGTATTACGAGGCTAATGTTGGTTCAATACGAATCGGTAGACTCAAGGAGTCTAAAGGACTCTCAAGAAATGAATAGAACAATCAAAATGGACTTAAGAGGACATAAGGTCCAAAAGATGTAACAAGGCCAAATTTGATGTAAAATGGTCTCATGCATTGAATTGAAATTCATGCAAGTAAGAATTAAGTATATTGAAATACACTAATGTGAGTAGTAAATGCTTGTAGCTCCTGGAGATTTAGTTGGAGCCGATAAAGCCGAGTCACGAGCATTAGAAAGCAAAGGGAAGTGATTCGCATGTGATTCGAGGTAAGGGATGCAACCTTTTATGCACATGAATTTCCTTACCGATGAAAATGCTTTGGTAGCATAAAATGAGTTTACAAATGAGCATGCTTATTGAGAAAAGTATTTGATTTGAGATTTATCACTTAAGTGCATGTTTTGTCGGTTTGAGCTCGGTTTTGTGATTCGAGTTATTTATGAGAAAATATATCTTTTTATTTAAAAGAGATTTATAAGCAAAACTATTATGAGCTCTAGGTGAAGGCGAAACTATTTTCTACATAATAATGGCATGTGATTCTCGAGACTAAAAGGCTTGTCATGAAACTTACACTTCGGTTGACGCTGAGGCTTTGCTAGGCCCGGGTCTTACCATGCCTCTGTTTTGGTAACGTGAGATACCTTCGTTTTGGTAACGTGAGATGCCTCCATTTTGACAACGTGAGATGCCTCCGTTTTGGCAACGTGAAATGCCCTCGATGAGGATAATATGATATGATGTGATGTGATGATTTCATTCATGACTTTTTATACTTGCCTAGTCTCCATATTTATTTTGAGATATGACGTATTTATGAAATGAGATAAAGATGTTTTGACGAACTGTGATTTTAATCATGTATTTATAATCATGTGAATTATGCTATTATTACATTTATGCTTTAAATGATGATTTTTAAAGCTCATATGCACTCCTTACTAAGCGAAGTTGAAAGCTCACCCCCTCTTTTCCTCCCCCCACATATTACTCACAGTGAGTGTTAGTACCTGCTGCGTACGTGACATAGGCTGGTGGACGAGACTCTCTTCAGGTTATTACTTGTACACACGAGAGGTATAATTCAATTCATTTTGTAACCCAGACAATTATGTAATACAGACACTTCCATTTAAGTGATGTTGAGATGTAATCAAATTGGTATTAGTAAATGAATGGAGAAGTAGACTTCTTTTGATATCATGATATTTAGTTAAATAAATATGGATGTTGAGAGATCCTTGGGATATTGATTGCTGAGATAGAAATAAATTAACTGACACTGTATAGGAATGCAACCCGAGTAAGAAGTTAATCTAAGAAAAAAAATTTAAATTAGCTCTATTTTTCGCGCTTTCGGACTGTCACAATTGCACATGTGATCTTCAACTCAAAAAAGTTTCTTCTTTTTCTAACAGTGTATTCAGCTCTTCTTTGATGGCTCGTTTCCATTCCAAATTTACATAATTGAGTCTATCTACCTCTATCTTGCCTAGTCTTTATCTTAATGTCATTAAACTTCCTTTTATGCCACGTTGTCAATTTATTCTTCACCATTTGCACCTTATTGTTAAAAGTTGTTGGTAGGAGGTCTTTCTCTATAGTGTTCATTAATTTCTCGTATTCAGTCTCTTATACCCATAAAGCTTCAAACAAAATCTACCTCTTGCTTTGGCTTTGTTGAGTGGCATTCCTGCCTTTTATAGCATAATGGGCTTATGGCTTGAGATATCAGCTGCTTAACGTTTACATGCATATTGTGGAAATCTTTCTTTCTTGCATATTGTACTTACAATGATCAAGTCTCTATCTTACATTTGTGGCTATGGTTTTACCTCTTTTCTAAGTGTACCATGCGTCAACATAACCAAGATCTTTTAAATTACGCACCACTTGTGCCTTTCGAAAAGATACCATCTGATGTTCTCTTTTGTCTTCACAACCTACCTTCTTATATGTCCACAGTATTTCACTGAAGTCTCTAATAACAACCCAAGGTGTAATGTTGTTAATAGCCAAAGCCTTCAACAAACTCCATGATTCTTCCCTTTTATTAGCATTAGGTTCCCCATTAAACCCAATAATTCGCAATAGTTCAAGTTCTTCACCTTTCTGCATTGACATATCAATATGGTTCATCAAAAAGTTTTTATAGGATAGTTTAACATCTTTAGTCCATAACATTGCTAGTCCACCACTACTATCATTAGCAAAGACCATAACAATTTTTCATACCATTATTTCTTCTTATTCTATCTATTTCGCTTGCATCTAGTTTTATTTCAGATAAAGGAAAAATACATGAGGATCTTCCATTCTCACTAGCTCTTTAAGAGCCTTTACTATACATGGGTTCTCAAGCACACACAGTTCCAAAGAATGCATCTCATGGCTTTTAGCAAGATTGATTGCCAGTTTTTTGTATTATCCGGTACAATTTCTATTTTTTCTTAATCAATCTATACCAAAAAGTTTCCATTTCACCTCCTTATTTTTGCTCCCTCATATTTTCAAATGACTTTACTTTTGCCATTCTAGCCACCCTGGCCTTTTTTTTTTCAACGTGTCTAAGCTTCTCCATTTGTGTTTTCATCACTTTGTTTTGCATAATCTATGACATTTTCCTTCTCAATTACCCATATTTTGGATTTTAAAATTAGTCTCACATTATTAACATGCTTAGCATCTTAAGTTGAATTTTGAGTGCATAGATGTAACATTGAATCTCCACATGTTGTTTAAAGATTTGGCATCTCCATGTTGCCATGCTGTTGTTCCTGATGATTAAAATTATTTGATATGTCTCTAGCTTTTTTACCAACACTAACTCCCTTTGTATTCCCAATATCCAACCACATTGCAGTATTTCCATATTTTCCTCCATTAAACCCATAACTACTTGTTGGTAACTATCTTTCCCTATAAAATTACTATTGGCCTCTGATCCAAGTTCTTTTGGTTGTGGGCGATCTTCATCTTATCCTTCTGTCTCATCTCAATTATGGCATCAATATCCTAGGATTATTTGGTAGTGTCACTTGAATGTCTATGGAATATACTTTCAGCTGACAACAACGTAAGTAATCCTTATACGTGAGATGTTAGTCATATTATATGTCAGGACCCGTTCTCAATCCTTGACTTTAACCAAAAACCACTATAAATTTTTCGCATTTTTAACTTACCTTTTCTCTCTTCAATGGTTGGGCTGTGATTCGATGTCAGAGTCTTCACTTACCACATCATCCATTATCATACATACATGTCAATATATTATTACTGACTGTAACTGCTTTTATTATACATGTAAGATTATATAAAATCTCATATAAATACATTCCCCATATAACGTATACATCACTGTGCTGTTTCTATGTTTAGATACACAACTGTATAATATAAGTATACCTGGCGATCGATAGGAACTAGCAGTGGACTCTGGGACACTATCCCTCGATAGCTCTCGCTCTACTGACGCTCTGTAGAGAGATGTAAAGAAAGGGGGTGAGCATACAACGCGCTCAGTAAGGAAATCATACAAGCAAGTAGATATCAACACTATCTACTCAAATAATGCTATGCCTTGAAAACATTATTTCCTTTACTCGCTTTAAAAAGCATGTCTTGAAATATAATATATATACTTGTACAGAATAAATCCCATGTACAGAAAATCATGCTTTCTTTCTCAAATGTAGGCATGTAGTGCAAAATAATGCATCGTATATAAATCATGCCTTTATGTAAATCATGCCATGTATATTTAAATCACAATAAATATGGCATCAAATGATTCACAACACAAAATCGGAGTTCGACCCATCCCTTAGGTCTGTCCGCAGTTTAAATCAGTCAATCAATGTGATATATCATGTAAGACTCTGTGGTTTATGCAAATAGTATCCTGGACTATGATCATATCCGAAAAGTGATCCCAAGCTACACGGAATCCTAGTGTGCGGGGCATCACTGCTGCAACGGGAGGATGGTCAGTCCACTACAGCCGTCAGCTATACGTGACACATGGTACAGTGTACACCTCGTGCCACTCAGACACGGTACAAAGTACACCCGTGGACCCTCACAGCCAGGATGCCTCCCATAGGACTTAGCCCTCGTAACTATGGAAATATTTATACCACATTCACAAATACCCTCATGCTGGCCATCCTCTCAAAATGTGACACTCAGTCACACAAGAATGCGACATGAATAGGTACCATGTATATAATATCACATACAGTGTGCACCCTCGAGTGCGACACATAGTCGACACTACGCTCGAACACCGTTTCACATCACAATCTCAACTCTCGTGCGAGCAATCTCCAACAAGTAGGTCTATGCATAGTTTATGTATTAAATCAAGTACGAGCAATAGCTCCCAGTACTATGCTATGCACAATATCAAATCAAGAATCGAGTACGAGCAACGCTCTAGCACTCTATCATATATCTCATGTAAAACTCGAGTACGAGCTAATCGCTCCAGCACTCTATCATGCATATATCATATAAAACTGAGTACGAGTAAAACTCCAGTACTCTATCATGCATGTCATGGAAATCTAGTGCGTATAAAAATCCAGCACTAATGTATGTGGAAAACATATGAAATCCAGTGCGAGCTATGCTCTAGCACGATTCATTCTCACATAATATGATAAATGGCTCTTTAAAAGGGATTGTTTACAAAACATTAAAATCAGCACTATAAAGTGTGCTTAAGTCACATCAACCTTAAAATCTTTAGCCCATCTATTTATTTTCATGCTAAACAGCAATTAAACACTCACAATAATAGTTTCCATGCTTTTTACAACTTTTCACAAAAGTTGACTTTTTGACTAACTAGGGGTAAAATCGTAATTTGCCACTATCGGGTCGCAATAATTATTATTCACTTTCTCTGACCCTCAGAGTTTTTAAGTGAATGTAAAAGCGGACGAAAATACGTTCAGGTATCTCTAACTACTCGCAAAAGTCCCTTACCTCGGATCACGTCACGTGACCTCACTTCCTCGGTGCTGCTCAATCGCGCAGTCCGATCAGCTCTCAATGTAAACTCCGGAGCTGTAAACAACTATTCCTCAGGTTAATTATACTTTTCCTACTATATTATACATTAATACAGTCTATTTTCCCTTAATGGGCCTTAATAATCCTTAATGGGCCTAACTAGGCCTTAAGTCCATTTTCATTTTACTACTCATTTTCGTTGGGCCTATTGGGCTTGTGGGGCCCACCAACTCTTATTGGGCTTGTCCTAGGCCCATTACACCTTATTGGGCCTAAAATAATTGGGCTTGGCCCATTGGGCCTCTCGGCCACATGCCATGGCCGAGAGCTACCCATGTCTCGGTTTCACCATGGCATGCCATTCATGCCTATTATCTAGCCATTTTCACTTAGGCATTTTCACAGACACTTGGTAGGCAACATTACCAATCATCACATAGTTCATTTAGGCATTTTATCAAACACCTTGATTGCCAACAATTTACATGTATTAATTAAATCCATTTGATTAATTCTAATTACACCATTAACATTAATACATGTACACTAATCCATTTATGTCTAAAAATCAAATTGACATATTTCAATACCCCATTGATCACTCTCGGCCTAACCCACTTCATGGTGATTTAATATGTTTCAATGCTTAAAACATATATCAACATACTTAAAATCATTCATACATTAACATATATGAAATTGGAATTTAGAAATTATACCAATTGTTGTGTTCACCCTTTGGCCGAAACTTTGGAGGCTCTCGGTTTGCACTCTATGGCTCCTTGATAGCCAATTCTAACATATGTCAATCTCCTTTCAATTTAGAACAACTTCCATGAAGAATGCAAGTTCCAAATATGCCTAATTCCTAGTGATTTCTAGTGAGAGAAAGCTTGGATGTTTATGTTTCAATGGTTTCTTCTTCTAGCCGGAATTGGTGTGATGAAGATGACAATGGTGTGGCTGCATTTATAAGCCATATACTTAGCCATTAAGCTTTACTTTCCAGCCATTATACTTGACTTTCCAAGTCTTAGCCATGAGTCACCTTATGAGTCACCTTATGAGTCATAGTTAACTTTAACTATGGTTAGATATTTATCTCATGGGCTTTTCCAATTGGGCTTCTCGGTTTGGGCTTTCCTAATGGGCTTCCGGGCTGAAATTTTCACTATACCTCAGGCCTTTAATTGTCTCAAAATTTGGCCGATCAATTGGTCCAACAATTCGGTCTAAAGGACCTAGAAATTTCGACATACGTTTAGTATACCTTAATGGGCTTTAAAATGTTTACCTTAGGCCCATCACGTTTTTAACCATTAAATTTATTCCAAAATCCTTCCTAATAAATTTTCCTTACTTCCAGGGATGATTATCTTGTATTCTGGCCAAGAATATTTTTCTCCAAATTTTCCTCCACACTTAGGTTAATTTTTAACCATGATTAGTCAACTATGGTAAAAGTCCACTTTCTTAACTATAGTTGACTTTTTCCTTAACCATTGACCATGTTGACTTTTCCTCAAAATTTTGAGAGTGTCATATCTTATGTCTTACACTCTCGTCTTTATATTCCAACTGCTCCCGGTGGATAATTTCACCCGAAACTCCTTTTCTCGCCAAAAAGGTCCATTTTACCCTTTTTAGCTTTTACTTTCGTTTTATAAGTTTGGGACTAAATCAAGCTGACTTTCCTTCATGAGCTCTCTACGCTCTCTGATTTTAAGTTCTTATTTTCAATCAGAATGATTTAGAATAACTCGGTTTAGCCTGTGATACCCATCGTTCACATTAGGCATTTTATGTAGCTTTTGCGTGTTAATTTATTTCAATAACACTTTAAGTCTAGTAAATACTCTTCTTATGATTCAACTATAATTACAAAGTGTTCATACACACAGGAATCATAAGGAAATAAGCTACAAAAAACCTGGGTCTGACATTATATGTGTACTAACATAATTTGATTATAGGTTTGGAAGAATAAAATGCCTGAAATAGATGTTTTAAAGTATATCCCGAAGCAAATAAAGTGGATAAGTAGTCAAGATGAGGATTTATCTACTTGAGTAACTTAAAGGGATAATATCTCACATATCTTATCTCACATTAACTACGAAGCCCTTGACCAATGTAAAATGAGAGTTAGAGTTAATGTTGGTAGCTTAATGGTAAGAAGGGAAATGTGCATAGGGTGGATATCGATCCACACTTCGTCAATTTCCAAAATATTAAGAAGAAAGGATCAAATTACACATAAATGTTGTACACTGAATATGGTGGTCAAGCCATTTAACCTTTCTAAAATTTGGGTAGTCATGATGCATTATTGATCTATGAATTAAATGGAAATTTAATTCATTACCAACATGTTGGAAACCTAATGGGCCATACACAATAAGATAATAAATAGATTAAAATAAATTGATAGACATAAGAAATTTGAAATTTCCTAATCTGACTTATTAAGAGAATTATAATTTGACATACTTATAATGCTTAATTAGATGGCTTAATTAAAAGGTTTTAATTAAGTTGTAGTCCAAATCATAATTATAATAAGTTTTAAGGCTAAAGCGTAAGTATACCAATTAAAAGGAGTTAAAACCTTAGTATGTATAAGTCTTATTATGGTTAACCATCAAAAAGAGAGAAAACCCTAAAGTTTGTGGCATCTCCCTGTGGAATTATTCATTGTTGTCTCGCCCCACCTATGTCTTATGGTTTTGATTCCTAAATTACTTTTTTAATAAACGAACATTAATAAAATGCTTTTTTTAATAGCTAAAAGACAAGATCAAGATTAGATGGTGAGATTAAAAATCTTAATCTGCTAGTATAGAGATTGTCATAATGCAATTTAGCCTTTTATAGGATCCTATTATTTTCTGTGTATATTATTGTTAGAGGTCAAGCATGAACAACTATTGGTTTGAAACAACCTATGCGGTGTACAAGATCAATTGGAACTTTAAAATCTTAAGTTACGATCTCTCAAGATAAAGGTATGAAATTGTTTTAAAATCAAATGTAAATCATGTATGCTGATTTTTATGTATTAAGTAAATCTAAGGGTTGCTTTCTGTGTTGTATGGTTTATTTATGTATTTTGCAGCCTACTCTAATGATGTACTTATATGATTTGGGCATGAACCGAAACCTTCAATTGTTTTGTTACACTAATAAACCTTTTTAGATGCTTGGAAATATCAATCTGCTCTCTTATTCGCATGAAGTGTCTTGATCCTGATCTTGATGATTTCCTACCAAAACCATGGAAAACCCTATTTTCCTGCCTAATCTCTCTCCACTTCAATTTTCATCATTTTAAGAAAAAGTCCATAAATTCTCATCGAAAAGCTAGCCAGCTTAAAAAAATATTTTGAGGGTCGGAGGTTTCCATCATAATTTGCAAATAAGATGAGTTTTTATTAAACATCCATGGAGATACATACCATACTCGTTGTTTATCTCTCATTGTTGCAAACATCTATAGAAACAAATTAGATTCCAGCACTAGTACTTCAGCCTCTCTGGATAACTGCCAAACTACCATAGCAGAACCAACAAATAGGGATGGCAATGACTACCCTATAAACGGGTACCTAGCACTACCCTCCCCTTTTAAGTAAGATTAAGGTAGTATATAATCGAGTTCGGGGTAAGGTTCAAGTAGTAAAACTACTACCCATCATGAGTTCAGGTAGTTATCTTAGGGTACCCATTATCTGAACCAGATTATAAATACTAATTTTTTATAAGAAATTTATATTTATATTTATAAATTATTTATTATTAATGTAATTTTTAATTAAATTAATTCATTAAAAACTATAATTATTATTTTTTAACTTTAATTTTACTTTTATAAGTTAAATTTAATTTTTTAATTTTTTTTCTAAAATTGATTTTAAATTTAAATTTTAAAGTCAAACAATAACTTAATAAACAGGTAATTTAGCGAGTTTGGGTAGTTAAACAAGTAGTTTTATATTATAAGGGTAGGGTTCAAGTAACACAAACCAAAGTAATCAAGTAGTTAATCAAATTCGAATATTATGAAAAATAATTGGGTTCTGGTTCGGGTTCGGTTATCCCAAATTTAGTGGGTACCCTACCCATTTACATTCCTACCAACATAGCATCTATTTGGAAACTCCATTTAGTTAGAAGTTTTGCCATCAGCCACTTTTTGCTCTATTCATCATTTTCAATACTAGTAATCTCAACGTTTTAACACTATGCTTTCATCTTTTATTAGTTTGAAACCATCTCATGTAATCTCCAAATTTTCTTCCATCTTCCTACATAACACTGGAAAAATTTTATTCAACTGTGAAACTGAAAAACTACAACTGACTAAATTAATCCCAAAGATCTCAGAAATCTTGAGTATGGTAAAACCTGTATGAAGACAAGTTAAGAAAAACTCATATAGACATAATTGCATAGGAAATTTTATCTTATACGTATGAATTGATATTTTTAATTTTTAAATGTACCATCTCCTATCATGTGACATAAAACAAAGCATATAAAATAGATTATGATGTTGATATCATATCATTATGGTTTCTTTGTTACGGTGTAATAATAATACATTATCATCTCATCATGTGATATAAATAAATTATATGATCTTTTATCGTTAGGCATGTTATTTAGAATAAATGTGTTATTTATAATTTTAATTATGTAATATCTTATCATATAATTTATAATAAAGTATATAAAAGGGGTCATTTATATGTGTATTTGATTATAATGATTTGTATGTTATGTTAGAATAATATAATATCATAATGATTTGTATCGTTATATGATACAAATGTGTTATTTATAATTTTAATTATGTAATATCTTATCATAAAATTTAGAATAAAGTATATAAAATAGGTCATTTATATGTTGATTTTATCATAATGATTTGGATGTTCTATTACAATAATATAATATCATGATACATAGAATAAACAATATAATTTCTTATCATTATATATGCTATTTAATATAATATCTTATCATGTGATTTAAAATAAAGTATATAAAATAGGTTATTAATATGTATATTATCATAATGATTTGTATGTTGCATTATTATTATTGTCGGTTTACAACAATGAATTTTAATGATGTAAGAATCTCGATTTTCGCTGTTAGCTTGTCTTCAATAACTCTGCAAGAAAGAAAACCATCAAATGGGTGCAAAGGCTTTCCCTTACACGCGTACTCTGGTGCTTAAGTTATATAAGATTTTGGTAGAGTTTTCAGAAAGCAAAATAGAGCTTAGAGTGTAAATATAATACTTGTGACCTATCTAGGGGTTATTTAATTCATAATTACTATTAAAACCCACAACTTAAATGATTACTTATTGGGTCTTGCATTATCTTCTTGAGTCCTTTTTACTCTTGGGCTCAATCTATCTTTAGGCTAAATGACCTTTAGTTTGACTCATAACAATGCCCAATTATTTTAATATGACCCTTATCAATTGCTCCTCACATTTTCACTGGGTATACCATGTGGAAGAGTATAAAAAAGTTTTTTTTTTCTACTTTTAAAATCATTTGGGTCCATAGATTTTTCACATTCTCTTGCGACCCCCCCCCCCTTTTTTTTTAAATTATCATGAAAGACTTTTCACATTTACTTGTGGGCTTAACTAGTGGGCTTCACCCTAGTTTGCTATATGAGTGGTGTAGCGTCGCCACTTTCTTTGTTAGTTACCTTTTTCAGGGTTTATGGACTCCATGGGTCAATACCACATTCTATCTAGTAGGTTTCCAATGGGGTGTTTGCAGGTATAAATTGTCCAATGACCAAATACTCTTGGTCTTAACTAGGTTTTACAATCAACAAGTTGCCTTGTTATATTCTGGAAGGGGGATTGATATATTTACTGTTTTCACCTAAGAAAAAATCTTAGTCGCTGGTTGGGGCATTATAGACATTACCATTAATTCGTCCCCTGCTCCTATGGATCTCGTCTATAGGAACCCATCATTAGAGGGTTCTTCTTTAGGAGATGAGGGAGAAAAAAAGTCTTAGATAAGTGTGATACTTTTAAGAGAGGTCTTGAATGAGACCAATGCGAAAGATTTTGAAAGCCCTTTCGTGACCTTTTGATTCTGAAAGTCCTTTTCATGACCCTTTTTTCAAAGGAATCCTTAGACAACAATAAGTTTTTTTAGGAGTCCGTTTAGCCTCTTGATGGTATTTTTACACAATTCACTTCTCATATGCGGACATGGATTCCATTAGGTGAGACCTTTGTAAGAGGAAAGATATCGAGAGCACTTCTAAAAGTTTCATGTCGTAGAAAACAAGTCTGCTTCAAAATGTTGGTTCTAAAACACACTCGTGTTCATAGTCCTCTTTCATACTTAATTTTGATAGATTTAGCTCCTTTTGATCCCTTAACCATGAAAAGGGTAAAGCTATTGCTCATGAACCTTCAGTGATTGGTTTCGGCGAAAAAAAGTAATTAGAAGAGTTACACAGGCAGAAAAGAGCAGAGTGCAATATATCTGTCACGACCCTCAATTTATCATAAATCACTACCAATTTATCATTTTTCGTTTATTATTTAATCCATTATGCTTACCTTCCTCTGATCGTGAACAGCTTCACCACCAACAGTTGGGTTGTGCATCGGTGTAAATCTCATCCAACCATACCATTTCAATTTACATTTTATTTAGAGGTAAACACTAGCATTTCTTAAATCAGAGTTGTGATTTACAAGTGTTTACAATTCTTTACATCCCCAAATGTTACATTCAAAATATTATTATGCTATTGCATGACTAGATACAAAACTGTACAAATGCGTATACCTTTCTATGATGGGATGTAGCGGACTCAAAAAATCAACTCCTCAGTCGCTCTCAGTCTACTGAAATTGCTCTGTAGAGGGGGAAAATAAGGGGGTGAGCAAACCACACGCTCAGTAAGGTAATCATGCGAGCAGGTAGATAACTGTACTATCTACATGATTGTGATGCCATGCGTAAAACCACGCAGTTACTTGTCATACCCAAAAAATCAGTTCATGCACGTGTTCATGATATATAAAGCAGTTCATGCTATTCAAATCAGTGCACAAGTCGTAGATAAAGCATGGAAAATCATCATACGCAAGTCGTAAATAAAGCATGGAAAATCATTACGTGAGGTGCACTTAAAAGCAGTTCATACTCAACACAAATCAGTACAATTCAGCATTCATCAGGACTCAACCTCTCCCTTGGACTATCCTGACCCATAAAACAATTTAAAAACATGGATTTATCCTAAACCAGGTGACATGTGAGATTAGGAAAATAATAATAATAAGGGTAATAACTAGGACTATGGTCATATCCTCTGTGATCCCAGGCTACACGGATCCTAGTGTGTGGGGTATTACCTTTATCTACTTCCGCACGGGAGGTGGGTCACGTCCAACCCGCCATCCATAGCAGATCTATCCTTCGTTCGAAGATGGAATATACATAATATCCATACATGGTATAACATACTCCATGCTATATACATGGTACAATGTACTCCGTGAACCCATATCATCACATAATACCATACCATATCTCATAACGCATGTGCGAGCCTATTTAATCGGTGTGACACACAGTCTACCCGAAGCTCCTAGCATGGCTCCAAACATGTCATAAAATCATGTGCGAGTAATCTCTAGCATGACTGCAAATATGTAGTGAACATCTAGTGCGAGCAATACTCCAACACCATGTTATAAAATCCATGTGAAAACTAGTACGAGCTAAGCTCCAGCACTAATGCATGTATAAACACGTCAATTCTCATGCGAGCAATGCCCTAGCACGTTTTATTTCCATAAAACTCATGTAGGTGGCTCATTTGTGTGCAAAGAAAGGTTATTAAAACCAAATCAACCATTTTCTTGCAAACCATTTAAATGCTAGCCAGCCTACCAATCCACATGCTAAAGAAAAATAGTAAAAGACTCAAGAACATCTTGTTCTTGATTTTCATGAACTTTTCCAAAATCCCACTTTTTGCCCTTCCCAGAGAAAATGATAATTTATCATTTCGAACCTCTTAAAATATTAATCCTTTTCAGTGATTCTCAAACATTTTAGAAACTGTAAATGCGCCCGAAAACACGTATAGGTATCTCTGAGAGCCAACAAAATTCCCTTACCTCAATTCACTTGGAAGCAACTTCTTATTCTTTTCCCGTTTTTCGTGATTGGGCTCAATTTACTCTGGATATATCCTCGAGAGCTGCAAACATTCATCGATCACATGAATCAAAAACTAATAACTCATATTCTGACTTCATCCTAGTCAATATATCTTATTGAGCCAAATTCTCTCTTAAGTTCATTTTGACTATTCTATTCATTTCACCTAGGCCCATTGGGCTCATAGGCTTATTATTTCTCGTTGGACCAAATTCTAGGTACATTGACCTTATCGAGCCAATTGCATCAAGCTTGGCCTATGATTACATTTGGCCATGGCATGGTGGCCGAACACCCATCATGCCATTCCTAGCCGATTCGGCTAACAAACTCACTTAGTTATCTAACCAAGCACTTGGCTTGCATGTTTTAACCTTAGTTTTCCATTCATTCATGCATTTTCACAAACACCTTATATGCACATTTCATAACTTCATCCAATTTCATAGATTGATTTCACTAAACCAATTCAAAATCATGCATATAGCATTACTAACACCTTAGTATAACCCAATCATCATTAAATCCACCGTAGTTCATTTTCTCACACTAAACCCATTTTTAGGTCATGGTTGATTCATCATGTTCTAGGTAGTTTCAACCAACAGTACATACACTAATCAACTCATAATAATGTCTAGATAAACATACTTGGAGTTTGTGTATTGGAAACTCACCTAGCTTGTGTTTTCTCTTGTCTGAAATTGAAAGACCCTTTTGCTCCTTCTATCCAAGGATTTGAACTCTGATTTCTAACTATGTTGTTCTCCTCCTCACAATGAACAACTTTGCTCAAAGTAACTTATCTCAAATCTTTTTGGAAGGGGATGGTATTCTAGAGTGAGAAAACTTGTTCTTTTTAGGTAAAAATGGAGAGGCGTTTTGTTTTTCTGAGGAATAAGACTTGGTCTCGAGTTTTTATAGAATAGTGATGGTGAGATCGATCTCCTAGGGTAAGAGATCAATCTTCCTTTGGTTTGAACTATCAAAATATTTAGGTATGTAAATGTGGGATCGATCTGCTCTTTGGGAAAAGATCGATCCTTTCTTGGCAGAATTAAGTGAAGATCGATCTCCTTATAGGGAGAGATCGATCTGCTATTTGGGAAGAGATCGATCCTTGCTAGGCAGGAGTAAATGGAGATCGATCTGCTCATGTGGAGAGATCGATCTGCTCTTTGGGAAAGGATTGATCCTTTCTAGACAGAACGAAATTAAGATCGATCTACTTGAACAATAGATCAATCTGCTTTGAATAGGGGATTGATCTGGCCTTCATCTGCAGGTTTCCAACTATAGATTTTTCCAAAATTTCAAGGGAAAACTTGCCTTTGATTGCTTCACTAGTCATTTTGCATTCTATTCACTCTTAGAGCCCAAAAAGGTTCATTTCTTATGATTCACATACTATGTGATTTGTGTGTACCACATGAAATCATAAAGGGTACCTAGAATTCATGTTCCTTGCATTATCATTTCGCGTTTTAAGTCCTTATTTACAATCTGAATGTTTTGAGTTCCATTTGTTTAGTCAGTGGCCATTTCAGCCCTTATTTAGCCATTAAATGAATACTCATTCATTCCCTTTGCAACTTTATTCAAGCAAAAGCTCTTCTTATAATTCAATTAACATATGAAAATGTGTTACATCATATGAATCATAAGGAATACATCACCAAAAGTGGGTCTTACAATTTTCAAGCTTCTCATGAGAGATAAAAGGTAATTATTCACGAAGCTTTCCATAAAAGACAGGCTTATGCTCGCCAAATTGCTCCTTTTATCATTCATCACTTCGTAGGTGTAGGAAGGAGTGTCATTCACAAGCAGGATTTTTAGATTTACCAAGGGGTTAATAATAACAACTCAATAGAAAATCCCACAGTTGCTTTTAGTTTTGGGCTAATCCACTATTCTTCCTTGTGATGAAACAGGGTCATTCAAGGCATCATAGAAGGTAAAGACTTAGTTGGCAAGAAAGTTATGAAGGTAAACTTCTCAGCTTACATTTTATGTTTTATTTATGCATACTTTTACCACATGTCCTACTTGACTTTGTTTATTCATAGGCCATGTAAAGTATAATTGCATGTAACACTCTTCATTAAGCATATAGAGCGCAGGTTGAGAGAGTGCTCGATCAATTATGGAATGAGAATGCCGAATGGGTTACTAAAAAAAAGCAGTTAAGCCTCTTCCGAGAAGAGTCAAGGAAATATAAATCTTGAATTGATTCATCTTTTAAGTATATTTTGATATGGTGAAGGCTAAGACTACCTCATTGGAGCAATACAGAGAGGCATTCTGTTCCACTTCTGCTAAGCTTAAAACTCTCTAGTCAGAGTTTGACACTATTTTACAAAGTACCAAGCTTTTGTCGATAAAAAGTAAGAGTTTGAGAGAGAAACTATGAACTTGATAAGACAGCCTTTGCTTTGTGAGTGTTAAGAGAGGCGCAATCGCATTCATACTAAGGTCGCAAAGAAAACTCGCATGTTTGAGGAATGTCATGACTAAGAGTAATTAATCTCAATTAGATTTGTTAAGCATAAACTCTATTTAGCACGATCTTTGTAAGACCCAATTTTTTTAAAAAACACGAAATGAAAAATGCAAAAGGATTGAAATGGTATTCCCGAACACGTGCAAGGGTAAAATGATCAAAAGACCAAAATTCGATATTTATCGTGACAAGAAAATTTAATTAAAAATATAGGATTGAGAAATCTTGACCAATAACGAAGAAATAATTAAATTTTGGGTTAAATTGATCAAGATATGAATTTATTGGAATTAATCAGATTTTCACATCAAAAAATAATCCCAAAAGTATTCGAATTTTTTTCGAAAGACGAAATAATACCGATAAATTCATTTATTGAATAAATGAATAAAATAATTATTTTTTTAGATATTGTGGCAAAATAATAATATAATATTGATTAAAATAATAATAAAAATAAATAATAAATAAAAATAAAATAATCAGAAAAAAAGATATGAAAACAACGCGAAAACATAAACGAAACAGGCGAAAAGCGAGGACGAAAACCAACAGATTCGGTTTACCCTCACCGGTGAGCCACCTGCGAGACTGAGGGGCCGACGAGGCCTGGTAAAGAGAGCCCAACATCGGGCGGCCCACCAGCGACGACGACGCGCCGTGGATCCCGTCAGAATCGATAGATCGAAAGAGGAGATGCCGTGGGAGAGAAGGCTTGACCGGCAGCCATCGACGCCGATTCGACCAGCCCCGAGGCCCGATGATGGAAGCCCAGGTGATGGCGCACCGAACGGCATTGGAAACGGCCCGAGAATCGATTGGACGGCGTCGAAACGATGAAATAATGCCTGAACCGATACGACCAGTTCAGCACAGTGACAGTTTGCTGAACCGGATCGGACCGGTTTAGCCAAAAAGAAAAGGAAAAAGAAAAAAAGGAAAGAAAAAGAGAAAAAATTGAGAAAAATCCCAGTGATGCAATCGAGCTACGAGGAAGTTGGTGAGTAGTCGAATTGACTGATTTAAATTTTGAAATATTTAATTTGATTAATATTCGACGGGAAATTTACCCGAAAAAATATTAAATTGTGTAGCTCGACAATTTACGTCAATCGTGAGCTTGAGATAGCCTCGATTTACGTACTATCATGGAATCTCAGGTAAGTAACCCTTATTTATGACAATATTACATCGTTATGCGTGTTAAAAATTTATCACATAAATTACGGATTTAATTTTCGCATTAAATGAATTATATTTTGAAAATTAAGATAAATTGTCGTAAATAATTCATTAAGCTATTCAAGAGTTTAGAATGAGGTCCAATATATACTGATGGGCCCAATGAGCCCAATAAGCCTCGATAATATGAATAGTAAGTGAAAAACAGGCTTAAGGCCGATTAAGGCCCATTATGGTGCAATCGGGCCCAATATGGGTAAACGAGCCCAATAATTTAAACTAAGCCCAGAAAATATGAAATACAATTAATTGTATTGTATTTGACCTGATGTATATTTATACGCAGTTTCGGAGATTTGATTGAGAGCAAATCGGACTGTATGACGAGACATCAGTGTAAAGGTCAGACTGTACAGAAAAAAGAGGTAAGGGAATTGTGTGAGTAGCTAGAGGTAGCTACGCGTACTTTAAATAGCTTTTGTATACACTGAATATGTATGTATACATTGATATTGTACAAAGGTCCTAAAAATGGTTTAAAGATTTTAAGGACTCGAAATAGAAAAAGACTATTTTACCCCTACGGAGGGAAGTTCACCTAAGGATGGTGAAAGCATGACATGCATGAAATGCATGATTTAAGCAATTTCTGATTTAAGAAATTTTCTTGGTTTTTAAGCAAAGCAAATCGATAGATTGGCCAGTAATTGCATAAATTTCACAATATAACACTACGTAAGTGTTATTAAGATTTAAATGAAAATTATTTGGAAAATGGGTCAACTATCAAGTTTATATGGAAACAAATAGTGCTGGCGCATAGCTCGCACTATATCTGCATTTGTGAGTGTGTATAAATATGCTTGAGCGATTGCTCGCACCGACTTGTGTGACATCATATGCATGAAATGTGCTAGAGCGGTTGCTCGCACTAATTTTTTTTATTGAGAAATGTATGAGAGGTGTTGGAGCCTAACTCGCACCTTGTTTTGACTGTTTTGATTGTTTTGACTTAATTTGCATAAAAAGGTGCTGGAGCACTTGCTCGCACTAGTTTTAATGATTTGACATGCATGAGAGGTGCTGGAGCTTAGCTCGCATCCTGTTTTGATATGATAATTGCATAAAAGCCATGCTGGAGTGTAATTCGCACGAGATTTGATTTATTTATGCATAAAGTCGTGCTGAGTGTAACTCGCACGAGATTTGATTTATTGATACATAACACCGTGCTGGAGCTCACTCGCACGTGATTTTATATGGATTTATAACTCATCTATTTTTTAGTCGTACGGAGTGCTACTTGTATGCAGATTTTACTGATTTTTATGACACCATGCTAAAGCTTCACTCGCACGAGATTTTTAGATATTATGAATATGCATGGAGCCGTGCTAGAGCTTCGCTCGCACAGGGATTTATATGACATGCATATAGCCATGTTAGAGCCTCCTATAGACTGTGTGTCACATTGAGATGATATACTCACATGTGCATACTGAGACAGAGATGATATGGGTGGATCAGACCTATTGCAGGCAGCCTTGATTGAGCTTGGGGTCCACGGACTACATTGTATCGTGTATGTCACACGGAGTACGCTGTACCGTGGGGATTGTTGGAGTGGAGTGGCATTAGCCAAGAGGCAGCAAGCCTTGCCCTCGCAATCCTGATGTTATGCTGTTCTGGCAGGTAGGACCGACCCACCTCCCGTTTCAGGTGTGATATCTCGCACACTAGGTACCGTGTTGCCAGGGATCACTAGGTTATGGCCATAGTCCTTGTTGTTACTAATAGTCACCTACATGTCTCATATGATATAACAATTGGTCGATAGACTAGGATAGACCCGAGGGAGAGGTCAGGCCCCCGATTTTATGATTTTATGATATGTGACACTGAAAGAAGGGTGGTTTTATAACTGAAGTTTTATAATGAGTTTTAATGAATTGTTTTATGAGTTTGGAATTGAATTATGAGATGCTTAACCCCTTTGGGTTATTTTATACTGCGTTTTAAATGAAATGATTTAAATGTAGTAGCATGATAAGTTTTCCATGCATTAATATAAATTCATGAAATGATTATATCTCATGATTTGTTTTATATCGCATGAAATAATGCATGATTTTGATTTAATTCATGCTAAGTATGATTTAATGATGTCACCTAAAATGCCATGATGCATAAGTAGTATGAATTATATAAGCACGAACAGTTTTATAAACTAAGTCATTGATGAAATACATGATTTTGTGCTTGAGATTTTAATGAAAGGGAATGGATTTTAAGGGCATGGCATTATGAGCATGTAGATAGTGGAGCTATCTACTTACTTGCATAATTGCCTTACTGAGCATGTGGTTTGCTCACCCCCCTTATTTTCCCATCTTTTCAGAGCACTCGTAATAGTTAGTGAGCGGCTGAAGACTTGCATTTTGGTATCCGCTGCTTCCCATCGAGAGACAGGTATACACATTTGTATAGTTTTGTATCTAAATATGTAAATGCACAGTATTGTAAACGAATATGATGTCGGGGATGTAGAGTTATAAATACCATTGTGTATATATTCAGTTAAAGTCAAAGGATAGTAAACTCTAATATATGAATGTGATTATGGTAATGGAATGGTAAATAGGTGAGAGGTGACTAACACCGAATCATAGCCCAACTGTTTGTAGGATGGTCACGATAAAGGAAATGTAAGAATTAAATAATAAATGAAAATGCGAAAAATTTACTCTGATATTTAGGTAATTTGGGTCGTGACAAGTTTTTGGTATCAGAGCTTAAGTTTGCCTAATATGAGTCGGTGTTAGTGGTTAAGGAAGTTTATATCCCCATGTATTGTGCATTGTTTAGATATAATTGTGTATATCGAGATGGAATTGCAGTTAAGAATTTGGTTTTAAATGCAAGAATAGACTCATTAACTTTTACCCGCTATGGTAGAGGGACGAGTACACGAGCTCGAGGTCGTAGAGGTAGGCCTGAGAGTCGTACTAAGTCGCCACATAAGACTCAAGATGAGATTGAAGTGGAGGTTGATGTTGAGCATGCCCCACAGAGTCCGATAGAGAGATCGGACAGAGTCCGACAGAGAAATCGGACAGTATTGAGACACGCTTCACGAGGTTAGAGCGGAGTGTGGAGAATATTTGGTGAGCTTATTGCTCAGAGTATGTATGAGATTTTAGGGCAAGTTGGAGCATTGGTGGAAGTCCACTCGACCCATCTTAAGAGTTAGACATCCATAATGGACATGAAAAACAATTCTAGATGTATTCTGGTGACAGAATATCCCGGACACTGCTTAATGAAAATTAAAGATAAAATTCTTTACTCTGACCCAAAGGAACTGGTTGATTAATGAGTATGAAACTCAGTTTATATTCCTGGGCAGATATGACTCCGACACTATGAATAGTGAGAGTCGAGAAGTCTGAAAGTTCATGAAGGGCTCAGATTGTCAATTAGAGTTCGATTGGGTTGTTAGATATCACTACCTATGCCGAGGCAGTGCACACACTATAGTTGTGTGAATAAGATTATGAGTTGCACACCTCTGAGATTGGGAAAGGTAGTAAGGGTCGAAATAAAGACAGAAAAAGAATAGAGAATGATAGAGATGTCAGAATGGGAAAAAGGTAGTTTGCTAAAAGATTAGAGTTTATAAGTCACGGGGTAAGATGATTGGTAAGGCCCCAATGTATCCAAATACAATACTTTTGAGGGGTATTGTGATTGGAGGACCCTGACCTGCTCTGTAACAGTGTAGGATGTGTGGTAGATACCACGGAAATAAGATGTTGGACGAGGGCGAGTGTATGCCTTGGACCAGGACACTGCTGATGTTTTATCTGATGTGGTGGAAGATACCACACTAGTTAAGAATAATGAAGTAATTATTTTAATGGATCCTGGTGCCACGCATTTATTCATACCGCCTTCAGTTGCTTATAACCTAGTGAAAGATGCGAAGCCTGTACCCTTAGACAAGATGATGATGATGGTTAGATGATTATCACTAACTGAATATGGGTATAGGGATTGTAAGTTGAAAACGGGGGGAAAAAGGACATGTCAGTCGATTTTATGCATTGGAATATGAATAATTTTGAAGTAATATTTGAGAATAGATTGATTCGGCTGCAAACTATGATGTTTAGATTGCTATCCTAGGATAGTGATGTTTTCACCCCTGAAAAGTCTATTGTAAGTTTCAACAAGTAATGAAAGAGTTTGTTATAAGTGATATATAAAAGGAGATAAGTTTTGAGATGTGATAGATATTGAATACGAGATATATTGGAATAAGAGGCGTATGCAAGGTAAGAATATCTTTGATATGTAAAGTAATTTAGATTTAGCGATATGTAGTAAATATTAATTACGACCAAGGATAAGGGAAAGATATATCCATAACCAGTCTATGTGGTCAAGACTGAGGGTTAGTAAAGGTATTTCAAAATACTTCCCCGCCTGAAGACTTGACAGCGTCTAGAAGCGCACACATAACCTATAAATTGAAATCGACAGTCGTAATATATACATTTAAAATTTGGGTACCTTTGCTGGTACGATAAAGAAATATAGAATTAGATTAATCATGAAGGTTTAAAAAAATTAAATTAAAATTTTATAAAAGCCGTTAATATACGAAAAACAAAATGACGCGAGTTAGTATCTTGACCGAAAGTGATTTCGAAATGACATTATACTTTTATGCGTACATAGGTCAAGGATCTGGGTGATTGAAATATTTAGTGGAACTCAACTACGATGAGGTATTTAAACCTTACCTGGACCGATTGGTTGTCATCTTTACCGATGATATTTCGAAGTATTCGAAGTCCAAGGAAGAGCATGAGTAGCAATTGGAAACTGTCTTACAAACGAGGTGTTGTGAGTTTCTCGAAATGGGCTGCTCAGTTGACACATCTTGTTCGAAAAAGATTGTATGTCAGTAGGATGATAAGTATGAAAGTAGCTTCGGTGAGTTTTGGTATATTGAAGTAATAAACTGACTACCGTAATTATTCTCACCATAACCAATATCTCAAGAGGTTTCAGTGTGTATGGATACCTCAAAATAAGGATTGGGCTGTGTATTGATGTAAAATGGGAAGATAGTCGTTTATGGATTCAGATAGTTCAAGGACCGTGAGAGAAACTATCCGACCCATGATTTAGAGTTGGCAGCTGTAGTGTTTACACTAAAAGTATGGCGCCACCACTTAAATGGTAAGAAAATTCGGATATGCACTGATCGTAAGGCCCCGAGTATCTGTTTTCACAGAAAGAATAGAATATGAGATAACAAAAAGGGTTAGAGCTTCTAAGGATTATGATTGTGAACATTATACCACCCAGGAAAGGCTAATGTAATGGCTGATTCCTTGAAGAGAAAGAGCCTCGGGATGGTATCACATATGATGGTCAGGGAGCATGAGCTGCTAGAGCAGTTGTGAGCCTTAGTAGTGATGTGATCTCTTCTGATGATGACGATGATTTTGTGACAGCTAGCCTGAGGTTAAAACCAGATTTGAGTGACCGGATTTGCCAGGCTTAGCATGATGATCAGCATGGTGTCGATAGTGTGGGTCAGATTCAGAAGGGTATAGTTGATAGAGTTCACAGTGAGTGATGATGACTTACAGAGGTTCAGAGATAGTATAAGTGCTCCCCAAGACCACAGTAGATGAGATAGTGTGATTGTCAGAAGCTCACTCTTCGGAATATACAGTGCATTCGGGACGTAATAAATATATCAAAATTTCTGAAAAGGGTATTGGTGGTCAGGTATAAAAAAAAAGACATTGTAGAGATTGTGGAAAAGTGTCTCGTATGTCAGCAGAGTAAGGTGGAGTACTAGAAGTCTGCAGAGTTATTGCAGCCTCTACCTATAGTGACACGAAAATGGGAACAAGTTACCATGAATTTTGTGATGGGTTATAGAGGACCCGAAATGAATCACGAGGCTATCTAGGTGATAGTCGATAGATTAATTAAGTCTACCCATCTTCTGGCTAAGGAAATCCCCAGATACTCTGAGTGTGTAGGCGGATTTATGAAGCGTTCTAGTGAGCATGGTATCAAATAGGGATTCTCGCATCACTTCCCACTTCGGGGAATATTTTTCATGAAGCTATGGGAACCCGACTGAGTATTAGCACAGCTTTCCGTCCTCGGATAGATGGTCGTCAGAGAGGATTGTACAGGTTATGGAGGATATGATGAGAGCGTGTGCCATTGATTTTATAAGCTCCTAGGATGATCAGTTGTTACTAATCGCATTCGTCAATAATGACTGCTATCACTCGAGTATCGGGATGACATTATATGAGGCATTGTACGGTCGTAGGGAGTTGTTCCCCGACTTAGATAAGAAGAAGTGGGTGACAAATAGAGAATTATTTTCGAATTGGTAAGACAAACCTCTGAAGATGTTCAGTTAAATTGTGAAAGATTAAGAACACCTCAGAGCATGTAGAAAAGCTATGCTGACAAGAAACAGAAACCATTGAAATTCACTGAGGGTGAATCAGTATTGTTAGAAGTTACTTGTCCTAAAGGCAAATTGAGTTTTGTTAGAGGGAATCCTTTGAGAGATTGGACAAAGTGGGAGATAAGGCCTGCAGGTTGGCGTTACCACTTGAATTAGCAGGCATCCATAATGTGTCCCATCTTTTGATGCTTAAGAAATACTATCCGGACCCAGCATATGTGATCGGATATGAGCTCCAACAGCTTAGCTCAATGAAAGTATAACGTATGTTGAAAAAAATTGATTCAGGTATTAGACGGAAGGAGAAAGTGTTGAGATTTAAGGCGATCTCCCTAGTTAAAGTCTTCTGGTAGTATTACACTCCGAAAAAAGTTACATGAGAATTAAAGAGTATGATGCGATAGACGTACCCGAAGTTGTTTATGGACCGATTTGACTTAGTTCTAATTTGGAGGACCAAATTTCTTAAGTGGGGGAGATTGTAACCCGATTTTTTTAAAAAACACGAAATGAAAAATGCAAAAGGATTTAAATGGTATTCTCGAACATGTGCAAGGGTAAAACGATCAAAAGACCGAAATTCGATATTTATCGTGACAAGAAAATTTAATTAAAAATATGGGATTGAGAAATCTTGATCAATAACGAAGAAATAATTAAATTTCGGGTTAAATTGATCAAGATATGAATTTATTGAAATTAATCGAAATTTTCACATAAAAAAATAACCCGAAAGTATTCGAAAATTTTTCCCAAAAGACGAAATAATACCGATAAATTCATTTATTGAATAAATGAATAAAATAATAATTTTTTAGATATTTTGGCAAAATAATAATATAATATTGATTAAAATAATAATAAAAATAAAATAATCAGAAAAAAAAAGAAATGAAAAAAACGCGAAAACAGAAACGAAACAGGTGAAAAGCGAGGACAAAAACGAACGGATTCGGTTTCCCCTCACTGGCGAGACTGAGGGGCCGACGAGGGCTGACGAAGAGAGCCCAACACCGGACGACCCACCAGCGGCGACGACACGCCGTGGATCCCGTCGAAATCAATAGATCGAAAGAGGAGATGCCACAGCAGAGAAGGCTTGATCGGTGGCAATCGACGCCGATTCGACCAGCCTCGAGGCCCGATGATGGAAGCCCAGGCGATGGCACACCGAACGGCATCGAAAATGGCCCGAGAACCGACCGAACGGTGCCAGAACGGTAAAATGATGCTTAAACCGATACAGCCGGTTCAGCGTTGTGACAGTATGCTGAACCGGACCGGACCGGTTTAGCCAAAAAAAAGGAAAAAGAAAAAAAGGAAAGAAAAAGAGAAAAAATGGGGAAAAATCTCAGTGATGCAATCGAGCTACGGGTATGTTGGTGAGCGGTCGAATTGATTGATTTATATTTTGAAATATTTAATTTGATTAATATTCGACTGGAAATTTACACGAAAAAATATTAAATTGTGTAGCTCGACAATTGACGTCAACCGAGAGCTCGAGATAACCTCGATTTATGTACTATCATAGAATCTCGAGTAAGTAACCCTTATTTACGATAATATTACATCGTTATGCGTGTTAGAAATTTATCGCATAAAGTACGGATTTAATTTTCGCATTAAATGAATTATATTCTGAAAATTAAGATAAATTGTCGTAAATAATTCATTAAGCTATTCGAGAGTTTAAAACGAGATCCAATATATACTGATGGGCCCAATGAGCCCAATAGGCCTCGATAATGTGAATAGTAAGTGGAAAACAGGCTTAAGGCCGGTTAAGGCCCATTATGGTGCAATTGGGCCCAATATGGGTAAACGAGCCTAATAATTTAAATTAAGCCCAAAAAATATGAAATACAATTAATTGTATTGTATTTGACCTGATGTATATTTATACACAGTTCCGGAGATTTGATTGAGAGCAAATCGGACTGCATAATGAGACATCAGTGTAAAGGTCAGATTGTACAGAAAAATGAGGTAGGGGAATTGTGTGAGTAGCTAGAGGTAGCTACGCACTTTAAATAGCTTTTATATACATTGAATATGTATGTATACATTGATATTGTATAAAGGTCCTAAAAATGGTTTAAAGATTTTAAGGACTTGAAATAGGAAAAGACTATTTTACCCTATTGAGGGAAGTTCACCTAAGGATGGTGAAAGCATGACATGCATGAAATGCATGATTTAAGTAATTTCTGATTTAAGGAATTTTCTTGGTTTTTAAGCAAAGCAAATCGATAGATTGGCCAGTAATTGCATAAATTTCACAATATAACACTACGTAAGTGTTATTAAGATTTAAATGAAAATTATTTGGAAAATGGGCCAACTATCAAGTTTATATGGAAACAGATAGTTCCGGCGTATAGCTCGCACTATATCTGCGTTTGTGAGTGTGCATAAATGTGCTTGAGCAGTTGCTCGCACCGACTTGTGTGACATCATATGCATGAAATGTGCTAGAGCGGTTGCTCACACAGATATTTATTATTCAGAAATGTATGAGAGGTGCTGGAGCCTAACTCACACCCTGTTTTGACTGTTTTGACGATTTTGACTGTTTTGACTTCATTTGCATAAAAAGGTGCTGGAGCGCTTACTCGCACTAGTTTTAATGATTTGACATGCATGAAAGGTGCTGGAGCTTAGCTCGCATCCTGTTTTGATATGATAATTACATAAAAGCCGTGCTGGAGTGTAACTCGTATGAGATTTGATTTATTTATGCATAAAGCCGTGCTGGAGTGTAACTCGCACGAGATTTGATTTATTGATGCATAGCACCGTTCTGGAGCTTGCTCGTACGTGATTTTATATGGATTTATAACTCATTCATTTTTAAATCGTACTGGAGTGCTACTCGTATGCAGATTTTACTGATTTATATGACACTGTGCTAGAGCTTCGCACAGGGATTTATATGACATGCATATAGCCATGTTGGAGCCTCCTGTAGACTGTGTGTCACATTGAAATGATATGCTCACACGTGCATACTAAGACAGAGATGATATGGGTGGATAAGACCTATTGCAGGCACCCCTGACTGAGCTTGGGTCTATGGAGTACGTTGTACCGTGGGGATTGTTGGAGTGGAGTGGCATTAGCCACGAGGCAGCAAGCCTTGCCCTCGCAATCCTAATGTTATGCTGTTCTGGCGGGTAGGACCGACCCACCTCCCGTTTCAGGTGTGATACCCCGCACACTAGGTACCGTGTTGCTAGGGATCACTAGGTTATGGCCATAGTTCTTGTTGTTACTGATAGTCACCTACATGTCTCACATGATATAACTATTGGTTGATAGACCAGGGTAGACCCGAGGGAGGGGTCAGGCCCCCGATTTTATGATTTTATGATATGTGACCCTAAAAGAATGGTGGTTTTATAACCGAAGTTTTATAATGAATTTTAATGAATTGTTTTATGAGTTTGGAATTAAATTATGAGATGCTTAACCCCTTTGGGTTATTTTATACTGCGTTTTAAATGAAATGATTTAAATGCAGTAGCATGATGAGTTTTCCATGCTTTAATGATAAATTCATGAAATGATTATATCTCACGATTTGTTTTCTATCGCATGAAATAATGCATGATTTTGATTTAATTCATACTAAGTATGATTTAATGATGTCACATAAAATGCCATTGATGCATAAGTAGTATGAATTATATATGCACGAACAGTTTTATAAACTAAGTCATTGATGAAATACATGATTTTGTGCTTGAGATTTTAATGAAAGGAAATGGATTTTAAAGGCATGGCATTATGAGCATGTAGATAGTGGAACTATCTACTTACTTGCATAATTGCCTTACTAAGCGTGTGGTTTGCTCAACCCCTTATTTTTCTATCTTTTCAGAGTACTCACAATAGTTAGTGAGCGGTTGAAGACTTGCATTTTGGTATCCACTGCTTCCCATCGAGAGACAGGTATACACATTTGTATAGTTTTGTATCTAATTATGTAAATGCACAGTACTGTAAATGAATATGATGTCGGGGATGTAGAGTTATAAATAACATTGTGTATGTATTTAGTTAAAGTCAAAGGATAGTAAACTCTGATATATGAATGTGATTATGGTAATGGAATGGTAAATAGGTGAGAGATGACTAACACCGAATCATAGCCCAACTGTTTGTAGGATGGTCACGATGAGAGATAGGTAAGAATTAAATAATAAATGGAAAAGCAAAAAATTTACTCTGATTTTTAGGTAATTTGGGTCGTGACAATCTTGGCTAGAGAAAGAGAAGAGAGTTGGCAAAACTTTTTTGGTGCTCTAGTTTACAGGGGAGGTAAAACTTTTGTTGCGCTAAATTAGACTAAGTATTACCTGATTCTAAGGGTGTTGAGGCATTTCTGAAAGGGTGCCTATGATAACTTGTCTAATCTCTCTGGTCCTTAGAAGGCTTACCATTGACCCTAAGTGATCGAGGCTCTCACAATCTTGAGATGATGAGGATAATCCAAAGATCAGTCGCATAACATGCTTTTGACACTATGATGCCTCATTTGTGTCACCTGCTGTGAAATCAATCTAAAAGATACTCATTATAATACAATTTTAGAGTTGAATGGATGAGAAATTCCATTTTCATGCTTTAATTTTTCATACTCTAATTTACATGTATGTACATAGTGCTCCCCAGTTCTTTCTGAAAGAGTTAAATCTTTTGTAAAGTTCTTCTTTGAGCGTGTATTTATGTTTTTCTACTTAACGTTTATTTCATAATCTAACTTACTTCGTGCATATTTTACTTCAAATCTTTCATAATTATGACCCTTTTCCAGCATTTTTTGCTTAAGGTCTTTCCATTTACACAAGACTTACATGTTTTTTTCTTGTTCCTAGTCGTTTCTTTTCACATGCGTGGCTTATCTCGAGCATTTCTTACTTCAGGCCCTTACACTATTTAGTCTTCTTGTGCATGGTTTACGTCATGTATTTTTCACTTCAAACCCTTTCACTTTATCTTTAGGACTTACAACAAGCATTTTTCACTGCAAGCCTTTTATTTGATGTGTGTGACTTGCCTTGCATATTTTTCACTTCAAGCCTTTTTCTTCGAGTATGTGGCTTACCTTATGCATTTTTAACTTCAAGCCTATTTCTTTGAGTGCATGGCTTACCTCGCATATTTTTCACTTCAAGCTATGTAATTTTGTTGACTTTTGTGGCCTACTTCACCAATTTTTCGTATCATGCACTTGCATTGTATGTGTGTGGCTTACCTCATTTATTTTTTGCTTTAAGCTTTTTTCACTTTTGTCATCAAGCACGACTTACTTTACACACTTTTTGCTTCAAGTCCATACGTAGCCTACTTTGCACACTTTTCACTTCAAGCCCTTTTTATTTATGTGCTTGGCTTACCTCACATATTTTTCGCTTCAAGCCTATGTACTTTTATCTTTAGCATGACTTACTTCGTGCACTTTTCACTTCAAGTCCTTGAGTAGCCTACTTCAAGCACTTTTCGTTTCAAGCTTTTTCCATCTACGTGCATGACTTACCTTACGTATTTCTTGCTTCAAGCCTTTGCACTTTTTCTTTAGCAAAAATTACTTCGTGCTCTTTTCACTTTAAGTCCATGCGTAGCCTACTTTGTGCTTTTTTCGCTTCAAGCCTATTTCATCTATGTGCATGGCTTACCTCACACATTTATACTTCAAGTCTTTGCACTTTTGTCTTTAGCATGACTTACTTCGCATACTCTTCGTTTCAAGTCTATGCGTAGCCTACTTTGTGCACTTTTTGCTTTAAACATTTTTCATCTATGTACATGGTTTACCGCGCACATTTTTCACTTCCAACCTTTACACTTTTGTCTTTAACATGACTTACTTCTTGCATTTTTCGCTTCAAATCCATGCGTAGCCTACTTCATGCACTTTTTGTTGCAGACCCTTTTTTATCTATGTGCATGTCTTACCTTGTGTATTTTTCGCTTCAAGCCTTTGTGCTTTTATCTTTAGCATGGCTTACTTTGCACACTTTTTGCTTTAAATCCATGTGTAGCCTACTTCGCGTACTTTTTGCTTTAGACCCTTTGCATGAAGTGTTAAGTTCCTGCTTCTCATCATAAGCCTTTCAAATATCATCAATCATAATTTTGAATAGAGAACTCTTTCATTGCTTTAGCAAATGCAAAACAACAAAAGAATAAAGTAGATAGAACATACATTTGTCAAATAAACAAATGAATTATCTAAATTATGTAAAAACATAAGCATATGGCCCTGTTACTTTCCTGATTCAATACAGTTGTTCTATATCTTTAATGGATTATGGCTTCGTCATAAGTCATTCTGTGATACTAAAGGTATCATTTATATTGATTTCCTTGCCTTTAGTAGGCACGATATAACACGTTATTGCCTATTTCTGATCTCCCTTAGGACGATCCAATTCTAGTTTAAATGGGTGCTTGATGAAAATATTGAGCACAAATATCATATGAAAGAGGCGATTCAAAAAGGCTTTGTAACTATTCGATTCTGCTACTGAGCTATTATGAGGAAAAGTTTATTATCACCACGCATATCCAAACTTTACCAACATTGAAGTGAACATTACAGTTAGAACATATCCAGTAGCACTTACTTCGGGTTTTATAACTGATACAGGTTATGCTCCTTGGACTTGTTGTAGGTGTGGCCCTATTGCTCATGGTTGTTACAAGCATGGGTCCTATGGCTCGAGGTTATCAAAAGTGTGGATCCAGTCACCCAAGGTGGCCGAAAGTGTTGGCTACGTCACCCGAGGTTGCCAAGAGTGTGGGCCCTTTTACCAAAGGTGGCCGAGTGAATGGGCCTCATTGCTAGGGATTATTGAGTGTGTAGTCCCTATCACTTGAGGTTAACAAGTGTTTGAATCCTCTTAAAAGCAAAAATTTTTGCTCTCATGTGCATGAAGCCTTGGTGACGCTTGGTGCGTGACTGGGTGTGCGCGACTAGGCGCATGTTAACTAGGTTAGCTGGTATGAGGCTAGGTCTGCTAACTTTGCCTCTATATTCTCTTTGTTGGCTGAGTCTCATGACTCCACCTTTGAGTCCAATGGTTCAGGTAAGTCTTATGACTCTACCTTTAAGTCCTCTAAGTCGGCTAAGTCTCATGAATTTACCTTTAAGCTTCTAAGTCGCTTGAGTCTTATGCCTTTACCTTTGAGGCCTATAGGTCTCTGGGTCGGCTGAGTTCGTTTGGTCTCATGAATTCGCTAAGTCTCATGGGTCGACTAAGTTTACTAGGTCTCATGAGTCCGCTGAGTCTCATGAGTCGACTGAGTTCATTGGGTCTTATGCGTCAGCTGAATCCACTAGGTCTTATAAGTCCTTTGAGACTCATGAGTCAACTAATGTGACGCCCCGACAACGCAGAAAATAGGGCAAATTCAAAACTTTTTCACAATTAAGGGTGCATTCCTATGCAGGGTCATACATCATCATACATATCATACCCCAGGATCTCATCATCTCATAATTATATTTCATACAATATACATTACCCAATTCAAGGTTAATTAATCCTAATACATCTCATACATCATTGTACATCAAGTGTCTGTAAAAACAACTTAAGTCTGGGTACATAAAATATTAAAATATACCTCAAAGTACAATATATAGCCTAGAGCTTAAGTCCTCCACTAGCCACTACTCCGTATGTCGCAGGGAAACTCTCTTCACTTGAAGAAATCTGGGGGGGGGAGATAAAACAGGGTGAGCTTCTAAATCGCTCAGTAAAGGGGGTAAGGGACTCATTAAGGAAATAATGATTTGTACAGCACAATCATTTTATCTCGTAGTTGAAATTCGATTAAAAACGTAGCATGAACTCATTAAAACGTCATTCTCATCTCAGTTCTCTAAAATCATGTAAAAGCACGAGAGTACATAACTCGGTACAAGTCACAGTAATAAGCATGTGGAAATCAGAATGCGATAATGGCTTTTCTCATTAAAATGTGATAAAAATCACCTCAATAGAATGCACGTGGCACGGCCACAAAACACAGACTCATGTGTAAAACGAGACTAGACAATTAAAACTCATATAAATATTTGTCATGGAACATCATAATAAATCACCTCTGGGTGCGCATCTCAGGCATCCTCAAAAGAGCGAATGTCGACAATATGGTCGTGTACATGGTATATTGGACTTACACGTTACCAAAACAAGGCCCGGCCTTACATGCTACTAAAGCAATGCCTCTCCTCATGTACACTATCGGTCTTACATGCTATCAAAGCAATGCCTCCCAAGGCTACCAAAATGGGGAAAATATCAGCCTTACATGCTACTAAAGCAATGCCTCCCAACGCTACCAAAGCGGGGAAAATATCGGCCTTACATGCTACCAATGCAATGCCTCCCAATGCTACCAAAGCGGGGAAACTACCGACCTTACATGCTACCAAAGCAATGCCTACCAGCGCTACCAAAGCGGGGAAAATATCGGCCTTACATGCTACCAAAGCAATGCCTTATGTGTATTCAACATGACACACCTAAGTCTCAATCATTAGCCATTATCCTATAAAACGTTTTACCTTCACGTAGAACTCATAATGGTTTTCTCTCATAAATCTCATTTCAAACATTTGTGTACTCAATACAAAACATGATAAAATCAAGTTCCAACCGACAAAACCACACACGCATTTCTCAATCTCAGTACGCCTTAACGTAGAGCCTAAATCTCTTTTCACGTTTTAAATACAAAACGGTTGGAAAACATTTTCACGCTTAGTTTGCAATTCATAAAAGTTGGGCCCCAGCCGGCTATAAAATCGTCTGCAATACTCATTTACAACTCATAAAACATGCTTGTTTTCTCAAATCACACTTCATGCTACAGTATTATCACAAAACACATACACAAACAAGTTTAAGTTTTCCCTTACCTTGTTGCACCTCGTATAGGGCAATCGTTCCCCCGTTTCACGAACTAGCCTCGCATTCCTCTCTGGAACTCCCAAGCTATCCAAACGATGTAAAAACATCAATAAGCTATCTCAATCGCATCATCGAGCACATATTTGCTCATATTCACGTTACATACTCAAACAACTCAATTTCACAATTCCATCACAATTCACATTCTCATCCACATTATTTCAAATCCTACATTTTTCATGTACTATCTCCATGCCCAATTCACCTCATTGCCTCAATTCCAAACTTATAGTCATAAATCCCAAAATTACCACAATTGCATAATGTTATCTTTACTCTAACACAATCATAGTTTTATCAATCCCTAACCATTTCCTAGCTATTTTATCACAATGCCTATAGCCATGATCACCAAAAATCACTTCAAATATTAAGATCGAAGTTTAGAATTTACCCAAACTTGTGGAGTGCTCAACTCTTACCTCGATTCAATTTGTCCCTCAATTTCCAAGTATGATGTTCTCCTTTTGATGAGGAACAACTTTCCTTCTTACCACAACCTTTGATTCGAACAAAAATGGGGGCTTTGGAAGAGAGAGAAAGCTAGGGCTGGGCTAAAATGGAGTTTGAGAGAGAGAAAGATGAAATGCAGGAAAACACAAGGGTCCTTTTATAGACGGAGGGTAAGAGATCGATCTGGTCCTTGATGTGATCGATCTGCATTTGAATTTGGGAACATTTTAAGGTAATTTTATACCTAAGAGATCGATCTGTCGTGGGATAAGATCAATCTCTTAATGGCTTTATGAGATCGATATGCTCCTTAAGGAGATCGTTCTTCTGTTTACAGAACACTTCATGAGATCTGGTGGCTCTACCGAGAGGGGGTGAATCGGTTCTCTAGTGAAAATGCTAAATTTAAACTTAATTAAATTTTATTGTAAGTAATCAAAGAATAAGTAATAGAGTAGTGCAGTAAATTAAAGGAGATAAGGGAAGGAAGCAGCAAACTCAGTAATTGATTGAGGTTCGGCCAATCGCTTGCCTACGTCCTCTCTTCTTGACCTTCTTGTCAAGAGCTTTCTTTCACTATCACAATAGTTGATACAGTCTCTTTTTTAAGGTTAAGGAATAACCTCTCTACCCCTTTTTACAAAGATAAGTATTCACCCCTTACAAAATTCTCTCACAGAGGAACTCTCCTCTTTTCTCTTGGATTAAGGATGAATACAAATAGGAACTTTCTTTTTGTGGGTAGGAAGAATAACTTCTACACAAGCTATTTAACACAATACAATCAATGTGATGTTGAAGACAAAAGGAATGTTAAAGAATGATCTCTTTAGAGTATTTAGAATTTACAGCACAATCTCTTCTTATTTCAGTGTCTTTAATGCTTGGTTTTTATACAGCAGGAAGGTAGGTGAAGCATTTAATGTTGTTTTTCCCGTTGAAGATTTTACAGAAAGAGCCGTTGGGAACCTCTAGTGGAGTACCAGATCGATCTTCCATCATGACCATATCGATCTTCTAGTTTAAATTCCTACAATTACAAAGCAACTTGAAGCAAGGAGATCGATCTCATATTTGTAGAGATCGATCTTATAATTTAAAAAATGTTAGTGAAGATCGATCTGTCGGACCATCAGATCGATCTTCTAAACTCTCTGTTTGAAGCAAATCTGATTTCCAGATCGATCTAGCAAGCATTCTCGTAGAGGGGAGATCGATCTCTAATCACCCTAGATCGATCTCCTAAACTCTCTAACTTTGAGGAGATCGATCTCTATCCATATGAGATCGATCTCATAAGTTCTCTGTTTGAATATAGATCGATCTACAGATCGATCTAAGACTTTTAACATTTGCTTTAGAGGAGATCAATCTCTTCCTAGACCAGATCGATCTTATAGGCATTCTGTAAGTTAAAGATCGATCTCATAACCCCTAGAGATCGATCTCTCCTTCCTTACCATCCTATACATGTTTTTTGAGTCTTTGATCCTTTATCAGATCGATCTCATATTCTCATGAGATCGATCTCTCATACTTGAAAATCAAGGAGATCGATCTCTCATCTCATGAGATCGATCTCTCATACTTGAAAATCCAGGAGATCGATCTCTCATCTCATGAGATCGATCTCTCATCCTTTAATACCCAGTTTCTGGCAATGACATGTATTTAATTAACCTCTTAACATGTTTAAAACATTTCTAGATTTATAATATCCATTATTGAATTACTGTTTTGTCATTTCAAAATATATTAACTTAACAAGATCGATCTGCTCCTTAAGGAGATTGATCTTCTCCTTACAGAATGCTTCATGAGATCGATTTCTTCCTCATGAGATCGATCTGTTCATTACAGAATCATTCTGGAGATCAATCTACTCCCTTATAAGATCGATCTACCCATCAGTTCTTGCACATTTCTTGCATTCTGGAGCCATGAGATCGATCTTTTATCCTTGAAGATCGATCTGGCCTTCACAGATTGCACTGCTGCTGCACTAAATTACAGAAAACTCAAAGTATAACTTCCCATAATCTACCACATAGTCCATATTTCAATCCATACACATTTAAGACTTACAAACCTCATCTTCTTTTACTTCATCATATTTAAAACTTGTGTGTGTACATTAACACGTCAAAATTACATAGACCAAATTACAATTCTCATAAATTGGGTATACAAAATTCACAGTTCTCACATCCTCCCCCCCCCCCCCACCTTTAAGGAATTTGATCCTCCAAATTCAGCTAAATTCGTCAAATAGATGGGGGTACTTCTCCTTGATGAGACTCTCTAATTCTTAAGTTGCCTCATCCATTGAGTGATATTTCCATAAAAATTTCACTAATGGGATGCTTTTGGTTCTAAGTACCTTCTTTTTTTTATCGAGAATCCGGACAGGCTCTTTAGTGTAGCTCATGTCCTCTTGTTTGTCCATCTGTTCATACTCTATGACATGAGAAGGGTCCGGGTGGTACTTCCTCAACATAGACACTGGAAGACGTTGTGTATTTCAGACATCTGTGGGGGTAATGCCAATCTGTAGACTACCTCTCCCACTCTCTCAAGAATCTGGAATGGTTCAATGTATCGAGGACTCAATTTACCTTTCTTTCCAAACCTCATGATACCCTTACTCGGTGATATCTTCAGAAATATTGCATCACCAACATCAAACTCGAGTGGCTGTCTACGCACATCCGCGTAGCTTTTCTATCTACTCTGTGTAGCCTGTAATCTCTCACATATGAGTTTCACACTCTATACAACCTGTTCAACAAGTTCGAGAGCATTTATCTTTCTGTCACCCACTTCTTCCCGAGCTACAGGGGATCTACACCTCCTACCATATAGAGCCTCAAAAGGTGTCATTCCAATACTCACATGATAGTTATTATTGTACGCAAACTCTGCTAGGGGAAGGTGATCATCCCATGATCCCTTAAAATCCATCGTACACGCACTCAACATATCCTTCAGGGTCTGAATAGTCATCTCTGACTGACTATTTGTCTAAGGATGATAGGCGGTATTAAACTCAATCGAGATCCCATGGACTCCTGAAACTGGGTCCAAAATCTGGAAGTAAATCGAAAATCTCTGTCAGACGTAATACTCACTGGAGCCCCATGTAATCTAGCTATCTCGCTGACATACAACTCAGCTAAGGCATCCACAGTACCTGTGCTCTTGATGGCAAGGAAGTGGGTACTTTTCGTCAGTCTATCCATTATGACCCATATTACATCATGACCTCTTCGGGTCCTCGATAAACCCATAATAAAGTCCATGATGACATGCTCATATTTTCATGTAGGTACAGGTAAAGGTTGCAATAATCCTTCGGGCTTTCAATGTTCAGCTTTCACTTGTTGGCACACTAAACATCTGGCCACATACTCTGCCACGTCTCGCTTCATGCCACTCCACCAGTACACCTTTCTCAAATCTCGGTACATCTTAGTACTTCCTGGGTGCATGGTGTATCGCGAGCAATGAGACTCTCTTATTATTTATCTCTTCAGGGTATCGTTGTCCGGTACACAAATTCGTCCTCTGAATCTCAACAATCCATCCTCACTGACTATGAGATCCAACTGCGAAGTTTGCTCAGCCTGGCTAACCATATCAATCAACCTCTGATCATTATGCTGCCCAGTTCTAATATGATCCATGATCCTGGGCTCTATTCACAGGCTAGCCAAAAATCCAGTCTCTACCTCTTTAACTTTAATCCGGAGTTCGACGAACTGCTCTAACAAATCCCATTCCCTGACCATTATAGCCGATATCATACTCTTCCTGCTCAGGGTATCAGCAACTACGTTCGCCTTCCCCGGATGATACAGAATCTCACAGTCATAATCCTTAAGGAGTTCCATCCATCTCCTTTGTCTCATGTTTAACTCTTTCTGATCAAAAAAATACCTCAAACTTTTGTGGTCAGTGAAGATCTAGAATCTTTCCCCATATAAGTAGTGCCACCAGATGTTTAAGGTAAACACCACCGCAACTAACTCTAAATCATGCGTGGGGTAATTTCGCTCATGATCTTTCAACTGTCATGATCCATATGCGACTACTCTTCCATGCTGCATGAGTACACACCCCAATCCTTGATGGGAAGCATCACTGTACACTAAAAATCCTTTTGATCCCTCAGGAATAGTAAACACAGGTGTCGCTGTTAATCTCCTCTTTAATTCTTGAAAATTGAGCTCACATTGTTCAGTCCATATGAACGGAGTCTCCTTGCGTATGAGCTTGGTCAAAGGAGCGGTAATCCTGGAAAATCCCTCCACAAACCTTCTGTGATACCCTGTCAAACCAAGGAAACTCCGTACCTCTGTAACTGTCTTCGATCTTTCCCAATTAAGCACAGCCTCCACTTTAGTTGGATCAACTGATACTCCTTCCTGTGAAACTATGTGATCGAAGAAAGCTATCTGATCCAGTCAAAACTCACACTTACTAAGCTTTCCATATAATTGCTTATCTCAGAGTATCTGAAGTACTAACCACAAGTGTTGTGCGTGCTCCTCATAAGACCGAGAGTACACCAAGATATCATCAATAAAGACTATCACAAACTTATCTAGATAGTCTCTGAATACCTCGTTCATTAACCTCATAAAGGCTGCAGGGGCATTCGTCAATCCGAAGGGCATCACTAGAAATTCATAATGGCCATACCTTGTCTTGAAGGCCGTCTTCGAAATATCTTCCTCCTTAATCCTCAGTTAGTGATAGCCTGATCTTAAATCAATCTTAGAGAAGAATGAGGCCCCTCTCAGCTAATCAAGCAAATCGTCAATCCTGGGCAATGGGTACTTATTCTTCACCGTGGCTTTATTCAACAGTCAGTAGTTTATGCATAATCTGAGACTACCATCTTTCTTCCTCACGAATAACACTGGTGCTCCCCACGGTGAGACACTGGGTCTAATAAATTCTTAATCCAATAATTCTTGTAGTTGCTTCTTCAATTCCTCAAATTCCACTAATGCCATCCTATATGGAGGTCTAGAGATAGGCTGAGTATCTGGTATCGAATTAATGGTAAACACTAACTCTCTCTCTGGTGGTAAACCTAGCAACTCATCTGGGAAAACATCTGGAAATTCACACACCATAGGTATATCCTCAATCCTCAGATGTTCCCCATTGTAATCTGAGATGAGTGTTTCATAACCTTCACATGAATACTCAAATTTAGTACTCTCAAAAGTAACATCGAGATTTCAATTTGCTTACTAAAATTCCACACATTTACTTACTCAATATTTCAAATGTACACTGTAAGGTGCAGGTAAGGAGAAAGTTACAATCTTAGTGTAGCAGTCTAAACTCACTCGATTAGTTGCCAGCCAATCCATTCCAAAATTATATCAAACCCATGCATATTTAACATTATTAGATCTGCTAGTATTACTTTATCTCTCACCTTTATTTCACATCCTCTATAGATCAACTCGATTCTCTGGGATTCACGCATGGGGGTATTTACATGTAGTATATACTCTAAAGGTTCAAACTTAAAATTTAATCTACATGCAAAATACTCAGAAATAACCGAATGTGTGGACCCTGAATCAATCAACACATGAGCTTTATGATTACAGACAGAGAGTATACCTCTTATAGTTTATACTGAAGTGTTTGTTGTTTCCTTGTCAAGAGCAAACACACGTCCCACTGTAATGGGCTTCTTTCCTTTCTCTGCAATAGTGGCTCGTCTCGGGGGATTCACTCTTTGAGGCTGTTGTCTGGTAGGCTCCGGAGCATGTGGTCTCTGAGGTTGAGGGCACTCTCTTAGTTTGTGACCCATGTCTCCACATCTGAAATATCCACGGATCAACCCAGTACAACTTCCCTCATGCAGTTGGCCACAGTCTCTACAAACCCTTATCTCAGGCCTGACATCTCAAGGGGTCTCTCTGATGATGGGATAAGCTTTGGGTCTCACAAATCTACCTTTCTGTACCTCAATCCTTCCTCTTCTGAAGGAACCTCTCCGAACATCTGCCTGGGAAATCGCTGGCCTCTTGCCCTTATCCCTAATCATAGCACTAAACTCATTCTAGGATCGTAAAATTTTGATTCCCCTCTCAATCTCTTGTGCTCGTCTCAGAGCATCTCTAAACTCAGGAATACATAGCCTTATCAATCGATATCTGGTGATGGGCTTTAATCCATACATAAATCTCTCAGTGCGAAGCTCTTCATTTTTAAAGGTCTTTAGATCATACCTCAATAGGGCAGTAAATCGGCTCTCATAATCATCTACAGATATATCACCCTGTACCAGATTCAAAAACTCTGCTTGCTTCCTTCTCTGAGCAGCTCATGGTACAAATTGGGCTCTAAAGGCCGCCTAAAATTCTTCCTAGCTAATCACATCCTAGCTGGACATCGGAATACCCTGGGTAGTACCCCACCAATCTTGACCTCCCCCTTTCAACATATAGGCACCCATACTGACCCTCTCAGCATCGGTGCATCCCAAATAGTCAAATATAACTCTCAACTCAGTCAGCCACTCCTCAGTCTCTGCAAGATCCTTTTTCCCTCTGAATGCTAGCGGATTCATTTTCAAAAAGTTCTTCAGTCGGACCATACTCCTATCATCGGGCTGAGTAATGGGAGGCACCAGGTCCATCTATATTGGGGGCACGGGAGGTCCTTGTAATGGTGTAGGAGTAGTACCCAAAGCATTAACTCCAAAATGTTGTGTGAATAGCGCTGCCATTTGCTTAAAACCTTGCCGCACATCATGCTTAATCCGATTAAATCGACAGTTAGGACTCTCTGGTTGTGGGGCAGGTGGCGGAGGTGGCTCTGCCTGCTTCCTCGAATGACCTCGTCGTCCACTCATTCTCAATCTCAATATGTTTCCTGCGTGTGCACATTAAATTCGATTGAAATCTCAATCCTCAATTCCAGTTCATGACCAGACTTATATAGACACTTGGGATGTATTCTATTTCACTTAACCGACAGTGACAGTACTAAACATCCTAAGCTCTGATACCAAGAAAACTTTGTGACGCCTCGAGAATGCGAAAAATATGGCAAATTTAAAACTTTTTCACAATTAAGAGTGCACTCCTGTGCAGTGTCATACATCATCATACATATCATACCTCAGGATCTCATCATCTCATAATTACATTTCATACAATATACATTACCCAATTCAAGGTTAATTAATCCTAATACATCTCATACATCATTGTATATCAAGTGTTTGTAAATACAACTTAAGTCTGGGTACATGAAATATTAAAATATACCTCAAAGTACAATATATAGCCTGGAGCTTAAGTCCTCCACTAGCCACTACTCCGTACGTCGTAGGGAAACTCTCTTCACTTGAAGAAATCTAGGTGGGGAAGATAAAACAGGGTAAGCTTCTAAATCGCTCAGTAAGGGGGGTAAGGGACTCATTAAGGAAATAATGATTTGCACAGCACAATCATTTTATCTCGTAGTTGAAATTCAATTAAAACGTAGCATGAACTCATTAAAACTTCATTCTCATCTCAGTTCTCTAAAATCATGTAAAAGCATGAGAGTACATAACTCGGTACAAATCACAGTCACAAGCATGTGGAAATCAAAATGCGATAATGGCTTTTCTCATTAAAACGTGATAATAATCGCCTCAATGGAATGCACGTGGCACGACCACAAAACACAGACTCATGTGTAAAACAAGACTAGGCAATTAAAACTCATATAAATATTCATTATGGCACATCATAATAAATCTCCTCTGGGTGCGCATCTCAAGCATCCTCAAAAGAGGGAATGTCGACAATATGGTGGTGTACATCTTATATTGGATTTACGCGTTACTAAAACAAGGCCTGACCTTAGATGCTACCAAAGCAATGCCTCTCCTCATGTACACTATCGGTCTCACATGCTACTAAAGCAATACCTCCCAGCGCTACCAAAGCAGGAAAAAATATCGGCCTTACATGCTACCAAAGCAATGCCTCCTAACGCTACCAAAACGGGGAAAATATCGGCCTTACATGCTACCAAAGTAATGCCTCCCAGCGCTACCAAAGTGGGGAAAATATCGACCTTACATGCTACCAAAGCAATGCCTCCCAGCGCTACCAAAGCGGGGAAAATATCGACCTTACATGCTAACAAAGTAATGCTTGATGTGTATTCAACATGGCACTCCTAAGTCTCAATCATTAGCCATTATCCTATAAAATGTTTTGCCTTTACGTAGAACTCATAATGGTTTTCTCTCATAAATCTCATTTAAAAAATTTGTGTACTCAATATAAAACATGATAAAATTGAGTTCCAATCGGCAAAACCACGCACACATTTCTCAATCTCAGTACGCCTTAACGTAGAGCCCAAATCTCTTTTCACGTTTTAAATACAAAATGGTTGTAAAACATTTTCACGCTTAGTTTACAATTGATAAAAGTTGGGCCCCAACCAGCTATAAAATCGTGTGCAATACTCATTCACAACTCATAAAATATGCTTGTTTTCTCAAATCACACTTCATGCTACAGTATCATCACAAAACACATGCACAAACAAGTTTAAGTTTTCCCTTATCTCGTTGCACCTCGTATAGTGCAATTGTTCCCCCATTTCACGGACTAGCCTCATATTCCTCTCTGGAACTCCCTAGTTATTCAAACGATGTAAAAACACCAATAAGCTATCTCAATCGCATCATCGAGCACATATTTGCTCATATTCACGTTACATACTCAAACAACTCAATTCTCACAATTCCATCACAATTCACATTCTCATCCACATTATTTCAGATCCTACATTTTTCATGTACAATCTCCATGCCCAATTCACCTCATTACCCTCAATTCCAAACTTATAGTCATAAATCTCAAAATTACCACAATTGCATAATGTTATCTTTACTCTAACAAAATCATAGTTTTATCAATCCCTAACCATTTCCTAACTATTTTATCACAATGCCTACAACCATGATCACCAAAATCCACTTCAAATATCAAGATCGAAGTTTAGAATTTACCCAAACTTGTGGAGTGCTCAACTCTTGCCTCGATTCAATTCGTCCATTGATTTTCAAGTATGTTGTTCTCCTTTTGATGAGGAACAACTTTCCTTCTTACCACAACCTTTGATTCGAACGAAAATGGGGGCTTTGGAAGAGAGAGAAAGCTAGGGCTAGGCTAAAATGGAGGTTTAGGAGAGAGAGAAAGATGAAATGCAGGAAAACACAGGGGTCCTTTTATAGACGGAGGGTAAGAGATCGATCTGGTCCTTGATGAGATCGATCTGCATTTGAATTTGAGAACGTTTTAGGGTAATTTTATGCCTAGGAGATCGACCTGTCGTGAGATGAGATTGATCTCTTAATGGCTTTATGAGATCGATATGCTCCATAAGGAGATCGATCTTCTTTTTACAGAACATTTCATGAGATCAATCTGCTCCTTGAGGAGATCGATCTTCTCCTTACAGAATACTTTATGAGATTGATTTCTTCCTCATGAATCGATCTCTTCGTTATAGAATCATTCTGGAGATCGATCTACTCCCTTATAAGATCGATCTGCCCATCAGTTCTTGCACGTTTCTTGAATTCTGGAGCCATGAGATGGATCTCTCATTCTTGAAGATCGATCTTGCCTTCACAGATTGCATTGTTGCTGCACTAAATTGCAGAAAACTCAAAGTATAACTTCCCATAATCTACCCTATAGTCCATATTTCAATCCATACACATTCAAGACTTACAAACCTCATCTTCTTTTACTTCATCATATTTAAAACTTGTGTGTGTACATTAACACGTCATAATTACATACACCAAATTACAATTCTCATAAATGGGGTATACAAAATTCACAGTTCTCACAACTAAGTCTGCTGGGTCTCATGGGTAGGCTAAGTCCACTGGCTCTCATAAGTCGACTAAGTTCGTTAGGTCCCATGAATTTGCTAAGTCTCATGAGTTGGCTAAGTTCACTAGGTCTTTATGGATTAACTAAGTCCATTTGATCTCATGAGTTCACTGAGTCTCATGAGTCTACTGAGTTCGTTGGGTCTCATGGGTCGGTTGAGTCCGCTGGTCTCATGACTCCGCTAAGTCTAATGAGTCGACTGAATCTACTGGGTCTCATGAGTCCACTAAGTTTCATAAGTCGACTAAGTTTGTTGGGTCTCATGGGTTGACTTTTGGGTTATCCGCAGGGTTAGTCACTGAGTTAGGAGCAGGGTCATTCGTTGAGCCATCTGTTGGGTCATCCACTGAGTCAATAGCAAGGTCAACCACTGGGTCATTCTCTAAGTCAGCAGCTAGGTCATCCATTAATTCAGTAGTAAAGTCAGTTGCTAGGTCATCCGTTAAGTCAACCGTTATGTCATCCGCTAGGTTATCCACTGATTTAGTTGTAGAGTCATCCACTTAGTTGGTCGAGTCGATTGACTCTCATGACTTTGCCTCTGAGTTAGCTAACTATCATAACTCTACCTCTGAGTCCCCTGACTTTACCTTTGAGTTTATGTTAAGGTCTGTTGCATGTGTAGACTCTACCTCTCCGGGTTACCCCTCTTAAGGTCTATTGTCCCTTGCCATTTTCTTCAACTGCAAGGTAGATCATCTTGTGGGAGAGCTTTTCTGACAATGTTTTGAACTAGGCTTTTAGATCAGATTCTCACAGATAGCATCAATTATTGTTGCCAATTTACAACAATGAATTCTGATGATGTAAGAATCTCGATCTTTATGCTAGCCTGTCTTCTATAATTATGCCAGAAAAAAAACCATCAGAAGGATGTAGGACTTTTACCTTGCACTTTGGCAAAGTTTTTAAAAAGTAAAATAAGGTTTAAATTGTAAATATGATACCTGTTACCTTTTTATAAGAGTTATTTAGCGTGTAATTACTGTTAAGACCCACAGTTTAAATGATTACTTAATGGGTCTTCCATTATTCTCATAAGTCTTCTTTTCTCTTGGGCTCAATCTATCTTTAGGTCTAAGGACCTTCAATTTGACTCATAACAAGACCCAATTATCTTTCGTATGACCCTCATCAATTATAATAATACTTATCATTGATATATATATATATATATATTATATAATTTCTTATCGTTGTACATTTTATATAGAATAACTAAATTAATATTTTGTTTTCGATAAATATGATTTAGATTAACTTAGCCTTAATACCTAATGTTACTTACTATTACATCTAGATTATACTTCTTAATCCTTTTTTAAAAATAAGTTTTTTTTTTTTATTTTAAGTTATAAAGTGTGCACCATACATACATACATACATACATACATACATACATACACACACACATATGAATATATTAAGATGTCAAGATTTATACATTATACTAAACTTATCATTAAACCTATTCAAGGGCTAGGTTACCCACCCAAACTTAAAAGCTTGTCCATTTTTTTAGCTAGTTTAGACAACAATATTAAATCTGTTAAAGGGCTTTGACTTGAAAATCGAGGCCTAGTAAAAAATAAGTTAGGTTTTGATTCATTATTTTAAGCACAAGCTCAGCCCAATCCATTAACTATAATTTTTTTAACTATTTTTATATTAATGTATATTTTAACTACTTTTGTTTTTTATTCAATTTAATATGAGTTTATATTATTTTTTTGAATTTAATTTAAATTTTCATGTTTTTTATAGTCTTTGTCTAAGAATTTATTCAAACTTATTGTATTATATTTATTAACTATTATGTGTTTTAATATTTTTTTATTTTATTAAAATTTGTTTAAAAAATTTAATAAAATTTGGGCAGGCATGGACAAATTTGGGTTTATCCATTATTTGTAAAAATGAACTTCTGTGAAAATTAAGTCAAAAAACTAGTCGGACAAGACTTGGGCTCACTTTCAATTCCTTAATATTTGGCTCAGGTCATAAATGGGTCTACATATCATATAGATAATGTCAATTTGTTAAGAATTTCATTTCTACTTTGAAATTTTTAATTTAATTTCATAGTTATGTTTATAATTTAGAAATCTTAAGCATATTAACTAGTTTAATTTTATAATTGATGTCAAGTGTATTTCATTAAAAGTAATAATTAAATTTTTAAATACGATATTTAAATATAGTCTATTCTTAAGTGTATGTCAATAAATTCTAAGTACATATTGTCAATCAACTTAGAACATCATAAAACATATCATCATGAAGCAAAATAATAATAATCATGTCCATAACATACAATTTTAATTCAAATAAAGCAAAATATTAAATAATAAATTTTTAAAAATTTTTAAAAATTCCAGAAAAATCATCAAAAATTTTAAAATCAAATTTTATTCCAGGCTAGAGAAAATGGTGGTCCTCAGGCCACCGGATGGTGGCGCGTGGGTCCACGCACCACCTCTTGCGTGTAGGAAAGATCCCAATCGGGATCTCTCACTTTCTTCAACCTCCAACTGAGTCAGGTTGACCCGGCTAGATGCAGAACAGACTCATTTCAGGTCTGTTCTTCAACTTTTTTATTTTTAACAAATTTTTAGACTTATTTTCACTAAAATAACTTTACATAAATGAAATTAAATGTGTATTCGACAATATGTAAACCCCCGAAATTTTCTTAGAATTCGACTCGAACAATATCCAATTTAAATTAATTCACAATTGCTTGCACAGAATTAAATTAATTATGTCGGAATGGCGAGTTTAGGTTAGGCCGGTAATTTTTATCCGGTTTATAAAATTAAACCAATAATAATAAATATAGTAACGACGAGATAAGCATATATAGATATACAATTATTTTGACTATATAAATGTATATATAAATTATATATTTTGATTTTATTTTGATATACATTTATTTTGATTTTATAAAAGTATATATATATATATATATATATATATATATATATATATATGAATGTATATATATAAATTTATTTTGAGCATATAAATGTATACATAAATATATACATATAAATATTTTGATTATATAAATATACATTTATTTTAATATATATGTATATATAAATTTATCTATTTTGAATAAATTAATGTATAATAAATGTATATATAAATGAATATATTTTGATTATATAAATACATATAGAATGCATTTATAAATTTATTTTGTACCTATATAAATGTATATATATGTATACAAATTTATTTTAATTTTATAAATATATATATTTTTGTATTAATTATATAAATACATATAAATGTATATATAAATTAATTTTTTTTTTAAAAAAAACCCTTAAATGAAGCGGTGCGTTTCATTTCAGGGGGGTGGGGGAGGCACTGCGCGCAGCGCGCGACCCACGCCTTGCCAGACCTGCGCCTCGCCTACGCCCCTGCCTCTGTAACCTTGCCTGCGTCTGGCCCTTGTGCGCCCCAGCACTCAGCATGCCAGACCTCCTGCAGCCCCCAGCGCGCACCATGCCGCGCCTATCCTGCACAGTGCCAAACCCGATCGCGCTCTACCTGTGCCCAGTCTGCTCACACGAAAGACCACCAAGCTCTGCGTTCCTTTGTACGCGTCCCGGCAGCCACAGTCTGCACCCCAAGCTCTGCACCAAGTCGCACCAAATGTTGTCTCAGACCCACACCCTCCTACCCCCAATGCGCCCCTGCCAGACCCCCTCCACACCCTACACCTGCCTTCTGCATACTGCAGCGCCCTACAAGCTACACCCTGCTGCACCCAGTCACGCACCCCAGCTGCACCCATCCTGCATGACACTGCCCCCGTGTACATACATATATATATATATGATAGTGGTCCTATCATCAAAGTCCACGTGTAAAAGATCGACCAACCAGGGACTGCCACGTGTCAAACACAAATAGAAGAGACATAAGCCACGTGGCCGGTAAAGAGAGGTGCCGACACAGTAACTGGAGTGGGCGATAGAGTATCTGGGCGATAGAGTGTATGCGAAGGAGTCCCCTGCGGCAGAGTCTTCAGGCGACGCAGTCTCATGGTGATAGAGACTGTGCGGTAGAGTATGAACGCGACAGAATAAGTCACGATAGGCCTCTATCGCACAGATCGCGACAGAGCTCTACCGCAGGGATCGCGACAGAGCTCTACCGCAGGAACCGCGATAGAACTCTACCGCAGGAACCGCGGTAGAACTCTATCGCAGGAACCGCGGCAGAGGTTCATGTAACTCTGCCGCATGTTGAACTCATCCACAGACCGTCCAAATCCAAGTCGCGACAGAGTATCCAATAACTCTGTCGCAGCCCAGACACGAGCCTGGGCCTCAGACCCGAATCCTATGGGCCTAAAATATCCTCAAACTCGAAAAGAACAGGAAGCCCAACTTGATCCTGGAAGAAGTCTATAAATACACCAGGTATAAAAAAGGTAAAGGAGAATCTCTTTTTCTTGGAGACAGAAACTCTGCAAAAAGAACTTTCTAACTTACTCATCGGAGTGTGCGTGCAGGGACAGATCTCTGCGTCTCTCTGATTTCTGTTGTTTTTGCAGAATATTCGGTACACGTGGAAGGAATCGCATCAGCATCACCTCGTTGTCGTTTGGCACAACATCAATACGTGGAAGGAATCGTATCAGCATCATCTCTTTGTCGTTTAGTGCAACATCAATTGACGCCGTCTGTGGGAATCAGAATAAAAAGTCAGATTCCCTATTAAAATGGTGAGGACACGTTCTACAGTAAAAAATCCAGGGGAAGAGAATTCTGTGAGTCCCCCTGTCAGATCAGAGAAAGGATAAAGGCAGAATGAAAAGGGTGGCAGAGTGGCCTCGATTTCTCTGGAGGAATTTGAGGCTCTGAAACGTCAGAATGAGGAGACGACGACAGCGTTGAGGGCTATGGTGAACTTCTTCTAAAACTCTCTCCCGCAGTTTAGCTTACCCCCAGAAGTGCAGCTGATGGTGGGGGAAAACATACCGAGGCAGACTTACGAGAGAGGTCAACCCTCCACCTTGGCGAATGCCGGACAAGGAGAAGGAGCGCAGAATACTGCCACTGGAGTGATTCTGAACGTTGTCGCGAGTTTGGAGGATAACCCTGCAACGACTTTGAGAGTAAACTCTACCGTATTTTAGAGGAAGCACCTCATGGCAGGGTTACGGGAAGTGAATACTGCCACAGACCCGACTGAACAGAGCTCTCCCGCGGAGTACAGGCAGCGGAGTTCTCCCGCAGAGTGCATGCGGCAGAGCTCACCCGCGGCATATGTGCGGCAGAGCTCACCCGCGGATCGCAGGCGGCAGAACTTACCCACGGCATATGTGCGGCAGAGCTCACCGACGAATCGCAAGTGGCAGAACTCACCCGCGGCATTTAGGCTGCAGAGTTCTCCCTCATGGCGCAGTATTTCTCCAAAGGAGTTGGGGCATGAATTTGAAGATCACAGGTCTGGGGTGCGACGAAAACAGAAGAGTCCTAACCCCCGAGACTGTTTCGAAGGTACAAGGTCAAATCTCGAAATGGGAGGTGCTGGAAGGAAGGATACAGGGCAGGCCCCTAAAGGCCGAGAAACCTTAAACGAGGAAGAGATACTTAGCTGGGGAGCTGAACATGTGCAAAGTCTCCGGAACAGAGGAGGAAGGAGTGCTTACCACTCGGACTCTTCTAGTCCCGAAGGAAGGGGAGCGCACTCGACTTGAGGGTCAGAAAATGTAGAGAAAGTTGTCGAAAGGATTTTGGAAAAGAGGAAACTGGTGTCTCCTGATGATAGTCAAAGAAGGAGAATTCCGTTCAGTCCGGAGATTATGAACAAACCCTTGTCGAAGAAGTTCAAGATGCCTTCTATGGCCACTTATGCAGGCAAAGCGGACCCATACGACTACATACAAAGTTATGAGTCCCTCATGTTGCTACATGGATGGGAAGATGAAATCATGTGCAGAGCCTTTTCGCTTACACTGTCCGGGCATGCGCTGAAGTGGTTTCATGGGTTGAGCGAAGGTTCCATCTCATCCTTCGACCAATTGCAAAATGAATTTTTGAGAGTCTTCATGATCAATAGCGAGAGGAAGAAGGATGCTACTTATCTGCTCACTCTTAAGCAAGGGAATAAAGAATCCTTGAAGTGCTACGTAGATCGTTTTCGAGATGCAACCTTGGAGGTGAAAGATCTACCAGTAGGAGTAGCCATAGCTGCAATGCTGCAAGGGACGAAGTCTGAGAAGTTGCAAGAATCCCTCTCCCTCGATCAGCCAGTGACACTTTTCGATCTGTTTGCTAGAGCCAATAAATATGTGGCTCAAGAAGAAGTAATGAAGATGGTACAGCCCCGAGAGATAAGGGAAGGAAGAAAGAGAGAGAGAGATGTACATGAGAGAAGCTCTCCAAGACCCATCAGATTAGACAAGGCCCCTAGACTCAGGTATGAAGGTTATACCAGATTGAATGAGCCTCACACCGTGATACTAGCAGCTATTGAGGGGACGGGATTGTTGGAATTCCCCAAGAAGAAGATTGGAGATGTAGGGCAAAACTCTGACTCCTACTGCGAATTTCATGCTGCTCACGGTCACCCCACGGAAAGATACAGAGACCTGATGGATCAGCTAGAGAGACTAGCTAGAGATGGGAAAATTAACCGCTTCCTGTGGAGAAGTGAAAGGCCCCGTTATCCTCCTCAAGATCGAAGGAATGACCGTCCGTGGAATGTGCAGAATAATGATAACGGAAGAAATAGGCTGAGGAATAAAGTATTTAGGCCTATCCTCGGGGTAATCAGCCAGATAACGAACCTACTGCCCCGGCAATAAATGTTGTCGCAGGAGGTGAATCGATGGCAGGAAACTCCTCTGCTTCCCGTAAGAGTTACGCGAGGCAAGCGTATCAGGTTCATGTTGTGATGGAAGAGAAAGCAGATGAAGAACCTATTGTGTTCACTCCGGCAGACAAGGGTGACATTATCGTGCCCCATGATGATCCTATGGTAATATCCGCAGTGGTGGCGAAACATCCGATGAGCAGAATCCTAGTCGATAACGGAAGTTCGGTGAACCTAATCTATTGGAATTGTTTCAAGAAAATGAACATATTCGAAGATAGATTAAGACCTATTATGACGCCACTGTATGGATTTACAGGTGAAAAGGTGAAGGTGGCCGGGTCCATAGAGTTGCCTGTGACTCTAGGAGAAAGCCCAACGGATGTGACTCGACAGGTATTCTTCATGGTGGTAAGGTCAACCTCAGCTGCTTACAACATGATCCTAGGAAAGCCTGTACTGAATGATATGAGGGCAGTGATATCCTCTTGCTACTTGTTAATGAAGTTCCCTACTCCCAACGGAGTTGGGCAAGTACGAGGAGATCAAAGGAGGGCTCGTACTTGTTATATCACTTTTATCCCTAGCAAAGGAGTGCAGAGAAAGGAGACTTTGTGCATAGATGACCCGCCCAAGCCTCAGCCTATATAGGAAATGGAAGCGATTGAGCTAATCAGAGGGGATGAAGAGAAGAAAGCATTCATTGGGACTCAGCTGAATGAACAAGTAAGAAGGGAGATAGTTGAATGCCTAAGGAGGAACTCGGATGTTTTCGCTTATACCCCAGCTGACATGCCCGGGATTAATCCTGAAGTGATTTGTCATGAGCTTAATGTCTCACCCGGACACAAACCTGTCAAGCAGAAGAAGAGGAATTTTGCCCCAAAAAGATAGAAGGCAATCACTGAAGAAATTAATAAACTTTTAGAAGCTGGGTTCAATAGAGAGGTCTACTACCCTAAGTGGCTGGCCAATATAGTAATGGTGAAGAAATCCAACGGCAAGTGGCGAATGCGTGTAGATTTCACTGATTTGAATAAAGCCTGCCCTAAAGATTCGTACCCCTTGCCTCGAATAGATAGGCTTGTAGATGAAACGTCCGGATATGAACTCCTCAGTTTTTTAGACGCTTTCTCCGGATATCATCAAATTATGCTCCACCCAGAAGATGAAGAGAAGACTTCTTTTATAATCGACGATGGAACATACTGCAATCGCATAATGCCATTCGGTCTAAAGAATGCTGGAGCCACATATCAGCGAATGGTGAACAAAGTGTTCAAAGACCTTCTGGGAAATACCATGGAAGCCTATGTGGACGATATGATTATCAAGAGCCAAGCAGGAGAGTCTCATGCTCATCAGATGTCCAGGGTATTCGAGGTGCTGAGAAGATTCAATATGAAGCTAAATCCCGACAAGTGCTCATTCGGGGTGAGATCAGGGAAGTTCTTAGGCTTCATGATCACTGACAGAGGTATCGAGGCAAACCCTGAAAAGGTACAGGCAATTATCGACATGAAGCCCCTAACCACAGTGAGAGATGTCCAAAGGTTGACGCGCAGAATAGCAGCTCTGAATCGCTTTTTGTCAAAGTCTGCGGAAAAGAGCTTGCCATTCTTCAAAACTCTGCAGGGAGGAAAGAATTTCGAATGGACAAGTGATTGTCAAAAAGCTTTTGAAGACCTCAAAGAATATTTGAAGCAGTTACCTTTATTGATAAGACCTTTGGAAGGGGAGCAATTATATATGTACTTGGGAGTCGGTGATTTCATCGTCAGCGCGGTACTGCTGAAGAAAGATGAAATATTGTACCGCCCCATCTACTATGTGAGCAAGGTACTGTTGGACCGGAGACCCGTTATCTGCTGGCCGAAAAGCTAGCATTGGCCCTTGTGATGGCCTCGCATAAGTTGCGCCCTTATTTTCAGGCACACTCCATCACTGTCTTGACGGATCAACCATTAAGGTAAATCCTTCAGAAGCCTAAACACTCAGGGAGCCTAGTGAAATGGGCAGTGGAACTTGGAGAATACGATATCACGTTCCAACTTAGGCAAGCTATCAAAGGTCAAGCTCTGGCAGACTTCATAGTAGAATGTACTAGCCCGAGCGACAACGATGGGAAGGAAACTTAACCGTGGTTACTGTACGTCGATGGGTCATCAAGTGCAAATGGAAGTGGAGCAGGTGTAGTCTTGGTATCACTGGAAGGGAAATCCCTAGAATACTCTTTACGGTTTGGGTTCCCTAGTTCAAACAACATGGCAGAGTATGAGGCTTTGGTAGCCGGAATGAGGCTGGCAGAGAAGTTGCAAGTTCACCACTTGGTAGCACACAGTGATTCTCAATTGGTGGTAAACCAGTTCAATGGGCAATATGAGATTCGAGAGCCAATGCTGGCCCCTTACCTAAAGAAAGTCCAATCTCTGGCTCAAACTTTTAAGAACTTCAAGCTGATACAAATCATTCGGTCTGAAAACACACACGCAGATTCATTGTCCAAGTTAGCCTCTTCCAATGAGACAGGAGGAAGGATAGTGCAGGTGGAGAAACTCGAGCGGCCTAGTATTGAAGAGGTCGAAGCGTGTGACATCGAAATGGGGGATGACTGGAGATCCCCATTCAAATAGTATCTTACCAAAGGTACACTCCCCCAAGATAAGGACGAGGCTCGTCGCTTAAGGATACAAGGGGCGAAGTTCACGCTAATCGATGGGGAACTATACAAAAGGGGGTACTCATCACCTTTGTTAAAGTGCCTAGGGCTAGAGCAAGCAAATTATGTCCTAGCTGAGGTGTACGAAGGAATTTACGGTGAGCACTTAGGAGCTAGAGCCCTTGCTGCTAAGATACTGCGATCGAGATTCTATTGGCCGAGATTGAAAAAAGATGCGACGGACAAAGCCCGCAGGTGTGACAAGTGCCAAAGGTTTGCACCAATAACAACAGCCCCGGTGACTCCCTCCAAGAGTACGGTACAACCAATTCCTTTTGCAGAATGGGCATTGGACATTCTGGGGCCTTTCCCATTGGCCACGGGTCAAAGAAAGTTCCTGTTAGTTGCCACCGATTACTTTACAAAGTGGATTGAAGCAGAGCCTTTAGCTACATTCACGGAGAAGAAAGTGGAAGCGATGGTGTGGAAAGATATTATCTGTCGGTTCGGAATCCCACGCATCTTAAATGCTGACCACGAAAAGCAATATGATTATGACGCCTTCCATGAATTCTGTAAGCGCCTTGACATTCGACTAAGGATGTCTTCTGTATCATATCCTCAAGCTATTGGACAGGCCAAAGTCAGTAATCGGACTATCCTTCATGGGTTGAAGACCAGATTAGTCAAAGCTAAGGGGGCATGGGTGGACGAATTGCCTAGTGTCTTATGGGCATATCGTACCACTAGTCGAGTATCGATTGGAGAAACGTCGTTTAGCCTCGTATACGGCATCGAAACATTGATTCCCGTAGAAATTGGAGCACTATCACCCAGGGTGGTGCCTTTAGTGGAAGAAGAGAATTCACAAGGACTAAGGGAAAGCCTAGATCTGCTTGATGAGCATAGAGAGGCCGCGGCTATTGGGTTGGCATCCTATCATCAGAGGGTGGTCAACTACTATAACAGTCGGGTGAGAGATAGACCAATGTCCGAGGGGGATTTGATGCTTAGAAAGTCACATATCACGAATGCCTTGAGGGAAGACGGAAAATTCAGAGCCGATTGGGAAGGTCCATTCAAAATCAAACAAAAGATCAGGCCCAACACCTGCATCTTGGAAACTCTGCAAGGGAAGAAAATAGAGAAAACATGGAATTCAAATCACTTAAAATTGTATTTGAACTAATCATTATGTTTTCTTTCTTGAACGTTATGTTCTCACATTATTGCTATTTGTTTACACTGTCACAAGATGCTACTATCCAATCATTATGCAAATTGTCCTTTTATCATATCTCCAGCTTTTATATATCCAAATCTTGTGACAGGATACACACGAGCCGTAAGAGCCTGAGGTGCAATGCGTCACTATGGCCAGGCGTAAAAATCAGACGAGTCGTAAGAGCCTGAGGCGCAATGCATCACTGTGGCCAGGCGTGAAAAATCAGATGAGCCGTAAGAGCTTGAGGCACAATGCGTCACTGTGGCCAGGCGTAAAAGTCAGACGAGCCGTAAGAGACTGAGGCGCAATGCGTCACTGTGGCCAGGCGTAAAAGTCAGACGAGCCGTAAGAGCCTGAGGCGCAATGTGTCACTGTGGCCAGGCGTGAAAAATCAGACGAGCCGTAAGAGCCTGAGGCGCAATGCGTCACTGTGGCCAGGCGTAAAAATCAGACGAGCCGTAAAAGTCTGAGGCGCAATGCGTCACTGTGGCCAGGCGTGAAAGATCAGAGGAGCCGTAAGAGCCTGAGGAGTAATTGCGTTACTATAGCCTGGCAATGAAAAAACATAAAGGCCGTAAGAACTGAAGACGCACTCGCGACGTGGTGGTCAGGCCTCAGAAAAAGGTATGTTTATATGTAAAATTCTTTCTGAAAATATATCTTTCTATCAAGAATTGGGGAGCATACATGAATAAACAAAACAAATATACGAGTAAAACAAATAAACAGAAAATGATGATAAATGATAAATAGCAGAGCGATGCGATACGAAGCATGAACAGAACTTTGATTTCATTCATTTAAGAAAATCTTTACAAGGACATCCAACAGAAATAAAAAAACAAAATATTCAAAAAAGGATCAACAAAACGACAGAATGTTCGAAAAGAAAAACAAAAAACAATTCAATCTGCAGGAGGAGGAGGCTGGGGATCAACCGTAGACGGACCCTCGCACTTTAAAGACTGCTGACCATCTTCCCCATCCAAGTCATCAAGGGCACCAATAGCTTCGGGAGCATTGTCTAGGCTCACAGGCTCCCAAGGACCGGTAAGGTTTGCAAGATCATCTTGCGCAGTCCTCTTAAAAAGCTCATCAGGAAGTTTGGCTCCCGGTTCATACTTAGTCCAATCAGGGGCCTCGAACAGCATTGCCTCGCGTGTATATTGGAGCTCAGGGAATTCTTCACCTTCCCTATGCTTCTCCAACCAGGATCTAGCAAGGTAAAATCCATATTTTACATATGGATTCAAGAAATCCTCATTTTGCCTCAAGCAATCCCTAGAAAGACGGTACTCCTTCATGGCTTCTGCCCTGATGCTATCAATCTCCACTTGAGTTAGAGAAGGAGTAGCTCGACTTTCCAGCTCGGTGACATATTGCTCGAGCTCCTGATTACGATCAATTAAGGACCCATATTTGGACTGCATGCGGTCCAGTTCGGCTTGGGCCTGTTGAAGATCTTCATGAAATTTGTTAGACCTAGCCACCTCAACAGTAAGATTCCCCTTGGCCTGATTCAAATCTTGGCGCACCTTCGAGAGTTGATCTTCCAAATTTTGTACCACGTTTGGAAGCCCGGATAAGTTGTTAACAGTATTTGACAACTCCATGACTTTATCCTTCAACTCCCGGATCTCCTTGTCAGCTCGCTCCCGATAGGCTCGATGTTGAGCGTTGTTGGCCGCAGTCCTCTGAGCAAGCTGAAAAGAAATACAAAAAGTCAACCTCAAAAGTACAGCAAAAAGAAATTAAACAAAAAAAAAATGAAAATTACCCTCAACGCTTCCATATCGGCCAAGTCTTCTCCCTCTGGATAATTCCTAAATATTCTAGCTTCGTCCCTCGGGAGAATAGTGGCCCAACTCAGTCGAGACGCCACCCCGGGAGAGTCCAAGGTATCGTTGTCGCGAACTCCCAGGTAAACCCGAAACTCAGACCCCCTCATAATGTAACCACCGTCTACGGGGTAGGACCTCTCATCTACAGGACCTATCCTCCGGAGAATTGGCCTAGTCCTCATTGACGGCTCGATGTACAAATGCCTCCAGTTCTTTCGTTGGGACAGAATTATATTGCATTCGGCACGCTCTTCAGATCGAGACCGTCCAGACGAACTAGAATCCCTCCGCAAAGAGGAATGAGCTCTCCCTCTATCTCGAGAGGGATCCCTTTGTTCCGAAGGAGAAGGCATCACTTGTCTAGGAACAAGTGGGGTCTGAGCCCAAGGCAATTAAGGCGGAACTGGTGCCTCACTGGGAACATCATCAGCTAAGCGAGGCCTCTTTCTAGTGGGGTCACTAGACGGACTGCCCTCCGAACCTTGACGTGCCAAAGATCGTCGAAAATGGCTCATTTCTACAAAAAAGAAAAAGAACAAGTAAGTGGTCAAAAACGTGGTCAGAACCAGCAAACAATAAAAAAGCATGAAAAAGTTACCATCAGGAGAATCAAAATGCTCCTGAAGGGACTCTATGTTTATCATATCATCGTCAGGTAGAACCATGAAAGTTGAACCAAATCCTTCCCAGTCATTCAGATCAGCTAAAGGCTCACTGTCAGGACTAGATTCTATATTTGTACTCCCTATATCTTCTTGCGGTCTTAAAAGTTCAGGGTTCAACTTAGGGGGAATCAAGGATGACGAATTCGAGGAAGGAACAGAAGGGTCGACAATAGGGATGGGACCCACACCCCAGCTAGCAGATATCAAAATTTCATTTGATAAAAGACTGTCAAGACTAATGGGACTATCAACCAATAACCTATTGACGTCTAAGGACAACTGTTCTCTAAGTGTAGAAATCTGGGGGCCCTTGGGGATTTCACGCCTAGTCTCCCAACGAGTAGGGAAATCCAGGCCCCCAGGCGTCTCCACAATAAGCCACTCCGATTCAAAATCGTGAAGCTTATTTACGGGTTTTTTGAATAACCTATTTTCAAATCCAGGCTTATACACCCGCTAAAGCGAATAAGGAACTAAATCGAGGCTACCTCGAAACCTAAAAAAGGCATCAAGAAGGGGAAGAGACGAAGAAACACCCCTTAGTCGGCAATGCACGGTAAACCCTATTAATTGCATCCATGCATGAGGATGCAGTTGTCCAGGGGCTATCCTGTGCATCCTAAGGAAAGAAGCCCCAAAGTCGGATATTAGAAAACGGAGTCCCAACTCTAGGGATGCCCTGAAAATAACTATCCCGTCAGACACACGACGTATGTCATTTTTTTGAGGGTTTGGAAGCCTATAAGAGTATCCATCGGGCAAAGGAAACCTAGACATAAGGTCTTGGATGTCAATTGCCTTCAAAGTCAATTTGACTCCTAGCTCTATATGCTTCCCTACACCGTGACCAGCCATTCTTGGAGCTCAAGGAAAATCACGAAGAAAAAACTACTGGCGATAAAGTTTACCTAACAGAGATGCAGGAAGACAGTGAACTATAGTATTCAAATGTTTGCGACAGAAGTGTGGCAAACAACACGGGGCGAGAGTGTTTCCACGCGACAGACTCGCGACACAGTGATGGACCTTTGCGATAGAGTCACGGAAGAGTATAGCAACTCATGATAGAGTAGCGGTAGAGATGCGGTTGAGTCGCGGCAGAGTTACGAGAGAGTATTTGGAAATCTGCGGCAGAGTGATTTTAAGCGAAAGAAGTCAGTAGCTACCGCGTTGACGGGGAGCTTATATATATAGGCGCGACTGCATCTACACGTGCACGGGGATCCTCATGTGCCCTGGAACAGTGAATCAAGAATCCTCTTTCGCAGGAAATATTCCTACCAAAGAGTGCGGAGCAATTGATAGTGGTCCTATCATCAAAGTCAACGTGTACAAAGATCGACCAACCAGGGACCGCCACGTGTCAAACACAAATAGAAGAGACATAAGCCACATGGCAGGTAAAGAGAGGTGGCGACATAGTAACTGGAGTGGACGATAGAGTATCTGGGCGATAGAGTGTATGCGAAGGAGTCCCCTACGGCAAAGTCTCCAGGCGACGCAGTCTCATGGCGATAGAGACTGTGCGGTAGAGTATGAACACGATAGAATAAGTCGCGATAGGCCTCTACCGCACAGATCGCGATAGAGCTCTACCGCAGGGATCGCGACAGAGCTCTACCGTAGGAACTGCGATAGAACTCTACGGCAGGAATCGCGGTAGAACTCTACAGCAGGAACCGCGGTAGAACTCTACCGCAGGAACCGCGACAGAGGTTCACATAACTCTGCCGCATGTTGAACTCATCCGCAGACAGTCCAAATCCAAGTCACGACAGAGTATCCAATAACTCTGTAGCAGCCCAGACACGCGCCTGGGCCTCAGACCCGAATCCTGTGGGCCTAAAATATCCTCAAACTCGGAAAGAACAGAAAGCCCAACTTGATCCTAGAAGAAGTCTATAAATACACTAGGTATAAAAAAGGTAAAGGAGAATCTCTTTTTCTTGGAGACAGAAACTCTGTAAAAAGAACTTTCTAACTTAATCATCAGAGTGCACGTGCAGGGACAGATCCCTGCGTCTCTCTGATTTTCGTTGTTTTTGCAGAATATTCGGTACACGTGGAAGGAATCGCATCAGCACCACCTCGTTGTCGTTTAGCGCAGCATCAATAAGTGGAAGGAATCGTATCAGCATCATCTCTTTGTCGTTTAGTGCAACATCAATATATATATGTATCAACCGGGACGAGAGAGAAAGAGAGTTGAGAGAAAAACAGTGGAAGAGAAAAGAAACAGAGGAGAGCAGGGGGAGGGAGAGAGGGAGCTAGAAGGTGGCATTCAGTGATGGTGAAGATGAAGATGATGATGAGGAGCGATGACCAAGAAGGGAAGAAGGAAATTGTGACAGGGGAGAGAAGCCGAGAGTTACTAGTGAGAGAGCTGAAATAGTGATGATGATGATGAAGATGGTGCTGGAAATCGAGATGATGATGTTGGCCGAAGCAAACATGGTGGTGATGAGGAAGAGGGCCGAAAGGGAAGGAAGAAGGTGGTGATAATGGTGCTCGAAGAGATGGTGAAGGGAGGGCTATCGAGGAAGTGAAATGAAGGTCGAAACTGTTGAAGGCAGAAATTGGAGCTACTGGAACAGAGGAAACTCTCCTCGAGCGGTGGTAGTCACGGCATAGGACTGGAACGGATGCTGACATGTGCTGGGGGTAGATGGCATGGACATGAAGGTGACGATGACGATGATGATGAGTGTTACCGAGGGAGAAGAAAACAAAAACTGGAAGAAAGGAAGAAGGAAGAAAACGAGGAAGAAGGAAGAAAGTGTTTTGGCGGGAAAGTTTCAAAACGAACAGAAAAAAAGAGGGTTTGAATATTTATATATATAATATATAAATATATTTGGAAACGGAGAAAGAGGCACAAGGAAAATTGGAAAAAAAATTTGAGAAAAGAGCTCTGTGGAAAAATTAATCGAGTGGATTGGGTCTATTGACTCTTGATGCGGAAATATTTTGAACTGCAAATAGACATCGAGATAAGGAAAATTATAATGTGCTATAGAGATGAATGCACGTATTTTGCACTGATTTTTGTAGATACGAATTTAGAAAATATATTTATTTATTTATGCTGTAGAAAATTTTTTGCGTACTGTCGAAATTATACTGCATATATTTACTGTGTATTTGAAGACTATGAACCTTATGACAAAATTTTAGTACGCTGAACGTAAAAAATCCCTAGGTGAATTTTACTGCCCAAAATTTAGAAATAAGTTTTGAAGAATCTCGAAAATTGCCCCAATTTTTTCGAAATAGCCTATTTAGTGTAGTTAAATAAATATTAGAGTATTTTTAAAATTATCGCAAAAAAAAAAAACTTAAAATTTCAAATTTGTACCTGAGTCTATGTTTTATGGATTTTAACTGAAAAAGACAAGACCAGCCCCTTTTAATCTATTTTACACGTTAAAACGAAATTTAAGTATTTTAAAAATAAAACTCACGACAGTCAAACGTATATTGTTGTATGATATTGTACGGAGCTGTCTACACGAGATTTTGAGATGTTTTAAGGATAAAACCGTGCCAGCCGGACGTGTATTGCTGTGTGATCTTGCATGGACCCGCTTGCAGGTGATTTTTAGTGATTTGATAAAATCGTGCTAGCCGGACGTGTAATGCTATGTGATCTTGCACGGACCCGCTCACACGTGATTTTAAGAGATTTTGATAAAACCGTGTCAGTCAAACGTGTATTGCTGTGTGATCTTACATGGACCCGCTCTCACGTGATTTTAAGTGATTTGATAAAACCGTGCCTGATAGACGTGTATTGTTGTGTGATCTTGCACGTATATGCTCACACATGATTAGAGGCAAAGAAGGCGATGATGAATTACATGGAAATGTGAATGATAAAATGAAAATGTGGATCATGCCGAGGTCAATGGAGTATGATGTATCATGCTGTGTGCATGTGAGTATGTTGTATTGTGTTATTGAGAGATAGAGAAATGAGTAAGCCAATTGGGTAGCTGACCACTACCATGGCACCTGACATCTCGGCACAGCTGGCCCGTGATTGCCCGGAGTCACTGACATTGGCCAATTATCCTATTGATTAATTATTGATGATGAATATTCCTTCATGCCTCACTTATTGGATTTATCTGAACTGAGTTTTTATAAAGTGAATTTCTAATATGGAATGAGTTTTATTTTACTGTTTTTGATTAAATTGATATTTTGCAGTAATGTTTTCTGTGATACCGATTGTGTGAGAAAATGGTAATTTTGTGATACCGATACTGTGAGAAAATGGTAATTTTCATTATACTAACTTGTGAGACCCCGTATATGTATAATTGTATATATGTACATAGAAATGTAAATGGAGTTATACTATGATTTCATAAGTGAAGTGTATGTAATGTAAGTCCATAAGTTTAAGGTACATACATGTAATAAGAGTTGTAATTGTACATAAAGTTACATTATGTATAAATGTGAAGAAATAGACTTAAACATGTGGAGAATGTGAGTAGAATGGATTATGAGTAGTATGGTAAAGATGGAAGAAAGATTTGCATAAGTTGTGTACTTCCATTTGGTTTATATCATGTACCTTTGGATATACAAAAATTCTACACAAGTTTTAATGTGTATGAAGTATTACTGGGTGCCATTTTCAAGTCTAAAAAATGATTGGATGAGAAAATGACTATGACAACAAATTAAAGTTGTTTTGGTATAAGTACCTGTAGAAAACTGCAGTAAGATCTGGGAATATGAAGGCCAGATCGATCTCATAGGATGAGAGATCGATCTAGAAGAGCCAAAATGCTCTTATTTTGAGCTATGGAACATGACAGATCGATCTCCAAGGGAACCAGATCGATCTCCTAACACATCTTGTAAAATGCAAATCGATCATTAATGGAACATATCGATCTCCTTAGCTTTCAGGTTGGAAGCAAATCGATCTCCCCTAAGACCAGATCGATCTCCTTAACCTTTTGTCTGAAGCAGATCGATCTTCCCTACTCGACAGATCGATCTCCTACCTCAAATTGCCGTGAAAAAAGAGGGATTTTAAGAGGACCAAATCGATCTCTAGCCCATGCAGATCTATCTCATCAAGCAAATTCTATAAATATGGAGCAGTTGGATCTGTAATTTCTGAGACAAAACCAACCCTTTCATCTTCCAATCCAAAAACCTAGATTTTACTCTCTAAATCCAGCCATTTTCAAGAAGATTTGAGGAAAGGCTATCAGACGTAAAGTTGTTCACATCAAAGAGAAGAACAACATAGCTTGGAGGAATTTCCCCATTTGTTGGATTGAAGGACAAGGGTGCATTTCCATTTGGAGCAAAAAGGAAATCAAGCTAGGTGAGTTTATAATGAAACAACTCAAGTACATTGTTTGGATATTGATTTTAGAGTTGTTTAATGTACATATGAATGATAGGAACAACCTAGAAAATAAAGAATCCATCATAACCTAGAAATGGTCTAGTGTGAGAAAGTGAGATGTGAAAATATTAATGATGAATGAGTTATCTTAGGATGATGATTATGTTATGGGTATGAGTTGGAGGTGTTGATTTTGGGATAAATGGTGTGATTTACCACAAAGGGTTAAAATGTGTATTTAAGGCATTGGATAAATGCATAGTTGAATAAGAGTTAAAGACGTTAACTTAAGTGTTTGATGAATGAATCGCAGCTCCCGAGGATACACCGGAGCAAGACGAGACAAGAAACGTGAGAAACGTAAAGGAAGAGAGTCGTACCCCGAGTAAATCGAGGTAAGGGAATTGTGTGGACTCTTAGAGATATCTGTGCGCAATTTGGGCGCTTAAATGCTTTGCTAGAAAGCATGAGATGTTAGGAAATGAAATTGGGTAACTGAAGGGCAAAAGTTGGGTGTTTGAGAAATGTGCATGAAAACAAAAGCATAATGCTTTGAAAATCATGTTTTATTGCTTTTTAGCAAATGATTGGTAGGTTGGCTGACATTTGAAATGATTTGCAAAAGAAATGAGTTGTTTTTGTTTGTTAATCATACTTTACAAAGATTTGAGCCACCTACATGGTTTTCGTGAGAATGAAAGCGTGCTAGAGTATGACTCACACGAGATTTGACGTGTTTTATACACATGAGTGCTGGAGCTTAGCTCACACTAGTTTTCACATGGATTTTCATACTGGTTTTTGTATGGTGCTTGGAGCATAGCTCGCATTAGATGCCCACCTTATTTATGTTATGCTTGGAGCTTCGGGCAGACTGGGTGTTGCACAGATTAAATAGGCTCGCACGTGCATTTGTGATGTTTTGACATGTTGATAGCCGTGTTAGGAGCTTCGGGTAGACAAGAGGTTATACCGATTAAATAGGCTCACACATGCATTTGAGATGTGGCGTGATATGATATGTTGATGTGGGTCCACGGAGTACACTGTACTGTGCAGGTAGCATCGAGTACGTTGTACTGTGTTGAGATGTGATATGCCGTCTTCGGACGAGATCTTCTATGGACCGACGGGCAATATTTGACCCACCTCCCGTATGGAAGCAGATAGTGGTGATATCCCGCATACCTGATCCGTGTAGTCGGTGTCACAAGTTATGGCCATAGTCATAGAGGTTATTACCCTTATTGAATTTCCTATCTCACATGTCTATTTCTTTACGAATAAATCCATGTTTGAAATTATTTGTGGGTCAGGACGGTCCGAGGGAGGGATTGAGTCCTGACAAGTGATGAATTGTTTTGAGATATCGGTTTGTTAATGGTTTTCAAGTGCACTGAAGCATGATGTTTAATGTCATGCTTTACTTATGAAATATGCATGAAGATTAATGTCATGCTTTACTTATCAAATATGCATGATGAATAATGCCATGCCTTACTTATGAAATATGCATGATGATTAATGCCATGCCTTACTTATGAAATATGCATGATGGTTAATGCCATGCTTTGAAAGGGATTTTGTGCACTAAATCTTTAATAGCATGAATTGCTTTACATACCTTTAACACAATCAAACACTCATGTTTTGAGATAAAATGATGAACTAAATGCTTTTGAGCATGGTATCACGATCACGTAGATAGTGCAGTATCTACCTGTTCGCATGATTACCTTACTGAGCGTGTGGTTTGCTCACCCCCTTATTTTCCCCTCTCTACAGAGCTTTGCGTATAGATTGTAGGCAAATGGAGGCTTATCCCTTTTGGTATTCGCTGCATCCCATCGCTAAAGGTATACACACTTGAATTATTTTGTATCTAAACTAGACATAGCACAGTAGCATTTTATATGTTAACATTGGGGATGTAAAGTAATGTAAACACTTGTAAACAGTAACTCTGATGTATTTATAAAAGTGTTTACTTTTGAAATTAAATTGTTATGGATGGATGAGGTAGACATTGACACACAGCCCAACTGTTGAGTGTGTAGCGGATCACGATCGAGGTAAGGATGATTAATAAACAACGCGTGAAAATGCAAAACATTTGTACGTATTTTGGTAAGTTGAGGGCGTGACCGAAATTGGTATCAGAGCTCGGTTGGTCTGACATGTGCCGATGTTTAAATTTCTTAATAAGTTAGAAAATTACATCCCCATGTTACTGTGCTTGTTTAGATACAAATTGTGTGTGTCGATGGGTTGGCTAAGAATTTGATGTAAATGTAGGGAATTGAACAATTATGTCTAATACCAGTCGCAGTAGAGGGGGCGAGGGCATAAGTTAGAGGCCGTAGAGGTAGGCCTGGGGGTCGTGTTGAGCCAAAAACACACGAGGCTCGGGAAGAGATTGAGGTGGAGGCTGAGGTTGAGCACGCTCCACAGGGTCCAGAGGAGAGGCCCGAGAGTACTGAGGCTCGCTTTGCGAGGATTGAGCGGAGCATTGAGATGATATTGGAGTTGGTCACCCAATCTTTACCTGGAGTTGGAGGTAGATAGAGTCCCGCTACACAAGGTGATGCCGAGCAAGCGGTAGCTCCTGAGGCGCGGGCCCGGGCAGCCTAGAGACCTCAGATGACAGATACCCCACCCACACAGGATGTACCTACACCGGTTGCTACACTAGGCAGTAGAGGTTGGGGATATGGATGCGATTTGGACAGATTGTGGCAGTTCTAAAAGTTTGGATCGCCATTTTTCAATGGAGTAAAGGACCCAGTAGCTGCAGAGGATTGGATCAATGAGATTGAGAAGCTATACGGGTTCTTTAAGTGTAAAACTACCGAGATGATAACGTTTGTCGCATTTATGCTGAAGGGATCAGCAGAACATTAGTGGAAGTCCACCAAGCCTATTTTAAGAGCTCGACATACAGAGATTAGCTGGGAGGTGTTTTTGGAAGCTTTCCGAAGACAGTATGTCCCGGATACCGCACAGCGAAAGCTAAAGATGACATTTTTGGGACTGACCCAAGGGAGTAGGACAGTGGATGAGTATGAGACGATGTTTATCTCCCTGGGCAGATATGATCCCAACACAATGAGTAATGAGGTCGAGAAAATCCAAAAATTTATGGATGGATTGAGATCGACTATCAGGTCCAGATTGGTTCCTTTAGATATACCGACCTACGAGGAGGCAGTGCGCAGGGCGCAATTGTGCGAGCAAGATGTTGATAGGATTGCCTCAGAGTTTGGAAAGGTTGGTAAGATGAGGGACAGAGATAAGAAGATACCAGTGATGGATAGAGGCTTCAGTTATAAGGGAAGCAAGAGGTTTGCTGGGAAGAGGCCGAGGATCGAGGAGATCCGAGAGAGGACAGTTAATACTCCCATGTATCCGACTCTAGGTCCAACGAAAGCAGTTGTGATTGGAGGGCCACGGCCTACTACAGAATAGTGTGGCAAGTGTGGCAGGTCCTATGGAACTCAACCATGCTATGGACCTCAGGTAGTATGCTTCAGATGTGGGAAACCAGGGCACATAATCAGAGATTACCCAGAGATGACAAAGAGAGCCCCATAGAAGGGCAAGGAGCTAAAGAGAGCTCCAGTTGGGACAGCTGCTCCGAGGGGGAGGGCTACAGCTGAGGAAAAGGGGAAGCAGGTAATGGGTGTGAGCAGAGGACGAGTGCACACACTAGACCAGGACACTGCAGATCAGTCTTCGGATGTGGTAAAAGGTACTATCCAAATCTTTGATTTAGAATCATTTGTATTGTTTGATCTTGGTGCCACGTATTCCTTTGTATCACCATCCTTTGCATGTAAATTGTTGAAGCATGTAAAACCCACAGTGCTAGATAAATGTTAATGATATCTACCCCTATGAATGGTAGTCAGTTGACTGAGCATGTATATAGAGATTGTAAGATAAGGATAGGAGGTAAAGAGATGGCAGTCGATTTAATTTTATTAAATATGAGTGATTCTGATGTGATCCTAGGAATGGATTGGTTGGATGTCAATCATGTTGTGATGGATTGTCATGCAAAAACTTTGATGTTTCCAAAGATAGACAACCTTGTTGTAAATTTTGTTGAAATGAAATGAAAGAATATATTATTGCAATTGAGAAGAGTATAATCTAGTTACATGATAATTTAGAGATGAATCTAATTTACAAATTATATATGTTGATGTGATGATTTATGATTTCTAATGGTGGAAAAAATAATGTGAAGGATTCATCGCTTATGTGATTGAGACGAATAAGGGACGTCCGGAATTGGGAGACATACCAGTGGTCAGGGAATATCTAGATGTCTTCTCGGATGAATTACTAGGATTACCTCCAGATAGAGAGATAAAATTTGGTATAGATTTGACACCTGGTACAAAATCGATATCCAAGCCACCGTATAGAATGGCTCAAGTTGAGTTGAAAGAATTAAGGAAACAGCTATAAGAGTTGCTAGAGAAGGGGTTCATCAGGCCGAGCATCTCACCTTGGGGAGCACCGATTCTGTTTGTAAGGAAGAATGATGGAAGCCTCCGAATGTGTATAGATTACCGATTGTTGAATAAGGCCACCATCAAGAATATGTACCCCCTTCCACGCATCGATTTGTTGGATCAGCTTAAGGGAGTGCAGGTCTTTTCCAAAATAGATATGAGATCTGGGTACTATCAGTTGAGGATACGGAGTGGAGATGTACCTAAGACAACTTTTCGCACCCGGTATGGACATTATGAGATTATGGTTATGCCATTCGGGTTGACGAATGCTCCCGTAGCTTTTATGTCATTGATGAATGAGGTATTCCACCAGTATTTGGATCGATTTGTAATCGTGTTTATTGATGATATACTGGTGTACTCAAGATCTAGAGAGGAGCATGAAAGGCATTTAAGGATAGTGCTACAGACCCTCCGAGATAAGAAGTTGTATGTTAAACTCAGTAAGTGCGACTTTTGGTTGGAACAGATCTCTTTTCTGGGTCATATAGTGTCGAAGGATAGAGTGTCAGTGGATCCATCTAAGATTGAGGTGTTGACACAGTGGCAAAGACCCCAGACAGTGACAGAGATCAGAAGTTTCTTTGGTTTAGCTGGGTATTACCGAAGGTTTGTAGAGGGATTCTTGAGGTTAGCTGCTCTTTTGACACGTCTCACAAGAAAGAATGTTGAATTTGTATGGGATGATAAGTGTGAGGAAAGCTTTAAGGAGTTGAAAAAGAGATTAACCACAGCTTCGATTCACTATTCCTACTAGCTTAGGAGGTTTCTCGGTGTATGTGGATGCTTCACACCAAGGATTGGGCTATGTATTGATGCAGGATAGGAAGGTAGTAGCCTATGGAGCAAGACAACTGAAGGATTATGAGAGGAACTACCCGACCCATGATTTGGAATTGGTAGCGGTGGTGTTTGCGCTGAAGATATGGCGCTATTAGCTTTATGGAGAGAAATTCCAAGTGTTTACGGACCACAAGAGCCTTAAATACCTGTTCTCACAAAAAGCGTTAAACATGAGACAGAGGAGATGGCTCGAGCTCTTAAAGGATTATGATTGTTAGATCTTATACCGCCCGGGTAAAGCAAATGTGGTTACTAATGCATTGAGTAGGAAACATCTCAAGATGGTATCATTTATGATAATCAGAGAACACAAGCTGTTGAAATAGTTCACAAACCTCAGTTTGCATGTGACCCCACCCAGTGCTGATGCTGGTGTTATGGTAGCTATCCTACAGTTGGAACCGGATCTGGTAGATCGAATCCGACAGGCTCAGCACATTGATCAGCAATGCATTGATATAGTCGGGCAGATACATAGGGGCACGAAGATTGATTTCGAGTTGAGTTCAGATGGATTGTTGAGGTTCAGAGGTAGGATATGCGTTCTTGATGATGCAGAGATTAGAAGGTTGATCTTGACAGAGGCTCACTCATCGAAGTATACGATACATCCAGGGAGTGCTAAGATGTATCAAAACATTTGAAAGGTTTATTGGTGGTCTAGGATGAAAAAGCACATTATTGAACATGTCGCTAAGTGTCTCGTTTATCAGCAGGTGAAGGTAGAGCATTAGAGGCCTAGAGGGTTATTGCAGCATCTATCGATATCGACTTGGAAGTGGGAGCATGTCACTATGGATTTTGTGATGGGATTGTCGAGGACCCACAGAGGTCATGTGCCATATGGGTGATTATGGATCGGTTGACGAAGTCAGCCTATTTTCTAGCTGTAAGAGCTACCGATACTCTGAGCCAGTTAGCGAACTTGTATGTGCACGAGATAGTGAGGCTACATGGAATTCCAGTGAGCATTGTTTCTGATAGGGATGCCCGCTTCACTTCCTACTTCTGAGAATGTTTTCTGGAAGCGATAGGGACCCAGTTGAGTTTTATCACTGCGTTTCATCCTTAGGCAGATGGTCAATCAGATAGGACTCTACAGACCTTAGAGGATATGTTGAGAGCGTGTGTATTAGATTTTGGAGGCTCCTAGGATGACCATTTGTCACTCACAGAGTTCTCCTATAATAACAGTTTTCATGCGAGTATCGGGATGACACCATATGAGGCATTGTATGGGCGTAGATGCCGTTCCCCTATTGGATGGGAAGAGGTTGGTGACAGATAGATTTTTGCTCCGGACTTGGTTAGACAAGCCTTTGAGGATGTCCAGTTGATTTGCGAGAGGTCACGGACAGCTCAGAGCAGGCAAAATAGTTATGCTGACAAGAGACAGAGACCACTAGAGTTTGTTATGGGTGAGTCATTGTTTTTGAAAGTTTCTCTTTCGAATGGAATTATGAGATTTGGTAAGAAGGGCCAGCTGAGCCTTAGATACATTGGACCCTTCAAAATTTTAGAGAGAGTGGGAGACAAGGCTTATAGGTTGGCATTGCCACCAGAATTGGCAAATGTTCACAACGTCTTCCACGTATCCATGTTGCGGAAGTATCACCCAGACCTGCCACTTGTGATAAGGTAAGAGCCTTTGGAGCTCAATGAGGGTATGACATATGTCAAGAATTTGGTTCAGATATTGGATAGAAAAGATAAAGTGTTGAGGACAAAGACAATTCCTTTGGTGAAAGTCCTTTGGCAACATCACACGGTGGAAGAGGCCACATGGGAATTGGAGAGTTTGATGCAGGAGAAGTATCCCGAGTTATTCACGAATTGAATTGGTTCTAATTTGGAGGACCAAATTCTCTAAGTGGGGGAAAATGTGAGACCCCGTATATGTATAATTGTATATATGTACATAGAAATGTAAATGGAGTTATACTATGATTTGATAAGTGAAGTGTATGTAATGTAAGTCCATAAGTTTAAGGTACACACATGTAATAAGAGTTGTAATTGTACATACAAGTTACATTATGTAAAAATGTGAAGAAATGGACTTAAACATGTGGAGAATGTGAGTAGAATGGATTATGAGTAGTATGGTAAAGATGGAAGGAAGATTTGCATAAGTTGTACACTTCCATTTGGTTTATATCATGTACCTTTGGATATACAAAGATTCTACACAAGTTTTAATGTGTATGAAGTATTATTGGATGCCATTTTCAAGTCTAAAAAATGATTGGATGAGAAAATGACTATGACAATAAATTAAAGTTGTTTTGGTACAAGTACCTACAGAAAACTGCAATAAGATCTGGGAATATGAAGGCTAGATCGATCTCATAGGATGAGAGATCGATCTGGAAGAGCCAAAATGCTCTTATTTTGAGCTATGGAACATGACAGATCGATCTCCAAGGGAGCCAGATTGATCTCCTAACACATTCTGTAAAATGCAGATCAATCCTTAATGGAACAGATCGATCTCCTTAGCTCTCGGGTAGGAAGCAAATCGATCTCCCCTAAGACCAGATCGATCTCATTAACCTTCTGTCTGAAGCAGATCGATCTTCCCTACTCGACAGATCGATCTCCTACCTCAAATTGCCGTGACAAAATAGGGATTTTAAGAGGACCAGATCGATCTCTAGCCAATGCAGATCGATCTTATCAAGTAAATTCTATAAATATGGAGCAGTTGGATCTGCAATTTCTGAGACAAAACTAACCCTTTCATCTTCCAATCCAAAAACCTAGATTTTACTCTCTAAATCCGACCATTTTCAAGAAGATTTAAGGGAAGGCTATCAGACGTAAAGTTGTTCACATAAAAGAGAAGAACAACATAGCTTGGAGGCATTTCCCCATTTGTTGAATTGAAGGACAAGGGTGCATTTCCATTTAGAGCAAAAAGGAAATCAAGCTAGGTGAGTTTCTAATAAAACAACTCAAGTACATTGTTTGGATATTGATTTTAGAGTTGTTTAATGTACATATGAATGATAGGAACAACCTAGAAAGTAAAGAATCCACCATAACCTAGAAATGGTCTAGTGTGAGAAAGTGAGATGTGGAAATATTAATGATGAATGAGTTATCTTAGGATGATGATTATGTCATGGGTATGATTTGAAGGTGTTGATTTTAGGATAAATGGTGAGATTTACTACAAATGGGTAAAATGTGTATTTAAGGCATTAGATAAATGCATAATTGAATAAGAGTTAAAGGCGTTAACTCAAGTGTTTGATGAATGAATCGCAGCTCCCGAGGATACACCAGAGCAAAATGAGCCAAGAAACGCGAGAAGCGTAAAGGAAGAGAGTCGTACCCCGAGTAAATCGAGGTAAAGGAATTGTGTGGACTCTTAGAGATATCTGTACGCAATTTGGGCGCTTAAATGCTTTGCTAGAAAGCATGAGATGTTAGGAAACGAAATTAGGTGACTAAAGGGAAAAAGTTAGGCGTTTGAGAAATGTGCATGAAAACAAAAGCATAATGCTTTGTAAATCATGTTTTATTGCTTTTTAGCAAATGATCGGTAGGTTGGCTGACATTTGAAATGATTTACAAAGGAAATGTGTTGTTTTGGTTTGTTAACCATACTTTGCAAAGATTTGTGCCACCTACATGGTTTTCGTGAGAATAAAAGCGTGCTAGAGTATGACTCGCATGGGATTTGACGTGTTTTATACACATGAGTGTTGGAGCTTATCTCGCACTAGTTTTCACATGGATTTTCATACTTTGGCATGGTGCTTGGAGCTTAACTCGCATTAGATGCTCACCTTATTTGTGCCGTGCTTGGAGCTTCAGGTAGACTGGATGTTGCACCTATTTAATAGGCTCGCACGTGCATTTGTGATGTTTTGACATGTTGATAGCCGTGTTAGGAGTTTCGGGTAGACAAGAGGTCGTAACGATTAAATAGGCTCACACGTGCGTTTGAGATATGGCGTGATATGATCTGTTGATGTGGGTCCACGGAGTACGTTGTACCGTACAGGTAGCATGGAGTACATTGTACCGTATTGAGATGTGATATGTCGTCTTCAGAAGAGATCTACTTCGGACCGACGGGCAGGATTTGACCCACCTCCCGTGTGGAAGCAGATAGTGGTGATATGCCACACACCTGATCCGTGTAGCCGGTATCACAGGTTATGACCATAGTCCTAGAGGTTATTACCCTTATTGAATTGACTATCTCACATGTCTACTTCTTTACGAATAAATCCATGTTTGAAATGATTTGTGGGTCAGGACGGTCCGAGGGAGGGGCTGAGTCCTGACAAGTGATGAATTTTTTTGAGATATCGGTTTGTTAATGGTTTTCAAGTGCACTGAAGCATGATATTTAATGCCATGCTTTACTTATGAAATATGCATGAAGATTAATGCCATGCTTTACTTATCAAATATGCATGATGAATAATGCCATGCCTTACTTATGAAATAGGTATGATGATTTACTTATGAAATATGCATGATAATAAATGCCATGCTTTGAATGGGATTTTGTGCACTAAATCTTTAATAGCATGAATTGCTTTACATACCATTAACACAATCAGACACTCATGTTTTGAGATAAAATGATGAACTAAATGCTTTTGAGCATGGCATCACGATCACGTAGATAGTGCAATATCTACCTGTTCGCATGATTGCCTTACTGAGCGTGTGGTTTGCTCACCCCCTTATTTTCCCCTCTATACAGAGCTTTGAGTATAGATTGTGGGCGACTGGAGGCTTATCCCTTTTGGTATCCGCTGCATCCCATCGCTAAAGGTATACACACTTGAATTATTTTGTATCTAAACTAGACATAGCATAGTAGCATTTTGTATGTAAACATTGGGGATGTAAAGTAATGTAAACACTTGTAAACAGTAACTCTGATGTATTTATAAAAGTGTTTTCTTTTGAAATTAAATTGTTATGGATGGATGAGGTAGACATTGATACACAGCCCAACTGTTGAGTGTGTAGCGGATCACGATCAAGGTAAGGATGATTAATAAACAACGCATGAAAATGCGAAAAATTTGTACGTATTTTTGTAAGTTGAGGGTCGTGACATAACTGAACTATATGATATTACTTCAAGCCCGTATTTTTTAGATAGTGTATTTATCTACCTGTCACTTTATTTTTCTTACTGAGCATGTCGAGCCCATCCCTTACCTTACATCCACAAATTTCCCTCAGTAGTAGAGGTTGATGGGTAGATTTTAATTTGCGGTTATACGTTAGAGTGACACCCTTATACGCACAAAGGTATACCCTGTTTAGACATGTAATTGGTGCTTAATTTTGTAAGTACAGTAATGCAATATTGTATCTGAGTCTGAGGGAAATATGTGAACTTAATCATGTGTAACAAACTCTTATTCTATTTAATTACGAAAACAAATTTACTCAGATTTTATATTCAATTTGTTACCATAAAATAAATAAGAATGATAATTTATTATGGGAAATAATCATCGACTCATAGCCCAACTAAGGAAGAGTAGGAAAATCGGGTTGTTACATAAAGTGGTATCAGAGCTGAGTTGGCCTAATATGAGTCGATGATTGGAGTAAGAGAACAGTAGAAAAGTTCACATCCCCAACATTACTGTACTTGGTCTAGATACAAATGGGTATACCTGGCCGTGTATTGTCAAAAATTGAGTCATTGAATGGAAGAAAACTAATAGATATGACTGGTTGGTTTTACAACCATACTAATAGACGAAAAAGGAAACTGTTCCTCGAAGCCATAGAAATCAGCTCGAAAGATTTAGTGAACCCTCATCTGAATGTACATCTTTTAGCTTAACCGAATTTTTTGAAGTCCGCATCATAAGATTTGAACGGACATGGAAATAATAATGACATTGTTTAGTCAATCATAGTAGCATAATAATAATGATGATAATTAAAGTATGATCATAACTTAGAAAATGACTAAGATAGTTTCGGAGGATAGTACACCATCAGTTACCGAGGAGGGAACCCAAGTACAATGAAAAATTGAATAAATGAATTGGCAAGGCTATGTGGATCCTTATGGAATACTACCATAAAGAAGGTAGTTTTTGTAGCATTGATATTAAAACGGGAAGCCAAGCCTTGATGAAAATTTTCCCTGATATTTTCTAAGGACCCGACATTAGTGGGTCACATGGGATACATCCTTGGATGTCTAGAGATGGCAACACATCCCGGATAAAGTATAATGACAATTATAGATGAAATGATCAAATTTGACATAAGGTAACAAGTCCGAGAATGATTATGAGACTGAATTCATGGTTTTGGAGAAGTAAAATCCGGATATGTAGAGTTACGAAATGAAGAAAGTCTGAAATCTCATGAGAGAAACTGAGAACCTTAATCTGAGCTAGGTTAGCTCCATTGATGTTACTTATGAGGAAGTAGTGCGCATATAAGATGAACAGTTTTGAGGTTACTCGAAAAGGGAAGGTAAAAAGTGAGATAGGAAAAGACCACTTTACTTAAGATAGGAAAATAGTGGAAAAGTAAAGTCATTGTAGCTGGGAGAATGAATAACTGAATGCACTGTATAGATGGATTTAAGGTTAGACTGATTTATAAGGATAGGGCGTGTTCAGAGTAAAAGGGACACCTTTATAGACAAAGAGTTTTTCGGTACATGTTTGGAGGATCCATCAAAGTTACCTCTAGATAAAGAGGATGAAGTTTGAGGTAATTTAGTACTTGGTTCTGAATTAATTATTCAAAACTCATACTGAATGGCTTTAATTTAAATATAAGAGCGGAAGAAGTAATTACAAGGATTATAAAAATTTATATGACCAAGTGATCCATTTTGGAGTGTATAGTCATTAATTGTTAAAGAGTTTCGGATTTTCTGGGTTACGATATGTCAAGAACAGGAGTCAATTGGATTCTCCCAAAATAGAGATTGTAGAACAATGGGAAAGACCCAAAACTGCTAAAATGATTCGAAGTTTGAGGTATAAGGAGACTTGGGTATATGAATAACGTGTCAAATCTAAGAAGCGTAAATGGTATATGCTTATGCTTCGAAACACAAGACTTAATTGAAATAAGGAAAGAGTTTTTTCATAATTAAGGTGTGAAATGAGAGAAGTTTTGAATCGTGATACATTCTGGATACAGGATTATAATTGGAATGAGAGATGTACGCAACGTATGAATGTTTTTGGGTATGTGAAATCAGTAAGATCAAGCGAGGGGAACGAAAAATGAGTGGTGACTAAAGGATAAATGTACAGTTGCGATAAATTATACAATTCTACTGATCATGAAGGTTTAAATATTAGACTTCACAAAGGCAATCTAATACAAGAAAAAGAAGTGACTAGGGTTAGTGCTTTGAGCAGAAGTGATTCGGGATGACATTTTATACTTAGGACAAAGACATGAGTTATTGAAATATTTAGTGAACCCTAACTGGAGGTGGCTCCCTACCCATATAGACATGTATATCGTGGTAGTTAGCCTGAGATTAGAACCGAATCTGAATAACAGGATCCGACAGGCAACGTAAGGATAAGCATTGCGTAGATACGACTAGTCAGACCCAGTTAGGCTCTGTGACAGATTTTGAAAATAAGCTTCGATGACTGTTCAGGTTCAGAGGTAGAATTGGCATTTTCGAGCATGCACAATTAAGGAAGTTGAAGCTCTTTCTTCAAGGTACACCTTACACCAGGAAATGACAAGATGTATCAAAATTTACGAAAGGTATATTAGTGGTCAGGAATTGTCATGACCCTCACTCCAAGTCCGTGACCTTTACCTTACCACTTACAGTTGGGCTGTGAGTTAACATCCGATCCATTTCTCATCCATTTATAGTTTAATACATTCATTTAAACATAGTAGAATAGAAACTGGACTCTTATATATAACTGTGGAAGCGTTTACATCAATTTCTATTATATACATCCCCCAAAATACAAAATATAAACTTTACTGTGCATTAATTTACAGGATACAAAATTTTTCATCTCAAGTGTATACCTCTCTATACTGATGGATGACCGATGCAACACAATAGCAGGGATGACTGCAATGTACTCACTACTGCGTCGTATCTGTGGAGGAGGAAATAAAGGGGTGAGTTAACATGCTCAGTAAGGAAAATATGAAAGCAGATAAATAACTACACTATGTACATGCTAAAAATACATATCTATTCATTTTCCTTATAAAACATATGCTTTTTCTTTTAAACAACTTCCATCAATGCAAAACCATTAATTCGCTAGATAAGTATATGCATATTCACACAAAATCACATAGCTTCGTACCGCATAATCTATTCACACAGTTTATACATAGAGAATGCTTTACATTTAGTAAATCAATATATATTAAGACATAAATTATGGGTTATCATATCCCCAAACACATAGCAGGGTAGACATATGTCACCTCACATAGTAGTGACAATGTCGTATCACACAGATATAAGAAGACTTATGGCCATAGTCGGATTCTAGGCAACACTGATCAGCTGTATGAGTACCCTACGCTTAGGGAGGTGGATCAACCATCCCTTCAGCTCATACTCAACTCACGGCACATCGTACTCCATGGCTAACGCTCACGGTACATCGTGCTCCCATGGATCCTTATCACCCATTTCCATTGTCTCAAAATCACATGCGAGTAGGTCAGTGCAAGACACATAGTAGTACACGACGGCTCCAGCACGGTTTTGTACTCATTACTTCACATTCATAAACCACGTGCGAGCAGGTCAATGCAAGACACACAGTAATACATGGTGACTCTAACACGGTTTACTCACACACAGCACAATCATAAAAATCTCATGCAAATCAACGTAAGACACACAACATACCTGAGGCATCAAGCACGGTATTACTAGGAAATTACATGCGAGCATAGTCAGAGCAAACCACACAGCAATACTCGAAGGCTCTAGCATGATCTCCAAAAAATCTAGTGTGAGCATCTCGAATGGAACACACTGCATCACCCGAGGCATCGAGCACTCCTTTGTTTTTCTCAAAAATCCCTTTGAAAGTAACGTGAGAGTGGGGCTGGTCAATCTACCGTTGCCACTCAGAATCTAGCACGAGTTCACACAGAAAAGAAATAGAAGGGGCTCCATGTACTGTCATGAGTGAGAGGGAAAATCTCCCTTCAATCACTCGCTAGAAACATTTCATGAAATTGGTTAAACCAGGAGCCTGTCTATTATTATTCTTTCTCAAAACGTTTGCAAAACCTCTTCTCACAACAATCATAGAAGTCATGCAACTCATACTTATAAACTTATTCTCATACGTAGTTTTCACCTAGATATATCAATATCTATGTATTTATCGCATACGTTCGCACACAGCGGGTAAGAAAACATACGTATAGCTATCTCTAATAGCTCGCATAAGTCCCTTACCTCGAATCACTTTTGAATTGTTTTCCTTCGATTTCCACTTCTCATGATTCGTCCTTTAGTCTCCAATTATCTCCTCTGGAGCTGAAATTATGTATCACACATATCAGTATATTGTTATATACTTCATTTTACTTGTATGATATTCAAATCAATGCATTGGTCCATTTATATCTCATTTGGCCTTGTTACACCATTATCAGACTTTATTCTTTCTTGAGTCCATTTAAAGTATATAACTCGTTTTTGAGAATCTCTCAGACTCCTCAAGTCTATCGATTCTTATTAAACTGGTATTAAGCTTACTATATCTCGAGTTCATGATCTTATTTCATTATGGCATTTCATCGAATATCTCATATACTCAATTTCAGTTATTATTGTTTCTAGTACATGAACTTTATCAAACTATTATACAAGCATATATATATATGCTCAATAGCTTCTTTACATGCTCAAACCTCCATTAAATCCATGCCTACTCGATTTTCTATCATTTTGACACATTAAGTCATTTATAAGTCTTGGAAGATCAAGCATGTTCTAACATGTTTCAACCATTAATCTATATACCAATTAACTCATGCAAGTGTATAGATCAACATATAAGAGATTGGTGTATTGAAATCTTACGAATCTCAGCTTTTCTCATTTTTCACAACTTTGAGGAAAAACTCCTTTTCTTCTTCGATTCAGCGATTCAATCTCTCGTTCCCAACTATGTTGTTCTTCTCCACTCGATGAACAACTTTGATGTAATAAACTCTTCTTCAATCTCAATGGAAAGTGTTGATAGTCTAAAGAGGAAAGTTAGGTTACTTTACTTCAAAAATGGAAAGGTTTGATGTTTCTTTCGTGAAATGCAGTTCAGCAGCCCTGTTTATATAGAAATTGCTTGATGAGATCGATCTCCATAAGTGAGGGATCGAACTGCTATTGTTTGTAGCCTTCCTGCATTCAGTTTCAAGCTTGAGAGATCGATCTGTCGAAGAACATGAGATCGATCTTAGCCTGGCAGAAAGCTTCACTGATCGATCTGGCAGGGAAATGAGATCGATCTGCTTCTATCTGAGGCATAAGGAGATCGGTCTACTTGGGGATGAGATCGATCCTTGCTTAGCAGAGGCTCACTGAGATCAATCTGGCTTGAAGGAGAGATCGATCTCCCTTTTCTCTGTAGCCTTCTTTACTGAATTTCATCCCAGATTCTCAAAGCTAACTTCATATCAATTTACCTCACTACTCATTTTGCATTCAATCCACATTTTTCACTTACAAAGGTCCATTTCTTATAATTCATACTTAATGAAACTTGAGTGTACATCACGAATTCACATAACAAGTGTGTACATCCCATTTACGGACCTTACAGCACATATGATTCATATTACATAAACGAATGTATACTTAGGGAGTCATAAAGGTTACATATGAAAATACGGGCCTTACAAGAATAAAGGAAGACGTGGCCGAATTCGTGGCCGATACATTGTATATCAGTAGATTAAGGAAGAGCATCAAGCCCCGTAAGATTGTTACAACCTCTACCGATACCTATCTGGAAATGAGAACACGTCACGATGAACTTTATCATGAAATTACCACAGATGCATAAGAACCATGACGTGATTTAGGTAATAGTAAACAGATTGATGAAAAATGCTCATTTCTTAGCCATGAGGGCTACAGATACCTTGAGTGTGCTAACGGAGTTATATGTACGGGAAATCATAAGGTTAGACAACGTACCAGTGAGCATTGTATCTGACAAGGGATTCCCAATTCATTTCCCACTTCTGGATCAATTCCAAGAAGCCATAGGAACCCCATTGAATTGTGGCACAGCTCTCCATCCTTAAATGGACGGGCAATCAGAGAGGAGCATCAAACAGTGGAAGACATGTTGAGAGCTTGTGCTCAAGATTTAAAGGCTCTGGAATGGCCATTTACCGCTAGCGAAATTTACACATAATAATGCTACCGTTCAAGTATCGGAATAGCACCATATGAAGCGTTGTATGGCAAAGGTGTCGAACACCAATTGGATGGGAAGAAGTGGGCGAAATAAAGATTTTTGATCCCGATCTAGTCAAGCAAGCTTCTGAGGATGTACAGTTGATTTGTGAGAGGCTGAAAACTATTCAAAACTGACAAAAAGGTTACGCCAACCAAAGACGAAGACCCCTGGAATTTTTAGTAGGAGATTCAGCGATTATGAAAGTTTCTCCGTTCAAGGTTATAATCAAATTCGAGAAGAAAGGGAAACTGAGTCCCCGTTATATTGGACCATGCGAAAACTTAAGCCGAGTAGGAGACAAAGCCTACCGATTGGCGTTACCGCCAGAGTTGTCAAGTACCCACAATGTTTTCCCCGTCTCAATGCTTCGTAAACATCATATGGATCCCACACACGTAAATCAAATACGAGTCGCTGGAATTGAAAGAGGACATGACGTACGTGGAGAAATCGATTCGGATCTTAGATAGAAAGGAAAAAGCGTTACGGTCTAAGACGATTTCCTTTGTCAAAGTTTTGTGGCAGTATTACATGTCAGAAGAGGCTACGTGGGAACTAGAAAACCTAATACGAGAGTAATATCTGCAATTGTTTGAAAACGAATGTACTTTTAAAATTTGGGGACCAAATTTCCTAAGGTAGGGAGAATGTAAACCCCCAAATTTTTTTCGAAATTCGGCTCGAGCGATATCCAATTTAAATTAATTCACAATTGCTTGCAAAGAATTAAATTAATTATGTCGGAATGGCGAGATTAGGTTAGGCCGGTAATTTTTATCTGGTTTATAAAATTAAACCAATAATAATAAATATAGTAACGACGAGATTAGCATATATAGATATACAATTATTTTGACTATATAAATGTATATATAAATTATATATTTTGATTTTATTTTGACATACATTTATTTTCATGTTATAAAAGTATATACATACATATATATATATATATGAATGTATATATATAAATTTATTTTGAATATATTAATGTATAATAAATGTATATATAAATGAATATATTTTGATTATATAAATACATATAGAATGCATTTATAAATTTATTTTGTACCTATATAAATGTATATATATGTATACAAATTTATTTTAATTTTATAAATATATATTTTTGTATTAATTATATAAATACATATAAATATATATATATATATATAAATTAAATTTTTTTAAAAACCCTTGAATGAAACGGTGCGTTTCATTTCAGAGGGGTGGGGAAGACACTGTGCACGCGCAGCGCGCGACCCGCACCTCGCCAGACCTGCACCTCGCCTACGCCCCTGCCTCTGCAACCCTTCTTGCGACTAACCCCTGCGCGCCCCAGCACTCAGTACACTAGACCTCTTGCAGCCCCCAGTGCGCACCACGCCATACCCTATCCTGCATAGTGCCAGACCCGATTGCGCCCTACCTGTTCCCAGTCTGCTCGCATGAAAGATGACTAAGCTTTACGTCCCTATGTACGCGTCCTAGCAGCCACAGTCTGCAGCCCAGGCTTTGTACCAAGTCGTTCCAAATGCTGTCTCAAACTCGTACCCTCCTGCTGATGGGACCCTAGGGGTATCTACCGCAAGTGCACGGGTCGTCCAAGTAATAATGAGATTTGAGTCCCGGAATTATCGTCCCACAGGGAAGTTGTTAGCCTAATTAACTACCGGTTAATCTTACCCTAAGTATATCCTAGCAAATTATGAAATTCAGGTGTGATCTACATGGCTAAAATTAAAGTATTGAAAATAATAAAACTGTAAAATAAAGAAATTAAAACCGAATAAAAATTACTTACAAAATTCCACGCAATTAAAATACCTACACAAGAAAATTAAAACAGTTAAAACTAATTAATGCAAATAAAATGCAAATAAAAACATAAAGCAATTAAACTAATTAAACTAAAACTTAAAATAAAATGCATGTAATTAAAAAAATTGCAAATTACTTAAACTAAAATCTAATGAAAATAAAAAATGCATGAAAAACATTTAATCTAAATTAATTCTAATTGCAATTCTTAAAATACTAAACTAAAACTAAGTCCTAAAACATAAAATATCAAATTAACTATCAATTAAAACTTAAAATTAAATTAACACATAAAACATTAAATTTAACATACCACTACTAACTAACACAACACTAAACTAATAACTAATAAAACAAACAAAATAGTAAAAATGCCATAAAAAAAAACTTAAACTAAACTAAAAGGGAGTGGCCAAACAAGGCCTTAATCATGTGAATTTACCAAGTGGTCCCGTTGGGACCACTGTTGCGTTATCTTCCTCCCCATCTCCCGCGTCCCCTGCTGTTGCCAGCTGCTGCCCGTTTCTGCCTCCATATGCTGGTACATTCCAGCTGCTGGTGCACGGACTGCCACTGTCTTCTTCAGTTTTGGTTTTGCCTCCAGGAGCTCCAGACGCCGCTGCTCTGCTGCAGGTGACTGTGGTGCTGTCATCTTCTGTCCACCCATACCGCCATGCATCTGCTTGCACAGCATGCTTTTGCACTGCCATCTCATACTCTGCACAAAACTACCGAACTGGAACGGCCACGCTCAGCAAGTAGTTGGACACATCAATCGTGCCCAGTGCAGAGGAGAGCTTCGGCACCTCTGTTGCGTCAGCTACTTCACTCACAAAGGAAGTGAAAACAGTGATGAATACTGCAGTTAAAGACTAGCAAAATAAAACGAAATGGGCAAATGAACTGGGAATTAAAAACTAAGCAAACCGAGAGCATGACAATAAGAACAATGAAGGCTTTTCATTAAAACAAAACATTAAGCAATGAGCAAAGCAAATGATGATGAACATGAGAAACCGAGAGGTTGGAAAAGGAAATAACCGAGAGCTTAGGATGATAACATGTAAATGAAGCTTGCTAAGTGATGAAATAATGGATAAAAATCAAGAAAATAAAGACAACCGAGAGCATCAAAATGTAAATAGCCGAGAGCATGAAAATTAAAGGAAACTGAGTGCTGCATTAACATGAAATCAAACAAAGATAAAAGAAGACAATAGCATGAATAGTAAAAAATTCTTTAAGGGAAATGCTAATCGGGAAAGAAAGGAAACAAAGCTATTCTACCCCTAATTTCTACCCTAACCTAGACTACTTTTACACTACTCCTAAAATTACTTGGAATTTTCAATAGTCATCATATTCTATTTATACACAAAACTAGGGGTACAATGGTAAATTGGCATCCTAGATGAGTTGGCAATATTTGGCCACTTGTCTTCAATTAATTTGCTGCAGATGGATATTTCCACGTCACTTGTCGGTTTGTCCAGTTGGCTCTGAGCTATGGCCCGACGTGTGCCTTCCAGAATATTCGCTCGGTGTCTGTTGATCTTATCGTTTCATGGCAAATGAAATCTCGACACCTGGCATCACGCGTATCCAAACGACTGGTGACTCGGTCTGCAAAATTTGAAGTGGCCCAATCTCTTTTAGCCCGTTATCAGCCCAATTTCATCTGAAATGTTTGAATTTCATCTGGATTTAATTTATCTGCACATTAAAGAATTTTAATTAAGTAAAGGGGATTATTAAGGAAATAATATGGGGATTAATTAAATAATTAGGAATTTAAGCACAAATAATTCTATAAAAAAATAGAATTATCACACCCCCAAACTTGAGCTTTTGCTTGTCCTCAAGCAAAACAAAACAGTAGTAGGAATGATAAGTACAAAACATAACAGTTTCCCCAACGTTATCCTCAAAGATAAAGTACAGACTATGATCTAAAAGAATCATAATTACAAGTCAAACATTCAGAATCATCCAATCATAAGTCCTAACCCAAATTGGACTCCTCGTGTGTGTGTGAAGAATGTCAATCACTTCAAGGTACATTATTCGGATCAGATTATGCAAGCACAGTGAATGCAAAGTCAATGACAAGTGATCATTCCCATAAGTTTGCTTTTCACTAATCTCTCCACTAATATAGTCACACTCAATCAAAGATCAATAGGACTTCATTAAGCTTGTAATGTCAGGCTGGGTTAGGGTATGATAAAGTCGATTTAGGTTCAATTACCCCTTAACATGCATTACCTTCTAGGATCTTTAATGTGAGAGCTCTAATTATTCCCCCAAACTTATTTTATTTCAATAAACAATTTATTCTATTTTTGTATTTTTCTTCTTCCTTCTTTTCTTTTTCTTTTTCTTCTTTTTTTTTTCTTTCTTTTGCAAATTTTTTTTTTTTTAAATACTCCTTCCCTATCGCTTAATACTCATATGTACAGAGCTCAAAATATATATCCCAACAAATTTCCATGCTTTCGGGGTAAGGGATAGGAAAAGAATATTTTAGGCTAAGGAAAATAACGCACATGTATTTACAGAGAAAAGCTTATTTGGCCCAGATGGGTGACTAGGGGTAAAATATTTACAAGGATAGCTAGAAAGGCTCAAACGATCCAAAGATGGCCTAAATCATCTCCTTAATCAAATGTGATCTAATATTTCGCCTCGAGATAGATCAAGCAAATTCTAGAATATGATGCACAAAATCAATTGAACAGATGCACCCCTATGTCACATAAGCTTTCTCTAAATAAATATACAAATTCATGACATGACATGTGCATAAAATGAGGAAATCACAATCAGAATCAAGACAAATTCAAGAACTCAACTTCATGCTTTTCCTATAATCATGCTTCTAAGTCAATCAAAGTCATACTAAATCATGGGGTCATATCATCGGAATATGGGAAAACTACATGCTAAGCACTAAATCATCCTAAAATCAAACAATTTAAGCTCAGATTTTCGAAAAAATTTTGAAAAAAATTTCAATTTTGCTCAAATTTTCGAAAACTGCTCAAGTAGTACCCCCTCCCCCAAACTTAAAGTGCACAGTGTCCTCAGTGTGCAGATAATTAAAGAATTGAAGTTCAGGACAGAGTACTCCCCTTTCTGATGATGCTGATGACCACTGAAACTTTTATTGAAAGCGTAAAGACTAGAAAACCTGCAAAATAAACAAAAAAAAAAGAAAAATAAAAAGAACTATTTACAAGGTGAAAGTGGAAACACCACCTCTTCAAATACAGCTGAAGAAGACAACCCTCAGCAGTAGGGCGAAGAGCAGGAGGATTAGCCAAAATGGTGACAATATGTTAACCGTTAAATCCTCCTGAGCCCTATTCACTTCTTCCTCTCTCTCGGATTTCATATGATCAAGCCTTCTATCCTCTATCCTAAAACAGCTTTGAGAGTCATCAGGGAACTTTATAGGTTTGAAAACATTAAATTTCACTTCCTGATCGAGGACTCTCATAGTTAACTCCCCCTTCTGTACATCTATTAGAGTTCTACCAGTTGCTAGGAATGGTCTGCCTAGTATGATTGGGACTTCTTTATCTTCTTCCATGTCTAAAACGATGAAGTCTGCAGGGAAGATAAACTTGTCCACTTTCACTAATACATCCTCAATGACCCCCTTTGGATATTTAATTGTTCGATCGGCTAACTGGAGGGTCACTGTGGTGGGCTTGGCATCCCCTATTCCTAACTTTTGATAAATCGATAAGGGCATCAAATTTATACTAGCTCCTAGATCGCACAAAGCTCTACCAAAGAATAAATTCCCAATGGTGCATGGTATGGTAAAGCTTCCAGGATCCTTGAGCTTGGGGGGTAACTTTCTCTGGATAATGGCACTACACTCCTCAGTTAGAGCCACCGTTTCGTAGTCTTCCAATCGTCTTTTCCTACAGAGGATATCTTTCATAAACTTCACATAGCTGGGCATTTGCTCTAAAGCATCTGCGAATGGAATATTGATGTGAAGCTTCTTAAAAACCTCAAGGAATTTTGCAAATTGCTGGTCCAGTTTTTGATTTTGAAATCTCTGTGGAAAAACGACTGGTCGCCTAATAGGAGGAGATGTAGTGGGGACTTTTATAGCATCAGAGGATAGGGATGGTTGTGGCAAGGAAACAGGTACATGTGAAGAATTGTCTGGCTTTGTTTCCTTTGCAGCTTGATCTTTTGCTTCTTGCTCCTTCCGAGCTGCTTCACTAGAACCTATGGGTTTTGCAACTATGGGCCGATCAGGACTAGACTCAACAGGGGTAGCTACTAACTCTGTGCCACTCCTAAGGGTGATAGCTTTTACATGTTCCTTCCCTTCCCTCTGCCTAACCGGATTGGCTTCTGTGTTACTAGGGAGGGTTCCCTGAGGGCGTTGACTAAGAGCGTTCGCTATTTGTCCTACCTGAATCTCTAGGTTCTTAATTGAAGCTGCTTGGTTTTGCAAGATTGTGGTAAACATTTCCTCGAGAGAGGGTTTCTTCTCTGATGCAGATGAATGCTGGGGTTGCAGTGGTGGTGGTGGTTGATGGAAATGGGATGGATAAGAAGGATTCTGTGGATGCTGTGGATATGAAGGTGGTGAGTGATGAGGAAAGTGATGCTGTGGTGGTACTTGCACCTGTGAAGCTTGAAAACCTAGGGGTCTTACTGATCTAGAATTTGAAGCTTGCCCTTGGTTTTGGCTCCATGAAAAGTTTGGATGGTTCCTCCACCCTGGATTGTAGGTGTTTGCATAAGGGTTGTTCTGTTGCTTAGGGGCAACGTACTGAACCGACTCAAGATTAAGTGGACACCTATCCATAGTGTGGGTACCACTACACAGATCACAATATAGAATAGGACTTTGGACAGAAAACACGGGATTATGATTGTTGGAGGGATTAGGTTGGGTACTGAGTGACTCCACCTTCTTTGTAAGATTGGCTATCTGAGAAGTCAAGGTGGACAGTGTGTCAAGCTCATAGATACCCGCCGATTTCTTTGGCAACTGTCTTTCCGAGGACCATTGATAATTGTTAGCTGCCATCCTATCTAGTAGCTCATAAGCCTTTTCCTCCGTCTTACACATCAATGCTCCGCCCGAAGCAGCGTCCACTATCGTCCTATTCTGGCTTGTAAGCCCATTATAGAAGGTTTGGACTTGAAGCCATAGAGGTAGGCCGTGGTGAGGACACTTCCTAAGAAACTCCTTGTATCGCTCCCATGCCTCATAGAGAGATTCAGAGTCGTATTGGGCAAAGGAGGATATATCGCTACGAAGTCGGGCCATCTTGGAGGGTGGAAAGAATTTGGCTAGAAACTGATGGGCTAACTCATCCCATGTGGCAATGGATCCTGGGGGCAGTGAGGTCAACCAGTGTCTCGCCCTATCCCGGAGTGAGAATGGGAATAGTCTAAGCCGTAATGCATCGTCCGATAATCCATTATGCTTGAAGGTATTGCATAAGTCCAAGAATTGCCCAAGATGAGCATGTGGGTCATCATGTGGAAGCCCACTGAACTGCAAAGAGGTTTGGATCATTTGAAGGATGGACGGCTTAATTTCAAAGTTGTTAGCAGGGACAGCTGGTGGCCTAATGCCAGTATAGTATCCTTCGATTGTCGGCATCGCATAATCCCCGACGGTCCTGATTTCCCTATGATCTGCAATCGTGTGTTGCAGCGGAGCTATGGATTTCCTAGATTCCTTTCGTATTCTCCTAAGAGTTCGTTCGATTTCAGGATCTAGAGAAAGGCAATCAAAGCTCTGGGCTCTACGCATACAAACATCAACAAGTCCTTAAATTTTTTTTTTTTTTTTTTTAATGATGAGAAAATTAACTAATCTAAATATTTACAACCTAAATATTTACAGGCTAGAATTACACCTAAGCATAATTTCACCGATATTAATTAAGGACTAATTAAACTTCCCCGGCAACGGCGCCAAAAACTTGATGGGACCCTAGGGGTATCTACCGCAAGTGCACGGGTCGTCCAAGTAATAATGAGATTTGAGTCCCGGAATTATCGTCCCACAGGGAAGTTGTTAGCCTAATTAACTACCGGTTAATCTTACCCTAAGTATATCCTAGCAAATTATGAAATTCAGGTGTGATCTACATGGCTAAAATTAAAGTATTGAAAATAATAAAACTGTAAAATAAAGAAATTAAAACCGAATAAAAATTACTTACAAAATTCCACGCAATTAAAATACCTACACAAGAAAATTAAAACAGTTAAAACTAATTAATGCAAATAAAATGCAAATAAAAACATAAAGCAATTAAACTAATTAAACTAAAACTTAAAATAAAATGCATGTAATTAAAAAAATTGCAAATTACTTAAACTAAAATCTAATGAAAATAAAAAATGCATGAAAAACATTTAATCTAAATTAATTCTAATTGCAATTCTTAAAATACTAAACTAAAACTAAGTCCTAAAACATAAAATATCAAATTAACTATCAATTAAAACTTAAAATTAAATTAACACATAAAACATTAAATTTAACATACCACTACTAACTAACACAACACTAAACTAATAACTAATAAAACAAACAAAATAGTAAAAATGCCATAAAAAAAAACTTAAACTAAACTAAAAGGGAGTGGCCAAACAAGGCCTTAATCATGTGAATTTACCAAGTGGTCCCGTTGGGACCACTGTTGCGTTATCTTCCTCCCCATCTCCCGCGTCCCCTGCTGTTGCCAGCTGCTGCCCGTTTCTGCCTCCATATGCTGGTACATTCCAGCTGCTGGTGCACGGACTGCCACTGTCTTCTTCAGTTTTGGTTTTGCCTCCAGGAGCTCCAGACGCCGCTGCTCTGCTGCAGGTGACTGTGGTGCTGTCATCTTCTGTCCACCCATACCGCCATGCATCTGCTTGCACAGCATGCTTTTGCACTGCCATCTCATACTCTGCACAAAACTACCGAACTGGAACGGCCACGCTCAGCAAGTAGTTGGACACATCAATCGTGCCCAGTGCAGAGGAGAGCTTCGGCACCTCTGTTGCGTCAGCTACTTCACTCACAAAGGAAGTGAAAACGGTGATGAATACTGCAGTTAAAGACTAGCAAAATAAAACGAAATGGGCAAATGAACTGGGAATTAAAAACTAAGCAAACCGAGAGCATGACAATAAGAACAATGAAGGCTTTTCATTAAAACAAAACATTAAGCAATGAGCAAAGCAAATGATGATGAACATGAGAAACCGAGAGGTTGGAAAAGGAAATAACCGAGAGCTTAGGATGATAACATGTAAATGAAGCTTGCTAAGTGATGAAATAATGGATAAAAATCAAGAAAATAAAGACAACCGAGAGCATCAAAATGTAAATAGCCGAGAGCATGAAAATTAAAGGAAACTGAGTGCTGCATTAACATGAAATCAAACAAAGATAAAAGAAGACAATAGCATGAACAGTAAAAAATTCTTTAAGGGAAATGCTAATCGGGAAAGAAAGGAAACAAAGCTATTCTACCCCTAATTTCTACCCTAACCTAGACTACTTTTACACTACTCCTAAAATTACTTGGAATTTTCAATAGTCATCATATTCTATTTATACACAAAACTAGGGGTACAATGGTAAATTGGCATCCTAGATGAGTTGGCAATATTTGGCCACTTGTCTTCAATTAATTTGCTGCAGATGGATATTTCCACGTCACTTGTCGGTTTGTCCAGTTGGCTCTGAGCTATGGCCCGACGTGTGCCTTCCAGAATATTCGCTCGGTGTCTGTTGATCTTATCGTTTCATGGCAAATGAAATCTCGACACCTGGCATCACGCGTATCCAAACGACTGGTGACTCGGTCTGCAAAATTTGAAGTGGCCCAATCTCTTTTAGCCCGTTATCAGCCCAATTTCATCTGAAATGTTTGAATTTCATCTGGATTTAATTTATCTGCACATTAAAGAATTTTAATTAAGTAAAGGGGATTATTAAGGAAATAATATGGGGATTAATTAAATAATTAGGAATTTAAGCACAAATAATTCTATAAAAAAATAGAATTATCACCTGCCTCCAACACGCCCTTGCCAGACCCCCTGCACACCCTACACCTGCCTTATGCATACTCCAGCGCCCTGCACGCTGCACCCAGGGTTTTATAGGGAATAAAAGCCCTAATGTTTCAAACAATAATTTTAATTCTTAATGATTAAACATGAATTGGCTCTTGATATCACTTGTAGAAATATTTAATTACATAATATCTATACCAGGATCTCATGTTCCATCATCAAGAAAATTAAAATATAAAAACATACCTGGATCCATTGGAATTAATTGATTTGGGGTTACCAGTCTTCCACGTCTAAATCTTACTTTATGAGAGAAAACCCTAAGTCACTCGCTGATGGGATATGAGAATGAGAAAATTAACGTTTAAACTGGAGACCATAACCTATTTATAACTGCAGTATATTTTATCTTATTTTGGCCCATCATTAAAATAGAATAAAATGTTGGGTCTCCTACACTTTGCAAAGCTCATACTAATTGAGATGATCTAAAGTCCAATAACTTTATTTGATCACTTTTAAATGGACTACATAAATTAGATAGTCAGTAATGTACAATCAATTGATATATGTAGGCCCACATAAATAATTTCCTAGCACTACTCTCTAATCAGACAGACCATTCTCCCCTTTTTAAAAACATCCCTCTCTCATACACTCTAAACCTTTTACCCTTTCATTTCCAAGCTCATATACCCTCCTCACCCCTCAAGCCCCATATCTTATATGCAGATGGCGATTGTGTCCCTTTCACCATTGTGAAGTCTTCCGTTGATTTTGATCGAACCATAGGCCATCATGTTCGAGATGTCAAAGTTTCCACCTACTTGTGCTAGAGCTACCACCCATGCGTGTGCTGAACAACACACGTGTTGTGTCTCTTTTGGCCTTGCAAGTCATAGTGTATCCAAGCTTGAGAATATACATAGGGTGACTTTTTACCATGTGGCAACAGATGGAAGGTCATTTTAGTCATTTCATAAAAGCTTGGGCGTCCATTTTATTTTCATGTGGGAACTCTGTAGGAAGTTCTCTTCAACAGGAATTCGATGATGGAAAAGGGTTGCTGTGGGCTTGAGTCAATATTCTTGGATGATTAGTGGAATTAGGCTTCTATTTGGAAGGAGGATAAGGTACTAGCTCAAGACATTCTTGTAAAAAAGGTTCGAGCCACATATTGTAATGGATCGGGCTAACATCAACAGATTAAAATGTTATGGCTTGAATCAGTCCATGAAGAAAAATAAATTAGAGTTGCCATGCGCATCAACATTCTTGCTAACTTGTGCATTGGTGTGGACTTGTTTGGTAAAAGCCCAAGAGCTTAGCAACAACAAATAGCTTGAAGATGACGAATTTCATTACTTCTGCTTCGTGGCATACTGTCGAAACCACCCTGAACTAGCAATACCAAAGACATAATTTGGTAACTATCTAGTAATATGTTTTGCACGAACGAAGAGAATATTGAAAATAAAAGAGCAAAAAGGTAATAAAAATAAATAAATACACTCGTAAAGTAATTTCACAGAACACAAGACAAGGAATGGAACAATTCTTTTAGTCAAATTACTCTGCCTTATATAGGCATACAAAAAATAACCATGTTGCCATGTTCCCTTCCACTAACACCACTACTACCACATCTCTAAAAAATAGGACAACAACATAGGCATACAAAGAACTATGTTTTCATGTTCTCTTTCACTAACTTCACTGCTATCATATCTCCAAAAAGTAGGACAACGAACTTGACAATTTAAACAACTACTTAGAACTAGCTAAAAAATAGCTATAGACTCTATCCCACTAACATTTTACTTGGTAGAAAATAAACCAATAACTATTTATGCTAACAACTTTATAAAAAGAAAAATCAACATGTGATGGTGTTGTATTTTAACATTCCCCCTCAACACTAGCTTTTGTTCTTTCTACCATCCTGAGCTGCTAGCAGAAATTTTCAAGCTTGTTGCCATTCAAGCCCTTTGTGAATAAATATGCAACTTGGTTTTCTGTCTTACTATACTCTAATACAATTTCCTTTTGCAAAACTTTTTCCCTAAAAAATGATAATGCACCTCCACATGTTTAGTTCTTGCATGAAAAATTGGATTCCTCGTCAAACTTATTGCCGATTGGTTGTCGCAATACAAAGGAATTGCATAATCTGTTGGTTGATACAAGTCCTTCAACAAATGCATAAGCCAAACACTCTCTTGAGCTGCCATTGTTGAAACTCGATTCTTTGCTTCTATTGTTGACAAAGACACAATTGGCTGCCTTTTGCTGCACCAAGAAATTGCTCTTGACCCAAGCATAAAAACATACCCAGTAGTTGAGGTCGAGTATCATGATCACCTGCATATTCAACATCATAATAACCAACTTGTTGGCTCTACCGAGAGGGGGGTGAATCGATTTTCTAATGATAATGCTAAATTTGAACTTAATGAATCTTATTGCAAGCAATCAAAGAATAAGCAATAAAGTATAGTTCAATAAATTAAAGGAGATAAGGGAAGGAAGCAGCAAACTCAGTAATTTATAGAGGTTTGGCCAATCGCTTGCCTACATCCTCTCTTCTTGACCTCCTTGTTAAGAGCTTTCTTTCACTATATCAATAGTTGATACAAACTCCCCTTTTAAGGTTAAGGAATAACCTCTCTACCCCTTTTTACAAAGTCAAATATTCACCTTTTATAAAATTATCTCACAGAGGAACTCTCCTCTTCTCTCTTGAATTAAGGATGAATACAAAGTGAAGCTTTCTTTTGAGGGTAGGAAAAATAACTTCTACACAAGGATTTTTATCACAATACAATCAATGTGATGTTGAAGACAAAGAGAATGTTAGAAAAGATCTCTTAAGAATGTTCAGAATTTGCAGCATAAGTCTCTTCTTTTCCAATGTTTTCAATGCGTGATTTTATACAGCAGGATTGGTAGTTGAAGCATTTAATGCTATTTTTCTTGTTGAAGATTTTACAGAAAGAGCCGTTGGGAACCTCCAGCAGAGCACCAGATCGATCTTCCATCATGACCAAATCGATCTCTTAGTTTAAATTCCTGCAAATACAAAGCAACTTGAAGCATGGAGATCGATCTCATATTTGTAGAGATCGATCTTATAATTTGAAAAATGTTAGGGAAGATCGATCTGTCGAACCATCAGATCAATCTTCTAATCTCTCTGTTTGAAGTAAGATCGATCTTCAGATCGATCTGGCAAGCATTCTCGTAGAAAGGAGATCGATCTCTAATCGACCCAGATCGATCTTCTAAACTCTCTGACTTTGAGGAGATCGATCTCTATCCACAGAAGATCGATCTCATAAACTCTCTGTTTGAACATAGATCGATCTACAGATCGATTTAATACCTTTAACCTTTGTCTTAGAGAAGATCGATCTCTTCCTAGACCAGATTGATCTTTTAGACATTCTGTAATTTAAAGATTGATCTCATAACCCCTACAAATCGATCTCTGCTTCCTCAACATCTTATACATGCTCTTTGAGTTTTTAATCCTTTAGCAGATCGATCTCATATTCTCATGAGATCGATCTCTCATACTTGAAAACCCAGGAGATCGATCTCTCATCTCATGAGATCGATCTCTCATCCTTTAATACTCAGTTTTTGGCAATGATATATATTTAAATAAACTCTAAACATGTTTAAAACATTTCTATATTTATAATATCCATTATTGAATTACTGTTTTGTTATTTCAAAATATATTAACTCAACAATCTCCCCCTTTTTGATATGACAAAACTTATTCAATAAACTAATTTACAAAAATGTTTAGTTTCTTTCTTAACATTATGCATCTATTTTTCTGGTTGCAAAAACTCCCTCTCTGCTCAGAAACTCCCCCTTAATTTAAACTCCCCTTAACTCCCCCTTAATTTAAGCTCCCCTTAACATTTAAACTCCCCTTAACATGTTTTCTTAACATATTCTTCTCCCCCTTTTTGTCATATCAATGGCAATAAAAGCATAAAACCATGTATCATATATCAAGAAATTACTAAGCATAACACATGTCTCAAAATGTTTAATCAATCATGTCATTTCAAAAGATAAACATTCAAGCAATTATATCTCAAAATAACAAGACATCTAGAACAATCGAATCAAGTATGCCCTAAGGCGGAGGAGGAAATCACTCCAGAAGTTCCTCGACTCGAGTGCGGGTGACCTATAACTCATCGAACATGGCCTGCTATGTGGCATGAAGGTTTGCAAAACCTTCATCCATCTTCCTGTTAAGCTCCATAACCATGGCCATAATCGATTCCATCCCGTCGGATGATGAGGCGGGTGCAGTAGGCTGAGCAGTTGACGAAGAAGGAACCTCAGTAGTCGGGGTGGTAAGCTTAGCTGGTAGATCCTCTTCCATGGCTGCCTCATGATGGGTTTCTCGTTTCTTCCTCTACTGACCTTGGAAGTTCTTGTAATACCCCATATGGTGAAGTGTGCCAATGTTCAAGGCGCTTTTTGCAGAAGGCACTTCACCGGTCTCACAAGAGCAGTCGACCTTGAGTTGTTGGAGCAGGTATGCAAGCAGTTGCGGGAAGACTATTGTGGAGGCTTGTCCGCGCATGATTTTTAGCCAGTCTTCGTACATGAAGTGGACTAGATTTAGCTTTTAGTTTTGAGAAGTGTGAAGGTAGTGGAGCCAAAACCAGTCTAGTTTTTTAACTGTGGAATGGCAGGTACCGAAAGGTCTGAGGTTCCATGAGATTATAAGGTGTAGTAACCTAGGGTGCATTGGTAGGTCACTAGCCTTATCCCCGAGCAAGTTAAATTCGAGGGGTACCTCCTCCTCTTCATCAGTCAACCTATCATCTTCAATCCCAAACACTCGGGCTAATAGAGTTGTGTTTACAGAAATCTTTTTGGCCATGACGAATGTTTTGAATCCTATAATCTTACAGGTATCGTCAGGGTCATATATAAGCTCGACATTTGAGAAGAAGGCCCTAATAATGTTTGGAGGTGCCGGGGTGTTTATCTTGAGGAATGAAAGCCAGCCAAACTCTTCCATTTTTGATAGATATGGGAAATCTATACGATTAAGGAAAGAAAAATCAATTGTTCACCAGTGTTTTATTGGCATGGTAGAGAAATACTCTTATATCATTTCCTTTTTGCAGATGTTTGAAAACACCTGCTAAAGGTGGTGACAGAAGAGGCAGTGGGTGGTTGTGAGGAAAATGGTCTAGGCTCTCTGTTGGCAGCTCTCTTAAGACGAGGCATGATTGTATACTAAGGAATTAGCTAGACACACGCAAAGATTGTTCTAAATACACCTAGGCAATAGTTTGAAGAGTTCTCTAAAAAACTAGGCAATGAAACAGTTCCAAGAAGTGCCCTAATGATGATTTCAGCAAAAACAAAGGAATGTTTTTAAGAAAACTTGACAATGTAGGTTGCTACAATGAAGATTGATGAAAAGATTGGACGAGAACCTTACCGAGATCGATCTGAGAGTGAAAATAGAAAGAGGAGGCGCGATAGAGGGTTAGGGATTTGAAAATTTTAGATTTTAAAATTTGGGGATTTTGAAGCAGTATTTATAGTCCATGGCTAAGGAGATCGATCTGTCGAGGTACCAGATCGATCTGATATTTTTAGAAACTTGAAGAGATCAATTTGATGTCTTAAGGGATCGATCTTCAAAATACCGAAGCTCAAGGAGATCGATCTTCAATTCACAGAGGCTGAAGGAGATCGATCTACAACTTACAGAGGCTGAAGGAGATCGATCTGCCAAATGTCGAGATTGATCTGTAAAATACAGAAGCTTAAGGAGATGATCTTATGGGATAGAAGATCGATCTGCTTAGCTGAACCTTACTTCTTTAGGCCAATTTGGAGCATGAAGATCGCTCTATAGTGATAAGAGATCGATCTCTCATACTTTTTGCCCAGAAAATGAGTTGAAAATTCAGTTGAAAATCAATTTGAAATCAAGGTTTTGAAGGCAATAAATCTTAAGGACCATTCATAAGTCCTAATTCACCTTTAAGAACACAAAACCTATCTCTATCAAGAGGTTTGGTGAAGATATCAACTATTTGACGTAAAGTATCAATATATTCTAGAATTATATCTCCTTTTTGTACATAATCTCTAAGGAAATGATGCCTAATCTCAATATGTTTAGTTCTAGAGTGTTGGATTGGATTTTTTAAGAGATTAATGGCACTTGTATTATCAAATTTGATTGAAACTTGGTTCATGTCTACACCATAATCTTTCATTTGTTGTTTAATCCACAATACTTGAGCACTACAACTACCAGCTGCTATATACTCCGCTTCTGTTGTGGATTGTGCTACACTATTCTGTTTCTTAGAGAACCATGAGATTAATCTATTTCCTAAGAATTGGCATGTTCTTGAAGTGTTTTTTCTATCTATTTTACAACCTCCAAAATCTGCATCAGAAAAAGCATGAAGGGCAAAGGTGGAATCTTTAGGGTACCAAAGTCTTAGAGAGGGAGTGTCTTTAAGATACCTAAAGATCCTTTTTGTAGCTAGTAAGTGTGACTCTCTAGGAGAGGATTGAAATCTAGCACATAGGCATACACTAAACAAACTATCAGGTCTACTTTCAGTAAGATAAAGCAATGAACCAATCATAGACCTATATAGTTTAGTATCTACACACTTACCACTTTCATCTTTATCAAGCTTGATGTTGGTGCCCATTGGAGTTGCTTGAGGTTTGCAGTTATCCATTCCAAATCGTTTGAGCAGATCCTTAGTATATTTAGCTTGATTGATGAAAGTTCCATATTTAGTTTACTTCACTTGAAGTCCCAAGAAGTAGGTGAGCTCTCCCATCATGCTCATTTCAAATTCACCTTGCATGATCTTAGTAAACTCTTGACATAGAGATTCATTAGTTGATCCAAAAATAATGTCATCTACATACACTTGAACAACTAGTAAATCTTTATTTTTATTTTTGATAAATAGACTGGTATCTACTTTTCCTCTTGAAAATCTTTTTTCTATTAAGAACTTTGAAAGTCTTTCATACCATGCTCTAGAAGCTTGTTTCAAACCATAAAGTGCCTTAGAAAGTTTGAAAACATGTTCAGGAAATTCAGGACTTTCAAAATCGGGAGGTTGCTCAACATAAACTTCTTCATTGATGAAGCCATTTAAAAATGCACTCTTCATATCCATTTGATATAATTTGAAGTTTTTGTAGCATGCAAAAGCAAGGAGCATTCTTATTGCTTCTAATCTAGCTACCGGTGCATAAGTTTCATCATAGTCTATTCCTTCTTCTTGCCTATAGCCTTATGCAACTAGCATAGCCTTGTTTCTTATGATCACACTATTTTCATCCATCTTATTCTTGAAAATCCATTTAGTTCCAATTATAGAGTGATCACTAGGTCTAGGGACTAAATTCCATACTTTGCTTCTTTCAAATTGATTTAGTTCTTCTTGCATGGCTAAAAACCAATTATTATCATCTAAAGCTTTATTGACATTCTTTGGTTCTATTTGAGATACAAAGGCTATAAATTGACATACATTTCTTAGAGAGGACCTTGTTCTAACTCCAAGAGTTGGATCACCTATAATTTCACAATCTTTGACATATCCTAATTCTCTTGGTGCTCTAGACTCTCTTTCTAATATTTCTAGTTCTTCTTCATCCTCTTTATTAATGTCAAGTTTTTCTAATAGATCATTTTCTATGTTTGAGGAATCTTTCAAGGTTTCATCAAATATTTCAATATCCTCATCATTGGTTGAGCCTTTAGATGCATCGTTTGACTCATTAAATATTACATGTATTGATTCTTCAACCATCAAGGTTCTTTTGTTATATACTCTATATGCCTTTGAATTCAAGGAGTAGCCTAAAAAGATTCCCTCATCACTCTTGGCATCAAATTTTCCTAAGTTGTCTTTTCCATTATTTAAGACAAAGCATCTACAACCAAGAAGGTGAAAATAGCTAATATTAGGCTTCTTTCCCTTGTAAAGCTCATAAGGGGTTTTCTTTAAGATTGGTCTAATCATGGCTCTATTAATGATATAACAAGATGTATTTATAGTTTCAGCCCAAAAATATTTAGGTAAATTATTTTCACACAACATTGTCCTAGCCATTTCTTCTAATGTTCTATTTCTTCTCTCAACTACCCCATTTTATTGTGGTGTCCTAAAAGCTGAAAAATTATGACTAATTCCTTGATCATTGCAATATTCATCAAACCAATATTTTCAAATTCCTTGCCATGATCACTTCTAATGCTAGTTATAGTGTAACCTTTTTCATTTTGGGCTACTTTTGTATAGACAATGAATTTTTCTAAGGCTTCATTCTTTACTCTTAAGAAAAATACCCAAGTGAACCTAGTGTAATCATCTACAATCACAAACCCATAATGCTTACCACCTAGGCTTGTAGTTCTAGTTGGTCCAAATAAATCTAGGTGAAGTAATCAAAGAGGCCTAGTGGTTGATACACTATGTTTAGGTTTAAATGTTGTCCTTTTATGTTTTCCCTTGACACAAGCTTCACAAATTTTGTCATAGTCAAAGGACAACTTAGGTAATCCTACAACAAGGTCTTTTCTAGCTAGCTTAGATAATACATGCATGCTAGCATGACCTAGTCTTCTATGCCACAACCAAGGTTCTTTTTCTTTATCTACCATGAGGTATACATTTTCATTTTTAAGTTCATTTAGATAAACAATGTATATGTTACCTTGTCTATGTCCTAGAAAAAGAACTTTATTTGACTTAGGATCTATAACATGACATTTCAAGCAATCAAAAATTACTTTGTAACCTTTTTCACAAAGTTGACTAATGCTTAGCAAATTATGTTTTAGACCTCTAACAAGTAAAACCTTTTCTATTGAGAAATAGTTATTACCAATTGAACTACTTCCTTCAACTTGACCTTTGGAGTTGTCCCCAAATGTGACTTCTCCACCAACTTTTAATTTGAATGAGTTGAAGTGGTTTCTATCACCGGTCATGTGTCTTGAGCATACACTATCCAAGTACCAAGCTTCCATTGTTTTTACCTTGTAGCAATGCTCAATCACCTATAATCAATATTCAAACTTTTATCTTAGGTACCCAAATTTTCTTGGGTCCTTTAGAGTTAGTGAGTAGAATTCTTGATCCCTTTAGGATCCATTTTAATATTACATTAATGTCTTTTGAATTAACTACCTATTTTAGGACCCAAATTCTTCTAACTAACCTTCCTTTAAATGTAGGCATCTTCACATTGCAACTATATGATGCATGCCCCTTTTTATTACAATGTGAGCAAGTAGTTGAGGGTTTATGCATATTCTTTCTAGCTAAGAAACTTTTGAGGTGAGTTTCCCCACTTTTTCCATCATATCCTAAACCATTCTTATCAAAGAAAGCCCTTTGAGTTTCTAGCATGTTATCTAGTTTTTGTTGACCCATGTAAAATCTAGTAAAGGAGTTATGTAAGTTACTAGTCTTTTCTTTTAGGTAATTGATTTCAAGATTTGTACTTTCTAATCTCTTTTCACAATCTATCTTGTCCTTTAGTATTAATTCATTTTCTTTCTTTAGTTTAGAGATTAATTTTTTGTACTTCAAATTCATGCATTCATATTCTAATGTAAGATAATCAAATGCATCTTGTAGCTCATCAAAAGAGTACTAATTGAGATCTAAAGTTACCTTTTCATCTTCAATTGCCATAAAGCATAGATTGGCAATATCCTCATTTGAATCATCATCAGAGCTGTCACTGTCGCTCCATGTTGCCATCATTGCCTTCTTTTTGTGATTCCTATCACTTGATCGTTTGAGAAGAGGGCAGTTAAATTTAATATGTCCAGGTTTTTTGCATTCATAGCATACAATAGTATCTTTTCTACCTAGTTCTTCTTGCTCTTTCTTGTAGTTTCTCCTACCACTACCATTTGCTCTCATTCTCATAAATTTGTTAAATCTCTTGGCAAACTTTGCCATTTCGAGATCTTCTTCATTACCACTCTCATTTTTATTTTCTTTCAAACCTTCTTGAGTAGTGGATTTCAAAGCTACTCTCACTTTCTTGGGTGGCTCTTCATTTCTCCTTAATTTCATTTCATATGTGAGTAGTGACCCTATCAATTCATCTAGTGATAATGTGTGGGGGTCTTTGGACTTTTTAATTGCTGTTACTTTGGCTTCCCATGATTTCGGTAGGCTATTCAAGATTTTCTTAACCATTTCTATATTTGAATAGATTTTACCTAAGGACTTTAGTCCATTTATTACATCAGTAAATCTAGTGAACATGTCACTAATTGACTCTCCTTCTTTCATCCTAAATAGCTCATAATCATGTGTGAGCATTCCTACCTTAGTCTCCTTTACTTGAGTTGTGCCTTCATGAGTAATTACCAATTTGTCCCAAATTTGTTTGGCATTGTCACAACCGGAGACTATTATACTCATTGGGCCCTAATGCATAAAATAAGGTGTGCATGGCCTTTGCATTTAGCTGAGCATATTTTAACATCATTAGAATCCCACTCATCTTCTTCTTTTGGGATATCTCTTCCCTCTATCCTTTTAGTTGGGATTTGCGGACCTTTAGTTATAATCCTTCATACCTCATAATCATTTGCTTGAATGAAAAGCATCATTCTAGTTTTCCAATAAGCATAATATTCACCGTTGAACATGGGAGGCCTAACTATAGAGTGCCCCTCTCCTACTAGACTGGTTGCTACATTGCTATGAGCCATTAGATCGTTTTTAACTCTTAGGAAGTTATTCCTTTATGATCAAAGAGTCCGAGCTCTGAAACCAATTGTGGGCTCTACCGAGAGGGGGGTGAATCGGTTTTCTAATGATAATGCTAAATTTGAACTTAATTTAATCTTATTGCAAGCAATCAAAGAATAAGCAATAAAGTATAGTTCAATAAATTAAAGGAGATAAGGGAAGGAAGCAATAAACTCAGTAATTTATAGAGGTTCAGCCAATCGCTTGCCTACGTCCTCTCTTCTTGACCTCCTTGTCAAGAGCTTTCTTTCACTATATCAATAGTTGATACAAACTCCCTTTTTAAGGTTAAGGAATAACCTCTCTACCCCTTTTTACAAAGACAAATATTCACCATTTACAAAATTATCTCATAGAGGAACTCTCCTCTTCTCTCTTGAATTAAGGATGAATACAAAGTGAAGCTTTCTTTTGAGGGTAGGAAAAATAACTTCTACACAAGGATTTTTATCACAATACAATCAATGTGATGTTGAAGACAAAGAGAATGTTAGAAAAGATCTCTTGAGAATGTTCAGAATTTGCAGCATAAGTCTCTTCTTTTCCAGTGTCTTCAATGCTTGATTTTATACAGCAGGATTGGTAGTTGAAACATTTAATGTTATTTTTCCCGTTGAAGATTTTGCAGAAAGAGCCGTTGGAAACCTCCAGTAGAGCATCAGATCGATCTTCCATCATGACCAGATCGATCTCTTAGTTTAAATTCCTGCAAATACAAAGCAACTTGAAGCATGAAGATCGATCTCATATTTGTAGAGATCGATCTTATAATTTGAAAAATGTTAGGGAAGATCGATCTGTCGAACCATCATATCGATCTTCTAATCTCTCTGTTTGAAGCAAGATCGATCTTCAGATCGATCTGGCAAGCATTCTCGTAGAAAGGAGATCGATCTCTAATCGCCCCAGATCGATCTTCTAAACTCTCTGACTTTGAGGAGATCGATCTCTATCCACAGAAGATCGATCTCATAAACTCTCTGTTTGAACATAGATCAATCTACAGATTGATCTAATACCTTTAACCTTTGTCTTAGAGAAGATCGATCTCTTCCTAGACCAGATCGATCTCTTAGATATTCTGTAATTTAAAGATCGATCTCATAACCCCTACAGATCGATCTCTGCTTCCTCAACATCTTATACATGCTCTTTGAGTTTTTAATCCTTTAGAAGATCGATCTCATATTCTCATGAAATCGATCTCTCATACTTGAAAACTCAGGAGATCGATCTCTCATCTCATGAGATCAATCTCTCATCCTTTAATACTCAGTTTTTGGTAATGATATGTATTTAAATAAACTTTAAACATGTTTAAAACATTTCTATATTTATAATATCCATTATTGAATTACTGTTTTGTCATTTCAAAATATATTAACTCAACACAACTAACTTGCAATCTTCACCTTTCTCATACAAGACGTTATAGTCAAGCGTACTCTTCACATATCTTAAAATTCGTCGAACTGCTTCTAAGTGAGATTTTTTTTTTAGATTTTGCATGTATCGACTCATTATACCAACTACATAAGAAATATCAGGTCTAGTTAAAGTTAAGTAGATCAAACTACCCACTAATTGTCGATACATCGTTACATCTTCCAAATTTCTCCCTTCATAAGCACACATTTTGGCATTTGGCTCCATCGGAGTCAAGATTGGTTTACACTCAAGCATTCCAAACTTCCTCAACATATCATTGGAATATTTTTGTTGACAGAGAAATATTCTTTCTTGAGTATGATCAATCTCTAGACCAAACAAAAATGCTTGAGTTGTCCAAGTTCTTTCATTTGAAAACGAACTAATAAATCCTCCTTTGTTCGAAGAATTTCTTCTTCATAATCTCCGATTATGATTAAATCATCCACATACACTAGCACAATAGCTAGCTTCCTTCTACTAGCTTTAACAAACAAACTCAAATCCTCAGATGTCATCAAATAACCATTATGAGTCAGAAATTCAGCAATCTTACCGTACCAAGCTCTCAGTGCTTGCTTTAATCCATAGAGTGCCTTCCGTAACTTATACACATATTCAAGATGATCTTGACTCTAAAAACCCATCAGTTGATTCATGTAGATCTCCCGATCCAACTCCCATGCAGGAATGCATCCTTTACATCCATCTGCCACAAGTTATAATCTTTGCTAGCTGCAAGTGATAATTCTATTAAAATAGAATTATTTGTATTTAATTTCTGAATTAATTATTTTAATCCTCATATTATTTATTAATTATCCCCTCAATTTAATTAAAATTCTCATGATTGTAGATAAATTAAATCCGATGAATTTCAGTTATTTCAGTAGAAAATGGACTGAAAATGAGCTAAAAAGGAGACCAAACCACTACCATTACGCAGCATGAGTCACCATTCTTTCGAACACGTGTCACGTCGAAGGCCCATATTTTATTCGCCTTTGAAGGATAAGATCAACGGACATCGTGACCACCTCATGGAAGACACAAGCCAGGCCACAACGCACATCCAAGTGGACAAGAAGACGAATGATATGGAAATATCTTCTCTGAAGCGAATGGAGTGAAGACAAGTGGTCAAATAATGCCAACTCATATAGGATTGAAAATTACCTTTGTACCCCCAATTTTGTGTATAAATAGAAAATGATGAGGCAATTAGAAACCAAGTACTTTAGGGTAGTTTTTTACCACGTAGTTTTAGTTTTTTTTAGGTTAAAGTTTTTCTAGCTAGGTTTTAGGTTTATCTATTTCTTCTTTAGTTTCTTTTAGCTTTTCACGTTGGCAGCCACCATTTTCTAAGTTAGTAAGTTTTTTTTTTTTATTTCCTTTGATTTTGGCACAGTTAAGCTTTGTTAATGAAAAGTTTATTTTCGTTTCACTAGCTTCATGTCACGACCTCCATCCGTGACTTACCAAAAACCACAATAAATTTTTCGCTTTTTACTTACCTTTCTCTCCTCGACAGTTGGGTTGTGATTAGACATTAGTCTCCTCATCCATACATACCTTACCATTCTTTTTCGTATCATACATGCATGTCATTCTAAATATTTATTGACTGTACGTACACTTTTCTTATAAGTAAATTCATATACTTTACTATAATTACATCCCCAATATTAAAAACGTGTACCTCACTGTGTTTATATATTGTTCAGATACAAAAGAGAATGCATCGTGTATACCTTTCGCTAGATAGGGAATGGCAGCGGTCAAAAGGAATGCTATACCTCAGCCGACTCAATCTACTGACGATGTTCTGTAGAGAGGGGGCAAAATGAAAGGGGTGAGCTATTTGGCTCAGTAAGGAAAACAGGCAAACAAGTAGACATCCATACTATCTATTGAAAATATTGCTTTGCTTTTCCTTCTCTCAATTCAAAAGCATGTTTCAAAATATATATAATAATAGTACAGATTTAAAATCCCATGTACTAAACACATGCTGAGTTATAAATCATAGGCATTCATGCAAAACAATGCATATTTATCATTTTGGAATGCCTTTATATAAAATATGTCATTTACATTCAAAACACAGTAAATATGGCATTTCACAACACAACACAACAATCGAGTTTCGACCCATCCCTCAGGTCTACCCGTATCATAAATACATGTGATATATCATGCAAGACTCAGTGGCTAAATGCAATATCTCTTGGACTATGGCCATATCCTAACGTGTGAAATCCCAGGCAACACACTACTCGGTGTGCGGGTTATCATTACTGTAACGGGAGGGGGGTCAGTCCATCACAACCGCCAGCTATCAACAACTCTCCTCCATAACTCCACAACACAAGGCACAGTGTACTCCATGCCACGCGCACGGTACAACGTACACCTATGGACCCTGCCTCATGGTTGGGGTGCCTGTCATAGGTCTTAGCCCTCGTACCATGGAATAATCAATGCCATGTCTCTAAATCCACGTGCGAACATCTCTAGTGTGACACTCAGTCTACATGAGGAAATCGTCACGATTTTTCTAACATGTCTATATATCACGTAAAAACTATAGTACGCGTCTTGAGTGTGACTCACAGTCAACGCTCCGCCTCTAAACACTGTATATGTATGTCAAAACATCAAACACTAGTGCGAGTAAATCTCCAGCACTAGGTCATGCATAGTTCTCATTTAAATCAAGTACGAGAAAATCGCTCAAGTACTATGTCATGTATAAATCATGAAGAATCGAGTACGAGCAACGCTCCAGCACTCTGTCATGCATGTCAAATAAATGTAGTGCAAGTCTCACTCTAGCACTAATGTATGTGAAAAACATCTGAAATCAAGTGCGAGCTGTGCTCCAGCACGATTGTTTTCATATAGTTCGGTAAATGGATCTTTCAAACTAGGGATGTTTCAAAACATGAAAATCAGCACTATAAAGTGTGCTTAGTCTACATCAACCTTAAAACATTAGCTCATCTACGTACTCTTCTGCTACACAGCAATAAAAACACTCAAAAATATTGTTTTCATACTTTTTACAACTTTTCCCAAAAGTTGACTTTTTGCCTAACTAGGGGCAAAATCGTAATTTACCCATAGCGGGTCCCTATAAATATTATTGATTTTCTCTGACCCTCAGACAATTTCAGTGAATGTAAAAGCAGATGAAAATACGCACAGATATCTCTAACTACTTGCAAAAGTCCCTTACCTCGGATCATGTCGCATGACCTCATTTCCTCTGTGTTGCTCAAATCTCGCAGTCTGGTCAACTCTCAATATGACTCTGGAGCTGCATTTAACCACTCACTGGGTTAATTATACTTTGTCTACTGTATTACACATTTAATACAGTCTATTTCACTTAAATTGGCTCGTTTACTCTTATTGGGTCTTAAACACTTTAATTAGGCCTAACTTTGTCTTAAGCTCGTTTTCCACTTATTAATTCCCTTCATCAGGGTCTATTGGCTCATTGGGCCTATCAATACCCATTGGGCTTTTTTTCAAACTCTTTGGATAGCCCGTATATCATTTACGACAGTTAATTCAAAAATCCGAATATAATTTATTTTATGCAAAAATTAATACGAAATCCGCAAACTAAATTCAAATTGCGTAATAATCATACTATTGTCGTAAATGAGCTTTACTTACCCAAAATTATACGATGGTGCGTAAATCGGAGTTCGATCGGCTCACGTTCGGAGTATATCGTCGAGCTGCACAATTTGTATATTCAATTTCGGGTAAATTTTCGATCAAATATAATTTAAATTAACTTTTTCGAAAATCAATTAGGTCAATTTGACCGTGTGTTGACTTACCCGTAATCTGAGGTATTCTCGGGGATTTCCTCTCCATTTTTCCTTTTTTTCCTTTTTTCCTTTTTCTTTTTTTCTTTTCTTTTCTTTTCTTTTCCTTTTTTTTTCCTTCCCCTTCCGGCTACGGTGCTGTTTTGGGGCCCTCACCGTCGCCGACATTCCCGGCCGTTTCGTCGGCCACTACCGGTACCAAAAGAACCGGTTCGTCCTCCCGATCACACCGATGCCCTCCGATCACACCCAGTTGTCGTGGATCACCGAAATCGAGCCCGATTTCCTCTCGGTTTTCTCTCGTTCGGTTCGTCGGAATCCAGCGTCGATACGACGCGTCGTTTGTGCTGATGGGTTCGCATGGTCGTCCTCTTCCTTCTCCGGCCCTCGTCTGGCCTCGTCGATCGTCGATGGTCATCGGCTGTTCGGGTCTTCCTCGGGTTTTTCGATTTCCGTTTTCGGTTTCTCTCTCTTCGAACCAAAAAATATAATAAAAATCTCAAAATATCTCCAAAAATTCATATTTGATTCATTTAATCAATAAATGAATTTATCTGTCTTATTTTATCTTTTCGGTATATTTTTTCAATATTTTCGGGATAGTTTTTCGAGGTGAAAATTTCTATTAATTTCAATAAATTCATATCTAGATCAATTGGACTCAAATTTCAATATTTTCCTAGTTATTGATCAAGATTTCTCAAATCCATATTTTTAAATGAAATTTTCTTATCAAATTTATACTGGATTTCAATCTTTTGACCGTTTTACCCCTACACTTGTTCGAAACCAATTTAACCCGACTTTCCTTCATAAACCCACTATCTTTTCTTATTTTAACTTCTTATTTTCAGTCAACTTGATTTTGATCCCTTTTTAGCTTGGTCTATGGCCATCTCGGCCCTTATTTGGCTTGATGTAGCTTACATGCATTTTAATTCTTTAATTGTCAATTGCATGATAGTAAATACTCTTCTTATGATTCAACCATGAAAATAAAGTGTTCATATACATAGGAATCATAAGGAACAAGTTACATACATAAATCGAAAACACGGGTCTGACACTTCATTTACTATTCTGTTTTTTATTATTTTCATTTACTGTTCATTTGGACTTATGCTTTGTTGATTTCCCAAAACACTACATTACTGCCATTATCTTGTTCTGTTTTGAAAACCTGGTGCTATGGTATGGGTTTGTTGCTTGTCAATGCTCCCGTGTGGCTGGCACAGTGGAGCGATGATAGCTGAGTCGAGGAAGAAGCAAGATGTGGCAATGGGATTTTTTTCATTTCCTTGTTTTATTGCTCGCTTTATTTTTTGTTAAACTTCAGTTACTGTTTTAAATACTGCTTGTGCGTTTATCTTTTCAGTCTGTTTTCTTCTCTTCCGTTGGTCAGAAGCTCAAGGGTGGAGTTAAAGTTGCAGTGCATAACTTATCATTGTTGTTTGTAGCATGAGGAAGCAGTGTGGGACGCTTAGCTAGGCGCGACATCTGAGCAAGAGCTGGGCACTGCACTGAACACTGGTTTCCATGCTACTGTTGTGTGTGTAAAGAAGCAAGAGAGGGGTTATGGGTTGCTGTTGAGGGGAAGAGAAAGCAGGGAACCGTGGCCCTAGCTCCTTGTTACATTCCAGTTTGCAGATTCTGTTTACATTTGCTGCTTTAGTTTCTATTAGTTGCATTTCTTCTTCTCCTTAACGTTGTTGATGTTTAGTTTTATTGTTTCCTCAAAGCATCTGTTAGCCACCTTTGTTTTGCTCCGTTACGTTGCTCTTATACTATTCACTATCTTCAATTCTGTATTTGCAAGAGAGCAGCATGGAGTCCGGTGCTGAGTGATGCCACCAACTCATCCCAAGTTCTTAAGCTGCTCTACATGCTTTCAAAGCTCTTTAATGTTTCTTCAACTCTCCGTTTTAAACAGCAAATTTCCTTCAATCTTCCTTTAAATTTCTACACTGCATTATTTCTCAAACTTATTCGGCCATATCTGGTTCAGTTTGAATCCTTGCTGTTTCAAGTTAATTTCGGGTTGTTGAAGAGGTACTGATGTGTAGCTGAAGCAGGTGCTGGCGGTGATTGAAGCAGGAGCAGAGGACAGGTGCTGGATGGCATGGTTCACTGCAGGTTGCTGCAAAATACAGCACAGTGAAGTGCAAAAAGTGGGAGTACGTAGCTGAAATTTGGCTGCTGTGTTGCAAGCTGTTGTGAATGGAATGTAGCACGAGGTGAGGTTGCTGCATGGTGCGAATGTGGAGTACGTTGCTGAAGCTACAGGTTACAGTACTGGCTTGTCTGTGGAAAGAAAAATTGTGTTGTTCAGCAGCTAGCATTACAAAGCCAATGTTTTAATGTTTATATTTATTTTGTAGTCTTGTTAGCAATATTTCAAGAGTTTAGTATTAATAGTTTAGTGTTATTATAATCTATTGCCCTATTTAATTAGTTTAGATAATATTCTAATAGGCTAATTAATTTAAATATGTTTAAGACCATTAGATTCAATAGCTTTAGATTTTAGTTTAGATTAAATTTTAGTCTCTTTCATTTTATGCAATTGAAATTCTTATGTAATTATTTTCATGCATATATTTAGGATTTAATTATTCCTCAAGCATCACTTAGAGTAGATTTTTTTTATTTAGGCATTTTAGTAAGTTGGTAATTACTTATTGCTTTATATATTTAAATTTTTATTTCATTGGACCATAGATTAGTCTGCATTAGATTAAACACATGCAATTTTATTTCCATATTAGAATTTTCTAATGTTATTTATTTTATTTTACATTTTCTTATTTTGCATCTTTAGACTATTCACACTAATTAATCATAGCTTGATATAATTTCGGTTACCGATTTAAGCATTTAGGATTAAAAGTTAGATTTAGGAATTTTTAGAATTTTTATTAGAATTTTATTTCATTAAACTTTATGTTAGTTTACCTTGCATTTTTATTTTTGTTAATTAATTAGATTAAGCACATTCAAATTTTATATTCATATTAAGATTTTATAATTTTAATCTCTTTATTTTCATTTTCTTATTTTCTTATTTGCATCTTAAATCCATTTACACTAATTAATTCTAGTTTTAGTATTTTTCTTTTGAAGATTATTGCCTATATTTGCTTGGAGCTCTGTAAGTAATTTTTGCTCTATTTTATTTATTTTATAGTTTTCATATTTTTATTGTCTACAGTATTTTCAATTTAAACATTGTCGATCACCCTTCTTAATTTTCATAATTTGCTAGGATATACTTAGGATAAAATTAATCGGTACTTAGTTAGGCTAACTATATTCTCTATGGGACGATAATCTGGGACTCAATTCTCGTTATTACTTGTGCGACCCGTGCACTTGTGGTTTACTTGTCTAGGTATCTAGGACGTCGCGATTCAAGTTTTTGGCGCCGATACCGGGGAATCACGATTAGCCATTAACTGATATCGGTGAAATTATGCTTAGGTATAATTCTAATTTTGTACATACTTAGGTTGTAAATATTTAGAGCCTTATTTTAGATTAGTTAATTTTCTCTCTCTATATATAAAAAAAAAAAAAATTCATTAGGACTTCTGAATGTCTGTATGCGTAGAGTCAAGAACTTTGACTGCTTTCCTTTAGATCCTGAAATAGAAAGAACACTTAGAAAAATCAGGAAGGACTCTAGGAAAATAATAGCTCTGCAGCAAGACATGATGGCTGAAAACAGAGAAATTAGGACTATAGAAGATTATGCTGTTCCGACCATAGGAGGTTATTACACTGGCATTAGATCACTAGCTGTCCTAGCAAACAACTTTGAAATTAAGTCTTCGATCCTCCAGATGATCCAAACTTCGCTACAGTTCAGTGTGACTTCCCCATGATGACCCACATGCTCACTTAAAGTAATTTATAGATCTGTACAATACTTTCAAGCATAATGGACTCTCGGATGATGCACTTAGGCTTAGGTTATTTCCTTTCTCTCTTAGAGATAGAGCCAGACACTGGTTGACCTCTTTACCTCCTGGATCCATAACCACCTGGGATGAGTTAGCCCATCAGTTCTTAGCTAAGTTCTTTCCTCCTTCCAAAATGGCTAAATTACATAGTAACATATCTTCCTTTTCCCAATTCGACTCTGAATCCCTTTATGAGGCATGGGAACAATACAAAGACCTTCTTAGGAAGTGTCCTCATCATGGCCTGCCCTTATGGCTGCAAGTCCAAACCTTCTATAACGGACTCACGAGCCAGAATAGGACCATAGTCGATGCTGCTGCATGAGGAGCTTTGATATGTAAGACAGAGGAGGAAGCTTACAGTTTGTTAGATAAGATAGCAGCTAACAATAATCAATGGTCATCAGAGAGGCAGTTACCTAAGAAAGCTACTGGTATTTATGAGTTGGACATACTGTCTACCTTGACATGTACCACCACCACCACAATAGCTTTCACATCATCATTCTAATCATTCCCATCACCCACATCAGTTTCAACATCACCCACCACTACCGCCACCTATGCAGCCCCAGCACTTACCTGCACCAGCAGCTGTAGCTAAGAAGAAGCCTTCACTTGAAGAGATGTTCAATACTATCCTGCAGAACCAAGTTGCCTCTATTAAGAATCTAGAAGTCCAGGTTGGACAGATAGCTAGTGCTCTCAGCCAGCGTCCACAAGGAACCCTCCCAAGTAATACCGAAGCTAACCCTGTCAGACAGAGGAAGGGTAAGAAGCATGTTAAGGACATAACCCTTAGGAGCAGTAGAGAGTTAGATGATCCACATGATAGGTCCAGTCCTATTAAGCCCATAGTGGCAGAGCCCCTAGTATCTAAAGAGGCAGTTCAGAAAGAGCAGGAACATGATGATCAGGCTGCAAAGAAATCGTTGGCTCTACCGAGAGGGGGGTGAATCGGTTTTCTAACGTTAATGGCAAATTTAAACTAATTTGAACTTAATTAACAAATAATGAATAAGCAATATAATGTAATGAGACAAATTGAAGCAAGATAAGGAAGAGAATATCAAACACAGTAGTTTATAGATGTTCGGCTAATCTCTTGCCTACGTCCTCTCTCCTTGACCTTCTTGTCAGGAGCTTTCTTTCTCACTTTCAATGAAAGTTACACACTCCCTTTTTTTTAGGTTAAGGAATAACCTCTCTACCCTTTTTATACAAAGATGTATTCACCCTTTTACAAAGTTTATCTCACTGAGGAACAATCCTCTTCTCTCTTAAAGCAAGGATGAATACAATATCAAACTTTTGATATGGGTAGGACAAATACAGCTTTTGCACTCAAGCTTATACAACAAACTCAATAAATGAAGATTGAAGACAAATGGAATGTAGGAATTAAACTCTTGAGAATGTACAGAATGTGCAGCAATAGTGTCTCCCTTCTCAGTGTCTTCAATGCTTGATTATATACTGAAGGATTGGTAGTTAGAGCACTTAATGTTGTTTTTTCCATTAAGATTTTTGCAGAAATAGCCGTTGGGTACCTCTAGTAGAATGCCAGATCGATCTGTCATCTTATCCAGATCGATCTCTTAGTTATAATTCCTGTAAAATCAAGGCAAATTGAAGCAAGGAGATCGATCTCATATATGAGCAGATCGATCTCACAATTTGAAAATGTTAGAGCAGATCGATCTGTCGAATAGGCAGATCGATCTTCCAATCTCTCTGTTTGAGGTAGGATCGATCTATGGATCGATCTGCCAGGTATTCTCGTAGTGAGGAGATCGATCTCTTATCAACCCAGATCGATCTCCTTAGCTCTCTGACTTTGAGGATATCGATCTCTTCCTATACCAGATCGATCTCATGAACTCTCTGTTTGCGTACAGATCGATCTTACAGATCGATCTACTGCCTTTACCTTTTGTTTTAGGGGAGATCGATCTCTTCCTATAACAAATCGATCTCATCAACATCCTGTATTTAGACAAATCGATCTTATAATGTAAAACCCGATTTTATCGTAAGGGCAAAAAGGGAATAAATAGAAATTTTTGAGTGCATTTAAAAATCAAAGGGATTGAAATGGTATTCTCGAACCCGTGCAAGGGTAAAACGGTCAAAAGATCAAAATTCGGTATTAATCGGGACAAGAAAATTTAATTAAAAATATGAGATTTGAGAATCTTGATCAATAACGAAGAAATAATTAAATTTCAGATTAAATTGATCAAGATATGAATATATTGGAATAAATCAAAATTTTCATATCGAAAAATAATCCCGAAAATAATCCAAAAATTTACCGAAAAGGCAAAATCGAACTGATAAATTCATTTACGGATTAAATAAATTTAATATGATTTTTTTAAGATATTTTTATATTTAATTGATTAAAATAATAATAAAAATAAATAAAAATAAAAAATAATAATTAAAAAAAACTGGAAAATTTGCAAAACGCGAATTGAAGAGAAAAACGAGGAAGGCCGACCTCTGCCTTCACCGACGGAAGGAAAACCACCGGCCACCTGCGAGAGGCAGCCCAGCCGAGCCTCGCCGGCGTCTGTAGACGGAAGAGAAGTGACGACCGGCGGTGAAAGAGGTGGCAAACGGAGAAACCGAGAGTGGAAAAGAAATTGGCGGTCACCGGGGCCGATCTAGGCCCGACCACCGACAGCCAAAGGTAGCCCACGCGGAGACCGGCTAAACGGCGGCTGAATCGACCGGTGAGGCGGCGGCTAGCCCCGAAAAATGGCAAGAAACAAAATCGGTACCGACGGTGAGGGGAGAAGGGCCGGACCGACCACTTTTTGACGACTCGGGCGAAACCAAGGGCAGATCCGAGATGCGGACGACCTCGCGGAGCCACTGGTGGTGGAAACCGATGGAGAACCGGCTGGCAAGCCACTGAACTGGCCGAACCGGAGTGAACCGGCGATCTGAACCGGGTTAAACCGAACCGGTTCAGCCAAAAAGAGAAGGAAAAAAGAAAGAAAAAAGGAAAAAGAAAAAGAGAAAAAAATTGGGAAAAAATTCCAGTGACGCAATCAAGATTCGGGTAAGTCGGTAAGCAGTCGAAATGATCGATTTAATTTTTGAAATATTTAATTTGATAAATAATTGACTGAAAGTTTACCCGAAAATATATTTAATTGTGTAGCTCGACAATTGGCATCCAACGAGAGCTCGAGACAGCCTCGATTTGCGTACTATCATGGAATCTCGAGTAAGTAACATTTATTTATGATAATTTGCATCGTTATGGGTGTTGATGAATTACGGATTTAATTTTCGCATAAATGAAATTAAATTCTGGAAAATTGGATAGATTGTCATAAATAATAAATTGAGATATCCGAGAATTTAGAACGAGGCTCAATAAATACTGTTGGGCCCAATGAGCCCAATAGGCCTCGAAAAAGTGTGGTAAAGGGCTTCAGGCCGATTAAGGCCCATTATGGTATAATCAGGCCCAATATTGGAAAACGGACCCAATGATTTAAATAAAGCCTAGAAAATATGAAATACAATTAAATTGTATTGTATTTGACCTGATGAATGTGCATCCGCAGTTCCGGGGGTTGGATTTGGAGCAAATCGAACTGCGTGACGAGTCATCATTAGAAATGTCAGACTGTACAGAAAAATGAGGTAAGGGAATTGTGTGAGTAGCTAGAGGTAGCTACGCATATTTTAATAGATTTTGTATACACTAATTATGTATGTATACGCGATTATTGTATAATGATCCTAAAAGTGGTTTAAATGATTTTTAAGGATCGAAATAGGTGAAAAGTCTATTTTACCCCTATTGAGGGAAGTTCACCTAAGGATGGTGAAAGCATGACATGCATGAAATGCATGATTTAAGAAATTTTCTGAATTAAAGATTTGATTGGTTTTAATCGAAGCAAATCGGTAGATTGGCCAAAAATTGTATAATTTCACAAGATAACACTACGTAGGTGTTATTTACATTTAAATAGAAATTTCTTTGGAAAATAGGCCAACTATCAAGTTTATATGGAAACAGATAGTGCCGACATGTAGTTCGCACTATATCTGCGTTTGTGAATGTACATAAATGTGCTTGAGCGGTTGCTTGCACCGACTTGTGTGACATCATATGCATGAAATGTGCTAGAGTGATTGCTCGCACTGATTTTTATTATTGTGATATGCATGAGAGGTGCTGGAGCCTAGCTCGCACTCTATTTTGACATGTTTTGACTGTTCTGATTTGTTTTGATTGAATATTCATAAAAAGGTGCTGGAGCGATTGCTCGCACTAGTTTTACTGATTTGATATGCATGAGAGGTGCTGGATCTTAGCTCGCATCCTGTTTTGATATGATATTGCATAAAGCCGTGCTGGAGGGTAACTCGCACGAGATTTAATTTAATTATGCATAAAGCCGTGCTGGAGTGTAACTCGCATGAGATTTGATTTACTTGAGCATTTATTCGTGCCGAAGCGTTACTCGCATGAAGTTTTATATGGTTTTATAACTCATTTTAAAGCCGTACTGGAGTTTTTCTCGTACGAGGTTTTCACTGAGTTTTTATGCATATCCGTACTAGAGCATTGCTCGTACGTGGATTTTACTTGAAATTATAATCAGTTTAAGTCGTACTTAAGCGCTGCTCGTACGCAGATTTCATTGATTTCTATGAAACCGTGCTAGAGCTTCGCTCGCACGAGGTTTTCTGATATCATGAATATGCATGGAGCCGTGCTTAAGCATCGCTCGCACAGGGATTTATATGACATGCATATTGCCGTGTTGGAGCCTCTTGTAGACTGTGTGTCACAGTGAGATGATATGCTCATACGTGCATACTGAGACAGAGATGATATGGGTGGATAAGACCTATTGCAGGCACCCCTGATTGAGCTTGGGTTCACGGAGTACGTTGTACCGTGTATATCACGCGGAGTACGTTGTACTGTGGGGATTGTTGGAGTGGAGTGGCATTAGCCACGAGGTAGCAAGCCTTGCCCTCATAATCCTGGTGTTATGCTGTTCTGGCGGGTAGGATGACCCACCTCTCGTTTCAGGTGTGATACCCCACACACTAGGTACCGTGTTGCTAGGGATCACTAGGATATGGCCATAGTCCTCGATGTTACTGATAGTCACCTACATGTCTCACATGATATAACTTGTGGTTTGATAGACCAGGGTAAACCCGAGGGAGGGGTCAAGCCTCCGATTTTACGATTTTATGATTTTATGATATGTGACCCTGAAAAAGGGTGGTTTTATAACTGAGTTTTATAATGAATTTTAATGAATGGTTTTATGAGATGATTGACCCGGAAGGGTTAGTTTTTACTGCAGTTTTAATGAAATGATTTGAATGCAGTAGCTGATGGTGTTTTCCATACTTTCAGTTCAAATTCATGATTTGTCTTACATGACATGAAAGAATGCATGATCTTGTTTTAATTCATACTAAGTATGATTTAATGATGTCACATAAAATGCTATGAATGCATGAATTACATGATTTATATCTGCACAAATAGATTTGGATAAACTATGGCATTGAATATGCATGACTTTGTGCGTGAAATTTTAAATGAAAAGAAATGGATTTAAGGGCATGGCATTATGAGCATGTAGATAGTGGAGCTATCTACTTACTTGCATAATTGCCTTACTGAGCGTGTGGTTTGCTCACCCCCTTATTTTTCCATCTTTTTTGAGCACTTGAAATAGTTATTGAGCGGCTGAGAACTTGCATGCTTGGTATCTGCTGCTTCCCATCGAGAGATAGGTATACACATTTGTATAGTTTTGTATCTAAATATGTAGTGCACAGTATTGTAAACGGATATGATGTCGGGGATGTAGAGTTATAAATACCATGGGGTATGTATTTAATTAAAGTCAAAATATAGTAAACTCTTATATGTGAATATGATTATGAAAATGGAATGGTAAATAGTGTGAGGTGACTAACACCGAATCATAGCCCAACTGTTTGTAGGATGGTCACGACGAGTGATAAGTAAGAATTAAATAATAAATGAAAAAAGTGAAAAATTTACTCTAATTTTTAGGTAATTTAGGTCGTGACAGGTTTAATGATATCAGAGCTTAAGTTGACCTGATATGAGTCGGTGTTAGTGGTTAAGAAAGTTTACATCCCCATATACTGTGCATTGTTTAGATACAATTGTGTATATCGAGATGGAAGTGCAGCCAAGAATTTGGTTTTAAATGCAAGAATAGACTCATTAACTTATAGCCGCTATGGTTGAGAGGCGAGTACACGTGCTAGAAGCCGTAGAGGTAGGCCTGAGAGTTGTACTAAGTCGCCACATGAGACTCGAGATGAGATTGACATGGAGGCTGGTATTGAGCATGCCCCACAGAGTCTGATAGAGAGATCAGACAGTATTGAGATATGCTTCGCGAGGTTGGAGCGGAGTGTGGAGAATATTTTGCGAGCTAATTGCTCAGTGTATGTATGAGATTTGAGGGTGAGTCGGAGCATTAGTGGAAATCTGCTCGACCCACCTTAAGAGTTAGACATCCAGAATGGACGTGAAAAATAATTCCAGATGTATTCCGGTGATAGAATATCCCGGACATTGTTTAAAGAAACTTACAGATGGAATCCTTTACTCTGACCCAGAGGAACTGGTTGATTAATGAGTATGAATCTCAATTTAGATTTCTGGGCAGATATGACTCGGACACTATGAACAGTGAGAGTCGAGATGTCTGAAAGTTCATGGAAGGGCTCAGATTATCAATTAGAGTCTGATTGGCAGTTAGATACCACTACCTATGCTGAGGCAGTGCGCACACTACAGTTGTATGAATAAGGTCATAAGTTGCACGCCTCTGAGATTGGAAAAGGTAGTAAGGGCCGAAATAGAGATAAAAGAGAATAGAGAATGAAAAAGATGTCAGAACGAGAAAAGGTAGTTCGGTAAAAGATTAGAGTTAATGACTCACGGGGTAAGATGATTGGTAAGGCCCCAGTATATTCAATTTGAATACTTTTGAGGGGTATTGTGATTTGAGGACCCTGGCCTACTACGAAGCAGTGTAGCAGTTGAGCAGTGTAGCAGTTGAGCAGTGTAACAGTGTGTGAACAATGTAAGATATGTGGTAGTTACCATGAAAATAAGATGTTGGACGAGGGCGAGTGTATGCCTTAGACCAGGACACTATTGATGTTTCATCGGATGTGGTGGGAAGATACCACACTAATTTTACGATTTTATGATATGTGACCCTCAAAAAGGTTGGTTTTATAACTGAGTTTTATAATGAATTTTAATGAATAGTTTTATGAGATTATTGACCCGGAAGGGTTAGTTTTTACTGCAGTTTTAATGAAATGATTTGAATGCAGTAGCATGATGGTGTTTTCCATGCTTTCAGTTCAAATTCATGATTTGTCTTACATGACATGAAAGAATGCATGATCTTGTTTTAATTCATACTAAGTATGATTTAATGATGTCACATAAAATGCTATGAATGCATGAATTACATGATTTATATCTGCACAAATAGATTTGGATAAACTATGGCATTGAATATGCATGACTTTGTGCATGAAATTTTAAATGAAAAGAAATGGATTTAAGGGCATGGCATTATGAGCATGTAGATAGTGGAGCTATCTACTTACTTGCATAATTGCCTTACTGAGCGTGTGGTTTGCTCACCCCCCCTTATTTTTCCATCTTTTCTGAGCACTTGAAATAGTTATTGAGCGGCTGAGAACTTGCATGCTTGGTATCTGCTGCTTCCCATCGAGAGACAGGTATACACATTTGTATAGTTTTGTATCTAAATATGCAATGCACAGTATTGAAACGGATATGATGTCGGGGATGTAGAGTTATAAATACCATTGGGTATGTATTTAATTAAAGTCAAAATATAGTAAACTCTGATATGTGAATATGATTATGAAAATGGAATGGTAAATAGTGTGAGGTGACTAACACCGAATCATAGCCCAACTGTTTGTAGGATGGTCACGACGAGTGATAAGTAAGAATTAAATAATAAATGAAAAAACGAAAAATTTACTCTGATTTTTAGGTAATTTGGGTCGTGACATATAACCCTTATAGATCGATCTCAGCTTCCTCAATACCTTTGTACAGGTTCAAACCTTAGCAGATCTATCTCATATCCTCGTGAGATCGATCTCTCATCCTAGAAAACCTAGGAGATCGATCTCTCATATCACCAGATCGATCTCTCATCTCCAGGAACTTAATTTCTGGTACTGATAACTTCTAAACATGTTTTTATATCATCTTTATATTATTGAATTTACTTGTTTTGTCATTTCAAAATATATTAACTCAACAATCTCCCCCTTTTTGATATGACAAAACCTATTCAATAAACATGTTTAGTTACCTATTTGCATTGTGCACAAACTCCCCCTTTTTGTAAGCTCCCCCTTACTTTTGGCTTTTGACCTCTTAACTTTCTTAGCTCCCCCTCATTTTAATCATTCCTTTAAACCTTTAGACATGTTTCTTTAACGTATTTGAAGCCATTTAAACATGTTTTAAACAACCCATATTCTCTTAACATTCTTCTCCCCCTTTTTGTCATATCAATGGCAAGAAGGATATCAAGGCAGTTAATTTTCTCAACAACTTGTCATGGCATTTCAAAATTATAACACATTATAAACCATTGTAATTAACATCCTAACAACTGTCATTTCATAAAAAGACTCATTCAAGCAAATGTCATTTCAAACACAAAGGAGTAAACATGAAAACTAACTAAATTGTTCCTACTATTCATGTCCTACGGCGGAGGAGAAAATCGATTCATAAGTTCCTCAACGTGAGTACGAGTGACCTGCAGATCATCAAATATCGCCTGCTGTGTGGCATGAAGGTTTGTAAAACCTTCATTTATCTTCTGGTTCAGCTCTATGATCATCGTCACAATCGACTCCATGCCAGTGGGTGATGGGGCAGGTGCAATGGACTGAGCAGTAGGTGGATCCATGGGCTTATTTGATGGGTCTTCTTCCATGGCTGCCTCAAGCTGTTGTTCTCGTTTCTTCTTCCAATCCCCTAGGAAGTCCTTGTCCATGTGGTGAAGTGTCCCGATGTTTAAGATGCTCTTTGGGGAGGGCACTTCACCTATTTCACAGCTGCAATCGACTCCAAGTCATTGTAGAAGATACGCCAACGGTTGCAGAAAAATTATCGTGGTGGCTTGCCCGCGTACGATCTTCAACCAATCTTCATAGATGAAGTGGATCAGATTGGGTTTTTGACTTGCGGAGTGGATATGATGGAGCCAGAAGTGATCTAACCTCCTAACTGTGAAATGACGGGTACTGAATGGACGGAGATTCCACGAGATAATAAGGTGTAGTAACCTTGCGTGCATCCGTAGGTCACTCCCCTTATCCCCGGGAAGATCGAATTCTAAAGGGACTTCACTTTCTTCCTCGGTCAACCCCTCATCCCTTATCTCAAATACTCGGGCTAGAATGGTTGTGTTTATTGACAAGGTTTTAGCAATGACAAATGTTTTAAAACTGAGTATTTTGCAGGTATCATCAGGATCGTAGATGAGTTCGGCATTAGAAAAGAATGCCTTGATAATGTTTGGGGGTACGGAGGTGTATTGATTTTGAGAAAAGGAATCCACCCAAATTCTTTGAATTTGGATAGATAAGGAAAATCAATACGGTTGAGGAATGAAAAATCAATGGTTCGCCAATGTTTAATTGGCATTGTTGAAAAATACTCTTCATATCGCTTCCTTTTTGCAGGTGTTTAAAAACACCTGTTAAAGGTAGTGACTGAAAAGGGAGGGTTTGATTGAGAGGAGGACCCTTAATCTACACTTGGTCTAGGAGGTTTTTGCCTACTCTCTTAAGTCTTGGCATTATTCTAGACACTGGAAACGTTCTAGATAATCTTAAAACTAGTTCACTAAAAACCTACCCAATGGAACAGTGCAAAAATTACCCTAATTGAGATTACAGCAAAAAATAGATAAATTTTTGAAGAAAAATTTAGCAATGTAGGTTACTAGACCAAGAATGATGAAAATATCGGGCAAGTTTCTTACCAAAGATCGATCTGGGAGGGAGAATCGAGAGCTGAGGTGCAACAGGGGTTAGGGATTTGAAGATTTGGGTTTTTCGAATTTTGGGGATTTTGAACAATTTTTATAGTCCAGGGCACAGGATCGATCTGTCGAGGCGACAGATTGATCTGTCATTTCCAGAAGCTTGAAGAGATCGATCTGTCACGGGCCCAGATCGATCTGTTGTTTGACAGAGGCTTAAGAAGATCGATCTGCCAAATGCATAGATCGATCTGCTGTTTGACCGAGGCTTAAGGAGATCGATCTGACAAATGCACAGATCGATCTGTTGTTTAACAGAGGCTTAAGGAGATCGATCTTATAGGTGAGAAGATCGATCTGCCTAGCTTAACCTTTATGCTTTAGGCTCATTTTAAGTATGGAGATCGATCTATATTGATAGGAGATCGATCTCTCATACTTTTTACCTAGAAAAATCATTGAAAAACTCATTTAAAAAAATCTTGAAATCAAGGTTTTGAGACAGATAAATCTTAAGGAATATTCATGAGTCCTAATTCACCTCTAAGAACACAAAACCTATCTCTATCAAAAGGTTTGGTGAATATATCAGCTATTTGACGTAAGGTGTCAATGTACTCTAGAATTATATCTCCCTTTTGAACATGGTCTCTAAGGAAATGGTGCCTAATCTCAATGTGCTTAGTTCTAGAGTGTTGAATAGGATTTTTAGATAGATTGATGGCACTAGTATTATCACATTTAATAGAGACTTGTTTCATGTCAATACCATAGTCTTTCATTTGTTGTTTAATCCACAACACTTGAGCACTACAACTACCTGCTGCTATGTATTCAGCTTCAGTTGTGGACTGAGCCACACTATTTTGTTTCTTAGAGAACCATGAGATTAATCTATTCCCTAAGAATTGACATGTACCTGAAGTGCTTTTCCTATCTATTTTACATCCCCCAAAGTCTGCATCAGAAAATGCATGAAGTGTAAAAGTGGAGTCCTTGGGGTACCAAAGTCCTAGAGAGTGAGTGTCTTTAAGGTATCTAAAGATCCTTTTAATTGCTAATAAGTGGATTCTCTAGGAGAGAGTTGAAATCTAGCACAGAGGCATACACTAAACTGAATATCCGGTCTACTTGCAATTAAATAGAGCAATGAACCAATCATAGACCTATAGAGTTTAGTGTCAACACACTTACCTCTTTCATCTTTATCAAGCTTGACGTTGGTGCCCATTGGAGTTGCTTGAGGTTTGCAATTATCCATTCCAAAACGTTTGAGCAATTCCTTAGTATAATTTGCTTGATTGATGAAGGTTCCATCCTTTGTTTGCTTTACTTGAAGTCCCAAGAAGAAAGTGAGCTCTCCCATCATGCTCATTTCAAATTCACCTTGCATGATCTTAGCAAACTCTTGGCATAAAGATTCATTAGTTGATCCAAAAATAATATCATCTACATACACTTAAACAACTAGTAAATCCTTATTTTTATTTTTGATAAATAAAATGGTATCTACTTTTCCTCTTGAAAATCCTTTTTCTATTAAGAATTTTGACAACCTTTCATACCATGCTCTAGGAGCTTGTTTCAAACCATAGAGTGCCTTAGATAGTTTGAAAACATGTTCAGAAAATTCATGATTTTTAAATCTGGGAGGTTGCTTTGCATACACTTCTTCATTAATGAAACCATTCAAGAATGCACTCTTTACATCCATTTGATATAATTTGAAGTTTTTATAACATGCAAAGGCAAGCAGCATTCTAATTGCTTCTAATCTAGCTACCGGTGCATAAGTTTCATCATAGTCTATTCCTTCTTCTTATCTATAGCCTTGTGCAACTAACCTAGCCTTGTTTTCTTATGATCACGCTATTTTCATCCATCTTGTTCTGGAATATCCATTTAGTTCCAATTATAGAGTGATCACTATGCCTAGGAACTAGTTTTCACACTTTGCTTCTCTCAGATTGATTTAATTCTTCTTGCATTGCTAAGAACCAATTATTGTCATCTAAGGCTTCATTGACATTTCTAGGTTCTATTTGAGACACAAAGGCTATATATTGACACATATTCCTCAGAGATGATCTAGTTCTAACTCCAAGAGTTGGATCTCCTACTATTTCACAATCTTTTACATATCCTAATTCTCTTGGTGCTCTAGACTCTCTCTCTAATGTTTCTATTTCCTCTTCATCTTCTTTATTTATGTCAAGTTTTTCTAATAGATCATTTTCTAAGTTTGGAATTTCCTCCAAGTTTTCATCAAATATTCCAACATCCTCATCATTGGTTGAATCTTTAGATAAATCATTTGACTCATCAAATATTACATGAATTGATTCTTCAACCATCAATGTTCTTTTGTTATATACTCTATAAGCCTTTGAATTCCACAAATATCCTAGAAAGATTCCTCATCACTCTTGGCATCAAATTTTCCTAAATTATCTTTCTCATTATTTAAGACAAAACATTTGCAGCCAAAAGGGTGAAAATAGCTTATATTGGGCTTCTTACCCTTGTAAAGCTCATAAGGAGTTTTCTTTAACATGGGTCTAATCATAACTCTATTAATGATATAGCAAGATGTATTTATAGCTTCAGCCCAAAAATATTTAGGTAAATTATTCTCACACAACATGGTTCTAGCCATTTCTTCCAATGTTCTATTTCTTCTCTCAACTACTCCATTTTGTTGTGGTGTCCTAGAGGCTGAAAAATTATGGCTAATTCCTTGATCATTGCAATACTCATCAAATCCTATATTTTAAAACTCCTTGCCATGATCACTTCTAATACTAGTTATTGTGTATCTTTTTTCATTTTGAGTCACTTTTGTATAAGTTAAGAATTTTTCTAAAGCTTCATTTTTCACTCTCAAAAAGAACACCCAAGTGAACCTAGTGTAATCATCAACTATTACAAATCCATAATGTTTCCCACCTAGGCTTGTTGTTCTAGTTGGTCCAAATAGATCTAGGTGGAGTAATTAAAGAGGCCTAGTGGTAGATACACTATTCTTAGGTTTAAATGTTGTCCATTTATATATTCCTTTAACACAAGCTTCACATATTTTGTCAAAGTCCAAGGACAACTTAGGTAATCCTATAACTAGATCTTTTCTAGCTAACTTAGATAACACATGCATGCTAGCATGACCTAGTCTTCTATGCCACAACCAAGGTTCTTTTTCTTTGTCTACCATTAGGCATATGTTTTCATTTTTAAGTTCATTAAGATAGACAATGTATATATTACCTTGCCTATGACCTAGGAAGAGATCTTTATTTGACTTAGGATCTATAACATGACATTTCAAGCAATCAAAAATTACTTTGTAACCTTTGTCACAAAGTTGACTAATGCTTAGTAAGTTATGTTTTAGACCCCTAACAAGCAATACTTTTTCTAATGAAAAGTAGTCATTACCTATTGAACCACTTCCTTCAACTTGGCCTTTGGAGTTGTCCCCAAATGTGACTTCTCCACCAACTTTCGATTTAAATGAGTTGAAGTGGCTTCTATCTCCGGTCATGTGCCTTGAGCATCCACTGTCTAAGTACCAAGCTTCATTTGTTTTAGCTTTGTGGCAATGCTCAATCACCTACAATCAAAATTCAAACTTATGTCTTATGTACCCAAATTCTCTTGGGTCCTTTGAGGTTAGTGAATGCAATTCTTGATCCCTTTGGGATCCATTTTACTAAAGCATTAATATCTTTTGAGTTAATTACTTCTTTTGGAACCCAAATTCTTTTTATTATCTTTTCCTTAAGAGTGGTCTTCTTCATATTGCAATTAATTGATGCATGTCCCTTTCTAGTACAAAATGAACAAATAGTTGAAGGTTTATTCATGCTCTTTCTAGCAATGAAGCTTTTGATATGAGTCTCTCTACTTTTTGCATTATATCCTAACCCATTTTTATCAAAGAATGCTCTTTGAGTTTCTAGCATGTTATCTAACTTTTGTTGACCCATATAGAACCTATTAAAAGAATTATGTAAGTTACTATTTTTTCTTTTAGGTCACAAATTTCAAGATTTGTAATTTCTAGTTTCTTTTCACATTCTAATTTGTCCTCTAGCATTAACTCATTTTCTTTCTTCAATTTAGATATTATCTTTTTATATTTCATACTCATGCATTCATATTCCAATGCAAGATCATCAAAGGCATCTTGCAATTCATCAAAAGAGTATTCATTGAGGTTTGAAGTTACCTTTTCATCCTCAATAGCCATGAAGCACAAGTTGGCATTGTCCTCATTTGAATCATCATCGGAGCAGTCACTGTCGCTCCATGTTGTCACCATTGCCTTCTTTTTGTGGAACCTATCATTGGACCTTTTAAGAAGAGGGCAGTTAAACTTAATGTATCCTGGTTTTTTACATTCATAACACATAATTGTATCTTTTCTACCTACCTCTTCTTGATCTTTCTTGTGGTTTCTCCTATTACTACCACTTGCTCTCATTCTTATGAATTTGTTAAATCTTTTGGCAAACATTGCCATCTCAAGATCTTCTTCACTACCACTCTCATTTTTATTTTCCTCTTGAGTAGTAGATTTTAGAGCAACTCCCACTTTCTTGGGTGGCTCTTCATTTCTTCTCAACTTCATCTCATATGTGAGTAGTGATCCTATTAATTCATCTAGTGATAATGTGTGAGGGTCCTTGGATTCCTCAATTGCAATCACTTTAGCTTCCCATGATTTAGGTAGAGTATTTAATATTTTCTTGACCATTTCTATATTATAGTATATTTTTCCTAACGATTTTAATCCATTAATTACATCAGTGAATCTAGTGAACATATCACTGATTGTCTCTCCATCTTTCATCCTAAATAGCTCATAGTCATGTGTGAGCATTCCTACCTTAGTCTCCTTTACTTGGGTTATACCTTCATGAGTTATTGCCAACTTATCCCAAATTTGTTTGGCATTGTCACAATCGGAGACTCTATTGTATTCATTTGGCCCTAAAGCACAAAATAGGGTGTGCATGGCCTTAGCATTTAGCTGAGCACATTTAACATCATTTGAATCCCATTCATCTTCTTCTTTAGGGATATCTCTTCCCTCTATTCTTTTTGTAGGGATTTGAGGTATTTAGTGATGATCCTCCATACCTCATAATCATTTGCTTGAATGAATAACATCATCCTAGTTTTTCAATAAGCATAATGTTCTCCATTGAACATAGGAGGCCTAACCATAGAATGCCCCACTCCTACTAAACTAGTTGCTACATTGCTGTAAGCCATTTGATCGTTTCTAACTCTTAGGAAGTTATTCCTATGTGATCAAAGAGTCCTAGCTCTGATACCAATTGTTGGCTCTACCGAGAGGGGGGTGAATCGATTTTCTAACGTTAATAGCAAATTTAAACTAATTTGAACTTAATTAACAAATAATGAATAAGCAATATAATGTAATGAAACAAATTGAAGCAAGATAAGGAAGAGAATATCAAACAAAGTAGTTTATAGAGGTTCGGCCAATCTCTTGCCTACGTCCTCTCTCCTTGACCTTCTTGTCAAGAGCTTTCTTTCTCACTTTCAATGAAAGTTACACACTCCCTTTTTTTTAGGTTAAGGAATAACCTCTCTACCTTTTTTTATACAAAGACACCCTTTTACAAAGTTTATCTCACTAAGGAACAATCGTCTTCTCTCTTAAAGTAAGGATGAATACAATATCAAACTTTTGATGTGGGTAGGACAAATACGGCTTTTGCACACAAGCTTATACAACAAACTCAATAAATGAAGATTGAAGACAAATGGAATATAGGAATTAAACTGTTGAGAATGTACAGAATGTGCAGCAATAGTGTGTCCCTTCTCAGTGTCTTCAATGCTTGATTATATACTGAAGGATTGGTAGTTAGTGCATTTAATGATGTTATTCCCGTTGAGATTTTTGCAGAAATAGCCGTTGGGTACCTCCAGTGGAATGCCAGATCGATCTGCCATCTTATCCAGATCGATCTCTGAGTTATAATTCCTGCAAAATCAAGGTAAATTGAAGCAAGGAGATCGATCTCATATATGAGCAGATCGATCTCACAATTTAAAAATGTTAGAGCAGATCGATCTATCAAATAGGCAGATCGATCTTCCAATCTCTCTGTTTGAGGCAGGATCGATCTATGGATCGGTCTGCCAGGTATTCTCGTAGTGAGGAGATCGATCTCTTATCAACCCAGATCGATCTCCTTAGCTCTCTGGCTTTGAGGAGATCGATCTCTTCCTATACCAGATCGATCTCATGAACTCTCTGTTTGCGTACAGATCGATCTTACAGATCGATCTACTGCCTTTACCTTTTGTTTTAGGGGAGATCGATCTCTTCCTATAACAGATCGATCTCATCAACATCCTGTATTTAGACAGATCGATCTTATAACCCTTATATATCGATCTCAGCTTCCTCAATACCTTTGTACAGGTTCAAACCTTAGCAGATCGATCTCATATCCTCATGAGATCGATCTCTCATCCTAGAAAACCCAGGAGATCGATCTCTCATATCACCAAATCGATCTCTCATCTCCAGAAACTTAATTTCTAGTACTGATAACTTCTAAACATGTTTTTATATCATCTTTTTATTATTGAATTTACTTGTTTTGTTATTTCAAAATATATTAACTCAACAAAATCTAAGTCAGGCACTTCTTCATCTTCATCTTCTTCACAACATTCCTCTTCATCTGATGCTACACTTGTTACCACTACACTTCATCCATTTAGACCCCCATTACCTTTTCCTCATAGGTTCCAAAACTAGAAGCTTGATCAAGAATTTGCTAAATTTCTTGAGGTGTTTAAGAAGCTTCACATTAACATTCCTTTTGCGAATGCTTTAGAGCAAATGCCATGTTATGTGAAGTTCATGAAGGATATCCTCTCGAGGAAGAGAAGATTAGAGGATTATGAGACAGTGGCACTTACTGAGGAGTGTAGTGCCATCATTCAGAGGAGATTACCCGCTACGCTCAAAGATTTAGGTAGTTTTACCATACCTTGCACCATAGGAGATCAGTTCTTTGGTAGAGCCCTATGTGATCTAGGAGCTAGTATTAATCTTATGCCTTGGTCCATATACCAGAAGTTAGGAGTAGGTGATGCAAAGCCTACCACAGTGACCCTTCAGTTAGTTGACAGATCCATTAAGTATCCAAAAGGGATCATTGAGGATGTTCTAGTTAAGGTGGACAAGTTCATTTTCCTTACAGACTTTATTGTGTTGGATATGGAGGAAGACAGGGAAGTCCCCATTATTTTAGGCAGACCCTTCTTAGCTACTGGTAGGATGTTGATTGATGTGCAAAAGAGGGAATTGATCATGAGAGTTCTAAATCATTAGGGTACCTGATGACTCTCAATATTGTTTTAGGATGAAGGTTAAGGAAGATATAATGCTTGGGCACAAGAAATCTGCTAGAAGGATGGAAGTAGATAGAGCTAAGGAGGCTTTGACCGTCAGCATTCTATCACCACTTTGGCTGACCCTCCTACTTCTAACCCTGCTACTGAGCGTCATTTTCTTCAGCTGCATTTGATGTGCTTTATCTCTCTTTTCACTTTTTGTACAGTTCTTTTTCTTTTCTCTGTTGTTTCTTTCTTTGTTTCTTGTGTAGATAGCCTTTTCAGCAACACTCTCTCATCAAGCTTCAATTGTTCTTCATCATCAGATAGGGGAGTATTTTATTCTTGAGCTTCAATTCTTATATTATTTGTACACTGAGGACACTGTGCACTTTAAGTTTGGGGGAGGGGATTCACTTGAGCATTTTTAAAAATTTTTTGGCAGAGTGACAAAAATTTTCGAAAATATGAGCTTACATTGTTTGATTTTGGGATGATTTAGTACTTAGCATGTGATTTTTTCCATTTTTCGATGATATAACCCTATGATTTAGTCTGACTTTGATTGAATGAGAAGCATGATTGTAGGAAAAGCATGAAGTTGAATTCTTGAATTTGTCTTGATTCTGATTGTGATTTCCTCATTTTATGCACATGTCATGTCATGAATCTGTATAATTATTTAGAGAAAGCTTATGTGGACATAGGATTGCACTTGTTCAGTTGATTTTGTGCATCATATTCTAGAATTTGTTTGATCTTATCTCGAGGGGAAATATTAGATCACACTTAATTAGGGAAATGATTTAGGTTATCTTTAGATCGTTTGAGCCTTTCCAGCCATCCTTATACATATTTTACTCCTAGTCACCCATCTGAGCCAAATAAGCTTTTCTCAATATATACACCTACACATTTTTCCTTAGCTTAAGCACTCTTTTCCTATTCCTTACCCTAAAAGCATGTAATTTCACTAAGATATATTTTGAGCTATGTACATATGGGTTATAGGTGATAGTGAAAAATTAAAAAAACAAAAAGGAAGAAGAAAAATACAAAAATAGAATAAAAATGTTTAGCAAAATAAATAAGTTTGGGGGAATAAATAATGAGCTCTTACATCAAAGATCCTAGAAGTAATGCATATTACGGAGTAATTAAACCTAAATCGACTTTATCATACCTTAGCCCTAGCCTTACATTACAAGCTAAACGAAGCCCTATTGATCTTTGGTTAAGTGTGACTACATTAGTGGAGAGAGAAGTGAAAAGCAAACTTATGGGAATGATCACTTGTCATTGACTTTGCATTTACTGTGTTTGCATAATCTGATCCGGGTAATGTACTGTGAAGTGGCTTTGACATTTTCACACACATACGAGGAGTCCAATTTGGGTTAAGACTTATGATTGAATGATTCTGAGTGTTAGACTTATAATTATGAATCTTTGATATCAGAGTTTGTACTTTTTCTTTGAGGATAATATTATGAAAATCAATATGTTTAGTATTTGTCAGTTCCTACATATGATTTGTTTTGTTTGAGGACAAGCAAAAACTCAAGTTGGGGGGCGTGATAAATCTATTAAAATAGAATTATTTGTATTTAATTTCTGAATTAATTATTTTAATCTCCATATTATTTTATTAATTATCCCCTCAATTTAATTAAAATTCTCATGATTGTGGATAAATTAAATTCGTATGAATTTCAGTTATTTCAATAGAAAATGGACTGAAAATGAGCTAAAAAGGAGATTGGACCATTACGCAGCATAAGTCACCATTCTTCTGGACACGTGTGACGCCGAATGTCCATATTTTATTTGCCTTTGAAGGATAAGATCAACGGACACCGTGACCACCTCATAGAAGACACAAGCTAGGCCACAGCGCACATCCAAGTGGACAAGAAGACGAATAACATGAAAATATCTTCTCTAAAGCGAATGAAGTGAAGACAAATGGCCAAACAATACCAACTCATCTAGGATTGAAAATTACCTTTGTACCCCTAATTTTGTGTATAAATAGAAAATGATGAGGCAATTGGAAACCAAGTAGTTTTAGGGTAGTTTTTTACCAAGTAGTTTTAGTTTTTTTTTAGGTTAAAGTTTTTCTTGCTAGGTTTTAGGTTTATCTATTTCTTCTTTAGTTTTTTTTAGCTTTTCACGTTGGCAGCCACCATTTTCTAAGTTAGCAAGTTTTTTTTTATTTCCTTTGATTTTGGCACAGTTAAGCTTTCTTAATGAAAAGTTTATTTCCGTTTCACTAGCTCCATTTACTATTCTGTTTTTCATTGTTTTCATTTACTGTTCATTTGAGCTTATGCTTTGCTGATTTCTCAAAACACTACATTACTGCCATTATCTTGTTCTGTTTTAAAAACCTGGTGTTGTGGTGTGGGTTTGTTGCTTGTCAAAGCTCCCGTGTGGCTGGCACAGTGGAGCAATGATGGCTGAGCCGAGGAAGAAGCAAGATGTGGCAACGAGATTTTTGCATTTCCTTGTTTTATTGCTCTCTCTATTTTTGGTTTAAACTTCAGTTACTATTTTAAATACTGCTTGTGCGTTTATCTTTTCAGTCTGTTTTCTTCTCTTCCATTGGTCAGAAGCTCAAGGGTGGAGTTAAAGGTACAGTGCAGAACTTATCACTGCTGTTTGTAGCGTGAGGCAGCAGTGTGGGAGGCTTAGCTAGGCGCGACATCTGAGAAAGAGCTGGGCAGTGTGCTGAACACTGGTTTTCATGCTACTGTTGTGTGTGTAAAGAAGCAAGAGAGAGGTTATGGGTTGATGTTGAGGGGAAGAGAAAGCAGGGAACCATGACCCTAGCTCTTTGTTTCATTCCAATTTGCAGATTCTGTTTACATTTACTGCTTTAGTTTCTATTAGTTGCATTTTTTCTTCTCCTTAACGTTGTTGATGTTTAGTTTTATTGCTTCTTCAAAGCATCCGTTAGCCACCTCTGTTTTACTTTGTTACGTTGCTCATGTACTGTTCACTATCTTCAATTCTGCATTTGCCTGAGGGCAGCATGGAGTCCGGTGCTGAGTGATGCCACCAACTCGTCCCAAGTTCTTAAGCTGCTCTACATGCTTTCAAAGCTCTTTAATGTTTCTTCAACTCTCGGTTTTAAACAGCAAACTTCCTTCAATCTTCCTTTAAATTTCTACACTGCTTTATTTCTCAAACTTATTCGGCCATATCTGGTTCAGTTTGAATCCTTGCTGTTTCAAGTTAATTTCGGGTTGTTGAGGAGGTACTTATGTGTAGCTGAAGCAGGTGCTGGCGGTGATTAAATCAGGAGTAGAGGACAGTTGCTCGATGGCAAGGTTCACTGCAGGTACAACAGAGTGCAGTGCAAAAAGTTGGAGTACATAGCTAAAATTGGGTTGTTGTGCTGCAAGCTGGTGTGAATGGAATGTAGCACGAGGCGAGGTTGCTGCATGGTGCGAATGTGGAGTACGTTGCTGAAGCTGCAGGTTACAGTACTGGATTGTCTGTGCAGTGCAAAAATGTGTTGTTCAGCGGCTAGTAGTATAAAGCCAATGTTTTAATGTTTATATTTATTTTGTAGTCTTGTTAGCAATATTTCAAGAGTTTAGTATATTAGTTTAGTGTTATTTTAATCTATTGCCCTATTTAATTAGTTTCGATAATATTCTAATAGGCTAATTAATTTAAATATGTTTAAGACCATTAGATTCAATAGCTTTAGATTTTAGTTTAGATTAAATTTTAGTCTCTTTCTTTTTATGCAATTGAAATTTTTATGTAATTATTTTCATGCATATATTTAGGATTTAATTATTCCTCAAGCATCACTTAGAGTAGATTTTGTCGGATCTATATGTATTGGGGAGAGTAGACACAAGGAAGGAGGCATTGGGATCGGTTTGGCACTTAACAGATATGAAACGGAGGTATTCAATGGCTTCTTTGAACAACGCTTGAAGGTAATTTAATTAGTTTCTAGGCTCAGGTAACTTGAAATGGAATTACGACTCATCAAATATAAACTAGAAATAATGTTCAACTAGAAATCTTGTTATGATTTAATTTTGCAAAACCAAAATGATGATGAATTAATTATTTTAGTTATCTCTTTAATACCACATTAATTGAAACTATTTGCATTATTGATCATAGAAGAACTCGGGACATTCCTTTAGAAACACCGATTTCATTACTTAGACATTTACTAAAGCACCAAAGACTAAAGTTCCTCAATCCCCTTTGTTACAATAACTTCCTCATTGTTAAAACTCAAAATGACCTATAAATCTAGTTTTTTCTAAAAGAACATTAAGAATTTTCAATTCAAAGCATGTCCTGACCTAATTAATTTTTGCGTGGCATTCGATATACCTTACACAAGATAACCTGGAAAATAATCAAGGTTGAACTTGGATTTATAATGATATGCCAAATAAAATAAACTACATGTACATAAAACATATCCTAATGTGAGACCCCATGTATGTATGACCTTATTATATGTTAATGGAATTATAAGATAGATGATTTGTGGATCATATAAATGCGAATGGATTTCAAATGAGAATAAATGAGTATCATGGATGCATGTAGAGGTTAAATAAGGGTTGAAGTGGCCATAAACTAAACGAATAGAACTTAAAGCATCCGGACTGGAGATAAGGATCTAAAACACAAAATGATAATGCATGGATTGTGAATTCTATGTATCCTTTCTGATCTCAAGCAATACACACAAGTTCCATAACATGAAAATTATAAGGAATGAACCCTCCCATGCTCAAAGTGTGAATAGATTGCAAAAAGACTAGTGAAGCAATCAAACATAAATTTTTCCCTTGAAAAATTAGAAAATTTACAGCAGGAAGCCTACAGATGAAGGCCAGATCGATCTCCTATTCAAGGCAGATCGATCCTTTGTACAAGAAAAACAATTTCAAGTGAATCTGCCAAGGCCAGATCGATCTCTCTAGTGAGTAGATCGATCTACATATGCTTCTACCTAGCAAAGATCGATCCCTTCCTAAGTGCATATCGATTTTCTGTTGCCTCTGCCTAGCAAAGATCGATCACTCCCCATAGCAGATCACTCTCCTCAAGCTTCTACCAAGAAAGGATCGATCTCTTCCCCAAAGAGCATATCGATCCCACCCTTTCATGCTGGAACATTTCGATAGTTTAAAAACCAAAGGTAGATCGATCTTCACCCTAGCAGATCGATCTCTTCCCTCTCATCCTATAAAAACTCGATGCCAAAGCCCCTATTCTTCACCAAATCAACACATCTTTTCATTTTTACCTAAAATACCAAGTTTTCTCTCTCTAGAATACTCCCCCTTCCAAAAAAATTTGAGAAAAAGCTAAGAGCCAAAGTTGTTCATTGTAAGGAGAAGAACAACATAGCTTGAAGCCAACATTTAACTTGTTGGATTGAAGGAGCTAAGGAGTCTTCCAAATTTAGGCAAGAGGAAAGTCAAACTAGGTGAGTTTCCAATACACCAACTCTAAGTATATTTATCTACATGTTGTTGTGAGTAGATTGGTGTATATATTGATGGTTGAAACTACCTATAATGTAATGAATCAAGCATGACCTAAAATGGGTTTAGAGTGAGAAAATAATATATATGGTTGATTAGATGATAAATGGATCATATCAAGTTGTTAGTGAGGTGATATGCATGATTTTGAGATGATTGGATAAAATCATATTGTGAGATTGGTCAAGTGATAAAATGTGCATAAATGGTGTTTTTAGAAATGCATAAATGAATGGGAAATGATGGGTAAAATACCTATGCCAAGTGTTTGATAAGTTACTAAGTGAGTTGCTAGCTAAATTGACTAGGAAAGGCATAATGAATGCCAAATGTAATAATGGGCCAAACTTGATAAAATAAGCTCGATAAGATTTACTGACTAATTGAAGTCAAAACATGAGTTATCAGTATTAACTCATATGATTGATGAACATTTGCAGCTCCTGAGGATATATCCGGAGCAAGTGGAGCCCAATCATGAAAAGTGGGAAAGGAGGAAGGAGTTACTTCACCGAGAATCAAGGTAAGGAAATTGTGTTAGCCCTAGAGGTATCTATACGCACTTTTGGGTGCATTGGTAATTTCTTAAAGTGTCTAAGGAACTTAGAATGAAATGGATGTTGAAGGGCAAAACAAATTGGGGAACTTTGAGAAATGTTCATAAAAAGCAAGAACATGATGTTCTTGGGTTTTTACTATTTTTTAGCATGCGAATTGGTAGGTTGGCTAGCATTTTAAATGATTTGTATGAAAAAATAGCTTGAATTGCTTTTATAACCGTGCTTTGCAAAGAATGAGCCACCTACATGAGTTTGTGGAAATGAAAACGTGCTAGAACATTGCTCGCACAAGATTTGACATGTTTACACATGCATTAGTGCTGGAGCATAGTTCGTACTAGAGTTTTACATGCATGAGTGCTGGAGCCTAGCTCGAACTAGTTTTACATGGATTTTTATGACATTGTGCTAGAGCCTAGCTCGCATTGATTTTCATGCTGGTTTTTGACATTGTGCTGGAGCGTTACTCACACTAGATGTCCACTATACTTGTTGTCGTGCTTGAGACTACTCGCACATGGTTTTATGACATGTTGGGAGCCATGCTGGGAACTTCTGGTAGGCTGTGTGCCATGCCGATTAAATAGGCTCGCACGTGCGTATTGAGATGTTGCGTGATATGATGTGATGATATGGGTCCACGGAGTACGTTGTACCATGCAAATAGCATTGAGTACGTTGTACCGTGTATGGATATGATATGTATTCCATCTTCGGACGATGGATACTCTGTTATGGACCAGCGAGTTGGACATGACCCACCTCCCGTGCGGAAGTAGATGGAGGTGATATCTCGTACACTAGGATACGTGTAGCTTGGGATCGCAGAGGATATAGCCATAGTCCTAATTATTTACCTTATTGAAATTATATGCCTATCTCACATGTCTATTGTTTTATGAAGAATCCATGTTTTGAAATGTGTTTGTAGGTCAGGACAGTCCATGGGAAGGGCTGAGTCTTAACAATTGGTGATTTGTATTGAAATATGTTGAATTTGAAATGCTTTGTAAGTGCACTTTGCATGATGACTTACCATGCTTTAATTATAACTTGTGCATGATGATTTTCGATGCTTTGATAAGTATTGTGCACTGATCTTGAATAGCATGAACTGCTTTACATATCATGAACACGAACATGAACTGATATGTTTTGAGTATGACAAATAACAGTGTGGTTTTAGCATGGCATCACAATCACGTAGATAGTGCAGTTATCTACCTGCTCGCATGATTGCCTTATTGCGCGCGTGGTTTGCTCACCTCTCTTATTTTCCCCCTCTACAGAGCACTTTCATTAGATAGAAAGCTATTGAGGATTAGATTTTGGTATTCGCTGCATCCCATCACACAAGGTATACACATTTGTAGTTTTTCTATCTAGACATGTCAAGCACAGTAATATCTTTGAATGTAATTTTTTGGGATGTAAAGAATTGTAAACACATGTAAACATCAACTCTGATTAAGAAATACAAGTGTTTAGGTTTAAATGAATTGTAATTTGAAATGATTTGATTGGATGAGATTGACACCGATACACAGCCAAACTGTTGGTGGTGTAGCTATTCACGATCAAGTAAAGTAAAGGTAAAGAACAAACAATGAGAAATGGAACAAACAATAAAAAATGAAACGAAAAATGAAAAATTTATAGTGGATTTTCGGTAGATTGAGGGTCGTGACAAATTTATTTGGTATCAAAACTGAGTTAGTCTGATGTGTGTCAGTGTCAAAAAAATTAGGAAAATTACATATCCATGTTACTGTGCTTGTCTAGATACAACTGTGTATATCGAGATGGGTTTGACTAAGAAATGATTGTGAATGCAGGAATCTTGGCATAATGCCTAACACTAGTCGCGGTAGAGGGGCGAGAGCACGAGCTAGAGGCCGTAGGGGTTGGCCTGGGGGCCGTGCTGAGCCAATACCACATGAGGCTCATAAGGAGGTAGAAATGGAGGTTAATGTTGAGCATGCTCCACAGGGTCCAGTAGAGAGACCCGAGAGTATTGAGGCACGCTTCGCGTGAATAGAACGGAGCTTAAAGGCAATTTTAGAGTTAATTGCCTAATCGTTACCTGGAGCTAGAGGCAGGCAGGGGATAACTACACGAGGTAATGCTGAACAAGCGGCTGCTCCTAAGATGCCTGCATAGCCAGCCTAAGAACCTCAGATTACAGATACTTCCACACCCCCTCCAATATAGGAAACACCTTCTACTATTACTCCACCACAGGGTAGAAGAGATTGGGGTTATGGATGTGACTTGGATAGGTTGAGACAGTTTCAAAAATTTAACCTGCCATCTTTCAGTGGAGTTAAAAACCCATTAGCTGTGGAGGATTGGGTGAATGAGATTGAGAAGCTATATGGGTTTTTCGAGTGCACTACTACTGAGATGGTAGCGTTTACCGTATTCATGCTGAAAGGATCGACAGAGCATTGGTGGAAGTCCACCAGACCTATTCTGAGAGTCCGACATGCAGAGATTAGCTGGGATGTATTTTTGAAGGCTTTCTGGAGGAAATATGTTTTGGATACTGAGCAACGAAGAATGCAAATGGAATTCTTGGACTTAACCCAGGAGAGTAGATCAGTGGATGAATATGAGACAAAGTTTATCTCACTAGGCAAATATGATCCTGATACGATGGACAGTAAGGTCAAGAAGGTCTGAAAGTTTGTGAATGGACTGAGACCATCCATCAAGTCCCAATTGGTCCCTTTTGACATACCGACCTATGAGGAGGCAATACACAGGGCACAGTTGTGTGAACAAGACATTAAGCGGGTTGCCTCAGAGTTTGGAAAGGTTGGTAGAGTGAGGGACAGAGATAGAAAGAGACCGACAGTGGACAGAGGTTTCAGTTATAGAGGAAGCAATAGATTTTCTAGGAAAAGGTCGAGGATTGAGGAGATCCGAGAGAGAACAGTTAAGCCTCCCGTGTATCCGGCCATAGCTCTAGCAAAGGGTATAGTGATTAGAGGGCCACAGCCTACGATAGAATAGTGCAGTAAGTGCGATAGGCACCATGGTACTGGTCGTGTTATGGATCTCCTGTAGTATGTTTCCGATGTGGAAAACATGGGCATGTGTTTCGAAATTGCCCAGAAATGATAGAGAGTGCCCCACAGAAGGGCAAGGAGCTGGAGAGAGCTCCAGCTGATGCTCCTACTCTGAGACGGAGAGCGAAAACTGAAGAGAAGGGGAAGCAGGTAGTTGGCAGAGGGCGAGTACACGCCTTGGACCAAGATACTGCAGATCAGTCGTCAGATGTGGTAAAAGGTACCATCTTGATCTTTGATCTTAAAGCTTATGTTTTGATAGATCCTGGTGCCATGCATTCATTTTGTATCGCCTGCATTTGCATGTAAATTGTTTAAATATGTGAAACTTACCCTATTAAGTAGGAGGATGCTGATAAGCACTCCCATGAACAATAGTCAGCTAGTCGAATATAAGCTTAGGGATTATAAGTTGAAAGTAGGGGAAAAAGAAATGCCAACCGACCTTATTTTAATGTATATAAAAGACTTTGATGTAATTCTAGGAATGGATTGGTTAGCTGCAAACCATGCTGTAGTTGATTATTTTTCCAAGACGGTAACATTTTCAAGGATAGATAGCGTTACCGTAAGTTTCCCCAAACAATGTAATGTAAAATCCCCTTGAAAAGTAATGAAAACAGTAAGTGTTGTAAGCAAAATAGATGCACTTCTATGCTGACTAAATGATTAACATTTTGAAAGGTTATATTGAGTACGTGGTTGAGACAGATAAGGCACATCCAGAATTGAGAGACATCCCAATGGTTAGGGAATTCCTAGACGTCTTTCCGGATGATTTACCAGGGTTACCGCCGGACAGAGAGATAGAGTTTTGTATAGATTTGGCACCTGGTACAGAGTCGATATCTAAGCCACCATACAGAATGGCTCCAATTTAGTTGAAGGTTTTGAAGAAGCAGTTATAGGAGTTGTTGGATACGGGGTTCATCAGACCGAGTATATCACCTTGGGGAGCACCGAAACTATTTGTAAAGAAGAAGTATGGGAGCCTTCGATTGTGTATAGACTATCGGTTGTTAAATAAGGTCACCATCAAGAATAAGTATCCCCTTCCACGCATCGATGACTTGTTGGATCAGCTTCGGGGAGCGCAGGTCTTTTCTAAGATAGATCTGAGATTTGTGTACTATCAGTTGAGAATTTGGGATGGAGATGTACCCAAGACAGCCTTCCGCACCTGGTATGGTCATTTTGAGTTTATAGTTATGCCATTCGGCTTGACGAACGCTCCCATAGCTTTTATGTCGTTGATGAATGAGGTGTTTCACCAGTACTTGGATCGGTTTGTTATCGTATTCATCGATGACATTCTAGTGTATTCGAGATCTAGATAGGAGCATGAACATCACCTAAGGATAGTGCTACAGACCCTCCGAGAAAAGAAGTTATACGTTAAACTCAGTAATTGTGATTTTTGGCTAGAGCATATCTTTTTTTTGGATCATATTGTATCGAAGGATGGTGTGCCAGTGGACCCATCCAAGATTGAAGCAGTGGTTCAGTGGCAAAGACCCCAGACAGTTACGGAGATCAGAAGTTTCCTGGGTTTAGCTAGATATTATCGACGGTTTGTTGAGAGATTCTCAAGATTAGCAACTCTATTGACACGTATCACGAGGAAGAATGTTGAATTTGTGTGGGACGATAAGTGTGAAAAGAGTTTTCAGGAGTTGAAGAAGAGATTAATCACAGCTCCGATTCTCACCATTCCTACCAGCTCAGGAGGTTTTTTTGTATATACAGATGCTTCGTACCAAGGACTAGGTTGTCTATAGATCTAGACAGTTGAAGGATCATAAGAGGAACTACCCGACCCACGATCTAGAGTTGGTGGTCGTGGTATTTGCCTTGAAAATATGGCGCCATTACCTTTATGGTGAAAAATTTCAAGTATTTACTGACCACAGAGCCTTAAATATCTGTTCTCATAGAATGAGTTAAACATGAGACAAAGGAGATGGCTTGAGCTTCTGAAGGACTATGATTGCGAGATCTTGTACCACCCGGGTAAGGCGAATGTAGTAGTTGATGCACTGAGTAGGAAGCATCTCGAGTTGGTATCATACATAATGATCAGGGAACACAAGCTATTGGAACAGTTCGCGAGCCTCAGTTTGGATGTGACCCTACCTATTCTGATAGTGGCTTTATGGTAGCTAGCCTGCGGTTGGAACCATATCTGGTAGATCGTATCCGACAGGCTTAGCGAATTGATCAGCAGTGCAGTGATATTGTCGGGCAGATACAGAAGGGTACAGAGACTGAATTTGAATTGAGTTATGATGGTTTGCTGAGGTTCAGGGGTAGAATATGTGTTCCTAATGATCCAGAGGTCAGGAGGTTGATCTTAACAGAAGCTCATTCAACTATGTATACACTACATCCAGGAAGTAACAAGATGTATCAGAATCTAGGAAGAGTGTATTGGTGGTCAGGAATAAAGAGAGATGTAGCTGAATATGTGGCTATGTGCCTCGTCTGTCAGCAAGTGAAGGTAGAGCATCAGAAACCTACAGGGCTATTACAACCTCTACATATACCGACTTGGAAATGGGAGCATGTCACTATAGACTTTGTGATGGGTTTACCCAAGACCCGTAGGAATCACGATGCGATTTGGGTGATAGTGGACAAATTAACGAAGTCGGCACACTTCCTAACTATGAGAGCCACCGATACTCTAAGTACACTAACGAAACTATATGTGCGCGAGATAGTGAGGTTGCATGGTGTTCCAGTGAGCATTGTTTCTGATCGGGATACCCGTTTCACTTCCCACTTTTTAGAACACTTTCAGGAAGCGATGGGGACCCAACTGAGTTTTAGCACAGCCTTCCATCCTCAAACAGATGGTCAATCAGAGAGGACTATACAGACCTTGGAGGATATGTTGAGAGCGTGTGCATTGGATTTTAGAGGCTCTTGAGATTACCATTTTCCACTCACAGAGTTCGTCTATAATAACAGTTATCATTCGACTATCGGGATGGCATCGTATGAGGCATTGTATGGCCGTAGATGTCATTCCCCTATTGGATGGGACAAGGTTGGTGACTGACTGATATTTGCTCCCGACTTAGTGAGACAAGCCTCTGAGGATGTCCAATTGAAAGAGTTATGTTGACAGGAGATGAAGACCATTGGAGTTTACAATGGGTGAATCGATATTTTTGCGAGTTTCTCCTTCCAAGGGTGTAATGAGGTTTAGAAAGAAAGGGAAATTAAGTCCTCGTTACATTGGACCCTTTGAGATTCTTGATAGAGTGGGAGATAAGGCCTATAGGCTAGCATTGCCACCTAAGCTAGTGAGCATTCACAACGTCTTCCACATCTCTATGTTACAGAAGTACCACCCGGACCCGGCACATGTAATTAGATATGAGCCATTGGAGCTCAACGAGAGCATGTCATATATTGATAAGCCGGTTTGGATATTGGATAGGAAGGAGACGGTGTTGAGATCAAAGACGATTCCCTTAGTGAAAGTCCTTTGGCAACACCACACTGCAGAAGAAGCTACATGGGACTTAGAGAGTTTGATGCGGGGAAAGTACCCCGAGTTGTTCACGAACTAAGTTGGTTCTAATTTGAAGGATCATATTTTCTAAGTGGGGGAGATTGTGAGACCCCATGTATGTATGACCTTATCATATGTGAATGGAATTATAAGATAGATGATTTGTGGATCATATAAATGCGAATGGATTTCAAATGAGAATAAATGAGTATCATGGATGCATTTAGAGGTTAAATTATAATGGCGCAGCCCAATTGGACCAGCCTAGCCGGCCATGGCCCCCCCTCTTGGGCCCACAATATTGACTGTTGTAACATCGACAGTTGTTGACATCGTTACTCATCCGTATTGTTCTATCTGAAAGCTCCACAGGTCCCTCACAGTTTTATCGAGGTAAATACCCCAATTCGTGTCCTACATGGTTCGAACCTAAGACCTTAAAGTCTTAATTCTTACACACATGATACCACTGAGCCAACAATAAACTCTGTGAAGCCCCAAAATCACGGAAAGTAGGGCAATTTAAAACTTATTTTCATCAATACACAATTCTAGGTGCATTCTTGTACAGTGTCAAGCCTCATCATACATAATTTATAAACTTTCACCTCAAGATCTCACCATCTAATAATTATATATCACACCATATACATTCCTCAATTTAGAGTTAATTAATCCTAATACATCCCATACATCATTGTTCATCAAGTGTCTGTAAGCACAACTTTAGTCTGGGTACATGAAATGTTAAAATATACCTCAAAATACAATATACGGCCTGGAGCTCAAGTCCTCCACTAGCTACTACTCCATACATCGCAAGAAACTCTCTTCACTTGAAGAAATCTGGGGGATATTAAGAATAGGGTGAGCTTCTAAATAGCTCAGTAAGGGGGTAAGGGACTCATTAACAAAAATGATTAATTACACACCACAATCATTTTGTTTTGTAGGTGAAACTCAATAAGTTCAGTAGAAAACGTAGCATGAAATCATTAAAACATCATTCTCTTCTCATTTCTCTAAGATCATGCAGAAACATGAGAGTAAATGGCTCAGTATAAAAACCATAGTCACAAGCATATGGAAATCAGGATACGATAATGGCTTTTCTCATAAAAACGTGATAGAAATCACCTCCATAATAATGCACTTGGCAAAGCCAAAACACAATCTCATGTGTATAAAAAGATAGAGACTAGGCAATTAAAACCGAGATAAAAATATTTGTCATGGCACATCAAAATAATCTCCTCTGGATGCACATCCCAGGCATCCTCAAAAGAGGGAACGTCGACAAAATGGTCGTACACATGGTGTATTGGTCTTACGTGTTACCAAAATAAGGCCCGGACTTACATGCTACCAGAGCAAGGCCTCTCCTCATGCACACTATCTGTCTTACATGCTACCAAAGCAAGGCCACCCAACGCTACCAGAGCGGGGGTAATCTCACGTTACCAGAACGGAGGCATCTCTCGCTACCAAAGCGGAGGAATATCGGACTTACATGCTACCAGAGCAAGGCCCGGACTTAATGCTACCAGAGCAAGGCCCGATGTGTTATCACATGACACGCCTAAGTCTCAGTAATAGCCACTATCATATAAAACAGTTTTGCTTTCACGTAAAGCTCATAATGGTTTTTCTCATAAAACCCATCTGAAAACCTCTTTTTGTACTCATCACAAAACATGTCAAAAATCGAGCCAAACCGGTAAAACCATGCACACATTTCTCAAATCTCAGTACGCCTTAACGTAGAGCCCAAATCTCATTTTCACTTTTAAACTCAAACAGTTTGTAAAACAATTTCATACTTTGTTTACAACTCATAAGAATTGGGCCCCAATCGACTATAAAACTGTGTGCAATAACTCAATCAGAACTTGTAAAAACATGTTTGTTTCTCAAAACATTTCATGCTACCAATATCATCACAAATCACATACACAATGAGTTTACGTTTTCCCTTATCTCGTTGCACCTCGTATAGTGGATTCGTTCCCCCGAACGATGGACTAGCCTCGCATTCCTCTCTGGAACTCCCGGGCTATCCAAACGATGTAAAAACATCATCAACAAGTCATCACATTTTCTATAATCTCAACATCGAGCATAATTACTCACATTCTCATAATTTCACAATACCTCAATGATTCTAACAATCCTAACCAATTCCAGCCTACTCATCACAACATCTACAGCCACAATCGCAGAAATCTACTTCCAAATCAAGGATTAAAGCTTAAAAATTTACTCAAAACTTGTGGAGTGCTCTATTCACGCCTCAGCTCAAATTGTCCTTCGATTTCCAAGTATGTTGTTCTCCTATTGATGAGGAATAACTTTCCCTCTTGCCATAACCTCTTATTCGAATGGAAATAGGTGTTTTAAAAGAGAGAGAAAGCTAGGGATTCGACCAAAAATGGAGGTTTTCAGTTTTTGAAGGGAGAAAAGACCAATTCCAACGAAAACACAGGGGTCCTTATATAGGCAAAAGGCAGGAGATCGATCTGCTCCTATATGAGATCAATCTGCCTTCGAATTTGGGAATGTTTTGGGCACTTTTTATGCCTACCAGATCGATCTGTCGTGAGGGCAAGATCGATCTCATAAACTTGAGGAGATCGATCTGCTCCTTGTGAGGAGATCAATCTGCGTTTTATAGAAATATTTGGAGATCGATTTGCTCTTGTAGGAGATCGATCCTTTTGAGGTAAAATCACAAGGAGAGCGATCTGCCTTCCCTGAAGATCGATTTGCTAGTTTAGATCTTCCATTCCTTGTCGCTTTGGCCTACCAGATCAATCCCCTCTTCTCCAAGATCGATATGACCTCATAGTTTTACATTATGGTTGTACCTTTGGCATAAAATCTCAATATATAATTGCCATGGTTGGCTACATTGATTATTTCTCATTTAACACTCATTCATCACTTCAATTTATGAGTACATTATATTTATCTAAATCAATTACACTTCATGTTCACATTACATAATTAAATGTGTACAAAATTCTCAGGTCTCACATCCTCCCCACCTTTAAAGAATTTGGTCCTCCAAATTTAACTCGACTCATCAAACAGATGGGGGTACTTCTCCTTCATGAGGCTCTCCAATTCCCAAGTTGCCTCTTCCATTGAGTGATGCTTCCATAAAACTTTCCCTAATGGGATGCTTTTAGTCCGAAGAACCTTCTCTTTCCTATCAAGGATTCAGACGGGTTCTTCCATGTAGCTCATATCCTCTTGTATGTTCACCTCTTTATACTCTATGACATGAGAAGGGTCCAGGTGGTACTTCCTCAATATAGATACATGGAAGACGTTGTGTATTCTAGACATCTGTGGGGGTAATACCAACCTATAGGCTACCTCTCCCACTCTCTCAAGAATCTCGAATGGTCCAACGTATCGAGGACTCAATTTCCCTTTCTTTCCAAATCTCATGATAACCTTACTCGGTGATATCTTCAGAAATATTGTATCACCAACATCAAACTCGAGTGACCGTCTACGCACATCCGCGTAACTCTTCTGTCTACTCTGTGAAGCCCGTAATCTCTCACATATAAGTTTCACACTTTGTACAGCCTATTCAAGAAGCTCGGGAGTATTTATCTTTCTGTCACCCACTTCTTCCCAAGCTACAAGGGATCTACACCTACCATATAGAACCTCAAAATGTGTCATTTCAATACTCGTATGATAGCTATTATTGTACGCAAACTCTGTTAGGGGCAAGTGATCATCCCATGATCCCTTAAAATCCATTGCACATTCCCTCAACATATCCTCCAGGGTCTGAATAGTCCTCTCTGACTGACCATCTATCTTAGGATCATATGCGGTACTAAAACTCAATCGAGATCCTATGGACTCTTGAAAATGGGTCTAAAATCTAGATGTAAATCGAGAATCTCTGTCATAAGTAATACTCATTGGAGCCCCATGTAATCTAGTTATCTCGCTGACATATAACTCAGCTAAGGCATCCACAGTATCTGTGCTCTTGATGGCAAGGAAATGGGTACTTTTTGTCAGTCTATCCACTATGACCCATATAGCGTTACGACCTCTTCGGGTCCTCGGTAAATCCATAATAAAGTCCATGGTGAGATGCTCCAATTTCCATGTTGGCACAGGTAAAGGCTGCAATAATCCTTCGAGCTTCTGATGCTCAACTTTCACTTGCTGGCAGACTAAACATCTGGCCACATAATCTGTCACGTCTCGCTTCATACCACTCCACCAATACACCTTTCTCAAATCTCGGTACATCTTAGTACTCCCTGGGTGCATGGTATATCGCGAGTAGTGGGATTCTTTTAGTATCTATTTCTTCAGGGTATTATCGTTCGGTACACAAATTTGTCCTTTAAATCTCAACAATCCGTCCTCACTGACTATGAGATCCGACTGCGAAGTCTGCTCAGCTTGGCTAACTATATCAATCAACCTCTGATCATCACGTTGTCCAGTTCTAATTCGATCCATAATCCAGGGCTCTATTCGCAGGCTAGCAAAAAATCTAGTCTCTACCTCTTTAACTCTGATCCGGAGTTCGACGAACTGCTCCAATAAATCTCATTCCCTGATCATCATAGAAGATATCATACTCTTCTTGCTCAGGGCATCAGCAACTACGTTCTCCTTTCCCGGATGGTATAGGATTTCACAGTCATAATCCTTAACGATTTTATTCATCTCCTTTGTCTCACATTTAACTCTTTCTGATCAAACAGATACCTCAAACTCTTATGGTCAGTGAAGATCTGGAATCTTTCCTCATATAAGTAGTGTCGCCAGATCTTCAATGTAAATATCACAACGGCTAAGTCCAAATCATGTGTAGGGTAATTTCGCTCATGATCTTTCAACTGTCACGATCCACAGGCGACCATTCTTCCGTGTTGCATGAGCACACACCCCAATCCTTGGTGGGAAGCATCACTATACATTGAAAATCCTCTTAATCCCTCAAGGATCGTTAACACAGGTGCCGTTGTTAATCTCTTCTTTAATTCCTGAAAATTGAGCTCACATTGATCAGTCCATATGAACGGAGTCTCCTTGCACGTGAGCTTGGTTAAAGGAGCGGCAATCTTGGAAAATCCTTCCACAAATCTTCTGTAATACCCTGCCAAACCAAGGAAACTTCATACCTCTATAACTATCCTCGGTCTTTCCTAATTAAGCACAGCCTCCACTTTAATTGGATCAATTGATACTCTTTCCTCTGAAACTATATGACTAAGGAAAGCTATCTGATTCAGCCAAAACTCACACTTACTAAGCTTTCCATATAATTGCTTATCTCGGAGTATCTGAAGTACTAACCACAATTGTTGTGCGTGTTCCTCATAAGACTGAGAGTACACCAAGATATCATCAATAAAGACTATCACAAACTTATCCAGATAGTCTTTGAACACCTCATTCATTAACCTCATAAAGGCTGCGGGGGCGTTCGTCAATCGAAAGGGCATCATTAGAAATTCATAATGGCCATACCTTGTCCTGAAGGCCGTCTTCGAAATATCTTCCTCCTTAATCCTCAATTGGTGATAGCCCGATCTTAAATCAATCTTAGAGAAGACTGAGGCCCCTCTCAGCTGATCAAGCATGTCGTCAATCCTTGGCAATAGATATTTATTCTTCATTGTGGCTTTATTCAATAGTCGGTGTCTATGCATAATTTGAGACTATCATCTTTCTTCCTTACAAATAACACTGGTGCTCCCCACGGTGAGACATTAGGTCTAATAAATCCTTGATTCAATAACTCCTGTAGTTGTTTCTTCAATTCCTCTAGTTCCACTAATGCCATCCTATATGGAGGTCTAAAGATAGCTGAGTATCTGATACCAAACCAATGGTAAACTCCAGCTCTCTCTCTCTCTCTGGTGGTAAACCGGGCAACTTATCTGGGAAGACATCCAAAAATTCACACACCACGGGTATGTTCTCAATCCTCGGATGTTCCCAGTTATCATCTGAGATAAGCGTTTCATAACCTTCACATTAAAAGCAAATTTAATACCCTCTAGCGGTAACATCATAAATTTCAAATTGCTTACAATGATTTCATACATTTATTTCCTCAATATTTCAAACGTACACTGTAAGGTTCAGGTAGGGAGAAAGTTATTATCTTAGTGTAGTAGTCTAAACTCACTCAATTGGTTGCCAGCCAATCCATCCCCAAAATTACATCAAACCCATGTATATTTAACACCATTAGATCTGTTAACATTTCTCTATCTCCCAACTTTATTTCACATCCTCGACATATCATATTCGTTCTCTAGGAATCACGCATAAGGGTATTTACATGTAGGATATACTCTAGAGTTTCAAACTTCAAATTTAACTTACATGCAAATGCTCAGAAATAAATGAATGCATGGATCCCGGATCAATCAACACATGAGCCTTATGATTACAGACAGAGAGTGTACCTCTTATAGTTTCTGCAGAAGCGTCTGTTGTTTCCTTATCCAGAGCAAACACACGTCCCACTGTGACGGGCTTCTTTCATTCACTCTCTGAGGCTGTTGTCTGGTAAGTTCTGGAGCATGTGGTCTCTGAGGTTGAGGACAGTCTTTTACTTTGTACCCATGTCTCCACATCTAAAACATCCACGGATCAACCCAATACAACTTCCCTCATGCAGTCGGCCACAGTCTCTACAAACCCTTATCTCAGGGTTGACATCTTAAGGGGTCTCTCTAATGATGGGATAAGCTCTGGGTCTCTCCAATATGCCCTTTTGTGCCTCAATCCTTCCTCTTCTGAAGGAACCTCTCCGAATATCTGCCTGGGAAATTGCTGGCCTCTTGCCCTTATCTCTAGTCACTACTTTGAACTCATTCTGGAATTGTACAATTTTAATTCCCCTCTCAATCTCTTGTGCTCGTCTCAGAGCATCTCCAAACTCAGTAATACATAGCCTTATCAATCGATCTCTGATGATGGGCTTTAACCCATATACAAATCTCTCGATGTGAAGCTCTTCATCTTTAAGGGTCTCTGGATCATATTTCACTAGAGTGGTAAATCAACTATCGTAATCATCCACAGATATATCACCCTGTACCAGACTTGAAAACTCATCCTGCATCCTTCTCTGGGCAGCTCGTGGTACATATTGGGCTCTAAAGGCTTTCTGAAACTCGTCCCAGCTAATCACACCCTGGCGGGACATCAGAATACTCTGGGTAGTACCCCACCAATCTCGAGCTCTCCCTTTCAACATATAAGCGCCCATACTAACCCTCTCAGCATCCGTGCATCCCAAATAGTCATATATGACTCTCAACTCAGTCAGCCACTCCTCAGCCTCTACGGGATCCTTTCTCCCCTTGAATACGGGTTGATTCATTTTCAAAAAGTGCTTCAGTCGCATCATACTTCTATCATCGGACTGAGTAGCAGGAGGCACCGTGTCCATCTGTACTAGGGGCGCAAAAGGTCCTTGTGGTGGTGTAGGAGTGGTATCCGAGGTATTAACTCCAAAATGTTAAGCGAATAGCACTGCCATCTACTCAAAACCCTATCGTACATCTTGCTCAACCCGGTTAATTTGAGAGTTAGGACTCTCCGGTTGTAGGGCATGTGTCGGAGGTGGCTCTGCCTGCCTCCTCGAACGACCTCATCATCCACTCATTTTCAATCTCAATACGTTTCATGCGCGTACACATCAAACTTGATTGAAATCTCAATCCTTAATTTCAGCTCATGACCAGACTTATACAGACACTTGGGATGTATCTATTTCATTTAACCGACACTGACAGTACTAAACACCCTAAGCCCTGATACCAACTAAACTCTGTAACAACCCGGTAGCGCGAAAAATAAGGCAATTTAAAACTTATTTTCATTAATACACAATTCTAGGTGCATTCCTGTACAGTGTCAAGCATCATCATATATAATTTATAAACTTTCACCTCAGGATCTCATCATCTAATAATTATATATCACACCATATACATTCCTCAATTTAGAGTTAATTAATCTTAATACATCTCATACATCATTGTTCATCAAGTGTCTGTAAATACAACTTTAGTTTGGGTACATGAAATGTTAAAATATACCTCAAAATACAATATACGGCCTGGAGCTCAAGTCTTCCACTAGCCACTACTCCGTACGTCACAAGAAACTCTCTTCACTTGAAGAAATCGGGGGGATATTAAGAATAGGATGAGCTTCTAAATCGCTCAGTAAGGGGGTAAGGGACTCATTAACAAAATTGATTAATTACACAGCACAATCATTTTGTTTTGTAGGTGAAACTCAATAAGTTCAGTAGAAAACGTAGCATGAAATCATTAAAATATCATTCTCATCTCATTTCTCTAAGATCATACAGAAACATGAGAGTAAATGGCTCAGTATAAAAACCATAGTTACAAGCATATGGAAATCAGGATGCGATAATGGTTTTTCTCATAAAAACGTTATAGAAATCACCTCTGTAATAATGCACGTGGCAAAGCCACAAAACACAATCTCATGTGTATAAAAAGATAGAGACTAGGCAATTAAAACTCAGATAAAAATATTCATTATGGCACGTCAAAATAATCTCTTCTAAATGCGCATCCCAGGCATCCTCAAAAGAGGGAACGTCGACAGTATGGTCATGCACATGGTGTATTGGTCTTACGTGTTACCAAAACAAGACCTGGACTTATATGCTACCAGAGCAAGGCCTCTCCTCATGCACACTGTCGATCTTACATGCTACCAAAGCAGGGCCTGAACTTACATGCTACCAAAGCAAGGCCACCCAACGCTACCAGAGCGGGGGTCATCTCACGTTACCAGAACGGAGGCATCTCTCGCTACCAAAGCGAAGGAATATCAACTTACATGCTACCAGAGCAAGGCCCGATGTGTTATCACATGACACGCCTAAGTCTCAATAATAGTCATTATCATATAAACCGTTTTGCCTTCACGTAAAACTCATAATGGTTTTTCTCATACAACCTATCTGAAAACCTCTTTTTGTACTCATCATAAAACATGTCAAAAATTGAGCTCAAACCGACAAAACCACGTACACATTTCTCAAATCTCAGTACGGCTTAACGTAGAGCCCAAATCCCGTTTTCACTTTTAAACTCAAACAGTTTGCAAAACAATTTCACACTTTGTTTACAACTCATAAGAATTGGGCCTCAACCGACTATAAAACCGTGTGCAATAACTCAATCACAACTCGTAAAAACATGTTTTTTCTCAAAACATTTCATGATACCAATATCATCACAAATCACATACACAATGAGTTTAAGTTTTCCCTTACCTCGTTGCACCTCGTATAGTGCAATCGTTCCCCCGAACGATGGACTAGCCTCGCATTCCTCTCTGAAACTCCCGGGCTGTCCAAACGATGTAAAAACATCATCAACACATCATCACATTGTCTCTAATCTCAACATCGAGCATAATTGCTCACATTCTCATAATTTCTCAATACCCCAATGATTCTAACAATCCTAACCAATTTTAGCCTACTCATCACAACATCTACAGCCACAATCGCAGAAATCTACTTTCAAATCAAGGATTAAAGCTTAGAAATTTACCCAAAACTTGTGGAGTGCTCAATTCACGCCTCAGCTCAAATCGTCTTTTGATTTCCAAGTATGTTGTTGTCCTTTTGATGAGGAACAACTTTCCCTCTTTCCATAACCTCTGATTCAAACGAAAATAGGTGTTTTAGAAGAGAGAGAAAGCTAGGGATTCGACCAAAAATGGGGGTTTTCAATTTTTGGAGAGAGAAAAGACCAATTCCAGCGAAAATACAAGGGTCTTTATATAGGCAAAAGGAGGAAGATCGATCTGCTCCTGTATGAGATAGATCTGCCTTTGAATTTGGGAACGTTTTGGACACTTTTTATGCCTACCAGATCGATCTGTCATGGGGGCAAGATCGATCTCATAAACTTTCGAAGATCGATTTGCTCCTTGTGAGGAGATCGATCTGCATTTTACATAAACATTTGGAGATCGATCTACTCTTATAGGAGATTGATCCCTTTGAGGCAGAATCACAAGGAGATCGATCCACCTTCCTTGGAGATCGATTTGCTCATTTAGATCTTCTATTCCTTATCGCTTTGGCCTACTAGATCGATCCCCTCTTCTCTAAGATCGATCTGGCCTCATAGTTTCACATTATGGTTGTACATTTGGCATAAAATCTCAATATATAATTGTCATAGTTGGCTGCATTGATTATTTCTCATTCAACACTCATTCATCACTTCAATTTATGAGTACATTACATTTAGTTAAATCAATTACACTTCATGTTCACATTACATAATTACATGTGTACAAAATTCTCAAGTCTCACATAAATAAGGGCTGAAGTTGCCATAAACTAAACAAATAGAACTTAAAGCATCCGGACTGGAGATAACGATCTAAAACACAAAATGATAATGCATGGATTGTGAATTTTGTGTATCCTTTCTGATTTCAAGCAATACACACAAGTTTCATAACATGAAAATTATAAGGAATAAACCCTTCCATCCTCAAAGTGTGAATAGATTGCAAAATGACTAGTGAAGCAATCAAACACAATTTTTCCCTTGAAAAACTAAAAAATTTACAGCAGGAAGCCTGAAGATAAAGATCAGATTGATCTCCTATTCAAGGCAGATCAATCCCTTGTACAAGCAAAATAATTTCAAGTGAATCTGCAAAGGCCAGATCGATCTCCCCAGTGAGCAAATCAATCTGTATTTACTTCTGCCTGGCAGAGATCAATCCCTTCCTAAGTGTAGATCAATATTCTATTACCTCTGCCTAGCAAAGATCGATCTCCTCAAGCTTCTGCCAAGAAAGGATCGATCTCTTCCGCAAAGAGCAGATCGATCCCACCCTTTCATGTTGGAACATTTCGATAGTTTAGAAACCAAAGGCAGATCGATCTTCACCCTAACATATCGATCTCCTCCCTCTCATCCTATAAAAACTCAACTCCAAAACCCCTTTTCTTCACCAAATCAACACATCTCTCCATTTTTACCTAAAATACCAAGCTTTCTCTCTCTAGAATACACCCCCTTCCAAAAAGATTTGAGAAAAAGCTATTAGAGCCAAAGTTGTTCATTGTAAGGAGAAGAACAACATAGCTTAGAGCCAACATTTAACTTGTTGGATTGAAAGAGCTAAGGAGTCTTCCAAATTTGGGCAAGAGGAAAGTCAAGCTAGGTGAGTTTCCAATATACCAACTCTAAGTATATTTATCTACATGTTGTTGTGAGTAGATTAGTGTATATATCGATGGTTGAAACTACCTATAATGTAATGAATCAAGCATGACCTAGAATGGGTTTAGAGTGAGAAAATAATATATATGGTTGATTAGATGATAAATGGATCATATCAAGTTGTTAGTGAGGTGATATGCATGATTTTGAGATAATTGGATGAAATCATATTGTGAGATTGGTCAAGTGATAAAATGTGCATAAATGGTGTTTTTAGAAATGTATAAATGAATGAGAAATGATGGGTAAAACACCTATGTCAAGTGTTTGATAAGTTACTAAGTGAGGTTCTAGCTAAATTGACTAGGAAAGGCATAATGAAGGCCAAATGTAATAATGAACCAAACTTGATGAAATAAGCTCGATAAGATTTACTGACTAGTTGAAATCAGAACATGAGTTATCAGTATTAACTTATATGATTGATGAACGTTTGCAGCTCTTGGGGATATATCTGGTGCAAGTGAAGCCCAATCGTGAAAAGCGGGAAAGGAGGAAGGAGTTACTTCATCGAGAATCGAGGTAAGGGAATTGTGTTAGCCTTAGAGGTATCTGTACGCACTTTTGGGTGCATGGGTGATTTCTTAAAGTGTCTAAGGGTCTTAGAATGAAATTGTCACGCCCCGAAAGTGCGGAAAATAGGGCTAATTTAAAACTTTTTACTCATCAATTCTCAATTAAGAGTGCATTCCTGTGCAGTGTCATACATTATCATATTTATCGTACCTCAGGATCTCATCGCTAGAAATTATATATCATACACATTACTTGATCTCAAGTTAATTAATCCTAATACATCCCATACAATGTTATACATCAAGTGTCTGCAATTATGGTAATTGTCTGGGTACATGAAAAGATAAAAGATACCTCAAAATACAATATATATGGCCTGGAGCTCAAGTCCTCCACTAGCCACTACTCCGTACGTCGCAGAAAAACCCTTTTCACTTGAAGAAATCTGGGGGGAAAGAAAACAGGGTGAGCTTCTAAATCGCTCAGTAAAGGGGGTAAGGGACTCATTTCATAAACCAAAATGCAGATCACAAAATATTTATTTGTATGTGAAACTCATTAATCTCATTTGAAAACCATAGCATGAAAGTACTCAAAACGACATTCTCATGTCTCAAATCATGTGAAAACATGAAGTAAAAAGGCTCAGTCTAGAGCAATAACAAAGCATGTGAAAATAATACGATAAATGCTTTCTCAATTAACGTGATAAAATCACTGTAATAATAATGCACGTGGCACAGCCACCAAACACACGTGGCATAGCCACTGATTTAAATTCACACGTGGCACAGCCACATGATAGGGTTTCACGTGGCAACGGCCACCAATTAGGGTTTCTCACGTGGCAACGGCCACCAAATAGGGTTTTCACGTGGCAACGGCCACCAAATGGGGTTCTCACGTGGCAACGGCCACCAATTAGGGTTCTCACGTGGCAACGGCCACCAATTATGCGTGGCATAGCCACAGAATGGGGTTTCTCACGTTACCAGAACGGAGAAGAATCGGGCTTACATGCTACCAGAGCAATGCCCGGTGTGTACTCAAAACTACACACCTAAGTCTTAATCACATAAGACTAGTTTGCCTTCACGTAGAACTCATAGTGGTTTTTCTCTCATAAAACTCATTTGAAAACCGTTTTGTACTCAACACAAAACATATTGAAACCGAGTCCCAACCGGCAAAACACGCATACATTTCTCAAATCTCAATATTGCCTTAACGTAGAGCCCAGTTATAAACTCATAAAAACATTGGGCTCCAACCGGCTATAAAAATTGTGTGCAATTATATCACAACACAACACTCAACATGCTTGTTTTATAAATCACAATTCATGCTATAATAGTTTGCAAATCACATACACAAATGGTTTAGTTTCCCTTACCTCTTTGCACCTCGTATAGTGCAATCGTTTCTCCCGTATCACGGACTAGCCTCGCATTCCACTCTGGAACTCCCGAGCTGTCCAAACGATGTTAAAACATCAATATTCAACTATCACATTAACCTCAATTCTCAAAATCGAGCATAATTGCTCATAACTCCTCAAATTTCTCAATTCTCATAACTCCACCACAAACCACAATCTCGCTCACAACACCTCGACATTCTATATTTCCTATGCCATAATATCTATGCTAATACACCACATTGTCTAAATCTCCATTTATAGCTCAAAATTCCTAAATTGCTAAATATCATTATCACTCCAACCACATTGTAATTTCATCAATCCCTAATCATTTTCCAGCTATTTCAGCACAATGCCAACAACTATTATCACCAAAATCATCTCAAATATCAAGATCGAGGTTTAGAAATTACCCAAAGCTTGTGAGGTGCACAACCCACGCCTCGATTCGATTCGTCCTTCGATTTCTTAGTATGTTGTTCTCCCTTTGACGAGGAACAACTTTCCTTCTTGCCACAACTTCTGATTTGGACGAAAATGGGTGCTTTGGATGAGTGTTTCGATGAAAATGGGGGTTGGAAGAGAGAGAAAGTGAGATTGCAGAAGAAAAATAGGGGTTCCTTATATAGGCTGAGGGTAGGAGATCGATCTGGCTCTTGATGAGATCGATCTGCATTTGAATTTTGGGGACGATTTGGGCAATTTTATGCCTAGGAGATCGATCTGTCGAGGGGTGAGATCGATCTCTTTATGGCTTTATGAGATCGATCTACTCCTTGAGGAGATCGATCTTCTCCCAAACAGAATCATTTGGAGATCGATCTCTTCCTCATGAGATCGATCTTCTCTCAAACAGAATCATAAGGAGATCGATCCTCTTCCATTGGAGATCGATCTGCTCCTCAAATTCCTCCTTGCTTGTCATTTTTAACTCACCAGATCGATCTCTCCTTCTCCCAGATCGATCTGTCCTCATAACTTCACACTTATTTTAACACTTAACATATAAATCTCCAATTATCATTCCCACAATTCACTTAGCTCAATAAATTACACTTCAAATTCTTATTACATCATTAAAATATATCTAAAATTCTCAGATCTCACATCCTCCCCACCTTAAAAAGAATTTGGTCCTCCAAATTCAACTCAACTAGTCAAATAGATGGGGGTATTTCTCCTTCATGAGATTCTCTAGTTCCCACGTTGCCTCTTCCAATGAGTGATGTTTCCACAAAACTTTCACTAATGGGATGCTCTTAGTTCTCAGTACCTTCTCTCTTCTATCGAGAATCTGGACGGGTTCCTCAGTGTAGCTCATATCCTCTTGAATGTCCATCTCGTCATACTCTATGACATGAGAAGGGTCCGGGTGGTACTTCCTCAACATAGACACATGAAAAACATTGTGTATTCCGGACATTTGTGGGGGTAATGCTAATCTGTAAGCTACCTCTCCCACTCTCTCAAGAATCTTGAATGGTCCTATGTATCGAGGACTCAATTTCCCTTTCTTCCCAAATCGCATGATACCCTTACTCGGTGATATTTTCAGAAATACTGCATCACCAACCTCAAACTCGAGTGGCCGTCTACGCACATCCGCGTAGCTTTTCTGTCTACTTTGTGCAGCCCGTAACCTCTCACATATGAGTTTCACACTCTGTACGGCTTGCTCAACAAGCTCGGGAGCATTTATCTTTCTGTCACCGACTTCTTCCCAAGCTACAGGGGATCTACACCTCCTACCATATAGGGCCTCAAAAGGTGCCATTCCAATACTCGCATGATAGCTGTTATTGTATGCAAACTCTGCTAGGGGCAGGTGATCATCCCATGATCCCTTAAAATCCATCGTACACGCCCTCAACATATCCTCCAGGGTCTGAATAGTCCTCTCTGACTGACCATCTGTCTGAGGATGATAGGCGGTACTGAAACTCAATCGAGATCCCATGGACTCCTGAAACTGGGTCCAAAATCTAGAAGTAAATCGAGAATCTCTATCAGAAGTAATACTCACTAGAGCCCTATGTAATCTAGCTATCTCGCTGACATACAGCTCAGCTAAGGCATCCACAGTATCTGTGCTCTTGATGGCAAGGAAGTGGGCACTCTTGGTCAATCTATCCACAATGACCCATATCGCGTCACGACCTCTTCGGGTCCTCGGTAAAACTATAATAAAGTCCATAGTGACATGCTCCCATTTCCATGTAGGTACGGGTAAGGGCTGTAGTAGTCCTCCGGGCTTCCGATGCTCAGCTTTCACTTGCTGGCATACTAAACACCTGGCCACATACTCTGCCACGTCTCGCTTCATACCACTCCACCAATACACCTTTCTTAAGTCTCGGTACATCTTAGTACTCCCTGGGTGCAGGGTGTATCGCGAGCAGTGGGATTCTCTCAGTATCTATCTCTTCAGGGTATCATCGTCCGGTACACAAATCCGTCCTCTGAATCTCAACAATCCATCCTCACTGACTGTGAGATCCGACTGCGAACTCTGTTCAGCTTGGCTAATCATATCTATCAATCTCTGATCACTGCGCTGCCCAGTTCTAATCTGATCCATGATCCTGGGCTCTATTCGCAAGCTAGCCATAAATCCAGTCTCTATCTCTTTAACTCTAATCCGAAGTTCGGTAAACTGCTCCAGTAAATCCCATTCCCTGATCATCATAGCAGATATCATACTCTTCCTGCTCAGGGCATCAGCAACCACATTCGCCTTGCCTGGATAATATAGAATCTCGCAGTCATAATCCTTAAGGAGTTCCATCCATCTCCTCTGTCTCATGTTTAACTCTTTCTGATCAAAGAGATATCTCAAAATCTTGTGATCAGTGAAGATCTGGAATCTTTCCCCATATAAGTAGTGTCGCCAGATCTTCAAAGCAAATACCACAGCGGCTAACTCCAAATCATGCGTGGGGTAATTCCGCTCATGGTCTTTCAGCTGTCGCAATCCATATGCGACCACTCTTCCGTGCTGCATAAGCACAAACCCCAATCCTTGATGAGATGCATCACTATACACTGAAAATCCTCCTGATCCCTCAGGAATAGTTAACACAGGTGCCGCTGTCAACCTCCTCTTTAATTCCTGAAAACTGAGCTCACATTGATCAGTCCATATCAATGGAGTCCCTTTGTGCGTGAGCTTAGTCAAAGGGGCGGCAATCCGGGAAAATCCTTCCACAAATCTTCTGTAATACCCTGCCAAACCAAGGAAGCTTCATACCTCAGTAACTGTCCTCGGTCTCTCCCAATTAAGCACAGCCTCCACCTTGCTTGGGTCCACTGATACTCCTTCCTTTGAGACTATATGACCAAGGAAAGCTATCTGATCCAGCCAAAACTCACACTTACTAAGCTTTCCATATAATTGCTTATCTCGGAGTATCTGTAGTACTAACCACAAATGCTGTGCATGCTCCTCATACGACTGAGAGTATACCAGGATATCATCAATAAAGACTATCACAAATTTATCCAGATAGTCTCTGAACACCTCGTTCATCAATCTCATAAATGCTGCAGGGGCGTTCGTCAATCCAAAGGACATCACCAGAAATTTGTAATGGCCATACCTTGTCCTGAAGGCCGTCTTTGGAATATCTTCTTCCTTGATCCTCAATTGGTGATAGCCCGATCTCAAATCAATCTTAGAAAAGACTAATGCCCCTCTCAGCTGATCAAGTAGATCATCAATCCTGGGCAATGGGTATTTATTCTTCACCGTGGCTTATTCAACAACCGATAGTCTACGCATAATCTGAGACTACCATCCTTTTTCTTGACAAATAAAACCGGTGCTCCCCACGGTGAAACACTGGGCCTTATAAACCCTTGATCCAATAACTCCTGTAGTTGTTTCTTCAATTCCTCAAGTTCCACTAATGCCATCCTGTAGGGAGGTTTAGAGATCAGCTGAGTATCTGGTACCAAATCAATGGTAAACTCCAGCTCTCTCTCTGGTGGTAAACCTGGCAATTCATCTGGGAAAACATCCAAAAATTTGCAAACCACAGGTATATCCTCAATCCTCGGATGTTCCCGTTCATCGTCTGAGATGAGTGTCTCATAACCTTCACATGAACAATCATATTTAATATTCTCCAAAATAATATTAAAATTCTCAAATTACTTACTAGAATTCCACATATTCATTTCCTCAATATCTCAATCGTACACTGTAAGGTTCAGGTAGGGAGAAAGTTACAACCTTAGTGTAGCAATCTAAGCTTACTCGATTGGCTGCCAACCAATCCATTCCAAAATTACATCAAATCCATGTATATTCAATATGATTAGATCTGCTAACATCCCTCTATCTCCCACCTTTATCGCACATCCTCTACAGATTAACTCAGTTCTCTAGGATTCACGCATAGGGGTATTTACTTGTAGTATATAATCTAGAGGTTCAAACTTCAAGTTTAATCTACATGCAAAATGCTCAGAAATAAATGAATGCATGGATCCTGAATCAATCAACACATGAGCCTTATGATTACAGATAGAGAGTGTACCTCTTATAGTTTCTGCAGAAGTGTCAGCAGTCTCCTTATCTAGGGCAAACACGCGTCCCTGGGTAACAGGTCTCTGTCCTTTCTCTGCAGCAGTGGCCCGTCTCGAGGGATTCACTCTCTGAGGCTGTTGTCTAGTGGGCTCCAAGACATGTGGTTTCTGAGGTTGAGGGCAATCCTTCACCATGTGACCCATGTCTCCACATCTAAAACATCCATGGATTGACCCAGTACAACTTCCCTCATGTATTCGGCCACAATTTTTACAAAACCTTGCCTCAGGCCTGACATCTCGATGGGTCTCTCTAATGTTAGGGTAACCTCTGGATCTCTCTAATCTGCCCTTCTGTACCTCAATCCTTCCTCTTCTGAAGGAACCTCTCCTAGCCTCTGTTTGGAAAATCGCTGGCCTCTTGCCCTTATCTCTATTCACCACTCTGAGCTCATTTTGGGATTGTACCATTTCAATTCCTCTTTCAATCTCTTGTGCTCGTCTCAGAGCATCTCCAAACTCAGTAATACATAGCCCTATCAATCTATCTCTGATGATGGGCTTCAATCCATACACAAATTTCTCTGTGCGGAGCTCTTCATTCTTAAAGGTCTCTAGGTCATATCTCAATAGCGCGGTGAATTGGCTCTCATAGTCATCCACAGACATGTCACCCTGTACCAAACTCAAAAACTCGGCCTGTTTCTTTCTCTGGGCGGCTCGTGGTACATATTGGGTCCTAGAGGCTGTCTGGAACTCTTCCCAACCAATCACATCCTGACGGGACATCAGAATACCCTGGGTAGTACCCCACCAATCTCGAGCTCTCCCTTTCAACATATAGAAACTCATACTGGCCCTCTCAGCATCGGTGCACCCCAGATAATCAAATATAATTCTCAACTCCGTCAGCCACTCCTCAGCCTCTGTATGATCCTTCTTTCCCCTAAACACGGGTGGATTCATCTTCAAAAAATCCTTCAGTCGAACCATACTTCTATCATCAGGCTGAGTGACGGGAGGTATTGGGGGTATGGGAGGTCCTTGTGGTGGTGTAGAAGTAGTACCCGAGGCATTAACTCCAAAGTGTTGCGCGAATAGCGCTGCCATCTGCTCAAAACCTTACCTCACATCGGTCTCAATCAGATTAAATCGAGAGTTAGGACTCTCTGGTTGTGGGACAGGTGGCGGAGGGGACTCTGCCTGCCTCCTCGAACGACCTCGTCGTCCACTCATTCTCTATCTTAACTCGTCTCCTACGCGTACATATCAAAATCGATTGAAATCTCAATCCTCAATTTCAGTTCATGACCAGACTATTACAGACACTTGGAATGTATTCTATTTCACTTAACCGACACTGACAGTACTAGACACCCTAAGCTCTGATACCAAGAAAACTCTGTCACGCCCCGAAAGTGCGAAAAATAGGGCTAATTTAAAACTTTTTACTCATCAATTCTCAATTAAGAGTGCATTCCTGTGCAGTGTCATACATTATCATATTTATCGTACCTCAGGATCTCATCGCTAGAAATTATATATCATACACATTACTTAATCTCAAGTTAATTAATCCTAATACATCTCATACAATGTTATACATCAAGTGTCTGCAATTATGATAATTGTCTGGGTACATGAAAAGATAAAAGATACCTCAAAATACAATATATATGGCCTGGAGCTCAAGTCCTCCACTAGCCACTACTCCGTACATCGCAGGAAAACCCTTTTCACTTGAAGAAATTTGGGGGGAAAGAAAACAGGGTGAGCTTCTAAATCGCTCAGTAAAGGGGGTAAGGGACTCATTTTATAAACCAAAATGCACATCACAAAATATTTATTTGTATGTGAAACTCATTAATCTCATTTGAAAACCATAGCATGAAAGTACTCAAAACGACATTCTCATGTCTCAAATCATGTGAAAACATGAAGTAAAAAGGCTCAGTCTAGAGCAATAACAAAGCATGTGAAAATAATGCGATAAATGATTTCTCAATTAACGTGATAAAATCACTGTAATAATAATGCACGTGGCACAGCCACTAAGTACACGTGGCATAGCCACTGATTTAAATTCACACGTGGCACAGCCACAGGATAGGGTTTCACGTGGCAACGGCCACCAATTAGGGTTTCTCACGTGGCAACGGCCACCAAATAGGGTTTTCACGTGGCAACGGCCACCAAATGGGGTTCTCACGTGGCAACGGCCACCAATTAGGGTTCTCACGTGGCAACGGCCACCAATTATGCGTGGCATAGCCACAGAATGGGGTTTCTCACGTTACCAGAATGGAGAAGAATCGGGCTTACATGCTACCAGAGCAATGCCCGGTGTGTACTCAAAACTACACACCTAAGTCTTAATCACATAAGACTAGTTTGCCTTCACGTAGAACTCATAGTGGTTTTTCTCTCATAAAACTCATTTGAAAACCGTTTTGTACTCAACACAAAACATATTGAAACCGAGTCCCAACCGGCAAAACACGCACACATTTCTCAAATCTCAATATTGCCTTAACGTAGAGCCCAGTTATAAACTCATAAAAACATTGGGCTCCAACCGGCTATAAAAATCGTATGCAATTATATCACAACACAACAGTCAACATGCTTGTTTTATAAATCACAATTCATGCTATAATAGTTCACAAATCACATACACAAATGGTTTAGTTTCCCTTACCTCTTTGCACCTCGTATAGTGCAATCGTTTCCACCGTATCACGGACTAGCCTCGCATTCCACTCTGGAACTCCCGAGCTGTCCAAACGATGTTAAAACATCAATATTCAACTATCACATTAACCTCAATTCTCAAAATCGAGCATAATTGCTCATAACTCCTCAAATTTCTCAATTCTCATAACTCCACCACAAACCACAATCTCGCTCACAACACCTCGACATTCTATATTTCCTATGCCACAATATCTATGCTAATACACCACATTGTCAAATCTCCATTTATAGCTCAAAATTCCTAAATTGCTAAATATCATTATCACTCCAACCACATTGTAATTTCATCAATCCCTAATCATTTTCCAACTATTTCAGCACAATGCCAACAACTATTATCACCAAAATCATCTCAAATATCAAGATCGAGGTTTAGAAATTACCCAAAGCTTGTGAGGTGCACAACCCACGCCTCGATTCGATTCATCCTTCGATTTCTTAGTATGTTGTTCTCCCTTTGACGAGGAACAACTTTTCTTTTTGCCACAACTTCTGATTTGGACAGAAATGGGTGCTTTGGATGAGTGAGAAAGTTAGGTTTCGGTGAAAATGGGGGTTGGAAGAGAGAGAAAGTGAGATTGCAAAAGAAAAATAGGGGTTCTTTATATAGGCTGAGGGTAGGAGATCGATCTGGCTCTTGATGAGATCGATCTGCATTTAAATTTTGGGGACGATTTGGGCAATTTTATGCCTAGGAGATCGATCTGTCGAGGGGTGAGATCGATCTCTTTATGGCTTTATGAGATCGATCTGCTCCTTGAGGAGATCGATCTTCTCCCAAACAGAATCATTTGGAGATCGATCTCTTCCTCATGAGATCGATCTTCTCTCAAACAGAATCATAAGGAGATCGATCCTCTTCCATTGGAGATCGATCTGCTCCTCAAATTCCTCCTTCCTTGTCATTTTTAACTCACCAGATCGATCTCTCCTTCTCCCAGATCGATCTGTCCTCATAACTTCACACTTATTTTAACACTTAACATATAAATCTCCAATTATCATTCCCACAATTCACTTAGCTCAATAAATTACACTTCAAATTCTTATTACATCATTAAAATATATCTAAAATTCTCAGATCTCACAGAAATAGATGTTGAAGGGAAAAAAGAAATTAGGGAACTTTGAGAAATGTTCATAAAAGGCAAGAACATGATGTTCTTGGGTTTTTACTGCTTTTTAGAATTCGAATTGGTAGGTTGGCTAGCATTTTAAATGATTTGTATGAAAAATAGCTTGAATTGGTTTTATAACCATGCTTTGCAAAGAATGAGTCACCTACATGAGTTTGTGGAAATGAAAATGTGCTAGAGCGTTGGTTGCACGAGATTTGACATGTTTATATATGCATTAGTGCTAGAGGCCTAGCTCGCACTGATTTTCATACTGGTTTTTGACATTGTGTTGAAGCGTTGCTCGCACTAGATGTCCACTGTACTTGTTTTTGTGCTTGAGACTACTCACACGTGGTTTTATGACATGTTGGGAGCCATGCTGGGAGCTTTGGGTAGGCTGTGTGCCACGCCGATTAAAGAGGCTCACACGTGCCTATTGAGATGTGGCGTGATATGATGTGATGATATGGGTCCACGGAGTACGTTGTACCATGCAAATAGCATGGAGTACGTTGTACCGTGTATGAATATGATCTATATTTCGTCTTCAGACGATGGATACTCTGCTATGGACCGATGAGTTGGACGTGACCCACCTCCCGTGCGGAAGCAGATAGAGGTGATACCCCGCACACTAGGATCCGTGTAGCTTGGGATCACAGAGGATATGGCCATAATCCTAGTTATTTCCCTTATTGAAATTATATGCCTATCTCACATGTCTATTGTTTTACAAAGAATCCATGTTTTGAAATGTGTTTGTGGGTAAGGATAGTCCATGGGAGGGGCTGAGTCTTGACAATTAGTGATTTGTATTAAATTGTGATGAATTTGAAATGCTTTGTAAGTGCACTTTGCATGATGACTTACCATGCTTTAATTATAACTCGTGCATGATGATTTTTCATGCTTTAATAAGTATTGTTCACTGATCTTGAATAGCATGAACTGCTTTACATATCATGAACACGAGCATGAACTGATATGTTTTGAGTATGACAAATAACTGTGTGGTTTTACCATGGCATCACAATCACGTAGATAGTGCAGTTATCTACCTGCTCGCATGATTGCCTTACTGAGCACGTGGTTTGCTCACCCCCTTCTTTCCCCCTTCTACAGAGCACTTTCAGTAGATAGAGAGCGACTGAGGATTGGATTTTGGTATCCGCTGCATCCCATCACACAAGGTAGACACATATGTATAGTTTTTGAATCTAGACATGTCAAGCACAGTAATATCTTTGAATGTAATTTTTAGGGATGTAAAGAATTGTAAACACATGTAAACAGCAACTCTGATTAAGAAATAAAAGTGTTTACGTTTAAATGAATTGTAATTTGAAATGATTTGATTAGATGAGATTGACACCGATACACAGCCCAACTATTGGTGGTGTAGCTGTTCACGATCAAGTAAAGTAAAGGTAAAGAACAAACAATGAGAAATGGAACAAACAATAAATAATGAAATGAAAAATGAAAAATTTATAGTGGATTGAGGGTCGTGACACCTAATATATAACATGTACAAGCTTTTTGGCCATTCATAAATTATGTTGGATAACAATCGAGATGTAACACTTTGTATAGAAACCTATAACCCAAAAAAAAAAATCTAAAGCCAATTAAGATACCATAAATCGATTGTCATATAATAATAATAATAATAATAATAATAATAATAATAATAATAATAATAATAATAATAATAATAATAAAAAATTATGAACCCAACACTCTTCTATATAGGAATTAGATGAGGGAGCCAACAAACAACTTTCTCTTTCAAATCTACAAATAAAAGTGACAAATTAAACAAAATTATATGCAAGAATAAAATAACAAAAATAAAGTAAAAATTGGTAGAGAATAAACTCTAGAAATGGGAAAATGAGATTTTTGTGCAAAACAAGGGTTTTCTAACACCAAACCTCTTTATGGATGAACCAAATGAGGTAAGCGAATCTCTTTAATAAGAACCAAATTTTCTTTAAGTCTTAAAAAATAAAAAGTACTTTGAACCCAAGGAGAAAGGCGAGTCAAGAAAGAGGGAGGTTGTTTTCACACTAGATGTGGTAAGTTCAAAGGGAAAGGTGAGTAGAGAAAGAGCGATTATTTTATTATTATTATTATTAAGCAAATGAGGTAAGCTCAATGGGGGGAAGGCAAAACAAGAAAGAAGGAAAGAATAGGGAAGAGATGAGTGAGTGAATGAGTATTAACTCGAAAAAAAATTGTTTTAATATTCTAATTTCATGAAATAAAAACTGCAATCAAAATGAAAACCGTAGCTAAAATAATAAAACGGAAAATAGACACTGATAAACGTTGTTTTTAATAGTACTATTCATCTAACAAAGAAAAATTAAATACTATTTGATTTTTTAGATAAATAGAGTATGCTTTTATCAAGAAAGACTATACTTAATTAAGCGAAACATAGTCTTATATAGTACTATTTCATAAGAGATTTATGAACCTAAAAAACAAAAGTATTTCATAAGAAATTTAACCAATCTGACGATGAAACCTTTCATGAAAGTCAAATGGTACTCCTTAAATACTCCGATAATGAAAGAATATTTTTAAGGTTGAAGTCAGAATGATAGAAAGATCTTAGAAAATATTCTCAATATTAAATCAAATGAAAGGTAAAATTTGGATAACTTTAGACTAATCAATACCATCTAAGATGAGCATTATGGAGATCCCTAAAATCTTCCATGTACGTAATCGTACTCTTAAACCAAGAACTTTAAGATGAGCATTATGGAGATGCCTAAAATCTTCCATGTACGCAATTGTACTCTCGAACGAAGAACCTTCAATGTGCACCAATGCTTTATTCTTAAATTTAAATATGTTGCCAATCACACCTAAGAAGAAAATAATTAGTGGCGAGTCTTTAGGTTTTGTGTCTAGCAATTAGGTTTTTAAAACTTAACATGTTATGATAAAATCATTTAGACGAACTCAAAGTGCGACAATTCACACACAAGATGAAAGAGTGTTTTAAGTCTGAGCATCAATTACATAACTATTACATGAGAACATATTCTTATACACTTGAGCAATAATACCAAATGTAGTTTTCATGTTGAGTCACGTTTAGTGAACTTATTCTCCAATAAGCACTTACATGTTATCCTCAAGTATTTCCATACTTCAATTCGTAAGATTAATTGCCTACTTTTTAAGCAATTATGCTTAAGATGTTCTAGTCTTTGAGCATTATGTTCCATGGGCTTCATTCAATTTAATAACTAACACACATTACTTTTATACTTAATGGTGAAAATACACCTTTTATCACTTTAGATTAGTAGCATTATGCCTCTTATCAAGTGAGTTGGCTCTAGGGTAGATATTAACATTTAAGATATTGAAAGGTTCTACTCTACGGTTAAGTTATGGATAGTGTAGCCGAAGTTGTGGAAATAAGACTCGAAGGGCTCAATTTAAGCAAGGCAAAATGAAGATTTTATCGAGTTAGGAATGACAAGTTTGAGCCCATGGCTAGGTTCTTTTAGGATTTTGGTAAGAAAAATCAATCAAAGGCTTGAGATAAGGTTGGGGCTTAAGTTAAGGCTTGATGTTATTTTGAGTGATTAGAATGGCTTAGGAAATGGTCTTTGGATTTTAGAAATAGAAATGGGAAGGTTTACTCAGAGTTGTAAGAAGTTTTGTAAGAAAACACTAAAAATTGAATTGTTATAAATGAACCCAAATGATGATTAAAAAGGATGAATTTATAGTAGCGAGTTGGAAAGGGGTAAGGATGGCTAGGGAATAAGTCTAGGGGTTGGACTTGATAAATCCAAAGGATAATTATCACAGAATTTATTAGCAGGGTAATTTAGAGAATTATCTCTTGATTCATATCTAACATGTTGGCAACCAATTAGTTAAGGAAACTATCAATTGGTTAAGTTTTCTTTTTTGTTCAAAAACCACCTTGAATCCGTCCACGTTTATTCCAGATTAATAAGCAAACTTTTTCCAACTGATAAGTTGGGGTTTTAATCAATTGATGGCCACTTTTTAGGGCCATTCCAAGCCTAAAACTAAATTCAATTTCTATTATGGTCTAAAAATGGTCCAAAACTTTGTTGCATTGAGTTTGTCGATCAATTAGGGATGTTATTAATGGATCAACAAGCCTATTTATATCCTATTTTATTTTATTTTTATGAGGAATTAATTTATTTACTTATTAACTTAGATGCAAATTTTAGTACTTACATTATGAGTGGTAGGTCTTCATTGGCAAATAGTATTTTTATTTGTCTGAGCGAGCAATTCCTAACCTTTAGCTGATGAAGTCTAGCTCTTTTACTTGTAGCGAAGACTAGCTTAGGCCTAAGGCTTGAGGCAAGTAAGTTGTTGCATTGCTTATTAGATGGTTTGATGTATGGCAGGCATCTAGGCATTTAAGAGTTTGACTTAGGCTAGCAACTAGTGGTAGTGTCCTATTGGTAGGAAGATTATTGGCGAGCACATTTGTAGTTAAGGTTTATATGTTTAATGGTGGGAATGGTTTTTAATTAAGGTTGTGGGCGAGAAATAAGACATTTATGGTGGATGTAATTGCAAAGTTTGTAATGTTTGTTAGGTCGTTTTGCACCAAAGGTTGTATGGGTGAGCAATGTTGTATTAGCAACTACAACCTGTGGTGTAATGCTCGCATGGAACAAATATGGACGGTGGAGTAGAATACTGATAGAGCTCCAAATGGATTTTGGAAGTAGGCTAGAAGAGCTTTAAAAGGATTTTGAAAATAGGCTAGCATACTCATACCTTTGCGCTTAAAGGAAGCTCTCAAGCATTGAGGTGCCAATCAAACCAACTAGGGTACCCACTAAAGGGATCAATGATGGTGTAATTGCATGCATAGGTGCAGAAAAAAAAAAGCAGTGGTGGAAAGAGTTGTTGCTTTTTATGGTGGAGACATGATTATCATTCTTCATAGACAACACCAAATTATTGATATCTTAGAGATGTGCGATTCAAGTCTTGAGAAGATTGTTGGTCAAGAAAGTATGATTAGTGGGCATTGAAGTTAGGGCTTCAAAACTCACTTCAACTTTTTAGTGTTTGTAGAAGAGAAAGTGAGGAAAAAAAAAAGAGTTGAGTAAGAATGGGTTTGAGGAAACAATTGTTCAACCCTTTATATTTTTATATTTGTATTTATGGTTGGTTACTTGTGATTCATTTGATTTATTGGTCTGAAATGATTATGACAAGTGATAGACAAGTGTTTTTTGGGATGTTCTCTACTTGTAAGGGTAGCTTCGACTTAGGCGTTATATTGGGATATTGGGCCTAAGAAAATGAGAAGAAAAATAAAAAAAATGTAAGTTGAGTCTTTTGACTTCGCAAGCAAAATTAAGATGATTACATATATTTTTTAAAAATATTAAAAAAATAAAATAAATAAAATATAACATGTGTAATTATCGTAACTCCGCTTGTGGAGTCAAAAAATTTTATTAACGATATATAGAATAATTATCTATAAACTAATTAGATAACTTTGATGAAACGTCTTTCACGTTATACCTGTATGAGTATTTTTGACCAATAATTAACAAGCCATGAATAATTCTGTACCAAAAAAAAAGGGGAAAAAAAGGGACAATGAATAATTGAATATGCCCATTGACAATGCGAAAATGAACATAAATTATTAACGGAAGCGGTTAAAAGCCTCGGTTTACTCAATATTTAATGGGCCCAGACTAATTAGGCCTCGAAAATTGCCCCTGCAGCTAAGCAACTTAGCAAATGAATCAGTAACATTGGTTTTGGGTTGAAATTACTATAAATATATATTCTTGGCTGATGATGGTAGACATTGTTGTTTTTCAATATAAAGCTTCACATTGCCAAAAAATAAAAAGTGTCATGACCGCGGGAGGCCACGACATGTATGATCCTGCCTGTTTAAACTGATCAATCTTTAATTGATGTACTAAACAAATCTACATTGAATTTGCAAATGTCAATTGGGTAAAACCCCAGAAATTGAAATGTAGAGCTAGGTGAGTCGTGAGTGAATGTACCAGTACCACCTCGTTTCCTCTTCCCAAACATGCATCTCGTCTAGAACATTCATTCGCCTAAGAAGATCGATGCATGGTTTGACCCTATATATTTTAAATCTTATATAATATATATAATCTATTAAATTAATTCCGATGCAGATACACTTCAACGTGCATCACGGTGGCCGTAACAAAGTGTTCATGAATATCACATTGACACCAGCAGCTAACAACTCCGATTAAACCTCTACGTGTAATCCTCTCACTCTTCTTTCTCTAACCTACATCCCAAGAACCTCCACTACGTGTTTTCTCTAACCTACATCCCAAGAACCTCCACTACGTGTCCTCAAATCCAAACCACCGACATGATCGAGTAGAGAAATGGTATTTCAGATCTTTTTATTTTAATATTTGAGTAAATTATGTGAACAGCTCGTATTAAGTTATTAACATAACTTTTCCTTCTTAATCTGTTATATCTTTTTGAATAAGTTTTTAATATTTTAATTTTTTTTTTTGTTTTCGTTGATTTTCTTTTTCATCACTCAAAAAAAAAAAAAACTGAATTGTAATAGCTTAAGAGAAATACGAGTTTTTATCATCGTAAGTATCATAAAAAATGTACATGAAGTGCGTTAAACGATGGACTAATTTAGGTTTCCTACTCTCATAAACAATTCACGACAACTTTAGCTAATGTAATTATCATGGAACCTAGAAGTACAAATATAGATGTGAACTCTAAAATATGCTGCCTAAGAAGATTGAACAAAAACTACGTTTATATTCAAAGTTTGTTGGAAATCTTGCACACCTTCCAACAAGAAATTAACAAACAATATTTTTATATATAACTAGTAACTACCGTAAAATATGGTCAACTTTTGGAGATGTGGGTGTCTATACATGGTAAATCCATGCACAAGCAAATCTTAGATTTGCGACAAGTAATTACCTTTGCTAGTATCAAGTATGTAAGCATCGACTAAAATTATGAACCAACGCTTAAATAAAAGAGAGAAATCAATATGACGAGCAAATGCAACAAGCTTCCCCGACCAACGTCCAGGGGTGACATTGCAGCAGCCACATAATGCAAAAGGAGGATCGCAATCTATGAGCCGAATCTCGAAATTTTGTTGATATCAAAAGCATGCACGTGTCATCATGATACAATATTCTGATGGTTATCTCTAGTCTTTATTTATACAGAACATGAGATGTTTCTAGACGAGCAACAAGGGGTGAAGAGATAAGATTTAAGATCTTGTTCTACAAATTTTCTTAATAATTAATTTTGTATTACCATACAACTATTGAAAAAATTCTAGGGTAACATTTGTAAAACTGTGGTCATGTTAACTTACTCTTCCTTGATTATCGTCAGTCCTATTTCCAGTTGATGAGAAAGGAGAGTATGTAATTATATGTTCGCGTACCCTAAGAACCATCTTAGAGGGGATAATAAAGAAAGATATGAATGCCAAGGCAAGGAAGCAAGCAACAGGGTTTTGACCTTAGCACACATATAATATAAAAGCATTTGACCAATTCCTTTGATGTTAGATAGGGGTGGATGAAATTACGCACCCGATTGTCAACAATGTCTTTGAATTGAGTTTCCTTGTTGCATTGCATTGCATTGCGGACATTAGAGCTAGATTCAGAATAAAATAAAATAAAACAAAAGCAGTATGCGCCTTTTACCCTTTTTGGAGTAACAATTGTCAAAAACTCAAAATTAAGCAGGGCCACAAATTTCATGAGGAAATAAAGGGTTAAAAAATTGAGAGGAAAGGGGATTGTTGACTTTATATTTGGAAGTTGCCTGCTACGTGCTCAAAATATAGTGGTTTGTTCCAAACAGGGTCCTGCTACGAAAGTTGGCACCTTTACTGTTCGATAAAATGTCCTGTCAAAAATGGGTGCGGACTGCTGACACGTCATCATGAGCTTGTGTTTACTGAAATTCAAATGGGCTTGACACTTCCAAAAAAAAGGTTTTGTTGTTGACAAGTGCAAAAAATGTGAAATTCCTTTTGAATTTTTTTTTTGGAGGGAAAAAAATATTTGGTGAAAATTTTCCTATTAATCTTTAATTTCTGCTTGTGGTTTACTTTTATTCTTACAGACATTAATGTGTATTATTTCTTTTTTTTCTTTTTTTTCTTTTTTTTTGGGGGGGGGGGGTGGGAAAGGATTAAATTCCATTAATTTTATGATAAAATTTGATTTAGTTCTTAATGGAAAAATATTTTTAAAATATAAATATATTTGATTGTGGTGCTTTGTAGTCTTTATTAATCAAATGCAAACGTCAAGAACATTAATGTGAATTTAATTATGCTCATATGGAAAGTTTTGTGTAGTGATTAGGTCAAATTGCTGATGAAAGCTAACGTAATGAACACTTTTACGTGGAACTAATACAAATTTGGGGGAATGAAACAGTGTCAAATTTTCTTCTATTGTCGATAGCGTACTTAACTGCCTCACCGTCCAATCATTATCAACTTTCAGATCGTAGTTGCCATTCATCACTATTATTTAATTTCGATTTATGGCAAATTAGTTAGCAAGATTTCTGTGCACTCAATGTATTTACTCGGTACATAATTCAACTAATCAACTTAAGAACAAAATGGTGGCAAGCCTTTGTCAAAATGTTTAGACAGGGAAGTTGTAAAAGCTCTAACAAATCACCAGAAAATATGCACAAGAAATAATCCATGTATTGATGGAGTTAATATTTTGATGCGGTTCGACATTTTAGCATCAATTATAATTGCCTTATCTTTTGGCATTCACATTAGCAGTTATGATCAAATATATAAGAGCTTTATATCAAACCATCATCGATATCCAACTCAAATTAAAAGACACTACATTGAGGTTTTTTTTTTCCTTTTATTGTTTAAAAGACTATAAAATATTTTAACCGAATTGATTTCAAATAGTTTGAAATTAATTTTTTACATTGAATGAAATTGAAATTTTGTGACAATATTGTGGGAGGTATTTTCACATGTTACTTGGTTTTAAATTTTTTTTTTTTATCTTAGAAACATTCTCTCAACTCGACTTGATACATTTAAAATTTTATTATCAAAGTATTTCTTAAGAACATTTTATTATTTTAAAAAGTTTCTCCTATTACGAATTTAGCTATAACCTCCTGTAGATTAAAAATTAAAATTTTATTTACTTGAATTGAGTGATTTGTAAGTGTAACCAACTTCAAAATGAATAAATCACACCACATATTCATGATCTTTGTGTAATATTTTATTTTCATTATTTGTTTACTTTAAAAGTCAACTTTATTTATTTATTTACTTTATGAATGTTTCAAATTCATTCATTTTCATCATCATTAAAATTATGCAGATATTGCTTTTTCCAACGCAAGTGAATGTCCATGTCGATTAAAGAAAATCAAATTAATCGAATTAACCAAGGGGTTTGACCGAAAAATAAAAATTTCAAAAATAAGACTAAGGATACATGAAAACCAAAAATTGGTTTAATGTTGTTAGAGTGTTTTACTTAATATTTTAGTATTTGAATATTTTGTAGCATAATTTTATATATTTTGTTTTAAATATGAGAAATTAAGAGTTTGAATATATTTTAATTTACTATATTTTATTATTTGGTTAATTCCAAAATTAATTGAATTAATTGAGTTAAATTCAATCAATTAGATTTTTAAAATTAATTAATAAATTCCAATCAATAAATAGAAATAAAATTATATAATTTAATTAATTTGATTTTAAATAATTCAATTCGAATTAATCAAGCCGGCTAAATAAATAACTTACAAAACATACTTAGAGCACATATAGCTATTGCAAGTGAGATAATGGAGCATTAAAATATATATATCATTTATCATATTATTCCTAAATATTTATTTTCATATACTATATTATATTTATGGACCAACTATCATGATATAATTAATTTATACTTAACTTCAAAAGAGATTAATTTATACTTAATTTCATGTGCATTTAGACAGTATGAAGTATTGGATAAATAGTGTTACGAATACCTGTAATATGTAAAGAAAAAGCACGTGTCAGAAGGCCGGCGCCAAATTCCATTGACTTCAATCCTTTCTTGGCCAAAAGAAATCTTCGTAAACCTTCTTGTTTCCAACTATATATATGGAGGTCATCGCTTCTTTGGGATCCACCACTTACGCTTTTCTCCATCTTCTCTTCTAGGCCTCTCACTCCTTCACGTAAACTACAGCATCCATTGCACATTTCGTTTTTTTTTTCTTTTCTTTCATTTTTTTTTTTTGAGAAGAATCAATGGGGAGAACACCTTGCTGTGACAAAAATGGCCTGAAGAAAGGTCCCTGGACTCCCGAGGAAGATCTTAAGCTTACTAATTACATTCAGATTCATGGCCCTGGAAACTGGCGTAACCTTCCTAAGAATGCTGGTATATATAAAATTATTTCTCTCGCATGATCTGCGAGATTACTAATTCTCAGTTAAATGTAATTGTAGTTACAGGCTCTGATGATGATGCTTTTGTTTGAACTGTTTAGGGCTCCAAAGGTGTGGGAAGAGCTGCCGTCTCAGATGGACAAACTACCTTAGACCTGATATCAAGAGAGGAAGGTTTTCGTTTGAAGAAGAAGAGACTATAATTCAACTACACAGTATTTTGGGAAACAAGTACGGTTATCTGTTTTGTTGGGTAATCATTTTCATGTCTATTGATGAGCTTGTACCTTACACATTTTTCTTTCTCTTCTCAATATCAGGTGGTCGGCTATTGCAGCTCACTTACCAGGCAGGACCGACAATGAAATCAAGAACTACTGGAACACGCATATCAGGAAAAGGCTTCTCAGAAATGGAATTGATCCTGTGACACATGCTCCACGCCTTGATTTTCTTGACCTTTCTTCCATTCTCAGCTCAACTTTGTGCAACCAATCTCTTCTCAATGTGTCAAACTTGTTAGGTACACAAGCTCTCCTAAATCCTGAACTGCTAAGGCTAGCTAACAGCCTCTTATCCTTGAAACAAGAAAACTCGGAAATACTGCTACAATGTCTCCAGCAAAACCAGCTTTGCAGTTCTCAGCAAAATCTAGTTCCCTCGTTACAACCAAGTCAGCTTCAACCTCCCATTCAAAATGCTTCACCTTGCACCACATCTACTATTTCGGTGATAAGCCAATCAGAACCCATGCAAGCCACTGGAGAAAGGTTTGACGGCTATCCAAATTCCCAAGAAAGTTTGACGGCTTCTAATTTAACAAATGCATTTGTTTCGCAACCAAATTATGTGAACTGTAGCCCAAATCCAACAGTTCCCCTTGTATATGAAAATTCGAACTTTCAAGCAATGGATGACAGCCCGAACTTTAGCTTTGATACTTTGAGGTCAACGCCGATATCAAGTCCAACTCCTTTGAATTCATCATCTACATTCATCAACAGCTGCGGTACAGATGACGAGAGAGAAAGCTTCAGCAGCTTGCTCAAGTTTGAAATTCCAGAGAGTTTGGATATCAATGATTTTCTGTAAATATATACATTATTTATATCTTAAACCTAAGTGTTTGGACTTGTAAAACTGAATGTGCACCAACATTATTTGTGATTGTGGTTTTCGGCTTTTTTATTTTATTTTTGTGGCTTTTAGTTTTGGGTTTGTACTTTGTAGTGCTTTTTTTTTTCTACAATATTAGAGAAATATTCTTTCCGATATTTTCTCATTGTTCAATACTCATCCTTAATTTTCAGAATATATATATATATATATATATATATATATATTTAAATCATCAAGTGTGTTAATATTACATTGGATACAAAATAATTTTTATTCGTATTGTGATTGACATTGATTCAAAAAATTTAACTTGATAAACATTTAAATAAAAAAATTTCTTTAATTGACTTTATTCAAACACTATGGAGAATACATTATTATTTATTATCTACACTATCTCTTTTCTTTTTCAAATCCAACAAGAGAAATCTTGTTAAAAGAAGAATTAATAAATACAAGAAGTATCTAATTTTTTTGGTTTATAAAGAGGTACAAAAAAGAAAAGGGGAATCAAATTTTGGACTACTTTCTCTTAAAGAGAAGTAACACTATTAGATTAAGTTTTAATTATTAAGATAATTTATTATATTTTTTCTCAATAATGATACCAATCTCATTTTGAATGAATTAAAAGGAGAACGAGAATAAATTAAAAATGATTTTTACATAATTATAAAATTTATGAAATTAATATTTAATTATGATTACAAATTTTTATTTATATTATATAACATAAAAAATTAAATAAGAAAACAAATATATATATATATATATATATATATATATATATATATATATACCACAAAAATTAGAAGTCTGTCGCTGCTCACGAAGATAAGCTACTACCTAATAATGCATGGTCCGATTAGGTGCAACAAAGTTCAACAAAAAATTAACAAATAGAAAAAGCAAATAAAAAATTAACTAAAGATATGGCGCTTATATATTTTCTTGTAATTAACCAGCCAGCCTGAGAAAAAAGGAGTTTAATACAAGAAGAGGGTCAACAAGAAATGAAAACTGAAAAGCACTCATTAATATCCTTATACGACCATGTCATGTGTCTTGTTAACACATTAAGTGAAAAGCACTACTTTTTAAAAGTAAAATTTGGGGAGATTAATTACCTCTTAGACACTCCATGGTTCAATTAATTGACATTCACACTTGATTATAAGGAAGTTAATATATAATATATAATATATAATATATAATATATAATATATATTTGTACATGAAATATATATATATATATATGTATTGTGTTAAAATTTCCCTTCCCCAAAGGCATCACTATAATCGTCGTTTTTATTTAAAAAAAAAAAAAATGAGCACAAATGCTTTCTTTCCCACCGAAACTCCAATGGCTTTGATTTCAAAGCAATGTATAAAAAGTGCAATCTTGTCTTGACATGCGTTTTTTCTTTCCCCAACTACCAGAGACATTAATAAACCGTGCAATGGGAAAGAGCCTTTATGTGGGTTACTCTGTTTATTTTCGATTTCATTTTCGAAGATGTAGTCGACTTTGTTGACTGACCTTCAAGTGTTTTTCTGCTTGCTCTACGCTTGTTAATTTCAATTTGCCTTCTTACCTCTACGCTTCTTTTCCTTTTTCATGACCTTTTCCTGCGAAATATTTTTCTCTTTTAAGAGCTTTTTTTATTTTAATAATAAACAACTGAATTCATATTTAAAATTTATATTTCTATCAGATAAAATTATATTTTTATTTTATATCAAAATTTATATAAAATTTTATTCTTAATTTTTATAATATTTATATATAATTATTCAATAATTTTAATTTATATTAATTTTATATCTTTTATTTAAATTATTTTTATATGTATCATCGTATTGTATTTAATTTTTTTTTTCGGGATTGGGGTGCATTGCTGTCTGTCCCACAAATACAAAACACATTTGCTAATTGCTCTCATTAGACATTTCTGTTATGATTTCAAACGAAGCTTACGCAAATTAATCGGCTGTGCCAGTGCTGGGCTGGGGTTAGAAATTAAGGGGCTCCAGAAAGAGCGATTTACAGCAGGAAGAGCACGCGTAACAACGTAACATTTTCCTCGTGTTGTTTGTCTTGTAGCGGAAGAGCAAGCGTAAAACGGATAAGCTCCAACTGTACCATACAGACGTGGAAAGGAAATTACGATCGGTGATTTATGGGTACACCGCCAAGTTATAGATAGCTGACGCTTGTCTGTCCATTTCCTACAGTGACAAATTGATGGATTTCAACAATAGAAATAGATGGAGGCGTATGGTTCGGTGGAAATTCGAGTTTACCCTAAAAAGGAAGACAGCAAATATGGGAGCAAAATCATGCATTAAGCAAAAATTGACCTTGGGTGGGGCTGTTTTTATTCTACTTCCACGTCATCGTTCATGGTCATCGAATTCTTAAAAAATTATTTATGTGAATTTATATATATTAATTTATTGTACATTATAGACTATTTAATTTATTTTAATCCACTTAAAAGTGATCAAATAAAGTTATTGGACTTCAGTGCATCTCAATTAGTATGAGTTTTACAATGTGTAGATACCTGATATTTTATTCTATTTTGATGATGGGCCAAAATAGGATAAAATATACTTTAGTTATAAAAAGGTTATGGTCCTCAGTCTAAACGTAATTTTTTTCATTCTTATATCCCATCAGTAAGTGAGTTAGGGTTTTCTCTCATAAATAAAAGTTTAAACTGGAAGACTGTTAACCCCAATCAATCAATTTCAATTGATCCAGGTACGCTTCCGTATTTTAATTTTCTTAATGATTGAACATGAGATCCTGGTTATAAATTAATTAATTATAGTATTCCTTACAAGTGGTATCAAGAGTCAATTCATGTTTAATCATTAAGAATTAAAATTTTTTGTTTTGGTTGAAAGAAAACCAACAATATAAAGATTGGGTTTTAATTGTGGGATTGTTTGATCCTTATTAGCTTAATTTGTCTCAATTTTTTATATTTTTCATCCGATTTTTGCATGGGTATTGTAGAATACACATTTAATTTCAATTATGTACAGTTAATTGGATGAAAATAATTCCAAAAATAGCTAAAAAATAAGAAATTTGAAGAACAGACCCGAAACGGGTCTGTTCTGGGTCTAGCCGAGTCAACCCGACCCAGCTGGTTAAGGATGAAGCAGGGAGATCTCGAACCATCCGTTGTCCCGGGGGCCACCATTTTCTCCAGTCTTGGATAAAATTTAATTTTAAAATTTTTGGTGATTTTTTTGAAATTTTTTGGAATCGTTAAATATTTATTATTTATTATTTTATATTATTTGAATTAAAGTTGTATGTTATGCACATGATTATTCTTATTTTGCTTCATGGTGATATGTTTTATGATATTCTAAGTTGATTGACAATATGTACTCTCCCTGAAATTGTCAATAAATTTATGTACTCTCACCTACAAACATGTGCATATTTTATGAAAAATAAAGTTTCAAAATAAATTAAATTGATATAAAATGTCACCAAAGTGACCTCTTTTGTATTAATTTATTTATTTTGGAAAATAAGGTCGTCATTAAGGAATTTATATGACAATGTTTTTTAATTCATGTGGGAAATAATCGACTCAAAGGAAAATTATTTCTTTGCCGAATTATTAACACATAAGGTAGTAAATATGTGATAAAAATTTTTTCCATGCATGTAATATGTCGGTCCAAAGAAAGGCATATTATTGGCAGGATTTGGTTATCAATATTTACTAATAAAGTTTAAGAGTACTGCTTACAAATTGATATTTCTGTCCAAAGACTAAATGTCAATGTTGTGTTTGGTATCTTATATGACCCAAAATTATTTGGTTGTGAGCTAATTATTATTATTATTATTATTTTGCTTACAGTGAATGTTTCTTCCATATCTGCCAATTTGAATAACATTCCAGTACTTAATGGCACTAACTTTGAGAAGTGGAAGGAGTACGTAACCATTGTGGTTGAGTGTATGGATCTGGACTATGCGATCAGGTCAGAACGACATCCTGCCCCTACTGATAATAATTCAGCTACGAAAAGAGTACTTTATGAAAAATGGGAGCGTTCAATTCGCATGAGTTTGATGATCATGAAGCACTCGGATGCCATTAGGGGCGCAATACCTGAGGAAGAAAATGCTAAAAGTTTCCTTAAGCAGATTGCAAACAGATTTGCTGCAAATGAAAAGGTCGAAACAAGTACTATTCTGACTAAACTTGTTTCAATGCGGTATAATGGCAAAGGAAACATAAGGGAATACATTATGAAAATGTCTAATACTGTTATAAGATTAAGGGCACTAAAGTTAGAGTTGTCTGAAGACATACTCGTGCACTTGATCTTGATATATCTTCCTTCACAATTTAATCCCTTTAAGATAAGTTACAATACTCAAAAGGAGAAATGGACTCTTAACGAGCTCATTGCTCAGTGTGTGCAAGAGGAAGAGAGATTGAAACAAGATAAGATAGAAAGTGCTCAATTAACATTTTCTTCCAATGGTAATGTTGCCAACAAGAAAAGGAAAAGGAACAATACAGGAAAAGGCACTGCAAACATTGGAACTTCACAGCCTAAGGGGTAGTAGAAACAGGATAAGGTGATCACTTGTTTCTTTTTCCGTAAGGATGGACATGTGAAGAAGGATTGTTCCAAGTACGAAAAATGGCTTGCCAAAAGGGATAAACTTCTCAACTTTGTTTGTTCTGAAGTTAATTTGGCTTTAGTACCCAATCACACTTGGTGGATAGATACAGGTGCAACTACTCACATAAGTGTGACAATGCAAGGCTGTCTAAGGAGTAGAAAGCCAACTGATGATAAAAGTTTCATCTATGTGGGAAATGGTGAGAAAGCTCCCGTTTAAGCTATTGGTCTATTCAGATTAAAGTTAGAATATGGTTATTATTTAGATTTGGACGATACTTTTTATGTACCGTCATTTAGACGAAATTTAATTTCTATTTCTAATTTGGACAAATTGGGTTATTCTTGTTCATTTGGAAATGGAAAATTTGGTCTCTTTCAGTATTCAAATCTTATTGGTACCAGTTCTTTAGTTGACAATTTATATAAATTGGACCTACATGCTTCATATGTTAATGAATGCTTGTATATAAATAATTATGGCACGAAGCGCAAATTAATTAATGAGAATTCTTCTATGTTATGGCACAAGCGTTTAGGGCATATTTCTGAACAAATAATACAGAGACTTGTGTCAGAAGGAATTCTCAATTCCCTTGATTTTTCAGATTTTAAAATCTGTATTGAGTGTATTAAGGGAAAACAAACAAATATCAAGAAATAGGTGCCAAAAGGAGTTCAAACGTCTTGGAATTAATTCATACTGATATATGTGGTCCATTCCCTATGGCTTCTTGGAATGGTCAACAGTATTTCATTACTTTCATAAACGATTATTCTCACTATGTGTACCTATACTTAATTCATGAGAAGTCTCAGTCGTTGGACGTTTTCAAGAACTATAAATCTGAAGTTGAAAATCAACTTGGTAGGAAAATTAAAGCCGTTAAATCTGACCATGGTGGCGAATACTATGGTAGATATGACGGATAAGGTGAACAACGTCCAAGACCCTTTGTAAGGTATTTAGCAGAATGTGGGATCGTTCCTCAATACACCATGCCGGGGACTCCAAGTCAAAAATAGTGTAGCTGAAAGACGAAATCGGACCTTAAAGGATATGTGAGAAGTATGATAAATCATTCTTCTTTACCAGAGTCACTTTGGGGAGAAGCTTTAAAGACTGCAGTGTATATCCTTAATCGAGTTCCAAGCAAAGCAGTAACTAAAACCCTATATGAGTTATGGACAGGAAAGAAGCCTAGTATTAGGCACTTATATGTCTGGGGTTGTCCAGTTGAAGCTAGGCCATACAAGCCTAACGAAAGGAAATTTGACTCAAGAACAGTAAGCTGCTACTTTGTTGGATACTCAAAAAGATCGAGGGGTTTCAAGTTTTATGATCCCTCAAGTAAATCCTTTTTCGAGACGGAAAATGCTAAGTTCATTGAGGATGTTGAATATAGTGGGAGTGTTAAACTCAGAGACTACAGCTGCAATTGAAAATGAATAGACAGTTATGTCTGGCGTTGTTCAAGATACAAATACAGAGTATCAAGATACTCCTGGTTTACCTCCTACTTATATTGAAGAGCCAGCTCCTATTCAATTAGAGGAGCAACAACAACCTCAATTGGAAGTGTCATTAAGGAGATCCTCTAGGAAGAGGAGATCAGTGATTTCAGATGATTATATCATTTATCTCAAAGAACATGAGTTTGATATAGGAATGGAAGATGATCCAACATCTTTTACTGAAGCCAAACAAAGTGTTCACTCCCAACATTGGATAGAGGCCATGAAAGATGAGATGAAATCAATGGAGGACAATGGCGTTTAGGATCTTGTTAAATTGCCTAAAGGAGCGAAACCGATTGGTTGTAAATGAATTTTCAAAACCAAACGAGATTCGAAAGGCAATATCGAAAGATATAAAACGCGTATAGTCGCCAAGGGTTTCACTCAAAAGGAAGACATTGATTATAAAGAGACTTTCTCTCCAGTTTCATCGAAAGACTCTTTTAGAATCATTATAGCACTTATAGCTCATTATAATTTAGAGTTACATCAGATGGATGTAAAGACAACGTTTCTTAATGGAGACATTGAAGAAACAATTTATATGGTGCAACCAAAAAATTTTGTGTCAGATAATTCGAAACATTTGGTATGTAAATTAAAGAAATCCATCTATGGTTTAAAGAAAGCATCCCGTCAATGGTACCGAAAATTTGATCAAGTAATTACCTCATTAGGTTTTAAAGAGAATACTATTGATCAATGTATTTATCACAAGATCAGTGGGAGTAAGTTTATTCTTATGGTGCTGTATGTTGACGATATTATGCTAGCAAGCAGTGATATTGTCACGACCCAAACTACTCAAAAAATCAGAGTTAATTTTTCGCGTTTTGTTATTTTTATTACTTAAATTCTTACCTGTCTTCTGATCGTGACCACACTCCACTAATAATTGGGCTGTGCGTCAATGCCAGTCCCACCATTCAATTACCATCTAACTTATTTTTTCTCCAGTCATTTATAATTGTTTACATTAATTATACATCCCCTAAAGTTACTTACAAACATGTTACTGTGCTATGCTTATGTAGATACAATATGTACAAGTGTATATACCTTATGTCGATGGGCAGCAGCGGATATCTAGAATGCAGTACTGAGTCGCCTCAACTTCAACTGGAGATTATTTGTGGGAGAAAATGAAAGGGGTGAGCACATCAAGCTCAGTAAGGCAATCCTACGAACAAGTAGGTAACCATACTACCTACATGAACGTGGTGCCATGTATAAACCACCCTTTCTCCACACATTTTAAAACAAATTATATGAGTTATGATGTTATGTAAATCAAGTTTGCACGAAAAATTCAACATGCAATTATATTCAAAATCATATCTTTCTCGTTTAAAATTTCACAGTAAAGTCAGGACTCGACCCCTCCTTCGGGTGATCCTGACTCACACAAAATCATGAAAATTCGTTTACATCACATATGGGTTTAAAAGCATGGAAATAACCATCATGCACATTTAGTTTAAAAACCCAGTTTGATTTCATCAAAATCGTTGACATGCGAGACGAGGCAATATCTGTATAACGGCAATAACCAGGACTGGCCATATGTGTCCTCGTGAGTCCCTCTAGCTTCACGGATCCCAGTGTGCGAGGTCTCACCCTGAACGGGAACAGCCCGGGAGGTGGGTCAATCCAACCCGTCAGTCTTATCCGATCTCACGCATCCGAACATGCCGTATCCGAAGATACCCCGTATCACAAAGATACCGTATCCGAAGATACCCCGTATCACGAAGATACCGTATCCGAAGATACCCCACGGTACATCGTACTCCATGCTACTTGCACGGTACATCGTACTCCATGGACCCATATCACTCTAGGTACTCCAGCCCAAATGGCCAGCTTCCCACAGAGAGGTTTTGTTTCTCAATACTCATGCCATGTCTCAAAACGCACGTGCGAGCCTATTAAATCGGTGACACACAGTCTACCCGATGCTCCAAGCACGGCTCATCGCATGTTCTCATAAAATCAGTGCGAGCGATGCTCAGCACTCTCATCAAATCAAGTAAAATCGACAGAGCCCGCTTTATATCCCCACAAGGCCGCCAACCTCATCCCTCACTCTCACCCTACTTAAGAGGTCTTTTGGGCCTGTTGGGCCTTTTGGCTGACTCCAAGGGCAGACAGCCTACTCCACAAATCCAGTAAAACTAGTGCGAGCTAGGCTCTAGCACTCTATATATAAATCACATGCAAATCTTATAAAATCTAGTGCGAGTTAAACTCCAGCACCCTGTCACGAAAATCATGTAAAATCTGATGTGAGTTAGACTCTAGCACTGTGTCACGAACAAGCATGTGAAATCTGGTGCGAGTTATACTCTAGCACCTATGCATGTAAAACTCTAGTGCGAGCTCTCGCTCCAGCACTAATGCATGCATCACACAAATCAAACATCGTGCGAGCTAAGCTCTAGCACGTCACATGTAAATAAAAACACGTAGGCGGCTCTGTTTCCTCAAAACAGTTTTCAAAACAATTTCATCGTTGAAAGTATGCAATGCTGTGCATTTTCTTTCAAGGTTAGCCAGCCTACTCATGCATGCATTAAAATGTCTCCAGAACGAGCAGAAACCTCTTGTTCTTGCTCCTCCCAATTTTTCCTAAATTTGTAAGTTCTACCCTTAACAAGGGTATTTTAGTAATTTACCCATTCGGCGCACTAAAATTATTATTTGACCTCTAGACCCTTCAGATAATTTTTAAGGACTGCAATGAACTTAAAAGTGCGTAAAGTTTACCTCTAGCAGTCCGTAGAATTCCCTTACCTTATTTTCCTGTCGAGTCTGACCTTTTTTTTTCCACTGTTGTCTCGTCGCGCAGTCCGATATGCTCCCAATCAAATGCCCGGAACTGCATATTAATATTCCTCAAGTCAGATATTATACAATTTAATTGTATTTAATATTTTCTGGGCTTAATTTAAATCATTGGGCCCGTTTACCCCTATTGGGCCCGATTGCACCTTAATAGGCCTTAATCGGCCTTAAGCCCGTTTTCCACTTAATTTTCACATTATCGAGGCCTATTGGGCTCATTGGACCCACCAATAATTTATTGGGCCTCGTTCTAACTCTCGAATAGCTAAATTTAATATTTACGACAATTTATCTAAATTTTCCATAATTTAATTCAATTTATGCGGAATTTAAATCCGAAACATGCATAACGAGGTAATTATCGTAAATAAGGGTCACTTACCCGAGATTTCATGCTAATACATAAATCGAGGCTATCTCGAGCTCTCGGTGGATGCCAATCGTCGAGCTACATAATTTCATAATTTTCCGGGTAAATTTTCAGTCGAAAATTAATTAAATAAAATATTCCAAAATTTAAATCGATCAATTTGACCGCTTATCGACTTACCCGAAGCTCGATTGCATCGCTGGAATTTTTTCCAATTTTTTTCTCTTTTTCTTTTTCCCTTTTTCTTCCTTTTTTCCTCTCTTTTTGGCTGAACCGGTTCAGTCCGGTTCGAACCGGTTCAGACTGCCGGTTCTCTCCTGTTGGGTCGATTCACCATCGGTTCACCGCCTTGCCGGCCGGTTCTCTGCCGGCTTCCACCGCCAGTAGCTCCGTGAGGTTGTCCGCAGCTCGAATCTGGCCTCGGTTTGGGTCAAGCTCGCCGGAACGCCGCCGGTTCGGCTCTTCTCCCTCGGCCGTCGGACCCATTTTCCTCCTCTTGGCCGTTGCCGGCGTTTCCCGCCGTTTCGTCTGTTGATACCGGTGCAGAAAGGACCGCCGTCGCCTGGGCTTTTGGAACCGGGCCTCGGTTCCGCCCGGTTCGCCGCCGTTCGCCGCCGGTGACCCTTTCTTTCCCGCGGCCTTCTCCTCCGTTTTTCGCCGGATTCCGGCGTCCTTGGCGCGCGTCACCGGTGGCCTGAAGACCGCCGGCCTCTCCTCTTTCTTTTCCGGCCCTTGGCCTGGCCGTCGACTGCCGGACGGCTCGCCGGTCTCCCTCGGTCAGCTGCTTCCGTTTTCGTTCTCTTCCTTTCGCGATTTTCGCGAATTCTGACTGTTTTTTTTTTCAATTTCTTAATTTATTTTTATATATATATTTTTATTATTTATTTTTATTTATTTTATTTAATTATTACACTATTCATTAAAATACTCCATAAAATCCAAAATATCTACACTTATATTATTTTTATTTTAATTTAATTTATTTAATTTAAATTTAATTTATTAAATATATTTTTCTCCAAATTTTCGATATTATTCCTTCGCGCTTTTCGAGATATCGTTCCGGTAATTTTTCGATATTTTTAAAATTTTTGAATCTTGATCAATTGACCCAAATTGTATAATTTCCTCATTATCGATCAAGATATCTTACATCCTTATTTTTAATTAAAATATTCTTATCGAATTTACACCGGCTTTCGATCTTTTGACCATTCTGCCCTTGCACGTGTTCGAGATTAATTTAACCCGACTTCTCTTCACGAATACTCATTCATTTCGTATTTTAAATAATTTCGGGTCTTACAAATCTCCCCCACTTAAGGAATTTGGTCCTCCAAATTAGAACCAATTCATATGAGTCTATAGACTACTCCGGGTACATCAATCGTAGCATACTTCTTTAATTCTCATGTGACCTTTTTCCGAAGTGTAATCACTATCAAAGGACTTTAATTAGGGAGATCATCTTAAACCTCATTACTTTCTCTTTCCTGTTTAATGCCCGAATCAACTTATCAATATACTTATATTTTCATTAAACTGAACTTTTGGAGTTCATATTCTATTACCTATGCTGGATCTGGATAGTATTTTCGAAGTATCAAAAGATGGGACACATTGTGGGTGCTTGTTAATTCAGGTGATAACACCAACCTACAGGTCTTATATCCCACTTGTTCAATCTCTCAAAATATTCAATCCAGCGAAACTCAGTTTACCTTCTTCCAAAAGTTCGCTATATCCTTATTCTCTTAGGACAAGAAACATTTCAACCATACTAATTCACCAAGGGTGAATTCCAATACTTGTCTATCTGCTCTGAGGTGTTCTTAATCTCTCACTCTTAACTAAACATCCTCAGAGACTTATTATCCAAAGTCGAAAATGATTCTATCTGTCACCCACTTTTTCTTATCCAATTTGGGGAACAACCCCTACAGCCATACACTGCCTCGTATCTTGTTATCCCGATACTCAAGTGACAACTGTCACTATTGGCTAATTCGATTAGAAATCAACTGATCATCCCAGGAGCATAAAAATCAAGGGCACACGCTTTCATCGGATCCTCCAGAACCTGTACAGTTCTCTCTAACTGACCATCTGTCTGAGGATGAAAAGCTGTGCTAATACTCAGTCGGGTTCCCATAGCTTCCTGAAAAATATTCCTTGAAGTAAGAAGTGAAGCGGGAATCCCTATATGATACCATGCTCACTGGAACGCTACATCATGTTCCACAATTTTCCTTATACATAAATTCTCATACACACTCTGAGTATCTGGGGAGTTCATGACCAGAAGGTGGGTAGACTTAGTCACTTTATCGACTATCATCTAAATAGCCTCATAATTCACCTGGGTTCTCTGTAACCCATCACGACATTCATGGAGACTTGCTCTCATTTCCCATGTCGTGTCGATATAGGTAGATGTTGCAATAACTCTGCAGACTTTTAATACTCTACCTTATTCTGCTGACATACTAGGCACTTTTCCACAATCTCTACCATGTCTCTTTTCATATCTGACCACCAATACCCCTTTCAGAGATTTCATATATATATATTCATTACTTTCCGTATGCACTGTATATCCCGAAGAGTGAGCTTCTGACAATATTACTATCTCATCAAATGTGGTCCTGGGGAGCACTTATACTGTCTTGGAACCTCTGTAAATCATCATCACACTCTGTGAACTCTGTCACTGTACCATTCTGAATCTGACCCAAACTATCGACATCGTGCCGATCATCACGCTAAGCCTGTCAAATCCGGGCACTCTCATCCGGTTCTAATCTCAGGCTAGCTGTCACACAATCACTGTCATCATCAGAAGGGATCACATCAATACTGAGGCTCATAACAGCTCTAGCAGCTCACGCTCCCTGACCATCATATGTAGTACCATCCCGAGGCTCTTTCTGCTCGAGGTATAAGCCATTACATTAGCTTTTCCTGGGTGGTACAATTTTCACAAATCAAAATCCCTCAGAAGCTCTAACCCACTATGTATTCTCATATTCGCCTCTTTCTGTGAAAACAGATACTTGGGCTTTATGATCAGTGCATATCCAAAATTTCTCACCGTGTACATAATAGTACCATATCCTCGGTACAAATACTGTTGCTAACTTTAAATCATGGGTCAGATAGTTTATTTCATGATCCTTGAGTTGTCTGGGTCACAATCGACTATCTACCCTTTTTGCATCAATACACAGCTCGTTCATAATTTCGAGGTATCCATACTCACTGTGAACCTCTTGAGCTGTTGGGTATGGTGAAATTAATCACGATGGTCAGTTCATACTTCACTACATCGAAATTCATGTCACATCTATCATCTTATTTATCCTCTCTCATTTAAGACCACGTTTTCTTACGTTTCAACCAAGTAGACCATTTTTGAGAATTCACAACAACCCAATTGTAAAAGCAATTTCCAATTGTTGCTTATAATTTGCCCTAGACTTTAACTACACCCAACATATCATCGATAATGATGATTACAAATCGGTCCAATCCTTGACTTATCCACGCATAAGCGTATAAGATCCTTCAAAATCGCTTACGTTTCCAGGTACTAACCTGCGTCATTTCCTTTTCTTATATTAACGGCTCTTATTAAATTTTACTATGTTAACCTTTATGATTTGTCGAATTTTAATATTCTTATCGTCTTAGTAAAGGTATCCTAATGCTAAAGGTATTTATTACAACGATCGATTTCACGTTATAGGTTATATATATATACTTTTAGACGCTGTCAAGTCTTCAGGCGGGGAGGTATTTTGAAATACCTTTATTTACCTTCAGACTTAACCACATTTACTTTATATACCAGTCCAGGTGGTCACAATTTATATTCGCTACTAATTGCTTTAATCCTAATGACTTCGCATACGCACTCTTACTCCAATACATCTTGTAGTTAAGATTAACATATCTCAAAGATTATCTCCTTCGTATATCCCTCATGACAAAACTCTTTCATTATTCATTCCGTGAGTACAATCCTTTACTCCTTTAATTTCAACTGTTGCACCCCTTTTTATCACTTAAAATCTCTATATCCATATTCCGTTAATTAATCCTCCTCTATTGGGGTACTCATTTATCAGTATTGTGCCCAATGATGTAGGTATTCATGCATTTTTACTCACTTATATGCGAATGAAGGCGGTATGAATAAATGTGTGGCACCAAGATTAATGAACATATGTACTTCATTATTCATAACCAATGTGGTATCTTACACCACATTCATGAAACATCAATAGTGTCCTGGTCCAAGACATCCTCTCGCCTTCGTCCAACAGCCTACTTTCCTTTTTTCTTTTCAGCTATTGCCTCCCTTTTCATTGCAGCTATACTAACGAAGTTTTTCTCTATCTCTTTACTTTTCTGTAGGGCGATCTCGCCCAACTCTGTGCAATCAATATCAATGGTCCGTCTTACCACACTTAACGGCCATTTTCATCAATACAGTGTAGGTATAGACCCTCCTTCCGTGGTATCCACCACACATTTCACACTGCTTATAGTGCTTACACTGCTACACTGCTTCGTACCAGGTCGGGGTCCTCTAATCACAATGCCCTTCAAGAGTGCCAAAATTGGATGCACTGGGGCCTTACCAATTATCTTACTCCATGACTCGTCAAATTAAATCTTTTACCAATTACCATTTTCCCATTTTAACATCTCTGTCATTTCAATTCTCTTTCTGTCTCTATTTCAGCCCTCACTATCTTTCCCAATCTCAGGGCGTGCAATTCATGTTCTTATTTACCCAACTGTAAATCTGCGCACTGCCTCGGTACAGGTAATATCTCACGGGTCAATCGGACTCTAATTGAAAATCTGATCCCTTCCATAAACTTTTAGACATCTTGACTGTCACTGTTCATAGTGTCGAGGTAATATCTGCCAAAGAATATAACTGAGTTTCATACTCATAATCAATTTAGTATTCCTGGGCAGTGTAAGAAATTTTTCTTTTAAATCATGTCCGGGATATCCTGTCACCGGAATACATCCAATAAGATTTCTCATCTTAGCTATGGATGTTTAACACTTAAGATGGGTCGAGCAGGTTTCCACCAATGTTCCGCTGCGCCCTCTGATCTTATTCATAATCTGAGCAATTAGCTCCTCAAAATAATCTCCACACTCCGCTTCAATCTCGCGAAGGGTCTCTCAATACTGTCCGATCTCTCTGTCGGACTCTGTGAGGCATGCTCAACATTAGCCTCCATTTCAATTTCATCCTGGTTTTCATAGGTTAACTCAGCACGACTTAGCAGACTCAGATCTACCTCTACGACCTCTGCCTCGTGCACTATCTCATCTAACGCGACTCATATTAGGCATTCCTGCATTCTCAACCATTTCTTAGTCAAAACCCATCTCGATATACACTATTGTATCTAACTAAGCACAGTAACACGGGGATGTAATTTCCTAATTACTGACACACATCAGACCAATTGCGCTCTGATACCACCTTTATATGTCACGACCCAAACTACCCAAAAATCAGAGTTAATTTTTCGCGTTTTGTTATTTTTATTACTTAAATTCTTACCTGTCTTCTGATCGTGACCACACTCCACTAATAATTGGGCTGTGCGTCAATGCCAGTCCCACCATTCAATTACCATCTAACTTATTTCTTCTCCAGTCATTTATAATTGTTGACATTAATTATACATCCCCTAAAGTTACTTACAAACATGTTACTAAGCTATGCTTATGTAGATACAATATGTACAAGTGTATATACCTTATGTCGATAGGCAGCAGCGGATATCCAGAATGCAGTACTGAGTCGCCTCAACTTCAACTGGAGATTATCTGTGGGAGAAAATGAAAGGGGTGAGCACATCAAGCTCAGTAAGGCAATCCTACGAACAAGTAGGTAACCATACTACCTACATGAACGTGGTGCCATGTATAAACCACCCTTTCTCCACACATTTTAAAACAAATTATATGAGTTATGATGTTATGTAAATCAAGTTTGCACGAAAAATTCAACATGCAATTATATTCAAAATCATATCTTTCTCGTTTAAAATTTCACAGTAAAGTCAGGACTCGACCCCTCCTTCGGGTGATCCTGACTCACACAAAATCATGAAAATTCGTTTACATCACATATGGGTTTAAAAGCATGGAAATAACCATCATGCACATTTAGTTTAAAAACCCAGTTTGATTTCATCAAAATCGTCGACATGTGAGACGAGGCAATATCTGTATAACGGCAATAACCAGGACTGGCCATATGTGTCCTCGTGAGTCCCTCTAGCTTCACGGATCCCAGTGTGCGAGGTCTCACCCTGATCGGGAACCGCCAGGGAGGTGGGTCAATCCAACCCGTCAGTCTTATCCGATCTCACGCATCCGAAGATGCCGTATCCGAAGATACCCCGTATCACAAAGATACCGTATCCGAAGATACCCCACGGTACATCGTACTCCGTGCTACTTGCACGGTACATCGTACTCCATGGACCCATATCACTCTAGGTACTCCAGCCCAAATGGCCTGCTTCCCACAGAGAGGTTTTGTTTCTCAATACTCATGCCATGTCTCAAAACGCACGTGCGAGCCTATTAAATCGGTGACACACAGTCTACCCGATGCTCCAAGCACGGCTCATCGCATGTTCTCATAAAATCAGTGCGAGCGATGCTCAGCACTCTCATCAAATCAAGTAAAATCGACAGAGCCCGCTTTACATCCCCACAAGGCCGCCAACCTCATCCCTCACTCTCACCCTACTTAAGAGGTCTTTTGAGCCTGTTGGGCCTTTTGGCTGACTCCAAGGGCAGACAGCGCTACTCCACAAATCCAGTAAAACTAGTGCGAGCTAGGCTCTAGCACTCTATATATAAATCACATGCAAATCTTATAAAATCTAGTGTGAGTTAAACTCCAGCACCCTGTCACGAACATCATGTAAAATCTGGTGCGAGTTAGACTCTAGCACCGTGTCACGAACAAGCATGTGAAATCTGGTGCGAGTTATACTCTAGCACCTATGCATGTAAAACTCTAGTGCGAGCTCTCGCTCCAGCACTAATGCATGCATCACACAAATCAAACATCGTGCGAGCTAAGCTCTAGCACGTCACATGTAAATAAAAACACGTAGGCGGCTCTGTTTCCTCAAAACAGTTTTCAAAACAATTTCATCGTTGAAAGTATGCAATGCTGTGCATTTTCTTTCAAGGTTAGCCAGCCTACTCATGCATGCATTAAAATGTCTCCAGAACGAGCAGAAACCTCTTGTTCTTGCTCCTCCCAATTTTTCCTAAATTTGTAAGTTCTACCCTTAACAAGGGTATTTTAGTAATTTGCCCATTCGAGGCACTAAAATTATTATTTGACCTCTAGACCCTTCAGATAATTTTTAAAGACTGCAATGAACTTAAAATTGCATAAAGTTTACCTCTAGCAGTCCGTAGAATTCCCTTACCTTATTTTCCTGTCGAGTCTGACCTTTTCTTTTCCACTGTTGTCTCGTCGCGCAGTCCAATATGCTCCCAATCAAATGCCTGGAACTGCGTATTAATATTCCTCAGGTCATATATTATACAATTTAATTTTATTTAATATTTTTCGGGCTTAATTTAAATCATTGAGCCCGTTTATCCCTATTGGGCCCGATTGCACCTTAATAGGCCTTAATCGGTCTTAAGCCCGTTTTCCACTTAATTTTCACATTATCGAGGCCTATTGGGCTCATTGGGCCCACCAATAATTTATTGGGCCTCGTTCTAACTCTCGAATAGCTAAATTTAATATTTACGACAATTTATCTAAATTTTTCATAATTTAATTCAATTTATGCGGAATTTAAATTCGAAACACGCATAACGAGGTAATTGTCGTAAATAAAGGTCACTTACCCGAGATTCCATGCTAATACGTAAATCGAGGCTATCTCGAGCTCTCGGTGGATGTCAATCGACGAGCTACATAATTTCATAATTTTTCGGGTAAATTTCCAGTCGAAAATTAATTAAATAAAATATTCCAAAATTTAAATCGATCAATTTGACCGCTTATCGACTTACCCGAAGCTCGATTGCATCGCTGGAATTTTTCTCAATTTTTTTCTCTTTTTCTTTTTCCCTTTTTCTTCCTTTTTTCCTCTCTTTTTGGCTGAACCGGTTCAGTCCGGTTCGGACCGATTCAGACCGCCGGTTCTCTCCTGTTCGGCCGGTTCACCATCGGTTCACCGCCTTGCCGGCCGGTTCTCTGCCGGCTTCCACCACCAGCAGCTCCGTGAGGTTGTCCGTAGCTCGAATCTTGCCTCGGTTTGGGTCAAGCTCACCGGAACGCCGCCGGTTCGGCTCTTCTCCCTCGGCCGTCGGACCCATTTTCCTCCTCTTGGCCGTCGCCGGTGTTTCTCGTCGTTTCGTCGGCTGATACCGGTGCAGAAAGGACTGCCGTCGCCCGGGCTTTCGGAATCGGGCCTCGGTTCCGCCCGATTCGCCGCCGTTCGCCGCCGGTGACCTTTTCTTTCCCGCGGCCTTCTCCTCCGTTTTCCGCCGGATTCTGGCGTCCTTGGCACGCGTCACCGGTGGCCTGAAGACCGCCGGCCTCTCCTCTTTCTTTTCCGGCCCTTGGCCTGGCCGTCGACCGCCGGACGGCTCACCGGTCTCCCTCGGTCAGCTGCTTCCGTTTTCGTTCTCTTCCTTTCGCGATTTTCGCGAATTCTGACTGTTTTTTTTTCAATTTCTTAATTTATTTTTATATATATATTTTTATTATTTATTTTTATTTATTTTATTTAATTATTATACTATTCATTAAAATACTCCATAAAATCCAAAATATCTACACTTATATTATTTTTATTTTAATTTAATTTAAATTTAATTTATTAAATATATTTTTCTCCAAATTTTCGATATTATTCCTTCACGCTTTTCGAGATATCGTTCCGATAATTTTTTGGTATTTTTAAAATTTCTGAATCTTGATCAATTGACCCAAATTGTATAATTTCCTCATTATCGATCAAGATATCTTACATCCTTATTTTTAATTAAAATTTTCTTATCGAATTTACATTGGCTTTCGATCTTTTGACCATTCTGCCCTTGCAAGTGTTCGGGATTAATTTAACCCGACTTCTCTTCACGAATACTCATTTATTTCGTATTTTAAATAATTTCGGGTCTTACAGATATAGGCTTGTTGCATGAAACCAAGAGATTTCTGTCAAGTAATTTTAAAATGAAAGATCTTGGGGATGCATCTTTTGTGTTGGGCATACAGATCCATCGAGATCGTTCTCGTGGAATACTTGGCTTATCACAAGAGGCATATATCGATAAGGTGCTTAGCAGATTTGACATGAAGAATTGTGCATCAGGAGATACACCCATTGCTAAAGGTAATAAATTTAGTTTGCTTCAATGCCCAAGAAATGAGATTGAAAAGAAAGAGATGCAAAAGATTCCTTATGCCTCAGCAGTAGGGAGTCTTATATATACTCAAGTCTGTACGCGTCCGGATATTGCGTACGCAGTTGGAATGCTTGGCAGATATTTAAGTAACCCTAATAAGGATCATTGGAAAGCAGTAAAGAGGGTTATGCGGTATCTACAGAGAACTAAAGATTACATGCTCACATATCAGAGGTTAGATCTTTTAGAGATCGTTGGGTATTCAGACTCCGATTTGCTGGTTGCCTGGATAGCAGAAAATCTACTTATGGCTATATTTTCATGTTAGCTGGAGGAGCTGTCTCATGGAAGAGTGTAAAGCAGTCACTCATAGATTCTTCCACCATGGAGGTAGAATTTATAGCCTGTTATGAGGCATCGAACCAAGCAATATGATTGCGAAATTTTATCATTGGGCTGTGCTTTGTCAATAGTATTGAGAGACCATTGAAGATTAATTGTGATAACAAAGCCTCTGAGTTATACTCTAAGAACAACAGAAGCTCGTCGAAGTCAAAGCATATTGACATTAAGTTTCTTGTTGTTAAGGAGAGAGTTCAGAGTCTTCAGATTACTATTGAACATATAAATACAAAATCCATGATTACGGATCCGCTTACAAAGGGAGTACCACCAAGGTGTTTCATGAGCATGTAGCTCGTATGGGTGTGGTTCATCTTGATGATATACTTGTATAATGGGAGCTTATTTCTTGATGTTCATTTGTTATTGAGATTTTTCTGATCAGAATACAATATTTTTTTGTTATTATTGAAAACTCTGAAATAAAGTAATATTCTTTCAGTAGCAGTATGCATAAAGTCTTGAAAAAAATGACAAAGTAGGACCAGTTGGGAATAGGCATGTTAAGGGATCACGTTTAATGTAATTTCCATGCTACACATCCATACTTGATCTATGTCGTTGATTATATTAATATACTTGACCATTAATGGGTCTAGTTACGGAATATATGTAACGAAAATCGCTTTGATCCTATGTTGATATAATTGATGGACCAGATTGTTTAGAGATATTCTTTGTAAAGATAGCAAGTATTGAGCTCATAAAGTTAATTTTAAATGTACAATAGTCAAGCGACATATGTGGCCCAAGTGGAAGATTGTTGAGAAATTATTTATGTGGGCCTACATATATCAATTTATTGTACATTACAGGCTATCTAATTTGTTTTAGTCCACTTAAAAGTGATCAAATAAAGTTATTGGACTTCAGTGCATCTCAATTAGTATAAGCTTTACAATTTGTAGATACCTGATATTTTATTCTATTTTAATGATGGGCCAAAATAAGATAAAATATACTTCAGTTATAAATAGATTATGGTCCCCAGTCTAAACGTAATTTTTCTCATTCTCATATCCCATCAGTGAGTGAATTAGGGTTTTCTCTCATAAATAAAAGTTTAGACTGGAAGACTGCCAACCCCAATCAATCAATTTTAATGGATCCAAGTACGCTTCTGTATTTTAATTTTATTAATGATTGAACATGAGATCCTGATTATAAATTAATTAATTATAGTATTCCTTACACGAACATCTTCACATTGCTTATCTGTTCATGCAGCCAGTAAGAATTAAAGGCAGAAATGGATTACTCACCGTAGTTTGAATTTTCTATGCAAAGGAAATTATAATCATCCTCCATCTGTCGACAATATTTTGGGGTTTTACCCATTTTTAATTTCTTTTATTCGTATTGATAGATATTTATTATTATTTTTACAATAAGAATCTTTTATTTATATATTATAGATTCAAATTTTAAATTTGTATAATTTAAAAATAAAAATATAATTATTTAAATTAATATTTTAAATTTGTATAATTAAAAAATAAAAATATAATTATTTAAATTAATATTTAATATTAATACTTATCATTTTCACTTTTCATTAATTAATTATAAACATTGGTGCAATAATTTCATTAAGGTACTCTACATATTTTGAGCTGAAATTAATTTCAACAAAAGATATTCTCGTAAGATTTAGACAATTCATCCTATTAATCAACAGGTATATGATTTTACAGCTAGTGTTTTTGGTCACTTCTGTATCCCCTCCACATATGATTTAAGGACTGCAAAATATCTTCTTTTTTTTCAAAAAGAAAAACAATTCCTTTTAATTACTAAATACCAAACAGTTCTTCTAGAGTCTCGTTCAATTAGACTTAATTTTAATTAGTTTTAAACTCGTGCTTTGTGTGAAAATATATTCATTAATCAATAAATTCATTGATAACATATATTTTTTGAAATATTATAATATAAAGTATTGAATTTATTAAAAAGATAATATTTGTAATATTTAATATTTTTTATTTTTAATTTGTATATTACAATACAGTAATATAAAAAGTTATATATTGCATATAATTATACAAACCTCGTAAAAGTTAAATAAAACTAATATTATAATTTATTAAATCAAAGTAGCATATATAGATAATTTTTTATAATTTGAAGAAATTAAAATTTTCTTGATCTATGCAAATTTTTTTAAATGAAGATTTTTTGATGACTTTTTGTTGAGCTGAAAAGGTAGCAAATGATTCTTAACTGTTTCTTGAATGATGTGTTTCTTTACTTATATGTCACGACCTCTTTTTACCCAAGAGCACTACAAATTTTTTCGCTTTTTCTTTATCTTTTTCCCTTCGTGGCCATCTTATTAACAGTTAAGTTATAATTCGGCATTAGTCACACCATATTACCTATTTTATCATACATTCACTTCTCATATAATAGTAAATACTTATATCGTTTAACGTGCATTTACATGACCTTATACATTGTACAACTATTAGATCCCCGATATTACATCCATATTCATCACTGTGCTGTTATATGTTTAGGTACAAAACTACACGAATGTATATTGTCACGACCCAAAACTACCCAAAATCATAGTAAATTTTTCGTTTTTCTTTTATACTTACCTGTCATCTGATCGTGACCACACTCCACTAACAATTGGGCTGTGCATCAATGTCAGTCCCACCATTCATCCACCATATAACTTAATTCCTTATTATAGAAAAAGATAAACACATGAGTTTTTCATTTATTCTTTTCCATTCATTTACAAGTGTTTACATTATCTATACATCCCCGATAGTTACTTACAAACATGTTACTATGCTATTCTTATTTAGATACAATATATACAAGTGTATATACCTTGAAATGATGGACAGCAACGGATATCAGGAATGCAGTACTCAGTCGCCTCAAAGTCTACTGAAAATGATCTGTGTGAGAAAATGAAAGGGGTGAGCACATCAAGCTCAGTAAGGCAATCCTACGAACAAGTAGGTAACCATACTACCTACATGAACCTGGTGCCATGCATAAACCACCTTTTCTCCACACATTTCAAAACAGATGCTATAATTCATGATGTCATGTAAAACAAGTTAGCATGTGAATTTCAAAGAGCATGGAAAATTCAACATGCAACTCTTTTAAATCATTTCATTCTCATTAAAATTTCAACACAAAGATAGGACTCAGCCCATCCCTCGGGTGTTCCTGACTCACACAACACCATGAAATCAAATGCTTTTCACAGCAATAAAAATATGCGATACAATGAATGTCATATAAAACCAGTTTACATCACTCATGGGTTTAAATAGCATGGAAATAACATTATGCAAGTTTAGTTTAAAACCCAGTTTCATTCTCATCAAAATCATATCTCAGTCAGGATCCAACCCCTCCTTCGGGTGATCCAGACTCACATGAAAATCCACAAAACATGATTCTTAAAAACATCAACATGCGAGACTAGGCAATATATGTATATATCTCGGGCAAATAACTAGGACGATGGCCATATGTCCTCGTGATCCCACTGCTACACGGATCCTGGTGTGCGGGGTCTCACCACTATCGGGAACTGTCCCGAGAGGTGTGTCAGCCCATCCCGTAGGTCCTGTCCAATCACTCGCATCCGAAGATGCCACTTGCATCTGAAGATGCCACGCATCCGAAGATGCCATATAATCAATCCTAGCACTGTACAGCGTACTCCATGTTACTTGCACAGTACAACGTACTCCGTGGACTCATATCTCATATCCATACTCATGCCCTGTCTCAAAATGAATGTACGAGCCTATTTAATTGGCGTGATACACAGTCTACCCGACACTCCAAGCATGGCTCATCGCATGTTCTCATAAAACTAGTGCGAGCGATGCTCCAGCACTCTCATACAATCAAGTAAAACTAGTGCGAGCTAAGCTCTAGCACTCTGTTAAAATCATGTAAAACTAGTGCGAGCTAGGCTCCAGAACTCTGTCATAACAATTCAAGTGAAAATCTGGTACGAGTTAGACTCTAGCACCCTATCACGAAAATCATATGAAAATCTGGTGCGAGTTAGACTCTAGCACCCTGTCACAAAAATCATGTTAAAATCTGGTGCGAGCTAGGTTCTAGCACCAATGCATGTAAAACTCTAGTGCGAGCTCTTGCTCCAGCACTAATGCATGCATCACACAAATCAAAAACTCATACGAGCTGAGCTCTAGCACGTCACATTTCTATAAAATCATGTAGGCGACTACATTTCTCCAATCAATTTTAGAGAAAATCAACATTGATTAAAGTTATGCAATGCTGTGCATTTTATTTAAAAGTTAGCCAGCCTACCAATGCATGTGTCAAACACCTCAAGAACAAGCAAGGACCTCTTGTTCTTGCTCCTCCCAATTTTTCCTAAATTTGAAAATTTTACCCTTCACAAGGGTATTTTGGTTATTTGCCCATTCGGGGTACTAAAATTTTTATCTTAAATTTAGACCCTTCAGAAACTTTAAGAGACTGCAAATGAAGTTGAAATTGTGTAAAGTTACCTCTAGCAGTCCGTAAAATTCCCTTACCTGGAATCACGCGTAAGTTTATCCTGTCTCGATCGTACCAGGTCTCTCAGTCCAATTCACTCTAGACCAAGTCTATGGAGCTGCATATAACCACGTATTTGGGTCAGTTCTAATATACTTATCAGTATTTCACTTATACTGATCGAATCTAAAACACTGGGCCCATTTTACTTTATTGGGCTCGATTGCATCTTAATGGACCTCGACCCATTTCCAGCCCGTTTCCACTTATTTAATCCCTTCTTCGAGTCTATTGGGTTCTCAATACCCATTGGGCTTCGTTCCAAACTCTTTGGATAGCCCGTATATCATTTATGACAATTAATTAAAAAATCCCAATATAATTCACTAAATGCGGAATTAAATCCGAAATTCGTAAAATAAATCTTTAATACGCGAATAATTACATAAATTATCGTAAATGAGCTTTACTTACCCGAGATTATGCAATGGTGCGCAAATCGAAGTTCGATTGGGCTCACGTATACGACTCATCGTCAAACTGCATAATTTATATTTAATTCTGGTTTAATTTTCGATCAAATATAATTTAAATAAATTTCTCAGAAATCAAATCAGTCACTTTTGACCTCTTACCGACTTACCGGAAGTTCAGTGTATCCCCGAAAATCTTCCCCTTTTTCCTTTTTTCTCTTTTTCTTCTTTTTTCCTCCCTTTTTCCTCTCTTTCTTGGCTGAACTAGTTCGATCCGGTTCAACCCAGTTCAGACCGGTCGGTTCAACCCAGTTCTCTTCTTGCTGAACCGGTCCGTATCGGTTCAGGCTTTCCCGTCGCCGTTCACGGTGTTTTCGGCTGGTTCCCGATGTGATTCCTGCACCATTCGGCGCACCATCACCTGGGCGTTCATCATTGAGCCTCGAGGTGGGTCGAAACGGCACCATCGCTGGCGAATCTTCCCTTCTCCCCCGCGGCAGTCATCTCTTGATCCGACGTTCTCCGACGGTTTCACCCCGCGTGGGTGTGCGGGTCGGCTTCCTGGGGTGCCGATCAACCTTCGCCGTCCGGCTCCTCGCGTCTTCCGCCGGTGGTTTCGTCGGAGCCGAGGGAATTCATTTCCCTTGGTTTTCGGTCTTCTCCCCCTTCTGCAGAAATCGCATTTCGCGATTTCGATTTCTTTTTTTTTTTGTATTTATTTATAATATAGTTTATTATTATTTTATTCATTATTATATTCTAAAAATCTAAAAAATATCTTCAAAAATTAAATTTTATTCTGTTAATCAATAATTGAATTTATTTGTCTTATTTCATCTTTTTGGTATATTTTTTAAATATTTTCGGGATATTTTTCGATGTGAAAATTTCGATGTATTCCAATAATTTTATATCTTGATCAATTTAACCTGAATTTAATTATTTCTTCGTTATTGATCAAGATTTCTCAATCCCATTTTTTTTAATAAAATTTTCTTGTCAAATTTATATCGAATTTTTAGTCTTTTGATCGTTTTACCCTTCTACACATTCGGGACCAATTTATGCCGACTTTCCTTCTTGGACCCACTACAATTTCTCATTTAAAAATTCGTATCTCTGTCTGGACCATTCAAATCTCATAAGTTTAATTTGAAATTCCTTAACTGTCCGTTTTCAGATTTTACGTACGTTTGACTATTCCATTCATATTTATATGACCAAAATCATCCGTCTTATAATTTTATTAACATATATAATAAAAATCGGGTCTTACATAATCTCCCCCACTTAAGAAATTTGGTCCTCCAAATTAGAACCATGTCAAATGGGTCCATAAACAACTCCGGGTACGTCTATCTCATCATACTCTTTAATTATCATGTGACTTTTTCGGAGTGTACTACTACCAAAGGACTTGACTAGGGGGATCGTCTTAAACCTCAAAACTTTCTCCTTCCGTCTAACACCCGTATCAAGTTTTCAACATATGTTATACTTTCATTGAGCTCCAACAGCTCATATCCAATCACATATGCTGGGTCCGGATAGTATTTCCGAAGCATAAAAAATGGGATACATTGTGGATGCATGCTAATTCAGGTGGTAACGCCAACCTACAGGCCTTATCTCCCACTTTGTTCAATCTCTCAAAGGATTCTATCTAACGAAACTCAATTTGCCATCTTTCTGAATCTCGCTATGTCCTAAGGGCATGTAATTTTCAACAATACTAATTCACCATCGGTGAATTCCAATGGTTTCTATCTCTTGTCAGCATAGCTTTTCTGTCTGCTCTGAGCTGTTCTTAATCTCTCACAAATCAACTGAACATCCTTAGAGGTTTGTCTTACAAATTTGGGAGCAATTCTCTATCTGTCACCCACTTCTTCCTATTTAAGTCAGGGAACAACCCCTATGGCCATACAATGCCTCATATAAAATCATCTCGATACTCGAGTGATAACTGTCATTATTAGCGAATTTAATTAGTAGTAACTGATCATCCTAGGAGCTTATAAAATCAATGCACACACTCTCATCATATCCTCCAGAACCTGTATAGTCCCCTCTGACTGACCATCTGTCTGAGGACGAAAAGTTGTGCTAACATTCAATCGGGTTCCCATAGCTTCCTGAAAATATTCCAAAAAATGGGAAGTGAAGTGGGAATCCCTATATGATACAATGCTCACTGAAAAAAATACATGGTGTTCCATAATCTTCCTTACACATAAATTCGTCTACACACTCAAAGTATCAGGGATTTCATAACCAGAAGGTGGGTAGACTTAGTCAATTTAGCGACTATCACCTAAATAGCCTCGTGATTTATCTGGGTCCTCTGTAACCCATCACAATATCCATGGAACTTGCTCCCATTTTCGTGTCGATATAGGTAGAGGTTGGAATAACCCTACAAACTTCTATTGCTCTACCTTAATATGCTGACATACAGACACTTCTCCACAATCTTTACAATGTCTCTTTTCATATCTGACCACCAATACCTTTTTCTGAAATTTTGATATATTATTACTTCTCGGATGCACTGTATATCTCGAAGAGTGAGCTTCTGACAATAACACTGTCTCATCAACTGTGGTCCTAGGGAGTACTTATACTGTCTCTGAACCTCAGTAAGCCATCATTATTCACTATGAACTCTGTCACTGTACCTTTTTGAATCTGACCCACACTATCGACACCCTGCCGATTATCACGCTAAGCCTATCAAATTCGATCACTCAATTTCGGTTTTAATCTCAGGCTAGCTGTCACACAATCACTGTCATCATCAGAAGGGATCACATCACTATTGAGGCTCACAACTGCTCTAGCAGCTCATGCTCCCTGACGATCATATGTGATACCATCCCGAGGCTATTTCTGCTCAAGGCATCAACCATTACATTAGCCTTTTCTAGGTGGTATAATTTTCACAATCATAATCCTTCAGAAGCTCTAACCCTCTATGCTATCTCATATTCTACTCTTTCTGTGAAAACAGATACTCGGGGCTTATATGATCAGTGCATACGCAAAATTTCTCACCGTATAAGTGGTGGCGCCATACCTTCAGTGTAAACGCTACGGCTGCCAATCTCTAAATCATGGGTCAAATAGTTTCTTTCATGATCCTTGAGTTGTCTAGATCCATAATCGACTATCTTCCCATTTTGCATCAATACATAGCCCATTCATTATTTTGAGGTATCTATATACATCGAAACCTCTTGAGCTGTTGGGTATGGTGAGAATAAATGCGGTGGTTAGTTCATACTTCAATACACCAAAACTCCTGTCACGTCTATTATCCCATTCAATACCACTTTTTCTTAGTTAAACGTGTCAACAAAGTAGTCCATTTCGAGAACACTCAACAAACCATCTGTAAAAACAATTTTCAATTGTTGCTTATAATTTTTCCTGGACTTTAAATACACCAAAAATATCATCAATAAGGATGATAACAAATCGGTCCAGGTAAAGTTTAAATACCTCATCGTAGTTGAGTTCCACTAAATATTTCAATCACCCATATCCTTGACCTATGTATGCATAAACGTATAATGTCATTTCAAAATCGCTTCCGTTCAAGATACTAAACTGCGTCATTTCATTTTTCTTATATTTACGGCTTTTATAGAATTTTAATTTTTAACCTTCATGATTAATTGAATTCTATATTTCTTTATCGTACAAGTAAAGGAACCCTAATTTTAAATGTATATATTGCGACTGTCGATTTCAATTTATAGGTTATGTGTACTTCTAGACACTGTCAAGTCTTCAGGTAGGGAGGTATTTTGAAATACCTTTATTAACCCTCAGACTTGACCACATGGACTGGTTATAGATATATTCACCCCTTTTCCTTGGTCGCAATTCATATCTACAACATATCGCTTAATCCAAATTATTTCACATATCAGAGATATTCGTACCTTGCATACGCCTCTTATTCCGATAGATCTTGTATTCAGGATCTATCACATCTCAAAGCTTATCTCCTTTCGTATATCACTTATAACAAACTCTGTCATTACTCATTCTGTGAGTGCAATCATTTACTCCTTTAATTTCAATCGTCACACCCCTTTTATTACTTGTCAAAACTTACAGTATACTTATCAGGGGTAACCAATCACTATCTTAGGATAGAAATCTGAACAGCATAGTTTGCAGTCGACCAATTTATTCTCAAATATTACTTCAAATTATTCATAGTCCATTGAATAAAATCGGTTGACTTATACTTCTTCCCCCGTTTTTAGCTTATAGTTTCTTCATAATTATTCCGTTAGTTAACCCTCCTTTATTGGGGTACTAACTATCAGCAGTATGCCCAAGGGTGTAGGCATTCATGTCTTTCACTAACTTATATACAAATGAAGACGGTATGAATAAATGCGTGGTACCAGGATCAATTAAAATAATTACTTCATTATTCATAACCAGTGTGGTATCTTTCACCACATCATATGAAACATCAATAGTGTCCTGGTCCAAGGCATACACTCGCCCTAGTCCAACAACCTACTTTCCCCTTTCTCTTCGGCTGTGGCCTCTCTTTTTTGGTGCAGAGATATCAACAGGGTTTTCTCTGTCTCTTTGCCCTTCTGTGGGGTAGTCTCACCCAACTCTGAGCAATCATTAAATAAATGGTCCGTCTTACCACACTTAACGCTTATTTTAGTCAATAAAGTGTAGGTGTAGGCCCTTCTTCCGTGGTATCTACCACACATCCTACACTGCTTACACTGCTACGGAGCAGGTCGAGGTCCTCCAATCACAATACCCCCCAAATGTGCTGAAATTGGATATACTGGGGCCTTACCAATCATCTTACTCCATGACTCATCAACTCTAATCTCTCACCAAACTACCTTTTTTTTTTTCGTTCTGACATCTCTGTCATTCTCTATTCTCTTCAGTCTCTATTTCGGCCCTTACTACCTTTCCCAATCTCAGAGGCATGCAACACATGATCTTATTCACACAACTGTAGTCTGCGCACTGCCTCGGCATAGGTAGTGATATCTAACGGGGCCAATCAGACTCTAATTGACAATCTGAGCCCTTCCATGAACTTTTGGGCTTTTCGACTCTCACTGCCCATAATGTCGGGGTAATACCTGCCCAGGGATATAAACCAAATTTCATACTCGTCAATCAACCCGTTCCTCTGGGTCAAAGTAAGGAATTTTATCTATAATTTCCTTTAAGCAGTTTTCGGGATCTTCTGTCAACCGAATACATCCAGAAATATTTCTCATGTTAGCTCTGGATATCTAACTCTTAAGATGGGTCGAGTAGACTTCCACCAATACTCTAACTCGCCCTCAAATCCCATGCATACTCTGAGCAATTAGCTCCCAAAATATTCTCCACACTTCGCTCTAACCTCGCGAAGCGTGTCTCAATACTGTTCGATCTCTTTGTCAAACTCTGTGGGGCATGCTCAACATTAGCCTCCATTTCAATCTCATCCTGGTTCTCATAGGTCGACTCAGCATGATTAGCAGGCTCAGGCCTACCTCTACGACCTCTGCCTCGTGCTCTACCTCCTCTATCGTGACTACTATTAGGCATAATGCCTGTATTCCTGCATTCTCAACCATTTCTTAGTTAAAACCCATCTCGATATACACTATTGTATCTAACCAAGCACAGTAACACGAGGATGTCATTTCTTAATAATTGACACTGACACACATCAGACCAATTTCGCTCTGATGCCACCATTTGTCACGACCCAAAACTACCCAAAATCAGAGTAAATTTTTCATTTTTCTTTTATACTTACCTGTCATCTGATCGTGACCACACTCCACTAACAATTAAGCTGTGCATCAATGCTAGTCCCACCATTCTCCACCATATAACTTAATTCCTTATTACAGAAAAAAGGTAAACACATGAGTTTTTCATTTATTCTTTTCCATTCATTTACAAGTGTTTACATTATTTATACATCCCCGACAGTTACTTACAAACATGTTACTGTGCTATTCTTATTTAGATACACTATATACAAGTGTATATACCTCGAAATGATGGGCAGCAACAGATATCAGGAATGCAGTACTCAGTCGCCTCAAAGTCTACTGGAAATGATCTGTGTGAGAAAATGAAAGGGGTGAGCACATCAAGCTCACTAAGGCAATCCTACGAACAAGTAGGTAACTATACTACCTACATGAACGTGGTGCCATGCATAAACCACCCTTTCTCCACACATTTCAAAACAGATGCTATAATTCATGATCTCATGTAAAACAAGTTAGCATGTGGATTTCAAAGAGCATGGAAATTCAACATGCAACTCTTTTAAATCATTTCATTCTCATTAAAATTTCACAACAAAGCCAGAACTCAGCCCTTCTCTCGGGTGTTCCTGACCACACAACACCATGAAATCAAATGCTTTTCACAGCAATAGAAATATGAGATACAATGAATGTCATGTAAAACCAGTTTACATCACTCATGGGTTTAAATAGCATGGAAATAACATCATGCAAGTTTAGTTTAAAATCTAGTTTCATTCTCATCAAAATCATATCTCAGTCAGGATCCAACCCCTCCCTCGGGTGATCCAGACTCACACGAAAATCCACAAAACATGATTCTTAAAAACATCAACATGCGAGACTAGGCAATATATGTATATATCTCTGGCAAATAACTAGGACAATTGCCATATGTCCTTATGATCCCATTGCTACACGGATCCTAGTGTGCGGGGTCTCACCACTATCTGGAATCACCTCGGGAGGTGGGTCAGTCCATCCCATCGGTCCTGCCCCATCACTCGCATCTGAAGATGCCACTCGCATCCGAAGATGCCATGCATCCGAAGATGCCACTTGCATCTGAAGATGCCACGCATCTGAAGATGCCATATAATCAATCTTAGCACTGTACAACGTACTCCATGCTACTTGCACAGTACAACATACTCCGTGGACCCATATCTCATATCCATACTCATGCCCTGTCTCAAAATGAACGTGCGAGCCTATTTAATTGGCGTGATACACAGTCTACCCGACACTCCAAGCACAGGTCATCGCATGTTCTCATAAAACTAGTGCGAGCGATGCTCCAGCACTCTCATACAATCAAGTAAAACTAGTGCGAGCTAAGCTCTAGCACTCTGTTAAAATCATGTAAAACTAGTGCGAGCTAGGCTCCAGAACTCTGTCATAACAATTCAAGTGAAAATCTGGTACGAGTTAGACTCTAGCACCCTGTCACGAAAATCATATGAAAATCTGGTGCAGTTAGACTCCAGCACCCTGTCACAAAAATCATGTTAAAATCTGGTGCGAGCTAGGCTCTAGCACCAATGCATGTAAAACTCTAGTGCAAGCTCTTGCTCCAGCACTAATGCATGCATCACACAAATCAAAAACTCATACGAGCTGAGCTCTAGCACGTCACATTTTTATAAAATCATGTAGGCGACTACATTTCTCCAATCAATTTTAGAGAAAATCAACATTGATTAAAGTTATGCAATGCTGTGCATTTTATTTAAAAGTTAGCCAGCCTACCCATGCATGTGTCAAACACCTCAAGAACAAGCAAGGACCTCTTGTTCTTGCTCCTCCCAATTTTTCCTAAATTTGAAAATTTTACCCTTCACAAGGGTATTTTGGTTATTTGCCCATTCGGGGTACTAAAATTTTTATCTTAAATCTAGACCCTTCAGAAACTTTAAGAGACTGCAAATGAAGTTGAAATTGCGTAAAGTTACTTCTAACAGTTCGTAAAATTCTTTTACCTAGAATCACGTGCAAGTTTATCCTGTCTTGACCGTACCAGGTCTCTCAATCCAATTCGCTCCAGACCAAGTCCACGGAGCTGCATATAACCACGTATTTGGGTCAGTTCTAATATATTTATCAGTGTTTCACTTATACTGATCGAATCTAAAACACTGGGCCCGTTTTACTTTATTGGGCTCGATTGCATCTTAATGGACCTCGACCCATTTTCAGCCCGTTTCTACTTATTAAATCCCTTCTTCGGGTCTATTGGGTTCTTAATACCCATTGGGCTTCGTTTCAAACTCTTTGGATAGCCCGTATATCATTTACGATAATTAATTCAAAAATCCCAATATAATTCACTAAATGCAGATTTAAATCTGAAATTCATAAAATAAATCTTTAATACGCGAATAATTACATAAATTGTCGTAAATGAGCTTTACTTACCCGAGATTATGCGATGGTGCACAAATCAAAGTTCGATCGGGCTCACGTATACGACTCATCGTCAAACTGCACAATTTATATTTAATTCTGGTTTAATTTTCAATCAAATATAATTTAAATAAATTTCTCAAAAATCAAATCAGTCACTGTTAACCTCTTACCGACTTACCCAAAGTCCGGTGTATCCTAAAAAATCTTCCCTTTTTTCTTTTTTTTTCTTTTTTTCTCCCTTTTTCCTCTCTTTCTTGGCTAAACCGGTTCGGTCCGGTTCAACCCAGTTCAGACCGGTCGGTTTAGCCCGGTTCTCTTCTTGCTGAATCGGTCCGTACTGGTTCAGGCTTCCCCGTCGCCGTTCACGACGTTTTCGACCTGTTCCTGACGTGATTCTGGCACCATTCGGCGCGCCATCACCTAGGCGTTCATCATCGGGCCTCGAGGTGGGTCGAAACGGCACCATCGTCGGTGAATCTTCCCTTCTCCCCCGCGGCAGTCACCTCTCGATCCGACGTTCTCCGGCGGTCTCACCGCGCGTGGGTGTGCGGGTCGGCTTCCTGGGGTGCCGATCGACCTTCGCAGTTCGCCTCCTCGCGTCTTCCGCCGCTGGTTTCATCGGAGCCGAGGGAATTCGTTTCCCTTGGTTTTCGGTCTTCTCCCCCCTTCTGTAGAAATCGTATTTCACGATTTCGATTTCTTTTTTTTGTATTTATTTATAATATAGTTTATTATTATTTTATTCATTATTATATTCTTAAAATCTCAAAAATATCTAAAAAAATTATAGTTTATTATTTTAATCAATAATTGAATTTATTTGTCTTATTTCATCTTTTCGGTATATTTTTTCAATATTTTCAGGATATTTTCCATGGTGAAAATTTTGATGTATTCCAATAATTTTATATCTTGATCAATTTAACCTGAATTTAATTATTTCTTCGTTATTGATCAAGATTTCTCAATCCAATATTTTTAATAAAATTTTCCTTTCAAATTTATACCGGATTTTTGGTCTTTTGATCGTTTTACCCTTCTACACGTTCAGGACCAATTTATGCCGACTTTCCTTCTTAGACCCACTACAATTTCTCATTTAAAAATTCGTATCTCTGTCCGGGCCATTCAAATCTCATAAATTTAATTTGAAATTCCTTAACTGTCCGTTTTCGGATTTTACATACGTTCGACTATTCCATTCATATTTATATGACCAAAATCATCCGTCCTATAATTCTATTAACATATATATTAAAAATCGGGTTTTACATATATATCTTTCGATGGATGGGAATGTAGTGGATACCGGAATGCGAGTCCTCAGTCGCTCACTAGCTACTGAAAATGCTCTGTAGAGAGGGGGAAAATAAAAGGGTGAGCTCACTAGCTCAGTAAGGCAATTATGCAAGCAAGTAGATAACTACACTATTTACATGATCATACTGTAAATCATTCTATTTTCATGTTATGTTTTGAAGCACACTTTTCATGTATAAACATATGCAACATACAAAACTATTTTCGTACGTATAGAAATCATAAATCTCACGCACAAAACGGTGTTCCATGCCATTCAGTCATGGACATGTATTTTTCACATTTAACTCGTTTAAAACAATTATCAAGAATCAACCTTTCCCTCAGGCTATCCTGACCCATATAAAATCATATAAAACATGTTTCATTTAACATATATCAAGGCTCATCCCGTCCCTTGGGATCTTGATCCACATAAACCATATGAAATCATGTATTTATAAATATAATGTAAACATGTAAGATTTGGCAGGTATTGTGGTAATCATATAGGAACTATGGCCATATCCTAATCTGTGATCCTAGGCTACACGGATCCTAGTGTGCGGGGCATCATTGTTGCAATGGTAGGTGGGTTAAATCCTCCCCGCCAGCCTATAATATATAATATAGTCCGAAGACTCATGTAGTCTGAAGACTGCATGGTACAGCGTACTCCGTGCTACGTATATGGTACAAAGTACTTCATGGACCCCATATCATATCAATCACCCATGCCATGTCTCATAACGCTTGTGCAAGCAAATCTCATCTGTGTGACACACAGTCTACATGAGGCATCTAGCACGGCTCATGCATGTCATATCAAATCTCGTGTGAGTAAATCTCCAACACGGTTTTATATATATCATGTCAAAATATAGTGCGAGCAATGCTCCAGTACCTCATCACACATATCATATCAAAATATAGTGCGAGCAATGCTCTAACACGTTGTATGCATACTTCATATAAAATCTAGTGCGAGAAACTCTCCAGCATTATGTCATGCATAAACTATGTGAAATCTAATGTGAGTAGCACTCCAGCACAATTTCATGTAGAAATCATATAAAATCCAGTGCGAGCAGTGCTTTAGCACGATTTGTTTCCACACAAACTCGATAGATGGCTCAATTTCAAAATGATAATTTTCACAACCATGATTGACATCAAAATGTGCTCTTTTATATAAATCATGTAAACATTAGTCAATCTATCAATGCACTTGCTAAACAGCATTAAAAATAATAAAAAACATGCATTTCATGCTTTTCATGACTTTTCTCAACTTTCAAAATTTTACCCCTAATAGGGGTAAAATCGTAATTTACCTATATTGGGTCTCTATAAATTTTATTCTATTTCTAGAACCCTCAGACTTTTTAAGTCCCTGTAAATGACTCCGAAAATATGCGTAGTTACCTCTAAATACTCACAAAATTCCCTTACCTCGAATCACGTCGAGCGTGCTCACTTTTCCGACACTATCGATCGCTCTATCCGTTTTTCCCCCCGTATAATCTCTGGAGCTGCATGTAATTATTTATCTCATTAATTACACTTATTCAACTATATTTCACTTTTACTATAGTCGATTTAACTTATTGGGTCCATTAACACTTATTGGGCTTTGTCTGAGGCTTATTGCCTTATTTTGGGCCGAGACCACATTGGCTTGGCCCACCACACCTCTCGGCCATGGCATGGTCGCCGAGCACCATCTAGCTATCCTTGGTCGAGAGCTAGCCATCACCACCCAACCTTGTTGATTGCTCACTTAGGCATTTCATCAAACACTTGGTTGGCATGTCTTAAGTTATTTCCATGGTTCATGTTGGCATTTTATCAAACACCTTACATGCCAACATCATACAACCATCCAATTCAACAAATTGATCAAAATTAATCATACCATCATCATTCATGCATCTTAACTAGTCCATATATGCATTTAAATTACATGGGTATTCATCATAACTCATATACCCATTTTCTGCCAACATGTGTTCATGGTGTTTTAGGTTGTTTTTCTATACAATTTATACACCAATCAACTTAGAATAATTCATAGATAAACATACTTGAAGTTGGAAGCTTGAAAACTCACCTAGCTTGGTGTTCTCACTTTGACCAAAATTTCCAAGGATTTTGGGTTGCTCAATTTGGCTCCTTGATGATTGATTCCAAGATATATTAATCCTCTCTCAATTTGGAACAACTTCTATGAAGATCACTTGTTCCAATTATGCCTTTAGGTTAGTGATTTCTAGTGTGAGAAAGCTTGGTATCTTAAGCAAAAATGGAAGCTTGCTCTTGGTTTGGTGAAGATTATGAGGTTGCCGAATTTCATTAAGTGTTAAGACATAGTTTTATGTTTAAATGGTCTTAAATGTCAGCACTTGAAGTGATCTTAATGGTTTTGGGCTTGGATCATTAGTTTTGGGCTTTACATTTCCTAATGGGCTTGGTTTTGGGCTTTAACTTTGAGCTTTCGATTTTGGGGTTTTCTACCATGTTATTGGGCTGGATTTTCATAGGTAATTGGGCCTACAATTTGCCTCATTTTAGGCCCATTAAATTACCTAAGAATTCGGCCCAATAGCTTGTACAATTTCGGTCCATGCTCGATTAACCTTAATGGGCTTAAAAAATTTCCATTAGTTGGCCCATCGATTTCTACCCATTTAATTTAATCCAAAATTTGATTAAATTAATTTTCCATGTTTAAGAAGTTGAAGATTGAGTGTTTTAGTTAAAAATAATTCTTCTCCACTTTTTAACCTTGGTTGGGTTAAATTTTAACCATGATTAGTTCTTTTTGGTCAAAGTCAACATTTTCATCCAACTTTGACTTTCCTTGACCATTGATCATGTTTGACTTTTGTTCAAAAATTCAAAAGTGTAGTTTCTCATGGTTAACAATCCTATCTCTGCGTTTTGGTCGTTTTTGGGAAATGAAATAGCTAAAAACACCTCGAACGGTCCATTTCGAGTTCCTTTAGCCATTTTTTTGGTATTTCCTATACTTCGACGTATTCGGGACCAAACCAAACCAAGTTTCCTTCTTGAACTACCCTTATTTTGTTGTTTTAAGTTCTTATCTTCAGTTAGAATGGTTGGCATTCCTTGGGTTTAGCCTGTGGCCATTATAGTTCTTATTTGGCCTTTTCGTAACATATGTGTACTTGTTCACTTCGTTTGCACTTTCATTTTAGTAAACACTCTTCTTATGATTCAACTAACATAATTAGATGTTTACACATGAGAATCATAAGGAATATAATACAGAAATGTGGGTCTTACATTATATATTAAATTTCACAGCTTATTATGAAAATATAACAAAGGTAGTCATATCATAAAATTTTATATCCCCTAAAATCTAAATATTGTTTAGGTTTGGATTAACATTTTCAATTTACAAACCAATTTTTTTTTTGTTAAATATTGACATACAGTACATTAATTCCTAATTAATCATAATTAATTATTTTTCCCTTAAAACTTAGTATCAAATATTTTGAATTTGAAAGAATTTTTAAAAAGATAAATCAATATATATTTATATTTATGTTCAAATGATTTATCTTTTTAAAATTGTTTTAAATTCAAAATAAAAAATATATTGATTTATATTTTTAAAAATATAAAATACATTGATTTATCTTTTAAAAACTTAAGCAATCCAGTATATCCCCCACCTTTTGTACAGAGATAAGATATAAGAATTTTTCGAATTGATACAGATAATTGATCTAAAAAGCTACTTAATTTATTTTGTAATTTTAATGTATATATATTTGAAACTTGACAAAAAATTATTATTTGTTTATTTTATGTTAAAGTTTTTAATTATCTATATAAGATTTTTTTTTCCTTACAGTCAAAATGGTTTTGTATATCATGATGATAATGTGTGATAGACTCCATGTGTTCTCTTTTCATATAACTGTAGTGTGCTTTTAGCTTGGAGATAGTTTTGAGGTGCAATTGTTGTAAATTAGGGGGTATGACCTTTCATGAGGAGTATGCCTTTTGTGTATTTTCCTTGTGATAAGTATTGGGTCCACCCATAATGGGTGGAACTCGATACTTGTATAAACAACCAATGGTAGTTTGTATCTTAAAACCAAGAAAACTGCCTTGGGGCAGTTAACAATCTGCCACCCATAATTCAAATGGGAAACGACCATATATAAAAGAAAATGGGAAGATAATTTGGTGAAGTTTTCTTATATAAAAAACAAGGAAAATAGAAAGATAAATAATAAAATCTCTCATTCATTTTCTCTATAACCCTTGAATAACTTAAGTCGTAAAAAGTGTGCAACTGTTGCTTCGTGATTTTGTGGCTAACCAGTAAATCAAGTAAATAATTTCATTCGAAACTATAAAACGTTTAAATTCGTGATTTATTATTCGAAAATCATATGATTAATTGTATATTTTATTGTTCTCGATAATTTGATTGTGAATATGATTATGTTTATAATAAATGATTGATTCATGATTTTCAATACTGGTATCAGAGCCTGTATATTTGATTTCTAGTATGATAAATTCATGTAAAAATAATATTTAATTGTTATTATTTTGTGGAGAAGAATCGAAAAATGTAATTAATATGCGATGTCATTGGAGGTCACACAAATGTGTGTAATTTATTAAAATTTGTTGTATATGTGTATAGGATGTTTAAATTAGAAAACATCACAAATTTAGAACTCAAGGAACAAAATATTATCATTTCTATCATAAACATGTGAATGCCCTGAGATAGCGAAATTGATTGCCTTAGAAATTTTTATAATAATAATAATAATAATAATAATAATAATAATAATAATAATAATAATAATAATAATAAAATTTGCAAGGTAATTAAATGTCATAGATAAAATTTATATATAAATATATAAATAATAACAAGTTAAAATTGTAAGTCCTAATTAATTTTAGGAGTTCATATGACACAAGAATGATTATGTAACGCCCCAATTTACGGTACAATATGATTGAGCTCGAGTCGATAATAGATCATAACAATAAATTCGCCTATTCAATTTTATTTCTTGGTAACAAATTTAAACAAAACTAATGGTAGTATTTGTCACACCCCGACTCCAGGTGCCCTTCATCCATACATATACTACTACGGTTGGGCTGTGAGTCAATGTAATTACTAAATTCCATATATTTATAGCGAAAATATTTAAAACTTTAAAATACACACTCCCAAATATGTGTACAAATATACAAAATCAATTGTATAATGTATTATCTTTACATAACATCCTCATACAACTATTTACATTCTCGATTCACAATTGTGCGATATATTATAATAGATACAAAATGCTCATGTGTATACAATTCTTATACCTTTTCAACTAGTGGGAGTTGTCCAACACAAAATGGATCGAGAGACCACCACACTGTCCTACTTCTCAGTATCTAGAGGAAAAAACATAGTGTGATGAGCAAACCACAACTTAGTAAGGAAAATGATGCTAACAGGTAGATATTGTACTACCTACATAGCTCATGCATGAAATAACAAAAACTATGTTTCAATATAAATGGAAATATCAATAGTAAATGCATTTAAACATGCTTCTCACATAAGCATTTTCATAAAAACTAATATTCAATACTTTCATTTAAAAACATGTCATAAAACAATGCTACCACAGCACAAGCATTCAAATAAAGCGATTTATCAAATCATAATATCTCTTTGCTTTTCTCAAATCATTTCTTTTCATCAAATCTTTTTCTTTTCTGAGTTTCTCAATTTCTCTTATCTCTGAGACAGGCATGAAATTCTCAGAAAACTAATATCCACAACATATGGCTATAGTCAGTGATCTCAGGTCTCACTGATCAGGTGTGCACAGGGCATCACTTGCCTGAAGGGGGGATGAGTTAGTCCTACCCTCCGACTCATCTCAATCAACATCATCTCCCTCATCATATCACACATACTCATGGTACAATGTACGCCATGTGTCATCTACGCGATACTCGTACTCACGTGCACCCAACATAGTAGATAGTATTCTAACGGACAACTACACAGTTCAACGTACGACCGTAGACCTGGTCCATCCACCCAACTCCGATGGACTCATCATCTTGAACCATGTCTCATATACCAGGCGAGCAAATCAACGTGACACACAGTCATCGCAAGGCTCAGCGTGGTATCCCTCAGTGCGAGCAACAACTTTTAGCACTACATCATCTCAACTCACTAAAAACTGGTGCGAGCAATGCTTCAACACTTCTCTCAAAAATCATCGTGCGAGTGAAACTCTAGCACGGTACATCAAAAACATAGAAACATGTGCGAGCTAAAAATCCAGCACATTATCATTATAAAACCACGTGCGAGTCATGCTCCAGTACAGTTTATCAAAACATGTAAACGTATACGAGTGAAACTCCAGCATTATCAAAATCATCAAAACAGGTGTGAGCTAATGCTCTAACATCGATTCACATCCCAAATTCGATAGGTGGCTATTTTCTCTTTTAGAAACTCAAATCAAGTTTATTAACGTAGCATGTCGTTCCATGCTAAACATGTAAAACTAGCTAACCTATCCATCATCATTTCTTGATCTCAAAATCAACAAATAGTTGAGAAACCATAAAAAACATCGTATAGATGTAAAAGTATTAAAAACATGCATGTCAGGCTATTTTCCTTCCTACATCCCATTTTCACAATATATATATATATCATACTACATTTCATGATCCCATACCATTTCATAGCTCAATAGCTAACATACTATCGCTAGCGTCATAACTACTAAAATTGTTGTAAAATACGTATAAATACCTCTATCGCTAACATACAATCCCTTACCTCGAATCGTGCTTGCATTTTTCTTCATCTCGTTTGCTCCGTTCGCGATCTGATTCAATCGTATTTTCCTTTCCATCTTCTAAACCTCCACATTGTCATTTATTTATCTATTCATACTTCCCAATCCTTAAAATCATATCTCACCTTTCCCACTAGTATCATTATATCCTCTCTTAAGTCTTTCATCACTTTTCCATGGATTTCCCTTCATAAATTCCTCTTAATATTACTCAGTCATCACTACAATCATCATTCCTACCAATATTTCACATACCATTCAACCCAATAAATGTCTAGTAATCTTATATTTTAGGCTTGAAGGTTGAAGAGCTTACCTATCTTAGTCTTTTTCCTTAGCCCAAACTTGTGGTAGCCAAAACTCCTTCTCTTGATCAGACCAACGTGTGATTTTTGGGTATGTAATTCTCCTTACTTCAAGGAACAACTTTCCCTTCTTAAGTTTCTTCAGATTCTAGCTGGAATGTAGTGATTTTTAGAGTGAGAAAGCTTATTTCTTTGAGAGAAAATGACAGGTACGAGTTTGGTGGGAGGAAATCTGAATTTTTAATCCAATCCCGTGCCCTTTTTATAGACACAAAGACATGAGATCGATCTAGTCCTTGTGGAGATCGATCTTTGCATGGTTTGGTAGTCCTTTTACCTAACGAAATCTACTACCAGATTGATCTGCTTTCATGATGAGATCGATCGGTTTGTGAATGGGAGATCGATCTGTTCCTTAAGGGATATCGATCTCTTCCAGGCCGAGAGTTAAAGAGATCCATCTGTGCCTTGTGAAAGATCGATTCCTTCCAGGCAGAGACTTAAGGAGATCGATCTTCCTTCCCATGAGATCGATCTGCCTTGTTCAATTGAACTGATTCCTGGCATTTTATGAGAGGAGATCGATCCCTCCTTCATATAAGATCAATCTTTCTTCCCCTGCACCCTCTTTTCTGTAGTTTTTCTGCAGATTTTCCAATGCACAATCATCTTTATTTGTTTTTTACCTCAATTTATAATCCGTGCACAATTAACGTACAATGACATCCATTCTTTATAGTTCATATGTAATAAAACTTGTGCACACAACTTAAAATCGTGGATGTTTCATGAAATCTCATAATTCCTTACATCCTTTATTATTTATACACTAGTAACAATGTACATATACATATACATATATACATCATAGCCTCTTAAGATATCCTTGTAGCATTACAGGCATTACATTTCTCTCTGACTGACCATCTGTCTGAGGATGGCAAACGGTGCTAAAGCTCAATTGGGTCCCCATCGCTTCTTGAAAATGTTCCAAAAGTGAGAAGTGAAGCGGCCATCCCTATCAGAAACAACACTCACTGGGACTTCATGCAATCTCACTATCTCCCGTACATACAAGTTCGCTAGTGCAGTCAAAGTATCTATAGATCTCATGGCTAAAAAGTGTGACGATTTCGTTAACTGATATACTATAACCAAAATAGCATCATGGTTCTTATGGGTTCTCGGTAACCCCATCACAAAGTCCATGGTGACATACTCCCACTTCCCTGTCGGTATCGGTAGAGGTTGCAATAATCCTCTAGGTTTCTGATGCTCTACCTTAACTTGCTGATAGATGAGACATCTAGCAACATACTCAACTATATCTCTTTTCATTCCAGACCACCAATATACTTTCCAAAGATTTTGATACATTTTACTACTCCTTGGTGTACTGTGTATCTCGATGAGTGAGCCTCTGATAAAATCAACTTCCTAAGCTTAGGGTTATTAAGGAAACACATTCTATTTTTGAACCTTAGTAGTCCATCTGAAATTAATACAAAATTTGTGCCCCCACCTTTCTGAAGTTGGCTAATTACATCAACATACCATTGATCATTTTGCTGAGCTTACCGGATTCTCTCAATCAACTTCGGTTCTAATCTCAAAATGGTTATAATCCCATGACTGCCAATCTCAGGCGGGGTCACATCCAATCTAAGGTTCGTGAATTGTTTCAACAACTCGTGCTCCCTAACCATCATATATGATACCAACCCGAGACTCTTTCTACTCAATGCATCGGCAACCACATTCGCCTTCCCCGGGTGGTACAAAATCTCATAATCATAGTCCTTGAGGAGTTCTAACCAGCTTCTCTCTCTCATATTTAACTCCTTCTGTGAGAATAGATACTTAAGACTCTTGTGATCCGTAAAAATATGAAATCTCTCACCAAACAAGTAGTGGCCCATATCTTCAATGCAAATACTATGACTGCCAACTCTAAATCATGAGTGGGTAGTTCTTCTCGTGATCTTTCAGTTGTCTGGATCCATAAGCAACTACCCTTCCATTCTGTATTAAGACACAACCTAGTCCTTGTTGTGAAGAATCTGTGTAAATAGAATAGTTCCCTGAGCTGTTAGGGTGGTGAGAACTGGCGCGGTGGTTAATCTATGCTTAAGTTCCTGAAAACTCCTCTGACACTCTTCATCCCATATAAACTCCATATTCTTCCGTGTAAGACGTGTCAACGGAGCAGCCAATCTAGAGAAACCCTCTACAAATCTCCTGTAGTAACTAGCCAAAACTAAGAAGCTTTTAATCTCTGTGACTGTCCTGGCCTGTTCCCATTGAACAATAGCCTCAATCTTGGATGGATACTAACACCCCATCCTTCGATATAACTTGGCCCAGAAAAGAAATCTGCTCTAACCAAAAGTCACATATATTAAGCTTGGCATACAACCTTCTCTCTCGGAGGGTTTGCAAAATAATCCTTAAGTGTTGTTCATGATCTTTCCTAGATTTAGAATAAACAAATATATCATCAATAAATACTATCACAAACTGATCTAGGTATGGCTTGAACACTTCATTCATTAGAGCCATAAAAGCTACTGGCGCATTTGTCAACCCGAAAGGCATCACTAAAAATTTGTAATAACCATAACGGGTGGGGAAAACTGTCTTGGGCACATCTTCCTTCTGAATCTTCAATTGATGATACCCAGACCTCAGATATAACTTGAAAAAGATTTGTGCTCCCTGAAGCTGATCCAATAATTCATTAATGCACGGCAAGGGTACTTAGTCTTGATGGTAGTCTTATTCAACATCCTATAGTCAATACACAACCTGAGGCTGCTATCTCTCTTCTTCACAAACAATATCGAGGCTCCCCATGGTGAGATGCTCGGTCTTATAAACCCCTTATCTAGCATATCTTGCAATTGCTTCCTTAATTCCTCTAGTTCAATTGGAGCCATCTTATATGGTGACTTGAATATTGGCTCTGTTTCAGGTGTCAAATCTATACCAAATTCCATTTCTCTATTCTATAGCAATCTTGGTAGGTCGTCTGGAAAGACATCAAGAAATTCTCTAGCCACAGAAATGTCATCCATATCCAGATGTGGCTTGTTCAAATGCACCACATAAGTAATAAAACCTTCAAAACAACATTTATGTCATGTATATACCAAGGCACTTTACTTGTTACAAAACTCAAGATTTCATTACTTCTCTTAAAACCTTACAACACATTCTTCGGGTAGAGAAAATGTAATGGACTTAGAATGAAGTCTAAGACAACATGATTGGTAGGTAACTAATCCATTCCCAAGATTACATCAATGTCATACATATTCAACAAAATTAGATTGGCTGTCGCACACTTATCTCCTACCCTCACTTTACAATCCCTATACACTTGTTCGGTAAATTGACTAACTCTCATTGGAGTACTTATTAACAAGGTCCCATTTAAGTATGTGGGTTCTACAAAATCTGTTAACCTTGATGCACCTGCAGGTGATATGAAGTAATGCGTAGCACTATAATCAAACAAAGCTATAACTTCCAAATTGAAAATCAAAATTGTACCTTTTATCACCTCTGAAGAGGTATCCGCTGATGCTTGGTTTATCGCATACACCCTGCCTTGACCCACAACTTGCTTCCCTTTTTCTTCTGTTGTGGTTCTCTTCCTTACAGGAGGTGTAGCTGTATAACTTTCTTTGGCTCCTTGCCCTTCTGTGGGACTACCTCAACTGTTTTTGGACAATCTCTTGCATAGTGGCCAAGCCTACCACATCTAAAGCATCATATACCCTGAAAGTGACAGGGCCTACCACCATGATATCGACCATATACTCTGTATTGGTTAGTAGTCGGCCGAGGTCCACCAATCACTATACCTCTAGCTAGTGTTAGAGTCGGATGCAGATATGGCTTAGCAGCCTTCTTCTATGATTCATCTGTCTCTCTCTAACGTTGACTAGTGCCTCTCTGTCCAAACCTAGCACTCTTGCTAACCCTCAATTTCCTTGGACCTTTGTCCTTACCCCAACTGAACTCTAAAATTTACAGGTCATAATCCTGCTGACACAACTGGGCCCGTCGCATAGCCTCTCTATATGTAGTAACATCAAAAGGGGCTAACTTAGCTCTGATCGAAGGCCTCAGTCCGTCAACAAACCTACGGACCTAAATAGCTTCACTCCTTATAGAGTCTGGATCATATCGGTCTAATGAGGTGAATCGTGACTCGTACTCATCAACGGTTCGATTCTCTTGAGTTAGATTCAAAAATTCCATTTGTAACCTATGTCGAGCGGTATCTGGGATATGTTGTTCTCTGAAAGTACCCAAAAACATATCCCATGTGATTATCATAACCTAAGCTCTCAACATAGGCCTGGTGGACTTCCACCAGTGCTCTTCTTCGCCTCTCAGTATAAAGGCCGCAAGTGCTACTCTCTCTGTAGCTGAACATCTGCAGAAATCGAATAATTTCTCCATCTGGCTTATCCAGTTCTCAGCCACTGCTGGATCCTTTACCCCGCTAAAAGAAGGAGGCTTAAAATCCATAAAATACCTCAACCTCTCCATATCACAATCATATCCATGCCCCAAATCATCATCATCATACTATTATGGGGCTACTGGGGGAGGTACTAGTCGAATAGGGGGATCTCGTGGCCTAACTGGTTCAGGTCGTGCTGGTACAACATCCTCAGGTTCAGGTGCAGCTGCTAGGGGATTCTGCGTAGTCTATCCTGCTATACTAGGTATACCCTCAAACCTAGCCATAATCTGACCCATCATGGTCATCATCGTGTCCATGTCTTCCTCTAATCTGGCTATCCGAGGATCGAAAGCCTCTATTTGTTCCTAGGGCTCATGACTAGAGGATGATCTACTATGCCTCTCAGTCTTGTTATTCTGCCTTTGAGCTCTCAAGCTCTCTCCCCTCTTGCGATGTCTCTCAAGCATAACTCGCAAGCCTAATAACTTCCTGCATTTATAATAAACTCTTAGATCACTACTAGCTCTGTATACACATTTGTATCTAAATATCGCACAGTAACTTGGGGATGTATGTTTCCTTAGTCCTAAGTATCGACTCACATCAGACCAACCAAGCTCTGATACCAAACTCTATCACATCCCGACTCTGGATACCCTTCATCCATACATATACTACTAGGGTTGGACTGTGAGTCGATGTAATTACTAAATTCCATATATTTATAGAAAAAATATTTAAAACTTTAAAACACACACTCCCAGGCATGTGTACAAATATACAAAATCAATTGTATAATGTATTATCTTTACATAACATACCCATACAACTGTTTACATTCTCGATTCATGACTGTGCGATACATTACAATAGATACAAAATGCTCATGTGTATACAATTCTTATACCTTTTCAACTGGTGGGAGCTGTCCAACACAAAAGGGATCAAGAGACCACCGCGCTGTCCTACTTCTCAATATCTGGAGGGAGAAAAATAGTGGGATGAGTAAACCACAGCTCAGTAAGGAAAAAGATGCTAACATGTAGATATTGTACTACCTACATAGCCCATGCATGAAATAACAAAAACCATGTTTCAATATAAATGGAAATATCACTAGTAAATGCATTTAAACATGCTTCTCACATAAGCATTTTCATAAAAAACTAATATTCAATACTTCCATTTAAAAACATGTCATAAAACAATGTTATCACAACACAAGCATTCAAATCAAGAGATTTATCAAATCACAATATCTCTTTGCTTTTCTCTAATCATTTCTTTTCATCAAATCTCTTTCCTTTTTGAGTTTCTAAATTTCTCTTATCTCTGAGACAAGCATGGAATTCTCGGCAAACTAATATCCATGACATATGACCATAATCAATGATCCCAAGCCTAACTAATCAGGTGTGCACAGGGCATCACTTGCCTAAAGGGGGGATGGGTCAATCCTACCCTTCGGCTCATCTCAATCAACATCATCTCCCTCATTATATCACATATACTCACGGTACAATGTACGCCATGTGTCATCTACGCGATACTCGTACTCATGTGCACCCAACACAGTACATAGTATTCCAACAGATAATTACACAGTTCAACGTACGACCGTGGACTCGGTCCATCCACCCAACTCCGATGGACTCATCATCCTGAACCATGTCTCATATACCAGGCGAGCAAATCAGCGTGACACACAGTCATCGCAAGGCTCCAACGTGATATCTCTCAATACGAGCAACAACTTCTAGCACTACATCATCTCAACTCAGTAAAAACTGGTGTGAACAATGCTCCAGCACTTTTCTCAAAAATCATCGTGCGAGTTAAACTCCAGTACGACACATCAAAAACATAGAAACATGTCCGAGCTAAACTCCAGCACATTATCATTATAAAACCACATGCGAGTCACGCTCCAGCATGGTTTATCAAAACATGTAAATGTATGCGAGTGAAACTCAAGCATTATCAAAATCATCAAAATAGGTGTAAGCTAATGCTCCAACACCGATTCACATCCCAAATTTGATAGGTGGCTATTTTCTCTTTTAAAAACTCAAATTAAGTTTATTAACGTAGCATGTCGTTCCATGCTAAACATGTAAAATTGGCCAACCTATCCATCATCATTTCTCGATCTCAAAATCAACACATAATTGAGAAACCATCAAAAACATTGTATAGATGTAAAAGCATTAAAAACATGCATGTCAGGTTATTTTCCTTCCCACATCCCATTTTCACAATATATATATATATATATATATATATATATATATATCATTCAACATTTCATGATCCCATACCATTTCATAGCTCAATAGCTAACATACTATCGCTAGCATCATAATTACTAAAATTTCCATAAAATACGTACGAATACCTCTATCGCTAACTTACAGTCCCTTATCTCGAATCGTGCTTGTATTTTCCTTCATCTCGTTTGCTCCGTTTGCGATATGGGTCAATCATGTTCCACGTATTTCAATCTGCACGTGTAAATCATTAAGTTATTTTCCTTTCCATCTTCTAAACCTCCACATTGTCATTTATTTATCCATTCATACTTTCCAATCCTTAAAATCATATCTCACCTTTGCCACTAGTATCATTATATCCTCTCTTAAGTCTTTCATCACTTTTCCATGGATTTTCCTTCATAAATTCCTCTTAATATTACTCACTCATCACTACAATCATCATTCCTACCAATATTTCACATACCATTCAACCCAATAAATGTCTAGTAATCTTATATTTTAGGCTTGAAGGTTGAAGAGCTTACCTAGCTTAGTCTTTTTCCTTATCCCAAACTTGTGGTATCCAAAACTCTTTCTCTTGGTCACACCAACATGTGATTTTTGGGTATGTTGTTCTCCTTACTTCAAGGAACAACTTTCCCTTCTTAAGTTTCTTCAGATTCTAGCTGGAATGTAGTGATTTTTAGAGTGAGAGAGCTTATTTCTTTGAGAGAAAATGACAGGTGCGGGTTTAGTAGGAGGAAATCTGATTTTTCAATCCAATCCCATGCCCTTTTTATAGACGCAGAGACATGAGATCGATCTGGTCCTTGTGGAGATCGATCTTTGCATGGTTTGATAGTTCTTTTACCTAACAAAATCTACTGCGAGATCAATCTGCCTTCATGATGAGATCAATCTGTTTGTGAATGAGAGATCGATCTGTGATCTGTTCCTTAAAGGAGATCAATCTCTTCCAGGCCGAGAGTTAAGGATATCGATCTGTGTCTTGTGAAAGATCGATTCCTTCCAGGTGGAGACTTAAGGAGATCGATCTTCCTTCCAATGAGATCAATCTGCCTTGTTCAATTGAACTAATTCTTGACATTTTATGAGAGGAGATAGATCCCTCCTTCATATAAGATCGATCTCTCTTCCTTTGCACCCTCTGTTCTACAATTTTTCTGCAGATTTTCTAAGCACACTCATCTTTATTTGCTTCATACCTCAATTTACAATCCGTGCACAATTAACGTACAATGGCATCCATTCTTTATAGTTCATAGGTAATAAAACTTGTGCACACAAGTTAAAATCATGGATGTTTCATTAAATCTCATAATTCCTTACATCCTTTATTATTTATACACTAGTAACAATGTACAAATACATATACATATATACATCATAGCCTCTTAAGATATCCTTGTAGCATTACAAGCATTACAGTACTTTCCAATTAAATCAGCGTAATTGTTCTTTTACAAAATATTCACGTTCATATTCCCCAAACACATTTCCATATACATTACTGTACTTACAAAATTTAGATACAAAATAGATATCTATATTGGGTATACCTTTAACGCGGAAGAATACTTTGCTGACGTATGTCTGTGCAAAATAATTCAACTTATAAGAGCAGTCTCAGCTCTTGATGAGGCTCTGTGGAGGAAAGTAAGGGGTGAGCTTAACGTGCTCAGTAAGAAAAACATGCGATAGGTAGATAAATATACTACCTATGTATATATATATATGCCAAAATAGGAATTCTCATGAAAATATACAGATAATTTGGCAAATTCAATAATAATCAGAATCGAAAAATCCATAACAATATCAATATCGATAGTATAGGCATGGTACTACAATAAATACAGGTTTTAAAATTTTATGCAGTAAAATAACGATTTCCCATATAATAACACCGTTTATACGGTCAAACCAGTAAATCAAATAGACAAGACAATGCAGAACATGCTATATCAAAATTGAGAATGACAATTGGCCAATGTCGGTGACTCCGGGCATCACTGATCAGGTGTGCTGGGATGTGAGTCGTTGTGGGAGTGGTCAGCTATCCTAACGGTTCACAGAACAGAATGTCCGAAGACCATAAAACACGGTACATCGTACTCACGTGCCTGTTGCATGGTACATCGTACTCAGTGGACCATAAAAATAGAAACAATACTGCAGATAGTAGTATAGCGTAATTTAACCATCGCCTTTGTCTCAAAATCAATGCGAGTTGCACCATGCGACACATAGTCAACACGCACTCAAGCATATATCCTTAGTATCACTTAGAAGCAAATCATTTGTTTCATTAAAATCAGCTATAAATTCAGTTTGTTAAAAATATAACATTTCAGAAAGAGGCTAATTTGCTATTTTTTGGTTAAAAATCTCAGTAGACAGTCTATGGAAATTAAATTTGGGATTTTCGATTTTAAACAATAATTCAAACTATATTGGAATCTATGTAAGTAAATTAAATTTATAATGATAAAGTTAGACTGCTAAAAATCTATAATTTCCAGAGTTATAAATCGACCTAGTATATTTTTATCTATATTCAGCAGAAACTACGTGCAATTATCTCTAGCAGCACACAAAATTTTCCTTACCTCGGTGTCTGCCCTTAGTCCTCAATAGCGAGAATCGATCAGTCCATTCTTGATCGTCTGTTTGCTCCAGAGACGTCATCTAGTGTACCAAAAAATAGTTCCTTAAACTCTTCCTTAGTAATTTCTTCAAAACCTTTTTTTTAATTTCTTCTTCTTCATGCTTTTTCTCTTCTTTTCGTTCTTTCTTTCACAGCCTACTGTTCATCGTCATTCTTCAGCCATGGTAGCCTCTTCAACCCTTTCGGTGCCTCTACCAATGGCAGCCCAATCCTTCCTCAATTAATCGCTTCCACCTTATACCGATGGCACCGCGACCAGCCTCTCTTCTCCCCTATTTCAGCTAGGTTCTACCTCTCTTCTCCCCTCTGTATCTTGGTCTCTCCCTCTAGCTCCTCTTCTAGTTTCAGAGGAAAGGAACACCTCTGTTACTTAAGATGATCAAGCCCTTAACCGTGGCCCTTCCCTGCTTAAGCCACGACGCCCTACTCCAGCTCACTATCACCTCTTTGTTCACGCCTCTATTTCAAGCTTCTCCATTCTGTTCAGTACCGAGGAAAAGAAATGAAAACAAAAATTGCTTTATTGTACACACCTTGCTCTCTCTCACGTCCCCTTTCTTCTGTTTCAATTTGGTATCCACCTTTCTTCTCCTTTCTCACTACTGCTTCACGTCTGATTAAGCAAGAATGACGCCTATTTCCTGCTTAGTTTTCTTTATTGTTCTCTTTCCAACCACCTTTCATAGCCTCATCTTCATTTCTCCTCTCGTCATTTTTGTATGCTCTTTCAATGTTGCAACAACATCATCACTTCCATCTGCTTCCTTCTGTTTCTTGTTTTTCTCAGCTTCATTACAGCTTCATTTTTCAGCTTCAATTTCTTCTCTTTCTCCGCCTTTTATTTCAGTTCACAAGGCATGCACAGGATACAAGTATAGTAGGTAACCTGATGACGTGAGGATGGGGGAAAATGGGAGTAGGTTTGGCAGGAGGTATGGGGGTGCAAATGGTGTGGGAGTGCAGTTGGGGTGGCTATGCAAGGGGTGGGTGTGCAGGGGTGTAGGTGTGCAGAGGGGCGCGAGCACTGTAGGGGGCATGGGTGTTTCGGCTCTTTTGGTGGGAATTTGACTTTTTCCCACCAAACTCCAAAAAAAAAATCATTTTATTATTTTATTTATTTATTTTATTATTTTATATATTATTTATTATTATTATTATTTATTTTTTTGTTCTATTAACTTAAATTCTTTTGAATAAATTAAAATTCTCCTAAGTCCCCCATGTGATAATATAATTTAATTTAAATCCTTGGCTAAAGGAACACATCTTTAATCTCAATAGTTTAATTATTATTCTTTGATAAGGCTGAATATATGAAAATTTATGGTGTTTACAGATTAAATTTTGTTTTTAACCGCTACAAACCTTATGTTATATATATGTGTCACGACCCTTTCCATTCATTTTAACCGAAAATCACTATAAATTTTTCGCATTTATTCCTTTTCCTACTAAGTCGTGAACAAACTTACCATTTCACTGTTGGGCTGTGAGTCAATAATAATCCACTCGTAATATCCATTTTCAGTTAATAAAAGTGATGTCATATACATGAAAGTCCATCATTCACTTCTACAAAATACGATTACTGACATCTACATCTCCCATAATTACAACTCAATGGTTACTGTGCCCTTACATTGTTTAGATACAAAAAGAATCCTGTGTATATACCTTTTAGCGATGGAAGCAGTGGATGTTCAAAAATAAAATGCCTCAGTCCTCGCTGGACTACTATGCATGCTCTGTAGGAGGGGAAAATAGAGAGGGATGAGCAACCACACGCTTAGTAAGGAAATAATACAAGCATGGTAGATAACTACTCTATCTACATGCTGATAATGTGATGCATAAATCATTTATAATCAGAGCATGAGGAAATAAATCTATGCCGTATGAATATACATATATCATGTATCAAAATCATGTAAAATTGGCATATAAAACGTGGAAACATTAACATGTAAAATCGTCTCATGCTCATTCTCATTTAATCTCATAAAAAGAGAAATTCATTTAAGAAACCTCCTTTTTAAATCACATCGCAAAGCTCTTTCTCAAACACATACAATCACATCACAAATCATTTTCTCACTCACAACCAACATTACCATTTCTCAATTTAAAATTCCACAAGGCTCCACCCCTCCCTCGAGTCTACCTTGGACAATCATAATCACACATATGTATAAAAACTAGGTCACTATATCACAAGTGACTATGTGGCCAACTACATCATAAATCATCCCATACCACATGCATCCAGGTGTGCGGGGTATCGTGTTGGCACGAAGGTAGATTATCCCTCGCCAGACTTTCTCATCACAAAATCACCACATGGTACATCGTACTCTATGTGATATACACGGTACATCGTACTCTGCGGACTCATATCGTGGTTGGGGGTGCCATTCCTAGGTCTTATCTACCCCTTATTAAGAATTTTCCATACTCATGTAGGAGAGCCTCCATGCCGAACAGAGCCTCCCCACCCCTCCAAGGCTTAAGGATGTTGGCTTAAGGATCCTTCTGTAAGAGAGCCTCCCCACCGAACAGAGCCTTCCTGCCTAACAGAGCCTCTTTGCCTCCTCGGGCTTAAGGATGTAGGGCTTAAGGTTCTTACCGTAAGAGAGCATCTCCACCGAACAGAGCCTCCCTGCCGAACAGAGCCTCCCCGCCTCTTCGATGTAATGACCCTTGACCCTTGAAATTTGGGAGAATTTTTTTTTGAATTTAATTTACCCACTTATTCCCTTGTTCACTTAGGTTGCATTCCTGTGCAGTGTCAAAACACTTTTCCTAATTCTTTACCCATAATTATAATTAATTTCCATACTTCGACCTATAAGGCCGATAGAAATTTCGGCAGCATAACAACTTATATATGAGCCTACCCACCTGCAATTCAGTTGTTTTAACAATCCTAGATATCCACGACTACCAAGCATGCTTTCCAACAATCCTAGATATCCACAACTACCAAGCATACTTTCCAAATCCTAATCCCAAGAATCATATTCTTTACATCGTTTCCTTACAAATTACATCCCAACAAAAATATTCCCAATATACGTGTCTGTGCATACAGATATGTCTAGTACAGGAATATAAATATATACCTTTTTGCGTGTATAAAAAGTAGCCTAGGGTAGCTCTTCCCTCCAGCCTACGTCGTGTACGCGGCAGGTAGTGCCTATAGATTCACTGCAAATGATCTGAAGGTAGAGGGGTGAGCTTTTGGGGAAAAACTCAGTAAGATAATACTATTAAAATAGTTCTGATATATAAAAGCATTTGAAGTTGTTCATAGAACGAAACTTAATGCAATACATAAATTTCCATTTTATGCATAATCGTCATAAAACATGCGTGTCTTTAGAACAAATAACATGCTTAATCATTTTACAAATTTTCATAAACCTTTCATGAACATTTCATAAATCATTTCGTAAACATTTCATGAATATTTCATAGTCATTTCGTAAACATCTCATGAATATTTCATAATCATTTCGTAAACATTTCCTGAATATTTCATAATCATTTCGTAAACATTTCATGAATATTTCATAATCATTTCATGAAGCATATCGATTGTAACCAATTTTTGTAAGGGGGGCTGTAGACTGGATCAGGTTCGTACAGCAATAATAATTATAAACATGGGTAGTATCTTCTTATTTCTTATCATATACTAGTACATAGCTAGGGCACAAGCACCTGTGGCACTCACCGTGCGGGGAACATTCATGAGTGCTGCACGGGCATGAGATACTACCAATACATCATCATAAACTACCAGTAGCATGACATCTTCCACACAGGTTGAGTCAAGTGCTAAAGGGGCCAACATACCGGCACCCCAAGTGGTGTAGCCGGAACACCACAAGAAGTAACCATGCATGAAGCCTATAGTCTCAAAACAGAGTTTCCAAAATCTTTCTTGGGTTTTATAACTCATAAACTCATATCGAGTAATAAAATCAAATTCCTTGTAATCTGAAAACTCTTTCATAAAACCGAAAGACTGTGTGGCACTTTGTTCCCGCAGGACTCAAGAGGTGGCCCCCACAATCCCCTTTCGAAAACAAATTTCTTTTCTTACATACTTTTGAAATTGTTAAAAGTTTCTTTAACGATATGGATATAAAAACATAAATAAATGTAAAACATCCATACGCTTCATACCTTAGGAAATTCATTTCACAACATGGAAAGTACTCGGCGAATATTTCGATAAATTAAAACATGTATCGTAAACAGTTTCACAAGTATGAAAGCATTGATAAATCACTTCAAATCATATGCTCTTTCATAAAATCATTTATCGGTGAAACCAGAATGCATTATCAGAACTAAGTTAAATAGTACCCCTTACCTCAATTTATCAGATATCCCGAATTGGAGTGGTGACGCCTCTTAGTACCTCCTTTAATTCCTTCTACGATTCACCTACACCGAAATCGTTTACTTAGCATCCTATTCATGCGAATAATCCGAATTGCGTTAAAATTGTAACCTATTCGTTACTACTGCGTGTGTACGTATTATTGTACATACCTAGGCCAACACGCACGTTTATATATTTTCTTTACTATTTATATATTTTGTACCCACAAATATTAACATATACCTTTATTATATACATCTACATGTATATACACATAAATATATATATATATATATATATATATATATATATATACACTCCTATATGTATATATATATACTTTTATTTGTTTTCATGTTTCCCTATCTCATATATATACATTCTTTGTATATACATTTACTAGCACAAATTCATCTTATATACATCCATATGTATATGTACCTAAATATATAAATATACACTGCTATATATATTATTATTATTGTTTTCTATTTTTCCTTATCACATATATATATCCTTGTTTATACATATACTAACATATCCATTCATTATATACACCTATATGTGTATACCTAAATATATATATATATATATATTCACATGAATACATATATATATATATATATATATATATATATATATATTATTACTTATTTCCCATTATTCATCATCACATAAATATATATTCATATATATCTATATATATATCCATTTTTTTCTCTATTATTCATCTCTCCCATTTTTATTTTTATTTCACATCTAGTTTAAAATCTACACTAACATGCTTGTATCCACAACATATATATACATGTATATTAAAAATACATATATACATAAATATCTTACCTTTTCTTTTCTTTCTCTCTTCTTTCTTTTTTTTTCTTTTCCTTTCTCCTTTTCCTTTCTTCCCTCTCGGTCAGCTTCTCCCTCAATCCCTTTGCCTCTCGGTTCCAGCCCTTTCTTCAGCTCTCGGTTCCAGCTGCTGTTTTTTACCTTCATTTTCTTCTTTAATTGCTTCTCGATTTTCAGCTGCTGTTACTCTTTATCCCTCTCGGTTCTAAGGTTTCATCCTCTGTTTATGTTTCCTAATGTCTTCCACTATCGTTCCCCTGATCACACTGCTACTTCTGCCTTCATTCTTCTCCTGCTATCATCCACGTTCCTGGCTGCTCCTACTTCAATTTATTCTGTTTTGTTTCATCTTCCCGTCGGTCTCCCCTCTTATTTTCTTCTTTTTCTACTGCATTGTCGATACCTTCCCTGATTCCCTCACGTTCTGCTTCAGTTTTCTTTTCCAGAAAATGCTGACCTCCCACCTTTCTCAGCTGATCACTCTTTGGTCTCGGTCAGCAGCAGTTCCTTCTCTTCTTCTCTTTTCTGGTTTTGCTTCTGCCCAGCTCCCTCTGTTTCTTGCTTTCCTTCCCCCTCGGCAGAATCGGCTTCCTTCTCCTCTCCCTTCCCTTCTCTTCTTTCTCTTCCTTTCTTTTCCTTCTCCTTCTTCTCTAGCCGACCGAGCCTCTCCTGCCTTTCTCCTCTTCTATTTCCCGCCCAACTCTCCTCTGTTTTGTGCTTTGTTTCAATTGAAACAAAGTGACGGAATTGGCTTTCTTTGAAAGCCAATTCCATACAGCTATGTATATTATTATATTAATATATATACATATATAATATTACATATATATATATATTATATTAATATATATATATATATATTATTGGTTGGTTTAGTGTCATTAGTTATTTTTTGTTTAATGTTTGTATTATTGTTTTGTGTTCATTTCATTTCCTTTTATTTCATTTCATCATTTTTATATTTTTTTTATTTGTCTCATGCTTTATTTATTTATTTGTTAATACTACATATTAAATACTATACACTAAATAATATATATGCTATATATATATATAGTATTATTATTCTTTTATTTAATGTCTAGTATATATGTATATATATATATATATATATATATATATATATATATATATATATATATATATACATATTCACCTATGTATATATCTACGTATATACATTTTCTTGTATAATTTATCCAAAGACATCATATCCATGCCTTGCATGAAATTTTCATTATTCTGAAAATGAAATAGTATCGGGATTCCATCATTCTTCATAAATTCTCGATACAAGTGTTTACATCAACAATTTTCAACTAACAAATTAAAATTTTCCAAATCCCTCCGTGCTTGCATTTGTTCTATCACTTCTTGTATCTTCGGGTTCCCGGTCATTCACGGGCTTCTCGGTTCCTATAGTCCTTGAGCCCTACAACGAATATTCACACTTCCATTAATATATATTATTTCCATTTTTATATTATTTAATTAAACGTAGGAAATTTGTGGGGTTTACATTCGGGCTTAAGGATGTTGGCTTAAGGATGTAGGGCTTGAGGATCTTACCAACTTTCACTACCTCATACGTATCACAATGTGCAAACTTGTGTGAGGAAAGCTCTAGCACGACTCATGCATCGTAATTAAAGAAACCACGTACGAGCATAGCTCTAGTACGGTTATACGCATAAGAAAAACCACTTGAAATCCACGTACGAGCAAAAGCTCCAGTACGGTTTATAAAACATCATCGTAGTTTCCAAATCAATGTGTGTGCTAAGCTCCAGCACGTTTCATACAAATGAAAACATCGAAATCTAGTGTGAATGAGGCTCCAGCGCGAATTAAATTACATACACACGATATGCGGCTCACATACATTCAAAACATCTCAAAGCATGTTTAGTGCCTCACATGGGCTATTTCACAACATTATTCAAATACTATCCAACCTATTCATTAATTTGCTCAAAGCAAAGTATGGTGTTTTGTGAAAACATTCAAAACACGTGATTTATGCAATTATTAGCCTTACTATTCCCTTTTCCTAGAACCATTCGGAAACCAAATCTCATACAATTTCTCGTAGCTAATCATGCATATCAACAACCATTTACTTAAACATTCATGCATTTCATAAACGCCTATATCCACCCACAAAATATGAGCAGCTACCTCTATATACTTACAAAATTCCCTTCCCTGGAATCGCGATGCGTGATTCCACTTTCTTAAAGCTGCTTACTCGTACGGTTCGATTCATCTCCAACGAACTCTCTGGAACTGCACATAATTGTATTTCGCATCATTATAGTCCATTATATCACAACTCTAGCGTTTACTATAGTCGATTCGACCTATAGTTTCTATTAAAGCTCATAAGGCCTATTAACTCATCCCAAATCGATATTAAAATTAAGCTCATAGTGTTCATATCCCATATATTTCCTCACTATGGCTTTTCCATTAACACTACATGTGCTCATTTTCCTAATTCCACTCAACCCATAATGTAGTTTCATTTACCCATCTAAAATCATACACATTACCTCAATAACAACTTTAGCATGCCTATAAACTATAAACTCATTCAATTTACACTTTCTCACACTAGACTTATTCCATTTTCTAGGTCACATTAACTCTAATACCTTCTAAGTGATTTCAATCATCAATACACATATATATCAACTCCAAAACCAACAAATCAACCAATGTTCTTGGGTTGAAGTATTAGAAACTTACCAATCTAATTTCTCTTCTTGCTCTAAAGGGAAATGTTCCTTACTCATTCAATACCAATAATGAGGTTTTGTGTTTCAACTATATTGTTCTCTTCCTCAAGATAAACAACATTGTATCTAATAGCCTCCCTTAAATTCTTACTAAAAATTGACTGATTTTAGAGAGATAAACTTAGGTTTTGGGTGAAAAATGGAAGGGTGATGTTGTTTTTCCCAAAAATTTCAGATTTCAGCGCGCCTTTTATAGAAATAGCTTGAGGAGATCGATCTGCACTAGGAGGAGATCGATCTGGTCCCTTAAATCCCTCTTTTCCACGACATTTTAAGCATGAGATCGATCTGTCGAAGCTTGAGATCTATCTGCTCCAAACAGAGAGCTAAGGAGATCGACCTGTATGCTTAAGGATCGATCTTTTCATTACAGAATGTTTAGGAGATCGATTTGGCCCCATTGGAGATTGATCTGCTATATTCCATTACTCAAATAAGAGCATTCTGGCTCTTCTAGATCGATCTCTCATCCTATGAGATCGATTTGGCCTTCATATTTTCCAGATTTTCTGTAGTTTTTCTGCAACAACACACACCTAAACATCCTTAATTTGCTGCCATAGTCATTTCCTCATTCCTCCACCTTTGAAACTTGAAAATGACATCCATTGTAAGACCCGAATTTAATTAAAATACGGAAATTAAATAAGAAAAGATGGGGGAAGTATGAAGGAAGGTCGGGTTAAATTAATCCCGAATATGTGCAAGGGCAAAATGGTCAAAAGACCAAGGGTCGGTATAATTTCGATAAGGAAATTTAATTAAAACATGGATGTAAGAAATCTTGGTCAATAAAGGTGAAATAAATTTATTTTGGGTTAAACTGATCAAGATATTAATTTATTGGAATTAATCGGGATTAATTGGAATTTTTAGTACGGAAAAAAAAATAATCCCGAAAATAATCGAAAAATATACCGAAAAGTCACCCGGGACAATATCCCGAAAATACGGAGAAATTATACCCGAAAAAGAGGTTAAAATTTATTAAATAAATTAAATAAAAAATTAAATTAATTAAAGTAGAATAAAAAATAATATAAGGTAGATATTTTGGGATTTTATGGAGTATTTTATTGAATAGTAAAATAATTAAAATAAATAATAATAATAATAATAATAATAATAAAAATAATAAAAATGATAAAAAAAAGAGAAAAGAAGTTGAAAACTGAAATATCGGGGAGAGAGAGAAAACCAAATGGAAGCAATTGACCGAAGAAGACCCGACTACCGTCCGGCGGCCGATGGCCAGGCCAAGGGTCGAAAATGGAAGAGGGGAGGCCGGTGAGCAAGATGGTACCGGCGGTGCAGCCTACCGGCGCCAGAATCCGGCGAATCGGGAGGAGAAAGGCCGCGGGAAAGAAGTGGCCACCGGCGGCGAACGGCGGCGATCCGGCAGGAACCAAGGCCCGATTCCGAAAGCCCAGGTGACGGTGATCATTTCTGCACCGTTCTCGGCCGACGAAACGGCGGGAAACGTCGGTGACGGCCAAGAGGGAGAAACGGGTCCGACGGCCGAGAGGGAGAACAGCTGGACCGGCGGCGTTCCGGCGAGCTTGACCCAAGCCGAGGCCAGATTCGGGCTGCGGACGACCCAGCGGAGCTGCTGGAGGTGGAAGCCGGTGGAGAATCGGCCGACAAGGCAGTGAATCGGCGGTGAACCGGCCGAACTGAAGAAAATCGGCGGTCTGAACCGGTCCGAACCGAACTGAACCGGTTCAGCCAAAAAGAGAGGGAAAAAAGGAAGAAAAAAGGGAAAAAGAAAGAGAAAAAAATTGGGGAAAATTTCGGTGATGCAATCGAGCTTCGGGTAAGTCGATAAGCGGTCAAATTGACCCGATTTAAATTTGGAATATTTTATTTAATTAAATTTCGACCGAAAAGTTTACACGAAAATGTAATTAATTGTGTAGCTCGACGATTGGCATCCACCGAGGGCTCGAGACAGTCTCGATTTGCGGACTAGCATGGAATCTCGGGTAAGTGACCTCTATTTACGATAATTACCTCGTTATGCGTGATATTGATTTAATTTCCGCATAAATTGAATTGAATTATGAAAATTTAGATAAATTGTCGTAAATATTAAATTTAGCTATTCAAGAATTAGAACGAGGCCCGATAAATTATTGGTGGGCCCAATGAGCCCAATAGGCCTTGATAAAGTGAAAATTAAGTGGTAAACGGGCTTAAGGCCGATCAAGACCCATTAAGGTGCAATCGGGCCCAATAGGAGTAAATGGGCCCAACGATTTAAATTAAGCCCAGAAAAGATTAAATACGATTAAATTGCATAATATCTGACCTGAGGAATATTAATACGCAGTTCCGAGCATTTGATTGGGAGCATAACGGACTGCGCGACGAGACAACATTGGAAAAGAAAAGGTCAGACTCGACAGGAAAATAAGGTAAGGGAATTCTACGGACTGCTAGAGGTAAACTCTACGAAATTTTAAATTCATATGCAGTCTTTAAAATTTATCTGAAGGGTCTAGAGGTCGAATAATAATTTTAGTGCCCCGAATGGGAAAATTACTAAAATACCCTTGTTAAGGGTAAAATCTAAAAATTTAGGAAAAATTGGGAGGAGCAAGGACAAGAGGTTCCTGCTCGTTTTGGAGGTATTTCAACACATGCATGAGTAGGCTGGCTCACTTTTAAAGAAAAATGCATAGCATTGCATATCTTAATTGATGTGATTTCTGTGAAAACTATTTGGAAATAACCGAGCCGCCTACATGTTTTTATTTACATGTGACGTGCTAGAGCTCAGCTCGCACGATGTTTGATTTGTGTGATGCATGCATTAGTGCTGGAGCGAGAGCTCGCACTAGAGTTTTACATGCATAGGTGCTAGAGTATAACTCGCACCAGATTTCACATGCTTTTGCGTGACACGGTGCTAGAGTCTAACTCGCACCAGATTTTACATGATTTTCATGACAGGGTGCGGGAGTTTAACTCGCACCAGATTTTATAAGATTTTCATACGATTTATATACAGACTGCTGAGCCTAGCTCGCACTAGTTTTACCGGATTTGTGGAGTAGCGCTGTCTGCCCTTGGCGTCAGCCAAAAGGCCCAACAGGCTCAAAAGACCTCTTAAGTAAGGTGAGAGTGAGGGATGAGGTTGGCGGCCTTGTGGAGATGTAAAGCGGGCTCTGCCAAGTTTACTTGATTTGATGAGAGTGCTGAGCATCGCTCACACTGATTTTTATGAGAACATACGATGAGCCGTGCTTGGAGCATCGGGTAGACTGTGTGGCACCGACTTAATAGGCTCGCACGTGCATTTTGAGACATGGCAACGAGTATTGAGTTATGAAAACCTCTGTGGGAAGCAGGCCATTTGGGCTGGAGTACCTAGAGTGATATGGGTCCATGGAGTACGATGTACCGTGCAAGTAGCATGGAGTACGATGTACCGTGGGGTATCTTCGGATACGGTATCTTTGTGATACAGGGTATCTTCGGATACGGTATCTTTGTGATACGGGGTATCTTTGTGATACGGTATCTTTGTGATACGGGGTATCTTCGGATACGGCATCTTCGGATGCGTGAGATCGGATAAGACTGACGGGTTGGATTGACCCACCTCTCGGGCAGTTCCCGATCAGGGTGAGACCTCGCACACTGGGATCCGTGAAGCTAGAGGGACTCACGAGGACATATTGGCCAGTCCTGGTTATTACCGATATACAGTATTGCCTAGTCTCGTAACTTGTATATATATATATACGTATGTTTTCGATATCGATGCTTTTGAGAAACTCAATTTCCATGGTTTTGTGTGAGTCAGGATCACCCGAAGGAGGGATCGAGTCCTGACTTCATTGTGAAATTTTTAAAGAGAAAGAAATGATTTAAAATAATTGCATGTTGAGTTTTCCGTGCAAACTTGATTTACATAACATCATAACTTTCATATCATATGTTTTAAAATGTGTGGAGAAATGGTGGTTTATGCATGGCACCACGTTCATGTAGGTAGTATGGTTACCTACTTGTTCGTAGGATTGCCTTACTGAGCTTGATGTGCTCACCCCTTTCATTTTCTCCCACAGATAATCTCCAGTTGAAGTCGCGACGACTCAGTGCTGCATTCCGGATATCCGCTGCTGCCCATCAACATAAGGTATATATACACTTGTACATATTGTATCTACATAAGCATAGCACAGTAACATGTTTGTAAGTAACTTTAGGGGATGTATAAATAATGTAAACAATTATAATGACTGGAGAATAAATAAGTTAGATAGTAATTGAATGGTGGGACTGGCATTGACGCACAGCCCAATTATTAGTGGAGTGTTGGTCACGATTCGAGGACAGGTAAGAATTTAAGTAAGAAAATAATAAAATGCGAAAAATTAACTCTGATTTTTGGGTAGTTTGGGTCGTGACAATTATTATGGTATCAGAGCACAATTGGTCTGATGTGTGTCAGTGTCAGTAATTAGGAAATTACATCCCCGTGTTACTGTGCTTAGTTAGATACAATAGTGTATATCGAGATGGGCTTGACTAAGAAATGGTTGAGAATGCAGGAATGCTTAATATGAGTCGCGTTAGATGAGATAGTGCACGAGGCAGAGGTCATAGAGATAGACCTGAGTTTGCTAAGTCGTGCTGAGTTTGACTATGAGAATCAGTATGAGATTGGAATAGAGGCTAATGTTAAGCATGCCTCACAGAGTCCGACAGAGAGATCGGACAGTATTGAGACACGCTTCGCGAGATTGGAGCGAAGTGTGGAGATTATTTTGAGGAGCAAATTGCTCAGATTATGTATGAGATCAGAGGGCGCAGCGGAGCATTGGTGGAAACCCGCTCGACCCATCTTAAGAGCTGATATGAGAAATATCTTGGATATATTCCTGTGACAGGATATCCCAGACATGATTTAAAGGAAATTTCGGATAAAAGTCCTTACTTTGACCCAGTGGATTTGATCTATTGACGAGTATGGAAACTCGATTGTATTTTTGGGCAGATATTACCTCGACACTATGAAACGTGACAGTCGAGATATCTAAAAGTTCATGAAAGGGCTCAGATTTCCAATTAGAGTCTGATTGGCCCGTAAGATATTACCTATACCGAGGCAGTGCGCAGATTTGCAGTTGAGTAAATAAGAACATGAATTGCACGCCTCTGAGATTGGGAAAGGTAATGAGGGCTGAAATAGAGACAGAAAAGAGAATCGAGAAATGTCAAAGATGTTAAAATGGGAAAATAGAAATTGGTAAAAGATTTAATTTGACGAGTCATGGAGTAAGATAATTGGTAAGACCCTAGTGCATCCAATTTTGGCACTCTGGAGGGGCATTGTGATTGGAGGACCCTGATCTGCTACGAAGTAGAGTAGCAGCATGATCACTGTAGAATGTGTGGTGGATACCACGGAAAGAGGGTCTATATCACTGTATTGATGAAAATGGTCGTCAAGTGTGGTAAGACAGACCATTGATTTTGATTGCTCAGAGTTGAGCGAGATCGCCCCACAAAAAAGTAAAGAGACAGAGAAAAACTTCGTTGGTGTAGCTGTAACGAAAAGGGAGGCCATAGCCGAAAAGAAAAAAAAGGAAAGTAGGCTGTTGGACGAAGGCGAGAGGATGTCTTGGACCAGGACACTATTGATGTTTCATGGATGTGGTGTAAGATACCACACTTGTTATAATAATGAAGTACATATGTTCATTGATCCTGGTGCCACACATTTATTCATACCGCCTTCATTCGCATATAAGTTAGTAAAAGGCATGAATGCCTACATCATTGGGCACAATACCGATAAATGAGTACCCATTTAGAGGAGGATTGAATAAACGGAATATGGATATAGAGATTTTAAGTAATAAAAAGGGGTGCAACAGTTGAAATTAAAGGAGTAAAGGATTGTACTCGCGGAATGAATAATGAAAGAGTTTCGTTATAATAGATACACTAAGGAGATAATCTTCGAGATATGCTTGATTCTGAATACAAGATGTATTGGAGTAAGAGGCGTATGCAAGGTGAGAACATCCTTACGATATGAAGTCATTAGGATTAAAGCAATTAGTAACGAATATAAATTGTGACCACAGAGACTGAGATATTACGTAGTGGTGGTTAAGTCTGAAGGTTAATAAAGGTATTTCAAAATACCTCCCCACCTGAAGACTTGACAGCGTCTAGAAATATATATATAACCTATAACGTGGAATCGATCGTCGTAATAAATACCTTTAGCATTAGGATACCTTTACTAAGACGATAAAAATTGTTGAGTTAATGTATTTTGAAATGACAAAACAAGTTAATTCAATAATGTTAAGATGATATATAAACATGTTTAGAGGTTATTAGTACCAGAACTTAGAGTTCTGCTGATGAGAGATCGATCTGGGGTATGAGAGATCGATCTCCTGGGTTTTTACTTGATGAGAGATCGATCTCATGATGGAAGAGATCGATCTGGCAAGCCTTAAATCTGTACAAAGGTATTTAGGAAGAATGAGATCGATCTGCAAGGGTTAAGAGATCGATCTGGCTAATGCTAGAGTTGAGAGATCGATCTGGTCGATGAAGAGATCGATCTCCCTTAAGAGCTTAAGAATATAGATCGATCTGAGAGATCGATCCACACTCAAACAGAGAACTTATGAGATCGATCTGGTAAGGAAGAGATCGATCTCCTCAAAGTCAGAGAGCTAAAGAGATCGATCTGTGTTGTTGAGAGATCGATCTCCTCTCTACGAGATTGCATGACAGATCGATCTGGAGATCGATCTTGCTTCAAACAGAGAGTTAAGGAGATCGATCTGCCTATTCGACAGATCGATCTTCCTCATTACTTTTAAACTAACAGATCGATCTGCTAACCTATGAGATCGATCTCCTTGTGTATTTGTGCTTCAATCTTGCAGGATTTATAACTAAGAGATCGATCTGGCCAAGAAGGCAGATCGATCTGGCACTCTACTGGAGGTACCCAACGGCTAGTTTCTGCAAAACACAACGGGAAGAATAGCATTTAATGCTCCAACTACCAATCCTTCAGTATAAAACCAAGCATTGAAGACAAAGAGAATAGAGACACTATTGCTGCATATTCCAAACATTCTCAAGCTTTAATTCTTTCATTCTTTATGTCCCTATTGCTCATTCATTGAGAATCATTGTAAAAGCTTAAGTGCAAAAAGCTACATTTGTCCTACCACTTTAAAGCATTATATTGTATTCAGTCTTATCTTAAAAGAGAAGAGGATTGTTCCTCAGTGAGAGTAAATTGTAAGAGGCTGAATACTTTTTCTGTATTGCTAAGGGTAGAGAGGTTATTCCTTAACCTGCAAAAAGGAACTGTGTAAGCTCTATTGATAGAGAGAAAGAAAACACTTGACAAGAAGGTCAAGGAGAGAGGACGTAGGCAAGAGTTTGGCCGAACCTCTATAAACGATTGTGTTTGTTTCTCTCTTCCCTACTCTGCATTAAATTATTATACTGCACTATATTGCTCATTATCATTTGTGATTAAATTGTGATTAATTTTTAATCTGCCATAATTGTTAGAAAACCGATTCACCCCCCCTCTCGGTAGAGCCAACAAAAATATTAAAATTTGACAAATCATAAAGCTTACATAGTGAAATTTAATAAGAGCTGTTAAGATAAGAAAAGGAAAATGGCGCAGGTTAGTACTTGAAAACGTAAGCGGTTGAGAAGGATCTTATACGCTTATGCGTAAATAAGTCAAGGATTGGACCGAATTGTAATCAGCAGTATCGGTGATATGCTGAGTGTAGTTAAAATCCAGGGTAAATTATAAGCAACAATTGGAAAATGGCTTTTACAAATGGGTTGCTGCGAATTCTAAAAGGATATACCTTGATGGCACGTTTAATTATGAAAACGTAGTCTTTGGATGAGATGATAAATAAGATGATAGATGTGACATGAATTTCGGTGTAGTAAAGTATGAACTGACCACCGTGAATAATTTCACCATACCCAACAGCTCAAGAGGTTCTCAGTGAGTATGGATACCTCAAAATTATGAAGGAGCTGTGTATTGATGTATAATGGGGAGATAGTCAAGTATGGAGTCAGACAACTCCTTGATCATAAAATGAACTATCTGACCCATGATTTAAAGTCGGCAACAGTAGTTGTACCGATGATATAGTACTATTAAGTATATGGTGAGAAATTGTAGATATGCACTGATCATAAAGCCCGAGTATCTGTTTTCACAGAAAGAGGCGAACATGAGAATACATAGTGGGTTAGAGCTTCTGAGAGGTTTTGATTTGTGAAAAATTGTACCACCCAAGAAAGGCTAATGTGATGACTGATGCCTTGAGCATAAAGAGCCTTGGGATGGTATTACATATGATGGTCAGGGAGCGTGAGCTGCTAGATGCAGTTGTGAGCCTCAGTATAGATGTGATCCCTTCTGATGATGACAGTGATTGTGTGACAGCTAACTTGATGATTAGAACCGGATGAGAGTGCCCGGATTTGCCAGGCTTAGCGTGATGATCGACCGGATGTCGATAGTTTGGGTCTGATTCAGAAGGGTACAGTGATAGAGTTCACAGTGGGTGATGATGAGTTACTGAGGATTCAGAGACAGTATGAGTGCTCCCCAGGACCACAGTTGATGAGATAGTAATGTTGTCAGAAGCTCACTCTTCGGGATATACAGTGCATACGGAAAGTAACGATTATATATATGAAATATCTAAAAAGGGTATTGGTGGTCAGATGTGAAAAGAGATAAGGTAGAGTATTAAAAGTCTGCAGAGTTATTGCAGCACCTACCTATATCGACACGACACGAAAACGAGAGCAAGTCTCCATAAATTTATGATGGGTTACAGAGACCCAGGTGAATTACGAGGCTATTTGGATGATAGTCGCTAAGTTGTCTACCCACCTTCTGGTTATGAAATCCCTAAATACTCAAAGTGTGTATGAGGATTCAGGTGTAAGGAAGATTGTGGAACATTATGTAGCGTTCCAGTGAGCATTGTATTATATAGGGATTCCCGCTTCACTTCCCACCTCTGAGGATATTTTAGGAAGCTATGGGAACCCGACTGAGTATTAGCACAGCTTTTCATCCTCAGACAGATGGTCAGTCAGAGAGGACTGTACAGGTTCTGGAGGATTCGATGAAAGCATGTGCCATTGATTTTATAAGCTCCTGGAAATGATCAATTGATTTCTAATTGAAGTCACCAATAACGACAGTGGGCAGTTGAGTATCGGGATAACAAGATATGAGGCAGTGTATGGCTGTTGGGGTTGTTCCCCAAATTTGATAAGAAAAAGTGGGTGACAGATAGAATCATTTTCGACGTTGGATAATAAGTCTCTGAGGATGTTTAGTTAAGGATGGAGATTAAGAACACCTCAGAGCAGATAGATAAGTATGGGAATTCACCCTTGGTGAATTAGTAAGATTGAAATGTTTACTGTCCTAAGAGAATAAGAACATAGCGAACTTTTGGAAGAAGGTAAATTGAGTTGCGCTGGATGGAATATTTGGAGAGATTGGACAAGTGGGAGATAAAGACCTGTAGGTTGATGTTATCACTTGAATTAACAGGCACCCACAATGTATCTCAGCTTTTGATGCTTCGGAAATACTATCCAGATCCAGCATAGGTGATAGGATATGAGATCCAACAGTTCAGCTCAGTGCAATATAAGTATATTGATAAGTTGATTCGGGCATTAAATAGGAAAGAGAAAGTATTAAGGTTTAAGACGATCTCCCTAATTAAAGTCCTTTGGTAGTAATACACTCCGGAGAAGGTCACATAAGAATTTAAGAGTATGATACGATCGATGTACCCGGAGTTGTATATGGACTCATATGAATTGGTTCTAAATTTGGAGGACCAAATTTCTTAAGTGGGGGAGAGTTGTAAGACCTGAATTTAATTAAAATACGGAAATTAAATAAGAAAAGATGGGGGAAGTATGAAGGAAGGTCGGGTTAAATTAATCCCGAATATGTGCAAGGGCAAAATGGTCAAAAGACCAAGGGTCGGTATAATTTCGATAAGGAAATTTAATTAAAACATGGATGTAAGAAATCTTGGTCAATAAAGGTGAAATAAATTTATTTTGGGTTAAACTGATCAAGATATTAATTTATTGGAATTAATCGGGATTAATTGGAATTTTTAGTACGAAAAAAAAATAATCCCGAAAATAATCGAAAAATATACCGAAAAGTCATCCGGGACAATATCTCGAAAATACGGAGAAATTATACCCGAAAAAGAGGTTAAAATTTATTAAATAAATTAAATAAAAATTAAATTAATTAAAGTAGAATAAAAAATAATATAAGGTAGATATTTTGAGATTTTATGGAGTATTTTATTGAATAGTAAAATAATTAAAATAAATAATAATAATAATAATAAAAATAATAAAAATGATAAAAACAAAAAAAAAAGAGAAAAGAAGCTGAAAACGGAAATATCGGGGAGAGAGAGAAAACCAAACGGAAGCAATTGACCGAAGAAGACCCGACCACCGTCCGGCGACCGATGGCCGGGCCAAGGGTCGAAAATGGAAGAGGGGAGGCCGGTGAGCAAGATGGTACCGGCGATGCAGCCTACCGGCACCGGAATCCGACGAATCGGGAGGAGAAAGGCCGCGGGAAAGAAGTGGCCACCGGCGGCGAACGGCGGCGATCCGGCAGGAACCAAGGCCCGATTCCGAAAGCCCAGGTGACGGCGATCATTTCTGCACCGGTCTCGGCCGACGAAACGGAGGGAAACGCCGACGACGGCTAAGAGGGAGAAACGGGTCCGACGGCCGAGAGGGAGAACAGCCGGACCGGCGGCGTTCCGGCGAGCTTGACCCAAGCCGAGGCCAGATTCGGACTGCGGACGACCCAGCGGAGCTGCTGGCGGTGGAAGCCGACGGAGAGCCGGCCGGCAAGGCAGTGAACCGGCGGTGAACAGGCAGAACCGAAGAAAACTGGCGGTCTGAACCGGTCCGAACCGGACTGAACCGGTTCAGCCAAAAAGAGAGGAAAAAAAAGGAAGAAAAAAGGGAAAAAGAAAGAGAAAAAAATTGGGGAAAATTTCGGTGATGCAATCGAGCTTCCGGTAAGTCGATAAGCGGTCAAATTGACCCGATTTAAATTTGGAATATTTTATTTAATTAAATTTCGACCGAAAAGTTTACCCGAAAATATAATTAATTGTGTAGCTCGACGATTGGCATCCACCGAGGGCTCGAGACAGTCTCGATTTACGGACTAGCATGGAATCTCGGGTAAGTGACCCCTATTTACGACAATTACCTCGTTATGCGTGATATTGATTTAATTTCCGCATAAATTGAATTGAATTATGGAAATTTAGATAAATTGTCGTAAATATTAAATTTAGCTATTCAAGAATTAGAACGAGGCCCGATAAATTATTGGTGGGCCCAATGAGCCCAATAGGCCTCGATAAAGTGAAAATTAAGTGGTAAACGGGCTTAAGGCCGATCAAGGCCCATTAAGGTGCAATCGAGCCCAATAGGAGTAAATGAGCCCAACGATTTAAATTAAGCCCAGAAAAGATTAAATACGATTAAATTGCATAATATCTGACCTGAGGAATATTAATACGCAGTTTCGGGTATTTGATTGGGAGCATAACGGACTGCGCGACGAGACAACATTGGAAAAGAAAAGGTCAGACTCGACAGGAAAATAAGGTAAGGGAATTCTACGGACTGCTAGAGGTAAACTCTACAAAATTTTAAATTCATATGCAGTCTTTAAAATTTATCTGAAGGGTCTAGAGGTCGAGTAATAATTTTAGTGCCCCGAATGGGCAAATTACTAAAATACCCTTGTTAAGGGTAAAATCTAAAAATTTAGGAAAAATTGGGAGGAGCAAGGACAAGAGGTTCCTGCTCGTTCTGGAGGTATTTCAACACATGCATGAGTAGGCTGGCTCACTTTTAAAGAAAAATGCATAGCATTGCATATCTTAATTGATGTGATTTCTGTGAAAACTATTTGGAAATAACCGAGCCGCCTACATGTTTTTATTTACATGTGACGTGCTAGAGCTCAGCTCGCACGATGTTTGATTTGTGTGATGCATGCATTAGTGCTGGAGCGAGAGCTCGCACTAGAGTTTTACATGCATAGGTGCTAGAGTATATCGCACCAGATTTCACATGCTTTTGCGTGACACGGTGCTAGAGTCTAACTCACACCAGATTTTACATGATTTTCATGACAGGGTGCGGGAGTTTAACTCGCATCAGATTTTATAAGATTTTCATACGATTTATATACAGAGTGCTGAGCCTAGCTCGCACTAGTTTTACCAAATTTGTGGAGTAGCGCTGTCTGCCCTTGGAGTCAGCCAAAAGGCCCAACAGGCTCAAAAGACCTCTTAAGTAGGGTGAGAGTGAGGGATGAGGTTGGCGGCCTTGTGGAGATGTAAAGCGGGCTCTGCCAAGTTTACTTGATTTGATGAGAGTGCTGAGCATCGCTCACACTGATCTTTATGAGAACATACGATGAGCCGTTCTTGGAGCATCGGGTAGACTGTGTGGCACCGACTTAATAGGCTCGCACGTGCTTTTTGACATGGCAACGAGTATTGAGTTATGAAAACCTCTGTGGGAAGCAGGCCATTTGGGCTGGAGTACCTAGAGTGATATGGGTCCATGGAGTACGATGTACCGTGCAAGTAGCATGGAGTACGATGTACCGTGGGGTATCTTCGGATACATCTTTGTGATACAGGGTATCTTCGGATACGGTATCTTTGTGATACGGGGTATCTTTGTGATACGGTATCTTTGTGATACGGGGTATCTTCGGATACGGCATCTTCGGATGCGTGAGATCGGATAAGACTGACTGGTTGGATTGACCCACCTCTCGGGCAGTTCCCGATCAGGGTGAGACCTCGTACACTGGGATCCGTGAAGCTAGAGGGACTCACGAGGACATATTGGCCAGTCCTGGTTATTACCGATATACAGTATTGCCTAGTCTCGTAACTTGTATATATATATACGTATGTTTTCGATATCGATGCTTTTGAGAAACTCAATTTCCATGGTTTTGTGTGAGTCAGGATCACCCGAAGGAGGGGTCGAGTCCTGACTTCATTGTGAAATTTTTAAAGAGAAAGAAATGATTTAAAATAATTGCATGTTGAGTTTTTCGTGCAAACTTGATTTACATAACATCATAACTTTCATATCATATGTTTTAAAATGTGTGGAGAAAGGGTGGTTTATGCATGGCACCACGTTCATGTAGGTAATATGGTTACCTACTTGTTCGTAGGATTGCCTTACTGAGCTTGATGTGCTCACCCCTTTCATTTTCTCCCACAGATAATCTCCAGTTGAAGTCGCGACGACTCAGTGCTGCATTCCGGATATCCGCTGCTGCCCATCAACATAAGGTATATATACACTTGTACATATTGTATCTACATAAGCATAGCACAGTAACATGTTTGTAAGTAACTTTAGGGGATGTATAAATAATGTAAACAATTATAATGACTGGAGAATAAATAAGTTAGATAGTAATTGAATGGTGGGACTGGCATTGACGCACAGCCCAATTATTAGTGGAGTGTTGGTCACGATTCGAGGACAGGTAAGAATTTAAGTAAGAAAATAATAAAATGCGAAAAATTAACTCTGATTTTTGGGTAGTTTGGGTCGTGACATCCATCCATACCTCATACACATTAAAACTTGTGTGCATTCTTTGAATAGCCAAAGGTATACCATACCAAGCTAAATGGAAGTTCAACTTCATTCTATTTCACCACACTACTCATTTTGAGTTCCAATCACATTCATCACTTATGAAAGCTCATTTCTTCATATTCATACACAATGAAACTTGTATGTACATTACAAACTCATATTACACGTATGTACATTATATTTATAGACTTTACATTAATTGTACTTCACATTACAAGTACATTACCACACTTATGAATCCATAAGGTTTACATCAAAAAATACGGGTCTTACAATATGTTCATTATTTTTTCAGTATTTGTTACAAAAAAACATGCCAATCATGATGGGGACTCCTATAGTTAATGGGATAAAAGCACAACTTACTAGAGCTATAAAAATGTTGGTCGAATTAGGTTCTTTCTGGATGGATCCTAATGATGATATGGAGAAACATATCATTACTATTAATAGAGAAATTCAGGAATCAATTTGCAGTGGTTATCGGTATTTGAATAGAGATTATAAAAAATTTTATACTCTAAAGAATACACTAATCACTCTAAGTCAGAAAGGTATTCTAGAAGATCTTTAGCAGTCAGATCTAAACCCCAGTTATGCAACCTTAGTGAAAGATATTTTTAAAATAATATATGAAGATAAGGGCAAGAAGGACTGTAAACTTCTCAATTAGTACTAGTCTTTGCAATATGAAACACAAGGTTTAATGAACTCCATGGTTAACATATTTAGATTTTGAATTATCAAAGGAATTTATGGACTCCATTCCTTGGAACCAGTTTTATTTTATTTTAGTTTATTTTGTTTGAATGTGTTTGAACAAAATTATGTGAGACCTATGAATTTTGTGTACTTTGACTATGAGATTTATAATTTAGAGAATGTAGTTATGATATTGTAATGTACATGCAAGTTTGGAATCTAATGATGTCACGCCCTCCTCCCACATGCGACTTTACCAAAAACCACAATAAATTTTTCACTTTTTACTTACCTTTATCTCCTCAACAGTTGGGCTGTGAATAGGCATTAGTCTCCTCATCCAGACATACCTTACCATTCTTTTTCGTATCATACATACATGACATTTATATCATAAGTAAATTCGTATACTTAAATATAATTACATCATTACATCCCTCATATTAAAATGTGTACATCACTGTGTTTATGTATTGTTTAGATACAAAAGAGTACGCATGTGTATACCTTTCACTAGATGGGGAGTGGCAGCGGATCAAAGGAATGCAATACCCTGGTCGACTCGATCTACTGACGAGAATCTGTAGAGATGGGGGAAAATGAATGGGATGAGCTATCAACGCGCTCAGTAAGGAAATCAGGCAAGCAAGTAGACATCCATACTATCTACTTGAAAATAGTGCTTTGCCTTTCCTTCTCTCAATTCAAAAGCATGTTTAAAATATATATAATATAGTACAGATTTAAAATCCCATGTACTAAACACATGCTGGTTTATCAATCAGAGGCATTCATGCAAAACAGTGCATATTTAATCATTTAAGAATGCCTTTATATAAAATATGCCATTTACATTCAAAACACAGTAAATATGGCATTTCTCATCACAACACAAATAAACTGGGTTTCGACACATCCCTTAGGTCTACCCGTATCATAAAACACATGTGATATATCATGCGAGACTCAGTGGCTAAATGTAATCTCTCTAGACTATGTAAGAGAGCCTCCCCGCCGAACAGAGCCTCCCCGCCCACTCTGGCTTAAGGATGTTGGGCTTAAGGATCTTACCGTAAGAGATCATCTTCGGACTATGCACATATCCTAACATGTGGTGAAATCCCAGGCAACATAGTACTCGGTGAGCAGGTTATCACTGCTGTAACGGGAGGGGGGTCAGTCCATCACAACTGCCAGCTATCAACAACTCTCCTCCACAACTCCACAACACAAAACACGATACAGTGTACTCAATGCCACACGCATGGTACAAAGTACACCCGTGGACCCATACATCATGGTCGGGGTGCCTGCCATAGGTCTTAGCCGCTCATACCATGGAAATACATCATAGTCGGGGTGCTTGCCATAGGTCTTAGCCCTCATACTATGGAATCAATGCCACGTCTCTAAATCCACGTGCGAACATCTCCAGTGTGACACTCAGTCTACACGAGAAAATCGTCACGATTTTTCTAACATGTGTATATATCACGAAAAAATACAGTGCGCGTCTTGAGTGTGACACACAGTCAACGCTCCGCCTCAAAACGCCGTATATGCATGTAAAAATATCAACACTAGTGCGAGTAAACCTCCAGCACTAGGTCATGCATAGTTCTCATTCAAATCAAGTATAAGCAAATCGCTCAAGTACGATGTCATGTACAAATCATGAAGAATCGAGTGCGAGCAACGCTCCAGCACTCTGTCATGCATCTCATGTAAAACTCGAGTACGAGCTAATCGCTCCAGCACTCTATCATGCACAAATCACATAAAAACTGAGTATGAGCAATGCTCCAGTACTCTATCATGCATGTCAAATAAATGTAGTGCGTGTAAACCTTTAGCACTAATGTATGTGAAAAACATCTGAAATCAAGTGCGAGTTGTGCTCTAGCACGATTGTTTCCACATAATTCGGTAGATGGCTCTTTAAAAATAGGGATGTTTAAAATCATTAAAATCAGCACTATAAAGTGTGCTTAGTTTACATCGACCTCAAAATATTAGCCCATCCACCTACTCTTCTACTACACAGTAGGAAAAACCACTCAAAACATCATTTCCATACTTTTTGGAACTTTTCCAAAATTTCACTTTTTGTCTAACTAGGGGTAAAATCGTAATTTACCCATATCGGGTCCCTATAATTATTATAGATTTTCTCTGACCCTCAAACAATTTCAGTGAACGAAAATCCAATGAAAATATGCACAGATATCTCTAGCTACTTGCAAGAGTCCCCTACCTCGGATCACGTAGTGTGACCTCTCTTCCTCTGTGCTGCTCTAATCTGGCAGTCCGGTTAATTCTCAATATGACTCTGGAGCTGTATTTAATCATTCACTGGATTAATTACACTTTTTCTACTGTATTACACATTTAATACAGTTCATTTCACTAAAATGGGCCCGTTTACTCTTAATGGGCCTTAAACACTTTAATTGGGCCTTAATCCGTATTAAGCCCGTTTATCAGGGTCTATTGACTCATTGGGTTTATCAATACCCATTGGGCTTTATTCCATGCTCTTTGGATAGCCCGTATATCATTTACGACATTTTATTCAATTTTTCGAATATAATTCACTAAATCTGAAATTTAATCCGAAATGCGTAAAATAAATCTCAAATACTCATAAATCACATAAATTGTCGTAAATGACCTTTACTTACTCGAGATTGTGCGATGATGCGTGAATCGGAGTTCGATCGGGCTTCCGTTCGGAATTAATTGTCGAACTGCACAATTTCGTATATTTAACTCCAGGTCAATTTCTGATTAAATATAATTTAAATAAATTTATCGAAAATTAAATTGGTCACTTTTAACCTCGTATCGACTTACCCGAAGTCCGATGAAATTCCAAAATTTTTCCTTTTACTTTTTATTTCTTTTTCCTCTTTTTCCCCTTTTCTCCTTGGCTGAACCGATCCGGTCCGATTCAGCACAGTCACTTTCCATTGAACCAGCTGACCATTTCAGGCTCCTTTCACCGTTCCAGCGCCGTCCGATCGGTTCTCCGAGAGCTGCTGCCGCCGTTCGGTGCGCCACAGCCTGGGGAACGTTTGGCTGGGCTCGATCGGAGCCTAGCACCGCCGGTGGCCGCCGAAATCCTTCTTTTCTCCGCGGCCTTCAACTTCGATCGATCTCCCTTTTCCGGCGCCGGTGGGGCGCGTTACCGGTGGCTGAGAGGTCGCAGGTTTACGCAGTTCCTTTCCGACCGTTCGCTGGCCGCTGGGGTCGCCGGTGGTAGCTGGTCCGGCAAGCTTTCCCTTTCGTCGGTTTGGTCTCTCACGCGGTTTCTCTCTCCCCGTGTTTTTTCCAATTTTCTGTTTTCAATTTCGTTTTCTTTTTTTTTCAATTTCTTTTTAATATATTTTTAATATTATTTTAATCCTTAAAATAATATTAAAAATCCTAAAATATCCCAAAAATTCCTATTAAATTCATTTAGTCCGTAAATAAATTTATCAGTCTGATTTTACCTTTTCGGTATATTTTTCTCTTATTTTTAGGCTCAATTTTCGAGAGAAAAATTTCAAAAATATTAATTAAATTCATATCTCGATCAGTTGGACTCGAAATTCAATATTTGTCCCGTTATTGATCAAGATTTCTTGATTTCATATTTTTAATGAAATTTCTCATCGGATTTATATCGAATTTTGGTCATTTGATCGTTTTACCCCTGTACTTGCTCGGGGATCATTTTAACCCTTATCTCGTTGTTATGTAGCTTACATGTATTTTTAATTTCTTAAATAGTCGATTGCATGTTAATAAATACTCTTCTTATGATTCAACTTTGAAATATAACGTTCGTACACATAGGAATCATAAGGTACAAGCTACATACGTAAATCGAAAACTCGGGTCTGACAAATGAAGTATAAGAAGATAAAGTTTTTAAGGCTTAAATGTGCATGGATTGAAATATGGCCTATGGAGTAGATTGTAGTAAGTTTTACCTTGAGTTTCTTGCAAAATTATGCAGTAACAATGAAGTTTATGAAGGCCAGATCGATCTCAAGATATGAAAGATCGATCTCATAGGGAGAAAGATCGATCCTATGACTCCAGAATTTCAATAAGTATACTATAGCAGAGAGGCAAATCGATCTCATGAGGGAGCAGATCGATCTCCTACTGCCTCTACCTAGCAAGAATCGATCCTATCACAAGGGCAGATCGATCTCCAATTGTCTCGACCTGGAAGAGATCGATCCCCCCTAGAGAACAGATCGATCCCTATAAGGTTCTATAAAGAGCAGATCAATCCCTACCATCGAGAAGATCGATCTTGTAGTTGGTATTTTGAGCAGTTAGAGTAGTTGAAACAAGCAGAGATCGATCTCCACTTAATGCTAGATCGATCTCACATACTCTGTCTATATAAAGATCACGAGATTTTTCATGAAAACTGATTCCCTCTCACATGCAAACACCAACACTCACCATTTTCACCCAAACCAAGCTTTCTCTCTGTAAAAATCACCACATTTTGGACAGAATTAGAAAGAGAGGTAAGGGCAAAGTTATTCCTCTTGGTAAAGAGAACAACATACTAGAAAATCAAGAGTTGATTTGAACAAAGGGAAGAGGTAATCATTCTACAAGTTTGGTCAAGAGAGGACAAGCTAGGTGAGATTACAATACCCGTGTTTTTCTAAGCATTATCATTTTATATATGTATTGGAGAATGATTATATCTATGTATTTACTTGGAAATGTTTAAGTCCTGAAGGAAATAGAAAGGGGTTTAATTAGAAGAGGGAATGTGGATGTCTTGTGATGGTCATGAACTAGTTAAGGTATTGATAAAGATGTAGGAAAGTTTTGAGACAATGTATGATTGATAACTTGGATGTAGTTTAGGGTGTATAGGTGCAAATAGTATAAAAGGGAGATGTTGAGTTAAAATAAGCAAGAGAAGGAAAATTGACGATGAGAATGATGTATATTGACGATTTGGTGATGTTTGGACAGCTCGAGAATTCGATACGGGAAAACGAGGTTAGTCCGAGACCCGGGGGACATTGCACCACTCGGGGTACGAGAGGTAAGGGAAATGAAATGTTTATGCGTGTGAGTTTGTAAATGATGAAAATACTTTGAAAGCATGAAAAATGTTTGATAAACGAGCATGTTTATGATAAATGAACTGATTTGATACTTTGATGAATGTGTGAGTGTTTTATCGGTTTGAGCTAAGTTTTGATGAATTTTGTGTAATGGTGAACACAATGTGTTATAACATAAATGAGTTTTCTTCGAGATAACCACTATGATCTCTACGTGAAGGCAAAAGGATTTTTATACAATAATGGCATATTTTACTGAGACTAAGGCTTGTCATGAGATGAACATCGATACTCCACTTTAATAGCGTTGAGTGGCCTTGCTCTAGTAGCATGTAAGACCGAGATGACCTAGCTCTGGTAGCGATGGGTGGCCTTGCTTTGATAACATGTAAGATCGGGTCTTGCTTTGATAGCATGTAAGATCGAGGCTGTATGACTCTGATCAAGTCTACAACGATATCATGGCCATGGATAAATGTTGACGTTTCCCTCTTTTGAGAATGCCTCCATTCTGGTATTGAGAGATGCCTCCATTTTAGTAACGTGAGATGCCCTCCTTGAGGATGGTGTGATGTACTTATGACGTTGTTTTATCTGAGTTTTATTAAATGCCTAGCCTTGACTATTTTGATGAATAACGTGTTTTGGTGACTGTGATTTCTTTCACGTAATGAGATTAGATGTTGTGATTGAAATGTGAATTTTATCATGTAAATTATGATGATGCAAACTGATGCCATTATTATTGTTATCATTATTACCATGATGTTTTACATGTTCGAATACTTCTATCATGCTTTTACACGCTGAATGATGAGTTTGTGAAGTGTATGATGATTTTATAAAATCTCCCTTATCCTCCTTACTGAGCGTTTTAAGAGCTCACCCTTTTTTCCTTTGCCCCTCCAGATTTCTTACAGTGAGCAAGATAGTGCCTGCCGCATACGTGATATAGGCTGGTGGATAAGATCTCCCCAGGCTATCGCTTGCACACGCACAAGGTATAAATTCAGTTCATTTTGTATCCAGACAATGATGTAATACAGACATTTGTGTTAAGTATTTTTGGGATGTAATTAGGACAATATGAAGGAAGTTAATTGAGTTCTGTGGGTTAACCCCTTTGGGATTTTATGTATTTGATTTTATGAAATAGAAATTGTGTGATCTTGGGGGTTAATGAATTATTACAAACACAAGCGATTAAATGACATTGTACAGGAATGCAACTCGAGTAAGAGGATTTAATGTAAGAAAATTTTAAATTAGCCCTATTTTTTGCACTTTCGGGTTGTCACAGATTTGTTGGTATCAGAGCAAAGGTTGCCTAGTACTGTCAGTATCGAGTAATTGGAAATAGATTACATCCCAAATAATCTGTATTGTCTGGTAATGAATTGAATTTAGTGGGTAAAATTATGATCGATACTTAATGTATACGCGCAGGTACGTAAGAGATAAGAGATGAACGAGAGTCGAGGTCATTCTGGGAGGCAGGCAAAGCCACCTCCACCACCTGACCCATAGCTGGAGAGTCCTAACTCTTGAATTAGTCGGCTAAAGCACGATGTGCGACAGGGATTTGAGCAAATGGTCGCGCTATTGGCGTAGCATTTTGGGGCTAATGCCTCGGGTACCGCACCTACCTCGGATCCCACACCACCTCAAGATCTGCAGACAGTACCACAATAGCTTAACCTCCAGCACAAACCAGGTCTGATGATGGAGGTAAGAGCCGATTGAAAGACTTCCTTAAGATGAATCCATCGACATTTAAAGGGGTGTAGGGTCCAGCAGAGACGGAGGAGTGGTTGACCAAGATGAGGATCATATTTGACTTTCTAGGATGTACAGATGCGAAGAGGGTTAGTATGGGTACCTACATGCTTAAGGAATAAGCCCGATGTTGGTGGAATACTACCCAGAGTATATTAACTACCATTCATCCAGTGATCAAATAGGAGACTTTCTAGTCGGCATTTAGAACCCAATATGTGCCACGAGCTGCCTAGAGGAGAATGTAACCTGAATTCCTAAATTTGACTCAGGGCAATATGTCGATTGACGAGTATGAGAACCGATTCACCACCCTACTGAAGTATGATCAGGAGACCCTTAAGGATGAAGAGCTCCATACGGAGTGATTCGTGTATGGACTACGACCCGTCATTAGAGACCGGCTGATAGGGCTCTACATTACTGAGTTTAATGATGCTCGGAGATGGGCACAAGAGGTTGAGAGGGGACTACTACTAATACAATCCCAGTTTGAGTCTCGAGTGATAACCAGAGATAAAAGACCTGCAGCTTCCCGCACCGACGTCAGAAGGTGTGAGAACTGAGAATTTTGTATACCCCAGTTATAAGAATTGTAATTTGGTATATGTAATTATGATGTATTACTGTACACACAAGTTTTAAATTTGATGAAGTATAAGAAAATGAGGTCTTTACGTTTTGAATGTGTATGGATTGAAATATGACTATGAGGTAGATTTTGAGAAGTTTTACATTAAGTTTTCTACAAATTGATGCAGCAGCAGTACAATCTGTGAAGGCCAGATCGATCTCTAAGGATGAGAGATCGATCTCATGGCTTCAAAATGCAAAAAATGTGCAAGAACTGATAGACAGATCGATCTCATAGACAAACAGATCGATCTTCAAATGTTTCTGTAAAGAGAAGATCGATCTCCTCAAGGAGCAGATCGATCTCATGAAGTATTCTGTAAACAGAAGATCGATCTCCTCAAGGAGTAGATCGATCTCATGAAGTAATTATGAGATCGATCTCACCCCACGATAGATAGATCTCCTAGGCATAAAATTTCCCCAAAACGTTCCCAAATTAAAAAAGAGATCGATCTCATCAAGGACCAGATCGATCTCCTACCTTTGGCCTATAGAAGGACCCCTTTATTTTTCTGGAAATTCATTCTCTCTCTCTCTTCAGAAACTGAAATCCCTAGCTTTCTCTCTCCTTTAAAACCCTCATTTTTGTCCAAATCTCAGGTAGAGGCAAGAAGGAAAGTTGTTCCTCATCCAAATGAGAACAACATACTTGGAAATCGAAGGACGAACTGAATCGAGACGTGAATAGAGCTCTCCATAAGTTTTGGGTAAATTTCTAAGCATCAATCTTTGATATTGAGGTGATTTTGGTGATTGTGACTATGGGTGTTGTGATAAAATAGCTAGGAAATGATTAGAGTTAATGAAATTGTGATTTTGTTGGAATGATGATGATATTATACAATTTGTGGTAATTTTGGGATTTTGGCTATAAATTGGAATCGAGGCAATGAGGTCATTTTGGCATGGATATTATGCATGAAAAAATGTAGGATTTGAAATGCAGTGGATGAGGATGTGGATTAGGATAGGAATATGAGAAAAATGACGTTTGTAGTATTTAACGAGAATATGAGCAAATATGTGCTCGATGATGTGATTGAGATGAATTATTGATGTTTTAGCATCGTTTAGATAGCCGAGGAGTTCCAGAGAGGAATACGAGGATAGTTCGTTGTTTGGGAGAACGATTGCACTATACGAGGTGCAACGAGGTAAGGGAAAACTTAAACTCATTTGTGTATGCGATTTTGTGATGATATTGTAGCATGAAATGTGATTTGAGAAAATAAGCATGTTTTTATGAGTTGTGAATTGATAATTCTATTTTTAATAGAATTATTTGTGCTTAATTTCTTAATTAATTATTTAAATCCCTAATTATTTTATTAATTATCCGCTTTATTTAATTAAAATTCTCTAATGTGCAAGTAAATTAAATCCGGATGAAACTCAGTTGTTTCAGTCGAAATTGGGCTGAAAACGGGCTAAAGGAGACTGGACCACTCCAATTTGCAAATTGAGTCACCCGTCGTCTGGACACACGTGATGCCAGGTATTCGTATTTTAATTGCTCTGAAACGATAAGATCGACGGACACCGTGCCACCCTTCTGGAAGACACACGTCTGGCCACATCGCACAGCCAATTGGACAAATCAACAAGTGACATGGAAATATCTACTCTACAGCAAATAAAATGAAGACAAGTGGCCAAACAATGCCAACTCATCTAGGATGAAAAAATTACCATTTTACCCCTAAGTGTGTGTATAAATAGAATATGATGGCAATTGAAAAAATCAAGTAGGAAGTAGGGTAAGTAGTCTAGCGTAGGAGTAGTGTAAATTTAGGAGTAGTTTTTAGAATAGTTTTATTTTTAGATTAAATTTTCATTTCTATGTTTTATTTTCTTATTCCGTTTAGAATTTCCATTAGTTTATTTTCCTTTAAACACCATTGGTTTTAGCAAGCTTTAAATTTTTTACCTTGACATTTTTTTTCAATATTTGCAATGAAACAATTTCTTTTCTTCGGTTACTAAGCTTTTCTTCTACTGTTCATATATCTTTTTATATATATATATTTTTATTTGATCTCACGGTGCAATCAGCTAGATTCAGGGGAGCTTGAGCTGGTGAACAACATCCATTTCTTCATCTCGATGCCCCTGTTCCATGTTTATTGCATGCTTTTATTCTTTTTTATGTTTTTCTTTTACATTTTCTAGCTTAAGTGCTTTATCATTCCGTTCCTTTTTATTTCCTATTTACTGTTGATCGGGTTATGAAGGGGCTGGTGACAGCAGTGCATCCTTCAATTCTTCCCATGCTCTTCTTTATTTATGTCCTTCAATTTTGATTTTAGTTTGATTAAAGTTTAACCCTTAGCACATAATCCTGATTAATTAGCTCCATTTGTTATTCTGTTTTCCAATTTTTTTCTACACTGAATCGTGTTGAGCTTGAGGTTTTACCATGCTTTGCTGATCTCTATTTCACTGTTCCCTTATTTCTGGTTTAGCTTTTGGTTCTATATTGATACTGTGAGATGCGCGATAATGCTAGAAGTCGGAGTTGAAGGATAGATGGCGGCAGTATTTGCAAGAGGTGGCAATGAAGCAGCAGCTGATGTTCCCGACAGTCCTTGCTGTGTGTTGCTTTGCATTTCACAACTAATGATTGCTGTACATTGTTGAGGCTGCTGCAAGTTACGTTTTTGCTGAAGAAAGTCAGTAACGTAGTGAGTGCTGGTAGTAGTTTGGGTAGGGAGCTGTGCAGCAGACAGCAGAGTAGATGTCGCCTGGTACAACACTTTGAACTTCAGCGGGAAAGGACAGATCGGGAGCAGAACCAGTATAGTCGTCTAGGCATCACCTGGAAATTTGAAGATGAAGCAGGAACAGTACCAGTGTAGGGAACGGACAACGCCCGACGTAGAGAGCAGACCTATAAAGCACCAGGACAGCACTGCCTGGAAATGAATTTTGAAGAAGAACAATGAGCAGTACACGATCAGGACCACTTGGTTGGTTTATTTGATTAAGGCCATGTTTGGCAAATTTGGAAAAGTCCCAATTTAATTTTTCATGCATTTATTTTATTTATTTTTATGGTTGTTATTATTCCTTTTGATATTATTAGTTAGCTTAGTTTAAAGTAGAAGTCTTTAATTAATTTGCATGTTAGGCATAGTTTTATTTAGATTTTATTTTTAAAGTAGTAATTAGTGATAATTAGGATTAATTTAGAATTAATACTTTAGACATCTAGACTTGTAGTTATTTTCTTAATTTCTCTAGGATTTTATTTCATTAAATTTTAAGTTAGTTTAATTTTCATTTTTATTTCATATTTTATTTTAGGTTTGTTTTGTTTTAGTTTAATTAATTTTGTTTCTTATTTTCATAATTGTATTTTTTATTTGCGTTAATTAATTTTAACTGTTTTAATTATCTTTTGTAGGTTAATGTTTTTAATTGCTTGGAGTACTGTAAGTAATTTTAGCTCTGCTTGATTTTCTTTATTTTATAATTTTTATTGTTTTCAGTTCTTTTAAATTCTAGCCTTGTAGATTACCCACATTAAACTTCATAATTTGCTAGGATATACTTAGGGTAAGATTAACCGGTAGTTAATTAGGCTAATCAACTTCTCTGAGGGACAATATTCCGGGACTCAAATCCCATTATTACTTGTACGACCCGTGCAGTTGCGGACAATACGTTTAGCTCGTATCAAGTTTTTGGCATCGTTGCCGGGGAAGTTTTAATTAGTCGTTAATTAATATCAGTGAAATTATGCTTAGGTGTAATTCTAGCTTGTAAATATTTAGGTTGTAAATATTTAGAGCCTTACTTAGGTTAGTTAAATTTTCTCATAATTAATTAAAAAAATTGAAAAATTAAAAAACTTACAAAAATTTCTAAGGACTTTGGGATGTTTGCATGCGTAGAGCCAGGAGTTATGATTGCTTTCCTTTAGATCCTGAAATTGAACGAACTCTTAGAAAAATTCGAAAGGATTCTAGGAAATTATTAGCTCTGCTGCAAAACATTATGGCAGAAAATAGAGAAATCGAGACCGTTGGAGATTATGCGATGCTGATGATTGGAGGATATTATACCGGTATTAGGCCACCAGCTGTCCCTATTAATAATTTTGAAATTAAGCCTTCAATCCTCCAGATGATCCAGACCTCTTTAAAGTTCAGTGGGCTTCTGCACGATGACCCACATGCTCACCTCGAGCAATTTCTGGACCTGTGCAACATATTCAAACACAATGGATTGTTTGATGATGCGTTTAGGCTTAGATTATTCCCCTTCTCGCTTAGGGATGAGGCGCGACACTGGTTAACCTTCTTGCCTCTAGGATCCATTTCTACATGGGACGAGTTAGCCCATCAATTTCTAGCTAAGTTTTTCCCTCCCTCTAAAATGGCAGACTCCATAACGACATATCTTCCTTTGCCCAGTTCGATTCGAAAACTCTTTACGAAGCATGAGAATGATATAAGGAGCTTCTTAGGAAGTGCCCTCATTATGGCTTACCTTTGTGGCTGCAAGTCCAGACCTTCTACAACGGACTTACAAGCCAAAATAGGACCATTATTGACGCTGCTGCGGGTGGAGCTTTAATGTGTAAAACAGAGGAGGAAGCTTACGAGCTCTTGGACAAGATGACTGCTAACAACTATCTATGATCCTCAGAGAGGCAACTGCCTAAGAAGTCGACGACTATTTACGAGCTGGACACGCTGTCTACCTTAACCTCTCAAATCGCTAACCTTACGAAGAAGGTAGAGTCGCTCAGTACCCAACATAATCCTTCCACCAGTCCTAATCCTGTTTATTCTGTACAAAGTCTTTTTCTTTTCTGTGATCAGTGTGGTGGTACACACTCTGTAGATAAGTGTTCGCTTAACCTAGAATCAGTCCAGTACGTTGCCCCATCTCAGAAGCAATAGAACAATCCCTTTTCAAACACCTACAATACAGGGTGTAGGAACCATCCTAATTTTTCCTAGAGCCAAAATCAAGGGCACTCTTCTAACTCCATATCTGTAGGACCCCCTGGTTTTCAAGCTCCATCGATTCATGTACCACCACATCAGCAATTTCCATACCATCCATCCCCACCTCAATTTCAGCATTGTCTACCTCACTTCCATCAACCACCACCACCACCACAACCTATGCAGCCACAACATTTACATGCACCAGCAGCTGAGAAGAAGCCTACATTAGAGGAGATGTTCTCAACGATCCTGCAAAATCAAGTTGCTTTAATTAAGAACTTAGAGGTTCAGGTGAGACAAATAGCAAATGCTCTTAGCCAACGTCCTCAAGGGACCCTTCCCAGTAATACTGAAGTTAACCCTATTAGACAAAGGGAGGGTAAGGAACATGTTAAATGCATCACCCTTAGAAGCGGCAGAGAGCTAGATAAGCCATAAGTTAAGTCTGGACCTGAACAGCCCATAGTTGATAAACCCATAGGCTCTAACGAGGCAGCTCAGAAAGAGAAGGAACAACAAGATCAGGCTGTAAAGGAATCTGAGTTAGGCGCTTCTTCATCTATACCTTCTTCTTCTTCTTCACAGCCTTCCTCGTCCTCTGATGCTACACATGTTACCACTACATCCCTTCTAGTTAGACCACCAGTACCTTTTCCTCAGAGTCTTCAAAACCAAAAGCTTGACCAACAATTCACCAAATTTCTTGAGGTTTTTAAGAAACTTCACATCAACATTCCTTTCGCAGATCCTTTAGAGTAAATTCCAAGTTATGTGAAGTTTCTAAAGGATATCCTCTCGAGGAAGAGAAGACTTGAAGATTATGAGACGGTGGCCTTAACTGAGGAATGTAGTGCAATTATTCAGAGGAAATTACCCTTAAGCTTAAGGATCCCGAGAGTTTTACCATACCCTACACTATTAGAAATCTGTTCTTTGGTAGAGTCCTATGTGATTTAGGAGCCAGTATCAATCTGATGCCTTTGTCTATCTACTAAAAGTTAGGAATAAGGGATATTAAGCCTACCACAGTGACCCTTCAGCTAGCTGATCGATCCATTAAATATTCGAAGGGGGTCATTGAGGATGTGTTAGTAAAGGTGGACAAATTTATTTTCCATGCGGATTTTATCGTGCTGGACATGGAGGAAGGTAGGGAAGTCCCCATTATACTAGGCAGACCTTTTCTAGCGACTAGTAGAACTTTAATTGATGTACAAAAGGGGGAGTTGACTATGAGAGTCCTAGATCAGGAGGTGACATTTCATGTTTTCAAACCTTTGAAGCCCCCTGATGAATCTCAAGAGTGTTTTAAGATGAATGTTGAGGAGGATATAATGCTTAAGCATAAGAAATCTGAGAGAAGGAGGGAAGTAGATAGAGTTAAGGAGGATTTAACTGTCATTATTTTGTCACCACTCTAGCTGATCCTCCTACTATTCGCCCTGCTGCTGAGTGTCGTTTTCTTTAGCTGCATTTGAAGTGGCTTAATTTTTTTCACTTTTTATATAGTTCTTTTTCTTTTCTTTCTTCTGTTTCTTTTTTTGTTTATTTTACAGATTTCTTTTCCAGCATTACCTTTTCAATCAAGCTTAAATTGTTCATCATTATCAGAAAGGGGAGTACTCTATTCTTGAGCTTAAATATTCATATTATCTGCATATTGAGGACACTGTGCACTTTAAGTTTGGCGGAGGGGATTCACTTGAGCATTTTTTCAAAAATTTGGGCAAAATTGAAAAAAAATTCAAATGTTTTTCGAAAATCTGAGCTTAAATTGTTTGATTTTGGGATGATTTAGTGCTTAGCATGTAGTTTTCCCATATTCTGATGATATAACCCCATGATTAAGTCTGATTTTGATTGACTGAGAAGTTTGATTATAGGAAAAGCATAAAGTTAAATAATAATTTTTAGGTTATTTTAAGAGATATTTGGGTATTTTTAATGTATTTTAATGATTAAAAATAATAATAATAATAATAAAATAAAAATAAATAATAAATAATATAATATAAAAATAAATTAAAAAAAGGAAGAAAAAAAAGAAGAAGAAGAAATCAGAAAATGAATCGGGAAGAGAGAAAGGAAGCCAAAACGAAAACCCAAAACCGGTCTTCGGGTGTCGACGAACGGCGACGACAAGGGGGAAGAGAAGACCGGGAAGCAAGGCCGGCACCGAGACAGCCTCCACCGGTCGGCACGCGCTCCTCAGCCACCGGAATTCGTAAGAACGGCGAAGAGGGGGGAAACCGAAAAGAGAAAAGAGATCGGCGGCGAACGACGTCGATCTGGACAACCCCAACCACCATCGAACGTCCCAGAGGCGCAGACGAGCCAAATGGTGGCGGCCACGACCAGTGAAACTGGCGGCAAACGTCGAAAACGGCGAAAGGAAGAAGACTCACCGACGCCGAAGAGGAGAACAGCCGGACAGGTGACTTTCCGGTGACCTCGATCGAAGCCGACCCCAGATCTGAGATGCGGACGACGCAGCGGAGCCATTGGCGGCGGAAGCCGGCGGAGAACCGACCGGCAAGGGACTGAACCGGTCGAACCAGAGTGAACCGACGGGTCCGAACCGGGTCTGAACCGGACTGAACCGGTTCAGCCAATGAGGAAAGGAAAAAAGGAGAAAAGGGGGAAAGAAAAAGAGGAAAAAATTGGGGAAAAATCCCGATGATGTAATCGAGCTACGGGTAAGTCAGTAGCGGTCGAAATTGACCGATTTAAATTTTGAAATATTTTATTTAATTAATTTTCGACTGAAAATTTATTCGAAAATTTATGAAATTTGTAGCTCGACAATCGACGTCAAACGAGAGCTCGAGACAGCCTTGATTTACGTACTAGCATGGAATCTCGGGTAAGTAAATCTTATTTACGATAATTGCATCGTTATGCGTGCTTCAGATTTAATTTTTGCATTAATTAAATTAAATTTTGGAAAGTTGGATAAATTGTCGTAAATAATAAATTGAGCTATTCGAGAGTTAGAACGAGGTCCAATAAATTGTTGGTGGGTCCAATGAGCCCTATAGGCCTCGATAATGTGAAAATTAAGTGGAAAACGGGCTTAAGGCCGATTAAGGCCCATTAAGGTGCAATCGGGCCCAATAGGGGTAAAAGGGCCCAACGATTTAAATTAAGCCCAGAAAATAGGAAATACAATTAAATTGTATGATATCTGACCTAAGGAATAATTATACGCAGTTTCAGACATTGGATTGGGAGTAGATCGGACTGCGTGACGAGACAGCAATTGAAAAAGAAAGGCCAGACTCCACAGAAAAATAAGGTAAGGGAATTCTACGGACTGCTAGAGGTATCTTTACAAAATTTCAAAGTCATATGCAGTCTTTTAAATTATCTGAAGGGTCTAGAAGTAAATAAATAATTTTAGTGCCCCGAATGGGTAAATTACCAAAATACCCTTGTTAAGGGTAAAAATTTACAACTTTAGGAAAAATTGGGAGGAGCAAAAACAAGAGGTTCCTGCTCGTTCTGGAGGTGTTTTGATGCATGCATGAGTAGGCTGGCTAACCTTGAAAGAAAAATGCACAGCATTTCATAGTTTCAACGATGAAATTGTTTTGAAAACTGTTTTAAGGAAACAGAGCCGCCTACGTGTTTTTATTTACATATGACGTGCTAGAGCTCAGCTCGCACGATGTTTTGACTTGTGTGATGCATGCATTAGTGCTGGAGCGAGAGCTCGCACTAGAGGTTTACATGCATTGGTGCTGGAGTCCAACTCGCACAAGATTTTACATGATTCTCGTGACAGGGTGCTAGAGTCTAACTCGCACCATATTTTTACATGATTTTTGAGACAGGGTGTTGGAGCTTCGCTCGCACCAGATTTTATATATATATATGATTTTCATGATGGTTTGCATACAGAGTGCTAGAGCTTAGCTCGCACTAGTTTTACTTGATTTGATGAGAGTGCTGAGCATCGCTCGCACTGATTTTATGAGAACATGCGATGAGCCGTGCTTGGAGCATCGGATAGACTGTGTGTCACCGATTAAATAGACCCGCACGTGCGTTTTGAAACATGGCATGAGTATAGAGATATGATATGGGTCCACGGAGTATGATGTACCGTGCAAGTAACATGGAGTACGATGTACCGTGTGGTATCTTCGGATACGGGGTATCTTCGGATACGGTATCTTCGGATACGTGGTATCTTCGGATACGGCATCTTCGGATGCGTGGGATCAGATAAGACTGACGGGTTGGATTGACCCACCTCCCGGGTGGTTCCCGATCAGGGTGAGACCCCGCACACTAGGATCCATGTAGCAGAGGGGCTCACGAGGACATACGGCCATAGTCCTGGTTATTACCGATATACAGATGTTGCCTAGTCTCGCATGTTGACGATTTTGATGAGATCAAAACTGGGTTTTAAATCAGATTTTGCATGATGTTATTTCCATGCTTTTTAAACCCATGTGTGATGTAAACTGATTTTTATGGTTTTATGAGTCAGTACCACCTGAAGGAGGGGTTGAGTCCTGACTTTATTGTGAAATTTTTAAATGAGAAAGAAATAATTTAAAAAGAGTTGCATGTTGAATTTTTCGTGCGATCGTGTTTTACATGACATCATGAATCATAGCATCAGTTTTAAAATGTGTGGAGAAAGGGTGGTTTATACATGGCACCACGTTCATGTAGGTAGTATGGTTACCTACTTGTTCATAGGATTGCCTTACTGAGCTTGATGTGCTCACCCCTTTCATTTTCTCACACAGATAATCTCCAGTAGATGTTGAGGCGACTGAGTACTGCATTCCGGATACCCGCTGCTGCTCATCACTTAAGGTATATACACTTGTATATATTGTATCTAAATAAGCATAGCACAGTAACATGTTTGTAAGTAACTTTAGGGGATGTCTAAATATTGTAAACACTTATAAATGACTGAGAAAGAATTAATTTGGTGGGACTGGCATTGACGCACAGCCTAATTGTTAGTGGAGTGTGGTCACGATCAGAGGACAGGTAAGTGTGAAAGAAAATAACAAAACGCGAAAAATTTACTCTGATTTTTGGGTAGTTTTGGGTCGTGACAGTAATGCATGTTGAGGGGTAATTAAACCTAAATCGACTTTATCATACCTTAACCCCAGCCTTACATTACTAGCTTAATAAAGTCATATTGATCTTTGATTAAGTGTGACTACATTAGTGGAGAGAGAAGTGAAAAGCAAACTTATGGGAATGATCACATGTCATTGACATTGCATTCACTGTGTTTGCATAATCTAATCCGGGTAATGTACTGTGAAGTGGCTTTGACATTTCCACACACACGAGGAGTCCAATTTGGGTTAGGACTTATGATTGAATGATTCTGAATGTTGGACTTTTAATTGAGTCTTTGAGATCATAGTCTGTACTTTTTCTTTGAGGATAATATTGGGAAAATTATTATGTTTAGTACTTGTCATTCCTGCAATTGTTTTGTTTTGCTTGAGGACAAGCAAAAGCCCAAGTTTGGGGGTGTGATAATTCTATTTTTAATAGAATTATTTGTGCTTAATTTCCTAATTAATTATTTAAATCCCCAATTATTTTATTACTTATCCCCTTTATTTAATTAAAATTCTCTAATGGTAAATTAAATCCGGATGAAACTCAGTCGTTTCAGTCGAAATTGGGCTGAAAACGGGCTAAAGGAGACTGGAACACTTCCAATTTGCAGATCGAGTCACCAGTCGTCTGGACACGCGTGATGCCAGGTGTTCGTATTTTAATTGCTCCGAAACGATAAAATCGACGGACACCGTGCCAACCTTCTGGAAGACACACGTCGGGCCACATCGCACAGCCAATTGGACAAATCGATAAGTGACATGGAAATATCTACTCTGCAGCAAATAAAATGAAGACAAGTGGCCAAACAATGCCAACTCATCTAGGATGGAAAAAGTACCATTGTACCCCTAAGTGTGTGTATAAATAGAATATGATGGCAATTGAAAAAATCAAGTAGGAAGTAGGGTAAGTAGTCTAGGGTAGGAGTAGTGTAGAATTTAGGAGTAGTTTTTAGAATAGTTTTATTTTTAGATTAAATTTTCATTTCTATGTTTTATTTTCTTGTTCGGTTTAGAATTTCCATTAGTTTATTTTCCTTTAAACACCATTGGTTTTAGCAAGCTTTAAATTTTTTACCTTGACATTTTTTTTCAATATTTGCAATGAAACAATTTCTTTTCTTTGGTTACTAAGTTTTTCTTCTACTGTTCATATATCTATATATATATATATATATATATATATATATATATATATATATATATTTATATATATATATCTATATATATATATATATATATATATATCTATTTATATATATATATATATATATTATTTGATCTCACGGTGCAATCGGCTAGATTCAGAGGAGTTTGAGCTGGTGAACAACATCCATTTCTTCATCCCGATGCCCCTGTTTCATGTTTATTGCCTGCTTTTATTCTTTTTTATTTTTTTCTTTTACATTTTCTAGCTTAAGTGCTTTATCATTCTATTCCTTTTTATTTCCTATTTACTGTTGATCGGGTTGTGAAGGGGCTGGTGACAGCAGTGCATCTTTCAATTCTTCCCATGCTCTTCTTTATTTATGTCCTTTAGTTTTGATTTTAGTTTGCTTAAATTTTAACCCTTAGCATAATCCTGATTAATTAGCTCCATTTGTTATTTTGTTTTCCTATTTTTTTTGCACTGAATCGTGTTGAGCTTGAGGTTTTGCCATGCTTTGCTGATCTCTATTTCACTGCTCCTTTAGTTCTGGTTTAGCTTTTAGTTCTATATTAGATACTGTGTGATGCGCGATGATGTTAGAAGTTGGAGTTGAAGGATAGATGGCGGTAGTATTTGCAAGAGGTGGCAATGAAGCAGCATTTGATGTTCCCGACATTCCTTGCTGTATGCTGCTTTGCATTTCACAACCAGTGATTACTGTACATTATTGAGGCTCCTGCAAGTTGCGTTTTTGCTGAAGAAAGTCAGTAACGTAGCGAGTGCTGCTAGGAGTTTGGGCAGGGAGCTGTGAAGTAGACAGCAGAGCAGACGTTGCCTGGGACAACACTTGGAACTTCAGAGGGAAAGGATAGATCGGGAGCAGAGCCAGTATAGTCGTCTGGGCATCACCTGGAAATTTGAAAATGAAGCAGGAACAGTACTAGTGCAGGGAACGGACATCGCTTGACGTAGAGAGCAGACCTGTATAGCACTAGGACAGCACTGCCTGGAAATGATTTTTGAAGAAAAACAATGAGCAGTAAGCGGTCGGGACCACTTGGTTGGTTTATTTGATTAAGGCCATGTTTGGCAAATTTGGAAAAGTCGCAATTTAATTTTTCATGCATTTATTTTATTTATTTTTATGGTTGTTATTATTCCTTTTGATATTATTAGTTAGCTTAGGTTAAAGTAGAAGTCTTTAATTAATTTTCATGTTAGGCATAGTTTTATTTAGATTTTATTTTTAAAGTAGTAATTAGTGATAATTAGGATTAATTTAGAATTAATACTTTAGACATCTAGACTTGTAGTTATTTTCTTAATTTCTCTAGGATTTTATTTCATTAAATTTTAAGTTAGTTTAATTTGCATTTTTATTAAGTAGTTTAATTCCATGCATATTTTATTTTAGGTTTGTTTAATTTTAGTTTAATTAATTTTGTCTCTTATTTTCATAATTGCATTTTTTATTTGCGTTAATTAATTTAACTATTTTAATTATCTTTTGTAGGTTAATGTTTTTAATTGCTTAGAGCACTGTAAGTAATTTTAGCTCTGCTTGATTTTCTTTATTTTATAGTTTTTATTGTTTTCATGTAAGACCCGAATTTAATTAAAATACGAAATGAATGAGTTTTCGTGAAAGGAAGTCGGGTTAAATTAATCCCGAATATGTGTAAGGGCAAAATGGTCAAAAGACCAAAGGTCGGTATAATTTTGATAAGAAAAATTTAATTAAAATATGGATTTAAGAAATCTTGGTCAATAAAAGTGAAATAAATTTGTTTTGGGTTAAATTGATCAAGATATTAATTTATTGGAATTAATCGGGATTAATTGGAATTTTTAGTTCGAAAAAATAATCCCAAAAATAATCGAAAAATATACCGAAAAGTCACCCGAGACAATATCCCGAAAATATGGGAAAATTATACCCGAAAAAGAGGTTAAAATATAATAAATAAATTAAATTAAATTAAATTAATTAATTTAGAATTAAATAATAATTTTAAGGGATATTTTGGATTTTTATAGAGTATTTTAATGAATAGTAAAATAATTAAAATAAATAAAAATAAAAATAATAAAAAGGATAAAAAAAAAATCGCGAAAAATCGCAAAAAAACAGAGACGGAAACGAAGCGGAAAACGGAGCAGCCGACCGAGGGGCTGCCGACGGCCAGGTGACCAGGCGAGGGCCGGCGAAGGTAGCCCGACGCCAGGCGACCTTGCTGCCACCGGTGACGCGCCGTGGGAACGCCGAAATCCGGCGGAAAACGGAAGAGAAGCCGCGGGGGAGAAAGTTTCGATCGACGGTGAACGGCGCCGATCTAGCCCCAGCCGACCCCAGCCGAGGACTCCCCAGGCCCAGACGATGCGATTGGTGGCGGTGGCAGCCACCGAAATCGACGGACGGCGCCGAAAACGGCGGGAGAAGAAAGTGGGTACCGACGGAGAAGGAGAACGGCCGGACCGGCGGCTTTCCGGCGGCCTTGGGCGAAGCCGAGGCCAGATTCGGGCTGCGGACGACCCAGCGGAGCGATTGGCGGTGGAAGCCGGTGGAGAACCGGCCGGCAAGGTGGTGAACCGGCGGTGAACCGGCCAAACCGGGGTGAACCGGCGGTCTGAACCGGTCCGAACCGGACTGAACCAGTTCAGCCAAAAAGAGGAGGAAAAAAGGGAGAAAAAGGGAAAAAGAAAAAGAGGAAAAAATTGGGGAAAATTCCTATGATGCAATCGAGCTTCGGGTAAGTCGATAAGAGGTCAAATTGACCCGATTTAAATTTGGAATATTTTATTTAATTAATTATCGACTGAAAGTTTACCCGAAAATGTAATTAATTGTGTAGCTCGACGATTGGCATCCACCGAGGGCTCGAGACAGTCTCGATTTGCGGACTAGCATGGAATCTCGGGTAAGTGACCCCTATTTACGATAATTTTCTCGTTATGCGTGATATTGATTTAATTTCCGCTTAAACTGAATTAAATTATGGAAATTTAGATTAATTGTCGTAAATATTAAATTTAGTTATTCGAGAATTAGAACGAGGCCCGATAAATTATTGGTGGGCCCAGTGAGCCCAATAGGCCTCGAATAAAGTGAGAATTTAGTGAAAAACGGGCTTAAGGCCGATTAAGGCCCATTAAGGTGCAATCGGGCCCAATAGGGGTAAATGGGCCCAATGATTTAAATTAAGCCCAGAAAAGATTAAGTACAATTAAATTATATGTTATCTGACCTGAGCAATGTTAATACGCAGTTCCGGGCATTTGATTGGGAGCATATCGGACTGCGCGACGAGACGACAATGGAAAAGAAAAAGGTCAAACTCGACGAGAATCGAGGTAAGGGAATTCTGCGGACTGCTAGAGGTAACTTTACGCAATTTTAAATTCATACGCAGTCCTTTAAAATTAACTGAAGGGTCTAGAGGTCGAAGAACAATTTTAGTGCCCCGAATGGGTAAAATTACTAAAATACCCTTGTTAAGGGTAGAATCTAAAAATTTAGGAAAAAATTGGGAGGAGCAAGGACAAGAGGTTCCTGCTCGTTCTGGAGGTATTTCAACGCATGCATGAGTAGGCTGGCTCACTTTTAAAGAAAAATGCATAGCATTGCATATCTTAATTGTTGTGATTTCTGTGAAAACTATTTGGAAATAACCGAGCCGCCTACATGTTTTTATTTACATGTGACGTGCTAGAGCTCAGCTCGCACTATGTTTGATTTGTGATGCATGCATTAGTGCTGGAGCGAGAGCTCGCACTAGAGTTTTACATGCATAGGTGCTAGAGTATAACTCGCACCAGATTTCACATGCTTTTGCGTGACACGGTGCTAGAGTCTAACTCGCACCAGATTTTATAAGATTTTCATACAATTTATATACAGAGTGCTGAGCATAGCTCGCACTAGTTTTACTGGATTTGTGGAGTAGCGCTGTCTGCCCTTGGAGTCAGCCAAAAGGCCCAACAGGCTCAAAAGACCTCTTAAGTAGGGTGAGAGTGAGGGATGAGGTTGGCGGCCTTGTGGAGATGTAAAGCGGGCTCTGCCAAGTTTACTTGATTTGATGAGAGTGCTGAGCATCGCTCGCACTGATTTTTATGAGAACATACGATGAGCCGTGCTTGGAGCATCGGGTAGACTGTGTGTCACCGATTTAATAGGCTCGCACGTGCGTTTTGAGACATGGCAACGAGTATTGAGTTATGAAAACCTCTGTGGGAAGCAGGCCATTTGGGCTGGAGTACCTAGAGTGATATGGGTCCATGGAGTACGATGTACCGTGCAAGTAGCATGGAGTACGATGTACCGTGGGGTATCTTCGGATACATCTTTGTGATACAGGGTATCTTCGGATACGGTATCTTTGTGATACGGGGTATCTTTGTGATACGGTATCTTTGTGATACAGGGTATCTTCGGATACGGCATCTTCGGATGCGTGAGATCGGATAAGACTGACGGGTTGGATTGACCCACCTCCCGGGCAGTTCCCGATCAGGGTGAGACCTCGCACACTGGGATCCGTGAAGCTAGAGGGACTCACGAGGACATATTGGCCAGTCCTGGTTATTACCGATATACAGTATTGCCTAGTCTCGTATCTTGTATATATATATACGTATGTTTTCGATATCAATGCTTTTGAGAAACTCAATTTCCATGGTTTTGTGTGAGTCAGGATCACCCGAAGGAGGGGTCGAGTCCTGACTTCATTGTGAAATTTTTAAAGAGAAAGAAATGATTTAAAATAATTTCATGTTGAGTTTTCCGTGCAAACTTGATTTACATAACATCATAATTCATAGCATCTGTTTTAAAATGTGTGGAGAAAGGGTGGTTTATGCATGGCACCACGTTCATGTAGGTAGTATGGTTACCTACTTGTTCGTAGGATTGCCTTACTGAGCTTGATGTGCTCACCCCTTTCATTTTCTCCCACAGATAATCTCCAGTCGAAGTCGCGACGACTCAGTACTGCATTCCGGATATCCGCTGCTGCCCATCAACATAAGGTATATACACTTGTACATATTGTATCTACATAAGCATAGCACAGTAACATGTTTGTAAGTAACTTTAGGGGATGTATAAATAATATAAACAATTATAAATGACTGGAGAATAAATAAGTTAGATGGAAATTGAATGGTGGGACTGGCATTGACGCACAGCCCAATTATTAGTGGAGTGTCGGTCACGATTCGAGGACAGGTAAGAATTTAAGTAAATAATAAAACGCGAAAAATTAACTCTGATTTTTGGGTAGTTTGGGTCGTTACATATTAAGGTGGTATCAGAGCACAATTGGTCTGATGTGTATCGGTGTCAGTAATTAGGAATTACATCCCCGTGTTACTGTGCTTAGTTAGATACAATAGTGTATATCGAGATGGGCTTGACTAAGAAATGGTTGAGAATGCAGGAATGCTTAATATGAGTCGCGTTAGATGAGATAGTGCACGAGGCAGAGGTCGTAGAGGTAGACCTGAATCTGCTAAGTCGTGCTGAGTTTGACTATGAGAATCATGATGAAATTGAAATGGAGGCTAATGTTGAGAATGCCTCATAGAGTCTGACAGAGAGATCGGACAGTATTGAGAGACGCTTCGCGAGATTGAAGCGGAGCATGGGTATTATTTTGAGGAGCTAATTGCTCAGATTATGTATGAGATCAGAGGGCGCAGCGGAGCATTGGTGGAAACCCGCTCGACCCATCTTAAGTGTTAAATATTCAGAGCTAAGATGAGAATTGTTTATGGATGTATTCCGGTGACAGAACATCCCGGACATTATTTAAAGGAAATTTCGAATTAAAGTCCTTACTCTGACCCAGAGGATTTAATTTATTGACGAGTATGGAGACTCGGTTATATTCTGGGCAGATATTACCTCGACACTATGAAAAGTGACAGTCGAGATGTCTAAAAGTTTATGGAAGGGCTCAACTTTTCAATTTGAGTCTAATTGGCCCGCGAGATATTACCTATACCGAGGCAGTGCGCAGATTTACAGTTGGATAAATAAAAATATGAATTGCATGCCTCTGAGATTGGGAAAGGTAATGAGGGCTGAAATATAGACAGAAAGAGAATCGAGAAATGACAGAGATGTTAAAATGGAAAAATGGTAATTGGTAAAAAGATCTGATTTGATGAGTTATGGAATAAGATAATTGGTAAGGCCCCAGTGCATCTAATTTTGGGCACTCTTGTGGGCATTGTGATTGGAGGACCCCGACCTGCCACGAAGCAGTGTAGCAGTGTAAGCAGTGTGGGATATGTGGTGGATACCACGGAAGGAGGGTCTATACCTACACGGTATTGGTGAAAATGGTCGTCAAGTGTGGTAAGACAGACCATTGATTTTGATTGCTCGGAGTTGAGTGAGATCGCCCCACAGAAAAGTAAAGAGACAGAGAGAAAAACTTCGTTGGTATAGCTGCAACGAAAAGGCAGGCTATAGTCGAAAAGAAAAAGGAAAGTAGGCTGTTGGACGAAGGCGAGAGGATGTCTTGGACCAGGACACTATTGATGTTACATGGATGTGGTGTAAGATACCACACTTGTTAGGAATAATAAAGTACATATGTTCATTGATCCTGGTGCCACACATTTATTTATACCGCCTTCATTCGCATATAAGTGAGTAAAAGGCATGAATGCCTACATCATTGGACACAATACTGATAAATGAGTACCCCAATAGAGGAGGATTAATTAAGGGAATATGGATATAGAGATTTTAAGTTAATAAAAAGGGGTGTAACAGTTGAAATTAAAGGAGTAAAGGATTGTACTCACGGAATGAATAAAGACAAGAGTTTCGTCATGATTGATATACGAAGGAGATGTGTTTTGATCCCAAATACAAGATGTATTGGAGTAAGAGGCGTATGCAAGGTGAGAACATCCTTACGATATGAAGTCATTAGAGATTAAGCAATTAGTATCGAATACAAATTATGACCACATAGACTGAGATATTACGTAGTTGTGGTTAAGTCTAAAGGTTAATAAAGGTATTTCAAAATACCTCCCCGCCTGAAGACTTGACAGCGTCTAAAAGTATACATATATATAACTTATAGCGTGAATCGATCGTCGTAATAGATAACTTTAGTATTAGGATACCTTTACTAAGACGATAAGAATATTAAAATTCGACAAATCATAAAGGTTAACATAGTAAAATTTAATAAGACCCGTTAAGATAAGAAAAGGAAATGACGCAGGTTAGTACCTAAAGACGTAAGCGATTTTGAAGTATCTTATACGATTATGCGTAAATAAGTCAAGGATTGAACCGATTTGTAATCATCATTATCGATGATATGTTGGGTGTAGTTAAAGTCTAGGGTGATTTATAAGCAACAATTAGGAAATGGCTTTTACAGATGGATTGTTGCGAATTCTAAAAGGATATACCTTGTTGACACGTTTAACTAAGAAACGTGGTCTTAGAAAGAGATGATAAATAAGATTATTGTTGTGACGTGAATTTGGCGTGATGAAGTATGAATTGACCACCGTGATTAATTTCACCATACCCAACAGCTCAAGAGGTTCTCAGTGAGTGTGGATACCTCAAAACTATGAAGGAGCTGTGTATTGATGTATAATGGGAAGATACCCATGATTTAAAATTGACAGCAGTAGTACTTGTACCGAGGATATGGTACTATTATGTACAGGGTGAGAAATTACGGATATGCACTGATCATAAAGTCTCAAGTATCTGTTTTCACAGAAAGAGGCGAATATGAGGAATACATAGTGGGTTAGAGCTTCTGAGAGATTTTGATTTGTGAAAAATTGCACCACCCAAGAAAGGCTAATGTGATGACTGATGCCTTGAGCATAAAGAGCCTTGGGATGGTATTACATATGATGGTCAGGGAGCGTGAGCTGCTAGATGCAATTGTGAGCCTCAGTATAGATGTGATCCCTTCTGATGATGACAGTGATTGTGTGACAGCTAGCCTGATGATTAGAACCGGATGAGAGTGCCCGGATTTGCCAGGCTTAGCGTGATGATCGACCGGATGTCGATAGTTTGGGTCTGATTCAGAAGGGTACAGTGATAGAGTTCACAGTGGGTGATGATGAGTTACTGAGGATTCAGAGACAGTATGAGTGCTCCCCAGGACCACAGTTGATGAGATAGTAATGTTGTCAGAAGCTCACTCTTCGGGATATACAGTGCATACGGAAAGTAACGATTATATATATGAAATATCTAAAAAGGGTATTGGTGGTCAGATGTGGAAAGAGATAAGGTAGAGTATTAAAAGTCTGCAGAGTTATTGCAGCACCTACCTATATCGACACGACACGAAAACGAGAGCAAGTCTCCATAAATTTATGATGGGTTACAGAGACCCAGGTGAATTACGAGGCTATTTGGATGATAGTCGCTAAGTTGTCTACCCACCTTCTGGTTATTAAATCCCTAAATACTCAAAGTGTGTATGAGGATTCAGGTGTAAGGAAGATTGTGGAACATTATGTAGCGTTCCAGTGAGCCTGGTATCATATAGGGATTCCCGCTTCACTTCCTACCTCTGAGGATAGTTTCAGGAAGCTATGGGAACCCGACTGAGTATTAGCACAGCTTTTCATCCTCAGACAGATGGTCAGTCAGAGAGGACTGCACAGGTTCTGGAGGATCCGATGAAAGCGTGTGCCATCGATTTTATGAGCTCCTGGAATGATCAGTTGATTTCTAATTGAATTCGCCAATAGTGACAATTGTCACTTGAGTATCGGGATGATAAGATATGAGGCAGTGTATGGCTGTAGGGGTTGTTCCCCAAATTGGATAAGAAAAGTGGGTGACAGAACAGAATCAATTTTGACTTTGGATAATAAGTCTCTGAGGATGTTTAATTAAGATGAGAGATTAAGAACACCTCAGAGTAGATAGACAAGTATTGGAATTCATCCTTGGTGAATTAGTATGATTGAAATGTTTACTGTCCTAAGAGAATAAGGACATAGCGAACTTTTGGAAGAAGGTAAATTGAGTTGCGCTGGATGGAATATTTTGAGAGATTGGACAAGTGGGAGATAAGACCTGTAGGTTGGTGTTATCACTTGAATTAACAGGCACCCACAATGTGTCCCAGCTTTTGATGCTTCGGCAATACTATCCAGATCCAGCAGAGGTGATAGGGTATGAACTCCAAAAGTTCAGTTTAATGAAAATATGAGTATATTGAAGAAGTTGATTGGGCATTAAATAGGAAAGAGAAAATATTGAGGTTGAAGATCTCCCTAATTAAAGTCCTTTGGTAGTAATACACTCCGGAGAAGGTCACGTAAGAATTTAAGAGTATGATATGATCGATGTACCCGGAGTTGTATATGGACTCATATGAATTGGTTCTAATTTGGAGGACCAAATTCCTTAAGTTGGGGAGAGTTGTAAGACCCGAATTTAATTAAAATACGAAATGAATGAGTTTTCGTGAAAGGAAGTCGGGTTAAATTAATCCCGAATATGTGTAAGGGCAAAATGGTCAAAAGACCAAAGGTCGGTATAATTTCGATAAGAAAAATTTAATTAAAATATGGATTTAAGAAATCTTGGTCAATAAAAGTGAAATAAATTTGTTTTGGGTTAAATTGATCAAGATATTAATTTATTGGAATTAATTGGGATTAATTGGAATTTTTAGTTCGAAAAAATAATCCCGAAAATAATCGAAAAATATACCGAAAAGTCACCCGGGACAATATCCCAAAAATACGGGAAAATTATACCCGAAAAAGAGGTTAAAATATAATAAATAAATTAAATTAAATTAAATTAATTAATTTAGAATTAAATAATAATTTTAAGGGATATTTTGGATTTTTATAGAGTATTTTAATGAATAGTAAAATAATTAAAATAAATAAAAATAAAAATAATAAAAAGGATAAAAAAAATCGCGAAAAATCGCGAAAAAACAGAGACGGAAACGAAGCGGAAAACGGAGCAGCCGACCGAGGGGCTGTCGACGACCAGGTGACCAGGCGAGGGCCGGAGAATGTAGCCCGACGCCAGGCGACCTTGCTGCCACCGGTGACGCGCCGTGGGAACGCCGGAATCCGGCGAAAAACGGAAGAGAAGCCGCGGGGGAGAAAGTTTCGATCGGCGGCGAACGGCGTCGATCTAGCCCCAGCCGACCCCAGCCGAGGACTCCCCAGGCCCAGACGATGCGATTGGTGGCGGTGGCAGCCACCGAAACCGACGGACGGCGCCGAAAACGGCGGGAGAAGAAAGTGGGTACCGACGGAGAAGGAGAACGGTCGGACCGGCGGCTTTCCGGCGGCCTTGGGCGAAGCCGAGGCCAGATTCGGGCTGCGGACGACCCAGCGGAGCGATTGGCGGTGGAAGCCGGAGGAGAACCGGCTGGCAAGGTGGTGAACCGGCCGTGAACCGACCAAACCGGGGTGAACCGGCGGTCTGAACCGGTCCGAACCGGACTGAACCAGTTCAGCCAAAAAGAGGAGGAAAAAAGGGAGTAAAAGGGAAAAAGAAAAAGAGGAAAAAATTGGGGAAAATTCCTATGATGCAATCGAGCTTCGGGTAAGTCGATAAGCGGTCAAATTGACCCGATTTAAATTTGGAATATTTTATTTAATTAATTATCGACTGAAAGTTTACCCGAAAATGTAATTAATTGTGTAGCTCGACGATTGGCATCCACCGAGGGCTCGAGATAGTCTCGATTTGCGGACTAGCATGGAATCTCGGGTAAGTGACCCCTATTTACGATAATTTTCTCGTTATGCGTGATATTGATTTAATTTCCGCATAAACTGAATTAAATTATGGAAATTTAGATTAATTGTCGTAAATATTAAATTTAGTTATTCGAGAATTAGAACGAGGCCCGATAAATTATTGGTGGGCCCAGTGAGCCCAATAGGCCTCGAATAAAGTGAGAATTTAGTGAAAAACGGGCTTAAGGCCGATTAAGGCCCATTAAGGTGCAATCGGGCCCAATAGGGGTAAATGGGCCCAATGATTTAAATTAAGCCCAGAAAAGATTAAGTACAATTAAATTATATGTTATCTGACCTGAGGAATGTTAATACGCAGTTCCGAGCATTTGATTGGGAGCATATCGGACTGCGCGACGAGACGACAATGGAAAAGAAAAAGGTCAGACTCGACGAGAATCGAGGTAAGGGAATTCTGCGGACTGCTAGAGGTAACTTTATGCAATTTTAAATTCATACGCAGTCCTTTAAAATTAACTGAAGGGTCTAGAGGTCGAAGAACAATTTTAGTGCCCCGAATGGGCAAAATTACTAAAATACCCTTGTTAAGGGTAGAATCTAAAAATTTAGGAAAAAATTGGGAGGAGCAAGGACAAGAGGTTCCTGCTCGTTCTGGAGGTATTTCAACGCATGCATGAGTAGGCTGGCTCACTTTTAAAGAAAAATGCATAGCATTGCATATCTTAATTGTTGTGATTTCTGTGAAAACTATTTGGAAATAACCGAGCCACCTACATGTTTTTATTTACATGTGACGTGCTAGAGCTCAGCTCGCACGATGTTTGATTTGTGATGCATGCATTAGTGCTGGAGCGAGAGCTCGCACTAGAGTTTTACATGCATAGGTGCTAGAGTATAACTCGCACCAGATTTCACATGCTTTTGCGTGACACGGTGCTAGAGTCTAACTCGCACCAGATTTTATAAGATTTTCATACAATTTATATACAGAGTGTTGAGCATAGCTCGCACTAGTTTTACTGGATTTGTGGAGTAGCGCTGTCTGCCCTTGGAGTCAGCCAAAAGGCCCAACAGGCTCAAAAGACCTCTTAAGTAGGGTGAGAGTGAGGGATGAGGTTGGCGGCCTTGTGGAGATGTAAAGCGGGCTCTGCCAAGTTTACTTGATTTGATGAGAGTGCTGAGCATCGCTCGCACTGATTTTTATGAGAACATACGATGAGCCGTGCTTGGAGCATCGGGTAGACTGTGTGTCACCGATTTAATAGGCTCGCACGTGCGTTTTGAGACATGGCAACGAGTATTGAGTTATGAAAACTTCTGTGGGAAGCAGGCCATTTGGGCTGGAGTACCTAGAGTGATATGGGTCCATGGAGTACGATGTACCGTGCAAGTAGCATGGAGTACGATGTACCGTGGGGTATCTTCGGATACGGTATCTTTGTGATACAGGGTATCTTCGGATACGGTATCTTTGTGATACGGGGTATCTTTGTGATACGGTATCTTTGTGATACAGGGTATCTTCGGATACGGCATCTTCGGATGCGTGAGATCGGATAAGACTGACGGGTTGGATTGACCCACCTCCCGGGCAGTTCCCGATCAGGGTGAGACCTCGCACACTGGGATCCGTGAAGCTAGAGGGACTCACGAGGACATATTGGCCAGTCCTGGTTATTACCGATATACAGTATTGCCTAGTCTCGTATCTTGTATATATATATACGTATGTTTTCGATATCGATGCTTTTGAGAAACTCAATTTCCATGGTTTTGTGTGAGTCAGGATCACCCGAAGGAGGGGTCGAGTCCTGACTTCATTGTGAAATTTTTAAAGAGAAAGAAATGATTTAAAATAATTTCATGTTGAGTTTTCCATGCAAACTTGATTTACATAACATCATAATTCATAGCATCTGTTTTAAAATGTGTGGAGAAAGGGTGGTTTATGCATGGCACCACGTTCATGTAGGTAGTATGGTTACCTACTTGTTCGTAGGATTGCCTTACTGAGCTTGATGTGCTCACCCCTTTCATTTTCTCCCACAGATAATCTCCAGTCGAAGTCGCGACGACTCAGTACTGCATTCCGGATATCCGCTGCTGCCCATCAACATAAGGTATATACACTTGTACATATTGTATCTACATAAGCATAGCACAGTAACATGTTTGTAAGTAACTTTAGGGGATGTATAAATAATATAAACAATTATAAATGACTGGAGAATAAATAAGTTAGATGGAAATTGAATGGTGGGACTGGCATTGACGCACAGCCCAATTATTAGTGGAGTGTCGGTCACGATTTGAGGACAGGTAAGAATTTAAGTAAATAATAAAACGCGAAAAATTAACTCTGATTTTTGGGTAGTTTGGGTCGTGACATTTCAGTTCTTTTAAATTCTAGCCTTGTAGATTACCCACATTAAACTTCATAATTTGCTAGGATATACTTAGGGTAAGATTAACTGGTAGTTAATTAGGCTAATCAACTTCTCTGAGGGACGATAATCTGGGACTCAAATCCCATTATTACTTGTACGACCTGTGCACTTGTAGACAATACGTTTAGCTTGTATCATGAATGAGTTGTTGCACACGGTTTTATAGCCGGTTGGGGCCTAATTTTTATGAGTTGTAAACTAAATGTGAAATTGTTTTACAACCGTTTTGAGTTTAAAAAGTGAAGCGTGATTTGGGCTCTACGTTAAGGCGTACTGATATTTAAGAAATGTGTGTGTGGTTTTGCCGGTTTGAGCTCGGTTTTGACATGTTTTGTGTTGAGTACAAACGATTTTGAGATAAATTTTATGAGAAAAACCATTATGAGCGCTATGTGAAGGCAAAACGGTTTTATACGATAATGGCTATTACTGAGATATAGGAGTGTCATGTTGAATACACATCGGGCTTTGCTCTTGTAGCATGTAAGGTCGGGCCGTGCTCTAGTAGCACGTAAGACCGACGCCTTCGTTCTAGTAGCGTGAGATGACCCCGCTCCATGGTAATGATGGATGGCATTGCTCTGATAGCATGTAATATCGGGTCGTGCTTTGATAGCATGTAAGACCGTCGGCTATATGACTCTGATCAAGTCTACAGCGAACCATGGCCATGGGTGTATTATTGTCGATGAAATCCCTCGATTGGGGATATCCGTCTAGGGGACGAGTTCAATCGTTTTGATGTGCCATGACAAATTTTTATATGAGTTTTATTTGCCTGGTCTCGTTTTACACATGAGATTGTGTTTGGTGGCTGCACCATGTGCATTAATATTGTGGTAATTTTATCACGTTTTATCAGAAAAGCCATTATCACATCCTGTTTTCTACATGCTTGTAACTGTGGTTTTTATATTAAACTAATTATTCTCATGTTTCTGCATAAGCTTTGAGAAATGAGTTGAGATGGCTTTTTGATTATTCATGCTACACTTTTTGACTGAGTTTATTATGACTCTGATCAAGTCTACAACGAACATGGCCATGGGTGTATTATTGTCGACGAAATCCCTCGATTGGGGATATCCGCCTAGGGGACGAGTTCAATCGTTTTGATGTGCCATGACAAATTTTTATATGAGTTTTATTTGCCTAGTCTCGTTTTACACATGAGATTGTGTTTGGTAGCTGCGCCACGTGCATTACTATTGCGGTGATTTTATCACATTTTATGAGAAAAGCCATTATCGCATCTTGTTTTCTACATGCTTGTAACTGTGGTTTTTATATTAAACTAATTATTCTCATGTTTCTGCATAAGCTTTGTGAAATAAGTTGAGATGGTGTTTTGATTATTCATGCTACACTTTTTGACTGAGTTTATTGGGTTTTCACCCACAAAACAAAATGATTGTGCTATGCAAATCATTATTTTATCAATGAGTCCCTTACCCCCTTACTGAGCGATTTAGAAGCTCACCCTGTTTTTATATCCCTCAGATTTCTTCAAGTGAGGAGAGTTTCCCTGCGACGTACGGAGTAGTGGCTAGTGGAGAACTTGAGCTCCAGGCCATATATCGTATTTTGAGGTACAATTTATCATTTCATGTACCCAGACTTAAGTTATATTTACAGACACTTGATGAATAGTGATGTCTAAGATGTATTAGGATTAATTAATTCGGAATTGAAGAATGTATATGATGTAATATATAGTGTGATATGTAAATTGGATAATGAGATCCTAAGGTTAAAGTTTTATAACCTATATATATATATGACGATGCATGACACTGCACAGGAATGCACCTAGAATTATGAAAGGATGTAAATAAATTTTAAATTTGCCTTGTTTTCTGCGCTTTCGGGGCATCACAGAAGGGGTTCTTTTAAGAGACATATGGATGAGGGACCTAAAGGGAGAGTTGATAGACCCAGGTTTCCTCCCAGTACTATGGAGACACCTCGAGGTACCAGGGCAGAGGTTAAAGTATGGAGAGATTGTGGCCGACCACATGAGGGAAGTTGTTCTAGAACCATACAAGGATGTTTTAGATGCGGGGCCATGGGTCATAGAGTGAGAAATTACCCCCAGCCACAAACGCCACATTCTTAAGACCCTCATAGACAGCAACCTCAGAGGATGATTCCCCAAAGATGGATTACGGTTGCTGATAAGGGTAAGAAGCCGGTAAAGAAGGACGTATGTTTGTTTTGGATAAAGAGACCGCAGACATTTCGTCTGAGACTATACGAGGGATGCTTCTTGTCTGTAATCATGAGGCTCATGTGCTGTTTGACTCGGGATCCATGTATTCTTTTATTGATGTGCACTTTGCATGTAAACTGAGTTTGAAGCATGAATCCCTATATTATATTTTACATGTAAATACCCCTATGAGTGAGTCCCAGAGGACTGATATGGTATGTAGAAAATGTGAGATCAAGGTGGGAGATAGGGTAATGTTAGCATATCTAGTTTTGCTAAGTATGCGTGATTTTAATGTGATTCGGGATGGATTGGTTAGCGACCAATCGTGTGACTCTAAACTGCTATACTAAGACTGTAACCTTCTCCCTACTTGAAAAATTTAGTGTATGTTTGAATTTTAAGGAATGAAAATGCGTGAAGTTTATTGTGAGAATATTTTTGAATATAATAACGTTACCATAATAACACTGATTAAATTATTGATGTGAAGGTTACATCACACTCATCTCTGACATGAGTCGGGAACATCCAATGATAGAAGACATACCGGTAGTATGTGAGTTCCCGGATGTATTCCTAGATGAATTACCTGGCTTACCACCGGAAAGAGAGTTGGAGTTCACTATCGATTTAGTGCCAGATACCCAACCAATCTCTAAACCACCCTATAGGATAGCATTAGTTGAATTGGAAGAGTTAAAGAAACAGTTGCAAGAACTGCTTGATCAGGGTTTTATTAGACCTAGTGTGTCACCATGGGGAGCTCCGATTTTGTTTGTGAGGAAAAAAGATGGTAGCCTCAAATTGTGCATAGATTACAGATTGCTTAACAAGGCTACAGTAAAGAACAAATATCCCCTGCCAAAAATAAACAATTTGTTTGATTAGCTAAGAGGGGCTTCTGTCTTTTCTAAGATTGACTTAAGATCGGGCTATCACCAGTTAAGAATCAGGAAAGATGATATTTTAACGACGACCTTCAAAACTAGATATGGCCACTACGAGTTTTTAGTGATGCCCTTTGGATTGACGAATGCCCCTGCTACTTTCATGAGTCTAATGAATAAGGTATTTTGGGACCACCTAGATCAGTTTGTGATAGTTTTCATTGATGATATTCTTGTGTATTCTCGATATACATGGAATTTGAGGATTGTGCTGTAGATACTCAGAGATAGACATCTTTATGGGAAGGTAAGTAAGAGTGAGTTTTGGTTGGATCAAATAGCTTTCCTTGGTCATATTATATCTAAGGACGGGGTGTTTGTTGATTCGTTTAAGATAGAGGCAGTACTTAATTGGGAGAGATCGAGGACAGTTACAAAGATTCAGAGTTTTCAGGGGCTTGCAGGGTATTATAGAAGGTTTGTTGAAGGATTTTCTAGGATTGTCGCTCCGTTGACCAAGCTCACACGTAAGGAGATTCCTTTTGTATGGTCTAAGCAGTGTGAGCAAAGTTTCCAAGAATTAAAAAAGAGATTAACGACGGCACCTGTGTTGACTATTCCAAATGGACCTAGAGGTTTCGCAGTGTGCAGTGATGCCTCTCAATAAGGATTGGGGTGTGTGCTCATGCAGCATGGGAGAGTAGTCGCTTATGGTTCACGACAGCTGAAGGATCATGAGTGGAACTACCCCACACATGATTTGGAGCTAGTCGCAGTAGTGTTTGCATTAAAGATCTGGCGGCATTACTTATATAGGGAAAGGTTCCAGATATTTACTGACCATAAGAGCTTGAGGTATATATTTGATTAGAAGGAGTTAATCATGAGACAAAGGAGATGGATGGAACTCCTTAAGGACTATGATTGCAATATACTCTATCATCTGGGGAAGACGAACGTAGTTGTTGATGCCCTAACCAGGAAGAGTATGGTATTTTCTATGATGATCAGGGAATGAGACTTGTTAGAACAGTTCGTCGAGCTCAAGGTCAGAGTTGAGGAAGCAGAGGCCGAATTTATGGCTAGCCTACGGATAAAGCATAGTATTATGGATCAGATTAGAAGCGGGCAGCAAAATGATCAGAGGCTACTGGATTTAGTTAGCCAAGCTGAGACAACCCTGCAGTCAGATTTTACAGTCAGTGATGAAGGATTATTGAGGTTTAAAGGTTGAATTTGTGTTCCAAGCAATAATACCTTGAAGCAACAAATAATGAGAGTCTCACTGCTCGCGGTATACCATGCACCTAGAAAGTACCAAGATGTACCAAGATTTGAGAAGAGTATATTGGTGGAGTGGTATGAAGCGAGATGTGGCAAAATATATGGCCAAATGTTTGGTATGCCAACAAAGAAAACTGAGGACCAAAAGTCCGGAGGATTGCTTAAACCTTTGCCTGTGCCTACATGGAAATGGAAGCATATCACCATGGACTTTACATGGGATTACTGAAGACCCGAAAAGGTCATGATGCAATATGGGTGATAGTGGATAGATTAACAAAGAGTGCCCACTTCCTTGCCATCAAGAGCATGGATACATTGAGTACCTTAGCGGAGTTATATGTTGGAGAGATAGCTAGACTGCATTGGGTTTCAGTGAGTATTACATCTGATTGAGATTCCCAATTCACCTCCAGGTTTTGGACTCATTTTTAGGAGGCCTTGGGATCTCGGTTGAGTTTTAGTACTGCCTATCATCCTCAAATTGATGATCAGTCCGAGTGGACTATACAGACTTTGAAGGACATGTTGAGGGCGTGTACGATGGATTTTAAGGGATCATGGGATGATCACCTGCCCCTTGTCGAGTTTGCATATAATAATAGCTATCATGCGAGTATTGGTATGGCACCTTATAAGGCTCTGTATGATAGGAGGTGTAGATCCCCTATAGCATGAGAAGAAGTGGGTGGCTGAAAGATAATTTCTCCCGACCTAGTTGAGCAGGCAGTTCAGAGTGTTAAGATCATTTGTGAAAGATTACAGGTTGCTCAGAGTCGACAGAAGAGTTACGCTGATGTGCGTAGACGGCCACCTGAGTTCCAAACTGGAGATTCTGTGTTCCTCAAAGTATCTCCAAGTAAAGGTATCATGCGCTTCTAGAAGAAGGGGAAGCTGAGTCCTCAATTTATTGGTCCATTTGAGGTATTAGAGAGAGTGGGAGACATCGCTTACCGGTTAGGTTTACCCCCACAGCTTTCTGCGATTCATAATGTCTTCCACGTCTCGCTGTTGAGGAAATACAATCCGGATCCCTCCCACGTTATTAAGTATGAAACGTTGGATATTCAGGAGGATATGAGTTATGTGGAAGAAACTATCCCGGTACTTGACAGGAAGGAAAAAGTACTTCGGACGAAAAATATTCCATTGGCTAAGGTCCTCTGGAAACACCATTCAATGGAAGAAGCAATTTGGGAGTGAGAGAGTCTTATGAAGGAGAAGTACCCCCAACTATTTAATAGCTCGAGTTAAATTTGGAGGATCAAATTTTCTTAAGGTGGGGAGGATGTGAGACCAGTGAATTTTGTATACTTTAACTATGAGATTTATAATTTGGAGAATGTAGTTATGATATTGCAATATACACGCAAGTTTGGAATCTAATGAAGAATAAGAAGATGAAGTTTTTAAGGCTTAAATGTGTCAGACCCGGAATTTTTGTAGCTTGTTCCTTATGATTCCTATGTGTATGAACACCTTATTACATAGTTGAATCATAAGAAGAGTATTTACTAACATGCAATCGACAATTTGAGAAATTAAAAATGCATGTAAGCTACATAACAGCGAGATAAGGGTTAAATTGATTCCCAAACGAGTGCAGGGGTAAAACGATCAAATGACTGAAATTCGGTATAATTTTGATAAGACAATTTCATTAAAAATATGAAATTTAGGAATCTTGATCAAAATCGAGGAAAATATTTAATTTCGAGCCCAATTGATCAAGATATAAATTTATTAGAATTTATCGAAATTTTTGCCTCGAAAAATGAGCCCAAAAATAGTGGAACAATATACCGAAAAGGTAAAATCGGACTGATAAATTCATTTACGGATTAAATGAATTTAATATGATTTTTTGAGATATTTTTGGGATATTTATGGGATATTTTTGGGATTTTTATTATTATTTTATAATAAAATAATAAAAAAATATATTATAAATAAAAGAAAAAAAAGAAACGGATTGAAAATCGGGGAGAGAGAACAGAGGAAAACGCGTGAAAGCCGAGGAAGAAGAAGACCACCGGACAGCGAGCACCGGCCACCCCACGGCGAGGCAAGCGGCAGGAAAAGGAAGAGGAGGACCATGCGCACCAATCGGCATTGGTCACGCCCTCCACCGACGCCGGACGCCGGCGAATCGAATAGGAGAAGCCGCGGAGGAAAGGATGAGATCTGACGGCCACCGGCGGTGCTTGGTCCCGATCGAACCCAGCCGAGTGCTACCCAGGCTGAGGCGCGCCGAACTGCAGTGGTGATGCGTCGGGAACCGACCGGAAGACGCCGGCACTGCCAAAGGATGCCTGAACTGGTCGGCGGTTCAGGGGAGAAGGTTCTGCACTGAACCGGACCGGACCGGTTCAGCTAAGGAGAAAAGGGGAAAAAGAGGAAAAAGAAAGAAAAAGGAAAAGGAAAATTTTTGGGATTTCACCGGACTTCGGGTAAGTCGATACGAGGTCAAAAGTGACCGATTTGATTTCCGATGAATTTATTTAAATTATATTTAATCGAAAATTGACCCGGAGTTAAATATAATAAATTGTGCAGTTCGACGATAAATTTCGGACAGAAGCCCGATTGAACTTCGATTTGCGTACCATCACATAATCTCGGGTAAGTAAAGCTCATTTACGTCAAATTATGTAATTTATGCGTATTTAAGATTTAATTTACGCATGTCGGATTAAATTTCAGATTTAGTGAATTATATTCGAAATTTTAAATTAAATGTCGTAAATGATATACGTGCTATCCAAAGAGTTTGGAATGAAGCCCAATGGGTATTGATAGGCCCAATGAGTCGATAGACCCTGATGAAGGGAAATAATGTGGAAAATGGGCTTAAGGCATAGTTAGGCCCATTAAGGATTTTTAAAGCCCATTAAGGGAAAATAGACTGTATTAATGTGAAATACAGTAGGAAAAGTATAATTAACCTGAGGAATGGTTATTTACAGCTCCGGAGTTTACATTGAGAGTTGATCGGACTGCGAGATTTAGCAGCACCGAGGAAGTGAGGTCACTTGACGTGATCCGAGGTAAGGGACTTTTGTAAGTAGTTAGAGATACCTGCACGTATTTTCGTCTGCTTTTACATTCACTTAAAAATTCTGAGGGTCAGAGAAACTGAATAATAATTATTGCGACCCGATAGTGGCAAATTACGATTTTGCCCCTAGTTAATCAAAAAGTCAACTTTTGTGAAAAGTCACAAAAAGCATAGAGACTATTATTGTGAGTGTTTAACTGCTGTTTAGCATGAAAATAAATAGATGGGCTAATCATTTTAAGGTTGATGTGAATTAAGCACACATTATAGTGCTGATTTTGTTGTTTTATAAATCATCCCTTTTTAAAGAGCCATCTATCATATTATGTGAGAATGAATCATGCTACAGCACCGCTCGCACGGGATTTCATATATTTTCCATATATATTAGTGTTGGATTTTGATTCGCACTAGATTTCCATGACATGCATGATAGAGTACTGGAGTTCTTACTCGTACCCAGTTTTATATGATATATGCATGACAGAGTGCTGGAGCGATTAGCTCGTACTCGAGTTTTACATGAGATACATGACAGAGTACTTGAGCGTTGCTCGTACTCGATTCTTCATGATTTATACATGACATAGTACTGGAGCTATTGCTCGTACTTGATTTGATGATATTGTGCATAGCATGGTACTGGAGCTATTGTTCGTACTTGATTTAATACATAAACTATGCATTGACCTAGATGCTGGAGGTTTACTCGCACTAGAGTTGAGTTTGTGATGTGAAACAGTGTTTGAGCGAAGTGTCGACTGTGAGTCGCACTCAAGACGCACACTGTATGTGATATGTAATACATGTTAAAACCCATGCCTGAGTCCTTGTGTGACTGTGTGTCACATCTTGTGAGAGGATATCCGCATGAGGTTAATATAGACGTGGTATGATATTCCATGGTTTGAGGGCTAAGACCTATTGCAGGCACCCCGACTGTGATGTAGGGTCCACGGGTGTACTTTGTACTGTGCCCGGGGCATGGGAGTATGTTGTACCGTGTGTTACGTATAGCTGACGGTTGTAATGGACTAACCATCCTCCCGTTGCAGCAGTGATACCCCGCGCACCGAGTACTGTGTGGCCTGGGTTCACATATCGGATATGATCATAGTCTAGGATACTATTTGCATTTCACCACAGAGTCTCACATGATATATCACATTAATTGACTGATTTAAATTGCGGACAGACCTGAGGGATGGGTCAGACTCCGATTTTGTGATGTGAATTATTTAATGCCATATTTATTGTGATTTAAATATACATGCATGATTTACATAAAGGCTTGACTTATATTAAGATGCATTGTTTTGCACTACATGCCTACATTTGAGAAAGAAAGCATGATTTCTGTACATGGGATTTAATCTGTACAAGTATATATATTATATTTCAAGACATGCTTTTAAAGTAAGTTAAGGAAATAATGTTTTCAAGGCATAGCATTATTTTGAGTAGATAGTGTAGATATCTACTTGCTTGCCTGATTTACTTACTGAGCGCGTTGTATGCTCACCCCCCTTTCTTTACATCTCTCTACAGAGCGTCAGTAGAGCGAGAGCTATCGAGGGATAGTATTCCTGAGTCCACAGCTAGTTCCTATCGACCACCAGGTATACAGATTTTGTACAGTTGTGTATCTAAACATAGAAACAGCACAGTGATGTATACGTTATATATTATGGGGAATGTATTTGTATTAGATTTTATATAATCTCAGTTACAGTCAGTAAACAGTATATTGACATGTATGTATGATAATGGATGATGTGGTAAGCGAGGACTCTGACATCGAATCACAGCCCAACCATTGAAGAAAGGTAAGTTAAAAATGCAAAAAATTTGTAGTGATTTTGGTTAAGGTCATGGATTAAGAATGGGGTCCTGACAGGTATGGTATCAGAGCCGAGGTTAGTCTGATGTGAGTCGGTGTTAGAAAAATAGGAAAGTGTACATCCCCATAGTACTGTGTTGTGTTTAGATATAACTGTGTATACCAGATAGGAGACGGACTAATTCATTATTATGAATGCTGGAACTTTGCCTATATGGCAAATACACGTAGTGGTAGAGTTACGAGAGGTAGGGCTCGAGGCCGGGGAGATAGACCTGAGGGACGAGCTGCTGCCGGACCATTACCTACGCATGAGACTCCAGGTGCTACTGAGGCACCCGAGTGTGCTGAGACGTGCTTCACGAGATTAGAGCGTAGTCTCGAGACTATTATCGAGATATTGGCACGGACGATGCCAGGTAGGCAGAGACAGGAGGCAGGAGCTGCAACAGGAGAGGTAGTTGTCCTTGATACACCTACACAGACAGCTGATGCATAGAGGACTGTAGATACTCTTACACCCCCATCAGTTTCGGGTGGTAGTGGATTAGGATATGGATGTGATCTGCATTAGTTGCGAGAATTCCTGAAGTTTAGACCTCCATCCTTTAGTGGTGTCAAGGATCCCGTAGCTGCTGAGGAGTGGTTAGCAGAGCTGGAGAAGCTTTATGGGTTCTTCGAGTGTACGACCTCGGAGATGGTCGCGTTTTCTGCGTTCCAACTAAAGGGAGCTGCAGAGCATTGGTGGAAGTCCACTCGACCTATATTGAGATCCCGACACACAGACATTAGTTGGGATATATTTCGGGAGGCCTTCAGGAGGCAGTTTATTCTCGATACCGCGCAGTGAAAACTACAGGCAAAGTTTTTGGGACTAAACCAGGGGAGTTTATCTGTGGACGAGTATGAGACTCGATTCCTATCCCTAGGAAGATATGACCCGGATACCATGTATAGTGAGACTAGGAAGGTCCACAGGTTTATCGACGGGTTGAGGTCGGTGTTGCGGTCCAGGTTGGTTCCATTAGACATAGTGACCTATAAGGAAGCAGTGCGCAGGGCGCAACTATGTGAGCAAGATTACGAGAGGAATGCTTTCGAGTTCAGGAAGTTTAGTCGAAGTCGAGATATACAGAAGAAGAGGCCGGCTAGAGATTTCGGTTATCGAGGAGGGAAGAGACTCTTTGGTAAGAGATCACAGGTAGAGGAGGCACGAGAGAGGTATGCTAGACCTCCTGCTTATCCGACTGTAGCCCCAGCAAAGGGTATTGTCATAGGAGGACAGAGACCCTCTGTTGATCAGTGCAGAAGGTACGATAAACAACATGGAAGTAGACCTTGTCCGCTAACTCCTATTGTGTGTTTTCGATGTGGGAAACAATGACACATTGCTAGAGAGTGCCCAGAGACATTTGTGACTACCCCACAGAAGGGCAGGGAACCTGATAGAACTCCAGCTGGTACGTCGGCTTAGAGAGGTAGAGCGACGGCAGAGGAGAAGGGGAAACAGGTGATGGGTCGAGGGCGAGTACATGCTTTGGACCAAGGGACAGCTGATGCTTCATCGGATGTGATTCGAGGTAACATCCTGATTTATGATATTGAAGCATATGTTTTAATTGATCCTAGTGCTACACAATCTTTTCTATCGCCTTCATTTGCATGTAAATTAGCAAGACATGTAGAGCGTACACCATTATGTATGATGATGTTGATTAGTACGCTTATAAATAGTAGTCAAGTTGTAGAATATGTATTTAACGACTGCAAGTTGAGAGTAGGGGATAAGGAGATGACAGCCAATCTAATATTACTAAGTATGAGTGACTTTGATATAATATTAGGAATGGATTGGCTATCTGCAAACCATACTGTTTTAGATTGTTATGCTAAGACAGTTATGTTTCCTAACCCTAATAGATATGTTGTAAAGTTTAATAAGAATAAATGAAAAGAGTAGTTATGATTATTACATGATTACTGATTTAGAAAACCTTCAACATATCAAGGTTTCATTGCATACGTGGTAGATATGGATAAGGCACATCCGGAGTTGTCAGATATTACTGTGGTCAGTGAGTACCCAAATATTTTTTCGGATGAATTGCCAGGGTTACCACCAGACAGAGAGATGGAGTTCTGTATAGATTTGGTACCTGGTACGGAGCCTATTTCAAGACCACCATATCGCATGGCCTTAGTTGAGCTAGAGGAGCTCAAGAGACAGTTACAGGAGCTGTTGGATAGGGGTTTTGTTCGATCGAGTGTTTCACCTTGGGGAGCATCAGTTTTGTTTGTGAGGAAGAAGGATGGGAGCCTCCGATTGTTGAATAAGGCCACCATCAAGAATAGATACCCCCTTCCACGCATTGACGACTTGTTAGATCAGCTTCAGGGAGGACAGGTCTTTTCCAAAATTGACCTGAGGTCTGGGTATCATCAGCTGAAGGTTCGGAGTGGAGATGTACCCAAGATAGCATTTCGTACCCGATATGGCCACTATGAGTTCTTGGTCATGCCATTCGGATTGACGAATGCTCCAGCTGCTTTCATGGCTTTGATGAACGATGTGTTCAAGCCATATTTGGACCAGTTTGTTATCGTCTTTATCGATGACATATTGGTGTATTCGAGATCCAAGGAGGTAAGGGACTTTTGTGAGTAGTTAGAGATACCTGCATGTATTTTCGTCTGCTTTTTCATTCACTTAAAAACTCTGAGGGTTAGAGAAAGTGAATAATAATTATTGCGACCCGATAGTGGCAAATTACGATTTTGCCCCTAGTTAGTCAAAAAGTCAACTTTTGTGAAAAGTTGCAAAAAGCATGAAAACTATTATTGTGAGTGTTTAACTGCTGTTTAGTATGAAAATAAATAGATGGGCTAATAATTTTAAGGTTAATGTGAATTAAGCACACATTATAGTGCTGATTTTGTTGTTTTATAAATCATCCCTTTTTAAAGAGCCATCTATCATATTATGTGAGAATGAATCGTGCTAGAGCACCGCTCGCACGAGATTTCATATATTTTCCACATACATTAGTGCTGAATTTTGATTCGCACTAGATTTCCATGACATGAATGATAGAGTACTGGAGTTCTTACTTGTTCCCAGTTTTATATGATATATGCATGACAGAGTGCTGGAGCGATTAGCTCGTACTCGAGTTTTACATGAGATACATGACAGAGTACTGGAGCGTTACTCGTACTCGATTCTTCATGATTTATACATGACATAGTACTGGAGCTATTGCTCGTACTTGATTTGATGATATTATGCATAGCATGGTACTGGAGCTATTGCTCGTACTTGATTTAATACATGAACTATGCATTGACCTAGATGTTGGAGGTTTACTCGCACTAGAGTTGAGTTTGTGATGTGAAACAGTGTTTGAGCGGAGTGTCGACTGTGAGTCGCACTCAAGACGCACACTGTATGTGATATATAATACATGTTAAAACCCATGCCCGAGTCCTTGTGTGACTGTGTGTCACATCTTGTGAGAGGATATCCGCATGAGGTTAATATAGACATGGTATGATATTCCATGGTTTGAGGGCTAAGACCTATGGCAAGCACCCAGACTGTGATGTAGGGTCCATGGGTGTACTTTGTACCGTGCCCGGGGCATGGGAGTACGTTGTACCGTGTGTTACGTATAGCTGACGATTGTAATAGACTGACCATCCTCCCGTTGCAGCAGTGATACCCCGCGCACTGAGTACTGTGTGGCCTGGGTTCACATATCGGATATGATCATAGTCCAAGATACTATTTGCATTTCACCACAGAGTCTCACATGATATATCACATTAATTGACTGATTTAAATTGCGGACAGACCTGAGGGATGGGTCGGACTCCGATTTTGTGATGTGAATTATTTAATGCCATATTTATTGTGATTTAAATATACATGGCATGATTTACATAAAGGCATGACTTATATTAAGATGCATTGTTTTGCACTACATGCCTACATTTGAGAAAGAAAGCATGATTTCTGTACATGGGATTTAATCTGTACAAGTATATATATTATATTTCAAGACATGCTTTTAAAGTAAGTTAATGAAATAATGTTTTCAAGGCATAGCATTATTTTGAGTAGATAATGTAGATATTTACTTGCTTGCCTGATTTCCTTACTGAGCGTGTTGTATGCTCACCCCCTTTCTTTACATCTCTCTACAGAGCGTCAGTAGAGCGAGAGCTATCGAGGGATAGTATTCCTGAGTCCACAGCTAGTTCCTATAGACCACCAGGTATACAGATTTTGTACAGTTGTGTATCTAAACATAGAAACAGCACAGTGATGTATACGTTATATATTTTGGGGAATGTATTTGTATTAGATTTTATATAATCTCAGTTACAGTCAGTAAGCAGTATATTGACATGTATGTATGAAAATGGATGATGTGGTAAGCGGGGACTCTAAAATCGAATCACAGCCCAACCATTGAAGAAAGGTAAGTTAAAAATATGAAAAATTTGTAGTGATTTTGGTTAAGGTCATGGATTGAGAATGGGGTCTTGACAAAATGTGCATGGATTGGAATATGGCCTATGGAGTAGATTGTAGTAAGTTTTACCTTGAGTTTCCTGCAAACTTATGCAGTAACAATGAAGTTTATGAAGGCCAGATCGATCTCAATAGATGAAGGATCGATCTTATAGGGAGAAGGACCGATCCCATAACTCCAGAATATCAATAAGTATACTATAGCAGACAGACAGATCGATCTAATGAGGGTGCAGATCGATCTCCTACTGCCTCTGCCTAGCAAGAATCGATCCTGTCATAAGGGTAGATCGATCTCCAATTGTCTCGGCCTGGAAGAGATCGATCCCCCCTTAGAGAATAGATCGATCTCCTTGAGGTTCTGTAAAGAGCAGATCGATCCCTACCATCAAGCAGATCGATCTTATAGTTGGTACTTTGAGTAGTTGGAGTAGTTGAAACAAGCAGAGATCGATCTCCACTTAATGCTAGATCGATCTCACACACTCTGTCTATATAAAGATCACGAGGTTATACGACCGGGCCTTGCTTTGATAGCATGTAAGACCAATGCTGTAGTCTCTGATCAAGTCTACAACGATATCATTGCCATGGATAGATGTCGACGTTTCCCTCTTTTGAGGATGCCTCCATTCTGGTATTGAGAGATGCCTTCGTTTTAGTAACGTGAGATGCCCTCCTTGAGGATGATGTGATGTGCTTATGAAGTTGTTTTATCTGAGTTTTATTAAATACCTAGCCTCGACTATTTTGATGAATAACGTGTTTTGGTGACTTTGATTTTTATCACTTAGTGAGATTCGATGTTGTGATTGAAATGTGAATTTTATCACGTAAATTATGATGATGCAAAATGATGCCATTATTATTGTTATCATTATTACCATGATGTTTAACATGTTTGAATACTTCTATCATGCTTTTAGACGTCGAATGATGAGTTTGTGAAGTGTATGATGATTTTATAAAATCTCTCTTATCCTCTTTACAGAGCGTTTTAAGAGCTCACCATTTTTTCCTTCCCACTCCAAATTTCTTGCAGTGAGTGAGATAGTGCCTGTCACGTACGTGATATAGGCTGGTGGACAAGATCTCCCCAAGTTATCGCTTGTACACACACAAGGTACAAATTCAGTTCATTTTGTATCCAGACAATGATGTAATACAGACATTTGTGTTAAGTATTTTTGGGATGTAATTAGGACAATATGAAGGAAGTTAATTGAGTTCTGTAGGTTAACCCCTTTGGGATATTATGTATTTGATTTTATGAAATAGAAATTGTGTGATCTTGGGGGTTAATGAATTAGTACAAACACAAGTGATTAAATGACACTATACAGGATTGCAACCCGAGTAAGAGGATTTAATGTAAGAAAATTTTAAATTAGCCCTATTTTCCACGCTTCCGATCTGTCACATATTGTTATTCTAATGACTAGTTTATGTAAATATTTTTAATCAATATATGTTATTGTTTGTGTATATATTAGATTTGTTCGCAGTGGGGGTTCTAAGGTATTGTAAATATAGATAATAATTAAATTACCTTAAAATAATAGATTTTGAACAAGAAAATTAAATGGTGATAATTAAACACATTGAATTGGAGGATGATTATGAAACTTAGTGAACTTTTGATTCCATGACATGTGAACAATTATCATTGATTTAATTTTGAAATTGTGGTAAATTGGATGTGTGCAATGCTAGGCATTAATTAAATGCATAAATGTCTTTATGTAGAATATCTTCTGAAATGATTTCTTCTAAAATCATTGTTGCTAGGTTAAACCCGGCTTCTAGCGCACCTGACTCATTCCTCTCCATGACTTGTGTGCTTTTTTGTTCAGGTTTTATTTTCATTTTTTATTATTTATTTATTTTCTTTAGTATATTAGAATAAAATCAATTTTATAGATAAATTTTGTTTAATTAATTATAATAATGATTATTTTAAAAAAAAGAAAAAAATCAATTTGTTTAATTTAACTCTATTTAGGAGTGGTTAAAAAATATATAATATATATGAAGTAATAAAATATTAAACTATTTAATTAAAAGTTAAATTGTAAATAAACAAATTGAAAGTAAAGATTATTCAGAGCATACAATTCCAAGGAGTCACAAATGGTTGACATTCAAAAATTATTAGGTGCGAAGATTTTTCTTAAATTAACCAGAATGGTGGAAGATTCAAGTAAAATTTTCAATATATAATCAATATTTACTTTCAAAATAATAATGAAAAAAATAATAACAATAATTAAATTAGTAATAACAATAATTAAAAATAATAATAATAAATTTAAAGTAAATAAATATTATCCTACTGATGCAATTCCAAAAAGTCACAAACGGTTGACATTTGAAAATTTTTAGGCGATAAAATTTTCCTTAAATCTCATCAGAATGATGGAAGATTTAAGTAAAGTTTTCAATATTACTAATCAATAATTACTTTTAAAATAATTGAAATAAAAAAACAATAATAAAAACAATAATAATAATAACAATATAAGGCTTACTAAAATATTGAAAGCAAATAAAGAATATTCCTAAGATGCAACTTCAAAGAGTCATAAATGGTTGACATTTGAAAATTTCTAGGTAAGAAAAGTTTTCTTAAATCTCGCTAGAATGATGAAAAAATTAAAGTAAAATTTTTAATATTAATAATCAATATTTGTTTTCTTAATAATAATAATAACAATAATAATAATAATAATAATAATAATAATAATAATAATAATGCGTACTAATAACAGCAATTCTTAATAAATTAAGAGCAGACAAAAGATTATTTCGAGGATAAGATTTTAAAATGTCACGAATGGTTGATATCTGAAAATCTCTAGATGAAAATTGTAAGACCCTCAAATTCATAAGTATATACATGCACATGCTATGTGAAGCATAAATGATGTAAAGTCCATAGAATTAATGTACACACTTGTATTTTGAGTTATGATGTACGTATAAGTTGTGTTATGTATGAATAATAAGAAATGGACTTTTGTCGATGATGAATGTGAGTGGAATGGAAAATGAGTGGTGTGATAAAATAGAATGAAATATGCATAAGTTGTATAAATGGTTATACTCCATTTGGTTGTAAATTGTATACCTTTGGCTATACAATGAATGCACACAAGTTTCAATGTATATAAAGTAGGAATGGATGTCATTTTCAAGCCTTAAAGGTGATTGGATGAGAAAATGACTATGATAGCAAAATAAATGAAGTTTGGTGTGTGTTTACTGCAGAAAACTGCAGTAAAATCTGGAAAATATGAATGAGATATCGATCTCATGGGATGAGAGATCGATCTGGAAGAGCCAAAACTGCTCTTGTTTGAGCAATGGAATAGGGCAGATCGATCACCAATGGGGTTAGATCGATCTCCTTAAGCTACTGACTTGCAACAGATCGATCTCATGTGTTGAGTAGATCGATCTCATTAAGCTTGAAAGGTCGGTTTCGAGAGAAAAAATGCAGGGGCAGATCAATCTCATTGGTTAGCAGATCGATATCCTACGACCAATTCTATAAATACTGGACCTCTGCACTTCATTTTTTTCCCCAAAGTTACAATTCCATTCAAGAGCCAAAGTGTAACCATTAGTTTGCATTTAGTTTTGTGTGAGGTATAAGTGAGCAAAGTTGTTCTTGGCAAAGAGGAGAACATCATACTTGGAAACAAGAGATTGAGATCAAAGGTTTCAAGAGCAAGGAGGATTTTACCATTTTGGTGACAAAGGAAGGAAATCTCAACTAGGTAAGATTTAATGCACTAAGTTTATATATGTTAAACTAGGTGTATTGATGAGTTAAATGGTATATGTATGACTTGTTGGAAATAAAAGGATCATGAAAAATAAGCTTGACCTAGTTATTGGTGTGAATATGAGAACATGAAGAAGAAATGGTGTGAACATTGATTTAATGATAGAATATGCATGTATGGAAGATTATGAGTTAATCTTAAGAAATGCATATATTGGAAATAAGGAGAAATAAATATAGTTATAGGGAAAATGTGGTATAATACCATATAGGGGAGAAAATCATTAAAATGATGTGTTAAATTGAGATTTGGAAAATGACATGAGTATATAGCGATATACTAACGCCAATGATTATAACAGCTTAAGAAATTTCCTTGGAAGCTGATCGGACTGCAAGAGTGAGCAGAAACGAGGAAGAGAGGTCACTTAACGTGATCCGAGGTAAGAGAATTTCGTGAGTAGCTAGAGATGGCTACACGTATTTTAAATAGAGTTTCAATATTATACTCTATATGAATTCCCTGAAATAAGCATGTTATGTGTGCTAAGGATTAATGAGATGAAGTGTGTTTGATCCAAAAATAGGATAAAAAGCGTTAGAAGCATGTTGTGACCCATAATTCATGAGTTGCATGATAGAATGGCAAATGTTTTCATGTATATGCGAAAACAGCACACTTTAGTGCTAATTTGATTTGAAATCAGAGAGTTGTGATTTGAATAAGCCATCTATCTAGTTTTGTGTGAAAACCATAAGTGCTAGAGAATACTCGTACTATATTTTGCGATATGCATCACATAGTACTGAAGGATATACTCGTACTATATTTTAATGCTATTTTATGCATGTTAGAGTACTGGGAGCATTGCTCGTACTTAGTTTGTGATTGATGCATATAGAGTATTGGGAGCTTTGCTCATACTCAGTTTTACATGATAGAGTATTGGAAGCGTTTCTCGTACTCGGTTCTTCATGATTTATACATGACATAGTACTTGAGTGATAACTCGTACTTGATTTGAAAAGAGAATTATGCATTAACCTAGTGCTAGAGATTACTCGCACTAGTGTTTGATATTTTGAGATGCATACACAGTGTTTAAGAGGCGGAGTGTTGATTGAGAGTCACACTCAAGATGCGTACTGTAGTTTTACGTGATATATAAGACATGTTAGGAAAACCGTGACGATTTCCTCCGTGCAGACTGAGTGTCACACTGTTAAGACGTTCGCACGTGGATTAGAGATGTGGCAATTATTGCATAGTATGAGGGCTAAGACTTATGGCAAGCACCCCGACTATGATGTATATTCCATGGTGTGAGGACTAAAACCTATGGCAAGCATCCCGACCATGAGGAGAGGGTCCACAAGTGTACGTTGTATCGTGCGAGTTGCATGGAGTACACTATATCGCGTGTTGTGTGGAGTTGTGGAGTTGAGGAGTATATAGCTGGAGATTGTGATGGACTGATCCCCCTCCCGTTACAGCAGTGATAACCCGCACACCGAGATTTGTGTTGCTTGGGATTTCACCATTATAGGATATGGCCATAGTCCAGGAGAGTATTGCATTTAGCCACCGAGTCTCGCATGATATATCACTTGTTTTCATGATACAGTTAGACCTGAGGGATGGGTCGAAAATCGATTTTTGTGTTATCTTGTGAACTGCCATGTTTACTGTGATTTATATGTAAATGGCAAGGATTTCTATAAAGGCATTCTGAAATTTTAAAGATGCACTGTTTTGCATGAATGCTACATTTGATATCTTAACATGATTTTAAGTACATGAGATTTATTTTGTACTACTATTATATATCAGTTTTGATTCATGCTTTTAAGATGAAAGAAGGAAAGGTAAAGTATTATTTTTAGTAGATAGTGTAGACGTCAACTTGCTTGCCTAATTTCCTTACTGAACTCGTTGTTTGCTCATCCCCCTTTATTTTTTCCTCTCTACAAATCATCCGCAGTAGATTGAGTCCGGCTGAAGTATAGCATTTCTTTTTGTCCGCTTCCACTTCCCATTGAGTTAAAGGTATACACATCATGCGCTATTTTGTATCTGAACAATGTATAAGCACAGGGATGTACACGTTGTAATATTGGGGATGTAATTATGTAATGTAAATAAATCTACTTATGAGAAATATGTGCGTACAGTTAAAAGATATTTATGATGACATGTGTATATGATGTGATAAGATGAGTGTGAATGAGTTGACTAATGCCGAATCATAGCCCCATTGTTGGTGAAAAGAAAGATAAGTAAAAAGCGAAAAAATTTGTAGTGGTGTTTGGTAAGTCACGGAAGGAGGTTGTGACAGAATGGTATCAGAGCCGTGTTGGTCTAATGTGAGTTGTATTAGTTTAGGAAAGTGTACATCCCCATATTACTGCACTTGTTCAGTTACAATTGTATATACAAGATGGGAATTAGACTAATATACGGTTGTGAATGCAGGAATTTAGTCTATATGGCTAATACCAGCCGAGCTAGATGGGTTAGAGGTAGGGCTCGAGGTCGTAGAGGTAGGCCGAAGACCCAAGATGAGGTTACTGGTCAGACTGAGGGACCAGAGACTACTAAGGCATGTTTCACGAGGATTGAGCGTAGCCTAGAGATCATAGTGGAGTTGCTGGCACAGACTAGGCCAGGTAGACAGGGACAAGATCCAGAGAGTGCGATAGGAGAGGCAGTTGCACCTCAAATGCCACAGGCTGCAGATACTCTTATACCCCCACCAGTTCAAGATAGTAGTGGATTGGGATACGGGTGCGATTTAGATAGATTGCGACAATTCCAGAAGCTTCGACCTCCATCTTTTAGAGGGGTCAAGGACCCAATTGTCGCTGAGGAGTGGATTGGAGGGATGGAGAAGTTGTACGGATTCTTTGAGTGTACAACTTCAGAGATGGTCGCATTTGCTGCGTTCCTACTGAAGAGAACGATAGAGCATTGACGGAAGTCCACCAGGCCCATGTTGAGAGCCCGACATGCTGAGATTAGTTGGGAGATATTTTTGGATGTCTTCGAGAGGTAGTTTGTTCCAGATACGGCACAACGAAGGCTGCAGGCCGAGTTCTTGGGGTTGAGCCAGGGAAGTCTTTCAGTGGATGAGTATGAGACTAGATTTTTAGCCTTGGGAAGGTATGACCCTGATACCATCTACAGCGAGACTAGGAAAGTCCGTAGATTTATAGATAGGCTAAAACTAGTGCTACGGTCTATATGGCACATGGCGCAATTCTGTGAGCAGGACTATGAGAGGAATGCCTTTGAGTTTTGAGAAGGTCAGTCGGAGTCGAGAGAGAGATAGGAAAAGGACGGTTCGAGACAGAGGTTTCAGTTATCGAGGAGGGAGGAGACTCTTCGGTAAGAGACCACAGATAGAGGAGGTACGAGAGAGACCAGTTAGACCTCCTACATATCCGTCTATAGCTCCGACGAAGGGCATTATGATTGGAGGACCGAGGCCTACTACTGATCAGTGCAATAGATGTGGTAGATACCATAGTGGTAGACATTGTCCGATGAGTCCTATTATGTATTTTCGATGTAGGAAACTAGGGCATATTGCTAGAGTTTGCCCAGAGATGGTTGAAACTGCACCACGAAAAGGCAAGGAGCCAAAGAAAGCTCCAGTCGATATGTCTACGTCGAGGAGGAGAGCGAAGGCAGAGGAGAAGAAGAAGCAAGTTATGGGACGAAGGCGAGTACATGCCTTAGACCAGGGGACAGCTGATGCTTCATTGGATGTGATAAGAGGTAACATCCAGATTTATGATTTAGAAGCACAGGTGTTAATTGATCCTGGTGCCACACATTCATTTTATCGCCTTCATTTGCATGTAAGTTAGCAAAGCATGTAGAGCGTACTCCTTTAAGTAGGATCGTGTTGATTAGTACGCCTATGCATGATAATCAACTAGTGGAGTATGTGTTAAATGATTGTAAGCTAAGAGTAGGGGAAAAGGATATGATAGCCAATCTAATATTATTAAGCATGAATGATTTTGATGTAATCTTAGGAATGGATTGGTTATCATCAAACCATGCTGTTTTAGATTGTTATGCTAAGACAGTTATGTTTCCTAACCCTGAAAAATATGTTGTAAAGTTTGATGAAAAGAAATGAAAATAATAGTTATGATTGTAATTGATAATGTACTATGCTGACTGAGAGATGAATATGTTCAAGGTTTTATTGCATACGTGGTTGATACGGATAAGGTACATCCGGAGTTGGCAGTTATTCATGTGGTTAGTGAATTCCTAGATGTCTTTCTGGATGAATTGTCAGGGTTACTACCAGACAGAGAGATAGAGTTCTGTATAGATTTGGTGCCTGGTATTGAACTGATATTGAAACCACCGTATCGCATGGCCTTAGTTGAGCTGAAGGAGCTTAAGAGACAGTTACAGGAGCTGTTAGACAAGGGTTTTATTAGACCGTGTGTTTTGCCATGGGAGCACTGATTTTATTTGTAAGGAAGAAGGATGGAAGCCTTCGATTATGTATAAATTACAGATTGTTGACTAAGGCAACCATCAAGAATAGATATCCTCTTCCACGGATTGATGATTTGTTGGATCAGCTCCGGGGAGCGCAGGTTTTTTCTAAGATTGATCTGAGGTCTGGGTATCATCACCTGAGAGTTAAGAGTGGAGATGTGCCCAAGACAACAGTTAGGACCCGATATAGCCATTATAAGTTCTCAATTATGCCGTTCAGATTAACGAATGCTCCCGCAACTTTCATGGCTTTGATGAACAATGTGTTCAGGCCATATTTGGATCAATTTGTTATCGTCTTCATAGATGACATTTTGGTATATTCCAAATCTGAGGAAGAGCATGAGGAGCACCTTAGGATTGTATTACAGACTTTACGAGAGCAAAAGCTATGTGTTAAACTCAACAAGTGTGATTTTTGGTTGTCACAGATCTCATTTTTGGGACATGTTGTGTCAAGGGATGGTGTATCAGTGGATCCATCCAAGATTGAGGCTGTAGTTCAGTGGGAACAACCGAGGACAGTCACCGAGATCAGGAGTTTCTTGGGTTTAGCAGGATACTATCAGAGATTCGTAGAAGGATTTTTGAAGTTAGCTGCTCCATTGACACATCTCACTAGGAACAGTGTAGCATTTGTGTGGAACGAGGATTGTGAGAAGAGTCGATTGACTACTGCTTCGATTATCACTATCCCTACCAGCTCATAAGGATTTTCAATCTATACCGATGCTTCGCATTAGGGATTAGGCTATGTATTGATGCAGGATGGGAGGGTAGTTGCTTATGGATCCAGAAAGCTGAAGGATCATGAGAAGAACTATCTGACCTACAATTTGGAGTTAGCAGCAGTAGTGGTTGCGTTGAAGGTATGACGCCACTACTTGTATGGAGAGAAGTTTCAGATTTTTACCTACCACAAGAGCCTTAAGTATCTGTTCTCACAAAAGGAATTGAATATGAGACAAAGAAGATGGCTAGAGCTTCTAAAGGACTATGATTGTGAGATACTTTATCATCTAGGTAAGGCTAATGTTGTAGCGGATGCATTGAGAAAAAAAGCCTTGGGATGGTATCGTATATGATGGTCAGGGAACATGAGTTGCTAGAGCAGTTTGCTAACCTCAGTTTAGGAGTTGTGCCTTCTAACATGAATACAGACTGTGTGATTGCTAGTCTATGCTTGGAGCCGAATCTATTAGAGAGGATCAGAGTGGCTCAGCAGACTGATTCGTATTGCATTGACATGAGAGGTCAGATACAGAAGGGCACAGTGATTGACTTTAAGATAAGTTCAGATGGACTCCTGAGGTTTAGAGGCAGATTGTGTGTTCCCGATGACCCAAAACTTAGGAGATTGATATTGTCGGAAGCTCATTCATCGAAGTACACACTACATCCGTGGAGTAATAAGATGTATCAGAACCTCCAGAAGGTGTATTGGTTGTCAAGTCTGAAGAAAGATGTTGCAGATTTTATGGTAAAATGTCTTGTATGTTAGCAAGTGAAGGTAGAGCATCAGAAACCTACAGGGTTGTTGTAGCCTCTACCTATACTGACATGGAAATAGGAGCATATTACCATGGACTTTGTGATGGCTTTATCGAGGACCTGGAGGAATCACGTTGCTATATGGGTGATAGTTGATAGACTCATGAAGTCAGCCCACTTTCTAGCTATGAGAGTTACCGATACTCTGAGTACATTGGCAGAACTGTATGTACGCGAGGTAGTAAGGTTGCATGGTATTCCAGTGAGTATTGTCTCGGACAGAGATTCCTACTTCACTTCCCACTTTTAGGAACATTTTCAGGAAGCCATGGGAACCCAGTTGAGTTTGAGCACCGCTTATCATCCTCAGACAGATGGTCAGTCAGAGATGACTATACAGACCCTGAAGGATATGTTGAGAGTGTGTATGCTGGATTTTAGAGGTGCATGGGATGATAAATTACCACTAGCCGAGTTTGTCTACAATAACAGTTATCATGCGAGTATCGGGATGGCACCGTATAAGGCTTTATATGGCTGTAGATGTCATTCCCCTATCGGTTGGGAAGAAGTGGGTGACCGAAAGCTTTTTGCTCCTGATTTGGTTAAACAGGCCTCTAAGGATGTCTAATTGATTGTTGAGAGATTCAGGATAGCTCAGAGTAGACAAAAGAGTTATGCTGACAAGAGACGAAGACCACTTGAATTCGCAGTTGGTGAGTCAGTATTTCTGAAGGTTTCTCCTTCAAAGGGTATAACGAGATTTGGGAAGAGAGGTAAGCTGAGTCCTCGCTACATTGGACCCTTTGAGATACTGATAATTCTATATTTTTAGAATTATTTGTGCTTAATTTCCTAATTAATTATTTAAATCCCCAATTTATTTTGTTAATTATCCCCTTTATTTAATTAAAATTCTCATGTTTGTAGATAAATTAAATCCGGATGAATTTTGAATATTTCGGTAGAAAATGGATCGGAATTGACCTAAAATCAAGATTGGACCACACGGACAACACGGGCCTAGCACATCCAATTGGACAAAGAGATAGATGACATGGAAATATTATTTTTCAAGGAGCCAATGGTGTAAAGACAAGTGGCCAAACAATGTCAACTCATCTAGGATGGAAATATTACAATTATACCCCTAAGTGTGTGTATAAATAGAAAATGATGGCAATTGTAAAAGGGGTAGCTTTTAGTTTTTTTTTTTAGGTTAAATATTTATTGTTAGGTTTTATTTTCCTTAGTTTTTTTTATGTTTTTCGGCTAGTGACAGCAGCCACCATTGTTAAACTTTCACAAGCTTGCATTTTTATTCTATTTCAAATGGAAAAGTTTAATGCTAGTACTTAATTTAATCTTTTGTTACATTTGTTCTGTTCATTTTTCATTCTTTTATCTTCATTCGGGTTCTTGGTTTCAATGTTTCTCGATTTTAATTTGCAATTATTTTACTATTCATGTCTGAGTTAAATTAAATTGGCCACTACCATTTGCCATCTTTGTACTCATGTTTTCATGAAGATGATTGAATGAGGACACAAAGCTGTTGCCTATACTCATTATTAATGGCCCTCATCCACTGGTTTGTGGTTGTATTATCTGGGTAAAAAGATTGAAGTTTCCAGCAACTGAGAACTTCCAGTTGCATCTGCTTCTTTTGTTATTTTTCTGTGCATGTTTCGGCTGTTGCGAGCTGCTACCACATACATATAAGGTTGCTGCAACAGCAGCTTATCGACAAACTGGATGAAGGTGTTGGATGGTGGTTCACGGGTTGAGACCTGGTGGTGACAGTAGCATGATCCTCAGTCTCTATTTTGCTCTGTTTCATTCAGTCATTTACTGTTCATTTATGCTTTGTTTTTTTATTCTCTATCAAGCTTGTAGTCTGTTGTCATTGTTCTAGGTTGTTGGTTACTGAGCTGTGTGGCTGTCTATTTCCCGTTCCCACTATGTTGCTGGGATGAGAGGAGCAGAAGGCTGCTGCACGAATGGTTGATGAAGGCTATGTATGGGTGACCTTGTTTGCTGCGGCACTAGTTGAGGACAGACCGTGCTGGAGAGAGCAGGACACACCTGGAGGGGTAAGACGCGGTGAATGATCATGTCAGGGCAGAGTTGCTGATACTGCAATGGAGGACAGACGCGGGAGTGAGCTGGGCATGCTGAGCCTGGAGCAGCAGATAGCAGTGAATGGACAGACCTGCAGCAGACATCAACTGGAATGAAGTTGGGTAAAACCCGAGAGCAGTTCCTGGAGCTGAACAACTGAACCGAGAGGCATGGACAGGACACACCCGAGAGCATGCAATGGACACGCCTGGACAGACCGAGGCCATCTCCTGGAAATGCAAATTTGGTGAAGGCGTGAACAGTAAAGGGATGGATAATTGGCTGGTTTAAATTGTTAAGGGTTGTTTGGCTAGTGCATAATAGTAATTAACTCATTTTCATGCATTGTTAGTTTAGTTTAATTCCTATTTAATTTGTTAGCTTAGTTTAGAGTCTTTGATTAAATTGCATGATTAGTAGTCTTGTTTAATAGTTTAGAACTTAGTTTTAATTAGGTTGATAGTTAATTAAGTGTTCATGTAGAATTAAATTAGGGGTAAATTTATTTTCATTAGACTTTAAGTTAGTTTAAATTGCATTTTCTTAGTTAGTTTAATTACATGCACATTTTATTTTAAGCTTGTTTAATTTTAGTTTAATTAGTTTTATTACTTTAATTTCATATTTGCATTTTATTTTAATTGCGTTAATTCATTTTAACTGTTTTAATTTCTTTTGTAGGTAGTTACTTTAATTACTCGGAGTTCAGTAAGCAAATCTTAGTTCAGTTTTATTTTCTTTATTTTTTAGTATTATTATTTTCAGTACTTTTAATTTTGAGCCTTAATTGATCACCCACTTTTAATTTCATAATTTGCTAGGATATACTTAGGGTAAGATTAATCGGTAGTTAATTAGGCTGATCAACTTCTTTGTGGGACTATAACTCGGGACTCAAATCCCATTATTACTTGTACGACCCGTGCACTTGCGGACATTACCTTTACGGCGTGTCAAGTTTTTGGCGCCGTTGCCGGGGAAGTTTTAATTAGTCGTTAATTAATATCGGTGAAATTATGCTTACGTGTAATTCTAACTTGTAAATATTTAGGTTGTTAATATTTAGAAGTTTAATCTAGATTAGTTAATAAAAAAAAATCAAAAATTTAAAAATTCAAAAAAAAAATTCTAAGGACTTTCTGTTGTTTGCATGCGTAGAGCCAAGAGTTTTGATTGCTTTCCTTTAGATCTTGAAATTGAACGTACTCTTAGAAAAATTCAAAAGGACTCTAGGAAATTTATAGCTCCGCTACAAAACACAATGACAGAAAATAGGGAAATTAGAATTGTTGGAGATTATGCAATGCCGACGATTGGAGGATATTATTCCGGCATTAGGCCACCAGCTGTCCCTGCAAACAATTTTGAAATTAAGCCTTCGATCCTCCAGATGATCCAAAGTTCATTACAGTTCAGTGGGCTTCCCCATGATGACCCACATGCTCACTTAGGGCAATGTTTAGATCTGTGCAATACTTTCAAGCATAATGGACTCTTGGACGATGCACTTAGGCTTAGACTATTTCCCTTCTCTCTTAGGGATAGAGCAAGACACTGGTTGACCATTTTACCTCTGGGATCCATCTCCACCTAGGATGAGTTAGCCCATCAATTTTTAGCTAAGTTCTTTCTTCCCTCAAAAATGGCTAAACTCCGTAGTGATATATCTTCTTTTGCTTAATTCGATTCTGAATCCCTTTTATGAAGCATGGGAACGATACAAAGACCTTCTTAGGAAGTGTCCCCACCATGGCCTACCCTTATGGCTTCAAGTCCAAACCTTCTCCAATGGGCTCTCTAGCCAGAATAGGACCATAATAGATGCTGCTGCAGGAGGAGCTTTAATGTGTAAGACGGAGGAGGAAGCTTATGGTCTGTTAGATAAAATGGCAACTAACAATTATCTATGGTCATCGGAGAGGCAGTTCCCTAAGAAAGCTGCGGGTATATATGAGTTAGACACACTGTCTACCTTGACTTCTCAAATAGCTAATCTTACAAAGAAGGTAGAGTCGCTCAGTACCCAGCATAATCCTTCCTCTAATCCTGATCCTGTTTATTCTGTCCAAAGTCCTTTTCTCTCATGTGAGCTGTGTAGTGGTACCCACTCTGTAGATAGGTATCCGTTCAACTTAGAATCGGTTCAGTATGTTGCCCCTTCTCAAACGCAACAGAACAACCCTTTTTCAAACACCTATAATCTAGGGTGGAGGAACTATCCTAACTTCTCCTGGAGCCAAAACCAAGGGCAAACTTCTAGCTCTAGACCCGTAGGACTCCCTGGTTTTCAAGCTCCACCGGTTCAGGCACCACCACAGCCGCAATTTCCATACCATCCACCACATCACCCATACCCACATCATCCATCACCACCACCTATCCAGCCACAGCATATACTTGCACCAGTACCAGCAGCTGAGAAGAAGCCCTCGCTTGAGGAAATGTTCACGACTATCCTGCAAAATCAAGCTGCTTCAATTAAGAACTTAGAGGTTCATGTAGGACAAATAGCAAACGCTCTTAATCAACGTCCTCAAGGGACCCTCCCCAGTAACATTGAAGCTAATCCTATTAGGCAAAGGGAGGGGAAGGAACATATTAAATCCATCACCCTTAGGAGCGACAAAGAGCTAGAGGAACCACAAGTTAAGTCCAATCCTGTTGAGCCCATAGTTGAAGAACTCATAAGTCCCAAAGAAGCAGCTCAGAAAGAGCAAGAACATCAGGATCAAGATGCAAAGGAATCTAAGTCAGGCACTTCTTCATCTATACCTTGTTCTATTTCACAGCCTTCCTCATCCTCTGGTGCTATACATGTTACCACTACACTTCCTCCAGTTAGACCCCTATTACCATTTCCTCAGAGGTTCAAAAACCAGAAGCTTGATCAGCAGTTTGCTAAATTTCTGGAGGTTTTTAAGAAGCTTCACATTAACATTCCTTTTGCGGATGCTTTAGAGCATATACCTAGTTATGTGAAGTTTATGAAGGATATCCTCTTGAGGAAGAGAAGATTAGAGGATTATGAGATAGTGGCCTTGACGGAGGAGTGTAGTGCCATTATTCAGAGGAAATTACCCCCCAAGCTCAAAGATCCAGGTAGTTTTACATACCTTGCACCATAGGAGATCAGTTCTTTGATAGAGCCCTTTGTGATCTAGGAGCTAGTATAAACCTTATGCCTTGGTCCATATACTAGAAGCTAGGAATAGGAGATGCAAAACCCACCACAGTGACCCTTCAATTAGTTGATAGATCCATTAAATATCCGAAGGGGATCATTGAGGACGTGCTAGTTAAGGTGGACAAGTTTATTTTCCCAGCAGATTTTATCGTGTTAGATATGGAGGAAGACAGGGAAATCTCCATTATTCTAGGCAGACCTTTCCTAGCTACTGGTAGGACATTAATTGACGTACAAAAAGGAGAATTAACCATGAGAGTCTTAGATCAGGAGGTGATATTTAATGTTTTCCAACCTTTGAAACTCCCTGAAAACTCTCAAGAGTGTTTTAAGATGGAGGTTAAGGAAGATAAAATGTTTGAGCATAGGAAATCTGAGAGAAAGAAGGAAGTAGATAGAGCTCAGGAGGATTTAACTGTTAACATTTTGTCACCATTCTGGATGATCCTCCTACTCTCTGCACTGCTGCTGAGTATTGTGTTCTTTAGCTGCATTTGAAGTGGCTATGTTTTCCTTTTCACTTTTTTGTATATAGTTCTTTTTCTTTTTCTTTCTGTTGTTTCTTTCTTTGTTTATTTTGCAGGTTTATTTTCTAAGTTTTACGCTTTCAATAAAAGCTTCAGTTGTTCATCAACATCAAATAGGGGAGTAATCTGTTCTTGAGCTTAATTGGTTATATTATCTGCACACTGAGGACGCTGTGCACTTTAAGTTTGGGGGAGGGGATATTACTTGAGCATTTTTCAAAAATTTGGGCAAAATTGAAAATTTTATCAAAATTTTTTCGAAAATCTGAGCTTGAACTGTTTGATTTTGGGATGATTTAGTGCTTAGCATGTAGTTTTCCCATATTCCGATGATATGACCCCATGATTAAGTTTGATTTTGATTTGACTAAAAAGCATGATTATAGGAAAAGCATGAAGCTGAATTCTTAAATTTGTCTTAATTTTGATTGTGACTTCCTCATCTTATGCACATGTCATGTCATGAATCTGTATATTTATTTAGAGAAAGCTTATGTGGACTTAGGATTGCATTTATTTAGTTGATTTGGTGTATCATATTCTAGAATTTGTTTGATCTAATCTCGAGGTGAAATATTAGATCACACTTAATTAGGGAGATGATTTAGGCCATCTTTGGATCGTTTGAGCCTTTCGAGCCATCCCTGTATATACTTTATCCCTACTCACCCATCTGGGCCAAATAAGACTTTCTCTATAAATACACCTGCTTATAATTTTCCTTAGCTTAAATACTTTGTTCCTATCCCCTACCCCGAAAGGATGAAAGTTATTGGGATATATTTTGAGCTTTGTACATATGGGTATCTGGTGATAGTAAATGTTCAAAAAATAAATAAACAAATAAATAAATAATGAAAAAAAAAAGCAAAAGAAGAAAGAAGAAAAATACAAAAATAGAAAAAAAATGTTTAGTGAAATAAATAAGTTTGGGGGAATAAATTTGAGCTCTTACATTAAGATCCTGAAAGTAATGCATGTTAAGGGATAATTAAACCTAAATCGACTTTATCATACCTTAACCCCAGCCTTACATTACAAGCTTAATGAAGTCCTATTGATTTTTAGTTAAGTGTGACTACATTAGTGGAGAGAGAAGTGAAAAGCAAACTTATGGGAATGATCACATGTCATTGACTTTGCATTCACTGTGTTTGCATAATCTAATCCGGATAATGTACTGTGAAGTGACTTTGACATTTTCACACACACACACACGAGGGATTCAATTTGGGTTAGGACTTAAGATTGAATGATTCTGAGTGTTGGATTATATTTGTGATTCTTTGATTTCATAATCTATATTTTTTCTTTGAGGATAATATTGGGGAAATTATTGTGTTTAGTACTTGTCATTCCTACAATTATTTTGTTTTGCTTGAGGACAAGCAAAAGCTCAATTTTGGGGGTGTGATAATTCTATATTTTTAGAATTATTTGTGCTTAATTTCCTAATTAATTATTTAAATCCCCAATTTATTTTGTTAATTATCCCCTTTGTTTAATTAAAATTCTCATGTTTGTAGATAAATTAAATCCGGATGAATTTTGAATATTTTGGTAGAAAATGGACCGGAATTGAGCTAAAATCGAGATTGGACCACGCGGACAACACGAGCCTAGCACATCCAATTGGACAAAAAGACAGATGACATGGAAATATTATTTTTCAAGGAGACAATGGTGTGAAGACAAGTGGCCAAACAATGTCAACTCATCTAGGATGGAAATATTAAAATTATACCCCTAAGTGTATGTATAAATAGAACATGATGGCAATTGTAAAAGGGGTAGCTTTTAGTTTTTTTTTTTTTTAGGTTAAATAGTTATTGTTAGGTTTTATTTTCCTTAGGTTTTTTTTTTATGTTTTTCGGCTGGTGACAGCAGCCACCATTGTTAAACTTGCACAAGCTTGCATTTTTATTCTATTTCAAATGGAAAAGTTTAATGCTAGTACTTAATTTAATCTTTTGTTACATTTGCTCTGTTTTTCATTTTTCATTCTTTTATCTTCATTTGGGTTCTTGGTTTCAATGTTTCTCGGTTTTAATTTGCAATTGTTTTACTATTCATGTCTGAGTTAAATTAAATTGGCCACTACCATTTGCCATCTTTGTACTCATGTTTTCATGAAGACGGTTGAATGAGGTCGCAAAGCTGTTGCCTATACTCATTATTAATAGCCCTCATCCGCTGGTTTGTGGTTGTATTATCTGGGTAAAAAGATTGAAGTTTCCAGCAACCGAGAACTTCCAGTTGCATCTGCTTCTTTTGTTATTTTTCTATGCATGTTTCGGCTGTTGCAGGCTGCTACCACATACATATAAGGTTGCTGCAACAGTAACTTATCGACAAACTGGATGAAGGTGTTGGATGGTGGTTCACGGGTTGAGACCTGGTGGTGACAGTAGCATGATCCTTAGTCTCTGTTTTACTCTGTTTCATTCAGTCATTTACTGTTCATTTATGCTTTGTTTTTTTTATTCTCTATCAAGCTTGTAGTCTGTTGTCATTGTTCCAGGTTGTTGGTTGTTGAGCTGTGTGGTTGTCTATTTCTCGTTCCCACTATGTTGCTGGGATGAGAGAAGCAGAAGGCTGCTGCACGAATGGTTGATGAAGGCTGTGTCCGGGTGACCTTGTTTGCTGCTGCACTAGCTGAGGACAGACCGTGCTGGAGAGATCAGGACACACCTGGAGGGGCAAGACGCGGTGAATGATCATGTCAGGGCAGAGTTGCTGATACTGCAATGGAGGACAGACGCGGGAGTGAGCTGGGCATGCCGAGCCTGGAGCAGCAGATAGAGTGAATGGACAGACCTGCAGCAGACATCAACTGGAATGATGTTAGGCGAAACCCGAGAGCAGTTCCTGGAGCTGAACAACTGAACCGAGAGGCATGGACAGGACACACCCAAGAGCATGCAATGGACACGCCTGGACAGACCGAGGCCATCTCCTGGAAATGCAAATTTAGTGAAGGCGTGAACAGTAAGGGGAGGGATAATTGGCTGGTTTAAATTGTTAAGGGTTGTTTGGCTAGTGCATAATAGTAATTAACTCATTTTCATGCATTGTTGGTTTAGTTTAATTCCTATTTAATTTGTTAGCTTAGTTTAGAGTCTTTGATTAAATTTGCATGATTAGTAGTCTTGTTTAATAGTTTAGAACTTAGTTTTAATTAGGTTGATAGTTAATTAAGTGTTCATGTAGAATTAAATTAGGGGTAAATTTATTCTCATTAGACTTTAAGTTAGTTTAAATTGCATTTTCTTAGTTAGTTTAATTACATGCACATTTTATTTTAAGCTTTTTTAATTTTAGTTTAATTAGTTTTATTGCTTTAATTTCATATTTGCATTTTATTTTAATTGTGTTAATTCATTTTAACTGTTTTAATTTCTTTTGTAGGTAGTTACTTTAATTACTCGGAGTTCAGTAAGCAAATCTTAGTTCAGTTTTATTTTCTTTATTTTTTAGTGTTATTATTTTCAGTACTTTTAATTTTTAGCCTTAATTGATCACCCACTTTTAATTTCATAATTTGCTAGGATATACTTAGGGTAAGATTAATCAGTAGTTAATTAGGCTGATCAACTTCTCTGTGGGACAATAACTCGAGACTCAAATCCCATTATTACTTGTACGACCCGTGCACTTGCGGACATTACCTTTAGGGCGTGTCAGATATTGGACAGAGTGGGAGATAAGGCATATAGATTGGCTTTGCCACCAGATTTATCGGGAGTGCATAATGTTTTCCCCATTTCGATGTTGAGGAAGTATCATCTAGATCCAAATGTATGAGCCATTGGAGTTCAAAGATGATCTAATATTTGTAAAGAAACTGATCCGGATCTTGGATAGAAAGGAGAAAGTCTTGAGGAATAAGACTATCGGGTTAGTGAAGATTCTCTAATAGCATCACACTTCAGAAGAAGCTACTTGGGAGCTAGAGAGTCTGATGCGAGAGAGATATCCTCATTTGTTTGTAAAGTAACTTGGTTGTAATTTGGAGATGTCACGACCCAAATTACCTAAAAATCAGAGTAAATTTTTTCGCTTTTTCAGTTATTATTTAATTCTTATCTTTCTCTCATCGTGACCATCTTACCAAATAGTTGGGCTATGATTTGGTGTTAGTCACCTCTTACCTATTACCATTCCATTTCCATAATCATATCCACATATTAGAGTTTACTATTCTTAGACTTTAAATAAATACATACCCAATGATATTTATAATACTACATCCCCAACATCATATCCGTTTATAGTACTGTGCATTACATATTTAGATACAAAACTATACAAATGTGTATACCTGTCTCTCGATGGGAAGCAGCGGATATTAAGCATGCAAGTCCTCAGCCGCTCAATAACTATTGCGAGTGCTCTGAAAAGATGGGAAAATAAGGGGGTGAGCAAACCACACGCTCAGTAAGGCAATTATGTAAGTAAGTAGATAGCTCTACCATCTATATGCTCATAATGCCATGCCCTTAAATCCATTTCTTTTCATTTAAAATTTCACGCACAAAGTCATGCATATCCAATGCCATAGTTTATCCAAAACTATTTGTGCATATATAAATCATGTAATTCTTGCATTCAAAGCATTTTATGTGACATCACTAAATCATAATAAGCATGAAGTAAAACAAGATCATGCATTTGTTCATGTCATGTAAGACAAATCATGAATTTGAAATAAAAGCATGGAAAACATCATCATGCTACTGCATTCAAATCATTTCTTTAAAAATGCAGTAAAAACTAACCCTTCCGGGTCCATCTCATAAAACAATTCAATAAAGTTCATTATAAAACTCCGGTTATAAACCTACTCTTCTTTCAGGGTCACAGATCATAAAATCATCTAAAACATATTTGAGCATAGTAGAAAATCATAAAATCATGAAATCATAAAATCGTCAAATCGGGGGCCTGACCCCTCCTTCGGGTCTACCCTGGTCTAACAGACCACAAGTTATATCATGTGAGACAATCAGGTAATTATCAGTAACATCGAGTACTATGGCCATATCCTAGTGATCCCTGGCAACACGGTACCTAGTGTGCGGGGTATCACACCTGAAACGGGAGGTGGGTCGTCCTACCCGCCAGAACAGCATAACACCAGGATTGCGAGGGCAAGGCTTGCTGCCTCGTGGCTAATGCCACTCTACTCCAACAATCCCCATGGTACAGCGTACTCCGCGTGACATACAGGGTACAACGTACTCTGTGAACCCAAGCTCAATCAGGGGTTCTGTGATAGGTCTTATCCACCCAAATCATCTCTGTCTCAGAATGCACGTGTGAGCATATCATCTCACTGTGACACACAGTCTACAGGAGGCTCCAACACCGCTATATGCATGTAATATAAATCCCTGTGCGAGCGAGGCTCAAGTACGGCTCCGTGCATATTCATGATATCAGAAAACCTCGTGCGAGCGAAGCTCTAGCACGGTTTCATAAAAATCAGTAAAATCTGCGTACGAGCAGCGCTCCAGTACGACTTAACTGATTATAATTTCAAGTAAAATCCACGTACGAGCAATGCTCTAGTACGGATATGTATATAAAACTCAGTGAAAACCTCGTACGAGAAAAACTCCAGTACGGCATTCAAATGAATTATGAAAACCATGTAAAACTTTGTGCGAGCAACGCTCCAGCACAAATGAATGCTTAAGTAAATCAAATCTCGTGCGAGTTATACTCCAGCACGGCTTTATGCATAATTAAATCAAATCTCGTGCGAGTTACACTCCAGCACGGCTTTTATGCAGTTATTATATCAAAAATGGATGCGAGCTAGGCTCCAGCACCTCTCATGCACGTCAATCATAAAACCTAGTGCGAGCAATCGCTCCAGCACCATTTTATGCATACCACGTCAAAATAAATCAAAACATGTCAAAACAGAGTGCGATGTAGGCTACAGCAGCTCTCATTTCACAATAATAAAAATCAGTGCGAGCACCATGCTCTAACACATTTCATGCATATGATGTCACACAAGTCGGTGCGAGCAAGCGCTCAAGCACATTTATGCACAATCACAAACACAGATATAGTGCGAACTACGTGTCGGCACTATCTGTTTCCATATAACTTGATAGTTGGCCTATTTCCAAACAAATTCCATTTAAATATGAATAACACCTACATAGTATTATCTTGTGAAATTTATTCAATTTTTGGCCAATCTATCGATTTACTTTGCTTAAAAACCAATAAAATTCCTTAAATCACAATTTTCTTAAATCATGCATTTCATGCATGTCATGCATTTCATGCATGTCATGCTTTCACCATCCTTAGGTGAACTTCCCTTAATAGGGTAAAATAATCTTTTCACCTAATTCGATCCTTAAAATCATTTAAACCACTTTTAGGATCATTATACAATAACAATGTATACATACATAATCAGTGTACAGAAAAACTATTTAAAATACGCGTAGCTACCTCTAGCTACTCACACAATTCCCTTACCTCATTTTCTGTACAGTTTGACCTTTCCCACTGATGTCTCGTCACGCAGTCCGATTTGCTTCCAATCCAATCTCCGGAACTGCGGATACACATTCATCAGGTCAATTACAATAAAATTTAATTGTATTTCATATGTTCTGGGCTTAATTTAAATCATTGGGCCCGTTTACCCATATTGGGCCCGATTGCACCTTAATGGACCTTAATCGACCTTAAGCCCGTTTTCCCACTTACTATTCACATTATCGACGCCTATTGGGCTCATTGAGCCCAGCAATATTTATTTAGCCTCGTTCTAAATTCTCGGATATCTCTTTTTAATATTAACGACAATTTATCTAATTTTCTATAATTTAATTCATTTATGCAGAAATAAAACCCGAAATTTATCAACACGCATAACGATGTAAATTGTCGTAAATAAGGGTTACTTACCCGTGACTCCATGATAGTACTCAAATTGAGGCTGTCTCGAGCTCTCGGTTGATGCCAATTGTCGAGCTACACAATTAAATATATTTTCGGGTAAACTTTCAGTCGATTATTTAACAAATTAAATATTCCAAAAATTAAATCGGTCAATTTAACTGCTTACCGACTTACTTGAAGCTCGATTGCATCATTGGAATTTTTCCCAATTTTTTCTCTTTTTCTTTTTTCCCTTTTTCTTCCTTTTTTCCCTCTCTTTTTGGCTGAATCGATCTGGTCCGGTTTAACCCGGTTCAGACCGTCGATTCAGCTCGGTCCGGTTCAACCGGTTCAATTCGGTTCGGTCGGTTCAGTCATCCTCTGGTCGTTTCGGCGCCGTCCGACCGGTTCTTCGACCGATTCCACCGCCGTTCGGTTCGGTTGCACCTGGGCTTCATAAATCGGGCCTCCCTGTCGCTCGAATCGACGCCATCGCCGGCGAATCGAGGTTCCTTCCCCGCGGCATCCTCCTTTGTTTTCGGTGTTTTCCGGTGACTCCACGGCTCGTCACGGCCGCTGGTGGCTCGCCTGAGGTCGAGCTATCTTTGCCGACCCTCGTCGACCCCTCGGTCCCACCGGTGGTGGCTCGTCCGACGATTCTCCTCAGTTCGGCTTCCGTTTCGCCATTTCTGTTTCTTTTCCTCTCTGTTTCACGTTTTCAGACTTTTCCTTTTTTTTTCATTCTCTTTTTCAGATTTGATTTATTTATTTATAATTTATTTTTAATATTATTTTATTCATTAAAATAATATTAAAATACACAAATATCTTTAAAATTTTATATTTTATTCATTTAATCCGTAAATGAATTTCTCTGTTCGATTTTGCCTTTCCGGTATATTTTTCGATTATTTTTGGGATTATTTTTTTCGATACAAAAATTTCGATTTTATTTCAATAAATCATATCTTGATCAATTTAATCTGAAATTTAATTATTTCTTCGTTATTGATAAAGATTTCTCAATCCCATATTTTTAGTTAAATTTTTTTGTCCTGATTAATACCGAATTTTGGTTTTTTGACCGTTATGCCCTTGCACGTGTTCGAGAATATCATTTAAGTCCTTTTGCATTTTTAAATGCACTCAAAATATTGGGTCTTACAATTTTCCCCACTTAAAAAATTTGGTCCTCCAAATTAGAACCAAGTTAAATAAGTCCATAACAACTCCGGGTACGTCTATCGTATCATATACTGTCATCCTCAAGTGACTTTCTCCGGAGTGTAATACTACTATCATACTTAACTAGGGAGATCATCTTAAACCTCAACACTTTCGCCTTCCGTTTAATACCCGAATCAATTCTCCAATCATACGTTATACTTTCATTGAGCTAAACTGTTGGAGCTCATATCCAATTACATATATCAGGTTCGGATAATATTTCTGAAGCATCAAAATATGGGAGACATTGTGGATGCCTGTTTATTCAAGTGGTAATGTCAACCTACAGGCCTTACCTCCCACTTTGTCCGATATCTCTATCCGAATCTTGTTACGTCCTTAAGACAAGTAACTGTCGACAATAATGATTCACCCTTGGTGAATTCCAATGGTTTCCTGTCTCTTGTCAACATAGTCTTTTCTGTATGCTCTGAGGTATTCTTAATCTTTCATAAATCAACTGAACATTCTCAGAGATTTGTCTTTCCAATTCGGGAACAATTCTCTATTTGTCACCCACTTCTCTTATCCAAATCGGGGAACAACTCCCTACGGCCATACAATGCCTCATATAACATGTTATCTCGATACTCAAGTGATAACTGTCATTATTGGCGAATTTCATTAGTAACAACTGATCATCCCAGGAGCTCATAAAATCAATGGCACACGCTCTCATCACATCCTCCAGAACCTGTAAAGTCCTCTCTGACTGACCATCTGTCTGAGGATGGAAGCTGTGCTAACACACAATCAGGGTCCCCATTGGCTTCCAACAATATCCCCATAAGTGGGAAGTGAAGCGGGAATCCCTATCTGATACCATGCTCATTGGAACGCTACATAATGTTCCACAAATTTTCATACACATAAATTCGCCTACGCACTCAGAGTATCTGGGGATTTTCATAGCCAGAAGGTGGGTAGACTTAATCAATCTATCGACTATCACCTAGATAGCCTCGTGATACATCTGGGTCCTTTGTAACCCATCACGATATCCATGGTACCTTATTCCCATTTTTGTGTCACTATAGGTAGAGGTTGCAATAACCCTGCAACTTCTTTTACTCTACCTTACTCTGCTAACATACGAGACACTTGTCCACAATCTCTACAATGCCTCTTTTCTTCAAACCTGACCACCAATAACTTTTTCAGAGATTCCGATATATTTATTATTTCTCGGATGCATTGTATATCCCGAAGAGTGAGCTTTTGACAATAACACTATATCATCAACTGTAGTCCTGGGGAGCACTTATACTATCTTTGAACCTCTGTAAGTCATCATCACTCACTGTGAACTCTGTCACTATACCCTCCTGAATCTGACCCATGCTATCGACACCATGTCGATCATCACGCTAAGCCTGACAAATCCGATCACACAAATTCGGTTTTAACCTCAGGCTAACTGTCACAAAATCAACATCATCATCAGAAGGGATCACATCACTACTAAGGCTCACAACTACTCTAGCAGCTCACGCTCCCTGACCATCATATGTGATACCATCCCAAGGCTCTTTCTGTTCAAGGCATCAGCCATTACAATAGCCTTTTCCTGGGTGGTACAATGTTCACAATCATAATCCTTAGAAGCTCTAACCCTCTTGGTTACCTCATATCCGACTCTTTCTGTAAAAACAGATACTCGAGGCTTTTACGATCAGTGCATATCCGAAATGTCTCACCGTTTAGGTGGTGGTGCCATACTTCTAGTGTAAACACTACGGTTGCCAACTCGAAATCATTGGTCAGATAGTTTCTCTCATGGTCTTTGAACATATCTAGATCCATAAACGACTATCTTCCCATTTTACATCAATACACAGCCCAATCCTTATTTTAAGGTATCCATACACACTGAAACCTCTTGAGCTGTTGGTTATGGTGAGATTACTTACGGTGGTCAGTTTATTACTTCAATATACCAAAACTCACCGAAGCTACTTTCATACTTATCATACCACTCGTATGCAATCTTTTCCTAAATGAAATGTGTCAACTGAGTAGCCAATTTCAAGAAACTCTTAACACCTCGTCTGTAAGACAGTTTCTAATTGCTACTCATGCTCTCGCCTGGACTTCGAATACATTATAATATCATCGCTAAAGATGACAACCAATCGGTCCAGGTAAGCTTTAAATACTTCATCATAGTTGAGTTCCACTAAATATTTCATTCACTCAAATCCTTGACCTTTATACGCATAAACGTAAAACGTCATTTCGAAATCGCTTTCGTTCAAGATATTAATCCACGTCATTTCGTTTTTCTTATATTAACGACTTTTATAAAATTTTTAATTTTTAAACCTTCATGATTACTCAAATTTTGTATCTCTTTATCGTACCAGTAAAGGTACCTAAATTTTTAAATGTATATATTTCATGACTGTCGATTTTTCAATTTATAGCTTATGTGTGCGCTTATCGACGCTGTCAAGTCTTCAGGCAGGGAATATTTTAAAATACCTTTATTAACCCTCAGACTTGACTACATACCGCTTAATCCAAATTACTTTGCATATCAAGGATATCCTTACCTTGCATACATATCTTATTCCAATATATCTCCTTTAATATATCACTTATAACAAACTCTTTCATTATTTGTCAAACTTACAATCCCTATACCCTTATTCAGTTAGTGAAAATTAGTTAACCATTATCCTCATGCCTAAGGGTACAGGCTTCACATTTTTCACTAACTTATAAGCAACTGAAGGCGATATGAATAAATGCGTGGCACCAGGATCAATTAAAATAATCACTTCATTATTCACAACCAGTGTGGTATCTTCCACCACATCCGATGAAACATCAATAGTGTCCTGGTCCAAGGCATACACTCGCCCTCGTCCAACATCTTACTTTCCGTGGTAACTACCACACATCTTACATTGTTCACACTGCTACTCTGTTATACTGTTACGTAGCAGGTCGGGGTCCTCAAATCACAATACCCTTCATAAGTGTTGTATTTGGATACATTGGGGCTTATCAATCAACTTACCCTGTGATTCATCAGCTCTAAGCTTTTACCAAACTACCTTTTTTTCCCGTTTTGACATCCTTGTCATTCTCTATTCTCTTTTGTCTCAATTTCGGCCCTTACTACCTTTCCCAATCTCAGAGGCGTGCAACTAATGATCTTATTCACACAACTGTAGTCTGCGCACTGCCTCGGCTTAGGTAGTGATATCTAATGGGCTAATCGGACTCTAATCGACAATCTGAGCCCTTCATGAACTTTCAAACATCTCGACTCCCACTGTTCACAATGTCCGAGTCATATCTGCCCAGGAATATAAACTGAGCTTCATACTCGCAATAAACATGTTCCTCTGGGTCAGAGTAAAGAATTTCATCTTTAGTTTCCTTAAAACAATATCCGGGATATTCTGTCACAGGAATACATCTAGAATTACTTTTCATGTCCATTCTGGATGTCTAATTCTTCAAATGGGTCGAGCGAACTTCCACCAATGTTTCGACTCACCATTAAATACCAAGCATACTCTGAGCAATTAGCTCCCAAAATATTCTTCACACTCTGCTCCAATCTCGCGAAGTGTGTCTCAATACTGTCTGATCTCTCTGTCAGACTCGATCCGATCTCTCTATCGGACTCTGTGGGGCATGCTCAACATCAGCCTCCACGTCAATCTCATCTCGAGTCTCATGTGGCAACTCAGTACAACTCTCGGGCCTACCTCAACGGCCTCGAGTTCGTGTACTCGCCTCTCAACCATAGCGGCTATCAGTCAATGAGTCTATTCTTGCATTTAAAACCAAATTCTTAGCTGCACCTCCATCTCGATATACACAATTGTATCTAAACAATGCACAGTACATGGGGATGTAATTTCTTAACCGCTAACACCGACTCATATCAGGCCAACTCAAGATCTGATACCATTAAACCTGTCACGACCCAAATTACCTAAAAATCAGAGTAAATTTTTTCGCTTTTTAATTTATTATTTAATTCTTATCTTTCTCTCATCGTGACCATCTTACCAAACAGTTGGGCTATGATTCGGTATTAGTCACCTCTTACCTATTACCATTCCATTTCCATAATCATATCCACATATCAGAGTTTACTATTCTTTGACTTTAAATAAATACATACCCAATGATATTTATAACACTACATCCCGGACATCATATCCGTTTACAGTACTGTGCATTACATATTTAGATACAAAACTATACAAATGTGTATACCTGTCTCTCGATGGGAAGCAGCGGATATTAAGCATGCAAGTCCTCAGCCGCTCAATAACTATTGCGAGTGCTCTGAAAAGATGGGAAAATAAGGGGGGTGAGCAAACCACACGCTCAGTAAGGCAATTATGCAAGTAAGTAGATAGCTCCACTATCTACATGCTCATAATGCCATGCCCTTAAATCCATTTCTTTTCATTTAAAATTTCACGCACAAAGTCATGCATATTCAATGCCATAGTTTATCCAAAACTATTTGTGCATATATAAATCATGTTCATGCATTCAAAGCATTTTATGTGACATCATTAAATCATAATAAGCATGAAGTAAAACAAGATCATGCATTCGTTCATGTCATGTAAGACAAATCATGAATTTGAAGTAAAAGCATGGAAAACATCATCATGCTACTGCATTCAAATCATTGCTTTAAAACTGCAGTAAAAACTAACCCTTCCGGGTCCATCTCATAAAACAATTCAATAAAGTTCATTATAAAACTTCGGTTATAAACCCACCCTTCTTTCAGGGTCACAGATCATAAAATCATCTAAAACATATTTGAGCATAGTAAAAAATCATAAAATCATGAAATCATAAAATCGTCAAATCGGGGGCCTGACCCCTCCTTTAGGTCTACCCTGGTCTAACAGACCACAAGTTATATCATGTGAGACAATCAGGTTATTATCAGTAACATCGAGGACTATGGCCATATCCTAGTGATCCCTGGCAACACGGTACCTAGTGTGTGGGGTATCACACCTGAAACGGGAGGTGGGTCGTCCTACCCGCCAGAACAGCATAACACCAAGATTGCGAGGGCAAGGCTTGCTGCCTCGTGGCTAATGCGACTCCACTCCAACAATCCCCACGGTACAGCGTACTCCGCGTGACATACAGGGTACAACGTACTCCGTGAACCCAAGCTCAATCAGGGGTGCCTGTGATAGGTCTTATCCACCCAAATCATCTCTGTCTCAGAATGCACGTGTGAGCATATCATCTCACTGTGACACACAGTCTACAGGAGGCTCCAACACGGTTATATACATGTAATATAAATCCCTGTGCGAGCGAGGCTCAAGCACGGCTCCATGCATATTCATGATATCAGAAAACCTCGTGCGAGCGAAGCTCTAGCACGGTTTCATAAAAATCAATAAAATCTGCGTACGAGCAGCGCTCCAGTACGACTTAAACTGATTATAATTTCAAGTAAAATCCACGTACGAGCAATGCTCTAGTACGGATATGTATATAAAACTCAGTGAAAATCTAGTACGAGAAAAACTCCAGTACGGCATTCAAATGAATTATGAAAACCATGTAAAACTTTGTGCGAGCAACGCTCCAGCACAAATGAATGCTTAAGTAAATCAAATCTCGTGCGAGTTATACTCCAGCACGGCTTTATGCATAATTAAATCAAATCTCGTGCGAGTTACACTCCAGCACGGCTTTTATGCAGTTATTATATCAAAAATGGATGCGAGCTAGGCTCCAGCACCTCTCATGTACGTCAATCATAACAACTAGTGCGAGCAATCGCTCCAACACCATTTTATGCAAACCACGTTAAAACAAATCAAAACATGTCAAAACAGAGTGCGAGCTAGGCTCCAACAGCTCTCGTTTCACAATAATAAAAATCAGTGCGAGCACCATGCTCTAACACATTTCATGCATATGATGTCACACAAGTCGGTGCGAGTAAGCGCTCAAGCACATTTATGCACAATCACAAACACAGATATAGTGCGAACTACGTGTCGGCACTATCTGTTTCCATATAACTTGATAGTTGGCCTATTTCCAAAGAAATTCCATTTAAATATGAATAACACCTACGTAGTATTATCTTGTGAAATTTATTCAATTTTTGGCCAATCTTATGAATAACATTTACTTTGCTTAAAAACCAATAAAATTCCTTAATCACAATTTTCTTAAATCATGCATTTCATGCATGTCATGCTTTCACCATCCTTAGGTGAACTTCCCTCAATAGGGTAAAATAATATTTTCACCTAATTCGATCCTTAAAATCATTTAAACCACTTTTAGGATCATTATACAATAACAGTGTATACACACATAATCAGTGTACAGAAAAACTATTTAAAATACACGTAGCTACCTCTAGCTACTCACATAATTCCTTTACCTCATTTTCTGTACAGTCTGACTTTTCCCACTGATGTCTCGTCACGCAGTCCGATTCGGTTCCAATCCAATCTCCGGAACTGCGGATACACATTCATCAAGTCAATTACAATACAATTTAATTATATTTCATATGTTCAGGGCTTAATTTTAATCATTGGGCCCGTTTACCCATATTGGACCCGATTGCACCTTAATGGGCCTTAATCGGCCTTAAGCCCGTTTTCCCACTTACTATTCACATTATCGAGGCCTATTGGGCTCATTGGGCCCAGCAATATTTATTTAGCCTCGTTCTAAATTCTCGAATATCTCAATTTAATATTTATGACAATTTATCCAATTTTCCAGAATTTAATTCATTTATGCGAAAATAAAATTCGAAATTCATCAACACGCATAACGATGTAAATTGTCATAAATAAGTGTTACTTACCCATGATTCCATGATAGTACTCAAATTGAGGCTGTCTCGAGCTCTCGGTTGATGCCAATTGTCGAGCTACACAATTAAATATATTTTCGGGTAAACTTTCAGTCAATTATTTAACAAATTAAATATTTCAAAAATTAAATCGATCAATTTGACTGCTTACCGACTTACCCGTAGCTCGATTGCATCACTGGAATTTTTTTCAATTTTTTTTCTTTTTCTTTTTTCCCTTTTTCTTCCTTTTTTCCCTCTCTTTTTGGCTGAACCGATCCGGTCCGGTTCAACCTGGTTCAGACCGCTGGTTCAGCTCGGTCCGGTTCGATCGGTTCAATCCGGTTCGGCCGGTTCAGTCATCCTCTGGTCGTTTCGATGCCGTCCGACCGGTTCTCCAGCTGATTCCACCGCCGTTCAGTTCGGCTGCACCTGGGCTTCCTAAATCGGGCCTCCCTGTCGCTCGAATCGGCGCCATCGTCGACGAATCGAGGTTTCTTCCCCGCGGCTTCCTCCTCCATTTTCGGTGTTTTCCGACGACTCCACGACGCGTCACGACCGCTGTGGCTCGCCTGAGGTCGAGCTATCTTTGTCGACCCTCGCCGGCCCCTCGGTCCCGCCGGTGGTGGCTCGTCCGACGATTCTCCTCAGTTCGGCTTCCGTTTCGCCATTTCTGTTTCTTTTCCTCTCTGTTTCACGTTTTTAGACTTTTCCTTTTTTTTTTCATTCTCTTTTTCAGATTTTATTTATTTATTTATAATTTATTTTTAATATTATTTTATTCATTAAAATAATATTAAAATACACAAATATCTTTAAAAATTTATATTTTATTTATTTAATCCGTAAATGAATTTCTCAGTCCGATTTTCCCTTCCCGGTATATTTTTTGATTATTTTCGGGATTATTTTTTTCGATACGAAAATTCCAGTTTTATTCCAATAAATTCATATCTTGATCAATTTAATCCGAAATTTAATTATTTCTTCGTTATTGATCAAGATTTCTCAATCCTATATTTTTAATTAAATTTTCTTGTCCCGATTAATACCGAATTTTGGTCTTTTGACCGTTATGCCCTTGTACGTGTTCGAGAATACCATTTAAGTCCTTTTGCATTTTTAAATGCACTCAAAATATCGGGTCTTACAGGAGAACCAAATTCTTTTAAGGAGGGGAGGATTGTAAGACCCTCAAATTCATAAGTATATACATGCACATGCTATGTGAAGCATAAATGATGTAAAGTCCATAGAATTAATAGAAACACTTGTATTATGAGTTGTGATGTACGTAAAAGTTTCGTTATGTATGAATAATAAGAAATGGACTTTTGTAGATGATGAATGTGAGTGGGATGGAAAATGAGTGGTGTGGGAAAATGGAATGAAGTATGCATAAGTTGCATAAATGGTTATACTCCATTTGGTTGTAAATTGTATACCTTTGGTTATACAATGAATGCACACAAGTTTCAATGTATATAAAGTAGCAATGGATGTCATTTTCAAGCCTTAAAGGTGATTGGATGAGAAAATGACTATGACAGAAAAATAAATGAAGTTGGTTGTGTGTTTACTGTAGAAAACTGCAGTAAAATCTGGAAAATGTGAATGAGAGATCGATCTCATGGGATGAGAGATCGATCTGGAAGAGCCCAAACTGCTCTTGTTTGAGCAATGGAATAGGGCAGATCGATCTCCAATTGGGTCAGATCGATCTCCTTAAGCTACTGACTTGCAACAGATCGATCTCATACAAGAGCAAATCGATCTCCTTAAGGTTCTGTGTTAAGTAGATCGATCTCATGCTAGGAGCAGATCGATCTCATTAAGCCTGAAAGGTCAGTTTCGAGAGGAAAAAATGTAGGGGCAGATCGATCTCATTGGTTAGCAGATTGATCTCATACGACAAATTCTATAAATACTAGACCTCTACACTTCATTTTTCCCCAGAGTTACTATTCCATTCAAGAGAAAAAGTGTAACCTAATATTTATACACTCGAAAACTTCAGTTTGCATTCAGTTTTGAGTGAGGTATAAGTGAGAAAAGTTGTTCTTGGCAAAGAGGAGAACAACATACTTGGAAACAAGAGATTGAGATCAAAGTTTTCAAAAGCAAGGAGGATTTTACCATTTTGGTGACAAATAAAGGAAATCTCAGCTACCTAAGATTTAATGCACCAAGTTGATATATGTTAAACTAGGTGTATTGATGAGTTAAATGGTATATGTATGACTTGTTGGAAATAAAAGGATCATGAAAAATAAGCTTGACCTAGTTATTGGTGTGAATATGAGAACATGAAGAAGAAATGGTGTGAACATTGATTTAATGATAGAATATGCATGTATGGATGATTATGAGCTAATCTTATGAAATGCATATATTGGAAATAAGGAGAAATAAATATAATTATAGGGAAAATGTGGTATAATACCATATTGGGGAGACAATCATTAAAATGATGTGTTAAATTGAGATTTGGCAAATGAAATGAGTATATAGCGATATACTAACGCCAATGATTATAACAGCTTCAAAAATTTCCTTGGAAGATGATCGGACTGCAAGAGTGAGCAAAAACGAGGAAGAGAGGTCACTTGATGTGATTTGAGATAAGGGAATTTCGTGAGTAGCTAGAGGTGGCTACACGTATTTTAAATAGAGTTTCGATATTATACTCTATATGAATTCCCTGAAATAGGCATGTTGTGTGTGCTAAGGATTAATGAGATGAAGTGTGTTTGATCCAAAAATAGGATAAAAAGCGTTAGAAGCATGTTGTGATCCATAATTCATGAGTTGCATGATGGAATGGTAAATGTTTTCATGTATATCCGAAAACAGCACACTTTAGTGCTAATTTGATTTGAAATGAGAGAATTGTGATTTGAATAAGCCATCTATCTGGTTTTGTGTGAAAACCATAAGTGATAGAGAATGCTCGCACTATATTTTGAGATATGCATCACATAGTATTGGAGGATATGCTCGTACTATATTTTAATGCTATTTTATGCATGTTAGAGTACTGGGAGCATCGTTTGTACTTAGTTTGTGATTGATTCATATAGAATATTGGGAGCTTTGCTCATACTCAGTTTTACATGACAGAGTACTGGGAGCGTTTCTCGTACTTGATTCTTCATGATTTATACATGACATAGTACTTGAGTGATAACTCGTACCTGATTTGAAAAGAGAATTATGCATTAACCTAGTGCTAGAGATTACTCGCACTAGTGTTTGATATTTTGAGATGCATACATAGTGTTTAAGAGGCGGAGTGTTGATTGAGAGTCACACTTAAGATGCGCACTGTCGTTTTACGTGATATATAAGATATGTTAGAAAAATCGTGACGATTTCCTCCGTGCAGACTGAGTGTCACACTGTTAAGACGTTCGCACGTGGATTAGAGATGTGGCAATTATTGCATAGTATGAGGGCTAAGACTTATGGCAAGCACCCCAACTATGATGTATATTCCATGGTGTGAGGACTAAAACTTATGGCAAACATCCTAACCATAAGGAGAGGGCCCACAAGTGTACGTTGTATCGTGCGAGTTGCATAGAGTATACTATACCGCGTGTTGTGTGGAGTTGTGGAGTTGAGGAGTATATAGCTGGCGATTGTGATGGACTGACCCCCCTCCCGTTACAGCAGTGATAACCCACACACCGAGATTTATGTTGCTTGGGATTTCACCATTATAGGATATGGCCATAGTCCAGGAGAGTTTTGCATTTAGCCACCGAGTCTCGCATGATATATCACTTGTTTTCATGATACAATTAGACCTGAGGGATGGGTCGAAAATCGATTTTTGTGTTATCTTGTGAACTGCCATGTTTACTGTGATTTATATGTAAATGGTAAGGATTTCTATAAAGGCATTCTGAAATTTTAAAGATACACTGTTTTGAATTAATGCTACATTTGATATCTTAACATGATTTTAAGTACATGAGATTTATTTTGTACTACTATTATATATCAGTTTTGATTCATGCTTTTAAGATGAAAGAAGGAAAGGCAAAGTATTATTTTCAGTAGATAGTGTGGACGTCTACTTGCTTGCCTGATTTCCTTACTGAGCGCGTTGTTTGCTCATCCCCCTTTATTTTTCTCTCTCTACAGATCATCCGCAGTATATTGAGTCCGACTGAAGTATAGCATTTCTTTTTGTCTGCTGCCACTTCCCATTGAGTTAAAGGTATACACATCGCGTACTATTTTGTATCTGAACAATGTATAAGCACAGTGATGTACACGTTGTAATACTAGGGATGTAATTAAGTAATGTAAATAAATCTACTTATGAGAAATATGTGCGTATAGTCAAAAGATATTTATGATGACATGTATATATGATGTGATAAGATGAGTGTGAATGAGATGACTAATGCTGAATCACAATCTAAGTGTTGGTGAAAAGAAAGATAAGTAAAAAGCGAAAAAATTTGTAATGGTGTTTGGTAAGTCACGGAAGGAGGTCGTGACAAAAATTTCCTTTAAGTTTCACTAGAATAATGGAAGATTTAAAGAAAATTTTCGATAATTAATAATCAATGTTTTTTCTCAAGAAAATTAAAATAAATTAATTTTTTTAAAAGAAATAAAACTAGTGAAAATAAAAAGAAACATAAAATAAAAGGAAGTAAAATAAGAAATAAAACTTAGGTGATAGTTAGAAATGTCTTAAGAGATTTAATGAAATAAAATAAGTTAAAATAAAATAAGAAATAAGAAATGGAAATTAAAATTAGTTAATAAATTAGAAATTTCTTTAAGAGATTTAATGAATCCGATGACGGAGCTTCTTCAAACAAGTCGAATAGTACTACTTGAATACTCCTAAAGTGAGGTTAAATTTTTTAGAAATTCTTCCTAAGTGATGGAGAGTTTCTTCGAAGATTTTTCAATATTTAAATTTTCAAAATAAAATAAAGAGTAACAAATTAAAGATTATTTAAATAAAACCATTTTAGGATAACGCAAGATTAATTAGGCACCATTCTAAGATGAGCGTTGTAAGGGCACTAACATCTTCCTTATGCGTAAGCGAACCCCTGAACCCTAAATCTAACACTTAGATCAATCATTGTCCTTAAATGAGAATAGATGACCAATCACACGTAGGGTTAAGAAAAATGATTGGTGGCAACTCCATAGAACCATGTCTATCAATTAGGTCTAGGAGTTAAATTGTTATGACAGTAGTGATATTTGTAGTAATAGTTTTTCCCTTGTTACATATTCTAATGTTGATGTAAATGTTTGGCATGCTTGATTAGGCTATATTGGGCAATAAAGAATGGATAGATTAGCTAAATAGGGATTACTCGGCCTTATAAAAAAAATTAACCTATCGACATGTGAAAACTGTTTAGCGGGAAAAATTGCAAGAAAACCATTTGGTAAAGGAACTAGAGCTGAAATTCCATTGCAGTTGATTCATTCCAATATTTATCGCCCAATGAATGTAAGGTCACATATTATAGGTGTATATTTCATCACACACATTTCATCTTTTTTAATTTTGATTTCTCACAAATCTAAAGGTTTGGAATGCTTTAGAAAATATTTGAATTTTTTATAGAATCATTTAGATAAAAACGTTAACGCGTTAAGAACATACCGTAGACGTGAGTACTTTTCTGGATAATTTAGACTTTTATGTGATGAAAAAGGAATCGATAGGTTGTTGATGATAATTCTATTTTTAATAGAATTATTTATGCTTAATTTCCTAATTAATTATTTAAATCCCTAATTTATTTTATTAATTATCCTCTTTATTTAATTAAAATTCTTTAATGTACAGATAAATTAAATCCAGATGAAACTCAGTTGTTTCAGTCAAAAATGGGCTGAAAACAGGTTATAGGAAACTGGACCACTTCCAATTTACAGACCGAATCAATAGTCATCTGGACACATGGGATGCTAAGTGTTAGTATTTTATTCGCTTCAAAACGATAAGATCGACGGACATCGTGCCGGGCCACATCGCACAACTAAGTGTACTAGAAGATAGATGATGTGGAAATATCTACTCTGCAGCAAATAAAATGAAGACAAGTGGCCAAACAATGCCAACTCATCTAGGATGAAAAATTACCATTGTACCCCTAAGTGTGTATATATAGAACATGATAGAAATTGAAGGAAGTAGCATAGATAGAATAGTTTTAGTTTTATTTTCCTTGTTTTTTAGAAACTTGCTCGTTAGTTATTCTCTTTAGCCACCATTTTCTTTTCTTCTTTGTTTTGTTCAACATTCCAATCTCTTTTATTTTGATATTTTTTATTCACTGCTCATTTAACTATTGTTCTTTTAAGTTCTTAAATCAGCACTTATTTTTACTATCATCTGTGTTTGGATTTTGCAACCTAAGACTATGGGGGCAGATCTCAGTGGCAGGTATAGAGAAGCAAAAAGGGGTAACCCGAGGAGGCTGTATTATACAGTATATCTTTCTCATGCTTCTTTTCCTCTCTTACACCGTTAATAGCCATCTAAATTTTGTTTTAGCTAAAAAATATATAGATTTATATTTATTTCCATAAAAGATTTGTGAAACTCGTTTCTTTGTAGCTTTCCTCTGTTAGTAACTTCTGAGTTTATGTTATACAGCTTCATTTGTGGGTTTAATTTTTATGTTAGTTTAAATGATAGTTGCTGGTTAGAGAGAGGTATAAGGTTCTTGTCGAAGGCAGAAGCTCTTCCCAGTTCCTTCGCTATTTTCGAGCCCACTTGTATTCAGTGCTAGGCGGGTCTGTGTAGTAGTGAACTAGCTGAAGTAGTTGCTGGTTGGTGCTTGGTTACAAGTTGAACCTGGCAGCAAATACATGACTGGTCTGCTGAGCTTGTGGCAGCAATAGTAGCTATAAATCAACTATGTTCTACTCTGTTTCCATTCGTTTCTACTGTTCCTTGGTTTGTTTTGATGTTGTTTTTTTTAGTCTGCATAAATTTCTCATTTCCTATTGTAGTTGTGATGTATTGATTAAGGCAGTAGCTGGCAAATCATAGTGAGTCTGAGCTTAGTTGCTTAGCAAGCGAGCTAGGGGGACTACAGAGACAGGGGTGCCGCGTTACTGGGATAAGCTGAACAAGGTTACTGTGCAAAGGGGCAAAACGGATGCAGGAGCAAGCGAACAGTGCTGAAGCAGTGCATGGCTAAAGTAAGACATGCTGAGATGATTGTTGGACAGGATCGGGAGCAAGACTTGGATAGTGGCCTGGAGCAATGCCTGGGACAGCACGAACCAGCAATGGACAGACTTGGAAATGAAAATAAAGCTTGAAGAAGTTGGTGACGTGCTGTGCTGTGTTGCAGGGGATGGAGCAGGATGTGGCTAGCATTTGGATGCAGCAGTAAAGGCCATCACCTGTGTCACACCCCATTTTCGGGTGCCCTTTTATCCATACTTACGCTACTACGGTTGAGCTGTGAGACGATGCAATAACTAAAATTCATACATTTACAACGAAAAATTTTAAAAACTTTTATTCACACTCCCAGGTGTGTGTAGATATACAAAATCAATTATATAAATACATTGTACTTACATATCATCCCCATAAAACTGTTTACAATTCTAAGATATAACTATGCGATACGACAAGATAGATACAATATACGCTTGTGTATACAATTCTTATACCTTTACGACTGGCGGGAGCTGTCCAACTCCAAAAGGAATCTAGAGACCACCGCTCTCCTACTTCTCAATACCTGGAGGGGGAAAATAGTCAGATGAGCAAACCACAGCTCAGTAAGGAAATGAATGCTAGCAAGTAGATATCGTACTACCTACATAGCCCATGCATGTATAAACCAAAACCATGTTTTCATTATAAATGGAAATATTATACGAAAATGCTTTCAAACATACATTTCTCATTTACATTTTCATGTAAATCATCTTTGTCATGCTTCTATTTTAAAACAGGATTCATAAAACAATGCCCTCACGGCACAAGTGTTTAAATCGGAGATTTATCAAAACACCAAAATCTCTTTACTTTCTCAATCATTTCTTTTCCTCAAATCTCTTTCTTTTCTGAGTTACCTCTGTTTCTCGAATCTCTGAGACAGACATGGAATTTTCAGCAATCAAATATCCACGACATATGACTATAGTCAATGATCCCAGGCCTTACTGATCAGGTGTGCACAGGGCATCACTTTGCCTGAAGGGGGATGGGTCAATCCTACCCTCCGGCTCATCTCAATCAACCTCATCTCCTCATATACTCACGGTATAAGGTACACCATGTGTCATCTATGCGATACTCGTACTCACGTGCACCCAGCACGATACATAGTATACCAACGGACAACTACACAGTACTACGTACGACCGTGGAACCAAGTCCATACCCCAACTCCGATGGACTTTTCATCTTGAACCATGTCTCATATACCAGGCAAGCAAGCAACGTGACACACAGTCATTGCAAGGCTTCAGCGCGGTACGATTTATCGTTAAGACCCAGCCCGTTCAAACACCATTGGCTGGCATCCCCTTGAGTCCCAGACCCCCAGGTTTACCTCAACTCAGTAAAAACAGGTGCGAGCAAAGCTCCAGCGCTTTCTCAAAACCATCGTGTGAGTTAAACTCCAACACGACACATCAAAAGCATAGGAACATGTGTGAGCGAGCTAACACTCCAGCACATAGTCAAAGTCATTAAAACGAGTGTGAGTGTCACGACCCAAATTACCTAAAAATCAGAGTAAATTTTTCGCTTTTTCATTTATTATGTAATTCTTACCTTTCTCTCGTCGTGACCATCCTACAACACAGTTGGGCTATGATTCGGTGTTAGTCACCTCTCACTATTACCAATCCATTTCCATAACCATATTTACATATCAGAGTTTACTATTCTTTGACTTTAAATAAATACATACCCAATGGTATTTATAAAACTACATCCCCGACATCATATCCGTTTACAGTACTGTGCATTACATATTTAGATACAAAACTATACAAATGTGTATACCTGACTCTCGATGGGAAGCAGCGAATACCAAGCATGCAAGTCCTCAGCCGCTTACTAATTTCTGTGAGTGCTCTGAAAAGATGGAAAAATAAGGGGGTGAGCAAATCACACGCTTAGTAAGGCAATTATGCAAGTAAGTAGATAGCTCCACTATCTACATGCTCATAATGCCATGCCCTTAAATCCATTTCTTTTCATTTAAAATTTCATGCACAAAGTCATGCATATTCAATGCCATAGTTTATCCAAAACTATTTGTGCATATATAAATCATGTAATTCATGCATTCAAAGCATTTTATGTGACATCATTAAATCATAATAAGCATGAAGTAAAACAAGATCATGAATTCGTTCATGTCATGTAAGACAAACCATGAATTTGAAATAAAAGCATGGAAAACATCATCATGCTACTGCATTCAAATCATTTCTTTAAAACTGCAGTAAAAACTAACCCTTTCGGGTCCATCTCATAAAACAATTCAATAAAGTTCATTATAAAACTCCGGTTATAAACCCACCCTTCTTTTAGGGTCACATATCATAAAATCATCTAAAACATATTTGAGCATAGTAGAAAATCATAAAATCATGAAATCATAAAATCGTCAAATCGGGGGCCTGACCCCTCCTTCGGGTCTACCCTAGTCTAACAGACCACAAGTTATATCATGTGAGACAATCAAGTAATTATCAGTAACATCGAGGACTATGGCCATATCCTAGTGATCCCTGACAACACAGTACCTAGTGTGCGGGGTATCACACCTAAAACGGGAGGTGGGTCGTCCTACCCGCCAGAACAGCATAACACCAGGATTGCGAGGGCAAGGCTTGCTGCCTCGTGGCTAATGCCACTCCACTCCAACAATCCCCACGGTACAGCGTACTCCGCGTGATATACATGGTACAACGTACTCCGCGTGATATACACGGTACAACGTACTTCGTGAACCCAAGCTCAATCAGGGGTGCCTGTAATAGGTCTTATCCACCCATATCATCTCTGTCTCAGTATGCACGTGTGAGCATGTCATCTCACTGTGAGACACAGTCTACAGGAGGCTCCAACACGGCTATATGCATGTAATATAAATCCCTGTGCAAGCGAAGCTTAAGCACGGCTCCATGCATATTCATGATATCAGAAAACCTCGTGTGAGCGAAGCTCTAGCACGGTTTCATAGAAATCAATGAAATCTACATACGAGCAGGCTCCAGTACGACTTAAACTGATTATAATTTCAAGTAAAATCCACGTACGAGCAATGCTCTAGTACGGATATGTATAGAAACTCAGTGAAAACCTCGTACGAGAAAAACTCCAGTACAACATTCAAATGAATTATAAAAACCACATAAAACTTTGTGCGAGCAAGCTCCAGCACAAATGAATGCTCAAGTAAATCAAATCTCGTGAGAGTTACACTCCAGCACGGCTTTATGCAATATCAAATCAAAACAGGATGCGAGCTAAGCTCCAGCATCTCTCATGTATGTCAAATCATTAAAAGTAGTGTGAGCAATCGCTCCAGCACTATTTTATGCATACCACGTCAAAACAAATCAAAACATGTCAAAACAGAGTGCGAGCTAGGCTCCAGCAGCTCTCATTTCACAATAATAAAAATCAGTGCGAGCACCATACTCTAGCACATTTCATGCATATGATGTCACATAAGTCAGTACGAGCAAGCGCTCAAGCACATTTATGCACAATCACAAACGTAGATATAGTGCGAACTACGTGTCGGCACTATCTGTTTCTATATAAACTTGATAGTTGGCCTATTTTCCAAAGAAATGTCCATTTAAATAAAAATAACACTTACGTAGTGTTATCATGTGAAATTCATGCAATTACTGGCCAATCTATCGATTTTCTTTGATTAAAACCAATAAAATCCTTAAACCATAAATTTCCTTAAATCATGCATTTCATGCATGTCATGCTTTCACCATCCTTAGGTGAACTTCCCTCAACAAGGGTAAAATAGTCTTTTCACCTATTACTATCCTTAAAATCATTCAAACCATTTTTAGGATCATTATACAATATCAATGTATACATACATATTCAGTGTACAGAAAAGCTATTAAAATACGCGTAGCTACCTCTAGCTACTCACATAATTCCCTTACCTCATTTTCTGTACAGTCTGACATTTCCACTGATGACTCGTCGCGCAGTCTGATTTGCTTCCAATCACATCTCCGGAACTGCGGATACATATTCATCAGGTCAATTACAATACAATTAATTGTATTTCACAATTTTTTGGGCTTAATTTAAATCATTGGGCCCGTTTACCCATATTGGGCCCGATTACACCATAATGGGCCTTAATCGGCCTTAAGCCCGTTTACCACACTTTATTGAGGCCAATTGGGCTCATTGGGCCCAGCAGTATTTACTTAGTCTCGTTCTAAACTCTCAGACAGCTTATGAATTATTTACGACAATTTATCCCAATTTTCCAGAATTTAATTCATTTATGCGAAAATTAAATCTGAAATTCATCAACACGTATAACGATGTAAATTGTCGTAAATAAGGGTTACTTACCCATGATTCCATGATAGTACTCAAATCGAGGCTGTCTCGAGCTCTCAGTTGATGCCAATCGTCGAGCTACACAATTAAATATATTTCCGGGTAAACTTTCAGTCGATTATTTATCAAATTAAATATTTCGAAAATTAAATCGATCAATTCGACCGCTTGCCGACTTACCCGAAACTCGATTGCATCACTGGAATTTTCCTCAATATTTTCCTCTTTTTCTTTTTCCCTTTTTCTTCTTTTTTTTCCTCTTCATTTTGGCTGAACCGGTTCGGTTCAACCCGGTTCAGACCGTCGGTTCACTCCGGTTCGGCCGGTTTAGTGGCTTGCCGGTCGATTCTCCGCCGGTTTTCGCCGCCAGTGACTCCGCTGGGTCGTCCGTATCTCAGATCTGGTCTTAGTTTTCCCCGAGATCGTTGAAAAGTGGTCGGTCCGGCCCTTCTCCCTCGGCGTCGGTACCCATTATGTTTCTTGTCGTTTTTCGACGCTATCCGCCGCCTCACCGGTCGATTTAGCCGCCGTTTAGCCGGTCTCCGCGTGGGCTACCTTCGGCTGTCGGTGGTCGGGCCTAGATCGGCGTCGGTGACCGCCAATTTCTTTTCCACTCTCGGCTTCTCCATTTCCCGCCTCTTTCACCGCCGGTCGTCGCTTCTCTTCCGCCTACAGACGCCAGCGAGGCTCGGCTGGGCTGCCTCTCGCCTGGGCTCGCCGGTGGCCGGTGGTTTTCCTTCCGTCGGTGAAGGCAGAGGTCGGCCTTCCTCGTTTTTTCTCTTCAATTCGCGTTTTGCGAATTTTCCAGTTTTTTTTTTCATTTCATCTTTTTTTTATTATTTTTTTTATAATTTATTTTTAATATTATTTTATTCAATAAAATAATATTAAAATACACAAATATCTTTAAAAATTTATATTTTATTCATTTAATCACTAAATAAATTTATCGGTATTATTTCATCTTTTCGGTATAATTTTCGATTATTTTCGAGATTATTTTTCGAAACGAAAATTTCGATTTATTCCAATAAATTCATATCTTGATCAATTTAACCCAGAATTTAATTATTTCTTCGTTATTGATCAAGATTTCTCATTCTCATATTTTTAATTAAATTTCTTGTCCCGATTAATACCGAATTTTGGTCTTTTGATCGTTTTCCCCTTGCACATGTTCGAGAATTCCATTTTCATCCTTTTGCATTTTTAAATGCACTCGAAAATTCCTATTTATTCCCTTTTTGCCCTTACGATAAAATCGGATCTTACAGTGAGCTAGAGCTTCAACACCAAATCTCATCTCAAATCTAATAGGTGGCTATTTTCTCTTTTTAAAACTCAAAACATGTTTATGTATGCATCAAGTCTCTTTTTGCTAAAACATGTAAAATTAGCCAACCTATCATCATCATTTCTCAATCACCAATATCAATACAAAATTGAGAAAAACATTGAAAACATGCATATCATGCTATTTCCTTACCCTATCTCATTTCTCAATACATATATATATATATATATCATAGTACATTTAATGCTTCCATATCATTACATAGAATCGTAGTATCTACTAATTCTAGCAATATATCTACGAAATTATCATAAAATACGCACGAACATCTTTATAGCTAACACAGTCCCTTACCTCGATTTACTTGTGTGCAACTGTCCTCCTTTATGCTTCTTGCGTTCTTATCTCGATTTGTTTCGGTGTATCATCGGAAACTGCAATTCATCCATCAAGCACTTGAGTTAACGTTTCTAACTCTTGTTCAACTAAGCATTTATCTAATGCCTTAAATATACATTTTACCCCTTTTTGGTAAATCTCACAATTTATTCCAATATCAACACATCCAAATCATACCCACAACACAATCATCCTCTTAAGATAACTCATTCATCGTTAATGCTTCTACATTCCACTTTCTCACACTAAACCATTTCTAGGTTATGGTGGATTCTTTACTTTCTAGGTAGTTTCTATCATTTCCATGCATACAAATCATTACCCACATCAATATCCAAACAAATGTACTTGGGTATTTGCATTAGAAACTCACCTACCTTGATTTCCTCCTTGCTCCAATAGAAATGCACCTTGTTGCTTAAATCCAACAAATGAGGAAAATGCCTCCCAACTATGTTGTTCTTCTTTTTGATGTGAACAACTTTGTCTCTAATAGCTTCCCTCAAATCTTACTGAAAATGGATGGATTTGGAGTGAGAAAGCTAGGTTTTTGCGTTAAAATGAAAAGAAATGGTTTTGTCCCGAAACCTGCAGATCCAACTGCTCTTATTTATAGATTCAGCTTGATGAGATCGATCTGCCTTGGGTGGAGATCGATCTGGTCCTTTTAAAATCCCTCATTTCTAAGACATGTTGAAGGCAGGAGATCGATCTATCGAGGGTTGAGATCGATCTGCTGTCAAACAAAAGCGTAAGGAGATCGATCTGGTCTTAAGGGAGATCGATCTGCTTCCAACTCGAGAGCTAAGGAGATCGATCTGACTCCTTTGGAGATCGATCTGCTCTATTCCATTACTCAAATAAGAGCATTCTGGCTCTTCCAGATCGATCTCTCACCCTATGAGATTGATCTGGCCTTCATATTTCCAGATCTTACTATAGTTTTCTACAGAAAACTTATACTAAAATATCATTAATTTACTGCCTTAGTCATTTTTCCATTTGACCACCTTTGAGACTTGAAAATGACATTCATTCATACCTCATACACATTAAAACTTGTGTGTAATCTTTGTATAACCAAAGGTACTTAATATAAACCAAATGGAAGTGCATAACTTATGCAAATCTTCCTTCCATTTTACCACACTACTCATATTCCATTTCACTCACATTCTTCCCATGTTTAAGTCCATTTTCACATTCATATATAATGTAACTTGTACGTACAATCACAACTTCTATTACATGTGTGTACCTTAAACTTATGGATTTACATTACATATAATTCACACTACAAGTATATCACCATACTTATGAATTCATTTACATGTATATATATAAGGTTAAACCTATACGGGGTCTCACAACCTGGGCAGCAACGTGTACGTGCAGGAAGCTGTGCAGATCGAGGCTGGTACCGAAACCAGGGAATGGAGTAGAGCAGGAGTCGGTGGAAGTTGCAGAGGACAGCACCCAGACCTGGAAATGAAAATGTGTACAGTGCCAGTAGTCGGGACTGAGGCCAGCTGGGAAACTAAGCAAGGCCACGTTTGGCCCTTAGAATTGATACAAATTATTATTTTCTGCTTTTATATTGTTTTGTTAAATGGTGCTTATACATTTTTTTGTTTATTGGTGTAGGTATTAATGGTTTGATTTTCTTAGTTTATTAGTTTAAGGTTTAGTTTAATTTTATTAGTAGCTAATTTGTGACTATATTAGGATTTAGGAATTAGATGTTGCATTTAGGATTAAATTAGAGGACTATTATTTTATGCATTTTAAGTTTTCATTTTAAATTGAAAAATCCAAAAATATTAGTTCTCATGCATTATTTAGATTTTGTTTTAGTGTTAGTAATTAGTTAGAGTTAGATTTAATTGAGGATCGTTTTATAAGTAGTTAATTTCTTAGTTTGATGTAAGAATTTCTTTAGGATTAATAGAAGTTTTATTTTATCAGACTTTAGGTTAGTTTAATTTGCATTTTTATTAAGTAGTTAAATTACATGCATATTTTATTTTAAGTTTGTTTAATTTTAGTCTAATTAATTTTGTTTCTTTATTTTCATATTTTGCATTTTAATTTATTTGCGTTAATTAATTTTAACTGTTTTAATTATCTTTTGTAGGTTATCGCTTTTTATTGCTTGGAGTTTTGTAAGTAAATTTAGCTCTGTTTAATTTTCTTTATGTAACGACCCTTGACCCTTGAAAATCGGGGGATTTTTTTTTTGAACTTAATTTACTCACTTATTCCCTTATTCACTTAGGCTGTATTCCTGTTCAGTGTCAATCCTTAAAATTATTCCATTTCATTTATTCTTATACAGGTTTCATCCCGACACATTACTTTCAATAGATGTCTGTGCATACAAATATGTCTGGTAAAGAAATGTAATTGTATACCTTTACTGCGTGTACAAAAAGTAGCCTAGGGTAGCTCTTTCTCACAGCCTACATCGTGTACGCGGAAGGTCGCGCCTATGGATCACTGCAAATAGTCTGAGAGGTAGAGGGGTGAGCTTTCGGGAAAAAAGCCCAGTAAGAAGAATACATTTAAAACGGTCTTAGTGATTCAAATATGTAGAAACATAAATATACATACAATGATTTCTTTATGAAACTAATATAATGGGCATCCAAAACTAAGGAAAATCAGAAACATAATGATTCAAAACGTAATTCTTTAAGTGCATGAATTCAACAGATATTACGTAAACTTTTTGTATAATCAGAATTCCAAAACAGGAATATATGTCAAATCACTTATCTTAAAATCATATTCTGAAAACAGAGTTTAACTGAGATAGAGACTGCATCGACCCATATAATTATCACGCAGCAATAACAAAACTATTATGCGGTAATAACCAAGTCATCCTCCGTAGAGGGAATTCAGAACCTATGGCCACGGCGAGACAGAACTCGAAGGTGAAATTCAGAACCAAGGCCACGGTGAGACAGAACCCGAAGGTGAAATTTAGGCGCCACGAAGGCGAAATATAGGCGCCATGAAGGCGAAATACAGGCGCTACGAATGCGAAATACAGGCGCCACGAGGGCCAAATACAAGCGCCACGAAGGCAAAATATAGGCGCCATGAAGGCGAAATACAGGCGCCACACAGGCAAGTTCAAACGCCACACGGGCGAGTTCAGACGCCACACAGGCGAAGTTGACATGCGTAAGCATACAACCTAAATGGCCCTTAGTCTCAAAACATACGATAGTTTTCATATGCGGAAACATCGAAATAAAATCATCTTATTCGAAAGATCATTTCAGAAGACATGCTCTTATTTAGAAGTCAAATTCAGAAATATGCATTTAGTCACAACACATATAAAAAGCACATTCTTGTTCAGGTAAACAAATTTAGAAAACATGCTTGAAAATCATAATTCATGTCTTTGTAAGTTTTCCTTAATCATGATTCAGAAAGTAACTATTACCGTTTAAAATTATATCCCCTTACCTCGATTTAACGAAAATCCTGAATTTGAGTGGTGACGCCTTCTAGTATCTCCCTTAAATCCTTCTACGATTCTCCTACACCGAAATTTGTATTTCTTAGTATCCTATTTATCGAATTAACTACGATGCGTCAAAATTGTAACCTTGCTTACCTAGGGAAAATACACTCGAAATTATGAAATATGTATAATTATCTCTAAAACTCGTATAAATTTATTACATCGGTGTCTGTTCGTAATCCTTGATTACTTCGACTTAGCGAGTCGACGGGTCCGGGGCTCTTCCTCGAATTTCCAAAACTTTATACACTTATTCTCCTTCCTCGATTTTTCCTCTATTTTCAATAATATATATATACATATATAGTTATATTACTTTCTTCTTCTCTTTTCTTTTTTTTTTTTTTCCAATATATATATATATAATTATTATTATAATTATATATATATATATATACTACTTCTTTCTTTTCTTTTCTTTTTTTTTTCCTTGTTTTTTTTTTTTTTTGAATTTCCTTTCTTCTTCCCGCCACTTCCATTTTCTTTTTCATTTTCCTTCTACACTATTGCTCGCCCGAGGATCCTATTCTCGACCTTTCTCATTCTTCTCGGCTTACCATTTTCTCCTATCTTTCTTTTTGATTGCCGCCACCATCATCACGTTATCTACCTTGCATCTCCATTCGGCCCTCATCCTCATCACCTAGCCAGCTCAGAAGTTCTTTTGTTGCCTTCGGTTCCAGGCGCTGAACACTCATCCCCTCTGTTCTTGGGTTTTCCTTTCCCTTCGTTTCTGCTTCAGCCTATCGCCCTATTTCCCCTCAGTCCTTCACTCTCTGATTAGCACCCAAACTAGCACCTCACATCCATGTCTCATCAATTTTTTTTTGTTGCTCTGATCAATGCCCGAACTGCCACGTATCGTCTTGCTCAAAATGTTTCGCTGCTTTTCGGTTCCAGTCTTCTTTTCTTCCTTTGTACTGCCTTCAGCTTTCTTCCTTTCTCACATGCTCATTTCCAGCTTCAACTCAGCTCGGTTTGAGCTTTAATAACAGTCCTAATATTCACGCATGCTTCCCTGTTTCACGGCTTTCAGTTTCCATAGGGCAGAACATCCTCTATTTCAACTCACTGTAGCCTTTGAAGGAAATGAAATCAGCCTAAGCTTTTCTGCTCTTCGCAGTGTTCCTATCCACGGTGGTGCTGCAATCCACTCCACTATTCTCTCTCAACTCACGTCCTCTGTTTGACTCACATTCTCTTCTCTTTCTCGGTTTCCTAGCTTCCAACCGAGGCCTTGCCAATCCCAGCATCCATCACCCCTCTTCCTTTCGTTACTGAATGCCCCCATCCATGCCATCCCTTCACATTTTCTACTGCAGTTATTGTACTGCAAAAGAATGGCCCTCGATATGGCTTCATTGGAAGCTGAACTCAAGCACCAACTGCTCCCCCTACTTGCCTCATAGCTTCTGGCACTAGTTAGTGGGCTAGAAATTTCACGTGGTTGCTGTCCTACTTTAGTTGTCTCATAACAACTGCTCTAGTCAGTCTCCTGCCCTCTGTTGCTACCTATTTTTGTTACTGCTGGCTTCACGTTTCCTATATTATTATTATTATTATTATTATTATTATTATTATTATCTTCTGCTTGATTGAATCTTTGCCTGACATCCTACTGCAAGCTTCAACACAGCCATCCCTTAATTTTTGTAAGTGCCTTGGTTGTTGTACATAGCAGAACTGCAGCCTTCCCCATGCTTCGATTTTCAGCATTGTTCTTCTATACTTTGCTTTATTCGTTTCTCTCCTCACCCATAAACCGACACAACCATGATTCAAATCATATATATATATATATATATATATATATATATATATATATATATATATATATATATATATATATATATATATATTATATGTGCAAACGGTGGAAAAGCTTGATGTGTAGCTATTCTTATTTATTTACACCCATCTATAGGTATATACGTGATATACATATACCTATACAGTCATATATATATATATATATATATATATATATAAACATATACATATTGCCTTGGACTTGATAAGTTTCTTATATAATATGTATATAGTGAGTCTAGTTTCGGTATAACTTTTTATTCCTATTTCCCATAGATACTCATTCATAAGAAAAAATATAATTTAATTAAACTAATTAAATATAATTTGATTTTCTCAAATCTCACAATGGAAAGAAAAAAAATATATAATTTTAATTTCAATATTTGACAAATGAAACGAGTTCTTTAACCTCGTTAATTAAATCTCTAATTTTGGATAAAACTAAGTACATAAAATTTACTGTATTTACATTCTCCCCACCTTGAGAAATTTGGTCCCCAAATTTAAGAGTTCCTTAGTTCTTAAACAGGTGTGGGTACTTCTTTCGCATTAAACTTTCTTATTCCCACATGACCTCTTTCGTGATACTGCCACAAAATTTTAACCAAAGGAATCGTCTTAGACCACAATGCTTTTTCTTTCTTTTCCTGTTCAAGATCTATATCGGTTTCTCCACATATGTCAAATCATTCATTTTTTTTAATTTCAATGGTTCACACTTAATCACGTATGTTGGATTCAGATGACACTTGTGTGGTAACCGATATTATATATGAATTCTGCTAATGGCAAACGATCCTTCCGAAGCCTTTAAAATCCTGGGCACATGCTCTCAATTCCATATTGACATGGGTAAAGATTATGATAATCTTATAGGTTCCCTGTACTCTACCTTAACCTGCTGATATAAGAGACATTTAGTCACAAATTCAATTATTTCCCTTATCGTACCTGATCACCATTATACCTTCATGAGATTTTGATAAATTTTACTATTCTGAGGATGCGAAGTATATCTTTATGAATGAGCCTCTGACGACATCAATTTCTTTAACTATAGATCATTGGTACACAATTCTATTTTTAAATCTAAATAAATTATCAATACTAATACTCAAGCTAGTTGCAGCACCCATCTGGGTCTGATTAGCTACATCAATACGGTACATTGAGTCTGCTCGATTCGATCAATCATGTCCAGTTTCCCACTCTCAAGCTCGCTATCACGAAATAAATGTTAGTATCAGAAAGGTACCACATCTAGTTGAGGTTCACTAAATATTTCAATAACTCATATCTTGACCAATATACGTAACGTCGTCCCGTAATCACTTCTGCTCAAAGAACTAACTCGAGTCATTCATCATTTTTTTGTATTTGATAGCTTTTGTAAAATTTAATACTTAACCTTCATGATCAATATAATTCCATAATTCTTCACAATACAAGTAATGGTATCTTGACTTCAAACAGAAATATTTCGACTGTCAATTTCAATTTATCCTTTAGTCACACTCATTCTTTGTTCATATCACTTGATCTGAATAACTTAATTTACCAGAGGTATTCATACATCGTATACATCTCTTGTTCATAGTATCACCTGTATTCAGAATCTATCACATTTCAAACTTGCCTCATTTTGTACATCAATTATATCAGAACTCTTTCCTTATTCCAATTAAGTCTCACATTCGAAACATAAGCATGAGCAATTTACAATATTTAGACTCGATACGTAATTCATATTCCAAGGTCTCCCTATATCTCAAACTCAGAATAATCTTTAAGAGTTTTGTGTCTTTCCCACTGATCCATAATCTCTGTTTTGGAAGAATCCAATTAACTCTCGTTCTTGGCATATCGTGACCCAAAAGACTCCGGGTCTCCTTAACAATTAATGCCAGTACACATCAAAGTGAATCACCTGGTTCGATAATCTCCTTTTCATGTAATCCTTATAATTGCTTCCTCAGCATTTTAATTCAATTCTGTAAGTAGTGTGACCTTCACTTATACTTTTAGTTTTGTAATTCACCTTTTCAGTTACAGTGACTTTACTCTATCACTCTCACTGCTTCCTTAGTACATCACCTTTTTGTCACTCTCTTTACCTTTTCATGATCTTAATAACCTCAAAAGTATATATTCATATTCTCATAGTTGCGCTTTACGCACTGTTCTCTCAAAATAACATCAAGTTGAGCTAACTTAGCTCGATTGAGGATCTCAGTACCTCCTATGAGTTTCCTGGATTTTCTCCGTTTCACATCTCTACATATCCAGATCATTCTTTTTCCAACGCTATAAATTTAATTTTATAATCATCCATAGACTTGTTACTTTATGTTCGATTGCAATCATTTCATTCATAATTGCCACTATATCTCATCCGAAATGTGTTGCCGTTCAAGGACCTTCGGAACATATCCCATGTAACTTTTTTTTTTGGAGTCGGCTCTTAGATTAAATCGGGGAACTTCCCTTCGAGTTCGACGTTCCATTTCGATACTGATGCTACAAGGGCTACTTCTTTATAGTAGCACACTCTGAAAATCCGTGTAGCTTTTCCAATCCTTTAACACAAAAGTTGCAAAAGCAACTTTCCCGGTAGAGTTACTTCTAAAATCATCATGTTTTTCTATCTCATTCATTCAGTTCTCTATAACTAGTGGGTCCTTTATCCCATTTAATAATGGCAGTCTGCGGTTCCGAAACTGTCTCATCTAGTGTAGCTCCTACATCCTAACCCAAGTCATCATCACTCTGCTGTGTAGCTACTGGAGCAGACATATTTGTAATTTTGAAACATCTCTACAGGCTGTGCAGCCGTATCGGAAGTAATCTGTCTGTCAATTCTTCCGTCTACCACATCACCTAACATAGCCTGTGTCAAAAATTTTCCATAATATGTTCAATACTCCACTCAATCTTAACAAAGTGTATCTCAATACCATTTGTCCCTTCCACAGGACCTGATGGAGCACGCTCAACATTAGTTTCAATCTCAGTATCATTATGAGTCTCATATGATGACTCTGCATGATTCTCAGGCCTATCTCTGCAGCCTCTAGCCCATGATCCGATTCCTCACGTAAACCCAACATTAAGTCTTAACTTAATTAGGTATACTTACTCTACAACCAGACAAGCACAGACATTTGGGATGTAATCTTACCCTTATTATTGACACTGACAGTACTAGACAGCCTTGGCTTTGATACCACTTAAACTGTAACGACCCTTGACCCTTGAAAATCGGGGGATTTTTTTTTGAACTTAATTTACTCACTTATTCCCTTATTCACTTAGGCTGTATTCCTGTTCAGTGTCAATCCTTAAAATTATTCCATTTCATTTATTCTTATACAGGTTTCATCCCGACACATTACTTTCAATAGATGTCTGTGCATACAAATATGTCTGGTAAAGTAATGTAATTGTATACCTTTGCTGCGTGTACAAAAAGTAGCCTAGGGTAGCTCTTTCCCACAGCCTACGTCGTGTACGCGGCAGGTCTCGCCTACGGATCACTGCAAATAGTCTGAGAGGTAGAGGGGTGAGCTTTCGGAAAAAAAGCCCAGAAAGAAGAATACATTTAAAACGGTCTTAGTGATTCAAATATGTAGAAACATAAATATACGTATAATGATTTCTTTATGAAACTAATATAAAGGGCATCCAAAACTAAGGAAAATCGAAAACATCGTGATTTAAAACGTAATTCTTTAAGTGCATGAATTCAACAGATATTACGTAAACTTTTTGTATAATCAGAATTCCAAAACAGGAATATATGTCAAATCACATATCATAAAATCATATTCTGAAAGCAGAGTTTAATTCAGATAGAGACTGCATCGACCCATATAATTATCACGCGACAATAACAAAAACATTATGCTGCAATAACCAAGTCATCCTCCGTAGAGGGAATTCAGAACCTATGGCCACAGCGAGACAGAACCCGAAGGTGAAATTCAGAACCTATGGCCACGGCGAGACAGAGCCTGAAGGTGAAATTCAGGAGCCACAAAGGCGAAATACAGGCACCACGAAGGCGAAATACAGACGCCACGAGGGCCAAATACAGGCGCCACGAAGGCCAAATACAGGCGCCACGAAGGCGAAATATAAGCGCCACACAGGCGAGTTCAAACGCCACACATGCGAGTTCAGACGCCACACAGGCGAAGTTGACATGCGTAAGCATACAACCTGAATGGCACTTAGTCTCAAAACATACAATAGTTTTCATATGCGAAAACATCGAAATAAAAATCATCTTATTCGAAAGATCATTTCAGAAGACATGCTCTTATTTAGAAGTCAAATTGAGAAATATGCATTTAGTCACAACACATATAAAAAGCACATTCTTGTTCAGATAAACAAATTCAGAAAACATGCTTGAAAATCATAATTCATGTCTTTGTAAGTTTTCCTTAATCATGATTCAGAAAGTAACTATTACCGTTTAAAATTATATCCCCTTACCTCGATTTAACGAAAATCCTGAATTCGAGTGGTGACGCCTCCTAGTATCTCCCTTAAATCCTTCTACGATTCTCCTACACCGAAATTTGTATTTCTTAGTATCCTATTTATTGAATTAACTACGATGCGTCAAAATCGTAACCTTGCTTACCTAGGAAAAATATACTCGAAATTATGAAATACGTACAATTATCTCTAAAACTTGTATAAATTTATTACATCGGTGTCTGTCCGTAATCCTTGATTACTTCGACTTAGCGAGTCGACGGGTCCGGGGCTCTTCCCCAAATTTTCAAAACTTTGTACACTTATTCTCCTTCCTCAATTTTTCCTTTATTTTTAATAATATATATACATATATATTTAATAAATATATATATATATATATTTATATTACTTTCTTCTTCTCTTTTCTTTTTTTTTTCCAATATATATATATATATATAATTATTATAATTATATATATACTACTTCTTTCTTTTCTTTTCTTTTCTTCTTTTTCCTTGTTTTTTTTTTTTTGAATTTCCTTTCTTCTTCCCGCCACTTCCATTTTCTTCTTCATTTTCCTTCTACACTGTTACTCACCCGAGGATCCTATTCCCGACCTCTCTCATTCTTCTCGGCTTGCCATTTTCTCCTGTCTTTCTTTTTGTTTGCCGCCACCATCATCACGTTATCTACCTTGCATCTCCATTCAGCCCTCATCCTCATCACCTAGCCAGCTCAGAAGTTCTTTTGTTGCCTTCGGTTCCAAGCGCTGAACACTCATCCCCTCTATTCTCGGGTTTTCCTTTCCCTTCGTTTCTGCTTCAGCCTATTGTCCTATTTCCCCTCAGTCCTTCACTCACTGATTTGTACCCAGACTAGCACCTCACAACCATGTCTCATCAATTATTTTTTGTTGCTCCGATCAATGCCCGAACTGCCACGTATCGCCTTGCTCAAAATGTTTCGTTACTTTTCGGTTCCAGTCTTCTTTTCTTCCCTTGTACTGCCTTCAACTTTCTTCCTTTCTCACATGCTCACTTCCAGCTTCAACTCAGCTCGATTTGAGCTTTAATAACAGTCCTAATATTCACGCATGCTTCCCTGTTTCACGGCTTTCAGTTTCCAGAGGGTAGAACATCCTCTGTTTCAACTCACCGTAGCCTTTGAAGGAAATGAAATCAGCCCAAGCTTTTCTGCTCTTCGCAGTGTTCCTATCCACGGTGGTGCTATAATCCACTCCACTATTCTCTCTCAACTCACATCCTCTGTTTGACTCACATTCTCCTATCTTTCTCGGTTTCCTAGCTTCCAGCCGAGGCCTTGCCCATCCCAGCATCCATCACCCCTCTTCCTTTCGTTACAGAATGCCCCCATCCATGCCATCCCTTCATGTTTTCTACTGCAGTTATTGTACTGCAAAAGAATGGCCCTCGATATGGCTTCATTGGAAGCTGAACTCAAGCACCAACTGCTCCCCCTACTTGCTGTCATAGCTTCTGGCACTACTTAGTGGGCTAGAAATTTCACGTGGTTGCTGTCTTGCTTCAGTTTTCTCATAACAACTGCTCTAGTCAGTCTCCTGCCCTCTGTTGCTACCTATTTTTGTTACTGTTGGCTTCACGTTCCCTATATTATTATTATTATTATTATTATTATTATTTTTCTTCTGCTTAATTGAATCTTTGCCTTACATCCTACTGCAAGCTTCAACACAGCCATCCCTTAATTTTTGTATGTGCCTTGGTTGTTGTACATGGCAGAACTGCAGCCTTCCCCATGCTTCGATTTTCAGCATTGTTCTTCAATACTCTGCTTCATTCGTTTCTCTCCTCACCCATAAATCGACACAACCATGATTCAAATCATATATATGTGTATATATATTATATGTGCAAACGGTGGAAAGGCTTGATGTGTATCTATTCTTATTTATTTACACCTATCTATAGGTATATACGTGATATACATATACCTATACAGTCATATATATATATATATATATATATATATATATATATATATATATATATATATATATATATATATATATATATATACACATATACATATTGCCTTGGACTTGATAAGTTTCTTATATAATATGTATATAGTGAGTCTAGTTTTGGTATAACTTTTTATTCCTATTTCCCATAGATATTCATTCATAAGGAAAAATATAATTTAATTAAACTAATTAAATATAATTTGATTTTCTCAAATCTCACGATGGAAAGAAAAAATATATATAATTTTAATTTCAATATTTGACAAATGGAACGAGTTCTTTAACCTCGTTAATTAAATATCTAATTTTGGATAAAACTAAGTACATAAAATTTACGATATGTACACTTTATTTTATAGTTTTTATTATTTTCAGTATTGTTAGCCATGTAGATCAGCCATCAACAATTCATAATTTGCTAGGATATACTTAGGGTAAGATTAACTGGAACTTAATTAGGCAATTCAATTTCTCTGTGGGACGATAATCTGGGACTCAAATCTCATTATTACTTGTACGACCCGTGCACTTGCGGATACACTAGGTCACTTAGAGTGGACGTAGTCTCATATCAGTTGACCATTCCAAGAACTCCATAAAAAAATGGTGTTACAGGAAGAAGAAATAAAACCCTTTTTGAAATGGTTAAGTATATGATGACCCAAGCAAATGTGCCAATCACATTTTGTGGTGATGCATTATTAACTGCTGCCTACATACTCAATCAAGTATCCTCCAAGTCAGTTGCATCCACTCTCTATGAATTATGGACTGGATGTAAAACCCAAAATTTCTAGATTAATAAGTAATTGAAAGTTAAGAAATAACTAAGTACTTGGAATAATGTAAGCAGGCCCAAAGTGATCAAAGCATTCGGGATTGTGGAAGAAAGCCCGGTGGCATGAAAATTAAGGTAAGTCTCTGAGCTTGAGAATTTACTTAAGAATTGTGTATATGTTTATGAAATGATGTTGGGAAGTGAAAACTAAAGTAGTGAAATTGAAAAAGCTAATGAAACTCGAGTTTACGATAAACCGAGAAAAATGGCCTAGTTAAGGAAATAAATTTGGAATAAATTATATAAATTCAAAAAAATTATTCTGAGAGCATGTGAAGTTAGGATAAGGTAATATTGACTTGGGAAATTAAAATCAAGTGGAAATAATAAGGTTCGGTGTTCAAAGTAATTTTTAAAGTAAACCGAAAGCTTAAAGCCATTTTGTTCAGTATTGACCGAATCGAGTAAAATGAGGTCAATTGGGGAAACTTTCTTAAATAAGTGACCTCCAAATTCTTATGAGAGATACTAGAGACATAATATAACATTTTAGAAGTGAGTATTTGGAAAAAATTGGACTATAAATAGTTTTTAAGGATTTTTCAAATCAGGCCATGGGCTGTTCTGTTTTTAGGAAATTGGACAACAAGAAATTTTGGCCCAAGTTGGGGCCCATCCCAAGGCCTAAAAAATTTAGCCTTCTTAAGATTAAATATATACTCCTTAAGCTTGAAGTGGCCCCTGGAATCACCCCGAAAACCTTAGCCAATTGAGAGAACCAGCTCCTTCTTCCAGCTATAGGCGTTATTGTGCAAGCTTTCTTTGGTGATTTTTTCGAGCCCCTTCCAGCCATTTTATGACTTTGACCAAGAAGGACCAATTCTTCCTACTTGATCCTTCTAAAACACATAAAAATTTCAGCTCCATTTAAGGTCATTTTATAGGTGAAATCCTCAAGAGAAAGTCAGAGATAGAAACTATTCTGTTCATAAGGTGAGAGAAAGCTTGATTTTAAATGTTTTTAGTTGGATTTTGCTATTGTTTTGGATGATTTTAAGATGTAAAATTGATGATTTACAGTTGAGGAACAATTTGGAGAATCATAGGAGTTGTCAAATTTAGTCAAAGGTAAGAGGAAGTTGATGAATGATGAAGATGATGAACTATGTTCTTACTTGATGATTTGTAAGGATTTTGTTGTTGAATGAAATTGATGGAATTAATTCTAGGACACTTAAGGGTTTTGGCCAGCCTAGGAGTCTTTTGTAAATGGTGAAATTTGGTTTGATTTAAGGTTGATAATTGTTAATGATTATACCAAAAAGTCTGGTTTAAAGATTAGTTTAATGAAAAATTGAAAAGTGTGAAATTTGACGAAATGAGTTTGATGATAACCATGAATTGTGAATGTGAATGAGTATTTAGACCATTATGATGGTGAATATGAAGTTAGGAAAATAAAATTGGCAAGAATAGCTTGAACTGGTACTTAAATCGATAAAACTGAGAAAATGAGCAAAGTTGGCGAAAAGTCAAGATTGGTCAAACTTTAAGAAAACAAATGCATATTTGAATGTATTAAAGTAAGATTGACCTTTATTTGATGATTTAATATTATTTTGGGAACTCGAGTATTTGACACGTCAATCGAGATGATTTCAGAACTCGGTAAAATTGTTCTACACTAAGGCGAAAGAGGTAAGGGATGTGTTTTGAGTAATATTGGCCTTCAAACACTCTACTCGATTTATGAAATCAATTAGTATGCCCAAAATGTTAGAATGAAAGATTTTTCGAATCTGAAAAGTGACTTTTCTGTATAAACTGAAGAAAAGCCCATTTTCCAAACACTCCGAGCATGTTTTAGCATGTTTTCTGATGATTTTAAATTTATATATGTTTTGAAAGATTGATATCTGATATGTATATAAGTATTTGGAAAAGATATTTATACGTATTTAAATATTTGAAAAAAAAATATGTGTTATGTGAAAGTGATTTTTGAATAAGATTGTGGGGGCTACCTCTTGAATCTTACAGGAACAAAGTGCCGCACAGTCACATTTTATGAATGAGTTTTCAATCATGAGAGAATTTGATTTAAACTCGATTTTTATGAGCCTATGGGTTAATAAACCCGAGAAAGAATTTTGAAAGTTTTGTTTTGAGACTGAAGCAATATGTAAATCATGACATCTGTCATGCATAACCTGTGTGGAGTTTGAGCCAACGTGGTGCATGCCTTTGGGCACTTGGGAACGATTAGTCCCTTGTAATGCATGCCAAACCACGTTAGGTATTTGTGTCACTCGGAGCTTTTTGATTCGCCACTTTCTGTTTTGGGATATATTTGTTTAGTTGTGTAGGGCATTGTAAGACCTTGATCCAGTCTACAATCCCTCTTTACCATGGCCATAGGTACCCTATATGTTAATGACTATGACTTATGGTTAATACATGTAAATGCCTAGTCTCTAAGACTTGTTTGTCTGATTGAAAGAAAAATTATAAGCTCTGTATTTGTTTTCGATTTGAATGACTAGTTCTGTATCTATTTCTATATGAATCAATTATGGAAATTAAGTTATGTTATATGTTTGTTTTGACTTCAAAGAAAAGTATCTGTTTGTTTGACCTTAAAGAAAGTTTATTTTCTGTCTTTTCGATTTTGAAGAAATGATAAGTTTCAGAATATGTTTTGATCTGATTTGGTTTCTGAAAGTATGTATGCTTTTCAAGATGCATATGAATACATCGATTTTTTTTTACTAAGTATTGCACAAAGCCTTCTATTTTCTAATATTATACTTCTCACTGCTTTGATGCATTACTTACTGAGCTAGATGAGCTCACCCCCCTTTCTCTCCCCATTTCAATGTACTTTCAATGGTCGCATCTACACTTGACCATAGTAGTCGTGGACGAGCGAATCTGACCCTCTTTTGGATTGCTTTTGAATAAGGAATGTATATTATACTTACTTTCCTGACATTATGTAAAGTATAGACAGTTATTGTAAATAATACTTTTGGGATGTAAGTTAGCTATAAATGATGATAATAGAGTTGTAACTACACAGTTTAATGACATGTATGTAACGTGTAAGACCCGAAATTATATCGTAATTTCTTATAAATGATTGAAAATGGTCACAAATTTAAACAAATGGGATTCGGACTAGAGATAAGGATTTAAAACACGAAATGAGTGAGTGTTTGTGAAGGGAAGCTGGATTGGATTGATGACGAACACGTGCAAGGGTAAAACGATCAAAAGATCGAATTCCGATATAAATTCGATAAGAAAATTTTATTGAAAATATGGATTTAAGAAATCTTGATCAATAACGAAGAAATAAATAAATTTCAGATTAAATTGATCAAAATATGAATTTATTGGAATTAATCAGAATTTTCACCTCGAAAAATATTTCGAAAATACGGAGAAAATATACCGAAAAAAAGGTTAAAATACAATAAATTAAATAAATTAATTAATTTGAATAAAATATAATTTTTTAAGGATATTTTGGGATTTTTAGAAATATTTTAATGATTAAAATAATAATAAAATAAATTATAAATAATAAAAAAACAAAATGGAAATCGAAAATCGAGAAAACTCGAAAGCTGAAACCGAAAACGATAGCCGAAGACGACCCGAGCCACCCACGACCACCGACGGTCAATGTTCCCCGACGAAGACCGGAGGAGAAAGAGGAGAGGCCGATGAACTCAACGGCACCGACGACACGCCTTATAGACGTCGAAAACCAGCGAACGGAGGAAGAGAAAACTGAGAGGAAAACGACCCGATTTTCGACGATCCACGGCAGCAGGGCTTGAACGGTGGGCACCGGCGTGATCGGAAGGAGGAGGCGGTCCTTTTAAGACCGGTAGCGGCCAACGAAACTGTTGAAACCGTCAACGACGGCAAACCCCAAGAAACGGCACCGTTTGGCCAAAAAGAAAGGAAGGAAAAAGAAGGAAAAGGAAGGAAAGAGGGAAGGAAAGGAAAAGAAAAGAAAAAAAGGGAAAAAGGAAAGAAAAATTACCGGGGACGACTTAAGATTCGGGTAAGTTGATCGAGGGTCGAGATTGACCTACGGGTAAATTTCAAAAATTTATTTAATATCATATTTAATGGAATATAACCCAGATTTACCTAATTGTGCAGTTTTACGACAGAGCCCGAACGAGAGTCGATTGATCTCCGATTTTTGTACCCCGCAAAGCATTGGGTAAGTACATTTTAATTCATACAATTTGAGTCCTCAATGCAAAGTTAAGGTTATTTTACGGATTAATTCTGTATAAAAAGGAATATTATTCAGGATTTTAAAGTAATTATCGTAAACAATATACGGGCTATCCAATGAGTTTGGAACAAATCCCGATGATTATTGGTAATCCAAATGAGCCCAGTAAACCTGAAGAAGAGATTTAATAAGTAGAAACAGGCTGGAAATGGGTCGAGGCCCATTAAGGTGCAATCAGGCCCAATAAAGTAAAACGGGCCCAATACTTTAGATTCGATCAGTAAGAGTGAAATACTGATAAATATATTAGAACTAACGCAAATATGTGGTTATATGCAGTTCTGTAGACTTGGTTGGCGTGAATTTGGACTGAGAGATCTGGTATTACCGAGATAGGAAAAACTTACGTGTGATTCTAGGTAAGGGAATTTTACGGACTGCTATAGGTAACTTTACACAATTTCAACTTCATTTGCAGTCTCTTAAAGTGTCTGAAGGGTCTAGATTTAAGATAAAAATTTGGTGTCTTGGATGGGTAAATTACCAAAATACCCTTATTAAAGGTAACATTTCCAACTTAGGAAAAGTTAGAAGGAGCAAGAACAAGAGGTCCTTACTTGTTCTTGAGGTGTTTTAACACGTGCATGAGTAGGCTGGCTAACTTTTAAATAAAAATGCACAGCATTGCATATTTTCAACAATGTTGATTTTCTCTGAAATTGATTTGAGAAATATAGTCGCCTACGTGATTTTATGAAAATGTGACATGCTAGAGCTCAGCTCGCATGAGTTTTGATTTGTGTGATGCATGCATTAGTGCTGGAGCGAGAGCTCACACTAGAGTTTTACATGGATTGGTGCTGGAGTCTAACTCGCACCAGATTTTCATATGATTTTCGTGACAGGGTGCTAGAGTCTAACTCGCATCAGATTTTCACTTGAATTGTTATGACAGAGTACTGGAGCCTAGCTCGCACTAGTTTTACATGATTTTAACATAATGCTGGAGCTTAGCTCACACTAATCTTATGCAATTTTATGAAACGCGTGCTGGAGCTTGGCTCGCACGAGATTTTCCTTGATTTTATGAGAATACTGGAGCATCGCTCACACTGGTTTTATGAGAACATGCGATGAGCCATGCTTGGAGTGTTGGGTAGACTGTGTGTCACGTCGATTAAATAGGCTCACACGTGCGTTTTGAGACAGGGCATGAGTATGGATATGAAATATGGGTCCACAGGGTACGTTGTACCGTGCAAGTAGCATGGAGTACGCTGTACCGTGTTGGGATTGATTATGTGGCATCTTCAGATGCGAGTGGCATCTTCGGATGCGTGGCATCTTCGGATGCGTGGCATCTTTGGATGCGACTGGCATCTTTGGATGCGAGTGATCGGGCAAGACCGACGGGATGGACTGACCCACCTCCCGGGGCGGTTCCCGATAGTGGTGAGACCCCGCACACTAGGATCCATGTAGCAGTGGGATCACGAGGACATATGGCCATAGTCCTAGTTGTTTGCCTGAGATATACATATATTGCTTAGTCTCGCATGTTGATGTTTTGAGAAACTCATTTTGTGGATTTGTGTGTGAGTATGGATCACCCGAGGGAGGGGTTGGATCCTGACTGAGATATGGTTTTGATGAAAAATTAAATTGGGTTTTAAACAAAAACTTGCATGATGTTATTTCCATGCTATTTAAACCCATGAATGATGTAAACTGGTTTTACATGATATTCATTGTATCGTATGGTACTATTGCTTTGAAAAGCATTTGATTTCATGATTTTGTATGAGTCAGGAACACCCGAGGGAGGGGTTGACTCCTGACTCTGTTGTGAAATTTTAACGAGAATGAAATGTTTTAAATGGATTTGCATGTCGAGTTTTCCATGCTTTTGAAATCCATATGTGAACTTGTTTTACATGACATCATGAATTGTAGCATCGGTTTTGAAATGTGTGGAGAAAGGGTGGTTTATGCACGGTACCACGTTCATGTAGGTAGTATGGTTGTCTTACTGAGCTTGATGTGCTCACCCCTTTCATTTTTCTACACATATTTCCTCAAGTAGACTTTGAGGCGACTGAATATTGCATTCCTGATATCCGTTGTTGCCCATCATTTTGAGGTATATACACTTATACATATTGTATCTAAATAAGAATAGCATAGTAATATGTTTGTGAGTAACTGTCAAGGATGTATAGATAATGTAAACACTTGTAAATGAATGGAAAAGAATAAATGAAAAACGCATGTGTTTACCTTTTTCTGTAATAAGGAATTAAGTTATATGGTGATTGAATGGTGGGACTGGCATTGACGCACAACCCAATTGTTGTGGAGTGTGGTCACGATCAGAGGACAGGTAAGTAAGAAAGAAAAATGAAAAAAATTTACTCTGATTTTTGGGTCGTGACAAATGGTGGTATCAGAGCGAAATTGGTCTGATTTGTGTCAGTGTCAGTAATTAAGAAATTACATCCCCATGTTACTGTGCTTGGTTAGATACAATAATGTATATCGAGATGGGTTTTATCTAAGAAATGGTTGAGAATGCAGGAAAATAGGCATTATGCCTAATATTAGTCGCGGTAGAGGAGGTAGAGCACGAGGCAGAGGTCGTAGAGGTAGGCCTGAGCCTGCTAGTCGTGCTGTGTTGACCTATGAGAACCAGGATGAGATTGAAATGGAGGCTGATGTTGAGCATGCCCCACATATTCCGACAGAGAGATCGGATAGTATTGAGGCACATTTCGCGAGGTTAGAGTGAAGTGTGGAGAATATTTTGGGAGCTAATTGCTCAGAGTATGCATGGGATTTGAGGGTGAGTCGAAGCATTGGTAGAAGTCTGCTCGACCCATCTTAAGAGTTAGACATCCAGAATGTATATGGAAAATAAGTCTAGATGTATTCCGATGACAGAATATCCCAGACACTGCTTAAAGGAAATTACAGATAAAATTCTTTACATTGACCTAGAGGCATTGGTTGATTGATGAGTATGAAACTCAATTTATATCCCTGGGCAGCTATTACCCTGACACTATGGGCAGTGAGAGTCGGAAAGTCCAAATGTTCATGGAAGCGCTCAGATTGTCGATTTGAGTCCGATTGGCCCTGTTAGATATCACTACCTATGCCGAGGCAGTACACAGACTACAGTTGTGTGAATAAGATCATGTGTTAGACGCCTCTGAGATTGGGAAAGGTAGTAAGGGCCGAAATAGAGACAGAAGAGAATAGAGAATAACAGAGATGCTAGAACGGGGAAAAGGTAGTTTGGTAAGAGATTAGAGTTGATGAGTCACTGGATAAGATGATTGGTAAGGCCCCAGTGTATCCAATTTCAGCACTTTTGAGGGGTATTGTGATTAGAGGGCCCCGACCTGCTCCGTAGCAGTGTAAGCAGTGTAGGATGTGTGGTAGATACAACGGAAGTAGGGCCTACACCTACACTTTATTCACTAAATGTCACGACCCATTTTTCCTAAAAACCCCAACAAAGTTTTTGCTTTTTCATTTCCTTACCCGTCGTGAACAGTTTCACTACTAACAGTTGGGCTATGAGTCGATGTTAGTCCTTCCTGTCATGTTACTTATTTTAACATTCATTTTCATATCACATTTATTTTAACTAAATACATCCCCAATATTACATCCGTGTACAGTACTATGCCTTTATATGTTCAGATACAAAAATTATACGAATGTGTATACCTGGTCTTGATAGGAAGCAGCGGATAACCGAAATGCAAAACTATTGTCGCTCTCTTCTACTGAATGTATCCTGTAGGGTGGAAAATGAAAGGGTTAGCGTAACTTGCTCAGTAAGGCAATAATGCAAGCAGGTAGATAACTACATTATCTACATGCTGGTAAAGGCATGACATGTAAAACATTTATATCTCGAGCATGAGGCAATTAAAACCATACCTTATATGAGTATATCATATATCGCAAAACATGATCGGCATGTAAAACATGAAAAACATATCATGTAAAACCTCTCATGCTCGGCACAGTAAAACTCTTTAAAACAATCCCAGAGGGATTAACACATCTTTAAAATCATTAATATTCTCATAAAAACCCATCAATTTCTCATTTAATACCACATTTCATGAAAATCGTCACAAATCGGGGCTCGACCCCTCTCTCGGGTCTACCCTAGTCTAACAAGACCAATCAAATATATATCATATGAGACATGCAGGTTACTTTATGGAAACAATCGAGGACTCTGTCCCTGTGATCCCAGGCTACACGGATCCCGGTGTGCGAGGTATCACAACTGTAACGGGAGGTGGGTCAAATCCTACCCTCCAGAATATCAAGTAATGTGAATACAATAGTCATGACTATATGGTACAGTGTACTCTGTGTGACATACACGGTACAACGTACTCCATGAACCCAATATCACAGTCTGGGGATACCTGCCATAGGTCTTATCCCACTCCAAACCATGTCGATAACCAATCCATGTCTCAATCTACATGTGCGAGCATATCTTCTCACTGTGACACACTGTCTACAAGAGGCTCCAACACGGTCATATGCATGTCATAAAATTCCTGTGCGCCCGAAGCTCTAGCACGGTTTCATAAAAATCAATGAAATCTGCGTACGAGCAGTGCTCCAATACGACTTAAAAATAATTATAAATTCAATTTAAATTCATTTATGAGCAATTCTCTAGTACGGATGCATAAAACCAAGTAAAATCCATGTACGAGCATAGCTCCAGTACGGTAGTCATGTAAAGCAAGTTTGTAAAACTCAGTACGAGTAGTGCTCCAACACTCTGTATATGAGTTAAAATATAAAATCCAGTGCGAGTAATGCACCAGCACGATTTAAAACTCATAAAAACATGATAGGCTGCTCAATTTCACTAAAACAAATAAAAAATCACAACTGGCACCTATTCGTGCCATTTCATGTAAAAACATGAAATAAACAGCCAGCCTATCCATAATTTGCTTAAATTAAAGCAATATAATCATAGGAATATAAAAAACATGAAAATCATGCAATTTCATAGCCTTACTACCCTTTTTGAAATTTTCCTAACTAGGGGTAAAATCGTAATTTTTACATATACCTCGATTTTTGTAAAAATTATTATTCTATTTCTAGATACCTTATGAAATTCTACGTAATGTAAATAACCCTAAAAATACGTGCAGATATATCTAAGCGCTTACAAAATTCCTTTACCTCGATTCTCTGTACTGTCTGACTTTCCCAACTCTACTGATCACCCGATCTGTTTAGCTCCCAATATGTACTCTAGAGCTGCGGATAATCATTTATCAGGTTAAATCCAAGCATAGTTATTCATATTTCACTTTTACTGGGCTTAATTTAAATTATTGGGCCCGTTTTACTTTATTGGGCCCGATTTCATCTTAATGGGTCTCGACCCATTTCCAGCCCGTTTCCACTTATTTAATCCCTTCTTCGGGTCTATTGGACTCTCAATACCCATTGGGCTTCATTCCAAACTCTTTGGATAGCCCGTATATCATTTACGACAATTAATTCAAAAATCCTAATATAATTCACTAATTGAAGAATTAAATCCGAAATTCGTAAAATAAATCTTTAATACACGAATAATTACATAAATTGTCGTAAATGAGCTTTACTTACCCGAGATTATGTGATGGGGCACAAATCGAAGTTCCATCGTCTCACGTATACAATTTATCATCGAACTGCACAATTTTATATTTAATTTCGGGTTAATTTTCGATCAATTATAATTTAAATAAATTTATCGAAAATCAAATTTGTCACTTTTGACCTCTTATCGAGTTACCCAAAGTTCGGTGTATCCTCGAAAATCTTCCCCTTTTTTCCTTTTTCTCTTTTTTCTCTCTTTTTCCTTTTTTTCTAGCTAAACCGGTTCGATCCGGTTCTACCCAGTTCAAACCGATCGGTTCAGCCCTGTTCACTTCTTGCTGAACCGGTCTGTACCGATTTAGGCTTCCCCGTTGTCGTTCACAGTGTTTTCGATCGGTTCCCGACTCGATTCCAGTGCTGTTCGGCTCATATTTGGTAGGGCAACCTTCAACTGGCCTCGATCGGGACCAAATCACAGCCAGTGGCCGTCGTTCCTCTCTTCTCCCTCTCGGCCTTCTCTCCCTCGATCCGTTGGATTCCGACGCCATTGGCTGTTGTAGCGGTGCCTGGAGGGTCGCGCGAGGGTCAGCTTCATCGATCGGTGGTCGCCTGGCTTTCTGGTCACCGGAGATCATCGGGCAGAGGGTCAGTCCTCGGGTCGCATGTGTCCACTTCGTTTTCTTTTCTATTTTTGCGTTTTGCGATTTCAGATTTTTTTTTTAAATTTTAATATTTTATTTATTTTATTTATTTTTATAATTTATTATATTATTTTATTCTAAAAATCCCAAAAATATCTAAAAAATTATATTTTATTATAATTAATTAATTTAATTAATTTAATCTATTTTTCCACTTTTTCGGTATATTTTCTTCGATTTTTTGGGATATTGTCCTGAGTGAAAATTTCAATTAATTCCAATAAATTCATATCTTATTCAATTTAATCCGAAATTTAATTATTTCTTCGTTATTGATCAAGATTCTCAAATCCATTATTTTTAATTAAATTTTCTTATCGAATTTATACCAACTTTCGATCTTTTGACCGTTTTACCCTTCACGTGTTCGGGAATTCCATTTCAGTCCTTTTGCATTTTAATTTCGTGTTTTGAATAAAATCGTTTCGTGTTTTGAATAAAATCGGGTCTTACATAATCTCCCCCACTTAAGAAATTTGGTCCTCCAAATTAGAACCAAGTCAAATGGGTCCATAAACAACTCCGGGTACGTCTATCGTATCATATACTGTCATTCTTAAGTGACTTTTTCCGGAGTGTAATACTACCAACATACTTGACTAGAGAGACCATCTAATACCCGAATCGATTTTCCAATCATACGTTATACTTTCATTGAGCTAAGCTGTTGGAGCTCATATCCGATCACATATGCTGGGTCCGGATAGTATTTTCGAAGCATCATAAGATATGACACATTGTGGATGCCTACTAATTCAGGTGGTAACGCCAACCTACAGGCCTTATCTCCCACTTTGTCTAATCTCTTTTCGAAGCTCGTTATGTCCTTAGGACAAGTAATTTTCGACAATACTTATTCACCCTCGGTGAATTCCAATGGTTTTCTGTCTCTTGTCAGCATAGCTTTTCTGTCTGCTCTTAGGTGTTCTTAATCTCTCACAAATCAACTGAAAATCCTCAGAGGTTTGTCTTACCAATTCGGGAGCAATTCTCTATCTGTCACCCACTTCTTTTTATCCAAGTCAGGGAACAACCCCTACAGCCATACAATGCCTCATATATAAAGTCATCCCGATACTCAAGTGACAACTGCCATTATTGGCGAATTCGATTAGTAACAATTGATCATCCTATGAGCTTATAAAATCAATGGCACACGCTCTCATCATATCCTCCAGAACCTGTACAGTCCTCTCTGACTGATCATCTGTCTGAGGATAAAAAGCTGTGCTAACACTCAATCGGGCTCCCATAGCTTCCTGAAAAATATTCACAAAAATGAGAAGAGAAGCGAGAATTTCTATTTGATACCATGCTCACTGGAATGCTAGAAAATGTTTCACAATTTTCCATACACATAAATCCACCTACACACTTAGAGTATCTGAGAATTTCATAACCAGAAGGTGGGTAAACTTAGTCAATCTTTTGACTATCACCCAGATAGCCTCATGATTCATCTGGGTCCTCTGTAACCCATCACGAATTTCATGGTAACTTGTTCCCATTTCCGTGTCAATATAGGTAGAAACTGCAATAACCCTGTGACCTTTTTTTGTGGTCTACCTTAATCTGCTGACATACGAGACACTTTTCCACAATCTCTATAATGTCGCTTTTCATATCTGACCACCAATACCCTTTTCTAAGATTTCGATATATTTATTACTTCTTGGATGCACTGTATATCCCGAAGAGTGAGCTTCTGACAATAACTATCTCATTACTGTGGTCCTGAGGAGCACTTATACTGTCTCTAAACCTCAGTAAGTCATTATCACTCTCTGTGAACTCTGTCACTATACCCATCTGAATCTGACCCACACTATCGACACCATGCAGATCATCACGTTAAGCTTGTCAAATCCGGTCACTCAAATCCGGTTCTAATCTCAGGCTAGCTGTCACACAATCACTGTCATCATCAGAGGGGATCACATCACTACTGAAGCTTATAACTGCTCTAGCAGCTCACGCTCCCTGACCATCATATGTAATACCATCCCAAGGTTCTTTCTGCTCAAGGCATTAGCCATCACATTAGCCTTTCCTGGGTGGTACTATTTCCACAATCATAATCCCTCAAAATCTCTAACCCTCTTTGTTCTCGTATACGACTCTTTCTGTGAAAACAGATACTTGAGACTTTTATGATCAGTGCATACCTAAAATTTCTCATCGTGTACATAGTAGTGTCATATACTCAGTATAACCACATCACTGTCAACCTTAAATCATGGTTCGGATAGTTTCTTTCATGATCCTTGAGTTGTCTGGATCCATAATCGACTATCTTCCCCTTTTGCATCAATACACAACTCATTCATTATTTTAAGGTATCCATAGACTCATGAGAAACCTCTTGATCTGTTGGGTATGGTGAGAAAAAATACGGTGGTCAATTCATACTTCAATACATCAAAACTCCTATCACGTCTATCATCCCATTCAAATACAACTTTTTCTAAGTTAAACGTGTCAACAAAGTAGTCCATTTCGAGAACTCTCAACAAATCATCTGTAAAAATAATTTCCAATTGTTGCTTATAATTTTCCCGGGACTTTAAATACACCAAAAATATCATCAATAAGGATGATAACAAATCGGTCTAGGTAAAGTTTAAATACCTCATCGTAGTTGAGTTCCACTAAATATTTCAACCACTCATATCCTTGACCTATGTATGCATAAACGTATAATGTCATTTCGAAATCGCTTCCGTTTAAGATACTAAACCGCGTCATTTCCTTTTCTTATATTAACGACTTTTATAAAATTTTAATTTTTAAACCTTCCTGATTAATCGAATTCTATATTTCCTTATCGTACCAGTAAAGGTACCCTAATTTTAAATGTAGATATTACGACTGTCGATTTTAATTTATAGGTTGTGTATACTTTTAGAGGCTGTCAAGTCTTCATGCGGGGAGGTATTTTGAAATACCTTTATTAACCCGCAGACTTGACCACATGGACTTGTTATGGATATATCCTTCTCTTATCCCTGGCCGGAATTCATATTCACTACATATCGTTTAATCCAAATCATTTTACATATCAGAGATATTCGTACCTTGCATACGCCTCTTATTCCAATATATCTTGTATTTAGGATCTATCACATCTCAAAACTTATCTTCTTTCGTATATCACATATAACAAACTCTATCATTACTCATTCCGTGAGTACAATCATGTACTCCTTTAATTTCAATCGTTACACCCCTTTTTATTACTTGTCAAAACTTACAGTATACTTTTCAGGGTTGAAAATATCACTATCTTAGATAGCAATCTAAACAACATACTCTGTAGCCAAATCAATCTATTCTAAAATATTACTTCATATTATTCTTATTCCATTGAATAAAATCGGCTGACTTATACTTCTTCCCCCGTTTTCAACTTATAATCTTTTCATAAGTATTCCGTTAGTTAACCCTCCTCCATTAGGGTATTAACTATTAGCCTTGTACCCAAGGGTGTAGGCATTCATGTCTTTCACTAACTTATATACAAATAAATGCGGTATGAATAAATGCATAGTACCAGGATCAAGTAACATAATTACATCTTCATTCATAACCAGTGTGGTATCTTTCACCACATCATATGTAACATCAGTAGTGTCCTGGTCCAAGGCATACACTCGCCTTCGTCCAACAACCTACTTTCCCTTTTTTGGTGCAGAGATACCAACAGCGCTTTCTTTGTCTCTTTGCCCTTCTGTGGGCCAGTCTCACCCAACTCTGAGCAATCATTAAATAATTGGCCCGTCTTACCACAATTAACGCCTATTTTAGTCAATAAAGTGTAGGTGTAGGCCCTACTTCTGTGCTATCTACCACACATCCTACACTACTTATATTGCTATAGAGCAGGTCAGGGTCCTCCAATCATAATACCCCTCAAAAGTGCTGAAATTGGATACACTGGGGCCTTACCGATCATTTTACCCCGTGACTCATCAACTTAAATCTCTTACCAACTGGTCTCTTTCTCGCTCTGACATCTCTGTCATTCTCTATTCTCTTCTTTCTCTATTTCGGCCCTTACTACCTTTTCCAATCTCAGAGGCGTGCAATACATGATCTTATTCAGGCAACTGTATTCTGCGCACTGCCTCGACATAGGTAGTGATATCTTTCAGAATCTAATCTACAATTTGAGACCATCCATGAACTTTTAGGCTTTCCGACTCTCACTGCCCATAATGTCGATGCACACATGCCCAGGGATGTAATATAAGATTCATACTCATCAATCAACCAGTGCCTCTGGGTCAGTGTAAGAAATTTTACCTGTAATTTCCTTTAAGCAGTGTCCGGGATATTTTGTCACCGAAATACATCCAGAAATATTTCTCATGTCGGCTTTGGACGTCTAACTCTTTAGATAGGTTGAGCAGACTTCCACCAATGCTCTGCCTCGCCCTCAACATAACGTATTTAAAAGTCATTTTCTCAGTCGACATACACCGAAAGAATCCATACAACTTCGCTATCTCATTCACCCAGTCCTCAGTAACTATTGGTTTATTTACTTCGCTAAATACCAGAGAGGTGTGGGAATCTTTATAGTCTGAGGCATCTGTTTAGGCTTTACCCTGCCTATCCTCAACTACCTGTATAGATTGAGTAAACAACTCCAACATATTTTCTACACTCCACTCCGTCCTCTTGGAGCGTGTCTCAATACTGTTTGGTCTCTTTATAGGACCTTGTGGAGTATGCTCAACATTAGCCTCCACCTCACTCTCATCTTGAGTCTCATGTGATGACTCATTCGACTCTCAGGCCTATCTCTACGGCCTCGAGCATGCGTACTTGCCCTTCTACCAAAGTGTCTATCAGTTATAAAAACTATATTCTTGCATTTGAAACTAAATTCTTAGCTGCACTTCCACCTTGATATACATAATTTTATCTAAACAATGCACAGTATTTGGGATGTAAATTTACTTAACCACTAACACCGACTCATATCAGGCCAACTCAGCTATGATACCACCTCTTGTCACGACCCATTTTTCCTAAAAACCCCTACAAAGTTTTCACTTTTTCATTTCCTTACCTGTCGTGAACAGTTTCATGACTAATAGCTGGGTTATGGGTCGATGTTAGTCCCTCTTTTCATGTTACTTATTTTAACATTCATTTCCATATCACATTTATTTTAACTAAATACATCCCCAATTTTACATCCGTGTACAGTACTGTGCCTTTATATGTTCAGATACAAAAAATTATACGAATGTGTATACCTAGTCTTGATAGGAAGCAGCGGATAACCAAAATGCAAGACTACTGTCGCTCTCTTCTACTGAATGTACCCTGTAGGGTGGAAAATGAAAGGGTGAGCGCAACTTGCTCAGTAAGGCAATAATGTCAGCAGGTAAATAAATACACTATCTACATGCTGGTAAAGGCATGACATGTAAAACATTTATATCTCGAGCATGAGGCAATTAAAACCATGCCTTGTATGAGTATATCATATATCATAAAACATGAATCGGCATGTAAAACATGAAAAACATCTCATGTAAAACCTCTCATGCTCGGTATAGTAAAACTCTTCAAAACAATCCCAGAGGGATTCAACACATCTTTAAAATCATTAATATTCTCATAAAAACCCATCAATTTCTCATTTAATACCACATTTCATGAAAATCATCACAAATCGGGGCTCGACCCCTCTCTCGGGTCTACCCTGGTCTAACAAGACCAATCAAATATATATCATGTGAGACATGCAGGTTACTGTATGGAAACAATCGAGGACTATGTCCCTGTGATCCCAAGCTACACGGATCCCGGTGTGCGGGGTATCACAACTGTAACGGGAGGTAGGTCAAATCCTACCCGCCAGAATATCAAGTAACGTGAATACAATAGTCATGATTACATGGTACAACGTACTCCGTGTGACATACATGGTACAACGTACTCCATGAACCCAATATCACAGTCTGGGGATCCCTGCCATAGGTCTTATCCCACTCCAAACCATGTTGATAACCAAACCATGTCTCAATCTACACGTACGAGCATATCTTCTCATTGTGACACACAATCTATAAGAGGCTCCAACATGGTCATATGCATGTCATAAAATTCTTATGCAAGCGAAGCTCTAACACGGCTCTATGCATATTCATGATATCAGAAAAACCTCGTGCAAGCGAAGCTCCAGCACGATTTCATAAAAATCAAAGAAATCTATGTACGAGCAGCTCTCTAGTACGACTTAAAAATAATTATAAATCCAATTTAAATTTACGTACGAGCAATGCTCTAGTACGGATGCATAAAACCAAGTAAAATCCACGTACGAGCACAGCTCCAGTACGATAGTCATGTAAAGCAAGTTTGTAAAACTCAGTGTGAGTAGTGCTCCAGCACTCTGTATATGAGTTAAAATATAAAATCTAGTGCGAGCAATACTCCAGCATGATTTAAAACTCATAAAAACATGATAGGCTACTCAATTTCACTAAAACAAATCAAAAATCACAACTGGCACCTAATTCGTGCCCTTTCATGTAAAAACATGAAATAAACAGTCAGCCTATCCATAAATTGCTTAAATTAAAGCAATATAATCATAGGAATATCAAAAACATGAAAATCATGCAATTTCATAGCCTTACTACCCTTTTTGAAATTTTCCTAACCAGGGGCAAAATCGTAATTTTCACATATATCTCGATTTTTTGTAAAAATTATTATTCTATTTCTAGATACCTTATGAAATTCTACGTAATGTAAATAACCCCAAAAATACGCGCAAATATCTCTAAGCACTTACAAAATTCCCTTACCTCGATTCTCTGTACAGTTAGACTTTCCCAACTCTACCGATCACCGGATCCGTTTAGCTCCCAATATGTACTCCAGAGCTGCAGATAATCATTTATCGTGTTAAATCCAAGCATAATTATTCATATTTCACTTTTACTGGGCTTAATTTAAATCATTAGGCCCATTTTACATTATTGGGCCCGATTTCATCTTAATGGGCCTCGACCCATTTCCAGCCTGTTTCCACTTATTTAATCCCTTTTTCGGGTCTATTGAACTCTCAATACCCATTGGGCTTCGTTCCAAACTCTTTGGATAGCCCGTATATCATTTACGACAATTAATTCAAAAATCCCAATATAATTCACTAATTGCGGAATTAAATCCGAAATTTGTAAAATAAATCTTTAATACGAGAATAATTAAATTTTCGTAAATGAGCTTGACTTACCCGAGATTATGTGATGGAGCACAAATCGAAGTTCGATCGTCTCACATATACGATTTATCATCGAATTGTACAATTTTATATTTAATTTCGGGATAATTTTTGATCAATTATAATTTAAATAAATTTCTCAGAAATCAAATCGATCACTTTTGACCTCTTACCGACTTACCCGAAGTCTGGTGTATCCTCGAAAATCTTCCCCTTTTTTCCTTTTTTATCTTTTTCTCCTTTTTTTCTCTTTTTCTGGTTGAACCGGTTCGGTCTGATTCAACCCAGTTCAGACCAATCGGTTCAGCCCGGTTCACTTCTTACTAAACTGGTCCGTACCGGTTTAGGCTTTCCCATCACCGTTCACGGCTTTTTCAACCGGTTCTTGATAATTCTATATTTTTAGAATTATTTGTGCTTAATTTCCTAATTAATTATTTAAATCCCCAATTTATTTTGTTAATTATCCCCTTTATTTAATTAAAATTCTCATGTTTGCAGATAAATTAAATCTGAATGAATTTTGAATATTTCGGTAAAAAATGGATCGAAATTGAGCTAAAATCAAGATTGGACCACACGGACAACATGAGCCTAGCACATCCAATTGGACAAAAAGACATATGACTTGAAAATATTATTTTTCATGGAGCCAATGGTGTGAGGACAAGTGGCCAAACAATATCAACTCATCTAGGATGGAAATATTACAATTGTACCCCTAAGTATGTGTATAAATAGAAAAAGATTTCAATTGAAAAAAGGTAGCTATAGTTTTAGTTTTTTTAGTTTAAACATTTATTTTAGGGTTTATTTTCCTTAGGCTTTCTTTTATGTTTTTCAGCTGGTGACAGCAGCCACCATTGTCCATTTTCTTATAGGATTTATTCCGTTTCCATTTATTGTTATTTTACTGTTTAAGTTTTAATTCACAGTTATTATTTTAATTTTGTTTTGCTCTTGGGTTCTTCCAGTTTCGATTTCATTTCTTTCTTTTTCTATTGTTCATTCGGTATATTGATCTCTTCATGTAGTCGAGTGGTGCGAGAAGCTATTGAATATTGGTGACTGTAGCCTTTCTTACCCCTTCTCGGTATTTGGTTATCTTAACAAGATTTTGATTGATTCCTCTGTTCCGCTCTGCTTTTAAATCCTTCTACTGTTCATTCTTGAGTTACTTTGATTTTGTTTTAATCCTCTGTTTGCTGCTGCCATTGTTTGGTACCGGTTGAAGCAAAGCCTATGCGTGAGGGAGACCAAGCTGAAGCCATCTATGCGAGTAGCAAGGGTCGGCTACAGTTTACTGCATATTAACGATCGTTTCTGTTATTTTCTAATGCATGTTATTCATTCTTCTCGGTTTTGCATTTGTTCATCACTGCATTTCCTATCTTTCCTTCATTTAGTTATTGATTTTCACCTTGCTTTGTTACTTATTGTCATCATTCAATGCAGAGTATAGATTGAGAGCAATATGGCAGCAATCGGGGATTACATCAGACCTCTGTTCTGCTCTGTTTCCATTCATCTGTACTGTTCAATAGTTGGTTAATCTTCTAGTTTATTTTAATCACTGAATTACCTTTCTTTGCATTCTGTTAAGCTTATCTCCTTGTTCTCTGCTGCTCCTCTGTTGCCGGAGGCTGGATTGATTGAGGTTGGATGGGCTGTGGCTACTGGTGGGGTGCACTGGACAGAGGAAGAGGACGCCGGACATGGTGAGGGGAGCAGTTGCTGGTGTTTGTCGGTTCTGATGCAAGAGATACAAGTGAGGATAGCAAGATGTAGCTGCTACATTCCATTACTATCCTGGCACTGCAGAGTACACTTACCGGCTAAGGGAGAATCTACTGCTGCAGCGGGGAATGAAGCTGGTGCCGAGGACAACGTCTGCAGACCAAGAGCACACTTGGGCATTTCGGCAGCACCTGAAGCAGACCAAGAAACGTGCAGGCTGTATGCGGTAGCTGGGCAGAGGACAACCAAGAGGCATGGAACCAAAGCACCTGGAAAAGAAATGCAATTTGTGAAGAAGTTTGGAGGGAATAGTTTAAATTTACTTAAGGCCATGTTTGGCAAATTTTGCATTATAGCTTTAATCAATTTTCATGCATTTTTAGAATAGTTAATTCCAATTTAATTTGTTAGCATAAGAAGTTATGATTTTAATTTTATTTGCATTATTAGTTATAGTCCAATTTATTGATTAGTCTAGAATTTAGATTTAATTATGCTATTAGTTAATTTTTTATTTTAATTAGAATTAATTTAGATTAAACTCAATTCATGCATTTTTATTTTAATTTGGTTTAAAGTTTAGTTTAATTAATTTTATTGCTTTATTTTCAAATTTGCATTTTATTTTAATTGCGTTAATTAATTGTTTTAATTTTCTTTTGTAGGTATTTTCTTTAATTGCTCAGAGTTCAGTAAGCAAATCTTAGTTCAGTTTTATTTTCTTTATTTTAATGTTTATTGTTGTCAGTATGTTTAATTAGCCTAGTAGATCACCACTTTAATTTCATAATTTGCTATGATATACTTAGGGTAAGATTAACCGTTAGTTAATTAGGCTGATCAACTTCTCTGTCGGACGATAACTCGGGACTCAAATCCCATTATTACTTGTATGACCCGTGCACTTGCGGACAGTACCCTTAGGGCCTAACAGTTCTCGGCTCGATTTCGGTGCTGTTCGACTCGTCTTTGGCTGGGCAACCTTCGACTGGCCTCGATCGGGACCAAATCACCGTCGGTGGCCGCCGTTCCTCTCTTCTCCCTCTTGGCCTTCTCTCCCTCGATCCTTCGGATTCCGGCGTCATTGGCAGTCGTACCGGTGCCTGGAGGGTCACGCGATGGTCGGCTTCATCGATCGGCTGTCGCCTGGCTTCCTGGTCATTGGAGATCGTAGGGCAGAGGGTCGATCCTCGGGTCACCTCTGTCCGCTTCGTTTTCTTTTCTGTTTTCGCGTTTTACGATTTCATTTTTTTTAAATTTTAAATTTTATTTTATTTTATTTATTTTTATAATTTATTATATTATTATTTTATTCATTATTTTATTCTAAAAATCCCAAAAATATCTAAAAAATTATATTTTATTCTAATTAATTAATTTAATTAATTTAATCTATTTTTCCATTTTTTCGGTATATTTTCTTCGATTTTTTGGGATATTGTCCCGAGTGAAAATTCTGATTAATTCCAATAAATTCACATCTTGATCAATTTAATCCAAAATTTAATTATTTCTTCATTATTGATCAAGATTCTCAAATCCATTATTTTTAATTAAATTTTTTGATCGAATTTATACCGACTTTCGATCTTTTGATCGTTTTACCCTTCACGTGTTCGGGAATTCCATTTCAATCCTTTTGCATTTTTAATTTCGTGTTTTGAATAAAATCGGGTCTTACACTAAAATAGGTGTTAAGTGTGGTAAGACGGGCCATTTATTTAATGATTGCTTAGAGTTGGGTGAGACTGCCCCACAGAAGGGCAAAGAGACAGAGAAAACCCTGTCGATATCTCTGCACCGAAAAGGGAGGTCACAGTCGAAGAGATAGGGGAAAGTATACTGTTGGACGAGGGCGAGTGTATGCCTTGGACCAGGACACTACTGATGTTTCATATGATGTGGTGAAAGATACCACACCGGTTATGAATAAAGAAGTAATTATGTTACTTGATCCTGGTACTACATAATTAGTCATACCGCCTTCATTTGTATATAAGTTAGTAAAAGACGTGAATGCCTACAGCTGTGGGCACAATGCTGATAGTTAGTACCCCAATGGCAGAGGGTTAACTAACGGAATAATTATGAAGAGATTATAAGTTGAAAACGGGGGAAGAAGTATAAGTCAACCGATTTTATTCAATGGAATATGAATAATTTGAAGTAATATTCGAGAATAAATTAGTCGGCTGCAAACTATGTTGTTCAGATTTCTATCGTAATATAGTGATATGGTTTTCCCTGAAAAGTATACTATAAGTTTTAATAAGTAATGAAAGAGTTTGTTATAAGTGATATACGAAAGGAGATAAGCTTCAAGATGTGATAGATCCTGAATACGAGATATATTGGAATAAGAGGCGTATGCAAGGTAATAATATCACTGATATGTGAAGCAATTAGGATTAAGCGATATGTAGTGAATATGAATTGCGACCAAGGATAAGGGGTGGATATATCCATAACCAGTCCATTTTGTCAAGTCTGAGGGTTAATAAAGGTATTTCAAAATACCTCCCCGCCTGAAGACTTGACAGCGTCTAGAAGTACACATCACCTATAAATTGAAATCGACAGTCGTAATATATACATTTAAAATTAAGGTACCTTTACTTGTACGATAAAGAAATATAGAATTCAATTAATCATGAAGGTTAAAAATTAAAATTCTATAAAAGTCGTTAATATAAGAAAAATGAAATGACGCGGTTTAGTATCTTGAACAGAAGCGATTTTGAAATGACATTATACATTTATGTGTACATAGGTCAAGGATATGGGCGATTGAAATACTTAGTGGAACTCAAATACGATGAGGTATTTAAATTTTACCTGGACCGATTTGTTATGATCCTTATTGATGATATTTTGGGTGTATTTAAAGTCCAGGGAAAATTATAAGCAACAATTGGAAATTTTTTTTACAGAAGAATTGTTGAGAGTTTCTCAAAATGGGCTGGTCAGTTGACACATCTCATTCGGAAAAAGATTGCATACGAGTGGGGTGATAAGTATGAAAGTAACCTCGATGAGTTTCGGTGTATTAAAGTATGAACTGACCACTGTGATTATTTTCACCATACCCAATAGATCAAGAGGTTTCTCAGTGTATATGGATACCTCAAAATAATGAGTGGGCTGCGTATTGATGCAAAATGGGAAGATAGTCAATTATGGATCCAGACAGCTCAAGGATCATGAAAGAAACTATCTGACCCATGATTTAAAGTTGGCAGCGATAGTGTTTGTACTGAATATATGTCACTACTATGTATACGGTGAGAAATGTCGGGTATGCACTGATTATAAAAAGCCCCGAGTATCTAATTTCACAAAAAAGTAGAATATGAGATAACATAGAGGGTTAGAGCTTCTGAAGGATTATGATTGTGGAAATTGTACCATCCAGGAAAGGCTAATCTAATGGCTGATACCTTGAGCAGAAAGAGCCTCAGGATGGTATCACATATGATGGTCAGGGAGCATGAGCTGCTAGAGCAGTTGTGAGCCTCAGTAATGATGTGATCCCTTCTAATGATGACAGTGATTGTGTGACAGCTAGCCTGAGATTAGAACCGGATTTGAGTGACCGAATTTGACAGGCTTAGCGTGATGATTGGCATGGTGTCGATAGTGTGGGTCAGATTCAAAGGGGTACAGTGACAGAGTTCACAGAGAGTGATGATGGCTTACTGAGGTTCAGAGACAGTATAAGTACTCCCCAAGACCATAGTGATGAGATATTGTTATTGTCAGAAGCTTACTCTTCGGGATATACAGTGCATCTAAGAAGTAATATATATATATCGAAATCTTAGAAAAGGGTATTGGTGGTCAGATATGAAAAGAGACATTGCAGAGATTGTGGAAAAGTGTCTCGTATGTCAGCAGAGTAAGGTAGAGCAATAGAAGTTTACAAGGTTATAGCAGCCTCTACTTATATCGACACGAAAATGGAAGCAAGTTACCATGGATATTGTGAGGGGTTACAGAGGACCCGGATGAATCACGAGGCTATCTGGGTTATAGTCGATAGATTGACTAAGTCTACCCTCCTTTTGGTTATGAAATCCCCAGATACTCTGAGTGTATAAGTGGATTTATATGTATGGAAGATTGTGGAACATTATGTATTTTTCCAGTGAGCATTGTATCATATAGGGATTCCCGCTTCACTTCCCACTTCGAGGAATATTTTTCAGGAAGCTATGGGAACCCGACTGAGTGTTAGCACAGCTTTCCATCCTCAGACAGATGGTCAGTCAGATGGGACTGTACAGGTTCTGGAGGATATGATGAGAGCATGTGCCATTGATTTTATAAGCTCCTGGGATGATCAGTTGTTACTAATTGAATTCGTCAATAATGACAGTTGTCACTTGAGTATCGGGATAACATTATATGAGGCATAGTATGGCCGTAGGGGTTGTTCCCTGACTTGAATAAGAAGAAATGGGTGACAGATAGAGAATTGCTTTTGAATTGGTAAGACAAACCTCTGAGGATGTTCAGTTGATTTGTACGAGATTAAGAACACCTCAGAGCAGACAGAAAAGCTATGCTGACAAGAGATAGAAACCACTGGAATTCACCGGAGGTGAATTAGTATTGTTGGAAGTTACATGCCCTTAGGACATAACGAGATTCAGAAAGAAGGCAAATTGAGTTTTGTTAGATTGAATCCTTTGAGAGATTGGACAAGTGGGAGATAAGGCCTGTAGGTTGGCGTTACCCCTTGAATTAGCAGGCATCCATAATGTGTCCCATCTTTTGATGCTTCAAAAATACTATTCGGACCCAGCATATGTGATCGGATATGAACTCCAACAGCTCAGCTCAATGAAAGTATAACATATGTTGAAAAATTAATACGGGTGTTAGACGGAAGGAAAAAGTATTGAGGTTTAAGATGATCTCCCTAGTCAAGTCCTTTGGTAGTAGTACACTCCGAAAAAGTCACATGATAATTAAAGAGTATGATGAGATAGACGTACCTGGAGTTGTTTATGGACCCATTTGACTTGGTTCTAATTTAGAGGACTAAATTTCTTAAGTGGGGGAGATTATGTAAGACCCGAAATTATATCGTAATTTCCTATAAAGGATTGAAAATGGTCACAAATTTAAACGAATGGGATTCAGACTAGAGATAAGGATTTAAAACACGAAATGAGTGAGTGTTCATGAAGGGAAGTTGGATTGGATTGATCCCGAACACGTGCAAAGGTAAAACGATCAAAAGATCGAATTTCGGTATAAATTTGATAAGAAAATTTTATTAAAAATATGGATTTAAGAAATCTTGATCAATAACGAAGAAATAAATAAATTTTGGATTAAATTGATCAAGATATGAACTTATTGAAATTAATCAGAATTTTTACCTCGAAAAATATCCAAAAAATACGGAGAAAATATACCGAAAAAAGTGTTAAAATACAATAAATAAATTAAATAAATTAATTTGAATAAAATATAATTTTTTAAGGATATTTTAGGATTTTCAGAAATATTTTAATGATTAAAATAATAATAAAATAAATTATAAATAATTAAAAAAAACAAACTGGAAATCGAAAATCGGGAAAACCCGAAAACTGAAATCGAAAACGATAGCCGAAGATGACCCGAGCCACCCACCGCAACCGACGGTCGATGATCCTCGACGAAGACCGGAGGAGAAAGAGGAGAGGCCAACGAACTCAACGACACCGACGATGCGCCATATAGACGCCGAAAACTGGCGAACGGAGGAAGAGAAAATCGAGAGGAAAACGGTCCGATTTCTGGCAATCCACGACAGCTGGGCTTGAACGGTGGGCATCAGCGTGATCGGGAGGAGGAGGCGGTCCTTTTGAGACCGATAGCAGCCGGCGAAACCGTCGGAACCGCCGAAGGAAAGAGGGAAGGAAAGGAAAAGAAAAGAAAAAAAGGGAAAAAGGAAAGAAAAATTACCGAGGACGACTCGAGATGCGGGTAAGTTGATCGAGGGTCGAGATTGACCTCCGGGTAAATTTTGGAAATTTATTTAATATTATATTTAATGAAAAATAACCCGGATTTACCTAATTGTGCAGTTTTACGACAGAGCCCGAACAAGAGCCGATTGAGCTCCTATTTTCGTACCCTGCAAAACATTGGGTAAGTACGTTTTAATTCCTACAATTTGAGTCCTCAATGCAGAGTTAAGATTATTTTACGGATTAATTCTGTATAAAAAGGAATATTATTCAGAATTTTAAAGTAATTACCGTAAACAATATGCGGGTTATCCAATGAGTTTGGAACGAAGCCCGATGATTATTGGTAATCTAAATGAGCCCAGTAAACGCAAAGAAGGGATTTAATAAGTAGAAACGGGCTAAAAATTTGTCGAGGCCCATTAAGGTGCAATCGGGCCCAATAAAGTAAAACGAGCCTAGTACTTTAGATTCGATCAGTAAGAATGAAATACTGAGAAATATATTAGAACTGACCCAAATATGTAGTTATATGCAGTTTCGTAGACTTGGTTGGTGCGAATTTGGATTGAGAGATCTGGTATTATCGAGACGGGATAAACTTGTGCGTGATTCCAGGTAAGGGAATTTTAAGAACCGCTAGAGGTAACTTTACGCAATTTCAACTTCATTTGCAGTCTCTTAAAGTGTCTGAAGGGTCTAGATTTAAGATAAAAATTTTAGTGCCCCGGATAGGTAAATTACCAAAATACCCTTATTAAGGGTAAAATTTTCAAACTTAGGAAAAGTTGGAATGAGCAAGAATAAGAGGTCCTTGCTTGTTCTTGAGGTGTTTTGACATGTGCATGAGTAGGCTGGCTAACTTTTAAATAAAAATGTACAGCATTGCATATTTTCAATAATGTTGATTTTCTCTGAAATTGATTTGAGAAATATAGCTGCCTACGTGATTTTATGAAAATGTGACATGCTAGAGCTTCGCTCGCACGAGTTTTGATTTGTGTGATACATGCATTAGTGCTGGAGCGAGAGCTCACACTAGAGTTTTACATGCATTGGTGTTGGAGTCTAACTCGCACCAGATTTTTACTTGAATTGTTATGACAGAGTGCTGGAGCCTAGCTCGCACTACATTTTCACTTGAATTGTTATGACAGAGTGCTGGAACCTAGCTCGCACTAGTTTTACATGATTTTGACATAGTGCTGGAGCTTATCTCGCACTAATCTTATGAAATTTTATGAAACGCATGCTGGAGCTTGGCTCGCACGAGATTTTCCTTGATTTTATGAGAGTACTGGAGCATCGCTTGCACTGGTTTTATAAGAACATGCAATGAGCCGTGCTTGGAGGGTCAGGTAGATTGTGTGTCACGTCGATTAAATACGCTCGCACGTGCGTTTTGAGACAGTGCATGAGTATGGATATGAGATATGGGTCCACAGAGTACGTTGTACCATGCAAGTAGCATGGAGTACACTGTACCGTGCTGGGATTGATTATGTGGCATCTTCGGATGCGAGTGATTGGGCAAGACTGACGGGATAGACTGACCCACCTCCTAGGGCAGTTCCCGATAGTGGTGAACCCCGCACACTAGGATCCATGTAGCAGTGGGATCACGAGGACATATGGCCATAGTCCTAGTTATTTGCCTGAGATATGTATATATATATATTGCCTAGTCTCGCATGTTGATGTTTTGAGAAACTCGTTTTGTGGATTTTTGTGTGAGTCTGGATCACCCAAGGGAGGGGTTGGATCCTGACTGAGATATGGTTTTGATGAAAAATTAAATTGGGTTTTAAACGGAAACTTGCATGATGTTATTTTCATGCTATTTAAACCCATGAATGATGTAAACTGGTTTTACATGATATTCATTGTATCGTATGGTACTATTGCTTTGAAAAGCATTTGATTTCATGGTTTTGTGTGAGTCAGGAACACTCGAGGGAGGGGTTGAGTCCTGACTGTGTTGTGAAATTTTAACGAGAATGAAATGTTTTAAATGGATTTGCATGTCGAGTTTTCCATGCTTTTGAAATCCATATGTGAACTTGTTTTACATGACATCATGACATCATGAATTGTAGCATTGGTTTTGAAATGTGTGGAGAAAGGGTGGTTTATGCACGGCACCAAGTTCATGTAGGTAGTATGGTTGCCTTACTGAGTTTGATGTGCTCACCCCTTTCATTTTCCTACACAGATTTCCTCAAGTAGACTTTGAGGCGACTGAGTACAACATTTCTAATATCCGCTGCTGCCCATCATTTTGAGGTATTTACACTTGTACATATTGTATCTAAATAAGAATAGCACAGTAACATGTTTGTAAGTAACTGTCGGGGATGTATAGATAATGTAAACACTTGTAAATGAATGGAAAAGAATAAATGAAAAACGCATGTGCTTACCTTTTTTCTGTAATAAGGAATTAAGTTATATGGTGATTGAATGGTGAGACTGGCATTGACGCACAGCCCAATTGTTGTGGAGTGTGGTCACGATTAGAGGACAGGTAAGTATGAAAGAAAAATGAAAAAAAATTACTCTGATTTTTGGGTCGTGACATAACGTGATATTGTTGAGTATGGCTGTGATGATGAGATGTGTTGATGACTAAGAAAAGAAATTAAAATCAATTGGACTGCGATATAAACTACGTTTGCACTCTGCAGGTGAGTAAAGTCCAAAATAAGTCGTTATGCTGGCGAAATGTTTTTTAAAATAAATTGGTTAAGTATTCGACACTGATAGAAATGTAACATAAGTAAAAGCTTAGAAAATTTTAAATTAGCATGTTTTTTCGCACTTCCGGGGCGTTATTGTCACGACCCCCTTTCTACTGAAAATCACTACAAAATTTTCGCTTTATTCATTAACTTTCCATGTCTTGAACAGTTTCAACACCAATCAGTTGAGCTATGACCCGATGTTTGTTATCTCTTACCATATTCCATATCATTCAACATTTATATAAAATAGTTGTGAACACTTAAGCTACTTAAACTGTAATTTTATTATTTCGTACGTGTCTACAAATATTCACATCCCCTAAATTACATTCCAAAAGTATTACTGTGTTGTACTTGTTTAGATACAAAGCGATACTAATGTGTATACCTCTCAGCGATGGGCAGCAGCGGATACTGGGAGTGCAAGTCTCCACTCGCTCTCAACCGCTATGGATGCTCTGTAGAGATGGAAAGTGAAAGGGTGAGCACAACTTACTCAGTAAGGAAAGAATGTAAGCAGGTAGAGAGCTACACTATCTACGTGCTTATAATGCTATGATATAAAAATCATTTACATCGAGAGCATGAGGTAAAATAAAACCATGCCACATGAATATGTATAGAATATATGAAAAACTTATAAAATCAGGCATGATAACACATAGAAAACCATCATGTAAAACATCTCATGCTCATCATATCAAAACTCATAAATTTCATCACAAACAGACTAAATCAAGGCTAAAACTGCCCTTCGAAATTACCCTAATATATATAAAACCACATTTCTTTAAAATATAAATATGGGTATAACCCCTTCTTCAGGTCTACCCTGGTCTATCAATATAGTGTGATATCACGTGAGGCTTGTAGATTACTTTATAAAAACAAATTTGGGAACTATGGCCATATATAAATCCATGTGATCCCAGGCTATGCGGATTCCGGTGTGCGGGGCATCATAACTGCAATGAGAGGCGAGGTCAATCCTACCCGTGCAAATAACAACTCAACCAGCTAGTCATCAAGACTACGTGGTACAACGTACTCTGTGTGATATACACGGTACAACGTACTCCGTGGACCCACATGGTCTGGGGTACCTACCATAGGTCTTATCCCACATCACAATTCGAGGGTGCCTGCCATAGGTCTTATCCACCCTGTATCATGTCGGTAATCAACCCATGTCTTAAAATACGCGTGCTGATATATCATCTCACTGTGACACACAGTCTACAGGAGGCTACAACACGACTTATGCATGTCATGATATCTAACGTCTCATGCAAGTAAAGCTTCAGCACATTTTTCTGTAAAGCAAATAAAATTCTCATACGAGCAACGCTCTAGTACGGCTTTCATGCATAGTAAATCAATGTAAAATCATGTACAAGCAAAGCTCTAATACGACTTTCATGCATATAATCAGAAAAATATAGTGCCAGCAAGGCTTCAGCACTATTTATATGAATCAAAACATCAAAATTCAGTACGAGCGAGGCTCCAGCACTAATTGAAATCATATAATTATGATAGGTAGCTCCATTTTAAATAAACTATCTCAAAAATAATTCTTAGCACCTAATCTGTGCCGTTTCATGCAATAATTAAAAGCAATAGCCAGCCTATCCTCATTCTATTCACATTAAGATATTATATCATGGTAAAAACACCATAAACATGAACTTCATGCAATTTACGATCCTTACTACCATTTTCATAAATTTCTCTACCAGGGGTAAAATAGTCATTTTTTCTTATTTTTTGAATTTTTCTCAAAGAATTATTATTTTTTTTCTAGATAGCTTAGAGAATTTTATGCCTTGTAAATCCCCTAAAAAATGCGTATAGCTACCTCTAAGCACTTACAAAATCCCCTTACCTCGAATCACGTCGAGCGTAGTATAAATTCCACTGCTGGAAGCTCGTCCAGTCCTATTTGCTCCTAATCCAATCTCTGGAACTGCATTTAACCATTATCAGGTTAATTTCTGTATTTTTATCTCAATGAACTTAAATAAAAATATTGGGCTCATTTATATTATAACAGTCTTCACAAAGTTCCCGAGCCCCTTTTTTATTTGAATTTTTCTTCCTCAGAGTCTATCGGGCTTATCGGGTCTGTTAACCTTTATTGGGCCTTGTACTGAGTTCTTAAACTCCTTAATGGGCTTTCTACATTTGAGCTAGGCCCATTGAACCATTCGGCCATAGCATGGTGGCCGAATGCCATCCAAGCCAACCATGGCCGAATGCCATGGTAAGTTTACACCAACTTGCCTAGTTTCCTAGCCAACCTTCTTTCATGCATTTTTTCAAACACTTAGCACACTCAATTTATCTTAGTTTTATCCTTCACTCACACATTTCAATAAACACCTTGCTGCCCTAACATAATTCATCGACCAATTCATCAATTTGATTGAAATAAACCACATTAACATCATGTACTCATGTTACTTAACCTATCCATGCATCTAATTTAACCATACATGCATGAATCATCAGATAACCATTTCAGCCATGATCAATTCATCATGTAATCAGCTATTTCAGCCCTTTATTAATATACCAATCATCTTAGAAAAATCCCTAGTTACATATACTAGAAGTTGGAAGCTTGTAAACATGCCTAGCTTACTTACCTTGCCAAAATCGTGACTTTTCCCTATTTTTGGGAGGTTTAAATCAACTCATCGAGTGAAAAATTTTGGATATGTTGTTCTTCATTCAATTTGGAGTGACTTTTTTGAAGATCACTTGTTCTAATTTTGTCTCTAAGGTAGTGATTTTTCTAGAGAGAGAAAGCTTGCTCAAGTTGGCCTTTAATGGAGTCACTCTCGGTTTGGTGAAGATGATAGTGTCCAGCCGATTTTTCCTTAGTCTCTAAGGTTTATATTTGACTAATTATACATTAAATGTTCAGCCAATAAAATGTGTTAATGGGTTTGGGTCATGATCCATGGGTTTTGGGCTTGGTTTACCTAAATGGGCTTAAGACATCACTTGAAATGGGCTTGTCTTATGGGCTCTCGGTTTGGGCCTTCCCTTGGGCTTATTTGGCTGTAATTTTCAGAACACTTAGGGTCTTAAGTTTAAGTCATATTGGACTCATAAAATTTCCCACTCATTTGGCCAAATGGGCCTACTCAATTCGGCTTAATTCAACTTACCCGAAATGGGCTTTAAAATTCATCTCTTGGCCCATCATGGTTTTCTCCTTGATTTCAGCCTTTTAAATCCTACCAAATAATTTGTATTAGTCCCTTAGGCATATCATGACCAAAACCTCAAACACCAATGTCCAATTTGGTCATTTTCCAAGTTCAATCCATCAATTATTCACTTTACCCGATTTAATGCTTAACTTTCAAGGTAATTTTCCCTATCTTACTTTTCCTTGAACTTGCCTTCTTATTTTTGTCCATTTTTCATACCTTACTCATTTATATGAGTTCTCATTATTGAATCACTTATCTCTAGGGTTTTGGTACACTTGATAACCCCAAAAGTAATACAATCGCTTAACTACTAAAATATGGCTCGTTTGGGCCCTTTTGACACTTTATACTACAACAATGAGTTCGAAACCAAATCAAACCGACTTCTCTCTTGAACCCTCTATCTTTTATTATTTTAAGTTTTTCTCTTCAGTCAGAATGACTTAATCACCTTTAGTTCAACATATGGTCCCTTTAGCCCCTATTTACCCTTTACGTGATTTACGCGTGTGTGATTATTTCGTTCTCATTTTCATGATCCAAAATCATTCGTCTTATGATTCCATTAACATAACATAATGCCATACAATGAGTGAACCATAAGGAATGTCATGTATATATAGGGTCTCACAGTTACACTTGAAGAAACCTAATATCAGTAACCTAAGACCTTAAGGTTGTGCTACCTTTGTTAATAAGACTACTCAATAACACGGCAAGTTAGGTCCCAAAGGGAAAAAGAGTATATTTGTAAAATACTGTGAACATTTAAAGGGATGTGTGCTCATTGGTGAACTAACAAGTGAGTGTGTAACTGAATTTGAATCTCATGATGCCATTTTCTTGGAAAACGATTTTGCAAATAGGGGTGAGATAAATTAGGAAAAATCTCTTTTTGAGATTCAATATGAAAATGATTTGATTGTTGTAAATGCTTTAATGCATATACCAGATAATGCACCAACAGTATCTCATCTAAGTGGGAGCATGACAAAAGATGATGAATTTGTTTCACAAGAATCACAAGTCAGGCGTAATAGTCGTGCAAAAGTTCATTGAAGTCGATTTGACATAGAGGGAAAAACCTTCATGATTACCCCACAAGATGAAGAAGAGGCAAGGAATATTCAAGAGGCTCTTTCTTATAATGCGAAATAAAAGTGGATGAAAGAAATGGAAGAAGAAATGGAGTCGATGAGATCAAACAATATTTAGGAATTGGTTGACCTCCTTAAAAGAAGCAAATCAATTTGGAATAAATAAGTTCTCAAAATTAAGCGTAAGTCAGATGAGACAATTGAAAGATATAAGGCTCGTCTGGTAGCTAAGGGGTATACTCAACAAGAGGGAGTTGTTTATGAAGAAACATTCTCTCTTGATGTAAGATTTACCTCAATATGCTTGATTCTAGCCATAGTTGTAAGTTTAGATTTAGAGTTACATCAAATGGATTTAAAAACTGCCTTTCTAAATGGAGAACTGGAAGGGGAAATCTATATAGAACAACTTATAGGTTTCTTTGAAAAAAATCAAGAACACAAAGTGTGTAGACTATTAAGATCAATTTAAGGACATAAATAATCTTCTAGGCAATTGTATATTAGATTTCATTGAGCAATAATTTCATATGACTTTATCATGATTGATGAAGATCACTGCTTGTGTGTCAAAAGGTCCAAAGAGAAGTTTGTAATCTTGTTACTTTCTGTTGATTAGAAATGACAAGGACTATATCATTACAATAAAACATTGGTTGTCTTCAAATTTTGAAATGAAGGACATGGGCGAAGTAGCTTACATACTTGACGTTAAAATTGAAAGTGATCGTTCCAAGAAATTGTTAGCTCTTTCATAAGAGCAATATATTAAGAAAATTCTTGAACGATTCCACCTGCAAGACTTCAAGCCAGTAGATGCTCCTATTGCTAAAGTCGAAGGCCTAAATCTAATAATGTGTCCTAAGACTCTTCATGAAAAGGAATAAATGGTAAGAGTTCCTCATTCTAGTGCTGTTGGAAGCCTTATGTATGTTATGATGTGCACAAGGCCAAATATTTGTTATGTAGTTAGAATAGTAAGCAAGTACCAATCTAACTCAGGACAACCCTATTGGAAAGTTGTTAAAAACATATTAAGGTATCTTAAAGGCACTGCAGATTATGCATTATGCTATCATGGAAGTGATCTACATCTGATTGGCTATACGAACATTGATTAGCTAGGAGATTTAGATGAAAGGAAATCTACCTCAGACTATGTTTTCTTACTAAATAATTAGGCAATCTTATGGAGTAGTAAGAAACAGACGTGTATAGCTCTTTCCATGATAGAAGTTGAATTTGTAGCTTTTTCAACAACAATGCAAAAGACTGCTTGGCTATAAAGATTTTTGAATCATTTGAGATTTAATAATGATTAACCAAACTCAATGTTAGTGAACTGTGATAGTCAAGCAGTAACCGCATTCACTAAGATCCTAAGTATCATTCAAAAACCAAGCACATAGATACCAAGTATAATTCTGTCAGAGACATGGTTAAACGAAAAGAAGTCAACATGCATTACATTTCTATGCATAAGATTATTGCAGATCCATTTACAAAAGCTCATACCTAGAGATGTGTATAATGGATACATTATGTCTCTAGAATTACGTTTTGATGTACTTGCTAAGATGTTCTTTCTGAACAATTTATGATTATTTTCTCATTTGAATTTGATGTTGACTAATTTTAATTTCAATTAATGCTTATAAAGTTTACTACTTTGTTTTACAAAGTATACTCACATATATATATATATATATTTAGTACATATACAATATCATGTTAAAAGGTATGTCGGACAAATGACTAAACTTCTCACATAGGCAATTGCCTCTACGGCTCAGTGCCACAGAGATGAATTAGTTCTTTAGCAATAAGAACTTGATAGCTCAAGCTTAAAATGGAATTGCCTTGACAACAAGTCAAGATGTGCTCATATGATAACGAGATTTAGGACCGGAAGTGAATGACCCCTTCATTCAATTTATATGTCTTTTAATTCCAGTTGGAAGTCTTGTAGTTATATTTTAAAGAAAGTAGAGTTATGGACTTAAGTTAGATCTTGAGTGTATCTGAACTATTACCTATACGATTTTAGAATTATGATAAAGACATACGCTCCATAATTAGATCTAATGGTAACAGAAGAATTGATCTCAACTTCAATGTTGTGTGAGACCCATAAGGTCAAAAAGATCTCAAATTAGTACACTTATGACTTTTGACTATTTCTTAAAGTTTTAATTCAATTCTAGCTATCTTGGAATGTTACCAATGATTATGGATGATTCGATCTAATGGTATGTATCCGGAGAGCAACTAAATTGAAATGGAGAGATTCTAGAAGAAGGGAAGATCATTTTGGAGTTACACTTAACTGTATTCACTGATACAAAAATATATCATATAGTGTTAGGCCCCATGACTTCTATAACTAATCTAACGTACGTAACTAAGCGGAAAGCATATTTAAAATGAACTAGTATTAGTTAAGGTTGTTACTAATTTACTAAAGATCTTTACCATTGTCTTCGTGCCCAATATAGGTTAAAGATTTCTAATTTATTAAAGTTCATTAGTATAGTGTTAAGTTTACGTACTAGCCAGTTTGGCCCTCATTTTATAATATACTCGGGAGTTAAGCTTATTTCTTTACTTGTAAATTATTTTGTCTAAGTCTGATATTTTTTTACAAAATTCGGCAGCATAACAGCTGCAATTTGTGTGAGACCCGAAACTCGGTGTCAATTTCTAAGAAATTATTATAAACATGGATTTATAAAATCTTGATTCAATAAAGAAGAAATAATTAAATTTCAGGTCCAATCGATCAAGATACGAAATTATTGTGAAGAAAAAAATTTTCCACCTTAGGAATTTATCTCAGAAATATGGAAAAAAAATAATTTCAGGAAAATAAAATAAAATAAAAAATAAATAAAAAGGTATACTTTGGGAAAAATAAGATATTTGTCAATTTTATTATATTATAATAAAAATAAAATATAATATAAAAGAAATTGGGGAAAAAAAAGGAAATAGGATCGTGCGACTATGTCGCGTGTGAGACCCCATATATGTATAACCTTGTATATATGTAAAATGGAATTATAATATGGATGATTTTGGATCAAGTAAATGTGAATGAAGTTCAAATGGGAATGAATGAGTATTGTGGATGCATGTGAAGGTTAACTAAGGGCTGAAGTGGCCGCAAACTAAGTAAATGAAAAACCTTAAGCATCCAGAATGAGTATAAGGACGTGAAATGTATAAATGAGTGTAAAACAAGGAATTATACGAACCTTTTTGATTTCCAAGTGATACGCACAAGTTTCATAATGTGAAAGTCATAGGAAATGAGCCTTACTAAGCTCTAGATGGATATGGATTGCAAAATGACTAGTCAAGCAACCAAAGGCAAATTAACCTTTGAAAATTCTGGAAAAACTGCAGTGGAAATGCAGAAAATGAAGGCCAGCTCGATCTCTCATTCAAGGAAGATTGATCTCTTGTGTAAAATGAGGCAATTTAGAGTAAAATATGCAAGGCAGATCGATCTTCCCAATTGCCCAGATCGATCTGCATTTGCCTCTACCAAGCCCATATCGATCGACCACTCAAGCAGATCGATCTCCCCTTAAGACCAGATCGATCTTCTTAGCTCTCTGCCTGAGACAGATCGATCTTGTTCCATTGAAACAGATCGATCTCATTCACTGAAGCAGATCAATCTCAAGCCCTCAACAGATCGATCTCCTGCCTTCAAAATGTCGTGAAAATGAGGAATTTAGGCAAGGCAGATCGATCTCTACCTAATGCAGATCGGTCTCATCAAGCCAATTCTATAAATAGGAGCAGTTGAAATCTACATTTCACGGGACAAAACCATTCCTTTCCATTTTCAATCCAAAAACCTAGCTTTCTCACTCCTAAATCCACCCATTTTCATTGAGATTTGAGGGAAAGCTATTAGATACAAAGTTGTTCATATCAAAGAGAAGAACAACATAGCTTGGAGTTATTTCCCCATTTGTTGGATTTAAGGAACAAGGAGCATTTCCATTTGGAGCAAGGAGGAAATTAATCTAGGTGAGTTTCTAATGCACCAATCCAAGTTTATTTGTTTAGTTATTTATTTTGGAGTTGATTGGTATGCATATTAATGGTAGAACTACCTAAAATGCAATGGAACAATTATAACCTAGAAATAGGTTAGTGTGAGAAAGTGAAATGTATTGGAATTAATGATGAATGAGATATCTTAAGGTAATAATGGCGTTGTGAGTATGATTTTAAGATGGTGTTATGGAATGAATTGTGAGACTTACCCAAAAAGGGTAAAATGTGTATTTAAGGCATTGGGTAAAAATGCATAAATGAATATGAGAGTAAGGGTAGAGTATTTCACATCAAGTCCTAAACAAGTAACTAAATGAGTTACTAGATAAATTGGTTGGAAATGGCTTGATGATAGCCAAATGCAAAAATGGGCCAAACTTAACGAAATAGGCTCAATGAAATATATTGACTAGTTGAAGTCAAAATGTGAGTTAGCAACATTAACTCAAGTGATTGGTGAATGATTTGCAGCTTCCGAGGATACACCCAGAGCAAGTTGAGCCAAAGAGCGAGAAGCTAAGAGGAAGAGAGTCGCACCCCAAGTAAATTGAGGTAAGGAAATTGTGTGGACTCTTAGAGATATTTGTGTGCAATTTAGGCACATAATGTTTTCTTAGAATGCATGTGGTAATAGGAGATGAAATGGGTGATTGAAGGGCAAAGAGTTGGGATTTAAGAAATATGCATGAAAACTAAAAGCATGATGCTTTGAAAATCCTATTTTATTGCTTTTTAGCAAGTGATTGGTAGGTTGGCTAACATTTGAAATGATTTACAAAAGAAATGATTTGATTTGGTTTATAACCATGCTTTGCAAAGAATTGAGCCACCTACATGGATTTCATGAGAATGAAAGCATGCTAGGGTATGACTCACACGAGATTTGATGTGTTTTATACGCATGAATGCTGGAGCTTAGCTCGCACTAGTTTTCACATGGATTTCTATGATGTTGTGCTAGAGCTTAGCTCGCACAGACTTTATACTGTTTTGACATGGTGCTGGAGCATAGCTCACATTAGATGTCCACCATACTTGATTACCATGCTTGAGATTACTCGCACGTGGTTTTATGACATGTTGATAGCCGTGCTAGGAGCTTCAGGTAGACTGGGTGTCACACTGTCGCACCGATTAAATAAGCTCGCATGTGCATTTTGAGATGTGGCATGATATGATGTGTTGATATGGGTCCACGGAGTACGTTGTACCGTGCATGTAGCATGGAGTACATTGTACCATGTTGAGATTACGATATGTCATCTTTAGATGATGCTTAGATCTGCTATGGACCGACGGGTTAGACGTGACCCACCTCCCGTGAGAAAGTAGATAGAGGTGATACCCCGCACACCTGATCAGTGTAGCCTGGGATCACAAATGATATGGCCATAGTCCTAAAGGAGATTTCCTTGTTATATTGCCTATCTCACATGTCTCTTATTTATGAATGAATCCATGTTTTGAAATGTATTATGAGTCAGGACAGTCCGAGGAAGGGGCTGAGTCCTGACAAGTGTTGATTTTATTGAGATGAGAAAGCATGATAATGGCTTTAAACTGCACTGATGAATGATGATTTTCCATGCTTTGAATTTGGTTAGTGCACTGAATTAAATAGCATGATTTGCTTTACATGCCATTAACACAAGCATGATCTAATGCTTTTGAGGTGTAAATGAGAAATTGTATGGTTTTGTGCATGGCATCACGATCATGTAGATAGTGCAGTATCTATCTGATCGCATGATTGCCTTACTAAGCGTGTTGTTTGCTATCCCCCTTATTTTCCCCCTCTCTACAGAGCATTGAGTATAGACTGAGGGCGACTGGAGGTTTCCTTTTTGGTATCTGCTACATCCCATCACGAAAGGTATACACACTTGTAAAGTTTTGTATCTAAATTTGCCATAGCACAGTAGCATTTTGAATGTAACCATTGGGGATGTAAAGCAATGTAAACACATGTAAACAACAACTCTGATTTATCTATTCAAGTGTTTACTTCTAAATTACAATGCAAATTAAATTTTTATGGTTGGATGAGGTAAACATCGACACACAGCCCAACTGTTGAGAGTGTAGCAGTTCACGATCAGAGTAAGATAAGAATGAATAATAAATAATGTCTGAAAAGCGAAAAATTTGAGATGATTTTTTTGTAAGTTGAGGGTCGTGACATTGCGCAACCTAGGCATCAACAGGGATCGGACGAGCCGATCCCTTGGTTCTCGATGAACAGCGACAACAAGGAGGGAGAGAAGATCGACGAAGCAAGACTGACGTCGAGGGACTTCACCAGAGCCGTCACACGCGCCCCGATCATCGAAACACACTGATCAGAGGAATAGAAATCGAAATAGGAAGAAGAAGATTCGTCGACGTTGGGGTCGATTTGACCCCAGACCAAGCTGATCGAAGGTTCCCCTGGTTCAGGTGCGTTGATTGGCAGAGGAATCAGCCAAAGAAATAGCTGGAAATGATGAGGAGGAGAGAGGGCAGTAATGCCGAAAAAAAAAGAAGGCCGAAACGACCTTATCGCCGTCGATCTGAGCGTGGCCACCACCAGATCCGTCCTTCGCATGGCCATATGGATCAGCTAGAAGTGGAAGCCGATGAAGAACTGTAACGACCCTTGACCCTTGAAAATTGGAGGATTTTTTTTTTTTTTGAAACTTCGGCTTACAACTTAATCCTTTATTTACTTAGGCTGTATTCCTGTTCAATGTCAATCCTTAAAAATATTTCATTTAATTTATCCTTATACAGATTTCATCCCGACACATTATTTTCAATAGATGTCTGTGCATACAAATAGTCTGGTATAGAGATAAGAATGTATACCTCACTCATATACAAAAGGTAGTATGGGGAAGCTCATATCCGCCAGCTTACGTCGTCTACACAGCATTTATTAACAGTAATTCACTGCAAAAATCTGAAAGGTAGAGGGGTGAGCTTTTGGGGAAAAGCCCAGTAAGATAATACTTTTAAAACAATTCTGATATATATATAAAAGCATTTGAAGTTGTTCATAGAACGAAACTTAATACAATACATAAATTTCCATTTCACGCATAATCGTCATAAAGCATGTGTGTCTTTAAAACAAATCACATGCTTAATCGTTTTACAACTTTGCATAAACCTTTCATGGACATTTCATAAATCCTTTCATAAACATTTCATGAATATTTCATAGTCGTTTCGTAAACATTTCATGCATATTTCATAATCATTTCATAAACATTTCATGAATATTTCATAATCATTTCGTAAACATTTCATGAATAATTCATAATCATTTCGTAAACATTTCATGAATAATTCATAATCATTTCGTAAACATTTCATGAATATTTCGTAATCATGAAAACACATATTCATGCATCATAGTCGATTTTCATAATCAAATCGAGGAGACTAGGCTATAACTAAGTCATGCGATACGTGTCATTCTCCGTGGAGAGTCATCATACCTATGGCCATGGTAAGTGGGGGTTGTAGACTGGATCAGGTTCGTACAACAGTAATAATTATAAACATGGGTAGTATCTTCTTATTTCTTATCATATACTAGCACATAACTAGGGCACGGGCACCTGTGGCACTCACCGTGCGGGGAACATTAATGCGCACTGCGCGAGCACGAGATACTACCAAAACATCATCATAAACCACCAGTAGCACGATATCTTCCACACAGGTTGAGTCAAGTGCTAAAGGGGCCTACGTACCGGCACCCTAAGTGGTGTAGCCGGAACACCACAAGAAGTAACCATGCATGAAACCTATAGTCTCAACATAGAGCTTTCAAAATCTTTCTTGGGTTTTATAACCCATAAACTCATATCGAGTGATAAAATCGAATTTCTTGAAATCAGAAAACTCTTTCATAAAATAGAAAGACTGTGTGGCACTTTGTTCCCGTAGGACTCAAGAGGTGACCTCCACAATCCCCTTTTCGAAAACAAATTTCTTTTCTTAAATACTTTTGAAATTGTCGAAAGTTTCTTTAATAATATGGACATAAAAACATAAGTAAATGTAAAACATTCATACGCTTCATGTCACGACCCTCAACTTACCAAAATACGTACAAATTTTTCTCATTTTCATGCATCAATCCTTAATCATCTTTCCTCGATCGTGAACAACCCCACACTTAACAGTTGGGCTGTGTGTCGACGTCTAACTCACTCCACCATACCAATTCAATTTGAAACATTATTCATAAGTAAACACTTGTATAAATGTATATATATCAGAGTTGTTACATGTGTTTACAATGTTTTACATCCCCAGTAGTTACATACAAAATGCTACTGTGCTATGTCTAGTTTAGATACAAAATAATCCAAGTGTGTATACCTTTAGCGATGGGATGCAGCGGATTACCAAAAAGGGAACGCCTCCAGTCACGCTCAATCTATACTCAAATCTCTGTAGGGAGGGGAAAATAAGGGGGGTGAGCAAACCACACGCTCAGTAAGGCAATCATGCGAACAGGTAGATACTGTACTATCTACGTGATCGTGATGCCATGCTCAAAAGCATTTAATTCATTGTTTATCTCAAAACATGAGTGTATGATTGTGTTAATGGTATGTAAAGCATTCATGCTATTAAAATTCAGTGCACATTTCAACTCAAAGCATGGTATAAATCATCATGCAAAATTCACAATAAAAGCATGGCATTAAACATCATGCATTTTCACAATAAGGCATGGCATTAAACATCATGCATCCGTGCACTTTAAAAACCATTAACAATCAATTCAACGTCAGGTCCCAGCCCATCCCTCGGGCTTTCCTGACCACAATCACTTCAAACATGGATTTATTCTCAAATAGCATTAGATGTGTGAGATAGGCAGTTTCAACAATAGGTAATAACCTCAAGGTCTATGTACATAACCTGTGATACCGGCTACACGGATCAGGTGTGCGGGATATCACCACCATCTGCTTCCACACGGGAGGTGGGTCAAATCCTACCCGCCGGTCCATAGCAGATCTCGTCCGAAGACGGCACATCACATCACAACACGGTACAATGTACTCCATGCTACATGCACGGTACAACGTACTCCGTGGACCCCCAGCCTTATCCCTCGTTCGGGCTCATCAGCTGTTCCTCCAACCCTTATCCCTCGTTCGGGCTCATCAGGCGGATCTCCAACCCTTATCCCTCGTTCGGGCTCATCAGGTTGTTTTAACATGCCATGTCTCAAAACAATGCACGTGTGAGCCTATTTAATCGATGTGACACCAAGTCTACTCGAAGCTCCAAACACGGCAACATGCAAGATGGGCATCCAGTGCGAGACAAACTCAAAGCACAATGCCAAATCAATATGAAATCCATGTGAAAACTAGTGCCTCTTGCACTCTTCCATACTCACGAAATCATGTAGGTGGCTCAAAACTTGCAAAATGTGGTTATCAAAACCAAAACATACTCATTTCTTTTGCAAATCATTTCAATGTTAGCCAACCTACCAATCATTTGCTAAAAAGCAATAAAACATGATTTTCAAAGCAATATGCTTTTGTTTTCATGCACATTTCTCAAACTCCCAACTTTTACCCTTCAATCACCCAACAACAACATTTCCTAATCTCATGCATTCTAGCAAAACATTTATGCGCCCAAATTGCGCACAATATCTCTAAGAGTCCACACAATTCCCTTACCTCGATTTACTTGGTGTGACTCCTTTCCTTTTAGCTTCTCACGCTCTTGGCTCAACTCGCCTCGGCGTATCCTCGGAAGCTGCGATTCATTTCATTAAATCGATTGAGTTAATGCATTTAACCCATAATTGACCCCACTAGTCAATATTATTCACTTATGCATTTTACAAATGCCTTAATCCCCATTTTACCTCTTTTAGGTAAATCTCCCAATTTATCCACTAACCACATCTTAAAATCATACCACAACACTATAAATAACTTTTACATATCTCATTCATCATTAATCTCCATACATTCCACTTTCTCACTCTAGACCATTTCTAGGTCAAAATCATTCCAATGTATTTAGATAGTTTCTAACCATCCATACTCATGCCAAACAACTCCAAAATCAATTAAATAAACAATGTACCATAGTTGGAGTGTTAGAATCTTACCAAATTTGATTTCTCTTCTTGCTCCAATGGCAATGCCCTTAAATCCTTCAATATCAACAATGGGAAATTGCTTTCAAACTATGTTGTTCTTCTCTTTGATAGGAACAACTTTGTCTTTAATGGTCTCTCTTCAAACCTCACTGAAAATGGCTGATTTTTGAGAGGGAATGTTAGGTTTTTGGGTTGAAAGTGAAAAGTTTGTGTTTTTCCCGAAATTTTCTGATTTCCAGCACTCCTTATATAGAAATAACTTGAGGAGATCGATCTGGTCCAAGAGGAGATCGATCTGGTCCCTTAAAATCCCTCTTTTTCACGGCATTTTTTAAGCCTGAAATCGATCTGTCGAAGCATGAGATCGATCTGTCGAGGCATGAGATCGATCTGTCGAAGCATGAGATCGATCTGCTCCCAAACAGAGAGCTAAGGAGATCGATCTGGTCCATTGGAGATCGATCTGTTCTATTCTTTCACCCAAATAAGAGCATTCTGGCTCTTCCAGATCGATCTCTCATCCCATGAGATCGATCTGCCCTTCAAAATTTCCAGATTTCCTCTGCAACAACACTTACCAAATATCCTTAATTTGCTACCATGATCATTTCCTCATTCATTCTTCTTTGAGACTCGAAAATGGCATCTATCCTCACTTCATACACATTAAAACTTGTGTAGGATCTTTGTATGACCAATGGTACTTAACATAAACAAGAATGGAAGTGCACATCTTATGCAATTCTACTTCCATTTTACCAAACTACTCATAATCCATTCTACACACATTCTCCACATGTTTAAGTCCATTTCTACACATTCATACATAATGAAACTTGTATGTATGATTATCACTCTCATTACAAGTGTGTACATTACTTGTGGACTTACATCACATATACTTCACTCATGAATTCATAGTACAACTCTATTTACACTTCTATGTACATATATACCCTTATACATATGCGGGGTCTCACATTCTCCCCCACTTAGAAAATTTGGTCCTCCAAATTGGAACCAATTATTCTGTGAACAACTCGGGATACCTCTCCCACATCAAACTCTCCAATTCCCATGTGGCTTCTTCCACAGTGTGATGTTGCCAAAGTATCTTCACCAAGGGAATTGTCTTTGTCCTCAGCACTTTCTCTTTTCTGTCCAATACCCGAACTGGCTTCTCAACATAGGTCATACCCTCATTGAGCTCCAAAGGCTCATATCTTATCACATGTGTCGGGTCCGGGTGATACTTCCTCAACATGGATACGTGGAAGACGTTATGCACACTTGCCAACTCTGGTGGCAATGCCAACCTATACGCCTTGTCTCCCACCTTATCAAGTATCTCAAATGGCCCTATATATCGAGGGCTCAACTTTCCTTTCTTCCCAAATCTCATAATTCCCTTCGAAGGGGAAACTTTAAAAAACACTGACTCACCCACCTCAAACTCTAGTGGTCTCCGTCTCTTGTCAGCATAACTCTTTTGCCTGCTCTGAGCTGTCCGTAACCTCTCACATATCAATTGGACGTCCTCAGAGGCTTGTCTAACCAAGTCGGGAGCAAAGATCTGTCTGTCACCAACCTCTTCCCATCCAATAGGGGAACGGCATCTACGCCCATACAATGCCTCATATGGTGCCATCCCGATACTCGCATGAAAACTGTTATTATACGCGAACTCTGCGAGTGGCAAATGGTCATCCCAGGAGCCTCCAAAATCCAATGCACACGCTCTCAACATGTCCTCCAGGGTCTGTATAGTCCTCTCCGACTGACCATCTGTCTGAGGATGAAACGCGGTGCTAAAATTCAACTGGGTCCCCATCGCTTCCTGAAAATGTTCCCAAAAGTGGGAAGTGAAGCGGGCATCCCTATCAGAAACAACGCTCACTGGAATTCCATGTAGCCTCACTATCTCCCGCACATATAGGTTCGCTAACTGGCTCAGAGTATCGGTAGCTGTCATAGCTAGAAAATTGGCTGATTTCGTCAACCGATCCACAATCACCCATATGGCATCATGACCTCTCCGGGTCCTCGATAATCCCATCACAAAATCCATGGTGACATGCTCCCACTTCCATGTCGGTATCGGTAGAGGCTGCAATAACCCTGCAGGCTTCTGATGCTCTACCTTTACCTGCTGACAAACGAGACACTTAGCAACATATTCAGCAATGTGCTTTTTCATTCCCGACCACCAATAAACCTTTCGAAGGTTTTGATTCATTTTGGTACCCCCTGGATGTATCGTATACTTCGATGAGTGAGCCTCTGTCAGGATCAACCTTCTGATCTCTGCGTCATCAGGAACACATATCCTACCTCTGAACCTTAACAATCCATCCGAACTCAACCCAAAGTCCGTCTCTATACCCCTCTGTATCTGCCCGACAATATCACTACACTGCTGATTAACTCGTTGAGCCTGTCGGATTCGATCTACCAGATCTGGTTCCAGCTGCAGGCTAGCTATCATAAATCCACTATCAGCGTCAGGCGGGGTCATATCCAAACTGAGGTTCATGAACTGTTCCAACAGCTCGTGTTCCCTGATCATCATGAATGATACCATCCCGAGATGCTTCCTACTCAATGCATCAGCAACCACATTTGCTTTACCCGGGTGGTATAGGATTTCACAATCATAATCCTTTAACAGCTCGAGCCATCTCCTCTGTCTCATGTTCAACTCTTTCTGTGAGAACAGGTACTTAAGGCTCTTATGATCTGTATAAATCTGAAATCTCTCACCATAGAGGTAGTGGCGCCATATCTTCAGCGCAAACACCACCGCTGCCAACTCCAAGTCATGGGTCGGGTAGTTCCTCTCATGATCCTTTAACTGTCTTGATCCATAGGCTACTACCTTCCCATCCTGCATCAATACACAGCCCAGTCCTAGGTGTGAAGCATCTACATACACCGAGAAACCTCCTGAGCTGGTAGGAATAGTGAGTATTGGAGCTGTAGTTAATCTCCTTTTCAACTCCTCAAAACTGTCTTCACACTTTTTGTCCCACACAAACTCTACATTTTTCCTTGTGAGACGTGTCAAAGGAGCAGCTAACCTCGAAAATCCCTCTACAAACCTTCGGTAATACCCAGCTAAACCCAGGAAACTTCTGATCTCTGTCACTGTCTGGGGTCTCTGCCACTGAACTACGGCCCCAATCTTAGATGGATCCACTGATACTCCATCCTTTGATACTATGTGACCTAGAAAAGAGATCTGTTCCAACCAAAAGTTGCACTTACTGAGTTTAGCGTACAACTTCTTCTCTCAGAGGGTTTGTAGCACTATCCTCAAATGCCTTTCATGTTCCTCTCTAGACCTTGAATACACCAGTATATCATCAATAAACACAATAACAAATCGATCCAAATACTGGTGGAATACCTCATTCATCAAGGACATAAAAGCTGCGGGAGCATTCGTCAGCCCGAATGGCAGAACCATAAACTCGTAATGTCCATACCGGGTGCGAAAAGCTGTCTTGGGTACATCTCCATCTCGTATCTTCAACTGATGGTACCCTGACCTCAGATCTATCTTGGAAAAGACCTGCGCTCCCTTAAGCTGATCCAACAAATCATCGATGCGTGGGAGGGGATACTTATTCTTGATGGTGGCCTTATTCAACAATCGGTAGTCTATACACAGTCGGAGGCTTCCATCCTTCTTCCTTACAAACAGGACCGGTGCTCCCCAAGGTGAGACGCTCGGCCTGATGAACCCCTTCTCCAGCAACTCTTGTAATTGTTTCCTTAACTCCTCTAATTCAACTTGAGCCATTCAGTATGGTGGCTTGGACATCGGCTCTGTACCAGGTACCAAATCTATCCCAAACTCCATCTCCCTATCTGGAGGTAACCCTGGTAACTCATCCGGAAAGACATCTGGAAATTCCCTAACCACTGGTATGTCTTCCAATTCCGGATGTGCCTTATCCGTCTCAATCACAAAAGCGATGAATCCTTCACATTATTCCTTCCACCATTAGTATCATAAATCATCACATCACATACATAAATGAAATCAAATTTATCTTTCATACATCATGTATCAAGATTGTACTCATCACACTTATAATAATCATGTTCTTTAATTTCATTTCACAAAATTAACTACAAGGTTGTCTATCTTTGGAAACATCAAAGTTTTCGCATGACAGTCCATAACAACATGATTGGCAGCTAACCAATCCATTCCTAGGATCACATCAAAATCACTCATGTTTAGTAAAATTAAATCGGCTGCCATCTCTTTACCTCCTATCTTCATTTTACAATCCCTATATATATGCTCAGTCAACTGACCATCATTCATAGGGGTAGATATCAACAACATCTTATCAAGCAGCGTGGGTTTCACATGCTTCAACAATTTACATGCAAAGGATGGCGAAATAAAGGAATGCGTGGCACCAGGATCAAACAGTACATAAGCTTCTAAATCAAAGATTTGGATGGTACCTTTTACCACATCTGAAGACTGATCTGCAGTATCCTGATCCAGTGCGTGCACTCGTCCTCTGCTTACACCCACTGCTTGCTTCCCCTTTTCTTCAGCTGTAGCTTTCCTCCTCGGAGTAGCTGTACCAACTAGAGCTCTCTCTGGCTCCTTGCCCTTCTGTGGGGCTCTCTCTATCATCTCTGGGCAATCTCTGATCACGTGCCCTGGCTTCCCACATCTGAAGCATACAACCTGAGGTCCATAACATGGTCGAGTACCATGGTACCTACCACACCTGCCACACTGTTCTGTAGTAGGCCGTGGTCCTCCAATCACGATTCCCTTAGCTGGAGCAATGGCCGAATACATGGGAGTATCAACTGTCCTCTCCCGGATTTCATCAATTCTCGGCCTCCTTCCAGAGAATCTCTTGCTTCCTTTATAGCTGAAGCCTCTATCCATCATAGGTCTCTTCTTATCTCTCTCCCTCATCTTACCAACCTTTCTAAATTCTGAGGCGATTCTATCAACATCTTGTTCACATAATTGCGCCCTGCGCACTGCCTCTTCATAGGTCGGTATATCCAGGGGAACCAATTTAGACCTGATGGTTGGTCTCAATCCATCCACAAACTTCTGGATCTTCTCGACCTCATTACTCATCGTGTTGGGATCATATCTGCCCAGGGATATAAAAGCAGTCTCATACTCATCCACAGTCCTGCTCCCTTGGGTCAGTCCCAAAAATGCCATCTTCAGCTTCCGCTGGGCGGTATCCGGGACATACTGTCTTCGGAAGGCCTCTAGAAACACATCCCAGCTGATCTCAGTATGCCGGGCTCTCAAAATAGGCCTGGTGGATTTCCACCAATGTTCTGCTGATCCCTTCAGCATGAAAGCGGCAAATGCTACCATCTCGGTAGTAGTGCACTCAAAGAACCCATATAATTTCTCGATCTCATTGATCCAATCCTCAGCCGCTACTGGGTCCTTTACTCCACTGAAAGATGACGGTCCAAACTTTTGGAATTGCCGCAGTCTATCCAAATCACATCCATATCCCCAACCTCTACTGCCTGGCGTAGCAACCGGCGTAGGCACATCCTGTGGGGGTGGGGTATCTGTCGTCTGAGGTCCTTGGGCTTGCCTCGCCCGTGCCTCGGGAGCAGCTGCTTGCTCAGCATCACCCTGTGTAGCGGGACTCTGTCTACTGCCAACTCCAGGTAAAGATTGAGTGACCAATTCCAAAATCATCTCAATGCTCCGCTCAATCCTCGCGAAGCGAGCCTCAGTACTCTCGGGCCTCTCCTATGGACCCTGTGGAGCGTGCTCAACGTCGACCTCCACCTCAACATCCTCCTGAGCCTCGTGTGTTTCCGGCTCAACACGACCCCCAGGCCTACCTCTACGGCCTCGAGCCTGTGCTCTCATCCCTCTACCCCGACTGGTATTAGGCATACTTACTCAGTTCCCTACATTCACAACCAATTACTTAGTCAACCCATCGACATACACTATTTGTATCTAAACAAGCACAGTAACTTGGGGATGTAATTTTTCACTTATTAAGTATTTTAGACACGACACACGTCAGACCAACTCGAGCTCTGATACCAACTTCTGTCACGACCCTCAACTTACCAAAATACGTACAAATTTTTCTCATTTTCATGCATCAATCCTTAATCATCTTTCCTCGATCGTGAACAACCCCACACTTAACAGTTGGGCTGTGTGTCGACGTCTAACTCACTCCACCATACCAATTCAATTTGAAACATTATTCATAAGTAAACACTTGTATAAATGTATATATATCAGAGTTGTTACATGTGTTTACATTGTTTTACATCCCCAGTAGTTACATACAAAATGCTACTGTGCTATGTCTAGTTTAGATACAAAATAATCCAAGTGTGTATACCTTTAGCGATGGGATGCAGCGGATTACCAAAAAGGGAACGCCTCCAGTCACGCTCAATCTATACTCAAATCTCTGTAGGGAGGGGAAAATAAAGGGGGTGAGCAAACCACACGCTCAGTAAGGCAATCATGCAAACAGGTAGATACTGTACTATCTACGTGATCGTGATGCCATGCTCAAAAGCATTTAATTCATTGTTTATCTCAAAACATGAGTGTATGATTGTGTTAATGGTATGTAAAGCATTCATGCTATTAAAATTCAGTGCACATTTCAACTCAAAGCATGGTATAAATCATCATGCAAAATTCACAATAAAAGCATGGCATTAAACATCATGCATTTTCACAATAAGGCATGGCATTAAACATCATGCATCCGTGCACTTTAAAAACCATTAACAATCAATTCAACGTCAGGTCCCAGCCCATCCCTCGGGCTTTCCTGACCACAATCACTTCAAACATGGATTTATTCTCAAATAGCATTAGACGTGTGAGATAGGCAGTTTCAACAATAGGTAATAACCTCAAGGTCTATGTACATAACCTGTGATACCGGCTACACGGATCAGGTGTGCGGGATATCACCACCATCTGCTTCCACACGGGAGGTGGGTCAAATCCTACCCGCCGGTCCATAGCAGATCTCATCCAAAGACGGCACATCACATCACAACACGGTACAATGTACTCCATGCTACATGCACGGTACAACGTACTCCGTGGACCCCCAGCCTTATCCCTCGTTCGGGCTCATCAGCTGTTCCTCCAACCCTTATCCCTCGTTCGGGCTCATCAGGCGGATCTCCAACCCTTATCCCTCGTTCGGGCTCATCAGGTTGTTTTAACATGCCATGTCTCAAAACAATGCACGTGTGAGCCTATTTAATCGATGTGACACCAAGTCTACTCGAAGCTCCAAACACGGCAACATGCAAGATGGGCATCCAGTGCGAGACAAACTCAAAGCACAATGCCAAATCAATATGAAATCCATGTGAAAACTAGTGCCTCTTGCACTCTTCCATACTCACGAAATCATGTAGGTGGCTCAAAACTTGCAAAATGTGGTTATCAAAACCACAACATACTCATTTCTTTTGCAAATCATTTCAATGTTAGCCAACCTACCAATCATTTGCTAAAAAGCAATAAAACATGATTTTCAAAGCAATATGCTTTTGTTTTCATGCACATTTCTCAAACTCTCAACTTTTACCCTTCAATCACCCAACAACAACATTTCCTAATCTCATGCATTCTAGCAAAACATTTATGCGCCCAAATTGCGCACAATATCTCTAAGAGTCCACACAATTCCCTTACCTCGATTTACTTGGTGTGACTCCTTTCCTTTTAGCTTCTCACGCTCTTGGCTCAACTCGCCTCGGCGTATCCTCGGAAGCTGCGATTCATTTCATTAAATCGATTGATTTAATACATTTAACCCATAATTGACCCCACTAGTCAATATTATCACTTATGCATTTTACAAATGCCTTAATCCCCATTTTACCTCTTTTAGGTAAATCTCCCAATTTATCCACTAACCACATCTTAAAATCATACCACAACACTATAAATAACTTTTACATATCTCATTCATCATTAATCTCCATACATTCCACTTTCTCACTCTAGACCATTTCTAGGTCAAAATCATTCCAATGTATTTAGATAGTTTCTAACCATCCATACTCATGCCAAACAACTCCAAAATCAATTAAATAAACAATGTACCATAGTTGGAGTGTTAGAATCTTACCAAATTTGATTTCTCTTCTTGCTCTAATGGCAATGCCCTTAAATCCTTCAATATCAACAATGGGAAATTGCTTTCAAACTATGTTGTTCTTCTCTTTGATAGGAACAACTTTGTCTCTAATGGTCTCTCTTCAAACCTCACTGAAAATGGCTGATTTTTGAGAGGGAATGTTAGGTTTTTGGGTTGAAAGTGAAAAGTTTGTGTTTTTCCCGAAATTTTCTGATTTCCAGCACTCCTTATATAGAAATAACTTGAGGAGATCGATCTGGTCCAAGAGGAGATCGATCTGGTCCCTTAAAATTCCTCTTTTTCACGGCATTTTTTAAGCCTGAGATCGATCTGTCGAAGCATGAGATCGATCTGTCGAGGCATGAGATCGATCTGTCGAAGCATGAGATCGATCTGCTCCCAAACAGAGAGCTAAGGAGATCGATCTGGTCCATTGGAGATCGATCTGTTCTATTCTTTCGCCCAAATAAGAGCATTCTGGCTCTTCCAGATCGATCTCTCATCCCATGAGATCGATCTGCCCTTCAAAATTTCCAGATTTCCTCTGCAACAACACTTACCAAATATCCTTAATTTGCTACCATGATCATTTCCTCATTCATTCTTCTTTGAGACTCGAAAATGGCATCTATCCTCACTTCATTCACATTAAAACTTGTGTAGGATCTTTGTATGACCAATGGTACTTAACATAAACAAGAATGGAAGTGCACATCTTATGCAATTCTACTTCCATTTTACCAAACTACTCATAATCCATTCTACACACATTCTCCACATGTTTAAGTCCATTTCTACACATTCATACATAATGAAACTTGTATGTATGATTATCACTCTCATTACAAGTGTGTACATTACTTGTGGACTTACATCACATATACTTCACTCATGAATTCATAGTACAACTCTATTTACACTTCTATGTACATATATACCCTTATACATATGCGGGGTCTCACACTTCATACCTTAGGAAATTCATTTCACAACATGGAAAGTACTTGGGGAACATTTCGACAAATTAAAACATGCTTCACAAGTATGAAAGCATTGATAAATCATTTCAAATCACATGTTCTTTCAAAAAATCATTTATCGGTGAAACAAAAATGCATTATCAGAACTGAGTTAAATAATACCCCTTACCTCGATTTATCAAAAATCCCGAATTCGAGTTGTGACGCCTCCTAGTACCTCCTTTAATCCTTCTACGATTCTCCTACATCGAAGTTTGTATTCTTAATATCCTATTTATTGAATTAACTACGATGCGTCAAAATCGTAACCGTGCTTACCAAGGGGAAATACACTCGAAATTATAAAATACGTACTATTATCTCTAAAACTTGTATAGATTCATTACCTCGATGTCTGTCCGTAATCCTTAATTACTTCGACTTAGCGAGTCGACGGGTCCAGTCCTCTCGGTAAAAATTTTTCGGGGCTCTTCCCCGAATTTCCAAAATTAGTACCCTTATTTTCCTTCCTCGATTTTTCCTCTATTTCCAATAATATATATATATACATATATATATATATATATATTTATATTACTTTCTTCTTCTCTTTTCTTTTTTTTTTCTCGGTTACTATTCATCATTTTCTCTTCTCATTTTTTTCCTTTTTTTCTATTCATTTGAATTTTTCCCGCCACTTTTCCTTCCTTCTTCATTTTCTTTTTGCTTGTTACTGTTCATTATCTTTCTCCAGCTCGCGGCATCGCCTCACTCATCTCTTTCTCTGCCACTGTTTTTGGCGTTAGTGGCCTTCCATTCATTCCATCTCCAGTGGTCTCCAATTACCTGTTCACATCTGCTCCTCGCAGTCTCCTCCCTCATTCTTGGTCGCACTCTGGTTTCCAACCCCCTCGCAATTCGCCTTTGCCATCTTTGGCGTTGCCGTTCCCTCCTCCTCCCATCTCGGTCACCTGCCACCAACAGCTTCTTCTTCCTCCAGTCACCTGGTTGTCACTGTTTCTTCCGAGGTCCACGTCCTCTGCTCTCCCCTTCCTCTCGGGTTGTAAAAATTTCAGGGGCCAAGCTTTCTGTTTCCAGTCCTGAACCGACCCTCTCGTTTTCACTCTCTGTTTCCCATTTCTTTTTCCCATCTCCTGCTTCCATCACGCCTTATGTTTGCCTTGGTTCGACTCTCCTGTTTTGTTTCAAATTTTCTAGCTTCATGTTTCCTTTCAACTCTGTTTCTCTCAGTCTACCCCATGCTTTAGGTCTGCCTTTATTTCTTCTTTGTGACAGACCTCTTGTAGGTTATTTAACCACTTTCTAACCTTTCGTTCCTACTGGCATTTCAATAGTATGAATACGTATATATGTATCTACCCAAAATCCCAAATATTAGGCCACCCTAATATCCTTTGTTTCGAGTCTTTGTCTTTCAGTTTCCTTCTGCATCCATGTTTCTGCTCTCTTCTGACATCTTTTCTTGTCTCAATTCTCCACTAACCGCGACAATTTTCAGCTTGTACCATACCTGTTTCAATTTCCTCACATTTTCCTTCGCTGCCAGGACATCATCTTCATTCATTTCCTATTTCCTTTTCACCGAATGGCCATCCTGTCTTCCTCTGACTTTTCCCTTAATATATATCTAAACAAATATCTGTAGCCGATGGAGATAACCAATTTTCATCATTTCTCACTTCCCACAGCTACTATTGAGAGCAGCAAACATGGGTTCGGGATTGGCTATCACTATATCATTTAATCATTTCCACACATATATATATATATTATTATAATTAATTTTTCTTAACATTTTTTTCCATTTGCTTGCTTTAGTTTCTTTCCAAAGCCATTCCCGATTGGAGGCCTTATATGTACAAATATACATATATATTTGTACCATACATACTTACCTCTATGTATGTCTACATCTATTTATGTGTGGACATATTGCATACATATGTGTATATATGTGTATGCTTTGCCATCTAAATATATTTATTTATTTATTTATTTATTCATGCATCCATTACTTAAATACATGATAAATACGATATTATTTACCCACGTATATACATATATAGATATATGTATGTATTATTATTATTATCTCTATCGATATTCCTTTGTGAGATTAGTGTATATATATATATATATATTTAAATTAATTCTCTCCGGGTCTCACTACGGAGTAAAGATAAATTTTAATTTAAATCCTTAACTAATGGGTCAAAATCTTTAATCTCGAGGATTAATTTTGTTAATCATTGATAAAACCAAGTATTTGAAAATTTACAGTATTTACATTCTCCCCACCTTGGGAAATTTGGTCCCCAAATTTAGAAGTACATCAGTCCTCAAATAATTGTGGGTACTTCTTTCGCATTAAGCTTTCCTAACTCCGACGTGACTTCCTCTGAAGTGTGATATTGCCACAAAACCTTAACCAAAAGAATCATCTTAGACCTCAATGCCTTCTCTTTCCTATCCAATATCCGAACCGATTTCTCCATATATGTCATATCCTCCTTCAACTCCAGTGGTTCATGCCTAATCACATGAGTCGGATCTGGATGATACTTATGTAGCATTGAAACATGGAAGACATTATGAATACTCGTTAATTCTGGCGGTAACGCCAACCTATACGCTTTGTCTTCATCTCAGTCTAAGATCTCGAAAGGTCCAATATAATGAGAACTTAGCTTTCCCTTCTTTTCAAATCTCGTTATGCTATTGGAACGAGAAACTTCCAGATACACCAAATCTCCTACTAAAAAATCCTAAGGACCATCATCTTTGTTCAGCATAACTCTTTCACTTGTTCTGAGTTGTTCTCACCCTTCCACAAATTAATTGAATATCTTTAGAAACTTGCATAACCAAATAGGAAACAATTACCTTCTACTATAGATCATTTGGTACACTATTCTGTTCTTAAATCTCAACAAATTATCGGTACCAATACTTAAGCTAGTCGTTGCACCCATCTGGGTCTGATTAGTGACATCAATACGATACTTATCAATACGCTGAGCCTGCTCGATTCGATTAATCACATCCGGTTTCATCTGTCAGGCTTACTACCATGAAATAAACGTCAGTACCAGAAAGGAACCACATCCAGTTGAGGTTCACTAAATATTTCAATAACTCATGTCCTTGACCAATATATATAGCACCATCTCAAAATCACTTCTGCTCAAATCGCTAACTCGAGTCATTTCCTTTTTCTTGTATTTCACAACTTTTGTAAAATTTAATACTTAAACCTTCAAGGTCAATAGAATTTCATAATTCTTCACCGCACAAGTAATGGTATCCTGACTTCAAACATGAATATTACAATTGTCAATTCTAGTTTATGGGTTAAGGATGAGGTACTTCTAGACGCTCTCAAGTCTCTCAGGCGGGAAGGTATTTTAAAATACTTTTGTTAGCTATCAGACTTGAACACATAAACTGGTTATGGATATAAGGGTTTAAGGTTCAGTCCCAATAGAAAGTAGGATACCATAATTTATTGTAATTCCTCATTTATCTTTTATCCACAATTCATATTTATTTCACATCACTAGATCCGAATCGTTTCCCAAATCGAAGATTTTCTTACTTCGTATACGCCTCTCATTCCAATTGCAATCTGGTATCCAAAATTTATAACATTTTAAACTTATGTCTTTTCGTACATCAGTTATAACGAAATCATTTCCTTGCTCAAATGGAGTCTCGCATTCGAAATATAAGCTTGAGCAATTTATAATCTTTAAACTCGATACGTAATTCATATTCCAAAGTCTCCTTGCACCCCAAACCCTAGATCATCTTAAAGAGTTTTGGGTCTTTCCCACTGATCCATAATTAATGCTTTGGGAGAATCCAATTAACTCTCGTTCTTGACATATCGTGACCCAGAAGACTCCGGGTCTCCTTAACAATTAATGCCAGTACACATCAAAGTACATCACCTGGTCCGATAATCTCCTTTTCGTGTAATCCTTATAATTGCTTTCTCAGCATTTTAATTCAATCCTATAAGCAATGTGACATTCACTTATACTTTTAGTTCTGTAATTCATCTTTTTAGCTACGGTGATTTTATTCTATCATCCTCACTGCTTCCTTAGTACATCTCTTTTCTGTCACACTATTTACCTTATCATTTTCTTAGTAATCTCGAGAGTATATATCTCATATTCTCATAGTTGTGCCTTACGCACTCGTCTCTCAAAATAACATCAAGTTGAGCTAACTTAGCTCGATTGAGGATCTCAGTACCTCCTATGAGTTTCCTGGATTTTCTCCGTTTCACATCTCTACTTATCCAAATCATTCTTTTTCCAAAGCTATAAATTTAATTTCATATTCATCCACAGACTTGTTACTTTATGTTTGATTGCAATCATTTCTTCCATAATTGCCACTTAATTTCATCCGGAATGTACTGCCGCCTAAGGGCCTTCGGAATATATCCCATGTAATTTACTGATGTCAGCTCTCGGATTAAATCGGGGAACTTCCCTCTGAGTTCGACTTTCCATCTTGATATTGCTGCTACAAGGGCTACTTCTTTATAGTAGCACACTCTGAAAATCCATGTAGCTTCTCCAATCCTTTAACACAAAAGTTGCAAAAGCAACTTTCTCGGTAGAGTTACCTCTAAAATCATCAAGCTTTTCTATCTCATTCATTCGACACTCCGAATCGCTGAATTCTTAACCTTGTTGAAAAATGAAGGCTTAAACTCTTGAAACTGCCCCTAGTCTATTAAGCTCACAGTCATACTCTAAGAATCCATCCAAGTTTTCCAATTTAATTCTCCAGTTTTCTATTACCATTGGATTCTTGATTTCAATATGTAATAGCATACTATCCTCCGAAATCAGCTCGGCCTCTATCCGTTAGTGAACTTACAGACATTTCTTGACTTCACTGCTCATAACATTGGGTCATACATTTTTAGGGATATAATTCATAATTCATACTCAGACAAATTGTCACGACCCAAAACTACCCAAAAATCAGAGTAATTTTTTTACGTTTTGTTATTTTTATTTCATACTTATTTATCCTCCAAATCGTGACCACACTCCACTAATAATTGGGCTGTGCCTCAATGCCAGTCCTACCAAATTAATTCTTTCTCAGTCATTTATAAATGTTTACAATATTTATACATCCCCTAAAGTCACTTACAAACATGTTACTGTGCTATGCTTATTTAGATATAATATGTACAAGTGTATATACCTTAAATGATGGGCAGCAGCGGATATCCAGAATGCAGTACTCAGTCGTCTCAACATCTACTGGAGATTATTTGTGTGAGAAAATGAAAGGGGTGAGCACATCAAGCTCAGTAAGGCAATCCTACGAACAACTAGGTAACCATACTACCTACATGAACGTGGTGCCATGCATAAACCACCCTTTCTCCACACATTTTAAAACTGATGTTATGATTCATGATGTCATGTAAAACACATTCGCATGGAAAATTCAACATGCAACTCTTTTTAAATCATTTCTTTCTCATTTTAAAATTTCACAATAAAGTCAGGACTCAACCCCTCCTTCGGGTGGTCCTGACTCACACAAAACCATAAAAATCAGTTTACATCACACATGGGTTGTTTAAAAAGTATGGAAATAACATCATGTAAATATGATTTAAAACCCAGTTTTGATCTCATCAAAATCGTCAACATGCGAGACCAGGCAACATCTGTATATCGGTAATAACCAGGACTATGGCCATATGTCCTCGAGAGTTCCTCTGCTACACGGATCCTAGTGTGCGGGTTCTCACCATGATCGGGAACCACTCGGGAGGTGGGTCAATCCATCTCGTCGGTTTTATCCGATCCCACGCATTCGAAGATGCCACACGTATCCGAAGATACAACGTATCCGAAGATGCCACACGGTACATCGTACTCCATGCTACTTGCACGGTACATCGTACTCCGTGGACCCATATCATATCTCTATACTCATGCCATGTCTCAAAACGCACGTACGAGCCTATTTAATCGGTGACACACAGTCTACCCGATGCTCCAAGCACAGCTCATCGCATGTTCTCATAAAAATCAGTGGGGGGTGCGAGCGATGCTCCAGCACTCTCGTCAATTCAAGTAAAACTAGTGCGAGCTAAGCTCTAGCACTCTGTATGCAAACCATGTGAAAATCTGGTACGAGCGAAACTCCAACACCCTGTCTCAAAATCATATAAAAATATGGTGCGAGTTAGACTCTAGCACCCTGTCACGAAAATCATGTAAAACCTGGTGCGAGTTAGACTCTAGCACCGTATCACGAAAATCATGTAAATCATATATATATATAAAGAATCTGGTGCGAGTTGGACTCCAGCACCAATGCATGTAAAACTCTAGTGCGAGCTCTCGCTCCAGCACTAATGCATGCATCACACAAATCAAAACATCGTGCGAGCTGAGCTCTAGCACGTCACATGTCAATAAAAACACGTAGGTGGCTCTGTTTCCTCAAAACAATTTTCAAAACAATTTCATCGTCGAAAATATGTAATGCTGTGCATTTTTCTTTCAAGGTTATCCAGCCTACTCATGCATGCATCAAAACATCTCCAGAACGAGCAGGAACCTCTTGTTCTTGCTCCTCCCAATTTTTCCTAAAATTGAAAATTTTACCCTTAACAAGGGTATTTTGATAATTTGCCCATTCGAGGCACTAAAATTATTAACTTACTTCTAGACCCTTCAGATAATTTAAAAGACTGCATATGACTTTGAAATTTCGTAAAGTTACCTCTAGCAGTCCGTAGAATTCCCTTACCTTATTTTTTTGTAGAGTCTGACCTTTCCTTTTCCACTGCTGTGTCGTCACGCAGTCCGATCTGCTCCCAATCCAATGTCTGAAACTGCGTATAATTATTCCTCACGTCAGATATTATACAATTTAATTGTATTTCCTATTTTCTGGGTTTAATTTAAATCATTGGGCCCATTTACCCCTATTGGGCCCGATTGCACCTTAATGGGCCTTAATCGGCCTTAAGCCCGTTTTTCACTTAATTTTCACATTATCGAGGCATATTGGGCTCATTGAGCCCACCAACAATTTCTTGGGCCTCGTTCTAACTCACGAATAGCTCAATTTATTATTTACGACAATTTATCTAAATTTCCATAATTTAATTTATTTTATGCGATAATTAAATTTGAAGCACGCATAACGATGTAAATTATCGTAAATAAGGGTTACTTACTCGAGATTCCATGCTAGTACGTAAATTGAGACTGTCTCGAGCTCTCGTTTGATGTCGATTGTCGAGCTACACAATTTCATAAATTTTCGAGTAAATTTTCAGTCGAAAATTAATTAAATAAAATATTCCAAAATTTAAATCGGTCAATTTCGACCGCTACTGACTTACCCATAGCTCGATTACATCGTCGGGATTTTTCCTCAAATTTTCCTCTTTTTTTCCCTTTTTTCCCTTTTTTCTTGGCTGAACTGGTTCGGTCCGGTTCAGACCCGGTTCGGACCGCCGGTTCACTTTGGTTCGGTCGGTTCACGGCCTTGCCGACCGGTTCTCCGTCGGCTTTCGTCGCCAGTGGCTCCGATGGGTCGTCCGCATCTCAGATCTGGGGTCAGCTTCGGTCGTGGTCGCCGAAAAGTCGCCGGTCTGGCCTGTTCTCTCCACCGTCGGTACCCATTTCCTCTTTCCGCCGTTTTCGGCGTTTGTCGGCAGTTTCGTCAGTCGTGGCCACCACCAATCGGCTCGTCTGCGCCTAGGGGACATTCGACTGTGGTAGATCGGTGCCGAATCGTCGCCTGTCGTCAGGAATCGCCTTCTCTTCTCTCGGTTTCGTTTCTCGCCGTTCCTCTCGCCGGTGGCCGCCGTTCGTGGCTCCTTTAGGCCGGTGGTGGTCTGGGCCTCGTCGGGCTTCCTTCCTCGGCCTCTGTCGGCCATTGATCGCCGGCAAGGGGCTCGGCCTCTGCTTCGTTTTCTGTTTTCGCACGACTTTCGCGTTTTCGATCTTTTTTTTCAATTCTTCTCTTCTTTTTTTTATTAATTTATTTATTATTATTTTAATTAATAAAATACATTAAAATACCCAAATATCTCTTAAAATATCCTAAAATTTATTATTTAATTCCTTTATTCAATAAATGAATTTATCAGTCTATTTTCGTCTTTTCGGTATATTTTTTGATTATTTTCGGAATGATTTTTCGAATTAAAAATTCTGATTAATCCCGATTAATTCCAATAAATTGATATCTTGATCAATTTAACCCGAAATTTAATTATTTCTTCGTTATTGATCAAGATTTCTCAATCCCTTATTTTTAATTAAATTTTCTTGTCGAATTTATTCCGACTTTCGATCTTTTGATCGTTTTGCCCTTGCACGTGTTCGAAAATTCCATTTCAGTCCTTTTGCATTTTTAATTTTGTGTTTTAACTAAAATCGGGTCTTACACAAATTAATTTCCATGTGTTAGAACCATAAATTCCATTTGTAGTTTCCTTAATCTCATTCGTTCAGTTCTCTGTAACTACTAGGTCCTTTATCCCATTTAATAATGGCAGTCTGCGGTTCTGGAACTGTCTCATCTAGTGTAGCTCCTACATCCTAACCCAAGTCATCATCGCTCTGCTGTGTAGCTACTGGAACAGGCATATTTGTAATTCTGAAATATCTCTACAAGCTGTGCTGCCGTATCGGGAGTAATCTGTCTGTCAATTCTTCCGTCTAACCCATCACCTAACATAGCATGTGTCCTAATTTTCCATAATATATTTAATACTCCACATAACCTTAGCAAAGTGTGTCTCAATACCATATGTCCTTTCCACAGGACCTGATGGAGCACGCTTAACATCAGTTTCAATTTCGGTATCATTTATGAGTCTCATATGATGACTCGGCATGATTCTCAGGCCTATCTCTGCGGCCTCTATCTCGAGATCTAATTCCTCACGTAAACCCAACATTAAGTCTTAACTTAATAAGGTATACTTACTCTACAACCAGACAAGCACAGACAATTGGGATGCAATCTTATCCTTATTATTGACACTGACAGTACTAGACAACTTTTGCTCTAAACCACTAAATGTAATGACCCTTGACCCTTGAGAATCGGAGGATTTTTTTTTGAAACTTCGGCTTACAACTTAATCCTTTATTTACTTAGGCTGTATTCCTGTTCAATGTCAATCCTTAAAAATATTTATTTGAATTTATCCTTATACAGATTTCATCCCGACACATTATTTTCAATAGATGTCTGTGCATACAAATAGTCTGGTATAGAGATAAGAATGTATACCTCACGCATATACAAAAGGTAGTCTGGGGAAGCTCATATCCGCCAGCTTACGTCGTCTACACAGCATTTATTAACAGTAATTTACTACAAAAATCTGAGAGGTAGAGGGGTGAGCTTTGGGGGAAAAGCTCAGTAAGATAATACTTTTAAAACAGTTCTGATATATATAAAAGCATTTGAAGTTGTTCATAGAACGAAACTTAATGCAATACATAAATTTTCATTTCATGCATAATCATCATAAAGCATGCGTGTCTTTAAAACAAATCACATGCTTAACCGTTTTTCAACTTTGCATAAACCTTTCATGAACATTTCATAAATCCTTTCGTAAACATTTCATGAATATTTCATAGTCGTTTCATAAACATTTCATGCATATTTCATAATCATTTCATAAACATTTCATGAATATTTCATAATCATTTCGTAAACATTTCATGAATAATTCATAATCATTTCGTAAACATTTCATGAATATTTCGTAATCATGAAAACACATATTCATTCATCATAGTCGATTTTCATAATCAAATCGAGGAGACTAGGCTATAACTAAGTCATGCGATACGTGTCATTCTCCGTGGAGAGTCATCATACCTATGGCCATGGTAAGGGGGGTTGTAGACTGGATCAGGTTCGTACAACAATAATAATTATAAACATGGGTAGTATCTTCTTATTTCTTATCATATACTAGCACATAGCTAAGGCACTGGCACCTGTGGCACTCACCGTACGAGGAACATTAATTCGTGCTGCGCATGCATGAGATACTACCAAAACATCATCATAAACCACCAGTAGCACGACATATTCCACACAGGTTGAGTCAAGTGCTAAAGGGGCCTATGTACCGGCACCCCAAGTGGTGTAGCCAGAACACCACAAGAAGTAACCATGCATGAAGCCTATAGTCTCAAAACAGAGCTTTCAAAATCTCTCTTGGGTTTTAAAACCCATAAACTCATGTCGAGTGATAAAATCGAATTTCTTGAAATTAGAAAGCTCTTTCATAAAATATAAAGACTGTGTGGCACTTTGTTCCCGTAGGACTCAAGAACTGACCTCCACAATCCCCATTTTGAAAACAAATTTCTTTTCTTAAATACTTTTGAAATTGTTGAAAGTTTCTTTAATAATATGGACATAAAAACATAAGTAAATGTAAAACATTCATACACTTCATACCTTAGGAAATTCATTTCACAACATGGAAAGTACTCAGGGAACATTTCGACAAATTAAAACATGCTTCGCAAGTATGAAAGCATTGATAAATCATTTCAAATCACACGTTCTTTCATAAAATCATTTATCGGTGAAAAAAATGCATTATTAGAACTGAGTTAAATAATACCCCTTACCTCGATTTATCGAAAATCCTGAATTCGAGTGGTTACGCCTTCTAGTACCTCCTTTAAATCCTTCTACGATTCTCCTACATCGAAGTTTGTATTCTTAATATCCTATTTATCGAATTAACTACGATGCGTCAAAATCGTAACCTTGCTTACCTAAGGGAAATACACTCGAAATTATAAAATACATACTATTATCTCTAAAACTTGTATAAATTCATTACCTCGATGTCTGTCCGTAATCCTTGATTACTTCGACTTAGCGAGTCGACGGGTCTGGTCCTCTCGGTAAAAATTTTTCGGGGCTCTTCCCTGAATTTCCAAAATTAGTACCCTTATTTTCCTTCCTCGATTTTCCTCTATTTCCAATAATATATATATATATATATACATATATATTTATATTACTTTCTTCTTCTCTTTTCTTTTTTTTTCTCGATTACTATTCATCATTTTCTCTTCTCTTTTTTTTTTCCTTTTTTCTATTCATTTGAATTTTTCCCGCCACTTTTACTTCCGTCTTCATTTTCATTTTGCTTGTTACTATTCATCATCTTTCTCCAGATCGCGGCGTCGCCTCACTCGTCTCCTTCTCTGCCATTGTTTTCGGCGTTGGTGGCCTTCCATTCATTCCATCTCCGGTGGTCTCCAATTACCTGTTCACATCTGCTCCTCGCGGTCTCCTCCCTTATTCTCGGTCGCACTCTGGTTTCCAGCTCCCTCGCGATTCGGCTTTGCCGTCTTTGGCGCTGCCGTTCCCTCCTCCTCCCATCTCGGTCACCTGCCGCCAACAGCTTCTTCTTCCTCCAGTCACCTCGGTTGTCACTGTTTCTTCCGAGGTCCACATCCTCTGCTCTCCCCTTCCTCTCGGGTTGTAAAAATTTCAGGGGCCAAGCTTTTTGTTTCTAGTCTTGAACCGGCCCACTCGTTTTCACTCTCTGTTTCCTATTTCTTTTTCCCATCTTATGCTTCCATCACGCCTTATGTTTGCCTCGGTTCGACTCTCTTGCTTTGTTTCACATTTTCTAGCTTCATGTTTCCTTTCAACTCTATTTCTCTCAGTCTACCTCATGCTTTAGGTCTGCCTTTATTTCTTCTTTGTGACAGACCTCTTGTAGGTTATTTAACCACTTTCTAACCTTTCGTTCCTACTGGCATTTCAATAGTATGAATACGTATTTATGTATCTACCCAAAATCCCAAATATCAGGCCACCCTAATATCCTTTGTTTCGAGTCTTTGTCTTTCGGTTTCCTTGTGCATCCATGTTTCTGCTCTCTTCTGACATCTTTTCTTGTTTCAATTCTCCACCAACCGCGGCAATTTTCAACATGTACCATACCTGTTTCAGTTTCCTCACGTTTTCCTTTGCTGCCAGGACATCATCTTCATTCATTTCCTATTTCGTTTTCACCGATTGGCCATCCTGTCTTCCTCTGACTTTTCCCTTAATATATATCTAAACAAATATATGTAGCCGATGGAGACAACCAAATTCCCATCATTTCTCACTTCCCACAGCTACTGTTGAGAGCAGCAAACATGGGTTCGGGATTGGCTATCACTATATCATTCATCATTTCCACATATATATTATTATAATTAATTTTTTTTAAACATTTTTTCCATTTGCTTGCTTTAGTTTCTTTCCAAAGCCATTCCCGATTGGGGGCCTTATATGTACAAATATACTTATATATTTGTACCTTACATACTTGCCTCTATGTATGTCTACATCTATTTATGTGTGGACATATTGCATACATATGTGTATATATGTGTATGCTTTACCATCTAAATTTATTTATTTATTTATTTATTCATGCATCCATTTCTTAAATACATGATAAATACGATATTATTTACCCACGTATATACATATATAGATATATGTATCTCTGTATTATTATTATTATTATTATTATTATTATTATTATTATTATTATTATTATTATTATTATTATTATTATTATTATTATTATTATTATTATCTCTATCGATATTCCTTTGTGAGATTAGTGTATATATATATATATTTAAATTAATTCTCTTCGGGTCTCACTACGAAGTAAAGATAAATTTTAATTTAAATCCTTAACTAATGGGTCAAAATCTTTAATCTCGAGGATTAATTTTGTTAATCATGATAAAACCAAGTATCTGAAAGTTTACGGTATTTACAAGAACCGACCAGCAGAGCTTCGAACGACGAAGGTGGAACTGAACCAGACTGAACCGGTTCGAATCGGTTCAGCCAAGAGAGGAAAAAAAAGAAAAGAAAAGAAAAGGAAAAAAAGAAGGGAGAAAAATTCGGTGATGCCTCGAGAATAAGGATAAGCCGGTAAGCGGTCGAAAATGGTCGATTTATTTTTAAAAAAAATTATTTAAAATTATATTTGACCGAAATTGACTGGTTTAAATATATAACTGTGTAACGTGACAAAAGGCGATGGACGAGAGTTTAATTGAGCCTCGATTTGTGTGCTATCAGGGAATCTAGGGTAAGTGAATCTCAATTACGGCAATTTGTATAATAATGCGGATTAGAAATTCATCACGTAAGTTACAAATTAATTTCGTATAAAATGATTTATATTATGGAATTTAAAATTAATTGTCATGAATGATAGTATGAACTGTCCAAAAAGACTAGAAAATTCTTAAGATAATGCGATGGTGATGTTAGGCTAGATATTCGGCCAAACATTCGTAATGGGCCAAGTTTGTGTAGCAATCGACCCAATTTAAATTGTGAGCCCCACGAGCGGCCCAATAAGTGTTAATGAGCCCAATAAGTCAAATCAACTATAGTAAATGCAAGAATTGTATTTATTGGGTTACATTGATGTGATAAATGATTACGTGCAGCTGCGAAGAATATATTGGGAGCTAAACGGACTGCATGATCGAGTAGCGTTGGAAAAGTAAGCACGCTCGACGTGATTCGAGTTAAGGAAATTTTGTAAGTGCTTAGAGATATCTATACATATTTTTGAGGGGATTTACAGGGTTTAGAATTTCCTAAAGTGTCTAAAAATGAAATAATAATTCTTATGAAAATCGAGGCATAGGTGAAAAAAGACGATTTTGCCCCTGGGAGTAAAATTTACGAAATGGGTAGTAAGGCTAATAAATTGCATGATTATCATGTTTTGATGTTTTATATGAATGTATTGCTTTGAATTAAGCAAATTTACACATAGGTTGGTTGTTGATTTTATGATTTATACGAATGGTACAGGTTAGGTACCGGTTGCGATTTTAAAAATATTTTATCAAAATTGATCCACCTATCATATTTATATGAGTAAAAAGAGTGCTTAAGCCTTACTCGCACTAAATTTTACTGATTTATTACTCATAAAAAGTTGTACTGGAGCATTGCTCGTACGAGGATTTTTGCATGTGTACAAAATCGTGCTAGAGCTTCACTCGCACGAGATTTTAGATATCATGATATGCATGGCGTCATGATGGACCTTCGCTCGCACTAGACGTGATGTGACATGCATAGAGCTGTGTTGGAGCCTCTGGTAGATTGTGTGTCATAGAGAGATGATATGCTTGCATGTGTACCTTGAGACATGGGTTGGTTATCGACATAGTATGGGGTGGATAAGACCTACGGCAGGTACCCCCAGACTATGATATGGGTCCATGGAGTACGTTGTACCGTGTGTGTCACACGGAGTACGCTGTATCGTGTAGTCTTGACAACTAGCTGTACCTCACCTCCCGTTACAGTTGTGATGCCCCGCATATCGGGATCCGTGTAGCCTAGGATCATAGGGACATAGTATTACCATAGGCCTCGATTTTTCATACAGTAACCTACATGCCTCACATGTTATCATAGGGTCTGAATAGACCAGGGCAGGCCTGAAGGAGGGGTGATGCCCTTATGTTTTTTAATTGAGATGTGATTTAATGGATCAAGGTATTCCCGAGGGATGGGTTTAGTCTTGACGTGGTTGTTTTATGATGAAACCGATAAGTTTTAATGTGATGAGCATGAGATGTCATACATGATGATTTTTCCATGTTTGTTTTATATGCCTGATTTCATGATTTATCTTATATGATAGATATATACATGTGGCATTGTTTTTAGTCTTACCTCATGCTCTAGATGTAAACGATTTTATATCATGACATTATAAACACGTAGATAGTGTAGTTATCTACCTACTTGCATTATTACCTTACTGAGCTAGTGAGTTCATCCCTTCCATTTTCCCCATCTACATAGCGCACACAGTAGCTAGTGAGTGGCTGAGGACTTGCATCCTGGTATCTGCTTCCCATCACCGAGAGGTATACACACTGGTATCATTTTGTATCTAAACATGTAATAGCACAGTAATCATTTTGGAATGTAATATGGGGGATGTAAATATTAGTAAACACGTATAAGTATAGAACCTCAATTATAAAGTATACGTGTTTGCTTTTGAATAAATTAAAAGATAGATGACATGGTAAATGGTAAAGGGTGACTAATATTGACTCATAGCCCAACTGTTTGGTAGTGAGAATGTTCACAACCGAGAAAGGAAAGAAAAAAATGAAAATATTGTTGCAATTTTAGGTAAGAAAAATGGGTCATGACAGAGGTGGTATCAGATCTGAGTTGGCCTAATATGAGTCGATATTAGTAAGTAGGAAAGTTACATCCACATATTATTGTGTTTTGTTTATATATAACCGTGTATAACAAGATGGGATTAGACTAATGAATGGTTATGGATGCAAGAATTCAGGCATTATGCTTGTTACCCGCCGTGGTAGAGGGACAAGTTCACGTACTAAAGGCTGTAGGGGTAGGCCTGAGAGCCGTTTAGAGCCACAGACTGGTCAGATCCCGCATGAGCCTATTAAGAGGCCAAGGGATATTGAGGCACGCTTCACTAGGATTGAACAGAGTATAGAGAGTCACGTTGAGATAGTTACACAGGCTACATTAAAGGCTATCGATAGATAAGTTTTAGTCGAACAACCTACTAATGCTGGACAGGCAGTTGCTACAGATACACCTACACCCCCACCAGTTAAGGATACAACATCTCCTATTGCTCCAGAGCGGGGTAGCAGAGGATGGGAATATGGTTGTGATTTGGATAAATTACGGTAGTTTCAAAAGTTTAGACCATTAGTATTTAGCAAGCTAAAGAACTCAATAGCTGTTGAGGACTGGGTGAATGAAATAGTGAAGTTATTTGAGTTCTTTCAGTGTAGGTCGATCGAGAAAGTGACTTTAATCCGTTTATGTTGAAGGGCGAGGAGGAGCATGGATGGAAGTCCTCTCGACCTATCTTAAGAGTTAGACATCCAGAGTTGGCATGAGAGATAATTCTAGATGCATTTTGGAGACAGTATATTTCGGACACCGTTCAGAGGAAGTTAGAGATAAAGTTCTTTACTCTGACCCAGAGGAACAGGTCAATTGACGAGTATGAATCTCGGTTTACATCCCAGGGCAAGTATGACTCGACACTATGAACAGTTAGAATCAGAAGGTTCGAAAGTCATGGAAGGGCTCAGACCGTCTATCAGAGTTCGATTGGCCCCGTTAGACATCATTACATACGACGAGGCAGTGCGCAGACCACAGTGGTGCGAATAAGATTATGAGTTGCACGCCCCTAAGTTTGGGAAAGGTAATAAGAGTCGAAATAGAGACAGAAAGAAAATAGTATACGACAGAGGTGTCAGAGCGAGAAAGAGGCCATTTGGCAAGAGATTTAAAGTTGATGAGTCACGCGGTAAGATGCTTAGTAAGCCCCAGTGTGATATGCGTGTATAAGAGGATGATTTAGGATGATCAAGGGAATGTATGGATTGGGAATTGAAGCGGCTAAAATGTAAGCTCGACGGAAACAATGATGGTAGACTTTGAATGGAAAACAGAATAACAACCTAGACCTGAAGTCTAAAGAGACTCGAGCCAAAGGTATTGGACCTCAACCCTACGAATATAAATTTTGAGAACCTAAGGTATACAATGGCGGTTGGTGAAGAGGGAGGCGCCACAAGGAAGAAGACCTTGATAAGCCTAGTTGAGAGGGAACCCTAGAAAGAGGCACACTCAAATTTATGAAATTTTAATCTGATCTGTTCTGTTTTATTCAAGAGCGTTTACAAGGTATTTATAATAATATCTAACACTTAAGCCCTTAAACAATGGGCTGGAATTAACACCAAACAAAAAATAAGACTAAAACCTAAATTCATGCCTAACCCTAGTTACATAGGATAATTGGTCTAAAACGCAATAAAACTCAAATGTGGGCTAGTTAAACACTTAACCCAACTTATTACTAAACCAAGACTCATGTCGTTTGGGCTTCCAAAAAAATATAGATGGCTGGGGACTTTTCATGGAAGCTTCCTTGACAAACCAATGAGGTTAGGGCTTGTTGCATCTTCTTAGCACGAGCTCGAGTAATTGGACCTCCTTGGATGACCCATGGATCCTTGGCATCATGATCATCATGAGCATCACAAGCAAGTAGATCTCCATCATTTGCCTTGTCATCATGAACATCACGAGCAAGTGGACCTCCATCATTCCCCCTCTCCTCAAAAGGATTTGTCCTCAAATCCCATGTACCTTCATCAAAAGAAAAGGGAGAAAGATCAGAAACATAAAAAGTAACAGATACACCATACTCACCAGGAAGATATAATCGGTAGGCATTATCGTTGATCTTCTCAATGACTTGGAATGGTCCATCTCCTCGAGGATGCAACTTAGTTCGTTGCTGAGTAGGGAACCTCTACTTTCTCATATGTACCCAAACCTAATCACCAGGTTCAAAGACTACTTTCTTACGGTGCTTATTGGCTTGGGTGGTATACTGCTCAGTCTTCCTTTCAATAGCTTGACGCACTTTCTCATGGAGTTGCTTCACAAACTTAGCTTTCTGTTCTCCATCCAAGTTACTTTGCTCGGCACTAGGTAATGGCAACAAATCCAAAGGAGTAAGAGGATTGAAGCCATAAACAACTTCGAATGTAGAGCAACTCGTAGTGGAGTGGACACAGTGGTTATAGGCAAACTCAACATGTGGCAAGTATTCTTCCTAAATTTTCAAATTCTTCTGTATGACAGACCTTAATAATGTAGATAGGGTTCGGTTGACCACCTCAGTCTGTCCATCAGTTTAGGGGTGACAAGTGGTGGAGAATAACAATTTAGTTCCCAATTTTCCCCATAACGTCTTCCAAAAGTAACTGAGGAATTTGACATCACTATCAGAGACAATAGTCCTCGGCACACCATGTAGACGTACTATCTCTTTGAAAAAAGGTTAGCAATGTTGCTTGTATCCGTCTAGTGGCAAGCAATGAAATGAGCCATCTTGGAGAACCTGTCATCCACAACAAAAATAGAATCTCTACCACGTTTTGTTCTAGGCAAGCCCAAAACAAAATCCATAGAGATATCAGTCCACGGAGTAGTAGGAATGGGTAAAGGAGTATATAAGCAGTGATTATGAACTCTAGATTTAGCTTGCCTATATGAAATGCATCTATCACATAACTTCTCTACATCTCTCCTCATGTTAGGCCAAAAGAAGTGCTCATGCAAAACATCTAAAGTTTTCTTAACTCCAAAGTGACCCATTAACCCTCCACTATGGGCTTCTCTAACTAACAGTTCATGCAAAGAACTCTTAGGCACACATAACTTATTCTCTCTAAATAAGAACCCATCATGCTTACAGAACTTGCCTAAACCAGATGTAGCACATGCATCATAAACATTACCAAAATCAGAATCATCAACATATTGGTCTTTGATATACTCAAATCCTAAAAGCTTAGCATCAAGAGTTGTGATAAGAGTATACCTACGAGACAACGCAGCAGCTATGACGTTCTCTTTACCTTGTTTGTACTTAATCACGTACGGGAACGCCTCATTGAACTCCATCCATTTGGCATGACGCTTGTTCAGCTTACTTTGCCCTTTCAGATGCTTCAGGGACTCGTAATTGGTGTGGATGACGAATTCTTTGTGTCACGACCCTCATTCCATCGAACATCCACTACAAATTTTGGCCATTTTTAAATTTAATGTTTGACTTGTTGTTTATTGATTTATCTTTACCTTTACTTTACCTGATCGTGAATAGCTACACCACCAACAGTTGGGCTGTGTATCAATGTCAATCTTATCCAACCAATTCATTTGAAATTTCAATTCATTTAAATGTAAATACTTGTATTTCTAAATCAAATATGTCATTTACAGGTGTTTACAAACTCTCTACATCCCCAAAATTACATTAAAAGATATTACTATGCTTGTACATATCTAGATACAAAAACCATACAAATATGTATACCTAGTGTGATGGGATGCATCGGGTACCAAAAATCCAATCCTCAGTCACTGTCTCTCTATCTATTGTAAATGCTCTGTAGAGGGGGAAAATAAAGGGGTGAGCAAACCACGCGCTCAGTAAGGTAATCATACGAGCACATAGATAACTGTACTATCTACGTGATCGTGATGCCATGCTTAAATCACATATTTATTTATCATATTCCATAACGTATGCTCATGCTTGTGTCTATGCCATGTAAAGCAAATCATGCTATATAAATCAGTGCACAATTATTAAAACATAGCATGGAAAAGTTGTCATGCGAAATCAAGATCAAAGCATGGAAAATCATCATGCAAAGTGCACTTAAAAGCATTTCCAATCCTTAACACAAGCCAACACAAAATCATCACTGGTCAGGACTCAGCCCCTCCATGGACTATCCTGACCCACAAAACACATTTCAAAGCATGGATTTATCAATTCATAAACCAAGAGACATGTGAGATAGGCAATATAATAAGGGAAATATCCTCTAGGACTATGGCCATATCTTCTGCGATCCCAGGCTACACGGATCCTAGTGTGCGGGGTATCACCTCTGTCTGCTTTTGCACGGGAGGTGGGTCATGTCCAACCTGCCGGTCCATAGCAGAGTCCATCATCCAAAGACGGCATATATAATATCACACACGGTACAGCGTGCCCCATGCTACCTGCACGATACAACGTACTTCGTGGACCCATATCATCACAATATATCCAGCCACATCTTAATACACACGTGTGAGCTTATTTAATCGACATGGCACACAGCCTACCTGAAGCTCCCAGCACGGCTCACAACATGTCACAAAACCACTTGCACAAGGGATCGATGTGCCTTGAATGAGAGATGGATCTGGCCTTCATCTGTAGCCCTTATGCTGTATTTTTCCAGATTTCTCAAGGGTGCATTCCTATTTCATTGCTCCAATACTCATTTTGCATTTTAATCCCACTTAGAGCATGGAAAGACTCATTTCCTATGATTCACATACAATATAATTTGTGTGTATTGCTTGAATTCATAAAGGATACTTAGGATTCACAATCCATGCCTTATCATTTGTGTTTTCATCCGTTATCTTCATTTCAGATCCTTCATTTCGTTTAGCTCGGGACCACTTCAGCCCATATTTATCCTTTACTTACATCATGACACTCGTTCATTCTCATTTGCAATCCATTCACATTTATATGATTCAAAATCAATTCTCTTATAATTCCATTTACATACATGTATTACAAAGTTATACATACATGGGGTCTCACAATCTCCCCCACTTAGAAAATTTGGTCCTCCAAATTGGAACCAATATCAGTCCGTGAACAACTCGAGATACTTCTTCTGCATCAAACTCTTCAACTCCCATGTAGCTTCTTTTGTAGTGTGGTGCTGCTAAAGATTTTTCACTAAGAGGATCTTCTTCGATCTCAACACCTTCTCCTTTTCTATCCAATATCCGAACTGGCTTTTCAACATATTTCATGTTCTCGTTGAGCTCCAGTGGCTCATATCTTATCACATGTGCCGGATCCAAATGGTACTTCTGTAACATAGATATGTGGAAGATGTTATGAACGCCTGCTAGCTCAAGTGGCAATGCTAGCATGTAGGCCTTATCTCTCACTCTATCCAATAGCTCGAAAGGTCCAATGTAACGAGGACTTAACTTTCCTTTCTTTCTGAACCTTGTTATACCCTTAGAATAAGAAACTCGTAAAAACACCAATTCACCCATTGTGAATTCCAATGGTCTTCGTCTCTTGTCAGCATAACTCTTTTGTCAGCTCTGAACTGTTTGTAACCTCTCACAAATCAATAGGACATCCTCAGAGGCTTGTCTCATTAAGTCGGGAGCAAATATCAGTCAGTCACCAACCTCTTCCCATCCAATAGGGGAACGACATCTGCGGCCATACAAAGCCTAATACGGTGCCATCTCGATACTCGAATGAAAACTGTTATTATAGGTAAACTCTGCGAGTGGAAAATGGTCATCCCAAGAGCCTCCAAAATCCAATGTACACGCTCTCAACATATCCTCCAAGATTTGTATAGTCCTCTCTGACTAACCATCTGTCTGAGAATGAAACGCGGTGCTAAAACTCAGTTGGGTCCCCATCGTTTCCTGAAAATGTTCCCAGAAGTGGGAAGTGGATCAGGCATCCCTATCAAAAACAACGCTCATTGGAACACCATGCAACCTCACTATCTTGCACACATATAGTTCCACCAATGTACTCAAGGTATCGGTGGCTCTCATAGCTAGGAAGTGTGCCGGCTTCGTCAATCTATCCACTATTACCCAAATCGCATCGTGATTCCTACGGGTCATGGGTAAACCCATAACGAAGTCCATAGTGACATGCTCTCATTTCTAAGTCGGTATAGGTAAAGGTTATAATAGCCCTGTAGACTTCTGATGCTCTACCTACACCTACTGACAGACGAGACACTTAGCCACAAATTCAGCTATCTCTCTTTTCATCCTTCACCACCAATACACTCTTCGGAGATTCTGATACATCTTGTTACTTCTCAGATGCAGTGTATACTTCGTTGAGTGAGCTTCTGTCAAGATCAACTTCCTGATCTCTGGGTCGTTGGGAACACATATCCTATCCCTAAACCTCAAAAGTGCATCTGAACTCAACTCAAATTCAGTCTTTGTACCCCTCTATATCTGCTCGACAATATTACTACACTGCCGATCAATCCACTGAGCTTGTCGAATACGATCCACCAAACCTAGTTCTAGTCATAGGCTAGCTACTATAAAACCACTATTAACATCAGGCGAGGTCACATCCAAACTGAGGCTCGTGAGCTGTTCCAATAACTCTTGTTCCCCGATCATCATGTATGATATCAACCTGAGGTGTTTCCTACTCAATGCATCAGCCACTGCATTTGCTTTACCCAGGTGGTACAGGATCTCACAATCATAGTCCTTTAGAAGCTCAAGCCATCTCCTCTACCTCATGTTTAATTACTTACGGCTCTTATGGTCCGTGAATACCTAAAATTTCTCACCATAAAGGTAATGGCGCCATATTTTCAAAGCAAATACCACAGCTGCCACTCTAAATCGTAGGTCGAGTAGTTCCTTTCATGATGCTTCAACTGTCTCAATCTATAGGCTACTACCTTCCCATCTTACATCAGTGCGCAGCCCAGTCCTTGGTGTGATGCATCCGCATATATAGAAAAACCTCCTGAGCTGGTAGGAATGGTGAGAATGAGAGTTATAGTTAATCTCGTCTTCAACTCCTGAAAACTCCTCTCACATTTATCGTCCCACACAATTTCAACATTCTTTCTCGTGAGACATGTTAGTGGAGTAGCTAATCTCGAGAATCCCTCAACAAACTGTCGATAATATCCCACTAAACCCAGGAAACTTCTAATCTCCTTAACTGTCTAGGGTCTCTGCCATTGAACTACTGCTTCAATCTTGGATGGGTCCACCAACACACCATCGTTTGACACAATATGACCCACAAACGACATCTGCTCTAGCTAAAAGTCATACTTACTGAGTTTAGCGCATAACGTTTCTCTTGGAGGGCCTGTTTTCCCTTCTCTTCAGCTGTCGCCCTTTGTCTCGGAGTGGGAGTATCAACAGGAGCTCTCTTCGGTTCCTTGCCCTACTACGGGGCACCCTTAGTCATCTCTAGGTAATTTTTGATCATATGCCCTTATTTCTCGCATTGGAAAATATTGTGGGAGATCCAAAACATGGACGAGTCCTGTGGTACCTACCACACTTACTGGATTATTCTGTCATAGGTCGAGCCCTCCAATCACTATTCCCTTTGCTGCAGCTATGGCCGGATACACGGGAGGCTTAACTGTCCTCTCTCAGATTTCCTCAATCCTTGGACTCTTCCCAGAAAATCTCTTGCTTCCTCTATAACTAAAGCCTCTATCCATTATGGGCCTCTTTCTATCTCTGTCCCTCACTCTACCAACCTTTCCATACTCTGAGGTAACTCGTTCGATGTCTTGTTCACATAATTGTGCCCTGTGTACTGCCTCGTCGTAGGTCGGTATGTTAAAAGGAACCAAACAGGACCTGATGGCTGGTCTCATTCCGTATATAAACTTTTGAACCTTCTTGACCTTAGTGTCTATCGTATCAAGATCGTATCTGCTCAAGGAGATAAATGTAGTCTCATACTCATCCACTGATCTGTTCCCCTTGGTCAAATCTAAAAACTCCATTTGTAGCCTCCGCTGCGTAGTATCCGAAACATATTACCTCCGAAAGGCCTCCAAAAATACCTCATAGCTAATCTCAGTATGTTGGGCTCTCAAGATGGGTCGGGTGGACTTCCACCATCTAGATAGTAGTGCACTCAAAGAACCCATATAGTTTCTCAATCTCATTCACCCAGTCCTCTGTAGCTACTAGGTCCTTAACTCCACTGAAAGATGGTGGGTTAAATTTCTGAAACTGTCACAACATATCCAGGTCATATCCATAACCCCAATCTCTACTTCTTTGTGGTGGAACAATAGTAGAAGGTGTTTCCTGTGTCAGTGGGGGTATGGGAGTATCTGTAGTCTGAGGTTCTTGGGCTGGCTATGCAGGCCTCTCAAGAGCAATGGCTGGTTCATCATCATCATCTTGTACAGCTGGCTCTTGCCTGCCCCCAGCTCCAGGCAAAGACTGGGTAATCAACTCTAAAATTGCCTCTAAGCTCCGCTTTATCCTTGCGAAGCGCACCTCAGTACTCTCGGGTCTCTCTGTCGGACCTTGTGGGACATGCTCAACATCAGCTTTCACCTCAACTTCCTCATGAGTCTAGTATGGCAACGACTCAACGCGTCTCCCAAGCCTACCCCTCTGGCCTCTAGCTCGTGCTCTCGACCCTCTTCCGCAGCTGGTATTAGGCATTATGCCAAGATTCCTACATTCACAATCATTTCTTAGTCAGACCCATCTCGATATACACAAATGCATCTAGACAAGCACAGTAACATGCGGATGTAATTTTCTTAAATTTTGACAATGACACACATCAGACCAACTTAGCTCTGATACCAATCTCTGTCACGACCCTCATTCCACCGAACATCCACTACAAATTTTGGCCATTTTTTAAATTTCATGTTTGACTTGTTTTTTATTGATTTATCTTTACCTTTACTTTACCTAATCGTGAACAGCTACACCACCAATAGTTGGGTTGTGTATCGATGTCAATCTCATCCAACCAATTCATTTGAAATTTCAATTCATTTAAATGTAAACACTTGTATTTCTAAATCAAATATGTTATTTACAAGTTCTTACAAACTCTCTACATCGCCAAAATTACATTAAAAGATATTACTGTACTTGTACATATCTAGATACAAAAACAATACAAATGTGTATACCTAGTGTGATGGGATACAACAGGCACCAAAAATCCAATCCTCAGTCGCTCTCTATCTACTGTAAATGCTCTGTAGAGGGGGGAAATAAGGGGGTGAGCAAACCACATGTCACACCCCACTTCCGGGTGCCCTTTATCCATACTTACGCTACTACAGTTGGGCTGTGAGACGATGCAATTACTAAAATTTCATAAATTTTACGGCGAAAATATTTAAAAACTTTAATTCACACTCCCAGGTGTGTGTAAATATACAAAATTAATTATATAATAATATCTTTACATAACATCCCCCATACCACTGTTTACATTCTCGATTTGTAACTATGCGATACATTATAATAGATACAAAATACTTGTGTGTATACAAATCTTATACCTTTGCAACTGGTGGGAGCTGTCAAACAAAAAAAAAGATCCAGAGACCACCGTACTGCCTTACTTCTCAGTATCTAGAGGGGGAAAAGTAGTGGGATGAGCAAACCACAGCTCTGTAAGGAAATGGATGCTAATAGGTAGATACCGTACTATCTATATAGCCCATGCATGCATAAACAAAACCATGTTTCAATGTAAATGGAAATATTATTATAAATGCATTCAAACATTCGTTTCTCATATAAGCATTTTCATGAAAACATGTATACGATATTCCTATTTGAAAACATGTCATAAACAGTGCTATCATAGCACTAGCATTCAAATCGAGAGATTTATCAAATCACAAACTCTCTTTGCTATTCTCAAATCATTTCTTTTCACCAAATCTCTTTCTTTTCTGAGTTTCTCAATTTCTTGTATCTCTGAGACAGGCATGGAATTTTCGGTAATCTAATATCCACGACATATGGCTATAGTCAATGATCCCAGGCCTCACTGATCAGGTGTGCATAGGGCATCACTTCGCCTGAAGGGGGATGGGTCAATCCTACCCTCCGGCTCATCTCAATCAACCTCATCTCCTCATATACTCACAGTATAAGGTACGCCATGTGTCATCTATGCGATACTCATACTCATATGCACCCAGAACGGTACATATTATACCAACAGACAACCATACAGTTCTACGTACAACCATGGGCCCAAGTCCATCTACCAACTCCAATGGACTTTTCATCATAAACCATGTCTCATATACCAGGCAAGCAGTCAGCGTGACACACAGTCATTGCAAGGCTCCAGTGTGGTACGATTTATTGTTAAGGCCCAGCCCGTTCCGAGGCCGTCGGCTGGCATCCCCTTGGGTCCCAAACCCCCAGGTTTACCTCAACTTAGTAAAAATGGGTGCGAGCAATTCTCTGGCACTTTTCTCACAACCATCGTGCGAGTTAAACTCTAGCACGGCACATCAAAAGCATAGAAAAATGTGTGAGCTAACACTTTAGCACATTATCATTATAAAACCACGTGCGAGTCACGCTCTAGCACGATTTATCAAAACATGTAGACGTATGCGAGTGAAACTCCAGCATAGTCAAAGTCATTAAAACGGGTGTGAGCTAAAGCTCCAACACCATTTCACATCTCAAGTCCAATAGGTGGCTATTTTCTCTTTTAAAAACTTAAAACAGGTTTATTTACATAGCATGTCGTCCCATGCTAAACATGTAAAACTAGCCAGCCTACCTATTATCATTTCTCAATCTCAAAGTCAATACATGGATGAGAAAACATCAAAACATCATACATAGATGTAAAGCATTAAAAATATGCATGTCAGGCTGTTTTTCCTTCCCTCATCCCATTTTCACAATATATATATCTAATACTTTTCATATAGATTTCCATAGCTCAATAGCTAAACATATCATTTCTAGCGTCGTAACTACTCAAATTGCAGTAAAATATGTATATATACCTCTATCGCTAACATACAGTTCCTTACCTCGAATCGCACTCGTACTTCCTCTATCACGTTTGCTCCATTCGTGATCCGGGTTAGTCGTGTCTCATGTATTTCGAGCTACACGTATAAATCATCAAGTTATTTTCTTTTCCCTCTACTAAACATACACATTATCTTCTATTTATCTATTCATGCCTCTCAAACCCTTAAGTCACGTTTCACTCTTCCACAAATATCATTTTACCATCTATTAAGCTTTCCATCACTTTTCCATGTATTTCTTCTTTATAAATCTCCCTTAATATCACTCACCCATCACTAAATTCATCATTCCTATCAACATTGCACATATAATTCAACCCACAAATATCTAGAAACCATATTTAGAAGCTTAAAGGTTGAAGAGCTTACCTTTTACTTAGTCAAACTTGTGGTAGCCACAACTCCTTCTCTTAGTCACACCAATGTGAGATTTTTGGGTATGTTGTTCTCCTTGCTTCAAGGAACAACTTTCCCTTCTTGAGCTTCTTCCAAAACTAGTTGGAATGTAGTGATCTTTAGAGTGAGAAAGCTTGGGTCTTGAGAAAAATGGCAGGTGAGGTTTGGTGAGAGAGAAAATTTGAGTTTTCAACCTAATCTCGTGCCCCTTTTAATAGATGCAAAGACATAAGATCGATCTGGCCCTTGTGGAGATCGATCTCTACAAGGTTTGGCAGTCCTTTTTACCAAACACAACCACTAAAAGATCGATCTTCTTCCATGATGAGATCGATCTGTCGAAGGTAAATTTTTCTCTTCGAGATCTATCTGCCCCTTGTAGGAGATCGATCTGCTCTTTACAGAACACTTAAGGAGATTGATTTATCGAGTCTTGAGATCGATCTGTCTCAAACAGAGATTTAAGGAGATCGATCTGCTTGCCTTAAAAATCGATCTTCTCATTACAGAATGTTTAGCAGATCGATCTGGCTTCATTAGAGATCAATCTATCCTACTCCATAGCTCAAAATAAGTTCATTTTGGCTCTTCCAGATCAATCTCTCATCCTATGAGATGGATCTGACCTTCATATTTTCTAGTTTTCCTACAATTTTTCTGCAGTAACTTCACTCAAAACATCTTAAATTTGTTGCCATAGTCATTTTCGCATTCAATCATCTTTAAGACTTGAAAATGGCATCCTTTCATACTTCATACACTTTAAAACTTGAGTAGAGTCTTTGTATAGCCAAAAGTACATAATATAAACTAAATGGGAGTGCATAGCTCATGCAAATCTTCATTCCATTTACTACACTACTTATTTTCCATTCCACTTACATTCATCACATGTTTAAGTCCATTTCTTCATATTCATACACAATGTAACTTGTACATACAATCACCAACTCTCATTACAAGTGTGTACATTTAGCTTATGGACTTAATAGCACATATGCTTCACATTACTAGTACATCGTTATACTTATGAATTCATTTACATATGTTCAAGGTTAAACCTATACGGGGTCTCACACCACGCGCTTAGTAAGGCAATCATGCGAGCAGCTAGATAAATGTACTATCTACGTGATCGTGATGCCATGCTTAAATCACATATTTATTTATCATATTCCATAACGTATGCTCATGCTTGTGTCTATGCCATGCAAAGCAAATCATGTTATATAAATCAGTGCATAGTTATTAAAACATAGCATGAAAAGTCATCATGCGGAATCAAGTTCAAAGCATGGAAAATCATCATGCAAAGTGCACTTAAAAGCATTTCCAATCGTTAACACAAGCCAACATAAAATCATCACTCGTCAGGACTGAGCCCCTCCTATGGACTATTCTAACCCATAAAACACATTTCAAAGCATGGATTTATCAATTCATAAACCAAGAGACATGTGAGATAGGCAATATAATAAGGGAAATATCCTCTAGGACTATGGCCATATCCTCTGTGATCTCAGGCTACACAGATCCTAGTGTGCGGGGTATCACCTCTGTCTACTTTCGTACGAGAGGTGGGTCACGTCCAACCCGTCGGTCCAAAGCAGAATCCATCGTCCAAAGACAGCATATATAATATCACACACAATACAACGTACCCCATGTTACTTGCACGGTAAAATGTACTCTATGGACCCATGTCATCACAATATATCCTGCCACATCTCAATGTGCACGTGTGAGCCTATTTAATAGGCGCAGCACATAGCCTACCTGAAGCTCCCAGCATGGCTCACAACATGTCACAAAACCATGTGCGAGTAGTCTCAAGCACGAAAACAAGTATGGTGGATATCTAGTACGAGCTATGCTCCAGCACCATGTCAAGACTAGTATAAAAATCAATGCGAGCTACGCTCCAGCACAATGTCATAAAATCCATGTAAAAATAGTGCAAGCATTGCTTTAGCACCAATGCTTGTGTAAACATGTCAAATCTCGTGCGAGCAACACCCTAACACGTTTCATTTCCACAAACTCATGTAGGTGGTTCATTCTTTGTAAAACATGGTTATAAAACCAAATCAAGTTATTTCTCATGCAAATTATTTCAAATGCTAGCGAACCTACCAATCACATGCTGGAAAGTAATAAAACAATTTTCAAGCATCATGCTCTTGTTTTTCATGTATTTCTCAAATTCCCTTTCTTTGCCCTTCAAACACCCATTTCATACCTATTTCCACTAGTACTCTAGAAAACCAAAATACGCCCAAAATACTGATCGGCCCCTAAGGGTATCTATCCGCAAGTGCACGGGTCGTCCAAGTAATAATGGGATTTGAGTCCCGAAATTATCGTCCCACAGAGAAGTTGTTAGCCTAATCAACTACCGGTTACTATTACCCTAAGTATATCCTAGCAAATTATGAAATTATCAAGGGTGATCAACTAATCTAAAATTGAAAATACAGAAAGCAATAAAATAATAAAACTAGAAAATAAAGTAACTAAACTTGAGCTGAAAATTACTTACTGAGCTCCACACAATTAAAAACAAGAACCTACAAAAGAAATTAAAACAGTTAAACTAATTAACTCAATTAAAATAAAATGCAATTAAGAAAATAACAAAGCAAGATTAATTAGACTAAAATTAAACTAACCAAAAAATGCATGTAATTAAACTAATTGCAAATTGAACTAACCTAAAATCTAATTAAAAATGCATGAAAAACATTTGGAATTTTTAATCACTACTTAAAATGCATGAAATGAATTTATCTAAATTAATTTAAGCAAATCCTAATGCTAGATTAAAAACTAACTAGTAACCTAATTAAATCAACATTAACTAATTAAACAAAGTAACTAAATGCAATTGAAAGATTAACTAAACTAACTAATAAACTAACTAACTAAACATGCATGCAAAAATGGATTAACATTATGCAAGGGTGAGCCAAACGTGGCCTTAAGAAATAAACCACCAAGTGGTCCCGAAATGCCACTATTCACTATCTTCCCCGTGGTGATGCTCTGCCTCCAGGTGCACTGCGTACGGGCTGTTGGTACTGTCTTTCAGGTGCTTCGACCTGCTGCTGCTCCCAGCTACTGTCTGCTGCAGTATGATTATTCTGGTTCTGCACCCATTCAGTTCGTATGCGCAATTGAGTATCCAAGGATTGCTTCAACAACAGCAGCTGCTGCATCCTAGTATAACACCATCTTCAGCCTCCTCGGTGACCAAATTAAAGCTCAGCAACAATCACAACATAGCAACAAAATCTATTAATAAACCATTTATAGAAACAGTCAACAAACACCGAACCAGAGCAGAATAGAGAAGAAGTTACTCACCGACTTGCTGTCGTAATGAACTCAAGCTATAGTCTATAATGAATGATGACAAGTTGTAACAAAGAACAAGATGAGAATACTTAGCTAAATAAAAGGAAAACAACATGTAATGCAATGGGAACTGAAATGCAGAATCGAGAGCAGAAATAAAATCAATAGAAAATAACAGAGGCTATCCTTAATATGCAGTAGACAGGCAAGCAACCGAACCTTTCAAAAACACCAACAATAAATCGAATAGGAGAAAGCACTAGTTAACCACAAACATTAAAATGAGACTGCAGATGACTGAATAGCAAGTGATGAAAAACCAGTCTCGGGTTGCTTCATTCCCTTTCTCCGGTCACGGTTCCATATTGCCATTGATGAGAATAGATGCTAAGCATCAACCCACATCAAAGCATCAAAACCAGAAGGGATGATTAAGGGAAGAAAGTGCTGCCGAAAACATCAAAGGAGCCTACACCGAGAACTTCATTTGCTGGGTTAACAAAATAAAGAAATCAAAGCACAAATGGTGCATTTAGGAGAGAAACCGAGACTTGGAATGATGAAGATAACTGAATTCTTGTAAGAAAACAAGAAGATGGAAAAGAAAATTAAAACGAGAGCATATACATTATAAGAAACCGAGAGCATAAAAAACCATGGAGAAACCGAAAGTAAGCAAACTAAAAGCTAAAAACTTTTAATTAAAATTCAAACAGTAAAATAATAATAGAATGAAAACTGAACAAATCCTAGAAAAATTATGATCAATGGTGGCTGCTGTCACCAGCCACAAACATAAAAGTTTAAAGAAAAATAAAACCTAAAAAAAAATGTTTAACCTAAAAAACTAAAAGCTAAAAAACTCCCCTTTTCAATTGACATCTTTTTCTATTTATACACACACTTAGGGGTACAATTGTAATATTTCTATCCTAAATGAATTGGCATTGTTTGGCCACTTGTCTTCACACTATTGGCTCCTTGAAATAAATATTTCCATGTCATCTGTCTTTTTGTCCAATTAAATGTGCTCGGCTCGTGTTGTCCACGTGGTCCAATCTCGATTTTAGCCCAATTCCGGTCCATTTTCTACCGAAATATTCAAAATTCATCTGGATTTAATTTATCTGCAAACATGAGAATTTTAATTAAATAAAGGGGATAATTAACAAAATAAATTGGGGATTTAAATAATTAATTAGGAAATTAAGCACAAATCATTCTAAAAATATAGAATTATCAAATACGCACAGATATCTCTAAGAGTCCACACAATTCCCTTACGTCGATTCTCTGAGAAGCAATTCCTTCCTTCCTTTCCTGCTTTTAGTGAGTTGGCTTAACTTGCTCTGATTTTATCCTCGAAAGCTGCAAATATACATCAATCATATGAGTTAATATCAATAACTCATGTTCCAACTTCAATAAATTTGATATATCTTATCGAGCCTATTTTATCGAGTTTGGCTCATTATCATATTTGGCCATCATTATGTCACTTCTAGTACCTTTAACTAGCAACACACTTGGTTGCTTATCAAATACTTGGAATAAAGGTTTATCCATAATCTTCCATCATTTATGCATTCTTTACAACACCATTTATGCACATTTTTATCATTTGACTAATCTCACAATGTGGCTTCGTCCAATCATCTCGAAATCATGCACATTGTCTCACTAACAACTTGATATAATCATTTTCATCATTAAATCAACCATATTTTACTTTCTCACACTAAACTCATTCTAGGTTAGGCTTGCATCATTACATTCTAGGTGGTTTCAATCATCAATATATACACCAATCTATTGATAACAACAACTAGATAAATATACTTGGAGTTGCTGTATTGAAAACTCACCTAGCTTGACTTTCTTCTTTTCCAAGTTTTGAAGACTCCTTAGCTCCTTCAATCCAATGAGTTGGATGTTGGCTCTAAGCTATATTGCTCTCCTCCTCAAGATGAATAACTTTGGCTCTAATAGCTTTTTCTCAATTCTTTTTGGAATAGGGTGTATTCTAGAGAGAGAAAGCTTAGTATTTTGGTTGGAAATGGAAGAAGTGTGTTGGTTTGTTGAAGAAAAGGGTTTTGTCGTGGGGTATTTATAGATTGAGAGTGATGAGATCGATTTGCTAGGGTAAGGAGATCAATCTTCTCGTGGTTTTTATCCTCGGATTCTCAGGTTTTGGAAGGGGGAGATCGATCTGCTCATTTGGGGAGGGATCGATCTTTGCTTGGCTGAAGCTTAAGGAGATCGATCTGCACTTAAGGGGAGATAGATCTAGGCTTGGCAGAGGCTAATCCAAATCGATCTTCTCCTTGGGGAGATTGATCAGCCTTGGTAGATTCACTTAAAACGACTTTGTCTTGCACAAGGGATCGATCTGGCCTTCATCTATAGCCCTTATGCTACATTTTTCCAGACTTCTCAAGGGTGCATTCCTATTTCATTGCTCCAAAACTCATTTTGCATTTTAATCCCACTTAGAGCATGGAAAGACTCATTTCCTATGATTCCAATACAATATAATTTGTGTGCATTGCTTGAATTCATAAAGGATACTTAGGATTCACAATCCATGCCTTATCATTTGTGTTTTCATCCTTTATCTTCATTCCAGATGCTTAAAGTTCATTTTGTTTAGTTCGGGGCTACTTCAGCCCATATTTATCTTTTACTAGCATCATGATACTAGTTCATTCTCATTTGCAAACCATTCGCATTTATATGATTCAAAATCAATTCTCTTATAATTCCATTTACATGTATTACAAGGTTATACATACATGGGGTCTCACAATCTCCCCCACTTACAAAATTTGGTCCTCCAAATTGGAACCAATATCAGTCCGTGAACAACTCAGGATACTTCTTTGGCATCAAACTCTCCAACTCCCATGTCGCTTCTTCTGCAGTGTGGTGCTGCTAAAGAATTTTCACTAAGGGGGTAATCTTCAATATCAACACCTTCTCCTTTCTATCCAATATCCGAACCGACTTTTCAACATATTTCATGTTCTAGTTGAGCTCCAGTGGCTCATATCTTATCACATGTGCTAGATCCGGGTGGTACTTCCGTAACATAGATATGTGGAAGATGTTATGAACGCCTGCTAGCTCAGGTGGCAATGCTAGCCTATAGACTTTATCTCCCACTCTATCCAAAATCTATAAGGGTCCAATGTAAAGAGGACTTAACTATCCTTTCTTTTTGAATCTCATTATACCCTTAGAAGGAGAAACTAGGAAAAACACCAATTCACCCACTGTGAATTCCAATGCTATCCTTCTTTTGTCAGTAAAACTCTTTTGTCTGCTCTGAGCTATCCATAACCTCTCACAAATCAATTGGACATCCTCAGAGACTTGTCTCACTAAGTCGGGAGCAAATATCAGTCGATCACTAACCTCTTCCCATCCAATAAGGGAACGACATCTGCGGCCATACAAAACCTCACACGGTGCCATCCTGATACTCAAATGAAAACTGTTATTATTGGCAAACTCTGCGAGTGGCAAATGGCCATCCCAAGAGCCTCAAAAATCTAATGAACATTCTCTCAATATATCCTCCAGGTTCTGTATAGTCCTCTTTGACTGACCATCTGTCTGAGGATGAAATACGATGATAAAACTCAGTTGGGTCCCCATCGCTTCCTGAAAATGTTTTTAAAAGTGGAAAGTGAAGCGGGCATCCCTAGTAGAAACAACGCTCACTGGAACACCATGCAACCTCACTATCTTGTGTACATATAGTTCTGCCAATGTACTCAGGGTATCAGTGGCTCTCATAGCTAGGAAGTGTGCCGAGTTCGTCAATCTATCCACTATTACCCAAATCGCATTGTGATTCCTGGGGGTTCTGGGTAAACCCATAACGATGTCCATAATGACATGCTCCCATTTCCAAGTCGGTATAGGTAAAGGTTGTAATACCCCTGCAGCTTCTGATACTCTACCTTCACCTGCTGACAGACGAGACACTTAACCATAAATTTAACTATCTCTCTTTTCATCCCTGACCACCAATACACTCTTTGGAGATTCTAATACATCTTGTTACTTCCCGGATGTAGTGTATACTTCGTTGAGTGAGCTTCTGTCAAGATCAACGTCAGGATCTCTGGGTCGTCGGGAACACATATCCTATCCCTGAACCTTAAAGGTTCATCTGAACGCAACTCAAATTCAGTCTCTGTACCCGTCTATATCTACCCGATAATATCACTACATTACCGATCAATCTGTTGAGCCTGTCAGATACGATCCACCAGACTCGGTTCTAACCGCAGGCTAGCTACCATAAGACCACTGTCATCATCAGGCGGGGTCATATCCAAACTGAGGCTCGTGAACTGTTCCAATTACTCGTGTTCCTTGATCATCATGTATGATACCAACCCAAGGTGTTTCCTACTCAATGCATTAGCCACTACATTTTCTTTACCCAAGAGGTATAGGATCTCGCAATCATAGTCCATTAAAAGCTCAAGCCATCTCCTCTGCCTCATGTTTAATTCTTTCTGTGAGAACAGATACTTAAGGCATTTGTGGTTTGTGAATACTTGAAATTTTTCACCATAAAGGTAATGACGCCATATTTTCAAAGCAAATACCACGGTCGCCACTCTAAATCATGGGTCGAGTAGTTCCTTTCATGATCATTCAACTGTCTCGATCCATAGGCTACTACCTTCCAATCTTGCATCACTATGCAGCCCAGTCCTTGGTGTGATGCATCCGCATATACAGAAAAACCTCCTGAGCTATAATGCTAAAGTCTCTAACGAATCAACGAGCTCAATAAAATGCAACATTCTTTTTTACCACTCGGTCAAAGGTACGGCTATAATGCTAAAGTCTCTAACAAATCGACTATAGAAAGTAGCTAAGCCATGGAAACTACGCACCTCAGAAATAGGCTTAGGTACAGGCGAATCTCTAATTGCCTTACCTCTCTTCATCAATAGAAATGCCATGTGAAGAAACTACATACCAAAGGAAAACAACCTTATCAGTACAGAATGTATATTTCTTAGAATTGGCATACAAACTTCCATTCCTTAAAACAATAACATTCCAAAGATGCTCAACGTTCTCATGCAGATTCTTACTGTAAATCAGAATGTCATCGAAATAGATAACCACATACTTACTAATGAAAGCACGTAAAACATGGTTCATTAAGCGAATGAAAGTACTGGGTACATTAGTCAAGCCAAAAGGCATAACTAACCACTCATAAAGACCATGTTTAGTCTTAAATGTGGTTTTCAATTCATCACCTTCTTTCATATGAATTTGGTGATATCCATTCTTTAAATCAATTTTAGAAAATATGCATGCACCATGCAACTCATCAAACATGTCATCTAGCCTAGGAATAGGATAGCGATACTTTACAGTGATTTTGTTGATAGCTCGGTAGTCAACACACATCCTTCACGTCCCATCCTTTTTAGGAACAAGCAATGCGTGCACAGCATATGGACTCATGCTCTCTTTCACGTGACCTTTCCTCATGAGCTCCTCAACTTGCCTTTGAAGTTCCTTTGTCTCCTTTGGATTGCTTCTATAGGCTGGGCGATTAGGTATGGTAGCTCCAGGGACAAGGTCAATCTGGTGCTTGATCCCATGAATCGATGGTAGTCTATTTGGGATCTCCTCATGGAATACATCTTCGAACTCCTGCAATAATGAGACAACATCAGTAGGAAAAGTATCATGGAGTTCAGTATCAATAAAATAAGAGTCTTTAAATAAGAGCAAAAAGATAGGAGACTTAGCAATGAATGCAGTCTTCACATCTCAGGGGTTAGCATGGTAGCTCATTAGTTTACTTTCCTTGCTTCCCTTCTTTTCTTTAGCTAGCTTTATTTGCTTATCATGTTGCTCCTTCAGCCTTAATTGATCCTCGTAAATCTCCTTGGGGCTAAGGGGAGCAAGAGTGATATTCTTGCCATCCATAGAAAATGAGTAACAGTTAGTGTAACCGTCATGGATGATTCACCGATCATACTACCACGGTCTACCCAGCAACAGGTGGCTAGCTTGCATAGGTACCACGTCACATATCACTTTGTCCCGATACCTTCCAATACGAAAAGGAACCAAGACTTGCTTTACCACGTTCACTTCACCACAGTCATTAATTCACTATAACTTATATGGGCGGTGATGCTTGGTAATGGGCAACTTTAGCTTATCAACAAGGTATGTGCTAGCAACATTAGTATAACTCCCACCATCAATGATCTCAGAGCATACCTTGTCACTAATATGACATCTCGTATGGAAGATGTTCTCACGCTATACCTTATCCTCAAACTTCACATGAGTATTAAGAGCACGTCTGGCAACAAGTGCTTCACCATAAGCAGCAAACTCAACATCTTCTTCTTCTTCTTCAACATCTTCTAACGTAGGCAACTCACCCTCAACACCAACATGAGAACCTTCACTCTTAACATCTCCATTCTCAAGCAAGAGCATCACTCTACGGTTGGAACACTGAGAGGCAACATGTTCACGACCCAAACACTTAAAAAACTTAATGTCACGTGTTCTACTCTGGGATGCTTGGGCAGCTTCGTCTTGGGCTTTGGAGGGTCCTCAAACTTGGGCTTAACAAAAATTTTTGACTTCGGCTTAAACATAGGCTTATCACCCCTACGAAAGGTGTTAGTTTTCCAAACAGGAACTGAACTAGGAGTGAAATGGGATGTACCTTTCCTTTTAAGTTGCCTTTCCACTTTGATGGCCACATGCAGCATCTCCTCTAAATCCATGTAATGCTGCAACTCTACAACGTTAGTAATCTCACGGTTCAAGCCTTGGAGAAAATGAGCTATAGTAGCTTCTGCATCCTCTTGGATATTGGCTTGAATCATGATTATCTCCATCTCCTTGTAGTAATCGTCAACACTTTTTGAACCTTGGGTGAGACTTTGGAGCTTCTAGTATAGCTCTCTGTAGTAATGGTTAGGCAAAAAACGTTTCCTCATGATGCGCTTCATCTCATCCTATGAAGACACTAGAGGATCACTACATCTTCTTCTACTGGAGACCAGCTGATCCCACCATATCATAGCATATTCTATGAACTCTACTGCATCAAGTTTAACCTTCTTTACCTCAGAGTAGTGGTGGCAGTCAAATACCTTGTCAATTTTCCTTTCCCACTCTAAATATGCCTCGGGATCATTCTTTCCTTGGAAATGAGGAATCTTAAATTTTATGTTGCCAAGGTTTCCATCCATCTTCTCTTTACCTCGATCACGGGCTCTATCAACTCGATCTCTATCTCTATACTCATGATGCCTTCTTTGATGTCTATTTGCCTCAGAATCTTCTTCCAAATCATACCCAACATATCATACTATTCATTGGTAACAATCTTACTTTTCAAATGGGAAGAATCACCTTGTTGGATCCTTGTAAACTGAGCTTCATGTCGATCCAACTTATCATGAATGTCATTGAATTTCACGTCCATCCATTGGACCTGTTGTTGCATTGCCTGAAGCATGAACTCAATTTTTTTAAAGTCTGACTTACCACCTTCAGAAGACATCTTTAACCTGTAAAAAACGTTAGTGATAACAAAAACAAAGAATCTCACAAGTGATAACCTAACATGTTTACACTTAATTCACTCAAGATGGGGCACTCACACTCGTGTTTCACTCAAGAAATTCGACTTTTCTTTACTAAAGTTTCTCACACTCTCATGCCTTTTTCCTTTCCTCTACCTCAACTCCATAGGTTCACAATCGTACTAGAGACTCAATCAAAGATTCAACCTCAAAGGATCAACCAATTCACCAAGTATTTTCTCTCTCTTTTTTAATAAAGACTAATCTGATTTACCACTAGGGTGGTGAGGAAGAGTTTTAATGTGGCTAAAAGACTGACTTGAAATAAAAATTCAGAAGTCCAACTCAAACACAACAACTAAGTGTAGAGTCTAACTCAAACACAACAACTAAGTATAAAGTCCAACTCAAACACAACAACTAAGTGTAGAGTCTAACTCAAATACAACAACTAAGTGTAGAGTCCATCTCAAACACTACAACTAAGTGTAGGATTTTTTTATTTTTTGACACTGACTTAGTGTTAGAGATGAAGAGAAAGACGCACAACTAGAAAATTGAAACATTGCTCTGATACCAAACTGATATATGTATACAAGAGGAAGATTTAAGATGATCAAGGGAACATGTGGATTGGGAATTGAAGCGGCTAAAATGCAAGCTGGGTGGAAACAATGATGGTAGACTTTGAATGAAAAACAGAATAACAACCTTGACTCGAAGTCTAAAGAGACTCGAACTAAAGGTATTGGACCTCGACCCTATGAATATAAAATTCAAGAACCTTAGGTATACAATGGTGGTTGGTGAAGAGGGAGGTGCCACAAGGAAGAAGACCTTGATAAGTCGAGTTGAGAGGGAACCCTAGAAAGAGGCACACTCAAATTTTTAAAAATTCAATCTGATCTGTTCTGTTTTATTCAAGAGCATTTACAAAGTATTTATAATAATATCTAGCACTTAAGCTCTTAAATAAGTGGGCTGGAATTAACACCAAATAAAAAATAAGACTAAAACCTAAATTCACGCCTAAGCCTAGTTACATAGGATAATTAGTCTAAAACGCAATAAAACTCAAATGTGGGCTATTTAAACACTTAACCCAACTTATTCCTAAACCAAGACTCATGTCGTTTGGGCTTCCAAACAAATATAGATGGTTGGGGACTTTTCATGGAAGCTTCCTTGACAAACCAATGAGGTCAGGGCTCGTTGCATCTTCTTATCTTGAGCTCGGGTAATTGGACCTCTTTGGATGACCCATGGATCCTTGGCATCACGATCATCATGAGCATCACAAGCAAGTGGACCTCCATCATTCGCCTTGTCATCATTAACATCACGAGCAAGTGGACCTCCATCACAGTGTATCCAGTTTCAGCGCCTACGAGGGGTATTGTGATTGGAGGACCCCAACTTACTGCTGAGCAGTGTATGATGTGTGGTAGATACCACGAAAATGGGCCCCCCATCTTATTGACTAAAACATACGTTAAGAGTGGTAAGACGCATAATCTATTTAAGGATTGCCCAGAGCGGGATGAGATTACCCCACAGAAAGGTAAAGAACCTGAGAAAACCCCTGTTGATACCTCTGCACCGAAAAAGAATGCCACAGCCGAAGAGAAGGGGAAAATAGGCTATTGGTCGAGGGCGAGTGTATGCCTTAGACCAGGACACTATTGATGCTTCATCTGATATGGTGGAAGGTACCATCTTGATTGTTTATATTGAAGTAATTGTTTTAATTGATCCTGGTGCCACGCATTTATCATATCACCTTCATTTGCGTATAAGTTAGTAAAATAAATGAAGCTTATACCTTTAGGCAAAATATAGATAGTTAGCACCCCAATGTATGATAGTCAACTAACTGAATATGTATGTAGAGATTGTAAGTTAAAAGTGGGGAAAAAGGATAGGTCAGCCAATCTCATTTTGAGGAATATGAGTGACTTGATGGAATATTTGAAAATAGATTTGTTGGCTGCAAACTATGTTATCTAGATTGTTATTCTAAGATAGTGATGTTTTCACCCCTGAAAAGTGTATAGTATGTTTTGACAAGTGATGAAAGAATGTAATGGTTGTAACTAAAGGAGTGAATGATTGTACTAACGGAATGAATAGTGATGTGAAGGTTTCATCGCTTATGCGGTTGATGGGTAGGGCACATCCGGAGTTGACAGATATCTCAGTAGGAAGGGAGTTTCCTGATATCTTCCCAGATGACTTACCAGGGTTACCACCAAATAAAGAGATGGAATTTTATATTGATTTGGTACCTAGCACTGAGCCAATATCTAAACCACTGTATAAAAATGGCACTAGTGGAACTAGAAGGACTAAAGAAGCGATTACAGGAGTTATCGGATAAGGGATTTATCAGACCGAGTGTTTCACCATGGGGAGCACTAGTTCTGTTTGTGAAAAAGAAAGATGAAGCCTCCGACTATGTACTAATTATTGGTTGTCGAATGAGGCTAACATTAAGAATAAGTGTTTCCTTCCATTATTGATAATCTATTGGATCAGTTTCGAAGAGCGAAGATCTTTTTTGAGATCGATTTGGAGTCTGGGTATCATCTGTTGAGGATTCAAAATGTGGATATGCTCAAGACAACTTTCTATGCTCGTTAGGACATTAATGAACGAGGTATTTAAACTTTACCTGGATCGATTTGTTATCATCTTTATCGATGATATGTTGGTACATTTGAAGTTCAGGGAAGATCATGAGCAACAATTGAAAACTGTTTTACAGATGATTTATTGAGGATTTCTCGAAATGGGCTGCTCCGTTGATACGTCTCACTCGGAAGAAGGTTGTATTTGAGTGGGATGAGAAGTGTGAAAGTAGCTTTTGTGAGTTTTGGTGAATTGAAGTATAAACTAACCACCGTACCTATTCTCTCTATACCCAACAGCTCAAGAGGTTTCTCAGTATATATAGATGCCTCAAAACAAGGATTAGGTTGTATACTGATGTAAAATGGGAAGATAGTCGCTTATGGATCCCGACAGTTTAAGGAACATGAGAGAAGCTATCTGATCGATGATTTAGAATTGGTAGTCATAGTGTTTGCACTAAAGGTATGGCGCCACTATTTATACGGTGAGAAATTTCAGGTATGCACTGATCATAAAAGCCCTAGTATCTGTTTTCATAGAAAGAGTTGAATATGAGATAACAAAGAGGGTTGGAGCTTCTGAAAGACTATGATTGTGAGATATTGTACCACCTGGGTAAGGCTAATGTAGTGGCTAATGTCTTGAGTAGAAAGAGCATCGGGATGGTATCACATATGATGGTCAGGAAGCGTGAGCTGTTAGAGCAATTTGTGAGCCTCAGTAGAGATGTAATCCCTTCTACTGTTGACTATGATTATGTGACAGCTAGATTAAGATTAGAACCGGATTGGATTGACCGGATTCGACAAGCTTAGCATGATGATTGGTAGGGTGTCGATAGTGTGAGTCAGATTCTGAAGGGTACAGTGAAGAGTTCATGTAAGTGATGATGGCTTATTGAGGTTCAGAGGTAGAATAAGTGTTCCCAAGGACCCACAGTTGATGAGATTGTTATTGTTAGAAGCTCACTCTTCAAGATATACATTACATCTGGGGACCAATAAAATGTATCAGAATCTCTAAAAGGGTATTGGTGGTCAGGCATGAAAAGAGACATCGTAGAGATGTAGCGAAGTGTCTCGGATATCAGCAGATTAAGGTAAAGCATCAAAAGCCTGCAGGGTTATTATAGCCTCTACCTATATCGACATAGACATGGGAGCACGTTACCATAGATTTCGTTATGGGTTTACCCAGGGACCCGAGAAACCATAATGCTATTTGGGTGATTGTGGACAAATTGAGTAAGTCAGCCTACTTTCGGGCTATGAAATCCACAGATACTCTTAGTGCATGGGTGGATTGATAAGTAAGGGAGATTGGGGAATACCATGTAACGTTCCAGTGAGCATTGTATCAAATAGGGATTCCTGCTTCACTTCTCACTGCTGGGAACATTCTCAGGAAACCATGGGAACCCGGTTGAGTTTTAGCACAGCTTTCAATCCTCAAACCAATGGTCAATCAGAGTGAACCATCCAGACATTGGAGGATATGTTGAGAGCATGCGAAATGGATTTGAAAGACTCCTGGGATGATCATTTGTTTTTAATCAAATTTTCCTACAACAATAGTTATTACTCGAGTATCGAAAAGGCATTGTATGACCGTAGTTGTTATTCCCTGATTAGATAAGGAGAAGTGGGTGACAGACATATATTTGCTCCCGATTTGGTAAGATAAGCCTCTGAGGACGTTCAGTCGATAGGTGAGAGATTAAAAACAGCTCAGAGAAGACAGAAAAGCTATACTGACACAAGACGAAGGCCATTGAAATTCACCGTGGGTGGATCAGTATTTCTGAAAGTTTCTCTCTCTAAAGGTATAACAAGATTCGAGAAGAGAGATAAACGAAATCCTCGTTATATAAGACCCTTTTTAAATATTAGACAGAGTGAGAGATAAGGCCTGTAGGTTGGCGTTACCACCTGAATTAGCAGGCGTCCATAATATCTTCCATATTTTGATGCTTCAGAAATAATATCCGGACCCGACAATCGGGATTAGATATGAGCCATCAAAGCTCAATAAGAACATGTAGTATGTAAAGAAACCAGTTCGGATAGTGGATAGGAAGGAGAAAACACTACAATTTAAGACGATCCCTTTAATTAAAATCCTTCGGTAGTACCACACTACAGAAAAAGCCACATGGAAATTGGAGAGCATGATACGTGAGAAGAACTCGAAGTTGTTCACGGACTGATCTGTTCTAATTTAGAAGACCAAATTTCTTAAGGAGGGGAGGATTGTAAGACCAAAAACTCGGTGTCAATTTCTAAGAAATTATTATAAACATGGATTCATGAAATCTTGATTCAATAAAGAAGAAATAATTGAATTTCAAGTCCAATCGATCAAGATACGAAATTATTATGAAGACCAAAATTTTTCCACCTCGGGAATTTATCTCGAAAATATGGAAAAAATAATTTCGAGAAAATAAAATAAAATAAAAATAAATAAAGGATATTTTTGGGGAAAAATAAGATATTTGTCAATCTTATTATATTATATTAAAATATAATATAATATAAAACAAATTGAAAAATTGAAAAAAAAAAAAGGAAATAGGATCATGCGACTGTGTCGCACGACCCAGGCAACAACACGGTTTAGACAAGCCAATCCCCTGGTTCTCGGTGAACGACGGTAACACGGAGGGAAAGAAGATTGGCAAACCAAGACCAACGTTGAGGGACTTCACCAGAGCCATCACGCGCGCCTCAATCATCAGAAAATACAGATCGAAGGAAGTGAAATCGAAAGAGGAAGAAGAGGATTTGTCGATGTTGGCGTCGATTTGACCCCATACCAAGCTGATTGAAGGTTCCCCAGGTTCAAGCTCGTCTATTGGTGGAGGAATCGGCTGGAGAAACAGTCGAAAACGGCGAGGAGGAGAGAGGGTAGTGATGCTGAAAAAAAAGAGAAGCATGAAACGGCATCATTGCCACTGATCCGAGCGTGGCCACCACTAGATTCGTACTTCGCGTGGCCAGACGGACCAGCTGGAAGTGGAAGCCAGAGAAAGAACCGGCCAGCAGAGCTCCGAACAAAGAAGGTGGAACTGAACCGGACTGAACCGGTTCGAACCAGTTTAGCTAAGAGAGAAAAAAAACAAAAGACAAGAAAAGGAAAAAAAAGAAAGGAGAAAAATTTGGTGATGCCCCGAGATTAAGGATAAGCCGGTAAGCGATCGAAATTGACCGATTTAATTTTCAAAAAATTTATTTGAAATTATATTTGATCAAAATTGACCGGTTTAAATATATAACTGTGTAGCGTGACAAAAGGCGATGGACAGGAGTTTAATCGAGCCTCGATTTACGTGCTATCACAGAATCTCAGGTAAATGAATCTCAATTACGACAATTTGTATAATAATGCGTATTAGAAATTCATCGCGTAAGTTACAGATTAATTTCGTATAAAATGATTTATATTATGGAATTTAAAATTGATTGTCGTGAATGATAGTATGAACTGTCCAAAAAGACTAGAAAATTCTTAAGATAACGCGATGGTGATATTTGGCCAGATATTCGGCCAAACATTCGTAATGGGCCAAGCTTGTTTAGCAATCGACCCAATTTAAATTGTGGGTACCACAGGTGGCCCAATAAGTGTTAGTGAGCCCAATAAGTTAAATCGACTATAGTAAACACAAGAATTTTATTTATTGGGTTAAATTGATGTGATAAATGATTACGTGCAGCTTCAAAGATTATATTGGGAGCTAAACGGACTGCGTGATCGAACAATGTTGAAAAAGTAAGCACGCTCGACGTGATTCGAGGTAAGCGAATTTTGTAAGTGCTTAGAGATATATATATATATATATATATACGTATTTTTGAGGGGATTTATAGGGCCTAGAATTTCCTAAAGTATCTAGAAATGAAATAATATTTTTTATGAAAATCGGGGCATAGGTGAAAAAAGATGATTTTGCCCCTAGGAGTAAAATTTACAAAAAGGGTAGTAAGGCTAATAAATTGTATGATTATCATGTTTTGATGTTTTATATGAATGTATTGCTTTGAATTAAGCAAATTTGTGCATAGGTTGGCTGTTGATTTCATGATTTATACGAAATGGTACAGATTAAGTATCGGTTGCGATTTTAAATATGTTTTATCAAAATTGAGCCACATATCATATTTATATGAGTAAAAAGAGTGTTGGAGCCTTACTCGCACTAAATTTTACTGATTTATTACTCATCAAAAGCTGTACTGGAGCGTTGCTCGTACGAGGATTTTTTTATGTGTACAAAACTGTGCTGGAGCTTCACTCGCATGAGATTTTAGATATCATGATATGCATGGCGTCGTACTGGAGCTTCGCTCGCACTAGATGTGATGTGACATGCATAGAGACGTGCTGGAGCCTCTTGTAGACTGTGTGTCACAGAGAGATGATATGCTCGCACGTATACCTTGAGACATGTGTTGGTTATCGACATAGTATGGGGTAGATAAGGATGTTACATGCATAGAGCCGTGCTGGAGCCTCTTGTAGACTATGTGTCACAGAGAGCTGATATGCTCGCACGTATACCTTGAGACATAGGTTGGTTATCGACATAGTATTGGGTGGATAAGACCTATGACAGGTACCCCCAGACTATGATATGCGTCCATGGAGTACGTTGTACCTGTATGTCACACAGAGTACGCTATACTGTGTAGTCATGATGACTAGCTGATGTGACTTGATATTATGATGGGTAGGATTTGACCCCACCTCTCATTGCAGTTGTGATGCCTCGCATACCGGGATCCGTGTAGCCTGGGATCACAAGGACATAGTATGGTCATAGTCCTCGATTTTTCATATAGTAACCTACATGCCTCACATGATATCATACAGTCTGAATATACCAGGGCAGGCTCGAAGGAGGGGTGATGCCCCGATTTATGGTTTTTAATTGAGATGTGATTTAATGGATCAAGTTATTCCCGAGGGATGGGTTCGGCCTTGACGTGGTTGTTTTATGATGAAACTGATAAGTTTTAATGTGACAAGCATGAGATGTCATACATAATAATTTTTCCATGTTTGTTTTATATGCCTGATTTCATGATTTATCTTATATGATAGATATATACATGTGGCAATGTTTTTAGTCTTACCTCATGCTCTAGATGTAAACGATTTTATATCATGACATTATAAACACGTAGATAGTGTAGTTATCTACCTACTTGCATTATTGCCTTACTGAGCTAGTGAGTTCATCCTTTCCATTTTCCCCTCTACAGAGCTCACATAGTAGTTAGTGAGTGGTTGAGGAATTGCATTTTGGTATCCGCTGCTTCCCATCACTTAGAGGTATGCGCACTGGTATCATTTTGTATCTAAGCATGTAATAGCGCAGTAATCATTTTGGAATGTAATATGGGGGATGTAAATATTAGTAAACACGTACAAATATAGAACCTCAATTATAAAGTATATGTGTTTGCTTTTGAATAAATTAAAAGATAGATGACATGGTAGATGGTAAAGGGTGACTAATACTGACTTATAGCCTAACTGTTTGGTGGTGAGAATGTTCACGACCGGGAAAGGAAAGGAAAAAGAGAAAAATTTATAACGATCTTAGGTAAAAAAAAGGGTCATGACAATTTGACCTAAACCTTTCCTGTAAACAAGCTCATTATAGCAACATACATCCTCAATCAACAACTACATGATCCGATTCATATCAACAACTCTTATTATCCACAATGTAACATTAGTACTAACCTAATGCTAACTACCATCATTCGAAAGCATCAAGAAATAATATCGGTTTAACGAAGTAATTGCCTATATATCTTAGCATGGAAATGAAGGACTACTTTTATACTCCAAGACCAAAGCTTATCCACATTAACATTAAATCCGTAATCCATTAAATTAACACGTGGTCCAACTGACAACCCTAAGAGATCTAATATTGACAGTACGATAACCGAAAAGAAGAAACCTAAGCACATTATCTGAGTGTTCCTACTACAACAACAACAGTATGGCTATACATCCCAAACTAGACTTAAATAAGTTCGTGCATACAAGGTCAGAAATAGATACATTAAACCCATTGTGTATACCTTTGATGAAAAATCGCACACTTAATCGAGAGAGTCAACAAGTCCGAGCAGTTACCCACGAGTGAAATCTGAAATGTTTTAAAAGAAGCTTGAGTGACCATATGCTCAGTAAGGAAAGCATACAACTGAGGCTAATACAATACCAACTGTGGTCGTTTATGGTTATCCATTTTTAATATAACATGCTCATTGTAAAACAATGCTTAAACTTGGGTTTTAAACTTAAAACGTGTAAATACATTATGCATAGCAAATATGATAACTTATATCAACTAAGCTTTCTAGAACATAAAATTTCATAAGGCATGCTAACAATTCATGGTTTATAAATCATTAGTATAAAATCAAAACACAGAAAACTATAAAATCCGGTAACATAACATCGTCACTGAAAACATGTAAATTCCAGCAAATGCATACATGGGCTCAATTTAAATTGACAAACCAACTAGGTGAGATGTGGCGTAATCCCTAACATCATCATAGAACAAGTAGTTTAAATGGAACCTACGACCATAGTGACTACCGCCTTATCCAAACTGATCAGGTCCCAGACTAGGGTACTGAAGAGTGGATCAAGGTCCACAGTCATAGGTAGCATAGAAATCTCGATGCCACGAAGGCATCTCTGCGAAGCACTTGGCACCGTAGGGCAATCACATAGAACCTCCTACCGGTGCTAGAGATGCCTCTCATGAAATATAACTGCCACAAAGGCATCATAAGGGTTGCCAATGATACGAACTAAACGTATTACCGCAAGTGCACGGGTCGTACAAGTAATAAAGGGATTTGAGTCCCGGAATATCGTCCCACAGAGAAGTTGATTAGCATAATTAACTACCGGTTAATCTTACCCTAAGTATATCCTAGCAAATTATGAATTGATGATGGGTGATCTACAAGGCTAAAATTAAAAATACTGAAAACAATAAAAATTATAAACTGATTAAAATAAAACAAAGCAAAAATTACTTAAAAGCTCCAAGTAATTAAAAGCAAATAACCTAAAAAAGAAAATTAAAACAGTTAAAACTCATTAATTCAATTAAAAATGCAAATATAAAAATAAAGAAACAAAATTACTTAAACTAAAATTAAACTATCCTAGAATAAAATATGCATGTAATTAAACTAATTAAAAAATGCAACTTAAACAAACCTAAAGTCTAATAAAATAAAACCTCAATTCATCTATAGAAATTTTTAATTCTAACTCTAACTAAATACTAACAATGAAACAACATCTAAATAATGCATGAAAAATATTTTTGGATTAAATTTAAAATGAAGACTAAATTAAAAATGCATGAAACAAATGTAATCTAAATTAATTCTAAATGCAACTCATAAAATACTAAACTAAAATTAAGTCCTAAAACCTATGACAATAAATTAACTATTAACTGAAAATTAAAACTGAAAATTAAATTAACATGCAAAGATATTAAAACTAACCTACCATTTTAATTGATTCAATTACCTAACTAACAACTAACAAAGGAAATTAAAAACAATCAAAACAAATAAAATTGCATTAAACATTAAAAGGTAAAAAGTAATTCTAGCCAAACATGGCCTTATCCAGTTTTCCAGCCAAGTGGTCCCGATTTTATGCACTGTACACGTTCGTCTCCAAATTGCATTTCCAGGCACTCTCGGTCCTGTCCTCTACTCCAGGTGTTGTCGGTCCAGTCCAGCGCATGTCCTGCTTCTGCAGTTTGCTGCTCATCCTCGGTCTGCCCAGCTTTTGCTACATTTCCATTTTGATTCTGCCTCCACTGCAGGTTCGTGCAAAATCTAGGCTTAACTCTCGGCTTGTCTAGCAGCTGCCCATATGAGGTCCTGTCCTGCTCTTGGTCTGTCTGCTGCACATCATTGTCCTGCCCAGCTCAAGTGTTGTCTGCTACTCTTGCCTGGACTGTCCGATGCTGCTCAGCATCAGCTTCATTTCCTACAACCCGCAACTGTGAGACCCTGTATATGTATAAGTATAATTGAGTATATGTACATAGAAATGAAAATGAAATCATAAGTATGGTGATATACTTGTAATGTGGAGTATATGTGATGTAAGTAAAACAGTTTAAGCTACACACATGTAATAAGAGTTATGATGGTACATACAAGTTACATTATGTATGAATGTGAAGAAATGGACTTAAAAATGTGGAGAATGTGAGTAAAATGAAATATGACTAGTGTGGTAAATGGAATGAAGATTTGCATGAGTATGCACTTCCATTTGGTTAATATTGAGTATCTTTGGTTATACAAAGATTCTACACAAGTTTTAATGTGTATGAAGTATTAATGGATGCCATTTTCAAGTCTCAAAGATGATTGGAAGAGAAAATAACCAGGGCAACAAATTAAGGATGTTTTGGTATAAGTTTCTACAGGAAGCAGTAGCAAAATCTGGAAATTATGTAGGCCAGATCGATCTCATAGGATGAAAGATCGATCTGGATGAGCCAAAAATGCTTGTATTTGAGCAAAGGAATAGGCCATATCGATCTCCAATGGAGCCAAATCGATCTCCTAAACATTCTATAATGAAAAGATCGATCCTCAAGCACACAAATCGATCTTCTTAGCTCTCTGTTTGGAGCAGATCGATCTCAAGCTTTGACAAATCGATCTCATGCTTAAAATATCGTGCAAAAAAGGAATTTAAGGGGACCAGATCGATCTCCTCCTTGTGCAGATCGATCTCCTCAAGCTATTTCTATAAAAAGGGCGTTGAAAATCTGCAGATTTCGGGACAAAATCATTTCCTTCCCTTTCCAACCCAAAACCTAGTTTTCTCTCTCTAAATCCAACCATTTTTAAGGAGATTTGAGGGAAGACTATTAGAGGCAAAGTTGTTCACATCAAGGAGAAGAACAATATAGTTTGGAGGAATTTACCCATTTGTTGGATTGAAGGAATAAAGGGCATTTCAAATTGGAGAAAAGAGGAAATCCAAAGAGGTAAGTTTCTAGTGCATAAATCCAAGTACATTTGTCTAGTTGATGATTATGAAGTTGATTTGGGTATGCACATTGTGGGCAGAACTACCTAGAATACCATGAAATGAATATAACCTAGAAATGGGTTAGTGTGAGAAGTGAAATGTGGTGGAATAAATGATGAATGGGATATCTTGAGATGATAATAGTGCTGAGGAGATAATTTTAAGATAATAATATGGGATAAATAGATAGGCTTACCCAAAAAGGGTAAAATGAGCGTTTAAGGCATCGGGTGGAATGCATAGTTGAACGAGAGTTAGACATACTAACTCGAACATATGATGAATAAATTGCAGCTTCTGAGGATACGTCAGAGCGAATTGAGCTAAGACCATGAGAAGCTGAGAGTAAAAGAGTCACACCAAGTAAATCGAGGTAAGGGAATTGTGTGGACTCTTAGAGATATCTGTGCGCAATTTGGGTGCTTAAATGCTTTGCTAGATTGCATGAGATGTTAGGAAATGAAATTTGGTGATTGAAGGGTAAAAGTTGGGTGTTTGAGAAATGTGCATGAAAACAAAAGCATAATGCTTTGGAAAATCATGTTTTATTGGTTTTTAGCAAATGGTTGGTAGGTTGGCTAATATTTGAAATGAATTGCAAAAAGAAATGATGTGATTTGGTTAATAACCATGCTTTGCAAATGATTAAGCCACCTACATTGTTTTCGTGAGAATGAAAGCATGTTAGAGTATGACTCGCACGAGATTTGACGTGTTTTATACACATGAGTGCTAGAGCTTAGCTCACACTAGTTTTTACATGGATTTCATATTGGTTTTGGCATGGTGCTTGGAGCTTAGCTCGCACTAGATGCCCACCTTATTTGTTGTCATGCTTGGAGCTTCGGTAGACTGGGTGTCACACCAATTAAATAGGCTCGCATGTGCATTTGGGATATTTTGACATGTTGATAACCGTGTTAGGAGCTTCGGGTAGACAAAAGGTCGTACCGATTAAATAGGCTCACACGTGCATTGTGAGATGTGACGTGATATGATGTGTTGATTGGGTCTATGGAGTACGTTGTATCGTGCATGTAGCATGGAGTACGTTGTACCGTGTTGAGATTGTGATGTGCCATCTTCGGACAAGATCTGCTATGGACCGACGGGCTAGATTTAACCCACTTCTCGTGTGGAAGCAGATAGTGGTGATATCCCGCACACCTGATCCGTGTAACCGGTATCACAGGTTATGGCCATAGACCTAGAGGTTATTACCTTTTATTGAATTGCCTATCTCACATGTCTAATGCTTTGTGAATAAATCTATGTTTGAAATGATTTGTGGGTCTATTTAAAATTCAGTGCACAATTCAATTCAAAGCATGGTATAAATCATCATGCATAGTTCATAATAAAGCATGGCAATAACCACATGCGTTTTCTCAAATAAGCATGGCATTAACCATCATGCATTTTCTCAAATAAGCATGGCATTAACCATCATGCATTGTTCACAAATAAGCATGGCATTAACCATCATGCATTTTTCACAAATAAGCATGGCATTAACCGTCATGCATTTTTTCACAATAAAGCATGGTAGTAATCATCATGCTTCGGTGCACTTTGAAAGCATTAACAAATCAATCCAACACTTGTCAGGTCTCAACCCATCCCTCGGACTGTCCTGACAAGTGTTGGATTGATTTGTTAATGCTTTCAAAGTGCACCGAAGCATGATGATTACTACCATGCTTTATTGTGAAAAAATGCATGACGGTTAATGCCATGCTTATTTGTGAAAAATGCATGATGGTTAATGCCATGCTTATTTGTGAACAATGCATGATGGTTAATGCCATGCTTATTTGAGAAAATGCATGATGGTTAATGCCATGCTTATTTGTGAACAATGCATGATGGTTAATGCCATGCTTATTTGAGAAAATGCATGATGGTTAATGCCATGCTTATTTGAGAAAACGCATGTGGTTATTACCATGCTTTATTGTGAACTATGCATGATGATTTATACCATGCTTTGAATTGAATTGTGCACTGGATTTTAAATAGCATGAATGCTTTACATACCATTAACACAATAATACACTCATGTTATGAGATAAAATGATGAACTAAATGCTTTTGAGCATGGCATCACGATCACGTAGATAGTGCAGTATCTACATGTTCGCATGATTACCTTACTGAGCGTGTGGTTTGCTCACCCCCTTATTTTCCCCCTCTCTACAGAGTGTTGAGTATAGATTGAGCGTGACTGGAGGTATTCCCTTTTGTAATCTGCTGCATCCCATCGTGTGAGGTATACACACTGTTGTAATTTTGTATCTAAACTTACGATAGCACAGTAGCATTTTGTATGTAACTATTGGGGATTTAAAACAATGTAAACACATGTAACAACTCTGATATATACATTTATATAAGTGTTTACTTATAAATAATATACAAATTGAATTGGTATGGTGGAGTGAGTTAGACGCCGACACACAACCCAACTATTGAGAAGAGTTGGTGTTCACGATTGAGGTAAGGACGAATAAGAAATGATGCATGAAAATGCAAAAAATTTGTACGTATTTTGGTAAGTTGAGGGTCGTGACAGAAGTTGGTATCAGAGCTTTGGTTGGTCTGACGTGTGTTGTGTCTAAAATACTTAATAAGTTGGAAAATTACATCATCATGTTACTGTGCTTGTTTAGATACAAATTGTGTGTGTCGATGGGTTGACTAAGTAATTGGTTGTGAATGTAGGGAATTGAGTATAATGCCTAATACTAGTCTTGGTAGAGGGATGAGAGCACAGGCTCGAGGCCGTAGAGGTAGGCCTAGGGGTCATGTTGTGCTAGAAACCCATGAGGTTCAGGATGATATTAAGGTGGAGGCTGAAGTTGAGCACGCTCCACAGGGTCCAGAAGAGAGACCCGAGAGTACAGAGGCTCGCTTCGCGAGGATTGAGCGGAGCATTGAGATGACATTGGAGTTGGTCACCCAATCCTTACCTAGAGTTAGCGGTAGACAGAGTCCCGCTACACAGGGAGATGTCGAGCAGGCGGCAGTTCCTGAGGCATAGGCAAGGGAAGCCCAGAGGCCACAGACGACAGATACCCCACCCATATAGGATGTACCTACGTCGGTTGCTACGCTAAGCAGTAGAGGTTAGGGATATGGATGTGACTTGGATAGATTGTGACAATTCTAAAAGTTTGGACCGCTATCTTTCAGCGAAATTAAGGACCCAGTGGCAGTTGAGGATTAGATTAGTGAAATCGAGAAGTTTATGGGTTCTTTGAGTGGACTACTACCGAAATGGTACCGTTTGTCGCTTTTATGCTAAAGGGATCAGCAGAACATTGGTGAAAATCCATCAGGCCTATTTTGAGAGCCCGACATACTGAGATCAGCTGGGATATATTTTTGGAAGCTTTTCGAAGACAGTATGTTCCGGATACCGCACAGCGGAAGATGAAAATGGCATTTTTGGGACTGACCCAAGGGAGTAGGACAGTGGATGAGTACGAAACGACCTTTATCTCCCTGGGCAGGTATGATCCCAACACTATAAGTAATGAGGTCGAGAAGATCTAAAAGTTTGTGGATGGATTGAGACCGACCATCAGGTCTAGACTGGTTCCCTTGGATATACCGACCTACGAGGAGGCAATACGCATGGCGCAATTATGTGAATAAGATATTGATAGAATCGCCTCAGAGTTTGGAAAGGTTGGTAAGATGAGGGACAGAGATAAGAAGAGACCAATGATGGATAGAGGCTTCAGTTATAAGGGAAGTAAGAGGTTTTCTGGAAAGAGGTCGAGGATCGAAGAGATCCGGGAGAGAAAAGTTAATACTCCCATGTATCCGGCCATTACTCCAGCTAAGGGAATTGTGATTGGAGGGCCACGACCTACTACGGAATAGTATGGCAAGTGTGGCAGGTACCATGGTACTCGACCCTGCTATGGACAGCCTGCAGTATGTTTCAGATGTGGGAAATCATGGCACATGATCAGAGATTGCCCAGAGATGACAGAGAGAGCCCCACAGAAGGGCAGGGAGCCACAGAGAGCTCCAGTTGGGACAGATACTCTGTGGAGAAGGGCTACAGCTGAGGAAAAGGGGAAGCAGGCAGTGGGTGTGAGTAGAGGATGAGTGCACGTACTGGACCAGAACACTGTGGATCCGTCATCAGATGTGGTAAAAGGTACCATCCAAATCCTTAAATTTGAAGCTTGTGTACTATTTGATCCTGGTGCCACACATTCCTTTGTATCACTATCCTTTGCATGTAAATTATTGAAGCATGTAAAACCCGCACTACTTGATAAGATGTTGTTGATATCTACCCCTATGAATAATAGTCAGTTGACTGAGCATGTATATAGAGATTGTAAGATGAGGATAGGAGGTAAAGAAATGGCAGCCGATTTAATTTTACTAAATATGGGTGATTTTGATGTAATCCTAGGGATGGATTCGCTGGCTATGGATTGTCACGCAAAAACTTTGATGTTTCTAAAGATAGATAACCTTGTAGTAAATTTTGTGAAATGAAATTAAAGAACATGATTATTATAAGTGTGATGAGTACAATCTTGATACATGATGTATGAAAGATAAATCTGTTTATCAATCTTATGTGTGAAAATGAAGATTTATGATTACTAAAGGTGGAAAGAATAATGTGAAGGGTTCATCGCTTATGTGATTAAGACGGATAAGGCACGTCCAGAATTGGGAGACATACCAGTGGTTAAGGAGTTTCTAGATGTCTTTTCGGATGAGTTACCAGGGTTACCTCTAGATAGGGAGCTGGAGTTTGGTATGCACTTGGCGCCTGGTACAGAGCCGATATCCAAGCCTCCGTACAGAATGGCAAGTTAAGTTGGAGGAGTTAAGGAAGCAGTTACAAGAGTTACTCGAGAAGGGGTTCATCAGGCCGAGCGTCTCACCTTAGGGAGCACCGATTCTATTTGTAAGGAAGAAAGATGGAAGCCTCTGACTGTGTATAGATTACCAGTTGTTGAATAAGGCTACCATCAAGAATAAGTATCCCCTTCCACGCATCGATGACTTATTGGATCAGCTTAAGGGAGCGCAGGTCTTTTCCAAGATAGATCTGAGATCAGGGTACCACCAGTTGAAGATACGAGGTGGAGATGTACCCAAGATAGCTTTTCACACCCGGTATGGACATTATGAGTTTAGGGGTATACCATTCGGGTTGACGAATGCTCTTGTAGCTTTTATGTCGTTAATGAATGAGGTATTCCACTAGTATTTGGATCGGTTTGTTACTGTGTTTAATGATGATATACTGGTGTATTCAAGGTCTAGAGAGGAGCATGAACGGCACCTAAGGATAGTGTTGTAGACCCTCCGAGAGAAGAAGTTGTACGTTAAACTCAGTAAGTGCAACTTTTAGTTGGAACAGATCTCTTTTCTGGGTTACATAGTATCGAAGGATGGAGTATCAGTGGATCCATCTAAGATTGAGGTCGTAGTTTAGTGGCAGAGACCTCAGACAGTGACAGAGATCAGGAGTTTCCTGGGTTTAGCTGGGAATTATCGACGGTTTGTGAAGGGATTCTCAAGGTTAGCTACTCTTTTGACACATCTCACGAGGAAGAATGTGGAGTATGTGTGGGACGAGAAGTGTGAGGAAAACTTTGAGGAGTTGAAAAGGAGATTAACCACAGCTCTGATCCTCACAATTCCTACCAGCTCATGAGGTTTCTCGGTGTATGCAGATGTTTCGTACTAAGGGTTGGGCTGTGTATTGATGCAGAATGGGAAGGTAGTAGCTTATGGATCAAGACAGTTAAAGGATCATGAGAGGAACTACCCGACCCATGACTTGGAGTTGGCAACGGTGGTGTTTGTGCTGAAGATATGGCGACACTACCTCTATGGTGAGAGCTTTCAGATCTACACAGATCATAAGAGCCTTAGGTACCTATTCTCGTAGAAAGAGTTGAACATGAGACAGAGGAGATGGCTCGAGCTGTTAAAGGATTATGATTGTGAGATCCTGTACCACCCGGGCAAAGTAAATGTAGTTGCTGATGTATTGAGTAGGAAGCATCTCGGGATGGTATCATTCATGATGGTTAGGGAACACGAGCTGTTGGAACAGTTCACGAACCTCAGTTTGGATATGACCTCGCCTAACGCTGATAGTGGATTTATGATAGCTAGCCTGCAGTTGGAACTGGATCTGGTAGATCGAATCCAGCAAGCTCAGCGGATTGATCAGCAGTGCAGTGATATTATCGGGGAGATATAGAGGAGTACAGAGATGGAATTTGAGTTGAGTTCAGATGGATTGTTGAGGTTCAGAGGTAGGATATGTGTTCTTGATGATGCAGAGATCAGAAGGTTGATCTTGACAGAGGCTCACCCATCGAACTATACGATACATCTAAGGAGTACTAAGATATATCAAAACCTTCGAAAGGTTTATTGGTGGTCTAGGATGAAAACGCACATTGCTGAATATGTTGTTAAGTGTCTCGTTTGTCAGCAGGTGAAGGTAGAGCATCAGAAGCCTGCAGGGTTATTGCAGCCTCTACCGATACCGACTTGGAAGTGGGAGCATGTCACCATGGATTTTGTGATGGGATTACCGAGGACCCGAAGAGGTCATGATACCATATGGGTGATTGTGGATCGGTTGACGAAATCAGCTCATTTTCTAGCTACGAGAGCTACCGATACTCTGAACCAGTTAGCGAACTTATATGTGCGCGAGATAGTGAGGCTACATGGAATTCCAGTGAGCGTTGTTTCTGATAGGGATGTTTGCTTCACTTCTTCTGGGAAAGTTTTTAGGAAGTGATGGGGACCCAGTTGAGTTTTAGCACCGCATTTCATCCTCAGACAGATGGTCAGTCAGAGAGGACTATACAAACCTTGGAGGATATGTTGAGAGCGTGTGCATTGGATTTTGGAGGCTCTTGGGATGACCATTTGCCACTAGCAGAGTTCGCCTATAATAACAGTTTTCATGCGAGTATCGAGATGGCACTATATGAGGTATTGTATGGGCGTAGATGTCGTTCCCCTATTGGATGGGAAGAGGTTGGTGACATATAGATCTTTGCTCCTGACTTGGTTAGACAAGCCTCTGAGGACGTCCAATTGATATGTGAGAGGTTACGGACAGCTCAGAGCAGGCAAAAGAGTTATGCTGACAAGAGATGGAGACCACTAGAGTTTGATGTGGGTGAGTCGGTGTTCTTGAAAGTTTCTCCTTTGAAGGGAATTATGAGATTTGGGAAGAAGGGAAAGTTAAGCCCTCGATATATACGACCATTTGAGATACTTAATAAGGTGGGAGATAAGGCTAATAGATTGGTATTGCCACCAGAGTTGGCAAGTGTGCATAACATTTTCCACGTATCCATGCTAAGGAAATATCACCCGAACCTGGAGCATGTAATCTGGTATGAGCCATTGGAGCTCAATGAGGGTATGAAATACGTTGAGAAGCCAATTCAGATAGTGGATAGAAAAGATAAAGTATTGAGGACAAAGACAATTCTCTTGGTGAAAGTCCTTTGGCAACATCACACTATGGAAGAGGCCACATGGGAATTGGAGAGTTTGATGCAGGAGAAGTATCCCGAGTTGTTCATGGATTAAATTGGTTCTAATTTGGAGGACCAAATTTTTTTAAGTGGGGGAGAATGTGAGACCCCATATATGTATAAGTATAATTGAGTATATGTACATAGAAATGAAAATGAAATCATAAGTATGGTGATATAATTGTAATGTGGAGTATATGTGATGTAGGTCCAACAGTTTAAGGTACACACATGTAATAAGAGTTTTGATGGTACATACAAGTTACATTATGTATGAATGTGAAGAAATGGACTTAAACATGTGGAGAATGTGAGTAAAATGGAATATGAGTAGTGTGGTAAATGGAATGAAGATTTTCATTAGTATGCACTTCCATTTGGTTAATATTAAGTATCTTTGGTTATACAAAGATTCTACACAAGTTTTAATGTGTATGAAGTATTAATGGATGCCATTTTCAAGTCTCAAAGATGATTGCATGAGAAAATGACCATGGTAGTAAATTAAGGATGTTTTGGTATAAGTTTCTGCAGGAAACTGTAGCAAAATCTAGAAATTATGCAAGCCACATCGATCTCATAGGATGAGAGATCGATCTAGATGAGCCAAAAATGCTTGTATTTGAGCAAAGGAATAGGGCAGATCGATCGCCAATGGAGCCAGATCGATCTCCTAAACATTCTGTAATGAAAAGATCAATCCTCAAGCACACAGATCGATCTCCTTAGCTCTCTGTTTGGAGCAGATCGATCTCAAGCTTCGACAAATCGATCTCATGCTTAAAATGCCGTGGAAAAGAGGAATTTAAGGGGACCAGATCATCTCCTCCTTGTGCAGATCGATCTCCTCAAGCTATTTCTATAAAAAAAGGCGTTGAAAATCTGCAGATTTCGAGACAAAACCATTTCCTTCCCTTTCCAACCCAAAACCTAGTTTTCTCTCTCTAAATCCAACCATTTTTAAGGAGATTTGAGGGAAGACTATTAGAGGCAAAGTTGTTCACATCAAGGAGAAGAACAACATAGTTTGGAGGAATTTACCCATTTGTTGGATTGAAGGAACAAAGGGCATTTCTAATTGGAGCAAAGAGGAAATCCAAAGAGGTAAGTTTCTAGTGCACAAATCTAAGTACATTTGTCTAGTTGATGATTATGAACTTGATTTGGGTGTGCACATTGTGGGTAGAACTACCTAGAATACCATGAAATGAATATAACCTAGAAATAGGTTAGTGTGAGAAGTGAAATGTGGTGGACTAAATGATAAATGGAATATCTTGAGATGATAATGGTGCTGAGGAGATGATTTTAAGATAATAATATGGGATGAATAGAGAGGCTTACCCAAAAAGGGTAAAATGAGCGTTTAAGGCATTGGGTGGAATGTATAGTTGAATGAGAGTTAGAATTACTAACTCGAACGTATGATGAATAAATTGCAACTTTCGAGGATACGTCAGAGCGAATTGAGCTAAAAGCGTGAGAAGCTGAGAGGAAAAGAGTCACACCAAGTAAATCGAGGTAAGGGAATTGTGTGGACTCTTAGAGATATCTGTGCACAATTTGGGTGCTTAAATGCTTTGCTAGATTGCATGAGATGTTAGGAAATGAAATTGGGTGATTGAAGGGCAAAAGTTGGGTGTTTGAGAAATGTGCATGAAAACAAAAGCATAGTGCTTTCGAAAATCATGTTTAATTGCTTTTTAGCAAATGGTTGGTAGGTTGGCTAATATTTGAAATGAATTGCAAAAAGAAATGATGTGATTTGGTTGATAACCATGCTTTGCAAATGATTAAGCCACCTACATTATTTTCGTGAGAATGAAAGCATGTTGAGTATGACTCGCATGAGATTTGACATGTTTTATACACATGAGTGTTAGAGCTTAGCTCGTACTAGTTTTCACATGGATTTCATACTGGTTTTGGCATGGTGCTTGGAGCTTAGCTTGCACTAGATGCCCACGTTATTTGTTGCCATGTTTGGAGTGTCGGGTAGACTAGGTGTCACACAGATTAATTAGGCTCGCACGTGCATTTGTGATATTTTGACATGTTGATAGCCGTGTTAGGAGCTTTGGGTAGACAAGAGGTCGTACCGATTAAATAGGCTCACACGTGCGTTGTGAGATGTGGCGTGGTATGATGTGTTGATTGGGTCCATGGAGTACGTTGTACCATGCATGTAGCATGGAGTACGTTGTACTGTGTTGAGATTGTGATGTGCCGTCTTCGGATGAGATCTACTATGGACCGAGTGGCTGGATTTAAGCCACCTCTTGTGTGGAAGCAGATAGTGGTGATATCCTACACACCTGATCCGTGTAGCTGGTATCACAAGTTATGGCCATAGACCTAGAGGTTATTACCTTTTATTGAATTGCCTATCTCACATGTCTAATGCTTTATGAATAAATCCATGTTTGAAATGATTTGTGGGTCAAGACAGTCCGAGGGATGGGCTGAGACCTGACAAGTGTTGGATTGATTTGTTAATGGTTTCAAAGTGCACCGAAGCATGATGATTAATGCCATGCTTTATTGTGAAAAAATGCATGATTGTTAATGCCATGCTTATTTGTGAAAAATGCATGATGGTTAATGCCATGCTTATTTGTGAACAATGCTTGATGGTTAATGCCATGCTTATTTAAGAAAATGCATGATGGTTAATGCCATGCTTTATTGTGAATTATGCATGATGATTTATACCATGCTTTGAATTGAATTGTGCACTGGATTTTGAATAGCATGAATGCTTTACATACCATTAACACAATCATACACTCATGTTTTGAGATAAAATGATGAACTATATGCTTTTGAGCATGGCATCACGATCACGTATATACTGCAGTATCGACCTGTTCGCATGATTACCTTACTGAGCATGTGGTTTGCTCACCCCCCTTATTTTCCCCCTCTCTACAGAGTGTTGAGTATAGATTGAGCGTGACTGGAGGCGTTCCCTTTTGGTAATCCGCTGCATCCCATCGCGTAAGGTATACACGCTGTTGTAATTTTGTATCTAAACTTACGATAGAACAGTAGCATTTTGCATGTAACTATTGGGGATGTAAAACAATGTAAACACATGTAACAACTCTGATATATACATTTATATAAGTGTTTACTCATAAATAATATACAAATTAAATTGGTATGGTGGAGTGAGTTAGACGTCGACACACAGCCCAACTATTAAAGAGAGTTGCTTTTCACGATTGAGGTAAGGACGAATAAGAAATGATGCATGAAAATGCAAAAAATTTGTACGTATTTTGGTAAGTTGAGGATCGTGACAGCAACACAGCAAAAAGAACGAACAATCAGCCAGCTATCCACGCAAATCTGCTACTGACCAGCCCGAAAACAAGGACTTTCAATGCTGCTGTCACACCGTTCCTGTTCCTCTCTCATCTGACAGCCATACACACCAACCATCAACAAAGAACTGAAAATACTAGTAACTCGAGGCAGCTATGAATAGAATGATGCATAGAAAGAAGAAAATATTACAAGAACAGTAGCTGAAAATAAAAACAGGGCATAACAGAGATGATTAACTAATACTTTAAAACATAAGTTCAACAACATTATAGATGGAAAAAAATGCAGCTAATATAAAGTTAAAGCAGTAAAATAAAATCTGCAAACTGAAATGAAACCGAGAGCAAGGGTGGAATCCCTCTAAAGATCAAACCGAAGAAGAAATCAAAAAACAGAGAAATGGGAAACTCCAGTGACCTCGGGTTGCTTCCTTTTCTTCTCCAACTGTGGTTCCACATTGCTCTTGATGTGGATCAATGTTCAGCATCAACCCACATCAAGGCACCAGAACCGAAAGGTAGGAGAATGACTGAGGAAATCATGTCACCCGAATGTACCAAAGAAGAGCAAACCGAGAGCTAAAAAATAATGGTTTTTCAATAAAACAAAATCATAAGCAATTTTAGCAAACCGAGAGCTAGCAACTAGGAAATATAAGCTATGTATTAAAACTGAAAAGTAAAAGAAATGAATTTAACAAAACCGAGAAGATCAATGAACAATGGTGGCTGAAACGAAACTTGAGAAGCTTTTAATAAGTATTGAAATTGCTGTGAACATGTCACGACCCAAAAATCAAAGTAAATTTTTCGTTTTTCTTTCATACTTACCTGCCCTCTGATCGTGACTACACTCCACTAACAATTAGGCTGTGCGTCAATGTCAGTCCCACCATTCAATCATCATATAACTTAATTTCTTATTAATGAAAGGTAAACACATGCGCTTTTCACTAATTCTTTCTCATTCATTTACAAGTGTTTACAGTGCCTAGACCTCCCCGAAAGTTATATACCAACATGTTACTGTGCTATTCTTATTTAGATATAATATGTACAAGTGTATATACCTTAAAATGATAAGCAGCAGCGGATATCAGGAATGCAGTACTTAGTCGCCTTAAAGTCTATTGAAGGAACTCTGTGTAGGAAAATGAAAAGGGTGAGCACATCAATCTCAGTAAGGCAATCCTACGAACAAGTAGGTAACCATATTACCTACATGAACGTGGTGCCGTGCATAAACCACCCTTTCTCTACACATTTCAAAACTGATGCTACAATTCATGAGGTCATGAGTTCATGTAAAACAAGTTCACATATGGATTTCAAAGAGCATGGAAAATTCAACATGCAACTCTTTTAAATCATTTCTTATTAAAATTTCACAACAAAGCCAGGACTCAACCCATCCCTCGGGTGTTCCTAACTCACACAAAACCATGAAATCAAATGCTTTTCAAAGCAATAGTGACATGCGAGACAATGAATGTCATGTAAAACCAATTTACATCATTCATGGGTTTAAAATAGCATGGAAATAACATCATGCAAATTCAGTTTAAAACCCAGTTTCATTCTCATCAAAATCTTATCTCAGTCAGGATCTAACCCCTCTCTCGGGTGATCCAGACTCACACAAAAATCCACAAAACGAGTTTCTCAAAACATCAACATGTGAGACTAATCAATATATGTATATATCTCAGGCAAATAACTAGGACTATGGCCATATGTCCTCGTGATCCCACTGCTACACAGATCCTAGTGTGCGGGTCTCACCACTATCAGGAACTGCCCCGGGAGGTAGGTCAGTCCATCCCGTCGGTCCTGCCCGATCACTCGTATCCAAAGATGCCACTCGTATCCGAAGATGCCAGTTGCATCCGAAGATGTCACATAATCAATCCCAGCACGTTGCAGTGTACTCCATGCTACTTGCACGGTACAACGTACTCCGTGGACCCATATCTCATATCCATACTCATGCCCTGTCTCAAAATGCACGTGCAAGCCTATTTAATCAGCGTGACACACAGTCTACCCGATGCTCCAAGCATGGCTCATCGCAGGTTCTCATAAAACCAGTGCGAGCGATGCTCCAGCACTCTCATAAAATCAAGGAAAATCTCATGCGAGCCAAGCTCCAGCACGCGTTTCATAAAATCTCATAAGATTAGTACGGGCTAAGCTCTAGCACTCTATCAAAATCATGTAAAACTAGTGCGAGCTAGGCTCCAGCACTATGTCATAAATAATCAAGTGAAAATCTGGTGCGAGTTAAACTCCAGCACCCTGTCACAAAATCATATGAAAATCTAGTGCGAGTTAGACTCCAGCACCCATGCATGTAAAACTCTAGTGCAAGCTCTCGCTCTAGCACTAATGCATGCATCACACAAATCAAGACTCGTGTGAGCTAAGCTCTAGCACATCACATTTTCATAAAATCACGTAAGCGGCTATATTTCTCAAATCAATTTTAGAGAAAATCAACATTGTTGAAAATATGCAATGCTGTGCATTTTTATTTAAACGTTACCCAGCCTAGTCATGCACGTGTCAAAACACCTCAAAAGTAAACAGGAACCTCCTCCCAACTTTTCCTAAATTTGGAAATTTTACCCTTCACAAGGGATTTTGGTAATTTTCCCATCCGGGGCACTAAAATTTTTATCTTAGATCTAGACCCTTTAGACACTTTAAGAGACTGCAAATGAAATTGAAATTGCATAAAGTTACCTCTAGTAGTCCGTAAAATTCCCTCACCTCATTTTTCTGTACGGTCTGACTTTCCCAACTCTACCGATCACCCGATCTTTTTAGCTCCCAATATATACTCCGAAGCTGCAGATAATCATTTATTGGGTTAAATCCAAGCATAATTATTCATATTTCACTTTTACTGGGCTTAATTTAAATCATTGGGCTCGTTTTACTTTATTGTGCCTGATTTCATCTTAATGGGCCTCGACCCATTTTCAGTCCGTTTTCACTTATTAAATCCTTTCTTCGGGTCTATTGGGCTCTCAATACCCATTGGGCTTCATTCCAAACTCTTTGGATAGCCTATATATCATTTACGACAATTAATTTAAAAATACGAATATAATTTATTTTTATGCAGAAATTAATCCAAAATCAGCAAAATAAATTCCAATTGCGTAATAATCATATTGTTGTCGTAAATGAGCTTTACTTACCCGAAATTATGTGATGGTGCGTAAATCAGAATTTGATCGGCTCACGTTCGGAATTTATCGTCGAACTGCATAATTTTATATTTAATTTCGGGTTAATTTTTGATCAAATATAATTTAAAATGATTTCTTGAAAATCAAATCGGTTACTTTTGACCTCTTATCGACTTACCCGAAGTTCGGTGTATCCCCAAAAATTCTTCTTTTTTTTTCTTTTTCTCTTTTTCTTCCTTTTTCTCCCTTTTTCCTCTCTTTCTTGGCTGAACCGGTTCGGTCCAGTTCAACCCGGTTCAGACCGATCGATTCAGCCAGTTCAGTCTGATTCAATCGATTCGAGGCTTCGTCGACCGGTTCTTCGTCGGCTTCCACTTCCAGCAGGTCCGTCTAGCTGTCCAATGCACGGATCTGGTGGCATCCACGCTCGGATCGGCGACTATGAGGCCGGTTCAACCATTCTCCTCTTTGACGTCGGTGGTGCTTCTTCTTCTAGCCAATTTTGGTCTGTTTTTCGTCGACGGTGGATCATCGATCTCCCTCCTGGCCGGTGGTGAGGCCCTCTCCCTTCCCCCGGCCTCCGTCCGCCACCGTTCCATCTGTTTTTCTCTCTTTCTCGCTTCTTCACTCTCAATTCTCTCTTTCTCTGCTTTCCTCATCGCTGGCCGCCATTTCTCCTCAGCTGTCGGTGCCGGTAGGCTCGGTTGGCTCGCCTGGTCGGCTTTCCAGTGGCGTCCGGTAGGTGAGGTCAACGGGGCTGGGTTCTTCGGGGCTTCCTTTCCGGTTTACAAAATCGCAACTCGCGATTCTGTTTCGTTTTCAATTCAATTATTTATTTATTTATTTATTTATAATTTTATTTTTATTATATTTTATTCATTAAAATATTATAAAAAACCCCAAACTCTCAACAAAAATTCTATTTTATTTAAATGAATTTATTTAATTTATTTATTGTATTTTAACCCTTTTCAGTGTATTTTCTCCGTATTTTCGGGATATTGTCCCAAGTGAAAATTCTGATTAATTCTAATAAATTCATATCTTAATCAATTGGACTCGAAATTCAATATTTTCTTCGTTACTGATCAAGATTTCTCAATTCCATATTTTAAATGAATTTTTTTTATCGAATTTATATCGGATTTCAATCTTTTGACTGTTTTACCCTTGCATGGTTTCGGAACCAATTTAGACCGACTTCCCTTCACGAATACTCATTCATTTCATGTTTTAAATAACTCGGGTTTTACAGAACAGTAGCAAAAGAAAATGGTGGCAAACGGAAAGCTTCTAAAAGTTTAACAATGCTGGCTAAAAGAAAACTAACGGGAAAAGAAGACTATTCTAAAAAATTACTTAACCCTAAATTAAAACTACTCCTAAATTACTCTACATTACTCCTACCCTAGGCTACTTACCTTACTTCCCCTTTTTCAATTGCCATCATATTCTATTTATATACACACTTAGGGGTACAATGGTAATTTTTCATCCTAGATGAGTTGGCATTATTTGGCCACTTGTCTTCATTTTATTTGTTGCAGAGTAGATATTTTCACGTCACCCGTCATTTTGTCCAGTTGGCTGTGCGATGTGGCCCAACGTGTGTCTTTCAGAAGGTTCGCACGGTGTCCGTCGATCTTATCATTTCGAAGCGAATAAAATATGGACACCTGGCATCACGCGTTTCCAGACGACTGGTGACTCGGTCTGTAAATTGGAAGTGATCCAGTCTCCTTTAGCCCGTTTTCAACCCAATTTTGACCGAAACGACTGAGTTTCATCCGGATTTAATTTACCTACACATTAAAGAATTTTAATTAAATAAAAGGGATAATTAATAAAATAAATTGGGGATTTAAATAATTAATTAGGAAATTAAGTACAAATAATTCTATTAAAAATAGAATTATCACACCCCCAAACTTGAGCTTTTGCTATCACGACCCGAACTACCCAAAAATCAGAGTTAATTTTTCGCATTTTGTTATTTTCTTTATTAAATTCTTATCTGTCCTCTGATCGTGACCACACTCCACTAACAAATTGGGCTGTGCGTCAATGCCAGTCCCACCATTCAATTACCATCTAACTTATTTCTTCTCCAGTCATTTATAATTGTTTACATTATTTATACATCCCCTAAAGTTACTTACAAACATGTTACTGTGCTATGCTTATGTAGATACAATATGTACAAGTGTATATACCTTATGTTGATGGGCAGCAGCGGATATCCGGAATGCAGTACTGAGTCGCCTCAACTTCAACTGGAGATTATCTGTGGGAGAAAATGAAAGGGGTGAGCACATCAAGCTCAGTAAGGCAATCCTACGAACAAGTAGGTAACCATACTACCTACATGAACGTGGTGCCATGCATAAACCACCCTTTCTCCACACATTTTAAAACAAATGATATGCGTTATGATGTTATGTAAAACACATTTGCACGGAAAATTCAACATGCAAATATATTCAAAATCATATATTTCTCGTTTAAAATTTCACATTAAAGTCAGGACTCGACCCCTCCTTCGGGTGATCCTGACTCACTCTAAATCATGAAAATCGTTTACACCACATATGGGTTTTAAAAGCATGGAATATAACCATCATGCATATTTAATTTAAATCCCAGTTTAAATCATCGAAATCGTCAACATGCGAGACGAGGCAATATCTGTATAACGGCAATAACCAGGACTGGCCAATGTGTCCTCGTGAGTCCCTCTAGCTTCACGGATCCCAGTGTGCGAGGTCTCACCCTGATCGGGAACCGCCCGGGAGGTGGGTCAATCTAACCCGTCAGTCTTATCCGATCTCACGCATCCGAAGATGCCGTATCCGAAGATACCCCGTATCACAAAGATACCGTATCACAAAGATACCCCGTATCACAAAGATACCACACGGTACATCGTACTCCATGCTACTTGCACGGTACATCGTACTCCGTGGACCCACAGCCTTATCCCTCGTTCGGGCTCATCAGCTGGATCTCCAACCCTTATCCCTCGTTCGGGCTCATCAGGTGGATCTCTAACCCTTATCCCTCGTTCGGGCTCATCAGGTTGTTTTAACATGCCATGTCTCAAAATGCACGTGCGAGCCTATTTAATCGGTGACACACAGTCAACCCGATGCTCCAAGCACGGCTTATCGTATGATCTCTGAAAAGTAGTGCGAGCGGTGCTCTAACACTGTCGATAAATCAAGTAAAACTAGTGCGAGCTAAGCTCTAGCACTCTGTATGTAAATCATGTAAAATCTGGTGCGAGTTAGACTCTAGCACCGTGTCATGAAAAGCAAATGTGAAACCTGGTGCGAGTTATACTCTAGCACCTATGCATGTAAACTCTAGTGCGAGCTCTCGCTCCAGCACTAATGCGTGCATCACACAAATCGAAAATACCGTGCGAGCTGAGCTCTAGCACGTCATATGTCAATAAAACACGTAGGCGGCTCTGTTTACTCAAAACAGTTTTCAAAACAATTTCTCGTTGAAAGTATGCAATACGGTGCATTTTCTTTCAAGGTTAGCCAGCCTACTAATGCATGCATCAAAACACCTCCAGAATGAGCAAGAACCTCTTGTTCTTGCTCCTCCCAATTTTTCCTAAATTTTTAGATTTTACCCTTAACAAGGGTATTTTAGTAATTTGCCCATTCGGGGCACTAAAATTATTATTCAACCTCTAGACCCTTCAGATAAATTTTAAAGACTGCATATGAATTTAAAATTTTGTAGAGTTTACCTCTAGCAGTCCGTAGAATTCTCTTACCTTATTTTCCTGTCGAGTCTGACCTTTTTCTTTTCCAACGTTGTCTCCTCGCGCAGTCCGTTATGCTCCCAATCAAATGCCCAGAACTACGTATTAATATTCCTCAGGTCAGATAACATACAATTTAATCGTATTTAATACTTTCTGGGCTTAATTTAAATCATTGGGCCCGTTTACCCCTATTGGGCCCGATTGCACCTTAATGGGCCTTAATCGGCCTTAAGCCCATTTACCACTTAATTTTTACTTTATCGAGGCCTATTGGGCTCATTGGGCCCACCAATAATTTATTGGGCCTCGTTCTAATTCTCGAATAGCTAAATTTAATATTTACGACAATTTAACTAATTTTCCATAATTTAATTCAATTTATGCGAAAATTAAATCAATATCACGCATAACGAGGTAATTGTCGTAAATAGGGGTCACTTACCCGAGATTCCATGCTAGTCCATAAATCGAGGCTGTCTCGAGCCCTCGGTGGATGCCAATCGTCGAGCTACATAATTTCATAATTTTTCCGGGTAAGTTTCTAGTCGGAAATTAATTAAATAAAATATTTCGAAATTTAAATCGGTCAATTCGACCACTTACCGACTTACCCGAAGCTCGATTGCATCATAGGAATTTTCCCCAATTTTTTTCCTCTTTTTCTTTTTCCCTTTTTCTCCCTTTTTCCCCTCTTTTTGGCTGAACCGGTTCAGTCCGGTTCGAACCGGTTCAGACCGCCGGTTCTCTCCGGTTTGGCCGGTTCACCGCCTGTTCACCACCTTGCCGGCCGGTTCTCCACCGGCTTCCACCGCCAGCAGCTCTGCTGGGTCGTCCGCAGCCCGAATCTGGCCTCGGTTTCGGTCAAACTCGCCGGAACGTCGCCGGTTCGACCTCTTCTCTCTCGGTCGTCGGACCCATTTTCTTCCCTTGGCCGTCGCCGGCGTTTCCCGCCTTTTCGTCAGCTGAGACCGGTGCAGAAATGATCGTCGTCGCCTGGGCTTTCGGAATCAGGCCTCGGTTCCGCCTGGATCGCCGCCGTTCGCCGCCGGTGGCCATCTCTTTTCCCGCGGCTTCTCCTCCGTTTTCCGCCGGATTCCGGCCTCCAAACGGCGCGTCTCCAGTGGCTGAAGGTTCGCCTGGCGTCGGGCTTCCTTTCCCGGTAGGCGGCCTGCGACAGGGGTCGCCGGTGGTCGTCCGGCCTCTTCCCCCGATCACGGCTTCCGTTTTCTTCTTTCTCTCTCCCCGACCCGTTTCTCTCTTCCTCTCTTTTTTTTTTTGGTTTTATTATTTTTATTATTATTTATCTTTTATTATTTTAAATCATTCAAATACCTTAAAAATACCCAAATATCCCTTAAAATTATTATTTTATTCCAAATTAATTAATTTAATTTTATTTAATTTATTTATTATATTTTAACCCTTTTTCGGGTATAAGTTCTCCGTATTTTCGGGATATTGTCCCGGGTGACTTTTCGGTATATTTTTTTGATTATTTTCGAGATTATTTTTCTGTACTAAAAATTTCAATTAATCCCGATTAATTCCTATAAATTAATATCTTGATCAGTTTAACCCAAAATAAATTTATTTCACTTTTATTGACCAAGATTTCTTAAATCCATATTTTAATTAAATTTTTCTTATCGAAATTATATCGACCTTTGGTCTTTTGACCATTTTGCCCTTACACGTGTTCGGGATTAATTTAACCCGACTTCCCTTCACAATTACTCATTCATTTCATATTTTAATTAAATTCGGGTCTTACAACTCTCCCCCACTTAAGGAATTTGGTCCTCCAAATTAGAACCAAGTCATATGAGTCCATATACAACTCCGGGTACATCGATTGTATCATACTCTTAAATTCTTATGTGACCTTCTCCGGAGTGTATTACTACCAAAGGACTTTAATTAGGAAGATCATCTTAAACCTCAATACTTTCTCTTTCCTGTTTAATGCCCGAATCAACTTATCAATATACTTATATTTTCATTAAATTGAACTTTTGGAGTTCATATCCTGTCATCTCTGCTGGATCTGGATAGTATTACCGAAGCATCAAAAGTGGGACACATTGTGGGTGCCTGCTTATTCAAGTGGAAATGTCACCTACAGGTCTTATCTCCCACTTGTCCAATCTCTTAAAATATTCAATCCAGCGTATCTCAATTTACCTTCTTCCAAAAGCTCGCTATGTCCTTATTCTCTTAGGACAATAAACATTTCAATCATATTAATTCACCAAGGGTGAATTCCAATACTTATCTATCTGCTCTGAGGTGTTCTTAATCTCTCATCCTTAATTAAACATCCTCAGAGACTTATTACCCAAAGTCAGAAATAATTTCTACCTATCACCCACTTTTTCTTATCCAATTTGGGGAACAACCCCTACAGCCATACATTGTCTCATATCTTGTCATCCGATACTCAAGTGACAACTGTCACTATTGGCTAATTTGATTGAAAATCAACTGATCATTCCAGGAGCTTATAAAATCAATGGCACACGCTTTCATCGGATCCTCCAGAACCTGTACAGTCCTCTCTGACTGACCATCTGTCTGAGGATGGAAAGCTGTGCTAATACTCAGTCGGGTTCCCATAGCTTCCTGAAATATCCACAGAGGTAGGAAGTGGAGCGGGAATCCCTATATGATACCATGCTCACTGGAACGCTACATAATGTTTCACAATCTTCCTTATACCTGAATCCTCATACACACTCTGAGTATCTGGGGAGTTCATAACCAGAAAGTGGGTAGACTTAGTCACTCTATCGACTATCATCCTAATAGTCTCCTAATTTATCCGGGTCCTCTATAACCCATCACGACATTCATGGAGACTTGCTCTCATTTTTTCGTGCCGTGTCAATATAGGTAGGTGCTGCAATAACTCTGCAGACTTTTAATACTCTACCTTACTCTGCTGACACACTAGGCACTTTTCTACAATCTCTACCATGTCTCTTTTCACATCTGACCACCAATACTCTTTTTCAAAGATTTCATATATTTCTTTACTTCCGTATGCACTGTATATCCCGAAGAGTGAGCTCCTGACAATATCACTAACTCATCAACTGTGGTCCTAGGGAGCACTTATACTGTCTCGGAATCCTCAGTAACTTATCATCACCCACTGTGAACTCTATCACTGTACCCTTCTGAATCTGACCCACACTATCGACATCTTGCCGATCATCACGCTAAGCCTGGCAAATCCGGGCACTCTCATCCGGTTCTAATCATCAGGCTAGCTGTCACACAATCACTGTCATCATCAGAAGGGATCACATCAATACTGAGGCTCATAACTGCTCAAGCAGCTCACGCTCCCTGACCATCATATGCAATACCATCCCGAGGCTCTTTCTACTCAAAGCATCAGCCTTTCCTGGGTGGTACAATTTTCACAAATCAAAATCTCTCAGAAGCTCTAACCCACTATGTATTTCTCATATTCGCCTCTTTCTGTGAAAACAGATACTTGAGACTTTATGATCAGTGCATATCCGTAATTTCTCACCCTGTACATAATAGTACCATATCCTCGGTACAAATACTGTTGCCAACTTTAAATCATGAGTCAGATAGTTTATTTCGTGATCAAGGAGTTGTCTGACTCCATACTTGACTATCTTCCCATTATACATCAATACACAGCTCCATCATAATTTCGAGGTATCTATACTCACTGGGAACCTCTTGAGCTGTTGGGTATGGTGAAATTAATCTCGGTGGTCAGTTCATACTTCACTACACCGAAATTTACGTCACATCCATCATCTTATTATCATCGCATTCCAAGACCACGTTTCTTAGTTAAACGTGTCAACAAGGTATATCCTTTTAGAACTCGCAGCAACCATCTGCAAAAGCAATTTCCCAATTGTTGCTTATAAATCGCCCTAAACTTTAACTACACCCAATATATCATCGATAATGATGATTACAACTCGATCTAATCCTTGACTTATTTACGCATAAGCGTATAAGATCCTTCTCAACCGCTTACGTTGGCTCATTGGCATAAGGAGTGTGAGAACTAAGGGTGTTGTCCCTGGTTCGAGCCTCCGAGAACGCGTTCTGAGGGGAATTTCCCTGAATGAAATAAAGCCGTGCGGCCCAATGGGCCAAAGCGAACAATACGTGGATGTTGTTGGCGTTGTTGGACCACCCGTTGTTAGACCACCAACGTTGTCGATGGGCCTTGCGGGTCAGTGGACCTGGGCTTGGTTGCCATGGCCGTTGGCAGGGGTTGGCCGGGCAGGGGTTGGCCGTCACAATAAAAAGATTAATTTAACCCGACTTCCCTTCACAATTACTCATTCATTTCATATTTTAATTAAATTCGGGTCTTACATTTGCTTGTCCTCAAGCAAAACAAAACAAATGTAGGAATGACAAGAACTAACATAATAATTTTCCCAATATTATCCTCAAAGATAAAGTACAAACTATTATCTCAAAGAATCACAATTACAAGTCCAACATTCTGAATCATTCAATCATAAGTCCCAACCCAAATTAGACTCCTCGTGTGTGTGTGAAAATGTTAAAACCACTTCACAGTACATTACTCGGATCAGATTATGCAAACACAGTGAATGCAAAGTCAATGACAAGTGATCATTCCCATAAGTTTGTTTTTCACTTCTCTCTCCACTAATGTAGTCACACTTAATCAAAGATCAATAGAACTTCATTAAACTTGTAATGTAAGGTTGGGGCAAAGGTATGATAAAGTCGATTTAGGTTTAATTACCCCTTAACATGCATTACTTCTAGGATATTTAATGTAAGAGCTCAAATTATTTCCCACAAGCTTATTTATTTCACTAGACATTTTATTCTATTTTTGTATTTTTCTTCTTCTTATTTCTTCTTCTTCTTTTCTTTCTTTTGTTTTTTTTTTTTTCAAATTTTCACTATCATGAGATACCCATATGTACAAAGCTCACAATATATCCCAATGACATTTCATGCTTTTGGGGTAAGGGATAGGAAAAGAGTGCTTAGGCTAAGGAAAATTATGCAGATGTATTTACAAAGAAAAGCTTATTTGGCCCAGATGGGTGACCAGGGGTAAAATATGTACAGGATGGCTAGAAAGGCTCAAACGATCCAAAGATGGCCTAAATCATCTCCCTAATTAAGTGTGATCTAATATTTCACCTTAAGACAAGATCAAACAAATTCTAGAATATAATGCACAAAATCAATTGAACAAATGCAATCCTATGTCCACATAAGCTTTCACTTCATGCTTTTCCTATAATCATGCTTCTTATTCAATCAAAATCAGACTTAATCATGGGGTCATATCATCGGAGTATGGAAAAACTACATGTTAAGTACTAAATCATCCCAAAATCAAACAATTTAAGCTCGTATTTTTGAAAAAAAAAATTCAATTTTGCCCAAAATTGCTCACGTGATATCCCCTCCCCCAAACTTAAAGTACACAGTGTCCTCAGTGTGCAGATAATATAAGAATTTAAGCTCAAGAACAGAGTACTCCCCTTTCTAATGATGATGATGAACAACTGAAGCTTGATTGAAAATGTAAAACTAGAAAAGAAATCTGTAAAATAAACAAAGAAAGAAACAACGGAAAAGAGAAAAGAACTGTACAAAAACTGAAAAAGAAAAATAAATCCACTTCAAATGCAGCTGAAGAAAACAACACTCAGCAGCAGTGCGAAGAGTAGGAGGATCAGCCAGAGTGGTGACAGAATGTTAACAGTTAAATCCTCCTGAGCTCTATCTACTTCCTTCCTTCTTTCAGATTTCTTATGCTCAAGCCTTATATCCTCCTCAACATCCATCTTAAAACACTTTTGAGAGTCATCAGGGAGCTTCAAAGGTTTGAAAATATTAAACTTCACTTCCTGATCTAAGACTCTCATAATCAACTCCCCCTTTTGCACGTCAATCAAAGTCCTACCAGTAGCTAGGAAAGGTCTGCCTAGTATAATGGGGATTTCCCTGTCTTCCTCCATATCCAAAATAATAAAATCTGCAGGGAAAATAAATTTGTCCACCTTTACTAACACATCCTCAATGACCCCCTTCGAATATTTAATGGATCGATCAGCTAGCTGAAGGATCACTGTGGTAGGCTTGACATCCCCTATTCCTAACTTTTGGTAGATTGACCAAGGCATCAGATTTATACTGGTTCCTAAATCACACAGGGCTCTACCAAAGAATAGATTTTCAATAGTGCATGGTATGGTAAAACTCCTGGGATCCTTGAGCTTGGGGGGTAATCTCCTCTGGATAATTGCACTACATTCCTCCGTTAAGGCCACCGTCTCATAATCTTCCAATCTTCTTTTCCTAGAGAGGATATCCTTTAAAAACTTCACATAACTTAGCATTTGCTCTAAAGCATCTGCGAAAGGAATGTTGATGTGAAGTTTCTTAAAAACCTCAAGAAATTTGGTGAATTATTGGTCAAGCTTTTGGTTTTGAAACCTCTGAGGAAAAGGTACTGGTGGTCTAACTGGAGGGGATGTAGTGGAAACATGTATAGCATCAGAAGATGATGAAGGCTGTGAAGTAGAAGAAGGTATAGATAGAGAAGTGCCTAACTTGGATTCCTTTGCAACCTAATCTTGTCGTTCCTGCTCTTTCTGAGCTGCCTCTTTAGAACCTAAGGATTCTTCAACTATGGGTTATTCAGGTCTGGACTTAACTTGTGGTTCATCTAGCTCTCTGCCACTCCTAAGGGTGATGGATTTAACATGTTCCTTACCCTCCCTTTGTCTAACAGGATTAACTTCAGTGTTACTAGGAAGGGTCCCTTGTGGACGTTAGCTAAGAGCATTGGCTATTTGTCTAACCTGAACTTCTAAATTCTTGACTGAGGCAGCTTGATTTTGTAAGATTGTTGTGAACATTTCCTCAAGCAAGGGCTTCTTCTCAGCTACTGGTGCTGATACGTGCAGTGGCTGCATATGTGGTGGTGGTTGATGGAAGTGAGGTGGATGATGTTGAAATTGAGGTGGTGGATGGGAATGGTTAGATGGGTGATGTGGAAATTGCTGTTATGGTGGTACATGAACCGATGGAGCTTGAAAACCAGGGGGTCCTACAGATATGGAGTTAGAAGATTACCCTTAGTTTTAGCTCCAGGAGAAGTTAGGATGGTTCATCCACCCTGGATTATAGGTGTTTGAAAAATAGTTGTTCTGTTACTTAGAGGGGCAACATATTGAACTGATTCTAAGTTAAGCGGACACCTATCCACAGAGTGTGTACCACTGCACAAATCATAAGAGAGAAAAGGACTTTGGACAGAAAACACAGGGTTAGGACTGGTGGAAGGATTATGCTGGGTACTGAGTGACTCTACCCTCTTCGTAAGGTTAGCAATTTGAGAGGTCAAGGTAGACAGCGTGTCGAGCTCATAGATACCCGCCAACTTCTTAGGCAATTGCCTCTCCGAGGACCATAGATAGTTGTTAGCAGCCATCGTGTCTAAGAGCTCGTAAGCTTCCTCCTCTGTTTTGCACATTAGAGCTCCACCCTTAGCAGCATCAACAATGATCCTATTTTGGCTTGTAAGTCCGTTGTAGAAGGTCTGGACTTGCAACCACAAAGGTAGGCCATGGTGAGGGCACTTCCTAAGAAGCTCCTTATATCGTTCCCATGCTTCGTAAAGAGATTCAGAATTGAACTGGGCAAAGGAAGATATGTCGCTACGGAGTCTGGCCATTTTAGAGGGAGGGAAAAACTTAGCTAAAAATTGATGGGCTAACTCATCCCAAATAGATATAGATCCTGGAGGTAAGGAGGCTAACCAGTGTCGCACCCTATCCCTAAGTGAGAAGGGGAATAATCTAAGCCTAAGCACATCATCAGATAATCCATTGTGCTTAACGTGTTGCACAGGTCCAGGAATTGCCCGAGGTGAGCATGTGGGTCATCGTGCGGAAGTCCACTAAACTGTAAAGAGGTTTGGATCATCTAGAGGATGGAAGGCTTAATTTCAAAATTGTTAGCAGGGATAGTTGGTGGCCTAATGCCGGTATAATATCCTCCAATAGTCGGCATTGCATAATCTCCAACGGTCCTAATTTCCCTATTTTTTGCCATGATGTTTTGCAGCGAAGCTATAAATTTCCTAGAATCCTTTCGAATTTTTCTAAGTGTTCGTTCAATTTCAGGATCTAAAGGAAAGCAATCATAACTTCTGGCTCTACGTATGCAAACACCAAAAAGTCCTTAGAAAAAAAAATTTTACGAGTTTTTAATTTTTCAATTTTTTTTTTTAAGAAAATTAACTAATCTAGATTAAAGCTCTAAATATTTACAACCTAAGTATTTACAAACTAGAATTACACCTAAGCATAATTTCACTGATATTAATTACTGGCTAATTGAGACTTCCCCGGCAATGGCGCCAAAAACTTGATACGAACTAAACGTATTACCGCAAGTGCATGGGTCGTACAAGTAATAAAGGGATTTGAGTCCCGGAATATCGTCTCACAGATAAGTTGATTAGCCTAATTAACTACCAGTTAATCTTACCATAAGTATCTCCTAGCAAATTATGAATTGATGATGGGTGATCTACAAGGCTAAAATTAAAAATACTGAAAACAATAAAAATTATAAACTGATTAAAATAAAACAGAGCAAAAATTACTTACAAAGCTCCAAGTAATTAAAAGCAAATAACCTACAAAAGAAAATTAAAAAAGTTAAAATTCATTAATGCAATTAAAAATGCAAATATAAAAATAAAGAAACAAAATTACTTAAACTAAAATTAAACTATCCTATAATAAAATATGCATGTAATTAAACTAATTAAAAAATGTAAATTAAGCAAACCTAAAGTCTAATAAAATAAAACTTCAATTAACCTAAAGAAATTTTTAATTCTAACTCTAACTAAATACTAACAATGAAACAACATCTAAATAATGCATGAAAAATATTTTTGGATTAAATTTAAAATGAAGACTAAATTAAAAATGTATGAAACAAATGTAATCTAAATTAATTCTAAATGCAACTCATAAAATACTAAACTAAAATTAAGTCCTAAAACCTATGACAATAAATTAACTATTAACTAAAAATTAAAACTGAAAATTAAATTAACATGCAAAGATATTAAAACTAACCTACCATTTTAATTGACTAAATTACCTAACTAACAACTAACAAAGGAAATTAAAAACAATCAAAACAAATAAAATTGCATTAAACATTAAATGGTAAAAAGCAATTGTAGCCAAACATGGCCTTATCCAGTTTTCCAACCAAGTGGTCCCGATTTTATGCACTGTACACGTTCTTCTCCAAATTGCATTTCCAGGCACTCTCGGTCCTGTCCTCTGCTCCAAGTGCTGTCGGTCCTGTCCAGCGCATGTCCTGCTTTTGCTGTTTGCTGCTCATCCTCGATCTGCCTAGCTCCTGCTACATTTCCATTTTGATTCTGCCTCCACTGCAGGTTCGTGCAAAATCTAGGCGTAACTCTCGGCTTGTCCAGGTGCTGCCCAAATGAGGTCTTGTCCTGCTCCTGGTCTGTCTGCTGCACATCCTTGTCCTGCCCAGCACAAGTACTATCTCCTACTCTTGCCTGGACTGTCCGGTGCTGCTCAGCATCAGCTTCATTTCCTGCAAGCCGCAACACAGCAAAAAGAACGAACAATCAGCCAGCTATCCACGTAAATCTGCTACTGAACAGCTCGAAAACAGGGACTTTCAATGCTGCTGTCACACCGTTCCTGCTCCTCTCTCATCTGATAACCATACACACCAACCATCAACAAAGAACTGAAAATACTAGTAACCCGAGGCAGCTATGAATAGAATGATGCATAAAAAGAAGAAAATATTACAAGAACAGTAGCTGAAAATAAAAACAGGGCATAACAGAGATGATTAACTAATACTTTAAAACATAAGTTCAACAACATTATAGATAGAAAAAAATGCAGCTAATAAAAAGTTAAGCAGTAAAATAATCTGTAAACTAAAATGAAACCGAGAGCAAGGGTGGAATCCCTCTAAAGATCAAATCGAAAAAGAAATCAAGAAACTGAGAAATGGGAAACTCCAGTAACCTCGGGTTGCTTCATTTTCTTCTCCAACTGTGGTTCCACATTGCTCTTGATGTGGATCAATGCTCAGCATCAACCCACATCAAGGCACCTGAACTGAAAGGCAGGAGAATGACTGAGGAAATCATGTCACCCGAAAGAAGAGCAAACCGAAACTAAAAAATAATGGTTTTTCAATAAAACAAAATCATAAGCAATTTTAGCAAACCGAGAGCTATTAACTAGGAAATATAAGCTATGTATTAAAACTGAAAAGTAAAAGAAATGAATTTAACAAAACCGTGAAGATCAATGAACAATGGTGGCAAAAACAAAACTTGAGAAGCTTTTAATAAGTATTGAAATTGCTGTGAACAGTAGCAAAAGAAAATGGTGGCAAACGGAAAGCTTCTAAAAGTTTAACAATGGTGGCTAAAAGAAAACTAACGGGAAAAGAAGACTATTCTAAAAAATTACTTAACCCTAAATTAAAACTACTCCTAAATTACTCTACACTACTCCTACCCTAGGCTTCTTACCCTACTTCCCCTTTTTCAATTGCCATCATATTCTATTTACATACACACTTAGGGGTACAATGGTAATTTTTCATCCTAGATGAGTTGGCATTGCTTGGCCACTTGTCTTCATTTTATTTGCTGCAAAGTAGATATTTCCACGTCACCCGTCTTTTTGTCCAATTAGTTGTGCGATGTGGCCCGACGTGTGTCTTCTAGAAGGTTCGCACGGTGTCCGTCCATCTTATCGTTTCAGAGAGAATAAAATACTGACACCTGGCATCACGCGTGTCCAGACGACTGGTGACTCAGTCTGCAAATTGGAAGTGGTCCAGTCTCCTTTAGCCTATTTTCAGCCCAATTTTGACTGAAACGATTGAGTTTCATCCGGATTTAATTTACCTGCACATTAAAGAATTTTAATTAAATGAAGGGGATAATTAATAAAATAAATTGGAGATTTAATTAATTAACTAGGAAATTAAGCACAAATAATTCTATTAAAAATAGAATTATCATCCAACAATCTCAAAATCGACATAAATAAGTGAACGGTGAAAACATGCAATCCATCTCTAGTCAGCATCAAATGCTTGGGAAAGTAAATCATTAGCTTCTGAAACACGCAGTATCATTTTAAAACAAGCTAATATCATTTCGCACACCATATGCTTTCTCAAAACACAAATAAAATAGCTCATGCAACCAAGTTTTAAACATCGTGCATAAATGAGTAAAACGATAAAATCAAGAGATGTGACGTTTATACACATTTTGGTCTAACTCCTTTTTATCTGTCACTACGAAACAGCATACTTACACAACCGTAACATTTTTGGCTATGGCTAGCAAATGTGTATAATAGTTGTAGAATCAGTCTACAGTAAAGGAAATCATACTACCAAGTGTCTAATCGATCTAAATAACTAACCTTTCAACATATAGTTTCTAGCTTGTTTTATATTTACCTACGGTACCCTACTAGCTACAAATGGATAAATCCCTTACCACACGAGTGACGCACACTAATACTCTCCTCGCCTTAGGCACGCACATATGTGCCTAAGCTTCCTTGGCGCCAGACAAGGTAGTCGCTGCAATTTCACATACAAGAACATCCAGTTATTAGTCTTCATACTTATTTCTGTTTCTATAGTTTAAAACCAAGGACTTCCTAGGTATCTCGCGAAACTCACTTCCTAAGCACATATACCAACGTTGGGTTATAATCTTGTGCATCAACATCATAAATACAAGATTTAGATATATTATATAACGTTACAAGTTACCAAGTGTTTTACCCTTTGATAATAATTCCAAATTTAAACGTTTTCCTGAAGTTTCCCATTTGAAATCAATCCTACACATGCATTTAAATTCGGCCAGTGATAATTCTATATTTTTAGAATTATTTGTGCTTAATTTTCTAATTATTTATTTAAATCCCCAATTTATTTTGTTAATTATCCCCTTTATTTAATAAAAATTCTCATGTTTGCAGATAAATCAAATCCGGATGAATTTTGAATATTTCGGTAGAAAATGGACCGGAATTGGGCTAAAATCGAGATTGAGCCACGTGGACAACACGAGTCATACCACCAAGCACATCCAATTGGACAAGAAGACCGATGACATGGACATATCTTTTCAAGGAGCCAATGGTGTGAAGACAAGTGGCCAAAAAAAAAATGCCAACTCATCAAAGATGTGAAAATTACCATTTTACCCCTAGTGTGTTTATAAATAGGAAAAGATGACAATTGAAAAGGATGTAATTTTAGGAGTAGAAGTTAATGTAATTTAGGAGTAGGATTAGTGTAAGGTAATGTAGATTAGGGTAGAATAGCTTATTTTTCCTTGTTCTTTTCTTTTCCCGATTAAGCTATTTTCCTTAAAGAATTTTTACTGTTTATGCTAGTGTCTTCTTTTATCATTGTTGAATCTCATTTTAATGTAAGCAATTTCAATCCAAGCTTTCGGTTTCTTCACTGTTTTCTTGCTTTGTGTTTCTTCATTGTTGTGTTTAGCAATCTTTCACCATTTAAGGGGCTCGATTTCTAGTTTCTTTGGTAGCTCTCGGTTTCACATTATTTTTCCATGCAAACTTTGATAAATCTTCTTCTAATATTATGTTGGTGTTTCATTGCAATGTTTGTTCATGTTTCATTGTTTGCTCAACATAAATGGTAATCTTTAATGCATGTTAATCCTAGCTTCTGTTTCTTCTACTGCATGCTATTCTTCTCGGTGTTGTCCTCGGTGTAATTCTGTCTCACGATTGAGTGCACTGCTCTTGTTGTTAAGCTGATGGTAGTCGGGTTTAAGCTTGTTTCCTGTCAAGAGAGCAGTGTTGTCTGACCGGTAGATGAGGATGAATGCAGCAATGCATGACTGAACAGAGACGGCAGCAGCATAAGCAGGCAGAGACAGCACCGAAGCAGCAAACAGGGACCAATTCATCCTCTGTTCTGCTCTGTTGTAGTGTACAGCTGCTGTGTGGTCCGTTAATGGCAGCAGGTGGAAGTTTGTAGGAATGGTGCAGTGCCTGGAACCCAAGAAAATCTGGACAGAGGCAAAAACAGCAAGAAGGAGCAGTTGCACGGCAGTAGCAGGGAGCTGGGCAGTAACAAGCAGCAGCGGACATGACCACGCCTAGACCAGCTACCAACCAAACCACCTGGAGAAGGAAACGTGCACGGTTATGCATGGAGCTGGTAGTGGGCAGAAGGCTTGGACAGGACCGAGCAACCCGATGCAGAGTTGGTAGCCTGGCAGAACCGAAACCCGTGAGCAATCAGCTGGGCAGATCTCACCAACCCGAGCTTACCTGGAAAACCAAATTGCAAATGATGCTTGAACAGTGTTTTGGTGGGAAAGTTACTATTTGTTTAAAATCTTTAGGCCATGTTTGGTTGCTTATTTAGGGATTAATGCATTTTTCATATAGTTAGTGTTAGATTAGTTTTTAAGATTAGTTAGATGATTTAGTTAGTTTAGTTAATAGTTTTAATTATGCATTTAGATGTAGTTAATCATGTTTAGTTAGTTAATTTAGATTTAATTAGTTTCTAAGTAATTTTAATCTAGCATTAGGAATAGTTTAATTTGCAATTAGTCTAATTACATGCATTTTTTAGGTTAGTTAGATTTTAGTTTAATTAATCATGTTTTTTCATTTATTTTGCATTTTATTTTAATTTGGTTAATTAGTTTTAATTGTTTTAATTTCTTTTGCAGGTTTTCAATTTTAAGTGCTTGGAGTTTTGTAAGTACTCTGAGCTCGGTTTTAGTTACTTATTTTATAGTTTTATTATTTTATTGCTTTTGGTATTTTCAATTCTAGATTAGTTGATCACCCTTGAAAATTCATAAATTTGCTAGGATATACTTAGGATAATAGTAACCGGTACTTAATTAGGCTAACAACTTCTCTGTGGGACGATAATTTCGGGACTCAAATCCCATTATTACTTGAACGACCCGTGCACTTGCGGAGTAATACCCTTAGGGCCCATCAAGTTTTTGGCGCCGTTGCCGGGGAAGTTTTAATTAGTCATTAATTAATATCGGTGAAATTATGCTTAGGTGTAATTCTAGCTTGTAAATATTTAGGTTGTAAATATTTAGAGCCTTAGCTTAGGTTAGTTAAATTTTCTCTTAATTAAAATCAAAAAAAAAATTTCAAAAATTTAAAAAAATTAAAAAAATTTTTTAAGGACTTTTAGATGATTGCAAGCGTAGAGCCAGAAGTTTTGATTGTTTTCCTCTAGATCCTAAAATCAAACACACTCTTAGAAAAATTTAATAGGACTCGAGGAAATTATTAGCTCCGCTGCAATTCACCATGGCAGAAAATAGGAAAACTAGAACTGTTGGAGATTATGCGATGCCGACAATTGGAGAATATTATTCCGGCATTAGGCCACCAGCTGTCCATGCAAATAATTTTGAAATTAAGCCCGCAATCATCCAGATAATCCAAACATCTTTGCAGTTCAGTGGGCTTCCACATGATGACCCACATGCTCATCTCGGGCAATTCTTGGACTTATGCAACACCTTCAAGCACAATGGATTATCAGACGATGCACTTAGGCTTAGACTATTCCCTTTCTCACTTAGGGATAGGGCGAGACATTGGTTGACCTCTCTGCCTCCAGGATCCATTTCTACATGGGATGAGTTAGCCTACCAATTTTTAGCCAAATTCTTTCCTCCCTCTAAATTAGCCCAACTCCGTAGCAATATATCTTCCTTTGCCCAGTACGACTTTGAATCTCTTTATGAAGCATGGGAACGATATAAGGAGCTTCTTAGGAAGTGCCCTCACCATGGCCTACCGTTGTGGTTGCAAGTTCAAACCTTCTACCGCGGACTTACAAGCCCAAATAGGACCATTGTTGACACTGCTGCGGGTGGAGCATTGATGTGCAAAACAGAGGAGGAGGCTTATGAGTTGCTAGAAAGGATGGCGACTAACAACTATCAATGGTCCTCGGAAAGGCAGATGCCACGGAAATCGGCGGGTATGTACGAGCTTGACACACTGTCCACCTTGACCTCTCAGATTGCCAATCTTACAAAGAAGGTGGAGTCGCTCAGTACCCAATATAATCCTCCCAACAGTCCTAACCCTATATATTCTGTCCAAAGTCCTTTTCTTTCATGCGAGCTGTGTAGTGGTACCCACTCTGTAGATAGGTGTCCGCTCAACTTAGAGTCGGTTCAGTATGTTGCTCTCCCTACGCAACAGAACAACCCTTTTTCAAACACCTATAATTCAGGGTGGAGGAACCATCCTAACTTCTCCTGGAGCCAAAACCAAGGGCAAACTTCTAATTCCATATTTGTAGAACCCCCTAGTTTTCAAGCTCCACAAGTTCAGGTACCACCACAGCAGCAATTTCCTTACCACCATCCACATCATCCATCCCCACCTCAATTTCAATATCACCCATCACCACCACCACCACCACCACCACCACCACCAGCATTTATGCAGCCCCAATTCTACCATGCACCAGCAGCTGAGAAGAAGCCTACATTAGAGGAGATGTTCACGACTATCCTGCAAGATCAAGCTGCTTCACTTAAGAACTTAGAAGTTCAGGTTGGACAAATAGCTAGTGCTCTTAGCCAACATCCTCAAGGGACCCTTCCTAGTAATACTGAAGTTAATCCTGATGAGCAAGGGGAGGGTAAGGAACAAGTTAGATCTATCACCCTTAGGAGTGGCAGAGAGCTAGAGGAGCCACAAGTTAAGTCCCAACCTGAACAGCACATAGTTGAAGAACACATAGGTTCTAACGAAGTAGCTCAGAAAGAGCAGGAACCTAAAGATCGGGCTGCCAAGGAAACAAAGCTAAGCGCTTCTTCATCTATACCTTCTTCGTATTCATTGCCTTCCTCGCCCTCTGATGCTACGAAGTTGACGATGAGAGTCTAAGATCAGGAAGTAAAGCTTAATATTTTCAAACCTTTGAAGCTCCTTGATGACTCTCAAGAATGTTTTAAGATAGAGATTGAGGAGAACATAAAGCTTGACCATATAAAATCTGAAAGAAGGAAGGAAATAGATAGGGCTCAGGAGGAGTTAACTGTTAGTACCCTATCACCACTTTGGATGACCCTCATACTCTTCGCCTTGCTGCTGAGTGTTGTCTTCTTCAGCTGCATTTGAAGGGGCTGTGTTTTTACTTTCACTTTGTATATAGTTCGTTTTTCTTTTTCTTTTCTATTGTGTCTTTCTTTGTTTGTGTTGCAGGTTTCTTTTCTCGTTTTATGCTTTCAATCAAAGCTTTGATTGTTCATCAACATCAGAAAAGGGGAGTACTCTATTCTTGAACTTTAAATTCGTATATTATCTGCACACTGAGGACACTGTGCACGTTAAGTTTGGGGGAGGGGATATCACTTGAGCAATTTTTTGAAAAATTGGAAAAATTTTTAAAATTTTTTTGAAAATCTGAGAAGGAATTTTCAAAATTTTTTCGATAAAATGAGCTTAAATTGCTTGATTTTGGGATGATTCAGTGCTTAGCATGTAGTTTTTCCATATTCCGATGATATAACCCCATGAATTAGTATGACTTTGATTGACTTAGAAGCATGATTATAGGAAAAGCATGAAGTTGAGTTCTTGAATTTCTCTTAATTCTTATTGTGATTTCCTCATCTTATGCACATGTCATGTCATGAATCAGTATATTTATTTAGAGAAGGCTTATGTGTACATAGGATTGCATTTGTTCAGTTGATTTTGTGCATCATATTCTAGAATTTGTTTGATCTAATCTCGAGGCGAAATATTAGATCACACTTGATTAGGGAGATGATTTAGGCCATCTTTGGATCGTTTGAGCCTTTCTAGCCTTCCTTGTACATATTCTACCCCTAGTCACCTGTCTGGGCTAAATAAGCTTTTCTTTGTAAATACGCCTACTTAATTTTCGTAGCTTAAATACTTTTTCCTATCCCTTACCCCGAAAGCATGAAAAGTCATTGGATATATTGTGAGCTATATGGGTATTAAGTGATAGTGAAGGAGTATGTAAAAAAAAAAAAATTGAAAAAAAAAGAAAAAAGAAAAAACAGTTTAGCAAAAGAAATAAGTTTGGGGGAAATAATTAGAGCTCTTACACTAAAGATCCTAGAAGGTAATGCATGTTAAGGGGTAACTGAACCTAAATCGACTTTATCATACCTTAACCCCAGCCTGACATTACAAGCTTAATGAAGTCCTAATGATCTTTAGTTAAGTGTGACTACATTAGTGGAGAGAGAAGTGAAAAACAAACTTATGGGAATGATCATATGTCATTGACTTTGCATTCACTGTGTTGCATAATCTGATCCGAGTAATATACTGAGAAGTGAGTTAGACATTTTTCACACACTCACGAGAAGTCCAATTTAGGTTAGGACTTATGATTGAATAATTCTAAGTGCTGGACTTGTAATTGTGATTCTTTGATTTCATAGTCTATACTTTTTCTTTGAGGATAATATTGGGGAAATTATTGTGTTTTGTACTTATCATTCCTAAAATTATTTTGTTTTGCTTGAGGACAAGCAAAAGCTCAAGTTTGGGGGTGTGATAATTCTATATTTTTAGAATTATTTGTGCTTAATTTCCTAATTATTTATTTAAATCCCCAATTTATTTTGTTAATTATCCCCTTTATTTAATAAAAATTCTCATGTTTGCAGATAAATCAAATCCGGATGAATTTTGAATATTTCGATAGAAAATGGACCGGAATTGGGCTAAAATCGAGATTGAGCCACGTGGACAACACGAGTCATACCACCAAGCACATCCAATTGGACAAGAAGACCGATGACATGGACATATCTTTTCAAGGAGCCAATGGTGTGAAGACAACTGGCCAAAAAAAAAATGCCAACTCATCAAGGATGTGAAAATTACCATTTTACCCCTAGTGTGTTTATAAATAGGAAAAGATGACAATTGAAAAGGATGTAATTTTAGGAGTAGAAGTTAATGTAATTTAGGAGTAGGAGTAGTGTAAGGTAATGTAGATTAGGGTAGAATAGCTTATTTTTCCTTGTTCTTTTCTTTTCCCGATTAAGCTATTTTCCTTAAAGAATTTTTACTGTTTATGCTAGTGTCTTCTTTTATCATTGTTGAATCTCATTTTAATGTAAGCAATTTCAATCCAAGCTTTCGGTTTCTTCACTGTTTTCTTGCTTTGTGTTTCTTCATTGTTGTGTTTAGCAATCTTTCACCATTTAAGGGGCTCGGTTTCTAGTTTCTTTGGTAGCTCTCGGTTTCACATTATTTTGCCATGCAAACTTTGATAAATCTTCTTCTAATATTCTGTTGGTGTTTCATTTCAATGTTTGTTCATGTTTCATTGTTTGCTCAACATAAATGGTAATCTTTAATGCATGTTAATCCTAGCTTCCGTTTCTTCTACTGCATGCTATTCTTCTCGGTGTTGTCCTCGGTGTAATTCTGTCTCACGATTGAGTGCACTGCTCTTGTTGTTAAGCTGATGGTAGTCGGGTTTAAGCTTGTTTCCTGTCAAGAGAGCAGTGTTGTCTGACCGGTAGATGAGGATGAATGCAGCAATGCATGACTGAACAGAGACGGCAGCAGCATAAGCAGGCAGAGACAGCACCGAAGCAGCAAACAGGGACCAATTCATCCTCTGTTCTGCTCTGTTGTAGTGTACAGCTGCTGTGTGGTCCGTTAATGGCAGCAGGTGGAAGTTTGTAGGAATGGTACAGTGCCTGGAACCCAAGAAAATCTGGACAGAGGCAAAAACAGCAAGAAGGAGCAGTTGCACGGCAGTAGCAGGGAGCTGGGCAGTAACAAGCAGCAGCGGACATGACCACGCCTGGACCAGCTACCAACCAAACCACCTGGAGAAGGAAACGTGCACGGTTATGCATGGAGCTGGTAGTGGGCAGAAGGCTTGGATAGGACCGAGCAACCCGATGCAGAGTTGGTAGCCTGGCAGAACCGAAACCCGTGAGCAATCAGCTGGGCAGATCTCACCAACCCGAGCTTACCTGGAAAACCAAATTGCAAATGATGCTTGAACAGTGTTTTGGTGGGAAAGTTACTATTTGTTTAAAATCTTTAGGCCATGTTTGGTTGCTTATTTAGGGATTAATGCATTTTTCATATAGTTAGTGTTAGATTAGTTTTTAAGATTAGTTAGATGATTTAGTTAGTTTAGTTAATAGTTTTAATTATGCATTTAGATGTAGTTAATCATGTTTAGTTAGTTAATTTAGATTTAATTAGTTTCTAAGTAATTTTAATCTAGCATTAGGAATAGTTTAATTTGCAATTAGTCTAATTACATGCATTTTTTAGGTTAGTTAGATTTTAGTTTAATTAATCATGTTTTTTCATTTATTTTGCATTTTATTTTAATTTGGTTAATTAGTTTTAATTGTTTTAATTTCTTTTGCAGGTTTTCAATTTTAAGTGCTTGGAGTTTTGTAAGTACTCTGAGCTCGGTTTTAGTTACTTATTTTATAGTTTTATTATTTTATTGCTTTTGGTATTTTCAATTCTAGATTAGTTGATCACCCTTGAAAATTCATAAATTTGCTAGGATATACTTAGGATAATAGTAACCGGTACTTAATTAGGCTAACAACTTCTCTGTGGGATGATAATTTCGGGACTCAAATCCCATTATTACTTGAACGACCCGTGCACTTGCGGAGTAATACCCTTAGGGCCCATCAAGTTCACATAAACAGAATTTAATTATATATTTCCTCATTGATATGGGCTATATAAAACTTCAACCTTACATCCCCTACTAGTTGGCCGAATTCTTTAGCTAAGTTTCCATCATTTTATATCCATTTGTATCAAGCTTAACAAGTAGAATATAATTCATTTTCTAGTTTGATATAACTATTAGTTTTCTTACTAAACGAAACTAAATTAAAGAAAAGCACCCCATTCTTTCTTTATGTAGCCGAATACCATAGTTACATTCTTCATAGTTTATTAAATTCTATATAAATTCTGATCTTGCAAGAACTCATTTGTATGTTAATTGTTTCCAGAAAATAATCTAAAATATTTATCCAAGTTTAAAACTAATTCCTCAAATCTCTCTAGTTGGCCGAAACCAACTCTTCAACACCCAAATCTGAATTTTCATCCACAAAACTACATACAATCCCAATTTATGTACTGATTATATTATAAATATACTAGTTTAAATTCTAAAAACCTAATACATCAGAAAAATTCCCAATTATTTTGTCGGCCGAACACTTACAACTCAATGTCCCTACTTGTCTGGCTTAAATTAAATCATGCAACCATAGAATAAGACTATTTACATTATAAATTTACTGGTCTTAATCTTTAAATCCCAAATAATAGAATATTCTCAGCTAAATTTCAAAGTGGTCGAACCTAATCTTCCAAGCCCACATCAAAATTTCAATAAATAGTTAAAATTATTATATCAAACAATAAACTCATCACCAAAACATTCATAAATTTACCCAAGAAATCAAATTCTTACCTTAAATTCAAAATCCCCAATTCTCAAACCCTAGACTTTCCTCAATACTTCAATTCTGTAATTTAAGGTAAATTTTTACACTTTGTTTACTTATATAACAACTAACTAGATAGCCAAACCTATCCTTGTGAGAAACCCAAAATTGTGTCTTGTACTTTTTGGAATTTCTCACTTGAAAATCATCATATTCCACCCTTATCTATCTTAGAACCTCTCGGTTTTCAACATGCAAAATGGGTTTTTTTTCCTTGGCTGTGTTTATGGCATGCTAAGAAGAGAGGAGAAAGGCTAGAAAACATTTTCTGGTTTTGGTGGAAACGTTGGGTGTAGGATAAAAAGAAAAACAAGAGGTGTTTGTTTTGTTTTCTTTTTTTTTTTTGGAACTTTAGGTGTAATAAAAGGGTAAATAAAAGGTATTTTATTAAGTCTTTATTTTTTAACTATCTTATATTACAATTTCTGGTTTTATACTTATTTATTTCTGAATTTTGTTACATAATTATAAATTTTAATCATATTTCATCATTTAATTATATTTTGTTTCATAATTACCATAGTTAGATTTATTTCGGCTTTACTTATCTATTTAATTAAATTCCCATACCATGTGTATAACCTTCATGAACTTAATCAAATTACATGAATATATAGTTTAGATTAATGTATTAAGCAATGTATATTAATTGTATTATATATATTTATATTGAATTTTGGTACATTAGCCTAAGTTACTTACATGAATCTAAATTATTTCTACATTCATGTAACATTTAAATTTTATGAACTAATATAGATTACTTTAATCTATCCAAATCTGATCACATGAACCTATTTATTGACTAATTAATTTGGTTCATGGGCACAATCATGCACACACATTATGAATTAAAATATGTTCACACTAGGTTAAATCTAACTCTTACATATAAATTTTCTGTTCATTTATTTTATTAGCATAAATATCCTGATGATATATTAATTCTGTCCAAATTGAATTTATTGGACCCTAATATTTAACTATACTAAAATTTAATTAGCTTCGGCTTAAGGTTATACCTTGCTAATATTGAACTCTTACACCCGACTCAACTCCGGGAAGCTAAATTGCTACTTGTCCCTAACCTAACTTGTGACAGCCCCGAAGCGTGGAAAATATGGCTGATTTAAAATTTTTTCTTAGATTAAACTTCCTACTCAAGGTGCATTCCTATGCAATGTCAGTTAATTTATTTCTATCTCATCAATCAATATCCCAAGGATCTCTTAACATCCACATTTATTTAATTAAATATCGTGACATCAAAAGAAGTCTACTTCTCCATTCATTTGCTAATACCATTTTGATTACATCCCAATATTACTCAAATACAAGTGTCTACATTACACAATTGTCTGGATATAAAATGAATTGCATTATACCTCTCTCGTGTACAAGCAATAGCCTAGGGAGAGTCTTGTCCACCATCCTATGTCACGTACGCCACAGGTACCAACGCTCACTGTAAATAATCTGTGGGGGAAGGAGAAAAGGGGGTAAGCTTCAACAAGCTCAGTAAGGAGTGCATATGAGCTTTAAAAATCATCATTAAAGCATAAGTGTAATAATGGCATAATTCACATGATTATAAAAACGTGATTAAAATCACAGTTCATCAAAACATCTTTATCTCATTTCACAAACACGTCATATCTCAAAATAATTATAGAGACTAGGCATAGTATAAACGTCATGAAAGCAATCATCACATCACATCATATCATATCATCCTCAACGAGGGCATCCTCAAATGAGGGAATCATCTGCTTGTGGTAAGACCCGGGCCTAGCAAAGCCTCGGCGTCAACCAAAGCGAAAATATCTCAACGCTACCAGGGCAAGCATCCCACATTACCAAAATGGAGGCATCTCACGTTACCAAAACGGAGGCATCTCTCTTTACCAGAACGGAAGCATCTCATGTTACCAAAACGGAGGCATCTCACGTTACCAGAACGGAGGCATCTCTCGTTACCAAAACGGAGGCATCTCTCGCTACCAGAATGGAGGCATCTCACTGATGTGTAAGTTTCATGACAAGCCTTTTAGTCTCAAAAATCACATCCATTATTATGTAGAAAATAGTTTTGCCTTCACGTAGAGCTTATGATAGTTTTGCTTATAAATCTCTTTTAAATAAAAAGATATATTTGCTCATAAATAACTCAAATCACAAAACCGAGCTCAAACCGGCAAAACATGCACTCAAGTGATAAATCTCAAATCAAACACTTTTCTCAATAAGTATGCTCATTTGTAAACTCATTTTATGCTACCAAAGCATTTTCATCAGTAAGGAAATAGATATGCACAAAAGGTTGCATCCCTTACCTCTTGCACCTTGGGTGGTACAATATTCCCGTTTCACGGACTAGCTCCGACTCACGAGTCAAATTCCCGAGCTATCCAAATAACATCAAAACATTAATAATTGCTCATTATACCACTACTTCACACTTCTATTCATCCAAATCTAAAATGGGGTCTTTCGGACCCTTATTGATTACTTCCTCTATTCTCTCAGTTTTTCACTTATTCGGGTTATAAATCAAATTCCTTCTGTATTAAATAAACATCTAATAGCCTTAGTTTAATCCATTTATTCATGCATTTTCTTAAACACCCTAGATGCACATTTTCTCAACTCCATCAAATTCCACTAGTTAATCACACCAAACCATCTCACAATCATGCATATAGCATCACCATCACCATAGTACATTCATTCCATCATTAATTCAATCCATAGTTCACTTTCTCACACTAAACCCATTTTTTACTATGGTTAGTTCATCACATTCTAGGTAGTCCCAACCAACAATACATACACCAATCAACCCATAATAATATCTAGATAAACATACTTGAAGTTGGTGTATTGAAATCTTACCTAGCTTGACTTTTCTCCTTTTTTTGCCGAATGTGGGGAGAGATTCTTTTTCTCCTTCAATCCTTCAATCCAACCTCTAGTTTTCAACTATACTGTTCTCCTCCTCTTAAGTAACAACTTTTCTCAAATACATTTTTCTCAAATCTCTTTGGAAGGTGTTGAAAATATAGAGAGAGAAAGCTAGGTTATTGCTCAAACATGGAAGGTTTTCAATGTTCAGGGGAAGAAGGCTCGAATGGTCGAGCTTTATATAGAATTGGCCTTATGAGATCGATCTCCTAGGGTGGGAGATCGATCTGACCTAAGTCCAACTACATACGTCATAGCCTTCAAGATCGATCTGGCCTAAAGGAAGGATCGATCTTTGCTTAGCAGTAGCTAATAGAGATCGATCTGCCATAGGGATGAGATCGATATTCTCCTGGCCGAGACAAATTGAGATCAATCTACTTGTGGGAAGAGATCGATCTTTGCTAGCCAAAATCCTTTAGAGATCGATCTTGCTTGAATGAGGGATCGATCTTCCTTTTGTAGAATGCTTTGGCATTGCATTTCAAGGCAATGAGATCGATCTCTCCTTTAAATGAGATCGATCTCCCCTTCATATGCAGCATTTCAACTATAAGTTTCTCAGATTTTCAAAGGTAACTTCACATCCAATTACTTCAATACTCATTTTGCATTCTATTCGTACTTAGCACTTAAAAAGGTCCATTTCCTTTGATTCATACATAATGAAACTTGTGTGTACATCACAAACTCATATAATAAATGTGTACATCGAATTCACGAACCTTACATCTCTTATGATTCATATTACAAGTAACAAGTGTATGCATTCATGAAATCATAAGGATACATAGGAAAGTACGAGTCCTACACAACTCGTCCGTACATAAGCTAATTCAGGCATTAACATTCAAATGGTATAACATTTAGCTAAATATCGAGGTACAAAAGTTGGCGATCTTACATATAGTTTGATAAAAGAGAGATCATAGGAAACTTGAAATCTGACTGAATGGATCTAGGATACTACAAACTAACTCTACTTATATTTTTGGGTTACTATATATACCTAATAATTGTATAACAACAAGCTCTCGAGACGATAATGTAAGCTGGTAGCACGACCCATTTTCCTAAGCATCCTAATGATCGACGAAAGAAGGAGAAACGGACCTCGACTCTCCCTCAATGCTTGAAGTTCCTAGGAAAACAAAAACTATGACGGACCGTCCTCAGAATACGATGAAAGAACCAAGGAACAATGCTCTTACTTCGACGATGAAGGAGCGAGCACATGACAAACTTGAGGTTAGGATAAAGGCGATGGAAAAGAAAATACAGAGAAAGACGTCTATGCATGTGGATGATCTTAAAATGTTAAAAACCTCACTATTTTCGAAGAAGATTGGCTAAGCCCTACCCCCATTCAGCTTTAAAATGCCTGTTTTTAAAGCCTACGCCACTACTTTTGACCTTCTGAAACTTTTTCTGTAAACTCCACAAAATTTCTTATACTCGGTCTTAAGTGAACAAATTTCAGGATTGGAAAGGAAAATCTTCAGTGGATGATTAAATCAAACCTAATTCTTGGATTCGAGAGAATTAGGCAAATTTAAACAAATAAAATATTTTATCATGAAGAATAAATGAGTACAAAAATAGTCTAACCATAAGTGGAGAGTAGCACCTACCCATATTAAAAATCTAATAGATTTCATGGTGTTATTATTTTTGGATTTCTATGAAATTTTAGTAAGAATTGACTTAATTTTTAAGTTAACCCAAACTGCTATACCTACATCAATCTAATTTGGTAGTAAAGATAATAAACTTAGAACAGCTACAGGCGATGATGATGGTGAGCTAACAGGGGACAAACAAAATAATACTAATAATAATAATAATAATAATAATAATACATACATACATACATACATACATACATACATACATACATAATGGATTGGCTTCACTAAAGCCAATCCCGAGAAGGGTGAAGGTGAGTTAAATTTGCAACATGGTTTGGCTTCCAGTGAAGCCAAACCCGAGAGTTCACATGGAGAGGAACGGATGAAAGCCATGGTATTCGGTGAATGGGAAAAAAATGTGAAAGATGGAAGACGTGATGGAGTGAAATGGCTAGCTACAACAACAGTGAAGAGAGGAAACCGAAGCATGAAAACCTACAACCATCGGGGGGAGCAAACATACATATACATATGTTAATAATAATAATAATAATAATAATAATAATAATAATAATAATAATAATAATAATAATAATAATAATAATAATAATAATAGGTGATATGAAAAGGGGACTGGAAAGTGGCAGAATAAGGCTGTGAAGAAGTTAGAATATGACGAAAGTTGTTGAGGGAAACGTGTAGGGGACATGAAGCATGAAGAATTGGTCTCATCAATACCTACTTTGAGCAGTGCAAACTGAGTTGGTAAAGAGAAGGAAACGGGTCGAAAAACTTGTAAGAGGCATACCTACCTTGGCAGGAAAGATGATGAAAGGGTGACAATAGAGTTACCAGGCCACGGTACAGAACAGATAGGGGAAGATGATTAAGACAGCCAAGACAGAGGTAGTACAGTGATAAGTGGAGGCAATTGGAGGTTTCGGTGGAAGGAGAAAATAGAAGTTGCAGGGAACGAATGAAGAGGAAGCAAAAAATTGGCAGGATACCCGAGATAGAGATTGGTTTGCTGAAGAAACAAAACTAGAAGAGACGATCGAGGGAGCAAGTGAAGGACTGAACATGTGGACATTTGTTACAGAGGAAAATAAGGAAAACAAAAGAGAGGAAGCTGAAGCAGTGATGAGGAACTGAGAGCCAGGGGTTAAGTGTATTGGAACAGAGGACCTCGGCCTCTGGGAAGCTGCAACAATGTGTGAGAGAATGCTGGGCAATTATGTCTTCAATTCTTGGTGCTAAGCTCGAAAGGCGAGGCATAGACAGAGGCGTGAACAAGCGGTGAGGGGAAACTGGAGAGATGATTGTCGTGGAAGGAAGGAAAGAGTAAAGCTGAAAACTGAGGAAGTAGTGGCTGTTGGACCAAATGAAAACATGATGAATAAAGGACAGTGTTGGCAGGGGCTGACTGGAGCTGAGGGTGAAACAGTGAAGGGAACGAGTGGAAGGAGATGGTGGGAAGCCTTTTGCCAACGATTCTGATTAAGGAAAGAAGACCTGGACATATGAAGGGAAATGCCAGCAGCAAACCAATGATCAGAGCTAAAACAGAGGTGAATAGAGGCTCTGGAAATAGTGGCAGCAGGAGGACATCAGAGCTAGCCGATATCAGGAGGAAGATGAAAGACTGAAAGGGAAAAGAGAAGGAAGAGTAGTGTGGTGTGATTCTTCTTGGGAAAGAATGAAGCAAATCGGTCAGGGAGGTGATGAATAAGAGATTGCGAGAGATAGAAACTGAGAGGTAAAGAAGAAAGGAAGAAGAAAAGAAAAAGATAAGAGAAATAGAATTTTTGGCAGTAAGAAAAATAATTTCATTAAAAATAAGAAGAAGGAATTTATATGTGTGTGAAAGTGGATATATATATATAACACCGAAGTTAAACTGAAAGCACAAAAATTCGAGGAAAAATCCAGGAAAGATAGTTCGAAAATATTTATTCAAAAAAATTTGAAGAAATAACTCGAGTGGATCGGACCCGTAGACTCGCTACGTTGAGACAATCGAGGACTATGGACAAACACCGATGTAAGGAATTTATGCAAGTTTTAAAGATAACTGTATGTATTTTTATGATTTCGAGTAGCTAAATAGATACCGTAGGGATAAAAATTTCCTACATTACCCCTACCTATAGAATGAATCGCACCGTACAGTGTTGAAAAATCATAAATGCATAAATTGCATGTTTTCAGTGTTTTCATCGTTGAATATTGTTTCCATCAGTATATGGACAGGCTGGCTATTGTTTTTACTGTCTGCATAAAATTTCACGTTTTACGAAGTTAAGTGTGCTTGAGTGGGAGAAATTCCATGATGGGTGACCTCCTGGGAAGTCTCCACTCACGTATTGTTTATGCACTGTTTTATACAAAACATTGATTTCTATTTATTTTTGCAAGAATTGAACCATCTATCCGATTTTTGAATGAAACGGTGCTGGAACACGTGCTGACTATATCGCATGGACCGACTTGCACTGAAGAATTGTGCTTGAGCTCGTGCTAACTGTGTGTCACACGACCTGACACGCATTAATGAGACGTGCTTGAGCACGTACAGACTGTGTCGCATGGTCCGACTCGCACGAGATTTTAAAATGATATATGAGTAAAACCGTGTTGGAGCCGTCGTGTACTGCTATGTGATCTTGCACTGACCTGCTCGCACTGGATTTTGAGACCAGGTGCTGGTTGATATTAATGTTGGGGGGTAAATCCTTGAGATTACTCAGTACCCTCAGTCATATTGTATTGTATCGGGGTCCTCAGAGTATGCTGTACCGTGTGGACGCACATGGAGAACGCTGCACCGTGTATTGAGTCTTCGAACTACTGGTTTGAACTGAATTGAATTGTATTGATTAGCCGACGGGCTGGACTGACCATCCCCCCAAGGCGTATGACACTGGCGCACACCTGGCCCATGAGGTGCAGGGTCACTAACCATGGCCATATGTCGACTATATTATTATTGATTGAATCTCAGCCTAGTCTGAGCAAATTGAATTGTTTATTAATAGAAGGAAAAAGTGAATTGAACTATTTACTGATTGAACGAAACATTTTAAAGAAACGAATTCAAGTGTTCTACTGCATTGATTGAATAGTAAACGGTTTCATCGTACCGACCATATTGAATGCATATGTTTTACACATGGTAAAGTATTGTATTGGAAATGGAGTGTGATTGAAAGTGTTTTTCAAAAAAAGTGCATCGATTGTGAATCATTTTAAGTATTAATGAATTGAATTATATGCAAGTGTTTTACAGTGTTTTATAACTGATCATGGCATACATTATAAGCATGTAGATAGTATAGTTGTCTACTGCTTACATAAGTTTCTTACTGAGTGCGTTAAGCTCACTCCCTACTTTCCTCCACAGAGTCCCAACAGTAACTTGGACGCTTTGGTTAGTAAGGTTTGTCACACAGCTATGGTTCCGCGGAGTATCTTTTTGCGTTGAAGGTATACTCAGTTGTAAGAAATTCTTTTGTATCTAAAATTTTTATAAGTACAGTAATGCATACGAGATGTGTATGGGGAATGTGAACATATTTTATTTAAATCTGTTACTAAGAAAGAAAATTAATCAGACTGAGTATTGTTCTGACCTATTATCGACTTGTAGCCCAACCAAATTATGTGGAAATTTCGGTCGTTACATTTTCGCACTGACATGTCTATATAAGAAGCGGATGACCCTTTATTATGTAAGGCATTTTTTGCCACACTTGGAGGCGCAGCCCAAGCTTGGTACTCAGGACTGGCCCCAAAGTCAATTAATTTGTTCAAAGAGCTCGAGCACCATTTCCTTACACATTTCATAAGCAGTCGACGAACTAAAAAGACGATGAGTTTCATTTTAAGCTCCCTCTCTCACTAGAACCCCCAAAGCTCTGCCAAATCTCTTGATCAAGGCTGAAAGTGTATCAATGCATAGGAGACCGTGGTGACCAAGTTGGGCAAGGAAGAGGAAAAAGACAAGCAACGAAGTTATATAATGTCACGACTCGAATTACCTAAAAATCAGAGTAAATTTTTCGCTTTTTCATTTATTATTTAATTCTTATCTTTCTCTCATCGTGACCATCCTACAAACAGTTGGGCTATGATTCGGTGTTAGTCACCTCACACTATTACCAATTCCATTTCCATAATCACATTTATATATCAGAGTTTACCATCTTTGACTTTAATTAAATACATACTCAATGGTATTTATAACTCTACATCCCCGTGACTCAACATCATATCCGTTTACAGTACTGTGCATTACATACTTAGATATAAAACTATACAAATGTGTATACATGTCTCTCGATGGGAAGCAGAGGATACCAATGCATGCAAGTCCTCAGCCGCTTACTAATTTCTGTGAGTGCTCTGAAAAGATGGGAAAATAAGGGGGGTGAGAAAACCACACGCTCAGTAAGGCAATTATGCAAGTAAGTAGATAGCTCCACTATCTACATGCTCATAATGCCATGCCCTTAAATCCATTTCTTTTCATTTAAAATTTCACGCACAAAGTCATGCATATTCAATGCCATAGTTTATCCATGTAATTCATGCATTCAAAGCATTTTATGTGACAACATTAAATCATACTTAGCATGAATTAAAACAAGATCATGCATTCTTTCATGCCATGTAAGACAAATCATGGATTTCAAATGAAAGCATGAAAAACATCATCATGCTACTACATTTAAATCAATTCATTAAAACTGCATTAAAAACTAACCCTTCTGGGTCAATCCTCTCATAAATCAATCTCATAATTCCACTACAAACTCATAAAACAAATCATTAAAGTTCATTATAAAACTCCGGTTATAAACCCACCCTTCTTTCAGGGTCACAGATCATAAAATCATCTAAAACATATTTGAGCATAGTAGAAAATCATAAAATCATGAAATCATAAAATCGTCAAATCGGGGGCCTGACCCCTCCTTCGGGTCTACCCTGGTCTAACAGACCACAAGTTATATCATGTGAGATAATCAGGTAATTATCAGTAACATCGAGGACTATGGCCATATCCTAGCGATCCCTGGCAACACGGTACCTAGTGTGCGGGGTATCACACCTGAAACGAGAGGTGGGTCGTCCTACCCGCCAAAACAGCTTAACACCAAGATTGCGAGGGCAAGGCTTGCTGCCTCGTGGCTAATGCCACTCCACTCCAACAATCCCCACGGTACAGCGTACTCCGCGTGACATACACGGTACAACGTACTCCGTGAACCCAAGCTCAATCAGGGGTGCCTGTGATAGGTCTTATCCACCCAAATCATCTATGTCTCAGAATGCACGTGTGAGCATATCATCTCACTGTGACACACAGTCTACAGGAGGCTCCAACACAGCTATATGCATGTAATATAATTCCCTGTACGAGCGAGGCTCAAGCGCGGCTTCATGCATATTCATGATATCAGAAAACCTCGTGCGAGCGAAGCTCTAGCACGGTTTCATAAAAATCAGTAAAATCTGCGTACGAGCAGCGCTCCAGTACGACTTAAACTGAATATAAATTCAAGTAAAATCCACGTACGAGCAATGCTCTAGTACGGATATGCATAAAAACTCAATGAAAACCTCGTACGAGAAAAACTCCAGTACGGCATTCAAATGAATTATGAAAACCATGTAAAACTTTGTGCGAGCAACGCTCCAGCACAAATGAATGCGTAAGTAAATCAATTCTCATGCGAGTTATACTCTAGCACGGCTTTATGCATAATTAAATCAAATCTCGTGCGAGTTACACTCCAGCACGGCTTTTATGCAGTTATTATATCAAAAATGGATGCGAGCTAGGCTCCAGCACCTCTCATGCACGTTAATCATAAAAACTAGTGCGAGCAATCGCTCCAGCACCATTTTATGCATACCACGTCAAAACAAATCAAAACATGTCAAAACAGAGTGCGAGCTAGGTTCCAGAAGCTCTCATGCATTTCATAGGAATAAAAATCAGTGCGAGCAACCGCTCTAGCACATGTCATGCATATGATGTCACAAGTCGGTGCGAGCAACTGCTCAAGCACATTTATGCACATTCACAAACGCAGATATAGTGCGAACTACGTGTCGGCATTATCTGTTTCCATATAAACTTGATAGTTGGCCATTTTCCAAAGAAATTTTCATTTAAATATTAATAACACCTACGTAGTGTTATTTTGGGAAACTTATGCAATTATTGGCCAATCTATCGATTTACTTTGATTAAAATCAAGAAAATTCCTTAATCATAAAAATCCTTAAATCATGCATTTCATGCATGTCATGCTTTCACAATCCTTAGGTGAACTTCCCTCAATAGGGGTAAAATAGACATTTCACATATTTCGATCCTTAAAAATCATTTAAACCACTTTTAGGATCATTATACAATAATCGCGTATACATACATAATCAGTGTATACAAAATCTATTAAAATATGCATAGCTACCTCTAGCTACTCACACAATTCCCTTACCTCATTTTTCTGTACAGTTTGACCTTTTCCACTGATGTCTCGTCACGCAGTCCGATTTGCTTCCAATCCAAATCAAATCTCCATAACTGCGGATACACATTTATCAGGTCAAATACAATACAATTTAGTTGTATTTCATATGTTCTGGGCTTAATTTAAATCATTGGGCCCGTTTTCCCATATTGGGCCCGATTATACCATAATGGGCCTTTATTGGCCTTAAGCCCGTTTTCCCACTGACTATTCACATTATCGAGGCCTATTGGGCTCATTGGGCCCAGCAGTATTTATTTAGCCTCGTTCTAAACTCTCAGACAGCTTATGAATTATTTACGACAATTTATCCCAATTTTTCAGAATTTAATTCATTTATACGAAAATTAAATCCGTAATTTATGCGTTAAATATCAATCATGCATAACGATGCAAAATTGTCATAATTAAGGGTTACTTACCCGTTATTCCATGATCGTACACAAATCGAGGCTATCTCGAGCTCTCGGTTGATGCTAATCGTCGAGCTACACAATTAAATATATTTTCGGGTAAACTTTAAGTCGATTATTTAACAAATTAAATTTTTCAAAAATTAAATCGGTCAATTCGACTGATTACCGACTTACCCGAAGCTCAATTGCATCACTGAAATTTTCCCCAATTTTTTCTCTTTTTCTTTTTTCCCTTTTTCTTCCTTTTTTTCCTTCTCTTTTTGGCTGAACCGGTTCGGTCCAGTTCAACCTGGTTCAGACCGCCGGTTCGGACCGGTTCGGTTCAGCGGTTCAGTCCGGTTCGGCATCATTTGGTCGTGCTGGTGCCATCCGGCTGGTTCCCGACGTGATTTCGCTCTGTTTCGCGTTTTTCATTTCACAGATTTCGTGTTTTTTTTTTTACATTTACTTTATTTTTTTATTTTTTTAATAATATTTTAATCAATTAAAATATTATTAAAAATCTAAAATATCTAAAAAAAATACTATTTTATTCATTTAATTTGTAATTGAATTTCTCAGTCCGATTTTACCTTTTCGGTATACTTTTCGATTATTTTCGGGATTATTTTTCGATACGAAAATTTCAATTTATTCTAATAAATTCATATCTTGATCAATTTAACCTGAAATTTAATTATTTCTTCATTATTGATCAAGATTTCTCAATCCCATATTTTTAATTAAATTTTCTTGTCCCAATTAATATCAAATTTTGGTCTTTTGACCGTTTTACCCTTGCACATTTTCGGGAATACCATTTCCATCCTTTTGCATTTTTAAATGCACTCAAAAATTTCTATTCATTCCTTTTGTTCTTATAATAAAACTCGGGTTTTACAATCTCCCCCACTTAAGAAATTTGGTCCTCCAAATTAGAACCAAGTAAATGAGTCCATAAATAACTCCGGGTACATCTATCGTATCATATACTGTCATCCTCAAGTGACTTTCTCCGGAGTGTAATACTATCATCATGCTTAACTAGGGAGATCATCTTAAACCTCAACACTTTCTCCTTCCGTCTAATACCCGAATCAATTCTCCAATCATACGTTATACTTTCATTGAGCTAAACTGTTGGAGCTCATATCCAATTACATAAATCGGGTTCGGATAATATTTTTGAAGCATCAAAATATGGGAGACATTGTGGATGCCTGTTTATTCAAGTGGTAATGTCAACCTACAAGCCTTACCTCCCACTTTGTCCGATATCTCTATCCGAATCTTGTTACGTCCTTAAGACAAGTAACTGTCAACAATAATGATTCACCCTCGGTGAATTTCCAATGATTTCTGCCTCTTGTCAGCATAGCTTTTCTATCTGCTCTGAGGTGTTCTTAATCTCTCATAAATCAACTGAACATCCTCAGAGGTTTGTCTTACCAATTCGGGAACAATTTTCTATATGTCACCCACTTCTTATCCAAGTCAGGGAACAACTCCCTACGGCCATTAAATGCCTCATATAACATGTTATCCCGATACTCGAGTGACAACTGTCATTATTGGCGAATTTGATTAGTAGCAACTGATCATCCCAGGAGCTCATAAAATCAATGGCACACGCTCTCATCACATCCTCCAGAACCTGTATAGTCCTCTCTGACTGACTATCTATCTGAGGGTGGAAGCTGTACTAACACACAATCGGGTTCCCATAGCTTCCTGGAAAAACATTCCCAGAAGTGGGAAGTGAAGCGGGAATCCCTATCTGATATCATGCTCCCTGGAAAGCTACATATTATTCCACAATTTTCCATACATAAAAATCTGACTACACACTCAGAGTATCTGGGGATTTTCATAACCAGAAGGTGGGTAACTAGTCAATCTGTCGACTATCACCCAGATAGCCTTGTGATTCATTCGGGTCCTCTATAACCCATCACACAATATCCATGGTAACTTGTTCCCATTTCCGTGTCAATATAGGTAGAGGCTGCAATAACCCTGTAACTTTTAGTACTCTACCTTACTCTATTGACATACGAGGCACTTGTCCACAATCTCTACAATATTTCTTTTTATATCTGACCACCAATACCCTTTTCAGATATTCCGATATATTTATTACTTCTCAGATGCACTGTATATCTCGAAGAGTGAGCTTCTGACAATAATACTATATCATCAACTGTGGTTCTGGGGAGCACTTATACTATCTCTGAACCTCTGTGAGTCATCATCACTCACTGTGACCTCTGTCACTGTCCCCTTCTGAATCTGACCCATACTATCGACACCATGCCGATCATCACGCTAAGCCTGGCAAATCTGGTCACACAAATCTGATTCTAACCTCAGGCTAGCTGTCACAAAATCACCGTCATCATCAGAAGGGATCACATCACTACTGAGGTTCACAACTGCTCTAGCAGCTCTTGCTCCTTGACCATCTTATGTGATACCATCCCGAGGCTCTTTCTGCTCAAGGCATCAGCCATTACATTAGCCTTTCCTGGGTGGTACAATGTTCACAATCATAATCTTTAGAAGCTCTAACCTTCTTGGTTATCTTATATTCTACTCTTTCTGTGAAAACGATTACTTGGGGCTTTTACGATCAGTGCATATCTGAATTTTTCTTACCATTTAAGTGGCGGCGCCATACTTTTAATGTAAACGCTACGGCTGCCAACTCTAAATCATGGGTCGGATAGTTTCTCTCACGGTCCTTGAACTAACTAGATCCATAAACAACTATCTTCCCATTTTACATCAATACACAGCCCAATCCTTATTTTGAGGTATCCATACACACTGAAACCTCTTGAGCTGTTGGTTATAGTGAGAATACTTACGGTGGTCAGTTCATTGCTTCAATATACCAAAACTCACCAAAGCTACTTTCATACTTATCATAACACTCGTATTCAATCCTTTATACGCATAAACGTAAAACGTCATTTTGAAATCGCTTTCGTTCAAGATATTAATCCACGTCATTTCGTTTTTTTCTTACATTAACGGCTTTTATAAAATTTTAATTTTTAAACCTTCATGATTAGTCAAATTCTATATTTCTTTATCGTACCTGCAAAGGTACCCAAATTTTAAATGCATATATAGCGACTGTCGATTTCAATTTATAGCTTATGCGTGCGCTTCCAGACGCTGTCAAATCTTTAGGCAGGGAAGTATTTTGAAATACCTTTATTAACCCTCAAATTTGACCACATCGACTGGGTGTAGATATATCTACCCCTTATCTTGGTCGCAATCCATATACACTACATATTGCTTAATCCTTACTTTGCATATGTCTCTTATTCCAATATATCTCCTTTAATATATCACTTATAACAACTCTTTCATTATTTGTCAAACTTACAATACGCTTTTCAGTGATGTTATCACCCTTATTTTCAACTTACAATCTCTATACCCATATTCAGTTAGTGAAAATCAACTAACCATCATCCTCTTGCTTAAGGGTACAGGCTTCACATCTTTCATTCGCTTATAAGCAACTGAAGGCGGTATTAATAAATGCGTGGCACCAGGATCAATTAAAATAATTACTTCATTATTCACAACCAGTGTGGTATCTTTCACCACATCATATGAAACATCTATAGTGTCCTGGTCCAAGGCATACACTCGCCCTCGTCCAACATCTTACTTTCGTGGTATCTATCACACATTTTACACTGTTTCACTTGCTACTCTGCTCCATAGCAGGTCGGGGTCCTCAAATCATAATACCCCTCGTAAGTATTGAAATTAGATACACTGGGGTTTATCAATCAACTTACCCCGTGACTGATCAGCTCAAAGTTTTTACCAAACTACCTTTTTCCCGTTCTGACATCTTTGTCATTCTCTATTCTCTTTTGTCTCTTTTTTGGCCCGTACTACCTTTCCCAATCTCAGAGGCGTGGAACTCATAATCTTATTCACACAACTGTAGTCTGCGCACTGCCTCGGTATAGGTAGTGATATCTAACGGGTTAATCGGACTCTAATTGAAAATCTGAGCCCTTCCATGAACTTTCAGACATCTCGACTCTCACTGTTCATCGTGTCCGAGTCACATCTGCCCAGGAATATAAACTGAGTTTCATATTCGTAAATCAACAGTTCCTCTAGGTCAGAGTAAAGAATCTCATCTGTTATTTTCTTTAAACAATATCCGGGATATTTTGTCACCGAAATACCTCTAGAATTACTTTTCAGGTCCATTCTGGACGTCTAACTCTTAAAATGGGTCGAGCGGACTTCCACCAATGTTCCGACTCACCCTCAAATCTCATACATATTCTGAGCAATTAGCTCGCAAAATGTTCTCCACACTCCGCTCCAACCTCGCAAAGCATGTCTCAATACTGTTTAATCTCTCTGTCAGACTCTGTCCGATCTCTCTGTCGGACTCTGTGGGGCATGCTCAATACCAGCCTCCACGTCAATCTCATCTCGAGTCTCATGTGGCACCTCAGTACAACTCTCGGGCCTACCTCTATGGCCTCGAGTTCGTGTACTCGCCTCTCAACCATAGCGGCTATCAGTCAATGAGTCTATTCTTGCATTTAAAACCAAATTCTTAGCTGCACTTCTATCTCGATATACACAATTGTATCTAAACAATGCACAGTACATGGGGATGTAAACTTCCTTAACCACCAACACCGACTCATATCAGGCCAACTCAAGCTCTGATACCATTAAACCTGTCACGACCCGAATTACCTAAAAATTAGAGTAAATTTTTCGCTTTTTCATTTATTATTTAATTCTTATCTTTCTCTCATCGTGACCATCCTACAAACAGTTGGGCTATGATTCGGTGTTAGTCACCTCACACTATAACCAATTCCATTTCCATAATCACATTTATATATCAGAGTTTACCATCTTTGACTTTAATTAAATACATACTCAATGGTATTTATAACTCTACATCCCCGTGACTCAACATCATATCCGTTTACAGTACTGTGCATTACATACTTAGATACAAAACTATACAAATGTGTATACCTGTCTCTCGATGGGAAGCAGCGGATACCAATGCATGCAAGTCCTCAGCCGCTTACTAATTTCTGTGAGTGCTCTGAAAAGATGAGAAAATAAGGGGGTGAGCAAACCACACGCTCAGTAAGGCAATTATGCAAGTAAGTAGATAGCTCCACTCTCTACATGCTCATAATGCCATGCCCTTAAATCCATTTCTTTTCATTTAAAATTTCACGCACAAAGTCATGCATATTCAATGCCATAGTTTATCCAAAACTATTTGTGCATATATAAATCATGTAATTCATGCATTCAAAGCATTTTATGTGACATCATTAAATCATACTTAGCATGAATTAAAACAAGATCATGCATTCTTTCATGCCATGTAAGACAAATCATGGATTTCAAATGAAAGCATGAAAAACATCATCATGCTACTACATTTAAATTAATTCATTAAAACTGCATTAAAAACTAACCCTTCTGGGTCAATCATCTCATAAATCAATCTCATAATTCCATTTCAAACTCATAAAACAAATCATTAAAGTTCATTATAAAACTCCGGTTATAAACCCACTCTTCTTTCAGGGTCACAGATCATAAAATCATCTAAAACATATTTGAGCATAGTAGAAAATCATAAAATCATGAAATCATAAAATCGTCAAATCGGGGGCCTGACCCCTCCTTCAAGTCTACCCTGGTCTAACAGACCACAAGTTATATCATGTGAGACAATCAAGTAATTATCAGTAACATCGAGGACTATGGCCATATCCTAGTGATCCCTGGCAACACGGTACCTAGTGTGCGGGGTATCACACCTGAACGGGAGGTGGGTCGTCCTACCCGCCAGAACAGCATAACACCAAGATTGCGAGGGCAAGGCTTGCTGCCTCGTGGCTAATGCCACTCCACTCCAACAATCCCCACGGTACAGCGTACTCTGCGTGACATACACGGTACAACGTACTCCATGAACCCAAGCTCAATCAGGGGTGCCTGTGATAAGTCTTATCCACCCAAATCATCTCTGTTTCAGAATGCACGTGTGAGCATATCATCTCACTATGACACACAGTCTACAAGAGGCTCCAACACGGCTATATGCATGTAATATAATTCCCTGTGCGAGCGAGGCTCAAGCACAGCTCCATGCATATTCATGATATCAGAAAACCTCGTGCGAGCGAAGCTCTAGCACGGTTTCATAAAAATCAGTAAAATCTGCGTACGAGCAGCGCTCCAGTACGACTTAAACTGAATATAAATTCAAGTAAAATCCACGTACGAGCAATGCTCTAGTACGGATATGCATAAAAACTCAATGAAAACCTCGTACGAGAAAAACTCCAGTACGGCATTCAAATGAATTATGAAAACCATGTAAAACTTTGTGCGAGCAACGCTCCAGCACAAATGAATGCTTCAGTAAATCAAATCTCGTGCGAGTTACACTCCAGCACGGCTTTTATGCAGTTATTATATCAAAAATGGATGCGAGCTAGGCTCCAGCACCTCTCATGCACGTCAATCATAAAAACTAGTGCGAGCAATCGCTCCAGCACCATTTTATGCATACCACGTCAAAACAAATCAAAACATGTCAAAACAGAGTGCGAGCTAGGCTCCGCAGCTCTCATGCATTTCATAGGAATAAAAATTAGTGCGAGCAACTGCTCTAGCACATGTCATGCATATGATGTCACAAGTCGGTGCGAGCAACTGCTCAAGCACATTTATGCACATTCACAAACGCAGATATAGTACGAACTACGTGTCGGCACTATCTGTTTCCATATAAACTTGATAGTTGGCTGTTTTCCAAAGAAATTTCCATTTAAATATTAATAACACCTATTTAGTGTTATTTTGGGAAACTTATGCAATTATTGGCCAATCTATCGATTTACTTTGATTAAAATCAAGAAAATTCCTTAATCATAAAAATCCTTAAATCATGCATTTCATGCATGTCATGCTTTCACCATCCTTAGATGAACTTCCCTCAATAGGGGTAAAATAGACATTTCACCTATTTCGATCCTTAAAAATCATTTAAACCACTTTTAGGATCATTATACAATAATCGCGTATACATACATAATCAGTGTATACAAAATCTATTAAAATATGCGTAGCTACCTCTAGCTACTCACACAATTCCCTTACCTCATTTTTCTGTACAGTCTGACCTTTTCCACTGATGTCTCGTCACGCAGTCCGATTTGCTTCCAATCCAAATCAAATCTCCGAAACTGCGGATACACATTCATCAGGTCAAATACAATACAATTTAGTTGTATTTTATATGTTCTGGGCTTAATTTAAATCATTGGGCCCGTTTTCCCATATTGGGCCCGATTATACCATAATGGACCTTTATTGGCCTTAAGCCCGTTTTCCCACTGACTATTCACATTATCGAGGCCTATTGGGCTCATTGGGCCCAGCAGTATTTATTTAGCCTCGTTCTAAACTCTCAGACAGCTTATGAATTATTTACGATAATTTATCCCAATTTTTCAGAATTTAATTCATTTATACGAAAATTAAATCCGTAATTTATGCGTTAAATATCAATCACGCATAACGATGTAAAATTATCGTAATTAAGGGTTACTTACCCGTTATTCCATGATCGTACACAAATCGAGGCTGTCTCGAGCTCTCGATTGATGCCAATCGTCGAGCTACATAATTAAATATATTTTCGGGTAAACTTTCAGTCGATTATTTAACAAATTAAATTTTTTAAAAATTAAATCGGTCAATTCGACTGCTTACTGACTTACCCGAAGCTCGATTGCATCACTGGAATTTTCTTCAATTTTTTCTCTTTTTCTTTTTTCCATTTTTCTTCCTTTTTTCCTTCTCTTTTTGGCTGAACTGGTTCGGTCCGGTTCAACCTGGTTCAGACCGCCGGTTCGGACCGGTTTGGTTCAGCGATTCAGTCCGGTTCGGCATCATTTGGTCGTGCCGGCGCCATCCGGTCGGTTCCCGGCGTGATTTCGCTCTGTTTCGCGTTTTTCATTTCACAGATTTTGTGTTTTTTTTTTTACATTTACTTTATTTTTTTTATTTTTTTAATAATATTTTAATCAATTAAAATATTATTAAAAATCCAAAATATCTAAAAAAAATACTATTTTATTCATTTAATCTGTAATTGAATTTTTCCGTCCGATTTTACCTTTTCGGTATACTTTTCGATTATTTTTGGGATTATTTTTCTATACGAAAATTTTGATTTATTCCAATAAATTCAGATCTTGATCAATTTAACCCGAAATTTAATTATTTCTTCGTTATTGATCAAGATTTCTCAATCCCATATTTTTAATAAAATTTTATTGTCCCAATTAATACCGAATTTTGGTCTTTTGACCATTTTGCCCTTGCACATTTTCGAGAATACCATTTCCATCCTTTTGCATTTTTAAATGCACTAAAAAATTTCTATTCATTCCTTTTGTTCTTATGATAAAACTCGGGTCTTACATATAAAATAGGAGGCGAAAGCTTGAAAAAGACTAAAAAGGAATAGAATTCAATAAAGGAATGTGTACTCATCTAAAAGAAGCCCTGAGAGAAGGTATGATCACTACACCCCTTTAAACACTACCAAGACGAGGATCCTGATGCAGATCGAAAGAGACCAACTACTGAAATGGCCAGGGCCAATAAAACCAACCCTCAAAGATCTAGGCATAAACAGTGTGCATTCCATCTTGACCACCGGCATACAACTAAAGAAGGCATAGACCTAATGAACGAGAATGAGAGCCTTGTGAGAAAAGGGCATCTAAACATATTTTTATGAAACACCCTCAAGCAAGAACTGGAAAAATGTGGACTCAGACGAGGAAGCTTTCATAGTTAACCTGGCACAAACCACCCACTACCTCAAACTACCCACCAAGGGGGCTGCGAGACCAAGGGCGCAACCGACTTAGAGAATGAAGAAGGGCAGAGGTAAGCAACTAACCCATAGCGGGCATAATTAATGTTATAACTGGGGTGCCCAAACCGCATCTAAAAGAAAAGTATACTAAGCTACTATCATGGTCGTATGGTCTATGGCAAAGAAGTCGAAGTCTTGAAAGGATGAGCTTGTCACTTTCTCCACATAAGACTTAGACGGAATTGAATTTCCTCATGATAATGCCACAGTGATAACTGCGAACATCTGCAACCACGTGGTAAATAGGATATAGTGGCAATGACATGCTATACTACGAGATTATGAAGAGCATGAGAATAGCAAAGGATAAGCTCAAGCCATACCCTATTTTTTTGTAAGATTTGAGAATGAGAAGGTTCCATTCCTAGGAGTCATCACTCTTCCTATCAGTTTAGGTACAGAGCCAAGATCGTTACAACCATGGTGGACTTCATGGTGGTTAAAATCCCTTCAACTTACAATGGTATTCTGGGAAAGCCTAGCCACATGGTAATAAGGGTAGTTGGATTAGCCCCGCACTTTAAAATTAAATTCTCAACCCCTCAAAGGATTGGTAAGGTTCAAGGTAACCAGTCTACAACCCATAAATTCTATACCATGGCGTTAAAGGTGAAAGCAAAAGTCAACGAGACGCTTAACATAAAGGTACCTGATCAAAGGCCTGCGCTGGATCAAAGCCTACCTGAGCTAGCGGATGAACTTGTCAACATTCCTTTTGACAAAGCTGACCTAAGCAAGACCCTATTGATCAGCTCTAAATTAGCCAAGAAGAGAGAAATCGTATAGCTAATAAGGGATAATGTTGACCTGTTTGCATGAAAACCTGAGGATATGCCCGATGTATATCCAAGAAACATGGTCCACCGCTTCAATGTTAGCTTAGAAGCTAAGTTAGTAGGGGAGAAGAATAGGTACTTTGCACCAAAAAGGCAAAAAGCTATCAACGAATAAGTGTCTAAGCTTCTAACTGCCGCTTTCATTAGATAAGCACATTATCTTGAATGGTTGGCAAATGTAGGTATGGTGAAGAAACAAATCAAAAAGTGGAGAATGTATGTGGCTTTCACCGACCTGAATAAAACTTACCTAAAAGATAGCTTCTCCTTACCAAACATTTTCAAATTAGTGGACAACAGCACAAAACATGGTCTGCTATGTTTCATGGATGCCTACTTTGGTTATAATCAGATCAAGATGCTTGAGGAAGATGAAAAAAACATTGTTTATAATAGAAAAACGCATGTACTACTACAAGGTCATGCCCTTCGATTTAAAAATTGCTGAGGCTAAATACCAGAGGTTGGCTAATAAAATCTTCAGAGATTAGGTTGGAAAAAGTATGGAAGTATACATGGGTAACATGCTTGTAAAAAGTCCAATGTTAAAAACACTTTTCGATAACCTGGCAAAAGCATTCAGTGTATTGAGAAGACACAACATGAGGCTTAACCTAGCGAAGTACGCCTTTGGAGTCACATTGGGAAAGTTCTTTGGGTTCATGGTCAATGAAAAGGGAATTGAAGCAAACCCTGAGTAAGTCAATGCTATTTTAGAAATGATGCCTTTGAGCTCATCAAAAGAAGTGCAAAGGCTTACAAGCAGGATAACAACTTTAAGTCGTTTCATGTCTAGGTCGGTGGATAAATGTCTCTCATTCTTTAAGACTTTGAAGGGAGCTTAAAAGTTTGTATGGACTGAGCAATGCCAAAAAGCGTTTGAAGAGCTCAAGGTTTTCCTTTCCTTCCCGCTCATCTTATCTAAGCCCCTACTCGAGGAATATTTGTACATGTAACTGGCTGTAACCGACCTGGCAGTCAGCTCGGTACTAGTCAAAGAAGATAAGAAAACTCAAAGGCTAGTATATTTCATCGGTAAGGTGCTCCAGCTAAGGTGAATTACCAAAAAGATTATGAAACTAGCATAAGGTCTGATGGTTTTAATAAGAAAACTCTAGCCTTACTTCGAATCACATCATATCGTAGTCTTGACTGACCAACTGCTCAGGCAGATTCTCCAAAAACTCAAGGTATTAAGAAGATTAATTAAGTGGGCAATAGAGCTCGACGACTTTAACCTGCACATTTGATACAAGACTAATGCCCACTCTAAGTGACATAGACGTTCTATCCGCAAGTGCACGAGTCGTGCAAGTAATAATGGAATTCGAATCTCGGATTATCTTTCCACAGAGAAGTGATTAGCTTAATTAACTACCAGTTAATCTTACTCTAAGTATATCCTAGCAAGTTATGAATTTTAAGGGAGTGATCTACAAGGCTACAAATACTGAAAATAATAAAATCTAAAAACTAAAGAAAATAAAACCGAGCTAAAACTACTTACAAAGCTCTCAGCAATTAAAAGCAAATACCTACAAAAGATAATTAAAATAGTTAAAATTAATTAACTCAATTAAACTAAAATGCAAATATGAAAATAAAGAAACAAATTTAATTAAACTAAAATTAAACAAACCTAAAATAAAATGTGCATGTAATTAAACTAATTAATAAAAATGCAAATTAAGCTAACCTAAAGTCTAATAAAATAAAACTTCAATGAACCTAAAGAAATTCTTAAATCAAACTAAGAAATTAACTACCTAAAAAATGATCCTAAATTAAATCTAATTCTAACTAACTAATAAAACAAAATCTAAATAATGCATGAGAAATATTTTTGGATTTTTAATTTAAAATGAAAACCTAAAACATGCATAAAATGATTTACTCTAATTTAATTCTAAATGTAACACTTATCACTAAAATAAAAATTAACTAATGACATAATTAAATCTAAATTCTTGAACTAATCAAGCAATTAAACTATAACTAATCATGCAAATTAATTTAATGCTCTAACTTCTTAAGCTAACAAATGAAATTGAAATTAAGCTATCTAAAATGCATGAAAATGAATTTTGTAGCTAAAATGCAATGGCCAAACAAGGCCATAACCAAAAATGCCGGCCGAGTGGTCCCGACTTTGATGCACTGTGCATGGTTCTTCTCCATTTTGTTGCCCAGACATTACTCTCGGTACCAGCCTTCTGCTCCATGCGCTGTCCAGGTCTGATCCAGGTGTTGTCCTCTGTAACTTCCACTGACTCTGCTCTCGGTTCTGTGTGCAGTTTCCTTCCCTGCAACACAACACAGCACGTCTCCAACCGTTTGTCCTGCTCTAGATTTCGGCCCATGCCGTTGGCAGCACTAACTGCTCATCCTCCTACTTCAGGTCACGACTTCTGTTCATGCTCCCTGTACTGTCCATCATCACACCATGCTCCTCCAATTGCTTCCAACTCCAGCAGCTGATCTTGGTCCGGCCCAGCTATCCTACTCCCGGCTCTGTCTGACTGCTGCTGATCATGTTCATTGGCCAGACAGACCAGTTGTGCCCACGGTACCAGCTTGCTTCATCACCGAACATTAGTAGATATAGAGGATGTCCAACATCCTTCCTGCCTAATTGAAGATAATGATCAGTGCACAAGCAACACCACAGAACATCACAAGCATGACTAACGGATGGGTGAAGAGACAGTAAAATTAAACAGAATAAACATAAAAAAATAAAATAAAAGGAATGACACTGCTAGAAACGAAAGCAGTAATTGTGAAATAAGCATGCAAACTATAATGAAAATCAAAAGCTAAAACCACGGTTTAATGTTGTAGTCTCCATGTTTCTGCAAGCTTCAATCCTGTTGGCTGCAAGTCAGTAGCTTCAGTTTCAGCTCTCCAGCTTCTTGCTCACTTCTTACGCTGCTCAGCTCAAGCTTTCTTCCTACTGCAGATAACTGAGGATGCCCAGCAGTTGGAGCAACAGGAACCGAGCAACCATGAAGTAATGTTGAGCAAACTGAAAAATGAAAATGAATAGTACACTAGTCATAGAACAGAGCAAAGCAGAGAAGGATGATTATCCTTGTCTACTGCAGCAATGCAACCCAGCCAGCTTCTGTTCTGCTCAGCAACCATCCTGTCATGCTTTATGTTAAGTCCTGCAATCAGAATGCTAGAAACAGAAACACGAAGCAACACAGCTAAATATTTAAACTGAGAAATAGAGAAATACGCAGAATAGAAAACAAAATAAATTGATACAGAAAAGGTAATAAGTAATACAGACCAGAACTTAAGTTTTAAATCGAAACTTGAAGAAACTTGAGCATAAGAATATCAAGCAGCAATAAGATAGTAAGCTAATGCAAAATCGAAATTTTTAATGAATTAATACAGTGAAATAGTTGAAGAAGATAACCACTGTCATCGGCATCTTCTCCCCTCTTTTACTGTTCATCAATTCAAACTATAAAGCATAATAAAAAGATAAACATTATAGAGTGTTGCTCCTGTCAGCCGAGCCTCCCCTCCATTCAACAATTTTCAACAGTGAAGACCAATGAAAAATCAAACCGAGGATGAATACCATTAAACAGAAAACAAGAATGTTCATAAAAGGAGCTTAGGTGAATAAAATTGAAAATGAGAACTTGTAAAAACTTATAACAATGGTGGCTAAGAAAATAACTAACGGGAAAGCTTAAAAAAAAGTAAAAAAATCTAAAACTATTCTACCTATGCTACCTTAACTAGTTCTACACTAAAACTACTTAGTTTTTTCAATTGCTATCATGTCTTATTTATACACACTTAGGGGTACAATGATAATTTTTCATCCTAGATGAGTTGACATTGTTTGGCCACTTGTCTTCATTTTATTTGCTGCAGAGTAGATATTTCCACGTCACCCGTCGGTTTATCCAATTGGCTGTGTGATGTGGCTCGGCATGTGTCTTCCAGAAGGTTGGCACGGTGTCCGTCGATCTCATCGTTTCGGAGCGAATAAAATACTAACACCCGGCATCCCATGTGTCCAGACGACTGGTGACTCAGTCTGCAAATTGGAAGTGGTCCAATCTCCTTTAGCCCGTTTTCAGCCCATTTTAAACTAAAACGACTGAGTTTCATCTAGATTTAATTTACCTGCACATTAAAGAATTGTAATTAAATAAAGGGGATAATTAACAAAATAAATTGGAGATTTAAATAATTAATTAGGAAATTAAGCACAAATAATTCTAAAAAAAATAGAATTATCAACATTCAGCCCAAATCTATTTTCAAATCATAAGAGATAGCAGACTTTATGTCGAATGCATAATAGAATAGAAGAGGACCAAAGAAGACCACATAGAGGATGAGCTAAAGGAAGAGGAAGCATGGAAGCTCTATGTTTATGGTTCAACAAACAACAAACATTTTATCAGCCTAGAAAATGTAAGATTTCACTATACCTTGAAATTCAAATTCAAAGCCATCAATAATGAAGCTAAGTATGAAGCCTTTATAATAGGACTTAGACTTGCAAGAGAATTAAAGATAGAAAAATTGATGATACTGAACGACTCATAGCTAGTAGTAAATCAGGTCAGCGGAGAATTTGAAGCAAAAGGGAAAACCATGGTAAAATATCTCGAGAAGATCAGGTTACTTCTACAAAGCTTTAAAAAATACCAGATCAGAAGGATATTAAGGTCTGACAACATCGTGGCTGACTCCTTTTCCAAACTTACCTCAATAAGTAGCTCAACATAAGTGAATGAGCATATGTCAAAGAAATAGAAAGAAGCAGTGTGGAAAAATGAGGAAAAGTTAATAAATTAGAGAAAGGGGTGGAATCCTGGATAACCCCCTTTATTAAGTACTTGACCATGAGGATCTACCAAAAGGCAAAAATCAGGCCAGGGTTCTCAAAAGGAAAGCACCAACGTATACAATCATCAATGATAATCTATTCAAGAGGTCCTTCAGTTTGCCATATATGAGGTGTTTACCTCCCGAATAAGCAAAGTACGCACTACGAGAAGTGCATGAAGGGACTTACGAAAACCACCTTGATCTCAAAGCACTTACACACAAAATCCTCAGACAAGGATACTACTGGCTGACGATGCTGAAAGACACAATTGACCCGTTGAAAAAATGTGATAAATGCCAAAGCTTTTCCCATCCAACACCAACCTTCCTCTAACTTTACCCCAATCATAAGCCCTTGGCCCTTCATGCAGTGGGGAATGGATGTACTAAGGCCTTTCCCTTTGGCCTTGGGACAAAAGAGGTTTTTCCTTGTAAGACCTACTTTCCATAATGTATTCCTTATGATTCAAATAATGTAACACATTTGCATATGTTAAATTGAATCATAAGAAGAGATTTTGGCTTGAATGAAGTTGCAAAGAGAATGAATGAATATCCATAAATCCATGTAAAGGTTAAATAAGGGCTGAAATAGTCATAGACTAAACGAATGGAACTCAAACAATCGAACGAATAGAAAGACTTAAAAACACGAAATGATAATGCAAAGACTGCGAATTCTAAGTATCTTTTATTCTTCCAAGCAATACACACAAGTCACATTGAATGTGAATCATAAGAAATGAACCTTTTAATGCTCTAAGTGGGAATAGAATGCAAAATGACTAGTGAAACAATCAAGCGTAAGTTTTCCTTTGTAAAATTTGAGAAAAATGCAGCAGGAATGCTCCAGATGAAGGCTAGATCGATCTCTTATTCAAGGAAGATTGATCTCCCATTCACGAAAATCGACCCCATATGATTCTGTAAGGAATAGATCGATCTCCATTTGATCCTGCCAGGTGCAGATTGATCTCTCCCCATGAGCAAATCGATCTCCATTTACTTCTGCTTAGGGCAGATCGATCTCTCCCCATAAGCAGATCGATCACCAGTTGCCTAGTAAGGATCAATCCCTTCCCAAAGAGCATATCGATCTCTCCCCATGAAATAGATCGATCTCCAGTTGCTTCTGCCTAGCAAAGATCGATCTCTCCCCAAAAAGCAGATCAATCTCTCCCTTACAAACTGAATATTTTGATAGCTCAACCAAGGGAAGATCGATCTTTTACCCTAGGAGATCAATCTCACCACCCCTGCTCTATAAAAACCCGACAGCCAAACCTCTTTCTTCAGGAAATCAACCCATCCCTCCATTTTTACCCAAAAGATCAAATTTTCTCACTTGAGAATACACCATCTTCCAAAATGATTTGATAAAAAAGCTATTAGAGCAAAGTTGTTCATTGTGAAGAGGAGAACAACATAGCTTGGAGCCAACACTCAACTTGTTGGATTGAAATAGTAAAGGGTCTTTTAATTTTGGACAAGAGAAAAGTCAAGCTAGGTGAATTTCCAATACACCAACTCTAAGTATGTCTATCTAAATGTTGTTAGGAGTTGATTGGTGTATGTATTGTTGGTTGAAACTACCTAGAATAGGATGAATCATTCATGACCTAAAATAAGTTTAGTGTGAGAAAATGAGATATGGTGGATTTAATGATAAATGGATTATATTAAGATGTTAGTAGTGTTATATGCATGATTTTGAGATGGTTTTGTGAAATAAGTTTATGGAATAGGATGAGGTTATCTAATGTGCATATAAGGTGTTTGTGAAAATGCATGAGTGAATGGAAGAACTAAGGTTAGAGCAATGCAAACCAAGTGCTTGATTAGATAACTAAGGAGTTTACTAAACCAAAATTGGACTAGGAATGGTGTGATGGATGTTCAACCCCCATGCCATAGCCTAAAGTGATTATAGGCCAAACTTGAATTCAATCGATTCGACGAGGTCAATGGACCTAAAATTCAGTCCAACGAGAGATAACGAGCCTAAGGAGCTCAATGGGCCTAGGTGAAATGATAAGTGTAATTGAAATCTAGTTAAGAAGAGAATTAGTCTCAATAAGATATTGTAAATACCGTAAAATTTTCAATGTACTTGGTGTTATCTATAAATAATAATTTAGGCAATTAAGATTAAATATGTGAATACAGGTGAATTAATTTAAGTATAAATATTAGACTAGCCTTATTTTTATGCTACATGGGGAATTTAATTAAATACGTAGACATACAAGGATATATACACACACACATATATATATATATGTATGCGATATTTCATTTATTCCTCAAGATTAATGTATAGATAAATATAAATATATATGTGTGTGTGTACAAAGGTATACAAATATACACATATAATTAAATATATAGGAATAAATGGAGACATATATATATATATATGAGAGTATATATACACATAAGTATACCTACAAGTGAGCCGAGAGCTTCCTTCATTATTCTATGCACGGTATACTTATATATACTTATGCACATATATATGGGATATGATGATTTCATCAGTGGATGGATGGAACAAATATAATAAGTAGAGTTATGTGTGCATGGTTGCTTGGCCGAGAAATGAGTCCAGTTAGAAGTGAATATTGCCTGCTGTTTAGCTACAGCAATAGAGAAGGTAACAATGTCTGCCATAGTTTGGGTGGAAACGTGAGGAATGAAGCATGAAAGCGAAAGGAAACTGGGAACTGATAGGAAAACAAGACCAACCCCATGCCCTGCCCGAATTGTACACTGATAAAAGCAAGAAAAAGAGAAAAAAAAACAACACGCTAAGGCAGAGTTGGTGGCCAGAAAACTGAAATAAAATAAAACCTATATATGTAGGCCTATTAGAGGTTGCAGGGGACGAAAGAGGTATGACCAAAAGCTGACGATTGAGCAGACAACGTGAGGGGGACTGCTTGAAACAAGATGAAACGCAGAGGACATGTTGATGTCTACCAGGCCCGTTCGATTTAGGTGGAAATCAGAATAGGTAAGGAAGATGATGGCCTCGTTGAACAAGGGAAGAAGGCAGTCCTGTAAAACTCAGTGACCCCGAGAGTATACAGGCGCAGACAGGGGAGTCGACAGGCTGGAAACGAGGGTGAAATCAGGGAGGCAGTCGCGTGGAACAGAGGCCGTCTTCCACCTCTGTTTTGTTGATGAAGCTGTGGATGGCTGGAGAATACCGAGACCGGCGCAGAGACGTTAGAAAAGAGTGATAAACCAGCTAGTCGAGAGCCAAAACTGAAACCTGAACCCGTGAGCAGAAAAACAGAGCAAAGATCGAGAGAGGCAGAACTTGAACGGTGACAGGGGGCTGGACATAGGCACCAGAAATGGAGGAAATAGAGGGGCACTGAGCTGGAAAAGTGGTGAGAATGGTGGCAGAACCCGACGATGATGATGACAGATGGGGAAGAAACGATGGATGAGTGGTAGCCGAGAGGTAAACCAGCCGAAAACCATGGGCTTCCTCCTCCCTTGAAGAGCTGGCTAATGGAGGTGATGGTGGGAGAGCAACACCGGTGGTAAGAGAGGTGAGACGGGAGGCGTCGGATTAAGGAAGAAAAAGGAAACATGGTGATAAAGGGAGGGAATATGAGGCGCGAAACAAAAGGCTAAAATGGAAGACGATGAACAGTGGGAAACGAAGAAAATGGAGGGAAAATTTAAAAAGAAGAATAGTGAACAGTAAAAAAAAAGTATATATATTTTTATATATATAATTATATATATATATAAATATAAATGTAAAAATATTTGGAGATAGGAGAAAAGGCACAGAGAAATTTGAAAACCCCGGGAAAAAGGGCTCCGATCGAAATAATCCGAGTGGGCCGGATTCGTCAACTCGCTACGTCGAGACAACCGATGATCGCGAACAGACACCGAGGTAAGGAAAATTCTCGTCGCTGCTAGAGATAAATATGTGTAATTTCTGTAGATTTGTAGATATTAAATTTAGGTTAAATTTCGCAGTACCGAAATTATCGAAAAGATTAGGTTGAACTTTATGACTGAAAAATTAGAGATTTTAGCTTAGTTGAACAATCAAATTTTATGGATTAAATTTTAAAGGATTTGCATAAATTACCGTATAACTTGAATTCAGTTTTAATTATTGAAAATCTTGAATTTTCAATTCAGTTTCAAAGACCGTCTTCTGAGGTTTTTTCGAAAAAGGGCTAGTCAGTCTGTTTTGAACGATTTCACAAAACAAATGAATTTATATGTGATTTAAGGAAAAACGATCTGTTATAAAAATTATTCTGATGAAATGTGCTTGAGCGCGTACTGACTGTGTGTCGTACGGTCCGTCACGCATTGATTTTGAGACAAAGGCGTTGGTGAGATCATGCTGCACTTTTGTTCTGTATCTGTATCTGTATCTGTGGTCCACGAGTACGATGTACCGTGCTTCTGATTCTGTTTCTAGTCTTCGGACATTCTGATCTGTGAGCTGTTTGGTAGCTGACCACTCCCACGGTGATTGACATCCCGGCACACCTGGCCCGTGATTTGCCCGGAGTCACCGACATTGGCCAATAGTCATTTTTGATATCTGATAGCATGCATGCCTTGTCTCGTCTATTTGAAAATATTTAATTGAATTTGTTTGCTTGAACTGAAATATCTGCGAAACTGTTTGCTTTGCTACTGAAAACTCTGAACTTTCTGGATTTACAACAGTAGTTAAATGTATTACTGTTTCATATTCTGTTTCTAAAGAATCTGTTTCTAGTATTTGTGCTTTAGCCGAGACTAAATCTGTTTTTTGAATTTTACAATCTGATATCTGAGAAAATCATCTGTGAAACTTTTCGGGATTTAGCAAATATAAAAATATATATATTTTGTAGGTAGTGTATTTATCTACCTGCTATGGGGTTTTCTTATTGAGCATGTTGAGCTCACCCCCTTACTCTCCTCCACAGAGTTCCTCTGTAGCTGGGATCGCTTCCATTAGTAAGGCATTCCGCATAGTTAAGATTTCGCGGAGCGTATTTCTGCATCGAAGGTATACCCAGTTGTAAGAAATTCTTTTGTATCTAAACTTATGTAAGTATAGTAATGCAATACAAGATGTGTCTGAGGAATGTGAACATATTTTATATAAACTTATTACTGAGAAAAAAAATTTAGTCACACTGAACACTGTTTTGACCTAATATCGACTTGTAGTCCAACCGAAATATCAGTAAATTCGGGTCGTGACAGATATGTTGACTAGGATAAAGTCAGAATATGAGTTATTTGTAATTAACTCATGTGATAAATGAATTTTTGCAGCTCTCGAGGATATATTCAAAGCAAATTGAGCCCAAACATGAAAAACGAGAAATGAGGAAGGAGGTACTTCACCGAGAATTGAGGTAAGGGAATTGTGTTGGCCCCTAGAGGTATATGTATGCGTTTCGGGCGCATAAAGGTTTTCTAGAATGTTTGTGAGTCATAGGAAAGGAATTAAATGTCTGAAGGGCAAAGAAGATTGGGATTTGGGAAAAGTTCATGAAAAACAAGAATAATGATGTTTTAAATCCTTTTACTAATCTTTTTAGCATGTGGATTGGTAGGTTGGCCAGCATTTAAAAGCTTTGCAAGAAAATAGTTTGATTTGGTTTTAATAACCATGCTTTGCAAATAAATTAGCCACCTACATGAGTTTTGTGGAAATAAAGCGTGCTAGAACACTGCTCGCACGAGATTTGATATGTTTTTACATACATGAGTGCTGGAGCCTAGCTCGCACTAGTTTTCACATGGATTTTACGATATAGTGCTAGAACATAGCTCGCACTAGAGTTTTGCATGCATGAGTGCTGGAGCTTAGCTCGCACTAGATGTCCACTATATACTTGTTGTTGTGCTAGAGACTACTCGCACGTGATTTTTATGACATGTTGGGAGTCGTGCTAGAAGCTTCAGGTAGGCTGTGTGCCACGTCGATTAAATAGGCTAGTACGTACGCATTGAGATGTGGCGTGATATGATGTGATAATATGGGTCCATGGAGTACGTTGAACCGTGCAAATAGCATGGAGTACGTTATACCGTGTATGGATATGATATATATTATCTTCGGACGATGGATATTCTGTTATGGACCGGCAGGTTGGACGTGACCCAGCTCTCGCGCAGAGGCAGATAGAAGTGATACCCCGCACACTACGATCCGTGTAGCCTAGGATCACAGAGGATATGGCCATAGTGTAAAGACCCACTCAGCACCATAGGCCCACTAGCCTCCACAGGCAACAACCCCTACTAGGGTCCCCCTGGGCCGACTAGCGCAGTGGCTACTGAGTGCAACACCATTAAACCCCAGTGGGGGTTGTTGCCTGTGGAGGCTAGTGGGCCTTTGGTGCTGAGTGGGTCTTCATATGAGCTCAATGGTACCAGCAGAGACGAACTAAGGGTGTTGTCCCTGGTTCGAATCTTTGGGGACGTGTCTAGGCTGGAGATGGGCTTGCCCCCCAGTCAGAGCAAAACCATGATGGGCTTCGGCCTAAAAGCGGACAATACGGGTTAGTTGGCTATGCGCTCAGTAGCCACTGCATTAGTCGGCCCAGGGGGACCCCAGTGGGGGTTGTTGCCTGTGGAGGCTAGTGGGCCTTTGGTGCTGAGTGGGTTTTGACACATAGTCCTAGTTATTACCCTTATTATTATTTTCCTATCTCACATGTCTCTTATTTTATGATGAATCCATGTTTTTAAATTGTTTTGTGGGTCAGGACAGTCCAAGGGAGGGGCTGAATCTTAACGATTGGTGAATTTTGTGATGATTTGTGTTGAGTAAGAAATGCTTTTAAGTGCACCTCACAAGTTGATTTTCCATGCTTTGTTTAAGAATTGTGTACTGATTTGAATAGCATGAATTGTTTTACATATCATGAACACGTGCTGAACTGATGAATTTGGGTATGACGAGAAATTGTGTGGTTTTATGTATGGCATCACGATCACGTAGATAGTACAATGATCTACCTGCTCGCATGATTACCTTACTGAGCACGTGGTTTGCTCACCCCCTTATTTTCCCCCTCTACAGAGCACTTTCAGTAGATAGAGAGCAACTGAGGATTTGGATTTTGGTGTCTACTGCATCCCATCACATAAGGTATACACATTTGTATAGTTTTTGTATCTAGATATGTCAAAGCATAGTAATATTTTGAATGTAATTTTTAGGGATGTAAAGAATTGTAAACACATGTAAATAGCAACTCTGATTTAGAAATACAAGTGTTTACGTTTAAATGAATTATAATTTGAAATGGTTTGATTGGATGAGATTGACACCGATACACATCCCAACTGTTAATGGTGTAGCTGTTCACGATCAAGTAAGGTAAGAGTAAAGAACAAACAATAAATAATGGAAATGAAAAAAAATGGTAGTGGATTTTTGGTGGATTGAGGGTCGTGACAGTCCTAGTAATGTTGATTACTTCACTCGATGGATAGAGGTTGAGGCCCTTGCAACGACCACGAAAAAACAAGTGAAGAGTTTTTATTGAAAAAACATTATGTGCAAGTTTGGTTTGCCAAAGGTGATAGTGACAGGTAATGAGAAGTAGTTTGACATCCCAAAGTTTAGACGCTAGTGTGAGGACTTAGGCATAAGCTTACAATTCACCTCGGTGGCACACTTCCAACCCAATGGTCAGGTTGAAGCTACCAATAGACTAATCTTAGAGGCCTTAAAAAGAAGACTTGACGAAGCAAAAGAAGCATGGGCGGATAAGCTCCTCGGGGTCCTCTGAGCATTGAGGACGACGACTAAGGTCCCAACAGGCGATACCCCGTTTAATATTGCCTTTAGAACTGAAGTTATTGTACTAGTAGAAATATGTGTTCAACTTAAGAGTGGAATTTAGCTCAGAAGCCAAGAATGGGGAGGTATTAAGAAACAACCTGGATCTAACAGAAGAGCAAAAAGATAAAGCTCTTGTCACCATGGCAGTATACCAATAGAAGATATTATGATACTATAACAGAAAGGTCAGATGTAAGATAATCAGGAAAAGTGACTTAGTCTTAAGGAAGGTTGAAGCCAGAAGAGATATGGCAAGTGGGAAACTATAGATACTATGGAATGGCAAGTTAGTTAAGAAGAACATCGCTCCATCATATTTTATTAGGGTTCTACGATGGTTATACTCAAATATCCTTTTGTAAAATTTCTAATAAAGTCATCAATGAAAGTCAACCTCTTTACAATCTGTCCTAAAAATTTACGCGCTAAAGATAGAACTCCGTAGGTTGATAAGTAATGCCAACCCAATCCAAAGGTCAAGGTAACACACGACAAAAGCAAGACCTATGTCAGCCCAACCTGTCATATGCAGTAAACATCCACCTCAATAAAGCATAATTAACTAGAATTCATTATCAAAGTACACTCAATCAAAAAGATAAGCTCAAAAATTTAGACAAAAACCTTAAAGAACGATGGTTTCCTTCATTGGAAGGAGCAAAGATTATTACCTGCTTTAAGACAATTATTGTAGCAACCTACCGAGCATATAAGAATTGAACCAAATCAAAGATATTTCTTTTCCCATTAAGAAACTAGCCATGATCATGGAAGGAATGACATTTTTTGTTCAAACTAGCACTGGCTTCACCTCAGGATCAATAACCCAAAGAAACAACCCAGGCCCGCCTTCCCCCAATATCAAGATAAAGATGGTCCAGTCTACCTTCCCTAAAACCAAGGTGAAGGTGGACCTCACTTCATGACCGAGGTAAAGATGGTAAACCAAGAATAACAAAGGTCAACCTCACCTCTAGGCCACAATAAAAAAGGCATGACCTAGGTCGGCCTTATATCTAAGTCGAGGTCGGGTAGCAGGACTCAGGTCAGCCTTACCTCCAGGTTGAGGTTAAAAAGACATGACCTAGGTCGGCCGTACCTTTAAGCCAAGGTCAGGAAAACAGGATTCAAGTTAGCTTTACCTCAAGGTCGAGGTCAAAAAGGCATGACTGAGGTCAGCCTTACCTCAAGGCTGAGGTCAAAAAGGCACGACCCAGGTCGACCTTACATTTAGGCCGAGGATAGGAAGGCACGACTCAAGTCGGGCCCCCTCAAGACAAGGTTAGGAAGGCAGGACTCAAATCAACCTTACCCTAAGGCTAGGGTCAAAAAGGCATGACCAAGGTCGACCTTACATCTAAGCTGAGGACAGAAAGGACCAACTCAAGTCAGGCTCCCCTAAGACGAGGTCTACTAGAAAAGATCAAGGTTAGCCTCACCTCATGGCCTAGACAAATAAGGCATGACTCGGGACAGCCACGCCCCTAGGCTGAGCTTAACCAACAACCACGGTTTCGTAAAATCGAAAGGAAAAAAAAAACAATTTCCATAAATATTTCCTTAACTAAAATAAGACCTAGAAAAAGGAATAAGGAAAAAAAGAAGAGGATGAAATGGTGATGAAAACATAAAATACCCGTATATATTCATCCATAACAAGAATAAAAAGGAAAAGGGAACCAAGTTCAACGAGGAGTTTTAGCAAAAACAACTAGTCCAATTATGGGTTGAATCCTAAACCCTTTGCAAAAGTAGCAAAACAAAAGCTAAGGTTAACTACACAACAGAATTATCTTTCACCTCATCCTCCTCCTTAACCACTGCTCCAGTGGCCTAGTGGCATTTGCAGCTTCGTTATCAGCTGCCCCAATACCAGTAGCCTCGACTTTATAGCAAACAACTATCAAATCATTTATTGAAACCATGGACAGGTCGAGGTCGAGATACACGTGCTTTACCTCCTCAAGAGCCAAAGCAAAGACACCCATCATTCCCTCAGAATTAGCCCTCTTAACAGCAGCCGCAAACTCTAGGGTATCCTTGAATTTGGCGAAGGCATCTTCGCTAGCTTTTTGAACGATTTTCTCTCTTTTCAAGTCAGCTTGACCCAACTCTTCCTTTCGCTTCCCTAGCTCGTCACTTAGATTAGTGACCTCCTTTTTAAATCAACCACAAAGAGGTCGGCCTCAGGCTTCTCATTCTAAGATACCTCCAAGCTCTTATCCAGTGAATGAGCTTTCTCACGATAAGTATTGCAGCCTTTGAGAAGCTTTTTCACTTGCTCATCTATCCGTGTGGCAAAAGCCAAGGCCAACCAGGCGTGATAGAGGATAAAACTAGCATTGATCGAGCACAGAGAGTTCAACTTATCTTCATCAGCAAACACAGAGTGAAAACAAATAAGAATGACAGAGAAAATGATGAGACACAAAGTTTAACAAAGACAGAGCTAACCTAAGGGAGGAAATATGCTTTAGGCAGTCTTGCGTGCCACGGAGGGGCTGTCAAAGGCGTTTTCCATAGAGATCAGGTCGATCAGTAGCTGTACATTCTCTCTGGCCATATCCTCTCCCGTAACCATGGGAAAAGTCTCCTAGGTGTCGCGAATCCTCTTGAAGATGGAGTAGAAGTAGGTGTATCAGTAGTGGAGACCTTCACAAACAATTAAAAAAGCATTGACATGATGCCAACTATTAGGGAGAAGTTGAGAAAAAGGTAGACAGTAGGAATTCAACAACTCAACAACGAACGGGTGAAGAGGAAAGTTAAGACCTGGAAGGATGACGTCATGATACACCCACAATTTTGTATCATCACGATCTTACGTAACCCTATCAGAGTAGTATGGAGTATCTATTTCAAACTCAAGGGGGATAAACTGACCATTGGGAAACTCAGTACAAGCCTTCTTGGTGAAAAGTTATGGACATACCTAAGGAAGGGCCGCTCCTTTCAAAGCTTTCATTATACTTAAGAAGGCCCGATAAAGAGTAGGTTTTCTGATCTAAACCTAACCTCAATCATGAATTTTGACGCTCACAGCCTAAAAACTCTCCTGTAAGGATTACTTTTCCTCAAGGGTTATCGGCTCAAGCCAACAAAGCCCTTTGGGCATCCGATCTAGGACAACAAAGCCCTTTGGGTATCCTGTGGGAAGGTCGAACCCAGGAAGGCTAGGTCCTTCAAGTCCTTGGCGTGGTCAATAAGTTCCTCAGAACCACCTAATCCTAGACTGGCCTCGACCTCGTGTAACGTTACTGAGCTACTATGGCCGAATCTACTAACAACTTCTATAAAAGTAGAAGGCATTGGAGACTTACCTAAACAAGCTCAGATTTGGAGGGAAGATTCGAGTCAAAAGAGCAAGAGCAAAAGCAAAAGATTTTTTGAGAATGAAGATTATGAGTAAACAATGAAGGTGATCCCCCTTTATATAGATGAAGCATGGAAGACTTAGAGTCCCCTAAGGAGCCCAAAGCCTTGCTTTAAGACTTATGCTAAAGGAACCACTCTTAAATTGACCAGAAACCATCTAGAATATATCTATCTCAATGGTGATGATGGGGCCACGTCATGGAGAGCAAAACGAGGGTGTTAGACTTTAATGCTCCTCGATTCCCTAACCGTCTCCTTATTTTCTTTCCTTATTTTATTTCTTTATTTTCCTTCCTCATTCTCTTTCCTTGCACCATCACCAACGATGGTGCGATCCAAGGACATGACCTATAAACGCGGCCTTAGAACCATAAGGTCGACCTCACCTAAATTCCAAGTACCAAGGATGTGACTTGTAGACAGGACCTCAGACCCATGAGGTCGGTCTCACCTAAACCCGTGGTACCAGGGACATGAGTAGTGGGTGCTGCCTCAAACTTATAAGGTCAACCTCACTTTAGCCTTAGGTGAAAAAAAAAAACCCCCTCAATACTAACTTAAAAGGGGATAGAATGATGGTGAGATAAATGATCAAGGGAGATTTTAGTCTTTCGGCTTCCATCCTGATATGACACGACAAGGCTCATCTTAGGGATGACTCAATGAAGCGTACGTTTGTCACGACCAAAAACTACCCAAAAATCAGAGTAAATTTTTCGCGTTTTGTTATTTTCTTTCATGCTTACCTGTCCTCTGATCGTGACCACACTCCACTAACAAATTGGGTTGTGCGTCAATACCAGTCCCACCATTCATTTACCATATAACTTAATTCTTTCTCAGTCATTTATAAGTGTTTACAATATTTTTACATCCCCTAAAGTTATTTACAAACATGTTACTGTGCTATGCTTATTTAGATACAATATGTACAAGTGTATATACCTTAAATGATGGGCAGCAGCGGATATCCGAAATGCAGTACTCAGTCGCCTCAACATCTACTGGAGATTATCTGTGTGAGAAAATGAAAGGGGTGAGCACATCAAGCTCAGTAAGGCAATCCTACGAACAAGTAGGTAACCATACTACCTACATGAACGTGGTGCCATGCATAAACCACCCCTTTCTCCACACATTTTAAAACTGATGCTATGATTCATGATGTCATGTAAGACACGTTCGCATGAAAAATTCAACATGTAACTCTTTTTAAATCATTTCTTTCTCATTTACAAATTTCACAATAAAGTCAGAACTCAACCCCTCCCTCGGGTGGTCCTGACTCACACAAAATCATGAAAATCAGTTTACTTCACACATGGGTTTAAAAAGCATGAAAATAACATCATGCAAATCTGATTTAAAACCCAGTTTTGATCTCATCAAAATCATCAACATGCGAGACTAGACAACATCTGTATATCGGTAATAACCAGGACTATGGCCATGTGTCATCGGGAGTCCCTCTGCCTACACGGATCCTAGTGTGCGGGGTCTCACCGCGATTGGGAACCGCTCAGCAGGTGGGTCAGTCCATCTCGTCGGTCTTATCCAATCCCACGTATCCGAAGATGCCACACGTATCCAAAGATACCACGCATTCGAAGATGCCACACGGTACATCGTACTCCATGCTACTTGCATGGTACATCGTACTCCGTGGACCCATATCATATCTCTATACTCATGCCATGTCTCAAAACGCACGTGCGAGCCTATTTAATCGGTGACACACAGTCTACCCGATGCTCCAAGCATGGCTCATCACATGTTCTCATAAAAATCAGTGGGGGTGCAAGCGATGCTCCAGCACTCTCGTCAATTCAAGTAAAACTAGTGCGAGCTAAGCTCTAGCACTCTCATCAAATCATGTGGAAAATCTTGTGCGAGTTAGACTCTAGCACCCTGTCTTAAAAATCATATAAAAATATGATGCGAGTTAGACTCTAGCACCATATCACGAAAATCATATAAAATAAGGAGCGAGTTAGACTCCAGCACCAATGCATGTAAAACTCTAGTGTGAGCTCCCGCTTCAGCACTAATGCGTGCATCACCTAAATCAAAATATCATGCGAGCTAAGCTCTAGCACGTCACATGTCAATAAAAACTCGTAGGCGGCTCTGTTTCCTCAAAACAGTTTTCAAAACAATTTCCTCGTTGAAAATATGCAATGCTGTGCATTTTTCTTTCAAGGTTAGCCAGCCTACTCATGCACGCGTCAAAACATCTCCAGAACGAGCAGGAACCTCTTGTTCTTGCTCCTTCCAATTTTTCCTAAAATTGAAAATTTTACCCTTAATAAGGGTATTTTGGTAATTTGCCTATCTGAGGCACTACAATTTTTAACTTACTTCTAGACCCTTCAGATAATTTAAAAGACTGCATATGAACTTTGAAATTTCGTAAAGTTACCTCTAGCAGTCCGTAGAATTCCCTTACCTTATTTTTCTATAGAGTCTGACCTTTCCTTTTCCATTGCTGTCTCGTCACGCAGTCCGATATGCTCCCAATTCAAAGTCCGAAACTGCGTATAAATATTCCTCAGGTCAGATATCATACAATTTAATTGTATTTCTTATTTTCTGGGCTTAATTTAAATCATTGGGCCCATTTACCCCTATTGGGCCCGATTACACCTTAATGGGTCTTATCAGCCTTAAGCCCGTTTTCCACTTAATTTTCACATTATCGAGGCCTATTGGGCTCATTGGGCCCACCAACAATTTATTGGGCCTCGTTCTAACTCTCGAATAGCTCAATTTATTATTTATGACAATTTATCTAAATTTTCATAATTTAATTTATTTTATGCGATAATTAAATCCGAAGCACGCATAACGATGTAAATTGTCGTAAATAAGGGTTACTTACCCGAGATTTCATGCTAGTACGTAAATCGAGGTTATCTCGAGCTCTCGTTGGATGCCAATTGTCGAGCTACACAATTTCATAAATTTTTGGGTAAATTTCCAGTCGAAAATTAATTAAATAAAATATTCCAAAATTCAAATCAGTCAATTTCGACCGCTTACCGACTTACCCGTAGCTCGATTACACCACCGGGATTTTTCTCCAATTTTTTCTCTTTTTCTTTTTCTTTTTTTTTCTCCTTTTTTTCCTTTCTTTCTTGGCTGATCCGGTTCGGTCTGGTTCAGACCCGATTCGGACCGTCGGTTCACTCCGGTTCGGCCGGTTCAGTGCCTTGCCGGCCGGTTCTCCGCTGGCTTCCGCCGCCAGTGGCTCCGCTGGGCCGTCCGCAGCACGAGTCTGCCCTTGGTTTTGTCCAAGGCCGCCGAAAAGTCGCCAGTCCGGCCGTTCTCTCTCGGCCGTCGGTACCCATTTCTGGTCTTGGTCGTCGCTGACGATTCCGACCGTTTAGACGGTTGCTACCGGTCTCAAAATGACCGGCTCCTCCTCCTGAACTCGTCGGTGGCCTCCGTTCAAGCCCAGCCACCGTAGATCGCTAAGAATCAGGTCGTTTCTCCCTCGATTTTTTCTTCCTCCGATCAGCGTCTTTCGGCCTCCAAACGGCGCGTCTCCGGTGTCCTGAAGATCGCCGGCCTCACCTTTTCCTCCTCGGCTCCTCGTCGGGGGTCGTTGGTCGCCAGTGGTTGGTCAGTGGGTTTCGGTTTCCATGGTGCAACGTGGATCGTTTTCAGGTTCTTTCCCGATTTCAATTCTGATTCCTTTCTTTATTTTTTTTTCATAATAAATTTTATTTTTATTTATTATTTATTTTTATTTTATTATTTATTTTTTTATTATTTTAATCATTAAAATACTATTATTTTGTCAAAATATCTAAAAAAATTATTAATTTATTCAATTAATCCCTAATTAAATTTATCAGTATTATTTCGACTTTTCGGTATATTTTTCGATTATTTTTGGGATAATTTTTTCGAGGTAAAAATTTCGATTAATTCCGATTAATTCCCATAAATTCATATCTTGATCAGTTTAACCTGAAATTTAATTATTTCTTCGTTATTGATCAAGATTCTCAAATCCATATTTTTAATGAAATTTTCTTGTCGAATTTATATCGAATTTCGATCTTTTAACCATTTTACCCTTGCACGTGTTCGAGAATTTTGTTTTAATCCTTTTGCATTTTTAATTTTGTGGTTTAACTAAAATCGGGTCTTACAACGTTAGTGTGTCAGCATTAATCCTTGCTACCTATAAGTCCACGTGCCTAGGTTAACATGTCAGACGTTGACCTCTTCTTTGGTCAACAAAAACCTTAAAGGCTGACGCTCAACCTTTGGACCAAACAAGGTTTGGATGGTTTTGGTGCGATGGTAAACCGCGGTCTGACCGGCTGACCTCGGTAATAGCTCATCAAGGTTATCCATCTACCATTTGACCATGTCATCCCTATGAGGACAAGGGTGCCACCTGGACGTGCCCAGCTGGAACCTCAAGTCTTGCTCTATATAAGCCTTGAACCCCTCTAGAAAGAGGTTGGACACAAGATAAGAAGAGAAAGAGGGACTTGGGTGCACTTTCAGGCAACCATCCCCTTCCACCATTGACCTTAGAGCCACTTTCACCACCAATAGAGTTGATTTGAGAGTATAGCACACCTATTATGTGCAAGTGGGAGATGATAAGTATCGGGTCCACCCATAATGGTAGAATCAAATATATGTACAAACTGCCATTGGCAATTTCTTTCTTAAAACCAAGAAAACTGCCATAGGGCAGTTAACAATCTGCCACCCATAATTCAAATGGGAAACAACCATATATAAAAGAAAATGGGAAGATAATCTGGTGAAGTTTTTTTTTATATAAAAAAGGAAAATAAAAAGATTGTGAGGTCGAAGGCAATAAAAGAAAGAGAATAAAATCTCTCAATCATTTCCTCTACAATTGTTGAAGAACTTAGGCTGTGAAAAGCATGCAATTTTCACTTCGTAATTTTATATTTGACTAGTGAATTAGACAAACAATTTCATTTAAACTATAATTGTTTAAATTTTACAATTTATCATTCGAAATCGTATAATCAATTATATATTTTATTGTTCTCCATAATTTGATTGTGAACATGATCATGCATATAATATATGATTCGTGTATGATTTCCAACACGTTGTTATATTTCCAACACGTTGTTATATATTTTGAGTATGAATACTAATGAAAACTTAATTTAGCACCCAAAAAAAAAGGTTAATCATGCAAGCAACGCTCTAAAAAGTAAAATTTTAAAAAACAACTTTTCTCATTTATTTATTTATTTATTTATGCTGTTTTTCTTTCTGTGGTGGGATTTGCACTATATCTTTCCCTGTTTCGCAACATTCTAAAAGTAGAATTTTAAAAACATTATATTGAAAAGTAAAACTTTTCTCATTTTATTTATTCATTTATTTATGCTATTTTTCTTTCTTTGGTGGGATTTGCTCTATGTCTTTCGCTGTTTCATTGTGGGCCGCCTTTCAAGTTCCAATTCATATTTGAGCTTAATATTTTATTGTCCTACTGTGAAGAACGCTTTCCAGTTTTTCTTTTTTTCATAAGTTTCGAATCAATTTTCCTTTTTAGGTAAGAACGGTGGATTGAAAAAAACCTTCTCCTACTCTTTTCTATTTTGGTGTCACAAAATTGCTAGCTAATCCTTAAATGCTAGAATTTGATTTACAGTGTTAGAAGAGATGATATTAAGAAATCCTTTGGGATTGTTGCGAGTTTTTTGTTTTATGACCCAAAAAAAAAAATTATTTGGTTTTATTTTCAATTTATTGAAACTGAAAACAGGTTTCATTGTTACCTTTTCGTTGCAATAATTTGAAAAGAATGAGAATTATGTTGAAGTGGGTAGAGTTTAAGTAAGAAGAGTTACAAATGTTCAATTCTCGTCGCTTATAATTTTCAATCAATTTTAGTGTTTTACTGTAGCTAAACGGGCATTGTTCACCTATGTGGTAACAGTGCAAGTAACATTTCCAAAATATTAGAAACACCAAAATCATGCTTCCAACAATTTCCAAAAATATGTTTTTGTTTTTTAAAACGGCAAACATGATCACTAAACATAGATTTTGTTGAAGTTTTTTTTTTTTTTAGATGTGAAAACAAAATCATAAAATACAGACAAATAAATATCCCAAACAGACCCTAAAGAGTTAAATGTTTGCTGTTCTAATATCTTTTCTAGGCCCAGTGGCCCATTGTCCTTCAAATCCTTCATATTATGAGTTCTAACCAGTCACTTCCGATTGAATTGGGTATCGCTGGCGAAGGCAACACCATGCCATACAATTAGGACAGCGGCCATTTAATTTATTTGACCTTTATGGAGTACTCTTCCATTTCTTTTTTTTTTTCTATTTCTTTACTTAGGAAAAATACAACATGATCCTTTAAATAAAATTTAAAAAATATAAAAGTATTTTAAATAAAACTACTTAATAAAACTATATAATATGTGTAATGTATAATGTATATTAAAGGGTGACAGTACAGTATTAGACATTCATAGTCTCATACGTATTAAATAAATATGGTACGGATTCAGGCAAATATAGGCTGGAATCAAATGTTATTTTCTTAAAGTGTCCCAACAATGCATGAAATAATTAAAAGCGAACATATTAAAAAAATTAAGATTTCATTTTATTGGTGATTTATTTTTTAAAATTTTTAATAAAATAAAATGAAAACTAATACTAGATAGCAAAAGCAAAAGCAAAAGCAAAAGCAAAAGCAAAAACATTAATGGAACGGACTCTAAACTTATCCAAACTAAAGCACTTTCATAAGCAATAATTATCATGTATTCCTGATCAGCTGATTAATTTGAAAGGGAACTTGACCCATAACAATTCTTTATCATCCGCAATTTCATGAACATAGCATCTGTGCATTGGCACATCTTTGGATAATCATTTTAGTGATTTTCCATAGTGGGGTCCGCTCTGCTTGTATGCTAGGAAATTTTATATGTGTATTGGACAACTGCTTTTGTTTCTTTACGGATTGCTTTCAAAGTTAAAGCTTTAAAGGAAGTGTATCATGCATTTTTCTCCTTTCCCACCTTCTCTTTAGAAATTTAATTAATTCATTTTGCTTTTAGGACTAGTAGATGTTGTCAAAAATGTTGAAAGAGGAACGTATGATTGATCTATTTAAGCCAAAGTCAGTAATATTATAGAAATTTTTGCTTTACTCCTCTTTTAGCAATCTCACCTGCGCTTTTAATTTGGCTTATTAATATAAACATGATATATTGACACAACATGAAAATAATATGAATAAACGATACAAAAATGACACAAGTTAAAATTAAGTAAAAATTATATATGAATATAGTAAAAACTAAAAATAAAATTGTGTATTTCTCATGTCGATATAAATTTTGACATAAAAATTTCGTATTTTATAGAACACTAATACGAATTATAAATATGAATTGTCAATTCTACTTTTAACTGTCGTCAAAACTCTAATGTGACATTCCCTCCCATGTACAAACTTATTACTGATGTTTGCATCAAATTTTTTTTTCAAACTAAAAGAAATCTTTATACCATATTGAATATGAAGTTAATCACCGCTCATACCTCGTGGCTAACGTTAACTTAAAAAAATTTAATCTTATGAAAATTCGAATGAGAGATATTCTATTATAAACACCAAATCAAAAAATTTCAATAAAATTTTATATCACTAAATTAACTTTTTGGACTAATGTTTGCATCAAATTATTGACATGCTGACGTAACTTATTTTCTAAAAGTGTAAGACAACATTTAACAGCAGCCAAACTCACCGATTGGGCCTTCATTGTGGTCTTTTCGAGCTCTAGAGGTTCAGTGTTCCTCCCTTGCATGTATATATTATATGAATACAAGACTTGTGATATAATTAGACCCGATGCTTGTTCTTTAAAGATATGATTTCAATCAATGTACGCGGTAAGTTATAGTTTACGTATATATCTACTCATTTTTAATGTATAATAAGCGTACAACGGTACATGTATACATGGGGACGCATTGAAAAGAGAACAGGAGCAACAAACACGTGACGAGCTTTTACAGTCGAAAAGTCTGAAAAGAAACCTGAGAAACTGGGTCAGACTCACTAGTCACAACTGATCAAATACCAATTACCAAAGGCCTTCCTTTCCATCTATAGGATGGGAGCTGATCAGAAGTCATCAAATTTTAATTTTAACTGAATTAGTTCATTAAGTTATCGATTAATTAATTGAGATATAAAATATTTTAAAAATAAAATTAAAAATTTATAAAATATAACAAATATTTTTAATATTTAAATTTAGATGATGTTTGAAATTTAACATTGTTTTATTCTGAAATTTAAATTTAATATTGTTAGAGTTTTTATTTAATACTTTAGTATTTGAAAATTTTATTAAATGATATTATTTAATTTGTTTCAAATATGAAAAATTAATAATATAACTTAAAAATATTTTGTTATTTCAATTAATTTAGTAAATAACAAAATTAATAAAATTTAGTTTAATTTATTTAATTTTAAAATTAAAAAAAATTTAACCAAAAAATTATTTATATTAATTTAATTAAAGAAAATAATTCAGCTAAATTTCATTTGAACCCAATCATTTCGAAACTGTCCAATAAAACACAGCGCTGCGCATACCCATGAAAGAGTGGTAGATTATGTTTGGGCCCGTCAACCTTATTCTGGCAGACCATGATTACACCTTTTTCCTACCCTTTTTAAGCTCAATTACCAAAGATTTTGCAGGGCCAGATATACAAGATACCTCTCACTTTTGAATCTAATCTGCTCCTGGATAAAATTTGCAAGTCTGGGTCTTAATAAAGCTGTGGCTCAAACTGAAGGTCCCAACCTTAAATTTAAAGTAAAATATACTCGTAAAAGTTACAAAGTGCGTGGTAAGTGAAAGGATAAAAAAAACCCATAGCCCTTAGGGAAACGAGATTGTTTTTGTCTTTTTAATAAGGGAACTTTATGCTGGAATTATTTTTGAGTGATTGATTCTTTATATTTGTCTTTGTAGTACATCTCTTCTTAGTTGACAAGATTCGTTCATATTCATTAATATTAACTTGTCTTCTTTGAATCATGCAATGCTATGGCCTATGGGTATCTCATCGTGTAGTGGTATTTATTTTTTTTATTATTATTTGAATCTGTCTTTTATGTGAACGCAATATATATATAGAAGCAAGATTAATTTGGTAGGTAGCTGATGAGGCACACTTATTTGGACATTTGTGCTATGTCCAGACAATAGAGAATGGAAGAAAGTTGTGCATTTCTTGAAAAAACTATAGTGTATGAAACTTTTCATTACTTTATATTATGTTAATATTTCTGTATAAAATAATAAAGCAATTTGTGGAAAAAGATTGATGTGTTTGGTTGTCACGCACAAGGGCCTCTTGTATTGTAGGAGTAAGCAAAGGGCCATGTAGACTAAGGGTGGCTTAAGTCACGCAGATAATGCTGCTTAAAATGAGTTCGACAGTGAGACGTCAAAATCCATTGGATGCTTTCCCTTTGCCTTTTTCCAGACGTTAACGCTTCTTTGCACCAAAGCCTCTGTCTTTTCCGTTTTTCCTATCTGATACTTCCGATACTGTTTTTTTTCTTGACCACTCATCAATTATTGAATTTTCAATTTTACCCCTTTTTTATGTAAAAAAAATTATGCTTTTATTAATTTTCCTCTTACCAAGAGAAGAGTATTATGGAGCATAACATTTTTATCCAAATATTTTTTTTTGAAAAATAAAATAATTAAAAAATAATTCTTTTTTTCGCTTCCCCTCCCCGTCCCCTCCCTCTCATTATGGCCTGACTCGACCATGGTCTGTCGGATATGGCCCGATCAGATCTGACTTCAATTTGGTCGTTCGACCTCGAGAGAGGTCAAAAATTACCTAAACAGGTCGAGATCAAACCATAGATTCCAACCTCTTTAGGCCATTTTAGGCCTCTTTGGAGGTCGGCTAGCTAAGCCAACATTGAATCTAATCTCGTTAAGCCAAATTGGATTGGCCATGGCTTGATTCGATCATAATTGGGGGAAGGGGTGGGGGAAAGAAAAGAAAAAATATTTTATATAAACTATTATATTTATTGTTTGAAAATAAAAAATAAAAAATTATAATTTAAAAATATATTACTTACAAAAATAAATAATAAAAATTTTGTAATTATAATATTATTTTTATTTTTCTTTAAATTATTAAAAATTAATATTTTATAATTTTGAAAATACATATTATAATTTAAAATGTAAATAATATTTAAAAATTATAATAAAAATTGCACAAATACCAAATTATAATTTAAAAAAATATAAATTTAAATTTAAAGGATATTATAATTTAAAAAATACATATTATTTAAAAATTATAATTAAAAAATCCAAGGAAAACAAAATTATAGTTTAAAAATTTATTTTTTTGGAAAATAATTTTTTCCTTTTCTTTTTTTTTCCCTTTCCCTTCCCTTCCCACCCCTTCTCCCCATTTTGGCCGAATTTGGTCAAACAATGCCAGATTCGACATCCCAGCCTATTTATACCCTTTTGACCTCTTTAAACGCTAGTCGGTCAAGTCAGTGTCGAATTTGGCTTGTCCTACCAAATCCAATAGGGCATAGTCAGATCTGGCCATAATGGAGGGAGGAGAAAAAAATAAAAATATAATATAAAATCATTTTAATTTTTTTAATATGACACTCCTTGCAGATTTTCTAAGTACTGGTGGTAGGAACACGTCTGGTGGTACACAGATTTGATATCAATCCTTTTATCTCTTATCAAGGTTTTGGGAACTCTTTTTATGTTAGGGCCTACTACCAGGAGACCTCTTGCCCTTGTCCTTGCCTCCGAGCCTCATAGTCTCCTTCATGGAGCTCGTAATTTTGCTCCACCAATCAGGCCCTCAAAATGGCCTCATCAAATGTGGAGATGCTAAATGGAGCTAGCCTGACCTTGGCGGTCAACTTCAAACCTTCCAAGAATCTCTCCACCTTATTCTCTTCATTCTTGCAGGTGGCAGGGTCATAGCGCATCTAGGTAGTGAACTTAGACTCGTACTTGTCCACCAACATTTATTTTTTAGTCAACCTCAAAAACTCTATCTGCATCTTTTTTGAACTGTATAGGGATAAACTGGTGGCGAAAGGCTTCAGGAAAGATATCTTAAGTAAAGGCTGGCTACTTGCCCTTAAGACTCTCTCAATGGCCGTCCATCAATACTCGACCTCTTCTTCCAAGGTGAACATGGCCAAGTCTGCATTCTCAGTCGAAGGGCTCTTCATGTACTTGAAGATTTTTTTCACTTTAAAGAACCAATTCTTGACCACTACTGGATCTTTTACCCCTTTGAATGATAAAGGGTTGACTTTCTGAAACTAACGTACCTGGCTCAGGTTCCTATCATCCTCAACTGCAGTCTGTGGGTAAGAAATCGTGGATGGGGTAAGGGAGCTTGTGGTACTGGTGATTGTAGTATTGGGATCTGTGCTGCTATAGGAGGAAGTGGTGTAGCTTGGTTCTCCTTAGTAAAGCTAGGAGTGTTAGCGCCACTTAGATGTCACGCTATCTTGGCCGCCACAATCGTAGCCATGTCATTGAACCCCTACTCAAGCCTCTGCTCGAGGCGAGCTATCCTTGTGTTGGGGCTATCCAAATGTATTTAATTCATGAAAAGTTTCGATCTTTGGATGTTTTCAAGACCTATAAAGTTGAAGTTAAAAATCAACTTGGTAGAAAAATTAAATTCATTAAATATGATCAAGGTCGTGAGTACTATAGTAGATATGACATATGAGATGAACTATGCTTAGAACACTTTGCAAGGCATTTAGCAGAATGTGGCATCGTTCCTCAATACACCATGCCAAAGACTCTAAGTCAAAATGGTGTAGCTAAGAAAGGAAATCGGACCCTAAAGGATATGGTGAAAAGTATGATAAATCATTCTTCTCTACTAGAATCACTTTGGAAAGAGGCTTTAAAGACTACATTGTATATCCTTAATCGAGTTCTGATAATTCTATGAAAATAGAATTATTTGTGCTTAATTTCCTAATTAATTATTTAAATCTCCAATTTATTTTGTTAATTATCCCCTTTATTTAATTAAAATTCTGTAATGTGCAGGTAAATTAAATTCAGATAAAACTTAGCCGTTTCAGTAAAAAATGGGTTGAAAACGGGCTCAACGAAACTGGACCACTTCCAATTTGCAGACCGAGTCACCAGTCGTCTGGACACGTGGGATTCCGGGTGTTAATATTTTATTCGCTCTGAAATGATAAGATCGACAGACACCGTGCCAACCCTCTAAAAGATACCCGCCGGGCCACATCGCATAGCTAAGTGTACTAGAAGACGGATGACGTGAAAATATCTACTCTGCAGCAGATAAAATGAAGACAAGTGGCCAAACAATGCCAACTCATCTAGAATGGAAAATTATCATTGTACCCCTAAGTGTGTGTATAAATAGAGCATGATAGCAATTGAAGAAAAAAGTAGTTTTAGTGTAGAATTAGTTAGAGTAGCATAGGTAGAATAGTTTAGTTTTATTTTCCTTGTTTTTAGAAGCTTTTCCGTTAGTTTTTATCAAGCATCCATTAGCTACTGTTCATCACAACTACAATTTTTGCTTTATGAAAAGTTTTCATTTCCAGTTCATTTTCAGTGTTGCGTATCAATCTCTCCTTAATATTACATTTTTACTTAACCCATTTACTATCTTTCATTTGTTATCTTATCTTTAAAATATTTTTTTTCTTTATGTTCAGTTGTCGTTGAAGCATTCGGGATGCTTAGATCATCAATGTCGATACCATGTTCTGGTGTAGTATTGCAGGTTTAATACTGGATATTTTTCTTGCAATACTGGCACAGTGGAACCATGACAGCATGAGCATATAATGACGCAAAGCGTGGTGGCTACTGTTGTTGTTTTTCTTTTTTCTTTTTTTACTTCTCTGTTTCACGATGGAGGGTTATTTCGGCTTAAGCTTTAGATACAAACTTTATTCATGTTTTGTTCTGTTGTAAGTTGAATTCAGAATTTTGCATTGTTGATCCTTTTGCATTATCTTCATTAGGAAATTTTCTCTTCTCTCCATTTGTCTTATGAGTTCTCGACTTCTATAGTCCAGCCTTGAGTTCTCGGTTGCTAACTGCTGCTTGGAAGAATTACTGGTGGGAGTGTTTTTTAATGTTAGTTGCTGCTGACCGATGCTTGGGATTACAGCAACCTGAGAGCAAAGCTGCTACAGCAGCAACCCGAAAGCAAAGCAGCAGCAGCAACCCGAGAGCTTTCCTCTGTTCTACTATGTTTTTATTCTTATTTACTATTCATTTGATGTTTTGTTTTATTCCATATTAATTTTTTGTTTTCTACTGTAGTAGTTGTGAGGCACGAATCAAAGCAACCTAGAGTATTTTAAGCAGTGGCTGGACGGCACCATGGTAGCAGCAAGGACTAATGTATGGAGGAAGGATTATGTTGGTAGCAGTAACCTTTTATGTTCTTCATCGTTTCTGCTTCTGTTTTCCATGTTTTACTTCCTTGAATTTGTTAAGCTGTAGCATGTGGTGACAAAAGCAGTGTCGGGCACTGCTGGACGTGGTAGCATCAGGCATTACTGGACATTCTCTAATGCACTCTGGGTTGCTGAAGCACGGTAATGAGTTGCTGATCTGCATCACTACAGGTTGTTGCTGTGCGGACTTGCTAGAAGGAGCAATGGTGGTTACTTCTCCCCGACATGATTGCAGAGGTTGCGTGCAGCACCTGGACAGCAGCTGGGCAGTTGTGGCCATGGCAATGCAGAACAGCATGGTGACAACAGTAATGTACAGATGCAGGACCGAACCGAGAATGGGAGCTGGACTGATTAGGCAGGAAGTGAAGAAGAGTGTACCATGCACAGTGCATCAAAACCGGGACCACTTGGCTAGAAAAGTTGCTTAAGGCCATGTTAGGCCACATTTCACTTTTGCCATTTTATAGTTTAATGTATTTTTATTAGTATTTCCATTCCTTGCATTAGTTGCTAAGTTAGGTTAATTGTTAAATAGGTTAGTTATAGTGTTTTGTTTGTTAATTTAATTGTTAGTTTTAATTTATGTTAATTGTTGATTTTATATCATAGGTTTTAGGACTTAATTTTAGTGTAGATTTTATGAGTTGCATTTAGAATTAAATTAGATTTAATTTTTTTCATGAAATTTTAATTTAGCTTTTAGCTTAAAATTGAAAAAAATCCAAAAATATTATTTCTCATGCATTAATTAGACTTTGTTTTAGTGTTAGTAATTAGTTAGAGTTAGATTTAATTAGGATTATTTTTTTTATGTAGTTAATTTCTTAGTTAGATTTAAGAATTTCTTTGGATTAAGAGAAGTGGTATGTTATTAGACTTTAGGTAAGTTTTCATTTTTATTAAGTAGTTTAATTACATGCATATTTTATTTTAATTTTGTTTAATTTTGTTTAATTAATTTGTTTCTTTATTTTCATATTTGCATTCTAGTTTAATTGCATTTTAGTTAATTAATTTTAACTGTTTTAATTTTCTTTTGTAGGTTGTTGTTTTTTTAATTCCTTGGAGCTCTGTAAGTAATTTCACGCTTCGTTTTATTTATTTTTAGTTTTTATTGTTTTATTGTTTCCAGTAATTTTAATTAGCCTTAGTAGATCACCCATTGAAAATTCATAATTTGCTAGAATATACTTAGGGTAAGATTAACTGGTACTTAATTAGGCAATTTAACTTCTCTGTGGGACGATAATCCGGGACTCAAATCCCATTATTACTTGTACGACCTGTGCACTTGCGGATAGAACGTCTAGGTCTCTTAGAGTGGGCGTAGTTCGTATCAAGTTTTTGGCGCCGTTGCCAGGGAAGTCTTAATTAGCCAATAATTGATATCGGTGAAATTATGCTTAGGTGTAATTCTAGCTTGTAAATACTTAGGTTGTAAATATTTAGAGCCTTAGTTAGGTTAGTTAAATTTTATCTATCTAATTAAAAAAAATGATTTGAAAAATTAAAAAAAAAAATTAAGGACTTTTTTATGTTTGCATGCGTAGAGCCAGGAGTTATGATTGCTTTCCTCTAGATCCTGAAATTGAACGAACTCTTAGGAAAATTCGAAAGGATTCGAGGAATTTAATAGCTCCGCTGTAAAACACCATGGCATAAAATAGGGAAATTAGAACTGTTGGAGATTATGCAGTGCCGACGATTGGAGGATATTATACCGGCATTAGGCTACCAGCTATCCCTGCAAACAATTTTGAAATTAAGCCTTCCATCCTCCAGATGATCCAGACATCTTTACAGTTCAGTGGGCTTCCGCATGATGACCCACATGCTCACCTCGGATAATTCCTGGACCTGTGCAACACATTCAAGCACAATGGATTATCTGATGATGCGATTAGGCTTAGATTATTCCCTTTCTCGCTTAGGGATAGGGCGCGACACTGGTTAACCTCCTTGCCTCCAGGATCCATTTCTACATGGGACGAGTTAGCCCATCAATTTCTAGCTAAGTTTTTCCTTCCCTCTAAAATGGCCAAACTCCGTAGTGACATATCTTCCTTTGCCCAGTTCGATTCTGAATCTCTTTACGAAGCATGGGAACGATATAAGGAACTTCTTAAGAAGTGCCCTCATCATGGCCTACCTTTGTGGCTGCAAGTTCAAACCTTCTACAATGGATTTACGAGCCAAAATAGGACCATCGTTGATGCTGCTGCGGGTGGAGCTCTAATGTGCAAAACAGAGGAGGAAGCTTACGAGTTGTTAGACAATATGGCAACTAACAATTATCTATAGTCCTCGGAGAGGCAACTGCCCAAGAAGTCGACGGGTATCTATGAGCTCAACACGTTGTCTACCTTAACCTCTCAAATAGCTAACCTTACAAAAAAAGGTAGAGTCGCTCAGTACCCAGCATAATCCTTCCACCAGTCCTAACCCTGTTTATTCTATACAAAGTCCTTTTCTTTCTTATGATCGATGTAGTGGTACACACTCTGTAGATAGGTGTCCGCTTAACTTCGAATCGATTCAGTATGTTGCTCCACTTCATAAGCAACAGAACAACCACTTGTCAAACACCTACAACCCAGGGTGGAGGAACCATCCTAACTTTTCATGGAGCCAAAACCAAGGGCAATCTTCTAATTCTAGACATGTAAAACCCCCTAGTTTTCAAGCTCCACCAGTTCATGTACCACCACAGCATCAATTTCCACACCATCTACCACCTCAGTATCCACATCATACACCTAATCATTCCCATCCACCTCACTTCCATTCACCACCACACCACCACAATCCCAGCAATTACCAGCAGTTGAAAAGAAGCCCTCGGTTGAGGAAATATTTACAACGATCCTACAAAATCAAGCAGCTTCAATTAAGAATTTAGAAGTTCAGGTTGGACAAATAGCCAATTTTCTTAGCCAATGTCCACAAGGGACCCTTCCTAGTAACGCTGAAGCTAATCCTGTTAGGCAAAGGGAATGTAAAGAACATGTGAAATCCATCACCCTTAGAAGCGGCAGAGAGCTAGATGATCCACAAGTTAAGTCCAATCCTGTTAAGCCCACAGTGGTAGAGCCCATAGATTCTAAAGAAACAGCTCAGAAAAAATAAGAACATCAGGATCAGTCTGCAAAGGAATCCAAGCTAGGCGCTTCTTCATATATACCTTCTTCTACTTCACAGCCTTCCTCGTCCTCTGATGCTACACATGTTACCACTACCTCCCTTCTATTTAGACCACCAATACCTTTTCCTCAGAGGTTCCAAAATCAAAAGCTGGAGCAACAATTCACCAAATTTCTTGAGGTTTTTAAGAAACTTTACATCAACATTCCTTTCGCAGATGCTTTAGAGCAAATGCCAAGTTATGTGAAGTTTTTTAAGGATATCCTCTCTAGGAAAAGAAGATTGGAAGATTATGAGACGGTGGCCTTAACTGAGGAATGTAGTACAATTATCCAGAGGAAATTACCACCCAAGGTCAAGGATCTCGGGAGTTTTACCATACCTTGCACTATTGGCAATTTATTCTTTGGTAGAGCCCTGCGTGATTTAGGAACTACTATAAATCTAATGCCTTTTTCTATCTATCAAAAGTTAAGAATAGGGAATGCCAAGCCCACTACAGTGACCCTCCAGTTGGCTGATAGATCCATTAAATATCCGAAGGGGGTCATTGAGGATGTTTTAGTAAAGGTGGACAAATTTATTTTCCCTGCGGATTTTATCGTGTTGGACATGGAAGAAGACAGGGAAGTCCCCATTATACTAGGCAGACCTTTCCAAGCGACTGGTAGAACTTTAATTGATGTACAGAAGGGGGAGTTAACAATGAGAGTTCAGGATCAGAAAGTGAAGTTTAATGTTTTCAAACCTTTGAAGCTCCCTGAAGACTCTTAAGAGTGCTTTAAGATGGATGTTGAGGAGGATATAAGGCTTAAGCATAAGAAATATGAGAGAAAGAAGGAAGTAGATAGAGCTAAGGAGGAGTTAACTATCAATATTTTGTCATCACTCTGGCTGATCCTCCTACTCTTCGCCCTGCTGCTGAGTGTGGTCTACTTTAGCTGCATTTGAAGTGGCTGTGTTTTTCTTTTCACTTTGTATATAGTTCTTTTTCTTTTTCTTTTCTGTTGTTTCTTTCTTTGTTTATTCTGCAGATTTCTCTTCCAGCATTACGTTTTCAATCAAGCTTCAATTGTTAATCATCATCAGAAAGGGGAGTACTCTGTTCTTGAGCTTAAATTCTTATATTATCTGCACACTGAGGACATTGTGCACTTCAAGTTTGGGGGAGGGGATATCACTTGAGCAATTTTGAGAAAAATTGGAAAAAATTTTAAAAAATTTTCAAAAATCTGAGAAAGAATTTTAAATTTTTTTTCAAAAATATGAGCTTATGTTGTTTGATTTTGGGATGATTTAGTGCTTAGCATGTAGTTTTCCCATATTCCGATGATATGACCCCATGATTTAGTCTGACTTTGATTGATCGAGAAGCATGATTATAGGAAAAGCATGAAGTTAAATTCTTGAATTTTGTCTTGATTCTGATTGTGATTTCCTCATCTTATGCACTTATCATGTCATGAATCAGTATATTTATTTAGAGAAAGCTTATGTGTATATAGGATTGCATTTGTTCAGTTGATTTTGTGCATCATATTCTAGAATTTGTTTGATCTGATCTCGAGGTGAAATATTAGATCACACTTAATTAGGGAGATGATTTAGGCCATCTTTGGATCGTTTGAGCCTTTCTAGTCATCCTTGTACATATTCTACCCCTAGTCACCCATTTGGGCCAAATAAGCTTTTCTCTGTAAATACACCTGCTTATTTTTTTTCCTTAGCTTAAATACTCTGTTCCTATCCCTTACCTCGAAAGCATGAAAAGTCATTGGGATATATTGTGAGCTATGTACATATGGGTATTAAGTGATAGTGAAGGAGTATATATATTAAAAAAAATGAAAATGAAGGAAAAAGAAAAAGAAAAGAAGAAAGAAGAAAAATACAAAGATAAAATAAAAAGTTTAGTGAAATAAATAAGTTTGGGGGAAATAAATTTGAGCTCTTACATAAAGATCCTAGAAGTAATGCATGTTAAGGGGTAACTAAACCTAAATCGACTTTATCATACCTTAGCCCCAGTCTTACATTACAAGCTTAATGAAGTCCTGTTGATCTTTGGTTAAGTGTGACTACATTAGTGGAGAGATAAGTGAAAAACAAACTTATGAGAATGATCACTTGTCATTGACTTTGCATTCACTATGTTTGCATAATTTGATCCGGATAATGTACTGTGAAATGGCTTTGACATTTTTCACACACACATGAGGGGTCCAATTTGGGTTAGGACTTATGATAGAATGATTCTGAATGTTGGACTTATAATTGTAAGTCTTTAAGATCATAGTTTGTACTTTTTCTTTGAGGATAATATTGGAGAAATTATTATGTTGGTACTTGTCATCCCTGCATGAATTTTGTTTTGCTTGAGGACAAGCAAAAGCTTAAGTGTGGGGGTGTGATAATGCTATGAAAATAGAATTATTTGTGCTTAATTTTCTAATTAATTATTTAAATTCTCAATTTATTTTGTTAATTATCCCCTTTATTTAATTAAAATTCTGTAATGTGCAGGTAAATTAAATCCAGATGAAACTCAGTCGTTTCAGTCAAAAATGGGCTGAAAATGGGCTAAAGGAAACTGGACCACTGCCAATTTACAGATCGAGTCACCAGTCGTCTGGACATGTGGGATGCCGGGTGTTAATATTTTATTCGCTCCGAAATGATAAGATCGACGGACACAGTGCCAACCCTCTGAAAGACACCCACCGGGCCATATCGCACAGCTAAGTGTACTAGAAGACTGATGACGTGGAAATATCTACTCTGCAGAAAATAAAATGAAGACAAGTGGCCAAACAATGCCAACTCATCTAGGATGAAAAATTACCACTATACCCCTAAGTGTGTGTATAAATAGAGCATGATAGCAATTGAAGAAAAAAGTAGTTTCAGTGTAGAACTAGTTAGAGTAGCATAGGTAGAATAGTTTAGTTTTATTTTCCTTGAGAAAAAAGTAGTTTCAGTGTAGAACTAGTTAGAGTAGCATAGGTAGAATAGTTTAGTTTTATTTTCCTTGTTTTTAGAAGCTTTTCCTTTAGTTTTTATCAAGCATCCATTAGCTACTGTTCATCACAACTAAAATTTTTGCTTTATGAAAAGTTTTCATTTCCAGTTCATTTTCAGTGTTGCGTATCAATCTCTCTTTAATATTGCATTTTTACTTAACCCATTTACTATCTTTCATTTGTTATCTTATCTTTAAAATATTTTTTTTCTTTATGTTTAGTTGTAGTTGAAGCATTCGGGATGCTTAGATCATCAATGTCGATACCAGGTTCTGGTGTAGTATCCCAGGTTTAATACTGGATATTATTCGTGTAATATTGGCACAGTGGAACCATGGCAGCATGAGCAGATAATGACGCAAAGCGTGGTGGCTACTGTTGTTGTTTTTCTTCTTTTTTTTAGTTCTCTGTTCCACGATGGAGGGTTGTTTCGGTTTAAGCTTTAGATACAAACTTTATTCATGTTTGGTTCTGCTGTAAGTTGAATTCAGAATTTTGCATTGTTGATCCTTTTGTATTATCTTCATTATGAAATTTTCTCTTCTCTCCATTTGTCTTATGAGTTCTCGGTTTCTATAGTCCAGCCTTGAGCTCTCGGTTGCTAACTGCTGCTTGGAAGAAAACTGATGGAAGTGTTTTTTAATGTTAGTTGTTACTGACCAATGCTTGAGATTACAGCAACCCAAGAGCAAAGCTGGTACAGTAGCAACCCGAGAGCAATGCAGCAACAGCAACCCGAGAGCTTTCCTCTGTTCTACTCTGTTTTTATTCATGTTTACTGTTCATTTGATGTTTTGTTTTATTCTATATTAATTTTTTGTTTTCTGCTGTAGTAGTTGTGAAGCACGGATCAAAGCAACTTAGAGTATTGTAAGCAGTGGCTGGACGACACCGTGGTAGCAGCAAGGACTGATGCATGGAGGAAGGATTGTGTTGGCAGCTGTAAGACCCGAATTTAATTAAAATATGAAATGAATGAGAAATTGTGAAGGGAAGTCAGGTTAAATTAATCCCGAATATGTGCAAGGGCAAAATGGTCAAAAGACCGAAAGCCGGAGTAAATTCGATAAGGAAATTTAATTAAAAATATGGATTTGAGAAATCTTGGTCAATAAAGATGAAATATAATTATTCTGGATTAAATCGATCAAGATTCGGAAATTTAAAAATACCGAAAAAATTACCGAGACTATATCTCGAAAAACGTGAAGAAATAATATCAAAATTTAGAGAAAAATAAAAATTTATAAATTAAAATCAAATGGAATAAATTAAAGTGGAATAAAAATAATGTAAGTGGAGATATTTTGGGATTTTATGAGTATTTTATTGAATAGTAAATTAATTAAAATAAATAAAAATAAAATTTAAATTAATAAAAATAAAACAAAAAAAAAAGTAATTGAAAAAAAAAAAAAGAGAAACCGAGAGAAAAACCCGAGGAACCCGAAACCGAGAACAGTGACCCGCAACCTTCACCGCCGATTCTCGCTCACCGGCGACCGACGGGCTTCGACGAAGCTGCCAGGAGGAAGAGGGGAGTCCGGCGAGCACGTGGGTACCGGAACCGAGCCGCCAGGTGGCCGGAGCAGGCCGATCGGAGCCGAGGAAGACCGCCGGAGAAACCAGTCGATTCCCGACGAACCACTGCGTATGGGTTGAAACGGAGGGCACCGATACACTCAGGGGAGGAATCCGGTCCTTTTGGCACCGGTCTTGGCCCGTGAGACCGCCGGAAACGCCGGCGACGGCAAGAGGCAGTGAGGAACAAAAACGGTGTCGTTTGGCTGGCTGGAAGGAAAGGGAAGGAAAGGGAAAGAAAGGGAAGGAAAAGAGAAAGGAAAAGAGAGGAAAAGAAAGGAAAAGGAAGGAAAAAGGAAAAAAAAAAAGGAAAGAAAATTACCGGGGACGACTCGAGGTTTGGGTAAGTTGACCGAGGGTCGATATTGACCTACGGGTAAATTCCGGAAATTTAATTTAATATTATTTTAATGGAAAATAATCCGGATTTACCTAATTATGCAGTTTTACGACGGAGACCGAACGAGAGCCGATCGAGCTCTGATTTTCGTACCCCGCATCGTATCGGGTAAGTACAATTTAATTTCGGCAATTAGAGTTATTTAAATACCGAGTTTAATTATTTTATGGAATTATGGATTAGTTTCGCGTAGGAAGGAATATTATGCGAAATTGTAATATAATTGCCGTAAGTGGTATACGGGCTATCCAATAAATTTGGAATGAAGCCCGATAATTATTAGGAAGCTGTATAAGCTCGGTATACCCGAAGAAGGGAATTAATAAATATAAAAGGGCTAAAATGGGCCGAGGCCCAATAAGGCAGATAAGGCCCAATAGCTTCAAGTTGATCAGTAAATGCAATCTACTGATCGGGATAATTGAATTAACCCCGATTATGTGGTTATATGCAGTTACGTACATTGGTTGGCGCGCACTCGGGCCGAGACGTTCGGTATCATCGAGACAAGAGGGGTCTGCGCGCGATTCCAGGTAAGGGAATTCTGCGGACTGCTAGAGGTAACAGTACGCAATTTTAAATTCATATGCAGTCCTTTAAAATATTCTGAAGGGTCTAGAGGTCGAATAATAATTTTAGTGCCCCGAATGGGCAAATTACTAAAATACCCTTGTTAAGGGTAAAATATAAAAAAATTTAGGAAAAAAATTGGGAGGAGCAAGAACAGAAGGTTTCTGCTCATTCTGGAGGTGTTATGATGCATGCATGAGTAGGCTGGCTCACATTGAAAGAAAATGCACCGCATTGCATACTTTCAACGTGAAATTGATTTGAAAACTGTTTTGAGTAAATAGAGCCGCCTACGTGTTTTATTGACATATGACGTGCTAGAGCTCAGCTCGCACGGTATTTTCGATTTGTGTGATGCATGCATTAGTGCTGGAGCGAGAGCTCGCACTAGAGTTTTACATGCATAGGTGCTAGAGTATAACTCGCACCAGATTTCATTTGCTTCTCATGACACGGTGCTAGAGTCTAACTCGCACCAGATTTTACATAATCTTCGTGACAAGGTGCTAGAGTCTAACTCGCACCCGATTTTCACATGATTTACATACAGAGTGCTAGAGCTTAGCTCGCACTAGTTTTATCTGATTTACTGACAGTGTTAGAGCACCGCTCGCACTAATTTTCAGAGATCATATGATAAGCCGTGCTTGGAGCATCGGGTTGACTGTGTGTCACCGATTAAATAGGCTCGCACGTGCGTTTTTGAGACATGGCATGTTGAAATAACCTGATGAGCCCGAACGAGGGATAAGAGTTAGAGATCCACCTGATGAGCCCGAACGAGGGATAAGGGTTGGAGATCCAGCTGATGAGCCCGAACGAGGGATAAGGCTGTGGGTCCATGGAGTACGATGTACCGTGCAAGTAGCATGGAGTACGATGTACCGTGTGGTATCTTCGGATACGGCATCTCCGGATGCAGCATCTTCGGATGCCGGGGATCGAATAAGACTGACGGGATGGACTGAACCACCTCCCGGGCGGTTCCCGATCATGGTGAGAACCCGCACACTAGGATCCGTGTAGCTGTGGAACTCACGAGGACAAATGTGGCCATAGTCCTAGTTACTTACCTATATACAGACGTTGCCTAGTCTCGCATTGTTGATGACTTTTATGATGATTTAAACTGGATTTTAAAACTAAATTGCATGATGGTATTTCCATGCTTTTCAAAACCCACGTGTGATGTAAACGTTTTCATGATTTTGTGTGAGTCAGGATCACCCGCAGGAGGGGTCGAGTCCTGACTTTATTGTGAAAATCTTAATTGAGAAAGAAATGATTTATAATAATTGCATGATGATTTTCCGTGCAAATGTGTTTTACATATCATCATAATGCATATCATTGTTTTAAAATGTGTGGAGAAAGGGTGGTTTATGCATGGCACCACGTTCATGTAGGTAGTATGGTTACCTACTTGTTCGTAGGATTGCCTTACTGAGCTTGATGTGCTCACCCCTTTCATTTTCTCCCACAGATAATCTCCAGTTGAAGTTGAGGCGACTCAGTACTGCATTCCGGATATCCGCTGCTGCCCATCAACATAAGGTATATACACTTGTACATATTGTATCTACATAAGCATAGCACAGTAACATGTTTGTAAGTAACTTTAGGGGATGTATGAATAATGTAGATAATTATAAATGACTGGAGAAGAAATAAGTTAGATGGTAATTGAATGGTGGGACTGGCATTGACGCACAGCCCAATTATTAGTGGAGTGTTGGTCACGATTCGAGGACAGGTAAGAAATTAAGTAAGAAAATAATAAAACGCGAAAAATTAACTCTGATTTTTGGGTAGTTTGGGTCGTGACAGCAGCAGTAACCTTTTATGTTCTCCATCGTTTCTTCTTCCGTTTTCCTTGTTTTACTTCCTTGAATTTGTTAAGCTGCAGCATGTGGTGACAGAAGCAGTGTCGGGCGCTGCTAGACGTGGTAGCATCGAGCATTATTGGACATTCTCTAATGCACTCTGGGTTGCTGAAGCAGGTAACGAGTTGCTGATCTGCATCACTACAGGTTGTTGTTGTGCGGATCTGCTAGAAGGAGCAATGGTGTTTACTTCTCCCCGACGTGATTGCAGAGGTTGCGTACAGCACCTAGACAGCAGCTAGGCAGTTGTGGCCATGGCAACACAGAACAACATGGTGACCACAGTAATGTACAGATGCAAGGCAGAACCGAGAATGGGAGCTGGACTGATTAGGCAGGAAATGAAGAAGAGTGTACCATGCACAGTGCATCAAAATCGGGACCACTTGGCTGGAAAAGTTGCTTAAGGCCACGTTTGGCCACATTTCACTTTTGCCATTTTATAGTTTAATGCATTTTTATTAGTATTTTCATTCCTTGCATTAGTTGCTAAGTTAGGTTAATTGTTAAATAGGTTAGTTATAGTGTTTTGTTTGTTAATTTAATTGTTAGTTTCAATTTATGTTAATTGTTGATTTTATATCATAGGTTTTAGGACTTAATTTTAGTGTAGATTTTATGAGTTGCATTTAGAATTAAATTAGATTTAATTTTTTTCATGAAATTTTAATTTAGTTTTTAGCTTAAAATTGAAAAAAAATTCAAAAATATTATTTCTCATGCATTAATTAGACTTTGTTTTAGTGTTAGTAATTAGTTAGAGTTAGATTTAATTAGGATTATTTTTTATGTAGTTAATTTCTTAGTTAGATTTAAGAATTTCTTTAGATTAATAGAAGTTTTATTTTCTTAGACTTTAAGTTAGTTTGCATTTTTATTAAGTAGTTTAATTACATGCATATTTTATTTTAAGTTTGTTTAATTTTAGTTTAATTAATTTGTTTCTTTATGTTCATATTTGCATTCTAGTTTAATTGCATTTTAGTTAATTAATTTTAATTGTTTTAATTTTTTTTGTAGGTGGTTGTTTTTTTAATTCCTTGGAGCTCTGTAAGTAATTTCACGCTCCATTTTATTTATTTTTAGTTTTTATTGTTTTATTGTTTTCCAGTAATTTTAATTAGCCTTAGTAGATCACCCATTGAAAATTCATAATTTGCTAGAATATACTTAGGGTAAGATTAACTGGTACTTAATTAGGCAATTCAACTTCTCTGTGGGATGATAATCCGAGACTCAAATCCCATTATTACTTGTACGACTCGTGCACTTGCGGATAGAACGTCTAGGTCTCTTAGAGTGGGGCGTAGTTCGTATCAAGTTCCAAGCAAAGTAGTAACCAAAGCCCCACATAAGTTATGGGCAGGAAAGAAGCCTAGTATTTGGTACTTTCATGTCTAGGGCTGTCCAGCTAAAGCTAGGCTATACAAGCCTAATAAAAGGAAATTGGACTCAAGTATAGTAAGCTGTTACTTTGTTGGATACTCAAAAAGATTCAAGGGTTTCAAGTTTTATGATCCCTCAAGTAGATCATTTTTTAATACAGTAAATGCTAAGTTCATTGAGGATGTTGAATATGGTAAGAATGTCAAACCTAGGAACCTTGTCTTTGAAGAAGAACATGTTACTCTTCCTATAGTTGCAATTGAAAATGATCAGGTAATTATGTCAGATATTATTCAAGATGCAAATTCAGATTATCAAGATGCTCCTAGTTTATCTTCAGCTCATACTGAAGAAACTGCTTCTATTCAGTTAGAAGAGCAACAATAATCTCAATTAAAAGTGCCATTAATAAGATCCTCTAAGGAGAAGAGATCAACGACTCTAGATGATTATATCATGTACCTCAAAGAACTTGAGTTTGATATAGGATTCGAGGATGATCCAACATCTTTTAATCAAGCCAAACAAAGTTTTCATACCTAGAAAATGGATAGAGGCAAAGAAAGATGAGATGAAATCAATTGAGGACAATGACGTTTAGGATCTTATTGAATTGCTTGAAAAAAAAAAAAAGAAACCAATTGGTTGTAAATAGATTTTCAAAACCAAATGAGATTCGAAAAGCAATGTAAAAAATATATAAAACATGTCTAGTCGCCAACGGTTTCACTTAAAATGAAGGCATTGATTATAAAGAGACTTTCTTTCCAATTTCATCGAAAGACTCTTTTAGAATCATTATAGCACTTGTAGCTCATTATGATTTGGAGTTACATCAGATGGATGTAAAGACAACATTTTTGAATGGTGACATTGAAGAAACAATTTACATGGTACAACCAAAAAATTTCGTGTCGGATAAATCAAAACATCTAGCATGAAAATTAAAGAAATTCATCTATGGTTTAAAACAAGCATCCCGTCAATGGTACTGAAAATTCGATCAAATGATTACCTCATTCGATTTAAAAAAAATACTATTAATCAATGTATTTATCACAAGATCAATGAGAGCAAGTTTATTCTTCTAGTGTTATATGTCAATGATATTCTGCTAGCAAGCAGTGATATAGGCTTATTACATGAAACCAAGAGATTTTTGTCAAGTAATTTTAAAATAAAAGATCTTGAGTATGCATCTTTTATTTTGGGCATACAGATCCATCAAGATCGTTCTCATAGTATATGATGAGTGCCATATTTTTATTATTTATTGCCTTATACATTTTAATATTTTGCTATGTTATTCATGTTAATTAGAGTACTTATGTTAATTTTGTGATTTTGGCAGATAAATTGAGCTTCAAAAGTTTAACCGAAGAAATTGGATAGTTTTAGTGTTGTTTGGAATTTTGGCTCTAAGCGGAGTTCTAGTCCTCCAAATTATGCAAAGTCAGGCCCAATGGAACGCGGACTTACTGATTTACAACTTTGAAGAAGAGTCTAAGATCCAATTCGGCCTATTTCCACTCTAAAACCAGCTGTAAAGAAAAAAAGCTCGAATATGTCAGCCCTTTTTCCTACTTGTAATAGGATTTCGAATTTAGTTTGTTTTTACTATATATATATATTTTCGTTTTCTTTAGGAGAGGAATGAAGAGAGGCAAAATAGGGCAGCAGTCAAAATAAAAAAAATAAAAATTATTCACCCTTCATATTTTTATTTTCATTTCCAATAATCATGTGCTGCTAAATCCTTTATTCGGTTCAGGGGAATCGAATCCAGTAATTTCAACAATTGAGAAACACGATTTGTTGATCTAAACTATATTTTGATTCAATTATCTATTGTTTCTGGTATTAATTGATTCTATTGCATGAGAAATTTATATGATCTGGCCAATTAGATCATCTTCGCATGTGATTGTATGCTATCTAAAATTTTCACAATCCGTAATTGTTGTGATAGAAATCAAAACTAGTGGCAATTAGGGTTCATCATCTCTAAGTGAAACAATAGAACATATTAAACACTCAACCTGTGATTAAAGTGTTATTCGATTTAGTAGTCTTATTAGAGTGTTAATGTTATTCCTAATCTAAATAGGGTTGCGTCAAAACCGATTAGATTAGGGATAAGAATTTAATTCGGGTGTTAGGCTTGAGTTAATGATAGCAGGGAAGAAGAGATATTATCTTGCTGGGAGATAATACCTCAGCTAAATAATTGAAGACAAGATGGTAAATTAGGTGTTAAGGATCAATTGTTAGTTACTGGGCAATTCCTTTGAATCGAAGTTGTTAATCTTGGTTTACCCTCTTTATAATTGGTTGAATATCAATTCTGTTTTAGGATTTTAATTCTATTAAATTACACTTCCCCAATTATTTTAGTTATTGCATGATAATTAATCCACCAGTCTCTAGGGTTCCACCTGGATTTGCCGCAACTGCAAAATTTCGGTAAGACTAGTAATTTAAATTTGGTTGAATTTGACACTCACCAATTTTTGGTGTCGTTGTCGGGGACTGGTTCTGATTAATTACTGTGTTTTTATATTATTCTCATTATTCTGCTTTTAAATTCTTATGATTTTGTGTTTTTATTTATTTATTTATTTATTTTATTTAGGGCTTTTAGTACTATTCACAGGAAAAAATTTTATTGGGTTGGAGGCATGTGAGTACTTGATTTCAAGTGGAAACGACAAAATAAAACAAACCAAGGGATTTTAATCCCTGGTCCCACCATATCTCTGCCAAATTCCATTGTTTTCTTATAGTTTTAGCCCATTTTTTTGTTTTTCTTGTGATTATTTTGTGATTTTTTATTTTTATTTTTATTTTGTGTTTTTATGACCAGATCCTCCAAATCAGGTGAAATTGCACTTCAATTCGATCCAGAGATAGAGAGAACCTTGAGGAGGTTGAAAATAGATCAAGAAGCTACAACCATTGTAGAACCCTTAGATCTCGTAAGTACGCCAGATAAGAGCTCAATAGAGGAGTTGGACCCCAACATGGCAATGAATAATAATAGGACTTTGAAGGAGCTTGCTGCTCTTGACTTAAACTTACAACCTTTATGTATTGAGTACCCTACTTTAGATGTGGCTTTTGAACTTAAATCGAGACTAATACATCTTCTGCTTACTTTCCGTGGACTTGCAGGTGAAGATCCCCACAAGCACCTTAAGGAGTTTCATGTGGTGTGTTTGAGCATGAAACCACAGGGCATCTCAGAGGATCAAATCAAGTTGAGGGCATTCCCCTTCTCGTTGGCAGATCAAGAGAAGGATTGGTTATACTACCTTCCTTCGGGATCAATATGTTCTTGAAATGAGATGAAGCAGTTGTTTTTGGAGAAGTATTTCCCTGCATCTAGGGCTGTAAATATAAGAAAAGAGATCTGTGGCATTCGACAATACAATGGTGAAACCTTGTACAAGTTTTGGGAGCGTTTTAATAAGCTGTGTGCGAGCTGTCCACACCACCAGATTACTGACCAGCTTCTAATCCAGTATTTCTATGAAGGTTTAATGCCAATGGACAGGAGCATGATTGATGCTGCTAGTGGAGGAGCACTAGTTGATAAGACCCCAGAGGCTGCAAGGAATATCATCGCCAACATGACAGCCAATATGCAATAGTTCGGGAGTACTTCCAACCTAAAACGTCAAATTTCTGATCTAACCTCTTTAGTCCATCAAATGGCAATAGGGAACTTACAAGCAGCAAAGTTTTGCAGAATTTGTTCGTTGGCAGGACACAACACCAACATGTGTTCGACTTTGCAAGAAGATGACTCGGCCATGCAACAAGAAAATGCTATAGGAAATTTTCCAAGTCAACCCCAACAAAGATATGATCTGTATGTAAATACATATAACCCAGGCTGAAGAGAACATCCCAATTTGAGATATGGTAACCAAGTTGGCTATCAACATTCTGTTTAGAGGCAGCAAACAAATTAGTCCACAAGCTCAAGTTCAAGTATGTCACTTGAAGAAATTGTGAAAAACCTTGCTAACAACACTTTGCAATTCCAACAGGAAACAAGGATAAACATTCAGAACTTGGAAAAACAATGGATCAACTAGCAACCACGGTTGGTAGATTAGAAGCTCAAGGTTCAGGGAAGTTACTGTCACAGCCCGCTTCCGGGTGCCCTTCATCCATACATACACTACTTACGGTTGGGCTGTGAGATGATGCAATTACTAAATTCCATAAATTTACAGCGGAAATATTTAAAACTTTAATTCACACTCCCAGAGGTGTGGGTAGATATACAAAATCAATTGAATAATATAATATCCTTACATAACATCCCCATACAATTGTTTACAACTCCAATTCATAACTGTGCGATACATTATAATAGATACAAAATGCTCTTGTGTATACAATTCTTTTACCTTTGCAAATGGTGGGAGTTGTCCGACACAAAAAGAATTTAGGGACCACCGCACTGTCCTACTTCTCAATATCTGGAGGTGGAAAATAGTGGGATGAGCAAACCACAGCTCAGTAAGGAAAAGAATGCTAATAGGTAGATACTATACTAAATATTACTAGAAAATGCTTTTAAATATATATTTCTTCTAGGCATTTTCTTGTGCAATCATATGCAATACTTCCAATTAAAACATGTCATAAACAGTGCCATCATAGCACAAATATTTAAATCAAGAGATGTATCAAATCACAATGTTTCTTTTTTTTTTTCTCAAATCATTTCTTTTCATCAAATCTCTTTCTTTTCTGAGTTTTCTTAATCTCTCTTATCTCTGAGACGGGCATGGAATTCTCGGCAATCTAATATCCACAACATATGGCCATAGTCAGTGATCCCAGGCCTCACTGATCAGGTGTACATAGGGCATCACTTCTCCTGAAGAGGGATGGGTCAGTCCTACCCTCCGGCTCATCTCAATCAACATCATCCTCCTCATCATATCACATAAACTCACGGTACAAGGTATGCCATGTGTCATCTAAGCGATACTTGTACTCACGTGCACCTAGCACAGTACATAGTATACAACGAACAACTACATAGTTCAACGTACAAGTGAGCAAATTACCGTGACACATAGTCATCGCAAGGCTCCAGCGTGGTATATCTCAGTGCGAGCAACAACTTCTAGCACTGTATCATTTTAGCTCAATAAAAACTAGTGCGAGCATGCTCTAGTACCTTTCTCAAATCCAACGTGCGAGATGAACTCCAGCACCGCATATCAAAACATAGAAATATGTGCGAGCTAAAACTCCAGCACATTATCCTTATAAAACCACGTGCAAGTCACGCTCCAGCACGGTTTATCAAAACATGTAGACGTATGCGAGTAAAACTCCAGCATAGTCAAAATCATTAAAACGGGTGTGAGCTAGAGCTCCAACACCAATTCACATCTCAAATCCGATATGTGGGTATTTTCTCTTTTAGAACTCAAAACAAGTTTATTTACGTAGCATGTCGTCCCATGCTAAACAAGTAAATCTAGCTAACCTATCCCTCATCATTTCTCAACCGCAAATCAATACATAGTAGAGAAAACATCAAAATCATGCATGTCATGCTATTTCCTTACCTCATCCCATTTTCACAATACATAAATATCATAGTACATTTCATGATTCCATAGCTAAACATAGTAATCCTAGTGTCATAACTATTGAAATCGCTGTAAAAATACGTACGAATATCCCTATTGCTAACATACAGTCCCTTACCTTGAATCGCGCTCGTATTTTCTTCATCTTGTTTACTCCGTCCGCAATTCGGGTTAATCGTGTTCCACGTATTTCAATCTACACGTGTAAATCCTTAAGTTATTTTCTTTTCCCTCTACTAAACATACACATTGTCTTTTACTTGTCTATTCATACTCCCCAAACCCTTAAATCATATTTCACTCTTCCGCTAATATCATTTTATCATCTCTTAAGTTTTCCTTCACTTTTCCATGGATTTTCCTTCATAAATTCCACTTAATGTTACTCACCCATCGCTACATTCATCATTCTTAGCAATATTTCGCATATTATTCCACCCGTTAAATGCCTAGGAACCCATATTTAAAGCTTGAAGGTTGAAGAGCTTACCCCTTTACTTAACCAAACTTGTGGCAGCCAAAACACCTTCTCTTGGTCACACCAATGTGTGATTTTTTTGGGTATGTTGTTCTCCTTGCTTCAAGGAACAACTTTCTCTTCTTGAGCTTCTTCAGATTCTTGCTGGAATGTAGTGATTTTTAAAGTGAGAAAGCTTAGGTCTTTGAGAGAAAATGGCAGGCGCGGGTTTGGTGGGAGGGAAATCTGATTTTCAGTCCAAATCCCGTGCCCTTTTTATAGACGCAGAGACATGAGATCGATCTGGTCCTTATAGAGATCGATCTCTGGATGGTTTGATAGTCCTTTTTACCAAACGCAACTACTATCATATCGATCTTCTTCCATGATGAGATCGATCTGTTTGGAGGCAAATTTCTTCTTGGAGATCGATCTGCCTCTTGTAGGGGATCAATCTGCTTCTTACAGAACCTTAATGAGATCGATCTGTCTCAGGCAGAGAGTTAAGGAGATCGATCTGGCTAGGGAGGCAATCGATCTTCTCCAACCCGAGAGCTAAGGAAACCGATCTTCTCATTATAGAATGTTTAGCAGATCGATCTGGCCCCATTGGAGATCAATCTGCCCTGTTCCATAGCTCAAATAAGAGCATTTTTTGCTCTTCCAGATCGATCTCTCATCCTATGAGATCGATCTGTCATTCATATTTTTCATATTTTGCTGCTGTTTTATACAGAACTCACACACATACCTCCTTAATTTGCTGTCATAGTCATTTTCTTATCTAACCACCTTTGAGACTTGAAAATGACTTTCATTCATACTTTATACACATTAAAACTTGTGTGCAATCCTCGTATAAGCAAAGGTATACAATACATAACTAAATGGAAGTACCAAGATTTATACCACTTATGCCAGTTCACATTACAAGTACATCACCATACCTATGAATTCTTTATTACTTGGTCCAAAATCATCCATATTATAGTTCCATCTACATATACACAAGGTTAAACATATACGGGGTCTCACATTCTCCCCCACTTAGAAAATTTGGTCCTCCAAATTGAACCAAGTCTATTCCTCAAAATGTTGGGGATATTTCTCCTTCATCAGGTCCTCTAACTCCCAAGTGGCTTCCTCCGATGTATGATGTTGCCACAGGACCTTAACCAATGAAATCGTTTTGTTCAGCAACACCATCTCTTTTTTGTCCAATATCTGAATCGGTTTCTCCACATACGACATATCCTCCTTGAGCTCTAATGGCTCATAGCTAATTACATGTGTTGGATCTGGGTAGTACTTTCGAAGCTCAGGTGGTAAGGCTATATGCTCTATCTCCCACTCTATCCAAAATCTCGAAGGGACCGATGTAACAAGGACTTAGTTTTCCTTTCTTCCTGAAGCTCGTTATTCCATTAGAAGGAGATACTCTAAAAAATATAGACTCACCCACATCAAACTCAAGTGGTCTCCGTCTCCTGTCAGCATAGCTCTTTTGTCGACTTTGAGCTGTTCGTAGCCTCTCGCATATTATCTGAACATCCTCAGAGGCTTGTTTAACCAAATCGGGAGCAAGTAACTGTCTGTTACCAACTTCCCAACCAATGGGTGATTGGCATCTATGACCATGTAGTGCGTCATAAGGGGCCATACCAATACTTGAGTGATAACTGTTATTATAGGTGAACTCAATCAATGGCAACTGATCATCCTAGGAGCCTTTAAAATCCAGTATACACGATTTCAACATTTACTCCAGGGTCTGTATAGTCCTCTTTGACTGACCAACTGTCTGAGGATGAAAAGTGGTGCTAAAGCTCAATTGGGTCCCCATCGCTTCCTAAAAATGTCCCCAAAAGTAAGAAATGAAGCGGGCATCCCTATTAGAAACAACACTCACTGGAACTCCATGCAATCTCACTATCTCCCGTAATACAAGTCCGTCAGTGTATGATACGAGACTAGTGCCCACTCTAAGTGACCTAGACGTTCTATCCGCAAGTGCACGGGTCGTACAAGTAATAATGGGATTTGAGTCCCGGATTATCGTCCCACAGAGAAGTTGATTAGCCTAATTAACTACCGGTTAATCTTACTCTAAGTATATCCTAGCAAATTATGAATTACTGATGGGTGATCTACAAGGCTAGAAATACTATAAATAATAAGAACTATAAACTAAAGAAAATAAAACCGAGCTAAAATTACTTACAGAGCTCCGAGTAATTAAAAGCAATAACCTACAAAAGATAATTAAAATAATTAATTAACACAATTAAAAATGCAAATATGAAAATAAGAAACAAAATTAATTAAACTAAAATTCAACAATCCTAAAAATAAAATATGCATGTAATTAAACTAATTAATAGAAATGCAAATTAAACTAACCTAAAGTCTAATGAAATAAAATCCTATTAACTTAAGGAAATTCTTAAATTTAACTAAGAAATTAACTACCTATAAAATAATTCTAAATTAAATCTAACTGTAACTAATAAAACAAAATCAAAATAATGCATGAGAAATATTTTTGGATTTTTTAAATTTTAATGTAAAAATTAATTAACAAAAATCGCATAAAGTAATTCTACCCCTAAATTAACTCTACATGCTAAAAATGACACTACTTAAATTAAAGCGTTAAATCCTATTAACTATTGATAAAGTTAAAAAAAAAATTAAACTATCCGGCAAATCAATTTATACCTAAGATAACAAATACTAACAGAAATAATAGCAATTAAAAGAACAATATTGCATAAAACATTAAATTGGGAATTGCCCCTTAACCAAACACAGCCTTAAGCTAATTTCCAGCTGTCTTGGTCCCTCATGTGCAGGTTGTAAGACCCGAATTTAGTCAAAACATGAAATTAAAAATGCAGAAGGATTGAAATGGAATTCTCGAACACGTGAAGGGCAAAACGGTCAAAAGATCGAAAGTCGGAATAAATTCGATAAGAAAATTTAGTTAAAAATAATGGATTTGAGAATCTTGATCAATAACGAAGAAATAATTAAATTTCGAGTCCAATTGATCAAGATCCGAAATTTTTAGAAATACCGAAAAGTCACTCGGGACAATATCCCAAAAATACAGAGAAATTATACCCGAAAAATGGTTAAGAATATAATAAATAAATTAAATAAAATTAAATAAATTTAATTGGAATAAAAAATTAAATTTTTACATATTTTAGAATATTTTTGACTAAAATAATGAATATAATAATAATAAATTAATTTATAAATAATAAAAAAAGAGAAAGAATCAGAAAATTGGTCGGGGAGAGAGAAGAAAATAGAGACCGAGGAAGACAAACCGCGCGTGGCCTGTCCAATCCACGGCCACCGACGACCGATGACGCCGACGAACAGCCGAGGAGAAAGAGGAGAGGCCGGCGATCTTGTGGGCACCGGTGACGCACGCCAAGGACTGCTGAATTCGACGAACGGAGGAGGAGAAATCAACGGGAGAAAGGAGCTCGATCCCGGCGATCCACGGCAGCTGGGTTCGAGCGGCGGGCACCGGCGTGATCGGGAAGAGGATGCGGTTCTTTTGAGACTGGTACCGACCGACGAAACCACTGAAATTCGGTGGATCGAGGGAGAGAAGGCCGAGAGGGAGAAGAGAGGAACGGCGACCACCGGCGTGATTCGGCCAACCCCGACCCCAGCCGAACACTCCCCCAGTGCAGGCGCACCGTTTGACACCAGAAACGAGCCGAGAACCGGTCGGAAACGCCATGAACGGCGGCAGGAAGGTCTGAACTGGTACGGACCGGTTTAGCAAAGAGGGAAACAGGACTGAACCGGCTGAATAGGACCGATCTGAACCGCGTTGAACCGGACTGAACCGGTTCAGCCAAGAAAGAAGGAAAAAAAGAAGAAAAAGGGAAAAAGAAAAAGAGAAAAAATTGGTGAAAATTTCAGTGATGCAATCGAGCTTCGGGTAAGTCGGTAAACGGTCGAATTGACCGATTTAAGTTTCGAAATATTTAATTTGATAAATAATCGACTGAAAGTTTACCCGAAAATATATATAATTGTGTAGCTCGACAATTGGCATCCACCGAGAGCTCGAGACAGTCTCGATTTGCATACTATCATGGAATCACGAGTAAGTAACCCTTATTTACGATAATTTTGCATCGTTATACGTGTTAGATAAATTACTGTCACGCCCCGAAAATACGAAAAATAGGGCTAATTTAAAACTTTTTACTCATTAATTCACAATTAAGAGTGCATTCCTGTGCAGTGTCATACATCATCATAATTATTATACCTCAGGATCTCATCACTAGGATTTATATATCATATCAAATACATTAATCCATCTCAAGTTAATTAATCCTAATACATCCCATATAATGTTATACATCGAGTGTCTGCAATTACAATAATAGTCTGGGTACATGAAAAGATAAAATATACCTCAAAGTACAAAATATATAGCCTGGAGCTCGAATCCTCCACTAGCCACTACTCCGTATGTCGCAGGGAAGTCCTTATTCACTTGAAGAACTCTGGGGGGAAAGAAAAATAGGGTGAGCTTCTAAATCGCTCAGTAAAGGGGGTAAGGAACTCATTTCATAAACCAAAATGCACATCACAAAAGGTTTATTTGTATGTGAAACTCATTTGAAAACCATAGCATGAAAGTACTCAAAACGACATTCTCATGTGTCAAGTCATGGGAAAACATGAAGTAAAAGGCTCACTCTAGAGAAATAACAAAGCATGTGAAAACAACGCGATAAACGCTTTCTCAAATAACGTGATAAAATCACAGTAAAAATAATGCACGTGGCATAGCCACTAAACACGCGTGGCATAGCCACTGATTTAATTTCTCACACACACGTGGCAAAGCCACTGATTTAATTTCTCGCGTGGCATAGCCACAGAATAGGGTTTCTCAACGTGGCACAGCCACCAATGGGGTATAACGTGGCACAGCCACCAATGGGGTATAACGTGGTACAGCCACCAATGGGGTTTCTCAACGTGGCACAGCCACCAATGGGGTATAACGTGGCACAGCCACCAATGGGGTATAACGTGGCACAGCCACCAAGTATACGTGGCACAGCCACTGAATGGGTTGTTCTCACGTTACCAGAACGGAGAAAAAATCGGGCTTACATGCTACCAGAGCAATGCCCGGTGTGTACTCACAACTACACACCTAAGTCTTATCACCTAAGACTGGTTTGCCTTTACGTAGAACTCGTAATGGTTTTTCTCTCATAAAACTCATTTGAAAATCGTTTTGTACTCAACACAAAACGTAATAAAATCGAGTTCCAACCGGCAAAGTACACGCACACATTTCTCAAATCTCAATATTGCCTTAACGTAGAGCCCAGTTATAAACTCATAAAAACATTGGGCTCCAACCGGCTATAAAAATCGTGTGCAATTAATCTCAACACAAAACCCAACATGCTTGTTTTATAAACCACAATTCATGCTAAAATAGTTTACAATTCACATACACAAATGGTTTAGATTTCCCTTACCTCTTTGCACCTCGTATAGTGCAATCGTTTCCCCTGTATCACGGACTAGCCTCACATTCCACTCTGGAACTCCCGAGCTGTCCAAACGGTGTTAAAACATCAATACTAAATTACCTCATAAACCTCAATTCTCAAAATCGAGCATAATTGCTCATAACACCTCAAATCTCTTGATTCTCGTAACTCAACCCTAAACTACAACCTCATTCACAATATCTCAATGTCCTACATTCCTCATGCCAATTATCTAGGCTAATTCTCCACATTGTCTATATTTCCATTTATAGCTCAAAATTCCTAAAATTATCAAAATCGCTAAATATCATTATCACTCTAACCACATTGAAATTTCATCAATCCCTAATCATTTCTCAGCTATTTCAACACAATGACAACCACCAATATCATCAAAATCAGCTCAAATATCAAGATCGAGGTTTAGAAATTACCCAAAGCTTGTGAGACGCACAACTCACGCCTCGATCCGATTCGTCCTTCGATTTCCAAGTATGTTGTTCTCCCTTTGATGAGGAACAACTTTCCTTCTTACCACAACAGCTGATTCGGCCAGAAATGGGTGATTTGGATGAGTGAGAAAGCTAGGTTTTTGATGAAATGGGGGTTGGAAGAGAGAGAAAGTGAAATTGCAGGAGAAAAACATGGGTTCCTTATATAGACTGGAGGTAGGAGATCGATCTGTCGAGGGGTGAGATCGATCTACGTTTGAAATTTGGGGACGATCTGGGCAATTTTATGCCTAGAAGATCGATCTGCCGAGGGGTGAGATCGATCTCTTTATGGCTTTATGAGATCGATCTACTCCTAAGGAGATCGATCTTCTCCCCAAACAGAATCATTTGGAGATCGATCTCTTCCTCATGAGATCGATCCTTTCTCAAACAGAATCATTTGGAGATCGATCTCTTCCATTGGAGATCGATCTGCTCCTCAAATTCCTCCTTCCTCGTCATTTTTAACTCACCAGATCGATCTCTCCTTCTCCCAGATCGATCTGTCCTCATGGTTCATGCTTATTTTACACACTTAACATATAAATCTCCAATTATAATTCCCACAATTCACTTAGCTCAATAAATTACACTTCAAATTCTTATTACATCATTAAAATATGTCTGAAATTCTCAGATCTCACATCCTCCCCACCTTAAAAGAATTTGGTCCTCCAAATTCAACTCAACTAGTTAAAGAGATGGGGGTATTTCTCCTTCATGAGACTCTCTAGTTCCCACGTTGCCTCTTCCCTTGAGTGATGTTTCCACAAAACTTTCACTAATGGGATGCTCTTGGTTCTCAATACCTTCTCCTTTCTATCGAGAATCTAGACGGGTTCCTCAGTGTAGCTCATATCCTCTTGAATGTCCATCTCGTCATACTCTATGACATGAGAAGGGTCCGGGTGGTACTTCCTCAACATAGACACATGAAAAACATTGTGTATTCCGGACATCGTGGGGGTAATGCTAATCTGTAAGCTACCTCTCCCACTCTCTCAAGAATCTCGAATGGTCTCACGTATCGAGGACTCAATTTCCTTTTCTTTCCAAATCGCACGATACCCTTGCTCGGTGATACTCTCAGGAATACTGCATCACCAACGTCAAACTCGAGTGGCCGTCTACGCACATCCGCGTAGCTTTTCTGTCTACTTTGTGCAGCCCGTAACCTCTCACATATGAGTTTCACACTCTGTACGGCTTGCTCAACAAGCTCGGGAGCATTTATCTTTCTGTCACCGACCTCTTCCCAAGCTACAGGGGATCTACACCTCCTACCATATAGAGCCTCAAAAGGTGCCATCCCAATACTCGCATGATAGCTGTTATTGTATGCAAACTCTGCTAGGGGCAGGTGATGATCCCATGATCCCTTAAAATCCATCGTACACGCCCTCAACATATCCTCCAGGGTCTGAATAGTCCTCTCTGACTGACCATCTGTCTGAGGATGATAGGCGGTACTAAAACTCAATCGAGATCCCATAGACTCCTGAAACTGGGTCCAAAATCTGGAAGTAAACCGGGAATCTCTATCAAAAGTAATACTCACTGGAGCCCCATGTAATCTAGCTATCTCGCTGACATATAGCTCAGCTAAGGCATCCACCGTATCTGTGCTCTTGATGGCAAGGAAGTGGGCACTCTTGGTCAATCTATCCACAATGACCCATATCGCGTCACGACCTCTCCGGGTCCTCGGTAAACCCATAATAAAGTCCATAGTGACATGCTCCCATTTCCATGTAGGTACAGGTAAGGGCTGTAGTAGTCCTCCGGGCTTCGGATGCTCAGCTTTCACTTGCTGGCATACTAAACACCTGGCCACATACTCTGCCACGTCTCGCTTCATACCACTCCACCAATACACCTTTCTCAAGTCTCGGTACATCTTAGTACTCCCTGGGTGCATGGTGTATCGCGAGCAGTGGGATTCTCTCAGTATCTGTCTCTTCAGGGTATCATCGTCCGGTACACAAATCCATCCTCTGAATCTCAACAATCCATCCTCACTGATGGTGAGATCTGACTGTGAACTCTGCTCAGCTTGGCTAACCATGTCTATCAATCTCTGATCACTGCGCTGCCCAGTTCTAATCTGATCCATGAGCTTGGGCTCTATCCGCAGGCTAGCCAAAAATCCAGTCTCTACCTCTTTAACTCTGATCCGAAGTTCGGCGAACTGCTCTAACAAACCCCATTCCCTGATCATCATAGCAGATATCATACTCTTCCTGCTCAGGGCATCAGCAACCACATTCGCCTTACCCAGATGATAAAGAATCTCACAGTCGTAATCCTTAAGGAGTTCCATCCATCTCCTTTGTCTCATGTTTAACTCTTTCTGATCAAAGAGATATCTCAAACTCTTGTGATCAGTGAAGATCTGGAACCTTTCCCCATATAAGTGATGTCGCCAGATCTTCAAAGCAAATACCACAGCGGCTAACTCCAAATCATGCGTGGGGTAATTCCGTTCATGGTCTTTCAGCTGTCGCGATCCATATGCGACCACTCTTTCGTGCTGCATAAGCACACACCCTAATCCTTGGTGAGATGCATCACTATACACTGAGAATCCTCCTGATCCCTCAGGAATAGTTAACACAGGTGCCGCTGTCAACCTCCTCTTTAATTCCTGAAAACTGAGCTCACATTGATCAGTCCATATAAATGGAGTCTCTTTGCGCGTGAGCTTAGTCAAAGGGGCGGCAATCCTTGAAAATCCTTCCACAAATCTCCTGTAATACCCTGCCAAACCAAGGAAACTTCGTACCTCAGTCACTGTCCTCGGTCTGTCCCAATTAAGCACAGCCTCCACCTTGCTTGGGTCCACTGATACTCCTTCCACTGAGACTATATGCCCAAAGAAAGTTATCCGGTTCAGCCAAAACTCACACTTACTAAGCTTTCCGTACAATTGCTTATCTCGGAGTATCTGAAGTACTAACCACAAATGCTGTGCATGCTCCTCATACGACCGAGAGTACACCAGGATATCATCAATAAAGACTATCACAAACTTATCCAGATAGTCTCTGAACACCTCGTTCATTAATCTCATAAATGCTGTAGGGGCGTTCGTCAATCCAAAGGACATCACCAGAAATTCGTAATGGCCATACCTTGTCCTGAAGGCCGTCTTTGGAATATATTCTTCCTTGATCCTCAATTGGTGATAGCCCAATCTCAAATCAATCTTAGAAAAGACTGATGCCCCTCTCAGCTGATCAAGTAGATCATCAATCCTGGGTAGTGGGTATTTATTCTTCACCGTGGCTTTATTCAACAACCGGTAGTCTACACATAATCTGAGACTACCATCCTTCTTCTTAACAAATAGTACTGGCGCTCCCCACGGCGAAACACTGGGTCTAATAAACCCTTGATCCAATAACTCCTGTAGCTGTTTCTTCAATTCCTCAAGTTCCACTAATGCCATCCTGTAAGGAGGTTTAGAGATCGGCTGAGTATCTGGTACCAAATCAATGGTAAACTCCAGCTCTCTCTCTGGTGGTAAACCTGGCAATTCATCTGGGAAAACATCCAAAAATTCACAAACCACAGGTATATCCTCAATCCTCGGATGTTCCCGCTCATCGTCTGAGATGAGTGTCTCATAACCTTCACATGAATAATCATATTTAGTATTCTCCAAAATAATATCAAAATTCTCAAATTACTTACTAGAATTTCACATATCCATTTCCTCAATACCTCAATCGTACACTGTAAGGTTCAGGTAGGGAGAAAGTTACAATCTTAGTGTAGCAGTCTAAACTCACTCGATTGGTCGCCAACCAATCCATTCCCAGAATTACATGAAACCCATGTACATTCAACACGATTAGATCTGCTAACATCACTTTATCTCCCACCTTTATTTCACATCCTCTACAGATTAACTCAGTTCTATGGGATTCACGCATAGGGGTATTTACATGTAGTATGTATTCTAGAGGTTCAAACTTCAAGTTTAATCTACATGCAAAATGCTCAGAAATAAAGGAATGCGTGGATCCTGAGTCTATCAACACATGAGCCTCATAATTACAGACAGAGAGTGTACCTCTTATAGTTTCTGCCGAAGTGTCTGCGGTCTCCTTATCCAGGGCAAACACACGTCCCTGTGCCACAGGTTTCTTCCCTTTCTCTGCCGCAGTGGCCCGTCTCCGGGGATCCACTCTCTGAGGCTGTTGTCTAGTGGGCTCTGGACCATGTGGTATCTGAGGTTGAGGGCAATCCTTCACCATGTGACCCATGTCTCCACATCTAAAACATCCATGGATCGACCCGGTACAACTTCCCTCATGCATTCGGCCACAATTCCTGCAAAACCTTGTCTCTGGCCTGACATATCGAGGGGTCTCTCTAATGTTAGGGTACCCTCTGGGTCTCTCTAATCTGCCTTTTTGCACCTCAATCCTTCCTCTTCTGAAGGAACCTCTCCGAGCTTCTGTTTGGAAAAGTGTTGGCCTCTTGCCCTTATCTCTATTCATCGCTTTGAGCTCATTCTGGGATTGTACCATCTCAATCCCTCTTTCAATCCCTTGTGCTCGTCTCAGAGCATCTCCGAACTCAGTAATACATAGCCCTATCAGTCTATCTCTGATGATGGGCTTCAACCCATACACAAACTTCTCTGTGCGGAGCTCTTCACTCTTGAAGGTCTCTGGGTCATATCTCAACAGCGCTGTGAATTGGCTCTCATAGTCATCCACAGACATGTCACCCTATACCAAACTCAAAAACTTGGCTTGTTTCTTTCTCTGAGCGGCTCGTGGTACATATTGGGTCCTAAAGGCTGTCTGAAACTCTTCCCAACCAATCACATCATGGTGGGACATCAAAATACCCTGGGTAGTACCCCACCAATCTCGAGCTCTCCCCTTCAGCATATAGGCACTCATACTGACCCTCTCAGCATCGGTGCACCCCAGAAAATCAAATATAATTCTCAATTCCGTCAACCACTCCTCAGCCTCTGTAGGATCCTTCTTTCCCTTAAATGCGGGTGGATTCATCTTCAAAAAATCCCTTAGTCGGACCATACTTCTATCCTCAGGCTGGGCGACGGGAGGCACTGGGGGTATGGGAGGTCCTTGTGGTGGTGTAGGGGTAGTATCCGAGGCATTAACTCCAAAGTGTTGCGCGAATAACGCTGCCATCTGCTCAAAACCTTACCTCACATCGGTCTCAATCCGATTAAATCGAGAGTTAGGACTCTCTGGTTGTGGGACAGGTGGCGGAGGGGACTCTACCTGCCTCCTCGAACGACCTCGTCGTTTACTCATTCTCTATCTCAACTCGTCTCCTGCGCGTACATATCACAATCGATTGAAATCTCAATCCTCAATTTCAGTTCATGACCAGACTATTATAGACACTTGGGATGTATTCTATTTCTCTTAACCGACACTGACAGTACTAGACACCCTAGGCTCTGATACCAAGAAAACTCTGTCACGTCCCGAAAATGCGGAAAATAGGGCTAATTTAAAACTTTTTACTCATTAATTCACAATTAAGAGTGCATTCCTGTGCAGTGTCATACATCATCATAATTATTATGCCTCAGGATCTCATCACTAGGATTTATATATCATATCAAATACATTAATCCATCTCAAGTTAATTAATCTTAATACATCCCATATAATGTTATACATCGAGTGTCTGCAATTACAATAATAGTCTGGGTACATGAAAAGATAAAATATACCTCAAAGTACAAAATATATAGCCTGGAGCTCGAATCCTCCACTAGCCACTACTCTGTACGTCGCAGGGAAGTCCTTATTCACTTGAAGAACTCTGGGGGGAAAGGAAAACAGGGTGAGCTTTTAAATCGCTCAGTAAAGGGGGTAAGGAACTCATTTCATAAACCAAAATGCAGATCACAAAAGGTTTATTTGTATGTGAAACTCATTTGAAAACCATAGCATGAAAGTACTCAAAACGACATTCTCATGTGTCAAGTCATGGGAAAACATGAAGTAAAAGGCTCACTCTAGAGCAATAACAAAGCATGTGAAAACAACGCGATAAACGCTTTCTCAAATAATGTGATAAAATCACAGTAAAAATAATGCACGTGGCATAGCCACTAAACACGCGTGGCATAGCCACTGATTTAATTTCTCACACACACGTGGCAAAGCCACTGATTTAATTTCTCGCGTGGCATAGCCACAGAATAGGGTTTCTCAACGTGGCACAGCCACCAATGGGGTATAACGTGGCACAGCCACCAATGGGGTTTCTCAACGTGGCACAGCCACCAATGGGTTATAACGTGGTACAGCCACCAATGGGATATAACGTGGCACAGCCACCAATGGGGTTTCTCAACGTGGCACAGCCACCAATGGGGTATAACGTGGCACAACCACCAAGTATACGTGGCACAGCCACTGAATGGGTTGTTCTCACGTTACCAGAACGGAGAAGAAATCGGGCTTACATGCTACCAGAGCAATGCCTGGTGTGTACTCACAACTACACACCTAAGTCTTATCACCTAAGACTGGTTTGCCTTCACGTAGAACTCGTAATGGTTTTTCTCTCATAAAACTCATTTGAAAATCGTTTTGTACTCAACACAAAACGTAATAAAACCGAGTTCCAACCGGTAAAGCACACGCACACATTTCTCAAATCTCAATATTGCCTTAACGTAGAGCCCAGTTATAAACTCATAAAAACATTGGGCTCCAACCGGCTATAAAAATCGGGTGCAATTAATCTCAACACAAAACCCAACATGCTTGTTTTATAAACCACAATTCATTCTAAAATAGTTTACAATTCACATACACAAATGGTTTAGATTTCCCTTACCTCTTTGCACCTCGTATAGTGCAATCGTTTCCCCCGTATCACGGACTAGCCTTGCATTCCACTCTGGAACTCCCGAGCTGTCCAAACGGTGTTAAAACATCAATACTAAATTACCTCATAAACCTCAATTCTCAAAATCGAGCATAATTGCTCATAACACCTCAAATCTCTTGATTCTCGTAACTCAACCCTAAACTACAACCTCATTCACAATATCTCAATGTCCTACATTCCTCATGCCAATTATCTAGGCTAATTCTCCACATTGTCTATATTTCCATTTATAGCTCAAAATTCCTAAAATTATCAAAATCGCTAAATATCATTATCACTCTAACCACATTGAAATTTCATCAATCCCTAATCATTTCTCAGCTATTTCAACACAATGACAACCACCAATATCATCAAAATCAGCTCAAATATCAAGATCGAGGTTTAGAAATTACCCAAAGCTTGTGAGACGCACAACTCACGCCTCGATCCGATTCGTCCTTCGATTTCCAAGTATGTTGTTCTCCCTTTGATGAGGAACAACTTTCCTTCTTACCACAACAGCTGATTCGGTCGGAAATGGGTGATTTGGATGAGTGAGAAAGCTAGGTTTTCGGTGAAATGGGGGTTGGAAGAGAGAGAAAGTGAAATTGCAGGAGAAAAACACGGGTTCCTTATATAGACTGGAGGTAGGAGATCGATCTGTCGAGGGGTGAGATCGATCTGCGTTTGAAATTTGGGGACGATCTGGGCAATTTTATGCCTAGGAGATCGATCTGTCGAGGGGTGAGATCGATCTCTTTATGGCTTTATGAGATCGATCTGCTCCTAAGGAGATCGGTCTTCTCCCCAAACAGAATCATTTGGAGATCGATCTCTTCCTCATGAGATCGATCCTTTCTCAAACAGAATCATTTGGAGATCGATCTCTTCCATTGGAGATCGATCTGCTCCTCAAATTCCTCCTTCCTCGTCATTTTTAACTCACCAGATCGATCTCTCCTTCTCCCAGATCGATCTGTCCTCATGGTTCATGCTTATTTTACACACTTAACATATAAATCTCCAATTATAATTCCCACAATTCACTTAGCTCAATAAATTACACTTCAAATTCTTATTAAATCATTAAAATATGTCTGAAATTCTCAGATCTCACATTACGAATTTAATTTCCGCATGAAATGAATTATATTCTTGAAATTGAGATAAATTATCGTAAATAATTCATAAGCTGTCTAAGAGTTTAGAACGAGGCTAAATAAATACTGCTGGGCCCAATGAGCCTAATAGGCTTCGATAAAGTGTGGTAAACGGGCTTAAGACCGATTAAAGCCCATTAAGGTGCAATCGGGCTCAATATGAGTAAACGGGCCCAATGATTTAAATTAAGCCCAGAAAATTATGAAATACAATTAATTGTATTGTATTTGACCTGATGAATATTTATCCGCAGTTTCGAAGATTGGATTCTGAGCAACTCAGACTGCGTGACGAGTCATCAGTGGAAAGGTCAGACTGTACAGAAAATGAGATAAGGGAATTGTGTGAGTAGCTAGAGGTAGCTACGCGTATTTTAAATAGTTTTTCTGTACACTGATTATGTATGTATACACGGTTATTGTATAATGATCCTAAAAGTGGTTTAAATGATTTTAAGGATCGAATTAGGTGAAAAGACTATTTTACCCCTATTGAGGGAAGTTCACCTAAGGATGGTGAAAGCATGACATGCATGAAATGCATGATTTAAGGAATTTTATGATTAAGGAATTTTATTGGTTTTAATCAAAGCAAAGTGATAGATTGGCCAGTAATTGCATGAATTTCACATGATAACACTACGTAAGTGTTATTTATATTTAAATGAAAATTTCTTTGGAAAACGGCCAACTATCAAGTTTATATGGAAACAGATAGTGCTGACACGTAGTTCGCTCTATATCTGCGTTTGTGAATGTGCATAAATGTGCTTGAGCGGTTGCTCGCACCGACTTGTGTGACATCATATGCATGAAATGTGCTAAAGCATGGTGCTCGCACTGATTTTTATTATTGTGAAATGAGAGCTGCTGGAGCCTAGCTCGCACTCTGTTTTGACATGTTTTGACATGTTTTGATTTGTTTTGACGTGGTATGCATAAAATAATGCTGGAGCGATTGCTCGCACTAGTTTTAATGATTTGACATGCATGAGAGATGCTGGAGCTTAACTCGCATCCTGTTTTGATATGTTATTTCATAAAAGCCGTGCTGGAGTGTAACTCGCACGAGATTTGATGTATTTATGCATAAAGCTGTACTGGAGCATTGCTCGTACGAAGATTTGATTTATTTGAGCATTCATTTGTGCTGGAGCGTTGCTCGCACAAAGTTTTATATGGTTTTATAATTCATTTGAATGCCGTATTGGAGTTTTTCTCGTACGAGGTTTTCACTGAGTTTTTATATATATCCGTACTAGAGCATTGCTCGTACGTGGATTTTACTTGAATTTATAATCAGTTTAAGTCATACTGGAGCGTTGCTCGTATGCAGATTTCATTGATTTCTATGAAACCATGCTAGAGCTTCGCTCGCATGAGGTTTTCTGATATCATGAATATGCATGGAGCCGTGCTTGAGCTTCGCTCGCACAGGGATTTATATGACATGCATATAGCCGTGTTGGAGCCTCCTGTAGACTGTGTGTCACAGTGAGATGATATGCTCACACGTGCATTCTGAGACAGAGATGATATGGGTGGATAAGACCTATTGCAGGCACCCCTGATTGAGCTTGGGTTCACAGAGTACGTTGTACTGTGTATATCACGCGGAGTAAGCTGTACCGTGGGGATTGTTGGAGTGGAGTGTCATTAGCCACTAGGCAACAAGCCTTGCCCTCTCAATCCTGGTGTTATGCTGTTCTGGCGGGTGGGACGACCCACCTCCCTTTTCAGGTGTGATACCCCGCACACTAGGTACCGTGTTGCCAGGGATCACTAGGATATGGTCATAGTCCTCGATGTTACTGATATAATCAGCTGTTTGTCTCACATGAAATAACTTGTGGTCTGTTAGACCAGGGTAGACCTGAAGGAGGGGTCAGGCCCCCGATTTGACGATTTTATGATTTCATGATTTTATGATTTGTGACCCTAAAAGAAGGGTGGTTTTATAACCGAAGTTTTATAATGAATTTTAAATGAATTGTTTTATGACATGATTGACCCGGAAGGGTTAGTTTTACTGCAGTTTTAATGAATTGATTTAAATGCAGTAGCATGATGATGTTTTCCATGCTTTCATTTGAAATCCATGATTTGTCTTACATGACATGAAAGACTGCATGATCTTGATTAAATTCATGCTTATTATGATTTAATGATGTCACATAAAATGCTTTGATGCATAAACAGTATGATTTATATATGCACGAACAGTTTTATAAACTAAGTCATTGATGTTTGCATGACTTTGTGCTTGATGATTTTAATGAAAAGAAATGGATTTAAGGGCATGGCATTATGAGCATGTAGATAGTAGAGCTATCTACTTACTTGCATAATTGCCATAATGAGCGTGTGGTTTGCTCACCCCCTTATTTTCCCATCTTTTCAGAGCACTTGCAATAGTTATTTAGCGGCTGAGGACTTGCATGCTTGGTATCCGCTGCTTCCCATCGAGAGACAGGTATACACATTTGTATAGTTTTATATCTAAATATGTAATGCACAATACTGTAAATGGATATGATGTCGGGGATGTACAGTTATAAATACTAATGAGTATGGATTTATTTAAAGTCAAATGATAGTAAACTCTGATATGTGAATGAGATTATGAAAGTGGAATGGTAAATAGTGTGAGGTGACTAACACCGAATCATAGCCCAACTGTGTTGTATGATGGTCACGATGAGAGAAATGTAAGAATTAAATAATAAATGAAAAAGTGAAAAATTTACTCTGATTTTTAGGTAATTTGGGTCGTGACACAGGTACTGTACATCTTTCATTCTCCTTTTTTTTTTCGCATCAGGCGATGTCCAGTACCCGCGCATGTTGCCTGCTCTAGGTGGCTGCTCCATTCTCTGCAATGCCCATCTCCTGCTTTCGGTACTAGAATCTGCAGCACTCAACAACTGCTTCAAGCTTCATTTTCTGGCCAGACCTGCTCTCCGCACACGTCCTGCTCCTATATCCGTTTCCTGCCCATACCACTGTAACCAGCTTCGATCTGCATAGCTTTCTACCTGTACACGTTGCTCTTTTATGTTTCATTTCCAGGTACTCCCATACTGGTTCACGCGGGTTCCATGTACAGCTCCAGCTCCCGGGTTTTTAGTTTGCATAATTCCCTGCTTGTACTATCATGTACTGCCTCTGCATGTCCTGATGATGCAGCTCATGTCCAAGCAAAATTATACTTCAGTGATCGGCTCGGCCAACATCTGCTCGTCTATGTCCAACGACATTCACAGTAGATCGGTAATGGTGATAGCACACATCCATGAAAATCTGCAGCTACCAAATAATATTTGTGCAGAATGAAATCATGCAAACAAAGTGAACAGTACAAAGCTTTCAAAATAGAGCATAACAGAGGATGATTATGGATGCTCTCCACTGCACCCACAGACACCAACTTCTGCTCCTCACCACACGACAATGATTCTACCAAACATAAATCGGCTAGTGAGTCTAGTGAGAGTAACAAGAAAATGCCGAGATAACTTGCAGTAAATGAAATGAACTAAGAACATAAGAAAATGCAGAAAAAAAATATGAAAGCTAATTATTAAATGCAGTAGAGAACCGAATCATGAAGTGCAAACAAAGAAAAATGAAATAAGAAAAGAAAAGAATAACAATGCATTGCAGAACATAAACTTAAAACCGAAGGAAAATATGCAAAAGCAACAAATGAAAATAACACAATCAACACTCGTGAGCTTCATCAACGTGAATAATCATCACCTCGGGTTGCTTTAATTCCAGCTCCTACTGCCATGGTTCCACATTGCCATTGATGTGGAATAATGCCCAGCATTAGTCCACATCAAAGCACCAGAACCGAAAGGCAGAGATGAAGGAAGAACCTTGTCACCCGAATGAACAAAAATGAAGAACAAAAAAACATGGAACCTTAGTAATAAGCCAACCAAGAGCTATTAACAATAGGAAAAATAAAGTTTTTCATGGAAACCCAAAAATAAAGAATTGGAATTTTAACAAAACCAAGAAGAAGAGAAATAGAAATGGTAACTATTCATTAATGTAAAAATATCAAAGAACTAGAAATGAACAAAAGCTTTTTCATGAGAATATCGAAATTGCTATGAATACTAACTTGGAAATGGTGGCTAACGGAAAAGAAAGCTTAAAAACAAGGAAAAAAAATTCTAAAACTATTCTACCTATGCTACCTTAATTAGTTCTACACTAAAACTACTTCTAAAAACTACACTACTTGATTTTTTTCAATTGCCATCATGTTCTATTTATACACACACTTACGGGTACAATGGTAATTTTTCATCATAGATGAGTTGGCATTGTTTGGCCACTTGTCTTCCTTTGATTTGCTGCAGAGAAGATATTTTCACGTCACTCGTCTTTTTGTCCAATTGGCTGTGCGATGTGGCCCGACGTGTGTCTTCCAGAAGGTTGGCACAGTGTCCGTCGATCTTATCGTTTTGGAGCAAATAAAATATGGACACCTGGCATCATGCATGTCCAGACGACTGGTGACTCGGTCTGCAATTTTGAAGTGGTCCAGTTTCCTTTAGCCCGTTTTCAGCCCATTTTTGACTGAAACTACTGAGTTTCATCTGGATTTAATTTACCTGCACATTATAGAATTTTAATTAAATAAAGGGGATAATTAACAAAATAAATTGGGGATTTAAATAATTAATTAGGAAATTAAGCACAAATAATTCTATTTTCATAGAATTATCACACCCCCAAACTTGAGCTTTTGCTTGTCCTCAAGCAAAACAAAATTCATGCAGGGATGACAAGTACCAACATAATAATTTTTCCAATATTATCCTCAAAGAAAAAGTACAAACTATGATATTAAAGACTCACAATTACAAGTCCAACATTCAGAATCATTCAATCATAAGTCCTAACCCAAATTGGACCCCTCATGTGTGTGAAAAATGTCAAAGCCACTTCACAGTACATTATCAGGATCAGATTATGCAAACATAGTGAATGCAAAGTCAATGACAAGTGATCATTCCCATAAGTTTGCTTTTCACTTATCTCTCCACTAATGTAGTCACACTTAACCAAAGATCAATAGGATTTCATTAAGCTTGTAATGTAAGGCTAGGGCTAAGGTATGATAAAGTCGATTTAGGTTTAGTTACCCCTTAACATGCATTACTTCTAGGATCTTTATGTAAGAGCTCAAATTTATTTTCCCCAAACTTATTTATTTCACTAAACTTTTTATTCTATTTTTGTATTTTTTTTCTTTCTTCTTTTCTTTGTCTTTTTCTTTCATTTTTTTTTATATATATACTCCTTCACTATCACTTAATACCCATAAGTACATAGCTCATAATATATCCCAATGACTTTTCATGCTTTTGAGGTAAGGGATAGGAACAGAGTATTTAAGCTAAGGAAAAAAAATAAGCAGGTGTATTTATAGAGAGAAGCTTATTTGGCCCAAATGGGTGACTAGGGGTAGAATATGTACAAGGATGGCTAGAAAGGCTCAAACGATCCAAAGATGGCCTAAATCATCTCCCTAATTAAGTGTGATCTAATATTTCACCTCGAGATCAGATCAAACAAATTCTAGAATATGATACACAAAATCAAATGAACAAATGCAATCCTATGTCCACATAAGCTTTCTCTAAATAAATATACAGATTCATGACATGACATGTGCATAAGATGAGGCAATCACAATCAGAATTAAGACAAATTCAAGAATTCAACTTCATGCTTTTCCTATAATCATGCTTCTCAGTCAATCAAAGTCAGACTAAATCATGGGGTCATATCATCGGAATATAGGAAAACTACATGCTAAGCACTAAATCATCCCAAAATCAAACAATTTAAGCTCATATTTTCGAAAACATTTTGAAAATTCTTTCTCAGATTTTGGAAAATTTTTCTAATTTTTTCCAAAATTGCTCAAGTGATATCCCCTCCCCCAAACTTAAAGTGCACAGTGTCCTCAGTGTGCAGATAATATAAGAATTTAAGCTCAAGAATAGAGTACTCCCCTTTCTGATGATGATGAAGAATTGAAACTTGATTGAAAACGTAATACTAGAAAAGAAATCTGCAAAATAAACAAAGAAAGAAATAACGAAAAAGAACTATATACAAAGTGAAAAGAAAAATTAAGCCACTTCAAATGCAGCTGAAGAAAACAACACTCAGCAGTAGGGCGAAGAGTAGGAGGGTCAGCTAAAGTGGTGACAGAATGTTAACAGTTAAATCCTCCTGAGCTTTATTTACTTCCCTCCTTTAAGATTTCTTATGCTCAAGCCTTATATCCTCTTTAACCTCCATCTTAAAACACTCTTGAGAGTCATCAGGGAGCTTCAAAGGTTTGAAAACATTAAACTTTACTTCCTGATCTTGGACTCTTATCGTTAACTCCCCCTTCTGTACATTAATTAAGGTTCTACCAGTCGCTAGGAAAGGTCTGCCTAGTATTGTAAGACCCGAATTTAATTAAAATACGAAAATTAAATAAGAAAAGATGGGGGATGTATGAAGGGAGGTCAGGTAAAATTGATTTTCGAAACAAGAGCAGGGGTAAAATGGTAAAAATACCAAAACCCGGTATCAAGGCGATAAGAAAATTTTAATTAAAAATAAGGATGTAAGATATCTTGATCGATAATGAGGAAATTATACAATTTTGGGTCAATTGATCAAGATTCGGAAATTTTAAAAATACCAAAAAATTACCGGAACGATATCTCGAAAAGCGCGAAGGAATAATATCGAAAATTTAGAGAAAAATATATTTAATAAATTAAATTTAAATTAAATAAATTAAATTAAAATAAAAATAATATAAGTGTAGATATTTTGGATTTTTTGGGAGTATTTTAATAAATAGTAAAATAATTAAAATAAATAATAATAATAATAATAATAATAATAATAAAAAGAATCTGAAACAATAAAAAAAGGAAAACGGGAAAGAACGAAAACGCGAAGGAAACGAAAGCCGAACGACGAAGCAGGGTCGAGCCCCTGCCGGCGGAACGATGGCCGACGGAGGCCGGCGAAGGCAAGCCAGACTAGGCCCGACCCATCACCGGCCCCATGGAGGCCCGAACGGCGACCACCGGTGAGAGAAACGGAGAAAACCGAAACCGAGAGGGGGAGAGAGAATCGTCGGCGATCGACGCGATTCAGGCCCGATCGACCCCAGCCGAAGCTTCCCCAGGCGACGGTGAGTAGATTGGTGGTGGTGGCAGCCACCGAAACCGGCGGACGGCGCCGGAAACGGTGGAAGAAGAAAATGGGTCCGACGACCGAAAGGAGAACGGCCGGACCGGTGACTTTTCGACGGCCTTGGACGAAGCCGAGGCCAGATTCGAGGTGCGGACAACCTTGCGGAGCTACTGGCGGTGGAAACCGGTGGAGAAACGACCGGTAAGGCGGTGAACCGGCGGTGAACCGGTCGAACCGGAGTGAACCGACGATCTGAACTGGTCCGAACCGGACTGAACCGATTCAGCCAAAAAGAGGAGGAAAAAAAGGAAGAAAAAGGGAAAAAGAAAAAGAGAAAAAATTGGGGAAAATTCTAGCGATGCAATCGAGTTTCGGGTAAGTCGATAAGCGGTCAAATTGACCGATTTAAATTTTGGAATATTTTATTTAATTAATTTTCGACTGGAAATTTACCCAAAAAAATTGTGGAATTATGTAGCTCGACGATTGGCATCTAACGAGAGCTCGAGATAGCCTCGATTTGCGGACTAGCATGGAATCTCGGGTAAGTAACCCTTATTTACGATAATTACCTCGTTATGCGTGATATTGATTTGATTTCCGCATAAATTGAATTAAATTATGGAAATTTAGATAAATTGTCGTAAATAATCGATTTAGTTATTCAAGAATTAGAACGAGGCCCAATAAATTATTAGTGGGCCCAATGAGCCCAATAGGCCTCGATAAAGCGAAAATTAAGTGGAAAACGGGCTTAATGCCGATTGAGGCCCATTAAGGTGCAATCGGGCCCAATAGGGGTAAACGGGCCCAATGATTTAAATTAAGCCCAGAAAATAGGAAATACAATTAAATTGTATAATATATGACCTGAGGAATATTGATACGTAGTTCCGGGCATTTGATTGGGAGCATAACGGACTGCGCGACGAGACAACAGTGGAAAAGAAAAGGTCAGACTCGATAGGAAAATAAGGCAAGGGAATTCTACGGACTGCTAGAGGTAAACTTTACGCAATTTTAAATTCATATGCAGTCCTTAAAAATGTTTTGGAGGGTCTAAAGGTCGAAGAATAATTTTAATGCCCCGTATGGGTAAAAATTACCGAAATACCCTTGTTAAGGGTAAATGTTTCCAACTTTAGGAAAAATTGGGAGGAGCAAGGACAAGAGGTTCCTGCTCGTTCTGGAGGTATTTTAACACATGCATGAGTAGGCTGGCTCACTTTTAAAGAAAAATGCATAGCATTGCATACCTTAAACGATGTAATTTCTGTGAAAACTATTTGGAGATAACCAAGCCGCCTACGTGTTTTTATTTACATGTGACGTGCTAGAGCTCAGCTCGCACGATGTTTGATTTGTGTGATGCATGCATTAGTGCTGGAGCGAGAGCTCGCACTAAAGTTTTACATGCATAGGTGCTAGAGTATAACTCGCACCAGATTTCACATGCTTGTTTCGTGACACGGTGCTAGAGTCTAACTCGCACCAGATTTTACATGATTTTCGTGACACGGTGCTAGAGTCTAACTCACATCAGATTTTATAAGATTTTCATGTGATTTATATACAAAGTGTTGAGCTTAGCTCGCACTAGATTTACTGGATTTGTGGAGTAGCGCTGTCTGCCCTTGGAGTCAGCCAAAAGGCCCAACAGGCTCAAAAGACCTCTTAAGTAGGGTGAGAGTGAGGGATGAGGTTGGCGACCCTGTGGAGATGTAAAGCGGGCTCTGCCAATTTTACTTGATTTGATGAGAGTGTTGAGCATCGCTCGCACTGATTTTTATGAGAACATACGATGAGCCGTGCTTGGAGCATCGGGTAGACTGCGTGTCACCGATTTAATAGGCTCGCACGTGCGTTTTGAGACATGGCAATGAGTATTGAGAAACAAAACCTCTTTGTGGGAAGCAGGCCATTTGGGCTGGAGTACCTAGAGTGATATGGGTCCATGGAGTACGATGTATCGTGCAAGTAGCATGGAGTACGATGTACCGTGGGGTATCTTCGGATACGGTATCTTTGTGATACGGGGTATCTTTGTGATACGGTATCTTTGTGATACGGGGTATCTTCGGATACGGCATCTTCGGATGCGTGAGATCGGATAAGACTGACGGGTTGGATTGACCCACCTCCCGGGCGGTTCCCGATCAGGGTGGGACCTCGCACACTGGGATCCGTGAAGCTAGAGGGACTCACGAGCACACATATTGGCCAGTCCTGGTTATTACCGATATACAGTTATTGCCTAGTCTCGTATCTTGTATATATATATACATATGTTTTCGGATATCGATACTTTCGAGAAACTCAATTTTCATGATTTTGTGTGAGTCAGGATCACCCGAAGGAGGGGTCGAGTCCTGACTTTATTGTGAAATTTTTAAAGAGAAAGAAATGATTTAAAATAATTGCATGTTGAATTTTCCGTGCAAACTAGATTTACATAACATCATAAACTCATGTCATTTGTTTTAAAATGTGTGGAGAAAGGGTGGTTTATGCATGGCACCACGTTCATGTAGGTAGTATGGTTACCTACTTGTTCGTAGGATTGCCTTACTGAGCTTGATGTGCTCACCCCTTTCATTTTCTCCCACAGATAATCTCCAGTTGAAGTTGAGGCGACTCAGTACTGCATTCTGGATATCCGCTGCTGCCCATCAACATAAGGTATATACACTTGTACATATTGTATCTACATAAGTATAGCACAGTAACATGTTTGTAAGTAACTTTAGGGGATGTATAAATAATGTAAACAATTATAAATGACTGGAGAATAAATAAGTTAGATGGTAATGGTATGGTGGGACTGGCATTGACGCACAGCCCAATTTGTTGGTTGAGTGTGGTCACGATTCGAGGACAGGTAAGAATTCAAGTAAATAAACAAAACGCGAAAAAAAATTAACTCTGATTTTTGGGTAATTTGGGTCGTGACATATAAAGGTGGTATCAGAGCAACAATTGGTCTGATGTGTGTCAGTGTCAGTAATTAGGAAATTACATCCCCGTGTTACTGTGCTTGGTTAGATACAATAGTGTATATCGAGATGGGTTTTTAACTAAGAAATGGTTGAGAATGCAGGAATGCCTAATATGAGTCACGTTAGATGAGATAGTGCACGAGGCAGAGGTCATAGAGGTAGACCTGAGTCTGCTAAATTGTGCTGAGTTGACCTATGAGAATCAGAATGAAATTGGAATAGAGGCGAGTGTTGAGAATGCCTCACAGAGTCCGACAGAGAGATCGGACAGTATTGAGACACGCTTCGCGAGATTGAAGCGGAGCATGGGAATTATTTTGAGGAGCTAATTGCTCAGATTATGAATGAGATTCGAGGGCGCAGCGGAGCATTGGTGGAAACCCGCTCGACCCATCTTAAGTGTTAAACATCCAGAGCTAAGATGAGAAATGTTTATGGATGTATTCCGGTGACAGGATATCCCGGACATGATTTAAAGGAAAAATTTCTTACACTGCCCAGGAATACTAAATTGATTATGAGTATGAAACTCAGTTATATTCTTTGGTAGATATTACCTCGACATATGAACAGTGACAGTCGAGATGTCTAAAAGTTTATGGAATGGCTCATATTGTCAATCAGAGTCCAATTGGCCCCGTGAGATATTACCTATACCGAGGCAGTGCGCAGATTTACAGTTGGGTAAATAAGAACATGAATTGCACGCCTCTGAGATTTGGAAAGGTAGTGAGGGCTGAAATAGAGACAGAAAAGAGAATCGAGAAATGACAAAGATGTTAAAATGGAAAAATAGTAATTGGTAAAAGATTTAATTTTGATGAGTCATGGAGTAAGATAATTGGTAAGGCCCCAGTGCATCCAATTTTGGCACTCTTGAGGGGTATTGTGATTGGAGGACCCTGACCTGCTACGAAACAGAGTAGCAGTGTGATCACTGTAGAATGTGTGGTAGATACCACGGAAGGAGGGTCTATACTTACACTGTATTGATGAAAATGGCCGTTAAGTGTGGTAAGACGGACCATTGATTTTGGTTGCACAGAGTTGGGCGAGATCGCCCCACAGAAAAGTAAAGAGACAGAGAAAAACTTTGTTGGTATAGCTGTAACGAGAAGGGAGGCAATAGCCGAAAAGAAAAAGGAAAGTAAGTTGTTGGACGAAGGCGAGAGGATGTCTTGGACCAGGACACTATTGATGTTTCATGGATGTGGTGTAAGATACCACACTTGTTATGAATAATGAAGTACATATGTTCATTGATCCTGGTGCCACACATTTATTCATACCGCCTTCATTCGCATATAAGTGAGTAAAAAGCATGAATGCCTACATCATCGGGCACAATATTGATAAATGAGTACCCCAATAGAGGAGGATTAATTAACGGAATATGAACATAGAGATTTTAAGTGACAAAGAGGGGTGTAACAGTTGAAAGTAAAGGAGTAAAGGATTGTACTCATGGAACGAATAATGACAAGAGTTTCGTTATAATTGATATACGAAAGAGATAATCTTGGAGATGTGTTTTGATCCTAAATACAAGATGTATTGGAGTAAGAGGCGTATGCAAGGTGAGAACATCCTTACGATATGAAGTCATTAGGATTAAAGCAATTAGTAGCGAATACAAATTGTAACCACATGGACTGGTATATAACGTAGTTGTGGTTAAGTCTAAAGGTTAATAAAGGTATTTCAAAATACCTCCCCGCCTGAAGACTTGACAGCGTCTAAAAGTATATATATAACCTACAACGTGAAATCGATCGTCGTAATAAATACCTTTAGCATTAGGATACCCTTACTAAGACGATAAGAATATTAGAATTCGACAAATCATAAAGTTTAACATAGTAAAAATTTAATAAGAGCCGTTAAGATAAGAAAAGGAAGTGACGCAGGTTAGTACCTGGAAACGTAAGCGATTTTGAAGGATCTTATACGCTTATGCATGGATAAGTCAAGGATTGGATCGAATTGTAATCATCATTATCGATGATATGTTGGGCGTAGTTAAAGTCCAGGGCAAATTGTAAGCAATAATTGAAAATTGCTCTTACAATTGGGTTGTTGTGAATTCTCAAAAAGGGTATACCTTGTGACACGTTGAACTAAGAAAACGTGGTCTTTGAATGAGATGATAAATAAGATGATAGATGTGACGGGAATTTGGTGTAATGAAGTATGAACTGACCACCGTGATTAATTTCACCATACCCAACAGCTCAAGAGGTTCTCAGTGAGTATGGATACCTCAAAATTATGAAGGAGCTGTGTATTGATGTATAATGGGGAGATAGTCAAGTATGGAGTCAGACAACTCCTTAATCATAAAATAAACTATCTGACCCATGATTTAAAGTTAGCAACAGTATTTATACCGAGAATATGGTACTATTATGTACATGGTGAGAAATTGTGGATATGCACTGATCATAAAGCCCGAGTATCTGTTTTCACAGAAAGAGGCGAATATGACAATACCTAGTGGGTTAGAGCTTCTGAGAGATTTTGATTTGTGAAAATTGTACCACCCAGGAAAGGCTAATGTGATGACTGATGCCTTGAGCAGAAAGAGCCTCGGGATGGTATTACATATGATGGTCAAGGAGCGTGAGCTGCTAGAGCAGTTGTGAACCTCAGTATTGATGTGATCCCTTCTGATGATGACAGTGATTGTGTGACAGCTAGCCTGATGATTAGAACCGGATGAGAGTGCCCAGATTTGCCAGGCTTAGCGTGATGATCGGCATGATGTCGATAGTTTGGGTCAGATTCAGAAGGGTACAGTGATAGAGTTCACAGAGTGTGATGATGAGTTACTGAGGATTCAAAGACAGTATAAGTACTCCCCAGGACCACAGTTGATGAGATAGTAATATTGTCAGAAGCTCACTCTTCGGGATATACAGTGCATACGGAAATTAAGAATATATATGAAATCTTTGAAAAGGGTATTGGTGGTCAGATGTGAAAAGAGACATGGTAGAGATTGTGGAAAAGTGCCTAGTATGTTAGCAGAGTAAGGTAGAGTATTAAAAGTCTGCAGAGTTATTGCAGCACCTACCTATATCGACACGACACGAAAATGAGAGCAAGTCTCCATGAATTTTATGATGGGTTACAGAGAACCCAAATGAATTACGAGGCTATTTGGATGATAGTCGACAGATTTTCTAAGTCTACCCACCTTCTGGTTATGAACTCCCCAGATACTCAAAGTGTATATGAGGATTCAGGTATAAGGAAGATTGTGAAACATTAAGTAGCGTTCCAGTGAGCATGGTATCATATAGGGATTCCCGCTTCACTTCCGATTTCAGAGGATATTTTTAGGAAGCTATGGGAACCCGACTGAATATTTGCACAGCTTTCCATCCTCAGACAGATGGTCAGTCAGAGAGGACTGTACAGGTTTTGGAGGATCCGATGAAAGCGTGTGCCATTGATTTTATAAGCTCCTGGAAATGATCAATTGATTTCTAATTAAAGTCGCCAATAACGACAGTTGGCAGTTGAGTATCGGGATAACAAGATATGAGGCAGTGTATGGCTGTAGGGGTTGTTCCCCAAATTGGATAAGAAAAAGTGGGTGACAGATAGAATTATATTCGACCTTAGATAATAAGTCTTTGAGGATGTTTAGTTAAGGATGAGAGATTAAGAACACCTCAGAGCAGATAGACAAGTATTGGAATTCACCCTTGGTGAATTAGTATGGTTGAAATATTTCTTGTCCTAAGAGAATAAGGACATAGCGAGCTTTTGGAAGAAGGTAAATTGAGTTGTGCTGGATGAAATATTTTGAGAGATTGTACAAGTGGGAGATAAGACCTGTGGGTTGGTGTTATCACTTGAATAAGCAGGCACCCACGATGTGTTCCATCTTTTGATACTTCGAGAATACTATCTAGATCCAGCATAGGTGATAGGATATGAGATCCAACAGTCCAGCGTAATGCAAATATAAGTATATTGAAGAAGATGATTCGGGCATTAAACAGGAAAGAGAAAGTATGGAGGTTTAAGACGATCTCCCTAATTAAAGTCTTTTGGTAGTGATACACTCCGGAGAAAAGATCACATGAGAATTAAAGGAGTATGATACGATCGATGTACCCGGAGTTGTATATGGACTCATATGACTTGGTTCTAATTTGGAGGACCAAATTCCTTAAGTGGGGAAGAGTTGTAAGACCCGAATTTAATTAAAATACGAAAATTAAATAAGAAAAGATGGGGGATGTATGAAGGAAGGTCAGGTAAAATTGATTTTCGAAACAAGAGCAGGGGTAAAATGGTAAAAATACCAAAACCCGGTATTAAGGCGATAAGAAAATTTTAATTAAAAATAAGGATGTAAGATATCTTGATCGATAATGAGGAAATTATATAATTTTGGGTCAATTGATCAAGATTCGGAAATTTTAAAAATATCGAAAAATTATCGGAACGATATCTTGAAAAGCGCGAAGGAATAATATCGAAAATTTGGAGAAAAATATATTTAATAAATTAAATTTAAATTAAATAAATTAAATTAAAATAAAAATAATATAAGTGTAGATATTTTGGATTTTTTTGGGAGTATTTTAATGAATAGTAAAATAATTAAAATAAATAATAATAATAATAAAAAAATAATAAAACAAAAAAAAAGAATCTGAAAAAAAAAAAAAGGAAAACTGGAAAGAACGAAAACGCGAAGGAAACGAAAGCCGAACGACGAAGCAAGGCCGAGCCCCTGCCGGCCGAACGACGGCCGACGGAGGCCGGCGAAGGCAAGCCAGACGAGGCCCGACCCATCACCGGCCCCATGAAGGCTCGAACGGCGGCCACCGGTGAGAGAAATGGAGAAAATCGAAATCGAGAGGGGGAGAGAGAATCGCCGGCGATCGGCACGATTCAGGCCCGATCGACCCCAGCTGAAGCTTCCCCAGGCGACGGTGAGTAGATTGGTGGTGGTGGCAGCCACCGAAACCGACGGACGGTGCCGGAAACGGCGGAAGAAGAAAATGGGTCCGACGACCGAAAGGAGAACGGCCGGACCGGCGACTTTTCGGCTGCCTTGGACGAAGCCGAGGCCAGATTCGAGGTGCAGACAACCTTGCGGAGCTACTGGCGATGGAAACCGGCGGAGAACCGGCCGGCAAGGCGGTGAACCGATCGAACCGGAGTGAACCGGCGGTCTGAACCGGTCCGAACCGGACTGAACCGGTTCAGCCAAAAAGATGAGGAAAAAAAGGAAGAAAAAGGGAAAAAGAAAAAGAGAAAAAATTAGGGAAAATTCTAGCGATGCAATCGAGCTTCGGGTAAGTCGATAAGCGGTCAAATTGACCGATTTAAATTTTGGAATATTTTATTTAATTAATTTTCGACTGGAAATTTACCCGAAAAAATTGTGGAATTATGTAGCTCGACGATTGGCATCCAACGAGAGCTCGAGATAGTCTCGATTTGCGGACTAGCATGGAATCTCGGGTAAGTAACCTTATTTATGACAATTACCTCGTTATGCGTGATATTGATTTGATTTCCGCATATATTGAATTAAATTATGGAAATTTAGATAAATTGTCGTAAATAATCGATTTAGTTATTCAAGAATTAGAACGAGGCCCAATAAATTATTAGTGGGCCCAATGAGCCCAATAGGCCTCGATAAAGCGAAAATTAAGTGAAAAACGGGCTTAAGGCCGATTGAGGCCCATTAAGGTGCAATCGGGCCCAATAGGGGTAAACGGGCCCAATGATTTAAATTAAGCCCAGAAAATAGGAAATACAATTAAATTGTATAATATCTGACCTGAGGAATATTGATACGCAGTTCCGGGCATTTGATTGGGAGCATAACGGACTGCGAGACGAGACAACAGTGGAAAAGAAAAGGCCAGACTCGATAGGAAAATAAGGTAAGGGAATTCTACGGACTGCTAGAGGTAAACTTTACGCAATTTTAAATTCATATGCAGTCCTTAAAAATGTTTTGGAGGGTCTAGAGGTCGAAGAATAATTTTAATGCCCCGTATGGGCAAAAATTATCGAAATACCCTTGTTAAGGGTAAATGTTTCCAACTTTAGGAAAAATTGGGAGGAGCAAGGACAAGAGGTTCCTGCTCGTTCTGGAGGTATTTTAACACATGCATGAGTAGGCTGGCTCACTTTTAAAGAAAAATGCATAGCATTGCATACCTTAAACGATGTAATTTCTGTGAAAACTATTTGGAGATAACCGAGCCGCCTACGTGTTTTTATTTACATGTGACGTGCTAGAGCTCAGCTCGCACGATGTTTGATTTGTGTGATGCATGCATTAGTGCTGGAGCGAGAGCTCGCACTAAAGTTTTACATGCATAGGTGCTAGAGTATAACTCGCACCAGATTTCACATGCTTGTTTCGTGACACGGTGCTAGAGTCTAACTCGCACCAGATTTTACATGATTTTCGTGACACGGTGCTAGAGTCTAACTCGCACCAGATTTTATAAGATTTTCATGTGATTTATATATAAAGTGTTGAGCTTAGCTCGCACTAGATTTACTGGATTTGTGGAGTAGCGCTGTCTGCCCTTGGAGTCAGCCAAAAGGCCCAACAGGCTCAAAAGACCTCTTAAGTAGGGTGAGAGTGAGGGATGAGGTTGGCGGCCCTGTGGAGATGTAAAGCGGGCTCTGCCAATTTTACTTGATTTGATGAGAGTGCTGAGCATCGCTCGCACTGATTTTTATGAGAACATACGATGAGCCGTGCTTGGAGCATCGGGTAGACTGCGTGTCACCGATTTAATAGGCTCGCACGTGCATTTTGAGACATGGCAATGAGTATTGAGAAACAAAACCTCTCTGTGGGAAGCAGACCATTTGGGCTGGAGTACCTAGAGTGATATGGGTCCATGGAGTATGATGTACCGTGCAAGTAGCATGGAGTATGATGTACCGTGGGGTATCTTCGGATACGGTATCTTTGTGATACGGGGTATCTTTGTGATACGGGGTATCTTCAGATACGGCATCTTTGGATGCGTGAGATCGGATAAGACTGACGGGTTAAATTGACCCACCTCCCGGGCGGTTCCCGATCAGGGTGAGACCTCGCACACTGGGATCCGTGAAGCTAGAGGGACTCACGAGGACACATATTGGCCAGTCCTGGTTATTACCGATATACAGTTATTGCCTAGTCTCGTATCTTGTATATATATATACATATGTTTTCGGATATCGATGCTTTCGAGAAACTCAATTTTCATGATTTTGTGTGAGTCAGGATCACCCGAAGGAGGGGTCGAGTCCTGACTTTATTGTGAAATTTTTAAAGAGAAAGAAATGATTTAAAATAATTGCATGTTGAATTTTTCGTGCAAACTCGATTTACATAACATCATAAACTCATGTCATTTGTTTTAAAATGTGTGGAGAAAGGGTGGTTTATGCATGGCACCACGTTCATGTAGGTAGTATGGTTGCCTACTTATTCGTAGGATTGCCTTACTGAGCTTGATGTGCTCACCCCTTTCATTTTCTCCCACAGATAATCTCCAGTTGAAAGGCGACTCAGTACTGCATTCTGGATATCCGCTGCTGCCCATCAACATAAGGTATATACACTTGTACATATTGTATCTACATAAGTATAGCACAGTAACATGTTTGTAAGTAACTTTAGGGGATGTATAAATAATGTAAACAATTATAAATGACTGGAGAATAAATAAGTTAGATGGTAATGGTATGGTGGGACTGGCATTGACGCACAGCCCAATTTGTTGGTTGAGTGTGGTCACGATTCGAGGACAGGTAAGAATTCAAGTAAATAAACAAAACGCGAAAAAAAATTAACTCTGGTTTTTGGGTAATTTGGGTCGTGACAAGTATGATGGGGACTTCCTTGTCTTCCTCCATGTCTAACACGATAAAATTCACAGAGAAAATGAACTTGTCCACCTTTACTAATACATCCTCAATGACTCCCTTCAGATATTTAATGGATCGATCAGCCAACTGGAGGGTCACTGTAGTGGGCTTGGCATCCCCTATTCCTAACTTTTGATAGATAGATAAAGGCATTAGATTTATACTAGCTCCTAAATCACATAGGGCTTTACCAAAGAATAAATTTCTAATAGTGCAGGGTATGGTAAAACTCTCGGGATCCTTGAGCTTGGGGGGTAATTTCCTCTGGATAATTGCACTATATTCCTCAATTAAGGCCACCATCTCATAATCTTCCAATCTTCTTTTCCTAGAGAGGATATCCTTCAAAAACTTCACATAACTTGGCATTTTCTCTAAGGCATCTGCGAAGGGAATGTTAATGTGATGTTTCTTAAAAACTTCAAGAAATTTAACGAATTATCGATCCAGTTTTTGATTTTAGAACCTCTAAGGAAAAAGGTACTGGTGGTCTAACTGGAGAGGATGTAGTGGAAACATGTATAGCATCAGAGGACGAGGAAGGCTGTGGAGTAGAATAAGGTATAGATGAAGAAGCACCTAACTTTGTTTCCTTTGCAGCTTGATCTTTTGGTTCCTGCTCCTTTTGAGCTGCTTCGTTAGAATCTATGGGTTTTTCAACTATAGGCTTGTCAGGTCTGGACTTAACTGGTGGATCGACTAGCTCTCTGCCACTCCTAAGGGTGATGGATTTTACATGTTCTTTACCCTCCCTTTGCTTAACAGGATTAGCTTCAGTGTTACTAGGAAGGGTCCCTTGAGGACGTTGGCTAAGAGCATTTGCTATTTGTCCCACCTGAACCTCTAAGTTCTTAATTGAAGTATCTTGATTTTTCAGGATCGTTGTAAACATTTCCTTAAGTGAGGGCTTCTTTTCAGCTGCTGGTAAGTGCTGGGGTTGTGGTGGTGGTGGTGGTTGATAGAAGTGAGGTGGATGATGCTGAAATTGAGGTGGGGATGGTTGATGAGGCGGATGATATGGAAATTGCGGCTGTGGTGGTACATGAACCGGTGGAGCTTGAAAACCAGGGGGTTTTACAGGTCTAGAATTAGAAGATTGCCCTTGGTTTTGGGTCCAGGAAAAGTTAGGATGGTTCATCCTCCCTGGGTTATAGGTGTTTAACAAGGGGTTGTTCTATTGCTTCTGAAGTAGAGCAACATACTGAATCGATTCTAAGTTAAGTGGACACCTATCTACAGAGTGTGTACCACTACACAGCTTGCAAGAAAGAAAAGGACTTTGGACAGAATACACAGGGTTAGGACTGGTGGAAGGATTATGCTGGGTACTGAACAACTCTACCTTTTTCATAAGGTTAGCTATTTGAGAGGTTAAGGTAGACAGCATGTCGAATTCATAGATACCTGTAGACTTCTTGGGCAATTGCCTCTCCGAGGACAATAGATAATTGTTAGCTGTCATCTTGTCTAACAACTCGTAAGCTTCCTCCTCTGTTTTGTGCATTAGGGCTCCACCCGCAGCAGCGTCAACGATGGTCCTATTTTGGCTTGTAAGTCCGTTGTAGAAGGCCTGGACTTGCAGCCATAAAGGTAGGCTATGATGACGGCACTTCCTAAGAAGCTCTTTATATCGTTCCCAAGCTTCGTAAAGAGATTCAGAATCAAACTGGGCAAATGAAGATATGTTACTACGGAGTCTGGTTATTTTAGAGGGAGGGAAAAACTTAGCTAGAAATTGATGGGCTAACTCGTCCCAAGTAGAAATGTATCCTGGAGGTAAGGAGGTTAACCAGTGTCGCGCCCTATCCCTAAGTGAGAAGCGAAATAATCTAAGCCTAAGCGCATCATCAGATAATCCATTGTGCTTGAAGGTGTTGCATAAGTCCAGGAATTGCCCTAGGAGAGCATGTGGGCCGTCATGTGGAAGCCCACTGAATTGTAGCGAGGTTTGGATCATCTGAAGGATTGCAGGCTTAATTTCGAAATTGTTCGTAGGGACAGCTGGTGGCCTAATGCCGGTATAATATCTTCCAATTGTCGGTACTGCATAATCTCCAACGGTCCTAATTTCTCTATTTTCTTCCAGGGTGTTTTGCAGCGGAGCTATTAATTTCCTAGAATCCTTTCGAATTTTTCTAAGAGTTCGTTCAATTTCAAGATCTAAAGGAAAGCAATCATAACTCCTGGCTGTACGCATGCAAACATATAAAAATCCTTAGAAAATCTTTTTTAGTTTTTTAATTTTTCAATTTTTTTTAATTAGATAGAGAAAATTTAACTAACCTAAACTAAGGCTCTAAATATTTACAACCTAAATATTTACAAGCTAGAATTACACCTAAGCATAATTTCACTGATATTAATTAATGGCTAATTATCTTCCCCGGCAACGGCGCCAAAAACTTGATACGAGACTAGTGCCCACTCTAAGTGACCTAGACGTTCTATCCTCAAGTGCACGGGTCGTACAAGTAATAATGGGATTTGAGTCCTGGATTATCGTCCCACAGAGAAGTTGATTAGCCTAATTAACTACCGGTTAATCTTACCCTAAGTATATCCTAGCAAATTATGAATTACTGATGGGTGATCTACAAGGCTAGAAATACTGTAAATAATAAAAACTATAAACTAAAGAAAATAAAACCGAGCTAAAATTACTTACAGAACTCCGAGTAGTTAAAAGCAACAGCCTACGAAAGATAATTAAAACAATTAATTAACGCAATTAAAAATGCAAATATGAAAATAAGAAACAAAATTAATTAAACTAAATTTCAACAATCCTAAACATAAAATATGCATGTAATTAAACTAATTAATAGAACTGCAAATTAAGCTAACCTAAAGTCTAATGAAATAAATCCTATTAACTTAAGGAAATTCTTAAATCTAACTAAGAAATTAACTACCTATAAAATAATCCTAAATTAAATCTAACTCTAACTAATAAAACAAAATCTAAATAATGCATGAGAAATATTTTTGGATTTTTTAAATTTTAATGTAAAAATTAATTAACAAAAATTGCATAAAATAATTCTACTCCTAAATTAACTCTACATGATAAATATGACACTACTTAAATTAAAGCCTTAAATCCTATTAACTATTGATAAAGTTAAAACAAAAAAAATTAAACTATCCTGCAAATGAATTTATACCTAAGATAACAAATACTAACAGAAATAATAGTAATTAAAAGAACAATATTGCATAAAACATTAAATTGGGAATTACCCCTTAACGAAACATAGCCTTAAGCTAATTTCCAGCTGTCTCGATCCCTCATGTGCAAGTACTATACATCTTTCATTCTTCATTTTTTTTCGCATCAGGCGATGTCTAGTACCCGCACATGTTGCCTGCTCCAGGTGGCTGCTCCATTCTCTGTAATGCCCATCTCCTGCTTTCGGTACCAGAATCTGCAGCACGTCACCAACTGCTTCAAGCTTCATTTTCTGGCCAGACCTGCTCTCCGCACACGCCCTGCTCCTGCATCCGTTTCTTGCCCATACCGCTATAACCAGCTTCGATCTGCACAGCTTCCTGCCTGTACACGTTGCTCTTCCAGGCTTCATTTCCAGGTACTCCCATGCTTGTTCACGCGGGTTCTAGGTACAGCTCTAGCTCCCGGGTTTTTAGTTTGCATAATTCCCTGTTTGTACTGCTACACGTCTTCATCTTGCCCAGCTGGCGGGTAATATCTTCCTCCACTAAGTTGTCATGTACTGCCTCTGCATGTCCTGATGATGCAACTCACGTCCAAGCAAAATTATACTTCAGTGATCAGCTCGGCCAGCATCTGCTTATCTATGTCCAACGACATTCACAGTAGCTCGGTAATGGTGATAGCACACATCCATGAAAATCTACAGCTACCAAATAAGATTAGTGTAGAATGAAATCATGCAAACAAAGTGAACAGTACAAAGCTTTCAAAACAGAGCATAACAGAGGATGATTATGGATGCTCTCCACTGCACCCACGGACACTAGCTTCTGCTCCTTACCACACGACAATGATTCTACCAAACATAAATTGGCTAGTGAGTCTAGTGAGAGTAACAAGAAAATGTCGAGATAACTTGCAGTAAATGAAATGAACTACAGAACATACGAAAATGCAAAAAAAAAATAATAATATGGAAGCTAATGATTAAATGCAGTAGAGAACCGAATCATGAAGTGCAAACAAAGAAAAATGAAATAAGAAAAGAAAAGAATAACAATGCATTGCAGAACATAAACTTAAAACCGAAGGAAAATGTGCAAAAACAACAAATGAAAGTAACACAATCAACACCCGTGAGCTTCATCAACGTGAATAATCATCACCTCGGGTTGCTTTAATTCCAGCTCCTACTGCCATGGTTCCACATTGCCATTGATGTGGAACAATGCCCAGCATTTATCCAAATCAAAGTACCAGAACCGAAAGGCAGAGATGAAGGAAGAACCTTGTCACCCGAATGAACAAAAATGAAGAACAAACAAACATGGAACCTTAGTAATAAGCCAACCGAAAGCTATCAACAATAGGAAAAATAAAGTTTTTCATGGAAACCCGAAAATAAAGAACTGGAATTTTAACAAAACCAAGAAGAAGAGAAATAGAAATGGTAACTATTCATTAATGTAAAAATATCAAAGAACTAGAAATGAACAAAAGCTTTTTCATGAGAATATCGAAATTGCTATGAATACTAACTTCGAAATGGTGGCTAAACGAAAAGAAAGCTTAAAAACAAGGAAAAAAAATCTAAAACTATTCTACCTATGCTACCTTAACTAGTGCTACACTAAAACTACTTCTAAAAACTACACTACTTGATTTTTTTCAATTGCTATCATGTTCTATTTATACACACACTTAGGGGTACAATGGTAATTTTTCATCTTAGATGAGTTGGCATTGTTTGGCCACTTGTCTTCCTTTGATTTGCTGCAGAGAAGATATTTCCATGTCACTCATCTTTTTATCCAATTGGTTGTGTGATGTGGCCCGGGGTGTGTCTTCCAGAAGGTTGGCACGGTGTCCGTCGATCTTATTATTTCGGAGCAAATAAAATACAGACACCTGGCATCACGCGTGTCCAAACGACTGGTGACTCGGTTTGCAATTTTGAAGTGGTCCAGTTTCCTTTAGCTCGTTTTCAGCCCATTTTTTACTGAAACGATTGAGTTTCATCTGGATTTAATTTACCTGCACATTACAGAATTTTAATTAAATAAAGGGGATAATTAACATAGTAAATTGGGGATTTAAATAATTAATTAGAAAATTAATCACAAATAATTCTATTTTCATAGAATTATCAGTGTACTCAAATTATCTGCAGATCTCATGGCTAAAAAGTGTGCCGATTTTGTTAACCGATCTACTATAACCCATATAACATCATGGTTCTTACGGGTCCTCGGCAACCCCATCACAAAATCTATGGTGACGTGATCCCACTTCCATGTCGGTATCGGTAGAGGTTGCAATAATCCTCCTGGTTTCTGATGCTCAACCTTTACCTGCTGACAAATGAGACATCTAGCAACATACTCAACTATATCTCTTTTCACTCCGGACCACCAATATACTTTCCGGAGATTCTGGTACATTTTACTACTCCCCGGATGTACTGTGTATCTCGATGAGTGAGCCTTTGATAAAATCAACTTCCGAAGCTCTGAATCTTTAGGAACACATATTTTGTTCCCTAACCTTAGTATTCCATCTTAACTCAATACAAAATCTGTGCTCTCACCTTTCTGAATTCAGCTAATTACATCAATACACCATTGATCATTCTGCTAAGCTTGTTGGACTCTTTCAATCAACTCCGATTCTAATCTCAAACTAGCTATAATCCCATGACTGCCAATCTCAGTTGGGGCTACATCCAAACTAAGGTTCATGAATTGCTCCAACAACTCGTGCTCTCTAACCATCATATATGATACCAACCTGAGACTCTTTCTACTCAATGCACCTGCAACCACATTTGCCTTCCTCGGGTGGTACAAAATTTCACAATCGTAGTCTTTGAGGAGTTCTAACCACCTCCTCTGTCTCATATGTAACTCCTTTTGTGAGAACAGATACTTAAAACTTTTGTGATCCGTAAAAATCTGAAATCTCTCACCATACAAGTAGTGGCGTTGTATCTTCAATGTAAATACTACGGCTGCCAAATCTAAATCGCGAGTGAGGTAGTTCTTCTCATGATCTTTTAGCTGTCTAGATCCATAAGCTACTACCCTTCCATTCTGCATCAAGACACAGCCTAGTCCTTGATGTGAAGCATCTGTATACACAGAGTAGTTCCCTAAGCTGTTAGGGATGATAAGAACTGGCGCGATGGTCAATCTACGCTTAAGTTCCTGAAACTTCTCTTACACTCTTCATCCCATGTAAACTCCATATTTTTTCTCGTAAGTCGTGTCAACGGAGCAGCCAATCTAGAGAAACCCTCTACAAATCTCCTGTAGTAACCAGCCAAACCTAGAAAACTTCTGATGTTTGTGACTTCCTGGGTTGTTCCCACTAAACAATAGCCTCAATCTTGGATGAATCTACTGACACTCCATCCTTTGATATAACATAGCCCAGAAAAGAAATCTGCTTTAGCCAAAAGTCACATTTACCAAGTTTGGCATACAACTTTCTCTTTTAGAGGGTTTGCAATCCAATTTTTAAGTGCTGCTCATGATCTTTCCGGGACCTCAAATATATCAATATATCATCAATGAAAACGATCACGAACTGATCCAGGTATAGCTTGAATACTTCATTCATTAGAGCCATAAAAGCTGCTGGTGCATTCGTCAACCCGAATGGCATCACCAGGAATTCGTAATGGCCATAGCGAGTGTGAAAAGCTGTCTTCTGCACATCTTCCTTCCGAATCTTCAATTGATGGTACCCAGACCTCAGATCTATCTTGAAAAGGATTTGTGCTCCCCGAAGCTGATCCAATAGATCATCGATGCGCGGCAAGGGGTATTTATTCTTGATGGTAGCCTTATTCAACATCCTATAGTCAATACATAACCTAAGGCTCCCATCTCTCTTCTTCACAAACAATACCGGAGCTCCCCATGGTGAGACGCTCAATTTTATAAACCCCTTATCTAGCATATCTTGCAACTGCTTCCTTAATTCCTCCAGCTCAACTGGAGCCATCCTATATGGTGACTTGGATATTGGCTCGGTTTCAGGTGTCAAATCTATACCGAATTCCATTTCTCTATCCGATGGCAATCCTGATAGGTCATTTAGAAAGACATCAGGGAATTCTCTAACCATTAGAATGTCATCCATATCCCGATATGTTTTGTCCAAATCCACCACATAAGCAATAAAACCTTCAAAACAACATTCATGTCATTTATATACCAATGCACTTTATTTGCCATAAAATTCAAGATTTCATTACTTCTTCTAGAATCATACAATGCACTCTTCGGGTAGAGAAAATGTAATAGACTTAGTGTGGCAGTCTAAGACAGCATGATTGGTAGCTAACCAATCCATTCCTAAAATTACATCAATGTCATACATGTTCAACAAGATCAAGTTTGTTGTCGCACACTTATCTCCTACCCTCACCTTACAATCTTTATACATTTGTTCAGCTAATTGACTAACTCTTATTAGAGTACTTATCAATAAAGTCTCATTTAAGTATGTGGGTTCTACAAAATCTGTTAACCTTGATGCACATGCAGGTGATATGAAAGAATACGTAGCACCAGAATCAAACAAAGCTATAGCTTTCAAATTGAAAATTAAAATTGTACCTTTCATCACCTCAGAAGAGGTGTCCGTTGATGCCTAGTCTATCGCATACACCCTGCCTTGACCCACAACTTGCTTCCATTTTTCTTCAATCATGGCTCTCTTCCTTGTAGGAGGCGTAACTGTAGGAACTTTCTCTAGCTCCTTACCTCTCTGTGGGACTACCTCGATTGCTTCTGGGTAATCTCTTGCATAGTGCCCAAACTACCACATCTGAAGTATCGTGTACCCTGAAGATGACAGGGCCAACCACCATGATATCGACTTCATACTCTGCACTGATCAGTAGTCGATCGGGGTCCACCAATCACTATACCTCTAGTTGGTGCCTGAATCGGATGCATAAAAGGTTTAACAGCCTTCTTCTGTGACTCATCTGCCTCTCTTCGACACTTGTCCATACCCCAACTGAACTCTGAAATTTATAGGTTATAGTCCTGCTCACACAACTGGGCCCGTCGCACAGCCTCTCTATATGTAGCAACATCAAACGAAGCCAACTTAGCTCGAATCGAAGGTCTCAATCCATCCACAAATTCGTGAACCCTAATACCTTCACTCCTGATAGAGTCTAGATCATATCGACCTAATGAGGTGAATCGTGACTCGTACTCATCAACTGTTCGATTCCCTTCAGTCAGATTCAAAAATTCCATCTGTAACCTACGTCGAAAGGTATCTGGGATGTATTGCTCTCTGAAAGCACCCAAAAACATATCCCACATGATAGCTATACCCTGAGCTCTCAACATAGGCCTGGTGGACTTTCACCAGTGCTCTGTTTTACCTCTCAGTACATAGGTCGCAAGTGCTACTCTCTCCGTAGCCGAACATCTACAGAAATCGACCAATTTCTCCATCTGACTTATCCAGTCCTCAGCCACTGCTAGATCCTTTACCCCGCTAAAAGAAGGAGGCTTGAAATCCATGAAACGCCTCAACCTCTCCATATCACAAAAATATCCAGGCCTCAAACCATCATCATTCTCATCATACTGCTGTGGGGCTATTGGAGGAGGTACTGGTGGAATAAGGGGATCTCATGGCCTAACCGGTTCAGGTTGTGCAGGTGTAGCATTCTCAAGTTTTGGTGCAACTGCTGGGGGATTCGGTGTAGCCTGTCTCGCTATACCATGTATACCTTCAAACCTAACCGTAATCTGACCCATCATGTTCATCACTGTACGCATATCTTCCTCTAATAGGGCTACCCGAGGATCGGAAGCCTCTATGTATTCCTGGGGCTCATGACTAGAGGACGATCTACTGTGCCTCTCAGTCCGATCATTCCGCCCTTGAGCTCTCGAGCTCTCTCCCCTCTTACAGTGTCTCTTAGACATATTTCACAAGCCTTCTAACCTTCCTGCATTTATAACAAACTTTTAATTCACTACCAGCTCCGTATACACATTTGTATCTAAATATTGCATAGTAACTTGGGGATGTATGTTTTCTTAGTCCTAAACATCGACTCACATCAGACCAACCATGCTCTGATACCAAACCTGTCACACCCCGCTTCCGGGTGCCCTTCATCCATACATATACTACTTACGGTTGGGCTGTGAGACGATACAATTACTAAATTCCATAAATTTACAGAGGAAATATTTAAAACTTTAATTCACACTCCCAGGGGTGTGGGTAGATATACAAAATCAATTGAATAATATAATATCCTTACATCACATCCCCATACAACTGTTTACAACTCCAATTCATAACTGTGCGATACATTATAATAGATGCAAAATGCTCTTGTGTATACAATTCTTTTACCTTTGCAAATGGTGGGAGCTGTCCGACACAAAAAGAATCTAGGGACCACCGCACTATCCTACTTCTCAGTATCCGGAGGGGAAAAATAGTGGGATGAGCAAACCACAGCTCAGTAAGGAAAAGAATGCTAACAGGTAGATACTGTACTATCTACATAGCCCTTGCATGCATAAACAAATCATGTTTCAATAAAAAAAAATAATACTAGAAAATGCTTTTAAACATATATTTCTTATAGGCATTTTCTTGTACAATCATATGCAATACTTTCAGTTAAAACATGTCATAAACAGTGCCATCATAGCATAAATATTCAAATTAATATCAAATCACAATATTTCTTTCTTTTCTCAAATCATTTCTTTTCATCAAATCTCTTTCTTTTCTGAGTTTTCTTAATCTCTCTTATCTCTGAGACAGGCATGAAATTCTCGATAATCTAATATCCACGACATATGACCATAGTCAGCGATCCCAGGTCTCACTGATCAGGTGTACACAGGGCATCACTTCGCCTGAAGGGGGATAGGTCAGTCCTACCCTCCGGCTCATCTCAATCAACATCATCCTCCTCATTATATCACATAAACTCACGGTACAAAGTACGCCATGTGTCATCTACGCGATACTCGTACTCACGTGCACCCAGCACGGTACATAGTATACCAATGGACAACTACACAGTTCAACGTACAACCGTGGACCCAGTCCATCTACCAACTTCAATGGAATCATCATCCTAAACCATGTCTCATATACCAGGCGAGCAAATTAGCGTGACACACAGTCATCGCAAGGCTCCAGCGCGGTATCTCTCAGTGCGAGCAACAACTTATAGCACAGTATCATTTCAACTCAATAAAAACTAGTGCGAGCAATGCTCTAGCACCTTTCTCCAATCCAATGTGCGAGATGAACTCCAGCATGACATATCAAAACATAGAAATATGTGCGAGCTAAAACTCCATCACATTATCCTTATAAAACCACATGCGAGTCACGCTCCAGCACGATTTATCAAAACATGTAGACGTATGTGAGTGAAACTCCAACATAGTCAAAATCATTAAAACGGGTGTGAGCTAGAGCTCCAGCACCAATTCACATCTCAAATTCGATAGGTGGCTATTTTCTCTTTTAAAACTCAAAACATGTTTATTTACGTAGCATGTCATCCCATGCTAAACAAGTAAATCTAGCCAACCTATTCCTTATCATTTCTCAACCGCAAATCAATACATAGTACAGAAAACATCAAAATTATGCATGTCATGTTATTTCCTTACCTAATCCCATTTTCATAATACATATATATCATAGTACATTTCATGATTCCATAGCTAAACATAGTAATCCTAGCGTCATAACTACTGAAATCGCTGTAAAAATACATACGAATATCCTTATTGCTAACATACAGTCCCTTACCCCGAATCGCGCTCGTATTTCCTTCGTCTCGTTTGCTCCGTCCGCAATCTGGGTTAATCGTGTTCCACGTATTTCAATTTACACGTGTAAATCATTAAGTTATTTTCTTTTCCCTCTACTAAACATACATATTGTCTTTTACTTGTCTATTCATACTCCTCAAACCCTTAAATCACATTTCACTCTTCCACTAATATCATTTTATCATCTCTTAAGCTTTCCTTCACTTTTCCATGGATTTCCCTTCATAAATTCCTCTTAATGTTACTCACCCATCACTACATTCATCATTCTTAGCAATATTTCACATATTATTCCACCCATTAAATGCCTAGAAACCCCTATTTAAAGCTTGAAGGTTGAAGAGCTTACCTTTTTACTTTCCCAAACTTGTGGTAGCCAAAACTCCTTCTCTTGGTCACACCAATGTGTGATTTTTTTTGGGTATGTTGTTCTCCTTGCTACAAGGAATAACTTTTCCTTCTTGAGCTTCTTCAAATTCTGGCTGAAATGTAGTGATTTTTAGAGTGAGAAAGCTTAGGTCTTTAAGAGAAAATGGCAGGTGCAGGTTTGGTGGGAGGGAAATTTGATTTTCATTCCAAATTTCGTGCCTTTTTATAGAAGCAGAGACATGAGATCGATCTGATCCTTATAGAGATCGATCTCTGGATGGTTTGATAGTCCTTTTTACCAAACGTAACTACTATCATATCGATCTTCTTCCATGATGAGATCGATCTGTTTGGAGGCAAATTTCTTCTTGGAGATCGATCTGCCTCTTGTAGGGGATCAATCTGCTTCTTACAGAACCTTAATGAGATCGATCTGTCGAGGGCTTAAGATTGATCTGTCTCAGGTAGAGAGTTAAGGAGATCGATCTGGCTAGGAAGCCAATCGATCTTCTCCAACCCGAGAGCTAAGGAAACCTATCTTCTCATTATAGAATGTTTAGCAGATCGATCTGACCCTATTGGAGATCGATCTGCCCTATTCCATGGCTCAAATAAGAGCATTTTTTACTCTTCCAGATCGATCTCTCATCCTATGAGATCGATCTGTCATTCATATTTTTTAGATTTTGCTGTAGTTTTCTGCAGGTTTGGTAGGAGGGAAATTTGATTTTCAGTCCAAATTTTGTGCCTTTTTATAAACGCAGAGACATGAGATCGATCTGGTCCTTATAAAGATCGATCTCTAGATGGTTTGATAGTCCTTTTTACTAAACGCAACTACTATCATATCGATCTTCTTCCATGATGAGATCGATTTGTTTGCAGGCAAATTCCTTCTTGGAGATTGATATGCCTCTTATAGGTGATCGATCTGCTTCTTACAGAACCTTAATGAGATCGATCTGTCGAGGGCTTGAGATCGATCTGTCTCAAGCAAAGAGTTAAGGAGATCGATCTGGCTAGGGAGGAGATCGATCTTCTCCAACCCGAGAGTTAAAGAAATCGATCTTCTCATTACAGAATGTTTAGCAGATCGATCTGGCTCCATTAGAGATCGATCTGCCCTGTTCCATGGCTCAAATAAGAGTATTTTTTGCTCTCTCATATCGATCTCTCATCGTATGAGATCAATCTGTCATTCATATTTTTTAGATTTTGCTGTAGTTTTTTGCAGAACTCACACACATACCTCCTTAATTTACTGCCATAGTCATTTTCTCATCCAACCACCTTTGAGACTTGAAAATGACTTCCATTTATACACATTAAAATTTGTGTGCAATCCTCGTATAACCAAAGGTATACAATACATAACTAAATGGAAGTACCAAGATTTATACCACTTATGCCACTTCACATTACAAGTACTTCACCATACCTATGAATTCTTTATTACTTGGTCCAAAATCATCCATATTATAGTTTCATCTACATATATACAAGATTAAACATATAGGGGGTCTCACAGTTACCATCTCAAACAATAAAGAACCCTAGGGAGAATGCGAGTGCCATAGTGTTGCGTAGTGGAAAAGAGATTGAAAGGCCGAATTCAGAGGCAAAGAAAAAGGTAGAGACACATATGCAACCTGTTATAGATAACACTAACCCTATCCACCCTCACTTTCCTTGCAGGTTAGCTAAGACACAGATAGAGGAATAGCAAAAAGAGATCATGGAGGTATTTACGAAGGTGGAAATTAACATACCGCTTTTGGACGTAGTGAAGCAAATTCCTAGGTATACAACATTCCTTAAAGAGTTGTGCACGACAAAGAAGAAACTAAGAGGCGATGAGAAGGTAAGTGTGAGGGAGAATGTATCTGCGATCATTCAAAGAAAACTGCCCCAAAAGTGTAAAGACCCAGGTACGTTTACAATCCCTTGCATCATTGGACATAGGCAAATCGAACATGTCATGACAGATTTGGGTGCATCAATTAATGTTATGCCTTTCTTAATTTATGCATCCTTAAATCTAGGTCCTTTGAAAAAAACTGGAGTGATCATACAATTAGCATATCGATCTAATGCATACCCCGAAAGGGTAGTTGAGGATGTTTTGGTGTAGGTGAATCAATTGATTTTTCCTGTTGATACATTCTGCATATGAAGGACAACAGCAGCCCAGTGATTCCCGCACCAATAATTTTAGGTTGACCCTTTCTTGCCACTGCCAGGACTAAGATTGATGTGTTTGATGGGACATTAACCATGGAGTTCAATGGAGAGATTGTCAAAATTAGCATCTTTGATGTTATGAGGTATCCAGCAGATGTACATTCAGTATTTTCCATTGACAGTTTTGATGTCTTAGCGCAGGATACATTTGAAGTAAGCAGAATGGATGAGTTGGAAGTAGTGATCAATAAAAGCTTGATGCAGAACGAAGCTGAATTGGAGCTAAGTCCTGAAGTTGAAGAAATGATCATGGCCATGTAGTCATTGCAGCCCAAGTATGAAGTTAAAAAATTGGAACTACTATTTTCTCACACAAAGCTACTACCTTCTATTGTGTAGGCACCGATTATGGAATTGAAGTATTTACCTGAGCACTTGAAGTATGTTTACCTGGGAGATGATGAGACACTTCTAGTTATTATTACGAAGAACTTGACAGTGGTGCAAGAAGAAAAGTTGATTAGGGTGTTTCGTGATCATAGAACACCCATAGGAGGGACCATAGCTGACATTAAGGGAATTAGTCCATCCATGTGCATGCACAAAATTCTGTTGGAAGAGGGATCTAAGCCAAGTCGAGAGCCTCAGAGAATATTAAATCCCCAGATGATGGAAGTAGTCAAGACAGAGATTTTGAAGTTGTTGAATGCAGGTATAATCTATCCAATTTGGGATAGTAAATGGGTGAGTCTAATCCATGTTGTGCCTAAGAAGACTAGGATCACAGTTGTAAGAAATCAAAATATCCAATGAGAGTGCAGACTGGGTGGAGAGTGTGTATAGATTACCACAAGCTGAATTCGAAAACTAAAAAGGATCACTATCCTTTACCCTTCATTAATCAAATGATTGATCGTTTAGCTGGTAAATCTCACTACTATTTTCTTGATGGATTTTCAGGTTATAACCAGATTGTGATTGCACTAGAAGATCAGAAGAAAATAACTTTTAGATGCCCATTTGGAACATTTACTTTTAGGAGGATGTCGTTTGGCCTTTGTAATGCACTAGGTACTTTTCAAAGATGCATGGTAAGTATTTTCTTTTGATTTGTTGGAAAATTGCATTGAGGTGTTCATGGATGATTTCACAGTGCATGGTGACTCATTTGATAAGTGCTTAAATCATTTGACGAGTGTGCTTGAGCGTTGTATTGAAACTAATCTAGTGCTGAATTTTGAAAACTGTCATTTAATGGTAGAACAAGGTATTATTTTAGGGCATGTAGTTTCATCCAAAGGCATTAAAGTAGACAAGGCTAAGATTGATTTGATTTTAAGCTTACCCTACCCCACTAATGTGTAGAAAGTGTGTTCTTTTCTTAGTCATGCAGGTTTTTACCGCAGATTCATTAGGAACTTCTTGAAGACAGCACTACTATTATCGAAGTTGTTACAGAAGGACATACCCTTTGAATTCGACGAAGAGTGTAAGGCAGCTTTTGATGAATTGAAGTCATCTTTTACTTCTTCCCCTATCATTCAACCACTAGATTAGGAGTTGCCTTTTAAAATAATGTACGATGCAAGCAATTAGGTTGTGGGGGCTGTTTTAAGACAGTGGGTCGTCAACTAGGCCCATGTGATCTATTATTCATCAAGGACGCTTAACCCAGCTCAGTGCAATTATTCTACGACCGAAAATGAGCTTTTGGCTATTGTATTTGCTTTAGATAAGTTTCGATCTTACTTGCTTAGGACTGAAGTTGTTGTGTTTTCTGACCATGCAGCTTTGAAATACCTTTTGGCGAAAAAATAGGCAAAGCCAAGGCTGATTAGGTGGATTCTTCTACTGCAAGAGTTTGATCTCGAGATCAAAGATAAGAAGGGGTAAAAAACCTGGTAGCTGACCACTTGAACCGGTTGGTGAGAGAAGAAGATCCAGTGCCATTGCAAGAAACTTTCTCTGATGAGCAGCTCTTTACGGTGCAAGGTATGACCCCTTGGTATGGTGACTTGGTAAATTATTTGGTTACTAAGGTCATACCTCAAGATTTGAGTAAAGCTAAAATGGATAAAATGAAAAGTGAGGCTAAATACTATGTATGGGATGAACTATATTTGTGGAAATATTGTTCTGATCAAATTATTAAAAGGTGCATCCATGATTCGTAAATTCAGTCTGTCCTTACTTTTTACCATGCATTTTCCTGTGGGGGTCATTTTGGGCCAAAGAAAACAACTAGAAAGGTGTTAGACTGTGGTTTTTATTGGCCTACTTTGTTTCGTGACAGTTATGTGTTCTGTAAAAATTATGAACGATGTCAAAGGATAAGGAGCTTAAACCGTAGGAATAAGATACCTCAAACTCTTATACTTGTGTGTGAAATTTTTAATGTGTGGGGTATTGACTTTATAGGCCCATTTCCTCCTTCCTTGGGGTTTGTTTACATTTTACTTGTTGTTGATTATGTGTCGAAATGGGTCGAAGCAAAGGCCACCAAAACTGACAATTTGCGAGTTGTTACAGGTTTTATCAAATCTAACATTTTCAATAGGTTTGGCATACCAAGAACATTGATTAGTGATCAGGGGACTCATTTTTGTAATCGGTCAATGGAGGCTTTGTTAAACAAGTATGGAGTCCTGCACAAAACCCACAACTTACCATCCCCATACGAATGGACAGGCCGAGGAGTCTAATAGGGAAGTTAAGTTGATCTTGGAGAAAACGGTGAATCCAAACAAAAAAGACTGGAGTCTCAAACTTGACGACGTTTTGTAGGCTTATAGGACAACATATAAGACGCCTATCTGGATGTCCCCGTATAGGCTGGTTTTTGGTAAGTTGTGTCATCTGCCTATAAAGTTAGAACACAAGGCTTATTGGGCAGTTAGATGATGCAACATGGACCTACAACAGGCAGGTTTGGAAAGGAAGTTGTAGTTACATGAATTTGAGGAAATTCGACTTGAGGCCTATGAGAACTCACGAATTTACAAGGAGAAGACCAAGGCATTTCATGATAAGATGATCATTAGGAAGCAATTTGTGGTTGGCCAAAAAGTCTTGCTATGTAACTCAAAATTAAAGTTGATGCCTGGTAAGTTACGTTCCCGTTAGATTGGACCCTTTGTTGTTATTGATGTATTTCCTCATGGTGTAGTTAAGATTCAAAGTATGGAAACCAACAAGGTGTTCAAGGTTAACGGGCATAGACTCAAGCCATATTATGAGGGTTTTCAAGCACACATGGTTGAGGAGGTGCAATTAGGAGATGCAGTTTACTTAGTGTGAAAGAAGTTGTATTGTCGAGCCAACGACATTAACCAAAGGCGTTACGTGGGAGGCAACCCATGAACCCCAAATTTGATCTCTCACCCTATCTCTTTTAATTTTACTTGTCTGTTATTTGTTTTAATGATGTGTTTTACATTGGGGACAATGTAAGATCTCAGTGTGGGGGGGAGAATTTAGGATTTTTGAATTTTTACATAAAAAAAACAAAAGGATTCTTAGTGCATGTTTAGGTGCTTTCTATCACTGAAAGTTTATATTTATCATGAACTTGAATCAACTGGATTTGAAAGGAGGATAACACAATTGAATTGATTGACTTTTCATCTTGAAATTTGTTGATTAAGTGATTGATTTCGGAATATTGGTGAATTGAATTGGTAGACTTTAAACCTATGAGATTTTGATCTAGAGATTAAGCATTAATGTCGATCTTTATTTTCTTTTGATGTGTGATATTCTTTCATGGATGTGTTTCTCTAGAACTTGCATTGATTCTTTTTGATATTACATTGATTCAGGCATACATAAAAGTGATTAAGGCCTTTTTTGGATGAACCACTCTAGCCAAATAACCCACCTAATATAATTTATCATTGTTAAGCCCCTTTGAGCCTAATTGACTTTTCTTTGTTGAATAACTTGTCTTAACCTTGAGCTTAATATGAATGACTTTACCTAACCTTAAAGATTAGTAGGGCATTTGAAAATTCTTGAGCAGGTTATGAAACAAGTGTGGGGGTGTGATTAATTCCATATGTAAGTGGTGGTGATGATGGATTAAAAAAAACCCAAAAAAAAAGAAAAATAATAAAAAAATTGAAAAAAAAGAAAGAAAGAAATTATTTGATTGATAAAGTACTTGAGTAAGGTGTGAGTGATTAATAAAGTATTTGTATATTAGGTGATTACAGGCTTTTGATTGCTTTATTTACCCGAGTTGTAATTTTGAATGCTCTATTAATTTTTAGGGTTTTAAACTCTCTTACTCCAAAAATAATTCCTTACCTTATCCCTAGCCCCGTTACAACCCTTGAATAAAGTCCTTTTGATTTGTGTTATGCATGAATACTAAGTAGTGGAGATTAAATGATATGCAAGCTTATGGTAGGACATGTTTATGGAATGAATGTGAGTGAAATACTTACCCTTTAAATGCTTGAGTGAATAGAGAGATTATTGTGGGGATCTACCAATTTAGTTTGCTTCGTTTTGAATAAAATTGTTATGTTGGCAAATTCTTGAGATTGTTGAGGATTTTGATTCATGACATGTTATGTTTCTCGAGAATGTTGGTTGATTTTTTTGTTTCTGGTTTTTGTAAACTTGATGTGATTGAAAAGTTTTAGAGGGTGATTTAGTCTTAGATTTTGAGTTTGCTCGAGGACGTGCAAAAATTCAAGTGTGGGGGAATTTGATGAGTGCCATATTTTTATTATTTATTTCCTTCTACATTTTAATATTTTGCTATGTTCCTCATGTTAATTAGAGTACTTATGTTAATTTTGTGATTTTGGTAGATAAATTGGGCTTTAAAAGCTTAATCGAAGAAATTGGTCAGTTTTAGTGTTGTTTGGAATTTTGGCTTTAAGCGGAGTTTCAATCTTCCAAATTATGAAAAGTCAGGCCCAGTGGAACACGGACTTACTGATTTACAACTTTGAAGAAGAGCCTAAGATCCAATTCGACCTATTTCAACTCCAAAACCAGTTATAAAGAAAAAAAGCCCAAATATGTCAGCTCTTTTTCCTACATGTAATAGGATTTCGAATTTAGTTTTTTTTTTTCTATATATATAGTTTCGTTTTCTTTAGGAGAGGAATGAAGAGAGACAGAAGAGGGCAGCAGTCAAAATAAAAAAAATAAAATTATTCACCCTTTGTATTTTTATTTTCGTTTCCAACAAGCATGTGCTGGTAAATCCTTTATTTGGTTCAAGGGAACCGAATCCAGTAATTTAAACATTTGAGAAACACGAGTTTTTGATCTAAATTATCTTTTGATTCAATTATCTATTGTTTCTAGTATTAATTGATTCTATTGGATGAGAAAATTATATGATATAGCCAATTAAATTATCTTCGCATGTGATTGCATGTTATCTGAAATTTTCACAATTCGTAATTGTTGTGATAAAAATCAGAACTAGTGGCAATTAGGGTTTGTCATCTCTAAGTGAAACAATAGAACGGATTAAACACTCTACCCGTGGTTGAAGTATTATTCGGTTTAGTAGTCTTCCTAGAGTGTTAATGTTATTCCTAATCTAAATAGGGTTGCGTCAAAACTGATTAGATTAGGGATAAGAATTTAATTCGGGTGTTGGGCTTGAGTTAATGATAGCAGAGAAGAAGAGATATTATCTTGCTGGGATATAATACCTCAGCTAAATAATTGAAGACGATATGGTAAATTAGGTGTTAAGGATCAATTGTTAGTTAATGGGCAATTCCTTTGAATCAAAGTTGTTAATCTTGGTTTACCCTCTTTATAATTAGTTGAATATTAATTCTGTTTTAGGATTTTAATTCTGTTAAATTACACTTCCCCAATTATTTTAGTTATTGTATGATAATTAATCCACCAATCTCTAGGGTTCGACCTGGATTTGTCGCTACTGCAAAATTTCGGTACGACTAGTAATTTAAATTTGGTTGAATTCGACACTCACCAGTATACTTGGCTTATCACAGAAAGCATATATCAATAAGGTGTTTAGCAGATTTGATATGAAGAATTGTGCATCAAGAGATACACTCATTGCAAAAGATGATAAATTCAATTTGCTTTAATGCCCAAGAAATGAGATTGAAAATAAAGTGTTGTAGAAGATTCCTTATGCTTCAGCAATATAGAGTCATGTATTCTCAAGTTTGTACATGTCCGAATATTGCATATGTAGTTGGAATGCTTGGCATATATTTAAGTAACCCTGGTCTAGATCATTGAAAAGTATTGAATAGGGTTATGCAGTATCTACAGAGAATTAAAAATTACATGCTTACATATCATAGGACAGATCATTTAGAGATCGTTGGGTATTCAAACTCCAATTTTGTTGGTTACCTTGATAGCAAAAAGTCCACTTCTATCTATGTTTTCATGTTAGTTGAAAGAGCTGTCTCATGAAAAAGTGTAAAGCAGTCACTCATAACTTTTTCCACCATGGAGACGGTTACGCCCCAGAAACACGGAAGATAGGGCTAATTTAAAACTTTTTACTCATCAAATCATAATTAAGGGTGCATTCCTGTGCAGTGTCATACATCATCATACTTATCATGCCTCAAGATCTCATCATAAGATAGTATATATCGTATCATATACATTACTCAATTCTAAGTTAATTAATCCGAATACATCTCGTACATCATTGTACAATAAGTGTCTGTAAATACAACTCTAGTCTGGATACATGAATATTAAATATATACCTCAATACACAAAATACAGCCTGGAGCTCAAGTCCTCCACTAGCCTCTAACTCGTACGTCGCAGGGAACTCACTTCACTTGAAGCAATCTGGGGGAAGAGAAAACAGGGTGAACTTCCAAATCACTCATTAAGGGGGGTAAGGGAACTCAGTTATATAAACCATATCACACATCACAAATATGTATTTGTTTATGAAACTCATTTGAAATCGTAGCATGAAAGTTCTCGAAACATCATCATCTCATAGCTCACAAATCATGTGAAAACATGAAGTTAAAAGGCTCAATATAGAGCATTCACAAGCATGTATAAATATATGCGATAATGGCTTTTCTCAAAATATGTGATAAAAATCACCTCAGTAAATAGCACGTGACAAAGTCACAAAACACAACTCATGTGTAAAACGAGACTAGGCAATAAAACTCAATTAAAACTCGTCGTGGCACATCAAATATGTAATCTCCTTTGAGTGCACATCCCAGGCATCCTCGTAAGAGGGAACGTCGACAATATGGTCGTATGCATGGTATATTGGACTTATATGTTACCAGAACAAGGCCCGACCTTACATGCTACCAGAGCAATGCCTCACCTCATGTACACTATCACGTGGTCCCTGGGTCGGTTCCCAGGCGGCCCACTCTCTCGGTCTTACATGCTACCAAAGCAAGGCCACCCAGCGTTACCAGAACGGGGGTCATCTCACGTTACCAAAACGGAGGCATCTCTCGTTACCAAAATGGAGGAATATCGAACTTACATGCTACCAGAGCATGGCCTCCCAATGCTACCAAAGCGAAGGAATAATCGAACTTACATGTTACCAGAACAAGGCCTGTGGTCCCTGGGTCGATTCCCAAGTGTCCCACTATATCGGTCTTACATGCTACCAAAGCAAAGCCTGATGTGTATTCAACATGACACGCCTAAGTCTCAATCATTAGCCATTATCTTATAAAACGTTATGCCTTCACGTAGAACTCATTATGGTTTTCTCTCATAAAACTCATTTAAAACGTTCTTGTACTCACACAAAACATATTAAAACCGAGTTCCAACTGGCAAAACACGCACACATTTTCTCAAATCTCAATGTTACCTTAACGTAGAGCCCAATTTACTTTTCACGCAAACTCAACGGTTTATAAAGCAATTTCACACTCAGCTTATAAACTCATAAATAATGGGCTCCAACCGGCTATAAAAATCATGTGCAATTATATCACAACACAACACTAAACATGCTAGTATTCTCAAATCATGGTTCATGCTACAAACAATTCATCAAAACACATACACAAATGGTTTAGTTTTCCCTTACCTCTTTGCACCTCGTATAGTGCAATCGTTTCTCCCGTATCACGGACTAGCCTCTTATTCCACTCTGGAACTCCCGAGCTATCCAAACGATGTTAAAACATCAATACTCATCATCACAGTAACCTCAATTCTCAAAATCGAGCATAATTGCTCATAACACCTCAAATTTCTCAATTCTCATAACTCTATCACAAACCACAATCTCGCTCACAACACCTCAACATTCTACATTTCCCATGCCATAATATCTATGCTAATTCACCACATTGTCTAAATCTCCATTTATAGCTCAAAATTCCCAAAATTACCAAAGTTGCTAAATATCATCATCACTCCAACTACATTGAAATTTTATCAATCCCTAATCATTTTCCAGCTATTTCAACACAATGCCAACAACCATTATCACCAAAAATCATCTCAAATATCAAGATCGAAGTTTAGAAATTACCCAAAACTTGTGGAGAGCTTATCTCTTGCCTCGATTCAATCCGTCTTCTGATTTTCAAGTATGTTGTTCTCCCTTTGATGAGGAATAACTTTCCTTCTTGCCACAACTCTGATTTGGACGGAAATGGGTGCTTTGGATGAGTGAGAAAGCTAGGGCTCGAGTGAAAATGGGGTTTTAAAGAGAGAGAAAATGAAATTGCAGGAGAAAGTAGGGGTTCCTTATATAGACGGAGGGTAGGAGATCGATCTGGCTCTTGATGAGATCGATCTGCATTTGAATTTGGGGACGATTTGGGGCAATTTTATGCCTAGGAGATCGATCTATCGAGGGGTGAGATCGATCTCTTAATGGCTTTATGAGATCGATCTGCTTCTTGGGGAGATCGATCTTCTCCCAAACAGAAACATTTGGAGATCGATCCCTTCCTCATGAGATCGATCTTCTCTCAAACAGAATCATAAGGAGATCGATCATCTTCCATTGGAGATCGATCTGCTCACTTACTTTCCTCCTTCCTTGTCATTTTTAGCTTACCAGATCAATCTTTGCTCCCTAAGATCGATCTGACCTCATAGCTTCCCACTTGGTTAAGCACTTAACATATAAATCTCCAAATATAATTTTCACAATTCACTTAGCTCAATAAATTACACTTCAAGTTCATATTACATAATTAAAAATATGTCTAAAATTCTTAGATCTCACATCCTCCCCACCTTAAAAGAATTTGGTCCTCCAAATTCAACTCAGCTAGTTAAATAGATGGGGGTATTTCTCCATCATGAGATTCTCTAGTTCCCACGTTACCTCTTCCATTGAGTGATGTTTCCACAAAACTTTCACTAATGGGATGCTCTTAGTTCTAAGTACCTTCTCCTTTCTATCGAGAATCTGGATGGGTTCCTTAGTGTAGCTCATGTCTTCTTGTATGTCCATCTCGTCATACTCTATGACATGAGAAGGGTTCGGGTGGTACTTCCTCAACATAGACACATGAAAAACATTGTGTATTCCGGACATCTGTGGGGTTAATGCCAATCTGTAGGCTACCTCTCTCACTCTCTCGAGAATCTCGAATGGTCCTATGTATCGAGGACTCAATTTTCCTTTCTTCCCAAATCGCATGATACCCTTACTCGATGATATTTTCAGAAATACTGCATCACCAACATCAAACTCGAGTGGCCGTCTACGCACATCCGCGTAGCTTTTCTGTCTACTCTTTGTAGCCCATAACCTCTCACATATGAGTTTCACACTCTGTACAGCTTGCTCAACAAGCTCGGGGGCATTTATCTTTCTATCACCGACTTCTTCCCAAGCTACAGGGGATCTACACCTCCTACCATATAGAGCCTCAAAAGGTGCCATTCCAATACTCGCATGATAGCTGTTATTGTACGCAAACTCTGCTAGGGGCAGGTGATCATCCCATGATCCCTTAAAATCCATCGTACATGCCCTCAACATATCCTCCAGGGTCTGAATAGTCCTCTTTGACTGACCATCTGTCTGAGGATGATAGGCGGTACAAAAACTCAATCGAGATCCCATGGACTCCTGAAACTGGGTCCAAAATCTGAAAGTAAATCGAGAATCTCTATCAGAAGTAACACTCACTGGAGCCCCATGTAATCTAGCTATCTCGCTGACATACAGCTCAACTAAGGCATCCACAGTATCTGTGCTCTTGATGGCAAGGAAGTGGGCACTCTTGGTCAATCTATCCACTATAACCCATATAGCGTCACGACCTCTTCGGGTCCTCGGTAAACCCATAATAAAGTCCATAGTGACATGCTCCTATTTCCATGTAGGTACAGGTAAAGGCTGTAGTAGTCCTCCGGGCTTTCGATGCTTAGCTTTCACTTGCTGGCATACTAAACATCTGGCCACATACTCTGCCACGTACCATTCCACCAATACGCCTTTCTCAAATCTCGGTACATCTTAGTACTCCCTGGGTGCATGGTGTATCGCGAGCAGTGGGATTCTCTCAGTATCTGCCTCTTTAGGGTATCATCATCGGGTACATAAATCCGTCCTCTGAATCTCAACAATCCATCTTCACTAACTGTGAGATCCGACTGTGAAGTCTGTTCAGCTTGGCTAACCATATCTATCAACCTCTGATCAGTGCACTGCCCAGTTCCAATCTGATCCATGATCTTGGGCTCTATCTACAAGCTAGCCAAAAATCCAGTCTCTACCTCTTTAACTTTGATCCGGAGTTCGACGAACTGCTCCAGTAAATCCCATTCCCTGATCATCATAGCAGATATCATACTCTTCCTGCTCAGGGCATCAGCAACTACATTCGCCTTACCTGGATGATATAGAATCTCGCAGTCATAATCCTTAAGGAGTTCCATCCATCTCCTTTGTCTCATGTTTAACGCTTTCTGATCAAAGAGATATCTTAAACTCTTGTGATCAGTGAAGATCTGGAATCTTTCCCCATATAAGTAGTGTCGTCAGATCTTCAAGGCAAATACCACAGCGGCTAACTCCAGATCATGCGTGGGGTAATTCCGCTCATGGTCTTTCAACTGTCGCGATCCATACGTGACCACTCTTCCGTGCTGCATAAGCACACACCCCAATCCTTGATGAGATGCATCACTATACACCGAAAATCCTCCTGATCCCTCAGGAATAGTTAACACAGGTGCCGCTGTCAATCTCCTTTTTAACTCCTAAAAACTGAGCTCACATTGATCAGTCCATATAAATGGGGTCTCTTTGCGCGTGAGTTTAGTCAAAGGAGCAGCAATCCTGGAAAATCCTTCCACAAATCTTCTGTAATACCCTACCAAACCAAGGAAGCTTCGTACCTCTGTAACTGTCCTCGGTCTTTCCCAGTTAAGCACAGCTTCTACTTTACTTGGATCCACTGATACTCCTTCCTCTAAGACTATATGACCAAGGAAAGTTATCCGGTCCAGCCAAAACTCACACTTACTAAGTTTTCCATATAATTGCTTATCTCGGAGTATCTGAAGTACTAACCACAAATGCTATGCATGTTTCTCATATGACCGAGAGTATATCAGGATATCATCAATAAAGACTATCACAAATTTATCTAGATAGTCTCTGAACACCTCGTTCATTAATCTCATAAATGCTGCAAGGGCGTTCGTCAATCCAAAGGACATCACTAGAAATTCATAATGGCCATACCTCGTCCTGAAGGCCGTCTTTGGAATATCTTCTTTCTTGATCCTCAATTGCTGATAGCCTGATCTCAAATCAATCTTAGAAAAGACTGAAACCCCTCTCAGCTGATTAAGTAGATCATCAATCCTGGGCAATGGGTATTTATTCTTCACTGTGGCTTTATTCAACAGCCGGTAGTCTACGCATAATCTGAGACTACCATCCTTCTTCTTAACAAATAAAACTGGTGCTCCCCACGGTGAGACACTGGGTCTAATGAAACCTTGATCCAATAACTCCTGTAGTTGTTTCTTCAATTTCTCAAGTTCCACTAATGCCATCCTGTAGGGAGGTTTAGAGATCGACTGAGTATCTGGTACCAAATCAATGGTAAACTCCAGCTCTCTCTCTCTGGTGGCAAACTTGGCAACTCATCTGGGAAAACATCTAAAAATTCACACACCACAGGTATATCCCCAATCCTCGGATGTTCCCGCTCATCATTTGAGATGAGTGTCTCATAACTTCACATGAACAACCATATTTAATACTCTCAAAAATAATATTAAAATTTCAAATTACGTACTAGAATTCCACATATTCATTTCCTAAATATCTCAACCGTACACTGTAAGGTTCAGGTAGGGAGAAAGTTACAATCTTAGTGTAGCAGTCTAAACTCACTCGATTGGTTGCCAACCAATCCATTCCCAAAATTACATCAAACCCATGCATATTTAACATGATTAGATCTGCTACCATCACTCTATCTCCCACCTTTATTTCACATTCTCTACAAATTAAATCAGCTCTCTGGGATTCACGCATAAGGGTATTTACATGTAGTATATACTCTAGAGGTTCAAACTTCAAATTTAAACTACATGCAAAATGCTCTGAAATAAACGAATGTGTGGACCCTGAATCAATCAACACATGAGCCTTATGATTACAGACAGAGAGTGTACCTCTTATAGTTTCTGCAGAAGTGTCTGCGGTTTCCTTATCCAGGGTAAACACCCATCCCTGTGCAACAGGTTTCTTCCCTTTCTCTGCAGCAGTGGCCCATCTCTGGGGATTCACTCTTTAAGGATGCTGTCTAGTAGGCTCTGGAGCATGTGGTATCTGAGGTTGAGGACAGTCCTTCACTCTGTGACCCATGTCACCACATCTAAAACATCCACAGATCGACCCAGTACAACTTCCCTCATGCGATTGGCCGTAATCTCTACAAACCCTTATCTCTGGCCTGCCATATCGAAGGGTCTCCTTGATAATAGGATAAGCTCTGGGTCTCTCCAATCTGCCCTTTTGTACCTCAATCCTTTCTCTCCTGAAGGAACCTCTCCGAACATCTGCTTGAGACATCGCTGGCCTCTTGCCCTTATCCCTAGTCACTACTCCGAACTCATTCTGGGACAGTACAATTTCAATTCCCTTCTCAATCTCTTGTGCTCATCTCAGAGCATCTCCAAACTCAGTAATACACAACCCAATCAATCGATCTCTGATGATGGGTTTCAATCCATACATAAATCTCTCGGTACAAAGTTCTTCATTCTTGAAGGTTTCTGGATCATATCTCAGCAGATCAGTAAATTGGCTCTCATAATCATCTACAGACATGTCACCCTGTACCAAACTCAAAAACTCTGCTTGCCTCCTTCTCTGGGAAGCTCGTGGTACGTATTGGGCTCTAAAGGCTGTCTGAAACTCTTCCCAACCAATCACATTCTGGCGGGACATCAAAATACCCTGGGTGGTACCCCACCAATCTCGAGCTCTCCCTTTCAACATATAGGTACTCATACTGACCCTCTTAACATCGGTGCATCCCAGATAATCGAATATAACTCTCAACTCTGTCAACTACTCCTCAGCCTCTGTAGGATCCTTCTTTCCCTTAAATGCGGGTGGATTCATTTTCAAAAAATCCTTCAGTCGGACCATACTTCTGTCATCAGGCTGAGTGACGGGAGGCACTGGATCCATCTGTACTGGGGGTACGGGAGGTCCTGGTGGTGGTGTAGGAGTAGTACCCGAGGCATTAACTCCAAAGTGTTGCGCGAATAGCACTGCCATCTGCTCAAAACCTTGCCTCACATCGATTTCAATCTGATTAAATCGAGAGTTAGGACTCTCTGGTTGTGGGGCAGGTGGCGGAGGGGACTCTGCCTGCCTCCTCGAACGACCTTGTCGTCCACTCATTTTCTATCTCAACTTGTCTCCTGCACTTACATACCAAAATCGATTGAAATCTCAATCCTCAAATTAAGTTCATAACCAGACTATTACAGACACTTGGGATGTATTATATTTCACTTAACCGACACTGACAGTACTAGACAACCTAAGCTCTGATACCAAGAAAACTCTGTGACGCCCCGAAAACGCAGAAGATAGGGCTAATTTAAAACTTTTTACTCATCAAATCACAATTAAGGGTGCATTCCTGTGCAGTGTCATACATCATCATACTTATCATGCCTCAGGATCTCATCATAAGATAGTATATATCGTATCATATACATTACTCAATTCCAAGTTAATTAATCCTAATACATCCCGTACATCATTGTAGAATAAGTGTCTATAAATATAACTCTAGTCTGTATACATGAATATTAAATATATACCTTAATACAAAAAAATACGGTCTAGAGCTTAAGTCCTCCACTAGCCTCTAACTCGTTCGTCGCAGGGAACTCACTTCACTTGAAGCAATCTGGGGGAAGAGAAAACAGGGTGAGCTTCCAAATCGCTCAGTAAGGGGGTAAGGGAACTCAGTTATATAAATCATATCACACATCACAAATATGTATTTGTTTATGAAACTCATTTGAAATCGTAGCATGAAAGTTCTCGAAACATCATCATCTCATAGCTCACAAATCATGTGAAAACATGAAGTTAAAAAGGCTCAATATAGAGCATTCACAAGAATGTATAAATATATGTGATAATGGCTTTTCTCAAAATATGTGATAAAAATCACCTCAGTAAATAGCACGTGACAAAGTCACAAAACACAACTCATGTGTAAAACGAGACTAGGCAATAAAACTCAATTAAAACTCGTCATGGCACATCAAATATGTAATCTCCTATGGGTGTGCATCCCAGGCATCCTCGAAAGAGGGAACGTCGAACAATATGGTCGTATGCATGGTATATTGGACTTATATGTTACCAGAACAAGGCTCGACCTTACATGCTACCAGAGCAATGCCTCGCCTTATGCACACTATCACGTGGTCCCTGGGTCGATTCCCAGGCAGCCCTCTCTCTCGGTCTTACATGCTACCAAAGCAAGGTCACCCAGCGTTACCAGAACGGGGGTTATCTCACGTTACCAAAACGGAGGCATCTCTCGTTACCAAAACGGAGGAATATCGGATTTACATGCTACCAGAGTAAGGCCTCCCAACGCTACCAAAGCGGATGAATAATCAGACTTACATGTTACCAGAACAAGGCCTGTGGTCCCTGGGTCGGTTCCTAGGCGTCCCACTATATCGGTCTTACATGCTACCAAAGCAAGGCCCAATGTGTATTCAACATGGCATGCCTAAGTCTCAATCATTAGCCATTATCTTATAAAACGTTATGCCTTCACGTAGAACTCATTATGGTTTTCTCTCATAAAACTCATTGAAAACGTTCGTGTACTCACACAAAACATATTAAAACCGAGTTCTAACCGGCAAAACACGCACACATTTTCTCAAATCTCAATGTTGCCTTAACGTAGAGCCCAATTTACTTTTCACGCAAACTCAACGGTTTATAAAGTAATTTCACACTCAGCTTATAAACTCATAAAATAATGGGCTCCAACCGGCTATAAAAACCGTGTGCAATTATATCACAACACAACACTAAACATGCTTGTATTCTCAAATCATGGTTCATGCTACAAACAATTCATCAAAACACATACACAAATGGTTTAGTTTTCCCTTACCTCTTTGCACCTCGTATGGTGCAATCGTTTCTCCCGTATCATGGACTAGCCTCTCATTCCACTCTGGAACTCCCGAGCTGTCCAAACGATGTTAAAACATCAATACTCATCATCACAGTAACCTCAATTCTCAAAATCGAGCATTATTGCTCATAACACCTCAAATTTCTCAATTCTCATAACTCTATCACAAACCACAATCTCGCTCACAACACCTCAACATTCTACATTTTCCATGCCACAATATCTATGCTAATTCACCACATTGTCTAAATCTCCATTTATAGCTCAAAATTCCCAAAATTACCAAAGTTGCTAAATATCATCATCACTCCAACTACATTGAAATTTTATCAATCCCTAATCATTTTTCAGCTATTTCAACGCAATGCCAATAACCATTATCACCAAAAATCATCTCAAATATTAAGATCGAAGTTTAGAAATTACCCAAAACTTGTGGAGAGCTTATCTCTTGCCTCGATTCAATCCGTCTTCCGATTTTCAAGTATGTTGTTCTACCTTTGATGAGGAACAACTTTCCTTCTTGCCACAACTCTGATTTGGACGGAAATGGGTGCTTTGGATGAGTGAGAAAGCTAGGGCTCGGGTGAAAATAGGGTTTTGAAGAGAGAGAAAATGAAATTGCAGGAGAAAGCAGGGGTTCCTTATATAGACGGAGGGTAGGAGATCGATCTGGCTCTTGATGAGATCGATCGGCATTTGAATTTGGGGAAGATTTGGGGTAATTTTATGCCTAGGAGATCGATCTGTCGAGGGGTGAGATCGATCTCTTAATGGCTTTATGAGATCGATCTGCTCCTTGAGGAGATCGATCTTCTCCCAAACAGAAACATTTGGAGATCGATCCCTTCCTCATGAGATCGATCTTCTCTCAAACAAAATCATAAGGAGATCGATCCTCTTCCATTGGAGATCGATCTGCTCACTTACTTTCCTCCTTCCTTGTCATTTTTAGCTTACCAGATCGATCTTTCTTCCCTAAGATCGATCTGACCTCATAGCTTCCCACTTGGTTAAGCACTTAACATATAAATCTCCAAATATAATTTTCACAATTCACTTAGCTCAATAAATTACACTTCAAGTTCATATTACATAATTAAAAATATGTCTAAAATTCTTAGATCTCACAGAGACAAAATTTATAGCTTGTTATGAGGCATCAAACCGAGCAATATGATTGCAGAATTTTATCACAAGGCTATGCATTGTTGATGGCATTGAGAAACCATTACAGATTAATTGTGATAATAAAGTCGTTAAGTTATATTCTAAGAACAACATAAACTCGTCGAAGTCAAAGCATATTGACATTATGTTTCTTATTGTTAAGGAGAAAGCTTAGAGTCTTCAAATATCTATCGAACATATAATACAAGCTCCATGATTGTAGATCCGCTTACTAAAAGTATACCATCTAAGGTGTTTCATGAGCATGTAGTTAGTATAGGTGTGATTCATCATAATGATATGCTTGTATAGTGGGAGTTTGTTTCTTGATGTTCACTTGTTATTGATATATTTTTCTGATTAGACTTAAGTGTTTTTTGTTATTACTGAAAACTTTGAAGAAAAGTTATTTTCTTTCAGTTGCAGTTATGCATAAAATTTTTGAAAGCATGTTTAATTCTTTAAGTTATGAAGTAGGACTAGTTGGAAATAAGCATGTTAAGGGATCATGTTACTTGTAATTTCCATGCTATACATCTATACTTGATCTATGTCGTTGATTATATTAATATATGTGACTAATGATGGATCTAATTACGAAATATATGCAACAAATATCGCTTTGATCCTATGTTGATATATTTAATAGATCGGATTATTTAGAGATGTTGTTCTATGAAAATAGTAAATATTGAGCTCATAAATTTATTTTTTAAATGTACAATTGTCAAGTGACATATTGACCCATGTGAGAGATTATTGCAAAATTTTTTAAGTGGACGTACATATATCAATTAATTATACATTACAAGTTATCTAATTTGTATACTTCATTTAAAAGTGATCATATAAAGTTATTGGATTTTAAAACATCTCAATTACTATGAGTTTTACAATGTATGAAGACCCAATATTTTATTTTATTTTAATGATGGATCAAAATAGAATAAAATATGTTATAAGTATAAATAAATTATGGTTCGCAGTCTAAATAACATTATTCTTTAAATAATATTATTCTCATTCTCATATCTTGTCAGTCAATGAATAAGATTTTTCTCATTTAAAAAAAAAATTAGACGTAAAAAACTGCTATCAATTAATTTAAATAGATCTAGGTATGTTTCAACATTAATTTTCTTAACGATTAAATATGAGATCTTAAATGTATATATCATATGATTAAATTATCCAACGGTTACATCCCATATATTTTAAACATCAATTTATATTATCGATCCAAGTACCCAACCGATTATACCGATTACACATAACCTTTTTCGTTTGTACTCGCAAAGTAGGGTTTGCTCCATTAAACAATTAAATTTACCCAAATTAGCTGCTGTTTGTCATTTCGAATATTGATTAACATTTACTAGGTGACCAACATACTTAGTCCTTGGGATTCCCGTATTGCCAAGTTGTTCTTGAAATCGATTCAATCAGTAAACGATAAAAATCTCGATTTTGATCAATCTTGTTTTTAAGAGTCCAAAAGACATACCTTCTAAATTATTAGTTTCCATCGAACGAGGCGGGCACAAAAGTCCCTCCGTTTCGTAAAAGTTAAGGGTTAAAAAACTCGCTAAGAGCAAAGTCTTTATAATATATATATATATATATATATATTCAATATTAAATTTTAATTTTTATTAACCAATTGAATATTTTCATACCGGTATCGGAAAATATTAAAAAAAAACCTAAAATATCTTTTAAATATCTCGTTTAATTTTTCTAAACTAGATTTTATTAAAATTCTTTGTAATCTTTATAGCTGCAAAAAAATTGATAAATTTGTTCTTGAAAATATTCAATTAAGCAAAATTTAAAATTTAATAAGTTAATTCATAGGAAAAAATATTAAAAATTTGAAAGATAATCATATTAAAATTCAAGAGTTTTTTCATCCTTTAATTTTTCCTTTTTTTTTTTTCTCAAGGAGATGAAAAAGAGTAAGGAGATCCAAACCTGAAAGGGGAGATCCTTAATTGTTACAGCCTTTAGCCTTTGGTAAATAGAAAATCCAATGAAACTTCATCTTCCACTAATATGCTTACTTACCACTTACCACTTACCACTTACCACTTACAAACAAAAAGTGACGAAGGCAAATTCAAGAAAAAGTGGTAAAATGGTACGAAGGAATGGCAAAGTTAAATAAATAACTATATTATATAAAGCTGCTCTTCGTCCTAGACCTCGATCGTCAAACAAATCTGAAGACAAGCTGAAATTTACAGTGGGCAAAAAGACAAAAACTACCCCGCATAAGCCCGTTTCTAATTGTCTGCTAGCTCTAAAAGCTTCACGTGAATCCCCGACAGTATCAGAGGACTACAAAGATTAGTAAGAGGCAAACGACAAAAGCACAGTGCCACTCACCACTCCGACGCTACCCAAAAAGTGAAACCAAAATGAAGAGGGGCAAAACGGGGAATGTAACAGTCGCCCGCAAGGGTGGTGATGCTGGTGAAGACGAGTGGGCCTTCTCGAACTGCAGAGAATCAACGGCTAAGGGCATGTTCTCTTGATCTGGGCTGCACTTGGACTCGTGAGGGTACGCGCTGTACATCATGGCCCGCAGTACGGCTGAAACGGTGGGTATGTACGCCGTTTTGTTGAGTGCAAGGAGCCACGTGAGCCCCATGAGCTGGCAGTCTCGGTTGAACATCTTGCTGGCCCTCTCGCTCGTGCTCCTGTCGTCCGTTCCGTTTCTGTTGTATCCACCTTTGAGCTGTAATTACCAACCACAAGTAAAGGGTGTTTCAGAGATTTGATTGAAAAGTAAGCACTCAGCAGTACAGCCCCCGCAGCAGTTAGCAGAGAGCTGGTGCATGAAAGGGGAAAGGTAATGAGGAAGGAAATCTTGAGCAAGGGTCTAATTGTTTGCAATGTAAAAGGATAGCCTCATTGATGCACATGACAATGTCACTTTCTTGGGTTACCAGTATGACCTTGGCTCCTTTCATAAAATGGCAAAAAGAAAAGAAGACCCTTCTCCGCCAATTTCAAACCACTCCTTCATGCGAACTTCACCAACCAATTCACATATTAGTATTTAAATTTGGATTACAATCAAATTTAAAAAAAAAAAAAAACACCAAAATCATCTAAAATTTTAACAAACCACAATCAAAACCACTCCTCATTTCTTAACTTCAAAGTTTTGGGTTGTGAAAAGTCATTGGAAAGTAGAGAATTTTATAATGCAAGCCTCCTTACATTGACCAACTATCAGTAAATTAATTACATTTTATTAATTAACAATAGAAACCTGGCAGTGCTAACTGCAAGAGCAATTATAATCCTATGAGCCGAAAAACGAGTTTTAAGACAAACATTCCTAGAAAAAGATAAAAGCAGTCGGAGCTGGAATTAATGCATTCCCATGAACTGATTGTCCGATTCTTTAACACCCAAAACATGGACCCAAAAAAGGAAACAACTTTCATTATTACTTACCTTTTGAAGAGCACCGAGACATTTGGTACACCCAGCATAAGAGGAGTTCCTGCAATTCCTCTCCAAATTCCTCACGGCAGCTGTCGGTGTCGCGTTTCGGAACCCGGAAACATTAAACGCTGCAGGGCAACTCAAGGAACTAATCTGATGCAGCCTTATCCCACAAAAACATAGAATCGCATCGCAACTCGCGTTTGGCTGAGGAATCCTCACGCGCTTGCTTAACAATGCATTTTGCAACGAGTTCACACATTTCTGTGAATCATCCGGCCTCATGGGCTGTTCTGGCAGCTCCGATTCCGCAGCAGTTGGAGTCGAGACCTCCAAAGCATACCTGGCGTGAGCTGCAAAGAGCCAAGCTGCTAATACGGGACAGCAGCGGCTCCGGTCCAGGTTGTGGCCACAGGCATCGCTGACGCCGCCGAATAGCTCGGCTGACAGATCGAGCCGGCACACTTGAGCTTGGGTTTGAACTGGAAATGCGGGGACCGTGTTTGGGGATGAGTAGTCTCCAGGTTTCAATGGCTGATCGTGACCGGAAACCGGTTGAGCTAGAAAACTGGCGACAGAGGGATGGAAGATAGCGAAAGAAAAAAAAACTACTATTAATGTGGAAATGAGGGAAAAGGAAACCATGCTTTAAACCGGGTTTACACGTTGTTGATGAGGTTGTTAGAGTTCTTTTTCGCAGGGAAAGAGAAGGAGAAAAGATTGCTTGGGAGTTAGCAATCGGAGTTAGAGGGTAAAAGCTAAGGAGATGACTTTGAATCTATTTTTATAATAATCGTTTCTTTTTACCTGAGGGAGGGAAAAAAGGAAAGAGATTCAGAGAGATATTCAAAAGGTAGCAGTAGCAAAGGTACGTAATAGTGCTTTGTGCCTGGTCGAGAGCTAACATTTGAGACCTATAAGCGGTAAGCAGGCCATTGAAGAACTAAAAGCAGGGAGGTTATAGAAAACGAAAAAGTGACAGAGAAGAGTGTAGAGATAGATGTTCGTCTCTTCTCTTTCTTTCCCTCCCAAGAAAATGAGAAATTTCAATCAGAAATCAGGAGGCTCCTCCTATCATTCTCTCCCAAGAAACTGAAAATGACCGATTATATTACCATATACCCATGAAGAGAGAGAGCGTGTATGGTTTCAGAGATTTCTCCAGGTCCATGGTCACAGAACAAAGTAATCATTCGTTAATTCATATTAATAATATATTCTTATTTTAATAAAGATAATCATCGAAGGAAAAATATCAGAAACATGCCTTGTAAAAGAAATTTTTATATATAGGTGCTAATACATTTTTACTGATAAAATATGACTAAAAGTCAAAAAAATTATGGAAAAAAAAGATTTAACAATTGAATTTTTATATTTTGTTCGCAATCAATTGAACTATTAAATTTTAATTTTTACTCAATTAAATTTTGTTATAGATAAAAACTATTACGTCCGTATATAATTTTATTTACAAATATTAAAAAATATAACAGTTTCTGCAACGGAAAGAGTTTAATTGAATGAAAATTGAAATTTAAAAAATTATTTAATTGTAAAAAAATATAAGAACTCAATTACTAAACTTTTTTTTCTCTAAGTTTTTTTTTTACTCTCTCACCAAATGAAATATAAACTTTTGAAATAAGTAACAAGTAAATTAGAATGATCATTACACCCTTAATAAATGGTTATTACACCCTTAATTTCTCCCTTATAAGTAATAGTTATTCCAATGACTTATTCAAATTTTTAAGATTAATTATTTTATTGAAAAAAAAGTACAAATTTTTATATCATGATATATGTTTTGTATATGTAGATTCGAATCTCTTATTGTAAGTATTCGAATACCTAAAATTAATTTCTCTTTTGAAAAAAAGTGTTCGAATACAAATATTCAAGTCAACTGTAATTTATTATAAATATCACAGTAACAATTATGTATATAGTCAATATAAAATGAATGTATCATTATAAAACTTTTTACATATAGGTATTCAAATGTCTGATTATAGGCATTAAAAAACCAATCTCTTAGAAAAAAATGTACATATATTTATATCATAATATACATCTAATTATTATAAAATATACATATTTTATAGAGTTTGTACCTATAAAGTATTCGAATATCACATTGTGCTGAACCCCCTTGATAGATATGAAGATGGTCTTAACTTTGTTTGAATGCTCTGAATCACTTTGAACTTTGGTATTCTTAATATATACGAACAAATGCAAAAATGGCTTTTAAATATATTACTGTAAAAACATTTTCCTTAGGAGATTGTTTCACCCCCACCAATTATAATATACAATATAGGTTTATTGAATATTCTTAAGATACAAATAATCTCTTATTGGAAAACACTTTGCACTAGTGAAATTAAACCAATATATACCCTTGATAAGTACAAAAGTATCTTATTTTAATCAATATATTCTACAACAAAAAATGCCTAAGAGCTCTATTTTGAGAATGAGCGTGAAGAAAGAATCTTAGAATTCTTATGACTCAAATGTGTCTCAAGTTTGAACTTGATATCTCTATTTATAAAAATTAATTCCAAATGATGTAATTTTTTAATCAAGTGATATGATTATTTATTTATGTTGTTTGATTCAACAAACACAATTGTTTAATAAGATCACGACTTTTGAAAGTCAATGGTTATATTTTTAACCATTCAGAAGAGAGAGAACTACCTTAGCATTAATTTTAGACAGAACTTAACATGTAAAAAGTGCAGTTGACTGACTCTTTTAAGCAGTTAACAGCCTTCTTAGAACATTTAACTGCCCTAATCCAAAAATATAATAGAAATTTTCTTGCACAATGATAGTTTACTACTCTTATAAGCTTCACTTAATTGAATTCAATTTGATTTTCTTAACTCAGAACCTTACTAAAGCAATAATTTTTTAATTCCATTAATTTAACTTCATATTTCACCAATTATTCATTCACTTATTTTGAAAATTATCTAACATGCCATAAATATTCGAATGGTAATTCCCATTTCTTTCCACTAATTTTTAAAGCTCTCATTTTCTGTTTGATGAGTAAAATACGAGTTAGTAAAAATTATTAAATATTCTGGTTCCACAGTATGCTTTTGTAATTTTCCCAATTCTCATTGAAATAGTGTAAAAGTTTTCAATGGAAGGGGTGAAAAATAGATGGGCCCATTAGAAACAGAAGAGATTCGTTTGGTTTTAGGCTTTGAAAGGAAAGCTGTCTGTCTGAGGATTTGGCAGCTTGTGGTGTCCTTTTCCTTTTCATTCTCTATCTTCTTCTGGCTGACAGCATATCATAATACGAGATGCATGATGATATATTATATTGGCTGAAATTAATTTTTTTAAATATTTTTAAAAATATAAAATATAATTTTTTGGTCGACTCGATTTAATAAATACTTTTTATTGCTTGATTTTTTTAAAGAAATAATATTAACACGATTATTAAAATATAAAGTTTATTTCAATATTAAACATTTAAAAATGAACTTATTTATTATTCAAATTAATATTTTCAAAAAGTATTGTTAAAATTGAAATATTATTATATTAAATAATGTTAATTATTAAAATAAATTGTTAATACCATAACTTATTATTAAAATAAAATAATATTATTTATTATTGAAGTATTAAGAGAAATATTAAAGGACTTCTAACATTAATATTTTAAATTAAATAAAATTGAATGAAAATTACAAATATAATAATATTTTTTAGTATTAGGTTAAGTTTGAGCCCGGCAAATATTCTGCACATAAACAACTAATTTTTTAAAAATTGTCTTTCTCATGTTCAGCAAAAAAAGATAAATTTAAGGAAAATTGATCTCATTTTTAATTAATTAGTAAGATTTTTTTTTTGTAAATTAGTCAATTTTTTATCAAAAAATTATTGAAACTATAAAATATTATTTAATATAAATTAATTTATGTAAAACAACCGAAGTATAAAATTTTTAAAACTTTTCACATTTTCTTAAATAAGATTTTGTTATTTAAAAAACCTCACATTTTATAATTTGAGCCCAATATTGTTGTTTTTAGTTGGTTTTATGTTGACGAAAGTATGTTATATGTATTAAGTAATTTTATTGAATAATGACAGTTAACTTTATGATTAAATAAGAATGTAAAATGGATGGACTAAGTCAGGTCGGGTTCAATCCGTACAGATTCGGGTCAAAACACATCAAGTTCGTTTAAGTTTACATCTGTTGTGTATGATAAAAGAATAATAAAAGTGCGTCACATGACGCACGAAGAATGCACCATGTGGTGCACGAAAAAAACATATGAAAAATGATATAAGCACTGAGTAAGATAAAAAAGGTAAAAATATAATTAGTGACAGAGTAAATCCCTATAAATAGGAGTCAGATACTATTCGTTAAGATATTCTAAATTTTTCTACTGAAACTCTGCCCAATTCTCTAACTGACTTAAGCATCGGAGTGCCAACGCAGGGAACAACCCCTGTGTCCCTCTGATTATTTCCTTTCTTGCAGAATATTCAAAAGTACGTTGTACGAAGATCAAGAGGGATACGTCAGCAAGACATCATTGTTGTACTTAGCAATAACAATTGACGCCGTCTGTGGGAATTCGAAGAAATAGTCATTCTGCAACGATGGTATGGACACGTTCAACAGCAGTCAGACGCGAGGATAGTGAAGACATGGCAAGTTCTCCCATGACTGATTTTGGAGAAGGAGCAATGATGCCGAGAGGAGCGAATATGATGGCGATTCCCGTCACTGAATTCGAAGCTATGCGGAAGCAAGGGGAAGAGACCGTCCAAGCTTTGTGGACAATGGTGGACCTATTCAAGGGTGTTTTCTCGCGTGTGAATTTGCCACCAACCGTCAAACATTTGGTAGGAGAAAGGCGAAATTCGCAGAATGCCGAAGGCATGCCGCGAACCCTTCCTAACATAGAGAATGCTGAAGGCATGCCGCGAACCCTTCCCGACATGGACATTGATGGAGTGCCGCGATACCTTCCCTGCATGGTGAATCCTGGAGGAATGTCGCAAACCTTTCCTGACATGGAGAGCTCTGAAGGCATGCTGCGAATCCTTCCTGACATGGACACTGATGGAGTGCCGTGATGCCTTCCCGGCATGGTGAATCTTGGAGGAATGTCGGGAACCTTTCCTGGCATGGACACTGATGGAATGCAGCGATCCATTCCTGGCATGGCGAACGCTAGAGGAATACCACGAATCCTTCCCGACATGGACACTGATGGAGTACCGCGACACCTTCCCGACATGGTGAGTCATGGAGGAATGCCGCGAACCTTTCCTGGCATGGACACTGATAGAATGCCATAATCCCTTCCCGGCATGGCGAACGCTGGAGGCATGTTGCGAACCCTTCTCGGCATGGAGAACTTTGAAGGCATGCCGCGATCCTTTCCCAGCATGGCGAACACTGGAGACATGTCACGAACCCTTTCTGGTATGGGAGACATTCGCGACATGGATGACATTGGCGGTATGAGAGACCACGGCGCCATGCCGCGAAACCTTCATGGCATTGGGGATACTGGCGGCACGATGCAAGAACCCCCGTTTTCTTCATGCGCCACATGGCGCACTTTTAGCAAGGGGATACTCGCTCAGGCGAGACCCTCACGGTCTAGCTTCACGAAACCTCAAGGTAGGGGTACGTAAGACCCTCGCGGCATGGCTGCGTGAGACCCTATGTGTGAGACCTAGAAAGACATGAGGCATCAGGGTATGAGAGATCCTGTGCGTGAGGCTTCGGAAGGCCAGCGACGCCAAGATACAGAAGCCCCATGCGCGAGACTCCAATGAACTAGAGACATCAGGGTGTCGAAAAACTGTGGCGTCATGGTACAAGAAATTCAACACGAGAGATTATTGGTGGCCGAAGACGCCAAAGTAATAGAACCTTGAGGGTCCGGTTATGGTAGATTCTGGATATTTGGATGCGGAAGATCCTTAGCTCCAGAACACAAATGGCCCGCCAAACAATGGAATCAGAGGTGTTGAAATGACAAGGTCTCGTGTTGGGAGAGACTCGAAAATAGATCCATCATGGAACCTTGAAACTGGAGTGACAAACTTTCAATCTCTGACTCGTCAAAAACTGAACTCAGGATAACGGGAGAGAAGCTATGAAATGCGACCAAGCTGATTCATATGATGCTAAGAAAGTGTAAAACAAACCTGCGTCCAAGGCACAAGTTGCCACAGACATGAAAAGAATGGTGGAACGAATCTTAGAAGAGAAAATGTTGGTTCCAGCTGAAGAAAACCAGAGGAGGAGAATCTCATTCAGTACAACGATCATGAGAAAATTGTTGCCCCCAAAATTCAAGACGCCGCATATGACGACGTATACGAGAAAGACTGACCCTTACGACCACATTCAGAACTATGAGTCATTGATGCTATTACATAGATGGGAGGATGAGATTATGTGTAAAGCATTCCCCTTAACTTTAATTGGTCACGCACTAAAGTGGTTTAACAGTTTGTTAGAGGGGTCTATTTTGTCTTTCAATCGATTAAGGAGTGAATTCCTGAAGGCCTTTATGATAGAAAGCCAGAAAAGAAAAGAGGTCACCTATATGCTTACCTTAAGGTAGGGGAGCAAGGAATTACTCAAGAGCTATGTGGATCAGTTTCGTAATGCTACTCTTGAAGTACACGATCTACAAGCTGGAGTAGCTGTGACAGCTATGCTACAAGGGACAAGGTCTGAAAAGTTACAAGAGTCGCTATCTTTGGATCAACCGACGATGATCCCAGACTTGTTTTCTAGAGCAGATAAGTATATCACTCAAGAATAAGTCATGAAAAGGATACCGACGCTGAACTACATATAAGAAAATTCAGAGAAAAGAAACCCTTACCATCGTCGGGCTACCTAAGCCATCACCAATGCCTTGAAAAAAGATGAAAAGTTCACAAGGCAAGAGGATAGCAAAAATGCGGAATACCAACCACTTGCAACTACATTGACAGTGAGACTTTATTTCATTTAATGTTATTTTTTATTCAACTATGGGTTGAAATTTAATTTGTTGAACTATGATTTATGTCATATTGATGTTTTATTGGCTGTTGAGATTTTCACATAATTGATAGATGATTGATCGCACCAGCTACACAAGTGCAAGGGCTTGAAGCGAAAAATGTGCGAGGTAAGCCACGCACTCAACAAAGCAAAAGGCTTGAAGTGAAAAGTGCGTGAGGTAAGCTAAGCACCTAAAACAAAAAGGCTTAAAGCGAAAAGTGTGCGAGGTAAGCCATAAAGAAAAAAGTGCAAGAGCTTGAAGCAAAAAATGCGTGAGGTAAGTTAAGCACCCAAAGCAAAAAGGCTTGAAGCGAAAAGTGCGCGAGGTAAGCCATAAAGAAAAAAGTGCAAGAGCTTGAAGCGAAACGTGCGCGAGGTAAGCCATAAAGAAAAAAGTGCAAGAGCTTAAAGCGAAAAGTGCGCGAGGTAAGCTAAGCACCTAAAACAAAAGGCTTGAAGCAAAAAGTGCGTGAGATAAGCTAAGCACCCAAAGTAAAAAGGCTTGAAGCGAAAAGTGCGCGATGGAAGCCATAAAGAAAAAAGTGCAAGAGCTTGAAGCGAAAAGTGCGCGAGGTAAGCTAAGCACCTAAAACAAAAGGCTTGAAGCGAAAAGTACGCGAGGTAAGCCATAAAGAAAAAAGTGCAAGAGGTTGAAGTGAAAAGTGCGCAAGGTAAGCTAAGCACCTAACACAAAAGGCTTGAAGCGAAAAGTGCGCGAGGTAAGCCATAAAGAAAAAAGTACAAAAGCTTAAAGCGAAAAATGCGCGAGGTAAGCCATGAAGAAAATGAGCAAGGGTTTGAAGCGAAAAATGCGCGAGGTAAGCCACGCACCCAGATAAAGGGCTTGAAGCGAAAAAATGCACGAGGTAAGCCACACACTCAAACAAGAGCTTAAGAATTAGACAGTCAGAGAATTTGACTTTAGAATCTAATGTAAGGACTTGACTTGATGCTACAATGAGAACATATGTACTCTTCCGCAAGGTTATACCTAGCAAAAGAGTGGGGAGAAATTGTTGTACATGATAAAAGAATAATAAAAGTGCGTCACGTGACGCATAAAGAATGCACCACATGGTGCACGAAGAAAACATATGAGAAATGATACAAGCACTGAGTAAGATAAAATGGGCAAAAATGTAATTAGGGACAGAGTAAATCCCTATAAATAGGAGTCATGTACGATTCGTTAAGCTAATTCTAAATTTTCCTACTGAAATTCTGTCCAATTCTCTGGCTGACTTAAGCATCAGAGTGCCAATGCAGGGAACAACCCTTGCGTCCCTCTGATTATTTCCTTTCTTGCAGAATATTCAAAAGCACGTGGTATGAAGATCAAGAGGGATACATCAGCAAGACATCATTGTTGTACTTGGCAATAACAACATCTAAATATGTCGATTTTACAAGTCTAATCAAACCTTAATACGAGTCGAGCTGGCATGCGAGCCAGATTTTTTTTTTTCAAAATCATAAAATAAAAAAAACCATGAAAATCTAAAATAAAATCCTAGTACATTTTTACCTAAAATATTTTAAAATAAATAATTACAAAGTTGAAAATAAATAAGAAATAAATAAGAAAAAAGAACTAAAACTAAATAGCAAAAAGAAAAAAAATCCTTTGATATTAAATGAACTTGTAATATTAAATTATCATATTAATTTTTTTGTAACAAAATAAAAAGATAGATATAATTAATATTAAATTGGAAGTTAAAAAAAAAACTAAAACCCTTACTTGCAGAGACTGTTAGACTATGAGAGAGTGACTGAGTGAGTCGAGCTGGGCTTGGCCAGCCGTGGGTGGAAGGGATTGCTATCTGCCGGAGGGGTTGCCTATGCCGCGACACGCATGGTGCAGTGGTGCTCGCACACTCCTGCTTGGGACTAAAGTGGGGACAAGGGAGGGAGATTTGGGAGAGAGTACTGTTTCTGAGTGCTGAGATTACCTTAAGCCAAAAACTAATTTGGGCTATAACTAAAATTTGGCCTTTAAGTTAGTTGGCGTTGTGTAATGTGTTGGGTAGTGTAGGCAGCCTAGGTTGGCTGGTCCGCAGGTCGACTTGTATCGATGCGAGTTGGCTTGTACGAATTGTTGGATCATCGAGCTAAATCTATGTAGGTTAATTTTTAAATAGATTTATAAATGAAAACTCGATCCTAATAAAACTTGCGGGTTTAATGGATCAATCCATTTTGGACCCCTAACAATAATGTAGCATTTTTAATATGATAAATTTTTTGTTCTATTCGCAAACATTTTAATTAATCAATTGTTAGTCCGATTTTCTCAAAATCTATGCTATCTTGCTCTTTTATTAGTGGCATCTCTTAGTCTTTGGCAATCCTATTATTTTTCTCAATTTTTTCTTAACCTCCTCGGCAATTTTAAAGAAGGATAAAGAGCTATTTGTGACAAATGACTTGAGTAAGAATGTGATTAAATTATAAATTAAAGAAATGTGATTAAATTATAAAGGGTTAATAGCACGAATACTCTTGAAATATAGTGATTAATGCAATGTGATACCTTTATTAAAAAAAATTAATGTGGTACTCAACGTTTTTATTCCTTTTATTGATGTAGTACTTGACATTAATTCCATTTATTGAGTCTGTTGACGTGGATAACGAACCAATAAGAGGATGATATGTAGTAAAACATAAAACGTGGTATGCCATTGACTTGTTTATGTGGTGTGGCAAGGAGCATGGAATGAGGCCTTGCTATTGGGCATCAGATACCTATTTTAATTGTGGAGAGATAGGCCATTGCATCAAAGATTGCCCACAGCCTAAGCCTCCCCTAGGACAGATTATGAGGTAGCCCACTTAGGCACAAGCTGTTAGACTTATGGAGCAGAGGATGACTACTGTCGCAGAGAAAGGCAAAAAACCCATAGCTTAGGGTAGATTCGTTGCTTTGGCTAATGAGTCTGCCGATGCCTCCTCCCACGACATTCAAGATAAGATTTATATTTATAGTTATGAAGCTTTAACTCTGTTAGATGCAGGTTCTACCCATTCTTTTGTATCACCATCATTTGAATACAAGATGCATATAGAGCCTGTATCCCTGACAACTTGTTACATATTAGTACTCCTATGAGAGAATCATAAATGATTGATCTAGTGTATAAGGATTGTATGATAAGGGTAGGAGTGTGAGAACTGTAAATTTTATGAGATTTGTTAAGTGAGAATTGTAATTTGGTGAATGTAATTATGATATGTTGATGTACACGTAAGTTTTAAATTTAATGAAGTATAAGGAGATGAAGTTTTAAGTCTTAAATGTGTATGGATTGAAATATGGCCTATGGAGTAGATTATGATGAGTTTTGCATTGAGTTTCCTGTAATTGATGCAGTAGCAACAGAATCTGTGAAGGCCAGATCAATCTCCAAGGATGAGAGATCGATCCCATAGCTCCAAAATGCAGAAAAACGTGCAAGTGAAGATAGGCAGATCGATCTCATTAGGAAGAAGATCGATCTCTTAATGCCTCTGTCTAGCAAGGATCGATCTTGTCACAAGGGCAGATCAATCTCCTTAACTCTCGGTCTAGAAGAGATCGATCCCTAATTCAATGCCAGATCGATCTCCACTTAGTTTTCGTATGAAGAGCAGATCGATCTCGACCCTCAACCAGATCGATCTTGAAGTTGTTGATGGAGTAGATGGAGTAGTTGAAATAAAGCAGAGATCGATCTCCTTCAATACCAAATTGATCTCATAAGCCCTGTCTATATAAGGATCATGGAGTTTTTGCCTGAAACCGAGCCTTTCTCTCTCTGTAACCCAAATTTTCACAATTTTCACCCAAACCAAGCTTTCTCTCTCTAAGATTCACCATATTTTAGATAAAATTAGACAAAGGGGTAAGAGATAAAGTTGTTCCTCTTGGTAAGGAGAACAACATACTAGAAAATCAAAGGTGGGCTTGAGCAAAGGAAAGAGACAAGCATTCTATAACTTGGTCAAGAGAGGACAAGCTAGGTAAGCTCACAAGATCCTTGGTTTAAGCATTATCATTGGGTATATTTGTGAATAAATGCACATATATGTTTACACATTTGGTTAGAGATGTTTAAGGTATGATGAAACCAACAAATGAGTTTAGTTAGAAAATTTAATGTGAATGTTTTGTGATGGTTATGAGTTAACCAAAGTGTTGATTAAAGATGTAGAAAGAGTTTTGAGATAATGTTGAGTTAGAATGAGTAAGAGAAAGAGATGGAAAATGAAAATGATGTTTATTGATAAGTTAATGATATGTGTGGACAGCTCAAGAATCTGGTACGTGAAACGAGGCTAGTCCGAGAATCGAGGATAGTGTACCACTCAAGGTGCAGGAGGTAAGGGAAATAAACCATTTGTGCTTCTGAGTTTTCTAGTGAATGAAAACGTTTTAAGAGCATGAAAAAGAGTTTGAGGAATGAGCATGTTTTATGAGATGATTTGATGTGTTGATAAATGTGTGAGTGTTTTATCGGTTTGAACTCGATTTTTGATGTGATTTATGTAATTGTGAGCACATATGGTTTATAACTAAAATGGGTTTTTGTGATAACCACCATGAGCTCTACGTGAAGGTAAAACGATTTATATACAACAATGACATGTTTTTACTATGTGAGTGTTTTACTGGTTTGAGCTCGATTTGATGAGTTTTGTGTAAATGTGAACACAATGTGTTATAATCGAAATAGGTTTTGTGATAATCACTAAGAGCTCTACGTGAAGGCAAAATGGTTTTTACTGAGACTATGACTTGTCATGAGATGCACATCAAGCTTTGCTCTTGTAGCATGTAAGGCCGGGCCGTGCTCTAGTAGCATGTAAGACCGACGCCTCCGTTCTAGTAACATGAGATGACCTCGCTCCGCGATAGCGATGGGTGGCTTTGCTTTGATAGCATGTAAGGTCGGGTTGTGCTTTGATAGCATGTAAGACTGACGGCTGTACGACTCTGATCAAGTCTACAGCGAATCATGGCCATGTGTGTACTATTTTCGACGAAATCCCTCGATTGGGGATGTCCGCCTAGGGGATGAATTCAATCATTGTGATGTGCCGCGACATTGATTTCATATAAGTTTTATAAATGTCTAGTCTCGATTTCTGTGATGATGATGTGATTTTACAACTGCGATTTATATCATGCATTGAGATTTAATGTGATGTGATTTGTGAATTTATCACGTGAAGTATGCTGATGCCATTGTTTTCCTATTGTTATTTCTATATCGATGCATGCTCATTATTTTCCATCATATTGTGATTGTGATGATGATTTTCATAACTTCCCTTATCCTCCTTACTGAGTGTTTTGAGAGCTCACCATTTTTCCTCCCCCTCCAAATTACTTGAAGTAAGCGATATAGCGCCTGCCGCGTTCGTGATATAGGCTGGTGGACAAGATCTCCCTAGGCTATCGCTTGTACATGTATAAGCTATAATTCAATTCATTTTGTATCCAGACAATGTTGTAATACAACGCTTGTAATGAGTATTTTGGGATGTAATTAGGTTAATATGAAAGAGATGATTTGAGACTTATGGGTTGATTCTTTTTGGGATATCATGTAATTGACTTCATTGAGTATGAGTTGTATGATCTTGGGTATAATGACTAGTGTTAAAACGTAAGTGAGCACATGATACTGTACAGGAATACACCTAGAGTTGTTAGTTTTGTTTTAAGAACAAAAATTTTAAATTAGCCATATTTTTCACGCTTTCGGACTGTCTCAGATTTTCTTGGTATTAGAGCGAAGGGTGTCTAGTACTGTCAGTGTCGATCAATTGGAAATAGACTACATCTCAAGTGTTTGTATTGTCTAGTAATGAATTGAATTTAACGAGTAAAATTATGATCAATACTTAGTGAATACGTGCAGACACGTAAGAGATAGAATATGAGGGGGAGAAGAGGACGTTCAGGGAGGCAGGCACAACCACCTCCACCACCTGAACCACAGCTGGAGAGTCCTAACTCTCGAATGAATCGCTTAGAGCATGATATGCGTCAGGGATTCGAGCAGATGGCAGCGCTATTCGCGCAACACTTTGGGGCTAATGCCTCGGGCACTACACCTGTGTCGACTCCTCCACCACCACAGGGACCACTCGTACCCCCACCACAGACTGATCCGGTGCCCCCTGCCACACAGCCTCCAGTACAGACCCAATTTGATGATAGAGATAAGGGTTGGATGAAGGACTTTCTGAAGATGAACCCACCGACTTTTAGAGGGGTGAAAGATCCCGCAGAGGTTGAGGAGTGGCTGACTGAGTTGTGAGTCATTTTTGAATTTTTGGGATACACCGATGCAGAGAAGGTTAGTATGGGTGCCTACATGTTAAAGGGACAAGCCCAAGATTGGTGGAGCACTACTAAGAGTATATTGGCGTCTAGCCATGAGGAGATTAGCTGGGAGATGTTTCAATCGACATTTAGAACCCAGTATATGCCAAGAGCTTCCCAGAGGAGGAAGCAAGCTGAATTCCTAAATTTGGCTCAGGGCAATATGTCGATTGACAATTATGAGAGCCGATTCACCACTCTACTTAAGTATGACCCAGAGACTCTTAAGGATGAGGATCTCCGCACAGAGCGATTTATGTATGGACTGAGACCCATCATTAGAGATCGGTTGATAAGGCTCTGTATCACCAAGTTTAAGGATGCTCTGAGACGAGCACAAGAAGTCGAGAGGGGACTAGAGTTGGTACAGTCCCAGACTGAGTCCTGGATTTTGACGTGGGATAAGAGTAAGCGACTCGTGACCTCCCACCCAGACTTTCAGAGGGGTTCTTTTAAGAGGAGACAGTTTGAGGGACCGAGAGGAAAAGTTGGCAGACTCAGGATTCCTCCCATTACTGTGGAGACCCCTCAAGGTATATCACTGTGGAGACCCCTCAAGGTATCAGACCAGAGGGTAGATTTTGCAGAAATTGTAGCAGATCACATGAGGGAAGCTGTCCCAGAACTATACAAGGATGCTATAGATGCATGGACATGGGACACAGAGTGAGATATTGCCCGCAAGCACAGAAGCCACATTCTCCAGAGCCTCCTAGACAACAGCCACAGAGGACGATTCCCTAGAGACGAGCTACGGCTGTTGATAAGGGAAAGAAACCAGTCACAGAGGGACGTGTGTTTGTTAGACCCGTATTTTTATGTAGCTTGTTCCTTATGATTTATATATGTATAGACATGTATTAAGTTATTTAAATCATAAGAAGAGTATTTACTGGATTTAAGTGTTAGTGAAATGCTTTAACAGTTAAAAGCTACATAAAAGCCTAATGTGAGCTATAAGAGGCACAGGTTAAACCGAGTGGATCTGAATCATTCTGACTAAAGAGAAGAACTTAAAATGAGAAAATATATAGAACACATGAAGGAAAGTCAGTTTGATTTAGTCCCGAACACAGAAAACAAGAGTAAAAGCTAAAAAGGGTAAAACAGACTTTTTAGCGAGTTAAGGTATTTCGGGCATATTTACCTACCGAGAACGATTAAAACATAAAGACGAGAGTGTAAAACATAAGATATGACACTTTTAAATTTTTGAAAAAAAGTCAACATGGTAAATGATTAAGGAAAAAGTTAACTATAGTTAAGAAAAGTGGATTTTACCATAGTTGACTAACCATGGTTAAAAATTAACCTAAGTATGGAGAAAAATTTGGGAAAAAATATTTTTGGTCAGAATACAAGATAATCATCCATGGAAATAAGAAAAATTTATTCGAAAGGATTCCAGATTAAATTTAATGGATAAAAACATAATGGGCCGAAATGAAGATTTTAAAGCCCATTAAGGTATACTAAATGTAGATCGAATTTCTTGGGTCCCTTAGACTGAATTGTTGGACCAATTGATAGGCCACATATTTAGACAATTAAAGGTCAAAGGTATAGTAAAAATTTCAGCCTGAAAGCCCATTAAGAAAGCCCAAACCGAGAGGCCCAATGTAAGGCCCATTAGGATTAAATATCTAACCTTAGTTAAAGCTAACTATGACTCATTAGATGACTCATTAGGTGACTCATAACTAAACCTTAGGAATTCAATTATAATGGCTAAGTTAATGGCTTATAAAATCAGCCACACCATTGTCATCTTCACCATACCATTCTCGGCTAGAAGAAGAAACCAATGAAATATATTCATCCAAGCTTTCTCTCTCTAGAAATCACTAGGAATTAGGCATATTTGGAACTTGTATTCTTCATGAAAGTTGTTCCAAATTGAGGGGAGAGTGACATATGTTGGAATTGGCTATCAAGAAGCCATAATGTGTAAACCGTGAGGCACCAAAGTTTCAGCTAAGTGTTAACACAAATACTAGGTATATTTTCAAGCTTTCAAATTCATATATGTTAATGTATGAATGATTTTAAGTATATTGGTATATGTTTTAAGCATTGAAACATACGAAACCACTATGATCATGGTTAGGCCGAGAGTGAGTAGTGAAATATTGATGAATGCACATATGATTTTAAGGCACAAATGAGATGATATACATGTGTTAATGATTATGGTTTAGATAGAATTAATCAATGTGATTAATTGATACATGTATTTAGTTGGCAATCAAGGTGTTTGATAAAATGCCTAAATGAATTATATGAAGCTTAAGAACATTGCCAACCAAGTGTTTGTGAAAATACCTAAGTGAATTTGGCTAAACAAATGGACATGGACAGCATGCCATGGTGTGACCGACGGCATGGGATGCTCTCGGCCATGGCATGTGGCCGAGAGGTCCAATGGGCCAAGCCCAATTATTTTAGGCCCAATGTGATGTAATGGGTCTCGGATAAGCCCAATAAGAGTTGGTGGGCCCCATAAGCCCATTAGGCCCAATGAAAATGAATAGTAAAATGGAAATGAGCTTAAGATATAATTAGGCCCATTAAGGTTTATTAAAGCCCATTAAGGGAAATAGATTGTATTTAATGTGCAATACAGTAGGAAAAAGATAATTAACTTGATAAATGGTTATATGCAACTTCAGAGATTATTGGAGGAGCGAATCGGACTACTGGATCGAGCAGCGTTGAGAAAGTAAAATTTCTCGAGTGATTGTAGGTAAGGGACTTTTATGAGTAGTTAGAGATACCTGTATGTATTTTCGTCTTCTCTTACATTCACTTAAAAACTCTGAGGGTCAGAGAAAGTGAATAATAATTATTGCGACCCGATAGTGGCAAATTACGATTTTACCCTTAGTTAGAAAAAAAGTCAACTTTTGTGAAAAGTTGTAAAAAGCATGGAAACCACCATTTTGAATATTTTTGCTAGTATTTAGCAACATAGTAGGTAGATTGGCTAATGATTTTAAGGTTGATGTGAATTAAGCACACTTTATAGTGCTGATTTTGATGTTTTGAAAATCATCCCTTTTTAAATAGTCATCTATCATATTATGTGAGAATAAATCATGCTAGAGCATAGCTCGCACTTAATTTCATATATTTTCCACATATATTAGTGTTGATGTATGATTTGCACTGGATTTCCATGACATGCACGATAGAGTGCTGGAGTTATTACTCGTACTCAGTTTTATATGATTTATGCATGAGAGAGTGCTGGAGCGATTAGATCGTACTTGAATTTTACATGAGATACATGACAGAGTGCTAGAGCGTTGCTCATACTCAATTCATCATGATTTATACATGACATAGTACTTGAGCTATTGCTCGTACTTGATTTGCTTAGTTTTGTGCATAGCATGGTACTGGAGTTATTGCTCGTACTTGATTTGAAACATGAACTATGCATTGACCTAGTTGCTGGAGGTTTACTCGCACTAGAGTTTGAGTTTGTTATGTGAAACAGTGTTTGAGCGGAGTGTCGACAGTGAGTCGCACTCAAAGGCGCGCACTGTATTTTATGTGATATATAAAATATGTTGAAAAATCGTGCTTGATTTCCTCATGTGCACTGAGTGTCACACTATGAGATGTTCGCATGTGGAGATGTGGTATTTATATTCCATGGTTTGAGGGCTAAGACCTATGGCAGGCACCCCGATTGTGATGTAGGGTCCACGGAGTACGTTGTACTGTGCAAGTGGCATGGAGTACACTGTACCGTGTGGTATTGTGGAGTTGAGGAGTTAATAGCTGGCGGTTGTGATGGACTGATCCCCCTCCCATTGTAGCAGTGATGCCCCGCACACTAGGATTCCGTGTAGCCTGGGATCACCATTATAGGTTATGGCCATAGTCCAGGATATTATTGCATTTCACCACAGAGTCTCACATGATATATCACTTGACTGATTTATTTATGATACAGATAGACCTGAGGGAAGGGTCAGAATCCGATTATTGTGTTGTGAATGATTTAAATGCCATATTTATTGTGATTTAAACATAAATGGCATGATTTATCTAAAGGCATTGTGATATTAGAAAGATGCATTATTTTGCACTACATGCATATATTTGAGAATGAAAGCATGATTTCTATACATGGGATTTAATCTGTACAAGTATATATATATATATATATATTTTAAAGACATGCTTTGAAAGTGAGTTAAGGAAATGATATTTGAGGCATAGCATTATTTTGAGTAGATAGTGTAGTTGTCTACTTGCTTGCCTGATTTCCTTACTGAGCACGTTTTTTGCTCACCCCCTTTCTTTTACATCTCTCTACAGAGCATCAGTAGTAGAGCGAGTGTGCTTGAGGGATAGTATTCCTGTTGTCCGCTGCTATTTCCTATCGATCGACAGGTATACATATTTTGTACGGTTATGTATCTAAACATAGAAACAGCACAGTGATGCATACGATATATATTATGGGGAATGTATTTATATTAGATTTTATATGCTCTTACATGTATTATAAAAGAAGTTTACAGTTAGAAATAATATATTGACATGTATGTATGGTAATGAATGATATGGTACACGAGGAAGCTAGCATCGAATCACAGCCCAACCATTGATGAAAGGAAAGGTAAGTTAAAATGCGAAAAATTTGTAGTGGTTTTGGTTAAGTCAAGGAAGGGTCTTGACAGAATGGTATTAGAGCAGAGGTTGGTCTGATGTGAGTCGATGTTAGAAAATAGGAAAGTGTATATCCCCATAGTACTGTGCTGTGTTTAGATACAACTGTGTATACCAGATGAGCGACAGACTAATTCATGATTGTGAATGGAGGAACTTTGCCTATATGGCAAATACTCGTAGTGGTAGAGGGACGAGAGGTAGGGCTTGAGGCCGTGGAGATAGGCCTGAGAGACGAGCTGCTGCCGAGCCATTACCTACCCATGAGACTCCAAGTGCTACTGAGGCACCAAAGTGTGCTGAGATGCGCTTTACGAGATTAGAGCGTAGTCTAGAGACGATAGTAGAGATATAGACACAGACGATGCCAGGTATGTAGGGACAGGAGGCAGGAGCTACGACAGGAGAGGCAGTTGCCCCTGATACACCTACACATCCAGCTCATGCACTGAGGACTACAGATACTCCTACACCCCCACCAATTTTGGGTAGTAGTGGATTAGGGTACGGATGTGATTTGGATCGGTTGCAATAGTTTTAGAAGTTTAGACCTCCATCTTTTAGTGGGGTCAAGGACCTAGTAGCTGCTGAGGAGTGGGTTAGTGAGATGGAGAAGCTTTTTGGATTCTTCGAGTGTACGACATCGAAGATGGTCGTATTTACTGCGTTCCTACTGAAGGGAGCTGCAGAGCATTGGTGGAAGTCCATCAGACCCATATTGAGAGCCTGACATACAGATATTAGTTGGGAGATATTTCGGGATGCCTTTAGGAGGTAGTTTGTTCCAGATACCGCACAGCGAAAACTATAGGCTGAGTTTTTGGGACTGAACCAGGCGAGCTTATCCGTAGATGAGTATGAGACTAGATTCTTATCCTTGGGAAGATATGACCCCGATACCATGTATAGTGAGGCTAGGAAGGTCCACAGGTTCATCGATGGATTGAGACCAGTTCTACGGTCCAAATTGGTCCCATTTGATATAGCCACATATGAGGAAGCAATGCGTAGGGTGCAACTATGCGAGCAAGACTATGAAAGGAATGCTTCCGAGTTTGGGAAGTTTAGTCAGAGCCGAGATATACAGAGGAAGAGGCTAGCGAGAGATAGAGGTTTCAGTTATCGAGGAGGGAGGAGACTCTTCGATAAGAGACCATGGATTGAGGAGGCACGAGAGAAACCTGTCAGACCTCCTACTTTTTTGATCGTAGCTCCAGCGAAGGGTATTGTCATTGGAGGACAGAGACCTACTACCGATCAGTACAGTAGATGCGGTAGACAGATGGAGGTAGACCTTGTCCTCTGACTCCTATAGTGTGTTTTCGATGTGGGAAACCAGGGCATATTGCTAGAGCTTGCCCATAGATGGTTGAGATTGCTCCACTGAAGGGCAGGGAGCCAGAGAAAGCTCTAGTTGATCATTCTGCTTCGAGGAGGAGAGCGACAGTAAAAGAGAAAGGGAAGCAAGTGATCGATCGAGGGCGCGTACATGCTTTGGACCAGGGCACAGCTGATGCTTCATCGGATGTGATACGAGGTAACATCATGATTTATGATATTGAAGTATATGTTTTAATTGATCCTGGTGCCACGCATTCTTTTGTATCGCCTTCATTTGCATGTAAATTAGCAAGACATGTAGAGCGTACACCGTTATATATGATGATGTTGATTAGTACGCCTATGAATAATAGTCAGATTGTAGAGTATGTAATTAATGATTGCAAGTTGAGAGTAGGGAATAAGGAGATGACAGCCAATCTAATATTGCTAATTATGAGTGACTTTGATGTAATCTTAGGAATGGATTGGTTATCTACAAACCATGCTGTTTTAGATTGTTATGCTAAAACAGTTATGTTTCCTAACCCTACTAGATATGTTATAAAGTTTAATGAAAATAAATGAAAGGAGTAGTTATGATTATGATATGATTTACTAACTTAGAAAACCTTCAACATATCAAGGTTTCATTGCGTACGTGGTAGATACGGATAAGGCGCATCCGGAGTTGTTAGATATTCCTGTGGTCAGTGAGTACCTAGATGTTTTTTTGGATTAGTTACCAGGATTACCACCAGACAGAGAGATGGAGTTCTGTATAGACTTGGTGCCTAGAAAGGAGCCTATTTCGAGACCACCATATCGCATGGCCTTAGTTCAGCTGGAAGAGCTCAAGAGACAATTGTAGGAGCTGTTGGATAGGGGTTTCATTAGACAAAGTGTTTCACCTTGGGGAGCACCGATTTTATTCGTAAGAAAGAATGATGGGAGCCTCTGATTGTGTATAGATTACTGATTGTTGAATAAGGCCACCATCAAGAATAGGTACCCCCTTCCACATATTGACGACTTGTTGGATCAGCTTCGAGGAGCTCAAGCCTTTTTCAAGATTGATTTGAGGTCTGGGTATCATCAGCTGAGAGTTTGGAGTGGAGATGTACCCAAGGCAGCGTTTCATACTCGATATGGTCATTATGAGTTCTTGGTCATGCCATTCGGACTGACGAATGCTCCAGCGACTTTCATGGCTTTGATGAACGATGTGTTCAAGCCATATTTGGATCAGTTTGTTATCGTCTTCATAGATAACATATTGGCGTATTCGAGATCTAAGGATGAGCATGAGGAGCACCTCCAGATTGTATTGCAGACTCTACTAGAGCAGAAGTTATATGCTAAGCTCAGTAAGTGTGACTTTTGGTTGTCACAGATCTCGTTTTTGGGACATGTTGTATCGAGGGATGGTGTATCAGTCGATCCATCCAAGATAGAGGCTGTAGTTCAGTGGGAATAGCCGAGGACAGTCATCAAGATCAGGAGTTTTCTAGGTTTAGCTGGGTACTATCGAAGATTCGTTGAGGGATTTTCGAAGTTAGCTGCTCTGTTGACATGTCTCACGCAGAAGAGTGTACCATTCGTATGGAACAAGGATTGTGAGAAGCAGGAGTTGAAGCGTCGATTGACCACCGCTTCGATTCTCACTATCCCTACCAACTCAGGAGGATTTGCAATATACATCGATACTTCACATCAGGGACTGGGCTGTGTGTTGATGCAGGATGAGAGGGTAGTTGCTTATGGATCCAAAAAGCAGAAGGATCATGAGAAGAACTATCCAACCCATGATTTGGAGTTAGCAGCAGTAGTGTTTGTGTTGAAGGTATGGCGCCACTACTTGTATGGTGAGAAGTTTCAGATATTTACCGACCACAAGAGCCTCAAGTATCTATTCTCATAGAAAGAATTGAACATGAGACAGAGAAGATGGCTAGAGCTTCTAAAGGTCTACGATTGAGAGATACTTTATCATCCGAGTAAGGCTAACGTTGTAGCAGATGCTTTGAGTAGGAAGAGCCTAGGGATGGTATCGTATATAATGGTTAGGGAACATGAGTTGTTAAAACAGTTTGCTAACCTCAGTTTGGGAGTTGTGCCTTCTGACATGGATACAGGCTATGTGATAGCTAGTCTACACTTGGAGCTGGATCTGTTGGGCAGGATCAGAGTGGCTCAGCAGATTGATCCGTTTTGCATGGATGTGAGTGGTCAGATACAGAGGGGCACAATGACTGACTTTGAGTTGAGTTCTGATGGACTGCTGAGGTTCAGAGGTAGATTGTCTGTTCTCGAGGATCCAGGACTCAGGAGATTGATATTGGTGAAAGCTTATTCGTCAAGGTACACGTTACATCCGGAGAGTAACAAGATGTATCAGAACCTTCGGAAGGTGTACTGGTGGTCGGGTATGAAGAGAGATATAGCAGATTTTATGGTAAAATGTCTCGTATGTAAGCAAGTGAAGGTAAAGTATCAGAAACCTACAGGGTTATTACAGCCTCTACCCATACCGACACGAAAATGGGAGCATATCACCATGGATTTCGTGATGGGTTTACCTAGGACCCGCAGGAATCACGGTACTATATGGGTGATCGTCGACAGACTAACGAAGTCAGCCCACTTCCTAGCAATGAGAGCTACCGATACTCTGAGCACATTAGCAGAGCTGTATGTACGCGAGGTAGTGAGGTTACATGGTGTACCAATGAGCATAATCTCTGATAGGGATTCCCACTTCACTTCCCACTTTTGGGGACATTTTCAGGAAGCCATGGGAACCTAGTTGAGTTTGAGCACCGCTTTCCATTCTCAGATAGATGGTTAGTCAGAGAGGACTATACAGACTCTGGAGGACATGTTGAGAGCATGTGTGCTAGATTTTAGAGGCTCCTGGGATGACCACTTGCCGCTAGCCGAGTTCACCTATAACAACAATTATCATTCGAGTATCGGGATGGCACCGTATGAGGCTTATATGGCCGTAGATGTCGTTCCCCTATTGGATGGGAAGAAGTGGGTGACCGTAAGATCTTCGCTCCTGACTTGGATACATAAGCATCTGAAGACGTCCGTTAGGATAGCTCAGAGTAGACAGAAGAGTTACGGTGACAAGAGACGAAGGCCACTAGAGTTTGCAGTTGGTGAATCCGTGTTCTTGAAAGTTTCTCCTTCCAAGGGCATAGAGAGATTTGGGAAGAGAGGAAAGCTGAGTCCTCGTTATATTCGACCCTTTGAGATACTCGATCGAGTGGGAGATAAGGCCTATAGGTTGGCATTGCCACTAGACTTATCAGGTGTCCATAACGTCTTCCATATATCGATGCTTCAGAAGTATCACCCGGATCCGACACATGTGATTAGTTATGAGCCTTTGGAGCTCCGTGAGGACATGTCATATGTTGAGAGACCGATTCAGATACTGGATAGGAAGGAGAAGGTATTGAGATCGAAGACTATCATATTAGTGAAGGTTCTCTGGCATCATTATACTTCAGAGGAGGCTACTTGGGAGCTAGAGAGTCTGATGCGAGAGAAGCACCCCCATCTGTTTGATGACTGACTTGTTCTAATTTGACGGACCAAATTTTCTTAGTTGGGGAGGATTGTCAGAGCAGTATTTTTATGTAGCTTGTTCCTTATGATTTGTATATGTACAAACATGTATTAAGTTATTTAAATCATAAGAAGAGTATTTACTAGATTTAAATGTTAGTGAAATGCTTTAACACTTAAAAGCTACATAAAAGTCTAATGTGAGCTATAAGAGCCACAGGTTAAACCAAGTGGATCTGAATCATTTTGACTGAAGAGAAGAACTTAAAATGAGAAAATATAGAGAACTCATGAAGGAAAGTCGATTTGATTTAGTCCCGAACACAGAAAACAAGAGTAAAAGCTAAAAAGGGTAAAACATACTTTTTAGCGAGTTAAGGTATTTCGGGCATATTTACCTACCGAGAACGGTTAAAACATAAATACGAGAGTGTAAAACATAAGATATGACACTTTCAAATTTTTGAGAAAAAGTCAATGTGGTAAATGATTAAGGAAAAAGTCAACTATAGTTAAGAAAAGTGGACTTTTACCATATTTAACTAACCATGGTTAAAAATTAACCTAAGTATGGAGAAAATTTTGGGGAAAAATTTTTTTGGTCAGAATACAAGATAATCATCCCCTAAAACAAGGAAAAATTATTTGGAAGGATTCCAGATTAAATTTAATGGATAAAAACTTAATGGGCCGAAATGAAGATTTTAAAGCCCATTAAGGTATAGTAAATGTAGACCGAATTTCTTGGGTCCCTTAGACCGAATTGTTAGACCAATTGATAGGCCAAATATTTAGAAAATTAAAGGCCCAAGGTATAGTAAAAATTTCAGCCCGAAAGCCCATTAAGAAAGCCCAAACCGAGAGGCCCAATTGTAAGGCCCATTAGGATTAAATATCTAACCTTAGTTAAAGCTAACTATGACTCATTAGATGACTCATTAGGTGACTCATAACTAAACCTTAGGAATTCAATTATAATGGCTGGAAAGTAAGGCTTAATGGCTAAGTTTATGGCTTATAAAATCAGCTACACCATTGTCATCTTCACCATACCATTCTCGGCTAGAAGAAGAAACCATTGAAATACATTCATCCAAGCTTTCTCTCACTAGAAATCACTAGGAATTAGGCATATTTGGAACTTGCATTCTTCATGAAAGTTGTTCCAAATTGAGGAGAGAGTGACATGTTGGAATTGGCTATCAAGAAGCCATATTATGCAAACCGTGAGGCTCCAAAGTTTCGGCCAAGTGTGAACACAAATACTAGGTATATTTTCAAGCTTTCAAATTCATATATGTTAATGTATGAATGATTTTAAGTCTATTGGTATATGTTTTAAGCATTGAAACATATGAAATCACTATGATCATGGTTAGACCAAGAGTGAGTAGTGAAATATTGATGAATGCACATATGATTTTAAGGCACAAATGAGATGATATACATGTGTTAATGATTATGGTATAGTTAGAATTAATCAATGTGATTAATTGATACATGTATTTAGTTGGCAATCAAGGTGTTCGATAAAATTCCTAAATGAACTATATGAAGCTTAAGAACATTGCCAACCAAGTGTTTGTGAAAATACCTAAGTGAATTTGGCTAAACAAATGGACATGGACGACATGCCATGGTGTGACCGACGGCATGGGATGCTCTCGGCCATGACATGTGGCTGAGAGGTCCAATGGGCCAAGCCCAATTATTTTAGGCCCAATGTGATGTAATGGGTCTCGGATAAGCCCAATAAGAGTTGATGGACCCCACAAGCCCAATAGGCCCAACGAAAATGAATAGTAAAATGAAAATGGGCTTAAGACATAGTTAGGCCCATTAAGGTTTATTAAAGCCCATTAAGGGAAATAGACTGTATTTAATGTGAAATATAGTAAGAAAAAGATAATTAACCTGATAAATGGTTATATGCAGCTCCTGAGATTATTGAAGGAGCGAATCGGACTGCTGGATTGAGCAGCGTTGAGAAAGTAAAATTTCTCGAGTGATTGCAGGTAAGGGACTTTTGTGAGTAGTTAGAGATACATGCACGTATTTTCATCTGCTTTTACATTCACTTAAAAACTCTGAGGGTCAGAGAAAGTGAATAATAATTATTGTGACCCGATAGTGGCAAATTACGATTTTACCCTTAGTTAGGAAAAAAGTCAACTTTTGTGAAAAGTTGTAAAAAGCATGGAAACCACCATTTTGAATATTTTTTCTATTATTTAGCAACAAAGTAGGTAGATTGGCTAATGATTTTAAGTTTGATGTGAATTAAGCACACTTTATAGTGCTGATTTTGATGTTTTGAAAATCATCCCTTTTTAAAGAGCCATCTATCATATTATGTGAGAATAAATCATGCTAGAGCACAACTCGCACTTGATTTCATATATTTTCCACATATATTAGTGTTGATGTATGATTCGCACTGGATTTCCATGACATGCATGATAGAGTGCTGGAGCAATTAGCTCGTACTTGAATTTTACATGAGATACATGACAGAGTGCTGGAGCGTTGCTCGTACTCGATTCTTCATGATTTATACATGACATAGTACTTGAGCTATTGCTCGTACTTGATTTGCTGAGTTTTGTGCATAGCATGGTACTGGAGCTATTGCTCGTACTTGATTTGAAACATGAACTATGCATTGACCTAGTTGCTGGAGGTTTACTTGCACTAGAGTTTGAGTTTGTGATGTGAAACAGTGTTTGAGCAGAGTGTCGACTGTAAGTAGCGCTCAAAGGCGCGCACTGTATTTTATGTGATATATAAGACATGTTGAAAAATCGTGCTTGATTTCCTCGTGTACACTGAGTGTCACACTATGAGATGTTCGCATGTGGATTTAGAGACGTGGTATTTATATTCCATGGTTTAAGGGCTAAGACTTATGGTAGGCACCCCGATTGTGATGTAGGGTCCATAGAGTACGTTGTAACTTGTAAGTGGCATGGAGTACAGTGTACCATGTTGTGTTGTGGAGTTGAGGAGTTGATAGCTGGCGGTTGTGATGGACTGACCCCCCTCCCGTTACAGCAGTGATGCCCCGCACACTAGGATTCCATGTAGTTTGGGATCACCATTATAGGATATGGCCATAGTCCAGGATATTATTGCATTTCATCACAGAGTCTCACATGATATATCACTTGACTGATTTATTTATGATACGGATAGACCTGAGGGATAGGTCGGAATCCAATTATTGTGGTGTGAATGATTTAAATGCCATATTTATTGTGATTTAAACATAAATGACATGATTTATCTAAAGGCATTGTGATATTATAAAAATGCATTATTTTGCACTACATGCCTACATTTGAGAACGAAAACATGATTTCTGTACATGGGATTTAATCTGTACAAGTATATATATATATATTTTAAAGACATACTTTGAAAGTGAGTTAAGGAAATGATATTTTGAGGCATAACATTATTTTGAGTAGATAGTGTAGATGTCTACTTGCTTGCCTGATTTCCTTACTGAGTGCGTTGTTTGCTCACCCCCTTTCTTTTATATCTCTCTACAGAGCATCAATAGTAGAGCAAGTTTGCTTGAGGGATAGTATTCCTGTTGTCCGCTGCTATTTCCTATCGATCGACAGGTATACATATTTTGTACTGTTATGTATCTAAACATAGAAACAACACAGTGATGTATACGATATATATTATGGGGAATGTATTTGTATTAGATTTTATATGATCTTACATGTCTTATAAAAGAAGTTTATAGTTAGAAATAATATATTGACATGTATGTATGGTAATGAATGATATGGTACGCGAGCAAGCTAACATCGAATCACAGCCCAACCATTGATGAAAGTAATATGCGAAAAATTTGTAGTGGTTTTGGTTAAGTCAAGGAAGGGTCTTGACAGTGTTTGCTTTGGATAAGAAGACGGCATACACTTCGTCTGAGACCATACGAGGCACACTTCTTATCTGTAATCATAAGGCTCATGTGTTATTTGATTTGAGATCCACGTATTCTTTTATTGATGTACAATTTGCATGTAAACTGAGTTTGAAGTATGAATCCTTAGATTATATTCTACATGTAAATACCCCCATGCGTGAGTCCCAGGGGACTGATTTAGTGTGCAAGAGATGTGAGATCAAGGTGGGAGATAAGGTGATGTTAGTAGATCTAGTGATGTTAAACATGTGTGGTTTCGATGTGATTTTAGGGATGGATTGGCTAGCGGCCAATTGTGTGAGTCTAGACTGCTACACTATGACTGTAACTTTCTGCCTACCTGAAAAGTTTAGTGTATGTTTTAATGTTAAGGAATAAGACATGTGAAGTTTATTATGAAATGTTAAGAGATGATTATAGCGCTATAAATACTGATTGAATTATTGATGTGAAGGTTACATCGCACTCATCTCTGATATGAGTCGAGAACATCCGAGGATAGAAGACATACCGATAGTATGTGAGTTTTCGGATGTATTCCCAGATGAATTGCTTGGCTTACCACCGGATTGAGAGCTGGAGTTCACTATTGATTTAGTGCCAGACACTCAGCCGATCTCTAAACCTCCCTATAGAATGGCGTTGGTCGAATTGGAAGAGTTAAAGAAACAGTTGCAAGAACTGCTTGACCAGGGTTTTATTAGACCTTGTGTGTCGTCATGGGGAGCTCCAGTGTTGTCTGTAAAGAAGAAGGATGGTAGTCTGAGACTATGTATAGACTACAGATTGCTGAACAAGGCTACGGTGAAGAATAGGTACCCCATGCCTAGTGTTGGCTCTACCGAGGGGGGGGTGAATCGGTTTTCTAACAATTATGGCAGATTTTAAATTAATCACAATTTAAACACAAATGATAATGAATAAAACAGTGCAATATAACAATTTAATGCAAAGAGAAGGAAAGAGAAACAAACACAGTCACTTATAGAGGTTCGGCCAAACTCTTGCCTACGTCCTCTCTCCTTGACCTTCTTGTCAAGTGCTTTCTTTCTCTCTTTCAATGGAGCTTACAAATTTCCTTTTACAGGTTAAGGAATAACCTCACTACCCTTGGCAATACAGAAAAAGTATTCAGCCTCTTACAATATACTCTCACTGAGGAACAATCCTCTTCTCTTTTAAGATAAGACTGAATACAATTTAATGCTTTAAAGTGGTAGGACAAATGTAGCTTTTTTGCACTTAAGCTTTTACAATGATTCTCAATGAATGATAGGAACACAAAGAATGAAAGAATTAATGCTTGAGAATGTTTTGAATATGCAGCAATAGTGTCTCAATTCTCTTTGTCTTCAATGCTTGGTTAAATACTGAAGGATGGGTAGTTGGAGCATTAAATGCTATTCTTCCCGTTGTGTTTTGCAGAAACTAGCCGTTGGGTGCCTCCAGTAGAGTGCCAGATCGATCTGCCTTCTTGGCCAGATCGATCTCTTAGTTATAAATCCTGCAAGATTGAAGCACAAATACACAAGGAGATCGATCTCATAGGTTAGAAGATCGATCTGTTAGTTTAAAAGTAATGAGGCAGATCGATCTGTCGAATAGGCAGATCGATCTCCTTAACTCTCTGTTTGAAGCAAGATCGATCTCCAGATCGATCTGCCATGCAATCTCGTAGAGAGGAGATCGATCTCTCAACACTACAGATCGATCTCTTTAGCTCTCTGACTTTGAGGAGATCGATCTCTTCCTTACCAGATCGATCTCACAACTCTAACTTTAGCCAGATCGATCTCTTAACCCTTGCAGATCGATCTCATTTTACCTTAATCTCTTTACAACGTTTTAAGGCTAGGCAGATCGATCTCTAACTTCATGAGATCGATCTCTCATCAAGTAAACGCCCAGGAGATCGATCTCTCATACCCGAGATCGATCTCTCATCACCAGAACTCTAAGTTCTGGTACTAATAACATCTAAACATGTTTGTCTATCATCTTAACATTATTGAATTAACTTGTTTTGTCATTTCAAAATACATTAACTCAACAATCTCCCCCTTTTTGATATGACAAAACTCATCAATTTAAACATGTTTAGTGATTTTGCAAAACTCCCCTTTTTGTGAACTTTTGATTTTGTTAATGATTTAACTCCCCCTCAGTTAAATCTTAACTCCCCCTCAGTTAAATCATTCTTTTAAACTCCTCAATTTAAATCATAGCTCCCCTCAATTAAATCATTCTTTTAAACTCCTCAATTTAAATCATAGCTCCCCCTCAATTAAATCATTCTTTTAAACATTTAACACAACCACATGTTTCTTCTCCCCCTTTTTGTCATATCAATAACACAAGAATGGAATACTCATCATTTCAAAATAATATTTTGCATTAACACAAGTCAATCAACATTTCATTCAAGCAAATTTTTCACAGATAACATCAAGTAGCTTAATAATGTTGTAACTACACTAAATCAAAGCACCTAATGCCTATTGCGAGGGAGGATCACGATCCAAAAGATTCTCAACATGCGTGCGTGTTACTTGGAGCTCATCGAACATCGCCTCTTGAGTCTCTTGAATCTTATCCACTCTTTGGGTTAAGTCCTCGATCATACGCCGCTGAGTGGCAAAGCCGTCATTAATCTGCTGACTGAGGTCCGTCACCATCGTTATGAGCATCTCCAATTCAGCAGGAGACGATGTTGGTGCAGTGGGCGGAGCCGATGGTTCCTGAGCTGGTGCAGCAGGTTGGTGTGCTGGTTCATCAGTGGGGTCCTCCTCAGCCTCAGCAGGTTGCTGTTCTTGCTTTTTCGTCCACTCTCCCCGAAAATTTTTGTAGTACCCCATATGATGTAGGGTCCCAATGTTAAGCACGCTTTTGGAAGATGGGAGTTCGCCAGTTTCGCCGCTGCAGTTGATACCAAGGCGGTGGAGAAGATAAGCTACTGGTTGTGGAAAAACTATTGTGGTAGCTTGGCCACGTACAATCTTCAGCCAATCTTCGTATATAAAGTGAGGGAGGTTAGGTTTTTGGCTTGTGGTGTGAATGTGATGGAGCCAAAAACGATCTAGACGCCTAACGGTAGAATGACGAGTACCGAAAGGGCGGAGGTTCCACGAAATTATGAGGTGGAGTAACCGAAGGTGCATTGGAAGGTTACTCGCCTTGTCCCCGGGGAGTTCAAACGCAAAGGGGACTTCCTCATCCTCATTTGTTAAGCCTTCATCGTGTATATCAAACACTTTGGCTAGAACTTCAGAGTCAATTATAATGGATTGACCCATGACGAAGGTTTTGAAGGCAAGAATTTTGCAGGTGTCATCGGGGTCATAAACGAGTTCGGCATTTGAAAAGAATGCACGAACGAGATTTGGAGGAACAGGAGTGTTGATTTTCAAGAAGTTCGTCCAACCAAATTCCTCAAACTTTGACATGTATGGAAAGTCTATATGATTGAGGAACGAAAAATCGATAGTGCGCCAATGCTTAATTGGCATGGTTGAGAAGTATTCCTCATATCGCTTTCTTTTTGCTGGTGTTTTAAAACACCGATTGAAGGAAGCGACAGGAGGTGGAGGAATAGGTTGTGATGAGGAACCTGCCTCAGTGGTTCTAGGAGGTTTGTTTGCTACTGACTTCCTAGGCATGATTCTAAACTCTAGATTTGCACTAAACAGATTCAACAGTGAGAAAAGCAATGAAACAGGACCTAGGTTTGCCCTAGAATCAAAATGAACACAAGTTGAAGACAGATTTTGAGAAAATCAGTAAGAAATGTTGGTTACAATACCGGATTTTGACACCGAGATGCAAGGAGGACCGTACAGAGATCGATCTGGTCGCGAATCAAAGGAAGAAATGAGAGGGAAATTTGGGAATTTTGAAGATTGGATTTGGGAAATTTGGGAATTTTACGCGGGTATTTATACTCCAGGGCATAGGAGATCGATCTGTCGAGGCGACAGATCGATCTGTCACGTCCAGAAAACCAAGAGAGATCGATCTGTCGCATGAACAGATCGATCTGTTCGCAAACAGAGGCTTATGAAGATCGATCTGTTACATGCACAGATCGATCTGTAGTGAAACCGAGGCTTATAGAGATCGATCTGCCAAATGCATGGATCGATCTTCAGAATGCGGAAGCTGTGAAGAGATCGATCTGTCGTGTGGACAGATCGATCTGCCTTTAAACAGAGACGTAAGAAGATCGATCTTATGGTTAGAAGATCGATCTGCTTAGCTTAACCTTGATGATTTAGGCTAGTTGGGAGGTATGGAGATCGATCTATATTGCAAGGAGATCGATCTCTCATCCTCATTGCCAGAAAATCTTTACAAAAACTCATTTAAAATTAATTTGAAACTAAGATTTTTGAAACAAGAATCCTAAGGCTTATCCATGAGTCCTAATTCACCTCTAAGGATACAAAACCTATCTCTATCAAGGGGTTTGGTGAATATATCAGCTATTTGATGTAGAGTGTCAATGTACTCTAAAATTATATCCCCTTTTTGTACATGGTCTCTAAGAAAGTGATGTCTAATTTCTATGTGCTTGGTTCTGGAGTGTTGAATAGGATTCTTAGACAGATTAATGGCACTGGTATTATCACATTTAATAGACACTTGTTTCATGTCAATACCATAATCTCTCATTTGTTGTTTAATCCACAACACTTGAGCACTACAACTACCAGCTGCTATATACTCAGCTTCAGTTGTGGACTGAGCTACACTGTTTTGCTTCTTGGAGAACCAAGAAATTAACCTATTTCCTAAGAATTGGCAAGTACCTGAAGTACTTTTCCTATCTATTTTGCAGCCTCCAAAATCAGCATCTGAAAATGCATGAAGGGCAAAAGTAGAGTCCTTGGGGTACCAAAGTCCTAGTGAGGGAGTGTCTTTGAGGTATCTAAAGATTCTCTTAGTTGCCAATAGATGTGATTCCCTAGGAGATGATTGAAATCTAGCACAAAGGCACACACTAAACAATATATCTGGTCTACTAGCAGTTAAATAAAGCAAAGAACCAATCATAGACCTATAGAGTTTAGTGTCTACACACTTACCACTTTCATCTTTGTCAAGCTTGATGTTGGTGCCCATTGGAGTGGTTTGAGGTTTGCAATTGTCCATCACAAATCTCTTGAGCAAGTCCTTGGTGTACTTTGCTTGATTGATGAATGTTCCATCCTTTGTTTGCTTCACTTGAAGTCCCAAGAAGAATGTGAGTTCTCCCATCATGCTCATCTCAAATTCTCCTTGCATGATCTTAGCAAATTCTTGGCATAAAGACTCATTAGTTGATCCAAAAATAATATCATCTACATATACTTGTACAACTAGTAAGTCCTTATTTTTATTTTTGATGAATAATGTGGTGTCTACCTTTCCTCTTGAGAATCCTTTTTCTATTAAGAACTTTGACAACCTTTCATACCAAGCTCTAGGAGCTTGTTTTAACCCATAAAGTGCCTTAGATAATTTGAAAACATGTTCAGGAAATTCATGATTTTCAAATCCGGGAGGTTGCTCTACATAGACTTCTTCATTAATGAAACCATTCAAGAATGCACTCTTTACATCCATTTGATATAACTTGAAATCTTTATAACATGCAAAGGCAAGTAACATTCTTATTGCCTCTAATCTAGCTACCGGTGCATATGTTTCATCATAGTCTATGCCTTCCTCTTGTCTATAGCCTTGAGCAACTAGCCTAGCCTTATTCCTTACGATCACACTATTTTCATCCATCTTGTTCTTGAATATCCATTTATTTCCAATTATTGAGTGATCACTAGGCCTAGGAACTAGTTTCCATATTTTGCTTCTCTCAAATTGATTTAATTCTTCTTGCATTGCTAGGAACCAATTATTGTCTTCTAAGGCTTCATTGACATTCCTAGGCTCAATTTGAGATACAAAGGCTATATATTGGCACATATTCCTTAGGGATGATCTAGTTCTAACTCCAAGAGTTGGATCTCCTACTATTTCACAATCTTTTACATATCCTAACTCTCTTGGTGCTCTAGGCTCTCTTTCTAAAACCTCTATTTCTTCTTCATCTTCTTTATTCAAGTCAAGCTTTTCTAGAAAGTCATCTTCTAAGCCTTCATCAAATATTCCAACATTTTCATTATTGGTTGAATCTTTAGATATATTATTTGATTCATCAAATATAACATGAATAGATTCTTCAACCATTAATGTTCTTTTGTTATATATTCTAAAAGCCTTTGAATTCAATGAATATCCTAGAAATATTCCCTCATCACTCTTGGCATCAAATTTTCCTAAATTATCTTTTCCATTATTTAGAACAAAGCACTTGCAACCAAAAGGATGGAAGTAACTAATGTTAGGCTTCTTCCCTTTGTAGAGCTCATAAGGAGTTTTCTTTAGCATGGGTCTTATTATAGCTCTATTAATTATATAACATGATGTGTTTATAGCTTCAGCCCAAAAGTACTTTGGCAAGTTATTTTCACATAACATGGTCCTAGCCATCTCTTCCAAAGTTCTATTTCTTCTCTCAACTACACCATTTTGTTGTGGTGTCCTAGGGGCTGAGAAATTATGGCTAATTCCTTGATCATTGCAATACTCATCAAATCCTATATTTTCAAATTCTTTGCCATGATCACTTCTAATGCTTGTTATTGTATATCCTTTTTCATTTTGAGTCACCTTTGAGTAAGTTATGAATTTCTCTAAGGCTTCATTTTTTACTCTCAAAAAGAACACCCAAGTGTATCTAGTGTAATCATCAACTATTACAAAACCATAGTGTTTCCCACTTAGGCTAGTGGTTCTAGTTGGTCCAAACAAGTCTAAATGCAGTAATTGAAGAGGCCTAGTGGTGGATACACTATTCTTAGGCTTAAAAGTTGTCCTCTTGTGTTTCCCTTTGACACAAGCTTCACATTTTTCTTCATGATCAAAGGATATTTTGGGTAAGCCTATAACTAAATCCTTTCTAGCTAGTTTAGATAGCACATGCATGCTAGCATGACCTAGTCTTCTATGCCATAACCAAGATTCCTTTTTGTTGTCTACCATCAAGCATATGTTTTCATTTTTGAGTTCATTAAGGTAGACTATATATATGTTACCTTGCCTATGACCTAGAAGAAGAATTTTATTTGACTTAGGATCTATAACATTACATTTCATGCAATCAAAAATTACTTTGTAACCTTTGTCACAAAGTTGACTAATGCTTAGTAAGTTATGCTTTAGACCCCTAACAAGTAATACTTTTTCTAAAGAGAAATGATCATTACCTATTGAGCCACTTCCTTCCACTTGGCCTTTGGAGTTGTCCCCAAAAGTGACTTCTCCACCAATTTTCGATTTGAAGGAATTGAAATGGATTTTATCACCCGTCATGTGCCTTGAGCATCCACTATCTAAGTACCAAACTTCTTTTGTTTTAGCTTTGTGGCTATGCTCAATCACCTACAAAAAAAATAAACACACTCAAGTCTTAGGTACCCAAATTCTCTTGGGTCCTTGGAGGTTAGTAAATGAAATTCTTGATCCCATTGGGATCCATTTTGCTAATGCATTGCAGTCCTTGGAATGAATTACCTCTTTTGGAATCCATATCCTTTTTACAATTTTTCCTTTAAGATTCCTCATCTTTATATTGCAATAATGTGACTTATGTCCCTTCTTATTACAATATGAACAAGTAATTGCAGTTTTATTCATGCTCTTCCTAGCAATAAAACTCTTAAGATGGGTCTCCCTACTTTGTGCATTATACCCTAAGCCATTTTTGTCAAAAAATGCCCTTTGGGTTTCTAACATGCTATCTAGCTTTTGTTGCCCCATGTGAAATCTATTAAAGGAGTTATGTAAATTGCTATTTTTCTCCTTAAGGTCACAAATTTCTAGATTTGCAATCTCTAGTTTCTTCTCACATTCCAATTTATCTTTTAACATTATCTCATTTTCCCCTTTTAATTTAGATATTAACTTTTTATACTTCATGCTCATAGATTCATACTCTAATGGAAGTTCATCAAATGCATCTTGCAATTCATCAAAAGAGTATTCATTGAGATTAGATGTTACCTTTTGATCATCATCAATAGCCATGAAGCATAGGTTGGCAATGTCCTCATTTGATTCATCATCGGAGCAGTCACTGTCACTCCATGTTGCTACCATTGCCTTCTTTTTATGAAACCTATCATTAGATCTTTTGAGAAGAGGGCAGTTAAATTTTATGTGTCCAGGTTTTTTACATTCATAACACACAATAGGGTCTTTTCTACCTACTTCCTCTTGTTCTCTCCTATTGTTTCTCCTATTGCTATTACTAGCTCTCATCCTCATGAATTTATTAAATCTTTTGGCAAACATTGCCATCTCAATATCCTCCTCACTGCCACTCTCATTTTTAATCTCCTTTTCAGCAATGGATTTTAGAGCAACTCCCACTTTCTTGGGTGGCTCTTCATTTCTTTTAAGCTTCATCTCATAAGTTAGCAAGGAACCTATTAATTCATCTAAGGACAATGTGTGTGGATCCTTAGATTCCTCTATTGCTGTCACTTTAGCTTCCCATGATTTAGGTAAGCTATTTAAAATTTTCTTTACCATTTCAATGTTAGAATATATTTTTCCTAAGGACTTTAGTCCATTAATTACATCTGTAAATCTAGTGAACATATCACTAATCGATTCTCCTTCCTTCATCCTAAAAAGCTCATAATCATGTGTGAGCATACTTACTTTTGTCTCCTTCACTTGGGTTGTACCCTCATGAGTTATTGCCAATTTATCCCATATTTGCTTGGCATTATCACACCCGGAGACTCTATTATATTCATTAGGACCTAAAGCACAAAATAATGTGTGCATAGCTTTAGCATTTAGCTGTGCACATTTAATGTCATTAGAATCCCATTCATCTTCTTCTTTGGGAATATCTCTTCCCTCTATTTTCTTTGTAGGGACTTGAGGTCCCTTAACTATAATTCTCCATACTTCATAATCGTTTGCTTGAATGAATAGCATCATCCTAGTCCTCCAATACGAATAATGTTCACCATTGAACATGGGAGGTCTTACCGTAGAGTGCCCCTCTCCTACCAAACTAGCTGCTACATTGTTAAGAGCCATATGATCGTTTCTAACTCTTAGGAAGTTATTCCTATGTGATTAGAGAGTCCTAGCTCTGATACCAATTGTTGGCTCTACCGAGAGAGGGGGTGAATCGGTTTTCTAACAATTATGGCAGATTTTAAATTAATCACAATTTAAACACAAATGATAATGAATAAAACAGTGCAATATAACAATTTAATGCAAAGAGAAGGAAAGAGAAACAAACACAGTCACTTATAGAGGTTCGGCCAAACTCTTGCCTACGTCCTCTCTCCTTGACCTTCTTGTCAAGTGCTTTCTTTCTCTCTTTCAATGGAGCTTACAAATTTCCTTTTACAGGTTAAGGAATAACCTCACTACCCTTGGCAATACAGAAAAAGTATTCAACCTCTTACAATATACTCTCACTGAGGAACAATCCTCTTCTCTTTTAAGATAAGACTGAATACAATTTAATGCTTTAAAGTGGTAGGACAAATGTAGCTTTTTTGCACTTAAGCTTTTACAATGATTCTCAATGAATGATAGGAACACAAAGAATGAAAGAATTAATGCTTGAGAATGTTTTGAATATGCAGCAATAGTGTCTCAATTCTCTTTGTCTTCAATGCTTGGTTAAATACTGAAGGATGGGTAGTTGGAGCATTAAATGCTATTCTTCCCGTTGTGTTTTGCAGAAACTAGCCGTTGGGTGCCTCCAGTAGAATGCCAGATCGATCTGCCTTCTTGGCCAGATCGATCTCTTAGTTATAAATCCTGCAAGATTGAAGCACAAATACACAAGGAGATCGATCTCATAGGTTAGAAGATCGATCTGTTAGTTTAAAAGTAATGAGGCAGATCGATCTGTCGAATAGGCAGATCGATCTCCTTAACTCTCTGTTTGAAGCAAGATCGATCTCCAGATCGATTTGCCATGCAATCTCGTAGAGAGGAGATCGATCTCTCAACACTACAGATCGATCTCTTTAGCTCTCTGACTTTGAGGAGATCGATCTCTTCCTTACCAGATCGATCTCACAACTCTAGCTTTAGCCAGATCGATCTCTTAACCCTTGCAGATTGATCTCATTTTACCTTAATCTCTTTACAACGTTTTAAGGCTAGGCAGATCGATCTCTAACTTCATGAGATCGATCTCTCATCAAGTAAACGCCCAGGAGATCGATCTCTCATACCCGAGATCGATCTCTCATCACCAGAACTCTAAGTTCTGGTACTAATAACATCTAAACATGTTTGTATATCATCTTAACATTATTGAATTAACTTGTTTTGTCATTTCAAAATACATTAACTCAACACCTAGGATAGATGATTTGTTTGACCAGCTAAGAGGGGCCTCTATCTTTTCTATGATTGATTTAAGATCGGGCTATCACCAGTTAAGAATCGAAAATAGGATGTTTCGAAAACGACCTTCAGAACTAGATATGGCCACTACGAGTTCTTAGTGATACCCTTTGGTTTGACGAATGCCCCAGCTGCTTTTATGAGTTTGATGAATGAGGTCTTTTGAAACTATCGGGATCAATTTGTGATAGTCTTCATTGATGGCATCCTTGTGTATTCTCAGTCTCATGAGGAATATGCACAGTATTTGAGGATTGTGTTATAAGTACTCAGAGATAAGCAGCTTTATGGAAAGATCAGTAAGAGTGAATTTTGGCTGGATCAAATACCTTTTCTTGGGCATATTGTATCTAAAGACGGAGTGTCAATTGATCCGTCTAAGATAAAAGCTATACTTAATTGGGAGAGACCGAGAACAGTTACAGAGATTCAGAGTTTCCTAGGGTTGACAGGGTATTATAGAAGGTTTGTTGAAGGATTTTCCAGGATTGTCACTCCTTTAACTAAACTCACACGTAAGGAAACTCCTTTTGTATGGTCTGAGAGGTGTTAGCAGAGTTTCCAAGAGTTAAAGAGGAGATTAACGACGACACCTGTGTTGACTATCCCAAATGGACCCGGAGGCTTTGCAGTGTATAATGATGCCTTTCAATAAGGATTGGGGTGTGTGCTTATCCAAAATGAAAGAGTAGTCGCTTATGGTTCACAACAGCTAAAAGATCATGAGCGAAACTACCCCACACATGGTTTGAAATTATCCGCAGTGGTGTTTGTAATGAAGATTTGGCGGCATTACTTATATGGGGAAAGGTTCCAAATATTTACTGATCACAAGAGCCTGAGATATATATTCGACCAAAAGGAGTTAAACATGAGACAAAGGAGATGGATGGAACTCCTTAAAGATTAAGATTGTAAGATACTCTATCATCCAGGGAAGACGAACGTATTAGCTAATGCCTTGAGCAGGAAGAGTATGATATCTGCTATGATGATCAAAGAATGGAATTTGTTGGAACAGTTCGTTGGACTCAGGATCAGAGTTGAAGAGGTAAAGGTCAGATTTATGGGTAGCCTGCGGATAGAGCCCGATATTATGGATCAGATTAGAGCCGGGCAGTGAAATGATTAAAGGCTATTGGATACGGTTAGCCAAGTTGAACAGACATCACAGTCGGATTTCATGATCAGTGATGATGGGCTATTGAGGTTTAAGGGTCAGATTTGTGTTTCGAACGATGATACCCTGAAGCAACAAATACTGAGAGAGTCTCATTGCTCACGATACACCATGCACCCGGGAAGTACCAAGATGTACCAAGATTTAAGAAGGGTGTATTGGTGGAGTGGTATGAAACGAGACGTGGCAGAATATGTGGCCAGATGTTTGGTATGCCAACAAGTGAAAGCTGAGCACTAGAAGCCCGAAGGATTACTTAAGCCTTTGCCTGTACCTACATGGAAATAGGAGCATATCACCATAGACTTTATCATGGGATTGTCGAGAACCTGTCAAGGTCATGATGCAATATGGGTGATAGTGGATAGATTAACGAAGAGTGCCCACTTCCTTGCCATCAAGAGCATAGATACATTAAGTACATTAGCCGAGCTATATGTTAGAGAGATAGCTAGACTGCATGGGGCTCCAGTGAGTGTTACCTCTGATAGAGATTCCTGATTCACCTCTAAGTTTTGGACTCATTTTCAGGAGGCCATGGGATCTCGATTGAATTTCAGTACCAGTTATCATCCTCAGACTGATGGTCAGTTCGAGTGGACTATACAGACCTTGGAGGACATGTTGAGGGCGTGTACGATGGACTTTAAGGGATCATGGGATGATCACCTGCCCCTTGCTGAGTTTGCGTACAACAATAGCTATCATGTGAGAATTGGTATGACACCTTATGAGGCTCTGTATGGTAGGAGGTGCAGATCCCCTATAGCGTGGAAAGAAGTGGGTGACAGGAAAGTAATTGCTCCCGAACTAGTTGAACAAGCGGGTCAAAATGTGAGGATCATTTATGATAGATTACGGGCTACTTAGAGTCGATAAAAAAGTTACGTAGACGTGCGTAGACAGCCACTTGAGTTTCGAGTTGGAGATTCGATGTTCCTTAAGATATCTCCAAGTAAGGGTATCATGTGCTTTGGGAAGAAAGGGAAGTTGAGTCCTCGATATATAAGATCGTTTGAGATTTTGGAGAGAGTGGGAGACGTCACCTATCGGTTGGCCTTACTTTCGCAGTTCTTCGGGATACACAATGTCTTTCACGTATCCATGTTGTGGAAATATAATCCAGATCCCACCCATGTCATTGAGTATGAGGCATTGAATATTCAAGCGGATATGAGTTATGTGGACCCACCCGAATACTTGACAAAAAGGAAAAAGTATTTCGGATGAATAGGATTCCATTGGTTAAAGTTCTCTGGAAGCACCACTCAGTGGAGAAAGCAACTTGGGAACTAGAGAGCCTTATGAAGGAGAAGTACCCTCAGTTATTTAATGGGTTAAGTTGATTTTGGAGGACCAAATTCTCTTAAGGTGGGGAGGATGTGAGAACTGTAAATTTTATGAGATTTGTTAAGTGAGAATTGTAATTTGGTGAATGTAATTATGATATGTTTATGTACACGGAAGTTTTCAATTTAATGAAGTATAAGAAGATTGAGTTTTTAAGTCTTAAATGTGTATGGATTGAAATATGACCTATGGAGTAGATTATGGTGAGTTTTGCATTGAGTTTCCAGGAATTGATACAGCAACAGCAGAATCTGTCAAGGCCAGATCGATCTCCAAGGATGAGAGATCGATCCCATAGCTCCAGAATGTAGAAAAACTTGCAAGTACAAATAGGCAGATCGATCTCATAAGGAAGAAAATCGATCTCCTAATGCCTCTGTCTAGCAAGGATCGATCCCGTCATAAGGGCAGATCGATCTCCTTAACTCTCGGCTTGAAAGAGATCGATCCCTAATTCAATGCCAGATCGATCTCCACTTAGTTTGCTTATGAAGAGCAGATCGATCTCCACCCTCAACCAGATCGATCTTGTAGTTGTTGATGGAGCAGTTGAAATGAAGCAGAGATTGATCTCCTTCAATACCAGATCAATCTCATAAGCCCTGTCTATATAAGGATCACGGGATTTTCTCCTAAAATCGACGCTTTCTCTCTTTGCAACCCAAATCTTCACCATTTTCACCCAAACCAAGCTTTCTCCCTCTAAGATTCACCATATTTTAGACAAAATTAGACAAAGAGGCAAGAGACAAAGTTGTTCCTTTTGGTAAGGAGAACAACATACAAGAAAATCAAAGGTGGGCTTGAGAAAAGGAAAGAGACAAGCATTCTACAACTTGGTTAAGAGAGGACAAGCTAGATAAGCTCACAAGATCCTTGGTTTAAGCATTATCATTGGCTATATTTATGAGTAAATGCACATATATGTTTACACATTTGGTTGAGATGTTTAAGGCATGATGAAACCAACAAATGAGTTTAGTTAGAAATGGTAATACCCTAGTCTCTAGGGTAATTTCGACTCACAGATAGCTACAATGAGAAAGTCTTTATCGGAATATGTTTGCGAACGCCGTTTATATTCATAAGATCGAATTATCAAACTGTACGAACGAGATATTGGGTTAGTAGCTCCCTTTTAAGATACAAGAAGTATCATATGGGCTAATTTTGAACTTAGAAAATTATAAGTTAAATCTATAACTGCAATGTAGTATTATATCAAGTAAATTTGAGTTCTCGAACGGAAATTAGATAATGGTTGAGAATTATAAGTGTAAAAGAATACGCGATTGGAATATTGATAAGAATATAAAATTGATCAATGTTCATTTAGGTGCAAAATAGCACCATGAAGTACAAGCTAATTCCGTAGATGCGTGATAGCATCATATGGAATAAAATGAGTCCCAAAACATAAATTGAAGAATGTTTCAAGGACTAGTTGTAACTGGTATGAGTGATGGATAAGTGATCCTTGGGATACAAAGTAGCATCTTAAGGTATAAATTAGTTTTCGTTGATGCGAGGAAGCATCGTATTGATTCTCGGGTCCTAGAGTAAGAACCAAATGATGTTCAAGGATCCTAAATAGTACAAGTATGTGGAAACATCGACGATAAGATTATCGAAAAGGGTATATTCTTATGTGAACCTTTTTTTACATTACAATTTGCATCTTAATGTATATTATGATTTTGTGAGATTTAGAAAGTTTGTATTGATTTTTATCTTCACTAAAGAAGCTTTAAAATCTCACTTACAACATGTTTTGAGAATATGTGAGACATACGTATCTATGTTTTAGATTTAAGCTAACTTTGCTTTTATTCACACAATGACTAGCACGAATTTCAGAATGACATGTAGCCCATGTTTGGTTACCTATGAATTCATGGCTTTTGTAAAATGTTTTGAAATATAATTTGCTACACAAAAATGAAAGTTTATGAGACGAGATTTATGTATATGAAATAAATTAAAACTATTATTTCTATGAGTGTACGGGCTAATAAGTTCGGAAAAAGAGTTTAAAAGTTTTGTTTTGAGACTAAGGCATTATAGCATGTGAGTCAAGTTGAGCGAAGGTGAGCTAGTTCCCCTGGGCCTTGAGAATGACATACGTAATTCTATATAACTATCATGTCACCTTCGTGGCGTTATTGTTTCCACCTACGTGACATTTGTACGTGTTTGCCTATGTGGTATTATATGTGCTACGTGTTCACCTATGTGGCATTATATGTGCCACATGTTCTCATGTGTAGCGATGTATGTGCTACGTGTTCGCCTGTGTGGTGTTATATGTGATGTTGTACGACTCTGGCCCAGTCAACAGCTCCCATAGCCATGGGTATTATGTTCCCTCTTCGGAGGATACCCTCTTTTGAGGATGCTACGCATATGGTTATTACCACATGACAATGATATCGATATGCCTAGTCTCCATGTTTTAGTATATGAATGATTTGAATTACGAAAGTAAACTTTCTTAAAGTAAGCAACTACGTGAATTTGACTAAATACGTTTTTATGTATGCTTTGTATTAAAGTAACTGAGCAAATATGGTTTTGCGACAATAACCGAGTACGATTATGTGATTTGAATAAAGTGTGAAAAAGTTTCGAAAGCATGTAAATCCTGATTTTCAATATGTTTTCTCAATCACAGGTTACAATAGCAAGTACATGAAATGTGTTTCGAATTTCAGGATATGCTTTGAAAAGTGTTTTTCCATGTGAAAAATGTTTTGAATTATGAAATATATATTTTTGAAAATGATTTATGAACATGAGCATGGTTCATAGAACATATCCTAATGATGAGAAATAAACATGTTGTTGTCCTTACTAATGGGGATGATAATAGTTAGTAATGGAGTTTCAACTAGAAGAATATAATAGTCAGTAGCGTCCCTGCTAACGGGTTAGAATAGTTAGCAAAAGATAATGTGAAATACAGTTTAAGTTGTGAAATATGTTTTGAAATAAGAACTATGTTGTTGAAATCTGAAAAGAGATCAAATTATGAAATATGCTCCGATTATAAGGATTTATATTTCGAATATGAATATGTTTCAGGTATGAGACCCCTTTTGAAAAAGGAAAATGTTTCCATATAGATCATGTTCAAAATAAGACAAGTTTTGGAACAGGATATGTTTTGAATGTGATAAGTCTTGAATTGTGATTCGAAATAGTGGTAAGAAAGAATAATCGAATGGAAATATGTTAGACGTGCAGTAGAAATCTAGTATCATGTAAATTATTTTCTCTATGCTTGTGTGGTTTACTTATTGAGCTTTCCCAAAGCTCACTCCTCTAATTCCATCACAAGTTCAGATCAGATGCGCATCGACATCAGTATCAGTATCGACTTGAAGTAAATGCTTCAAGATTTTATGGCTCAGCTCGATACAGTTATTTATACTATTTAATTATATTTTTTCAGATAGATTACTTTTCAGTGTATGTGTCGGGATGTGTAATAAATTAAGAAATGACTATAGAGGTTAATGAGAAGTTAAATGGGACCTTAGGTTCATAACCTTAAACTAAGTTAGGTATTTGAGACCTAGAAATAGTTACGACTGTACTCACATGACAAACAATGTATAGAAAGAAAAATTAAAAATTTAGCTCACATGTTTACACTTCCGCAATAAATTACTAAAGGTTTACAGTTTTGAGTTGTTACAGTTTTGGGGAAAACCCAGCAAGAAATGCATTTATATAATAATAGCATCAAAACGTTTATAAAATAATGGTCCTTTAAAATTATATATGCATTTCAAATAATCACCATGCATTTCTCAAAATAAAAGCATAATGCCAAAAATAAAAAAATAAAAAAAATTCATAAGAAAAGCATAGTGAAAATTGAAATTCCTTATAATTAAATCACATAAAGTCTTAAAATTGAATTCACATTTTAATTCACAAAGTGCAAAAACACAAATTCATATGGAAACTAGCATGGACCCTACAACTATCACGCGATAAACATAATAAGTCAGCCACAAAGGAGGGAATATTACCAATGGCCATGAAAGGCTGTAGACTGGATCAAGGTCATACAACAGTAAACATAATCACACAAGTAGCGCACAACTAAGGCACGGGTACCAATGGTACTCACTATGCAAGTAATGACATGAGCACGTCGCATGGACATGGACATTTGATATAGATTCACCAGCACATGTCACGACCCTCTCTCTCTGTCTGTGACCTTTATCTTACCACTTACAGTTGGGCTGTGAGTCAACATCCATTCCATATCTCATCCATTTTAGTTTAATACACTCATACAATTGAAGTAAAATAGAAACTGGACTTTTATATATAAGTGCGGAAACGTTTACATCAGTTTCTATTATATACATTCCTTAAAATACAAAATACAAACTTTACTGTGACCCACCCGAATACTTGACAAAAAGGAAAAAGTATTTCGGATGAATAGGATTCCATTGGTTAAAGTTCTCTGGAAGCACCACTCAGTGGAGAAAGCAACTTGGGAACTAGAGAGCCTTATGAAGGAGAAGTACCCTCAGTTATTTAATGGGTTAAGTTGATTTTGGAGGACCAAATTCTCTTAAGGTGGGGAGGATGTGAGAACTGTAAATTTTATGAGATTTGTTAAGTGAGAATTGTAATTTGGTGAATGTAATTATGATATGTTTATGTACACGGAAGTTTTCAATTTAATGAAGTATAAGAAGACTGAGTTTTTAAGTCTTAAATGTGTATGGATTGAAATATGACCTATGGAGTAGATTATGGTGAGTTTTGCATTGAGTTTCCAGGAATTGATACAGCAACAGCAGAATCTGTCAAGGCCAGATCGATCTCCAAGGATGAGAGATCGATCCCATAGCTCCAGAATGTAGAAAAACTTGCAAGTACAAATAGGCAGATCGATCTCATAAGGAAGAAAATCGATCTCCTAATGCCTCTGTCTAGCAAGGATCGATCCCGTCATAAGGGCAGATCGATCTCCTTAACTCTCGGCTTGAAAGAGATCGATCCCTAATTCAATGCCAGATCGATCTCCACTTAGTTTGCTTATGAAGAGCAGATCGATCTCCACCCTCAACCAGATCGATCTTGTAGTTGTTGATGGAGCAGTTGAAATGAAGCAGAGATTGATCTCCTTCAATACCAGATCAATCTCATAAGCCCTGTCTATATAAGGATCACAGGATTTTCTCCTAAAATCGACGCTTTCTCTCTTTGCAACCCAAATCTTCACCATTTTCACCCAAACCAAGCTTTCTCCCTCTAAGATTCACCATATTTTAGACAAAATTAGACAAAGAGGCAAGAGACAAAGTTGTTCCTTTTGGTAAGGAGAACAACATACAAGAAAATCAAAGGTGGGCTTGAGAAAAGGAAAGAGACAAGCATTCTACAACTTGGTTAAGAGAGGACAAGCTAGATAAGCTCACAAGATCCTTGGTTTAAGCATTATCATTGGCTATATTTATGAGTAAATGCACATATATGTTTACACATTTGGTTGAGATGTTTAAGGCATGATGAAACCAACAAATGAGTTTAGTTAGAACATTTAATGTGGATGTTTTGTGATGGTTATGAGTTAACCAAAGTGTTGATTAAAGATGTAGAAAGAGTTTTGAGATAATGTTGAGTTAGAATGAGTAAGATAAAGAGATGGAAAATGAAAATGATGTATATTGATGGGTTAATGATGTATGTGGACGGCTCGATAATTTGGTACGGGAAATGAGGCTAATCCAAGAATAGAGGATAATGTACCACTCAAGGTGCAAGAGGTAAGGGAAATAAACCATTTGTGCTTGTGAGTTTTCTAGTGAATGAAAACGTTTTAAGAGAATGAAAAAGAGTTTGATGAATGAGCATGTTTTATGAGATGATTTGATGTGTTGATAAATGTGTGAGTGTTTTACTGGTTTAAACTCAATTTTTGATGTGATTTGTGTAATTGTGAACACATATGGTTTATAACCAAAATGGGTTTTTGTGATAACCAACATGAGCTCTACGTAAAGGTAAAACGATTTATATATAACAATGACATGTTTTTACTATGCGAGTGTTTTGCCGGATTGAGCTCGATTTGATGAGTTTTGTGTAAATGTGAACACAATGTGTTATAACCGAAATAGGTTTTGTGATAACCACTAAGAGCTCTACGTGAAGGCAAAACGATTTTTACTGAGACTATAGCTTGTCATGAGATGCACAACGGGCTTTGCTCTTGTATCATGTAAGGCCGGGCCGTGCTCTAGTAGCATCCATGACCGACGCCTCTGTTCTAGTAACGTTTGATGACCCCGCTCTGCGGTAGCGATGGGTGGCTTTGCTTTGATAGCATGTAAGGTCAGACCGTGCTTTGATCGCATGTAAGACTGACGGCTGTACGACTCTGATCAAGTCTATAACGAATCATGGCCATGTGAGTACTATTGTCGACAAAATCCCTCGATTGGGGATGTCCGCCTAGGGGACGAATTCAATCGTTGTGATGTACTGTGACGTTAATTTCATATAAGTTTTATAAATGCCTAGTCTCGATTTTTGTGATGATGATGTGATTTTACAACTGCGATTTATATCACGCATTGAGATTTAATGTGATGTGATTTGTGAATTTATCACGTGAAGTATGCTGATGCCATTGTTTTCCTGCTATTATTTCTATAACAATTGCATGCTCATTATTTTCCATCATATTGTGATTATGATGATGATTTTCATAACTTCCCTTATCCTTCTTGTTGAGCGTTTTGAGAGCTCACCCTTTTTCCTCCCCCCTTCAGATTACTTGAAGTAAGCGAGATAGCGCCTGCCGCATACGTGATATAGGCTGGTGGATAAGATCTCCCTAGACTATCGTTTGTACATGTATAAGGTATAATTCAGTTCATTTTGTATCCAGACAATGTTGTAATACGACACTTGTAATGAGTATTTTGGGATGTAATTAGGTTGATATGAAATAGATGATTTGAGACTTATGGGTAGATTCTTTTTGGGATATCATGTAATTGACTTCATTAAGTATGAGTTGTATGATCTTGGGTATAATGACTAGTGTTAAAACGTAAGTGAACACATGACACTGTACAGGAATACATCCAGAGTTGTTAGTTTTGTTTTAAGAAAATAAATTTTAAATTAGGCCTATTTTTCGCGCTTTCGGGCTATCACAAGGTGATAGGAATGTAGTAGCAGATATAATTGTGTTATGTATGTATGGATTTGATGTGATATTAGGCATAGATTGGTTAGTTTCCAATTGTGTAAGTGTAGGCTGCTATGTTAAAATTGTAACCTTCTCCTTATCCAATAAGTTTGTTGTAAGTTTTGGAAAGTAAAAAATAAAAGATTTAGGTTTTGTTTTATGAAGACTTATGAGTTATGTTGATGTGAAGGTTATCTTGCCTATGTTGAAGATATCAGAAAGAAGCATCCGAAACTTCAAGAGATTTCAATAGTATGAGATTTTTCAGATGTATTTCTCGATGAATAACCTAGATTACTATTAGACAGAGAACTTCTGGTCACCATCGATTTAGTACCAGAGACTCAACCCATATCTAGGTCTCTTTATAGAATGGCATTGGCAGAATTAGAAGAATTGAAGAACCAAGTCCAAGCATTGTTGGGCAAGGGGTTTATACGCCCGAACTTCTTACCTTGGGGTGCTTCAATTCTATTTATGAAGAAGAATGATGGTAGTCTAAGATTGTGCATCGATTATAGGTTGTTGAACATGGATACTATCAAGAATAAGTATCCGCTTCTAAGGATTGATGACTTATTTGATCAGTTACGAGGTCCCATAGTATTCTGTAAGATCGATCTAAGGTCGGGGTATCATCAATTGAATATTAAGAAGGAAAATATCCTTAAAACTACTTTCAAACGCATTACAGCCACTTTGAGTTCTTATTGATGCCATTCGATCTGATTAATGCACCCGTAGCATTCATGAACTTAATGAATGAGGTGTTCAAGTATTACCTGGATAAGTTTGTGATAGTGTTCATTGATGACATTCTGGTTTATTCCAAGTCCCGAGTTGAACATGAGAAACATTTGGGGATTGTATTGCAAATGCTCTGAGATAAGAAGTTGTATGCTAAGTTAGACAAATGTGAATTCTAGTTGGAGCAGATTGCAAATGTCCCATAGGGACAGGTGAAGGTAGTCTTTTCTTGGTCTTCCGGGGCTATGGCTATCTGATTGTACCCAGAGTATCCATCCAGCAAGCAATAGAATTCATGACCAGCTAATTTGTCTAACATTTGATCAATAAAGGGTAAAGGGAAGTGGTCTTTCTTGGTGGCGTTGTTGAGTTTCCTACATTCTATACATACTCACCAACCAGTGACAGTCCTCGTGGGGATGAGCTCATTATTTTCATTTTCAATCACCGTCATCCCTCCCTTCTTAGGGACACATTGAACTGGGCTCACCCAGGCACTGTCAGAAATGGGATATATGATCCTTGCATCCAACCACTTAATTATCTCCTTCTTGACCACTTCTTTCATTACAGGGTTCAAACGACGCTGGTGCTCTATTGATGACCTATACCCTTCCTTTAATAGTATCTTATGCATACAGATTGAGGGACTAATACCCTTGAGATTAGAGATAGACCAGCCTATATCCTTCTGGTGCTCTCTCAAAACTTGTAATAATTTCTCTTCCTGATCAATAGAGAGAGGAGCAGACACTATCACTGGTCTAGTGGAGGATTCACCTAAGTAAGCATATATAAGGTGTGAGGGTAAAGGTTTAAGCTCTAAAGCTGGAGGATCACTGGTGGATGGAAAGACATCTGAAGCTGGAATAGATTAAGTGTTTAGAATCTCAAATTAGGCAATTTCCTCAAAAGAAGTAATCTCTAATAACTGTAAAGCTTCATAGACTTCATCATCATCCTCACTGTATTCTTTAAGATCAACATATTTCACTAAGGAGGCTTCTAGAGGGTTTAATGGATAGGTTTTAGAAAACTCATCAGTGATGTCTTTATCTACTAAGTCCATCCTAAAACAATTGTGAGAGTCATCACGGAACCTTAGAGATTTGAAAACATTAAACTTCACCTCTTGATCTTGAACTCTCATAGTTAACTCCCCCTTTTGTACATCAATTAATGTTCTACCAGTAGCTAGAAAAGGTCTGCCTAGTATGATGGGGACTTCCTTGTCTTCCTCCATGTCTAATACAATAAAATCCGCAAGGAAAATGAACTTGTCCACCTTTACTAATACATCCTCAATGACTCCTTTCGGATATTTAATGGATCTATCAGCTAGCTAAAGGGTCACTATGGTAGGCTTTCCTAACTTCTGGTAAATAGACTAAGGCATAAGATTGATACTGGCTCTTAGATCACACATAGCTCTACCAAAGAACAGATTTCCTATAGTGCAGGGTATGGTAAAACTCCTTGGATCTTTGAGCTTGAGAGGTAATTTCCTATGAATAATTGCATTACACTCCTCAGTCAAGGCTACCGTCTCATAATCTTCTAATCTTCTTTTCCTTGAGAGGATATCCTTCATAAACTTCACATAACTCGACATTTGCTCTAAAGCATCTGCGAAAGGAATGTTGATGTGAAGTTTCTTAAAAACCTCAAGAAATTTAGCGAATTGTTGATCAAGCTTTTGGTTTTGAAACCTCTGAGGAAAAGGTACTGGTGGTCAAACTGGGGGAAGTAATGTGTAGCATCAGATGATGAGGAAGGTTGTGAAGAAGAAACAGGTAAAGGTGAAGAAATGCCAGACTTTGTTTCCTTTACAGCTTGATCTTTATGTTCCTGCTCTTTCTGAGATGCCTTTTTAGATCCTATGGGCTCTACCACTGTGGGCTTAACATGATTGGACTTAACTTATGGATCATCTAGCTCTCTGCCGCTCCTAAGGGTGATGGCTTTAACATGTTCCTTACCCTCCCTCTACCTAACATGATTAGCTTCGGTGTTACTAGGAAGGGTCCCTTGTGGACACTGGCTAAGAGCATTAGCTATTTGTCCAACCTGAACTTCTAAATTCTTAATTGAAGCAACTTGATTTTGCAGAATAGTTGTGAACATTTCCTCAAGTGAGGGCTTCTTCTCAGCTACATGTAAGTGCTGGGGCTGTATAGGTGGTGGTGGTGGATGATGAAATTGAGGTGGTGGATGGGAATGATTAGGTGGGTGATGTGGAAATTGCTGATGTGGTGGTACATGAATTGGTCGAGCTTGAAAACCAAGGGGCCCTACAGGTCTGAAATTAGAAGATTGCCCTTGATTTTGGCTCAAGGAAAAATTAGGATGGTTCTTCCACCCTAGATTGTAGGTGTTTAAAAATGGGTTATTCTATTACTTCTGAGGTGGGGCAACGTACTGAACAAATTTTAAATTAAGCATACACCTATCTACAGAGTGTGTACCACCACACAGATAGCAAGAAAGAAAAGGACTTTGGATAACTAGAACAGGGTTAGAACTGGTGGAAGGATTATGTTGGGTACTGAGTGACTCTACCTTTTTTCTAAGGTTGGTTATTTGAGATGTCAAGGTAGACAGTGTTTCTAACTCATAGATACCCGTCGACTTTTTAGGCAGCTGCCTCTCCGAAGACCATTGATAGTTGTTAGCTGCCATCTTATCTAACAAACCGTAAGCTTCCTCTTCCGTCTTGCACATTAAAGCTCCTCTTGCAGCAGCATCAACGATGGTCCTATTTTGGCTAGTAAGTCCATTGTAGAAGGTCTGGACTTGCAGCCATAAGGGTAGGCCATGATGAGGACACTTCCTAAGAAGGTCTTTATATCGTTCCCAAGCTTCATAAAGCAATTCAAAATCGAATTGGGTAAAGGAAGATATGTCACTACGGAGTTTAGCTATTTTAGAGGGAGGAAAGAACTTAGCTAAAAATTGATGGGCTAACTCGTCCCAAGTGGAAATGGATCCTGGAGGTAAGGAGGTTAACCAGTGTCGCGCCCTATCCCTAAGCAAGAAGGGAAATAACCTAAGCCTCAGTGCATCATCCGATAATCTATTATGCTTGAAGGTGTTGCACAGATCTAAGAATTGCCCTAATGAGCATGTGGGTCGTCATGAGGAAGCCCACTGAATTGTAGCGAAGTTTGGATCATCTGGAGGATTGAAGGCATAATTTCGAAATTGTTTACAAGGACAGCTGGTGGCCTAATACCAGTATAATACCCTCCAATAGTCAGTACCGTATAATCTCCTATGGTCCTAATTTCTCTATTCTCTGCTATGGTGTTTTGCAGCGGAGCTATTAATTTCCTAGAGTCCTTTTTGATTTTTCTAAGAGTTTGTTCTATCTCAGGATCTAAAGGAAAGCAATCATAGCTCTTGGCTCTACGCATGCAAATATCAAAAAGTCCTCAGGAATTTTTTTTTAATTTTGTTTTTAAATTTAAAATTATTTTTTTTAATTAGAGAGAAAATTAACTAAACTAAATTAAGGCTCTAAATATTTATAACCTAAGGATTTACAAAACTAGAATTATACCTAAGCATAATTTCACCAATATTAATTAATGGCTAATTGTCTTCCCCGGCAACGGTGCCAAAAACTTGATGACGACTACGCCCACTCTAAGTGACCTAGACGTGTTAACCGCAAGTGCACGGGTCATACAAGTAATAATGAGATTTGAGTCTCAGATTATCATCCCATAGAAAATCTAATTAGCCTAATTAAGTATCGGTTAATTTTACCTTAAGTATATCCTAGTAAATTATGAATTCAATAGGTGATCTACAAGACTTAAATTAAAAAGTACTGAAAAACAATAAAAATTATAAAAAAATAAAAATAAAGCAAAGATTACTTACAACGCTCCAAACAAATAAAAGCAATAATCTGCAAAAGAACAATAATGAAACCAAATATTAATTAATGAAAATAGACTAAATTGAAAATATAAGCAAATGTAAAATAAAATAAATAACACTAGAAAATTCTAATAAAATTGCATGTAAATGAATTTAATGCAAAATAATTTATCCTATGATCTAACGAAATTAAATTCTAGTAATTTAAAGAAATTCCTAAATATAACTAAGAAATTAAATACCTATGTGATGACCCTAAATTAAATATAACTCTAACTAATTACTAATAATAAAACAAAATCTAAATAATGCATGAGAACTTAATATTTTTGGATTTTTAAATTTAAAATAAAAACTAACTTAAAAATTGCATGAAATAAATCTACCCTTAATCTAATTCTAAATGCAAAACATTAGAATTACATTTTAAATTCTATTGTAGTTAAAAATTAATTATTGATAAAATTAAAACTAAGCCTTAAACTAATAAACTAAGAAAATTAAACTATCATGCAAATTAATGTATACCTAAGCTAACAAATAATAAAAGGAATAATATCAATTAAACAAAACAAAATAATTGCATGAAACATTAAAATGAGAAATGCCAAACTGCCAAACAAGCCCTTGCTATTCTCGACAGTGTACAGCTAACGTTGTGCACTGTATAATGCTCTGCTTCATTCCTTACACACTACCAACAGTCAACTTACTCGGCCTGGGATCAGTTTCGGTCCCAGTTCTTGCCACCTCTTGCTACTGGTTAGCTGCTCCCACGTTCCCTACCAGTCCTGCACACGTCCACCCGCAACAGTACTTTGGCATCAGCCTCATTCCATGAACGACAACAGCTTATGGAGAAAAATGGTGCTTGTGCAGTGCCAGGACAGTAATGGAATGCAGCAGCTATGTCTTGCTTTCCTCATGTGTGCCTCTTACAGCAGAAACGAACAACACCAGTGACTGCTCCACTCACTAGGTTTGGCAGTTGTTCAACATGAATCAGTCCTTTAGCATATAGCAGACGTGTTGCCAGCTACTCTGAGAACAGAGCATTCCACTCTTCCGGTTCAGCAAGGACAACCACTGCAATGATCCTAAAGACAAAGAGGAATTAAACTGGGAATGACAAAACAAGCTGCGAGATAAAACAATGCAGAAAAATTTCTTGAACTTGCCAAAAGAAAATGAAATTTTAAGAGATTTTTGAAACATTAAAGGAAGCATGAAAGAAAATAAACGCAAGGGCAGGAATGGACGAGAACCCAGCTATCAACTGGCCATGTCTGACATTCTCTTCTTCTGTCCAGTGCACCCCAACAGTAGCCACAGCCCATCCGACCCTCAATCAATCCAGCCTCCGGCAATAGAGGAGCAGCAAAGAATGAAGACAAGGAGATAAGCTTAACAGAATGCAAGGAAAGGTAATTTCAGTGATTAAAATAAACTAGAAGATTAACCAACTATTGAACAGTACAGGTGAATGGAAACAGAGCAGAACAGAGGTGACCATGGATAAAAAAAACATAAGACTAAATCTCAGCACCGATAAGAAGAAGTGCATCTAGTGGAACTAAAGCAGTCAATGAAAACGAAAGATTCACTGGACTAAAACCAAGAACAAAAGCCACGGTTCCCTTGTTTTAGCTTTTCACCTGACTCCTCATGCTACCCGGTAAGCAAGCAGTAGTAAAGCCTCATCGGTTCAGCCATTATAGCTTCTCTAGACCAGCCCATAGTCCCGGGTTCTCCAAATGTAACACAATAATGGCAGAAATAAAGTGAATTGAGGACTCGACAAGGTATATGTCCCAATGAGCAGTAGATGAAAGCGAAAAGAGAAAAAACAAAAAGAAAACCAAATAATGAAGCTAGTGAAGAAAATAATTTTTTTTTTTTTAGTAATTCTTTCGCTATTTCTCAAGCTCAACTATACCAACATCCGAGGAAATAAAAACTTGGAAAGATAGTAAAAATGGTGGCTGCCAAATAAAAGAAAAATAAAACCAACGGGAAAGCTTAAAGAAAGAAAACTACAACTTTATAAGAACTTTAACCTAAAAGCTATTCTAAAGACTACCGTAAAATTTACTCTAGACTACTTAGTTTTTCAATTGCTCATTATGTTCTATTTATACACAAACTTGGGGGTACAATGGTAATTTTCAATTCTAGATGAGTTAGTATTATTTGGCCATTTGTCTTCATTCCATTCATTGCAGAGTAGATATTTCCACGTCACTTGTCTTTTTGTCCACTTGGATGTGCGATGTGGCCCGACGTGTGTCTTCCATGAGGTGGGCACGGTGTCCGTCAATCTTATCTTTTTGAAGAAAATAAAATACGAACACCCGGCATCACACGTGTCCAGACGAATGGTGACTCAGTCTGCGAATTGGGAGTGGTCTAGTCTATTTTTAGCTCGTTTTCAGCCCATTTTTGACTGAAATGACTGAGTTTCATCTGGATTTAATTTATCTGCACATAAGAGAATTTTAATTAAATTGAGGGGATAATTAATAGAATAATATGGGGATTAAAATAATTAATTAAGAAATTAAGCACAAATAATTCTATTTTAATAGAATTATCAAAGCAGTCTCAAGGAAGATTGACATTAGTGTTGTCACTTCTTCGCCTCCTCAATAGTTAAATTGATTTCGATATTGCGAACTTTCGAAAGGATCTAAGTGTAAGACCCGAATTTAATTAAAATACGAAAATTAAATAAGAAAAGATGGGGGATGTATGAAGGAATGTCAGGTTAAATTGATTTCGAAACAAGAGCAGGGGTAAAATGGTAAAAAAAATACCAAAACCCGGTATTAAGGCGATAAGAAAGTTTTAATTAAAAATAAGGATGTAAGATATCTTGATCGATAATGAGGAAATTATACAATTTTAGGTCAATTGATCAAGATTCAGAAATTTTAAAAATACTGAAAAATTATCGGAACAATATCTCGAAAAGCGCAAAGGAATAATATCAAAAATTTGGAGAAAAATATATTTAATAAATTAAATTTAAATTAAATAAATTAAATTAGAATAAAAATAATATAAGTGTAGATATTTTGGATTTTATGGAGTATTTTAATGAATAGTGAAATAATTAAATAAATAATAATAAAAACAAAATAATAATTAAAAAAAAAGAATCTGAAACAAAAAAAAGGGAGGAGAGAGAAAGGCTCGGGAAAAAAACCCAAAACTAGGAAACTGAGAAAAGCGACTCGCGAACCTTCACCGCCGATTCCAGCACACCGACGACCGACGGGCTTCGACGAAGCTACCAGGAGGAAGAGGGGAGACCGGCGAGCACGTGGGCACCGGAATCACGCTGCCAGGTGGCCGGAGTAGGCCGATCGGAGCGAAGGAAGACCGACGGAGAAACGGGCCGATTCCCGACGAATCACCGCGTCTGGGCTGAAACGGAGGCTACCGACGCACTCAGAGGAAGAAGCCGGTTCTTTTGAGACCGGTCTTGGCCTGTGAGACCGCCGAAAACGCCGACGACGGCAATTGGCAGTAAACGGCACCGTTTGGCCAAAAGGAAAGAGGAAAGAAAAGAAAGGAAAAGGAAGGAAAGAGGAAAGAAAAGAAAGGAACAGGAAGGAAAAGGAAAGAAAAGAAAGGAAAAAGGGAAAAAAGGAAAGAAATTTATCGGGGACGACTCGAGGTTCGGGTAAGTTGACCGAGGGTCGAAATTGACCTACGGGTAAATTCCGGAAATTTAATTTAATATTATTTTAATGGAAAATAATCCGAATTTACCTAATTGTGCAGCTTTACGACAGAGACCGAACGAGAGCCGACCGAGCTCTGATTCTCGTACCCCGCATCGTATCGGGTAAGTACAGTTTAATTTCGACAATTAGAGTTCTTTAAATACCGAGTTTTAATTATTTTACGGAATTATGGATTAATTTCGCGTAGGAAGGAATATTATTCGGAGTCGTAATATAATTGTCGTAAATGGTATACGGGCTATCCAATAAATTTGGATCGAAGCCCGATAATTATTAGAAAGCTGTATAAGCCCGGTATACCCGAAGAAGGGAATTAATAAATATAAAAAGGGGCTGAAATGGGCCGAGACCCAATAAGGTAGATAAGGTCCAATACTTTAAAGTTGATCAGTAAATGCAATATACTGATCAGGATAATTGAATTAACCTCGACTATGTGGTTATATGCAGTTACGTGCTTTTGGTTGGCGCGCACTTGGGCCGAGAGGTTCGGTATCATTGAGACAGGTTTAGTCTGCGCGCGATTCCAGGTAAGGGAATTCTACGGACTGCTAGAGGTAAACTTTACGCAATTTCAAGTTCATATGCAGTCTTTAAAAATTATTTGAAGGGTCTAGAGGTCAAATAATAATTTTAGTGCCCCGAATGGGCAAATTACCAAAATACCCTTGTTAAGGGTAAAATTTATAAATTTAGGAAAAATTGGGAGGATCAAGAACAAGAGGTTCCTGCTCATTCTGGAGGTGTTTTGATGCATGCATGAGTAGGCTGGCTAACCTTGAAAGAAAATGCACAGCATTGCATACTTTCAACGATGAAATTATTTTGAAAACTGTTTTGAGGAAACAGAGCCGCCTACGTGTTTTTATTGATATGTGACGTGCTAGAGCTCAGCTCGCACGATGTTTGATTTGTGTGATGCATGCATTAGTGCTGGAGCGAGAGCTCGCACTAGAGTTTTACATGCATAGGTGTAGAGTATAACTCGCACCAGATTTCACATGCTTGTTCGTGACACGGTGCTAGAGTCTAACTCGCACCAGAATTTACATGATTTTCGTGACAGGGTGCTGGAGTTTAACTCGCACCAGATTTTATAAGATTTTCATGTGATTTATATATAGAGTGCTAGAGCCTAGCTCGCACTAGTTTTACTGGATTTGTGGAGTAGCGCTGTCTGCCCTTGGAGTCAGCCAAAAGGCCCAATAGGCTCAAAAGACCTCTTAAGTGGGGTGAGAGTGAGGGATGAGGTTGGCGGCCTTGTGGGGATGTAAAGCGGGCTCTGCCAGTTTTACTGGATTTGATGAGAGTACTGAGCATCGCTCGCACTGATTTTATGAGAACATGCGATGAGCCGTGCTTGGGGCATCGGGTAGACTGTGTGTCACCGATTTAATAGGCTCGCACGTGCGTTTTGAGACATGGTATGAGTATTGAGAAACAAAACCTCTCTGTGGGAAGCAAGCCATTTGGGCTGGAGTACCTAGAGTGATATGGGTCCATGGAGTATGATGTACCGTGCAAGTAGCATGAAGTACGATGTACCGTGGGGTATCTTCGGATACGGTATCTTTGTGATACGGGGTATCTTCGGATACGGTATCTTTGTGATACGGGGTATCTTCGATACGGCATCTTCGGATGCGTGGGATCGGATAAGACTGACGGGTTGGATTGACCCACCTCCCGGGTAGTTCCCGATCAGGGTGAGACCTCGTACACTAGGATCCGTGTAGCTAGAGGGACTCACGAGGACACACATGGCCATAGTCCTGGTTATTGCCGATATACAGATGTTGCCTAGTCTCGCATGTCGACGATTTTAATGAGATCAAATCGGGTTTTAAATTAAATGTGCATGATGGTTATTTCCATGCTTTTTAAACCCATATGTGATGTGAACGGATTTTCATGATTTTGTGTGAGTCAGGATCACCCGAAGGAAGGGTTGAGTCCTGACTTTACTGTGAAATTTTAAACGAGAAAGATATGATTTTGAATATAATTGCATGTTGAATTTTCCGTGCAAATGTGTTTTACATAACATCATAACTCATATCATCTGTTTTAAAATGTGTGGAGAAAGGGTGGTTTATGCATGGCACTACGTTCATGTAGGTAGTATGGTTACCTACTTGTTCGTAGGATTGCCTTACTGAGCTTGATGTGCTCACCCCTTTCATTTTCTCCCACAAATAATCTCCAGTAGACGTTGAGACGACTCAGTACTGCATTCCGGATATCCGCTGCTGCCCATCATTCAAGGTATATACACTTGTACAAATTGTATCTAAATAAGCATAGCACAGTAACATGTTTGTAAGTGTCTCTAGGGGATGTATAAATATTGTAGACATTTTATAAATGACTGAGAAACAATTAAGTTATATGGTAAATGTATGGTGGGACTGGCATTGACGCACAGCCCAATTTGTTAGTGGAGTGTGGTCACGATTAGAGGACAAGTAAGTAATGAAAGAAAATAACAAAACGCGAAAAATTAACTCTGATTTTTGGGTAGTTTGGGTCGTGACACTAAGTGAGTAAAAGTACTTAAATGACATCATTCTCACTAAAAAGTATTCGATATAAGTTTAACTAATCCATTTAGATTTGGAAGAAATTTGAAGGACCGAATCTTTTTTAATGATGGTGGGATGTGATAACCTGAAATTTCTCCACATTGGAAAATTATCTCGAAAAAAATATAAAAATAAATAATTAAATACGTGATAATATTTTTTAAAAATAAAAATGTGTGTGTTTATATATTAAATAAATATAAATTATATATAGAAATAAATTAAATAATATATTATATTAATATATGGATATTAATATAGTATATTATATGTAAAATAAAATCTCTATATATATATTTAGATTTTTATATATATAATATAATTATATATTATATATATGACTAGATATTTTATATATAATATATTATATTAATATATATATATATATTATATTATATATAAAGTAAAAAGTAAAATAAAAACAAAAAAAAAGAAAAGAAAGGGTCGGGCAAGCCCAATCCCTCTCTTTATTCTCCTATAAAAACAGAGGAGAAGAAAAACGAAAGAAGAAAAAAGGTGAACGTCGACGAACGACGACGGCGGGAGGGGCAGGACACCAGCGAGTGGAAGGTAGGCACGGACGGAGCGTCTGAGCACCGTCAAGCGCGTTGGGCATCCGAAAAATGTCATGATCAGAGAGGGAGAGCCGCAAGAGAGAAAAGAGGAAAACAACTGTAACGCCCCGGAAGCACGGAAATAGGGGCTAACTTTTTTTTCTACTTAGGTTGTATTCTTGTACAGTGTAGGATACTTCTTTCTTTCTTTATTTAATTATTTCTTTAATCCTTAGTATTGCCAAAATTTCGGCTGCAACCTCCGCATGCATTATATAGAAATATCATCAACATATTAATTGTTTCTTGAACGTTTACATACTAATCCATAAGAGCAGAGATTACATCCCGTAATAATTATTCAACCACGTATTTGTACATTATACATGTCTGAAAATAAACATCTGTTATTATATGATAGCGACTACGCCCACTCTAAGTGACCTAGACGTGTATCCGCAAATGCATGGGTCGTACAAGTAATAATGGGATTTGAGTACTGGATTATCGTCCCACAGAGAAGTTGATTAGCCTAATTATGTCACGACCCTCAACTTACCAAAATACGTACAAATTTTTCACATTTTCATGCATCATTTATTATTCGTCCTTACCTAAATCGTGAACAGCAACTCTCCTCAATAGTTGGGCTGTGTGTCGACGTCTAACTCACTCCACCATACCAATTCAATTTGTATATTATTTATGATTAAACACTTGTATAAACGTATATATCAGAGTTGTTTACATGTGTTTACATCCCAAATAGTTACATATAAAATGCTACTGTGCTATCGTAAGTTTAGACACAAAATTACAATAGTGTGTATACCTTACGCGATGGGATGCAGTGGATTACCAAAAGGTAACGCCTCCAGTCACGCTCACTCTATGCTCAAATATCTGTAGAGAGGGGAAAAATAAGGGGGGTGAGCAAACCACACGCTCAGTAAGGCAATCATGCGAACATGTAGATATTGCACTATCTACGTGAACGTGATGCCATGCTCAAAGCATATTTTTCATCTCATTTTCTCAAATATGAGTTCATGCTTGTGTTAATGGTATGTAAAGCATTTATGTTGTTAAAATCCAGTGCACAATTCTTTTCAAGGCATGGCATAAATCATCATGCATATTTCACGATAAAGCATGGCATTAACCATCATGCATTTTTTCACACGGATCAGGTGTGCAGGATATCACCACTATCTGCTTCCATACGGGAGGTGGGTCAAATCCAACTGTCGGTCCATAGCAGATCTCGTTCGAAGACGGCATTTCACATCTCAACACGGTGCAACGTACTCCATGCTACCTGCACGGTACAACGTACTCCGTGAACCCACATCAACATATCATATCATGCCACATCTTAAATGCACGTGTGAGCCTATTTAATCGGTACGACCTCTTGTCTACCTGAAGCTCTTAACATGGCTAATCAACATGTCAAAATATATCAAATGCATGTGCGAGCCTATTTAATCGGTGCGACACCCAGTCTGCCCGAAGCTCCAAACACGACAACAAATAAGATGGGCATCTAGTGCGAGCTAAGCTCCAAGCACTATGCCAAAACTAGTATGAAATCCATGTGAAAACCAGTGCGAGCTAAGCTCTAGCACTCATGTGTATAAAACACGTCAAATCTCGTGCGAGTCAAACTCTAGCACGCTTTCATTCTCACGAAAACAATGTAGGTGGCTCATTTCTTTGCAAAGTGTGGTAACAAACCAAAACAACTCATTTCTTTTGCAATTCATTTCAAATGTTAGCTAACCTACAAATCCTTTGCTAAAAAGCAATAAAACATGATTTTCAAGGCATTATACTTTTGTTTTCGTGCACAGTTCCCAAACACCCAACTTTTGCCCTTCAATCGCCCAATTTCATTTCCTAATACCTCATGCATTCTAGCAAAGCATTTAAGTGCCCAAATTGCGCACAGATATCTCTAAGAGTCCACAGAATTCCCTTACCTCAATTTACTTGAGTGCGATTCTCTTTTCCTCTTAGCTTCTTGCGCTCTTGGCTCGCCTTGCTACGATGTATCCTCGGAAGCTGCGATTCAATCATCCAAACCACTTGAGTTAAAGTTGTTAACTCACATTTGACCTCATTAGTCAATATAACCCATCTTTGTATCTACAATGGCTTAATCCACATTTTACCCCTTTTAGGTAAATCCCACAATTTATTCATTAACAACACCTTAAAATCATACCACAACACTATTATTAACCTCAATATATCCCATCATCATTAATCTTAACACATTTCACTTTCTCACACTAGACCATTTCTAGGTCACGGTGGATTCATTACTTCCTAGGTAGTTTCTACCCTTTCTATGCATATCAAACAACTCCAAAATCAATATCAACACAATGTACTTGAGATATTTCATTTAGAAACTCACCTAGCTTGATTTCCTCTTTGCTCCAATGGAAATGCACCTTTGATCCTTCAATCCAACAAGTGGGGAAATGCCTCCAAACTATGTTGTTCACCTTTTTGATGTGAACAACTTTGTCTCTAATAGCTTTCCCTCAAATCTTACTGAAATTGTGTGGATTTAGGAGTGAGAAAGCTAGGTTTTAGGTTGGAAATGGGAAAGATTGGCTTTTGTCTCGAAAATACAGATCCAACTGCTCAATATTTATAGATTCAGCTTGATGAGATCGATCTGCCTTGGGTGGAGATCGATCTGGTCCTCTTAAAATCTCTCTTTTTCAAGACATTTTGAAGTAGGAGATTGATCTGTAGAATAGGGGAGATCGATCTGCTTCAAACAAAAGGTTAAGGAGATCGATCTGGTTTTAGGAGAGATCGATCTGCTTCCAACTCGAGAGCTAAGGAGATCGATCTGTTCCATTAAGGATCGATTTACATTTTACAGAATGTGTAGGAGATCGATCTGGCTCCCTTGGAGATCGATTTGCTCTATTCCATTGCTCAAATAAGAGCATTCTGGCTCTTTCAGATCGATCTCTCATCCCATGAGATCGATCTGTCATTCATATTTTCATATTTTCTGTAGTTTTTCTACAGTAAACTTATACCAAAACATCCTTGATTTGCTACCATAACCATTTTCTCATCCAATCATCTTTGAGGCTTGGCAATGGCATCCATTCATGTTTTATACCTATTGAAACTTGTGTGGAATCCTTGTATATCCAAAGGTACATGATATAAACCAAATGAAAGTGCACAACATATGTAAATCTTCCTTCCATTTTACCATACTACACATATTCCATTCTACTCATATTCATCACATATCAAAGTCCATTCCTTCACATTCATACTTAATGTAACTTGTAAGTACAATCACAACTCTTACTACATGTGTGTACATTTAATTTATGGACTTTACATCATTTATACTTCACATTACAAGCACATCACTATTTACATATATATACTAAGTCGTGCTTGTACATATATGGGCTCTCACAAATTAAGTATCGGTTAATCTTACCCTAAGTATATCCTAGCAAATTACGAATTTTGAGTGGGTGATCTACAAGGCTAACACTACTGAAAATAATAAAAAACTATAAAATAAAGAAAATCAAACAGAGCTAAAATTACTTACAGTGCTCCAAGCAATTAAAAGCAATAACCTATAAAAGATAATTAAAACAGTTAAAATTAATTAGTGCATATAAACTAGATTACAAACAAGAAATAAAATTAACTTAAATAAAATTAGATAATAAAATGTGCATGCAATTAATCTAACTATGAAAATGCAATTTAAACTAACTTAATTCTAATGAAAGAAAATTCTAAAAATAAAATTTCTAATTATAAATCTAAATGACTAAAACAGTAATTTTAAATTAATCCTAACTACAGCTAAATAAAATCTAAATAATGCATGAGAATTTTTTTTTGATTTTTCAATTAAAAACTAAATTATGAACTAATTCTATCTTTAAATTCATTCTAAATGCAACACATGAGTTTTCTAAAAATATAAAATAAAATTACCACCCTATTGTAATAAAAAATTAACTATTATCCTAATTAAAACTAATCACTAATTTAACAAGCAATGAAAATCTATTTTTCCTAACTTAACAAATAATGTAAATGGCATAAAAAAATAAAATCCCAAACTTGCTAAACTAATTGTAACAGTAAAACAATATGGCCAAACAAGGCCTTGACCAAAACTCCCAGCTGGCCTCGTGGTCTCGATTGTGCACTGGTACTGTGCACATTTCATTCTCCATTTTGCAGCAGGCGCTGTCCAGGTGATGTCCTGCTCTGCTCTTTGTCCTGCCCGGCTAGCGTACGTCTTCCTCTGCTCCACGGGTGGCTGCAGCAGAGCGCGCACGTAGCAGCAGCTCGTCTGTCTAGTACCCAGCTGAAGCAGAAAATGAAGCTCAGTAGCACACGTCCTTCCCCTGTCCGGCTAGCGTCTGCATCAGCTGCTTCCTATTTGCTGTGCCTCTAGTACACAAAACAACGGCACCAACTATGTCCTACACATAAAAAATTAACTGGAAACAAAAATGCAGTAACCAACGCTTCAGTGTAATGGAGTGAAATATTTAGCAAAACTAAGGTGAACAATAGCTTGAGCTCGGGACAGAGTAATGAAAGAAGTTGGTCCTATGTTGCCATAAATTCATCTACAACCCATCAACCACGTTTTCCTCCCACTGAAGCTACAATCAACAACAACCAAAACATCATGTAACATTGGAAGAGTGCATATTAACAAAACAAATAAAAGTGAACAATAATATAAACCATAAACAGAGTAGAACAGAGGAGGCTACTGGAAAATGAAAAAAAAATGAAACTAACATCAACAACTACAAAGTGGAAATGCAACTAATGGAAACTCGAGCTACCAATGTACAAGACAAATCAAATGAACTGAACCCGAGAGCTAAAGTCACGGTTCCTTGCTATTGGCTCCTACCCGACTCCTCATTTTTCTAAGGAAGTTTTCGCAAATACTATAAAAATAATGAAGATGAAAGCCAAGGAAAAGAATATCAGCTCGCCAATGGAGTAAGGAGAGGATGTTAGACACTGTCACCAGCTACAAATAGCCTCTCATACCACTCGGCTACACCAAGGAACCAACAACCTGAATGAACAATGGAGAAATAAAGAAGAGAAACTAAACAAGAAAATAAACCGAGAACAACAACTAGAAAAATAAAAACTTTTCATTAGAAACTAAAACATCAAAGCAATCAATATTTGCAAAAACCAAGAAGAGAATGGAAATGGTTACTATGCAAAATATCCAAGAACTAGAATTGAAGAAACTTTTCATAAATATCAAGATTGCTTGAACAGTAACTATGGAAAATAAAAATGGTGGCTGTTCAAAAAACTAAGGTTAACGTGAAAATTTTTTAAAGAAAACAAAATACAGAAAACTTTAATCTAAAAATTACTTTACCCTAAACTACACTACTCCTAAATTACTTACATTACTCCTAAATTCTACTTCTATTCTACCCTAGGCTACTTCTACCCTAAAAACTACATCCTTTTTCAATTGCTCATCATGTTCTATTTATACACAAACTTAGGGGTACAATGGTAATTTTTCATCCTAGATGAATTGGCTTTGATTGGCCACTTGTGTAAGACCCGAATTTAGTTAAAACACGAAATGAGTGTGTTCATGAAAGGAAGGATTTAAATGGAATTTTCGAACACGTTGAAGGGTAAAACGGTCAAAAGATCAAAATTTGGTATTAATCGGGACAAGAAAATTTAATTAAAAATAATAGATTTGAGAATCTTGATCAATAACGAAGAAATAATTAAATTTCGGGATAAATTGATCAAGATATAAAATTATTGGAATTAATCGAAATTTTTACTCGAGACAATATCTCAAAAATACGGAGAAATTATACTGGAAAAAAGGTTAAAAAAATAATAAATAAATTAAATAAAATTAAATAAATTTATTTGGAATAAAAAATTGATTTTTTGTATATATTTTTGATTTCTTTAACATATTTTATTGATTAAAATATTAATAAAATTAAATAATAAATTAAATTAAATTAATTCAAAAAAAATGAAATTGCAAAATCGCGATTGGAAAGGAAGCAGACAACCGAGGCTGCCTCCACCGACGGACGGGGCCACCAGCGACTTGGATCCATCGAAAGAGCCCAGCCGAGAAGCAACCGACCCCGTGCGAGCCACCACCGGCACCAACAACGTCAAAATCCGACGAAGTCGAAGGGAGAGAGAACCCGAGGGAGAAAAAGAAGATCGACGGCAACCGACGCAGATCTAGCCCCAACCGACCCTAGCCGAGGCTTCCCTAGGTGTAGGCGACGTGATCGGTGGTGGCCACAGCCAGCGAAACCGACGGACGGCGTCGAAAACGGCGAAAAAGAAAATGGGTACCGACGGCCAGGAGAGAACAGGCCGAACCGGCCACTTTTCGACGGCCTTGGACGAAACCAACCCCAGATCCATGCATTGGATGACCCAACAGAGCTGCTGGTGATGGAAGCGGTGGAGAACCGACCGGTGAGGTACCGAACCGGCCGAACCAGACTGAACCGACGGTCTGAACCGGGTTGAATCGGACCGAACCGTTTCAGCCAAGAAAGAGAGAAAAAAAGGGGGAAAAAAAGAAAAAAAGGAAAAAGGGGAAGAATTTTTGGGGATACACCGGACCACGAGTAAGTCGATAAGAGGTCAAAAGTGACCAATTTGATTTTCGAGAAATTTATTTAAATTATAATTGATCGAAAATTAACTCGGAATTAAATATATAATTGTGCAGTTTTATGACAGAGCCCGAACGAGAGCCAATTGAGCTCCAATTTTTGTACCCCGCGTCATATTGGGTAAGTATATTTTAATTACGATAATATGAGTCCTTTAGTACAGAGTTTTGATTATTTTACGAAATTTACGGATTAATTCTGTATAAAAAGGAATATAAATCGGAATTGCAACGTAATTACCGTAAATAGTATACGGGCTATCCAATGAGTTTGGAATGAAGCCCGATGATTATTGGTAAACTGAATAAGCCCAGTAAACCCGAAGAAGGGATTTAATAAGTAGAAACGGGCTGAAAATGGGTCGAGGCCCATTAAGGTGCCATCGGGCCTAATAAGAGTAAATTGACCCAATTAGTTAAATCGACTGTAGTAAAAGTGAGAATTATATTTATTGGGTTAAATTGACATGGTAAATAATTATCTGCAGCTCCGGAGTACATATTGGGAGCTAAACGGATCGGGTGATCGGTAGAATTGGAAAAGTTAGACTCTACAGAGACTCGAGGTAAGGGAGTTTTATAGGTGCATAGAGATTTCTATTCGTATTTTTGAGGGGATTTACATGACCTAGAATTTCTGAAAGTATCTAGAAACGAAATAATAATTTTTACGAAAACCCAGGGTATGGGTGAATAAAGAAAAAGACGATATTGCCCCTGGGAATAAAATTTACAAAAAGGGTAGTAAGGCAAATAAATTGCATGATTTTATGTTTTTAATGTTTTATATAAATGTATTGCTTTGATTTAAGTAAATATGCAAATAGGTTGGCTGTTGATTTCATGAATTATACGAAAAGTTACCGGTTTGTACCGGTTACGATTTTAAAAGATGTTTTATCAAGATTGAGCCACCTATCATATTTATACGAGTAAAAAGAGTGCTAGAGTCTTACTCGCACTAAATTTTACTGATTTATTACTCATAAAAGCCGTACTGGAGCATTGCTCATACGAGAAATTTGTGTATGTACAAAAATCGTGCTGGAGCTTCGCTCGCACGAGATTGTAGATATCATGATATGCATAGCGTCGTGCTGGAGCTTCGCTCGCAGTAGACATGAGTTGACATGCATATAGTCGTGCAAAAGCCTCTTGTAGACTGTGTCGCAGAGAGTTGATATGCTCGCACGTATACTTTGAGACATGGGTTGGTTATCGACATAGTATTGGGGTGGATAAGACCTACGGCAGGCACCCCCAGACTATGATATGGGTCCACGAAGTACGTTGTACCGTGTATGTCACACGAAGTACGCAGTACCGTGCAGTCATGATGACTCGATGATGTTACTTGATATTCTGAAGGGTAGGATTTGATCCCACCTCCCGTTGCAGTTGTGATACCCCGCACATCAGGATCCGTGTAGCCTGGGATCACAGGGACATAATATGGCCATAGTCCTCAATTTTCATATAGTAACCTACATGCCTCACATGATATCATACGGTCTGAATAGACCAGGACAAACCCGAAGGAGGGGTAATGTCCCGATTTATGTTTTTTAAAAGAGATGTGATTTAATGAATCAAGGTATTCCCGGGGGATGGGTTTAGCCTTGATGTGGTTGTTTTGTGATAAAACAAATAAATTTTAACGTGATGAGTTTATGATGAAACTAATAAGTTCTGATGTGACGAGCATGAGATGTCTTTCATGATGATTTTTCCATGTTTGTTTTATATGTCGATTTCATGATTTCTCTTATATGATATATACATACATGTGGCATCGTTTTAGTCATACCTCATGCTCCAAATATAAACGATTTTATATCATGATATTATCAGCACGTAGATAGTATAGTTATCTACCTACTTACATTATTGCCTTACTGAGCAAGTTTCGCTCACCCTTTGATTTTCCACCCCACAGGGTACATTCAATAGAAGAGAGCAACAATAGTCTTGCATTTCGGTTATCCGCTGCTTCTTATCAAGACCAGGTATACACATTCGTATAATTTTTGTATCTGAACATATAGAGGCACAATACTGTACATAGATTGTAATATTGGGGATGTATTTAGTTAAAAAAAATTGATATGTAAATGAAATATGGAAAATAGATGTTAAGGTAAGTAACATGACAGGAGGGACTAACATCGACTCATAGCCTAACTGTTAGTGGTGAAACTGTTCACGACGGGTAAGGAAATGAAAAAGTAAGGAAAAATTTGTAGTGATTTTGTTAGAACGGGTTGTGACAAAAGGTGGTATCAGAGCAGAGTTAGCCTGATATGAGTCAGTGTTAGTGGTTAAGTAAATTTACATCCCCATGTGCTGTGCATTGTTTAGATACAATTGTGTATATCAAGTTGGAACTGCAGCTAAAAATTTAGTTTCGAATGCAAGAATATAGTTTTTATAACTGATAGTCTCTATGGTAGAGGGGCGAGTGCACATGCTCGAGATCGTAGAGATCGGCCTGAGAATCGAATGAGTCGTCACATGAGACTCAAGATGAGAGTGAGGTGGAGGCTGATATTGAGCATACTCCACAAGGTCCTATAAAGAGACCAAACAGTATTGAGACATGCGCCGAGAGGATGAAGTGGAGTGTAGAAAATATTTCAGAGTTGTTTACTCAGTCTATGCAGATAGTTGAGGATAGGCAGGGTAAAGCCTAAATAGATGCCTCAGACTATAGAGATTTTCACACCCCTCCGGTATATAGCAAAGTAAAGAAACCAATAGTTGCTGAGGACTGGGTGAATGAGATAGCGAAGTTGTATGATTCTTTCGGTGTATGTCAACTGAGAAGGTGACTTTTAAATACGTTTATGTTGGAGGCGAGGCGGAGCATTAGTGGAAGTCCGCTCGACCCATCTGAAGAGTTTGACGTCCAGAGCCGACATGAGAAATATTTCTAGATGTATTTCGGTGACAGAATATTTCGGGCACTACTTAAGGGAAATTATAGGTAAAATTTCTTACAATGACCAAGAGACACTGGTGGATTGATGAGTATGAATATCAGTTTATATACCTGCCTAGGTATTATCCCGACACTATGGGCAGTGAGAGTTGAAAAGCCCAAAAGTTCATGGAAGAGCTTAAATTGTCGATTAGAGTCCGATTGGCTCACTACTTATGTCGAGGCAATGCATAGAATACAGTTGTGTGAATAATATCATGTGTTGCACACCTCTGAGATTGGGAAAGGTAGTAAGGGCCGAAATAGAGACAGAAGAGAATAGAGAATGATAGAGATGTCAGAGCGGGAAATAGACCAGTTGATAAGAGATTAGAGCTGATGAGTCATGTGGTAAGATGATTGGTAAGGCCCTAGTGTATCCAATTTCAGCACTTTTGAGGGGTATTGTCACTACAACAAAATTAGCAATTTGTGACGCATAAATTAATGTCACAAAATATTAATTTTTCGTCACCAATATATTTCTATGACGAAAATTATATTGTCACGATGTTCGTCACCTTTGCCTCGTCGCTAAAGGTCAAATGTGACGATATTATTATTTCGTCACATATTCACGAATCTAACGTGACGATCGTAAATAACGTCATGTTATCATTACTTTTTTGTGACGTCCGAATAAGTCATAAATTAATACAAATATTCGTCACTAAATACCGATAACGTCACAGAATATGTGATAAAATTATAATTATTAGTGACGTCACACTTTAGGTGACATATATTATCATCACCTATGATAGTAAGGTAACGTCAAAAAATCTCTCAAATGTCACTAAAGATAGTGATAATTGTAATTTTACGTGACGAAATGTTAAATCGTCAAACTTTAAGTGACGTATTTTTGTCACATATACTAATAAAAAAACTTCTCAAATGTCACTAAAAAAATTAAAATTTATTTTAAGGTGACGAAATATCAATTTGTTATAATATAACTAACGTCATAAAAACTTTTAATTGTCACTAAAGATGGTTAAAAAATTAATTTTAGGTGACGAAATATAAATTGTCACACTATAGGTGACATAAGTTATTGTTACCTATGACAATAATACGTCATAAAATATTTAATGTTGCAATAATATTGACAAATTTCTTTAAATTTAAATAATGTTTATATTTTTCTTAAATAATCAAATATAAATAATATTGCTCATGCAAAATCCAATTTAACTAGTATTGCAAAGTAAATAATTGATCTAAAATTTGCAATGACTCTCAAATGTAATACCTTGAATAAAGTATATAATCATAATCCAATAATACTACTATTCCAAATGTAATAAAACTAATATAATCCACATTGTCTAAATCCAAAAGCTCAAATAAAGTATGATGGTCACATTTGAATTTTTGAAACAAAATAAACCAGATATAGGAAATCATTGGTACAAGTTCATCTCATAGCTCTCAATCCAAATCTTGTGTAGAGGGTGTTTGTGTTGATGGTGAGTTTGAGTCCCTTGAAGCTGCAATAAACAATTATTAACAAATGATAAATACAATATATTAAATAATAAATAAAATTTAAAACTATTATTTATGAAAGACAATAAGAAATTAATAGCAAAAAATGATGAAAAAACAACCTATCAAAGGATTATAAAATAAGAAATTAATTTATGAGCACAGGATGCATTACTCATGTGTGAAGACAAGTTACACAAAAATACATACTAAGTCATCTAGCAATCTCAAGTCAGAAACCAAAACCTTGAAAGATAGGTGTATAAGTAAACTCATGCTCATTTTTGCCAAGAAACACAAAAAAAAGAACTACAATATGAGATAAAGACACAAATAGTAACAGATGCAACATTGACTTATCATTGATGGTGTCAATGGCTTCTACAGTCAGCATTACAAGCGATAAGAGACAAATGGACAAGCTCCAATAAGTAAGTAACATATCTGAAAATTGTGATTTAGTTGTTGGAAACTAGTTTGACAATGTGTAACATCATGATGCTTCAAATACAACATACAATTTTTGTTGGCATGTGTAAACACCGCAAATTTTCTGTATTTAGAATAAACAAAAAAATAATAATAATAATAAAAAAAAAATATGTATATATATATAGATGTAATTTTCCATGAATAAAAATATAATTAAAAATATACATATATATATATATATAAATACAAATATAACATATACAATAAAAATATAAAATAAATATAAATATAAATATAAATATAAATAATATATATGAGATAAAAAAATAAATAAATAAAAATAAAAAAATTAATTAAAAGAAAAAAAAAAAAAATAAATAAATAAAAATAAAAAAATTAATTAAAAGAAAAAAAAAAAAAAAAAAAAAAAAAAAAACGGGATCGCGCGATTGTCGCGCGATCCCAATTAGAAATTCCCCCCCCCCCCCCCCCACTGTTCTTCTCTTCAGAAACCCTTACCGCCGGAAAGCCCTTGCCGCAGTTCGCCTGCCGGTCACCCTTTCCCCCATCGGCGATCGACACAGCTTTCCTCCCCGGCATTCGGCGACCCCCTTTCCTCCCTTCCTTCTCCATCGCCCGAAACCGAGAAACCCGAGCCTTCTTCTCTCCCTTTTCGCTCGCCGGCGACTGAACCAGAAGACCGGACTCCGAAATTCCTCCCCCTCCCGACTGTCGGCCACTATTTCCCCCTTTTTTCCTCTCCCCTCGCCTGGAAAACGAGAACGAAAACAGAGGGATTTTTCCTCTGTTTCGCGTTTTTGCAGCAAACGGAGAAGACCCACTCCGGCCTTCCTCCGAACCCGAGCTCCGGTAACCTCCCATCGCCAGTACTACCCGTCCAGTCACCCTGTTCCGACGCCACAGTACGTCTACAGTGACAGTATACCAGAAAAAAAAAATATATATATACCCAGTTGATATCCCTCATCCTTGTACCAGTTAATTCCTAGGTAAAAATCCGAATTTTATTTAGTTTAATGTATGTATAATTGTATTATGGAAGCATGATGTTGTAGGAATTAATTGAAATAAAAGCATGTTTAGTGTAGATTAATTTGACAAAAAATTGGAAAGATGAGAAGTAGAAATATATATAATGCATATTTATTTATTTAGGTATATGTACAATTAAGTCTATATAATAAATTGAGTATGCTAGTAATTGTACAAAAAAATGTGTATATGCATATGTGATAAGGAAAAATGGAAAACAATGATAATATATATATATATATATATATATATATATTTATTTAGGTGCATATACTTGCGGGGGTATGAAAGGTGAATGTGTGCAAGTATATGTATATACAAAGGATATATATATATGAGATAGGAAACATGAAAACAATAAAAGTATATTTATATATATACATATAGGAGTGTATATATATATAAATATGTATTTTTATGCGTGTATACTTGTGGATGTATAAAATAAAGGTATACGTTAATACTTGTAGGAGCAAATATATCAATAGTGAAGAAATATATAAACGTGCGTGTTGGCCTAAGGATATACAATAATACGTACACATGCAGCAGTGACGCTAGGTTATGATTTTAACGCAATTCGGACAATTCGTGTGGATAAGATGCTAAGTAAACGATTTCGGTGTAGGCGAATCGTAGAAAGGATTAAAGGAGGTATTAGGAGACGTCACCGTTCGAATTCGAGATACCCGATAAATCGAGGTAAGGGGTATTACTTAACTTAGTTCTAATATTGCATTTATGTTTCTCTGATAAATGATTTTATGAAAGAGCACATGATTTGAAATGATTTATCAATGCGTCCATACTTGTGAAACTGTTTACAAAACATGATTTCGTTTTACAAAATATTCGCTAGAACATCTATGTTTATGAAATAAACTTTCGAATTATGAAAATGCATTAAAGTTTTATGATGGCTTGAAAACCCATATTTACGCTTTGAAATGGTACTTTTGACGTTTCCAAAGTATTTACAAAAAAAGAAAATATGTTTTGAGACTTAGGTTTCATGCTTGGCTACTTCTCGTGGTGTTCCGGCTCCACCACTTGAGGTGCCGGTACGTTGGCCCCTTTAGCACTTGACTCAACCTTTGTGGAAGATGTCGTGCTACTGGTGGTTTACTATAATGTTTCGGTAGTATTGCGTGCCCGCGCAGCACGGATGAATGTTCCCCGCACGGTGAGTGCCACAGGTGCCCGTGCCCTAGCTATGTGCTAGTATATGATAAGAAATAAGAAGATACTACCCCTATTTATAATTATTATTGCTGTACGAACCTGATCCATTCTACAGCCCCCCCTTACCATGGCCATAGGTATGATGACTCTCCAATGGAGAATGACACGTATCGCATGACTTAGTTATAGCCTAGTCTCCTCGATTTTAATTATAAAATCGACTATGACGAGATGTTTATGAAATGTTTACGAAATATGCATGAGAGTTTTATGAAATGGTTATGAAACATGCATGAGATGTTTATGAAATGTTTACGAAATATGCATGAGAGTTTTATGAAATGGTTATGAAACATGCATGAGATGTTTATGAAATGATTACAAAATATGCATGAGAGTCTTATGAAATGATTATGAAATATGCATGAAATGTTTACGAAATAACTATGAATTATTCATGAAACGTTTACGAAATGATTTATGAAATGTTCATGAAAAGTTGCAAACTGGTTAAGTACGTGTTTTGGTTTAAATACTCGCACGCTTTATGACGCGTATGCATGAAATGAAAGTTTATGTATTGCATTAAGTTTCATTTTATGAACAATTACCAATGCATTTATATATTAGAACTGCTTTAAGAATATTCTCTTACTGGGCTTTTCCCCAAAAGCTCACCCCTCTACCTTCAGATCATTTGCAGTGAATCTATAGACACTATCTGCTGCGTACACGACGTAAGCTGGTGGGAAGAGCTACCCTAAGCTACTTTGTACACGCGAAAGGTATACATTTACATTCCTGTACCAGACATAATTGTATGCACAGACATATATTAGAATTATCAGTTGGGATGTAATTTTGTAAGGAACGATGTAGACATTACTACTCTGGGATTATATTTTGAGATGACTAGTATTAAATCGAAATAGATACATTGTGTGGTAAAGATGGATTTGGAAAGTATGCTTGGTAGTTGTGGATATCTAGGATTGTGAATACAACTGATTTGCAGGTGGGTAGGCTTATATATAAGCCGTTATGCTGCCGAAATTTCTATCGGCCATATAAGTTAAAATATAAAAATCAATTATAAATTACAAGAAAAGAATTAAGAAAATGTTTCGACACTGCACAGGAATACAACCTAAGTGAATAAGGTAACGAGCGGGTAAATTAAAATTAAGTTTAAAATTCAAAAAAAAATTTATCCCGATTTTTAAGGGTCAAGGGTCGTTACAGTTTAAGTGGTATCAGAGCGAAGGTTGTCTAGTACTGTCAGTGTCGAAAATAAGGATTAAATTACATCCCAATGTCTGTGCTTGTCTGGTAGTAGGTAATGTATACCTAATGAATGTAAGACTTGATCTATGGAATTACGCGCAGGTATTAGATCACTGCACGATGAGTGGAAGACGTGGACGTCTTCGGAGGCAGGCTCAGCCACCTCCACCTCCTCCACCGCATTTAGAGGACCTCAATACACGTATGACTCAATTTGAACAACGGTTGGAGCAGCGCCTCGAGCGAGGTTTGGAGTCGATAGCTGCCATGATTGTCCAACATCTAGGGACAAACGTTTCCGATTCAGTTGGCACGACACCATTTTCTACTCCGGTGTCGATTCCTCTACAAGCACCACCACCTCCTCCTTTACAAGTTCCTCCAGTACCTATGGCGCATCAGCCTCTTGTACAGAACCGAAGGGAGGAGAGGAATGTCGGTAGAAAGAGGAATTTTCCGAAAATGAAGCCTCCAACATTTAAGAGAAAGAACAAGGATAAGAGTAAGCGAACGGAGTTTGTGAGACAGGACCTTCAGAGGGGCCAACCTAAAAGACAGAGGACAAACGAGTCTCAGGCTAGGATTGATAGGCCCACAGTTCCTGTACCTTCTCCACAGACTACCAGAGGCTTCCAACGGTACGATAGATTTTGCACTAGATGCGGTAAATTTCATAGAATTACGTGTCACTGGTCCTCAGGGAGTTGCTTTGGTTGTGGACAAAAGGGGCACATGGTAAAGGATTGTCCACAGAAGCAAATTTCTCAACCCTCAGAGCTACCACGACAACTTGAAAGGCAAGCTCCCCAGAGACAAGTCCCACAGAGACAGGCTACCGCAGCAGAGAAAGGCAAGAAGCCTGTCACTCATGGGAGAGCCTTTGCCTTGAACTGATATGGTGTAAGGATTGTGAAATCAAGGTAGGAGATAGGACCATATTAGCAGATCTAATTTTGTTGAACATGTATGGTTTTGATGTAATTTTTAGTATGGATTCACTAACCACCAACCATATAAGTTTAGACTGCTACTCTAAGACTGTAACCTTCTCCATTCCTAGTAAGTTTAATGTATGTTTTGCAGTTAAGAAACGAAGTGTATGATTTTGATTATTAATGAAAGTTTTTGATGAACATGTTGATGCGAAAGTTATGTTGCATTCATCTCTGGCACTAGTTGAGAATGTCCAAGTATTCAGGACATATCTGTGGTATGCAAGTTTTCGAATGTTTCCTGAGGAACTACCGGCTACCATTGGAGAGAGAGTTGGAATTCACTGTAGGTTTGGCACTAGAGACACAGTCAATTTCGAAGTCTCCTTGTCGAATGAATTTTATGGATCTTTAGTAATTGAAAAAAAAAGAGTTGTAAGAACTGTTAGATAAAAGAAGTTCAGAAACCTATAGGAGATATTGAGATATTTAGTCAAGCTAAGATGACTCTATTTGAAAGTACTTTGAGGTAACAGAGCGCGAGGCGCAATTATGATAATATGGATTGTATATTTCTTAAGTCACTAAGAAAGAGAAAGATAAAGAGAATGACAGAGAAGAGATCTACCAAGGAAAACGGTGACAATGAAAGAACATAGTCACTCTACTGGAAGAATAAATGAGGGAACTAACAGTATAAATAAGACTTTAAAGGTCGCACTGCTTATATGATTGATATAGATAGGGAGTGTTCAGAGTATAGAAACATCTCGGTAAACAGGGAAAATTTTCTGATACATGATGAAATGATTTATCAAGTTACCCCTAAACAAAAAGGAGAAGTTCTAGAATTGATTTAGCAGGTGGTATCGAATTAATTACTCAAACCACTGTACTGAGTGACCTTGCTTAGATTAAATATACTGAGAGAATAATTATAAGGCTTACATGAAAAAGAGATTATCGGATCAGGTGATTCGTTTTGGAGTGTACTGGTGTTAGATTTTAAGGAGACCCGGAGTCGTTTTGGTCACGATATGTTAAGAACGGGTGTTAATTGGAATCTCAGGACATGGATTATAAATCAGTAGGGAAAGACCCAAAACTCTTAAGGATGATTTAAAGTTGAGATATAAGGAAACATTGGAATATGGATTACATATTGAATCTAAGGATTGTAACTCCTATATTTTTTATGTCTTAAATGTGAGACTTAATTGGAATAAAGAAAGAGTTCTGATATAATTGAGGTACGAAATAAGGCAAGTTTGAATATGATAGATTTTGAATAGAAATTACATTCGAATAAGAAGTGTATGCAAAGTAAGAATATCTTTGTATGTGAAGTGATTCGGAACCAAGTGGTGCGAATCGAGAATGAGTGTGATTAAAGGATAAATTGAAATTGATAGTCGTTATATTCGTGTTAGAAGTCGGGATACCATTACTTGTGAAGATTAAGAAATGAATTTCATTCTAACGAAATCGTATGAACTATGGAAGATGGATTAATTGTTCAATATCAAGTGCAAAGAAATGTTATGTGGGAACGTAGATTTTAGGCAGTAATTAGAGATCATCAGCAGAAAATTTATTATTGTATAATGTAAGATTTTCTATTGGCTGGAATCAATCTTGCATTTAAAGAGGATAATTACTCAATTTAAAGTGATTTTGATTAGTAAAAGAAAGAGAAAAGTATATCAACTTGAGGATATGAATTGATAAATTATTCAAGTCGTTGCAGGATAATCTCTAAACTTCTACATGGAGTGCTATTAATTTGTTAATGATAAAAGTGATTAAATTGTGATAACGGTTCCAAAGATTGAGGAATTAATGATATTATGTGATGTATATGTGGTGTTTGGAGTTGTGATCTTAATATGGATTTTATTATTTGAAGTTATAATGATTGAAAATTATCGATGGATCTTTCCTATTGTTTCTAGGCTTTAACTTTTTGTTGGAGTTAATAGTGTATTTGGCTAATAAAAAAATTTTAAATTTTGATATTATAAACTCTCCGGAGTATATAATGTCTTCCACGTTTCGATGTTAAGGAAGTATAATCCGGATCCCTCACATATCATTGAGTATGAGCCTTTAAGTATTCAAGAGGATATGATATGCATTGAACGATCTATCCGGATATTGGACAGAAAGGAAAAGGTATTTCGATCGAAGACGATACCTCTGGTAAAGGTTCTCTGGCAACACTATTCGGTAGAGGAAGCTACATGGGAGCTAGAGAGTCTTATGAAGGAAAAATACCCACACCTATTCCGATGGAGTCGGAGGAATTTGGAGGACCAAATTCTTTAAAGGTGGGGAGAATGTAAACACCGCAAATTTTCTGTATTTAGAATAAACAAAAAAATAATAATAATAATAAAAAAAAATATGTATATATATATAGATGTAATTTTCCATGAATAAAAATATAATTAAAAATATACATATATATATATATATAAATACAAATATAACATATACAATAAAAATATAAAATAAATATAAATATAAATATAAATATAAATAATATATATGAGATAAAAAAATAAATAAATAAAAATAAAAAAATTAATTAAAAGAAAAAAAATAAATAAATAAATAAATAAAAATAAAAAAATTAATTAAAAGAAAAAAAAAAAAAAAAAAAAAAACGGGATCGCGCGATTGTCGCGCGATCCCAATTAGAAATTCCCCCCCCCCCCCCCCACTGTTCTTCTCTTCAGAAACCCTTACCGCCGGAAAGCCCTTGCCGCAGTTCGCCTGCCGGTCACCCTTTCCCCCATCGGCGATCGACACAGCTTTCCTCCCCGGCATTCGGCGACCCCCTTTCCTCCCTTCCTTCTCCATCGCCCGAAACCGAGAAACCCGAGCCTTCTTCTCTCCCTTTTCGCTCGCCGGCGACTGAACCAGAAGACCGGACTCCGAAATTCCTCCCCCTCCCGACTGTCGGCCACTATTTCCCCCTTTTTTCCTCTCCCCTCGCCTGGAAAACGAGAACGAAAACAGAGGGATTTTTCCTCTGTTTCGCGTTTTTGCAGCAAACGGAGAAGACCCACTCCGGCCTTCCTCCGAACCCGAGCTCCGGTAACCTCCCATCGCCAGTACTACCCGTCCAGTCACCCTGTTCCGACGCCACAGTACGTCTACAGTGACAGTATACCAGAAAAAAAAAATATATATATACCCAGTTGATATCCCTCATCCTTGTACCAGTTAATTCCTAGGTAAAAATCCGAATTTTATTTAGTTTAATGTATGTATAATTGTATTATGGAAGCATGATGTTGTAGGAATTAATTGAAATAAAAGCATGTTTAGTGTAGATTAATTTGACAAAAAATTGGAAAGATGAGAAGTAGAAATATATATAATGCATATTTATTTATTTAGGTATATGTACAATTAAGTCTATATAATAAATTGAGTATGCTAGTAATTGTACAAAAAAATGTGTATATGCATATGTGATAAGGAAAAATGGAAAACAATGATAATATATATATATATATATATATATATATATATATATTTATTTAGGTGCATATACTTGCGGGGGTATGAAAGGTGAATGTGTGCAAGTATATGTATATACAAAGGATATATATATATGAGATAGGAAACATGAAAACAATAAAAGTATATTTATATATATACATATAGGAGTGTATATATATATAAATATGTATTTTTATGCGTGTATACTTGTGGATGTATAAAATAAAGGTATACGTTAATACTTGTAGGAGCAAATATATCAATAGTGAAGAAATATATAAACGTGCGTGTTGGCCTAAGGATATACAATAATACGTACACATGCAGCAGTGACGCTAGGTTATGATTTTAACGCAATTCGGACAATTCGTGTGGATAAGATGCTAAGTAAACGATTTCGGTGTAGGCGAATCGTAGAAAGGATTAAAGGAGGTATTAGGAGACGTCACCGTTCGAATTCGAGATACCCGATAAATCGAGGTAAGGGGTATTACTTAACTTAGTTCTAATATTGCATTTATGTTTCTCTGATAAATGATTTTATGAAAGAGCACATGATTTGAAATGATTTATCAATGCGTCCATACTTGTGAAACTGTTTACAAAACATGATTTCGTTTTACAAAATATTCGCTAGAACATCTATGTTTATGAAATAAACTTTCGAATTATGAAAATGCATTAAAGTTTTATGATGGCTTGAAAACCCATATTTACGCTTTGAAATGGTACTTTTGACGTTTCCAAAGTATTTACAAAAAAAGAAAATATGTTTTGAGACTTAGGTTTCATGCTTGGCTACTTCTCGTGGTGTTCCGGCTCCACCACTTGAGGTGCCGGTACGTTGGCCCCTTTAGCACTTGACTCAACCTTTGTGGAAGATGTCGTGCTACTGGTGGTTTACTATAATGTTTCGGTAGTATTGCGTGCCCGCGCAGCACGGATGAATGTTCCCCGCACGGTGAGTGCCACAGGTGCCCGTGCCCTAGCTATGTGCTAGTATATGATAAGAAATAAGAAGATACTACCCCTATTTATAATTATTATTGCTGTACGAACCTGATCCATTCTACAGCCCCCCCTTACCATGGCCATAGGTATGATGACTCTCCAATGGAGAATGACACGTATCGCATGACTTAGTTATAGCCTAGTCTCCTCGATTTTAATTATAAAATCGACTATGACGAGATGTTTATGAAATGTTTACAAAATATGCATGAGAGTTTTATGAAATGGTTATGAAACATGCATGAGATGTTTATGAAATGTTTACGAAATATGCATGAGAGTTTTATGAAATGGTTATGAAACATGCATGAGATGTTTATGAAATGATTACAAAATATGCATGAGAGTCTTATGAAATGATTATGAAATATGCATGAAATGTTTACGAAATAACTATGAATTATTCATGAAACGTTTACGAAATGATTTATGAAATGTTCATGAAAAGTTGCAAACTGGTTAAGTACGTGTTTTGGTTTAAATACTCGCACGCTTTATGACGCGTATGCATGAAATGAAAGTTTATGTATTGCATTAAGTTTCATTTTATGAACAATTACCAATGCATTTATATATTAGAACTGCTTTAAGAATATTCTCTTACTGGGCTTTTCCCCAAAAGCTCACCCCTCTACCTTCAGATCATTTGCAGTGAATCTATAGACACTATCTGCTGCGTACACGACGTAAGCTGGTGGGAAGAGCTACCCTAAGCTACTTTGTACACGCGAAAGGTATACATTTACATTCCTGTACCAGACATAATTGTATGCACAGACATATATTAGAATTATCAGTTGGGATGTAATTTTGTAAGGAACGATGTAGACATTACTACTCTGGGATTATATTTTGAGATGACTAGTATTAAATCGAAATAGATACATTGTGTGGTAAAGATGGATTTGGAAAGTATGCTTGGTAGTTGTGGATATCTAGGATTGTGAATACAACTGATTTGCAGGTGGGTAGGCTTATATATAAGCCGTTATGCTGCCGAAATTTCTATCGGCCATATAAGTTAAAATATAAAAATCAATTATAAATTACAAGAAAAGAATTAAGAAAATGTTTCGACACTGCACAGGAATACAACCTAAGTGAATAAGGTAACGAGCGGGTAAATTAAAATTAAGTTTAAAATTCAAAAAAAATTTTATCCCGATTTTTAAGGGTCAAGGGTCGTTACAGCATGTGTTTTCATACACGTTTCTTTTAACATCTGTTTTTGGCTATAAAACTAGAGAAGATGCACATTAAGATGCTAAAAAACTAGAGAAGATGCACATTAAGATTTCAAACTAGAATTGTTAGTCAAAAGAGCAGCTTTCATTCCCATAAACCTGAAGTGAGATAAAGAAGCATGTTGGCTGGCATATTCTCATTGTTAATAATAAAAACCAAGCTAGTGAAAGATAATACCTCTCTGACATGGTTGGGATCAAAGACGACTTCTGAAATTTTGCTTCACTAGAAAGCTGCCTATTCTGACGAAAACAAAGAGAATAAAAGAATTTATCATGAAATTTCACTTTCAAGTTACCTAATATAATATGTATCTCACCTTGTTAAAATATGCCTCACACGCATCCACCAGTACTGCAATTTCCCTTGACCAAACTATGATTGTGAAAGCTTCAGCTAACAAGAAATCAATCAACCAAATTTTATCCTAGTCCATAAAAAAAACTGCATCAAATGAAGCCATCATAATGGACAAAAGTGAAACAAAAACGAAAGGAGAAATGAAACAAAAAAAAAAGGCTCAACACAAATGAGAAGGAAGATTCGCATTACAAATTAATAAGCAGTTGGAAAATATGTTATAGTTTCTAGTCAGAGCCAAAAAATAACCAACAAGCTTTAAAATGCATTTGATGTACAGGTAATTTCTATACTTAAAAAAGAAAGAATGAAAAAAAATGCATTCCTACAATATTTTAAGTTGTCAACTACAGTAGAGTGGTGTTAACATTGAAAAGTGAAAGTTCAATAGAGCTTTCTGAAAAGCATCATTATATTGAAATTATGAGTATTATGATAATTCAAAATTTTCATTAAATATGTCTATGAACTTCTCATAGCAACTACTTTGCAAAAGCTCCAACTTGGTGTTCATGACATGACTTGTGCATAAGATGAGGAAATCACAATCAGAATCAAGACAAATTCAAGAATTTAACTTCATGCTTTTCCGATAATCATGCTTCTTATTCAATCAATGTTAGACTAAATCATGGAGTTATATCATCAGAATATGGGAAAACTACATGCTAAGCACTAAATCATCCCAAAATCACACAATATCAGCTCATATTTTCGAAAAAAAATTTCAATTTTGCCTAAAAATGCTCAAGTGATATCTCCACCCCCAAACTTAAAGTGCACAGTGTCCTCAATGTGCAGATAATATAAGAATTTAAGCTCAAGAATAGAATACTCCCCTATCTAATGATGATAAAGACAACCGAAACTTGATTGAGAACATACTAGAAAAGTAATCTACAAAAGAAACAAGGAAAGAAGTAACAAAAAAGAAAAAGAAAAAGAAAAAAGAACTATACAAAAAGTGAAAAGAAAAATTAAGCCACTTCAAATGCAGCTGAAGAAAACGACACTCAACAGCAGGGCTATAAGTAAGAGGGTCAGCCAAAGTAGTGACAGAGTGTTGATAGTCAAATCCTCCTGAGCTCTATCTACTTCCCTCATTCTCTCAGATATTGTATGCCCAAACCTTATATCCTCCATCTTAAAACACTTTTGAGAGTCATCATGGAACTTCAAAGGTTTGAAAACATTAAATGTCACCTCCTGATTTAGGACTCTTATCGTCAATTCCCCCTTTTGCACATTAATTAAGGTTTTACCAGTCGCTAGGAAAGGTCTGCCTAGTATAATGAGGACTTCTCTGTCTTCCTACATGTCTAATACAATAAAATTTACAGGGAAAATAAATTTATCCACCTTTACTAACACATCCTCAATGAGCCCCTTCAGATATTTAATGGATCGATCAGCTAGCTGAAGGGTCACTGTGGTAGGCTTGGTATCCCCTATTCCTAATTTTTGGTAAATTGACTAAGGCATCAGATTTACACTGGCTTCTAAATCACACAAGGCTCTACCAATAAATTGATCTCCTATGGTGCATGGTATGGTAAAGCTCCTTGGATCTTTGAGCTTGGAGGGTAATTTCCTCTGAATAATGGCACTACACTCCTCAGTCATGGCCACCGTCTCATAATCCTCTAATATTCTTTTCCTCAAGAGGATATCCTTCATAAACTTCACATAACTCGGCATTTGATCTAAAACATTAACGAAATGAATGTTGATGTGAAGCTTCTTAAAATCCTCAAGAAATTTGGTGAATTGCTGATTGAGCTTTTGGTTTTGGAATCTCTGAGGAAAATGTATTGGTGGTCTAACTAGGGGAAGTGTAGTGGTAACAGGTATAGCATTAGATGAAGAGGAAGGCTGTGAAGAAGATGAAGAAGCACCTAACTTAGATTCCTTTGCAGCTTGATCCTGATGTTCCTGCTCTTTTTGAGCTGCCTCTTTAGAACCTAAAGATTCTCCAACTATGGGCTTTTCAGGTCTGGACTTAACTTGTGGATCATTTAGCTCTCTGTTGCTCCTAAGGGTGATGGCTTTAACATATTCCTTACCCTCCCTCTGCCTAACAAGATTAACTTTGGTGTTACTAGGGAGGGTCCCTTGTGGACGTTGGCTAAGAGCACTAGCTATTTGTCCAACCTGAACTTCTAAATTCTTAATTGAGGTTGCTTAATTTTGTAGGATAGTCGTGAACATATCCTCAAGTGAGGGCTTCTTCTCAGTTGCTTGTGCATGGTAAAGTTGGGGCTGCATAGGTTGTTGTGGTGAAAGATGAAATTGATGTGGGGATGGGTGATGAAGTGGGTTGTATGGAAACTGCTGATGTGGTGGTACATGAATCTGTGGAGCTTGAAAACTAGGAGGTCCTACAGGTCTGGAATTAGAAGGTTGCCCTTGATTTTGGCTCTAGGAAAAATTAAGATGGTTCCTCCACCCTGGATTGTAGGTGTTTGAAAAGGGGTTAGTCTGTTGCTTCTGAGATGGGGCAATGTACTGAACCGATTCTAAATTAAGCAGACACCTATCTACAGAGTTTGTACCACTACACAGATCACATGAAAGAAAAGGACTTTGAACATAACAAATAGGATTAGGACTGGTGGAAAGATTATGTTGGGTACTGAGAGACTCTACCTTTTTCTTAAGATTAGCTATTTAAGAGGTCAAGGTAAACAACGAGTCTAACTCATAGATACTCGTCGACTTCTCAGGCAGTTGGCTCTCCGAAGACCATTGATAGTTGTTAGCAGCCATCTTGTTTAAGAGACCGTAAGCTTCCTCATCTGTTTTGCACATTAGAGCTCTACCTACAGCAGCGTCAACGATGGTCTTATTTTGGCTTATAAGTCCGTTGTAGAAGATCTGGACTTGGAGCCATAAAGGTAGGCCTTGATGAGGGAACTTCCTAAGAAGCTACTTATATCGTTCCCAAGCTTCCTAAAGAGATTCAGAATTGAATTGGGCAAAGGAAGATATGTCACTACCGAGTTTGGCCATTTTAGAGGTAGGGAAAAACTTAGCTAAAAATTGATGGGCTAACTCGTCCCAAGTAGAAATGGATCCTGGAGGTAAGGAGGTTAACCAGTGTCGCGCCCTATCCCTAAGCGAGAAGGGAAATAATCTAAGCCTAAGCGCATCATCAAATAATCCATTGTGCTTGAATGTGTTGCACAGGTCTAGAAATTGCCCGAGGTGAGCATGTGGGTCGTCATGAGGGAGCCCACTAAACTGCAAAGAGGTTTGGATCATCTGGAGGATTGAAGGCTTAATTTTGAAATTGTTTGCAGGGACAACTGGTGGCCTAATACCGGTATAATAACCTCCAATAATCGGTACTGCAAAATCTCCAACGATCCTAATTTCTCTATTTTCTGCCATGGTGTTTTGTAGCGGAGCTATTAATTTCCTAGAATCCTTTTTGATTTTTCTAAGAGTTCGTTCAATTTCAGGATCTAAACAAAAGCAATCATAACTCTTGGCTCTACGCATGCAAACATCAAAAAGTCCTCAAAAAGTTTTTAATTTTTTTAAAAATTTTTTATGAAAGAGAAAATTAACTAATCTAGATTAAAACTCTAAATATTTACAACCTAAGTATTTGTAAGCTAGAATTACGCCTAAGCATAATTTCACCGATATTAATTACTGGCTAATTATCTTCCCCGGCAACGACGCCAAAAACTTGATATGACGACTAGCCCACTCTAAGTGACCTAGACGTGTATCCGTGGGTGCACAGGTCGTGCAAGTAATAATGGGATTATCGTCCCGGATTATCGTCCCACAGAGAAGTTGATTAGCCTTATTAAATATCGGTTAATCTTACCCTAAGTATATCCTAGCAAATTATGAATTTTTAGTGGGTGATCTACAAGGCTAACAATACTGAAAATAATAAAAACTATAAAATAAAGAAAATCAAACAGAGCTAAAATTACTTACAGTACTCCAAGCAATTAAAAGCAATAACCTATAAAAGATAATTAAAATAGTTAAAATTAATTAGTGCATATAAACTAGATTACAAATAAGAAATAAAATTAACTTAAATAAAATTAGATAATAAAATGTGCATGCAATTAATCTAACTATGAAAATGCAATTTAAACTAACTTAATTCTAATGAAAGAAAATTCCAAAAATAAAATTTCTAATTATAAATCTAAATGACTAAAGCAGTAATTTTAAATTAATCCCAACTATAGCTAAATAAAATCTAAATAATGCATGAGAAATTATTTTTTGATTTGTCAATTAAAAACTAAATTATGAACTAATTCTATCTCTAAATTAATTCTAAATGCAACACATGAGTTTTCTAAAAGAATAAAATAAAATTACCACCCTATTGTAATAAAAAATTAACTATTATCCTAATTAAAACTAATCACTAATTTAACAAGTAATGAAAATCTATTTTTCCTAACTTAACAAATAATGTAAATGGCATAAAAAAATAAAATCCTAAACTTGCTAAACTAATTGTAACAGTAAAACAATATGGCCAAACAAGGCCTTAACCAAAACTCCCAGCTGGCCTCGTGGTCTCGATTGTGCGCTGGTACTGTGCACATTTCATTCTCCATTTTGTAACAGGCGCTGTCCAGGTGATGTCCTGCTCTACTCTCGGTCCTGTCCGGCTAGCGTATGTCTTCCTCTGCTCCACGGGTGGCTGCAGCAGAGCGCGCACGCAGCAGTAGCTTGTTTGTCTAGTACCCAACTGAAGCAGACAATGAAGCTCCGCAGCACACGTCTTTCCCATGTCCGGCTAGCGTCTGCATCAGCTGCTTCCTATCTGTTATGCCTCTAGTACACAAAACAATGACACCAACTATGTCCTACACATCGAAAATGAACTTGAAACAAAAATGCAGTAACCAACGCTTCAGTGTAATGGAGTGAAATATTTAGCAAAACTAAGGTGAACAATAGCTTGAGCTCGGGACAGAGTAATGAAAGAAGTTGGTCCTATGTTGCCATAAATTCATCTACAACCCAGTAACCATGTTTTCCTCCTACTGAAGCTACAATCAGCAACAACCAAAACATCATGTAACGTTGGAAGAGTGCATATTAACAAAATAAATAAAAGTGAACAATAATATAAACCATAAACAGAGTAGAACAGAGGAGGCTACTAGAAAATGAAAAAAAATAAAAAAAATGAAACAAACATCAACAACTATAAAGTGGAAATGTAACTAATGGAAACTCGAGCTACCAATGTACAAGACAAATTAAATGAACTGAACCCGAGAGCTAAGGTCACGGTTCCTTGCTATTGGCTCTTACCCGACAGCTCATTTTTCTAAGGAAGTTTCCGTAAATACTGTAAAAATAATGAAGTTGGAAGCCAAGGAAAAGAATATCAGCTCGCCAATGCAGTAAGGAGATAGCCTCTATCACTAGCTACAAATAGCCTCTCATACCACTCGGCTACACTAAGGAACCAACAACCTGAATGAACAATAGAGAAATAAAGTAGAGAAACTAAACAAGAAAATAAACCGAGAACAACAACTAGAAAAATAAAATCTTTCCATTAGAAACTAAAACATCAAAGCAATCAATATTTGCAAAAACCAAGAACAGAATGGAAATGGTTACTATGCGAAATATCCAAGAACTAGAATTGAAGAAACTTTTCATAAATATCAAGATTGCTTGAACAGTAACTATGGAAAATAAAAATGGTGGTTGTTCAAAAAACTAAGGCTAACGTGAAAAACTTTTAATGAAAACAAAATACAGAAAACTTTAATCTAAAAATTACTTTACCCTAAACTACATTACTCCTAAATTCTACTATTCTACCTTAGGCTACTTCTACCCTAAAAACTACATCCATTTTCAATTGCTCATCATGTTCTATTTATACACAAACTTAGGGGTACAATGGTAATTTTCCATCCTAGATGAATTGGCATTGATTGGCCACTTGTCTTCATTCCATTCGCTGTAGAGTAGATATTTTCACGTCACTTGTCCTTTTGTCCAGTTGGTTGTGCGATGTGGCTCGACGTGTGTCTTCCAGAATATTGGCACGGTGTCCGTTGTTCTTATCTTTTCCGAGCGAATAAAATACAGACACCTGACATCACACGTGTCCCGACGACTGGTGACTCGGTCTACAAATTGGAAGTGGTCCATTCTCTTTTAGCCCGTTTTCAGCCCATTTTTGACTGAAACGACTGAGTTTCATTCGGATTTAATTTACCTGCACATTAAAGAATTTTAATTAAATAAAGGGGATAATTAATAAAATAATATGGGGATTTAAATAATTAATTAAGGAATTAAGCACAATTAATTCTATTAAAAATAGAATTATCAGACCCTCAAACTTGAGTTTTTACTTATTCTCAAGTAAAACAAAATAAATGTAGGAATGACAAGTACTAAACACAATAATTTCTTCGATATTATCCTTAAAGAAAAAATACAAACTATGATCTCAAAGATTCACAATTATAAGTCCAACACTTAGAATCATTCAATGATAAGTCCTAACCCAAATTGGACTCCTCGTGTGTGTTTGAAAATGTCAAAGTCACTTCACAGTACATTACCCAGATCAGATTATGCAAACACAGTGAATGCAAAGTCAATGACATGTGATCATTCCCATAAGTTTGCTTTTCACTTATCTCTCCACTAATGTAGTCACACTTAACCAAAGATCAATAGGACTTCATTAAGCTTGTAATGTAAGGCTGGGGATAAGGTGTGATAAAGTCGATTTAGGTTTAATTACCCCTCAACATGCATTACTTCTAGGATCTTTAATGTAAGAGCTCATAATTGCTTCCCCCAAACTTATTTATTTTGCTAACCATTTTTATTCTATTTTTGTATTTTTCTTCTTTTTTTTTCTTCTTTCATTTTCATCTTTTCCTTTTTTTTCATTTTTTTCGAACTTTCACTATCACCTAATACCCATATGTACATAGCTCATAGTATATCCCAATGACTTTTCATGCTTTCGGGGTAAGGGATAGGAAGAGAGTGTTTAAGCTAAGGAAAAATAAGCAGGTGTATTTATAGAGAAAAGCTTATTTGGCCCACATGGGTGACTAAGGGTAAAATATGTATAAGGATGGCTAGAAAGGCTCAAATGATCCAAAGATGGCCTAAATCATTTCCCTAATTAAGTGTGATCTAATATTTCACCTCGAGACAAGATCAAACAAATTCTAGAGTATGATGCACAAAATCAACTGAACAAATGCAATCCTATATCCACATAACCTTTCTCTATATAAATATACAGATTTATGACATGACATGTGCATAAGATGAGGAAATCACAATCAGAATCAAGACAAATTCAAGAATTTAACTTCATGCTTTTCCTATAATCATTCTTCTTATTTAATCAAAGTCAGACTAAATCATGGAGTTATATCATCGAAATATGGGAAAACTACATGCTAAGTACTAAATCATCCCAAAATCACACAATATTAGCTCATATTTTTGATATTTTTTTTTTAAATTTTGCCTAAAAATGCTCAAGTGATATTCCTACCCCCAAACTTAAAGTGCAAAGTGTCTTCAGTGTGCAGATAATATAAGAATTTAAGCTCAAGAATAAAATGCTCCCCTATTTGATGATGATGAAGACAACCGAAACTTAATTGAGAACATACTAGAAAAGCAAAGAACTATAAAAAAAGTGAAAAGAAAAATTAAGTCACTTCAAATGTAGCCGAAGAAAATGACACTCAGCAGCAAGGCTAAAAGTAGGAGGGTTAGCCAAAGTGGTGACAGAGTGTTGACGGTCAAATCCTCCTCAGCTCTATCTACTTCCCTCCTTCTCTCAGATATTGTATGACCAAGCCTTATATCCTCTACCCAAAAACACTCGTGAGAGTCATCAGGGAACTTCAAAGGTTTGAAAACATTAAATGTCACCTCTTGATTTAGGACTCTTATCGTTAATTCCCCCTTTTGCACATCAATTAAGGTTCTACCAGTCGCGAGGAAAGGTCTGCCTAGTATAATGGGGACTTCCTTGTCTTCCTACTTGTCTAATAAAATAAAATCCATAGGAAAAGTAAATTTATTCACCTTTACTAACACATCCTTAATGACCCCCTTCAGATATTTAATGGATCGATCAGCTAGTTGAAGGGTTACTGTGGTAGGCTTGGCATCCTCTATTCCTAACTTTTGGTAAATTGACCAAGGCATCAGATTTACACTGGCTCGTAAATCACACAAGGCTCTACCAATAAATTGATCTCCTATGGTGCATGGTATGGTAAAGCTCCCTGGATCTTTCAGCTTGTGGGGTAATTTCCTCTGTATAATGGCATTACACTCCTCAGTCAAGGCCACCATCTCATAATCCTCCAATCTTCTTTTCCTTGAGAGGATATCCTTTATAAACTTCACATAACTCGACATTTGCTCTAAAAAATTTGTGAAAGGAATGTTGATGTGAAACTTCTTAAAAACCTCAAGAAATTTGGCGAATTGCTGATCGAGCTTTTGGTTTTGGAACCTTTGAGGAAAATGTACTGGTGGTCTAACTAGGGGAAGTGTAGTGGTAACAAGTATAGCATCAGATGAAAAGGAAGCCTGGGAAGAAGAAGAAGAAGGTAAAGATAAGGAAATGCCTAACTTAGATTCCTTTGCAGCCTGATCCTGATGTTCCTGCTCTTTCTGAGCTGCCTCTTTAGAACATAAGGATTCTTCAACTATGGGCTTTTCAGGTCTGGACTTAACTTGTGGATCATTTAGCTCTCTGCTGTTCCTAAGGGTGATGGCTTTAACATGTTTCTTACCCTCCCTTTGCCTAACAAGATTAGCTTCGGTGTTACTAGGGAGGGTCCCTTGTGGACGCTAGCTAAGAGCACTAGCTATTTGTCCAACCTGAACTTCTAAATTCTTAATTGAGGCTGCTTGATTTTACAGGATAGTCTTGAACATCTCCTCAAGTGAGGGCTTCTTCTCAACTACTGGTGCATGGTAAAGTTGGGGCTGCATAGGTTGTTGTGAGAACTGAGAATTTTGTATACCCCAGTAATGAGAATTGTAATTTGGTGTATGTAATTATGATATGTTAATGTACATGCAAGTTTTAAATATGATGAAGTATAAGAAGATGACATTTTTAAGTCTTGAATGTGTATGGATTGAAATATGAACTATGGGGTAGATTTTGGGAAGTTTTACATTGAGTTTTCTACAAATTTATGCAGCAGCAGTACAATCGATGAAGGCCTGATCGATCTACAAGGATGAGAGATTGATCTCATGGCTCCATAATGCAGAAAATGTGCAAGAACTGATAGGCAGATCTATCTCATGGGCAAACAGATCGATCTCCTTAAGGAGCAGATCAATCTTATGAAGCATTCTGTAAACAAAAGATCGATTTCCTCAAGTAGCAGATCGATCTCATGGAGTAATTATGAGATCGATCTCACTCCACGACAGATCGATCTCCTAGGCATAAAATTACCCCAAAACGTTCTCAAATTCAAAGAGAGATTGATCTCATCAAGGACCAAATCGATCTCCTACCTTCGACCTATATAAGGACCCCTTTGTTTTTTTGGAAATCGATCTCTCTCTCTGTCACGACCCAAACTACCCAAAAATCAGAGTGAATTTTTCGCGTTTTATTTATTTCCTTACTTAAATTCTTACCTGTTCTCGAATCGTGACCAACACTCCACTAAAAATTGGGCTGTGCGTCAATGCCAGTCCCACCATTCAATTACCATCTAACTTATTTATTCTCCAGTCATTTATAATTGTTTATATTATTTATACATCCCCTAAAGTTACTTACAAACATGTTACTGTGCTATGCTTATGTAGATACAATATGTACAAGTGTATATATACCTTATGTCGATGGGTAGCAGCGGATATCCGGAATGCAGTACTGAGTCGTCGCGACTTCAACTGGAGATTATCTGTGGGAGAAAATGAAAGGGGTGAGCACATCAAGCTCAGTAAGGCAATCCTACGAACAAGTAGGTAACCATACTACCTACATGAACGTGGTGCCATGCATAAACCACCCTTTCTCCACACATTTTAAAACAAATGATATGCGTCATGATGTTATGTAAATCAAGTTGCACGGAAAATTCAACATGCAATTCATTTTAAATCATTTCTTTCCCATTTAAAATTTCACAATGAAGTCAGGACTCGACCCCTCCTTCGGGTGATCCTGACTCACACAAAACCATGGAAATTGAGTCTCTCAAAAGCATCGATATCGAAAACATACGTATATATATATACAAGATACGAGACTAGGCAATACTGTATATCGGTAATAACCAGGACTGGCCAATATGTCCTCGTGAGTCCCTCTAGCTTCACGGATCTCAGTGTGCGAGGTCTCACCCTGATCGGGAACTGCCCGGGAGGTGGGTCAATCCAACCCGTCAGTCTTATCCGATCTCACGCATCCGAAGATGCCGTATCCGAAGATACCCCGTATCACAAAGATACCGTATCACAAAGATACCCCGTATCACAAAGATACCGTATCACAAAGATACCCCGTATCACAAAGATACCGTATCCGAAGATACCCTGTATCACAAAGATACCGTATCCGAAGATACCCCACGGTACATCGTACTCCATGCTACTTGCACGGTACATCGTACTCCATGGACCCATATCACTCTAGGTACTCCAGCCCAAATGGCCTGCTTCCCACAGAGGTTTTCATAACTCAATACTCGTTGCCATGTCTCAAAACGCACGTGCGAGCCTATTAAATCGGTGACACACAGTCTACCCGATGCTCCAAGCACGGCTCATCGTATGTTCTCATAAAAATCAGTGCGAGCGATGCTCAGCACTCTCATCAAATCAAGTAAACTTGGCAGAGCCCGCTTTACATCTCCACAAGGCCGCCAACCTCATCCCTCACTCTCACCCTACTTAAGAGGTCTTTTGAGCCTGTTGGGCCTTTTGGCTGACTCCAAGGGCAGACAGCGCTACTCCACAAATCCAGTAAAACTAGTGCGAGCTATGCTCAGCACTCTGTATATAAATTGTATGAAAATCTTATAAAATCTGGTGTGAGTTAGACTCTAGCACCGTGTCACGCAAAAGCATGTGAAATCTGGTGCGAGTTATACTCTAGCACCTATGCATGTAAAACTCTAGTGCGAGCTCTCGCTCCAGCACTAATGCATGCGTCACACAAATCAAACATCGTGCGAGCTGAGCTCTAGCACGTCACATGTAAATAAAAACATGTAGGCGGCTCGGTTATTTCCAAATAGTTTTCACAGAAATCACAACAATTAAGATATGTAATGCTATGCATTTTTCTTTAAAAGTGAGCCAGCCTACTCATGCATGCGTTGAAATACCTCCAGAACGAGCAGGAACCTCTTGTCCTTGCTCCTCCCAATTTTTCCTAAATTTTTAGATTCTACCCTTAACAAGGGTATTTTAGTAATTTTACCCATTCGGGGCACTAAAATTGTTCTTCGACCTCTAGACCCTTCAGTTAATTTTAAAGGATTGCGTATGAATTTAAAATTACGTAAAGTTACCTCTAGCAGTCTGCAGAATTCCCTTACCTCGATTCTCGTCGAGTCTGACCTTTTCTTTTCCAATGTTGTCTCGTCGCGCAGTCCGATATGCTTCCAATCCAATGCCCGGAACTGCGTATTAATATTCCTCAGGTCAGATAACATACAATTTAATTGTATTTAATACTTTCTGGGCTTAATTTAAATCATTGGGCCCGTTTACCCCTATTGGGCCCGATTGCACCTTAATGGGCCTTAATCGGCCTTAAGCCCGTTTTCCACTTAATTCTCACTTTATCGAGGCCTATTGGGCTCACTGGGCCCACCAATAATTTATCGGGCCTCGTTCTAATTCTCGAATAGCTAAATTTAATATTTACGACAATTAATCTAAATTTCCATAATTTAATTCAATTTATGCGAAAATTAAATCAATATCACGTATAACGAGAAAATTGTCGTAAATAGGGGTCACTTACCCGAGATTCCATGCTAGTCCGCAAATCGAGACTGTCTCGAGCCCTCGGTGGATGCCAATCGTCGAGCTACACAATTAATTACATTTTCGGGTAAACTTTTCGGTCGAAATTTAATTAAATAAAATATTCCAAATTTAAATCGAGTCAATTTGACCGCTTATCGACTTACCCGAAGCTCGATTGCATCACCAAAATTTTCCCCAATTTTTTTCTCTTTTTCCTTTTCCCTTTTTCTCCCTTTTTCTCCTCTTTTTGGCTGAACCGGTTCAGTCCGGTTCGGACCGGTTCAGACCGCCGGTTCACCCCGGTTTGGTCGGTTCACCACCGGTTCACCATCTTGCCGGTCGGTTCTCCGTCGGTTCTCCCCACCAGTCGCTCCGTGAGGCTGTCCGCAGCTCGAATCTGGCCTCGATTTGGGTCAAGCTCGCCGAAACGCCGCCGGTCCGGCTCTTCTCCCTCTCGGCCGTCGGACCCGTTTTCTCCTCTTGGCCGTCGCCGGCGATTCCCGTCGTTTCGTCTCATGAGATCGGTGCAGAAATGATCACCGTCGCCTGGGCTTTCGGAATCTGGCCTCGGTTTCGCCTGGATCGCCGCCGTTCGCCGCCGGTGGCCATCTCTTTTCCCGCGGCTGCCACCTCTCGATCCGGCGGATTTCGGCGGTTTCGTCGGCCAATACCGGTCTCAAAAGGGCCGGCTCCTCCTCCTGATCACGCCGGTACCCGCCGTTCGCCTCCAGCTGCCGTGGATCGCCGGTACCGACTCCGTTTTTCCCGCGGTCTTCTCCTCCTCCGTTCGGCCATCTCCGGCCTCCTGACGACGCGTCACCGGTGCCATTGGCTTCGCCAGCCTCTCCTCTTGCTGCTCGGCCCTTCGTCGGAGGCCGTCGGTGCCCGGTGGCCGTCGGTCGGACGAGCCACGCGCGGTCTCCTTCTCCGTTTTCCCTTGGTTCTTCTCTCTCCCCGATATTTGCAATTCCTCTTTTTTTTTTATCATTATTATTTAACAATTTATTTTATTCATTAAAATACACTAAAAATACCCAAATATCCCTTAAAATATCCTTAAAATTATTATTTAATTCTAAATTTATCAATTTAATTTTATTTAATTTATTTATTATATTTTAACCTCTTTTTTCGGGTATAATTTCTTCGTATTTTCGGGATATTGTCCCGGGTGACTTTTCGGTATATTTTTCGATTATTTTCGGGATTATTTTTCCAAACTAAAAATTCCAATTAATCCCGATTAATTCCAATAAATTAATATCTTGATCAATTTAACCCAAAATAAATTTATTTCACTTTTATTGACCAAGATTTCTTAAATCCATATTTTTAATTAATTTTTCTCATCGAATTTATACCGGCTTCCGATCTTTTGACCATTTTGCCCTTACACGTATTCGGGATTAATTTAACCTGACTTCCTTCATACTTTCCCCATCTTTTCTTATTTAATTTTCGTATTTTAATTAAATTCGGGTCTTACACTCTCCCCCATTTTCGTCCAAATCTCAAGCAGAGGCAAGAAGGAAAGTTATTCCTCATCCAAAGGAGAACAACATACTTGGAAATCGAAGGACGAATTGATTCGAGGTGTGAATAGAGCTCTCCATAAGTTTTGAATAAATTTCTAAGCTTTAATCTTTGATATTGAGGTGAATTTAGTGATTGTGACTATGGGTGTTGTGATAAAATAGCTAGGAAATGATTAGAGTTGATGAAATTGTGATTTTATTGGAATGATGATGATATTATACAATTTGTGGTAATTTTCAGATTTTAGCTATAAATTGGAATCGAGGCAATGAGGTGATTTTGGCATGGATATTATGCATGAAAAATGTAGGATTTGAGATGTAGTGGATGAGAATGTGGATTAGGATAGGAATATGAGAAAAATGAGGTTTGTAGTATTTAACGAGAATATGAGCAAATATGTGCTCGATGATGTGATTGAGATGAATTATTGATGTATTAGCATCGTTTGGACAGCCTGGGAGTTCCAGAGTGGAATGTGAGGCTAGTCTTTTGTTTGAGGGAACGATTGCACTATACGAGGTGCAACGAGATAAGGGAAACTTAAACTCATTTGTGTATACGATTTTGTGATGACATTGTAGCATGAAATGTGATTTGAGAAAACAAGCGTATTTTTATGAATTGAGAATGATTTATTGCACATGATTTTATAGTCGGTTGGGGCCCAATTTTTATGAGTTGTAAACTAAATGTGAAATTGTTTTACAACCGTTTTGAGTTTAAAAAAGTGAAAAGTGATTTGGGCTCTATGTTAAGGCATACTAAGATTTAAGAAATGTGTGCATAGTTTTATCGATTTGAGCTCGGTTTTGACATGTTCTGTGTTGAGTACAAAACGGTTTTGAGATGAATTTTTTGAGAAAAACCATTATGAGCGCTACGTGAAGGCAAAATGGTTTTATATGATAATAGCTATTACTAAGACTTAGGCGTGTTATGTTGAATACACATCGGGCTTTACTCTTATAGCATGTAAGGTCGGGCCGTGCTCTAGTAGCATGTAAGACCGATGCCTCCGTTCTAGTAACGTGAGATGACCCTGCTCCGCGGTAGCGATGGGTGGCATTGCTTTGATAGCATGTAAGGTCGGGCCGTGCTTTGATAGCATGTAAGATCGACGGCTGTATAACTCTGATCAAGTCTACAGCGAACCATGGCCATGGGTGTATTATTATCGACAAAATCCCTCGTTTAGGGATGTCCGCCTAGGGGACGAGTTCAATCATTTTGACGTGCCATGATGAATGTTTATGAGTTTTATTTGCCTAGTCTCATTTTACACATGAGATTGTGTTTGGTGGCTGTGCCACGTGCATTACTATTACGGTGATTTTATCACATTTTATGAGAAAAGCCATTATCGCATCCTGTTTTCTACATGCTTGTAACTATGATTTTGTACTGAGCCATTTATTATCATGTTTTTACATGAGTCTTGAGAAATGAGTTGAGATGGCATTTTAATTATTCATACTACACTTTTCTACTGAGTTTATTGGATTTTCACCCACAAGAAAAAATGATTGTGCTGTGCAAATCATTATTTTGTTAATGAATCCTTACCCCCTTACTGAGCGATTTAGAAGCTCACTCTATTTTATCTTCCCCCATATTTCTTTAAGTGAAGAGAATTTTCTACGACATACGAAGTAGTGGCTAGTGGAGGACTTCAGCTCAGGGCCACATATTGTGCTTGAGGTATATTTTAATATTTCATGTGCCCAAACTAAAGTTGTATTTACAGACACTTGATGAACAATGATGTATAGGATGTATTAGGATTTATTAATTCAGAACTGAGGAATGTATATGATGTGACATGTAAATTGGATGATGAGATCCTGAGGTTAAAGTTTTATAACATATATATATGATGATGCATGACACTGCACATGAATGCACCTAGAATTGTGAATGATGTAAATAAATTTTAAATTTGCCCTGTTTTCCATGCTTTCGGGGTGTCATAGAGTTTTCTTGGTATCAGAGCTTAAGGTGTTTAGTACTGTCAATGGCGGTCAAGTGAAATAGAATACATCCCAAGTGTCTATATAAATCTGGTCATGAACTGAAATTAAGGATTGAGATTTCAATCAAGTTTAATGTGTACACGTAGGAAACGTATTAAGATTAAGAATGAGTGGACGACGAGGTCGTTCGAGGAAGTAGGCAGAGCCACCTTCGCCACCTGCCACATAACCAGAGAGTCCTAACTCTCGATTTAACTGGATTGAGCATGATGTACGACAAGGTTTTGGGTAAATGGCACTATTCACGTAACATTTTGGAGTTAATGCCTCGGGTACTACTCTTACACCACCCCAATGACCTTTCGTGCCCCCAGTATAGATGGACAAGGTTTCTCCTGTCACTCAGCCTGATGACAGAAGTATGGTCTGACTAAAGGAGTTTTTGAAAATGAATCTGCCCACATTCAAAGGGCAAAAGGATCCTGTAGAGGCTGAGGAGTGGTTGACTGAGTTGAGAGTCATATTTGACTATTTGGGATGCACTGATGCTGAAAGGGTCAGTATGGGCGCTTATATGTTAAAAGGGAGAGCTCGAGATCGGTGAGGTATAACCTAGGGTAGTCTGATGTCCAGCCAGGATGTGATTGGTTGGGAAGAGTTTCAGATGTCATTTAGAGCCTAATATGTACCACGAGCTGCTCAGAGAAGGAAGCAGGAAGAGTTTTTGAATATGGTACAGGGTGAGAAGTCTGTGGATGATTACAAGAGTCGATTTACCGCTATATTGAGATATGATCCAGAGACCTTCAAAAATAAAGAGCTCCGCACAGAGAGATTTATGTATGGATTGAAGCCCATCATCAGAGTTCGATTGATAGAGCTGTGTATTACTGAGTTTGGAGATCTTTTGAGACTAGCACAAGAGATTGAGAGGGAAATCAAAATTGTACAATCCCAGAATGAGTTTAGTGCAGTGACTTGGGATAAGGGCAAGAGGCCAGTGAATTCTCAGGCAGATGTTCAGAGAGGTTCCTTTAAAAGAGGAAGGATTGAGGTACAGAAGGGCAGATTGGAGAGACCCAGAGCTTATCCTATCATCAGGGAGACCCCTCGAGATGTTAGGCCTGAGATGAGGGTTTGCAAAAATTGTGGCCGATCGCAAGAGGGAAGTTATACTGGGTTGATCCATGGATGTTTTAGATGTGGAGACATGGGTCACAGAGTAAAAGACTACCTTCAACCTTAGAGACCACATGCTCTGGAGCCTACTAGACAGTAGCCTTAAAGAGTGAATCCCCCGAGACGAGCCACTGCTGCAAAGAAAGGAAAGAAGCTCGTTACAGTGGGACATGTGTTTGCTCAGGACAAGGAAACAGTAGACACTTCAGTCGAAACTATAGGAGGTACACTCTCTGTCTGTAATCATAAGGCTCATGTGTTGATTGATCCAAGGTCCACGCATTCGTTTATTTCTGAGCATTTTGCATGTAGATTAAATTTAAAGTTTGAACCTCTAGAGTATGTACTACATGTAAATACCCCTATGCGTGACTCCTAGAGAACTGATTTAATCTGTAGAGGGTGTGAAATAAAGGTGGGAGATAGAGTGATGTTAGCAAATCTAATGATGCTAAATATACATGGATTTGATGTAATTTTGGGAATGGATTGGCTGGCAACCAATCGAGTGAGTTTAGACTACTGCACTAAGATTGTAACTTTCTCCCTACCTGAACCTTACAGTGTTTGTTTGAAATATTGAGGAAATAAATGTGTGGAATTTTTGTAAGCAAATTGAAATTTTGATGTTGCTTTTAAGAGTACTAAATATGATTGCTCATGTGAAGATTATGAAACACTTATCTCAGATGATAAGCAGGAACATCCGAGGATTGGGGATATACCGATGGTGTGTGAATTTTCAGATGTCTTCCCAGATGAGTTGCTAGGTTTACCACCAGAGAGAGAGCTGGAGTTTACCATTGATTTGATAACAGATACTCAGCCTATCTCTAGATCTCCGTATAGGATGGCATTAGTGGAACTTGAGAAATTGAAGAAACAACTACAGGAGTTATTAGACCAAGGATTTATTAGACCCAGTGTCTCACCGTGGGGAGCACCAGTGTTATTCGTAAGGAAGAAGGATGGTAGTCTCAGATTATGCATAGACTACCGACTGTTGAATAAAGCCACGGTGAAGAATAAATACCCATTGCCCAGGATTGATGACCTACTTGATCAGCTGAGAGGGGCCTCAGTCTTCTCTAAGATTGATTTAAGATCGAGCTATCACCAATTGATGATTAAGGAAGAAGATATTTCGAAGACGGCCTTCAAGACAAGGTATGGCCATTATGAATTTCTAGTGATGCCCTTTAGATTGACGAACGCCCCTGCAGCCTTTATGAGGTTAATGAATGAGGTGTTCAGAGACTATCTAGATAAGTTTGTGATAGTCTTATTAATGATATCTTGGTGTACTCTCAGTCTTATGAGGAGCACGCACAACATTTGTGGTTAGTACTTTAGATACTCCGAGATAAGCAATTATATGGAAAGCTTAGTAAGTGTGAGTTTTGGCTAGATCAAATAGCTTTCCTTGGTCATATAGTTTCAGCGGAGGGAGTATCAGTTGATCCAATTAAAGTGGAGGCTGTGCTTAATTGGGAAAGACCGAAGACAGTTATAGAGGTACAAAGTTTCCTTGGTTTGACAGGTTATTAAAGAAGATTTGTGGAGGGATTTTCCAGGATTATCGTTCATTTGACTAAGCTCACACGCAAGGAGACTCCATTCATATGACTGATCAATGTGAGCTCAATTGTCAGGAATTAAAGAGGAGATTAACAACGACATCTGTGTTGACTATCCCCGAGGGATCAGGAGTATTTTTAGTATATATTGATGCTTCCCATCACGGATTGGGGTGTGTGCTCATGCAGCATGGAAGAGTGGTCGCCTATGGATCGCGATAATTGAAAGATCATGAGCGAAATTACCCCACGCATGATTTGGAGTTAGCTGTCGTGGTGTTTACCTTGAAGATTTGGCGGTACTACTTATATGGGGAAAGATTTCAGATTTTCAATGACCATAAGAGTTTGAGGTATCTATTTGATCAGAAAGAGTTAAACATGAGACAAAGGAGATGGATGGAACTCCTTAAGGATTATGACTGCGAGATTCTGTACCATCCAGGAAGTGCGAACATAGTAGCTGATACCCTGAGCAGGAAGAGTATGATATCTGCTATGATGGTCAGGGAATGAGATTAATTGGAGTAGTTCACCGAACTCTGGATCAGAGTTAAAGAGGTAGAAACTGGATTTCTAGCTAGCCTGTGAATAGAGCCCAGGATTATCAATCGGATTAGAACTGGGTAGCGTGATGATCAGAGGTTGATCGATATGGTTAGCCAAGCCGAGCAAACTTCCCAGTTGGATCTCATAGTCAGTGAGGATGGGTTGTTGAGATTCAGAGGATAAATTTGTGTATCGAACGATGATACCTTGAAGAGACAGATATCGAGAGAATCCCACAATTCGTGATACACCATGCACCCAGGGAGTACTAAAATGTATCGAGATTTGAGAAAGGTATATTGGTGGAGTGGTATGAAGCGAGACGTGGTCGATTTTGTGGCCAGATGTTTAGTGTGCTAGTAAGTGAAAGATGAGCATCGAAAGCCCGGAGGATTATTGCAGCCTTTACCTGTGCCTACATGGAAATGGGAACATGTCACCATGGACTTTATTATAGGTTTATCGAGGACCCAAAAGGTTGGGGTGCGATATGGGTCATAGTGGATATACTGACAAAAAGTGCCCACTTCCTTTCCATCAAGAGCACTGATACTGTGGATGCCTTAGCTGAGTTATATGTCAGCGAGATAGCTAGATTACATGGGGCTCTAATGAGTATTACTTCTGACAGAGATTCCTGATTTACTTCTAGATTTTAAACCCAATTTCAGGAGTCCATGGGATCTCGATTGAGCTTTAGTACCGCCTATCATTCTCAGACAGATGGTCAATCAGAGAGGACTATTCAGACCCTGGAGGATATGTTGAGGGTTTGTACGATGGATTTGAAGGGATCATGGGATGATCACTTGCCCTTAGCAGAGGTTGCATATAATAATAGCTATCATGCGAGTATTGGAATGACACCTTTTGAGGCTCTATATGGTAGGGGCTGTAGATCCCCTGTAGTGTGGGAAGAAGTGCGTGACAGAAAGATAAATGGTCTCGAACTTGTTGAACAGACTGTATAAAGCATGAAACTCATATATGAGAGATTATGGGCTGCACAGAGTAGACAGAAAAACTACGCGGATGTGAGTAGACGGCAACTCGAGTTTGATGTTGGTGATGCAATATTTCTGAAGATATCACCGAGTAAGGGTATCATGAGATTTGGAAAGAAAGGGAAATTGAGTCCTCAATACATCAGACCATTCGAGATTCTTGAGAGAGTGGGAGAGGTAGCCTATAGGTTGGCATTACCCCTACAGATGTCTTGAATACACAACGTCTTTCATGTATCTATGTTGAGGAAGTACCACCCTGACCCTTCTCATGTCACATAGTATGAAAAGATGGACATACAAGAGGACATGAGCTACACTGAGGAACCCGTCTGGATTCTCGATAGAAAAGAGAAGGTACTTAGGACCAAAAGCATCCCATTAGTGAAAGTTTTGTGGAAACATCACTCAATGGAAGAGGCAACCTGGGAATTAGAAAACCTCAAAAAAGAGAAGTACCCCTATCTGTTTGATGAGTCGAGTTGAATTTGGAGGACTAAATTCTTTAAAGGTGGGGAGGATGTGAGAACTGAGAATTTTGTATACCCCAGTTATGAGAATTGTAATTTGGTGTATGTAATTATGATATCTTAATGTACACGCAAGTTTTAAATATGATGAAGTATAAGAAGATGAGGTTTTTAAGTCTTGAATGTGTATAGATTGAAATATGGATTATGGGGTAGATTTGAGAAGTTTTACATTGAGTTTTTTGCAAATTGATGCAGCAATAGTACAATCTGTGAAGGCCAGATCGATCTCCAAGGATGAGAGATCGATCTCATGGCTCCAAAATGCAGAAAATGTGCAAGAACTGATAGGCAGATCGATCTTTTAGGCAAGCAAATCGATCTCCAAATATTTCTGTAACAGAAGATCGATCTCCTCAAGGAGCAGATCAATCTCATGAAGCATTCTATAAACAGAAGATCGATCTCCTCAAGGAGCAGATCGATCTTATGAAGTAATTATGAGATCAATCTCACCCCACAACAGATCGATCTCCTAGGCATAAAATTTCCCCAAAACGTTCCCAAATTAAAAGAGAGATCGATATCATCAAGGACCAGATCGATCTCTTACCTTCGGCCTATATAAAGACCCCTTTGTTTTTCTGGAAATCAAACTCTCTCTCTCGCCAAATCGCCATTTTCACAACCCTACTTTTCTTTCTCCTCTAAAACCCCCATTTTCATCCAAATCTTAGGCAGAAGCAAGAAGGAAAGTTGTTCCTCATCCAAAGGAGAACAACATACTTGGAAATCGAAGGACGAATTGAATCGAGGTGTGAATAGAGCTCTCCATAAGTTTTGGGTAAATTTTTAAGCTTTAATCTTTGATATTGAGGTGATTTTGGTGATTGTGACTGTGGGTGTTGTGATAAAATAGCTAGGAAATTATTAGAGTTGATGAAATTATGATTTTGTTGGAATGATGATGATATTATACAATTTGTGGTAATTTTTAAATTTTAGCTATAAATTGGAATCGAGGCAATGAGGTGATTTTGGCATGGATATTATGCATGAAAAATGTATGATTTGAGATGTAGTGGATGCGAATGTGGATTAGGATAGGAATATGAGAAAAATGAGGTTTGTAGTATTTAACGAGAATATGAGCAAATATGTGCTCGATGATGTGATTGAGATGAATTATTGATGTATTAGCATCGTTTGGACAGCCTGGGAGTGCCAGAGAGGAATGCGAGGCTAGTCCGTTGTTTGGGGGAACGATTGCACTATATGAGGTGGAACGAGGCAAGGGAAACTTAAACTCATATGTGTATGCGATTTTGTGATAAAATTGTAGCATGAAATGTGATTTGAGAAAACAAGCATGTTTTAATGAGTTGAGAATGAGTTATTGCACACGGTTTTATAGCCGGTTGTGGCCTAATTTTTATAAGTTGTAAACTAAATGTAAAATTGTTTTACAACCATTTTGAGTTTAAAAAAGTGAAAAGTGATTTGGTGTCACGACCCAAACTACCCAAAAATCAGAGTTAATTTTTTTCGCGTTTTTGTTTATTTATTTTCTTATATTATATTCTTACCTATCCTCGAATCGTGACCAACACTCCAAAATAATTGGGCTGTGCGTCAATGCCAGTCCCACCATACACCTACCCTAATACTTATTTCTTCTCCAGTCATTTATAATTGTTTATACTATTTATACATCCCCTAAAGTTACTTACTAACATGTTACTGTGCTATGCTTATGTAGATACAATATGTACAAGTATATATACCTTATGTTGATGGGCAGCAGCGGATATCCGGAATGCAGTACTGAGTCGTCGCAACTTCAACTGGAGATCATCTGTGGGAGAAAATGAAAGGGGTGAGCACATCAAGCTCAGTAAGGCAATCCTACGAACAAGTAGGTAACCATACTACCTACATGAACGTAGTGCCATGCATAAACCACCCTTTCTCCACACATTTTAAAAACAAATGATATGCGTTATGATGTTATGTAAAACGCAATTGCACGGAAAGTTCAACATGCAAGTATATTCAAATCATTTCTTTCTTATTTAAAAATTTCACAGTAAAGTCAGGACTCGACCCCTCCTTCGGGTGATCCTGACTCACACAAAACCATGAAAACGGTTTACATTTCACACATGGGTTGAAAAGCATGGAAATACCATCATGCAATTTAGTTTTAAAACCCAGTTTAAATCATCGAAATCGTCGACATGCGAGACGAGGCAGTAATTGTATAACGGCAATAACCAGGACTATGGCCATATCTGTCCTCGGGAGTTCCTCAGCTACACGGATCCTAGTGTGCGGGTTCTCACCATGATCGGGAACCGCCCGGGTGGTGGGTCAATCCATCCCGTCAGTCTTATCCGATTTCATGCATCCGAAGATGCTAATGTATAATATCGTGACGGCCAACCCCTGCCCGGCCAACCCCTGCCAACGGCCATGGCAACCCCTCTTGGGCCCATCGACAACGCTGGTGGTCTAACAACGGGTGGTCCAACAACGTCAACAAGTCCAACGTATCACGAAGATACCACACGGTACATCGTACTCCATGCTACTTGCACGGTACATCGTACTCCGTGAACCCATATAATATCTCTATACTCATGCCATGTCTCAAAACGCACGTGCGAGCCTATTTAATCGGTGACACACAGTCAACCCGATGCTCCAAGCACGGCTTATCGCATGTTCTCATAAATCAGTGCGAGTGATTTTATTGTGACGGCCAACCCCTGCCCGGCCAACCCTTGCCCGGCCAACCCCTGCCAACGGCCATGGCAACCCCTCTTGGGCCCATCGACAACGTTGGTGGTCAACAATGGGTGGTCCAACAACGGGTGGTGCAACAACGTCAACAAATCCATTAAAACTAGTGCGAGCTAGGCTCAGCACTCTGTATATAATCATATGAAAATCGGGTGCGAGTTAGACTCTAGCACCTTGTCACGAAGATTATGTAAAATCTGGTGCGAGTTAGACTCTAGCACCGTGTCATGAAAAGCAAATGAAATCTGGTGCGAGTTATACTCTAGCACCTATGCATGTAAAACTCTAGTGCGAGCTCTCGCTCCAGCACTAATGCATGCATCACACAAATCAAACATCGTGCGAGCTGAGCTCTAGCACGTCACATGTAAATAAAAACATGTAGGCGGCTCGGTTATTTCCAAATAGTTTTCACAGAAATCACATCAATTAAGATATGCAATGCTATGCATTTTTCTTTAAAAGTGAGCCAGCCTACTCATGCATGTGTCGAAATACCTCCAGAACGAGCAGGAACCTCTTGTCCTTGCTCCTCCCAATTTTCCTAAATTTTTAGAATTTTACCCTTAGCAAGGGTATTTTAGTAATTTTGCCCATACGGGGCACTAAAATTATTAATTGACCTCTAGACCCTTCAAGAAATTTTAAAAAGACTGCAATGAATTCAAATTGCGTACTGTTACCTCTAGCAGTCCGCAGAATTCCCTTACCTCGATTCTCGTCGAGTCTGACCTTTTTCTTTTCCATTGTCGTCTCGTCGCGCAGTCCGATATGCTCTCAATCAAATGCCCGGAACTGCGTATTAATATTTCTTAGGTCAGATATTATACAATTTAATTGTATTTAATATTTTTTGGGCTTAATTTAAATCATCGGGTCCGTTTACCCTATTGGACCCGATTGCACCTTAATGGGCCTTAATCGGCCTTAAGCCCGTTTTCCACTTATTAAATCCCTTCTTCGATTTTACTAGGCTCTTTCAGCTTACTAAAAATTATCGGGCTTCGTTCCAAACTCATTGGATAGCCCGTATACCATTTACGGCAATTTATTACAACTCCGAATTAATATTCTTTTCCATGCGAAATTAATCCATAATTTCGTAAAATAATTAGACTCGGTATTTAAATAACTCTAATTGCCGAAATTAAATTGTACTTACCCGATACGATGCGGGGTACGAAAATCAGAGCTCGATCGGCTCTCGTTCGGTCTCCGTCGTAAAACTGCATAATTAGGTAAATCCGGATTATTTTCCATTAAAATAATATTAAATTAAATTTCCGGAATTCACCCGTAGGTCAATATCGACCCTCGGTCAACTTACCCGAACCTCGAGTCGTCCCCCGGTAATTTTCTTTCCTTTTTTCCCTTTTTCCTTCCTTTTCCTTTCTTTTCCTCTCTTTTCCTTTCTCTTTTCCTTCCCTTTCTTTCCCTTTCCTTCCCTTTCCTTCCAGCCAGCCAAACGACACCGTTTTTGTTCCTCACTGCCTCTTGCCGTCGCCGGCGTTTCCGGCGGTCTCACCGGCCAAGACCGGTGCCAAAAGGACCAGCTTCCTCCCCTGAACATGTCGGTAGCTTCCTTTCCGGCCCAGTCGCAGTGGTTCGCCGGCGATCGCCTCTTCTCTCCCTCGGATTTTTGGAGCTCGGATCGGACTGCTCCGGCCACCTGACGGCGTGAAACCGGTACCCACGTGCTCGCCGGACTCTCCTCTTGCTCCTGGAAGCTTCGTCGGACTCGAACGGTCGCCGGTGGGTGAGATTCGGCGGTAAACGGGAGGCGGGTTACTGTTCTCGGGTTTCTCGGGTCTTCTTTCCTTTTTTTTTTTGTTTCAGTTGTTTTTTTATTATTATTATTATTATTATTTTTATTTTTATTTATTTTAATTGATTTACTATTCCATAAAATACTCTTAAAAACCCCAAATATCTCCACTTACCTTATTTTTTATTCTACTTTTATTTATTCAATTAAAATTTAATTTATTAATTTTATTTTTCTCTAAATTTCGGTATTATTTCTTCGCGCTTTTCGAGGTATCGTTCCGGTAATTTTTCGGTATTTTTAAAATTTCTGAATCTTGATCAATTTAACCCAAAATAATTTTATTCCATCTTTATTGACCAAGATTTCTTAAATCCTTATTTTTAATTAAATTTCCTTATCGAATTTACTCCGGCTTTCGATTTTTTGACCATTTTGCCCTTGCACATATTCGGGATTAATTTAACCCGACTTCCTTTCACAATTTCTCATTCATTTCATATTTTAATTAAATTCGGGTCTTACAACTCTCCCCCACTTAAGGAATTTGGTCCTCCAAATTAGAACCAATTCATATGAGTCCATATACAACTCCGGGTACATCGATCGTATCATACTCTTAAATTCTTACGTGGCCTTCTCCGGAGTGTATTACTACCAAAGGACTTTAATTAGGGAGATCATCTTAAACCCCAATACTGTCTCTTTCCTGTTTAATGCCCGAATCAACTTCTTCAATATACTTGTATTTTCCTCAAACTGAACTTTTGAATCTCATATCCTATCACCTACGCTGGATCTAGATAGTAGTACCGAAGCATCATAAGCTGGGACACATTGTGGGTGCCTGTTACTTCAGGTGATAACACCAACCTACAGGTCTTATCTCCCACTTGTCTAATCTCTCAAAGATTTAATCCAGCGTAACTAAATTTGCCTTCTTCCAAAAGTTCGCTATGTCCTTATTCCCTTAGGACAAGAAATATTTCAATCATACTTAATTCACCAAGGGTGAATTTCAATACTTGTCTATCTGCTCTGAGGTGTTCTTAATCTCTCATCCTTAACTAAACATCCTCATAGACTTATTATCCCAAAATCAGAATGATTCTATCTGTCACCCACTTTTCTTATCCAATTTGGGGAACAACCCCTACAGCCATACACTGTCTCATATCTTGTTATCCCGATACTCAATTGCCAATTATCGTTATTGGCGACTTCAATTTGAAATCAACTGATCATTCCAGGAGCTTATAAAATCAATGGCACACGCTTTCATCGGATCCTCCAGAACTTGTACAGTCCTCTCTGACTGACCATCTGTCTGAGGATGAAAAGCTGTGTTAATACTCAGTCGGGTTCCCATAGCTTCCTTAAATATCCACAGAGGTAGGAAGTGGAGCGGGAATCCCTATATGATACCATGCTCACTGGAACGCTACTTAATGTTCCACATCTTCCTCACACATAAATCCTCATACGCACTATGAGTATCTGGGGAGTTCATAATCCAGAAGGTGGGTGAACTTAGTCAATTTGTCGGCTATCATCCAAATAGCCTCGTAATTCACCTGGGTTCTCTGTTACCCATCATGAAATTCATGGAGACTTGTTCTCATTTTTCGTGCCGTGTCAATATAGGTAGGTGCTGCAATAACTCTGCAGACTTTTAATACTCTACCTTATTCTGCTGACACACTAGGCACTTTTCCACAATCTCTACTATGTCTCTTTTTACATCTGACCACCAATACCCTTTTCGAGACTTTAATATATTCTTATTACCTTCCGTATGCACTGTATATCTTGAAGAGTGAGCTTCTGACAACATTACTATCTCATCAACTGTGGTCCTGGGGAGCACTCATACTGTCTCTGAATCCTCAGTAACTCATTATCACCCACTGTGAACTCTATCACTGTACCCTTCTGAATCAGACCCAAACTATCGACATCCGATCGATCATCATGCTAAGCCTGGCAAATCCGGGCACTCTCATCCGGTTCTAATCATCAGGCTAGCTGTCACACAATCACTGTCATCATCAGAAGGGATCACATCAATACTGAGGTCCATAACTGCTCTAGCAGCTCACGCTCCCTGACCATCATATGCAATACCATCCCGAGGCTCTTTCTACTCAAAGCATCAGCCTTTCCTGGGTGGTACAATTTCCACAATCAAAATCTCTCAGAAGCTCTAACCCAATATGTATATTCTCATGTTCGCCTCTTTCTGTAAAAACAGATACTCGGGCTTTATGATCAGTGCATATCTACAATTTCTCACCGTGTACATAATAGTACCATATCCTCGGTACAATTACTGTTGTCAACTTTAAATCATGGGTATCTTCCCATTATACATCAATACACAGCTCCTTCATGATTTTGAGGTATTCATACTCACTGAGAACCTCTTGAGCTGTTGGGTATGGTGAAATTAATCACGGTGGTCAATTCATACTTCATCACGCCAAATTCACGTCACATCAATCATCTTATTTATCATCTCATTCCAAGACCACGTTTCTTAATTAAACGTGTCAACCAAGTATATCCATTTTGAACTCGCAGCAACCCATTTGTAAAAGCCATTTCTAATTGTTGCTTATAATTCGCCCTAGACTTTAACTACACCCAACATATCACCGATACTGCTGATTACAATTCGGTCCAACCCTTGACTTATTTACGCATAAGCGTATAAAATCCTTCAAAAGCGCTTACGTTTTCAGGTACTAACCTGCGTCATTTCCTTTTCTTACCTTAACGGCTCTTATTAAATTTTATTATATTAGTCTTTATGATTTGTCAAATTTAAATATTCTTATCGTCTTAGTAAAGGTATCCTAATGCCAAAGGTATCTATTACGACGCTCGATTTCACGTTATAGGTTATACATATATACTTTTAGACGCTGTCAAGTCTTCAGGCGGGGAGGTATTTTGAAATACCTTTATTAGCCCTCAGACTTAACCACAACTACTGGTTATGGTTATACCCATCTTTATCCTTGGTTATAATTTATATTCCTTACTAATTGCTTAATCCCAATTACTTCATATCGTAAGGGTGTTCTTACCTAGCATACGCCTCTTACTCCAATACGTCCTATATTTAGGATCTATCTTATCTCGAAGATTTTCTCCTTTGCGTATCAATTAAAATAAAACTCTTGTCTTTATTCATTCTGTGAGTACAATCCCTTCCTCCTGTAAATTCAACTGTTGCACCCCTTTTTATCACTTGTCAACACTTCCAGTATACTTTTCAGTACTGTTTTCACCCATGTTTTCAACTTAAAATCTCTATATCCTTATTCCGATAATTAATCCTCCTCTATTGGGGTACTCATTTATCTGTATTGCGCCCAATGATGTAGGCATTCATGCCTTTTACTCACTTATGGGGGAATGAAGACGGTATGAATAAATATGTGGCACCAGGATTAATGAATATATGTACTTCATTATTCATAACAAGAGTGGTATCTTACACCACATCCATAAAACATCAACAGTGTCCTGGTCCAAGATATCCTCTCGCCTTCGTCCAACAGCCTACTTTCCTTTTTCTCTTCGGCTATGTCCTCCCTTTTCGTTGCAGCTATACCAACGAAATTTTCTCTGCCTCTTTACTTTCCTGTGAGGCAATCTCGCTCAACTCTGAGCAATCAAAAATTAATGGTCCGTCTTACCACACTTAACGGCCATTTTCATCAATACAGTGTAGGTATAGACCCTCCTTCTGTGGTATCCACCACACATCTCACACTGCTTACAGTGCTTCGTAGCAGGTCGGGGTCCTCCAATCACAGTGCCCTCAAGAGTGCCAAAATTAGATGCATTGAGGCCTTACCAATTATCTTAGCCCATAACTCGTCAAATTTAACCTTTTACCAATTTCCATTTTTTTCATTTTGACATCTCTGCCATTTCTCGATTCTCTTTTCTGTCTCTATTTCAGTCCTTATTAACTTTCCCAATCTCAGAGGCGTGCAATTTATATTCTTATTTACCCAACTGTAAATCTGTGCACTGCCTCGGTATAGGTAATCTCACGGGCCAATCAGACTCTAATTGAAAAGTTTGAGTCATTTCCTGAACCTTTAAACATCTCGACTGTCACTTGTTCATATGTCGAGGTAATATCTCCCAGAATATAATCGAGTCTCCATACTCGTCAATAAATCAAATCCTCTGGGTCAAAGTAAGGATTTTATCCATAATTCCCTTTAAATCATGTCCGGGATATCCTGTCACCGGAATACATCCAAGATATTTCTCATATCAGCTCTTAAGATGGGTCGAGCGGGTTTCCACCAATGCTCCGCTGCGCCCTCTGATCTCATACATAATCTGAGCAATTTGCTCCTCAAAATAATCTCCACACTCCGCTCCAATCTTGCGAAGCGTGTCTCAACACTGTCCGATCACTCTGTCGGACTCTGTGAGGCATTCTCAACATTAGCCTCTATTTCAATCTCATCATGATTCTCATAGTCAAATTCAGCACGACTTAGCAGACTCGGGTCTAACTCTACGACCTCTGCCTCGTGCACTATCTCATCTAACGCGACTCATATTAAGCATTCCTGCATTCTCAACCATTTCTTGGTCAAGCCCATCTCGATAAACACTATTGTATCTAACTAAGCACAGTAACACGGGGATGTAATTTCCTAATTACTGACACTGACACACATCAGACCAATTATGCTCTGATACCACCTTTATATGTCACGACCCAAACTACCCAAAAATCAGAGTTAATTTTTTTCGCGTTTTTGTTTATTTATTTTCTTATATTATATTCTTACCTATCCTCGAATCGTGACCAACACTCCAAAATAATTGGGCTGTGCGTCAATGCCAGTCCCACCATACACCTACCCTAATACTTATTTCTTCTCCAGTCATTTATAATTGTTTATACTATTTATACATCCCCTAAAGTTACTTACTAACATGTTACTGTGCTATGCTTATGTAGATACAATATGTACAAGTATATATACCTTATGTTGATGGGCAGCAGCGGATATCCGGAATGCAGTACTGAGTCGTCGCAACTTCAACGGGAGATCATCTGTGGGAGAAAATGAAAGGGGTGAGCACATCAAGCTCAGTAAGGCAATCCTACGAACAAGTAGGTAACCATACTACCTACATGAACGTAGTGCCATGCATAAACCACCCTTTCTCCACACATCTTAAAAACAAATGATATGCGTTATGATGTTATGTAAAACGCAATTGCACGGAAAGTTCAACATGCAAGTATATTCAAATCATTTCTTTCTTATTTAAAAATTTCACAGTAAAGTCAGGACTCGACCCCTCCTTCGGGTGATCCTGACTCACACAAAACCATGAAAACGGTTTACATTTCACACATGGGTTGAAAAGCATGGAAATACCATCATGCAATTTAGTTTTAAAACCCAGTTTAAATCATCGAAATCGTCGACATGCGAGACGAGGCAGTAATTGTATAACGGCAATAACCAGGACTATGGCCATATCTGTCCTCGGGAGTTCCTCAGCTACACGGATCCTAGTGTGCGGGTTCTCACCATGATCGGGAACCGCCCGGGTGGTGGGTCAATCCATCCCGTCAGTCTCATCCGATTTCATGCATCCGAAGATGCTAATGTATAATATCGTGACGGCCAACCCCTGCCCGGCCAACCCCTGCCAACGGCCATGGCAACCCCTCTTGGGCCCATCGACAACGCTGGTGGTCTAACAACGGGTGGTCCAACAACGTCAACAAGTCCAACGTATCACGAAGATACCACACGGTACATCGTACTCCATGCTACTTGCACGGTACATCGTACTCCGTGAACCCATATAATATCTCTATACTCATGCCATGTCTCAAAACGCACATGCGAGCCTATTTAATCGGTGACACACAGTCAACCCGATGCTCCAAGCACGGCTCATCGCATGTTCTCATAAATCAGTGCGAGTGATTTTATTGTGACGGCCAACCCCTGCCCGGCCAACCCTTGCCCGGCCAACCCCTGCCAACGGCCATGGCAACCCCTCTTGGGCCCATCGACAACGTTGGTGGTCAACAACGGGTGGTCCAACAACGGGTGGTGCAACAACGTCAACAAATCCATTAAAACTAGTGCGAGCTAGGCTCAGCACTCTGTATATAATCATATGAAAATCGGGTGCGAGTTAGACTCTAGCACCTTGTCACGAAGATTATGTAAAATCTGGTGCGAGTTAGACTCTAGCACCGTGTCATGAAAAGCAAATGAAATCTGGTGCGAGTTATACTCTAGCACCTATGCATGTAAAACTCTAGTGCGAGCTCTCGCTCCAGCACTAATGCATGCATCACACAAATCAAACATCGTGCGAGCTGAGCTCTAGCACGTCACATGTAAATAAAAACATGTAGGCGGCTCGGTTATTTCCAAATAGTTTTCACAGAAATCACATCAATTAAGATATGCAATGCTATGCATTTTTCTTTAAAAGTGAGCCAGCCTACTCATGCATGTGTCGAAATACCTCCAGAACGAGCAGGAACCTCTTGTCCTTGCTCCTCCCAATTTTCCTAAATTTTTAGAATTTTACCCTTAGCAAGGGTATTTTAGTAATTTTGCCCATACGGGGCACTAAAATTATTAATTGACCTCTAGACCCTTCAAGAAATTTTAAAAAGACTGCAATGAATTCAAATTGCGTACTGTTACCTCTAGCAGTCCGCAGAATTCCCTTACCTCGATTCTCGTCGAGTCTGACCTTTTTCTTTTCCATTGTCGTCTCGTCGCGCAGTCCGATATGCTCTCAATCAAATGCCCGGAACTGCGTATTAATATTTCTTAGGTCAGATATTATACAATTTAATTGTATTTAATATTTTTTGGGCTTAATTTAAATCATCGGGTCCGTTTACCCTATTGGGCCCGATTGCACCTTAATGGGCCTTAATCGGCCTTAAGCCCGTTTTCTACTTATTAAATCCCTTCTTCGATTTTACTAGGCTCTTTCAGCTTACTAAAAATTATCGGGCTTCGTTCCAAACTCATTGGATAGCCCGTATACCATTTACGGCAATTTATTACAACTCCGAATTAATATTCTTTTCCATGCGAAATTAATCCATAATTTCGTAAAATAATTAGACTCGGTATTTAAATAACTCTAATTGCCGAAATTAAATTGTACTTACCCGATACGATGCGGGGTACGAAAATCAGAGCTCGATCGGCTCTCGTTCGGTCTCCGTCGTAAAACTGCATAATTAGGTAAATCCGGATTATTTTCCATTAAAATAATATTAAATTAAATTTCCGGAATTCACCCGTAGGTCAATATCGACCCTCGGTCAACTTACCCGAACCTCGAGTCGTCCCCCGGTAATTTTCTTTCCTTTTTTCCCTTTTTCCTTCCTTTTCCTTTCTTTTCCTCTCTTTTCCTTTCTCTTTTCCTTCCCTTTCTTTCCCTTTCCTTCCCTTTCCTTCCAGCCAGCCAAACGACACCGTTTTTGTTCCTCACTGCCTCTTGCCGTCGCCGGCGTTTCCGGCGGTCTCACCGGCCAAGACCGGTGCCAAAAGGACCAGCTTCCTCCCCTGAACATGTCGGTAGCTTCCTTTCCGGCCCAGTCGCAGTGGTTCGCCGGCGATCGCCTCTTCTCTCCCTCGGATTTTTGGAGCTCGGATCGGACTGCTCCGGCCACCTGACGGCGTGAAACCGGTACCCACGTGCTCGCCGGACTCTCCTCTTGCTCCTGGAAGCTTCGTCGGACTCGAACGGTCGCCGGTGGGTGAGATTCGGCGGTAAACGGGAGGCGGGTTACTGTTCTCGGGTTTCTCGGTTTCTCGGGTCTTCTTTCCTTTTTTTTTTTGTTTCAGTTGTTTTTTTATTATTATTATTATTATTATTATTTTTATTTTTATTTATTTTAATTGATTTACTATTCCATAAAATACTCTTAAAAACCCCAAATATCTCCACTTACCTTATTTTTTATTCTACTTTTATTTATTCAATTAAAATTTAATTTATTAATTTTATTTTTCTCTAAATTTTGGTATTATTTCTTCGCGCTTTTCAAGGTATCGTTCCGGTAATTTTTCGGTATTTTTAAAATTTCTGAATCTTGATCAATTTAACCCAAAATAATTTTATTCCATCTTTATTGACCAAGATTTCTTAAATCCTTATTTTTAATTAAATTTCCTTATCGAATTTACTCCGACTTTCGATTTTTTGACCATTTTGCCCTTGCACATATTCGGGATTAATTTAACCCGACTTCCTTTCACAATTTCTCATTCATTTCATATTTTAATTAAATTCGGGTCTTACATTTGGACTCTACGTTAAGGTGTACTGAGATTTGAGAAACGTGTGCGTGGTTTTGCCGGTTTGAGCTCAGTTTTGACATGTTTTGTGTTGAGTACAAAACGATTTTGAGATGAATTTTATGAGAAAAACCATTATGAGCGCTACGTGAAGGTAAAACGGTTTTATATGATAATGGCTATTACTGAGACTTAGGCATGTCATGTTGAATACACATCGAGCATTGCTCTTGTAGCATGTAAGGCCGGGCCGTGCTCTAGTAGCACGTAAGATCGATGCCTTCGTTCTAGTAACGCGAGATGACCTCGCTCCGCAGTAGCGATAGGTGGCATTGCTTTGATAGCATGTAAGGCCGGGTCGTGCTTTGATAGCATGTAAGACCGACGACTGTACAACTTAAATCAAGTCTACAGCGAACCATGGCCATGGGTGTATTATTGTCGACGAAATCCCTCGATTGGGGATGTCCGCCTAGGGGACGAGTTCAATCATTTTGATGTGCCATGATGAATTTTTATGAGTTTTATTTGCCTAGTCTCGTTTTACACATGAGATTGTGTTTGGTGGCTACGCCATGTGCATTACTATTGCAGTGATTTTATCACGTTTTATGAGAAAAACCATTATCGCATCCTATTTTCTACATGCTTGTAACTATGATTTTGTACTAAGCCATTTATTATCACGTTTTTGCATGAGCCTTGAGAAATGAGTTGAGATGGCGTTTTAATTATTCATGCTACACTTTTCTACTGAGTTTATTGGGTTTTCACCCACAAGAAAAAATGATTGTGCTGTGCAAATCATTATTTTGTTAATGAATCCCTTACCCCCTTACTGAGCGATTTAGAAGCTGACCCTGTTTTATCTCCCCCCAGATTTCTTTAAGTGAAGAGAATTTTCTGTGACGTATGGAGTAGTGGCTAGTGGAGGACTTGAGCTCCAGGCCACATATTATGCTTGAGGTATATTTTAATATTTCATGTACCCTGACTAAAGTTATATTTACAGACATTTGATGAACAATGATGTATGGGATGTATTAGGATTTATTAATTCGGAACTGAGGAATGTATATGATGTGACATGTAAATTGGATGATGAGATCTTGAGGCTAAAGTTTTGTAACATATATATATATATATGATGCATGACACTGCACATGAATGCACCTAGAATTGTGAAATGATGTAAATAAATTCTAAATTTGCCCTATTTTTCGCGCTTCCGGGGCGTCACAGTTGTGGTGGTGGAAGATGAAATTGATGTGGGGATGGGTGATGAGGCGGGTGATATGGAAAATGCTGATGTGGTGGTACATGAATTGGTGGAGCTTGAAAACTAGGGGGTCCTATAGGTCTGGAATTAGAAGGTTGCCCTTGATTTTGGCTCCAGGAAAAATTAGCATGGTTTCTCCACCCTGGATTGTAGGTTTTGAAAAGGGGTTGTTCTGTTGCTTCTGAGATGGGGCAACGTACTAAACCGATTCTAAATTAAGGGGACACCTATCTACAGAGTGTGTACCACCACCCAGATCACATGAAAGAAAAGGACTTTGAACAGAATAAAATAGGATTAGGACTAGTGGAAGGATTATGCTGGGTACTGAGCGACTCTACCTTTTACGTAAGGTAAGCAATTTGAGAGGTTAAGGTAGACAGCGTGTCTAACTCATAGATACTCGCCGACTTCCTAGGCAGTTGCCTCTCCGAAGATCATTAATAGTTGTTAGCAACCATCTTGTCTAAGAGATCGTAAGCTTCCTCCTCTGTTTTGCACATTAGAGCTCCACCCGCAACAGCACAATGATGGTCCTATTTTTGCTTGTAAGTCCGTTGTAGAAGGTCTGGACTTGCAGCTATAAAGGTAGGCCATGATGAGGGCACTTCCTAAGAAGCTCCTTATATCTTTCCCAAGCTTCATAAAGAGATTCAGAATCGAATTGGGCAAAGGAAGATATGTCACTACGGAGTTTAGCCATTTTAGAGGGAGGAAAAAACTTAGCTAAAAATTAATGGGCTAACTCATCTCAAGTAGAAATGGATCCTGGAGGTAAGGAGATTAACCAGTGTTGCACCCTATCCCTAAGCGAGAAGGGAAATAATCTAAGCCTAAGCGCATCATCAGATAATCTATTGTGCTTGAATGTGTTGTACAGGTCCAGAAATTGCCCGAGTTGAGCATGTGGGTCTTCATGAGGGAGCCCACTGAACTGTAAAGAGGTTTAGATCATCTGGAGGATTGAAGGCTTAATTTTGAAATTGTTTGCAGGGACAGCTGGTAGCCTAATACCGGTATAATAACCTCCAATAATTGGTACTGCATAATCTCCAACGGTCCTAATTTCTCTATTTTCTGCCATGGTGTTTTGCAGCGGAACTATTAATTTCCTAGAATCCTTTCTAATTTTTCTAAGCGTTCGTTCAATTTCAAGATCTAAAGGAAAGAAATCATAACTCTTGGCTCTACGCATGCAAACATAAAAAAGTCTTAATTTTTTTTCATTTTTTTAAATTTTTTATGAAAGAGAAAATTAACTAATCTAGATTAAAGCTCTAAATATTTACAACCTAAGTATTTATAAGCTAGAATTACACCTAAACATAATTTCACCAATATTAATTACTGACTAATTATCTTCCCTGGCAACGGCGTCAAAAACTTGATATGACGACTACGCCCACTCTAAGTGACCTAGACGTGTATCCGCAAGTGCACGGGTCGTATAAGTAATAACGAGATTAGAGTCCCGGATTATCATCCCACAGAGAAGTTGATTAGCCTAAATAAAAATTGGTTAATCTTACCCTAAGTATATCTTAGCAAATTATGAATTTTTAGTGGGTGATCTATAAGGCTAACAGTACTGAAAATAATAAAAACTATAAAATAAAGAAAATCAAACAGAGCTAAAATTACTTACAGTACTCCAAGCAATTAAAAGCAATAACCTATAAAAGATAATTAAAACGGTTAAAATTAATTAGTGCAAATAAACTATATTGCAAATAAGAAATAAAATTAACTCAAATTAAATTAGATAATAAAATGTGTATGCAATTAATCTAACTATGAAAATGCAATTTAAACTAACTTAATTCTAATGAAAGAAAATTCTAAAAATAAAATTTCTAATTATAAATCTAAATGACTAAAACTGTAATTTTAAATTAATCCTAACTATAGCTAAATAAAATCTAAATAATGCATGAGAAATGTTTTTTTTTAAAATTAAAAACTAAATTATGAACTAATTCTATCTCTAAATTAATTCTAAATGCAACACATGAGTTTGCTTAAAAAAAGACAATTACCACCCTATTGTAATAAAAAATAAAAACTATTATTCTAATTAAAACTAATTACTAATTTAACAAGCAATGGAAATCTATTTTTCCTAACTTAACAAATAATGTAAATGGCATAAAAAAAATCCCAAACTTGCTAAACTAATTGTAATAGTAAAACAATATGGCCAAATAAAGCCTTAACCAAAACTCCCAGCTGGCCTTGCGGCCCTGACTGTGCACTGGTACTGTGCATATTTCATTCTCCATTTTGCTCCAGGCGCTGTCCAGGTGATGTCCTGCTCTGCTCTCGGTCCTGCCCGGCTAGCATACGTCCTCCTTTGCTCCACGGGTGGCTGCAGCAGAGCGCCCACGCAACAACAGCTCATCTGTCTAGTACCCAGCTGAAGCAGACAATGAAGCTCAGCAGCAGACATCGTTCCCCTGTCCGGCTAGCGTTTGCATCAGCTGCTTCCTATCTGTTGTGCCTCCAATACACCAAACAGCGACACCAACTATGTCCTGCACATCGAAAATTAACTGGAAACAAAAATGCAGTAACCAACGCTTCAGTGTAATGGAGTGAGATATTTAGAAAAACTAAGGTGAAAAGTAGCTTGAGCTCGAGACAGAGTAATGAAAGAAGTTGGTCCTATGCTGCCATAAATTCATCTACAACCCAGCAACCATGTTTTCCTCCCCCTGAAGCTACAATCAGTAACAACCAAAACATCATGTAACGTTGGAAGAGTGCATATTAACAAAACAAATAAAAGTGAACAGTAATATAAACCATAAATAGAGTAAAGCAGTGGAGGCTACTAGAAACTGAAAAAAAAATTAAACTAACATCAACAACTATAAAGTGGAAATGCAACTAATGGAAACTCGACCTACTAATGCACACAAACTAATCAAATGAACTGAACCCGAGAGCTAAGGTTACGGTTCCTTGCTATTGGTTCCTACTTGACTCCTCATTTTTCTACGGAAGTTTTTGCAAATACTATAAAAATAATAAAGTTCGAAGCCAAGGAAAAGAATATCAGCTCGCTAATGGAGTAAGGAGAGGATGTTAGCCACTGTCACCAGCTACAAATAGCCTCTCATACCACTCGGCTACACCAAGGAACGAACAACCCAAATGAACAATGGAGAAATAAAGTAGAGAAACTGAACAAGAAAATAAATCGAGAACAACAACTAGAAAAATATAAACTTTTCATTAGAAACTAAAACATCAAAGCAATCAATAAATTTGTAAAAACTAAGAAGAGAATGGAATTGGTTACTATACGAAATATCCAAGAACTAGAATTGAAGAAACTTTTCATAAATATCAAGATTGCTTGAACAGTAACTATGGAAAATAAAAATGGTGGCTGTTCATAAAACTAAAGCTAACGTGAAAAACTTTTAAAGAAAACAAAATACAAAAAACTTTAATATAAAAATTACTTTACCCTAAACTACACTACTCCTAAATTACTTACACTACTCCTAAATTCTACTTCTATTCTACCCTAAAAACTACATCCTTTTTCAATTGCTCATCATGTTCTATTTATACACAAACTTAGGGGGTACAATGGTAATTTTCCATCCTAGATGAATTGGCATTGATTGGCCACTTGTCTTCATTCCATTCACTGTAGAGTAGATATTTTCACATCACTTGTCCTTTTGTCCAGTTGGCTATGTGATGTGTTCCGACTGTGTCTTCCAGAAGATTGGCACGGTGTCAGTCGTTCTTATCTTTTCGGAGCGAATAAAATACAGACACTTGATGTCACGACCTCATTTTTGTGACTTACCAAAAATCACTACGAATTTTTCGCTTTTTACTTACCTTTCTCTTCACAAATAGTTGGGCTGTGATTCGACATTAGTCGTCACTCTCTCTCTCGTCTTATCATTCTTATTACATCATACACACATATCATCATAAGAATTTATTGACTGTAAGTACATATTTCTCATAAGTAGATTTATTTACCTTAACATAATTACATCCCCAAATATTACAAACTTGCACATCACTGTGCTTATACATTGTTCAGATACAAAATAATATGCGAAGTGTATACCTTTAACGAAATGGGAAATGGCAGTAGACAATAGGAATGCTATACCTCAACTGGACTCAATCTACTGCGGATGATCTGTAGAGAGTGGAAAATAAAGGGGGATGAGCAAACAACGCGCTCAGTAGGGAAATCAGGCAAGCAAGTAGACGTCCACATTATCTACTGAAAATAATGTTGTGCCTTTCCTTCTCTCATCTTAAAAGCATGTATAAAAACTGATATAATAGTAGTACAGAATCACTTTCATGTACTTAAAATCATACTGAGTTATCAAATGTAGGCATTCATGCAAAACAATGCATCTTTATAAAATTTGGAATGCCTTTATCTCAATCATGCCATTTACATTTAAATCACATTAAATATGGCAGTTCACAACACAACACTGTGAGACCCCGTATATATATAATTGTAATATGTGTAATTGGATCAAATAAATGTGAATGGACTTGTAATGTAAAGTATGATTGATGTAAGTCCATGGATTCTATGTACATATGTGTAATATTATTTGTAATGTACACATAAATTTCATTGTGTATGAATATGAAGAAATGAGTTCTTATAAGTGATGAATGTGATTGGAACTCAAAATGAATAGTGTAGTAAAATGGAATGAAGTTATGCTTCCATTTGGTTTGGAATGTGATACTTTTGGATATACAAGTAATGCACACAAGTTTCAATGTGCATAAGGTATGAATGGATGCCATTTTCAAGTCATTAAGGTGGATGGATGAGAAAATGGCCATGTCAGTAGATTAAGGACAATTGGGTGTGAGTTGTAGCAAGAAAACTGTAGAAAATATGGAAAGTATGAAGGCCAGATTGATCTCATAGGATGAGAGATCGATCTGGAAGAGTCAGAATGCTCTTATTTGGATAATGAAATAGAGCAGATCGATCTCCAATGGGGCCAGATCGATCTCCTAAGCATTCTGTAATGAAAAGATCGATCCTTAAGCATACAGATCGATCTCCTTAGCTCTTTATTTGGGAGCAGATCGATCTCATGCTTCGACAGATCGATCTCATGCTTAAAATGCCATGAAAAAGAGAGATTTAAAGGGACTAGATCGATCTCCTCTAGGTGCAGATCGATCTCCTCAAGTGATTTCTATAAAAGAAGTGCTTAAAATCTGAAAATTTTGGAAAAAACACCAATCTTCCATTTCAAACCCAAAAACCTAACTTTCTCTATCTAAAATCAACCATTTCGAGTAAGAATTGAGGGGAGGCCATTGGATACTAAGTTGTTCATCTTGAGGAAGAGAACAACATAGTTGGAACCAAAAATCCCATTGTGGGTATTGAAGGAGCTAAGGGCATTGACATTTGGAGTAAGAAGAAAAATTAGATTTGGTAAGATTCTAAATTGCAATCCAAGTACATTGTTTATTTTAGTGATTTTGGAGTTGAGTTGGATGTGTATTGATGGATAAATTATCTAGGGATGTGGTGGAATTGGTGTGACCTAGAAAACCTAGAATGGATATAATGTGAGAAGATATGGGTTGAATGAGTTTATGATTTATGGGCATGCTAAAGTTGTTATTGAGATAATGTGTATAATTTTAGATGGTTAAATGGAAATACATTATGGGTTTAAGTGAAATTATGAAAATGAGTATGTAAATGCTTGATAAATGCCATAGTGAGGGAATTCATGAAATAAGAACACTATGGACTTAGTATCGATTTAATATCGATTTGGAATAAGTTAATAGGCCTAAAAAAACCCATAGACTCGAGTTATGGGTGAAGTAATGAAACGAGACCTCATAAGCGTTAATAGAGGCTATAGATTGAATTGACTATAGCAAACACAAGGGTTGCGTTATATGGATCGAATATAATGTGAAATATGATTATGTACAGTCCCGAAGAGTTCGTTGAAGATGAATCGGACCACACGAGTGAGCAGCGCTAAAGAAATGGAATCACGCATCGTGATTCCAGGAAAGGGAATTTTGTAAGTATATAGAGGTAGCTGCTCGTATTTGAAACTCATAGGTATATAGGGCTTTGGAAATGTGTATGGATTTATAGAAATTTGTTTTGACGATGTATGGATGTGACTATGAATAATTGTATGAGATTTGGTGATTGAAATGGTATTGTAAAGAAATGGGATAGTAAGGCTACTAATTGCATAAATCAAATGTTTTGATGTTTTTCAAAATAAAATTGCTTTGCTTTAAGCAAGCTTGTAGATGGGCTGGCTAGTGTCTTATTGTTGTTGTGAAAAAGCATTTGTGAAGTGCTAAACCCAGTTGTCGGGATTGTTTAATTGTGTATGAGCCGCCTATCATATTTGTATGACATAAATCGCGCTAGAGCCTCGCTCGCACTGGATTTCGATATTTTCACTTGTGTGAAACGTGTTGGAGCTTAGCTCGCACTTTGATTTGAATTGTGACGATGTTTTCTAAACTGTACTAGAGCTTTTTCTCGTACATGGATTTCGAGTGGATTTCTTATGCATATAACCGTACTGGAGCTATGCTCGTACATGGTTTTCCTCATATTTTTATGCATAAATGCCATACTAAAGCGTTGCTCGTATGAAGTGATTGGTTTTGATGCATGAATTCGCGCTAGAGCGTAGCTCGCGCTGGTTTTCACACTATGGTATGTATGAGGCCGTGGTGAGAGATACAGATTAACTCAGGGAACCCAACAGGCCAGACAGACCTCTTGAGTGGGGTGAGTGTGAGGGGCTAGGACTTGACATATTCCATTTAGGGAACCCAACAGGCCTAACAGACCTCTTGAGTGGGGTGAGGGTGAGGGGTTAGGACCTGAATTAGGGAACCCAACAGGGGCAAGAAAGGACATGAGGGGCTAAGACCTGGTATTGAAGGTACTGCCACGCGCTATTGAGACTATAAAGGTTACACTTGTATGGGGTAGATAAGACCTACGGCATGCACCGCCAACCATGTTATGGGTCCGCGGGGTACGATGTACCGTGCATATCAGATGGAGTACGATGTACCACGTGGTGGTTACTTGATTTGAGAAAGTTTGACGGAGAACTAACCCACCTTCATGCCAGCATGATACCCCGCACACCGGGATCTGTGTGGTCTGGGATGATATGTGACAGTTGGCCAACATAGTCACTTGAGATATAGTAACCTGTCTCCTTGCTTGATTTACTTACTACCACATGATTTTAATCTATAAGTGTGATTGTGATTGACAAGGGTAAACCTGAGGGAGGGGCGAGCCTTGTGGACTTGTTTTGTGAAATGATGATGATGTTTGTGGTTGAGAAAATGGTTTTGTGATGGGATTGTATGTGTGTGAGAAAGAGTTTTTGTGATGTGGGTTTAAAAAGGAGGTTTCTTAATGAATTGCCTTTTTTATGAATTTAAATGAGATTGAGCATGAGATGATTTATACATATGTTTTTACCATGTTTTATATGCCAATGTACATGATTTTGATACATGATAGATATGTATACTCATATGGCATAGTTTTATTTCCTCATGCTCCTAGCATAAACGATTTATGCATATCACTATCAGCATGTAGATAGAGTAGTTATCTACCATGCTTGAATTATTGCCTTATTGAGCGTGTGGTTGCTCATCCCTATCTATTTTCCCCCTCCTACAGAGCGTGCATAGTAGCCCAGTGAGGACTGAGGCATTGTGTTTTTGGACATCTGCTGCTTCCATCGCCGAAAGGTATATACACAGGATTCTTTTTGTATCTAAACAATGTAAAAGCACAGTAATCTTTTGAGTTGTAATTATGGGGGATGTAGATGTCAGTGAACATAACTTGTGTAAGTTAATGATTAACTTTTAAATGTACGACATCGCTTTATTTAACTGAGAATGAATGAGATGTGATGTTTATTATTGACTCACAGCCCAACAGTGTGGTGGTAAGTTAGTTCACAGTCGGGTAAGGAAAGAAATTTGTAAAAAGTTTTCAGTGATTTTTTGTTAAAGAGAATGGAATTGGGTCGTGACAGAGTTTAGTATCAGAGCTGTGTTGGCCTGATGTGAGTCATTAATAAAACGTAGGAAAGTACATCCCTATAGTACTGTGCTGTTGTTTAGATATGACTGTATATACCGTGATGTATTGAGCTTAATGAATTATTATAATACAGGAAGTTAGGCATTATGCCAGTTACACGCAAAAGTAGAGGGGCAAGAGCACGTGCTAGAGGCCGTAGAGGTAGGCTTGAGAGCCGTATGGAGCCACAGACTGATCAGGCTCTACAGAACCCTGCTGAGAGAGCAGAAGATACTGAGGCTCACTTCGCTAGGTTAGAGCGGAGTATTGAGAACCTGGTAGAGATAGTCACGTAGGCCTTGGGTGCCGGTGATAGACGAGGTCCCGCGGCACAGCCTACTACTAAACAGGCAGCAGTAGAGATGGAGAGACCTTAGATTGTAGAGACTACTACTGCTACACCACCTCCAGTATAGGATACAGATTCTCCTATCGCTCAACAGCAGAGCAGTAGTGATTTGGGTTATGACTGTGACTTGAGCAGGTTGCGAGAGTTTCAAGCGCTGAAACCCCCAGTGTTTAGAGGGGTGAAAGACCCAGTGGTTACGGAGGATTGGGTGTATAAGATGGAGAAACTGTATAGGTTCTTTCGATGCACTTCAGTTGAGAAGGTAGCCTTTGCCGTGTTTATGTTGAAAGGCGAGGCCGAGCATTGGTGGAGGTCCACCGAGGTTATTTCGAGGGTTAGACACTCTAAGATCTCATGGGAGATATTTCTAGAGGCCTTCAGGAGACAGTATATCCCAACCACCGCATAGAGGAAATTGCAGATGGAATTTATGAATCTGGTTCAAGGGAACCGAATTGTGGACGAGTATGAGTCCAAGTTTATGTCCTTGGGGAGATACGACCTGGACACGATGGGTAGTGAGACCCGAAAGATACAGAAGTTCATAGATAGACTGAGATTGGCCATCCGAACTAAGCTAGCCCCATTTGATATTCAGACTTATGAGGAAGCAGTACATAAGGCTAGCTGTGTGAGCAAGACTTTGAGCGAAATCCCTCTGAGCTTGGAAGGATTAGTGTCAGGAAGGACAGGGACCGGAAGGGATTCGGGTTTGATAGAGTGGCCAAGATAGGAGGCCAAAGGTTTTTTGAGAAGAGGCCTAAGATTGAGGAGGTGCAGGAGAGAGCTGCTAGACCTCCCATATACCCAGCCTTGACTGCGCCTAGGGGTATGACTATTGGAGGACCACAGCCTACTATTGATCAGTGTAGGAGATGTGGGAGATACTATGGGACTAGTCCATGTTAGGTGCCCCCTATTTCGTGTTTTAGGTGTGGGAGGCCACGACATATATTGAACTTCTGCGCTGAGATGATTGAGATTGCCCCAAAGAAAGGCAAGGAGCCTGAGGGAGCTCCAGTTGAGACAGCAGCCCGAGGAGGAGGGCTACAGCTGAGGAAAAAGGGAAACAGACTGTGGGTGTGAGCAGAGGAAGGGTGTACACACTGGACCAGGACACTGCAAACGCATCGACGGATGTGATACAAGGTACCATCCGAATCTTTGATTTAGAAGCATTGGTATTATTTGATCCTGATGCCACGCATTCTTTCATATCACCTTCATTTGCACATAAATTGTTGAAGTATGTGAAACCAACATTGTTGGATAAGATGTTGATGATTTCCACACCCATGAATGATAGTCAATTGACTGAGAATGTATGTAGAGATTGTAAGTTAAAGATAGAGGGAAAGGAAATGATAGCCAATTTAATCTTCTTGAATATGAATGATTTTGATGTAATATTGGGAATGGATTGGTTAGCTACCAATCGAGTTGTTATGGATTGGTATGCCAAGACATTGATGTTTTTAGGATTAGGCAATCTTATTGTAAATTTTGATGAAAAGAAATGATATGAAAATAGTATGTTTGTTGTAAATAATGGAGTATGATTTTAAATGCATATTGCTTGAGAGATAAATTTATTGTTTATGATAAATGTTGAACGTGGAGTGATGGTTTATGTTACTAATGATGGAGAGGATAATGTGAAGGGTTCATTGCATACGTGATAGATATAGATGAGGCACGCCTGAAATTGAGGGACATACCCGTAATTACGGATTATTCTGATGTCTTTCCGATGAATTACCAGAACTACCACCTAAAAGGGAAATGGAATTTTGCATAGAGTTAGTGCCTGGTACTGAGCCGATATCGAAACCACCCTATAGAATGGCTCTGATAGAATTGGAAGAGCTGAAGAAACAATTGCAAGAGTTGCTGGAGAAGGGGTTTATAAGATCGAATGTCTCACCTTAGGGAGCACTGATATTGTTTGTAAGGAAGAAGGATGGGAGCCTCCGACTGTGTATAGATTACTGGTTGTTGAATAAGGCTACCATTAAGAACAAGTACCCCCTTCCAAGAATCGATGATTTATTGGATCAACTCCAGGGAGCCGAAGTGTTTTCTAAGATAGACTTGCGGTTAGGGTACCATCAGTTGAGGATCAGGAGTGGAGATGTACCCAAGACAGCATTTCGTACCCATTATGGCCACTACGAGTTTTTGGTGATGCCATTCGAATTGACGAATGCTCCCGCAGCATTTATGGCACTGATGAATGATACATTAAAGCCATATTTGGACAAGTTTGTGATTGTGTTCATTGATGACATATTGGTATATTCCAAGTCCAGGGAAGATCGTGAGGAGCACTTGAGGATAGTTCTGCAGACCCTCTGAGAAAAAGAGTTGTATACCAAACTCAACAAGTGTAACTTCTGGTTAGAGCAGATCTCATTTCTGGGCCATGTTGTGTCGAAGGATGGGGTATCGGTGGATCCATCCAAGATAGAGGCAGTTGTACAGTAGGAACAGCCCAAGACAGTTACTGAGATCAGGAGTTTTCTGGGATTGGTAGGATATTATCAGAGATTTGTAGAGGGCTTCTCCAAATTAGCTGCTCCATTGACACGCCTCACGCGAAAAGATGTTAAGTTTGTGTGGGATAAGGCATGTGAGAGGAGTTTTGAGGAGCTTAAGTGTCGATTAACAACTGCTCCAGTTCTCACCATTCCTACCAGCTCAGGAGGATTCTCGGTGTATACGGATGCATCGCACCAGGGACTGGGCTGTGTGTTTATGTAGGATGGGAAGGTAGTTGCCTATGGATCTAGACAGTTGAAAGATCATGAAAGGAACTACACATGATTTGGAGTTGGCGGCTGTAGTATTTGCTTTGAAAATATGGCGCCACTATCTCTGTGGTGAGAAATTTCAGGTGTTCAAAGATCATAAGAGCCTTAAGTACCTATTCTCGCAAAAAGAGCTGAATATGAGACAGAGGAGATGGCTCGAACTCCTGAAGGACTATGATTGTGAAATCATGTACCACCCGGGTAAGGCAAATGTAGTTGTCGATGCTTTAAGAAGAAAGAACCTTGGGTTGGTGTCATATTTGATGGTACGGGAACATGAATTGTTAGAACACTTTGCGAACCTTAGTTTGGATGTAACCCCACCTGGTTCAGAGAGACTTGTGATCATGGCTAGTTTAAGACTAGAGCCAGAGTTGATTGGCCATATTCGGCAAGCCCAGCAGAGCGATCAACGATGCATCGATTGGCTGAGGCAGATACAGACAGGTGTGGGTGGTGATTTTGAGCTGAGTACAGATGGCTTATTAAGGTTCAGAGGTAGAGTATGCGTTCCTAAGGATCCTGAGATCAAGAGAATGATTTTATCAGAGGCTCACTCATCAAAGTATACGATACATCCGGGAAGTACCAAGATGTATCAAAACCTTCGAAAGGTTTATTTGTGGTCTGGAATGAAAAGAGACATTGCTGAATATGTCACTAAATGTCTAGTTTGTCAGTAAGTGAAGGTAGAGCATCAGAAGCCTGTGGGATTATTGCAGCCTCTACCGATACCAACATGGAAGTGGGAGCATGTCACCATGGATTTTGTGATGCGGTTGCCAAGGACCCGTAGAGGTCATGATGCCATATGGGTTATTGTGGACCGGTTGACTAAGTCCACCCATTTCTTGGCTATGAGAGCTACCGATACACTGAGTCAGTTGGCGAAGCTATATATTCGAGAGATAGTACGGCTACATGGTGTACCAGTGAGTATTGTTTCTGATAGGGATGCCCTCTTTACTTCCCATTTCTGAGAACATTTTCAGGAAGCGCTGGTGTCACGCCCCGGAAGCGCGGAAAATAGGGCTAATTTAAAACTTTTTACTCATTGATTCACAATTAAGGGTGCATTCCTGTGCAGTGTCATACATCATCATAATTATCATACCTCAGGATCTCATCATAATATAGTGTATATTGTATCATATACATTAGTCAATTCCAAGTTAATTAATCCTAATACATCCCGTACATCATTGTACATTAAGTGTCTGTAAATATAACTTTAGTCTGGGTACATGAATATTAATTATCTACCTCAGTACACAAAATACGGCCTGGAACTCAGGTCCTCCACTAGCCTCTAGCCCGTACGCCACAGGGAACTCACTTCACTTGAAGCAATCTGGGGGGAAGAGAAAACAGGGTGAGCTTCCAAATCGCTAAGTAAGGGGGGGGTAAGGAAACTGAGTTATATAAACCATTTCACACATCACAAATATGTATTTGTTTATAAAGCTCATTTGAAATCGTAGCATGAAAGTTCTCAAAACAACATCATCTCATAACTCATAAATCATGTGAAAACATGAAGATAAAAGGCTCAATATCGAGCACTCACAAGCATGTGTAAATATATGCAATAATGGCTGTTCTCAAAATACGTGATGAAAATCACCTCAGTAGATAGCACGTGACAAGGTCACAAAACACAACTCATGTGTAAAACGAGACTAGGCTATAAAACTCAATTAAAACTCATCATGGCACATCAAATATGTAATCTCCTCTGGGTGCGCATCCCAGGCATCCTCGTATAGAGGGAACGTCGACAATATGGTCGTATGCATGGTATATTGGACTTATATGTTACCAGAACAAGGCCCGACCTTACATGCTACCAGAGCAATGCCTCGCCTCATGCACACTATCACGTGGTCCCTGGGTCGGTTCCCAGGCAGCCTACTCTCTCGGTCTTACATGCTACCAAAGCAAGGCCACCCAGCGTTACCAGAATGAGGGTCATCTCACGTTACCAAAATGGAGGAATATCGGACTTACATGCTACCAGAGCAAGGCCTCCCAATGCTACCAAAGCGGATGAATAATCGGACTTACATGTTACCAGAACAAGGCCTGCTGTCCCTGGGTCGGTTCCCAGACGTCCCACTATATCGGTCTTACATGCTACCAGAGCAAGGCCCGATGTGTATTCAACATGACACGCCTAAGTCTCAATCATTAGCCATTATCTTATAAAACGTTATGCCTTCACGTAGAACTCATAATGGTTTTCTCTCATAAAACTCATTTAAAACACTTGTGTACTCAACACAAAACATATTAAAATCGAGTTTCAACCGGCAAAACACGCACACATTTTCTCAAATCTCAATATCGCCTTAACGTAGAGCCCAATTTACTTTTCACGCAAACTCAAATGTTTATAAAGCAATTTCACACTCAGCTTATAAACTCATAAAATAATGGGCTCCAACCGGCTATAAAAACCGTGTGCAATTATATCACAACACAACACCAAACATGCTTGTATTCTCAAATCATGGTTCATGCTACAACAATTCATCAAAACACATACACAAATGGTTTAGTTTTCCCTTACCTCTTTGCACCTCGTATAGTGCAATCGTTTCCCCCGTATCACGGACTAGCCTCGCATTCCACTCTGGAACTCTCGAGCTATCCAAACGATGTTAAAACATCAATACTCAATTATCACATCAACCTCAATTCTCAAAATCGAGCATAATTGCTCATAACTCCTCAAATTTCTCAATTCTCATAACTCCATCACAAACCACAATCTCGCTCACGACACCTCAACATTCTATATTTCCTATGCCACAATATCTATGCTAATTCACCACATTGTCTAAATCTCCATTTATAACTCAAAATTCCCAAAATTGCTAAATATCATTATCACTCCAACTACATTGTAATTTCATCAATCCCTAATCATTTTCCAACTATCTCAACACAATACCAACAACTATTATCACCAAAATCATCTCAAATATAAGGATCGAAGTTTAGAAATTACCTAAAACTTGTGGAGAGCTTATCTCTTGCCTCGATTCGATCCGTCTTTCGATTTCCAAGTATGTTGTTCTCCCTTTGATGAGGACCAACTTTCCTTCTTGCCACAACTTCTGATTTGGACTGAAATGGGTGCTTTGGATGAGTGAGAAAGCTAGGTTTCAGTGGAAATGGGGGTTGGAAGAGAGAGAAAGTGAGGTTGCAGGAGAAAAACAAGAGTTCCTTATATAGGCTGAGGGCAGGAGATCGATCTGGCTCTTGATGAGATCGATCTGCATTTGAATTTTGGGACGATTTGGGGCAATTTATGCCTAGGAGATCGATCTGTCGAGGGGTGAGATCGATCTCTTTATGGCTTTATGAGATCGATCTGCTCCTTGAGGAGATCGATCTCTTCCTCATGAGATCGATCTGCTCCTTAAATTCCTCATTCCTTGTCATTTTTAACTCACCAGATCGATCTCCCCTTCTCCCAGATCGATCTGTCCTCATAGCTTCACACTTATTTTAAACACTTAACATATAAATCTCCAATTATCATTCCCACAATTCACTTAGCTCAATAAATTATGCTTCAAGTTCATATTACATAATTAAAATATGTCTGAAATTCTCAGATCTCACATCCTCCCCACCTTAAAAGAATTTGGTCCTCCAAATTCAACTCAACTAGTCAAAGAGATGGGGGTATTTCTCCTTCATGAGGTTTTCTAGTTCCCACGTTGCCTCTTCCCTTGAGTGATGTTTCCACAAAACTTTCACTAATGGGATGCTCTTAGTTCTCAGTACCTTCTCCTTCCTATCAAGAATCCGGACGGGTTCCTCAGTGTAGCTCATGTCCTCCTGTATATCCATCTCATCATACTCTATAACATGAGAAGGGTCCGGGTGGTATTTCCTCAACATAGACACATGGAAAACATTGTGTATTCCGGACATCTGTGGGGGTAATGCCAATCTGTAGGCTACCTCTCCCACTCTCTCAAGAATCTCGAATGGTCCTATGTATCGAGGACTCAATTTTTCTTTCTTCCCAAATCGCATGATACCCTTACTCGGTGATACTTTCAAAAATACTGCATCACCAACATCAAACTTAAGTGGCCGTCTACGCACATCCGCGTAGCTCTTCTGTCTACACTGTGCAGCCCGTAGCCTCTCACATATGAGTTTCACACTCTGTACAGCTTGCTCAACAAGCTCGGGAGCATTTATCCTTCTGTCACCGACTTCTTTCCAAGCTACAGGGGATCTGCACCTCCTACCATATAGAGCCTCAAAGGGTGCCATTCCAATACTTGCATCATAGCTGTTATTGTACGCAAACTCTGCTAGGGGCATGTGATCATCCCATGATCCCTTAAAATCCATCATACACGCCCTCAACATATCCTCCAGGGTCTGAATAGTCCTCTCTGACTGACCATCTGTCTGAGGATGATAGGCGGTACTAAAACTCAATCGAGATCCCATGGACTACTGAAACTGGGTCTAAAATCTAAAAGTAAATCGGGAATCTCTATCAGAAGTAATACTCACTGGAACCCCATGTAATCTAGCTATCTCGCTGACATACAGCTCAACTAAGGCATCTACAGTATCTGTGCTCTTGATGGCAAGGAAGTGGGCACTCTTGATCAATCTATCCACAATGACCCATATCGCATCACAACCTCTTCGGGTCCTCGGTAAACCCATAATAAAGTCCATAGTGACATGCTCCCATTTCCATGTAGGTACAGGTAAGGGCTGTAGTAGTCCTCCGAGCTTCCGATGCTCAGCTTTCACTTGCTGGCATACTAAACACCTGGCCACATACTCTGCCACGTCTCGCTTCATACCACTCCACCAGTACACATTTCTCAAGTCTCGGTACATCTTAGTACTCCCTGGGTGCATGGTGTATCGTGAGCAGTGGGATTCTCTCAGTATCAGTCTCTTTAGGGTATCATCGTCCGGTACACAAATCCATCCTCTAAATCTCAACAATCCATCCTCACTGATGGTGAGATCCGACTGCGAACTTTGCTCAGCTTGGCTAACCATATCAATCAATCTCTGATCACTGCGCTGTCCAGTTCTAATCTGATCTATGATCCTGGGCTCTATTCGCAAGCTAGCCAAAAATCCAGTCTCTACCTCTTTAACTCTGATATGAAGTTCGGCGAACTGCTCTAACAAATCCCATTCCCTGATCATCATAGCAGATATCATACTCTTCCTGCTCAAGGCATCAGCAACTACATTCGCCTTACCCGGATGATAAAGAATCTCGCAGTCATAATCCTTAAGGAGTTCCATCCATCTCCTTTGTCTCATGTTTAACTCTTTCTGATCAAAGAGATATCTCAAACTTTCGTGATCAGTGAAGATCTGAAATCTTTCCCCATATAAGTAGTGTCGCCAGATCTTCAAAGCAAATACCACAGCAGCTAACTCCAAATCATGCGTGGGGTAATTCCGCTCATGGTCTTTCAACTGTCGTGATCCATATGCGACCACTCTTTCGTGCTGCATAAGCACACACCCCAATCCTTGATGAGATGCATCACTATACACCGAAAATCCTCCTGATCCGTCAGGAATAGTTAACACAGGTGCCTCTATCAATCTCCTCTTTAATTCTTGAAAACTGAGCTCACATTGATCAGTCCATATAAATGGAGTCTCTTTGCGCTTGAGTTTAGTCAAAGGAGCGGCAATCCTTGAAAAGCCTTCCACAAATCTTCTGTAATACCCTGCCAAACCAAGGAAACTTCGCACCTCAGTAACTGTTCTCGGTCTCTCCCAACTAAGCACAGCTGCTACTTTACTTGGATCCACTGATACTCCTTCTTCTGAGATTATATGACCAAGGAAAGCTATCCGGTTCAGCCAAAACTCACACTTACTAAGCTTTCCGTATAATTGCTTATCTCGGAGTATCTGAAGTATTAACCACAAATGCTGTGCATGCTCCTCATACGACCGAGAGTATACCAGGATATCATCAATAAAGACTATCACAAATTTATCCTGATAGTCTCTGAACACTTCATTCATCAACCTCATAAATGCAGCAGGGGCGTTCGTCAATCCAAAGGACATCACCAGAAATTCATAATGGCCATACCTTGTCCTGAAGGCCGTCTTGGGAATAACTTCTTCCTTGATCCTCAACTGGTGATAGCCCAATCTCAAATTAATCTTAGAAAAGACTGAGGCCCCTCTTAGTTGATCAAGTAGATCATCAATCCTGGGCAGTGGGTATTTATTCTTCACCGTGGCTTTATTCAATAGCCATAGTCTACGCATAATCTGAGACTACCATCCTTCTTCTTAACAAATAAAACCGGTGCTCCCCACTGTGAAACACTGGGCCTAATGAACCCTTGATCCAATAACTCCTGTAGTTGTTTCTTCAATTCCTCAAGTTCCACTAATGCCATCCTGTAGGGAGGTTTAGAGATCGGCTGAGTATCTGGTACCAAATCAATGGTAGCCTCCAGCTCTCTCTCTGGTGGCAAACCTAGCAGCTCATCTGGGAAAACATCCGGGAATTCACACACCATAGGTATATCCTCAATCCTCGGATGTTCCCGCTCATCGTCTGAGATGAGTGTTTCGTAACCTTCACATGAACAATCATATTTAATACTCTCAAAAACAGTATTAAAATCCTCAAATTATTTACTAGAATCCCATATATTCATTTCCTCTATATCTCAACCGTACACTGTAAGGTTCAGGTAGGGAGAAAGTTACAATCTTAGTGTAGCAGTCTAAACTCGCTTGATTGGTTGCCAACCAATCCATCCCCAGAATTACATCAAACCCATGTATATTCAACATGATTAGATCTGCTAACATCACTCTATCTCCCACCTTTATTCCACATCCTCTACAGATTAACTCAGTTCTCTGGGATTCACGCATAAGGGTATTTACATGTAGTACATACTCTAGAGGTTCAAACTTCAAATTTAAACTACATGCAAAATGTTCTGAAATAAACGAATGCGTGGATCCTGGATCTATCAATACATGAGCCTTATGATTATAGACAGAAAATGTACCTCTTATAGTTTCTACCGAAGTGTCTGCGGTCTCCTTATCCAGGGCAAATACACGTCCCTGTGCCACAGGTTTCTTCCCTTTCTCTGCAGCAGTGGCCCGTCTCTGGGGATTCACTCCCTGAGGCTGCTGTCTAGTAGGCTCCAGAGCATGTGGTATCTGAGGTTGAGGACAGTCCTTCACTCTGTGACCCATTTCACCACATCTAAAACATCCACGGATCGACCCAGTACAACTTCCCTCATGCGATCGGCCACAGTCTCTACAAACCCTTATCTCCGGCCTGCCATATCGAGGGGTCTCCTTGATAATAGGATAGGCTCTGGGTCTCTCCAATCTGCCCTTCTGTACCTCAATCCGTCCTCTCTTGAAGGAACCTCTCCGAACATCTGCTTGAGACAACGCTGGCCTCTTGCCTTTGTCCCTAATCACTGCTCCAAACTCATTCTGGGACTGTACAATTTCAATCCCCCTTTCAATCTCTTGTGCTCGTCTCAGAGCATCTCCAAACTCAGTAATACACAACCCAATCAATCGATCTCTGATGATGGGCTTCAATCCATACACAAATTTCTCTGTGCGGAGCTCTTCATTCTTGAAAGTCTTTGGATCATATCTCAACAGAGTGGTAAATCGGCTCTCGTAATCATCTACAGACATGTCACCCTGTACCAAACTCAAAAACTCTGCTTGCCTCCTTCTCTGGGCAGCTCGTGGTACATATTGGGCTCTAAAGGCTGTCTGGAACTCCTCCCAACCAATCACATCCTGGTGGGACATCAAAATACCCTGGGTAGTACCCCACCAATCTCGAGCTCTCCCTTTCAACATGTAGGCACTCATACTGACCCTCTCAGCATCGGTGCACCCCAGAAGTCGAATATAACTCTCAACTCCGTCAACCACTCCTCAGCCTCTGTAGGATCCTTCTTTCCCCTAAACGCAGGTGGATTCATTTTCAAAAAGTCCTTCAGTCGGACCATACTTCTGTTATCAGGTTGAGTGACGAGAGGTATTGGGGGTATGGGAGGTCCTTGTGGTGGTGTAGGAGTAGTACCCAAGGCGTTAACTCCAAAGTGTTGCGCGAATAACGCTGCCATCTGCTCAAAACCTTGCCTCACATCGGTCTCAATTCGATTAAATCGAGAGTTAAAACTCTCTGGATGTGGGACTGGTGGCGGAGGGGACTCTGCCTGCCTCCTCGAATGACCTCGTCGTTTACTCATTCTCTATCTCAACTCGTCTCTTGCGCGTACATATCAAAATTGATTGAAATCTCAATCCTTAGATTCAATTCATGACCAGACTATTACAGACACTTGGGATGTATTCTATTTCACTTAACCGACACTGACAGTACTAAACACCCTAAGCTCTGATACCAAGAAAACTCTGTCACGCCCCGGAAGCGCGAAAAATAGGGCTAATTTAAAACTTTTTACTCATTGATTCACAATTAAGGGTGCATTCCTGTGCAGTGTCATACATCATCATAATTATCATGCCTCAGGATCTCATCATAATATAGTGTATATTGTATCATATACATTACTCAATTCCAAGTTAATTAATCCTAATACATCCCGTACATCATTGTACATTAAGTGTCTGTAAATATAACTCTAGTCTGGGTACATGAATATTAATTATCTACCTCAGTACACAAAATACGTCCTGGAGCTCAGGTCCTCCACTAGCCTCTAGCCCGTACGCCGCAGGGAACTCACTTCACTTGAAGCGATCTGGGGGGAAGAGAAAACAGGGTGAGCTTCCAAATCGCTCAGTAAGGGGGGGTAAGGAAACTCAGTTATATAAACCATTTCACACATCACAAATATGTATTTATTTATAAAGCTTATTTGAAATCGTAGCATGAAAGTTCTCAAAATATCATCATCTCATAACTCATAAATCATGCGAAAATATGAAGATAAAAGGCTCAATATCGAGCACTCACAAGCATGTGTAAATATATGCAATAATGGATGTTCTCAAAATACGTGATGAAAATCACCTCAGTAGACAGCACGTGACAAGGTCACAAAACACAACTCATGTGTAAAACGAGACTAGGCTATAAAACTCAATTAAAACTCGTCATGGCACATCAAATATGTAATCTCCTCTGGGTGCGCATCCCAGGCATCCTCGTATAGAGGGAACGTCGACAATATGGTCGTATGCATGGTATATTGGACTTATATGTTACCAGAACAAGGCCCGGCCTTACATGCTACCAGAGCAATGCCTCGCCTCATGCACACTATGACGTGGTCCCTGGGTCGATTCCCAGGCGGCCCATTCTCTCGGTCTTACATGCTACCAAAGCAAGGCCACCCAGCGTTACCAGAACGGGGGTTATCTCACGTTACCAAAAGGGAGGAATATCAAACTTACATGCTACTAGAGCAAGGCCTCCCAACTATACCAAAGCGGAGGAATAATCAGACTTACATGTTACCAGAACAAGGCTTGTGGTCCCTGGGTCGGTTCCCAGACGTCCCACTATATCGGTCTTACATGCTACCAGAGCAAGGCCCGATGTGTATTCAACATGACACGCCTAAGTCTCAATCATTAGCCATTATCTTATAAAGCGGAGGAATAATCAGACTTACATGTTACCAGAACAAGGCTTGTGGTCCCTGGGTCGGTTCCAGACGTCCCACTATATCGGTCTTACATGCTACCAGAGCAAGGCCCGATGTGTATTCAACATGACACGCCTAAGTCCCAATCATTAGCCATTATCTTATAAAACGTTATGCCTTCACGTAGAACTCATAATGGTTTTCTCTCATAAAACTCATTTAAAACACTTGTGTACTCAACACAAAACATATTAAAACCGAGTTCCAACTGGTAAAACACGCACACATTTTCTCAAATCTCAATATCGCCTTAACGTAGAGCCCAATTTACTTTTCACGCAAACTCAAAGGTTTATAAAGCAATTTCACACTCAGCTTATAAACTCATAAAATAATGGGCTCCAACCGGCTATAAAAACCGTGTGCAATTATATCACAACACAACACCAAACATGTTTGTATTCTCAAATCATGGTTCATGCTACAACAATTTATCAAAACACATACACAAATGGTTTAGTTTTTCCTTACCTCTTTGCACCTCGTATAGTGCAATCGTTTCCCCCGTATCACGGACTAGCCTCGCATTCCACTCTGGAACTCTCGAGCTGTCCAAACGATGTTAAAACATCAATACTCAATTATCACATCAACCTCAATTCTCAAAATTGAGCATAATTGCTCATAACTCCTCAAATTTCTCAATTCTCATAACTCCATCACAAACCACAATCTCGCTCATGACACCTCAACATTCTATATTTCCTATGCCACAATATCTATGCTAATTCACCACATTGTCTAAATCTCCATTTATAACTCAAAATTCCCAAAATTGCTAAATATCATTTTCACTCCAACTACATTGTAATTTCATCAATCCCTAATCATTTTTCAACTATCTCGACACAATACCAACAACTATTATCACCAAAATCATCTCAAATATAAGGATCGAAGTTTAGAAATTACCCAAAACTTGTGGAGAGCTTATCTCTTGCCTCGATTCGATCCGTCTTTCGATTTCCAAGTATGTTGTTCTCCCTTTGATGAGGAACAACTTTCCTTCTTGCCACAACTTTTGATTTGGACGAAAATGGGTGCTTTGGATGAGTGAGAAAGCTAGGTTTCGGTGGAAATGGGGGTTAGAAGAGAGAGAAAGTGAGGTTGCAGGAGAAAAACAAGAGTTCCTTATATAGGCTGAGGGCAGGAGATCGATCTGGCTCTTGATGAGATCGATCTGCATTTGAATTTTGGGACGATTTGGGGCAATTTATGCCTAGGAGATCGATCTGTCGAGGGGTGAGATTGATCTCTTTATGGCTTTATGAGATCGATCTGCTCCTTGAGGAGATCGATCTTCTCCTAAACAGAATCATTTGGAGATCGATCTCTTCCTCATGAGATCGATCTGCTCCTTAAATTCCTCATTCCTTGTCATTTTTAACTCACCATATCGATCTCCCCATCTCCCAGATCGATCTGTCCTCATAGCTTCACACTTATTTTAAACACTTAACATATAAATCTCCAATTATCATTCCCACAATTCACTTAGCTCAATAAATTATGCTTCAAGTTCATATTACATAATTAAAATATGTCTGAAATTCTCAGATCTCACAGCTGGGGACCCGACTGAGTTTTAGCACCGCTTTCCATCCTCAGACAGATGGGCAGTCAGAGAGGACTATACAGACCCTCGAGGATATGTTGAGAGTGTGTGTGCTGGATTTTAGAGGCTCTTGGGATGACCACCTGCAGTTAGCCGAGTTCGCCTATAATAATAGCTATCATGCGAGTATCTTGATGGCACCCTATGAGGCATTGTACAGGCGTAGATGTCGTTCCCCTATTGGATGGGAAGAGGTTGGTGACAGATAGATTTTTGCTTCGGACTTAGTGCAGCAGGCATCTGAGGACGTCCAATTGATATGTGAGAGATTACGGACAGCTCAGAGTAGGTAAAAGAGTTATGCTGACAAGAGACAGAGACCATTAGAGTTTGATGAGGGTGAGTCAGTATTTCTGAGAGTTTTACCATCGAAGGGTATTATGAGATTTGGTAAGAAGGGCAAGTTGAGCCCTAGATATATCGGACCCTTCGAGATTCTGGAGAGAGTGGGAGATAAGGCGTATAGGTTGGCATTGCCACCAAATTTGGCAAATGTCCACAATGTCTTCCACGTCTCTATGCTTCGGAAGTATCACCCGGACCCGGCACACGTGATAAGATATGAGCCGTTGGAGCTCAATGAGAGTATGACATATGTTGAGAAGTCGGTTCGGATAATTGATAGAAAAGAGAAGGTGCTACAGAATAAGACAATTCCCTTGGTGAAAGTTCTTTGGTAACATCACACGGTGGAAGAGGCCACATGGGAATTGGAGAACTTGATACGGGAGAAGTACCCCCAACTTTTTGAAGAGTGACATGGTTCTAATTTGGAGGACCAAATTCCTTGAAGGAGGGGAGAATGTGAGACCCCGTATATATATAATTGTAATGTGTATAATTGGATCAAATAAATGTGATATGATTGATGTAAGTCCATGGATTCTATGTACATATGTGTAATATGATTTGTAATGTACACACAAGTTTCATTGTGTATGAATATGAAGAAATGAGTTCTTATAAGTGATGAATGTGATTGGAACTCAAAATGGTAAAATGGAATGAAGTTATGCTTCCATTTGGTTTGGAATGTGATACTTTTGGATATACAAGTAATGCACACAAGTTTCAATCTACATAAGGTATGAATGGATGCCATTTTCAAGTCATTAAGGTGGATGGATGAGAAAATGGCCATGGCAGTAGATTAAGGACAATTGGGTGTGAGTTGCAGCAAGAAAACTGCAGAAAATCTGGAAAGTATGAAGGCCAGATCGATCTCATAGGATGAGAGATCGATCTGGAAGAGCCAGAATGCTCTTATTTGGACAATGAAATAGAGTAGATCGATCTCCAATGGGGCCAGATCGATCTCCTAAGCATTTTGTAATGAAAAGATCGATCATCAAGCATACAGATCGATCTCCTTAGCTCTCTGTTTGGGAGCAGATCGATCTCATGCTTCGACAGATCGATCTCATGCTTAAAATGCCGTGAAAAAGAGAGATTTAAAAGGACCAGATCGATCTCCTCTAGGTGCAGATCAATCTCCTCAAGTGATTTCTATAAAAGGAGTGCTGAAAATCTAAAAATTTTGGGAAAAACACCAATCTTCCATTTCTAACCCAAAAACCTAACTTTCTCTATCTAAAATCAGCCATTTCCAATAAGAATTGAGGGGAGGCCCTAAGTTGTTCATCTTGAGGAAGAGAACAACATAGTTGGAACCCAAAATCCCATTGTGGGTATTGAAGGAGCTAAGGGTATTGACATTTGGAGCAAGAAGAAAAATCAGATTTGGTAAGATTCTAATACTCCAATCCAAGTACATTGTTTATTTTAGTGATTTTGGAGTTGAGTTGGATGTGTATTGATGGATAAATTATCTAGGGATGTGGTGGAATTGGTGTAACCTAGAAAACCTAGAATGGGTATAATGTGAGAAGATATGGGTTGAATGAGTTTATGATTTATGGGCATGCTAAAGTTGTTATTGAGGTAATGTGTATGATTTTAGATGGTTAAATGGAAATACATTGTGGGTTTAAGTGAAATTATGAAAAAGAGTATGTAAATGCTTGATAAATGCCATAGTGAGGGAATTCATGAAATATGAACACTATGGAATTAGTATCGATTTAATATCGATTTGGAATAAGTTAATAGGCCTAAGAAAACCCATAGACTCGAGTTATGGGTGAAGTAATGAAACGAGGCCTCATAAGCGTTAATAGAGGCTATAGATTGAATTGACTATAGCAAGCACAAGGGTTGCGTTATATGGATCGAATATAATGTGAAATATGATTGTGTGCAGTCCCGAAGAGTTCGTTGAAGACGAATCGGACCACACGAGTGAGCAGCGCTAAAGAAATGGAATCACACGTCGCGATTCCAGGTAAGGGAATTTTGTAAGTATATAGAGGTAGCTGCTTGTATTTTGAACTCGTGGGTATATAGGGCTTTGGAAATGTGCATGGATTTATAGAAATGTGTTTTGACGATGTATGGATGTGACTATGAATAATTGTATGAGATTTGGTGGTTGAAATGGTATTATAAGGAAATGGGATAGTAAGGCTAATAATTGCATAAATCTAATGTTTTGATGTTTTTCAAAACAAAATTGCTTTGTTTTAATCAAGCTTGTAGATGGGCTGGCTAGTGTCTTATTGTTGTTGTGGAAAAGCATTTGTGAAGTGCTAAACCCGGTTGTCGGGATTGTTTGATTGTGTATGAGCCGCCTATCGTATTTGTATGACATAAATCACGCTAGAGCCTCGCTCGTGCTGGATTTCGATATTTTCACTTGTGTGAAACATGCTGGAGCTTAGCTCGCACTTTGATTTGAATTATGACGATGTTTTCTAAACCGTACTGGAACTTTTGCTCGTACGTGGATTTCGAGTGAATTTCTTAAGCATATAACCGTACTGGAGCTATGCTCGTACGTGGTTTTTCTCATATTTTTATGTATAAATGCCGTACTAGAGCGTTGCTCTTACGAAGTGATTGGTTTTGATGCTTGAATTCGCGCTAGAGCGTAGCTCGCACTGGTTTTCACACTGTGGTATGTATGAGGCCGTGGTGAGAGATACGGATTAACTTAGGGAACCCAATAGACCTGACAGACCTCTTGAGTGGGGTGAGGGTGAGGGGCTAGGACCTGACATAATCCATTCAGGGAACCCAACAGGCCTAATAGACCTTTTAAGTAGGGTGAGGGTGAGGGGCTAGGACCTGAATCAGCGAACCCAACAGGGGCGAGCAAGGCCATGAGGGGCTAGGACCTGGTATTGAGGGTACTCCTATGCGCTCTTGAGACTATAAAGGTTACACTTGATATGGGGTAGATAAGACCTATGGTAGGCACCCCCAACCATGTTATGGGTCCGCAGAGTACGATGTACCGTGTATATTACATGGAGTACGATGTCCGCGTGGTGGTTACTTGATTTGAGAAAGTCTGGCAGAGAACTAACCCACCTTTGTGCCAGATACCCCGCACACCAGGATCCGTGTGGTCTGGGATGATATGTGACAGTTGGCCAACATAGTCACTTGAGATATAGTAACCTGTCTCCTTGCTTGATTTACTTACTACCACATGATTTTAATCTATAAGTGTGTTTGTGACTGACCAGGGTAAACCCGAGGGAGGGGCAAGCCTTGTGGACTTGATTTGTGAAATGATGATGATGTTTGTGGTTGAGAAAATGGTTTTGTGATGGGATTGTATGTGTGTGAGAAAGAGTTTTTGTGATGTGGGTTTAAAAAGGAGGTTTCTTAATGAATTGCCCTTTTTATGAATTTAAATGAGATTGAGCATGAGATGATTTATACATGATGTTTTTACCATGTTTTATATGCCAATGTACATGATTTTGATACATGATATATATGTATACTCATATGGCATAGTTTTATTTCCTCATGCTCCTAGCATAAACGATTTATGCATATCACTATCAGCATGTAGATAGAGTAGTTATCTACCATGCTTGCATTATTGCCTTACTGAGCGTGTGGTTGCTTATCCCTCTCTATTTTCCCCCTCCTACAGAGTGTGCATAGTAGCCCAGTGAGGACTGAGGCATTGTGTTTTTGGACATCCGCTGCTTCCATCGTCGAAAGGTATATACACAGGATTCTTTTTGTATCTAAATAATGTAAAAGTACAGTAGTCTTTTGAGTTGTAATTATGGGGGATGTAGATGTCAGTGAACATAACTTGTGTAAGTTAATGATTAACTTTTAAATGTAGTCTTTTCAGTGATTTTCGGTTAAAGAGAATGGGATTGGGTCATGACAAACACAATCATTGGTTCCGACCTATCTCTCTCAGGTCTAACCGTATCATGAAAACAAGTGATATATCATGCGAGACTCAGTGGCTTAATGCAATACTCTCCTGGACTATGGCCATATCCTAAAATATGATATCCCAGACAACACAGATCTTGGTGTGCGGGTATCATTGCTGTAACGGGAGGGGGGCAGTCCATCACAACTGCCAGCTATATACTCCACAACTCTACCACACGGTACAGTGTACTCCATGCCACTCGCAGGATACAACGTACACCCGTGGACCCTCTCCTCATGGTCGGGATGCCTGTCATAGGTCTTAGTCCTCACACCATGGAAATACATCATAGTCAGGGTGCTTGCCATAAGTCTTAGCCCTCATACTATGGAAATAATGCCATGTCTCTAAATCCACATGCGAACATCTCAACAGTGTGACACTCAGTCTACATGGAGGAAATCGTCATGGTTTTGCTCTTTAACATGTATTATATATCACATAAAAACTATAGTGTGCGTCTTGAGTGTGACTCACAATCAACATTCCGCCTCTTAAACACTGTGTATGCACCTCAAAATATTCAACACTTGTGCGAGTAACCTCTAGCACTAGGTCAATGCATAATTCTCAAATCAAGTACGAGTTATTACTCAAGTACTATATCATGTATAAATCAAGAAGAATCGAGTACCAGCAACGCTCCCAGTACTCTATCATGTAAAACTGAGTATGAGCAAAGCTCCCAATACTCTATATGCATCAATCACAAACTGAGTACGAGCAATGCTCCCAATACTCTAACATGCATAAAATAGCATTAAAATTTAGCACGAGTAAACACTCCAGTACTATATGATGCATATCTCAAAATATAGTGCGATTAATCTCTAGCACTTAAGGTTTTCACACAAAACTAGATAGATGGCTTATTCAATTCACAACTCACTCATTTCAAATTAGCACTTAAATGTGCTGTTTTCGCATATACATGAAAACATTAGCCATTCTATCATGCAACTCATGAATGAAGGGTTACAACATGCTTCTCAGGCTTTTGATCCTATTTTGGATAGAATTACACTTTATCTCATTAATCTCTATCACACACATTAAGCCTATTCATGGGCATTCATATAAGATATAATATCGAAATACTACTCAAAATACGTGTAGCCATCTCTAGCTACTCATGAAATTCCCTTACCTCAGATCACGTCAAGTGACCTCTCTTCCTTAGTTCTGCTCACTCTTGCAGTCCGATCAGCTTCCAAGGTAAATTTTTGAAGCTGTTATAAATATTGGCATTAGTATATCACTCTATACTGATTTCATTTGCCAAATCTCAATAAAACTCATCAATCTCACTATTTTCTCCCAATATGGCATTATAACATATTTTCACATAGCTATCTTTATTTCTCATTATTTCCAATTTATGCATTTCATAAGATTATCCTATAATCTTCCATACATGCATATTCTATCATTAAATCCATGTTAACACCATTTCCTCACCATTTCCTCATTTTCACACCAATATCTAGGCCATGGTGATTTTTCATGTTCCTTTCATTTCCAACAATTCATATATACACCAATAATCTCATCAACACATCTAGTTTAACATATATCAACTTGGTGCATCAAATCTTACCTAGTAGAACTTTCCTTCCTTTTTCACAAAAAATGGTAAAATCCTCATTGTTCCTTGAACTCTTGATTTCAATCCTTTGTTTCCAAGTATGTTATTCTCCTCTTTGCTAAGAACAACTTTGTTCACTTATATCTCACTTAAAACTGATCACAAACTGAAGTTTTCTAGTGTTTCTTAGCTAGGTTACACTTTAGTTATTGAATGAAATAGTAAATCCCATGAAAACTAAAATGCAGAAGTCCAGTATTTATAGAATTGTCTTGATGAGATCGATCTGCTACCCTAGGAGATCGACCTGCTCTGCATTTTTTCTCTTTAAACTAACCTTTCAAACCCCAGGAGATCGATCTTCTCTTACATGAAATCGATTTGTTGCAACATAAAACCTTAAAGAGATCGATCTTCTCTTGCATGAGATCGATATGTTGCAAGTCAGTAGCTTAAGGACATCAATCTGACCCTTCTGAGATCGATTCCTTCAACACAAAATGCTCAGAAGATCAATCTGGCTCCATTGGAGATCGTTTTACCTGTTCCATCGCTTAAATAAGAGCATTTTTTGCTCTTCCTGATCGATCTCTCATACCATGAGATCAATCTCTCATTTATATTTTCCAGATTTTACTGCAGTTTTCTACAGTAACTCACACCAAATTTCATAGATCTTACTACCATAGTCATTTTCTCATTCATCCACACTTAAGGCTTGAAAATGACATCCATTCCTACTTCATATAATTGAAAGTTGTGTGTATTCATTGTATAACCAAAGGTATACAATTTATAACCAAATGGAAGTATAAACTTATTCCATTTTACTTAACCACTCAAAACTGAATATAGTCACATTCCACCCATGGAAAAATACCTCTTACACTTGCTATACACTTTAAAACGTGCATGTATTCATCCCATACACATTTACATTATTTATGACTTATATACATATCACAAAGTCATAAGGTTACATATACAAAATTTTGGATCTTACACTTGACATCACGCATTTCCTAACAAACTGGTGACTCGGTCTGGAAATTGAAAGTGGTCTAGTCTCCTTTAGCTCATTTTCAGCCCATTTTTGACTGAAACGACTGAGTTTCATCCAGATTTAATTTACCTGTACATTAAAGAATTTTAATTAAATAAAGGGGATAATTAATAAAATAATATGGGGATTTAAATAATTAATTAAGGAATTAAGCACAAATAATTCTATTAAAAATAGAATTATCATTATAATTGAACAAGTATTTCGTAGATGGTTGCGTAACAGTTACTGTAGGAAATCTGAAATGGAGAAAGAGGGGTGAGCTTCTGGGAAAAGCTCTGTAAGGAATACGTTTAGAATAATTCTGGCTATATAAATCATGTGAAAAATCATGCAAAGTATACCTTCATACTTTATTTATGAAAATCAAATCATAAACTAACTTGAAAAATAATTATTCAAACGTACGTATAAACTTTATTTCGTACGTAAAATATTCATATAGGAAAATATCATATATGTGTATACTTTCCTTTTCAATACCATGAATGTCTTTTCATTTGAAATCATAAAACATGTTTTCTTTCACTAAATCATCATGCAAGTCTTTATCTAAGAACATAAATCATACTTCCTTTCATGAAAACATTATCATGCATAGTTTTCTTTCGTGAAACATTTATCATACATAATTCTTTTTGTAAAATCATCATCATTCATAATTCTTTTCGTAAAATCATCGTCATTCATAATTCATCATCATTAAAACGTGGTGACTATGTTATATCTGAGTCATGCATTATACGTCATCCTCCGTAGAGGGTTATAATCATACCGATGGCTATAGTGGGGGCGGTTGTAAGACCCGAAATTTTAAATGTAACCTTTATGACTTGTGGTGTGTATATATAAGTCACAAATAATGAAAATGATGAGGAATGTATATGTGAAGTTTTTAAATGTGTATGGAATGAATACAGGCAAGTGTTAAAGTGGATAGCAAGTGTAAGAGGGATATTTCCAAGAGTGGAAAGTGACTATATTAAGTTTTGAGTAGTGCAGCAAATGGAATGAAGTTGCATAAAGCTTTGTACTTCTATTTGGTTATATATTGTATACCTTTGACTATTTAATGAATGCACACAAGTTTTAATGTATATGAAGTATGAATGGATGTCATTTTCAAGCCTTATAGGTGATTGGATGAGAAAATGACTATGACAACAAAATAAATGAAGTTTGGTGTGTGTTTACTGCAGAAAACTGCAGTAAAATTTGGAAAATATGAATGAAAGATCGATCTCATGGGATGAGAGATCGATCTGGAAGAGCTAAAAATGATCTTAATTGAGCGATGGAACAGGTCAGATCGATCTCCAATTGGCCAGATCGATCTGCTAAACATTCTGTGTTGAAGGAATCAATCTCTGAAGGGCCAGATTGATTTCCTTAAGCTACTGACTTGCAATAGATCTATCTCATGCAAGAGCAGATCGATCTCATGTGATATGAAAGGTCAGTTTCAAGAGGAAAAATCCAGAACAAATCAATCTCATCAAGACAATTCTATAAATACTGGACTTCTGCAATTCTATAAATGGCACTCGTCGTGCGGGAGACATACATATGTGTTGCACGGGCACGAGATACTACCAGAAATCATTATCATATACCATAAGTAGCGAGGCAATTGTGCGACCCCATGTATGTTTGACTTTATGATATTTTAATGGAATTATAAGACATATGATTTTCTTGAATCATATAAATGTGAATGAATTGCAAATGGGATAAAAAAGTATCATGATACAAGTAAAGGTTAAATAAGGGCTGAAGTGGCCCTAAGTTAAACTAATGGAACTTAAAGCATTTAGACTGAAGATAAGGATTTAAAACAAGAAATGATAATGCATGGACTGTGAATTTTATGTATCCTCTCTGATTTCAAGCAGTACACACAAGTTTCATAACATGAAACTAATAAGAAATGAACCTTTCTATGCTCAAAGTGTGAATAGATTGCAAAATGACTAATAAAGAAATCAAATGCAAGTTTTCATTTGGAAATTCTAGAAAAATTACAGCAGAAAGCCTGCAGATGAAAGCCAGATCGATCTCATATTTAAAGCAGATCGATCCCTTGGTCAATTAAAACAATTTCGAGTTGATTCTACCAAGAGCAGATCGATCCCCATTGAGCAGATCGATCTCCCCAATAAGCAGATCGATCTGCATTTGCTTCTGCCTAGTAGAGATCGATCCCTTCCTAAGTGCAGATCGATCTCCATTTGATCCTGTCAAGAGCAGATCGATCTCTCTCCATGAGCAGATCGATCTCCACAAGCTTCTGCCAAGAAAGGATCGATCTCTTCCCTCAAAGAGCAGATCGATCCCACCTTTCATGCTTGAACATCTCGGTAGTTTGAAAACCAAGGGAAGATCGATCTTCACCCTAGCAAATCGATCTCCTCACTCTTATCCTATAAAAGCTTGACAGCCAACCTCATTTTTCAGCAAATCAAACCATCCCCCTCCATCTTTACCTAAAAACCAAGCTTTCTCTCTCTAGAATACCTCCCCTTCCAAAAAGATTTGAGAAAAAAGCTATTAGAGCAAAGTTGTTCATTATAAAGAGGAGAACAACATACCTTGGAATCAAAACTCAACTTATTGTATTAAAGAAGCTAAAGGATCTTCCAACTTCGGACATGAGATGGTTACTGGCATGGTATAGGGCAGCTAAGACCTATGGCAGGCACCCCTGAACCATGATATGGGCTAAGTCTTATGGCAGGCACCTAAAAAAAGTTAGGTAGGCTAAGTTCTATGGTAGGCACCCCTGACAATGATGTGGGCTAAGACCTAGGATAGGCACCCTCAGACCATGTGGGTCCACGGAGTACGTTGTACCATGTATGTCACATGGAGTACGCTGTACCGTGTAGTCTTGATGACTAGTTTGTTGAGTTATTGCATGAGTAGGGTTGACCTCACCTCTCGTTGCAATTGTGATACCCCGCACCTTGGGATCCGCGTAGCCTGGGATCACAGGGATTTATACATGGCCATTATTCCCAATTTGTTTATGAAATGTGACTTACATGCCTCACGTGATATCATAATTTAGTGATTGAACCGGGTAGACCAGAAAGAGGGGTGACACCCGCGATTGTGTTTTATAGAAATGTGGTTTTTGCTTAAGATGTCCCCGATGGGTGGGGTTAGCTTTGTTTTAAATCCTTTATGAGGAAATGATGAAATCCATGATTTGTGATGAGTTTTATTATGTTGAGCGTGAGATGTTTTACATAATAATTTTCCATGTGTTGTCATGCCTGATTTTATGAGTTTTCGTATTTACTATACACATTCATGTGGCATGAATCTTATTTTTTACCTCATGCTCCGAATACAACTGAATTTATATCATGTCATTATCAGCATGTAGATAGTGTAGCTGTCTACCTGCTTGCATTTCTTCCTTACTGAGTAAGTTGTGCCCACCCTTTCACTTTCTATCTACATAGAGCATCCATATTGGTTGAGAGCAAGCAGAGATTTGCACTTCCAGTGTCTGCTGCCACCCATCGCTGAGAGGTATACACATTAATATTGTTTTGTATCTAAACAAGTACAACACAGTAATACTTTTGGAAATGTAAATTCGGGGGATGTAAACATTTGTAGACACGTATGAATTAATGAAGTTAATGTAACCAATTTAAGTGCCTACAGTTATTGTATATAAATGTTAAGTGATATTATGTATGGTAAGAGGCAACGAGCTCCGAATCAAAGCTCAACTATTTTGTGTAGGAAACTGTTCACGACAAGGTAAGTTAATGTAAAAAAAAAAAGAAAAAAGAAAATTCATAGCAATTTTAGAGGAAAGAGGGCCTTGAAAATTACCACACAGGTGAAGACAAACGCTACAAGAGTCCTACGTATCAGTATCTCAAGTGGTAGAGCCGGAGCGCCACGAGTAGTACCTATGCATATAAATAGCCTTTTAGTCTTAAAATCTCTTTTTCTTTACTTGCATACTTTTAATTTTATCAAAAGTTCCTTTGAAACATGAATATAAAGTCATGTAGAAAATTATAAAATATTCATGTGTTTCATACTTCATAAATCATTTCATAAAACATATTATACTTCATCAGATCGTTTCATGAGTATAAATATGCTTTGTAAATCATTCATAACCATGAATATGCTTCATAAATCGTTTCATGAACATAATTATGCTTTATAAATCATTTCATGAACATAATTATGCTTTAAAAATCATTTCATGAACGTAAATAGGTTAGAACTAAACTAAATTACACCCCTTACCTCGTAGACCTTGGGGCGACGCACAATCGTCGGGTCTCGAGATTACCTCGATTTATGTACCAAATTCTTGAGCTGCCTAAAACGATACCAATTTTTCATATATTGATCAATTTTATTGTAACATACTCAATTTTTATTTATCTTCTTGAACTTTGACCAATTTTGACTTTTCGATAAACTTTTTTGGTTTTCTCAATTTTATCGATTTTAGAGTCGTTTTGGAAAATTTCATTATTCTAATTTCTCATTTCATTACTTCATTGACCTTATGACTCATTCAAGTTCATAAACCTTGTTGGTCATTTTGCCAAATTTTCAATTCTTTCATTTTTTCGGTTTTACACTGAGTTAAGCTATAAACAGAACTTTTTCGGTATAACTTTAACTATTAACAACCTTAGATCAAAAACAAATTTCACCACAAAGACATCAACACCATCCTGTCCAAACCTCAAATCATCCGTAGAAATTAAATCATCCAATTCCACTTAACCAAAAACCTTCCACAAACACCAAATAACAACATATATGAACTTCATCATAATCCATCGACCTTACCTCGGGTTTGACCAAGGCTGACCATATTTTTATTCTTCCAAATTGATCCTCAACTGAAATTCAACATGTATATAGCTTAAAACCAGGAAATACTAGCTCAAAAATCGATCAAAGAATGAAAAATCTTAAGTTCTTCACTTACCAAAAATAGGGCAGATTTGACCACTATTTTTTTTTTCGAGTTTTTCACCTATAAAATGAAATTATTTGTGGCTGAATTTGTTATAAGTTATATAGGACTTGAAGAGGAAGATTTGATCCTTCTTTATTGATACCTGAATCTGGCTGGAAGGCTACCAAAAAAATTACACACTGAGAGGAAGAGATTATCTTCTGCGACAAGTATGTGGAGGATGGTTCTCTCGGCCTAAAATTCCTTTGGGGTTGATTGTTATGGCTAATGAAATATTAAGAATTCTACTTTTAGACTGAAAAATTTGGGGTCAAGTAGCTTCCCCTAAAGTCTCCAAATTTGACAAAATTGGAGGCTTAGTCGGCAGTTTGAAGCAGGATAGATTTCTGTCCTGTTTTGGAAAATTTCAAAAAAAAAAATTTAGTCCAATTTTCTCCCAATTTCCACTTATCAAGTATTACATTATGTCTCTAGTATGGTTCATAAAAATTTGGAGGTCACTTGTTTAAGAAAAATTTCCTGATTAAGCTCAATTTGCACGATTTGGTCAATACCGAGCAAAATGGCTTAAACTTTTCGATTTACCTTAAAAATTAATTTGATCCCCGAAACCTCCATATTTCCACTTGATTTTGATTTTTAAAGTAAATTTCACCTTATATTAATTTTATAGGGTCTTGAAATAATTTTTGAGAATTTTTAGAATTTAATCCAAATTTATTTCTAATTCCGAGCTCATTTGCTCGATTTAGTGCAAAACCTGAACCTTTCTAACTTTTTCACTTCCAATACCTTAGTTTTCATTTCTACACATCATTTCATGACCATACACAAAATTCTTAAGAAATTCTTGGGCTTAAGGTCTTACCGCAATTTTTATGCCGTCGGGCCCCACGCCACTAGCCCGAGTGCTCCGATGGTTCCGGGCCTGCATAATCATTATTTTGAGTACTTAATTAGTTCTTAGCTTCCAATTGTGTGTTAAAAATAAAAATTTCAGGTTTCACAACGGCGGCATCGCCACCGATCTGATCCAAGCGAAGCCAACTGAAGCTTCCTCTCCACCGCGCGATGTCACCGACAAAAAACGACACCGAGAATCGGTCGAAAAAGCCTTCGAACAGCGAGATCGCCCCTGAACTGGTTCAACCAAGAAAAAAGAAAAAAAAAGGGAGAAAATTCAGTGATGCCCCGGGTTTAACGATAGACTGATAAGCGGTCGAATTTGACTGTTTTAATTTTTAAAAATTTTATTTAAATTTATATTGATCAAAATTAACCCGGTTTAAATATATAAAAGTGTAGCGCGACAATGGCGACAAATGAGAGTTTGATTCAGCCTTGATTTGCATGCCAGTACGAAAACTCAGGTAAGTGAACCTCACTTACTACGATTTATATAATTATATGAGTTAAAAATTAAATCGCCTAAGTTACGAATTTATCCAGTATAAATTGCTTTATATTTTGGATTTAAAAATTAGCTATCGTAAATGAATGGGTGAACTATCCGAAGACGTGTGTGGACCTTAAAATTGATTTAAAATAGGAAATGAAATGAATCAATTGGATTGAGAATATAAATTGTTCTCTGCCTTGTAGGCTGGGTAATGAGAAATTGTTAAGAAATAGTTTTCATTTCTACACATCATTTCATGACCATACACAAAATTCTTAAGAAATTCTTGGGCTTAAGGTCTTACCTCAATTTTTATGCCGTCGGGCCCCACGCCACTAGCCCGAGTGCTCCGATGGTTCCGGGCCTGCATAATCATTATTTTGAGTACTTAATTAGTTTTTAGCTTCCAATTATGTGTTAAAAATAAAAATTTCAGGTTTCAGAACGGCGGCATCGCCACCGATCTGATCCAAGCGAAGCCAACTGAAGCTTCCTCTCCACCGCGCGATGTCACCGACAAAAAATGACACCGAGAATCGATCGAAAAAGCCTTCGAACAGCGAGATCGCCCCTGAACTGGTTCAACCAAGAAAAAAAGAAAAAAAAAGAAAAAAGGGAGAAAATTCAGTGATGCCCCGGGTTTAACGATAAAGAGACTTTCAGATCTATGATCCAGGGTAATGCCCTAGTCTTTAGGGTAATGTTGGCTCACGGATAGCTACAATGAGAAAGCCCTTATTGGAATATAATTGCAGACACCACTTATGTTCGTAAGATCGAATTATCAAATGTAACGACCCTTGACCCTTGAAAATTGGGGGATTTTTTTTTTTGAATTTAATTTACCCACTTATTCCCTTATTCACTTAGGTTGTATTCCTGTGCAGTGTCGAATCACTTTTCCCAATTCTTTATCCGTAATTATATTTAATTTCCCTATTTTGACATATATGTCCGATAGAAATTTCGGCAGCATAACGACTTATATATGAGCCTACCCACCTGCAATTCAATTGTTTGACAATCCTAGATATCCACAACTACCAAGTATGCTTTCCAACAATCCTAGATATCCACAACTACCAAGCATACTTTCCAAATCCACATTTACAACTTAATACATCCATTTCGATGCAATACCAATCATATTAAAACCTAATCCCAAAAATAATATTCTTTACATTGCTTTCCTTACAAATTACATCCCAATAAAAAGTTTCCAATATATGTCTGTGCATACAAATATGTCTGGTACAGGAATGTAACTGTATACCTTTTTGCATGTACAAAAAGTAGTCTAGGGTAGCTCTTTCCCACCAGCCTACATCGTGTACGCGGCAGGTAACGCCTATAGATTCACTGCAAATGGTCTGAAGGTAGAGGGGTGAGCTTTTGGGGAAAAGCCCAGTAAGATAATACTTTTAAAACAGTTATGATATATAAAAGCATGTGAAATTGTTTATAGAACCAAACTTTAATGAAATACATAAATTGTCATTTCATGCTTAATCATCATAAATATCATAAAGCATGCGTGTCTTTAAAACAAATAACATGCTTAACCATTTTACAACTTTTCATTGTTCATGAATGAGTTCTTAAAACCATCGGGTTCATAAACGTTTCATAAACATTTCATAAACATTTCATGAAGCATATCGGTCGTAACCAATTATCATATATCTCATGAAAACACATATTCATTCATCGTAGTCAATATTCATAATCAAATCGAGGAGACTAGGCTATAACTAAGTCATGCGATACGTGTCATTCTCCATAGAGAGTCATCATAACTATGGCCATGGTAAGGGGGCTGTAGACTGGATCAGGGTCGTACAGCCCTTTCGTAAAATATGGGTAGTATCTATCTTACTTACATTCACTAGCACCTAGCTAGGACACGGGCACCAAAGGCACTCTCCGTGTGGGAAACATAATTGCGTGCTGCGCGGGCACGAGATACTACCAAAAACATCATCATAAGCCACCAGTAGCACAACATTGTCCACACAGGTTGAGTCAAGTGCTAAAGGGGCCCTACGTATCGGCACCCAAGTGGTGGAGCCGGAACACCACAAGAAGTAACCATGCCTGAAGCCTATAGTCTCAAAAACATCTTTTTTTTCCTTTTTCCCTTTTTCTATGCTTTTGAAATTGTTAAAAGTTTCTTTAACGATATGGATATAAAATCATAAATAAATGTAAAACATCCATACGTTTCATACCTTAGGAAAATTCATTTCATAACATGGAAGGTACTCGGGGAATATTTCGACAAATTAAAACATGCTTCGTAAATAGTTTCACAAGTATGAAAGCATTAATAAATCATTTCAAATTATATGCACCTTTATAAGATCTTTTATCGGTGAAACAAGAATGCATTATCGAACTAAGTTAAATAGTACCCCTTATCTCAATTTATCGGATATCTCGCGTTCAAGTAATGATGCCTCCCAGTACCTCCTTTAATTCCTTCTACGTTTTACTTACACCAAAATCGTTTACTTAGCATCCTTTTCATGCGAATCATCTGAATTGCGTTAAAATCGTAACCTATTCGTTACTACCTCGTCTGTACGTGTAATTGTACATGCCTAGACTGTTACGTGCGTTTATATATTTTTATTGCTATTATTTACTATATATTTTTTTTGTATGTACATATACTAACATACCCATTCATTATATACACCCATATGTATATACACGTAAATATATATATATGTATATACACACACACATATATATATTATTATTATTTGTCTCCATTATTCAATATCACAAAAATTTATTCATTTGCCTACTTCTCATCTTTCCCATTTTTTTGTCTAATTAAATCTACACTGACATGCTTGTATCTACAACACATATATCTAGATGTACATTAAATATACATACATGTATATATATATATATATATATTTGACCTCTTTTTCATTTCAATTTTTCAGCTTTTCTTTTCTTCTTTTTTTTTTCTTTTCTCCTTTCTTCCCTCTCGGTCAGCCCAGCCTCAGTTTTGTCCTTCTTCTTCCTCGGTTTGTTTCAATCTCGGTCTGCTTCAATATAAGCCTCGGTTCCAACTTCAATTTTCTTTCTTTCTCGTTTGGTTCCTTCTCCTCTGGCCTTCCTTTGCTCATTTCTACTATTTCTTTTCTCCTGCTGGCTGCCTTATACTCTCCCTCCCATTCTCAGTTTCATTTTCAGCCTTTCCTCTCGGTTTTCTCCTGTTTACTCTCGGTTTCAGCTTCAATTTTCAGCCCCGATTCTGCTTTGTTTTCCAGCCCTCTTTTTCTTCTCCTTCCTTCCTTTCTTCTTCCTCTCCAGATCAGCTCCTTCCATTTCCTTCTTTCCTTTCCTTTCTTTTCTTTCTTTCTTTCTTCCTTTCCCGATCAACTCCTTCTTCTTTCTTTCCTCTTTTCTTTCTTTATTTCTTCCTTTCCCGATCAGCCCTCCTCTCCTTTCCTTTCTTTTCTTTTCTTCTTTTCTTTTCTCCCTCTTCTTCCTCTTCTTTCCTTTCCTTCCTTCTTCCCCCAGCCGAGCAGCCCTCTCCCGTTTTTTTTCTTTCCTGGTTTCCCGCCCAGCTAGCTCCTCTGTTTGTTTTTTTTTTTTCAATTGAAACAAGTTATGGAATTGGCTTTCTTTGAAAGCCAATTCCGTACAACTATGTATATATATTATATTAATATATATACATATATAATATTAATATATATATATATTATTTGTTGGTTTAGTGTCATTATTTTTTTTTGTTGTCTATTTGTTTGTTTCCATTTAATTTTTTTATTTATCCCATGTTTTATTTATTATTTATTAATACTTATATATTAAATACTATACATTACATAATATATATATATTTGTTATATATATTATTATCCATATATTTAAGAGTCTAGTATATATATATATACATATTGTGACGGCCAACCCCTGCCCGACCAACCCCTGCCAACGGCCATGGCAACCAAGCCCAGGTCCACTGACCCGCAAGGCCCATCGACAACGTTGGTGGTCTAACAACGGGTGGTCCAACAACGCCAACAACATCCACGTATTGTCCGCTTTGGGCCGAGGCCCGCACGGCTTTATTTCATTCAGGGAAATTCCCCTCAGAACGCGTCCTCAGTGGTTCGAACTCGGGTAAACACCCTTGTTCTTAAATGTAGGAAATTTTATGGTGCTTACATCAAACTTTGCGAATGAGATATCGGGTTAGTAGTTCCCTTTTAAGATGCAAGAAGCATCATATGGGATAATTCTGAACTTAAAAAATTCTAAGTTAAATTCATAGATGCAAGGTAGCATTATATAAAGTAAATTTGAGTTCTCGAACAGAAATTAGATAATGGTTGAGAATTATAAGTGTGAATGAATACATGATTGGAATATTGATAAGAATATAAAATCGATCAGTGTTCATTTAGGTGCGAAGTAGCACCATGAAGTACAAGCTAATTTCGTAGATGTGTGATAGCATCATCTGGAATGAAATGAGTCCTAAAACATAAATTGAAGAATGTTTCAAGGACTAGGTGTAATTGGTATGAGCGATGGATAAGTGATCCTTGGGATACAAAGTAGCATCTTAGGGTATAAATTAGTTTTTGTTGATGCGAGAAAGCATCGTACTGATTATCGGTCCTAGAGTAAGAACCGAATGATGTTCAAGGATCCTAAATGTTACAAGTATGTGGAAACATCGACGATAAGATTATCGAAAAGGATATGTTCTTATGTGAGCCTTATTTTACATTACAATTTGCATATTAATATATATCATGATTTTGTGAGATTTTGAAAGTTTGCATTGATTTATATCTGCACTAAAGAAGCTTTAAAATCTCACTTACAACATGTTTTGAGAGTATGTGAGACATACGTCTCTGTTTTGGATTTAAGCTAACTCTGCTTTTATCCATACTATGATTAGCACGAATTTCAAAATGACATGTAGCATTTGTTTGGTTACCTACGAATTCGTGGCTTTTGTAAAATGTTTTGAAATGTAATTTGCTACACGAAAATAAAAGTTTATGAAACAAGGTTTATTTGTTTCTACGAGTGTACGGGCTAATAAGTCTTAAAAAAGAGTTTAAAAATTCTTTTTTGAGACTAAGGCTTTATAGCATGTGAGTCAAGTTGAGCGAGGGTGAGTTGGTTCCCCTAGGCCTTGACAATTGTCATGTCGCCTTCGTGGCGTTATTGTTTCCACCTACGTGACACTTCTACGTGTTTGCCTGTGTGGCATTATATGTGCTATGTGTTCGCCTATGTGGCGTTTATGTGCTACGTATTTGCCTATGTGGCATTATATATGTTACGTGTTCGCCTATATGGCGTTGTATGTGCTATGTGTTCGCCTGTGTGGCATTATATGTGATGTTGTATGACTCTGGCCTAATCAATAACTCCCATGGCCATGGGTATTTGTTCCCTCTTCGAAGGATGCCCTCTTTTGAGGATGCTACGCGTATGTAAGACTCGATTTTAGTTAAAACACGAAATTAAAAATGTAAAAGGACTGAAATGAAATTCTCGAACACGTTGAAGGGCAAAATGGTCAAAAGATAGAAAGTCGGTATAAATTCGATGAGAAAAATTTATTAAAAATAATGGATTTGAGAATCTTGATCAATAACGAAGAAATAATTAAATTTCGGGTTAAATTGATCAAGATATAAATTTATTGGAATAAATCAGGATTTTTATTTCAAAAAATAATCCCGAAAATAATTGAAAAATATACCAAAAAGGGTTAAAATAAATTAAATAAAATTAAATTAATTAAATTAGAATAAAATAATATAAGTTGTAGATATTTTGGAATATTGTAGAGTATTTTAATGAATAGTATGATAATAAAATAAAAATAAATGAATAAATAAATAAATAAATAAATTTAAAAAGTTAAAAAAAAGAATTAGAAAATGGATCGGGGAGAGAGAAAGAAGAGAAACGAAAAAATGATGAAGCCGAAACCAAGGAAGACTCGACGGCCACCGTCTGGTGACCAACGGCCAGGCGAAGGGCCGAAAATGGAAGAGGAGAGGTCGGCGACCTCCCTGGTACCGGCGACGTGCCACACCGACGCCGGAGGAGGCCGAAAATGGCAGGAGAAGCTGCGGGAAGGAATGCTCCGATCGACGGCCGACGGTGCTGATTCGAGCCTCACCAAGGCTCGATTCTGGAAGCCCAGGCGACAGTGAGCTGATTGGTGGCAGCCACGACCGGCGAAACTGCCGAAAAATGCCGAAAAAGGCGGAAAGAAGAAATGGGTTTCGACGGCAGGAGAGAAGAGGCCGGACCGGTGACTTTTCGACGGCCTTGGACGAAACTGAGGGCAGATTCGTGCTGCGGACGACCCAGCGGAGCCACTGGCAGCGAAAGCCGGTGAAGAACTGGCCGGCAAGGCCCTGCACCGATCGAACCGGAGTGAACCGGAGTGAATCGGCGGGTCCGAACCGGGTCTAAACCGGACCGAACCGGTTCAGCCAATGAGGAAAGGAAAAAAGGAGAAAAAGGGAAAAAGAAAAAGAGAAAAAATTGGGAAAAATCTCGATGATGTAATCTGTCACGCCCCGGAAGCGCAAAAAATGGGGCTAATTTAAACTTTTTATCCATTAACTATGTTGTTTTCCTGTCCATGTCTAGATTTAAAATCTTTTTCATTTTTCAGGATCTCATTACATTACATACATTCTGTATATATAAAATTATTTACAACTATTACATCCCAACTATTATATACAATAGTGTCTATTATGTATCACATGTCTGGAATATAAGTAAGACTGTACCTCAAGGCTACGAGAGTATCCGATGAAAGGTCGGACTACCTTGTCAATGACCACAGTCTCGTATGTGCAGTAGACTCGCTATAGATAATCTGGGAGATGGAGAGGAAAACAACATAGTTAATGGATAAAAAGTTTAAATTAGCCCCATTTTTCGCGCTTCCGGGGCGTGACAGTTTTCTTAGTATCAGAGCAAATGTTGTGTAGTACTGTCGTGTCTAGTAATGAGAGTGTATTACATCCCAATGTGTCTATGCATGTCTGGTAATAAAGTAAGCTTACTTGTCAAAGTATGACTTAATTTATGGATTATGTGCAAATAGTAGATCGCTAATCATGAGTGGTAGACGGGACCGTTCACAGAGACGAGCTCAACTCGCTCCACCATCTCCCCCTCAACCTGAGAGCCCTATTGATAGAATAAGGAGGCTCGAGGAGATAGTATAGGGTATGAGGGAAAGATTTACAACCTTTACCACTATGTTTACTCAGCAGTTTAGGGTACATACACCTGGTACGGAGACAACTACTCTTATGCCTAATCCTCTTCCCCCACCAGTTCCTCCAGTAGCCCCAACCCTCAGCCAGCAGTTCCCAGCATAGGGATGACAGAGAGACTCAAAAGGGTGCGAGATTTCTTGAGTATGCATCCTTCAGAGTTCACAGGGCTTAAGGACCCGATTAAGGCTGAGGAGTGAATCGTTTATATTGAGGCGATATTTCATTTTTGGGGTGTACTGATAGGGAGAGAGTGACTATGACAGGTTGAATGATAAAGGGACAGACTAAGTTCTGGTGGAGATCGACACAGACGACATTAGTCGAGGATCCCTTAGAGATCACATGGAATGCTTTCTTAGTCGCATTCCAAGAGCAATATGTACTGCTTGCAGCTCGGAGGAAGATGCAAGCAGAGTTGTTAGATTTGTAACAGGGAAGTTCTATAGTAGACAAGTATGAGAATAGATTTACAACCCTGATGAGATACGATCCAGAGACAGTTAGAGATCCCGAGCGCCAGACAGAGAGATTTCTGACGGGACTGAGATCTGGGATCGGAGATAAGTTGTTGGGTCAGAATATCGTAGATTTCAGATATGCTCTGAGACGAGTCCAAGAGATAGAGAGGGGCTTGGATATTCCTCAAGCAAAGCATGATCTCAGGTGATCAGTCAGAGTTAAGGGAAAAGAGCAGTTGCTTTTTGACATGAATTGAGAAGGGATCAGCCCAAGAGACAGAGGTTGGAAGGACCTCAGATAAGGGTTGGTAAACCCAAGACCCCAGTTGGTGCCGCATATATGATTAGAGGCCCTGAGATAAGAGTGCCACGGTGTAGGATATGTGGCAATATTCACACTGGATCTTGCCGCGTAAATACATTTACTTACTACAGATGTGGTGAAACAGAACACCTGATGAGAGAGTGTCCACTTATGAGATCTCAGGAACCTTGTGAGGCACTTAGATAGACAGAGATACCAACTCAGGCTCCACAGAGGAGAGCCACAGCCGCAGGCAAGGGCAAGAAGCCTGTCTCCCAAGGTTGAGTGTACGCCCATGACCAGGAGACAGTAGATACATCCTTCGATGTTATTTGAGGTACTCTCCTTGTCTGTAATCAAGAAGCACATGTACTGTGTGACCCAAGTTCTACACACTTGTTTATGTCACCACAATTTACATGTAAGTTTCCCGAAGTATTCCTAGAGGACTTAATGGGATTACCACCTGAGAAAGAAGTTGAGTTTGCCATTGAGCTAGTATCGGATACTCAACCCATCTCCAAGCCACTTTTCCAAATGGCATTGGTAGAGATGAAAGAATTAAAGAAGCAGTTGTAAGGATTACTCGATAAGGGGTTTATAAGGGCTAGTGTGTCACCATGCGGTGCACCAATATTATTTACCAGAAAGAAAGATGGTAGTTTCTGTCTATGTATAGACTACAGGCTTTTGAATAAAGCAACAATTGAGAATAAGTACCCCCTGTCAAGGACTGACGACTTATTTGATCAGCTGAGAGGGGCTTCAGTGTTTCAAGGATAGATTTGAGATCGGGTTATCATCAGCTAAGGATTAAGGAGGCTGATATACCGAAGACATAATTTTAGACCCGATATGGGCACTACGAGTTCCTAGTTATGCCCTTTTGGATCGACTAATGCCCCAGCTGTATTCATGCGTCTTATGAATGATGTCTATCGAGAATACTGGAATAGATTAGTGACAGTATTCATCGATGACATCTTGAATTATTCTAGATCTCGGGAAGAGCATGAATAACAATTGAGGACTGTGCTCCAGACTCTCCATGAGAAGAAGCTATATGGTAAATTTAGTAATTGTGGTTTCTGGCTAGAATAGATTGCATTCCTTGGACATGTAGTATCTAAGGACGAGGTGCCAGTAGATCCGTCCAAGGTAGATGCAGCACTGATATGGGAAAAGACTGAGGACAGTCACGGAGGTCAGAAGCTTATTGGGATTAGCATGGTATTATCGACGGATTGTTGAAGGGTTTTCACGAATAACAGTTCCATTAACCAGATTGACTCATAAAAAGGTTCAGTTTATATGGTCTGAGTAGTGTGAACAGAGCTTACAAGAGCTCAAACGTCGGTTGAATACGACACTAGTCTTGACCATTCCGAGTGGTCTGGGAGATTTGTGGTATACAATGATGCTTCCCACCAAGGTCTCGGCTGTGTGCTTATGCAGCATGGTAGAATGGTAGCTTATGGATCCCGTCAGCTAAAGGATCACGAGCGTAATCATTCCACTCACGATTTGGAGTTAGCTGCAGTAATGATTGCACTCAAGATATGACGGCATTAATTATATGAAGAAAGATTTCAGATTTTCACTAACCATAAGATCTTAAATACTTGTTTAATTAGAAGGAGCTGAATATGAGACAGCAGAGATGGATAGAGCTCCTTAAAGACTATAACTACGAGATTTTATACCATCCTGGTAAGACAAATGTGATAGCTGACGTCCTGAGCTAAAGAGGGTATGATGTCCTACATGATGATTAGAGAGTGGGACTTATTGAAACAATTCGCCAAACTCAGGATTAGTGTAGATGAGATTGAACATGGATATATGGCTAGCCTACAGATTGAACTAAGTATACTAGACTAGATTAGAGCTGGATAGTGAAACAATCAAAGATTACTAGATATGGTTAGCCAGGCAGATGAGAGATCGCAGTCTGAGTTTACGGTCAGTGATGATATATTACTGAGGTACCAAGGCCGTATCTGTGTGCCACATGATGACACCTTGAGACAGAGCATTCTGAAGGAGTCCTATTGTCCTAGATTCATCTTGCTTCCGATTTAGTGGAACAGGAAGCTAAAGGTGTTCAGTTGATCTGTGACAGATTGAGGATCGCACAGAAAAGTTATGCCAATGTGCGCAGACATCCTCTTGAATTTCAGGTTAGGGACTCCGTATTTGTTAAGGTGTCACCGATAAAGGGTATAGTATGCTTCAAAAAAAAAAGAAGAGGAAGTGCTACGATTTAAGACTATTCTACTAGTAAAGATTCTCTGGTAACACACAAGACAGAAGAAACCACTTGGGAACTAGAGAGCCAAATAAGGGAGAAGTTCCCTCACCTAATTGATGGACCAGCTTGAATTCAGAGGACTGAATTCTTAAAAGGTGGGGAGAAATGTGAAACCCGGATTTTTCCACTATGTTCATTATTTGGGACCATAATTTAAATTAAAGGGAATTAAATCGTGGGACGAAAAATACGAAATTTAAATGAGAAAAGATAGTGAGTCCGAGAAGGAAAATCGGTCTAAATTAGTCCCGAACGTGTAGAAGGGTAAAATGGTCAAAAGATCCTAATTTCGATGTAAATTCGATGAAGAAATTTCATTAAAAATATGGATTTAGGAAATCTTGATCAATAAAGGAGAAATTATGGAATTCTGAGTTCAATTGGTCAAGATACAAAGATATTACGAATTTTCGTAATTTTCGCCCGGGACATTATCCCGAAAATATGCGAAAAATACACCCAAATAGTTAAAATAAATTAAATAAATTAAATTAATTAATTAATTAATAAAATATAATATAATTTTTGATATATTTTGTACAATTTATTATATTTTATTTGATTAAAATAAAATATAATAATAAAATAATAATAAAGTAAAAAAAAAAAGAAGAACGCAGAAATGTCGCGAAATCGTGACTGAAACAGAGAGGAAACCAGGAGCAAAGGCAGCAAGGGAGCCGAGCTCCCATCTGTTCCGACGGAGCCCGGCGAACGGACCAGACGAACCGACCGAGCCTCGCCGGCGCCGGAAGAGGAAGAAGAAGTCGCAACCGGCGAGGGAAAAAGCGAGAAAGAGAGAGACCGAGAGAGAAAGAGAGAAAAGAGAGGAGAGAGAGAGATCGGCGGCCGAGGAGGGGAGGAGCGAACCACCACCGGCCAGAGGGGACCTCTGCGACGCTGATCCAGGCGCAGATCGGCCTGAAACACCGTCGAACGGCGGGGAAAAATTTGGTGCCACCGCCGGAGGAGAGAAGAGGCCAGACCGGCCACTTTTCGGTGAGCTTTGGCGAAGCCGACCACAGATCCATGCATCGGACTACCCCGTGAACAAGTTGGAGGCAGAACCCGGCGGAGAACCGGCCGAAAAAACCCCGAACGGAGAGGGAGAAGTTGAACCAGAACTGAACCGGACCGGTCTGAACCGGACTGAACCAGTTCAGTCGGAAAAGAGAGGGAAAAAGGAGAAAAAAAAGGAAAGAAAAAGAGAAAAAGGAAAAAAGAAAAATTTTTGAGGATACACCGGACTTCGGGTAAGTAGGTAAGAGGTCAAAAGTGACCGATTTAATTTTCGAGAAATTTATTTAAATTATATTTGATCGAAAATTCACCCGAAATGAAGTATATAAATTGTGCAGTTCGACGATAAATCACGTATGTGAGTCCGATCGAACTTCGAATTGTGCACTATCGCAAAATCTCTGGTAAGTAAAGCTCATTTACGACAATCTATGTAATTATTGCGCATTAAGAGTTTATTTTACGAGTTCCGGATTAAATTGCGCATTTAGTGGATTAAATCAAGATTTTTAATTAAATTGTCGTAAATGATATACGGCTATTCAAAGAGTCTAGAAAAAAGGCCCAATAAGTATTGATGAGCCCAGTGAGCCCAATAGGCCTTGATGAAAGAATTAATAAGTGAAAACGGGCTTAAAACGGATTAAGGCCCATTAAGGTGCAATTTGGCCCAATAAGAGAGAAATTGGTCCAATTAGCTAAATCGACCATAATAAATATGAGGAAAATATTTATTGAGTTAAATACGATTAAAACGAGGTTTACATCGATAAAACCGAGCAAAAAGAGTAAAATCGATAAAAGTCAACTTTTGGTCAAAGCTTCGATATAATCACATATTTGGATATGTTGAAATGAATTTAAGCCATATGTGATAAGTTGAACTTGTTTTGCAGCAGCTCGGTCTATCGACACGTTTTACGAGGTAAATTCGAGTATCGAGGAAAGTGCTCTACATCAGTCGCTAAGAGGTAAGGGATATAATTTAGAGTAGCGTTAGTACTCCTACGTCCTTACAAACTGTTTATGTATGAGAATTGAATGAGATTTTACGAAATGGATTTCCAACGGTATTCAAACCGAAGCCAAAACCATTTCCCGAGTTTTCAGCATGTTTTATATATATGAGATACATTTTTTACAGCATATATGTTTATAAAAGTGATTTTTCACTTGTGAAATGAAAGCATAGTGTTTTCATGTGAGATTACGGGTTAAAGTCCCGATATGTTTTATGAAATCATGTTTTCATGATATGGGTTAAAGTCCCGAGACAGCTTTTAAGCTATATTTTCACAGTACGGGTATGAGTCCCAAGAAATAACTATTATGACTATGCTTTCCATATTTACACGGGCTAGAGTCCCGCAATGATTTATGAAAATCATGTTTTCTATGAAAATCGGGTTAGAGTCCCGTAATGATTTTTAATACACGGGTATGAGGTCCGAAATGATTTTGATAAATTGGGTAAGAGACCCAAAATGATTTTTGTGGGGTAAAAAGGCATGATATGAAGAAAGTCAGAGGATCTGGGGTCGATCTCGTATGGAGACGATCGAGGATCTACCTAGCCGACGGCCAGAGAACGGGCAGGCTCTGACTTGATATAAGAAACGTGCGCATAGTCCACACTTGGTGATGCACGTGAGTTCGTGCGTATAGTCCCCATTTAGTGGTGCACGAGAGATAGGGCAGCATACGACCCTGATCCAGTCCTACGGCTCCCTGTACTATGGCCATGAGTACCCATGATTTAGTCCTACGGGACCAGATGTATGATGTCCTTCGGGACTAGAATATGAGACGATTGCCTGACCCTACACGATGAATTGACGGAATGATATATATATGTTTTCGCACATTTCATGCTACCTGTTTTATGATTTTATTGAGCACATATTTTTATGATGAGATTTTAAAGGTAGCTATGAGTATGTTTTATGAGATGTGCATATGACAATACAATTTCATTTCAAAGTGATAAGCATGTTATGATATGCATGATTAAGTTTTGAGATGCTTTTTACTTGTTTACACGACGTGATATGCATATTATATATGAGTTTTACTAAAAGGATGCATGATGTGTAAACTTATGATTTAAGCATGTTTTTACTGCTTTTGCGAAATGTAAGCATCTCTACTCCAGTACATATTTATGCTGATTTGTAAAACCATGAGTTTTACCATGTTTTGAGTATTTAAAGTTATTTTAAATGTATCTCTTACTGAGTCTGAAAAACTCACCCCCCTCCTCTCCACCTCTCAGATTATCTATAGCGAGTCTACTGCACATACGAGACTGTGGTCATTGACAAGGTAGTCCGACCTTTCATCGGATACTTTTGCAACCTTGAGGTACAGTCTTACTTATATTCCAGACATGTGATACATAATAGACACTATTGTATATAATAGTCAGGATGTAATAGTTGTAAATGATTTTATATATACAGAATGTAAATAATGTAATGAGATTCTGGAAGATGAAAAAGATTTTAAATTTAGACATGGACAGGAAAACAACATAGTTAATGGATAAAAAAGTTTAAATTAGCCCCATTTTTCCGCGCTTCCGGGGCGTGACAGTTTTCTTGGTATCGTGACATTTCTGCGTTCTTCTTTTTTTTTTTTTACTTTATTATTATTTTTTTATTATTTTATTATTATATTTTATTTTAATCAAATAAAATATAATAAATTGTACAAAATATATCAAAAATTATATTATATTTTATTAATTAATTAATTTAATTAATTTAATTTATTTTAACTATTTGGGTGTATTTTTCGCATATTTTCGGGATAATGTCCCGGGCGAAAATTACGAAAATTCGTAATATCTTTGTATCTTGACCAATTGAACTCGGAATTCCATAATTTCTCCTTTATTGATCAAGATTTCCTAAATCCATATTTTTAATGAAATTTCTTCATCGAATTTACATCGAAATTAGGATCTTTTGACCATTTTACCCTTCTACACGTTCGGGATTAATTTAGACCGATTTTCCTTCTCGGACTCACTATCTTTTCTCATTTAAATTTCGTATTTTTCGTCCCACGATTTAATTCCCTTTAATTTAAATTATGGTCCCAAATAATGAACATAGTGGAAAAATCCGGGTTTCACATAATCGAGCTACGGGTAAGTCAGTAGCGGTCGAAAATGATCGATTTAAATTTTGGAATATTTTATTTAATTAATTTTTGACTGGAAATTTACCCAAAAATTTATGAAATTGTGTAGCTCGACAATCGACGTCCAACGAGAGCTCAAGACAGCCTCGATTTACGTACTAGCATGGAATCTAGGGTAAGTAAATCTTATTAACGACAATTGCATCGTTATGCATGCTTCGGATTTAATTTTCGGATTAATTAAATTAAATTTTGGAAAGTCGGATAAATTGTCGTAAATAATAAATTTAGCTATTCAAGAATTAGAACGAGGCCCAAGAAATTTTTGGTGGGCCCAATGAGCCCAATAGGCCTCGATAATGTGAAAATTAAGTAGAAAATGGGCTTAAGGCCGATTAAGGCCCATTAAGATGCAATCGGGCCCAGTAGGGGTAAATGGGCCCAATGATTTAAATTAAGCCCAGAAAATAGGAAATACAATTAAATTGTATGATATCTGACCTGAAAAATATTTATACGCAGTTTCAGACATTGGATTGGGAGCAGATCGGACTACGTGACGAGACAGCAGTGGAAAAGGAAAGGTTAGACTCTACAGAAAAATAAGGTAAGGGAATTCTACGTACTGCTATAGGTAACTTTACGAAATTTCAAGCTCATATGCAGTCTTTTAAATTATCTGAAGGGTCTAGAAGTAAGTTAATAATTTTAACGCCCCGAATGGGTAAATTACCAAAATACCCTTGTTAAAGGTAAAATTTACAATTTTAGGAAAAATTGGGAGGAGCAAGAACAAGAGGTTCCTGCTCGTTCTGGAGAGGTTTTGACGCATGCATGAGTAGGCTGGCTAACCTTGAAAGAAAAATGCATAGCATTGCATATTTTCAATGATGAAATTGTTTTGAAAACTGTTTTAAGGAAACAGAGCCGCCTACGTGTTTTTATTGACATATGACGTGCTAGAGCTCAGCTCGCAAGATGTTTTGATTTGTGTGATGCATGCATTAGTGCAGGAGCGAGAGCTCGCACTAGAGTTTTACATGCATTGGTGCTGGAGTCCAACTCGCACCAGATTTTATATATATATATGATTTTCGTGACAGGGTGCTAGGTTCTAACTCGCACTAGATTTTCCACATGATTTGATGAGAGTGCTAGAGCTTAGCTCGCACTAGTTTTACTTGATTTGATGAGAGTGCTGAGTATCACTCGCACTGATTTTATGAGAACATGCGATGAGCCGTGCTTGGAGCATCGAGTAGACTGTGTGTCACCGATTAAATAGGCTCGCACGTGCGTTCTGAGACAGGGTATGATATATGGGTCCACGGAGTACGTTGTACCATGCAAGTAGCATGGAGTACGCTGTACCGTGTGGCATCTTCGGATGCGTGGTATCTTTAGATACGTGTGGCATCTTCGGATGCGTGGTATCTTCGATACGTGTGGCATCTTCGGATGCGTGGTATCTTCGGATACGTGTGGCATCTTCGGATGCGTGGTATCTTCGGATACGTGTGGCATCTTCAGATGCGTGGTATCTTTGGATACGTGTGACATCTACGGATGCGTAGGGTTGGATAAGACCGACAGGATGGAGTGACCCACCTCTCGAACGGTTCCCGATCAGGGTGAGACCCCGCACACTAGGATCCGTGTAGCAGAGGGGCACACGAGGACACACGGCCATAGTCCTGGTTATTACCGATATACAGATGTTGCCTAGTCTCGCATGTTGATGATCTTAACGATGATTGAAACTGGGTTTTAAACTAATTTGCATGATGTTATTTCCATGCTTTTAAATCCATGTGTGATGTAAACTGATTTTCATGGTTTTATGTGAGTCAAGACCACCCGAGGGATGGGTTGAGTCCTGGATTTGTTGTGAAATTTTAAATGAGAAAGAAATGATTTGAAATAGTTGCATGTTGAATTTTCCATGCAAACTTGTTTTACATGACATCATGAATCATAGCATCAGTTTTGAAATGTGTGGAGAAAGGGTGGTTTATGCATGGCACCACGTTCATGTAGGTAGTATGGTTACCTACTTGTTCATAGGATTGCCTTACTGAGCTTGATATGCTCACCCCTTTCATTTTCTCACACAGATAATCTCCAGTAGATGTTGAAGCGACTGAGTACTGCATTCCGGATATCCGTTGCTGCCCATCATTTAAGGTATATACACTTGTTCATATTGTATCTAAATAAGCATAGCACAGTAACATGTTTGTAAGTAACTTTAGGGGATGTATAATTATTATAAACACTTATAAATGACTGAGAAAGAATTAAGTTATATGGTAAATGAATGGTGGGACTGGCATTGACGCACAGCCCAATTGTTAGTGGAGTGTGGTCACGATCAGAGGACAGGTAAGCATGAAAGAAAATAATAAAACGCGAAAAATTTACTTTGATTTTTGGGTAGTTTTGGGTCGTGACATATAAAAGTGGTATCAAAGCGTAATTGGTCTGATGTGTGTCAGTGTCAGTAATTAGAAAATTTCATCCCTGTGTTACTGTGCTTGGTTAGATACAATAGTGTATATTGAGATAGGTTTTAACTAAGAAATGGTTGAGAATGCAGGAATGCCTAATATTAGTTGCGATAGAGAAGGTAGAGCACGAGGCAGAGGCCGTAGAGGTAGGCCTGAGCCTGCTAGTCGTGCTGTGTTGACTTATGAGAATCAGGATGAGATTGAAATGGAGGTTTATATTGAGCATGCCTCACAGAGTCCGGCAGAGAGATCGGACAGTATTGAGACACGCTTCGCCAGGTTGGCGGAGTGTGGAGAATATTTTTGGAACAAATTGCTTAGAGTATGCATAAGATATGAGTGCGAGTTGAAGCATTGGTGAAAGTCCGCTGGACCCATCTTAAGAGTTGACATGAGAGATATTTTAGATGTATTCCGATGATAGAATATCCCAGACACTGTTTAAAGGGAATGATAGATAAAATCCTTACTCTGACCCAGAAGAATTAATTTATTGATGAGTATGAATTATGAGTATGAAACTCAGTTATATTCTTGGGCAGATATTACCTCGACACTCGGAACAGTGACAGTCGAGATGTCTAAAAGTTTATGGAAGGGCTCAGATTATCAATTAGAGTCCGATTGGCCCGTGAGATATTACCTATGTCGAGGCAGTACGTAAACTACAATGGTGTGAATGAGATCGAGTGTTGTACGCCTCTGAGATTGGGGAAAGGTAGTAAGGGCCGAAATAGAGATGGAAAGAGAATCGAGAATGATAGAGATGACAGAACGAGAAAAAGGGTAGTTTGGTAAAAGATTTGATTTGATGAGTTATGGGCTAAGATGATTGGTAAGGCCACAGTTATCCGATTGTAGCACTTTTGAGGGGTATTGTGATTGGAGAACCCCAATTTGCTATGGATCACTGTAGAATGTGTGGTAAATACCACAGAAGTAGGACCTACACCTACATATTATTGATGAAAATGGCCGTTAAGTGTGGTAAGACGGACCATTTATTATGATTACTCAGAGTTGGGTGAGATTGCCCCACAGAAAAGTAAAGAGATAGAGAAAACCCTGTTGAGATAGCTGCATCGAAAAGGGAGGCCACAGCCGAAGAGAAAAGGAAAGTAGGCTATTGGACGAAGGCGAGTGTATGTCTTGGACCAGGACACTACTGATGTTTTACAGGATGTGGTGAAAGATACCATACTGTTTATGAATAAAGAAGTAATTGTGTTAATTGATCCTGGTATCACGTATTTCATCATACCGCCTTCATTCGCATGTAAGTGAGTACAAGACATGAATGCCTACACTCTTGGGCACGATGCTAATAAATGAGTACCCTTATAGAGGAAGGTTAACTAACGGAATAATTATGAAGAGATTTTAAGTTGAAAACGAGGGAAGAAGTATAAGTCAGTCGATTTTATTTAATGGACTATGAATAATTTAAAATAATATTTGAGAATAAAGTAGTCGGCTGCATATTATGATGTTCGGATTTCTATCCTAAGATAGTGATATGGTTACCCCTGAAAAGTATACTGTAAGTTTTGACAAGTAATAAAAAGGGGTGCAACGGTTGAAATTAAAGGAGCAAATGATGGTACTCATGAAATGAATAAGGACAGAGTTTCGTTATAATTGATACACTAAGAAGATAATCTTTGAGATATGCTTGATCCTAAATACAAGATGTACTGGAGTAAGAGGCGTTTGTAAGGTACGAATATCTATGATACGTGAAGTAATTAGGATTAAAGTAAATAGTAGCGAATATGAATTGTGACCATAGGGACTGATCTGTAAAGTAATTGTGGTTAAGTCTAAGGGTTAATAAAGGTATTTCAAAATACCTCCCCGCCTGAAGACTTGACAACGTTTAGAAATATATATATATAATCTATAACTTGAAATCGACCGTGGTAAGATGTAAATTTAAAATTTGGATACTTTTACTAGTACGATAAAGAATTATAAAATTCGATTAATCATGAAGGTTAAAATATTAAAATTTAATAAAAGCCGTTAATATAAGAAAAAGGAAATGACGCGGGTTAGTACCTTGAACGTGAGTAATTTTGAAGTGATACTATACGCTTATGCGTACATAGGTCAAGGATATGGGCGATTGAAATATATAATGGAGCTCAACTACAATGAGTTATTTAAACTTTACCTGGACCGATTGGTCATCATCCTTATTGATGATATGCTGGGTGTAGTTAAAATCTAGGGAAAATTATAAGCAACAATTGGAAAATTACTTTTACAGATGGTTGCTGCGAGTTCTAAAAAGGGTATACTTTGTTGACACGTTTAACTATGAAAACGTGGTATTTGAATGAGATGATAAGTGAGATGATAGACGTGATAGGAATTTCGGTGTAGTGAAGTATGAACTGACCACCGTGATTATTTTCACCATACCCAACAGCTCAAGAGGTTTCTCAGTGTGTTTGGATACCTCAAAATCATGAATGAGCTGTGTATTGATGCAAAATGGGAAGATAGTCGATTATGGATCCAGATAACTCAAGGATCATAAAATAAACTATCTGACCCATGATTTAAAGTTGGTAGCGGTAATACTGGTACTGAGGATATGGTACTATTATGTACATGGTGAGAAATTTTGGGTATGCACTTATCATAAAGCCCCAAGTATCTGTTTTCACAGAAAGAAACGAATATGAGAATACATAGTGGGTTAGAGCTTCTGAGAGATTTTGATTGTGGAAAATTGTACCACCCAGGAAAGGCTAATGTGATGGCTAATACCTTGAGTAGAAAGAGCCTCGGGATGGTATTACATATGATGGTCAGGGAGTGTGAGCTGCTAGAGCAGTTGTGAGCCTCAATAGTGACGTGACCCCTTCTGATGACGACAGTGATTGTGTGACAGCTAGCCGGAGACTAGAATCGGATGAGAGTGCCAGGATTTGACAGGCTTAGCGTGATGATCGGCATGGTGTCGATAGTTTGGGTCAGATTCAGAAGGGTATAGTGACAGAGTTCACAGAGAGTGTCGATGATTTACAGAGAGGTTCAGAGACGGTATAAGTGCTCCCCCGGACCACTGTTGATGAGATAGTAATATTGTCAGAAGCTTACTCTTCGGAATTTACAGTGCATACAAAAAGTAACGAATATATATACAAAATCTCTGAAAAGGGTATTGGTGGTCAGATGTGAAAAGAGATATGATAGAGATTGTGGAAAAGTGCCTAGTATGTCAGCAGGATAAGGTAGAGTATTAAAAGTCTGCAGAGTTATTGCAGTCTCTACCTATATCGACACGGCACGAAAATGGGAGCAAGTCTCCATGAATTTCGTGGTGAGTTATAGAAGACTCAGATGAGTCACGAGGCTATTTAGATGATAGTCTCTAAATTGACTAAGTCTACCCACCTTCTGGTTATGAAATCCCCAAATACTCAGAGTGTGTATAAGGATTCAGGTATAAGGAAGATTGTGGAATATTATGTAACGTTCCAGTGAGCATGGTATCATATAGGGATTCCCACTTCACTTCCCACTTCGGGGAATATTTTTCAGGAAGTTATGGGAACCCGACTGAGTATTAGCACAGCTTTCCGTCCTCAGACAGATGGTCAGTCAGAGAGGACTGTACAAGTTCTGGAGGATATGATGAGAGTGTGTGCATTGATTTTATAAGCTCCTGGGATGATCAGTTGTTACAAATTGAAGTCGCCAATAACGACATGTGTCACTTGAGTATCGGGATAACAAGATATGAGGCATAGTATCGCCGTAGGGGTTGTTTCCCCGACTTGGATAAGAAAAAGTGGGTGACAGATAGAAATTTCTTCCGAATTAGTATAATAAGTCTCTAAGGATGTTCAGTTGAGTGAGAGATTAAGAACACCTCAGAGCAGACAAAAAAAACATTGGAATTCGTCGAGGGTGAGTCTGTATTGTTGAAGTTATTTGTCCTAAGGGAATAAGGACATAACGAGACTCGGGAAGAAGGCAAATTGAGTTTTGCTGAATGGAATTTTTGAAAGATTGGACAAGTGGGAGATAAGACTCTTTTGATACTTTGGCAATACTATCCAGATCCAGCATAGGCGATCGGATATGAACTTCAACAGTTTAGCACAGTACAAATATAAGTATATTGAAGGAGTTGATTTGGGCATTAGACAGGAAAGAGAAAGTATTGAGGTTTAAGACGATCTCCCTAATTAAAGTCCTTTGGTAGTATTACACTTCGGGAAAAGGTCACATGAGAATTAAAAAGTGTGATACGATTGATGTATCCAGAGTAGTCTATGGACTCATATGACTTGATTCTAATTTGGAGGACCAAATTCCTTAAGTGGGGGAGATTATGTAAGACCAGATTTTAGTTAAAACACGAAATTAAAAATGCAAAAGGACTGAAATGAAATTCTCGAACACGTTGAAGGGTAAAATGGTCAAAAAATCGAAAGTCGGTATAAATTCGATGAGAAAAATTTATTAAAAATAATGGATTTGAGAATCTTGATCAATAACGAAGAAATAATTAAATTTCGGGTTAAATTGATCAAGATATAAATTTATTGGAATAAATCGTGATTTTTATTTCGAAAAATAATCCCTAAAAATAATCAAAAAATATACCGAAAAGGGTTAAGATAAATTAAATAAATTAAATTAAATTAAATTAATTAAATTAGAATAAAATAATATAAGTTGTGGATATTTTGGAATATTGTAGAGTATTTTAATGAATAGTATGATAATAAAATAAAAATAAATGAATAAATAAATAAATAAATAAATTTAAAAAGTTAAAAAAAAAGAATCAGAAAATGGATCGGGGAGAGAGAAAGAAGAGAAACGAAAAAATGATGAAGCTGAAACCGAGGAAGACCCGACGGCCACCGTCCGGTGACCAACGGCCAGGCGAAGAACCGGAAATGGAAGAGGAGAGGCCGACGACCTCCCTGGTACTGGCGACGTGCCACACCGAAGCCGGAGGAGGTCGAAAACGGCAGGAGAAGCCGTGGGAAGGAATGCTCCGATCGGTGGCCAACGGCGCTGATTCGAGCCTCACCAAGGCTCGATTCTGGAAGCCCAGGCGACGGTGAGTTGATTAGTGGCGGCCATGACCGGCGAAACTGCCGAAAAACGCCGAAAAAGGCAGAAAGAAGAAATGGGTTTCGACGGGAGGAGAGAAAAGGCCAGACCGGCGACTTTTCGACGGCCTTGGACGAAACCGAGGGCAGATTCGTGCTACGGACGACCCAACGGAGCCACTAGCGGCGGAAGCCGGTGAAGAACCGGCCGGCAAGGCCTTGAACCGGTCGAACCGGAGCGAACCGGAGTGAATCGGCGGGTCCGAACCGGGTCTAAACCGGACCAAATTGGTTCAGCCAATGAGGAAAGGAAAAAAGGAGAAAAAGGGGAAAAGAAAAAGAGGAAAAATTGAGAAAAATCCCGGTGATGTAATCGAGCTACGGGTAAGTCAGTAGCGATCGAAAATGATCGATTTAAATTTTGGAATATTTTATTTAATTAATTTTCGACTGAAAATTTACACAAAAATTTATGAAATTGTGTAGCTTGACAATCGACGTCCAACGAGAGCTTGAGATAGCCTCAATTTACGAACTAGCATGGAATCTCGGGTAAGTAAATCTTATTTACGACAATTGCATCGTTATGCATGCTTCGGATTTAATTTTTGGATTAATTAAATTAAATTTTGGAAAGTCGAATAAATTGTCGTAAATAATAAATTTAGCTATTCGAGAATTAGAACGAGGCCCAAGAAATTGTTGGTGGGCCCAATGAGCCCAATAGGCCTCGATAATGTGAAAATTAAGTGGAAAACGGGCTTAAGGCCGATTAAGGCCCATTAAGGTGCAATCGGGCCCAATAGGGGTAAATGGGCCCAATGATATAAATTAAGCCCAGAAAATAGGAAATACAATTAAATTGTATGATATCTGACCTGAGGAATATTTATACGCAGTTTCGGACATTGGATTGGGAGCAGATCGGACTGCGTGACGAGACAGCAGTGGAAAAGGAAAGGTCAGACTCTACAGAAAAATAAGGTAAGGGAATTCTACGTACTGCTAGAGGTAACTTTACGAAATTTCAAGTTCATATGCAGTCTTTTAAATTATCTGAAGGGTCTAGAAGTAAGTTAATAATTTTAGTGCCCCGAATGGGCAAATTACCAAAATACCCTTGTTAAGGGTAAAATTTACAATTTTAGGAAAAATTGGGAGGAGCAAGAACAAGAGGTTCCTGCTCGTTCTGGAGAGGTTTTGAAGCATGCATGAGTAGGCTGGCTAACCTTGAAAGAAAAATGCATAGCATTACATATTTTCAATGATGAAATTGTTTTGAAAACTGTTTTAAGGAAACAGAGCCGCCTACGTATTTTTATTGACATATGACGTGCTAGAGCTCAGCTCGTAAGATGTTTTGATTTGTGTGATGCATGCATTAGTGCAGGAGCGAGAGCTCGCACTAGAGTTTTACATGCATTGGTGCTAGAGTCCAACTCGCACCAGATTTTATATATATATGATTTTCGTGACAGGGTGCTAGGTTCTAACTCGCACCAGATTTTCCAGATGATTTGATGAGAGTGCTAGAGTTTAGCTCGCACTAGTTTTACTTGATTTGATGAGAGTGCTGAGCATCGCTCGCACTAATTTTATGAGAACATACGATGAGCCGTGCTTGGAGCATCGAGTAGACTGTGTGTCACCGATTAAATAGGCTCGCACGTGCGTTCTGAGATAGGGTATGATATATGGGTCCACGGAGTACGTTGTACCGTGCAAGTAGCATGGAGTACGCTGTACCGTGTGGCATCTTCGGATGCGTGGTATCTTCGGATACGTGTGGCATCTTCGGATGCGTGGTATCTTCGGATACGTGTGGCATCGTCGGATGCGTGGTATCTTCGGATACGTGTGGCATCTTTGAATGCGTGGTATCTTCGGATACGTGTGGCATCTACGGATGCGTAGGGTTGGATAAGACCGACAGGATGGAGTGACCCACCTCCCGGGCGGTTCCCGATCAGGGTGAGACCCCGCACACTAGGATCCGTGTAGCAGAGGGGCTCACGAGGACACACGGCCATAGTCCTGGTTATTACCGATATACAGATGTTGCCTAGTCTCGCATGTTGATGATCTTGACGATGATTGAAACTGGGTTTTAAACTAATTTGCATGATGTTATTTCCATGCTTTTAAATCCATGTGTGATGTAAACTGATTTTCATGGTTTTGTGTGAGTCGGGACCACCCGAGGGATGGGTTGAGTCCTGGATTTGTTGTGAAATTTTAAATGAGAAAGAAATGATTTGAAATAGTTGCATGTTGAATTTTCCATGCAAACTTGTTTTGTATGACATCATGAATCATAGCATCAGTTTTGAAATGTGTGGAGAAAGGGTGGTTTATGCATGGCACCACGTTCATGTAGGTAGTATGGTTACCTACTTGTTCATAGGATTGCCTTACTGAGCTTGATGTGCTCACCCCTTTCATTTTCTCACACAGATAATCTCCAGTAGATGTTGAGGCGACTGAGTACTGCATTCCGGATATCCGCTGCTGCCCATCATTTAAGGTATATACACTTGTTCATATTGTATCTAAATAAGCATAGCACAGTAACATGTTTGTAAGTAACTTTAGGGGATGTATAAATATTGTAAACACTTATAAATGACTGAGAAAGAATTAAGTTATATGGTAAATAAATGGTGGGACTGGCATTGACGTACAACCCAATTGTTAGTGGAGTGTGGTCACGATCAGAGGACAAGTAAGCATGAAAGAAAATAATAAAACGCGAAAAATTTACTTTGATTTTTGGGTAGTTTTGGGTCGTGACAGCGTATGGTTATTGCCACATGATAGTGATATCGACATGCCTAGTCTCCATGTTTTAGTATATGAATGATTTGAATTATGAAAGTAAGCTTTCTTAAAGTAAGCAACTACGTGAAGTTGACTAAATACGTATGTATGTATGCTTTGTATTAAAGTAACTGAGCAAATATGGTTTTGCTACAATAACCAGGTATTGTTATGTGATTTGAATAAAGTAAGTGTGAAAAAAGTTTCGAAAGCATGTAAATCCTGATTTTCAATATATTTTCCCGATGACGGGTTACAATAGCAAGTACATGAAATGTGTTTCGAATTTCAGGATATGCTTTGAAAAGTGTTTTGCTATGTGAAAATGTTTTGAAGTATGAAATATATATTTCCAAAAATGATTTATGAACATGAGCATGGTTCATAGAACATATCCTAAAGATGAGAAACAAACATGCTGTTACCCTTACTTTAAGACCGGATTTTAGTTAAAACACGAAATTAAAAATGCAAAAGGATTGAAATGGAATTCTCGAACACGTGCAAGGGCAAAATGGTCAAAAGATCGAAAGCCGGTATAAATTCGAGAAGACAAATTTAATTAGAAATAAATCTTGGTCAATAAAGGTGAAATAAATTTATTTTGGGTTAAACTGATCAAGATATCAATTTATTGAAATTAATCGGGATTAATCAAAATTTTTAATTTGAAAAATTATCCCGAAAATAATCGAAAAATATACCGAAAAGTCGAAATAATACTGATAAATTCAATTAGGGATTAATTGAATAAATTAATAATTTTTTTAGATATTTTTGACAAATAATAGTATTTTAATGATTAAAATAATAATAAAAATAATTAATAAAATTATAAAAAAAAAGAAGATTTGGAAAAAAACGGACGAAAAAATCGCGAAACTCGATTTTTGAGAGAAACAACAGAGGCCGAGCCCCTTGCCGGTGATGGACAGCCGACGGAGGCCGAAGAAGGGAGCCCGACGAGGCCCTAGCCACCACCGACCTAAAGGAGCCATGAACGTCGGCCACCGGCGAGAGGAACGGCGAGAAACGAAATCGAGAGAAGAGAAGGCGATTCCCGGCGACCGGCGACGATTCGACATCGACCGACCACAGCCTAACGTTCCCAAGGCGCAGGTGAGCTGATTGGTGGCGGCCATGACCGGCGAAACTGCCTGCAAACGTCTAAAACGACGAAAAGATGAAATGGGTACCGACAGTGGAGAGAACAGGTCGGACCGACGACTTTCCGGCGGCCTTGGACGAAACCGATGGCAGATTCGTGCTGCGGACTGCCCAGCAGAGCCACTGGCGGTGGAAGCCAATGGAGAACCGGTCGGCAAGGCACTAAACCGGCCGAACCGGAGTGAACTGGCGGTCTGAACCGGGTCTGAACCGGACCAAACCGGTCCAGCCAAGAAAGAAAGGAAAAAAAAGAGAAAAAGGGAAAAAGAAAAGGAGAAAAAATTGGGAAAAAATCCCGACGATCTAATCGAGCTACGGGTAAGTCAGTAGCGGTCGAAATTGATCGATTTAAATTTTGGAATATTTAATTTAATTAATTTTCGACTGGAAATTTATCCAAAAATTTATGAAATTGTGTAGCTCGAAAATTGACATCCAATGGAGCTCGAGATAGCCTCGATTTACGTACTATCATGGAATCTCAGGTAAGTAACCCTTATTTACGATAATTTACATCGTTATGCGTGCTTCGGATTTAATTATCGCATAAAATAAATTAAATTATGGAAATTTAGATAAATTATCGTAAATAATAAATTGAGCTATTAGAGAGTTAGAACGAGGCCCAATAAATTGTTGGTGGGCCCAATGACCCCAATAGGCCTCGATAATGTGAAAATTAAGTGGAAAACGGGCTTAAGGTCGATTAAGGCCCATTAAGGTGCAATCGGGCCCAATAGGGGTAAATGGGCCCAATGATTTAAATTAAGCCCAGAAAATAGGAAATACAATTAAATTGTATGATATCTGACCTGAGGAATAATTATACGCAGTTTCGGACATTGGATTGGGAGCAAATCGGACTGCGTGACGAGACAGCAGTGGAAAAGGAAAGGTCAGACTCTACGAAAAATAAGGTAAGGGAATTCTACGGACTGCTAGAGGTAACTTTACGAAATTTCAAAGTCATATGCAGTCTTTTAAATTATCTGAAGGGTCTAGAAGTAAGTTAATAATTGTAAAGCCCCGAATGGGCAAATTACCAAAATACCCTTGTTAAGGGTAAAATTTTCAATGTTAAGAAAAATTGGGAGGAGCAAGAACAAGAGGTTTCTGCTCATTCTGGAGATGTTTTGACGCATGCTTGAGTAGGCTGGCTAACCTTGAAAGAAAAATGCATAGCATTGCATATTTTCAACGAGGAAATTGTTTTGAAAACTGTTTTGAGGAAACAGAGCCGCCTACGTGTTTTTATTGACATGTGACGTGCTAGAGCTCAGCTCGTACGATATTTTGAGTTGTGTGATGCATGCATTAGTGCTGGAGCGAGAGCTCGCACTAGAGTTTTACATGCATTGGTGCTGGAGTCCAACTCGCACCAGATTTTATATATATATATATATGATTTTCGTGACACGGTGCTAGAGTCTAACTCGCACCAGATTTTACATGATTTTCGTGACAGGGTGCTAGAGTGTAACTCGCACCAGATTTTCCACATGATTTGATGAGAGTGCTAGAGCTTAGCTCGCACTAGTTTTACTTGATTTGATGAGAGTGCTGAGCATCGCTCGCACTGATTTTATGAGAACATGCGATCAGCCGTGCTTAGAGCATCGGGTAGACTGTGTGTCACAGATTAAATACGCTCGTACGTGCGTTTTGAGACATGGCATGAGTATAGAGATATGATATGGGTCCACGAAGTACGATGTACCGTGCAAGTAGCATGGAGTACGATGTACCGTGTGGTATCTTCAGATACGTGGTATCTTCGGATGCGTGGGATCGGATAAGACTGACGGTTGGACTGACCCACCTCCCAAGCAGTTCTCGATCATGGTGAGAACCCGCACACTAGGATCCGTGTAGCAGAGGACTCCCAAGGACACATGGCCATAGTCTTGGTTATTACCGATATACAGATGTTGCCTAGTCTCGCATGTTGATGATTTTGACGAGATTGAAACTGGGTTTTAAACTAAATTTGCATGATGTTATTTCTATGCTTTTTAAACCCATGTGTGATGTAAACTAATTTTCATGGTTTTGTGTGACTCAGGACCACCCGAAGAAGGGGTTGAGTCTTGACTTTATTGTGAAATTTTTAAATGAGAAAGAAATGATTTAAAAATAGTTGCATGTTGAATTTTTCGTGCGAACATGTTTTACATGACATCATGAATCATAGCATCAGTTTTAAAATGTGTGGAGAAAGGGTGGTTTATACATGGCACCATGTTCATATAGGTAGTATGGTTACCTACTTGTTCGTAGGATTGCCTTACTGAGCTTGATGTGCTCACCCCTTTCATTTTCTCACACAGATAATCTCTAGTAGATGTTGAGGCGACTGAGTACTGCATTTCGGATATCCGCTGCTGCCCATCATTTAAGGTATATATATTTGTAAATATTGTATCTAAATAAGCATAGCACAGTAACATGTTTGTAAGTAACTTTAGGGGATGTATAAATATTGTAAACATTTATAAATAACTGAGAAAGAATTAAGTTATATGGTAAATGAATGGTGGGGCTGGCATTGACGCACAACCCAATTGTTAGTGGAGTGTGGTCACGATCAGAGGATAGGTAAGCATGAAAGAAAATAACAAAACGCGAAAAATTTACTCTGATTTTTGGGTAGTTTTGGGTCGTGACACTTACTAACGGGGATGATGATAGTTAGTAATTGAGTTCCAATTGGAAGAATATAATAGCCAGTAGTGTCCCTGCCAACGGGTTAGAATAGTTAACAAATGATAATGTGAAATACAGTTCCAGTTGTAGAACTTGTTTTGAAATAAGAACTATGTTATCGAAATGTGAAAAGAATTCAGAATATGAAATATGTTCCAATTATAAGGATTATATTTTGAATATGAATATGTTTCGGGCATATGACCCCTTCTGAACAAGGAAATTGTTTTGATATAGATGATGTTCAAAATAAGACAAGTTTTGAAGTGTAATAAGCTTCGAATACAGGTCATATTTTGAATAAGAAATGTTTTCGATATATGAATATTTGATATGTGAAAGGATTCAGAATTAAGTGATATGATTTAAGAATGGTTGTGTCCAAAGGATGAATGTGGATTGTAGTATGCTTTGGGTTTTGCTTTCGACTATGATTTGAATCTTAAACCCATATGGCTATATTTAGTTCGTGTGGTCAGGTTTAATGGCTAATTAAGGTATTTCAAATTACCTCCCTGCCTGAAAACTTTGACAGCATCTAGAATATACCCTAGTCTATAAACCTAAGAGACGTATGACATTTCAATAAGTTTCAATTGTAAAGTATGTTGTGGAACAAGACATATTTCAGAATGTGATAAGTTCGGATAAGTGATAAGAAAGAATGATTGAATGGAAATAAATTAGAAATTCAGTATCATGTAAGTTAATTTCTCGGTACTTGTGTGGTTTGCTTACTGTGCTTCCCAAAGCTCACCCTTTTCTTCTTTCCATTACAAGTTTAGACTAGCGGCACAATGGCATCATTATTAGTATCAGCTTAGAAGTAAGCGCTTAGAGATCTCACAGCTTATAGCGGTATATTTGTTTATACTGATTTAATTTTCAGACAGTTACTTTTTAGTGCATGTGTCAGGATGTATATTAAAAATTAAGAAATGATTACAAAAGCTAATAAGAAGTTATGCTGAGACCTTAGATTCATAACCTTAAACTAAACTAGGCAATTTTGATACCTAGAAATAGTTACAACTGTACTCACATGACAAACATGTAGGGAAAAAAATTGAAAAATTAAGCCCAAACTTTTCATACTTCCACAAAAATTACTTAAAATAAGAAATTTTGAGTTGTGACATCCATGCATCTCATAAGATTCAAATCCAGAACTTTTACTTAATACCTCAAAATATACATAAATTCAATAAACATAATCATCTCAATGCACAATCATCACAATACATTGATTTCATAAACATCAATAATTCTTATAAATACATCCAATAATTCATAACATATATATATATATATATTACAAAATCAACTTATTCACTACTGCATCAAGTTAATACAATGAAAAATTAGGGTTTTATAGTTAATGAAAAAAACTTATGATCTTATCTCCTTCTTTCATCCTTGAATTGAATAAAATCCAAATCGAATCTCTTTCTTTTTCTTCTCCAAAAAACTATATAGATGACGAGGTAAACTTTATTTCACAACATTCAACATCATATCTTACACTTAGGGAAGCATAAAGCTCTATAATGTCCAATACAATTCATCATGTTTGTGGAAAGCAAATGTTTTCAGTTTTTTTCATCAAACAATGGAATAATAGCTTTCCTCATAAGCAAAGATGAAACAAGTTACGTTATATCATCCAATCACATGGAGAATAAAGATAAATTCCAAATATTATCGAAACATAACTAGGTCAAGAGAACAGATATTGTAAGCTACTAAGATTTCCCAACTCAAAGCAAAAAGGTTCCATTAATAGACTTATTGAGAACCACATACCATAATACTTAAGCATGATCTACCTTGCAAAGTGCTACATGATAAGAAGATTGATCACAACAAATTCATTTCAATCTCACTTAAAACCAAAGGGGACAAACTTTTTTTGTAGAAAAATGCCACATAGGAATTGACTCAATAGTTTGAAATCTATTAACATAAAACCATGGGTACAGAACAAAGCTAGAAACATTGGGTCAAGGTTTAAGAAAATCAAACCAGAACCTAACAATAGAGAAATAACATTGAATTTATTATCTAAAGATTAGAGAACGGCAAAGAAACGACGTTAATGAGGAGATAAACAACAGGGAAGGGCAACAATTGGCCACCAACGAAAGAAACACTAACAAAGAGGCAGAAAATGCAAGGAAGAGAGAAAACAATGGAAGGCAGAGAGTAGAAGGGAGATAGAGAAATTGGGGAGAATGAGAGAAAGAAACAGGAGAAGGAAAAAGGGAAAAAAACTAACAAAATATCGATAGAAATTTTGTAACTCCAAAGTTAAAATTTATTTTTATTAAATATTATAATTAATCAACTATTAAAAAATGAAATTATTAAAATTATCTACGAAAATTTTATTGACAATCCATTGCTACGTTTGCCATTTTAGGATTACTATCGAAATTCATCGGTACTTCTTTTACTTATTTTATTTTTTTCATGCCATAATATATAGACGGATTACTGATGGAATAAGAATTTTTCAATAATACGATTTGTCAGTAACTAACTAAATTAAATTTCTTTAAATCTGTCGATATATTATCTGTATTCTATTGATAATTACCGATGGAAAAATTCCATCAGTATTACCACAACTTTTGGTAGTGTACAAACCAAATTTTACAAAGACCATAAACCAATTGGCATGCTACACTTGAAACAAATTAAATAGACTCAAAACCCTTTTACAAGTGAAACCTAAAATGAGTTAATCAATCTATTTCGAAGAGTCTAGGCAAAAATAGTGTTTACAATATTCATATTACTAAACAAGTGTGCACAATTAATTTCCATTTCCTTTAAATGATTGACTTAAGAATAAAAATTATAAAAGGTGTTCTTTTGTGCTCTTAACAAAAGTTCTTATAGCTCTCGAAGTTTATCTATTTTTGTTTTATTTTATTTTTTTGTTATTCTTATAAACTATTGTTAATGGTTTGATTGCAAGAATGCAATAAATATTGAAATATTTTGAATCTTCAAGTAATGAATTTCTATTTAGCCAAAAATATATATTTTGTAAATGTGGAACCCAAATTTTTTCCTACTACTAATCATTTTAGGTTAAGCTGAGAAGTCTAAGACTCGTGTCGATGTTCATGTAGGGCCCAGAATGGTCGAGAAGCCCGAGATAGTGGCACGAAGCCTGAGGCACGCACTTCGAGGTAAGAACCTAAGTTTACGAATTCTTCAAAAGTATGATTTAAAACATGAATTGATGATTGGGAAGTGAAACTAAGGTGTTAGAAGTGAAAAAGTTAGTGAAACTTGGATTTCCCCTAAATCGAGCAAATGGGCCTAATAAGAAGAATAAATCCGGAATAAATTCTAGATATTCAAGAAAAATTATTCCGAGGCCATAGGAAATTAGTATAAAGTGAAAGTGACTTGTGAAATTAAAATCAAGAGGAAATATGGAGGTTCCGAGGATCGAAATAATTTTTAATGTCAACCAAAAAGTTTAAACTATTTTGCTCGGTATTGACCGAATCGCATAAAATGAGCTCAATCGGAAAAACTTTATTAAACGAGTGACCCCAAAATTTTTATACAGATACTGGAGACATAGTAGAATACTTGACAAGTGGAATTTCAGAAGAAATTGGACTAGAATTAATTTTTGGGAATTTTACAAAACATAACAGCAAACTTTCATGTTTCAGTAATCTGACTAGTCAATAAAACCCTTAAATTAGTTGACCAACCGAACCTCGTGTAAGACCTGAATTATATCGTAATTTCTTATAAAGAATTGAAAATGGTCACAAATTTAAACAAATGAGATTCGGACAGGAAATAAGGATTTAAAATACGAAATGAGTAAGTATTCGTCAAGGGAAGTCGGGTTAAAGTGATCCCGAACACGGGCAAGGGTAAAACGGTCAAAAGATCGAAAGTCGATATAAATTCTACACGAACATTTAATTAAAAATATGAAATTAAGAAATCTTGATCAATAACAAGGAAAATATTGAATTTCGAGTCCAATTGATCAAGATTTAAATTTATTGGAATTTATGGGAATTAATCGGAATTAATCGAGATTTTTAATTCGAACAATTATCCCAAAAATAATCAAAAAATATGCCAGTAGAGACAAAATAAGACCGATAAATTCAATTATAGATTAAATGAATTAAATAATAATTTTTGGAGATATTTTGTTTATTTTAATGAATTTTAATGATTAAAATATAATAAAATAAATTAATAAATTAATTAATTAATTAAAAAAAGGAATCAGAAATTGAAATCGGGGAGAGAGAAAGAAGAGAGAAACGAAAAATGCGAAGGCCAAACCGAGGAAAATGACTCGAGCCATCCACGGCCACCGGCGGTCGATGAGCCTCGATGAAGACCGAAGGAGAAAAAGGAGATGCCGGTGATCCTCCAGGCACCGGGACCACCGCCAATAGCGTCGAAATTCGACGAATCGAAAGAGCGAAACAGACGGGGGAGAGAAGCGAAATCAGTGGCCACCGGCGTCGATTCGACCCCAACCACCGCCAACCGAAGCTTCCCCATTCGATGGCGCGCAGATGGGTGCAAAAAAAAGCTGCCGAAACTGATGGACGACGCCGAAAACGACAGCAAAGGAAATAAGTACCGACAGCCGAGGGAGAACAGCCGGATCAGCCACTTTTCGGCGGCCTCGGACAAAAACGAGGCCAGATCCGAGAATCGAACAACACAACGGAGCTGCTGGCGATGGAAACCGATGGAGAACAGGTCGATGAGGCACCGAACCGGCCGAACCGGACTGAACCGACGATCTGAACCGGGTTGAACAGGACCGAATCGGTTCAGCCATGAAAGAGAGGAAAAAGGGAGAAAAAGAGAAAAAAAGAAAAAATGGAAGAATTTTTGGAGATATATCGGACTTTGGGTAAGTCGGTAAGTGATCAAAATTGATCGATTTGATTTTTGAGAAATTATTTAAATTATATTCGATCGAAAAATAACCCGAAAATTAAATATAAATTATGCAGTTCGACGATAAATTTCGAACGTGAGCTGATCGAACTTCGATTTGCGCACCATCGCATAATCTCGGGTAAGTACAGCTCATTTACAACAATTTATATAATTATTTACGTTTTATAAATTTATTTTACGCATTTCGGATTTAATTCCGCCTTTAGTGAATAATATTGGGAATTCTGAGTAAACTGTCGTAAATGATATACGGGCTATCCAAAGAGTTTGAAACGAAGCCGAATGGGTATTGAGAGCCCAATAGGCCCGATGAAGGGATTAAATAAATGGAAACAGGCTAGAAATAGGTCGAAGCCCATTAAGGTGCAATCGGGCCCAATAAAGTAAAACGGGCCCAATGTTTTAGATTCGATCAATATAAGTGAAATACTGATAAGTATAATTGAATTAACCCAAATATATGGTTATATGCAGCTCCGTAGACCTGGTTTAGAGCAAATTGGACTGAGAGACCTGGTACGGGCAGAACGGGATAAGCTCGCACGTGATTCCAGGTAAGGGAATTTTACGGACTGCTAGAGGTAACTTTACGAAATTTCAACTTCATTTCCAGTCTTTTAAATGGTCTGAAGGGTCTAGATTTCAGATAAAAGTTTTAGTGCCCCGAATGGGCAAATTACTAAAATACCCTTGTTAAGGGTAAAATTTCCAACTTTAGAAAAAATGTGGGAGGAACAAGGACAAGAGGTTCCTACTCGTTTCTTGAAATGTTTGAACACATGCATGAGTAGGCTGGCTAACTTTTAAATAAAAATGTACAGTATTGCATATTTTCAACAGATGTTGATTTTCTCTGAAAATGATTTGAGATGTAGCCGCCTACGTGATTTTATGAAAATGTGACGTGCTAGAGCTCAGCTCGCATGAGTTTTGATTTGTGTGATGCATACCTTAGTGCTGGAGCGAGAGCTCGCACTAGAGTTTTACATGCATTGGTGCTGGAGTCTAACTCACACCAGATTTTTATATGATTTTTGTGACACGTTGCTGAAGTCTAACTCGCACTAGATTTTTATATAATTTTCATAATACGGTGCTGGAGTCTAACTCGCACCAGATTTTCACATGAAATGTGTACAGAGTGCTAGAGCTCAGCTCGCACTAGTTTTACTTAATTTTATGAGGGTGTTGGAGCATCGCTCGCACTATTTTTCTAAAATCATGCGATAAGCTGTGCTTGGAGCATCGGGTAGACTGTGTGTCACACCGATTAAATAGGCTCGCACGTGCGTTTTGAGACAGGGCATGAGTATGGAGATATGATATGGGTCCATGGAGTACGTTATACCGTGCAAGTAGCATGGAGTACGTTGTACTGTGTGGCATCTTCAGATGCGTTGTATCTTCGGATACATTGTATCTTTGGATACGTGGTATCTTCGGATACGAGTGGCATCTTCAGATGCTTGGGATCGGATAAGACTGACGGGTTGGACTGACCTACCTCCTGGACGGTTCCCAATCGTGGTAAGACCCCGCACACTAGGATCCGTGTAGCAGAGGGGCTCACGAGGACACATGGCCATAGTCCTGGTTATTTCCCTGAGATATACATATATTGCCTAGTCTCGCCTGTTGATGTTTTGAGAAACTCATTTGTGGATTTTTATGTGAGTCTGGATCACCCGAGGGAGGGGTTGGATCTTTACTGAGGTATGGTTTTGATGGAAATTAAATTGGGTTTTAAACGAAAACTTGCATGATGTTATTTTCCATGCTATTTAAACTCATGAATGGTGTCAATTGGTTTTACATGACATTCAGTATATCGCATGGTACTGTTGCTTTAAAAAGTATTTGATTTCATGGTTTTGTGTGAGTCAGGAACACTCGAGGGAAGGGTTGAGTCCGGACTGTGTTGTAAAATTTTAACGATGATGAAATGTTTTAAATGGATATGCATGTCGAGTTTTTCATGCTTTTGAATCCATATATGAACTTGTTTTACATGGCATCATGACATCACAAATTATAACATCTGTTTTGAAATGTGTGGAGAAAGGGTGGTTTATGCATGGCACCACATTCATGTAGGTAGTATGGTTACCTACTTGTTCGTAGGATTGCCTTACTGAGCTTGATGTGCTCACCCCTTTCATTTTCCAACATAGATTCCCTCCAGTAGACATTGAGACGACTGAGTACTGCATTCCTGATATCCGCTGCTACACATCATGTTAAGGTATATACACTTGTACATATTGTATCTAAATAAGTATAGCACAGTAACATGTTTATAAGTAACTGTCAGGGATGTATAGATAATATAAACACTTGTAAATCAATGGAAAAGAATAAATGAAAAACGAATGTGTTTACCTTTTTTCTGTAATAAGAAATTAAGTTATATTATGATTAAATGGTGGGACTGGCATTGACGCACAACCTAATTATTAGTGGAGTGTGGTCACGATTCGGATGATAGATAAGTTGAAATAGAAATGAAAAATTTACTCTGATTTTGGGTAGTTTTGGGTCGTGGCAAATGGTAGTATCAGAGCGAAATTGGTTTGATGTGTGTCAATGTCAATAATTAGAAAATTACATCCATGTGTTACTGAGCTTTGTTAGATACAATAGTGTATATCTAGATGGGTCTTAACTAAGAAATGAATCAGAATGCAGGAATATAGGCATTATGCCTAATATTAGTCCTGATAGAGGAAGTAGAGCACGAGGCAGAGGTCGTAAAGGTAGACCTGAGCCTACTAGTTGTGTTGTGTTAACCTATGAGAACCAAGATGAGACTGAAATGAAGGCTAATGTTGAGCATGCCCCACAGAGTCTGACAGTGAGATCAAACAATATTGAGACAAGCTTCGCGAGGTTAGAGCGGAGTGTGGAAAATATTTGCGAGCTAATTGCTCAGAGTATACTTGGGATTTGAGGGCGAGTCGGAGCATTGGTGGAAGTCCCCTCGACCCATCTTAAGAGTTGACATGAGAAATATTTTTGGATGTATTCCGGTGATAGAATATCCCGGACATTATTCAAAGGAAATTTTAGGTAAAATTTCTTACACTGCCCAGGGATACTGGTTGATTGACGAGTATGAATCTTAGTTTATAAACCTGCCCAGGTATGACCTCGACACTATGGGCAATGAGAGTCAGAAAGCCCAAAAGTTCATGGAAGGGCTCAGATTATCGATTTGAGTTCGATTGGCACTGTTGGATATCAATACCTATGCCGAGGCAGTGCGCAGACTATAGTTGTGTGAATAAGATCATATGTTGCACACCTCTGAGATTGGGAAAGGTAGTAAGGGCCGAAATAGAGACATAAGAGAATAGAGAATAACAGATATGTCAGAACGAGAAAAAGATAGTTTAGTAAGAGATTAGAATTGATAAGTTATGGGGTAAGATGATTGGTAAGGCCCTAGTGTATTCAATTTGAATACTTTTGAGGGGTATTGTGATTGGAGGACCCCGACCTGCTACGGAGCAGTGAAGCAATGTTAGCAGTGTAAGCAATGTAGCAGTGTAAGCAACGTAACAGTGTAGCAGTGTAGGATGTGTGGTAAATACCACAGAAGTAAGGCTTACACCTACACCTTATTAACTAAAATAGGCTTTAAGTATGGTAAGATGGGCCACTTAATTAATGATTGCTCAGAGTTGGGTAAGACTACCCTACAGAATAGCAAAGAGACAGAGAAAACCCTGTTTATATCTTTGCACCAAAAAGGGAGGCCACAACCGAACAGAAATGGAAAATAGGCTGTTGGACGAGGGTGAGTGTATGCCTTGGACCACGACACTATTGATGTTTCATATGATGTGGTGAAAGATACCACACTAGTTATGAATAGTGAAGTAATTTTTTTAATTAATCCTGGTGCCATGTAATTAGTCATACCGCCTTCATTTGTATATAAGTTAGTAAAAGACTTGAATGCCTACACCCATGGGCACAATGCCGGTAGTTAGCACCCCAATGAAGGAGGGTTAACTAACAGAATAATTATGAAGAAATTATAAGTTCAAAACGGGGGAAGAAGTATAAGTCAGTCGATTTTATTGAATGGACTATGAATAATTTGAAGTAATATTTGAGAATAAATTAGTTGGCTGCAAATTATGATGTTCAAAGTTCTATTCTAAGACAGTGCTGTTTTACCCCTGAAAAGTATACTGTAAGTTTGACAAGTAATAAAAGGGGTGTAGTGATTGAAATTAAAGGAGTAAATGATTGTACTCACGGAATGAGTAATGACAGAGTTTGTTATAATTAATATACGAAAAGAGATAAGTTTTAAGATGTAATAGATCCTAAATACAAGTTATATTGGAATAAGAGGAGTATGCAAGGTACAAATATATCAGATATGTGAAGTATTTTGGATCAAATGACATGTAGTAGATATGAATTGTGACCACATGGACTGATATGTAAAGTAATTGTGGTCAAGTCTGAGGGTTAATAAAGGTATTTCAAAATACCTCCCCGCCTGAAGACTTGACAACATCTAAAAGTATACACAACCTATAAATTGAAATGCGATAGTCATAATATATATATTTAAAATTAGGGTACCTTTACTGGTACGATAAATATATATATATATATATATATAGAATTCGATTAATCAAGAAGGTTTGAAAATTAAAATTTTATAAAAGCCGTTGACGCAAGTTAATAGCTTGAACGAAAGCGATTTCGACATGAGATTATCCGTTTATATGTACCGAGGTCAAGGATATGGGTAATTGAAATATTCAGTAGAACTCAACTACGATGAGGTATTTAAACTTTACCTGGACCGAATTGTCATCATCCTTATTGATGATATATTGGGGGTATTTAAAGTCTAGGGGAAATTATAAGCAACAATTGAAAATTGTTTGTACAAATGGTTTGTTGAGAGTTTATAGAAATGGGATGCTCGGTTGACACATCTCATTCGAAAAAGATTGCATACGAGTGGGATGATAAGTAGAAAAGTAGCTTCAATGAGTTTCGATGTATTGAAGTATGAACTGACCACCGTCATTATTTTCACCATACCCAATAGCTCAAGAGGTTATTCAGTGTATATGGATACCTCAAAATAATGAATGGGCTGAGTATTGATACAAAATGGGAAGATAGTCGATTATGGATCCAGACAACTCAAGGATCATGAAAGAAACTATCTGACCTATGATTTAATATTGGCAGCGATTGTGATTGTACTGAGTATGTGATACCACTTATACGGTGAGAAATTTTACGTATGCACTGATAATAAAATCTCGAGTATCTTTTTTCATAGAAAGAGTCGGATATGGAATAATAAAAAGGATTAGAGCTTCTGAAGGATTATGATTGTGGAAATTGTACCACCTAAGAAAGGCTAATGTAATGGCTGATGCCTTGAGCAGAAAGAGCCTCGGGATGGTATTACATATGATGGTCAGGGAGCGTGAGCTGCTAGAGCAGTTGTAAGCCTCAGTCGTGATGTGATCCCTTCTGATGATGATAGTGATTGTGTGACAGCTAGCCTGAGATTAGAACTGGATTTGAGTGACCGGATTTGATAGGCTTAGCATGATGATCGGCATGGTATCGATAGTATGAGTCAGATTCAGAGGGGTACAGTGATAGAGTTCACATAGAGTGATGATGGTACTGAGGTTCAGAGACAGTATAATAATATAAGTGCTCCCCAGGACCTTAGTTGATGAGATAGTGATATTGTCAAAAGCTCACTCTTCGGGATATACAGTGCATTCGAGAGGTAACAAATATATCGAATTCTCCAAAAAGGGGTATTGGTGGTCAGATTTGAAAAGAGACATTATGGAGATTATGAAGAAGTGTCTCGTATGTCAGCAGAGTAAGGTAGAGCAATAGAAGTTTGCAAGATTATTGCAATCTCTACCTATATCGACACAAAAATGGGAGCAAGTTACCATGAATTTCATAATGGGTTACAGAGGACCTGGATAAATAACGAGGCTATCTGGACGATAGTCGACAGATTGCCTAAGTCTACCCACCTTCTGGTTAAGAAATCCCCAGATACTCTGAGTGCGTAGGTGAAGTTATATGTAAGGAAGATTGTAGAACATTATGTTGCGTTCCAATGAGCATGATATCATATAGGGATTCCCGCTTCACTTCTTACTTCGGGAAATATTTTTCAGGAAGCTATAGGAACCCGACTGAGTGCTAGCACAGCTTTCTGTCCTCAGACAGATGGTCAGTTAGAGAGGACTGTACAAGTTCTGGAGGATATGATGAGAGTGTGTGCATTGATTTTATAAGCTCCTGGGATGATCAGTTGCTACTAATTGAATTCGTTAATAATAACAGTTATCACTTGAGTATCGGGATAACATTATATGAGGCATTGTATGGCCATAGGGGTTGTTCCCCTGTTTGGATAAGAAGGGGGTAACAGATATAGAGTTGCTCTTGAATTGGTAAGATAAACCTCTGAGGATGTTCAGTTGATTTGTGAGAGATTAAGAAACACCTCAGAGCAGACAGAAAACTATGCTGACAAGAGACAAAAAAAACCATTCGAATTCACCGAGGGTGAATTAAGATTGTTGGAAGTTATTGGTCCTAAGGACATAACGAGATTCGGAAGAAGGTAAATTGAGTTTCATTAGATTGAATCTTTTGAGTGATTGGACAAAGTGGGAGATAAGACATATAGGTTAGTGTTATCACCTAATTTAACAGGCATTCACGATATGTCCAATCTTTTGATATTTAGAAAATATTATCCGGACCCAACGTATGTGATTAGTTATGAGCTCCAACAACTTAGCTCAATGAAAGTATAACATATGTTAAAAACTTGATTCGGGTATTAAAACAGGAAGAAGAAAGTATTGAGGTTTAAGACGATCTCCCTAGTCAAGTCCTTTGGTAGTAGTACACTCCAAAAAAGTCACATAAGAGTTAAAGAGTATGATATGTGTGAAATATCCGAAGTAATTTACAGACTAACTTGGTTCTAATTTGGAGGACCAAATTTCTTAAGTGGGGGAGTTATGTAAGACCCGAATTATATTGTAATTTCTTATAAAGAATTGAAAATGGTCACAAATTTAAACAAATGGGATTTGGACTGGAAATAAGGATTTAAAATATGAAATGAGTAAGTATTCGTCAAGGGAAGTCGGGTTAAAGTGATCCCGAACACGTGCAAGGGCAAAACGGTCAAAAGATTGAAAGCCGATATAAATTCTACAAGAAAATTTAATTAAAAATATGAAATTAAGAAATCTTGATCAATAACAAGGAAAATATTGAATTTCGAGTCCAATTGATCAAGATTTAAATTTATTGGAATTTATGGGAATTAATCAGAATTAATCAGGATTTTTAATTCTAACAATTATCCCGAAAATAATTAAAAAATATACTAGGAGAGACGAAATAAGACCGATAAATTCAATTATAGATTAAATGAATTAAACAATAATTTTTGGAGATATTTTGATTATTTTAATGAATTTTAATGATTAAAATATAATAAAATAAATTAATAAAATAATTAATTAATTAGAAAAAAAGAATCAGAAATTGAAATCGGGGAGAGAGAAAGAAGAGAGAAACGGAAAATGCGAAGGCCAAACCGAGGAAGACGACCCAAGCCATCCATGGCCACCGACGGTCGATGAGCCTCGATGAAGATCGGAGGAGAAAGAGGAGAGGCCGACGACCCTTCAGGCACCGGGACCACCGCCAACAACGTCGAAATTCGACGAATCGAAGGAGCGAAACCGATGAGGGAGAGAAGCGAAATCTGTGGCCACCGGCGTCGATTCGATCCCGACCATCGCGAACTGAAGCTTCCCCATTCGATGACGCGCCGATGGGTGACGAAAACAGGCGCCGAAACAGACGGACGGCGCCAAAAACGGCAGAAAAGGAAATGGGTACCGACAACCGAGGGAGAACAGTCGGACCGGCCACTTTCCAGTGGCCTTGGACGAAAACGAGGCCAGATCCGAGAATCAAACAACCCAGCGGAGCTGCTAGTGACGGAAACCGGTGGAGAACCGACCGGCGAGGCACCGAACCGATCGAATCGAACTAAACCGGCGGTCTGAACCGGGTTAAACCGAATCGAACCGATTCAGCCAAGAAATAGAGGAAAAAGGGAGAAAAAGAGAAAAAAGGAAAAAGGGGAAGAATTTTTGGAGATACACCGGACTTCGGGTAAGTCGGTAAGCGCTCAAAATTGACCGATTTGATTTTTGAGAAATTATTTAAATTATATTCGATCGAAAAATAACCCAAAAATTAAATATAAATTGTGTTGTTCGACGATAAATTCTGAACGTGAGCTGATTGAACTTCGATTTGCGAGATACATATTTTAGTACTGAAGCATTGCTCGTACTACGTTTTATGTGATTTATGCATGATAGAGTGTCGGAGCGTTGCTCGTACTCAGTTTTACATGGTTTATACATGACATAGTACTGAAGCATTTGCTCGTACTTGATTTTAATGAGTTTAGTGCAAGCATAGTACTATAGTGACTGCTCGTACTTGTTTTGAAATATGAACTATGCATGACATAGTGCTGGAGTGTTACTCTCACTAGCAGTTGATTTTATGATATGCATAAGACAGTGTAAGACCTATAAATTCCTATGTAATGTATATGATTTTAGAATGTACAGACAAGTTACATTACATATGAATCACAAGTAAAAGATTTTTTTAAGCTCTAAGTATGAATGAAATTTAAAATGAGTATAGAAGCAAATGAATGGGAGTTTAACTTTGGAAATCTGGGAAAACTGCAGCTAGAATGGTGCAGAACGTAAGATCGATCTCATTGTAAGAGCAGATCAAAATGCCAGGACATTCTGCAAGAGGGAGATCGATCCCTCACTCAAGCAGATCGATCTCCACCCCAAAAAGATCGATCCCAAAGTGGCTCTGCCTGGAAGAGATCGATCTCATCCCTATGGCAGATCGATCTCATGCTATATGCAGATCAATCTCCTGCATGCAATTGTCAAGATTTTGAGGATTTTAAGCGAGGGGAGATCGATCTCCACCCCTTGGAGATCGATCTCATAATTTAAAATCTATATAAAGCCAATCAATCTATGTATTCTTCTCCTGAGCATTGAAAACCTTCTATTTTTGACAAGAAAACCTAGTTTCTCACTCTAGATTTTCAACACCTTCTAGAGAGATTTGAGAAAAATGTATTAGAGCAAAGTTATTGCTTAAGAGGAGAAGAGTAATATAGTTGAAGACTAGAGGTTGGATCAAAGGATTGAAGGAGAAAAAAGATCTCTCCTTACATTTGGAAAAAAAGAGAAAAGTAAAGCTAGGTAAGATTTCAATGCACCAACTTCTAGTATGATAATCTAAACATTTAGATAAGTTGATTTGGTTTATACATTGTTGGCTTGAATGTTCAAAATACATGTTTACGTAACCATGACCTAGAATGAGCTTAGGGAGAGAAAGTTGAAATGGCATGAAGTTAATGATGATTTGGGTATGTAAAGCTGTTGATAAGCATGTATAGATGATTTTAAAATACCTTTGTGAAATCCATATGTTGTATTGGATGATGATTGAAAATGGATAAAAGAAATGTTTGATAAAATGTCATAGGGAATGAAAATGGATTAAACTAAGACTAATGGATGCTTATTTGATACCGAAGGAACTCGGTTTATTACCAGATAAGTGAAAATCTGAGAAAATAGAGGAAGTAATCGAGTAAGGGTCTGAGTGACCCCATTTTGGAGTTAAATGAGTAGATGTGTGAAGTAGTAGTGTAATGAGTAATCACTGATGTTTTGACGTTATCTGGACAGCTCAAGAATTTAACTCATGAGTCGGAGCTAGTTTGTGAGACGGGAGTATTGCACCACCCAAAGTGCAAGTGGTAAGGGATGCAACCTTTGATGCATGTGTATTTCCTTACTAATGAAAATGCTTTGGTAGGATAAAATGTGTTTACAAACGAGCATACTTATTGAGAAAAATGTTTGATTTTAGATTTATCACTTGAGTGCATGTTTTGCCAGTTTGAGCTCGGTTTTGTGATTTGAGTTGTGGTGAATAAATATATTCTTGTATTTAAATGAGATTTGCAAGCAAAACTATTATGAGCTCTACGTGAAGGTGAAACCGTTTTCTGCATAATAATGGCATGTTTTAATTTGATGCTAAAGGCTTGTCATGAAATTAACATATCGGTGGATACCTCCACTTCGGTTGACGCCGAGGCTTTGCTAGGCCCGAGTCTTACCATGCCTCCATTTTGGTAACGAGAGATGCCTCTGTTTTGGTAACGAGAGATGCCTCTATTTCGATAATGAGAGATGTCTCTGTTTTGGTAACGAGAGATGCCTCCGTTTTGGTAACGTGAGATGCCTCCGTTTTGGTAACGTGAGATGTCTTCGTTTTCGTAACATGAGATGCCTTCGTTTTGGTAACGAGAGATGCCTCCATTTTGGTAACGTGAGATGCCCTCGTTGAGGATGATATGATATGATGTGATGATTTCATTCATGACTTTTATGCTATGCCTAGTCTCCATCATTATTTTGAGATATGACGTGTTTGTGAAACGAGATAAGATGTTTTGACGAACTGTGATTTCAATCATGTATTTATAATCATGTAAATTATGCCATTATTATACTTATGCTTTAAATGATGATTTTTAAAGCTCATATGCACTCCTTACTAAGCGAAGTTAAAAGCTCACCCCCTTTTTCTTCCACACATTATTTACAGTGAGCGTTGGTACCTACGGCGAATGTGACATAGGTTGGTGGAGAGACTCTCCCCAGGCTATTGCTTGTACACACGAGAGGTATAATTCAATACATTTTGTAACCCAAACAATTCTGTAATACAGACACTTGTATTTGAGTAATATTGAGATGTAATTAGATCGGTATCAGTAAATGAATGGAGAAGTAGACTTCTTTTGATGTTAGAATATTTGATTAAGTGGATGTTGATAGATCCTTGGGATGATGATTTATGAGATGGAAATAAATTAACTCACACTGTATAGGAATGCAACCCGAGTAAGAAGTTTAATCTAAGAAAAAATTTTAAATTAGCCCTATTTTTTGCGCTACCGGGTTATCACAGACAGTGTTTAAGTGGGGTGCTGACTGTGTGTCGCACTCAAGACGCGCACTGTAGTCTTAATGTGATATACGTGACATGATTTAAAATTGTGCTGATTGCCTCATGTAGATTGAATGTCACACGAATAAGATGCTCACACGTGGGTTTTAAGACTTGGGTTGGTTACTGATGTGGTATAGGGTGGATAAGACCTATGGAAAGCACCCTCAAACCATGATGTGGGATAAGACCTATAGCAGGCACCCCAGACATACGGTGGATAAGACCTGTGGCATCCCGAATTGTGATGTGGGATAAGACCTATGGCAGGTACCCCAGACTATGTGGGTCCACGGAGTTGTGATGCCCCGCACACTAGGTACCGTGTATCCTGGGATCACAATATAGGATATGGCCATATTCCAGGTTATTGTTGCATTTAGCCACCGAGTCTCACATGATTATATCACAGGATTTTATGATTGCCGGTAGACCCGAGGGATGGGTTGGAACCTGATTGGCATGTTTTAATTTGTTGAATGCCATATTTTACATGCATGGATTTAAATGGCATGATTTACCTTAAAGGCATTATGAGTTTACAAAGATGGAGTGTTTTGCATGAAATGCCTGTATTTACAAAATCAGCATGATTTTAGTACACGTGATTAAATATGTACGTATTATACAAGTTTTCTAATTAATGCTTTTCATGTGAAATTAAGGAAATAGTATTTTAAGGCATGGCATTATTTTCATGTAGATAGTGTAGTTATCTACTTGCTTACATAATTGTCTTACTGAGCGTGTGGTTTTTCACCCTTTCATTTTCCCCCTACATAGTACTTTCAGTAGAACGAGTGCGGCAGTGGTCTTATATTCCCGTTGTTCGCTGCTTCCCATCGAGGAAAAGGTACACACGCTTGTATAGTTTTGTATCTAAACATGTAATCGCATAGTACTGTACATGGGTATGATATTGGGGACGTAAAGTTATGTAATACATTTATGAATGTATTTAGTTAAAGTTAAAGAATAGTAAATCCTGACATGTAAATGTGATATGGAAATGAAATGGCAAATAATGTAAGGGGACTAACACCGAATCATAGCCCAACTGTTGGTAGAATGGTCACGAGGAGATGAAGGTAAAATTAAATAATAAACGAAAAATGAAAAATTTGTAGCAATTTTTAGTGAAAAGTGGGTCGTGACTGAGATGGTACAGAGCTGAGTTCGCCTGGTATGAGTCGATGTTCATGGTTAAGGAAGTTTGTATCCTAATGTACTATGCATTATTTAGATACAATTGTGTATTCCGAGATGGAAGTGCAGCTAAAAATTTGGTTTCGAATGCAAGAATCTCGTCATTATAACTGATAGCCGCTATGATAGAGGGGCGAGTACATGTACTTAAGGCCATAGAGGTAGGCGTGAGAGTCGTACTGAGTCATCACATAAGACTTAAGATGAGATTGAGGTGGAGGATGATATTGAGCATGCTCCATAGGGTCCCACAGTGAGACTATACGATATTGAGACATGCTTCACAAGGTTGGAGAGGAGTATGGAGAATATTTTAGAGTTGTTTACTCAGTCTATGCAAGGAGCTGAAGGTTGACGAGACCCAGCTGCACAGCCTGCACAAATACCTCAGACTATAAAGACTCCAACACCCCACTGATTTAGGATACGTCTTCGCCTGTAGCTCTACAGCAGAGTGATAACGATTTGGAATATGACTATGAGCTAGACAAGTTAATGTAGTTTTAAAAGTTCAGACCACTGGTAATTGGCGAGGTAAAGAACCCAATAGTTGTTGAGGACTAAATGAATGAGATAGTGAATTTGTAGGGGTTCCATCGATGTATGTCGACTGAGAAAGTGACTTTTGATGCGTTTATGTTGGAGGATGAGGCAGAGCATGGGTGAAAGTCCACTCGACCCATCTTAAGAGTTAGACATCTAGAGCTGACATGAGAGATAGTTCTGGATGCATTCCAGAGACAGTATATTCTTAACAGTGTTCAAAGAAATTTATAGATAGAGTTCCTTACTCTGGCCCAGAGGAACAGATCGATTGACGAGGATGAATCTCAGTTTATATCCTTGGGCAGGTGTGACCCCGATATTATAAATAGTGAGAGTTGAAAGGTTCGTAAGTTCTGAGAATGGCTTAGACCGTCTATCAGAGTCTGATTGGCCCCGTTAGATATCATTACCTACGACGAGTCAGTGCGTAGATCACAAGGTGTGAATAAAGTTATTAGTTACACGCCTCTGAGTTTTGGAAAGGTAACAAGGGCTGAAATAGTGACAGAAAAAGAATAGTGGATGATAGAGGTGTCAGAGTGGGGAAGTGGCAGTCTGGTAAGAAATTTAGAGTTGATAAGTCATGAGGTAAGATGATTGGTAAGCCTCAATGTATCCAATTCCAGCACCTACGAGGGGCATTATGATTGGAGCACCCCGACCTACTACTGAGCAGTGTAGGATGTGTGGTAGATACCATAGAAGTAGGCCCCGCATCTTATTGACTAAAACATGCGTTTAAAGAGGTAAGACAAGCCATCTATTCAATGATTGCCTAGAGCAGGGTGAGACTGCCCCATGAAGGGCAAAGAGCCAGAGATAGCCCCTGCTGATACTCTGCACAGGAAAAGAAGGCCACAACCGAAGAGAAGGGGAAATAGGCTATTGGTCGAGGGCGAGTGTAAGCCTTGAATTAGGACACTACTGATGATTCATCTGATATGGTGGAAAGTACCACCCTAATTGCGAATATTAAAGCAATTGTTTTAACTGATCCTGGTGCCACACATTTATTCAAATCACATTCGTTAGCATATAAGTTAGTGAAAGATGTGAAACCTATACCTTCAGGCAAAATGCTGATAGTTAGCACCACAATGAAGGAGAGTCAGCTAACTGAATATGTATGTAGAGATATGTGAGTTGAAAGTGGGGGAAAAGGATACGTCAGTCGATCTCATTCAATTGAATGTGAATGATTATGATGTAATATGGGGAATGGACTGGTCAGCGGCAAACTATACGGTTGATTTTGCTATTCTAAGATAGTGATGTTTCCACCCCTGAAAAGTGTACTATAAGCTTTGACAAGTAATGAAGGGTGTAATGGTTGTAAATAAAGGAGTGAATGATTGTACAAACGAAATGAGTAATGATGTGAAGGTTTCATCGCTTATATGGTTGGTATGGATAAGGCACATCCGAAGTTAACAGACATCCCAATGGTTAAAGAGTTTTTTCATATCTTCTTGGATAATCTACCAGGGTTGCCACCAGACAAAAAAATTGAAATTTTGCATTGATTTGGTACCTGGTACTGAGCCGATATCCAAACCCCTATTTTAAATGGTACTAGTGAAACTGGAAGGACTAAAGAAGCAATTACGTGAGTTATTGGATAAGGGATTCATCAAATCGAGTGTCTCACCATGAGGAGCACCGATCGTATTTATGAAAAAGAAAGATGAAGCCTCCGATAAGGAATTTATTATTGGTTGACGAATGAGGTATTTAAAACTTACTTGGACTGATTTTGTTAACATCTGTATTTATGATCTTTTGGCGTATTCGAAGTCCAGAGAAGATCATGAGCTGCAATTGAAAACTGTTTTACAGACGATGTTTTGAAGGTTCCTAGAAATAGTCTACTCCGTTGACCCGTTTCATTCGGAAAAAAAAGTTGTATTTAAGTTGGATGATAAACGTGAAAGGAGTTTTGGTGTGTTGACCACCACACTTATTCTCACCATACCTAGCAGCTCATGAGGTTTCTCAGTGTATATGGATGCCTCAAAACAAGGATTGGGTTGTGTATGGATGCAAAATGGGAAGATAGTCCCTCATGGATCCAAACAGTTCAAGGACCATGAGAGGAACTATTCGACCCATGATTTAGAGTTGGTAGCCATAGTGGTTGCACTTAGGGTATGGCACCACTACTTATACGGTGAGAAATTTAAGGTATGTACTGATCAGAAAAGTGTCAATATTTGTTTTCATAGAAAGAGTTCAATATGAGATAACAAAGAAGGTTAGAGCTTCTGAAAGACTATGATTGTGAGGTATTGAACCGTCCGAGTAAGGCTAATGTAGTGACTGATACCTTGAGCAGAAAAAAGCCTCAGGATGGTATCACATATGATGGTCAGGGAGCATGAGCTGTTAGAGCAGCCTTAGTATTGATGTAATCCTTTATGATGCTGACAGTGATTATGTGACAGCTAGCTTGAGATTAGAATCGGATTTGGTTGATCAGATTTGACAGGCTTAGCGTGATGATCAGCAGGGTGTCGATAGTGTCAGTCAGATCTAGATGGGTACAGTGAGAGAGTTCACAGTGAGTGATGATAGCTTATTGAGGTTCAGAGGCAAAATAAGTGCTCTCAAGGACCTACAGTTGTTGAGATTGTTATTGATAGAAGCTTACTAGTCGAGGCATACAGTGCATCAGGGGAGTAATAAAACGTATCATAATCTTTGAAAAAGGTATTGGTGGTCAGGCATGAAAAGAGATATCATAGAGTTGTAGCAAAGTATCTCATATGTCAGCAGAGTAAGGTAGAACACCAGAAATCTGTAGGGTTATTGCAGCCTCTACCTATATCGACACAGATATGGGAGCATGTTACCATGAATTTCATGATGGGTTATAGAGGACCCGTAGAAATCACGAGGCTATTTGGGTGATAGTCAATAGATTGACTAAGTCTACCCACAGATTGACTAAGTCTACCCACTTCCTAACTATTAAAGCTACTGATACTCTAAGTGCATGGGCGGATTTATGTGTAAGGGAGATTGTGGAACACCATGTAACTTCCCAGTGAGCATTATATCAGATAGGGATTCCCGCTTCACTTCCCACTTCCTGGAACATTTTTCAAGAAGTCATGGGAACCCAGTTGAGTGTTAGCACAGCTTCCATCCTCAGACAGATAGTCAGTCAAAGGGGATTGTACAGGTTCTAGAGGATATGATGATAGCGTGTGCAATTGATTTTAGAGGCTCCTGGAATGATCAGTAGCTACTAACTGAATTCGCCAATAATAACAGTCATCACTCGAGTATTGAAATGGCATTGTGTGAGGCATAGTATGGCCATAGTTATTGTTCCCCCTATTGGATATGAAGAAGTGGGTGACAGACAAATAAATACTCTCGATCTATTATGATAAGTCTCTAAGGATGTTCAATTGATATGTGAGAGATTAAGAACATCTCAGAGCAGAAAAAAAATGCTATGCTGACAAGAGATGGAGACCGTTGGAATTTACCGAGAGTGAAACAGTGTTTTTGGAAATTCTCCTTCTAAAGAGCAAGAACGTGAGAAGTACCTGAAGTTGTTTACAGACCGATTTGGCTTGGTTCTAATTTGGAGGACCAAATTTTTTAAGTGGGGGAGATTATGTAAGACCCGAAATTCGGTGTAAATTCCTTAAGCAATCATTATTTTAAATATGGATTTAGGAAATCTTGATCAATAAAAAAGAAATAATTAATTTCAAGTCCAATTGATCAAGATATCAATTTATTTTGATAGACCTGGAGATTTTTCACCTCAAGAATTATTTCAGAAATATGGAAAGAATAATTTCAAGAAAATAAAAATAAATGAAAATGTCTATATATACATTCAAAGTATATAAAAAATTAAAGAAAAAGAAAAAAAAAGTGTCTAAGAATATATGGGTTTGTGTGAATATCAAAGTAAATATAAGACATTGTAATAATATTAGAATAATAATATACAATAAATAAGATATTTTATTTTATATTATTATTGTAATAGTATTTTAAGTTTAAGATGTTTTTTATAAATATTATATTATATTAAAATATATTATATATATATATATAAAGAATCAAATAAAAAAAGAAAAAATAAAAGAGAATTGTGTCGCGCGACTCTGAACGAAAAAGGCGTCAGCCTTCTCCTCCGACAAACAGAGGAGGTTACCGGAGAAAGAGAGAGCCCAGACGAGAGGCGACGAGGCAGCGGAGCCACCAACGACCCGAAGACCGATAAGAAAATACCGACGGAAGGAGAAAGAGGAAGGGTCGAGAGAAACCGAGAGAGCAAAAGGAATCCGACGAGCTCGACGCCGATCTGGCTAAAAACATCACCAACCGAACGTTCCCCAGGCGAATACAGACCGATAGGTTGTTGAATCGGCCAGTGAAACTGCTGACAGCACTGTTAACGGTAGAAGAGAGAAAACGATAGCGAGGCCAAAAAGGGAAAGGGCCTAACCGATCACTTTTCAGCCAGTTTGGACTCGGCCAGCACCCGATTCATGCTTCATGAGGTCCCGTCGATCTATTGGAAGTGGAAGCTGGCGAAGAACTAGCAGGCGCAGCTCCGAATGGCGGTGAGGGTGATTGAAACAGACTGAATCGGTCCAAATAGGTTCAGCCAAAAAGAAAAAGAAAAAAGAAGAAAAAGAGGAAAAATGGGGACAAAAATTCAGTGATGCTACCGGGCTAAGGGTAAGCAGATAAGCAGTCAAAATTGATCAATTTAATTTTTGAGAAATTTAATTAAAATTTTAATTGACTGCAATTGACTCGATTTAATTACACAAACGTGTAACGCGAGAAATGGTGACAAACGAGTAAGTAAATCTCATTTACGGTAATTTGTATAGTTATGAGCGTTAGAAATTCATTGTATAAGTTACATATTTATTTCCGTATAAAATGAATTATGTTTTGGAATTGGAAATAGATTGTCGTAAATAATTGTATGAGCTATCCAAAGAGCCTAAAACAAGGCCCAATAAGTGTTGATGGGCCCAATGAGCCCAATAGGCCTCGATGAAGGGAATAGTAAGCAAAAAATGGGCTCAAGACTGATTAAGGTCCACTAAGGTGCAATCGAGCCCATAAAAGTAAACAAGCCAATGCTGTAAATCAAGCCCAGTAAAAGTGAAATACGAGTAAAATGTACTGTATCTAACCTGGTAAATGATTATCTGCAGCTTCAGAGAACATACTGGGAGCTAAATGGAGCGGGTAATCGGTAGCGATGGAAAAGACAGAGTGATCAGAATGATTTGAGGCAAAGAAATTTTGTGAGTAGCTAGAGGTAGCTATACGTATTTTGGGTAGATTTTCGAGTATTAAATTGTATATGGATTTCCAAATATGGAAAAACTTCGGTAGGGACCTGACATAGAAAAAATTACAATTTTACCCTTACTAAGGATAAAAAATCAAAGTGTAAGAAAAGTCTAGAAAGCGTGGAAAACATATTTTTGAATGTTTTTATTGCTATTTAGTAGAAGAATAGATAGATTGGCCAATGATTTTGTGAAAAACACAAAATAGCCCAATTATGGTGCTGATTTTAATGTTTTGAATCATCCATTTTTAAAAGAGCCATCTATCGAATTATGTGAGAACAAATCGTGCTAGAGCACTGCTCGCACTTAATTTTATATGTTTTCCACGTAAATTAATGCTGGAGTATGACTCGTACTAGATTTTCACGAGATGCATATTCTAGTACTAGAGCGTTGCTCGTACTACGTTTTATGTGATTTATGCATGATAGCGTGCTGGAGCATTGCTCGTACTCAGTTTTGCATGGTTTATGCATGACATAGTATTGGAGCATTTGCTCATACTTGATTTTAATGAGTTCTGTGCATAGATAATACTGGAGCGATTGCTCGTACTTGTTTTGAAATATGAACTATTCATGACCTAGTGCTGGAGTGTTACTCGCACTAGCGGTTGATTTTGTGATATAGATAAGATAGTGCTTATGCGGGGTGCTGACTATGTGTCACACTCAATATGTGCACTGTAGTTTTAATATGATATACATGACATGATTTAAAATCTTTTTGATTGCTTCGTGTTGACTGAGTGTCACATGGATGAGATGCTCGCACGTGGATTTTAAGACATAGGTTGGTTACCGATATGGTATAGGGTGGATAAGACCTATAGTAGGCACCTCCGGACCAAGATGTGGGATAAGACCTATGGCAGACATCCTAGACATAGGGTGGATAGGACCTATGGCAGGCATATCCGGACCGTGATATGGGATAAGACCTATGGCAGGCACCCCGGACCGTGATATGGGTCCACGGAGCTGTGATGCCCTATACACTAGGTACCGTGTAGCCTGGGATCACAGTATAGGATATGGCCATAGTCCATGTTATTGTTGTATTTAGCCACCGAGTCTCACATGGTTATATCACATGTTTTTATGATTTCTGGTAGACCTGAGGGATAGGTCGGAACCTGATTGACATGTTTTAATTTGCTGAATGCCATATTTTACATGTTTGAATTTAAATGGCATGATTTACCTTAAAGGCATTATGAGTTTACAAAGATGCAATGTTTTGCATGAAATGCATGTATTTACAAACTCAGCATGATTTCAGTACACGTGATTAAATATGTACGTATTATATTAGTTTTCCAATTAATGCTTTTCATGTGAAATTAAGGAAATAATATTTTGAGGCATGACATTATGTTCATGTAGATAGTGTAGTTATCTAGTTGCCTTCATAATTGCCTTACTGAGCGTGTGGCTGCTCACCTTTTTATTTTCCCCCCTCTGCAGAGTACTTTCAGTAGAACGAGTGCGGCAGTGGTCTTGCATTCCCGTTGTCCGCTGCTTCCCATAAAGGAAAAGGTATACACGCTTGTATAGTTTTTGCATCTGAAAATGTAAATGCACAATACTGTACATAGGTATGATATCGGGGATGTAAAGTTATGTAAATACATTTATGAATGTATTTAGTTAAATTTAAAGAATAGTAAATCCTGACATGTAAATGTGATATGGAAATGGAATGGTAAATAATGTAAGGAGACTAACACAAATCATAGCCCAACTTTTGGTAGGATGGTCACGAGGAGAGGAAGGTAAGAATTAAATAATAAACAAAAAAATGAAAAATTTGTAGTGGTTTTTAGTGAAAAGTGGGTTGTGACACAAATGTACAATAAAATTTGGGTTTTCACAGTTTTTAGCTACGTCTAGCCTTTTTAAGTTATGTTTAATGTGTTTTCAAGTAGCTTTAGGGTCATATACAGCTTATGTATTGTTTAGGTTTTGTTTAATTTGATTGCCATTTTCTTTTGCTTTTTAAGTTAACATTTCTAACCCTTTTAGCTTTAATTCTACCTAGCTTTGTTTTCATTCCTGTTTAGCCTATTTAGGGTCTTTTAATATGTTTCATGTAGTCTTTGGGTAGTGTGCATATTAGGTATAGTTTAGGTAATGTTTGCTTAAATTCTCATTTCATTTCCTTTTATTTTCTATCCCTTAATTTAGTACCATTTTCAATTTGTCATTCACTATTTTTAGAGTCCATTGTAGCTACTATTTAGCTGTTGTTTTACTCATTAAAGTGTCATATATTTAGCATTTAAAAATGCATTTAGGGTTATTTTAATGCCAAGTTAATTTCTTACACATTTAGCTTGCAATAATTTTTATTTTACAAAATACAAAAATCACATGTTTTACATGCATTCTTTCGGTATAGGAACTCATCTTTTCAGTCTCATTAAATTGTCATTTGGTTAGAACTTTTAGTTTAGCATTAAAAATTAAGGTTAAGTAGTTTAGGGTTAAATCCATCATAGCATCATTTAAGTTTCATTTAATTAGTAAGATTTGCATGCACATTTATGCTTCATATTATTAAAAGCAATTTTCCTTTGTTGTTTTTAATTCATGCGGGTTATGATTTACTGTCAGTTGCATTTTAAGGTTAGTTTTAGGGTTAGCAATTTAGGATTAGCAATAGTATGCACTTTAGGTAATTTGGTTTATGCATATTGCATTTAGCATTTTGATCGATTAGTTTTCATTACTTTTAAATTTCAATTAATGAAAAAATGATTTTTAGAAAATGGTTTTCTAAAGTTTATCTTCTGTATTTTTAGTCTTTTTTTCCAGTTATCACTTATATTTTCATTATATACAATTAGACCTTAATTTTTAGCTATATATATTTCAGTCCAAATCTCTTTTAATTTATATTTTTTTATTTCTTTTGCAGTATTTTCATTTTCAACTTGCTTTGTAAGCATCGTTAAACACTTTAATTTTTTCTTAGAATTAAATTTCCTTGTTAATCAAAAGGTTTAATTTACTAGAATATACCTAGGCTCATAACTCTTAGTAATTAATTAATGCTTGCATAATCAATCTTTAGAGGACGATAATCTAGACTACAATCTTATATTATTTGTTGACCATGTACACTTTCATGTTAATACCTTGGGGTTAAAAATTAGTCAATAACTTTTTAACATCGTTGCTTGGGATTGAGCAAAACCATAGTTAATATTTGAAAATTCATGAGTAGCTATAATAATACCCTTGTAAATAGTTAGGTTATAAATATTGCTTTTATGTTAGTTGAACAGTGTAGATAGACTTTTCTTTTAATTTTTTTGGACATTGTAAATGCTTACATTTGTATAGCAAGTGTAAGACCCGAAATTAAATCGTAAATTTTTATGAGGGATGAAAATGGTCAACAATTTAACTAAATGAGATTCGGATTGGAAATAAGGATTTAAAATGCGAAGTGAGTGAGTGTTCATGAAAGGAAGTTGGGTTAAATTAATCCCGAACACGTGTAAGGGCAAAACGGTCAAAAGATCGAAAGTCGAAATAAATTCGATAAGAAACTTTTAATTAAAAATAAGGATTTAGAATATCTTGATCAATAATGAGGAAATTATATAATTTTGAGTCCAATTGATCAAGATCCGGAATCTTTAGAAATACCGAAAAATTACCCGGAGCAATACCTCGAAAATACGAAGGATAAATATCAAAAATTGGAGAAAAATGTATTTAATAAATTAAATTAAATTAGAATAAAATAATATAAGTTGTAAATATTTTGGATTATTGTAGATTATTTTAATGAATAGTGTAATAATTAAATAAATAATAAATAAATAAATTAAAGAAGTTAAAAAATAAAAAAAGGAAGGAATCAGAAATCGGGGAGAGAGAAGAAGAAAGAAACGGAAAAAAACGGAGCCGAACCCGAGGAAGACCAACGAGCCACCACCGGCGACCGACGACCCCCGACGAGGAGCCGAGGAGGAAGAGGAGAGGCCGGCGATCTTTAGGGCACTGGAGACGCACCGTTTGGAGGCCGGAAGACGCCGCTCGGAGGAAGGAAAAACCGAGGGAGAAACGGCTTGATTCCCAGCGATCTACAGTGGCTGGGCATCAATGGAGGCCACCGACGAGTTCAGGAGGAGGAGCCGATCATTTTGAGACCGGTAGCAGCCGACGAAACGGCCGGAATCGTCGGCGATGACCAAGACCGAAAATGGGTTCCGACGATCGAGAGAGAGGAGGCCGGACCGGCGACCTTTCGGCGGCCTTGGACGAAATCGAGGGCAGATCCGAACTGCGGACGACCCAACGGAGCCACTGGCGATGGAAATCGACGGAGAACCGGCCGACAAGGCCCTGAACCGGAGTGAACTGGAGTGAACCGGGGTGAACCGGCGGTCTGAACCGGGTCTGAACCGGACCGAACCGATTCAGCCAAAAAAGAGAGGAAAAATGGAGAAAAAGGGAAAAAGAAAAAGAGAAAAAATTGCGGAAAAAATTTCGACGATGTAATCGAGCTACGGGTAAGTCAGTAGTGGTCGAAATTGACCCGATTTAAATTTCGGAGTATTCAATTTAATTAATTTTCGATTGAAAATTTACCCAAAAATTTATGAAATTGTGTAGCTCGACAATCGACGTCAAACGAGAGCTTGAGATAGCCTCGATTTGCGTACTAGTATAGAATCTCGGGTAAGTAACCATTATTTACGATAATTTACATCATTATGCGTGATATGAATTTAAATTCCGTAAAAAATTGAATTAGATTTTGGAAATTTAGATAAATTGTCGTAAATAATAAATTGGGCTATTCGAGAGTGAGAACGAGGCCCAATAAATTGTTGATGGGCCTAATGAGCCCAATAGGCCTCGATAAATGTGAAAATTAAGTGAAAAACGGGCTTAAGGCCGATTAAGGCCCATTAAGGTGCAATCGGGCCCAATAGAGGTAAATGGGCTCAATGATTTAAATTAAGTCCAGAAAGTATTAAATATAATTAAGTTGTATAATATCTGACCTGAGGAATATTTATACGCAGTTTCGGACATTGGATTGGGAGCAAATCGGACTGCGCGACGTGACATCAGAGGAAAGGTCAGACTCGACAGAAAAATAAGGTAAGGGAATTCTGCGGACTGCTAAAGGTAACTTTACGAAATTTTAAGTTCATTTGCAGTCCTTTAAAAATTATCTGAAGGGTCTAGAGGTCAAATAATAATTTTAGTGCCCCGAATGAGCAAATTACAAAAATATCCTTGTTAAGGGTAAAATTTACAAATTTAGGAAAAATTGGGAGGAGCAAGAACAAGAGGTTTCTGCTCGTTCTGGAGACATTTTAATGTATGCATGAGTAGGCTGGCTAACCTTGAAAGAAAATGCACAGCATTGCATACTTTCAATGATATAATTGTTTTGAAAACTGTTTTGAGGAAACAGAGCCGCCTACGTGTTTTTATTGACATGTGACGTGCTAGAGCTTAGCTCGCATGATATTTTGATTTGTGTGATGCATGCATTAGTGCTGGAGCGAGAGCTCGCACTAGAGTTTTACATGCATAGGTGCTAGAGTATAACTCGCACCAGATTTCACATGCTTTTTCGTGACACGGTGCTAGAGTCTAACTCGCACCAGATTTTACATGATTTTCGTGACAGGGTGCTAGAGTCTAACTCGCACCAGAGTTTCACATGGTTCACATACAGAGTGCTAGAGCTTAGCTCGCACTAGTTTTACTTGATTTGATGAGAGTGCTGATCATCGCTCGCACTGATTTTTATGAGAACATGCGATGAGCCATGCTTGGAGCATCGGGTAGACTGTGTGTCACCGATTAAATAGGCTCGCACGTGCGTTTTGAGACATGGCATGAGTATTGAGATATGATATAAGAAACAAAACCTCTCTGTAGGAAGCAGGCCATTTAGGCTGGGTACCTAGAGCGATATGGGTCCACAGAGTACGATGTACCGTGCAAGTAGCATGGAGTACGAAGTACCGTGTGGTATCTTTGGATACGGCATCTTCGGATGCGACATCTTCGGATGCATGGGATCGGATAAGACCGACGAGATGGAGTGACCCACCTCCCGGACGGTTCCCGATCATGGTGAGAACCCGGACACTAGGATCCGTGTAGCAGAGGAACTCCCGAGGACACATGGCCATAGTCCTGGTTATTACCGATATACAGATGTTGCCTAGTCTCGCATGTTGATGATCTTGACGATGATTGAAACTGGGTTTTAAACTAAATTTGCATGATGCTATTTCCATGCTTTCAAACCCATGTGTGAATGTAACTCGATTTTTATGATTTTATGTGAGTCAGGATCACCCGAGGGATGGGTTGAGTCCTGGCCTTGTTGTGAAATTTTAAACGAGAAAGAAATGATTTGAAATAATTGCATGTTAAATTTTGCCATACGAATGGATTTACATAACATCATAACTCATATCATCTGTTTTAAAATGTGTGGAGAAAGGGTGGTTTATGCATGGCACCACGTTCATGTAGGTAGTATGGTTACCTACTTGTTCGTAGGATTGCCTTACTGAGCTTGATGTGCTCACCCCTTTCATTTTCTCCCACAGATAATCTCCAGTAGAAGTTGAGGCGACTCAGTACTGCATTCCGGATATCCGCTGCTGCCCATCATTTAAGGTATACACACTTGTACATATTGTATCTAAATAAGCATAGCACAGTAACATGTTTGTAAGTAACTTTAGGGGATGTATAAATATTGTAAACACTTATAAATGATTGAGAAAGAATTAAGTTATATGGTAAATGTATGGTGGGACTGGCATTGACGCACAGCCCAATTTGTTAGTGGAGTGTGGTCACGATCAGAGGACAGGTAAGCATGAAAGAAAATAACAAAACGCGAAAAATTTACTCTGATTTTTGGGTAGTTTTGGGTCGTGACATATAAAGGTGGTATCAGAGCACAATTAGTCTGATGTGTGTCAGTGTCAGTAATTAGGAATTACATCCCCGTGTTACTGTGCTTGGTTAGATACAATAGTGTATATCGAGATGGGCTTTGACTAAGAAATGATTGAGAATGCAGGAATGCCTAATATGAGTCGCGTTAGATGAGATAGTGCACGAGGCAGAGGTCGTAGGGGTAGACCTGAGTTTGCTAGTCGTGCTGAGTTGACTTGTGAGAATCGGGATGAGATTGAAATAGAGGTTAATGTTGAGCATGCCTCTCAGAGTCCGACAGAGTGATCATATAGTATTGAGACACGCTTCGCAAGATTGGAGCGGAGTGTGGAGATTATTTTGAGGAGCTAATTACTCAGATTATGAATAAGATTTGAGGGCGAGACGGAGCATTGGTAGAAACCCGCTCGACCCATCTTAAGTGTTAAACATCCAGAGCTAAGATAAGAAATGCTTATGGATGTATTCTGGTGACAGGATATCCCGGACACTGTTTAAAAGAAATGATAGATAAAAGTCCTTACTCTTACCCAGAGGATTTGATTTATTGATGAGTATGCTTATGAGTATGAAAAGTCGGTTATATTCTTGGGTAGATATTACCTCGACACTATGAACAAGTGACAGTCGAGATGTCTAAAAGTTCATGAAATGGCTCAACTTTTCAATTAGAGTCCGATTGGCCCGTGAGATATTACCTATACCGAGGCAGTACGCAGATTTACAGTCGGGTAAATAAGAACATGAATTGCACACCTATGAGATTGGGAAAGGTAGTGAGGGCTGAAATAGAGACAGAAAAGAGAATCGAGAAATGATAGAGATGTTAAAATGGGAAAATGGAAATTGGTAAAAGATTTAATTTGACGAGTCATGGAGTAAGAAAATTGATAAGGCCCCAGTGCATCCAATTTTGGTACTCTTGAGGGGCATTGTAATTGGAGGACCCCGACCTGCTATGAAGCAGTGTAGCAGTGTAAGCACTGTAAGCAGTGTGGGATGTGTGGTGGATACCACAGAAGGAGGGTCTATACGTACACTGTATTGATGAAAATGGCCGTTAAGTGTGGTAAGACGGACCATTGATTTTGATTGCACAGAGTTGGGCGAGATCGCCCCACAGAAAAGTAAAGAGACAGAGAAAAACTTCGTTGGTATAGCTGCAACGAAAAGGGAGGCCATAGCCGAAAAGAAAAAGGAAAGTAGGCTGTTGGACGAAGGCGAGAGGATGTCTTGGACCAGGACACTATTGATGTTTCATGGATGTAGTGTAAGATACCACACTTGTTATGAATAATGAAGTACATATGTTTATTGATCCTGGTGCCACACATTTTTCATATCGCCTTCATTCGCATATAAGTGAGTAAAAGGCATGAATGCCTACATCATTGGGCACAATACTGATAAATGAGTACCCCAATAGAGGAGGATTAATTAACAGAATATGGATATAGAGATTTTAAGTTGAAAACAGGGGTGAAAACATCACTGAAAAGTATACTGTAAGTGTTGACAAGTGATAAAAAGGGGTGCAACGGTTGAAATTGAAGGAGCAAATGATGGTACTCACAGAATGAATAATGACAGAGTTTTGTCATGAGGGATTTACGAAAGGAGATAATCTTTAAGATAAGATAGATCCTAAATACAAGATGTATTGGAGTAAGAGACATATGCTAGGTAAGGAATACCCTTAATATGCGAAGTAATTGGGATTAAGTGATAAGTAGGGAATATAAATTATAACCAAGGATAAAGATGGATATAACCATAACCAGTCTATGTGGTTAAGTCTGAAGGTTAATAAAGGTATTTCAAAATACCTCCTCGCCTGAAGACTTGACAGCGTCTAAAAGTATGTATATATAACCTATAACGTGAAATCGATCGTCGTGATAAATACCTTTAGCATTAGGATACCTTTACTAAGACGATAAGAATATTAAAATTCGACAAATCATAAAGGTTAACATAGTAAAATTTAATAAGAGCCGTTAAGATAAGAAAAGGAAATGACGCAGGTTAGTACCTGAAAACCTAAGCGATTTTGAAGAATCTTATACGCTTATGCGTAAATAAGTCAAGGATATGGACGATTAAAATAAGTAGTGGAGCTCGACTACGATGAAGTATTTAAACTTTACCTGGACCGATTTGTAATCATCATTATTGATGATATGATGGGTGTAGTTAAAGCCCAGGGCAAAATTGTAAGCAATAATTGGAAATGGCTTTTACAAATGGGTTGTTGCGAGTTCTCAATATGGTCTACTTGGTTGACACGTTTAACTAAGAAAACGTGGTCTTTGAATGAGATGATAAATAAGATGATAGATGTGACATGAATTTCGGTGTAGTGAAGTATAAACTGACCACCGTGATTAATTTCACCATACCCAACAGCTCAAGACGTTCTCAGCGAGTATGGATACCTCAAAATGATGAAGGAGCTGTGTATTGATGTATAATGGGAAGATAGTCAATTATGGAATCAGACAACTCCTTGATCATGAAATAAACTATCTGACTCATGATTTTAAGTTGGCAACGGTAGTATTTGTACCGAGGATATGGTACTATTATGTACAGGGTGAGAAATTTTGGATATGCACTGATCATAAAGCCCCGAGTATCTGTTTTTCACAGAAAGAGGCGAATATGAGAATACATAGTGGGTTAGAGCTTCTGAGAGATTTTGATTGTGAAAGTTGTACCACCCAGGAAGGCTAATATGATGGCTAATGCCTTGAGTAGAAAGAGCCTCGGGATGGTATTACATATTATGGTCAGGGAGCGTGAGCTGCTTGAGTAGTTGTGGACCTCAGTAGTGATGTGATCCCTTCTGATGATGACAGTGATTATGTGATAGCTAGCCTGAGATTAGAACCAGATGAGCGTGCCCGGATTGCACAGGCTTAGCGTGATGATCGACAGGGTGTCGATAGTTTGGGTCAGATTCAGAAGGGTATAGTGACAGAGTTCACAGAGTGTCGATGATTTACAGAGAGGTTCAGAGACAGTATAAGTGCTCTCCAAGACCACATTTGATAAGATAGTAATATTGATAGAAGCTCACTCTTCGGGATATATGGTGCATACAAAAAGTAAAGAATGTATCAAAATCTCGGAAAGGGTATTGGTGGTCAGATATGAAAAGAGACATGGGAGAGATTGTGGAAAAATGCCTAGTATGTCAGCAAAATAAGATAGAGTATTAAAAGTGTGCAGGGTTATTGTAGCCTCTACCTATATCGACACGGCACGAAAATAGGAGCAAATCTCCATGAATTTTGTGATGGGTTATAGAGGACTCAGATGAATCACGAGGCTATTTAGATGATAGTCGCTAAATTGACTAAGTCTACCCACCTTCTGGTTATGAAACCCCCAGATACTCAGAGTGTGTATGAGGATTCAGGTATAAGGAAGATTGTGGAACATTATGTAGCGTTCCAGTGAGCATGGTATCATATAGGGATTCTCGCTTCACTTCCCACCTCTGAGGATAGTTTTAGGAAGCTATGGGAACCCGACTGAGTATTAGCACAACTTTCCATCCTCAGACAGATGGTCAGTTAGAGAGGACTGTACCGGTTCTGGAGGATCCGATGAAAGCGTGTGCCCTTGATTTTTTTTATGCTCCTGGGATGATCAGTTATTACAAATCGAATTCGCCAATAGTGACAGTTGTCACTTGAGTATTGGGATAATAAGATATGAGGTAGTGTATGGCTGTAGGGATTGTTCCCCAAATTGGATAAGAAAAAGTGGGTGACAGATAGAATTATTTTCGACTTTGGATAATAAGTCTCTGAGGATGTTTAGTTAAGGATGAGAGATTAAGAACACCTCAGAGCAGATAGAAAAGTATTGGAATTCACCAAGGGTGAATTAGTATGGTTGGAATGTTTCTTGTCCTAAGAGAATAAGGACATAGCGAACTTTTGGAAGAAGGTAAATTGAGTTTCGCTGCATTGAATCTTTTGAGAGATTGGACAAGTGGAAGATAAGACCTGTAGGTGGCATTTCCACTTGAATAAGTAGGCACCCATAATGTGTCCCATCTTTTGATGCTTCGAAAATACTATCCAGATCCAGCATAGGTGATCAGATATGAAATCCAACAGTTTAGCTTAATGTAAATATAAATATATTGAAAGTTGATTCGGGCATTAAACAGGAAAGAGAAAGTATTGAGGTTTAAGATGATCTCCTTAATTAAAGTCCTTTGGTAGTAATGCACTCCGAAAAAAGGTTACATGAGAATTTAAGAGTATGATACGATCGATGTATCCGGAGTTGTATATGGACTCATATGACTTGGTTCTAATTTGGAGGACCAAATTCCTTAAGTGGGGGAGATTTGTAAGACCCGAAATTAAATCGTAAATTTTTATGAGGGATGAAAATGGTCAACAATTTAACTAAATGGGATTCGGATTGGAAATAAGGATTTAAAATGCGAAGTGAGTGAGTGTTCATGAAAGGAAGTTGGGTTAAATTAATCCCGAACACGTGTAAGGGCAAAACGGTCAAAAGATCGAAAGTCGAAATAAATTCGATAAGAAAATTTTAAATAAAAATAAGGATTTAGAATATCTTGATCAATAATGAGGAAATTATATAATTTTGAGTCCAATTAATCAAGATCCGGAATCTTTAGAAATACCGATAAATTACCCGGACCAATACCTCGAAAATACGAAGGAATAAATATCGAAAATTGGAGAAAAATGTATTTAATAAATTAAATTAAATTAATTAAATTAAATTAGAATAAAATAATATAAGTTGTAGATATTTTGGATTATTGTAGATTATTTTAATGAATAGTGTAATAATTAAATAAATAATAAATAAATAAATAAATTAAAGAAGTTAAAAAAAAAGAGGAAGGAATCAGAAATCGGGGAGAGAGAAGAAGAAAGAAACGGAAAAAAAATGGAGCCGAACCCGAGGAAGACCGACGAGCCACCACCGACGACCGACGACCCCCGACGAGGAGCCGAGGAGGAAGAGGAGAGGCCGGCGATCTTCAGGGCACCGGAGACGCGCCATTTGGAGGCCGAAAGACGCCGATCGGAGGAAGGAAAAACCGAGGGAGAAACGGCTTGATTCCTGGCGATCTACGGTGGCTGGGCATCAACAGAGGCCACCGACGAGTTCAGGAGGAGGAGCTGGTCATTTTGAGACCGGTAGCAGCCGGTGAAACGGCCGGAATCGTCGGCGATGACCAAGACCAAAAATGGGTTTCGACGACCGAGAGAGAGGAGGCCGGATCGGCGACCTTCCGACGGCCTTGGATGAAATTGAGGGTAGATCCGAACTGCGGATGACCCAATGGAGCCACTGGAGGTGGAGATTGGCGGAGAACCGGCCGGCAAGGCCTTGAACCGGAGTGAACCGGGGTGAACCGGCGGTCTGAACCGGGTCTGAACCGAACCGAACCGGTTCAGCCAAAAAAGAAAGGAAAAAAGGAGAAAAAGGGAAAAAGAAAAAGAGAAAAAATTGAGGAAAAAATCCCGGCGATGTAATCGAGCTATGGGTAAGTCAGTAGTGGTCGAAATTGACCCGATTTAAATTTCGGAGTATTCAATTTAATTAATTTTCGATTGAAAATTTACCCGAAAATTTATGAAATTGTGTAGCTCGATAATCGACGTCAAACGAGAGCTCGAGATAGCCTCGATTTACGTACTAGTATGGAATCTCGAGTAAGTAACCATTATTTACGACAATTTACATCGTTATGCGTGATATGAATTTAAATTTCGTAAAAAGTTGAATTAGATTTTGGAAATTTAGATAAATTGTCGTAAATAATAAATTGGGCTATTCGAGAGTTAGAACGAGGCCCAATAAATTGTTGATGGGCCCAATGAGCCCAATAGGCCTCGATAAATATGAAAATTAAGTGAAAAATGGGCTTAAGGCCGATTAAGGCCCATTAAGGTACAATCGGGCCCAATAGGGGTAAATGGGCCCAATGATTTAAATTAAGCCCAAAAAGTATTAAATACAATTAAGTTGTATAATATCTGACCTGAGAAATATTTATACGCAGTTCCGGACATTGGATTAGGAGCAGCAGATCGGACTGCGTGACGTGACATCAGAGGAAAGGTCAGACTCGATAGAAAAATAAGGTAAGGGAATTCTGCGGACTGCTAGAGGTAACTTTACAAAATTTTAAGTTCATTTGCAGTCCTTTAAAAATTATCTGAAGGGTCTAGAGGTCAAATAATAATTTTAGTGCCCCGAATGGGCAAATTACCAAAATACCCTTGTTAAGGGTAAAATTTACAAATTTAGGAAAAATTGGGAGGAGCAAGAACAAGAGGTTTCTGCTCGTTCTGGAGACATTTTAATGTATGCATGAGTAGGCTGGCTAACCTTGAAAGAAAATGCACAGCATTGCATACTTTCAACGATATAATTGTTTTGAAAACTGTTTTGAGGAAACAGAGCCGCCTACGTGTTTTTATTGACATGTGATGTGCTAGAGCTTAGCTCGCACGATATTTTGATTTGTGTGATGCATGCATTAGTGATGAAGCGAGAGCTCGCACTAGAGTTTTACATGCATAGGTGCTAGAGTATAACTCGCACCAGATTTCACATGCTTTTTCGTGACACGGTGCTAGAGTCTAACTCGCACCAGATTTTACATGATTTTCGTGACAGGGTGCTAGAGTCTAACTCGCACCAGAGTTTCACATGGTTTACATACAGAGTGCTAGAGCTTAGCTCGCACTAGTTTTACTTGATTTGATGAGAGTACTGAGCATCGCTCGCACTGATTTTTATGAGAACATGCGATGAGCCGTGCTTGGAGCATCGGGTAGACTGTGTGTCACCGATTAAATAGGCTCGCACGTGCGTTTTGAGACATGGCATGAGTATTGAGATATAATATAAGAAACAAAACCTCTCTGTGGGAAGCAGGCCATTTGGGCTGGAGTACCTAGAGCGATATGGGTCCACGGAGTACGATGTACCGTGCAAGTAGCATGGAGTACGATGTACCGTGTGGTATCTTCGGATACGGCATCTTTGGATGCAGAATCTTCAGATGCGGCATCTTCGGATGCATGGGATCGGATAAGACCGACGAGATGGAGTGACCCACCTCCCGGGCGGTTCTCGATCATGGTGAGAACCCGCACACTAGGATCCGTGTAGCAGAGGAACTACCGAGGACACATGGCCATAGTTCTGGTTATTACCAATATACAGATGTTGCCTAGTCTCGCATGTTGATGATCTTGACGATGATTGAAACTGGGTTTTAAACTAAATTTGCATGATGCTATTTCCATGCTTTTCAAACCCATGTGTGAATGTAAATCGATTTTTATGGTTTTATGTGAGTCAGGATCACCCGAGGGATGGGTTGAGTCCTGGCCTTGTTGTGAAATTTTAAACGAGAAAGAAATGATTTGAAATAATTGCATGTTGAATTTTGCCATGCGAATGGATTTACATAACATCATAACTCATATCATCTGTTTTAAAATGTGTGGAGAAAGGGTGGTTTATGCATGGCACCACGTTCATGTAGGTAGTATGGTTACCTACTTGTTCGTAGGATTGCCTTACTGAGCTTGATGTGCTCACCCCTTTCATTTTCTCCCACAGATAATCTCTAGTAGAAGTTGAGGTGACTCAGTACTGCATTCCGGATATCCGCTGCTGCCCATCATTTAAGGTATACACACTTGTACATGAATATTAGATATCTACCTCAATACAGAAAATATGGCCTGGAGCTCAAGTCCTCCACTAGCCTCAAATCCGTACGTCGCAAGGAACTCACTTCACTTGAAGAAATCTGGAGGGGGAAGAAAAACAGGGTGAGCCTCTAAATATTTCAGTAAGGGGGGGTAAGGGAACTCAGTTACATAAAACAATGATTTGCACAGCACAATCATTTTAACTCATAGTTGAAACTTGTCGAAAATGTAGCATGACTCAATAAAGCATCAATTCTCATCTCATTCTCTAAAATAGTGTGAAAACATGAGTACATAACTCAGTATAAACCACAGTTACAAGCATGTGAAAATCATGATGCGATAATGGCCTTTCTCATTAAAATGTGATAAAAATCACCGCAATAAAATGCACATGGCACAGCCACAAAAACACAACTCATGTGTATAAAAGGAGACTAAGCAATAAAACTCAAATAAAATTTGTCATGGCACATCAAATATATAATCTCCTCTGGGTGCGCATCCCAGGCATCCTCGTAAGAGGGAATGTCGACAATATGGTCGTATGCATGGTATATTGGACTTATATGTTACCAGAACAAGGCACAGCCTTACATGCTACCAGAGCAATGCCTCGCCTTATGCACACTATCACGTGGTCCCTGGGTCGGTTCCCAGGCATCCCACTCTCTCAGTCTTACATGCTACCAAAGCAAGGCCACCCAGCGTTACCAGAACGGGGGTCATCTCACATTACCAAAATGGAGGAATATCAGAATTACATGCTACCAGAGCAAGGCCTCCTAACGCTACCAAAGCGGAGGAATAATCAGACTTACATGTTACCAAAACAAGGCCAGTGGTCCCTGGGTCGGTTCCCAGGCGTCCCACTATATCGGTCTTACATGCTACCAAAGCAAGGCCTGATGTGTATTCAACATGACACGCCTAAGTCTCAATCATTAGCCATTATCATGTAAAACATTTTGCCTTCACGTAGAACTCATAATGGTTTTCTCTCATAAAACTCATTTAAAACATTCGTGTACTCAACACAAAACATATTAAAACCGAGTTCCAACCGGTAAAACACGCACACATTTTCTCAAATCTCAATATTACCTTAACGTAGAACCCAAGTTACTTTTCACGCAAACTCAACGGTTTATAAAGCAATTTTACACTCAACTTATAAAACTCATAAAACAATGGGCTCAACCGGCTATAAAAATCGTGTGCAATCATATCACAACACAACACTAGACATGCTTGTATTCTCATATCATGGTTCATGCTACAAACAGTTCATCAAAATGTATACACAAATTGTTTAGTTTTCCCTTACCTCTTTGCACCTCGTATAGTGCAATCGTTCCCCCGTATCATGGACTAGCCTCGTATTCCACTCTGAAACTCCCGAGCTGTCCAAACGATGTTAAAAACATCGATAACCCAACTCAATCGTATTATTGAGCACATATTTGCTCATTTTCTCATTAACACCTCAATTAACTTAAATCTTTACAATTCTATCACAACTCACATTCTCACCCACTACATCTCAAAATTCTACATTTCTCGTACTATATTCCACGCTAAATTCACCATATTGTCTCAATTCCAATTTATAGCCATAATTCCCAAAATTACCATAATTGCATAAAAACATCTCTACTCCAACAAAATCATAGTTTCATCAATCTTTAATCATTTCCCAACTATTTCATCACAATACCCATGCTCGCAATCACCAAAGATTACTTCAAAATCAAGGATTGCAGTTTAGAGATTACCCAAACTTGTGGAGTGCTCAATTCACACCTCGATTCGATTCGTCTTTCAATTTCTTAGTATGTTGTTCTCTTTTGGATGAGGAACAACATTTCTTCTTGCCGCAACTCTTGATTTGGACGAAAATGGGTGATTTGAAAGAGAGAGAATGCTGAAATGGAGGTTTGAAAGAGAGAGAAAAGATGAAGTGCAGGAAAACACAGGGGTCCTTTTATAGACGGAGGGTAGGAGATCGATCTGACTCTTGATGAGATCGATCTGCATTTGAATTTGACGATTTGGGGTAATTTTATGCCTAGGAGATCGATCTCTTAATGGCTTCAGGAGATCGATCTGCTCCATTTATGAGATCGATCTCTAGTTTACAGAATGCTTCGTGAGATCGATCTGCTCCTTGAGGAGATCGATCTTCTCCCAAACAGAAACATTTTGAGATTGATTCCTTCCTCATGAGATCGATCTCTTCAATACAGAATCATAAGGAGATCAATCATCTTCCATTAAAGATCGATCTGTTCACTTAAATTCCTCTTTCCTTGTCATTTTTAACCCACCAGATCGATCTTTCTTCTCTAAGATCGATCTGACCTCATAGTTTCCCACTTTGGTTAAACACTTACACATAAATCTTCAAATATAATTTCCACAATTCACTACTTTGATTATTTCTCATGCATTACTTATACATTTTTCTCAACTCAATAAATTACACTTCAAGTTCGTATTACACAACTAAAATATATCTAAAATTCTCAGATCTCACAATACATGTCATGCTTTCACCATCCTAAGGTGAATTTCCCTCAGTAGGGGTAAAATAGCCTTTTCCTATTTCGAGTTCTTAAAATCATTAATTTATTTCTAGGACCTTTATACATATTCAGTGTATGCATACATATTCAGTGTATACAAAAACTATTAAAATACGCGTAGCTACCTCTAGCTACTCACACAATTCCCTTACCTCATTTTCTGTACAGTCTGACCTTTCCACTGATGTCTCATCACGCAGTCCGATTTGCTCTCAATCAAATCTCCGAAACTGCGTATAAATATACATTAGGTCAAATACAATATAATTAATTATATTTCATATTTTCTAGGCTTAATTTAAATCATTGAGCCCATTTACCCATATTGGGCCCGATTGCACCATAATGGGCCTTAATCGTCCTTAAGCCCGTTTTTCACTTACTATTCACATTATCGAGGCCTATTGGACTAATTGGGCCTATCAGTATATATTGGACCTCGTTCTAAATTCTCGAATAGCTTATGAATTACTTGCGACAATTTATCCCAATTTCCAGAATATAATTCATTTAATGCGAAAATTAAATCTGTAATTTATGCGATAAATTTCTAACACGCATAACGATGCCATATTGTCGTAAATAAGGGTTACTTACCTGAGATTCCATGATAGTACGTAAATCGAGGCTGTCTTGAACTCTCGTTTGACGTCAATTGTCGAGCTACACAATTATATATTTTTTCGAGTATATTTCCAGTCGGTTATTAATCAAATTAAATATTCCAAAATTTAAATCGATCAATTTCGACCGCTTACTGACTTACCCATAGCTCGATTGCATCACTGAAATTTTTTCCAATTTTTTCTCTTTTTCTTTCCTTTTTTTCTTCTTTTTCCTTTTCTTTTTGGCTGAACCTGTCCGGTCCGGTTCAGCATACCGTCAATGCGCTGAACTGGCCGTACCGGTTCAGGCTTCATTTCACCGTTTCGGCACCGTCTGACCAGTTCTCGGGCCATTTTCAGTGCCGTTCGACATGTCACCACCTGGGCGTTCATCATCGGCCCTCGACTGTAGTCAAAATGGTGACGATGGCCACCAATCCAGGCTTCTCTCTCGTGGCACTCTCCCCTCTATTCGTCGTTCTTCGGCGGTCTCCACGGCGCATCGTGGCCGCTGGTGAGTCGCCCGGTGCTGGGCTGCCTTCGCCGACCCCTCAGCCTCGTCGGTGGTCGTTGGACGGAGGGGATTTGGTTCCCTCGATTTGCCTTCCTCATTTTCGTTACTTTTCCTCTCTCTTCGCGATTCAGATTTCTCTTTTTTTAAAAAAAATATTTATTTATTTATAATTTATTTTAATATTATTTTAATCATTATTATATTCAATAATAATCCAAAATATAAAAAAAAATTATTATTTTATTCATTTATTCAATAAATGAATTCATCGGTCTTATTTTATCTTTCGGGATAATTTTTGAATACTTTCGGGATAATTTTCCAAGGTGAAAATTTTGATTAATTCCAATAAATTCATATCTTGATCAATTTAACCCAAAATTTAATTATATCTTCGTTATTGATCAAGATTTCTCATTTCCATATTTTTAATGAAATTTTCTTGTCACGATTAATACCGAATTTTCATCTTTTGACTGTTTTACCCTTACACGCATTCGGGAATTCCATTTCAATCCTTCATTTGATCTTTTCTCATTTCGTGTTTTAACTAAAATCGGGTCTTACATTACTGGTATTCAAACTACTGTATTGTAAACCGTTTGGGTAGCTGATGTAAGACCCGATTTTATTTAAAACACGAAATGAGAAAAGATCAAATGAAGGATTGAAATGGTATTTTCGAACACGTGAAGGGTAAAACGATCAAAAGATCGAAATTCGGTATTAATCGGAAAAAGAAAATTTAATTAAAAATATGGGATTGAGAAATCTTGATCAATAACGAAGAAATAATTAAATTTTGGGTTAAATTGATCAAGATATGAATTTATAGGAATTAATCGAAATTTTTACATCGGGAAATTATCCTGAAAATAATTGAAAAATATACCGAAAAGATGAAATAATACCGATAAATTCATTTATTGAATAAATGAATAAAATATAATTTTTTTAGGATATTTTAGATTATTATTGAATATTTTAATGAATAAAATAATAATAAAAATACATTATAAATAAATAAATAAATAAATAAATAAAGACAAATCACGAAAATCGCGATTTGGAAAAACAGAGAAGCCTGAAGCTGAACTGAGGGAGTCGGTTTCCCTCACCGGCGATCGACGGCAAACCAGACGAGAGGCGTCCATCACTGGCGGACCAACCGAGCCACCAGGAACCCGAACAAGCCGACGAACGGCGACTGAGAGAGGGGAAGTGAGAGAACCAAGAGGGGAAGAGAATTTCTCGACGACCGGCGTCGATTCAGGCCCAGCCACCGCCAACCGAAGGAGGCCCACGCCAAGATCGGTCGATCAGCGACTGAATCGACCGGTGGGACGATGGCTAGCACCAAAAAATGGAAAGAAAAGAAAGGACACCGATGTCGAGGAGAGAAGAGGTCGGACCAGCCAGTTTTCAACGACCTCGGACCACCCCGACCCTAGATCCGAGCTTCGAACGACCCTATAGAGCTACTGGCGATGAAAATCGATGGAAATCAAGCCGACGAAGCCTTAAACCGATCGAACCAGACTGAACCTGCTGGATCGAACCTGTCTAAACCGGGTTGAATCGGATCGAACCAATTCAGCCAAAAAAGAAGGACAAAAAAAAGAGAAAAAGGGAAAAAAAGAAAAGAGGAAAAAATTGGAGAAAAATCCCAGTGATGGAATTGAGCTACGGGTAAGTCGGTAAGCGGTCAAAATTTATCGATTTAAATTTTGAAAAATTTAATTTGATTAATATTCGACTAGAAATTTACCCGAAAAAATATTAAATTGTGTTGCTCGACGATTGACGTCAAACGAGAGCTCGAGATAGCCTCGATTTACGTACAATTATGGAATCTCGGGTAAGTAACCCTGATTTACGATAATATTACATCGTTATGCATGTTAGAAATTTACCGCATAAATTACAAATTTAATTTTCGCATAAAATGAATTATATTCTGGAATTAGAGATAAATTGTCGTAAATAGTTAATTGAGCTATCCGAGAGTTTAGAACGAGGCTCAATAAATGCTGATGGGCCCAATGAGCCCAATAGGCCTCGATAATATGAATAGTAAGTGAAAAAACGAGCTTAAGGCCGATTAAGGCCCATTATGGTGCAATCGGGCCCAATATGGGTAAACTGGCCCAATGATTTAAATTAAGCCCAAAAAATATGAAATACAATTAATTGTATTGTGTTTGACCTGATGAACATTTATCCGCAGTTCTAAAGATTAGATTGGGAGCAAATCAGACTGCGTGATGAGTCATCAGTGAAAAGGTCAGACTGTACAGAAAAATGAGGTAAGGGAATTGTGTGAGTAGTTAGAGGTGGCTACGCGTATTTTAATAGCTTTTGTATACACTGAATATGTATGTATACACTAATTAAGTATAAAGGTCCTAGAAAATGATTTAAAGATTTTAAGGACTCGAAATAGGTAAAGACTATTTTACCCCTATTGAGGGAAGTTCACTTAAGGATGGTGAAAACATGACATGCATGAAATGCATGATTTAAGGAATTTTCTGAATTAAGGAATTTTATTTGTTTTTAAGCAAAGTAAATCGATAGATTGGCCAATAATTGCATAAATTTCACAAGATAACACTACATAAGTGTTATTTATATTTAAATGAAAATCCTTTGGAAAATGGTCCAACTATCAAGTTTATATGGAAACAGATAGTGCTGGCACATAGCTCGCACTATATGTGAGTTTGTGAGTGTGCATAAAACGTGCTAGAGCAGTTGCTCGCACTGACTTGTGTGACATCATATGCCTGAAGTGTGCTAGAGCGGTTGCTCGCACTGATTTTTATTATTGTGAAATGCATGAGAGGTGCTGGAGCCTAGCTCGCACTCTATTTTGAATGTTTTGACTTGTTTTGACTTGATATGCATAAAAGGTGCTAGAGTGATTTCTCGCACTAGTTTTAATGATTTGACATGCATGAGAGGTGCTGGAGCTTAGCTCGCATCCTGTTTTGATATGATAATTGCATAAAAAGTCGTGCTGGAGTGTAACTCACACGAGATTTGATTTATTTATGCATAAAGCCGTGCTAGAGTGTAACACGCACGAGATTTGATTTATTGATGCATAACACCATGTTGGAGCTTGCTCGCACAAAGTTTTATATTAATTTATAACTCATTTTAAAGTCGTACTGTAGTGCTACTCGTACGCAGATTTTACTGATCTTTATGAAACCGTGCTAAAACTTCGCTCACTCAAGATTTATAGATATCATGAATATGGATGGAGCCGTGCTTGAGCTTTGCTCGCACAGGGATTTAGATGACATGCATATACCTGTGTTGGAGCCTCCTGTAGACTGTGTGTCACAGTGAAATGATATGCCCACACGTGCATATTGAGACAAAGATGGTATGGGTGGATATGACCTATTACAGGCACCCCTAACTAAGTTTGGGTTCACGGAGTACGTTATACTGTGTATGTCACATGGAGTACGCTGTATCGTGGGGATTGCTGGAGTGGAGTGGCATTAGCCACGAGGCAGTAAGCCTTACCCTCGCAATCCTGATGTTATGATGTTCTGGCGGGTAGGACCAACCTACCTCCCATTTCAGGTGTGATACCCGGCACACTAGGTACCGTGTAGCCAAGGATCACTAGGATATGGCCATAGTCCTCGTTGTTACTGATATAGTCACCTACTTGTCTCACATGATATAATTTGTGGTTTCGATAGACTTGGGTAGACCCGAGGGAGGGGTCAGGCCCCCGATTTTATGAATTTTTCTAAAATGTGATTGTTAATCGAATTTTATAACGAATTGTTTTATGAGATTGATTTATGAGATGCTTAACCCTTCGGGTTATTTTATACTGCAGCTTTAATGAAATGATTTAAATGCAATAGCATGATGAGTTTTCCATGCGTTAATGATAAATTCATGAAAAAAATTGTTTCTCATGAATTGTTTTACATGACATGAAATTATGCATGATCTTGATTTACCTCATGCTAAGTATGATTTAATGATGTCACATAAAATGCTATTGATGCATAAGTAGTATGATTTATATATGCACCAACAGTTTTATAAACTAAGTCATTGATGAAATACATGATTTTGTGTGTAAGCTTTTAATGAAAAGAAATGAATTTAAGGGCATGGCATTATGAACATGTAGATAGTGGAGCTATCTACTTACTTGCATAATTGCCTTACTGAGCGTGTGGTTTGCTCACCCCCTTATTTTCCCATCTTTTCAGAGCACTCGCAGTAGTTAGTGAGCGATTGATGACTTGCATTCTTGGTATCTGCTGCTTCCCATCGAGAGACATGTATACACATTTGTATAGTTTTGTATCTAAATATGTAATGCACAGTACTGTAAATGGATATGATGTTGGGGATGTAGAGTTATAAATACCATTGTGTATGTATTTAGTTAAAGTCAAAGGATACTAAACTTTGATATATGAATGTGATTATGGAAATGGAATGGTAAATAGGTGAGAGGTGACTAACACCGAATCATAGCCCAACTGTTTTTAGGATGGTCATGATGAGAGAAAGGTAAGAATTAAATAATAAATGAAAAAATGAAAAATTTACTCTGATTTTTAGGTAATATGGGTCGTGACTGTTAATGGTATCAGAGCTAAGTTGACCTAATATGAGTCGGTGTTAGTGGTTAATGAAGTTTACATCCCCATGTACTGTGCATTATTTACATACAATTATGTATATCGAGATGGAAGTGCAGCTAAGAATTTAGTTTTGAATGCAAGAATAGACTCATTAACTGATAGCCGCTATGGTAGAGAGGCGAGTACACGAGCTCGAGGCCGTATAGGTAGGCCTAAGCATCGTACTGAGTCGTCACATGAGACTTAAAATGAGATTGAAGTGGAGGATGATATTGATCATGCCCCACAGAGTTCGACAGAGAGATCGGACAGAGTCTGACAGAGAGATCAAACAGTATTGAGACACGCTTAACGAGGTTGGAGCGGAGTGTGGAGAATATTCTGCGAGCTAATTGCTCAGAGTGTGTATGGTATTTAAGGGTGAGTCGGAGCATTGGTGGAAGTTCGTTCGACCCATCTTAAGAGTTAAACGTCCAGAATGGACATGAAAAATAATTCTATATGTATTCCTGTGACAGAATATCCCGAACACTGCTTAAAGGAAATTACAGATAAAATTCTTTACTCTGACCAGAGGAACTGGTTGATTAATGAGTATGAATCTCAATTTATATACCCGCCCAGATATGACTCCGACACTATGAACAGTGAGAGTCGAGATGTCTGAAAGTTCATGAAAGGGCTCAGATTGTCGATTAGAGTCCGATTAGCCCGTTAGATATCACTACCTATGCCGAGGCAGTGCGCAGACTATAGTTGTGTGAATAAGATCATGAGTTGCACACCTCTGAGATTGGAAAAGGTAGTAAGGGCCGAAATAGAGACAAAAAGAGAATAGAGAATGACAGAGATGTCAGAACGGGAAAAATGTAGTTAGGTAAAAGATTAGAATTGATAAGTCACGGGGTAAAATGATTGGTAAGGCCCCAATGTATCCAATTTAGCACTTTTGAGGGGTATTGTGATTTGAAGACCCCGACATGCTACGGAACAGTGTAGGATGTGTGGTAGTTACCATGAAAATAAGATGTTAGACGAGGGCGAGTGTATGCCTTAGACCAGGACACTTTGATGTTTCATCTGATGTGGTGGAAGATACCACACTGGTTGTGAATAATGAAGTAATTATTTTAATTGATCCTGGTGCCACACATTTATTCATACCTCCTTCAGTTGCTTATAAGCTAGTGAAAGATGTGAAGCCTGTACCCTTAGGCAAAATTATGATAGTTAGTTGATTTTCACTAACTGAATATGGGTATAGGGATTATAAGTTGAAAACAGGGGAAAAAGGGATACGTCAGCCGATTTTATTCAAGGGAATATGAATAATTTTGAAATAATATTCGAGAATGGATTGATTCGGCTGCAAACTATGATGTTTAGATTGCTATCCTAAGATAGTGATGTTTTCACCCCTGAAAAGTGCACTATAAGTTAGACACGTAATGAAAGAGTTTGTTATAAGTGATATATGAAAGGAGATAAGCTTTGAGATGTGATAGATCTTGAATACGAGATATATTGAAATAAGAGGCGTATGCACGATAAGAATATCTTTGTTATGTAAAGTAATTTAGATTAAGCAATATGTAGTGAATATGAATTACGACCAAGGATAAGAGGAGGATATATCCACACCCAGTCCATGTGGTTAAGTCTGAGGGTTAATAAAGGTATTTCAAAATAACTCCTCGCCTGAAGACTTGATAGCTTCTAGAAGCGTACACATAACCTATAAATTAAAATTGACAGTCGTAATATATACATTTAAAATTTGGGTACCTTTACCAGTAGAATTCGATTAATCATGAAGGTTTAAAAATTAAAATTTTATAAAATCCGTTAATATAAGAAAAAGGAAATGACGCGGGTTAGTATCTTGAACGGAAGCAATTTCGATGACATTATACGTTTATACATACATAGGTCAAGGATATGGGTGATTGAAATATTTAGTGGAACTCAACTACGATAAGGTATTTAAACCTTACCTAGACCGATTGGTTGTCATCTTTAGCGATGATATTTTGATGTATTCGAAGTCCAGGGAAGAGCATGAGTAGCAATTGGAAACTGTCTTACAGACGAGTTGTTGAGAGTTTCTCGAAATGGACTGCTCAATTGACACATCTTATTCGAAAAAGATTGTATGTCAGTAGGATGATAAGTATGAAAGTAGCTTCGGTGAGTTTTAGGTATATTAAAGTAATAAACTGACTACCGTAATTATTCTCACCATACCCAACATCTCAAGAGGTTTCTCAGTGTATATGGATACCTCAAAATAATGAGTGGGATATGTATTGATGTAAAATGGGAAGATAGTCATTTATGGATCCAGATAGTTCAAGGACCATGAGAGAAACTATCCGACCCATGATTTAGAGTTGGCAGCCGTAGCATTTACACTAAAAGTATGGCGCCACCACTTAAATGGTAAGAAATTTTGGGTATGCACTGATCGTAAAAGCTCTGAGTATCTGTTTTCACAGAAAGAGTAGAATATGAGATAACCAACAGGGTTAGAGCTTCTAAGGATTATGATTGTGAACATCGTACCACCTGGGAAAGACTAATGTAATGGCTGATACCTTAAATAGAAAGAGCCTCGGGATGGTATTACATATGATGATCAGGGAGTATGAGCTACTAGAGCAGTTGTGAGCCTCAATAGTGATGTGATCCCTTCTGATAATGACGGTGATTGTATGACAGCTAGCCTGAGATTAGAACCGGATTTGAGTGATCGGATTTGCTAGGCTTAGCGTGATTATCAGCATGGTGTCGATAGTGTGGGTCAGATTCAGAAAGGTATAGTGACAGAGTTCACAGTGAGTAATGATGACTTGCAGAGGTTCAGAGATAGTATAAGTGCTCCCTAGGACCATAGTTGCTGAGATAGTGTTATTGTCAGAAGCTCACTCTTTGGGATATACAGTGCATCCGAAAAGTAATAAATATATTGAAATCTCTGAAAAAGGTATTGGTGGTCAGATATGAAAAAAAGACATTGTAGAGATTGTGGAGAAGTGTCTCGTATGTCAGCAGAGTAAGGTAGAGTACTAGAAGTCTACCGGATTATTACAGCCTCTACCTATATTGACACAAAAAAGAGAATAAGTTACCATGAATTTCGTGATGGGTTACAGAGGACATTAGCCATGAGGCAGCAAACCTTGCCCTCACAATCCTGATGTTATGCTGTTCTGGCGGGTAGGATCAACCCACCTCCCATTTTAGGTGTGATACCCAGCACACTAGGTACGGTGTAGCCAGGGATCACTAGGATATGGCCATAGTCCTCGTTGTTACTGATATAGTCACCTACTTGTCTCACATGATATAATTTGTGGTCTCGATAGACCAGGGTAGACCCGAGGGAGCGGTCAGTCCCCCGATTTTATGAATTTTTTTGAAATGTGATTGTTAATCGAATTTTATAACGAATTGTTTTACGAGATTGATTTATGAGATGCTTAACCCTTCGGGTTATTTTATACTGCAGCTTTAATGAAATGATTTAAATACAATAGCATGATGATTTTTCCATGCGTTAATGATAAATTCATGAAAAGAATTTTTCTCATGAATTGTTTTACATGGCATGAAATGATACATGATCTTGATTTACCTCATGCTAAGTATGATTTAATGATGTCACATAAAATGGTATCGATGCATAAGTAGTATGATTTAAATATGCACGAACAGTTTTATAAACTAAGTCATTGATGAAATACATGATTTTGTGTGTAAGCTTTTAATGAAAAGAAATGTATTTAAGGGCATGGCATTATGAGCATGTAGATAGTGGAGCTATCTACTTACTTGCATAATTGCCTTACTGAGCGTGTGGTTTGCTCACCCCCTTATTTTCCCATCTTTTCAGAGCACTCGCAATAGTTAGTGAGCGGCTGATGACTTGCATTCTTGGTATCCGCTGCTTCCCATCGAGAGACAGGTATACACATTTGTATAGTTTTATATCTAAATACGTAATGCATAGCACTGTAAATGGATATGATGTTGGGGATGTAGAGTTATAAATACCATTGTGTATGTATTTAGTTAAAGTCAAAGGATAGTAAACTCTGATATATGAATGTGATTATGAAAATGGAATGGTAAATAGGTGAGAGGTGACTAGCACCGAATCATAGCCCAACTGTTTGTAGGATGGTCACGATGAGAGAAAGGTAAGAATAAAATAATAAATGAAAAAATGAAAAATTTACTTTGATTTTTAGGTAATATGGGTCGTGACAGCTGACCACTCCCACAGCGATTGACATCCCGGCACATCTGATCAGTGATACCCAGAGTCACCGACATTGGCCGATTGTCCTACTGATTACTGTTATAACACGTTCCACCTTGTCTCGTCTATTTTATTTACTGAACTGACCGTTTGAATTGTCTCATCTATTTAATTTACTAAACTGACCGTTTAAACTGTATCGTCTATTTGATTTACTGAACTGACCGTTTGAACTGTATTGTCTATTTGATTTACTGAACTGGCCGTTCGAATTGTATCATCTATTTGATTTACTGAATTGACCTTATAAACTGTTTTATCGTATAGAACTGTATTACTTTACTGTACAAAAGATTGGGGGCTACCTCTTGAATCTTACAAGAACAAAGTGCCACACAATTGTCACAATAAGACATTATTTAAAGTTTTAAAAATCTTGTATTTATTTGCAGTAAGAGGTTTGCCTATCGATATTGATACCGTATTTGATTTTTGAAATTTTGCATCTTACTGAACCGCCAACAACTTTTTTATACTTTTATGAATAGTTGATTTTATGGACATATGTAGATAGTCTAGTTATCTACCTTCCACGTAGTTTTTCTTACTGAGCACGTTGAGCTCACCCCTTACTTTCCTCCACAGAGCTTCATCCGAAGCTAGGACCACTTTTGTAAGTAGGATTCTGCCATATAGCCATACTTCCATAAAGTAATCTTCTGCGTTGAAGGTATACTCAGATTTAAATATACATTTGTATCTAAAATTTTTGTAAGTACAGTAATGTATAGGAAATTGTGTCTGGGGAATGTTAACATGAATATTTTGTAAAAGAACAATCTCGATAACTAATGTTGTTTAAATTTGCTACCAAGAAAAGCAATTGAACTGTCAGATTTCACTGTTTTGATATAGTATCGACTCGTAGCCTAACCATATTGTACCATAAATCATGTCATTACAGAATGTCACCTGTTTAGTGCATCAACCATGGGAGCCAGGTCTCAAAACTTAGTTCCGAAAACATATGAAAACATAAATAAGTTAAAACAAAACCATATTTTATTCGTCATGAAGTAGCCCACTCATAGTATACCAAAAATAAGGTTCTAAAACATGTTACATAATCTTTAGAAACTTTTCGTAATAGTAGTTGGCCAATTCATGCCTTGGAAATAGGTTTCTAAAGCTTTAAACCTAATCTGAGGGGTAAGGATCGCTCTTTTAGAGAAAGAGGATAGATCCCCAAAAGTTTAAATGTAAATACCCTTTAAAATCACGAAGAGGGATCGATCTTATGACCTAGGGGATCGATCCTTTATGCACAATTATGCACTTTTCTAGGTTTCTCAACCCCAAAACTATACAAAATCATCAAGAAAATGATTTGAGAACATTTCAAAAAGTTATAAAACCCTGGTTTAATGATAAAATGTCGTTGCCATGATTTACAAGGATTATTTAAGCTAACCTATGTCCTAAGGGTGTATATTTAAAGACCTAAATTCCTAAGTTTTATCCAAAATAATCATCACCAAAATTTCTTGCATTGAAAACATAATAGTTAGTTGCTACCAACTTTTCCGTACACCTGTTACCTTATGCACGAGATCAAACTTACGCTATAACACCACTTACTCTTCCCTTTAGTCAGATGTCTTTTTCATTAACCTAACTGCCAAATAGATTCAATGCCTTCTTAATTACCCATAAATATGTTTAATCACATATTTGTTGTATCCTATATCTCTAACAACCTTAAAGAGTCATGCATAAATCATGACTCTCACCACCTTAAATGCTTACTAAAACCAATAAAATTACCCGCAAGCATCATAAATACCATTTAAGCTTTCATTTCATCCATAATACACTTTATCTCATAGTCAAATCCTAAGTCAAATCCCATAATTTTTCTCAAAAATCTACATTAACCAAGTTATAGATCCTTCATACACATTTCACCTATATTAAATTCATAATTTATAAAAATACCTTACCTTCAAACCCTAGGTTTGACCAAGCCAAATGACAATTTTCTAAACTTCTTTACTACAAGGAAATGCTATAAATGGCTTTTGAACTATCATATTAACATCATAAATTCATAATTTGAAGATTTGAGCTTTTCTCTCTCTAGCTTATCTTGAAATGCTTCAACTTTTCTTAGAAATTAGCCATCAATCCTCATCCAAATGGCTCCAAAAGAAGATATGTTGAAGAGAATGGCTAGTAGAGGAGGTGGCTTAAGATTCTTAGGTTGGGTCCCTCTCCTTTCTTCCTGTTCTCTCTTTCTTTCCCTTTTCTTTCATTTTTTTTCTTTTTCCTCTGGTTTCCAAGTGAGGCACGAGAGAGAAAGAGAGAAAATTAATTGCATAGTGATTTTGTGGTATTTCAAGCTGAGTGAGAGCAGGTAAGCCATAAGGGATCGATCCTTTGCATAATAGGATTGGTCATTTTAAGCAGATTTGCATTACTAAGGTCTCTTGGCAAAGAGGGGATCGATCTTGCATGGGTAAGGGGATCGGTCCTCTTTTGGCAGAATGCAAATTTTTACAATTTTTAGTATGGATCGATCCTCTAAAACTAATGGATTGATCCCTTCTTGGAAGAATGTAATTTTACCCAATTTCCTTTATAGGGGATTGATCCCTCATAAGAAATGTGAGACCCCATATATGTTTAACCTTGTATATATGTAAATAGAATTATGATATGGATGATTTTGGACCAAGTAATTATGGATTCATAAGTATGGTGATGTGCTTGTAATGTGAAGCATAAGTGATGTAATGTCCATAAATTCAATGTACACACTTGTAATAAGAGTTTGTGATGTACGTACAAGTTTCATTATGTAGGAATATGAAGAAATGGACTTTTATAGGTGATAAATGTGAGTGGGAGGAAAAATGAGTAGTGTGGTAAAATGGAATGAAGTTGCATGAGTTGCATAAATCTTTGGACTTCCATTTAGTTTTATATTTGTATACATTTGGTTATACAATGAATGCACATAAGTTTTAATGTGTATGAAGTATGAATGGATGTCATTTTCAAATCTTAAAGGTAGCTGGATGAGGAAATGACTATGGCAGCAAATTAAGGATGTTTTGGTGTAAGTTTCTGCAGAAAACTGCAGCAAAATTTGAAAAATATGAATGCTAGATCGATCTCATAGGATGAGAGATCGATCTGGAAGAGCTAAAATGCTCTTATTCAAGCAACAGGAACAGGGCAGATCGATCTCCAATGGGGCCAGATCGATCTGCTAAACATTTTGTAATGAGAAGATCAATTCTTAAGGCAAGCAGATCGATTTCCTTAGCTCTTGGGTTGGAGCAGATCGATCTCCTCCCAGCCAGATCGATCTACTTAACTTTCTGCCTGAGACAGATCGATCTCATACCTTCAAAATGTCGAGAAAAATGAAGGATTTAAAAGGACCAGATCGATGTCTTTCCAATGCAGATCGATCTCATAAAGCAATTTCTATAACTAAGAGCAGTGAAATATGTAAATCACGGGAACCACCATTTTCTTCCATCTTCCAATCCAAAAACCTAATTTTCTCTCTCTAAATCATCCTAGTTCTAGTAAGATTTGAGGGAATGCTATTAGATACAAAGTTGTTCACATCAAAGAGAAGAACAACATAGCTTGGAGACATTACCCCATTTGTGGGATTGAAGGAACAAATGTGTATTTCCAATTGGAGCAAGGAGGAAATCTATCTAGGTGAGTTTCCAATGCACCAATCCAAGTACATTGTTTAGTTATTAATTTTAGAGTTGATTTGGTGTGCTTATTAATGGTAGAACTACCTAGAATGCCACGAAACAATTATAACCTAGAAATAGGTTAGAGTGAGAAAGTGAAATGTAGTGGTATTAATGATGAATAGGATATTTTAAGGTGATAATGGTGTTGTGGGTATGATTTTAAGATGGTGTTATGGAATGAATTGTGAGACTTACACAAAAAGGGTAAAATGTGTATTTAAGGGATTTGGGTAAAATGCATAAATGAATGAGAGAGTAAGGGTAGAGTATTCCACATCAAGTCTTAAACAAGTAACCAAGTGAGTTACTAGATAAATTGGTTGGAAATGACTTGATGATGGCCAAATACAAAAGTGGGCCAAACTTAACGAAATAGGCTCAATGAAATATATTGACTAGTTGAAGTCAAAATGTGAGTTAGAAACATTAACTCAAGTGATTGGTGAATGATTGGTAGCTTTCGAGGATACACCCGGAGCAAGTTGAGCCAAAGCGCGAGAAGCTAAGAGGAAGAGAGTTGCACACCGAATAAATCGAGGTAAGGGAATTGTGTGGACTCTTAGAGATATTTGTGCACATTTTGGGGCGCGATATGTTTTCTAGAATGCATGTGGTAATAGGAAATGAAATGGGTGATTAAAGGGCTAGAGTTGGATTTTTGAGAGAAATGTGCATGAAAACAAAAGCATAATGCTTTGAAAATCTTGCTTTATTTCTTTTTAGCAAGTGATTGGTAGGGTGGCTAACATTTGAAATGATTTGCAAAAGAAATAATTTGGTTTGGTTTATAACCATGCTTTGCAAAGGATTGAGCCACCTACATGGATTTCGTGAGAATAAAAGTGTGCTAGAGTATGACTCGCACGAGATTTCATGTGTTTTATACGCATGAGTGCTGGAGCTTAGCTCGCACTAGTTTTCACATGGATTTCTATGATATTGTGCTAGAGCCTAGCTCACACAAATTTTATACTGGTTTTGACATGGTGTTAGAGCCTAGCTCGCATTAGATGTCCACCATACTTGTTGCCATACTTGAGATTACTCACACATGATTTTATGACATGATTGATAGCCGTGCTAGAAGCTTCGAGTAGATTAGGTATCGCACCGATTAAATAGGCTCGCACGTGCATTTTGAGATGTGACGTGATATGATGTGTTAATATGGGTCCACGGAGTACGTTGTACCGTGCAGGTAGCATGGAGTACACTGTACCGTGTTGAGATTGTGATATGCCATCCTCGAACGATGTTTAGTTCTGCTATGGACTGGGCGGGTTGGACGTAACCCACCTCTCGTGTGGAATTAGATAGAGATGATACCCCGCACACTAGATCAGTGTAGCCTGGGATCACAGGATTTGGCCATAGTCTTAGAGCAGATTTCCCTGTTATATTGCCTATCTCACATGTCTTTGTTTTATGAATAAATCCATGTTTGAAAAGTTTTGTGGGTCAGGATAGTCCGAGGAAGGGACTAAGTCCTGACAAGCGTTGATTTTATAAGATGAGAATATTTGATAATAGCCTTAAAGTGCACTGATGCATGATGATTTTCCATGCCTTATGAATTAAATATGCATGATGGTTTTCAATGCTTTGAATTTGATTTGTGCACTGAATTGATTAGCATGATTTGCTTTACATTCCATTAACACAAGCATGAACTAATGCTTTTGAGGTGTGAATGAGAAAATGTATGGTTTTGAGCATGGCATCACAATCACGTAGATAGTGCAGTATCTAACTGTTCGCATGATTATCTTACTCAGCGTGTTGTTTGCTCACCCCCTTATTTTTCCCCTCTCTACAGAGCATTGAATATAGACTGAGGGCGACTGGAGGTTTCTTTTGTACCTCTGCATCCCATCATGAAAGGTATACACACTTGTATAATTTTGTATCTAAACTTTCCATAGCACAGTAACATTTTGAATGTAATCATTGGGGATGTAAAACAATGTAAACACATGTAACAGCAGCTTTGATTTATTTATACAAGTGTTTACTTCTAAATTATAATGCAACTTAAATTGTTATGGTTGGATGAGGTAGCCTTGACACACAGCTCAACTGTTTGAGAGTGTAGATGATCACGATCGAGGTAAGGTAAGGACGAAAAATAAAAAATGTATGAAAAGAAAAAAAATTGTGACAATTTTTGCTAAGTTGAGGGTCGTAACTGGAGTTGGTATCAGAGCTGAGTTGGTTTCACATGTGCCAGTGTCTAAAATACTTAATAAGTTGAAAAATTACATTCCCATGTTACTGTGCTTGTTTAGATACAATTATGTGTGTGTTGATGGGTTGACTAAGAAATTGATGTGAATGTAGGGAATTGAGCATTATGCCTAATACCAGTCGTGGTAGAAGGGCGAGAGCGCAAGCTAGAGGCCGTAGAGGTAGGCTTGGGGGTAGTGTTAAACCAGAAACACACAAGACTCAGGAAGAGATTGAGGTGGAGGCTGAGGTTGAGCATGCTCCATAGGGTCTAGAGGAGAGACCGAGAGTACTGAGGCATCTTCGAGAGGATAGAGCAGAGCATAGAGATGATCTTGGAGTTGGTCACTCAATCGTTACTTGGAGTTGGGGCAGATAGAGTCTCGCTACACAGGGTGATGCCGAGCAAGCGGCAGCTCCTGAGGCACGAGCACTGCCAGCCTAGAGACCTCAGATGATAGATACACTTACACCCCCACCTGCACAGGATATGCCTATACCTGTTGCTACACCACAGGGCAGTAGAGGTTAAGGTTACGGTTGTGATTTGGATAGACTGCGAAAGTTCCAGAAGTTTGGACAGCCATCTTTCAGTGGAGTTAAAGACCCAGTAGCTGCAGAGAATTCGATAAATGAGATTGAGAAGTTATATGAGTTCTTTGAGTGCACTACTACCGAGATGGTAGGTTTTACCACATTCATGCTGAAGGGATCAGCAGAACATTGGTTAAAATCCACCAGGCCTATTTTGAGAGCCCGACATACAGAGATCAGCTGGGATGTATTTTTGGAGGCTTTTCGGAGACAGTATATTTTGGATACCGCACAACTGAAGATGAAGATGACATTTTTTAGACTGACCCAAAGGAGCAGGACGATGGATGAGTATGAGACGACCTTTATCTCTCTAGGCAGTTATGATCCTAATACGATGGGTAATGAGGTTGAGAAGATCCAGAAGTTTGTGGATGGACTGAGACCGACCATCAGGTCCAGATTGGTTCCCTTGGATATATCGACCTACGATGAGGCTATGCGCAGGGCGCAATTGTGTAAACAAGATGTTGAGAGAATTGCCTCAGAGTTCGGGAAGGTTAGTAAAGTGAGGGATAGAGATAAGAAAAGACCAGTGCTGGATCGAGGCTTCAGTTATAAGGGAAGCAAGAGATTTTTTGGGAAGAGGCCGAGGACCGAGGAGATCCAGGAGAGGACAGTTAATCCTCCCATGTATCCGGCCATAGCTCCAGTTAAGGGAATTATGATTTGAGGGCCACGACCTACTACAGAGCAGTGCAGCAAGTGTGGTAGGTATGCGGTGTTCTTTAGATGTGGGAAACCAGGGCATATAATCTGGGATTGCCCAGAAATGACAGAGAGAGCCCCACGGAAGGGTAGGGAGCCAGAGAGAGCTCTAGTTGGGACAGCTACTCCGAGGAAGAGGGCTACAGCTAAGGAAAAGGGGAAGCAAGAAGTGGGTGTGAGCAGAGGATGAGTGCATGCATTGGACCAAGACGCTGCAAATCAGTCTTCGGATGTGGTTAAAGGTACCATCCAAATCTTTGATTTAGAAGCATTTGCATTGTTTGATCCTGGTGTCACGCATTCCTTTATATCGCCATCCTTTGCATGTAAATTATTGAAGCATGTAAAACCCACACTACTAGATAAGATGTTGATGATCTCTACCCCTATGAATGATAGTCAGCTGACTGAACATGTATATAGAAATTGTAAGATGAGGATAAGAGGTAGAGAAATGGCAACCGATTTAATTTTATTAAATATGAGTGATTTTGATGTAATCCTAGGGATGGATTGGCTGGCTGCAAACCATGTTGTTATGGATTATCGTACTAGAACATTGACTTTTCTAGAGATAGATAATTTTGTTGTAAATTTTGTGAAATGAAATGAAAGACATGTTTAATGTAAATCAAAGAGTATGATTTTAATACATTATATTCGAGAGATGAATCTGTTTATCAACTGTATATGTTAATGTGATGATTTGTGTTACTAACGGTGGAAAGGATAATGTGAAGGGTTCATTGCTTATGTGATTGAGACGGATAAGGCACGTCCAGAGATGATAGACATCTCAGTGGTCAGAGAATTTTTAGATGTCTTTTCGGATGAATTATCAGGGTTACCTCCAGATAGAGAGATGGAATTTTGTATAGATTTGACACATGGTACAGAGCCGATATACAAGCCACCGTACAGAATGACTCAAGTTGAGTTTGAAGAATTAAGGAAAAGTTACAGGAGTTGTTAGAGAAGGGGTTCATCAGGCCGAGTGTCTCACCTTGGAGAGCATCGATTCTATTTGTAAGGAAGAATGATGGAAGCCTTCGACTATGTATAGATTACTGGTTGTTGAATAAGGCCACCATCAAGAATAAGTATACCTTTCCATGCATCGACGACTTGTTGGATCAGCTTATGGGAGCACAAGTCTTTTTCATAAGATTTGGGCACCATTAGTTGAGAATTCGGGATGGAGATGTAGATAGCTTTTGACACCCGGTATGCACACTATGAGTTTATGGTTATGCCATTCGGGTTGACAAATGCTCCCGCAGCTTTTATATCGTTGATGAATGAGGTGTTTCACCAGTATTTGGATCGATTTGTTATTGTGTTTATTGATGATATACTAGTGTACTCAAGATATAGAGAGGAGCATGAACAACATTTAAGGATAGTGTTACAGACCCTCTGAGAGAAAAGGTTGTACGCTAAACTCAGTAAGTACGACTTTTAGTTGAAACAGATCTCGTTTCTAGGTCATATAGTATCGAAGGATGGTGTGTCAGTGGATCCATCAAAGATTGAGGCAGTGATACAATGGCAGAGACCCCAAACAGTAACAGAGATCAGAAGTTTCTTGGGTTTAGCTGGATATTATCGACGGTTTGTGGAGGGATTCTCGAGATTAGCTGCTCCTTTGACACGTCTCACTAGAAAGAATGTTGAATTCATGTGGGACGATAAGTGTGAGGAAAGTTTTCAGGAGTTGAAAAAGAGATTAACCACAGCTCCGATTCTCATCATTCCTACCAGTTCAAGAGGTTTCTCTGTGTATACGGATGCTTCACAACAAGGACTAGGCTATGTATTGATGCAGGATGGGAGGGTAGTAGCCTATGGGTCAAGACAGTTGAAGGATCATGAGAGAAACTACCCGACCCACAATTTAGAGTTGGAGGTTATAGTGTTTGCATTGAAAATATGGCGCCACTATCTCTATGATGAGAGATTTCAGGTTTACACTGATCATAAGAGCCTTAAGTACCTATTCTCGCAGAAAGAGCTGAACATGAGAAAGAGGAGATGACTCGAGCTTTTAAAGGATTATGATTGTGAGATCCAATACCACCCGGGTAAAGTGAATGTAGTTACTGATGCATTGAGTAGAAAACATCTCGGGTGGGTATCATTTATGATGATTAAGGAACACGAACTGTTGGAACAATTCACGAACCTCAATTTGGATATGACCTCGCCTGACGCTGATAGTGGCTTTATGATAGCTAGCCTGCAGTTGGAATCGGATCTGGTAGATTGAATCTGACAGGCTTAACGGATTGATCAACAGTGCAGTGATATTGTCAGGCAGATACAGAGGGGTATAGAGACGGACTTTGAATTGAGTTCAGATGGATTGTTGAGGTTCAGAGGTAGGATATGTGTTCCCGATGATCTGAAGGTCAGGAAGTTGATCTTGACAGAGGCTCACTCATCGAGATATACGATACATCCAGGGAGTACTAAGATGTATCAAAACCTGCGAAAAAGTTTATTGGTGGTCTGGGATGAAGAAAGACATTGCTGAATATGTTGCTAAATATCTCGTTTGTCAGCAGGTGAAGGTAGAGCATCAGAAGCCTACAAGGTTATTACAGCCTCTACCGATATCGACTTGGAAGTGGGAACACATCACCATGGATTTTGTAATGGGATTACTGAAGACCCACAGAGGTCATGATGCCATATGGGTGATTATGGATCGGTTGACGAAATCAACCCATTTTCTAGCTATGAGAGCTACCGATACTCTGCGCCAGTTAGCAAACTTGTAACTAAGCGAGATAGTGAGGCTACATGGAATTCCAGTTAGCGTTGTTTTTGATCAAGATGCCCGCTTCACTTCCTACTTCTGGGAACGTTTTTAGTAAGTGATGGGGACCCAGTTGAGTTTTAGCACCGCGTTTCATCCTCGGAAAGATGGTCAGTCAGAGAGGACTATACAGACCCTGGAGGATATGTTGAGAGCGTGTTCTTTGGATTTTGGAGGCTCTTGGGATGACCATTTGCCACTCATAGAGTTCGCCTATTATAATAGTTTTCATGCGAGTATCGGGATGGCACCATATGAGGCATTGTATGGGCGTAGATGTCGTTCCCCTATTGGATAGGAAGAGGTTGGTGACAGACAAATTTTTGCAGCTGACTTGGTTAGATAAACCTCGAGGATGTCCAGTTGATTTGTGAGAGGTTACGGACAGCTCAGAGCAGACAAAAGAGTTATGCTGATAGGAGACGAAGACCACTAGAGTTTATGGAGGGTGAGTCAGTGCTTGTGAAGGTTTCTCCCTTGAAAGGGATTATGAGATTTGGGAAGAATGAGAAGTTGAGCCATCGGTATATAGGGCCATTTGAGATACTTGATAAGGTGGGAGATAAGGCATATAGGCTAGCATTGCCACCTGAGCCAGTGAATGTACATATCGTCTTCCACGTATCCATGTTATGAAAATACCACCCGAACCCGGCTCATGTGATAAGGTACGGGCCTTTGGAGCTCAATGAAAGCATGATGTACGTTGAGAAGTCGATTCAGATATTAGATAGAAAAGAGAAAGTGTTGAGGACAAAGACAATTCCCTTGGTGAAAGTTCTTAGGTAACATCACACGGTGGAAGAGGCCACATGGGAATTAGAGAGTTTGATACGGGAGAGGTATCCCGAGTTATACACAGAATGATTGGTTCCAATTTGGAGGACCAAATTTTCTAAGTGGGGGAGAATGTGAGACCATATATGTTTAACCTTGTATATATGTAAATGGAATTATAATATGTATGATTTTGGACCAAGTAATTATGAATTCATAAGTATGGTGATGTACTTGTAATGTGAAGTATAAGTGATGTAAAGTCCATAAATTCAATGTACACACTTGTAATAAGAGTTTGTGATGTATGTACAAGTTTCATTGTGTAGTAATATAAAGAAATGAACTTTTGTAGGTGATTGATGGTGGTCGTGTCACCAGAATCCACGTGTACAACTATCCGCCAACCATTGACTGCCACGTGTCAAAACGAAGATAAGCCACGTGGCTGATTTCGCGACAGAGTCGCTACGCGACACAGTTGCTTGTTGAACGACAGAGTGTTCGGGGCGATAGGTACTCTGTCGCCTGGGATGTGTGCCGCACAGTAGGCGCGACAGACTCCATCGCCTCTATTGCGACATAGGTCTCCCGTATTGCCCTCGCGGCAAAGGTCTTTCGCATAGCCTGCGGTAGAGGTCTCCCGCACAGCCTGCGGTAGAGGTCTCCCGCACAGCCTACGGCATAGGTCTTTCGCATAGTCTGCGGCAGAGGTCCATGGGTACTCTGCCGCCTACCGATTCCCCCGCAAGCTACTTAACCCGAAGCGCGACAGAGTGCTCCATGACTCTGTCGTGGCCCAGACACGCGCCTGGGCCTCAGCTCGAACCGACTTGAAGAAACCTATAAATATGCCGAGGAGCTCTCAGAAAAAGGAGGAAAAACCAAAGAACAAAAATCAGGGAGAAATACTTCAACTCTTTGAATTAAGAAACACATTCTCTTCCCCTTACTTACACAACTCCCGATTACTTACTTAATCATCGGAGTGCGCGTGCAGGGACAAATCCCTGCCCCCTCTGATTCCTGTTGTTTTTGCAGATTATACGAAGAACACGTGGAACAAATCGCACGGACGTCACACTTCTGTCGTTAGTACAATCAGAATACGTGGAAGGTAAATTCCTGTTGCTGTTCGTGTAGGCAACATCAATTGGCGCCGTCTGTGGAAAATCTGACAAAAAGTCAGGTTCTCTATCAAAATAGTGAGAACACGCTCTACAGCAAAGTTGACAGGAGGGCAGAATTCTGTGAGTCCCCCTGTCAGACCAGAGCAGAGACGAAGACGTAGTGAAAGGGGTGACAGAGAAGCCTTGGTTTCTCTAGAAGAATTTGAGACCCTGAAACGCCAAAATGAAGAGACGACGATAGCATTAAAAGCTATGGTGAGCTTCTTCAGAGACGCTCTCCCCCAATTCAGCTTGCCCCATGAAGTGCAACAGTTAGTGGGGGAAAGCACGCCGAGGCAGACCTATGAGAGAGGTCAGCCCTCCACCCTGGTAAACGCTGGACAAGAGGCAGTAACACGAGATAATGCCACTGCAGATCCAGCAAGACAGAGTTCGCCCACAGCACCTGTGCAGCAGAGCTCACCTGCAGACCTCGCGCGGCAGAAGTCTCCCCCTGCGGATAGGCGGCAGAGCTCAATCGCGGACCGTAGGCGATAGAGTTCGCCCACAGCACCTGTGCGGCAGAGCTCACCTGCAGACCTAGCGCGGCTGAGGTCTCACCCAGCAGATAGACCACAGAGCTCACCCGCGGCTCAACGGCGGCAGAGCTCACCCCCAGACTTTAGACGACAGCGTTCTCTTGCGGAACCCGTACGGCAGAGCTCTCCCGCAACACATACGCGAAGGTGCTCTCCCGCCGCTGATAGGCGACAGAGTTCTCCTCTGCCCGGCAGGCGGCAGAGTTCTCCTCTAGCCGATAGGCGGCAGAGTTCCCCCACATGCCGCAGTTCATCTCCCGTGGAGTTGGAACATGATTTAAGAGAATATGGGGCTGGGGAGCGACGGAGACAGAGAGGTCCAGACCCACGAGAAGGTCTCGAAATCTCAAGTCCCAGAATGGGAGGTGCTGGAAGGGGTGCTTATCAGTCGGACTCTTCCAGACCCGAAGGGACAAGGCCACACTCAATTCGAGTGTCGAAGAACGTGGAGAAGGTCGTCCAACGGATCCTTGAGAAGAAAAAATTGGTGTCTCCGGATGATGGCCAAAGGAGGAGGATTCCATTCAGTCCGGAGATCATGAACAAACCTTTACCGAAGAAGTTTAAAATACCTTTTATGGCTACTTACACCGGCAAAGCAGACCCCTATGATCACATACAGAGTTATGAATCCCTCATGCTGCTGCATGGATGGGAGGACGAAATTATGTGCAGAGCTTTTTCTCTCACATTGTCTGGGCACGCTCTGAAGTGGTTCAACGGGTTGAACGAAGGATCGATCTCTTCTTTCGATCAATTGAGGAATGAATTCCTCAAAGTCTTCATGATCCACAGCCAGAGGAAGAAAGACGCTACTTACCTACTCACGCTTAAGCAAGGGCCTAAAGAACCCTTGAAGAGTTTTGTAGACCGCTTCCGAGATGCAACCCTGGAAGTGGAAGATCTACCAGTAGGGGTAGCCATGGCTGTAATGCTGCAAGGGACGAGCTCCGAAAAGCTGCAAGAATCCCTCTCTCTTGATCAACCAATGACAATCTTCGATCTCTTTGCTAGGGCCAATAAGTATGTGTCCTAAGAAGAGGTGATGAAGATGATACAGCCCAGAGAGGCAAAGGAAGGAAAGAAGAGAGAGAGAGACGCACCCGGGAGAAGCTCTCCAGGACCCGTGAGAGTAGACAAAGCCCCTAGGCTCAGGTATGAAGGTTATACCAGGTTGAACGAACCTCGCAATGCGATATTGGCAGCAATCGAAGGGGCGGGATTATTGGAATTCTCCAAGAAGAAAATTGGAGACGTAGGACGAAACTCTGAAGCCTACTGTGAATTCCATTGCGCTCACGGTCACCCAATAGAGAGGTGCAGAGATTTAATGGATCAGTTGGAAAGACTGGCCAGAGAGGGGAAGATCAACCGCTTCCTGTGGAGGAGCGAGAGACCCCGTTACCCTCCGCGTGACTAAAGGAATGACCGTCCGCGGACCGGGCTGAATGATGATAATAGAAGGAATAGGCCCAGGAATGAAGCAATCAGGCCCATCCCCCGAGCCAATCCGCCAAACAACGAACCTACAGCCCCTGTAATAAATGTTATTGCAGGCGGGGAATCAATGGCGGGAAGCTCCTCTACTTCCCGCAAAAGCTACGCAAGGCAAGCGTATCAGGTTAACATTGTGATGGAAGAACAAGCGGATGAAGAACCCATCATGTTCACTCCGGCTGACAAAGGTGATATTGTCACGCCTCATGACGACCCCATAGTGATATCCACGGTAGTGGCTAAACACCCGGTGAGCAGAGTACTGGTCGATAACGGGAGCTCAGTGAACCTAATATATTGGAACTGCTTCGAAAAGATGAGCATATCTGAAGATAGGTTGAAACCCGTTATGACGCCACTATACGGATTCACGGGCAAGCGAGTGAAGGTGGCAGGGTTCATAGAGTTGCCAGTGACTCTCGGAGAGCACCCGAAGGACGTGACCCGGCAAGTATTGTTCATGGTAGTCAGGTCAACCTCCGCTGCCTACAACATGATCTTGGGTAGACCTGTGCTGAACGATATGAGGGCGGTGATATCCTCTTGCTATCTATTAATGAAGTTCCCCACTCCCAACGGAGTCGGGCAAGTACGAGGAAACCAAAGGAGTGCCCGTACTTGTTATCTCACTTCCACCGCCGACAAGATAGCACAGAGGAAAGAAACCTTATGTATAGATGATCCGCCCAAGCCTCAGCCTGTAGAAGAAACAGAGGCCATTGAGCTAACAGAAGGGGATGAGGGAAAAAAGGCATTCATAGGGACTCAACTGGGCGAACAACTAAAGAATGAGATAGTCGAGTGCCTGAGAAGAAACTCGGATGTCTTCGCCTGGAGTCCGACGAACATGCCCAGAATCAGTCCCGAAGTGATCTGCCATGAGCTTAATGTCATACCCGAGCACAGACCTGTCAAACAGAAGAAGAGGAGTTTCGCCCCGAAACGACAAAAAGCAATAACTGAAGAAGTGAGTAAACTCCTGGGCGCCGGATTCATCCAAGAGGTCTACTACCCTGAGTGGTTGGCCAACGTAGTGATGGTAAAGAAATCTAGCGGGAAGTGGCGGATGTGTGTGGACTTCACCGATCTGAACAAAGCCTACCCTAAAGATTCATACCCCCTACCTCGGATAGACAGACTGGTAGACGAAACATTCGGTTACGAATTCCTCAGTTTCTTGAATGCTTTCTCCGGGTATCACCAAATCATGCTTCACCCAGAAGACGAAGAAAAGACTTCCTTTATAACCGACAACGAAACCTATTGCTACCGGATAATGCCGTTCGGTTTAAAGAACGCGGGAGCCACCTATCAACGAATGGTGAGCAAAGTGTTCAAAGATCTTCTGGGAAATACCATGGAAGCCTACGTGGATGATATGATCATCAAGAGCCGCGCAGGAGAGTCTCACGCTGATCAAATGTCAAAGGTATTCGAAGTATTGAGGAGATTCAACATGAAGCTAAACCCCGAAAAGTGCTCATTCGGGGTAAGATCAGGGAAATTCTTAGGCTTCATGATCACTAACAGGGGCATTGAGGCGAATCCTGAAAAGGTACAGGCGGTCATTGACATGAAACCTCTAACCACCGTAAGAGAGGTCCAGAGATTGACAGGCAGAATAGCAGCTCTGAATCGCTTCTTGTCAAAATCAGCAGAAAGGAGCTTGCCGTTCTTCAAAACTCTACGGGGGGGAAAGAACTTCGAGTGGATAGGAGATTGTCAAAAGGCCTTTAAGGACCTCAAGGAATACTTGAAACAGTTGCCTTTATTAACAAGGCCCCTAGAAGGAGAGCAACTCTATATGTATTTGGGAGTCGGTGATTTCGCCGTCAGTGCGGTGCTACTGAAGAAAGATGAAATGGTGCACCGTCCTATCTACTACGTGAGTAAAGTGTTATTAGATCCAGAGACCCGCTACCCACTAGCCAAAAAGCTAGCATTAGCCCTTGTGATGGCCTCGCGAAAGTTGCGCATTACCGTCTTAACAGATCAACCGTTGAGACAAATCCTTCAGAAACCTGAACACTCAGGAAGGTTAGTGAAATGGACAGTGGAGCTTAGGGGATACGATATCACATTTCAACCTCGGCAGGCTATCAAGGGTCAATCTCTGGAGGACTTTATAGTAGAATGCACTATCCCGAGCGACAGCAGTGAGGGGAGGCTCACCCATGGTTACTGCATGTCGACGGGGCATCAAGTGCCAACGGAAGTGGAGCGGGTATAGTCCTGGTATCACCAGAAGGGAAATCCCTGGAATACTCCCTACGGTTCGGATTCCCCAGTTCGAACAACATAGCGGAGTATGAAGCTCTGATAGCAGGGATGATATTGGCAGAAAAGCTGCAGGTTCACCACTTGGTAGCACACAGTGATTCTGAATTGGTGGTGAACCAATTCAGCGAAAAGTATGAGGTACGGGAACCGATGCTGGTCCCTTACTTGAAGAAAGTCCAACTTCTGGCTCAGACTTTCAAAAGCTTTCAATTGATACAAATCAACCGGTCCAAAAACACACATGCTGATTCATTGTCTAAGTTAGCCTCTTCCACCGAAACAGAGGAAGGACAGTGAAGGTGGAGAGGCTCGAACGACCTAGTATTGAAGAGGTCAAAGTGTGTGACATTCAAGTGGGAGACGATTGGAGATCCCCATACAAGCAGTATCTCACCGAAGGAACACTCCCCCAAGATAAGGACGAGGCTCGTCGTTTGAAAGTACAAGGGGCGAAGTTCACACTCATCAACGGAGAACTGTACAAAAGGGGATATTCGTCACCCTTATTAAAATGTTTGGGACCGGAACAAGCAAGTTACGCCCTAGCCGAAGTGCATGAAGGAATTTGTGGCGAACACTTAGAAGCAAGAGCCCTCGCTGCTAAAGTACTGCGATCGGGATTTTACTGGCCAACGTTGAAGAAAGATGCGATGGACCAAACCCATAGGTGTGTCAAATGCCAGAGGTTTGCGCCTATCACAACAGCCCCAGTGACTCCCTCTCAAGGCACAGTACAGCCAATTCCTTTTGCACAATGGGGATTGGACATCCTTGGACCTTTCCCATTAGCCACGGGCCAAAGAAAGTTCCTGTTAGTGGCTACCGATTACTTTACAAAGTGGATTGAAGCAGAGCCTTTAGCCACAATCACGGAAAAGAAAGTGGAGGCAATGGTGTGGAAAGACATTATCTGTCGATTTGGAATTTCCCGCATCCTAAATGCTGACCATGGAAAACAATTTGATTGCAACGCCTTCCGTGAATTTTGTAAGCACCTCAACATTCAGCTAAGGATCTCTTCAGTGTCATATCCTCAAGCTAACGGACAGGCTGAGGTCAGTAATCGGACTATCCTTCATGGGCTGAAGACTAGGCTAGACAAAGCAAAAGGGGCATGGGTGGACGAATTGCCCAGTGTCTTATGGGCATATCGTACCACCAGTCGTGTGTCGACTAAGGAAACGTCGTTCAGCCTAGTATACGACGCAAAAGCGTTGATCCCCGTGAAAATTGGAGCGTTATCACCAAGAGTGGTACCCTTAGTAGAAGGAGAAAATTCACAAGCTCTAAGGGAAGGCTTGGACCTACTCGATGAACATAGAGAAGCCGCGGCTATTCGATTGGCATACTATAATCAGAGGGTGGCCAACTACTATAATAGCCGGGTGAGAGACAGGCCAATGTCTGAGGGAGATCTAGTGCTCAGAAAGTCGCAGATCACGAATGCCCTCAAGGAGGATGGGAAATTCAGAGCCAATTGGGAAGGTCCATACAGAATCAGATACAAGATTGGACCTAACACCTGTGTCCTGGAAACTCTACAAGGGAAGAAGATAGGGAAAACCTGGAATTCAAATCACCTAAAGCTGTATTTGAATTAAGCACCATATTTTCTTTCCCAAACATTATTATCATTTATTTATACTATCACAAGATATTGTTATCAAATCATCACGCAGAATGTCATTTTATTATACATCTGCAACTTCTATGCATCTAAATCTTGTGACAGGATATCAGAAGAGCCGTAAGAGCCTGAGACGCTATGCGTCACTGTGGCCAGGCGTATATTCAGAAGAGCCGTAAGAGCCTGAGACGCTATGCGTCACTGTGGCCAGGCGTATATTCAGAAGAGCCGTAAGAGCCTGAGGCGCTATGCGTCACTGTGGCCAGGCGTACATTCAGAAGAGCCGTAAGAGCCTGAGGCGCTATGCGTCACTGTGGCCAGACGTATATTCAGAAGAGCCGTAAGAACCTGAGGCACTATGCGTCACTGTGGCCAGGCGTATATTCAGAAGAGCCGTAAGAGCCTGAGGCGCTATGCGTCACTGTGGCCAGGCATATATTCAGCCGAGCCGTAAGAGCCTAAGGTGCTATGCGTCACTGTGGCCAGGCGTATATTCAGACGAGCCGTAAGAGCCTGAGACGCTATGCGTCACTGTGGCCAGGCGTATATTCAGAAGAGCCGTAAGAGCCTGAGGCGCTATGCGTCACTGTGGCCAGGCGTACATTCAGAAGAGCCGTAAGAGCCTGAGGCGCTATGCGTCACTGTGGTCAGGCGTACATTCAGAAGAGCCGTAAGAGCTTGAGGCGCTATGCGCACTGTGGCCAGACGTATATTCAGAAGAGCCGTAAGAGCCTGAGGCGCTATGCGTCACTGTGGCCAGGCGTATATTCAGCTGAGCCGTAAGAGCCTGAGGCGCTATGCGTCACTGTGGCCAGGCGTACATACTGCCGAGCCGTAAGAGCCTGAGGCGCTATGCGTCACTGTGGCCAGGCGTACATACTGCCGAGCCGTAAGAGCCTGAGGCGCTATGCGTCACTGTGGCCAAGCGTACATACTGCCGAGCCGTAAGAGCCTGAGGCGCTATGCGTCACTGTGGCCAGGCAATAAAAACATCAAGGCTATAAAAACTAAAGACGCATCCACGTCATAGTAATCAAGCCTTAAACAGTTATACGTTTACGCAAAAAATTCTTTCTGAAAGTATACCTTTCTATCAAGAATTGGGGAGCATACACGAATACATTCAAAGCGAATATATACAAGCAAAATAAACAAACAGACAAACAATGATAAATGATAAATAGAGAAGTAATGCGATACAAAGCATGAACAAAAATCTCGATTTCATTTCATTCAAAAGTCATTACAAACAGATCTTTAGTAGATCTTTACAATTACATTCAACAAAAGTACTTGAAAAGAAAAACAAAAAACAGAAATAGATATCTAATCTTCGGGAGAAAGCTGGGGATCAGCTACAGACGGACTCCCACTACCCAGGGACGGCTGCTGACCCTCCTCGCCATCCAAATCAAGAAGAGCGTTAATAGGCTCAGGAGCACCGCCCAAATCCGCGGGCTCCCAAGGACCGGTGAGGTTGGCGAGGTCATCTTGAGCGGTCCTCTCGAATAGTTCATCCGCGGGTTCAGCCCCAGGTTCATACTTGGTCCAGTCGGGGGCCTCGAATAGCATTGCCTCTTTCGTATATTAAAGCTCGAGGAATTCCTCGCCATCCCTATGCTTCTCTAACCATGATCGGGCAAGATAGAACCCGTACTTTACATAAGGATTCGAGAAATCCTCCTTCCGCCTCAAGCAGTCTTTGGAAGGGTGGTACTCCTTTACGGCTTCCGCCCGGATGCTATAGATCTCTACTCGGGTCAAAGTAGGAGCAGCTTGACTTTCTAAATCGGCAACGCGTTGCTCAAGCTCCTGATTCCGAGTGAGTAAGGACCCGTAGTTGGACTGCATACGATCCAGCTCAGCATGGGCCTCCTGAAGATCCTCGTGGAATTTGCCAGATCGGGCTATCTCGACAGTGAGATCCCCCTTTGCCTGATTCAGGTCCTGGTGAATTTTCGCAAGCTGCTCCTCCAAGCTTCGAACCAAATCCGAAAGTTTGGACAAGTTATTGACAGTGTTGGATAACTCCATAACCTTATCCTTCAGCTCCTGGATTTCTTTATCAGCCCGCTCCCGATAGGCCCGGTGCTGGGCATTGTTGGCCACGGTTCTCTGAGCCAGCTGCAAAGAAATGCAAAAAGTTAGATTCAAAGAATGTAGCAAAAAGGAGTCAAACGAAGAGGAGCATGAAACTTACCCTCAATGCCTCCATGTCGGCTAAGTCCTCCCCCTTCGGATAATTCTGGAATATTCTCGCCTCGTCCCGAGGAAGGATGGAAGACCAACTAATCCGGGAAGCCACCCCGGGAGTATCCAAAGTATCATTGTCACGGACCCCAGGGTAAACTCAAAATTCGGCCCCTCTCATAATAAAACCCCCATCCACGGGGTAGGACCTCTCATCAGCAGGGCCTATCCTCGGAAGTATTGGTCTGTTTCCCATCGAACCCTCGATGTATAAGCGCCTTCGATTCTTCCGCTGCGACGGAATGATATTGCACTCCGCACGCTCCTCGGAGCGGGATCGCCCGGATGACCCAGAAGCCCCCCGTGAAGATGAGGCAACTCTCCCCCTATCCCGAGAGGGATCCCTCTGCTCCGAAGGAGGGGGAGGCATCTCCTGCCTAGAAACAGGGGGGTCCGAGCACGAGGTGGCTGAGAGGGGACCGGTGCCTCGCTTAGGACATCGTCGGCTAAACGATGCCTCTTCCTGGTAGGAGCGCTGGAAGGACCAGCCTCCGAGACCTGGCGACCCAACGATTGTCGGAAGTGGCTCATTTCTGCAAAAAAGGAAAAGAAAATAAATCAGTGGTCAAAAACTGATCAAAAACAGCAAGTAGTAAAAAGAATTAAAAGTTACCGTCAAGAGAATCGAGATGCTCCTGAAGGGACTCTATATTTATTGCGTCGTCATCAGGGAGCACCATGAAAGTGGAGCCGAACCCTTCCCAGCCAGTCAGGTAGGCTAAGGGTTCGCTGCCAGAACTAGACTCCACGTTGGTACTCCCTATATCCTCCTGTGGCCTTACAGGTTCAGGATTTAACTCGAGGGAAGTCGAAGGCGGAGGATCGGATGAAGGAACAGAGGGTCCGGCAACAGGGACCGGACCCACACCCCAGCCAGCTGATATCAAATTTTCATTTGATAAAAGGCTGTCAAGGCTAATGGGATGACGGACTAGCAGTTTGTTGACATCCGAAGATAACTGCTCCCTAAGCATGGAAATCCTGGGACCCTTGGGGATTTCTCGCCTATTCTCCCAACGGGTGGGGAAATCGAGGCCCTCGGGCACTTCTACAACAAGCCACTCCGTCTCAAAACCATGAAGCTTGTTAGCAGGTTTCTCGAACAACCTGTTCTCAAAACCGGGCTGATACACCCACTGAAGCGAGTAAGGCACTAAGCCGGGGCTCCCTCGAAACCTGAAAAATACATCTAAGAAAGGAAGGGATGGAGGGACGCCCCTTGAATGGCAGTGCACGGTGAACGCTACTAATTGCATCCATGCATGAGGATGCAACTGTCCCGGGGATACTCCGTGCGTCCTAAGGAAGGAAGCCCTGAAGTCGGACAATGGGAAGCGGAGTCCTAACTCTAATGCTGCCCTAAAAATGGCTACCCCGTTGGACACACGACGTATGTCACTCTCCTGGGGGGTTGGAAGTCTATAGGCGTATCCCTCGGGTAAGGGAAACCTAGATACTAGATCTCGGATGTCGGCTTCCTTCAAAGTCGACTTTACTCCTAGGTCTATTTGTTTTCCTACACCATGGCCAGTCATTTTTAGGGGTTCGAAAGCCAAAAAGTGGAACCACGTACTATAAAATTACCTAAAATGAAGGAGAGAAGAACTCGCGACGGAGTCTCAAGAAGGCGCGACAGACCTGCGACACAGTGTTGTGTGCGCGACAGAGTTGCGATGGAGTTACGGTAGAGTGGCGAGAGAGTAGTGACAGAGTCTGCAGAGGAAAATACGGTAGAGTATTTTTGCGAGAGAACTGAGTAGCGACGAGGACAGCAGGGGCCCAGTATATATAGCGGCTCGCCTGCGTCGCCACATGCGTGGAGATTCGACCCGACCCGAGAAAAATCCGGACCCAGACACTCTTTCATAGGAAAAATTCCTACCAAAGAGTGGGGAGCAATTGATGGTGGTCGTGTCACCAGAATCCATGTGTACAACTATCCGCCAACCATTGACTGCCACGTGTCAGAACGAAGATAAGCCACGTGACTGATTTCGCGACAGAGTTGCTACGCGACACAGTTGCTTGTTGAACGACAGAGTGTTCGGGGCGATAGGCACTCTGTCGCCTGGGATGTGTGCCGCACAGTAGGCGCGACAAACTCCATCGCCTCTATTGCGACATAGGTCTCCCGCATTGCCCTCGCGGCAAAGGTCTTTCGTATAGCCTGCGGTAGAGGTCTCCCGCACAGCCTACGACATAGGTCTTTCGCATAGTCTGCGGCAGAGGTCCATGGGTACTCTGCCGCCTACCGATTCCCCCGTAAGCTACTTAACCCGAAGCGCGACAGAGTGCTCCATGACTCTGTCGCGGCCCAGACACGCGTCTGGGCCTCAGCTCGAATTGACTTGAAGAAACCTATAAATATGCCGAGGAGCTCTCAGAAAAAAGGAGGAAAAACCAAAGAACAAAAATCAGGGAGAAATACTTCAACTCTTTGAATTAAGAAACACATTCTCTTCCCCTTACTTACACAACTCCCGATTACTTACTTAATCATCGGAGTGCGCGTGCAGGGACAAATCCCTGCCCCCTCTGATTCCTGTTATTTTTGCAGATTATACGAAGAACACGTGGAACAAATCGCACGGACGTCACACTTTTGTCGTTAGTGCAATCAGAATACGTGGAAGGTAAATTCCTGTTGCTGTTCGTGTAGGCAACATCAGTGATAAATGTGAGTGGAAGGGAAAATGAGTAGCGTGGTAAAATGGAATGAAGTTGCATGAGTTGCATAAATCTTTGGACTTCCATTTAGTTTTATATTTGTATATATTTGGTTATACAATGAATGCACACAAGTTTTAATGTGTATGAAGTATGGATGGATGTCATTTTCAAGTCTTAAAGGTAGTTGGATGAGGAAATGACTATGGTAGCAAATTAAGGATGTTTTTGTGTAAGTTTTTGCAAAAAACTGCAGCAAAATCTTGAAAATATGAATACCAGAACGATCTCATAGGATGAGAGATCGATCTGGAAGAGCTAAAATGCTCTTATTCGAGCAACAGAAACAGGGCAGATCGATCTCCAATAGGGCCAGATCGATCTGCTAGACATTCTGTAATGAGAAGATCAATTCTTAAGACAAGCAGATTGATTTCCTTAGCTCTCGGGTTAGAGCAGATCGATCTCCTCCCTAACCAGATCGATCTCCTTAACTTTTTGCCTGAGACAGATTGATCTCAAGTCCTCGACAGATCGATCTCATGCCTTCAAAATGTTAGAAAAAATTAGGGATTTAAGAGGACTAGATCGATCTCCTTCCAATACAGATCGATCTCATCAAGCAATTTCTATAAATAGGAGCAGTGAAATCTGTAAATCACGAGAACCACCATTTTCTTCCATCTTTCAATCCAAAAACCTAGTTTTCTCTCTCTAAATCATCACATTTTCAGTAAGATTTGAGGGAAGGCTATTAGATACAAAGTTGTTCGCATGAAAGAGAAGAACAACATAGCTTGGTGGCATTACCCTATTTGTGGGATTAAAGGAACAAAGGTGTATTTCCAATTGGAGCAAGGAGGAAATCTATCTAGGTGAGTTTCCAATGCAACAATCAAAGTACATTGTTTAGTTATTGATTTTGGAGTTGATTTAGTGTGCTTATTAATGGTAGAACTACCTAGAATGCCATGGAACAGTTATAACCTAGAAATAGGTTAGAGTGAGAAAGTGAAATGTAGTGGTATTAATGATGAATGAGATAATTTAAGGTGATAATGGTGTTATGGGTATGATTTTAAGATGGTGTTATGGAATGAATTGTGAGACTTACCCAAAAAGGGTAAAATGTGTATTTAAGGCATTTGGGTAAAACGCATAAATGAATGAGAGAGTAAGGGTAGAGTATTCCACATCAAATCTTAAATAAGTAACCAAGTGAGTTACTAGATAAATTAGTTGGAAATGACTTGATGATGGTCAAATACAAAAGTGGGCCAAACTTAACGAAATAGGCTCAATGAAATATATTGACTAGTTGAAGTCAAAATGTGAGTTAGCAACATTAACTCAAGTGATTGGTGAATGATTTGTAGCTTCCGAGGATACAGTCGGAGCAAGTTGAGCCAAAGCACGAGAAGCTAAGAGGAAGAGAGTCGCACACCGGATAAATCGAGGTAAGGGAATTATGTGGACTCTTAGAGATATCTGTTCGCATTTTGGGGCGCGATATGTTTTCTAGAATGCATGTGGTAATAGGAAATAAAATGGGTGATTGAAGGGCTAGAGTTGGGTTTTTGAGAGAAATGTGCATGAAAACAAAAGCATGATGCTTTGAAAATCTTGCTTTATTTCTTTTTAACAAGTGATTGGTAGGGTAGCTAACATTTGAAATGATTTGCAAAAGAAATGATTTGATTTGGGCTATAACTATGCTTTGCAAAGGATTGAGCCACTTATATGGATTTCGTGAGAATGAAAACGTGCTAGAGTATGATTCGCACGAGATTTGATGTGTTTTATACGCATGAGTGCTGGAGCTTAGCTCGCACTAGTTTTCACATGGATTTCTATGATGTTGTGCTAGAGCCTAGCTCACACAGATTTTATACTGGTTTTGATATGGTGCTGGAGCCTAGCTCGTATTAGATGTCCACCATACTTGTTGTCGTGCTTGAGATAACTCGCACATGATTTTATGACATGATTAATAGTCATGCTAGGAGCTTCGGGTAGACTGGGTGTCGCACCGATTAAATAGGCTCGCACGTGCATTTTGAGATGTGGTGTGATATGATGTGTTGATATGGGTCCATGGAGTACGCTGTACCGTGTAGGTAGCATGGAGTACGTTGTACCATGTTGAGATTGTGATATGTCGTCTTTGGACGATGTTTAGATCTGCGATGGACTGGCGGGTTGGACGTAACCCACCTCCCGTGTGGAAGCAAATAGAGGTGATACCCCGCACACCTGATCAGTGTAGCTTGGGATCACATAATATGGCCATAGTCCTAGAGGAGATTTTCCTATTATATTGCCTATCTCACATGTCTTTGTTTTATGAATAAATCCATGTTTGAAAAGTTTTGTGGGTCAGGATAGTCCGAGGGAGGGACTGAGTCCTGACAAGCGTTGATTTTATGAGATGAGAAAATTTGATGATGGCTTTAAAGTGCACTGATGCATAATGATTTTCCATGCCTTATGAATTAAATATGCATACTGAATTAATTAGCATGATTTGCTTTACATGCCATTAACACAAGCATGAACTACTTTTGAAGTGTGAATGAGAAAATGTATGGTTTTAAGCATGGCATCACGATCACGTAGATAGTGCAGTATCTACATATTCGTATGATTGCCTTACTGAGCATGTTGTTTGCTCACCCCCTTATTCTCCCCCTCTCTACAAAGCATTGAGTATAGACTGAGGGCGACTGAAGGTTTCTTTTGTACCGCTGCATCCCATCACGAAAGGTATACACACTTGTATAATTTTGTGTCTAAACTTTTCATAGCACAGTAGCATTTTGAATGTAATCATTGGGGATATAAAAACAATGTAAACACATGTAACAGCAACTCTGATTTATTTATACAAATGTTTACTTATAAATTATAATGTAACTTAAATTGTTATGGTTGGATGAGGTAGACATTGACACACAGCCCAACTGTTTGAGAGTGTAGCTGATCACAATCGAGGTAAGGTAAGGACGAAAAATAAATAATGTATGAAAAAAAATTGTGACGATTTTTGGTAAGTTGGGGGTCGTAACACCAAAATTACATATTTCTGTAGATTTTCACTTTGAAAATCATTCCCAAACCATACCAATTTCACTCCAAGCCATCATCTACGTTTTCTAACCTTTCTAACACATTGAACATATCGATATACACTTGTTTGGATTGATTTCTCATCATCATTCATTTATTTCAGCTATTTTCCATTTATTACCCCAATTTTAGCTTTATTTAATACATAATATGCAATCTCAATACCAAAAATGAGTATTTTGCCTCAACAAATGCATTCTCATTCATCAATGGACTAAACTTGTCTTATTACACTTAAGGAGTCTTAAGTGAAGTACATAAAAGTGTGGGTTTTCACACATATCATATAAAGTTAGTTATACACCAAGTGAGTACTAATTTGATCATGTTGTCATTGACATAATAACATTAGATATACACCAATTAGTTAAATATCCAATTAGAATATTAAATAGTAGATAATATTTCAATAATTAATATAATGCTAATTATTTAAATATAATTAATCTTAATGCCAATGAAGTATATATAAAAAACTAATTGTATCAAAATTATCATTTACACAACAATTACTACTATTATATATTTCTAAATTACACTTAATTTACTATTAGAAATAATTATTTTTATCTACACTTTAATTTTATAGTTAATAAATAATAAATAAATTATTTTAATAGATAATTAATTTAACAAGATAATACTTACACTACGAGATTACATAATTTTATCAAAACCTACTTTTTAGCATGATTCTAATATAAGTTACTCTTTTATTCTGTAGAGTTTAAATTATATTAAGATCATTCTGAAAAAAGAGATTTTAGGCATCAATAAAAAGTGACACATAATCATTTTTAAAAGACATATGATTAGTACTATACACCCTCAAATACTAAATAAATCATTTTATCCTAAATTTAATAATTTTTTTCTATGTATCACCTTTTTTGATTACATGATAATTTTTTTAATCAAAATTTATATCCCTTCTTGTTTGATTTTGTTTGTTACAACTTGTTGAAAAATTTTATTTTAATTGGAAACTTGGCTTAAAAAGTTTACTTCAAACCCTTCATATTGAAAATATGATTGTTTTTTATTGAAATTGTTTGTTTGTCTTTTTTTCAAGATAATATTTAATTTTTATTACATATTTTTTTATAAGTCAATTGTTTATTTTGATGATGATAATAACAATAATATTTAATTTTTATTATGCTTTTTTTTTATAAGTCAACTGTTTATTTTGTAATAATAATAATAATTAAAGTGAGATAATTAAGTTAATGATAGTTGATTTGATGAGAATGAGTTTATGATATTAATTGTATATATTTCAAACAATACGAGGTGACATTACTTATTTAGTGTCTAAAAACTCACTTTAGGATGATCCTAATATAAATTACTCTTTATTCTATGTTGCATGATAAGAAAAATATGTTAAGTTAACAATAATTATAACGTTCAAATAGTTATAATAAAATATTATTTATTAACTATTTTTTGTACTTTATTCTATAACACATGATAAGAGTTTACATAGATTATATAATCATCCTCTATCACATTATGAGACATTGAGAAAAGATATTAATACAATATAACATTAACATACAATATAAAATATTATAAAATATTTTTCATAGTTGATTTATTATTGTATTAAAATTAAAATTTTAATATTAAATAAATATAATAAAATATTATAACATTTTTTTATAATAAATAAAATGTTAAATTAATAATATATTCATTACCTATTATTATAATTACAATAAGTATAATATAAAAAATTATTTAATATTCATATATATATATATATGGTGTTTTAAATTAATTTTATTTACTAATTGAATTTTAAAGATTCAATACTTATTTTCTTGATAATATATTATTGATATAACTGCATAATAAATAATTGTTTTTCTAAAATTTTTAATTAAAAGGTATATCATTTATTTATTGTTTTAAAAATAATTATATAATTTGAATTTGAATTTTTTCAGACGTCGATTTTTTCAGGTTTTAAATTGGATCGATCTTTGATTCGGATTTTGTTCAAATTCAAGTTTTTTGAATTCAAATTTGTTCCGATTCAAGCATTTTACCTTTTAAATCAATTTTAATTAATCCGGATTTAATTTCGGATAGGTTCAAATGGTCATCAAGTTTGGATCAACTTTTGTCAACTCTAAGTCCAAAGTCCAAACTGCCGAGTGAGCAGAGCACCTGACTCACGTACTTCTCAGGTTTGCAGAAATAACTCTTTCTTGCATAAAGAAAGTACTAATTACCGCCAATTTCACAAAGATGACTTCACCCCGATATCATCGGTAATAAAATTGTACTTTAAAATCATGGATTTCGGGACCGAATGCAACATTTTATGGTTTGGCTTATAATTAAGCCTTTGATTCAAAGTAGTAACCAAAAACTAAAATGCAAGTAGCAGCCGAGTATGTGTCAGTCTTATCCAACTGATGAACGTGTCCAGGCTATTCATCAACTCACATGCATATATGCCTTCTGCTCCAAAGTCTAAGTGAGAAACGTGCTCGGTATCTTTCGCAATCTGCAACCAATTCCAAGTTTTCAAATATAATAGAGTTTCCAGGAAGATGGATTTATTTAAACTTTAGTCATTTCTGTTTTTCTAATGGAATCTAGCCACTATGGTGCATTAGTACCTAGATACCAGGCGTAGCTGCATTTGCTGGTCACTTCCATGTAACAGTTCAGATACTATGGTTAAACTACAGCCTCAGAGGACATAATTATTAATAAGTTGCAATAAAAATACGACCAGCTGATGCTTATTGGTCATAGGTTGAAAGACGATGAAACCTTTACAGGTTGCATATAATAGTCTCTGCATTTTTCACTTTAAGCATCGGTGGGAATGAAGTTCAACTCTACACAATATTTAATTTGATGGAATGAATTTCGCCAGGTGGATTAGTCAGATGAATCAGATCTTCAATTTTACCATCGTAGGTGGAAACCATCTTCAATAAGCATTTTCTTTTCAAAAACCATGAACCACCAAGATAAAATTGGTATTCTCCCTGAAGTATTACCGGTCTTTATATATGGGAATATCATTTCTAGGCCCTCTCCCCCTCCTATTAGTAGAGTCAATTACAAGGCCACTTTCTTATCATAAGCCATCTTCTTTTCTCCAGAATTCTCTCTCTCTTTCTTTTTCCCTCACTTCTGAATCCTGATCACACAGACCCAAACACAACTGAAGAAACCATTTGGTTGGTTTAGAACAGGAGCAGAGATGAGCTTGATGACAACAAGCAGGGAATTCTTCCAAGTAGAATCGCACGTTATGCAAGAAATGAAAGACCAAGCTCCAAAAACTGAATCCGTTATGAAATCTTCTTCTAAGCAAGTGAGAAGCATTTCAGGATCCGTTAATCCCATGAATACTGATAAATCTGCTAAAACAAGTCATGACAGCAAGCTTAGACAGGCTGAAGAGTCCCTCAGGACTGTGATGTACTTGAGCTGCTGGGGTCCTAACTAATGTCAACAAAACTTGCTCAACAGCTTCAAGTCTTTAAACTCTGGTGCCTTCTTCTAGCGCTGTTTCCTAAAGCAAATCCTCGCAGTCTATCTAGAGTGCAACGAGTATACGCTCATATAAGACCTTCCTTTTTCTCTACGAAAGTATCCTCCTTATTGTACATTAAAGTTGCATGCTTAATTAGGCTTCTGCCTCTCTTGTACAAAGAAAGTATATTTAGGAGTTGTTAAGTGGGAAATGTAATCATTTTCATGTCCTCTTATGCAGAGCACAGAACTATCTACTAATTAGTTAGATCCACCATTCTTAGATTTTCGATTAGAGCAACATCATTGAAAAACTTCTACTTCTTGTAAAGTGTCTTAACCTTGACTTTGATCTCACAGAAAACTAGATTTCGATCAATTATTGCTCATGCTGCAAAATCTGTTAAAATCTGCAAAATTTTGTATTAAAACATAGCTTCCTCTTGAAATCGGAAATTAGAATGTTAAAACACCCAAAATCATCACATAATACCAATTTTATTAATACCATAATTACCAACTAACAGTTACAATCACATAATTTTTTGTTTACATCAACTGGGTTACACAAGTATTATTTGAGTCACGCTCAAAACCATACGTCAAACCACATTAAGTCAAATAATATATTTATACTTAAATATAAAACCCTCAAAGATCCATTAATAAAATAAGTAGATCTGACAACTTGTGTATGAATATGATAAAAATTAAAAATAAGATTTTGTATTTTTTGCATTGACACGAATTTTGAAACAAAATTTTTCATATTTTACACGACATGAATACGATTTTATATGACACGAACACAAATTATCAGATCTAAAAATAAAAATCGGACAGTAACATAATTCTTAATGAAATATCAATCCTAATAAATAAAATAAATAATATTGGTAAAAATATAAAGTTTGGTTTGATTCCGATATTACTTCCTTAAACCAAGCTCTTCGATTTCAATTTTTGACAACTGAAAAATTTTTCATCAATTTTTTCCTCATCAACAAATTTATATCATACACAAATTGATACTCTTAATAGACAACAGGAAGAGAACAAGGCAAAACTCAATTATATCTTTACTTCAATATTTGCATGCGCTTCCTTATTTGATGATGTTGTGCATGTTCTTCATGGTGCATAAATATTATGTTGACCATTGTTAACTTTCGATACTTACATTAGTATTTGCTCGATGGTTTTGCTATCAATATATAGGAGATCCGGTGACACCAACAACTGTTTACTTGAGAGGTTCACTAGGCATTCCTTTTAAAATGGAATTTAGCCTATATTACCACCATTGGTGTCTTCATTATGGTTGGCTTCGTTTTTCTCACTGAACATTGCATCAAGCTAGGAGAATATGCTACATTCACCCTAAATCAACACATGACTTCTGATGTTTTCTATACACACACGACAAGGATGGCTTATAACACCTACTGAAATTGAAACCAGAAAATGTTCTCTTCTTTATTAGACAAATAATTTTATTTGATTTCTCCACTGTCTCCAATTAAATGGTGCTCTTTATTTACAGGTAGTATGAAAGAACGAGAACAACCACTTTTATCACCAAATTAGGAAGTTGAACATTCAAACTTAATACCTGTGGAAGATCATGCCTGGAGTATTCATGTTGATACCCATTCTTTTCATAGATTGTTGAGCTCTATCAATGTTGAATCATGTTATATTTAGTTAAAACATATTTCTTTAAAAATATTTTCTTTATTTAATTCTTGCTTTCAGTAATAATTGTTTAAATTCGTTGTTCATGCAGCATGTGCATCAAAATTCTATAATAGATTCCTCCCAGAACACTCAATGAATCTCACACATAGTCTCCTAGAAATAATAGAAGATGGAATGCTCATTACATCTACATTGCTTGAAGCAAATATTTTTTGAGAGATTAGAAAAATTTTGCTTCTACAATCAACTGAAAGTTGGTCATACCTACATCTTCATGAAATTGGACCAACTGTAACATACAATTTTCGAACAAATTTTTCATTTTTTTCTTGCTTAAGTTCGTCTATGTCTAACATAGATTTTTTCTTAGCCAAATTTTAACGATACATTATTGCTTTGGTCCTAGTCATAGCGTGTGATGTGACTCTGAGTAACCAATTCTTATTTTTCAGATTTCTTTTTAGACAATAACTTAATTTCTAATTCATAGCGATTATCATAATCCACTGAAAACATAATTACCGAAATCAACATACATTACATCATGTCCTAACTAGATTATAATTGAAATTCAATACAGTCAAGCGTACTGTATTTGATATTTATTATAGTCATCAGTGCATTCTAAAATATTATAGCGTTTACATCCTATCATGAAAATATATAAACTATGCATTAACAAATGTCTGAAAATAATAAACTAAACTATACAAGAGGATAGATACCTCTAGGCAAAAGTCGTAGTGGCAGGTGGAAGACACACCCTTTGATGCCCAACTCCAAAATAATACTAAATCTACTGCACGTAATCTAAAGGGAAAGAAAAAAGGGAGTGAGCTTGTGTCCACTAAGGTGCATATACCAAGCGAAACATGCAAAACGTATCATGCAAGCTTGAAATTCGATGTGGATAAAAGATCTTCCTATGTTATACTGTAAACCCCACAAATTTTCTACATTTAGTTCGATTATATATAAAAATGGAAATAATAAATTTTAATGGAAGTGTGAATATTCGTTGAAGGGCCCGAGGACTATAGGAACCGAGAAGCCCGTGAATGACAGGGAACCCGAAAATACGGGAAGTGATCAAGCAAATGCAAGCATGGAGGGATCAAAAATAATTTTGATGAGAAAACTTATATTGGGATTTATAAAGAGTGATGAGATCCCAAGAATATTTCGTTTTCGAAATAATAAAAATTTCATGGAAAGTATGAATATTGTCATTGGAAAATTTTATAAAAAAGGAAATGTATATATATATATATATATATATATATATATATATATATATATGAATATAAAATGGATAAATAATGATATATATATATATATATATATATATGACAAATATTATATATATATATATATATATATTGTAATGTGTAGTATGTATCATATAGGTAGTAATAAATAAATAAAATAAGATGAAATGAAATGAAATAAAATGAAAAAATGGAATGAAAATGAGCACAAAACAATAAAACAAAAAAAATAATACTAACACTAAACAAAAACAAACAAATAATATCTATCTATATATTAATATAACATATATATTAATATAATATATATTGTATTGTACGGAATTGGCTTTCAAAGAAAGCCAATTCCGTTTGCTTCATTTCGAAAGAGGCAGACCATCTCTGCTTGGGCGGGAAACAAAGAGAAGAGAAAGAAGAGAAGGAAGGGTGGCCAGCTGAGGGGGAAATGGAGGAGAAGGTAAGAAGGAAAGGGAAAAAAAAGAAAGAAGGAAGAGTAGGCTGTCCAGCCGAGGGAGAAAAAGAGGAAAGAAAAGAGAAATGAGAAGAGGAAAAAGAAGGAGAGGGGGAAGGAAAGCTGGGTTTGCAAGGAAGAGACCGAGAGGGTGAGAGTGAAGGCCGAAGGAAAGGTTGGAGTACAGGGGAGCTTGGCTAGTGTAGTGGCTAGATTCGACAATTTTAGGATATGAAGCTGGTCTGAACAGAACTGGAAATTTGATTGCTGTACAAGGGAGACGGAGCCAGATTGAGGTGGCTGTTAGGTGTTGTCTTTAAGGGTGAAATAGAGGAGCAGAACAAGAGAAGAAGACCGAAACTCCTCTGTGTTTCCATTCCCTTTCAAGCTGTCGAAAGAGGAGAGGAAGCTGAGGAAAATGAGCGAGGGAGGTAGGAACTGAAAACTGGAAAAAGAAATTGAAGCAGACTGAGGATGAAGCAGCTAGGAATTGAAGCAAAGAGAAGCAGAACCGAGGGCCACAAAGCTGAAGACAGACCGAAGGGAGAGCTGAACCGAGAGGCAGGGGAGAAGGAGAGGGAGACCGAATGGGGTGAAAGCAGGACAAAACCGAGGAAGAGTGAGGAGAGGCTGGAAACGAGGCTTCAATTGAAGCAGGACCTGGAAAACAGAAAGCAAGACGGGCTGGAAATGGAAGAAAACCGAGGGAGCTGAAAACTGGAAGAAGACCGAGGCTAAAGTTAGAAGCTGACCGAGAGGGAAGAAAGGAAAAGGAGAAAAGAAAAGAAAAAAAAAAGAGAGAAAGAAAAAAAAGAAGGGTAATATATATATATATATGTATATATGTATATATATGTATATATGTATATTTAATGTACATGTATATATATGTGATTGTGTTTATAAGCATGTTAGTGTGAATTAAGGTGTATGTGAAATAAAAATGGGAGAGATGAAAAAAATAGACAAAAATATATATGTATATATATATATATATATATATATATATATATATATATATATGTGATGATGAATAAGGAAATTAAATGATAAAATGAATGTGTGTATATACTTAGGTGTATATACAAATAGGTGTATATGATAAGGGTGTATATTAGTTTGTGTACATACAAGAATATATACATGTGATAAGGAAAAATGAAAACAAATAATATATATAGGAGTATATATATATATATACATATATATATATATATATATTTATGTGTATATATATGTAGATGTATATAATAAATGTGCATGTTAAGATTTGTATGTACAAAATATATAAATAGCAAAGAAAATATATAAACGTGCGTGTTGGCCTAGGTATGTGCAATAATACGTACACACGAAGTAGTAACGAATAGGTTATGATTTTAACGCAATTCGGACAATTCGCATGAATAGGGTGCTAAGTATACAATTTTGGTGTAGGTGATCGTAGAAGGAATTAAAGGAGGTACTAGGAGGCGTCACCACTCGAATTCAGAAATTTCGATAAATCGAGGTAAGGGGTGTAATTTAAGATGGTAATGGTATCCCTACCCTTAGACTCCGATTTATTTATGTTTTTTCGTGCCTTCTCGTGCAACCCTTGATTGTAAAACAAAACCCGACACCTAATAAGCCCAAGATTTATTTGATCATGTTTTCGAGATAAAGAAATGCTATATGAAATTAAATGCATAGTTTCAAGCATGATTTCTGAATAAATGTCATGGTTTCGACTTATGTATGATTGATTTCATGTTTGTGAATGAAATGAAATTTGGTATGTGAACTTATGCTTGAGAAATGAAATTTGTTTTCGAAAGGTGATTGTGGGGGCCACCTCTTGAGTCCTACGGGAACAAAGTGCCACACAGTCTTTTTGTTTTATGAAAGAGTTTTCAGATTTCAAGAAATTCGATTTTATTACTCGATATGAGTTTATGAGCTATAAAAACCCAAGTAAGATTTTGAAAACTCTGTTTTAAGACAAAAAGGCATTGTATAGTGGAATTGTGGGGGACACCTCTTGAGTCCAACGGGAGCAAAGTGCCACGCAATTTCCACAATGACATGTGAACGTGGGGGCCACCTCTTGAGTCCAACGGGAGCAAAGTGCCATGTGGTTCACAGAGACATGCGAACGTGGGGGCCACCTCTTGAGTTCTGTGGGAGCAAAGTGCCACATAGTCGGTGTGACTGTGGGGGCCACCTTTTAAGTCCGACGGGAGCAAAGTGCCACGCGGTTCACAAAGACATGCGATCGTGGGGGCTACCTCTTGAGTTCTGTGGAAGCAAAGTGCCACACAGTCTATGTTACTGTGGGGGCCACCTCTTAATAACTACAGATGCAAAGTGCCACATGGTCAATGCATTTTTGTCATTCGTACCTTTGTGGCGAATATGAATTTTGCCTTCGGGCATGTTTATGTTTCCCTCTACGGAGGATGATTTTGTTATTCCCGCATGACAATTCTATAAGTTAGCCAAGTCTCCACCGATATGAACTATGCTATATGATTTTGATCCTCCGATATATGTTTCAGCATCAGTTATGCTTTTGAAGTTCTATCGATTTTGAAATATTCTGGAGTTCTGTATGATTCAATAGATTGTGATGTAACTGAATAGTTTTGTTACTTTGAAATTATATTTCTATCGAATGTGTTTTATTTATATGCTTTTTGAAAGCTATGTGATATTTGTAAAGAAACGTTATCTCTTAGTTTTATCATGCATTCAATGTGATTTAGCCACCATGATAATTTTAAATGCGTTTCTTACTGGGCTTTTTCCCGAAAGCTCACCCCTCTACCTTTCAGATTATTTGCAGTGATATACAGACGCTACCTGCCGCGTACACGACGTAGGCTGGTGGGAAAGAGCTACCCTAGGCTACTTTTTGTACACGCAGTCAAGGTATACAATTACATTCCTTTACCAGACATATTTGTACACACAGACACCTATATTGGGAATATTTTGTTGCGATATAATTTGTAAGGAAAACGATGTAAAGATTATTATTTTTGGGATTAGGTTTCAAGATGATTGGTATTTAATCGAAATGGATGTATTGAGTTGTAAATGTGGATTTGGAAAGTATGCTTGATAGTTGTGGATATCTAGGATTGTTGGAAATCATGCTTGGTAGTTGTGGATATCTAGGAGTGTTAAAACAACTGAATTGCAGGTGGATAGGCTTATATATAAATCGTTATGCTGGCGAAATTTCTATCGGCCATATAGGTCAAAGTATGTAAATTAAATATAATTACGGATAAAGAATTAGGCAAAGTGTTTCGACACTGCACAGGAATACAACCTAAGTGAATAAGGAAATAAGTGGGTAAATTAAGTATCAAAAAAAAAAAAATCCCCGATGTTCAAGGGTCAAGGGTTATTACATATACTATTCAATTCTCGACGGTGAATCGATTTGATAGCTTAGATATTGTTATTCATGATATTGATCCGATTCGATGTCATTGAAATGTAAGTCATCCCATTGAATTTACAAGCGACAAATTTATCATATCTATGTGATTAAATCTCGAGTTATTGCGAAGTAAAAAAAAAAACAATGAAATTATGGAAGTAAATATTCTCGCATTTATTGCTACAGCGCTGTTCATTCTAGTTCTTACCGTTTTTTAACTTATAATATACATAAAAACTGCCCGTCAAAAAAATTCCTTTTTTTTTTTGTGAGGGGGCTGGTAAAAATAAATAATATAATACTCTAAGCATATAACATATAACATATATATCTATTCATGTTTCCGAAAAAAGGCACTCCCATCTTTTTTCTGATATTTCTACCGAACTAGATTGAATCAATGAATTGAAACAAATCAAATCAATCGATTGGTTTTTTTTTAAGACTATGCTTAATGAATATTTTTATTTCATAATTCTCTTTAGACTCTAATTTCCCATTTCTACCATTTCTATAAGAATTCTAAATTTTTTTTCCAGATTTAGATCTCTCAACAACAACCTCTTGCTCCGTAAATCTATTACAAATTCACAAATCCTATATTAATTATATATTATTATTCTAATTAGATTATTATTCTAATATTCTAATATTATATTCTAATATTAGAATATTATTATTATTCTATTTATTATATATTATTATATTACTATTCTATTATTTATATTATTTAAATATTATTATTTATAATTTATAAAATAATTTATTATAAAATAATTTATAAAAATTTAAATATTAATATTATTATATTTAAGTATAATAATAATTTATTAATTTAATAATTTAGAATTAGAATAATTAAGTAGAATAATTAGAATTTCATTTTTTATTATGATTTCTATTTTATTATTTTCTTTTCCTTCACCATTCAAATTCTATTTATTTCATTCAAGTTACAGATTATAGAAGTTTGACTGACCCCCCTCTAATTTTTTTTTTTTTTTACTTTCATTCTAGCAACTTATACTTCTATATTATTAAATTTGAATGTGTCTCAAAATCTGAAAAATTCGTGGGAGGGGTCATTTTTGTATCAATAGATTCAAGAAATAAGAGAATTAAGGATACCCACTAGAAAAACAAACCCAATCCATAAAGATGTACCGGAGAATACAATATTTTTGTTACTCAACCAACCATCAGGTGAAGCAAATACAATAGGTACACTAATCAGTAAGATTGATGAAGTGCCAATTAATGCAAAAATAGCCAATTGGAAAGCAATAGTCATGTTTCTAATCCTCCAAGCTACCAACAAAAGAACTATACCATTTGATCCCTCTATCATATCGACCAAAAAAATTTAATAAAATGCAGGGTAGAGGGATTTTACCATGAATCGATTGATTCTATATGACTTATATCCATTCCTTTAATGCGTCGGTAATGGTCGGGATAGCTCAGTTGGTAGAGCAGAGGACTGAAAATCCTCGTGTCACCAGTTCAAATCTGGTTCCTGGCATATGATTAATTTGTATGAGTATCTACTCTACAAATTAATTGATATGGATCAACATAATACATACTTATCTAGCTAGGTATCTTGAAGTAAACCCTCTTTTTTTTTGTATTTCTTTTATATTTTTTAGATGAGCAAAGAGTTTTTTATTATTATAATGTAGTAAAAATTTGATTATCTTTCCTTTTCTTTTTTATTTGTTCATGCCATAGCTCCTTACATTCAAAAAGAATGTTAATACTTCATACATATTTAATTAAAAGATTAAAATAGTTGGTTGAAAGGCCCAACCAAAAAGTCTGGTCTAGAGGAGTTCAAGGATAGAAATAACCAAGACTCATCTCAGCTACAGTACAAATAGAATCTGATCCCCTTTCATTTATTTCTTTGCTCTAGGTATGAGGTCTTATCGAGCCGCTTTATTTCATTTGATTACTCATGCTTATTCGAAGGCATTGTTGTTTTTAGGATCCGGATCAATTATTCATTCCATGGAAGCTATTGTTAGATATTCTCCAGATAAAAGCCAGAATATGGTTTTTATGGGCGGTTTAAGAAAGCATGCGCCAATTACACAAATTACTTTTTTAGTGGGTACACTTTCCCTTTGTGGTATTCCACCCCTGGCTTGTTTTTGATTGCCTCGTACAATTCCATTTTTTTTATTCCGATTGTATTTACATATTATAATTTTTTTTCGGGTTGCTAACTCAACGGTAGAGTACTCGACTTTTAAGTGTGACTAGCATCTTTTACACATTTGTATGAAGAAAGGGATTCGTTCTTACCATTGGTAGAGTTTGTAAGACCACGACTGATCTTGACAGGAGTGGATGGAAAAAAGAGCATGTCGTATCAATGGAGAATTCTAAGAATCCATTTTTTTCTGGATCAGTCCAAAAAAAAAATCGTCTTTGAATTTTTGGTGTGGAACAAAAAAATTAATTGAATTCAAAGTTGGGTCGAGTGAATAAATGGATAGAGCTCTACGACCCCAATTATAGGGAAACAAAAAGTAACGAGCTTCTGTTCTCAATTTGAATGATTACCCGATCTAATTAAACGTTAAAAATAAATTAGTACCTAATGTGGTAAAGGTTTTTCTCACGAGTAAATTTTTTATTTTTTTATGAGTCCTAATTATTAGTTATTCCCTTTTATGGGTTAGACATGAATGTGTAGAAGAAGAAATTTATTGATAAAGAAAAGATATTTTTTTCCAAAATCAAAAGAGCAATTCGGTTGAAAAAATACAGGATTTCTAACCATCTTCTTATCCTATCATGCTAAGTACCATAATGAATGCAGATCAAATCATTTATATAAATTTTGATCTAAAACTAATCAAAGCTTTCTTTAAAGGTGATCAGAAGCATAGGTCATAACTTAGCAAAATGCATAGCTTCTTTAATTTTCTCACTTACATAAATGTATTTAAAACATAAATCATAATGAATTCATATCATAAAATTTCATACTGAAAACATAATCATAAAATCATAATCATAGCATAGGTGAGACGATGCAAATATCCAAGTAGTAACATGCAATCATAAAATAGGTCCCAATAAGGGAAGTGATGTAATGGTCATGATTAATGTAACGACCCTTGACCCTTGAAAATTGAGGGATTTTTTTTTGAACTTAATTTACCCATTTATTCCCTTATTCACTTAGGTTGTATTCCTGTTCAGTGTTAATTCACTTTTCCTAATTCTTTATCCATAATTATTTTTAAATTCTATGTTTTGACATATACGGCAGATAGAAATTTCGACAGCATAACGGCTTATATATGAGCCTACCCATATGCAAATCAATTGTTTTAACAATCCTAGATATCCACAACTACCAAACATAATTTTCAAATCCACATTTTCAACCCAATGCATCCATTTCGATTCAATACCAATCATCTTAAAACATAGTCCCAAAAGTAATATTTCTTACATTGTTTTCCTTACAAATTACATCCCAACAAAATATTTCCAATATATGTCTGTGCATACAAATGTGTCTGGTAAAGGAATGTAATTGTATACCTTTTTTGCGTGTACAAAAAGTAGCCTAAGGTAGCTCTTTCCCACCAGCCTACGTCATGTACGCGGCATGTACTGCCTACAGATCACTGCAAATAGTCTGAAAGGTAGAGGGGTGAGCTTTCGGGAAAACGTCCAGTGAGAAAATGCATTTAAAACGGTCTTAGTGATTCAAATATGTAGAAAAACATAATAATACGTACAATGACTACTCTCTGAAACTAATATAAAGGACTTTCGAAATTAAGAAAATCGAAAACATCATGATTTCAAATGTAAATCTTTAAGTACTTGAACTTAATAGTCATCACATAACCTTTTCGTATACTCAGAATTCCAAAAACATAATTACATGTAAAATCACATATCATAAAGTCAAATCTGAAAGCTGAGTTTAATTCAGATAGAGACTACGTTGGCCCATATGATTATCATGCATTTATAACAAAGTCATCCTCCGCAGAGGGAATTCAGAACCTATGGCCATGGTAGGGTTGTAGACGTGATGAAGGTCGTACAGCGTTCAGACACCCGAAGGTGGAATTTCGACGCCACAAAGGTGAAGTTCAGATGCCACACAGGCGAAGTTCAGACGCCACACAGGCGAAGTTCAGATGCCACAAAGGCGAAGCTCAGATGCCACATAGGCAAAGTTCAGATGCCACAAGGCGAAGTTCAGACGCCACAAAGGCGAGCATGATAAGCGTTAGCATACAATATAAGTGGCCCTTAGTCTCAAAACATACTATAGTTTTCATACATAAAAATATCGAAATACAACCATCTTATTCAAAAGATAATTTCAGGGAACATGCTCTTATTCAGAAGTCAAATTCAGAAATATGCAATTATTGAAAATACAAATTCAGAGAACATGTTCTTGTTCAGAAAACAAATCCAGAAACATGCTTTTATTTAGAAAAACCAATTTCAGAAATCACGTTCTTACTCAAAAAACAAAAGCAAAAAACATGCTCGAAAATCAATACTTCAGATCCTTGTAAGTTTTCCTTAATCATGATTCAGAAAGTAAACTATTACCATTTTAAATTACATCCCCTTACATCGATCTATCGAAAATTTCGAGTTCAAGTGGTGACGCCTCCCAGTACCTCATTTAATTCCTTCTATGATTCTCCTACATCGAAATTGTAGACTTAGCATCCTATTCATAAGAATTATTCGAATTGCGTTAAAATTGTAACCTATTCGTTACTACTTCGTGTGTGCGTATAATCGTACATACCTAGGCCAACACGTGTGTTTATATAATTTTATTACTATATTTTTTTTATGCACATTTACAAGCATACACATTTATTATATACACCTATATGTATATACACATAAGTATATACACATATATATATATATTATTATTATTTGTTTTCATTATTCATTATCACATATACATCCTTTTTGTCTACTTCTCATATTTCCCATTTTTATTTCACATCTAATTTAATTTACACTAACATGCTTATATCCCAACATATATATATATATATATATATATATATATATATGTACATTAAATATGCATATATATAAATTTACCTTTTTCCTCTTCCTTTTTTTTTTCCAATTTCCAGCCTTTTCTTTTTTTTTTTTCTTCCTTCTTCCTCGGTTAATGCTCACTGTCCTATTCTTTCGTTTAGCTGCGGTGACTGCCTCTGTTCCAGCCTTCTATCATCATCATCCTTATTCGATCACTTCTCCTCTTCTTCCACTGAATCTCTGTTTTCTCCAATCTACTGTATATATATATATATATATATATATATATATATATATTTTCTGCTGACTTGTCCCTTCCACACCGAACTCCCTCACTTTCCTTCCTTCTTGGTTTGTTCCTTCAGCTACCGGGTCTACTTCAATTTCAGCTCCCTCACCCTCGGTTCTGTTTTCAGTTCGGCTCTGCCTCAGTTTTCTGGTTCTGCTTCTCTTCACCCTCGGTCTGCTCTCCCTCCAGCCTCAATTTGCTTCGATCCCCAACTCTGTTCTGCTTTAGTTTTCCTTTCCCCTCGGGTCAGCTCCAGCTTTCCTCCTCCTTCAGCTCTCAGTTTGCTCTAGCTTTCCTCCTCCTTCAACTCCCGGTTTGCTCTGCTTCCTCCTCGGTCTTCTTCTTCTTCTCCTTCCTTCCTCTTTCTTTCTTTCTCCCTTTCCTTTCCTTCTTTCTTCTTTCTTTCTTTCTCCCTCGACCGACCCAGCCTCCTCTTCTCCCTTTCTTTCTTTCTTTCCCTTCTTTCCCGCTCCTAGGCTAAACACTCTGCATTTTCGAAATACAGAATTGCAGAATTGGCTTTCTTTGAAAGCCAATTCCGTACATGCATATATATTATATTAATATATATGTATATATATTATTTGTTATTTGTTGTTTAGTGTTATATATTTTTTTGTTTTGTTTGTTTTTGTTTGTTTTGCTTTTGTTTTTTTATTAATATTTATATATTACATACTATATATTACCTAACATATATATTTGTTATATATATATATTATTATCTATCTATTTTTTAAATTTGTCTAGTATATATGTATATATATACATTTTCTTTTATAAACTTATCCAATGTCACAACATTCATGTCTTCCATGAAAATTTTCATTATCTCGAAAATGAAATATTCTTGGGATCTCATCACTCCTTATAAATCCCCAATATAAATTTTACATCAAAATTTTCAACTAATGAATCAAAATTTTTCGATCCCTCCATGCTTGCATTTGCTTCATCACTTCCTGTATTTCAGGCTCTCAATCATTCACGGGCATCTTGGCTCCCATACTCTTCGAGCCCTACAACGAATATTCGCACTTCCATTAAAACATATTATTTTTATTTTTATATAGTCTAATTAAATATAGGAATTTTATGGTGTTTACATTCTCCCCACCTTAAAAGAATTTGGTCCTCCAAATTCATTTAGGTCCATCAGAATAGATGTGGGTACTTCTCCTTCATGAGGCTCTCTAGCTCCCATGTACCTTCTTCAATCGAATGGTGTTGCCAGAGAACCTTTACCAGAGGTATCTTCTTTGATCGAAGTACCTTTTTCTTTCTATCCAAAATCTGGATAGGTCGTTCAACGTAGCTCATATCCTCTTGAATGCTCAAGGGCTCATACTCGATGATGTGTGAGATATTCAGATTATACTTCATTAACATCGAAACATGGAAGACATTATGTACCCCAGAAAGCTGCGGTGGTAAGGCAAGTCTATAGGCTACGTCTCCCACTCTCTCTAGAATCTCAAAAGGACTAATGAAGCGAGGACTCTATTTCCCCTTCTTCTCAAACCGTATGATACCCTTGCTCGGAGATACCTTGAGAAACACGGAGTCCCCAATCTAAAACTCAAGTGACCGCCTATGCTTATCCGTATAACTCTTCTGCCTACTTTGTGCGGTCTTAAGTCTATCACAGATTATCCAAACACCTTCTACTGCCTGTTCCACCAACTCGGGAGCCAAGATCCTTCAGTCACCCACTTCTTCCCAAGCTACTGGAGACCTACATCTTCTACCATACAAGGCCTTATATAGTGCCATCCTGATGCTAGCATGATAGCTGTTGTTATAAGCAAACTCTGCGAGAGGTAGATGATCATCCTATGAGCCCTTAAACTCCAAAACGCATGCCCTCAGCATATCCTCTAAGGTCTAAATGGTCCTCTTGGACTGACCATCGGTCTGAGGATGATAAGCTGTGCTCAGATTAAGCTGAGATCCCATGGCTTCTTGAAAATGAGCCCAAAATCTAGAAGTGAATCGGGAGTCTCTATCTGATGTAATGCTCACGGGAGCCCCATGCAACCGAGCTATCTCTCTTACATATAACTCTGCTAAAGCACTCAAGGAGTCTGTACTTTTGATGGCTAGGAAGTGGGCATTTTTAGTCAATCTATCTACCATCACCCAGATTGCATCATGCCCCTTTCGGGTCCTTGGTAAACCCATAATGAAATCCATAATAATGTGCTCCCATTTTCAAGTAGGCATTGGAAGAGACTTAAGTAATCCCGTTGGCCTTTGGTGTTCGATCTTAATCTGTTGACAAATTAGACACTTGGCCACAAACTCAGCTATATCTCTTTTCATACCAACCCACTAATACACCTTCCATAAATCATGGTACAACTTAGTGCTTCCCGAGTGCATGGTGTACCGAGAACAATGAGACTCCTTTAAGATCCTTTGTCGTAGGGCATCATTGTTTGGCACACATATACAGTCCCTAAATCTCATCAACCCATCCTCACCGACCATAAAGTCTGACTGTATGTCATGTTTTGCCTGACTGACCATGTCCAATAATTTTTTATCACCCCTCTGTCCAGTTCTAATCTAATCTAGTATACTAGGGTCAATCTGCAAACTGCCTATGAACCCAACATCTGTTGTTTCCACTCTAACACTGAGTTTGGCAAACTGCTCTAACAACTCCCATTCTCTGACCATCATAAAAGAAACCATCCCCTTCTTGCTTAAAGCATCTGCCACTACGTTTGCCTTGCCCGGGTGATACAGAATCTAGCAATCATAATCCTTGAGGAGCTCTATCCACCGTCTCTGTCTCATATTTAGCTCCTTCTAATCAAATATATACTTCAAGCTCTTGTGGTCAATAAAAATTTGAAACCTTTCTCCATACAGATAATGCCGCCATATCTTCAAAGTAAAAACAACTGCGGTTAACTCCAAGTCATGGGTGGGGTAATTCCTTTCATGGTTCTTAAGCTGACGAGAACCATATGCGACCACTCTACCATGCTGCATAAGTACACACCCCAAGCCATGGTATGATGCATCACTGTATACTGCATAGCCTCTAGACCCACTAGGAATGGTTAAGATTGGGGCGATAGTCAACCTTTTCTTAAGTTTTTTAAAACTCTGCTCACACTGATTAGTCCACTCGAATGGAACATCCTTGCGTATCAGCTTATTCAGTGGAGCGGCAATCTTAGAGAAACCTTCTACAAACCTCCTGTAGTATCCAGCTAGTCCCAGAAAACTCCAAATTTTTGTAACAATTTTTGGCCTCTCCCACTTGAGTACTACCTCAACCTTAGACGGATCCACTGACACCCCGTCCTTAGAAATAACATGACCTAGAAATGCTATTTGCTCCAACCAAAACTCACATTTGTCCGACTTTCCATACAACTGCTTCTCTCTGAGAGTTTGGAGCACTACTCTCAAATGCTGCTCATGCTTCTCTCGAGACTTTGAGTAGATCAAAATATCGTCGATGAAAACTATGACGAACCGATCTAGATACTCCCGGAACACCTCATTCATCAAGCTCATGAATGCAGCTGGGGTATTAGTTAGACCAAAGGGCATCACGAGGAACTCATAGTGGTCATATCTCGTTCTGAATGTCGTTTTCGAAACATCCTCCTTTCTAATCCTCAATTGGTGATAGCCCGATCGTAGGTCAATTTTTGAGAACACCATAGCCCCTCTTAGCTAGTCAAATAGGTCATCTATTCTGGGCAAGGGATACTTATTCTTGATTATGGCTTTGTTCAGCAGCCTGTAGTCTATACATAACCTGAAACTACCATCCTTCTTCTGCACAAATAATACTGGAGCTCCCCACGGGGATACACTTGGCCTAATGAACCCTTTATCTAGCAGGTCTTGCAACTACTTTTTCAGTTCCTCAAGTTCAACAAGGGCTATCCAGTAAGGAGACTTTGAGATTGGCTGAGTCTCTGGTGCCAAATCTATAGTGAATTCTAACTCTCTCTTCGGTGGTAGTCCTGGTAGTTCATCAGGAAACACATCCGGGAACTCGCATACCACTGATATGTCCTGAATACTTGGACATTCCAGACTAGTATCGGAGATGAATGCAACATAACCTTCACATTAACACGTTCATCAAAATTTTCATCAATAGTCGAAATCATAAAATTTATTCCTTAACTGCAAAGTATACATCAAACTTACTAGGTAAGGAGAAGAATACAGTCTTAGCATAGCAGTCTAAACTTACACGGTTGGTGGCTAGCCAATCCATACCCAAAATTACATCAAAGCCATACATGTTCAACAAGATTAGATTTGCTAACATGATCCTATCTCCTACCTTGATTTTACAATTTCTACACACCATATCAGTCTTTGTGATTTATACATGAGTGTACTAACGTGTAACGTAAAATCTAGAGATTCAGGCTTAACATGCAATTTACGTGCGAAATGGGGTGATATGAAAGAGTGTGTGGAACCTGAATCAAACAGTACATGTGCCTCATGATTGCAAATTAAAAGCTTACCTCGAATGGTCTTAGTGGAGGCATCAGCAGTCTCTTTGTCCAAAGCAAAAACTCTCCCATGAGTGACAGGCTTCTTACCTTTCTCTATTGCGGTAGCCCGTCTCTGTAGGATTTTCCTCTGGGGAGCTGGTCTCTCGGGTTGTCGTGGTTGCTCTAGGGGTTGTGGAACCTTATTCAGTTGGAAATCTTTAATCAGGTGTCCCCTCTGTCCACACCTAAAGCAACTCCCTGAGGACCAGTGACACACACCTCTATGGAATTTACAACAACTATTACACAATTTCTCGTACTGCTAGAAGCCTCTGGTAATCTGTGGGGTAGCTATAGGAGCCGTGGACCTATCAATCTTAGCCCGAACTCATCTGCCCTCTGTCTCTTGGGTTGGCCCCTTCGAAAACCATGTCTGGCAGACTCTATCCTCTTACTTTTATCGCCATTCTTCCCTCGAGAGCTATACCCAGCCTGTGTAATATCTAGACCCCTCTCGATCATCTGTGCCCTACCGAAAGCATCTCTGAATTTCGTAATCCATAATCCTAATAGCCTGTCCCAAATAGCCGGCCTCAACCTAGTTAGGAACCTCTCAGTATGACGTTCTTCATTTTTGAATGTCTCGGGGTCATATCTTATTAGTATAGTAAACTTGCTCTTGTACTCATCCACAGTCATACTGCCCTGTACCAGATTCAAAAAGTCAGTCTACATCTTCTGTTGGGTAGCTCGTGGAACATACTGCTGTCTGAATGCTGACAAGAATGCATCCCAATCAATCACTAGATGCTGAGCAGTCAAAAGGATCTTGATGGATCTCCACCAGTATTCTGCTTGGCCCTTCAACATGTATGTGGCCATAGATACCTTCTCTACATCGAAACACCCTAGATAGTCAAAAATCATCTCCAGGTTTACTAGCCACTCTTCAGCCTCTATCGGATCCTTAACCCCCTTAAATGCTGCAGGCTTCATCTTCAGGAAATCCCTCATTTTACCAATGTCCCTTTCTTCAGTTCGAGTCTGTGTAGGTGGCTGAGGTGCCATAGGTATTGGGGGAACCTAGGGAGGAGGAGGTGGTGCCTGTGGAGGAGTTGGCACCAGAGTAGGAATCGGTACTGTGCCAGCTGAATCAGTAGTATTTGCCCCTAAGTGTTAGGCAACCATCACGGCTATAGATTCCAATCTCGCTCAAGGCGCTGCTCCAACCGCTGTTCAAACTGAGCCATACGAGTATTGGGGCTCTCTGGCTGCGGTGGAGGAGGTGGAGGTGGCTGAGCCTGCCTCCGAGGGCGTCCTCGTCTTCCACTCATCATACAAGTGATCTAATAACTGCACGTGATTCCAAAGATCAAATCTTAAATTCATTAGGTATGCATTACCTATAACCAGACAAGCACAAACATTGGGATGTAATTTAATCTTTATTTTTGACACTGACAGTACTAGACAACCTTAGCTCTGATACTACCTTTAATAGTAATGACCCTTGACCCTTGAAAATTAGGGGATTTTTTTTGAACTTAATTTACCCATTTATTTCCTTATTTACTTAGGTTGTATTCCTGTTCAGTGTTAATTCACTTTTCCTAATTCTTTATCCATAATTATTTTTAAATTCCATGTTTTGACATATACGGTCGATAGAAATTTCGGCAGCATAACAGCTTATATATGAGCCTACCCACCTGCAAATCAATTGTTTTAACAATTCTAGATATCCACAACTACCAAACATACTTTCCAAATCCACATTTACAACCCAATACATCCATTTCGATTCAATACCAATCATCTTAAAACATAATCCCAAAAGTAATATTCCTTACATTGTTTTCCTTACAAATTACATCCCAACAAAATATTTTCAATATATGTCTGTGCATACAAATGTGTTTGGTAAATGAATGTAATTGTATACCTTTTCTGTGTGTACAAAAAGTAGCCTAAGGTAGCTCTTTCCTACCAGCCTACGTCGTGTACGCGGCAGGTAACGCCTACAAATCACTGCAAATAGTCTGAAAGGTAGATGGGTGAGCTTTCGGGAAAAAGCCCAGTAAGAAAATGCATTTAAAACGGTCTTAGTGATTCAAATATGTAGAAAAACATAATAATACGTACAATGACTACTCTCTGAAACTAATATAAAGGACTTTCGAAATTAAGAAAATTGGAAACATCATGATTTCAAACGTAAATCTTTAAGTACTTGAACTTAACAGTCATCACATAACCTTTCGTATACTCAGAATTCCAAAAACATAATTACATGTAAAATCACATATCATAAAGTCAAATCTGAAAGCAGAGTTTAATTCAGATAGAGACTACGTTGGCCCATATGATTATCATGCATTTATAACAAAGTCATCCTCCGTAGAGGGAATTCAGAACCTATGGCCATGGTAGGGCTGTAGACGTGATGAAGGTCGTACAGCGTTCTGACACCCGAACGTGGAATTCAGACGCCACAAAGGCAAAGTTCAAACGCCACGAAGGCGAAGTTCAGACGCCACGAAGGCAAAGTTCAGATGCCACAAAGGCGAGCATGATAAGCGTTAGCATACAACAGAAGTGGCCCTTAGTCTTAAAACATACTATAGTTTTCATACATAAAAACATCGAAATACAACAATCTTATTCAAAAGATAATTTCAGGGAACATGCTCTTATTCAGAAGTCAAATTCAGAAATATGCAATTATTGAAAATACAAATTCAGAGAACATGTTCTTGTTCAGAAAACAAATCCAGAAACATGCTTTTATTCAGAAAAACCAATTTCAGAAATCACGTTCTTACTCAGAAAACAAAAGCAGAAAACATGCTCGAAAATTAATAATTCGGATCCTTGTAAGTTTTCCTTAATCATGATTCAGAAAGTAAACTACTACCGTTTTAAATTACACCCCCTTACATCGATCTATCGAAAATTTCAAGTTCGAGTGGTGACGCCTCCCAGTACCTCCTTTAATTCCTTCTATGATTCTCCTACACCGAAATTGTATACTTAGCATCCTATTCACACGAATTATCTGAATTGCGTTACAATTGTAACCTATTCGTTACTACTTCGTGTGTGCGTATAATCGTACATACCTAGGCTAACACGTGTGTTTATATATTTATATTACTATATTTTTATGCACATATACAAGCATACATATTTATTATATACACCTATATATATATACACATAAGTATATACACACACATATATATATTATTTGTTTTTATTATTCATTATCACATATACATCATTTTTGTCTACTTCTCATCTTTCCCATTTTTATTTCACATCTAATTTAATTTACACTAACATGCTTATATCCAAACATATATATATATATATATATATATATATATATACATGTACATTAAATATGCATATATATAAATTTACCTCTTTCCTCTTCCCTTTTTTTTTCCAATTTCCAGCCTTTTCTTCTTTTCTTTTTTCTTCCTTCTTCCTCGGTTAATGCTCACTATCCTGTTCTTTCTTTTAGCTACCGTGACTGCCTCTGTTCTAGCCTTCTATCATCATCATCCTCATTCGATCACTTCTCCTCTTCTTCCACCGAATCTCTATTTTCTCCAATCTACTGTATATATATATATATATATTTTCTGTTGACTTGTCCTTTCCACACCGAACTCCCTCACTTTCCTTCCTTCTCGGTTTGTTCCTTCAGCTATCGGGTCTGCTTCAATTTCAGCTCGCTCACCCTCAGTTCTGTTTTCAGTTCAGCTCTGCTTCAGTTTTCTGGTTCTGTTTCTCTTCACCCTCGGTCTGCTCTCTTTCCAGCCTCAGTTTGCTTTGATCCCCAACTCCGGTCTGCTTCAGTTTTCCTTTCCCCTCGGGTCAGCTTCAGCTTTCCTCCTCCTTCAGCTCTCAGTTTACTCTAGCTTTCCTCTTCCTTCAGCTCTCGGTTTGTTCTGCTTCCCTGTCGATCTTCTTCTTCTTCTTCCCCTTCCTTCCTCTTTCTTTCTTTCTCCCTTTCTTTTCCTTCTTTCTTCTTACTTTCTTTTTCCCTCGGCCGACCCAGCCTCCTCTTCCCCCTTTCTTTCTTTCTTTCCCTTCTTTCCCGCTCCCAGGCTAAACACTCTGCATTTTCGAAATGCAGAATTGCGGAATTGGCTTTCTTTGAAAGCCAATTCCGTACATGCATATATATTATTTTAATATATATATTATATTAATATATATGTATATATATATTATTTGTTATTTGTTGTTTAGTGTTATATTTTTTTTGTTTTGTTTTTGTTTTGTTTTTGTTTTTTTTTAATTAATACTTATATATTACATACTATATATTACCTAACATATATATTTGTTATATGTATATATATTATTATCTATCTATTTTTTTAAATTTGTCTAGTATATATATGTATATATATATATATATATATATATATATATATATATAAATATATATACATTTTCTTTTATAAACTTATCCAATGTCACAACATTCATGTCTTCCATGAAAATTTTCATTATCTCGAAAATGAAATATTCTTGGGATCTCATCACTACTTATAAATCCTCAATATAAGTTTCACATCAAAATTTTCAACTAATGAATCAAAATTTTTTGATCCTTCCATGCTTGCATTTGTTTCATCACTTCCTGTATTTCGGGCTCTCCGTCATTCACAGGCATCTCGGCTCCCATACTCCTCGAGCCCTACAACGAATATTCGTACTTCCATTAAAACATATTATTTTTATATAGTCTAATTAAATATAGGAATTTTGTGGTGTTTACAATTAAGATGCACGGTCCCACTAGACATGTGAGTGTTCGGAAGGCAGGAGACGTGTCCAAGTCTTATAGCCAACTTAGCTTAACATAACAATAAGGGCAATACATATGCTTAGATAACAAAGGGGTTGGCTATACACTGCCAACAGTGCATGTACTAAGATAACCTGCCATCTCAAAATAATAACTTAAAGCATAGTGCTTTAGGATTTATCGTAATGACCCGCGACCCGTGGAAAATTGGAGATATTTTTTTTAACTCATTCTTTTATCCATTTAGACTGCATTCATGTACAGTATCAATCCTTTCAGCTTGCTTATTCATCTATAATTATTTATTTAAGTTTAAAATTGAAATCTATATGGCCAATAGAAATTTCAGCATCATAACGGCTTATATATAAGTCTGCCCATTCAAAATCAAGGTAATTTAACAACTCTAGCTATCCACAACTATCAGACATGTTTTCCAAATCATATCATTCAATCATTCCATACATTTCAATCATATCTAGTTATTCCAAAAACCAATTCCTAAGATAAATCATTTCATTCATCCTCACATAGATTACATCCCAACATATTGTTTACAGTAGGTGTCTGTGCTACACAAAAAAGTGTCTGGTGAAGAGATATGAATGTATACCTAACGCGTGTACAAAAGGTAGCCTGGGGAAGCTCGTATCCACCAGTCTACGTCGTGTATGCAGCAGGTTGTAGTTGTAGATCACTGCAAATAATTTGAAAGGTAGAGGGGTGTGTCACAACCTTTTCTCATTCTCTTTAACCGAAATCACTGAAAATTTTTTGCGTTTTACTGTTACCTTACCCAATCGTGAACTAACTTACCACCACACTATTGGGCTGTGAATCAATAATAAACATCACATCTCATTCATTCTCAGTTAAATAAAGCGATGTCATACATTTAAAAGATTATCATTAACTTACACAAGTTATGTTCACTGACATCTACATCCCCCATAATTACATTTCAAATGGCTACTGTGCTTTTACATTATTTAGATATAAAAAGGAATCACTATGTATATACCTCTGAGTGATGGAGATGCAGCGGATGTCTAAAAACACAATGTTTCAGTCCTCACTGGGCAACTATGCACATTCTGTAAGAGGGGGAAATAGAGAGGGATCAGCAACCACACGCTCAGTAAGGCAATAATGCAAGCATGGTAGATAACTACTCTATCTACATGCTGATAGTGTTATGCATAATCATTTATAATAGGAGCATGAGGAATAAAACTATGCCATAAGAGTATACATATATATCATGTATCCAAAATCATGTAAAATTGGCATATAAAACATGGAATATCAACATATAAAACCGTCTCATGCTCATTCTCATTTAATCTCATAAAAAAAGGTAATTCTTTATGAAACATCCTTTTGAATCCCATCTATTTCTCATCCACATACAATCTCATCACAAATCATTTTCTCAATCATAAACATCATTGCCAATTCATAATTCAAATCCTACAAAGCTCGACCCCTCCCTCGGGTCTACCTTGGACAATCACAATCACACATATGTATAAATAGACCAGGTCACTATATCACAAGTGACTATGTGGACCAACTACATCATAAATCGTCCCAGACCACATGCATCCAGGTGTGCGGGGTATCGTGCTGGCACGAAGGTGGATTATTCCTCGCCAGACTTTCTCATCACAAAATCATCACGTGGTACATTGTACTCCATGTGATATACACGGTACAACATACTCATTGGACTCATATTGTGATTGGGGGTGCCATTCCTAGGTCTTACCTACCCCATACCAAGAATTTTCCATATCCATGTAGGAGAGCCTCCCTACCGAATAGAGCCTCCCCGCCCCTCCTAGGCTTAAAGATGTTGGCTTAAGGATCCTTCTATACCCATGTAGGAGAGCTTTCCTGCCGAACAGAGCCTCCCCGCCCCTCCAAGGCTTAAGGATGTTGGCTTAAGGATCCTTCCGTAAGAGAGCCTCCCCACCTCCTCGGGCTTAAGGATGTTAGCTTAAGGATGTAGGGCTTAAGGATCTTACCATAATAGAGCCTCCCCACCGTACAGAGCCTCCCTGCCTAACAGAGCCTCCCCTCCTCCTCGGGCTTAAGGATGTTGGCTTAAGGATGTAGGGCTTGATGATCTTACCAACTTTCACGACCTTATACGTATCACAATGTGCAAACTTGAGCGAGCAAAGCTCTAGCACGACTCATGCATCCTATCATAAAGAGATCACGTACGAGCATAGCTCTAGTACGGTTATACTCATAATAAAAACCACTCAAAAGCCACGTATGAGTAGAAGCTCCAGTACGGTTTATAAATATTATCATAGTTTCCAAATCAATGTGCGAGCTAAGCTCCAGCACGTTTCATACAAATGAAAACATCGAAATCTAGCGTGAGCTAGGCTCCAGCGCGAATTAATCACATACACACGATAGGTGGCTCACATACATTCAAAACATCTTAAAGCATGTTTAGCACCTCACATGGGCTATTTCACAACATCATTCAAATACTAGCCAGCCTATTCATTAATTTGCTTAAAGCAAAGTATGGTGTTTTGTGAAAACATTCAAAACACGTGATTTATGCAATTATTAGCCTTACTGTTCCCTTTTCCAAGAATCATTTCAAAACCCAAATCTCATAGAAATTCTCACAGCTATTCATGCATATCAACAACCATTTCCTAAAACCTTCATGTATTTAATAAACACTCTATACACCCACAAAATAAGAGCAACTACCTCTATATACTCACAAAATTCCCTTACCTCGAATCGCGATGCGTGATTTCGTTTGCTTAGCGCCGCTCACTCGTGCGGTCCGATTCGTCTTCAACGAACTCTTCGGGACTGCACACAATCATATTTCACATTATATTCGATCCATATAATAGGACATTGTGCGTTCACTATAGTCGATTCGACCTATAGTTTCTATTAACGCTCATAAGGCCTCGTTTCATTTCTCGAGTCTATGGATTTCTTTTAGGCCAATTAAGTCATTCCAAATCGATATTAAATCGATGTTAAGCTCATAATGTTCATTTTTCATAAATTTCCTTCACTATGACATATTATTAAACACTATGTGTGCTCATTCTCATCAATTCACAAAACCCACAATGTACCTTCATTTACCCATTTCTAATCATCCATAGTACACAAATAACAACTTATCATAATCCATAAACCATAAACTCCCTAAATCACACTTTCTCACACTAGAGGTATTCCATTTTCTAGGTTATATGTGTCCCATTACTTTCTAGATGATTTCTATCATCCATATACATGCCAATCAACTCCAATATCAATTAAATACACAATGTACTTAGGCTGGAGTATTAGAAGCTTACCAAATCTGATTTCTCTTCTTGCTCCAAATGACAATGCCCTTAGCTCCTTCAATACCAACAATGGGATTTTGGGTTCCAACTATGTTGTTCTCTTCCTCAAGATGAACAACATAGTGTCTAATGGTCTCCCCTCAGTTCTTACTGGAAATAGCTAATTTTAGAGAGAGAAAGTTAGGTTTTTGGGTTGAAAATGGAAGGGTGATGTTTTTCTCGAAATTTTTAGATTTTTAGCACTCCTTTTATAGAAATAGCTTGAGGAGATCGATCTGTACTAGGAGGAGATCGATTTGGTCCCCTTAAATCCCTCTTTTTCATGGCATTTTAAGCATGAGATCGATCTGTCGAAGCTTGAGATCAATCTGCTCCCAAACAGAGAGCTAAGAAGATCGATCTGTATGCTTGAAGATCGATCTTTTCATTACAGAATGGTTAGGAGATCGATCTGGCCCCATTGGAGATCTATCTGCTCTATTCCATTGCCCAAATAAGAGCATTCTGGCTCTTTCAGATCGATCTCTCATCCTATGAGATCGATTTGGCCTTCATATTTTTTAGATTTTCTGCAGTTTCCCTGCTGCAACTCACACCCAATGTCCTTAATCTGCTGCCATAGTCATTTTCTCATCCATCCACCTTTATGACTTGAAAATGGCCTCCATTCATACCTTATACACATTAAAACTTATGTGTATTCATCGTTTAGTCAAAGGTATCATATTTAAAACTAAATGGAAGCATAACTTCATCCCATTTCACCACACTACTCATTTTGAGTTCAAATCACATTCATCACTTATAAGAACTCATTTCTTCATATTCATATACAATGAAGCTTGTATGTACATTACAAATCATATTACACATATGTACATTGAATCCATGGACTTACATCAATTACACTTTACATTACAAGTCCATTAGCATTCATTGATCCAATTACACACGTTACAACTATACATATACGAGGTCTCACACTCTCCCCTCCTTTAAAGAATTTGGTCCTCCAAATTAGAACCAAGTCACTCTTCAAAAAATTGGGGGTACTTCTCTCGTATCAAGTTTTCCAATTCCCGTGTGGCCTCTTCCATAGTGTGATGTTGCCAAAGAACTTTCACCAAAGGAATTGTCTTATTTCGTAGCACTTTCTCTTTTCTGTCCAATATCCGAACCGACTTCTCAACATATGTCATACTTTCATTGAGCTCCAATGGCTCATATCTTATCACGTGTGCCGGGTCCAGGTAATACTTTTGAAGCATCGAGACGTGGAAGACGTTATGTACATTTGCCAAGTCCGATGGCAATGCCAACCTATACGCCTTATCTCCCACTCTCTCCAAAATCTCGAAGGGTCTGATATATCTAGACCTCAACTTGCCCTTCTTACCAAATCTCATAATACCCTTCGATGGTGAAACTCTCAAAAATACCCACTCACCCTCATCAAACTCTAGTGGTCTTCGTCTCTTGTCAGCATAACTCTTTTGCCGGCTCTGAGTTATTTGTAATCTCTCACATATCAATCAGACGTCCTCAGATGCCTGCTGTACCAAGTTCGAAGCAAAAATCTGTCTGTTACCAACCTCTTCCCATCAAATGGGGGATCAACACCTGCGTTAATACAGTGCCTCATAGGGTGCTATCCCGATACTCGCATGGTAGCTATTATTATAGGCGAACTCGACTAACTGTAGGTGGTCATCCCAGGGGCCTCTAAAATCCAGTACACACGCTCTCAACATATCCTCGAGGGTCTGTATAGTCCTCTCTAACTGCCCATCTGTCTGAGGATGAAAAGTGGTGCTAAAACTCAGTCGGGTCCCCAGCGCTTCCTGAAAATGTTCCTAAAAATGGGAAGTGAAGTAGGCATCCCTATCAGAAATAATGCTCACTGGTACACCATGTAGCCGTACTATATCTAGAATATACAGGTTCGCCAACTGACTCAGTATATCGAAAGCTCTCATAGCCAAGAAATAGGCGGACTTGTCAACCGATCCATAATAACCCATATGGCATCCTGACCTCTACGGGTCCTCGGTAACCCCATCACAAAATCCATGGTGACGTGCTCCCACTTCTATGTTGGTATCGATAGAGGCTGCAATAATCCTGCAGGCTTTTGATGCTCTACCTTCACTTGCTGACAAACGAGACACTTAGCGACATATTCAGCAATGTCTCTTTTCATTCCAGACCACCAATAAACCTTTCGAAGGTTTTGATACATCTTGGTACTCCCGAATCTACCGTATACTTCGATGAGTGAGCCTCTGATAAAATCAGCCTCCTAATTTAGGATCCTCGGGAACACATATTCTGCCGCTGAACCTCAATAACCATCAGCACTCAGCTCAAAATCAATACCCACATCTGTCTGTATCTTCCTCAGCCAATCGATGCACCGTCGATCGCTCTGCTGGGCCTGCCGAATACAGCCAATCAATTCTGGCTCTAGTCTCAAACTAGCCATGATCTCAAGTCTTTCAGATCCAAGTGAGGTTACATCCAAATTGAGGTTTGCAAAGTGTTCTAACAATTCATGTTCCTGTACCATCATATAAGACACCAACCCAAGGTTCTTCTTGCTCAAAGCATCGACAACTACATTTACCTTACCCAGGTGGTGCATGATTTCACAATCATAGTCCTTTAAAAGTTTGAGCCATCTCTTCTGTCTCATATTCATCTCTTTCAGCGAGAACAGGTACTTAAGGCTTTTATGATCTGTGAACACCTGAAAATTCTCACCATAGAGATAGTAGCGCCATATTTTCAAAGCAAATACCACGGCTGCCAACTCCAAATCATGTGTCGGGTAGTTCCTCTTGTGATCTTTCAACTGTCTAGATCCATAGGCAGCTACCTTCCCATCCTGCATAAGCACACAACCGAGTCCCTGGTGTGATACATCCATATACATTAAGAATCCTCCTGACCTGGTAGGAATGGTGAGAACTGGAGCAGTGGTCAATTGACGCTTAAGCTTCTCAAAACTCCTCTCACATGCCTCATCCCATACAAAATTAACATCCTTTCACGTGAGGCGTGTCAATGGAGTAGCTAGTCTAGAGAAACCCTCTACAAATCTTCGATAATATCCTGCCAATCCTAAAAAACTTCTGATCTTAGTAATTGTCTTAGGTTGTTCCTACTGTACAACTGCCTCTATCTTGGATGGATCCACCGATACCCCATCCTTCGACACAACATGGCCCAGAAATGAGATCTGCTCTAGCCAAAAGTTACACTTGTTGAGTTTGGCATACAACTCTATCTCTCAAAGGGTCTGTAGAACTATCCTCAAATGCTTTTCATGATCTTCCCTGGACTTGGAATATACCAATATGTCATCAATGAACATAAGCACAAACTTGTCCAGGTATGGCTTGAATATATCATTCACCAATAAATGCTGCGGGAGCATTCGTCAATCCGAATGGCATCACTATAAACTCCTAGTGGCCATAACGGGTACGAAATGTTCTCTTGGGTACATCTCCACTCCTGATCCTCAACTGATGGTACCCTGATTGCAGGTCTATCTTAGAAAACACTTGGGCTCCTCGGAGCTGATTCAACAAATCATCTATGCACGGAAAGGGGTATTTGTTCTTAATGGTGGCCTTATTCAACAACCGATAATCTATACATAGTCGGAGGCTTCCATCCTTCTTCCTTACAAATAGAACCGGTGCTCCCCAAGGTGAGACACTCGGTCTAATGAACCCCTTCTCCAGCAACTCTTGCAACTGCTTCTTTAGCTCTTCCAACTCTATTGGAGCCATTCTATACGGTGGTAGTCCTGGTAATTCATCTAGAAAGACATCAGAATAATCTGCAATCACGGAGATGTCCCTCAATTCTGGGTGTACCACATCTATATCGACCACGTAGGCAATGAACCCTTCACATCATTCTTTCCATCGTTAGTATCATAAGTCATCACATCCATATTCAAAATAAATAGTACATTCATTTCTCAAGCATTAAAAATTAAATCATACTTATTTCATTCATATCAATCATGTGTTTTCATTTATTTTCATCAAAGTTTACAACAAGATTGTCTAATCCTGAAAACATCAATGTCTTAGCATGGCAATCCATAACAACACGATTGGTAGCCAGCCAATCCATTCCCAAAATTACATCAAAATCACTCATATTTAATAAAATTAAATTGGCTGTCATTTCCTTTCCCTCTATGTTTAACTTACAATCTCTACATACATGCTCAGTCTGTCACGACCCGAATTACCTAAAAATCAGAGTAAATTTTTCGCTTTTTCATTTATTATTTAATTCTTACCTTTCTCTCGTCGTGACCATCCTACAACACAGTTGGGCTATGATTCGGTGTTAGTCACCTCACACCATTTAACATTTCATTCCCAAAATCATATATCAGAGTCTACTATCCTTTTGACTTTAAATAAACACATACCCAATGGTATTTACATGACTCTACATCCCCGACATCATATCCATTTACAGTACTGTGCATTACATATTTAGATACAAAACCATACAAATGTGTATACCTGTCTCTCGATGGGAAGCAGCAAGCAGCGGATATTAAGCATGCAAGTCCTCAGCCGCTCAATAATTATTACAAGTGCTCTGAAAAGATGGAAAAATAAGGGGGGTGAGCAAACCACACGCTCAGTAAGGCAATTATGCAAGTAAGTAGATAGCTCCACTATCTACATGCTCATAATGCCATGCCCTTAAATCCATTTCTTTTCATTAAAATCATCAAGCACAAAGTCATGCATATTCAATGCCATAGTTCATCCAAAACTATTTGTGCATATATAAATCATGTAACTCATGCATTCAAAGCATTTTATGTGACATCATTAAATCATATTAAGCATGAATTTAATCAAGATCATGCAATCTTTCATATCATGCAAGACAATTCAAGGTTTTCAAATGAAAGCATGGAAAACACATCATGCCACTGCATTTAAATCAATTCATTTAAAACGCAGTATAAAATAACCCCTCTGGGTCAATCATCTCAAAACTCATAAAACAATTTGTTATATTTCATTATAAAACTTGAGTTATAAAACCACCCTTCTTTCAGGGTCACATATCATAAAATCATCTGAAATCATCAAATCATCAAATCGGGGGCCTGACCCCTCCTTCGGGTCTACCCTGGTCTAACAGACCACAAGTTATATCATGTGAGACAATCAGGTAATTAACAGTAACATCGAGGACTATGGCCATATCCTAGTGATCCCTGGCAACACGGTACCTAGTGTGCGGGGTATCACACCTGAAACGGGAGGTGGGTCGTCCTACCCGCCAGAACAGCATAACACCAGGATTGCGAGGGCAAGGCTTGCTGCCTCGTGGCTAATGCCACTCCACTCCAACAATCCCCACGGTACAGCGTACTCCGCGTGACATACACGGTACAAAGTACTCCGTGAACCCAAGCTCAGTCAGGGGTGCCTGTAATAGGTCTTATCCACCCATATCATCTGTCTCAGAATGCACGTGTGAGCATATCATCTCACTGTGACACACAGTCTACAGGAGGCTCCAACACGGCTATATGCATGTAATATAAATCCCTGTGCGAGCGAAGCTCAAGCACGGCTCCATGCATATTCATAATATCTGAAAACCTCGTGCGAGCGAAGCTCTAGCACGGTTTCATAAAAATCAGTGAAATCTACGTACGAGCAGCGCTCCAGTACGACTTAAACTGATTATAATTTCATGTAAATTCCACGTACGAGCAACGCTCTAGTACGGATATGTATATAAATTCAGTGAAAACCTCGTACGAGAAAAACTCCAGTACGGCATTCAAATGAATTATGAAAACCATATAAAACTTTGTGCGAGCAACGCTCCAGCACAAATGAATGCTCAAGTAAATCAAATCTCGTGCGAGTTATACTCCAGCACGGCTTTATGCATAATTAAATCAAATCTCGTGCGAGTTACACTCCAACACGGCTTCATGCATAATTTAATCAAAACAGGATGCGAGCTAAGCTCCAACATCTCTCATGCATGTCAAATCATTAAAACTAGTGCGAGCAATCGCTCCAGCACCATTTTATGCATATCACGTCAAAACAAATCAAAACATGTCAAAACATGTCAAAACAGAGTGCGAGCTAGGCTCCAGCAGCTCTCATTTCACAATATTAAAAATCAGTGCGAGCACCATGCTCTAGCACATTTCATGCATATGATGTCACATAAGTCGGTGCGAGCAACTGCTCAAGCACATTTATGCACATTCACAAACGCAGATATAGTGCGAACTACGTGTCGGCACTACCTGTTTCCATATAAACTTGATAGTTGGCCGTTTTCCAAAGAAATTTCCATTTAATTATTAATAACACCTACGTAGTGTTATTTTGTGAAATTAAACAATTTCTGGTCAATCTATCGCTTTGCTTTGATTAAAACCAATAAAATTCCTTAATCATCAAAAATCCTTAAATCATGCATTTCATGCATGTCATGCTTTCACCATCCTTAGGTGAACTTCCCTCAATAGGGGTAAAATAGACATTTCACCTATTTCGATCCTTAAAATCATTCAAACCATTTTTAGGATCATTATACAATATCCATGTATACATACATACTCAGTGTACAGAAAAACTATTAAAATATGCGTAGCTACCTCTAGCTACTCACACAATTCCCTTACCTCATTTTCTGTACAGTCTGACCTTTTCCACTGATGTCTCGTCACGCAGTCCGATTTGCTCTGAATCCAAATCAAATCTCCGGCACTGCGAATACACATTCATCAGGTCAAATACAATACAATTAATTGTATTTCACAATTTTCTGGGCTTAATTTAAATCATTGGGCCCGTTTACCCATATTGGGCCCGATTGTACCATAATGGGCCTTAATCGGCCTTAAGCCCGTTTACCACACTTTATCGAGGCCTATTGGGCTCATTGGACCCATCAATATTTATTTAGCCTCGTTCTAAATTCTCAGATAGCTTATGAATTATTTACGACAATTTATCCCAATTTCTAGAATTTAATTCATTTATACGAAAATTAAATCCGTAATTCATGCGTTAAATATCAATCACGCATAACGATATAAAATTGTCGTAAATAAGGGTCACATACCCGTTATTCCATGATCGTACACAAATCGAGGCTGTCTCGAGCTCTCAGTGGATGCCAATTGTCGAGCTACACAATTAAATATATTTTCGGGTAAACTTTCAGTCGATTATTTATCAAATTAAATATTCTAAAAATTAAATCGGTCAATTTGACCGCTTACCGACTTACCCGAAGCTCGATTGCATCACTGGAATTTTCTCCAATTTTTTCTCTTTTTCTTTTTCCCTTTTTCTTCCTTTTTTCCCTCTCTTTTTGGCTGAACCGGTCCGGTCCGGTTCAACCCGGTTCGGACCGCCGGTTCGGTCTGGTCCGGTTCGACCGGTTCTGTCCGGTTCGGCCGGTCCAGGCTCCCTTTGGTCGTGCCGGCGCCGTCCGGCCGGTTCTCTGGCCGATTCCGGTGCCATTCAACGCGCCATGGCATGGGCTCCCTAAATCGGGCCTCGGCTGGGGTCGAATCACAGCCATCGCCGGCGAATCGGGGTTCTCTCCCCCGCGGTCTTCTCCTCCGTTTCCGACGTTTTTCGGCGACTCCACGGCGCGTCCTGGCCGCTGGTGGTTCGCCCGAGGTCGGCCGACCTTCGCCGACCCTCGTCGGCCCCTCAGCCTCGCCGGTGGTGGCTCGCCGGTGAGTCTCTCTTCTTCCCTCGGTCTCGCTTCGTTTTTCGCCTCTGTTTCTTTTCTTTCTGTTTCAGAATTTCGTTTTTTTTTTTTTTTTTTTTTTTTTTTATTTTATTTATTTATTTATAATTAACTTTTAATATTATTTTATTCAATAAAATAATATTAAAATGCATAAATATCCTTAAAAAAATTTATATTTTATTCATTTAATCTGTAAATAATTTTCTCAGTCCGATTTTACCTTTTCGGTATATTTTTCGATTATTTTCGGGATTATTTTTCGATACGAAAATCCCGGTTTATTCCAATAAATTCATATCTTGATCAATTTAATCCGAAATTTAATTATTTCTTCGTCATTGATCAAGATTTCTCATTCTCTTATTTTAAATTAAATTTTCTTGTCCCGATTAATACCGAATATTAGTCTTTCGACCATTTTGCCCTTGCAAATTTTCGGGAATACCATTTTAGTCCTTTTGCATTTTTAAATTTACTCGAAAATATCGGGTCTTACAATCTCCCCCACTTAAAAAATTTGGTCCTCCAAATTAGAACCAAGTAAATGAGTCCATAATTTACTCCAGGTATATCTATCGTATCATATACTGTCATCCTCAAGTGACTTTCTCCGGAGTGTAATACTACCATCATACTTAAATAGGGAGATCGTCTCAAATCTCAACACTTTCTCTTTCCATTTTTAATAACCACCTCGATTTCATACATTACTCTTTCATTGAGCTAAACTGTTAGAGTTCATATCCGATCACATATACTGGATCCGGATATTATTTTCGAAACATCATAAGATAGGACACATAGTGGATGCCTGTTTACCCAAGTGGTAATGCCAACCTACAGGTCTTACCTCCCACTTGTCCCATATCTCTATCCGAATCTTGTTACTGCCAACATAATGATTCACCCTCGGTGAATTTCCAATGCTTTCCTGTCTCTTGTCAGCATAGTCTTTTCTATCTGCTCTGAGGTGTTCTTAATCTCTCTCAAATCAACTGAACATACTCAGAGGTTTGTCTTACCAATTCGGGAACAATTCTCTATTTGTCACCCACTTCTCTTATCCAAGTCAGGGAACAACTCCCTACTGTCATACAATGCCACATATAATCTCATCCCGATACTCAAGTGACAACTGTCATCACTAGCGAATTTGATTAGTAGCAACTGATCATCCCAGGAGCTCATAAAATCAATTGCACACGCTCTCATCACATCCTCCAGAACCTGTACAGTCCTCTCTGACTGACCATCTGTCTGAGGACGGAGCTGTGCTAACACACAATCGGGTTCCCATAGCTTCCTGAAATAATATTCCCAGAAGTGGGAAGTGAAGCGGGAATCCCCATCTAATATCATGCTCCCTGGAACGCTACATATTGTTCCACAATTTTTTTCATACACATAAATCCGCCAACACACTTAGAGTATCTGGGGATTTTCATAACCAGAAGGTGGGTAACTAAATCAATCTATCAACTATCACCTAGATAGCCTCGTGATTCATTCGGGTCCTCTGTAACCCATCACGCAATTCATGGTAACTTGTTCCCATTTCCGTGTCAATATAGGTAGAGACTGCAATGACCCTGCAACTTCTTTTACTCTACCTTACTCTGCTGACATACGAGACACTTTTCCGCAATTCTCTACAATATCTCTTTTCATATCTGACCACCAATACCCTTTTTCAGAGATTCCGATATATTTATTACTTCTCGGATGCACTGTATATCCCGAAGAGTGAGCTTCTGACAATAGCACTTTCTTTTCAACTATGGTCCTGAGGAGCACTTATACTGTCTCTGAACCTCTGTGAGTCATCATCACTCACTGTGAACTCTGTCACTATACCCTTCTGAATCTGACCCACACTATCGACACCATGCCGATCATCACGCTAAGCCTGGCAAATCCGGTCACACAAATCCGGTTCTAACCTCAGGCTAGCTGTCACACAATCACCGTCATCATCAGAAGGAATCACATCACTACTGAGGCTCAAACTGCTCTAGCAGCTCACGTTCCCTGACCATCATATGTAATACCATCCCGAGGCTCTTTCTGTTTAAAGCATCAGCCTTTACATTAGCCTTTCTTGGGTGGTACAATATTCACAGTCATAATCCTTAGAAGCTCTAACCCTCATGGTTATCTCATTTTCTACTCTTTCTGTGAAAACAGATACTCGGGGCTTTTACGATCAGTGCATACCCGAAATTTCTTACCATATAAGTGGTGGCGCCATACTTCCAGTGTAATCACTACGGCTGCCAACTCTAAATCATGGGTCGGATAGTTTCTCTTATGGTCCTTGAACATATCTGGATCCATAAACGACTATCTTCCCATTTTACATCAATACATAGCTCAATCCTTATTTGGAGGTATCCATACACACTGAAACCTCTTGAGCTGTTAGTTATAGTAAGAATACTTACGGTGGTCAGTTCATTACTCCAATATACCAAAACTCATTGAAGCTATTTTCATACTTATCATAACACTCGTATGAAATCTTTTCCCGAATGAGACGTGTCAACTGAGCAACTCATTTCAAGAAACTCATAACACCTTGTCTGTAAGACAGTTTCCTGTTGCTACTCATACTCTTCCCTGGACTTCGAATACGTCATAATATCATCACTAAAGATGACAATCAATCGGTCCAGGTAAGGTTTAAATACCTTAACGTAGTTGAGTTCCACTCAATATTTCAATTTTCCATATACTTGACCTATGTACGCATAAACGTACAATGTCATTTCGAAATAGCTTTCGTTCAAGATACTAGCTCACGTCATTTCTTTCCTCTTATATTGACGGCTTTTATAAAATTTTAATTTTTAAACTTTCATGATTAATGAATTTCTATATCTCTTTATCATACCAGTAAAGGTACCCAAATTTAAATACATATCTAGCGACTGTCGATTTCTTTTTATAGATTATGCGTGCGCTTCCAGACGCTGTCAAATCTTCAGGCAGGGAAGTATTTTGAAATACCTTTATTAACCCTCAGATTTGACCACATCGACTGGGTGTAGATATATCTACCCCTTATCTTGGTCGTAATCCATATACACTACATATTGCTTAATCCAAATTACTTTGCATATCAATGATATCCTTACCTTGCATACGTCTCTTATTCCAATATATCTCCTTTAATAAATCACTTATAACCAACTCTTTCATTACGTGTGAAAACTTACAATCCTTATACCCATATTCAGTTAGTGAAATTCAACTAACTATCATCCTCTTGCCTAAGGGTACAGGCTTCACATCTTTCACTAACTTATAAGCAACTGAAGGCGGTATAATTAAATGCGTGGCACCAGGATCAATTAAAATAATTATTTCATTATTCTTAACCAGTGTGGTATCTTCCACCACATCCCATGAAACATCAATAGTGTCCTGGTCCAAGGCATACACTCGCCCTCGTCCAACATCTTATTTTCGTGGTATCTACCATACATCTTACACTATTCACACTGCTACTCTGTTACACTGCTCTGTAACAGGTCGGGGTCCTTGAATCACAATACCCCTCAATAGTGTTGAAATTGGATACACTGGGGTTTATCAATCAACTTACCCCATGATTTATCAGCTCAAAGCCTTTACCAAACTACCTTTTTCCCGTTCTGACATTTTTGTCATCCTCTATTCTCTTTTGTCTCAATTTCGGCCCTCACTACCTTTCTCAATCTCAGAGGCGTGCAACTCATGATCTTATTTACACAACTGTAGTCTGCGCACTGCCTCAGCATAGGTAGTGATGTCTAACGGGCAAATCGGACTCTAATTGACAATCTGAGTCCTTCTATGAACTTTCAAACATCTTGACTCTCACCGTTCATCATGTTCGAGTCACATCTGCCCAGGAATATAAACTGAGTATCATACTCGTCAATCAACATGTTCCTCTGGGTCAGAGTAAATAATGTCATCTGTAATTTTCTTTAAACAATATCCGGGATATTCTGTCACCGGAATACATCTGAAATTATTTTTCATGTCCATTCTGGATGTCGAAATCTTCAAATGGGTCGAGCGAACTTTCATCAATGTTCCGACTCGCCCTCATACATACCCTGAGCAATTAGCTCGCAAAATATTCTCCACACTCCGCTCCAACCTCGTGAAGCGTATCTCAATACTGTCTGATCTCTCTGTCAGACTCTATCCGATCTCTCTATCAGACTCTGTGGGGCATGATCAACCAGCCTCCACGTCAATCTCATCTCAAGTCTCATGTGGCGACTCAGTACAACTCATGGGCCTACCTCAACGGCCTTGAGCTCGTGTACTCGCCTCTCAATTATAGCGGCTATCAGTTAATGAATCTATACTTGCATTTAAAACCAAATTCTTAGCTGCACTTCCATCTCGATATACACAATTGTATCTAAGCAATGCACAGTACATGGGGATGAAAATTTCCTTAACCACTAACACCGACTCATATCAGGCCAACTCAGCTCTGATACCATTAAACCTGTCACGACCCGAATTACCTAAAAATCAGAGTAAATTTTTCGCTTTTTCATTTATTATTTAATTCTTACCTTTCTCTCGTCGTGACCATCCTACAACACAGTTGGGCTATGATTCGGTGTTAGTCACCTCACACCATTTAACATTTCATTCCCAAAATCATATATCAGAGTCTACTATCCTTTTGACTTTAAATAAACACATACCCAATGGTATTTACATGACTCTACATCCCCGACATCATATCCATTTACAGTACTGTGCATTACATATTTAGATACAAAACCATACAAATGTGTATACCTGTCTCTCGATGGGAAGCAGCAAGCAGCGGATATTAAGCATGCAAGTCCTCAGCCGCTCAATAATTATTACAAGTGCTCTGAAAAGATGGAAAAATAAGGGGGGTGAGCAAACCACACGCTCAGTAAGGCAATTATGCAAGTAAGTAGATAGCTCCACTATCTACATGCTCATAATGCCATGCCCTTAAATCCATTTCTTTTCATTAAAATCATCAAGCACAAAGTCATGCATATTCAATGCCATAGTTCATCCAAAACTATTTGTGCATATATAAATCATGTAACTCATGCATTCAAAGCATTTTATGTGACATCATTAAATCATATTAAGCATGAATTTAATCAAGATCATGCAATCTTTCATATCATGCAAGACAATTCAAGGTTTTCAAATGAAAGCATGGAAAACACATCATGCCACTGCATTTAAATCAATTCATTTAAAACGCAGTATAAAATAACCCCTCTGGGTCAATCATCTCAAAACTCATAAAACAATTTGTTATATTTCATTATAAAACTTGAGTTATAAAACCACCCTTCTTTCAGGGTCACATATCATAAAATCATCTGAAATCATCAAATCATCAAATCGGGGGCCTGACCCCTCCTTCGGGTCTACCCTGGTCTAACAGACCACAAGTTATATCATGTGAGACAATCAGGTAATTAACAGTAACATCGAGGACTATGGCCATATCCTAGTGATCCCTGGCAACACGGTACCTAGTGTGCGGGGTATCACACCTGAAACGGGAGGTGGGTCGTCCTACCCGCCAGAACAGCATAACACCAGGATTGCGAGGGCAAGGCTTGCAGCCTCGTGGCTAATGCCACTCCACTCCAACAATCCCCACGGTACAGCGTACTCCGCGTGACATACACGGTACAAAGTACTCCGTGAACCCAAGCTCAGTCAGGGGTGCCTGTAATAGGTCTTATCCACCCATATCATCTGTCTCAGAATGCACGTGTGAGCATATCATCTCACTGTGACACACAGTCTACAGGAGGCTCCAACACGGCTATATGCATGTAATATAAATCCCTGTGCGAGCGAAGCTCAAGCACGGCTCCATGCATATTCATGATATCTGAAAACCTCGTGCGAGCGAAGCTCTAGCACGGTTTCATAAAAATCAGTGAAATCTACGTACGAGCAGCGCTCCAGTACGACTTAAACTGATTATAATTTCATGTAAATTCCACGTACGAGCAACGCTCTAGTACGGATATGTATATAAATTCAGTGAAAACCTCGTACGAGAAAAACTCCAGTACGGCATTCAAATGAATTATGAAAACCATATAAAACTTTGTGCGAGCAACGCTCCAGCACAAATGAATGCTCAAGTAAATCAAATCTCGTGCGAGTTATACTCCAGCACGGCTTTATGCATAATTAAATCAAATCTCGTGCGAGTTACACTCCAACACGGCTTCATGCATAATTTAATCAAAACAGGATGCGAGCTAAGCTCCAACATCTCTCATGCATGTCAAATCATTAAAACTAGTGCGAGCAATCGCTCCAGCACCATTTTATGCATATCACGTCAAAACAAATCAAAACATGTCAAAACATGTCAAAACAGAGTGCGAGCTAGGCTCCAGCAGCTCTCATTTCACAATATTAAAAATCAGTGCGAGCACCATGCTCTAGCACATTTCATGCATATGATGTCACATAAGTCGGTGCGAGCAACTGCTCAAGCACATTTATGCACATTCACAAACGCAGATATAGTGCGAACTACGTGTCGGCACTACCTGTTTCCATATAAACTTGATAGTTGGCCGTTTTCCAAAGAAATTTCCATTTAATTATTAATAACACCTACGTAGTGTTATTTTGTGAAATTAAACAATTTCTGGCCAATCTATCGCTTTGCTTTGATTAAAACCAATAAAATTCCTTAATCATCAAAAATCCTTAAATCATGCATTTCATGCATGTCATGCTTTCACCATCCTTAGGTGAACTTCCCTCAATAGGGGTAAAATAGACATTTCACCTATTTCGATCCTTAAAATCATTCAAACCATTTTTAGGATCATTATACAATATCCATGTATACATACATACTCAGTGTACAGAAAAACTATTAAAATATGCGTAGCTACCTCTAGCTACTCACACAATTCCCTTACCTCATTTTCTGTACAGTCTGACCTTTTCCACTGATGTCTCGTCACGCAGTCCGATTTGCTCTGAATCCAAATCAAATCTCCGGCACTGCGAATACACATTCATCAGGTCAAATACAATACAATTAATTGTATTTCACAATTTTCTGGGCTTAATTTAAATCATTGGGCCCGTTTACCCATATTGGGCCCGATTGTACCATAATGGGCCTTAATCGGCCTTAAGCCCGTTTACCACACTTTATCGAGGCCTATTGGGCTCATTGGACCCATCAATATTTATTTAGCCTCGTTCTAAATTCTCAGATAGCTTATGAATTATTTACGACAATTTATCCCAATTTCTAGAATTTAATTCATTTATACGAAAATTAAATCCGTAATTCATGCGTTAAATATCAATCACGCATAACGATATAAAATTGTCGTAAATAAGGGTCACATACCCGTTATTCCATGATCGTACACAAATCGAGGCTGTCTCGAGCTCTCAGTGGATGCCAATTGTCGAGCTACACAATTAAATATATTTTCGGGTAAACTTTCAGTCGATTATTTATCAAATTAAATATTCTAAAAATTAAATCGGTCAATTTGACCGCTTACCGACTTACCCGAAGCTCGATTGCATCACTGGAATTTTCCCCAATTTTTTCTCTTTTTCTTTTTCCCTTTTTCTTCCTTTTTTCCCTCTCTTTTTGGCTGAACCGGTCCGGTCCGGTTCAACCCGGTTCGGACCGCCGGTTCGGTCTGGTCCGGTTCGGCCGGTTCTGTCCGGTTCGGCCGGTCCAGGCTCCCTTTGGTCGTGCCGGCGCCGTCCGGCCGGTTCTCTGGCCGATTCCGGTGCCATTCAACGCGCCATGGCATGGGCTCCCTAAATCGGGCCTCGGCTGGGGTCGAATCACAGCCATCGCCGGCGAATCGGGGTTCTCTCCCCCGCGGTCTTCTCCTCCGTTTCCGACGTTTTCCGGCGACTCCACGGCGCGTCCTGGCCGCTGGTGGTTCGCCCGAGGTCGGCCGACCTTCGCCGACCCTCGTCGGCCCCTCAGCCTCGCCGGTGGTGGCTCGCCGGTGAGTCTCTCTTCTTCCCTCGGTCTCGCTTCGTTTTTCGCCTCTGTTTCTTTTCTTTCTGTTTCAGAATTTCGTTTTTTTTTTTTTTTTTTTTTTTTTTTTTTTATTTTATTTATTTATTTATAATTAACTTTTAATATTATTTTATTCAATAAAATAATATTAAAATGCATAAATATCCTTAAAAAAATTTATATTTTATTCATTTAATCTGTAAATAATTTTCTCAGTCCGATTTTACCTTTTCGGTATATTTTTCGATTATTTTCGGGATTATTTTTCGATACGAAAATCCCGGTTTATTCCAATAAATTCATATCTTGATCAATTTAATCCGAAATTTAATTATTTCTTCGTCATTGATCAAGATTTCTCATTCTCTTATTTTAAATTAAATTTTCTTGTCCCGATTAATACCGAATATTAGTCTTTCGACCATTTTGCCCTTGCAAATTTTCGGGAATACCATTTTAGTCCTTTTGCATTTTTAAATTTACTCGAAAATATCGGGTCTTACACAGTCAATTGACTATCATTCATGGGTGTGAAAATCATCAATATTTTATTTGGTTTCACATGCTTCAACAATTTATATGCAAAGGAAGGTGATATGAAAGAATGCGTGGCACCAGGATCAAATAATATCAATGCTTTTAAATTAAAGATTCGGATGGTACCTTTAATCACATCCGTCGAAGCATCTGCAGTGTCCTGATCTAGTGCATGTACTCTTCCTCTGCTCACACCCGTTACTTGCTTCCTTTTTTCCTCAGCTGTGGCCCTTCTCCTCGGGGCAACCGTCTCAACTGGAGCTCTCTCTGGCTCCTTGCCCTTCTGTGGGGCAATCTCCATCTTCTCGGGACAATACTTAGCTATATGTCCTGGTCTCTCACATCTGAAACACCCCATAGGGGTCATCGGACAGAGCCTAGTCCTATGAAATCTATCACATCTCTTGTACCTATCAGTGGTAGGTCGTGGTCCTCTAATAGTCATACCCCTCGATGCGGTTAAGGCTGGGTACACGGGAGGCCTGGCAGCTCTCTCCTACACCTCCTCGATCTTAGGTCTCTTCTCGAAAAATCTTTGGCCTCCTCTCTTGGCCACTCTATCAAACCCGGATCTCTTCCGATCTCTATCCCTTCTAACATTAATCTTCCCTAGTTCGGAGGCATTCCGCTCAAAGTCTTGCTTACACAATTGAGCCTTATGTACTGCTTCCTCATAAGTCTGAATATCAAATGGAACTAGCTTAGTTCAGATGGCCAATCTTAATCCATCCATGAACTTCTGTATCTTTCGAGTCTCACTACCCATCGTGTTCGGGTCATATCTCCCCAAGGACATAAACTTGGACTCATACTCATCCATAGTTCGATTCCCTTGAACCAGATTCATAAATTCCATCCGCAGTTTCCTCTGTGCGGTAGCTGGAATGTACTGTCTCCTGAAGGCCTCTATAAATATCTCCCATGAGATCTCAGAGTGTTTGGCCCTCAAAATGGCCTCGGTGGACCTCCACCAATGCTCGACCTCACCTTTCAACATAAACACGGCAAAGGCAACCTTCTCAGCTGAAGTGCATCGAAAAAAGCTATACAGTTTCTCCATCTCATACACACAGTCTTCCGTGATAACCGAGTCCTTCACCCCTCTAAACACTGGGGGTTTCAACGCTTGGAACTCTTGCAACCTGCTCAAGTCGCAGTCATAACCCAAATCACTACCGCTCTGCTGTGGAGCGATATGAGAATCTGTATCTTGTATTGGAGGTGGTGTAGCAGTAGCAGTCTCTGCAGTCTGAGGTCTATTCTCCTCTGCAGCTGCCTGTTCAGTAGTAGGCTATGCTGCGAGACCTTGTCTATCACCGGTACCCAGGGCCTACGTGACTATCTCCACTAGGTTCTCAATACTCTACGCTATCCTAGCGAAGCGAGCCTCAGTATCTTCTGCTCTTCCAGCAGGGTCCCGTGGAGCCTGATCAGTCTGTGGCTCCGCACGACTTTCAGGCCTACCTTTACGGCCTCTAGCACGTGCCCTCGCCCCTCTACCTTGGCGTGTAATTGGCATAATGCCTAACTTCCTATATTTAAAATCATTTATCAAGCTCAATCCATCACGGTATACACAATTAATCTAAACAAAAGCATAGTACTATGAGGATGTAACTTTTCCTACATTTTATTACTGACTCACATCAGGCCAACAAGGTTCTGATACCAATTTCTGTCACGACCCTTTTTCATTCTCTTTAACCGAAAATCACTGAATTTTTTTTGCGTTTTACTGTTACCTTACCCAATCGTGAACTAACTTACCACCACACTGTTGGGCTGTGAGTCAATAATAAACATCACATCTCATTCATTCTCAGTTAAATAATTCGATGTCATACATTTAAAAGATTATCATTAACTTACACAAGTTAAGTTCACTGACATCTACATCCCCCATAATTACATTTCAAATGACTGTTGTGCTTTTACATTGTTTAGATACAAAAAGGAATCACTGTGTATATACCTCTGAGTGATGGAGATGCAGCGGATTTCCAAAAACACAATGCCTCAGTCCTCACTGGGTAACTATGCACGCTCTGTAGGAGGGGGAAAATAGAGAGGGATGAGCAACCACATGCTCAGTAAGGCAATAATGCAAGCATGGTAGATAACTACTCTATCTACATGCTGATAGTGTTATGCATAATCATTTATATAGGAGCATGAGGAATAAAACTATGCCATAAAAGTATACATATATGTCATGTATCCAAAATCATGTAAAATTGGCATATAAAACATGGAATATCAACATATAAAACCGTCTCATGCTCATTCTCATTTAATCTCATAAAAAAGGTAATTCTTTATGAACATCCTTTTGAATCCCATCTATTTCTCATATACATACAATCTCATCAAAAATCATTTTCTCAATCATAAACATCATTGCCAATTCATAATTCAAATCCTACAAAGCTCGACCCCTCCCTCGGGTCTACCTTGGACAATCACAATCACACATATGTATAAATAGACCAGGTCACTATATCACAAGTGACTATGTGGACCAACTACATCATAAATCGTCTCAGACCACACGCATCCAGGTGTGCGGGGCATCGTGCTGGCACGAAGGTGGATTATTCCTCGCCAGACTTTCTCATCACAAAACCATCGCGCGGTACATTGTACTTCATGTGATATACACGGTACAGCGTACTCCGTGGACTCATGTTGTGATTGGGGGTGCCATTCCTAGGTCTTACCTACCCCATACCAATAATTTTCCATATCCATGTAGGAGAGCCTCCCTACCGAATAGAGCCTCCTCGCCCCTCTTGAGCTTAAGGATGTTGGCTTAAGGATCCTTATGTACCCATGTAGGAGAGCCTCCCTATCGAACAAAGCCTCCCCGCCCCTCTTGGGCTTAAAGATGTTGGCTTAAGGATCATTCCGTAAGAGAGCCTCCCCACCGAACAGAGCTTCCCACCTAACAGAGCCTCCTCACCTCATCGGGCTTAAGGATGTTAGCTTAAGGATGTAGGGCTTAAGGATCTTATCGGAAGAGAGCCTCCCCACCCTACAGAGTCTCCCTGCCTAACAGAGCCTCCCCGTCTCCTCGGGCTTAAGGATGTTGGCTTAAGGATGTAGGGCTTGAGGATTTTACTAACTTTCACGACCTCATACGTATCACAATGTGTAAACTTGTACGAACAAAGCTCTAGCACGACTCATGCATCCTATCATAAAGAGACCACGTACGAGCATAACTCTAGTACGATTATACTCATAAGAAAAACCACTCAAAAGCCACGTGCGAGTAGAAGCTCCAGTACGGTTTATAAACATCATCATAGTTTCCAAATCAATGTGTGAGCTAAGCTCCAGCACGTTTCATACAAATAAAAACATTGAAATCTAGAGAGAGCTAGGCTCTAGCGCGAATTAAACCACATACACACGATAGGCGGCTCACATACATTCAAAACATCTTAAAGCATGTTTAGCACCTCACATGGGTTATTTCACAACATCATTCAAATACTAGCTAGCCTATTCATTAATTTGCTCAAAGAAAAGTATGGTGTTTTGTGAAAACATTCAAAACACGTGATTTATGCAATTATTAGCCTTACTATTCCCTTTTCCAAGAATCATTTCAAAACCCAAATCTCATACAAATTCTTGTAGCTATTCATGCATATCAACAACCATTTCCTTAAACCTTCATGTATTTCATAAAAGCCATATATACCCACAAATTACGAGCAGCTACCTCTATATACTCACAAAATTCCCTTACCTAGAATCGCGATGTGTGATTCTGTTTCCTTAGCGCTGCTCACTCGTGCGATCCGATTCATCTTCAACGAACTCTTCGGGACTGCACATAATCATATTTCACATTATATTCGATTCATATAATAGGACATCGTGCGTTCACTATAGTTGATTCGACCTATAGTTTCTATTAACGCTCATAAGGCCTCGTTTCATTTCTCGAGTCTATGGATTCCTTTTAGGCCTATTAAGTCATTCCAAATCGATATTAAATAGATGTTAAGCTTATAATGTTCATTTTTCATAAATTTCCTTCACTATGGCATATTATCAAATACTACGTGTGCGCATTCTCATCAATTCACAAAACCCACAATGTACCTTCATTTACCCATTTCTAATTATCCACATTACACAAATAACAACTTATCATAACCCATAAACCACAAACTCCCCAAATCACACTTTCTCACACTAGAGGCATTCCATTTTCTAGGTTATATGTGTCCCATTGCTTTCTAGATGATTTCTATCATCCATATACATGCCAATCAACTCCAAAATCAATTAAATACACAGTGTACTTAGGCTGGAGTATTAGAAGCTTACCAAATCTGATTTCTCTTCTTGCTCCAAATGGCAATTCCCTTAGCTCCTTCAATACCAATAATGGGATTTTGGGTTCCAACTATGTTATTCTCTTCCTCAAGATGAACAACTTAGTGTCTAATGGCCTTCCCTCAATTCTTACTGGAAATAGCTAATTTTAGAGAGAGAAAGTTAGGTTTTTGGGTTAAAAATGGAAGGGTGATGTTTTTCTCAAAATTTTTAGATTTTCAGCACTCCTTTTATAGAAATAGCTTGAGGAGATCGATCTGCACTAGGAGGAGATCAATCTGGTCCCCTTAAATCCCTATTTTTCATGGCATTTTTAGCATGAGATCGATCTATTGAAGCTTGAGATCGATCTGCTCCCAAACAGAGAGCTAAGGAGATCGATCTGTATGCTTGAGGATCAATTTTTTCATTACAGAATGGTTAGGAGATCGATCTGGCCCCATTGGAGATCGATCTGCTCTATTCCATTGCCCAAATAAGAGCATTCTGGCTCTTCCAGATCGATCTCTTATCATATGAGATTGATCTGGCCTTCAAATTTTCCAGATTTTCTGCAGTTTCCCTGCTGCAACTCACACCCAATGTCCTTAATCTGCTGCCATAGTCATTTTCTCATCCATCCACCTTTATGAATTGAAAATGGCCTCCATTCATACCTTATACACATTGAAACTTGTGTGTATTCATCGTTTAGTCAAAGGTATCATATTTATAACTAAATGGAAGCATAACTTCATCCCATTTCACTACACTACTCATTTTGAGTTCTAATCACATTCATCACTTATAAGAACTCACTTCTTCATATTCATACACAATGAAGCTTGTATGTACATTACAAATCATATTACATATATGTACATTGAATCCATGGAGTTACATCAATTACACTTTACATTACAAGTCCATTAGCATTCTTTTATCTAATTACACACGTTACAACTATACATATACGGGGTCTCATAAGGTGAGCTTTGGGAAAAGCCCAATAAGTAATGCATTTAAAACGATCAGAGTATTTAAAACATACAATGCACAGGTTAATACTAAAAAGTGGCATTTCTTTACAAACATTACATAACTTCTAAAAGCGTAAAATGGAAAACATATATAACAGAAATATTGTTTCAAAATAAGAAGCCTTAACAGACGGATCCGAATCTTTCAGAATATACAGAACTTTAAAAGTAATGCTGAGTATAAAACATATATCGAAAAGTTAACATCTTAAAAACAGAGATCATATCGGATGGAGATTAGGTTGGCCTATATAGTTGTCACGCGGTAATAACAGAGTTATCCTCTATAGAGGGATGAAAAGAATAATCAGATACCTATGGCCATGGTAAGGTTGTAGACGTGATCAAGGTCGTACAGCAAATAGACACACCGGAAGGCGGTAACAGACACACTCGAAAGCGGTAAACATACACACCACAAAGGCGAAAATCATATGCGCCACGAAGGGGAGCATGACATGTGATAACTTATAACATAGGTGGCCTTTAGTCTCAAAATGTGTGATAATTTCATAAATAAATCGAAAACCAGAACATTTTATTCAAAAGACAAATTCAGAAAACATGCTCGGAAATCTTGCATTTAATTTCATAAAGTTTTCCTTCAATTCAAAAATTATAACCGAATGAAACATAGACTAGATAGGTGTAAAGCTTGATTTTCATTCGAGGGTTAGTTTGCTCTAAAGAAACAATCTCTTAGTAATTTCTAACCATTTATTAATAAGCTGAGTAAACTTGAACGTTTTCATAAATCGAGGCTTGAGAAAAAGGAATAGTATTACCATCTTAAATTACATCCCTTACCTCTGAAGCCTTAGATGGTGCAAAACGTCGATTCTTGGGTTTACCTCGAAATGCGTGCCAATAACCCGAGCTACCCAAACATGACCAATTCATCAAATAATGCTTAATAACATGTCAACATGTTCAAATATGTGATTACTTTCCCTTTTGTTGATGAAGTTTGACTTTTTCGTTAACTTTGCCCGTTTTCTTGATTTTTCCCGTTTAAGTATTAATTTAAGTTATTTTGACTAATTTGGCATTTCCAACTTCAATTTCAATACTCTTATAGCCTACTTATTCATTCAAGCTCATAATTCACCCTAAACAACTTGCCAAATTGCCTATTCTTACGATTTTCAAAATTTCACCGGTTTAAGCTATAAATCAGACTTTTACAGTATAAATTTAACTGTAAACATCCTCAAATTAAATCAAAATTCATCATTTCCATAACTTCTTCATGCAGGTAGCAACTACATCAATTCATACAAATTAATTCATCCAATTTCATTTCACTAAAAATCATTTAAATATACCAAACAAGAACATATCACATGTTTTTCATCATTCATCAATTTCTCTTACCTTTTGATCAAAGCAAATCACTCCAAAAATGCTCCAAATCAGTCATCAACTGTAAATAATCAAAAATAAAACTTAGATTTACTCAAAAACACATGAAAACCCAACAAGATTTCATCAAAAATCAAAACTTACACTTACCCATGAACATGACAGTTTTCTGTCCAGCACTTCTCTCTAACTTTTCCCCTAGCAAATGGACTTTCTTTTGGCTGGAGTTTTTATATGTTAGATAGGACTAATAGGGAAATATTTCGTCCTTCTTGGCCATTGCATGATTCTAGCCATAAGGTCACCGAAAAATTCATGCAAGATTGGGTGAACAATATCATTTCGGGAATGAAGGAGGGAGGAAGACAGGGCTGGTTCTCTCGAGTTATGAGGCCAAGTCAGGTGCAAAAGTAGGAATTGGAAAGATTATTTAATTTAATAACGATATGGAGGATATGGGAGCCGTTGGATGAGAGGACGGTCATCAAATCCAAGGTTTTCATAAGTGGTTTGCTGACTTGGACTAGGCATATTTTCTGCCATGTTTGTAAAATCATCAAAAAATATTTCTAGTCTAATTTATTCCAATTTATCAATTCTCCAATGTTCTATTATATCTCTAGTATCTCCCATAAAAATTTGGGGTCACTAGTTTAAGAAATTTTCCTCGATTGAGCTCATTTTACTCGATTGGGTCAATACCAAGCAAAATGACTTTAAGCTTTCGGTTCACTTTAAAAATTCATTTAAATATCTAAACCTTTATATTTCCATTTAATTTTAAATCCACAAGTAAATATTACCTTATACTAACTTGCCATGGCCTTGGAATAATTTTCTCAAATTTCTATAATTTATTTGAATTTATTTTCTTAACTAAGTCCATTTTCCCAATTAAATATAAAACCCAAGTTTAACTAACTTTTTCACTTCCAGTGACTAAATCTTCACTCCTAGACATCATTTCATGCTTGAATATGTAATAATTAATGTATTCTTGGGCTTAAGAGCTTACCTCGTTTACGTACCATTAGGCCCTACACTATTGATCCGAGTGCTTTGGTCTTCTTTGGGCTTGCATAATATTATTCTAAGTTTTCTTAGTCACTTCTCAATACTTTAATAATAAGTAAGGTGGAAAAATTTAGGTTTCACATTTATCATCCTTTTATAATAAAACTTATTAAAAATCATAATTCTCAAAGTTGGGATCACTATCCCTTTAATGAAACTTATACAAAATCATAGTTCATAAAACTTGGGATTTTCATCCCTTTAGTAAAACTTGAATTTAATCATATCATAATATCTTAGAAATAGGGATCGCCATCCCCTTAATTCAACTTAAATCATAATCGTATCTCAATAGTCCCACTAAGAAAACAATGCTAAAATCGAGCAAAAGAGAACAAAGGATTAAATTTCTTTATTTAAAATTGATTAAAATCATATTTTATGCAACCTTATATAAAACTTTGCAAATTGTTAAAATATGAATATTTTAATGTACTTAGTGAGATTTTTTTTCTTATAAATTAAACGCTTAATGTCATGACCCTCACAGTCTACCAAAAATCACTACCAATTTTTCATTTATTATTTAATCCATTTCTTACCTTACTCTGATCGTGAACAACTACACCACCAACAGTTAGGCTGTGTATCAGTGTTAATCTCATCCAACCTTACCATTTCAATTTACAATTCATTTAAATGTAAACACTTGTATTTCTTAATCAGAGTCACTATTTACATGTGTTTACAATTCTTTACATCCCCAAATGTTACATTCAAAATATTACTGTGCTATTGCATGTCTAGATGCAAAACTGTACAAATGTGTATACCTTTATATCATGAGATACACCGGACTCCAAAAAATCAACTTCTCAGTCGCTCTCAGTCTACTTAAAGTGCTTTGTAGATGTGACGCCCTGAAAACGCGAAAAATAGGGCAAATTTAAAACTTTTTACTCATCAATCACAATTAAGGGTGCATTCCTATGCAGTGTCATACATTATCTTGCATATCATGCCTCAGGATCTCATCATTTAATAGTATTTATCATATCATATACATTACTCAATTCCAAGTTAATTAATCCTAATACATCTCATATAATGTTGTACATCAAGTGTTTGTAATTACAATAATTGTCTGGGTACATGAAAAGATAAATTATACCTCAAAATACAATATATATGGCCTGGAGCTCAAGTCCTCTACTAGCCACTACTACGTACGTCTCAGGGAAACCCTTTTCACTTGAAGAAATCTGGAGGGGGGGAGAAAACAGGGTGAGCTTCTAAATCGCTCAGTAAGAGGGTAAGAGACTCATCAATAAAATAATGATTTACACAGCACAATCATTTTAACTCATAGTTGAAAACTTGTTAGAAAATGTAGCATGACTTAATAAAACATCATTCTCATCTCATTCTTTAAAATCATGTAAAAACATGAGAGTACATAACTCAGTATAAACCACAGTTACAAGCATGTGAAAATCATGATGCGGTAATGGCTTTTCTCATTAAAATGTGATAAAAATCACTGCAATAAATGCACGTGGCACAGCCACAAAACACAACTCATGTGTATAAAAAGGAGAATAGGAAATAAAACTCATATAAAATTTGTCATGGAACATAAATAATATATCTCTTCTGGGTGTGCATCCCGGCATCCTCATAAGAGGGAACGTCGACATATGGTTGTGTACATGGTATATTAGACTTACGCGTTACCAGAACATGACCCGGCCTTACATGCTACCAGAGCAATGCCTCTCCTCATGCACACTATCATGTGGTCCCTGGGTTGGTTCCCAGGCGGCCCACTCTATCAGTCTTACATGCTACCAAAGCAAGGCCCGAACTTACATGCTACCAAAGCAAAGCCACCCAGCATTACCAGAACGGGGGTCATCTCACGTTACCAAAACGGAGGCATCTCTCGTTACCAAAATGGAGGAATATCGAACTTACATGTTACCAGAGCAAGGCCTCCCAATGCTACCAAAGTGGAGGAATAATCGGACTTACATGTTACCAGAACAAGGCCAGGACTACCAAAGCAAGGCCCGATGTGTATTCAACATGACACGCCTAAGTCTCAATCATTAGCCATTATCATATAAAATGTTTTACCTTCACGTAGAACTCATAATGGTTTTCTTCCATAAATCTCATTTAAAACATTTGTGTACTCAACACAAAACATGTTAAAACCGAGTTCCAACCGGTAAAACCACGCACACATTTCTCAATCTCAATATGCCTTAACTTAGAGCCCAAATCTCTTTTTCACGTTTTAAACACAACACAGTTGTAAAACATTTTCACACATAGTTTACAACTCATAAAAATTGGGCCCCAACCGGCTATAAAATCGTGTGCAATCTCTCATTCACAACACATAAAACATGCTTGTTTTCTCAATCACAATTCACGCTACAACATTTCACAATTCACTTACATAAACGATTTTAAGTTTCCCTTACCTCTTTGCACCTTGTATATGCAATCGTTCCCCCGTATCACGAACTAGTCTCGTATTCCTCTCTGGAACTCCCGAGCTGTCCAAACGATGTAAAAACATCAAAACTCATTATTACATAACCTCCAAATCTCTACTTCGAGCATAGTACCCATATTCTCATTAAATACCTTAATTATCCGATTTCTCATGACTCTACTAAATTCATAATCTCATCCACTACATTTCAACCTTCTACATTTCTCATGCATAATACCCATGCCAAAATCACTTCATTGCCTAAATTTCCAATTTATAGACAAAAATCCCAATTTACCACAATTTTCTTAATATCATCATCATCACTCCAATCAAATCATAATTTTTGTCAACTCTAATCCTTTCCTAACTATTTCGCCACAATGCCTATATTCGTAATCACCAAAAATCACTTCAAAATCCAAGATTGAAGTTTAGAGATTACCCAAACTTGTGGAGTGCTAAACCTCGATTCGATTCGTCTTTCGATTTCCAAGTATGTTGTTCTCCTTTGGATGAGGAACAACTTTCCTTCTTGCTACAACCCTTAATTTGGAAGAAAATGGGGACTTTGGAAGAGAGAGAAAGCTAGGGTTTAGTTGAAATGGAGGTTTGGGAGAGAGAGAGAGATCCATTTCCAGGAAAAACAAAGGGGTCTTTATATAGACTGAGGGTAGGAGATCGATCTGGCTCTTGATGAGATCGATCTGCATTTGAATTTGGGGACGATTTGGGGTAATTTTATTCCTAGGAGATCGATCTGTCGTGGGATAAGATCGATCTCTTAATGGCTTTATGCGATCGATCTGCTCCAATTATGAGATCAATCTCTAGTTTACAGAATGCTTCATGAGATCGATCTGCTCCTTGGGGGAGATCGATCTTCTCCTTAACAGAAACATTTTGAGATCGATTCCTTCCTCATGAGATCGATGTCTTCATTACAGAATAATAAGGAGATCGATCCTCTTCCATTGGAGATCGATCAGCTCGCTTAAATTGCTTCTTCCTTGTCATTTCTGGCCTACCAGATCGATCCTCTCTTCTCCAAGATCGATATGGCCCCATAATTTCACACTTTAACATAAAATCTCATTTATAACTCATTCACTTAAAATTTCATTCCATACCACCTCAATATATGAGTACATCATATTTAATTCAATCAATTACACTCATGTTCTCATTACATAATTTAAATATGTCTAAAATTCTCAAATCTCACATCCTCCCCACCTTAAAGGAATTTGGTCCTCTAAATTCAACTCAACTCGTCAAACAGATGGGGGTACTTCTCCTTCATGAGACTTTTCAATTCCCAAGTTGCCTCTTCCATTGAGTGATGTTTCCATAAAACTTTCACTAGTGTGATGCTTTTGGTTCTAAGTGCCTTATCTTATCTATCGAGAATCTGGACAGGTTCTTCAGTGTAGCTCATGTCCTCTTATATGTCCATCTCTTCAAATTCTATGACATGAGAAGTGTCTGGGTGGTACTTCCTCAACATAGACACATGAAAGACGTGTATTTTGGACATCTGTGGGGGTAATGCCAACCTGTAAGCTACCTCTCCCATGATAATTCTATTTTTAATAGAATTATTTGTGCTTAATTTCCTAATTATTTATTTAATCCCCATATTATTTTATGAATAATCCTCTTTATTTAATTAAAATTTTTTAATGTGCAGATAAATTCAATCCGGATGAAACTCAGTCGTTTCAGTCGAAATTGGGCTGAAAACGGGCTAAAGGAGACTGGACCACTTTCAATTTACAGACCGAGTCACCAGTCGTCTGGACACACGTGATACCAGGTGTTCAATTTTTATTTGCTCTGAAACGATAAGATCGACAGACACCGTGTCAACCCTCTGGAAGACACACGTCGGGCCACATCGCACAACAAATTGGACAAAAAGACTGATGACGTGGAAATATCTACTCTGCAGCAAATTAAAGGAAGAAAAGTGGCCAAATAATGCCAACTCATCTAGGATGGATAAATTACCAATGTACCCCTAAGTGTGTGTATAAATAGAACATGATGGCAATTGAAAAAATTAAGTAGTGTAGGAAGTAGGAAGTAGAATTTAGGAGTAGTGTAGAGTAATTTAGGAGTAGTTTTAGTTTTTAGAATAGTTTAAAGTTTTATTTTTAAATGCTTTATTGTTAGATTTTATTTTGTTTCCTAGTTTCCATTTTCGAGCTCTTCATTTACGGGTAGTCACCATTGTTTTTATTTTGCAAGTTTTATTTTTGGTTATTTTGGCATACATTAATTTCTGTAATGCAAGTTTCTTCCCTTTTTATCAGTTATTTATTTTCCATTTTTTTGAAAGTTTCTTCCTTGGTTGTTGATTTGATGCTAGTGATCGGAGCTCTCCTTTCTTCATTGCTTCATTTTTTCATGTCATGTACCCACTGCAACTTTGAGCTTTATTTGTTTATGGAATGCCACAATCCTTTGTTGTTTAAATGAGATTAAGATAATTTAGTTGTATCTAGTTTTAGTTTTTTGCTAGCAAAGGGGCCGAGAGTGGGAGGCCGAGTGACAGGCGGTTTCTTCTTCATCCACTTTGCTATTTTTTTTCTTTAGTTAATGATTTAATATTTTAGTTATGGTTCTCCAATCCGGTACTGTTTTGATCCTACTTTTTTCTGTTTCAATTTGTTGTTGTGTTCGTCATTCTAGCTTGCATACTTCTTTTACAATCACTACTTTCGTTTCCATTAGTGTCATTCATTTTATTTTTCAATGTTTATGATGTTTAGTTGTACTATTTCTTCAACCATCCAGTAGCCACCTCTGTGTTGGTCTTTTTTGCTGCCCTCGTACTGTTCATTTATGCAGGAGTGAGCTGAACAGTCTTGCGATTGTTTCTTCTATTTGCTGGCCAACTAAATAGTATTGGTAATGCTGAAATCACTGCTGTATGGAGCGATGAAGTGTGGGTGTGTGTCTTTGGACAGCTTGGAGCAGCTACTGTTGCAGAAAGATCAATATTAGAAACGTATTCTGAGCAATCAAAACAATATGTGTTAGTTGTGTGCATAAAGCTAGAGCACCCTTTCCTTGGCTATGTGTTACGGTTGCTGAGATTGAAGCAGATTTGTGCGGCATGAACAAGCAAAAGGCAGAACATGAGGCGCAGTACAAGCAGAAAGATTAGAGAATGTTGATGTTGCAGTCCACAGTTCTTGCATTAAAATATTTCAGTTTGCTGTTTTGTTTTTGTTTTGTTGTTATTTTAAATCTTGATTCATCATCTCATATTTTTGCATTGATTCTTTCCTTTTTTTCTTTGAGTTCTTCTTACTTTGTATTGAGTGCCATAACCGTTTCTCCAGATTTTGTTGCTGTTTTACATTGCAGGAGGTGCTGCATGCTGCTGCATTGAGGTGTGCTTGCTGAATGTGCCAGAAGAAAAATTCGAGCATGTGCAATAGGCTGAAGCTGTGCAGAAGTGGACAAAATTGATAGCAGCAGCAGGTAGTCTAGATGTAGCACGGACAGCAGCTGGAGAGCCTGTGCAGTTATCTGGGTAAAACCGAGATCAGCTTGGCACCTAGATGCAGCACCAGTGAACAGATAAAGAGGTAGTACAGTAGATAGTTGCAGGGAACTAATAGCAGAAGTTGAGCAAAAACAGCAGGACACACCTAGAGCAGAGGACGAACTGCAGCAATAAGCGGACAGCAGCTTGGAGCAGTAGCACCTGGAAATGTTGGACAAACAAAGAAGACAGTGTACAGTGCAGTATCGGGACAACTCTAGGGATGTAAATGGGTAGTGTGTAAACGGGTACCCGGTACTACCCGTCCCGTTTAAGTCGGATTCGGGTATCGATAAACGGGTTTTAATCGGGTTCGGGTAGTAATTTCACTACCCGTGACGGGTTCGGGTAGGGTTCGGGTAGTACCCCTCGGATACCCGGTACCCGAACCCGATTAATGTAATCGGGTTATTAATCGGGTTCGGGTACCCGAACCCGGTACCCGAACCCGTTTATTTTTTACTTACAAAATATAATTTTTAAGGTTGTGGGGATTTGAACATTTATCTTTTAAACTTTATACAATGAACTTGTCAAGTAAATCATAACTTATATTTGACATAATGTGTTTTAAAAAATATTTATACAATAAAATTATGTGTCTAAAAAAAATTAGTAATTAGCATAATAAAAATAATTATGAAATTAAAATAATTGATTATACTTAAAATAATAAGTTTTAAAATTTTAAATATAATGTACTAAAATTAAATTTAAAAAAATTCATAATTAGTTAAAATGCAATTCTTACACATTAATGATTAGTCATTTGCATATATGATATCAATTTATAGTATATTTATATGATACAAATTGTATTTAAAATTGTAATTTTTAATTTTAATAAAACATTGTTGACTAAAAAAATTAATAAAAAATAATAATAAAATAAATAATTGTGAAATTAAATTGAGTTAATTATGCTTAAGATAATATGTCTTAAAATTTTAAATACGAGGTACTGAAATTGAAATAATAAAAGTTTCATATTTAGTTAAAATCAAATTCTATATATATTTATATATATACACACATACTAATATAGTATTTGTATATGATATAAATTATACTTAAAATTGAAATTATCAATTATAGTAAAACATTTTTTAGTTAAAAAATTAATGAAACATTATAATAAAATAATTATGAAATTAAATTAGTAAATTATGTTTAAGATAATAAGTATTTAAATTTTAAATATAAACTACTGAAATTAAAATGATAAAAATTTCAAATTTGATTAAGATGTAATTCTTGCAAATTGACCATTTACATGTATTATATATGATACTAATATAGTACATGTATATGATACAAATTGTATTTAAAATTGAAATTATTAATTATAATAAAACATTGTTTACTCAAAAAAATCAATGATTCAAATTAAAATTTTAAGTATATGATAAATTGATAACTTCATATTATAGTATATGATATTATAGTATAATTATAATATATGATATTATAATATATGATCATTTTACATATATGATACTATAGTATATGTATATGATACAAATTGTAATGAAAATATTAATTATCAATTTAAGGTCTACATCTTTTTAATCATTTAATATTATTATCATTGATTAAATTAATTTACATTACATAAATATATCATAACTTCATAAGAAATCAAATGTATCAAATTAGAAATACTATGGTATATATTATGCACTCATAATGGTTTCAAGTTACTTGTTGAACTATTAAAATTTGTTTAATTATGATGGAACATGTATGTTTTTATTTAATTTTATGTTTTTGATTTTTGATGTTAGAATAATTTTTTTCATAGTCTTGTTTCGGGTTCGGGTTATTAAACGGGTTGTCAAAATATAAATTGAATAATCGAGTAATTACACGGGTTCGGGTATTTAACGGATAGTGCAAAATTTATTAGGGTAGGGTTCGGGTAATTGTTTCAAAAATTAATCGGGTAATTATAGGGTTCGGGGTCAGGTAATCCAAAATTAACGGGTACCCGCCCCGTTTACATCCCTAGTGAGTAGTCATCGAAGAAGGTTTAATCCGAACACTTTGGAGGCATTGATGTGTTGCCAAAATTGGTTAAGGAGTGACGTAGGAGGTAAATAATTTATTTGTTATAACTCTTTTTATTTTATTTGTTTCTTTTTCAAAAGTAGTCTATTATTATATTTTAGTTCAAGACTAATATTTTATTTATTTTGTTTGTAGGAGCATCTACAACTAAGGATTCAAGTGACATTTTTAATAATGATGAAGAATGAAGATTTATCATGATTCCAATAAACTTCAAATATGTTTTTTAATTTTTACTTAAATTATGTTTGTTTGTAGTTTCATAAATATGTTTTTATGATTTGTTTATTTGCTATGGTTTCAAATGGTTTGTTAAATTATTAAAATTTGTTTAATTATGATAGAATATGTATATTGTTATTTAATTTTTATTTTTGATTTATACAAAATTAGATTACTTTTTTCGGGTTTCGGGTTCGGGTTTCGGGTTCGGGTTATTAAACGGGTTGTCAAATTATGGGTTGAATAATCGGGTAATTAATCGGGTTCAGGTAATTAACGGGTAATATAAAATTTATTCGGGTAGGGTTCGGGTAGTGTCTTAAAAAAATAATCGGGTTTTAATCGGGTTCGGGTTTTATAATTGTTAATCGGGTTCGGGTTCGGGTACCTCAAAATTAGCGGGTACCCGCCCCGTTGACATCCCTAGACAACTCTCTTGGTTTCCAAATTCGCTTAAGGCCATGTTTGGCCACCTCCCATTTTTATAATTTAAATTTTTATGGCATTTTTATTATTTTGACTGCTTTTATTAGTTGTTAAATTAGGTTAGTTGTTAGTTGATAATTGTAGGATAAATCTAATGTATTAGTTGTTAATTTAATTTTTAGTTTTAATTTTTAGTTAGTAGTTAATTTATATTATATGTTTTAGGACTTTATTTTAGTATTTTATGAGTTGCATTTAGAATTAATTTAGATTAAATGTGTTTCATGCATTTTAATTTAGTCTTTATTTTCATTAAATTTTAGTTTAGTTTAATTTGCATTTTTATTAATTAGTTTAATTACATGCATATATTATTTTAGGCTTGTTTAATTTTAGTTTAATTAATCTTATTTCTTTATTTTCATTTTTGCACTCTATTTTAATTGCATTAATGAATTTTTAATTGTTTTAATTTTCTTTTGTAGGTATTTGCTTTTAATTGTGTGGAGCTCAGTAAGTAAATCTTAGCTCAGTTTTATTTTCTTTATTTTTTAATGTTTATTGTTTTCAGTACTTTTAATTTTAGCTTTGTAGACCACCCATTAAAAATTCATAATTTGCTAGGATATACTAAGGGTAAGATTAACCGGTAGTTAATTGGCTAATCAACTTCTCTATGGGACGATAACTCGGGACTCAAATCCCATTATTACTTGTACGACCCGTGCACTTGCGGTAATACGTTTAGATCGTACCAAGTTTTTGGCGTCGTTGCCAGGGAAGTTTTAATTAGTCAGTAATTAATATCAGAGAAATTATGCTTAGGTGTAATTCTAGCTTGTAAATATTTAGGTTGTAAATATTTAGAGCCTTAGTTTAGGTTAGTTAACTTTTCGTTATCTAATAAAAAAAATTGAAAAATTTAAGAATTTAAAAAATTTTCTAAGGACTTTTTGATGATTGCATACATAGAGCCAGAAGTTATGATTGCTTTCCTTTAGATCCTGAAATTGAGCGAACACTTAGAAAAATTCGAAAGGATTCTAGGAAATTAATAGCTCCGCTGCAAGTCACGATGACAGAAAATAGAGAAATTAGGACCGTTGGAGATTATGCAATGCCGACTATTGGATGTTATTATACTGACATTAGGCCACCAGCTGTCCCGACTAACAACTTTGAAATTAAGCCTTCCATCCTCCAGATGATCCAGACCTCTTTAAAGTTCAGTGGGCTTCCACACGACGACCCACATGCTCACCTCTTGCAATTCCTAGACCTGTGCAACACATTCAAGCACAATGAATTATCTGATGATGTGCTTAGGCTTAAATTATTCCCCTTCTCGCTTAGGGATAGGGCGCGACACTAGTTAACCTCCTTACCTCCAGGATCCATTTCTACATGGGACGAGTTAGACCATCAATTTCTATCTAAGTTTTTCCTTCCCTCTAAAATGGCCAGACTCCGTAGCGATATATCTTCCTTTGCCCAGTTTAACTTTGAATCTCTTTACGAAGCATGGGAACGATATAAGGAGCTTCTTAGGAAGTGCCCTCACTATGGCCTACCTTTGTGGTTGCAAGTCCAGACCTTCTACAACGGACTTGTAAGCCAAAATAGGACCATTGTTGACGCTGCAATGGGTGGAGCGCTAATGTGTAAAACAGAGGAGGAAGCTACGAGTTGTTAGAAAAGATGGCTGCTAACAACTATCTATGGTCCTCGGAGAGGCAATTACCTAAGAAGTCGACGGGTATTTATGAGCTCGACATGCTGTCTACCTTGATCTCTCAAATCGCTAACCTTACGAAGAATGTAGAGTCGCTCAGTACCCAGCATAATCCTTCTATCAGTCCTAATCCGATTTGTTCTGTCCAAAGTCCTTTTCTTTCCTGCGAGCTGTGTAGTGGTACCCACTCTGTAGATAGGTATTCGCTCAACTTAGAATCGGTTCAGTATGTTGCCCCCCCTAACCAACAGAATAACCATTTTTCAAACACCTATAATCCAGAGTGGAGGAACCATCCTAACTTCTCTCAGACCCAAAACCAAGGGCAAACGTCTAGCTCTAGACCTATAGGACCCCTTAGTTTTCAAGCTCCAACGGTTCAGGTACCACCACAGTCGCAATTTCCATACCAACCACCTAATCATCCCCTTCTACCTCAATTTCAACATCATCCACCTCATCATCCATCACCACCACCACTTATGCAGCCCCAACTTTACCATGCACCAGCAGCTGAGAAGAAGCCCTCGCTTGAGAAAATGTTCACGACTATCCAACAAAATCAAGCTGCCTCAATTAAGAACTTAGAAGTTCAGGTTAGACAAATAGCTAGTGCTCTTAGCCAACGTCCTTAAGGGATTTTTCCTAGTAACACTGAAGTTAATCCTGCTAAGCAAAGGGAGGGTAAGGAACATGTTAGATCCATCACCCTTAGGAGTGGCTGAGAGCTAGATGAGCCACAAGTTAAGTCTGGACCTGAACAGCCCATAGTTGATAAACCCATAGGTTCTAACGAAGCAGCTCAGAAGGAGCAGGAATATCAGGATCGGGCTGCAAAGGAAACAAAGCTAGGCGCTTCTTCATCTTTACCTTCTTCTTCTTCACCGCCTTCCTCGTCCTCTGATTCTACACAGGTTCCCACTACATTGTCTCTAGTTAGACTACCAGTACCTTTTCCTCAGAGGTTCTAAAATCAAAAATTGGAACAACAATTTGCTAAATTTCTTAAGTTATGTGAAGTTATGTCAAGTTATGTGAAGTTTCTAAAGGATATCCTCTCTAGGAAAAGAAGATTAGAAGATTATGAGACGGTGGCCTTAACTGGGGAATGTAGTGCAATTATCCAGAGAAAATTATGCCCCAAGCTCAAGGATCTCGAGAGTTTTACCATACCCTGCACTATTGGAAATCTATTCTTTGGTAGAGCCCTGTGTGATTTAGGAGCTAGTATCAATCTAATGCCTTTGTCTGTCTATCAGAAGTTAGGAATAGGGGATGTCAAGCCTACCACAGTGACCCTTCAGCTAGTTTATTGATCAATTATATATCCGAAGGGGGTCATTGAGGATGTGTTGGTAAAGGTGGACAAATTTATTCTCCCTGCGAATTTTATTGTATTAGACATGGAAGAAGACAGGGAAGTCCCCATTATACTAGGCAGACCTTTCCTAGCGACTGGTAGAACATTAATTGATGTACAAAAGGGGGAGTTGACTATGAGAGTCCTAGATCAGGAGGTGACATTTCATGTTTTCAAACCTTTGAAGCTCCCTGATGACTCTCAAAAGTGTTTTAAGATGGATGTTAATGAGGACATAAGGCTTGAGCAGAAGAAATCTGAAAGAAGGAAAGAAGTAGATAGAGCTCAGGAGGATTTAACTGTTAACATTCTATCACCACTTTGGCTGGTCCTCCTACTCTTCGCCCTGCTGCTGAGTGTTGTGTTCTTTAGCTGCATTTGAAATGGCTTAATTTTTTTTCACTTTGTATATAGTTCTTTTCCTTTTTCTTTTCCGTTGTTTCTTTCTTTATTCTGCAGCTTTCCTTTACAGTATTATGCTTTCAATCAAGCTTCGATTGTTCATCATCATCATCAGAAAGGGAAGTACTCTGTTCTTGAGCTTAAATGTTTATATTATCTGTACACTAAGGACACTGTGCACTTTATGTTTGGGGGAGGGGATATCACTTGAGCATTTTTCAAAAATTTGGGCAAAATTGAAAAAAAAATTTCAAAATTTTTCAAAAATTTGAGCTTAAATTGTTTGATTTTGGGATGATTTAGTGCTTAGCATGTATGTCATGACCCAAATTACCTAAAAATCAGAGTAAATTTTTTGCTTTTTCGTTTATTATTTAATTCTTACCTTTCTCTCATCATGACCATCCTACAAACAGTTGGGCTATGATTCATTGTTAGTCACCTCACTCTATTTACCATTCCACTTTCATAATCCCATTCACATATCAGAGTTTACTATCATTTGACTTTAAATAAATTAGATACACAATGGTATTTATAACCCTACATCCTCGACATCATATCCGTTTATAGTACTGTGCATTACATGTTCAGATATAAAACTATACAAATGTGTATACTTGACTCTCGATGGGAAACAGCGGATACCAAGCATGCAAGTCCTCAGCCGCTTACTAATTTCTGTGAGTGCTCTGAAAAGATGGGAAAATAAGGGGGTGAGCAAACCACAAACTCAGTAAGGCAATTATGCAAGTAAGTAGATAGCTCCACTATCTACATGCTCATAATGCCATGCCCTTAAAATCCATTTCTTTTCATTAAAATCATCAAGCACAAAGTCATGCAAACATCAATGACTTACTTTATCAAAATTATTTGTGCATATAGAAATCATGTAATTCATGCATCAAAGGCATTTTATGTGACATCATTAAATCATAATGAGCATGAAGTAAATCCAGATCATGCATTCTTTCATGTCATGTAAGACAAATCATGAATTTGAAATGAAAGCATAGAAAACAACATCATGCTACCGTATTCAAATCATTTCATTAAAACGCGGAATAAAATAACCCCATCCGGGTCAATTATCTCATAAGTAAATCTCAATTTCATAAAACAATTCATTAAACTTCTTTATAAAACTTTGGTTATAAAACCACCCTTCTTTCAAGATCACATATCATAAAATCATAAAATCATAAAATCGGGTGCCTGACCCCTCCCTCGGGTCTACCCTGGTCTATCGACCAATAGTTATACCATGTGAGACATGTAATTGATTATATCAGTAACATCGAGGACTATGGCCATATCCTAGTGATCCCTGGTAACACGGTACCTAGTGTGCGGGGCATCACACCTGAAACAGGAGGTGGGTCGTCCTACCCGTCAGAACAGCATAACACCAGGATTGCGAAGGCAAGGCTTGCTGCCTCGTGGCTAATGCCACTCCACTCCAACAATCCCCACGATACAATGTACTCCGCGTGACATACACGGTACAACGTACTCCGTGAACCCAAGCTCAATCAGGGGTGCCTGCAATAGGTTTTATCCACCCAAATCATCTCTGTCTCAGAATGCACGTGTGAGCATATCATCTCACTGTGACACACAGTCTACAGGAGGCTCTAACACGGCTATATGCATGTAATATAAATCCCAGTGCAAGCGAAGCTCTAGCACGGCTCCATGCATATTCATGATATCAGAAAATGTGACGCCCCAGAAACACGAAAAATAGGGATAATTTTAAACTTTTTACTCATCAATTCACAATTAAGGGTGCATTCCTGTGCAGTGTCATACATCATCATACTTATCATGCCTCAGGATCTCATCATAAGATAGTATATATCGTATCATATACATTACTCAATTCCAAGTTAATTAATCCTAATACATCCCGTACATCATTGCACAATAAGTGTCTGTAAATATAACTCTAGTCTGGATACATGAATATTAAATATATACCTCAATATTAAATATATACCTCAATACATAAAATACGGCCTGGAGCTCAAGTCCTCCACTAGCCTCTAACCCGTACGTCACAGGGAACTCACTTCACTTGAAGCAATCTGGGGGAAGAGAAAACAGGGTGAGCTTCTAAATCACTCAGTAAGGGGGGTAAGGGAACTCAGTTATATAAACCATATCACACATCACAAGTATGTATTTGTATATGAAACTCAGTATACTCGTTTGAAATCGTAGCATGAAAGTTCTCAAAACATCATCATCTCATAGCTCATAAATCATGTGAAAACATGAAGTTAAAAAGGCTCAATATAGAGCATTCACAAGCATGTGTAAATATATGCGATAATGGCTTTTCTCAAAATATGTGATAAAAATCACCTCAGTAAATAGCACATGACAAAGTCACAAAACACAACTCATGTGTAAAACGAGACTAGGGAATAAAACTCATATAAAACTCGTCATGGCACATCAAATATATAATCTCCTCTGCGTGCGCATCCCAGGCATCCTCGTAAGAGGGAACGTCGACAATATAATTGTATGCATGGTATATTGAACTTATATGTTACCAGAATAAGGCCCGACCTTACATGCTACCAGAGCAATGCCTCGCCTCATGCACACTATCACGTGGTCCCTGGGTCGGTTCCCAGGCGGCCCACTCTCTCGGTCTTACATGCTACCAAAGCAAGGCCACCCAACGTTACCAGAACGGGGGTCATCTCGCGTTACCAAAACGGAGGCATCTCTCGTTACCAAAACAGAGGAATATCGGACTTACATGCTACCAGAGCAAGGCTCGGACTTACATGCTACCAGGGCAAGGCTTCCCAACGCTACCAAAGCGAAGAAATAATTGGACTTACATGTTACCAGAACAAGGCCTGTGGTCCCTGGGTCGGTTCCCAAGCATCCCACTATGTCGGTTCTACATGCTACCAAAGCAAGGCCGATGTGTATTTAACATGACACGCCTAAGTCTCAATCATTAGCCATTATCTTGTAAAACGTTTTGCCTTCACGTAGAACTCATAGTGGTTTTTCTCTCATAAAACTCATTTAAAACATTTGCGTACTCAACACAAAACATATTAAAACCAAGTTCCAACTGGAAAAACACGTACACATTTTCTCAAATCTCAATATTGCCTTAACGTAGAGCCCAATTTACTTTTCACGCAAACTCAACGGTTTATAAAGCAATTTCACACTCAGCTTATAAACTCATAAAATAATGGGCTCCAACCGGCTATAAAAAAAACCATGTGCAATTATATCACAACACAACACTAAACATGCTTGTATTCTCAAATCATGGTTCATGCTACAAACAATTCATCAAAACACATACACAAATGGTTTAGTTTTCCCTTACCTCTTTGCACCTCGTATAGTGCAATCGTTTTCCCCCGTATCACGAACTAGCCTCGTATTCCACTCTGGAACTCCCGAGCTGTCCAAACGATGTTAAAACATCAATACTCATCATCACAATAACCTCGATTCTCAAAATCGAGCATAATTGCTCATAACACTTCAAATTTCTCAATTCTCATAACTCTATCACAAACCACAATCTTGCTCACAACATCTCAACATTCTACATTTTCCATGCCACAATATCTATGCTAATTCACCACAATATCTAAATTTCCATTTATAGCTCAAAATTCCCAAAATTACCAAAGTTGCTAAATATCATCATCACTCTAACTACATTTTAATTTTATCAATCCCTAATCATTTTTCAGCTATTTCAACACAATGCCAACAACCATTATCACCAAAATCATCTCAAATATCAAGATCGAGGTTTAGAAATTACCCAAAACTTGTGGAGAGCTTATCTCTTGCCTCGATTCAATCCGTCTTCCAATTTTCAAGTATGTTGTTCTCCCTTTGATGAGGAATAACTTTCCTTCTTGCCATAACCTCTAATTTGGACGGAAATGGGTGCTTTGGATAAGTGAGAAAGCTAGGGCTCGGGTGAAAATGGGGTTTTGAAGAGAGAGAAAATGAAATTGCAGGAGAAAGCAGGGGTTCCTTATATAGACGGAGGGTAGGAGATCGATCTGGCTCTTAATGAGATCGATCTGCATTTGAATTTAGGGACGATTTTGGGTAATTTTTATGCCTAGGAGATCAATCTGTTAAGGGGTGAGATCGATCTCTTAATGGCTACATGAGATCGATCTGCTCCTTGAGAAGATCGATCTTCTCCCAAACAGAAACATTTGGAGTTCAATCCCTTCCTCATGAGATCGATCTCATCTCAAACAGAATCATAAGGAGATCGATCCTCTTCCATTGGAGATCGATCTGCTCACTTACTTTCCTTCTTCCTTGTCATTTTTAGCTTACCAGATCGATATTTCTTCTCTAAGATCGATCTGACCTCATAGTTTCACACTTAGGTTAAACACTTAACATGTAAATCTCCAAATATAATTTCCACAATTCACTACTTGGATTATTTCTCATTCATGACATATACGTTTCACTTAGATCAATAAATTACACTTCAAGTTCTTATTAAATAATTAAAATATGTCTAAAATTCTCAGATCTCACATCCTCCCCACCTTAAAAGAATTTGGTCCTCCAAATTTAACTCAACCAGTCAAATAGATGGGGGTATTTCTCCTTCATGAGATTCTCTAGTTCCCACGTTATCTCTTCCATTGAGTGATGTTTCCACAAAACTTTCACTAATGGGATGCTCTTATTTCTAAGTACCTTCTCCTTTCTATCGAGAATCTGGACGGGTTCGTCAGTGTAGCTCATATCTTCTTGTATGTCCATCTCGTCATACTCTATGACATGAGAAGGGTCCGGGTGGTACTTCCTCAACATAGACACATGAAAGACGTTGTGTATTCCAGACATCTGTGGGGGTAATGCCAATCTATAGGCTACCTCTCCTACTCTCTCAAGAATCTCGAATGGTCCTACGTATCGAGGACTCAATTTCCCTTTCTTTCCAAATCTCATGATACCCTTACTCGGTGATATTTTTAGAAATACTGCATCACCAACATCAAACTCGAGTGGCCGTCTAAGTACATCTGCGTAGCTTTTCTGTCTACTCTGTGCAGCCCGTAACCTCTCACATATGAGTTTCACACTCTGTACAACTTGCTTAACAAGTTCGAGAGCATTTATCTTAATGTCACCGACTTCTTCCCAACCTACAGGGGATCTACACCTCCTACCATATAGAGCCTCAAAAGGTGCCATTCCAATACTTGCATGATAGTTGTTATTTTACGCAAACTCTGCTAGGGGTAGGTGATCATCCCATGATCCCTTAAAATCAATCGTTCACGCCCTCAACATATCCTCCAGGGTCTGAATAGTCCTCTTTGACTGACCATCTGTCTGAGGATGATAGGCGATACTAAAACTCAATCGAGATCCCATGGACTCCTGAAACTGGGTCTAAAATCTAGAAGTAAATCGAGAATCTCTGTCAGAAGTAATACTCATTGGAGCACCATGTAATCTTGCTATATCGCTGACATACAGCTCAGCTAAGGCATCCATAGTATCTGTGCTCTTGATGGCAAGGAAGTGGGCACTCTTGGTCAATCTATCCACTATAACCCATATAGCGTCACGACCTCTTCGGGTCCTTGGTAAACCCATAATAAATTCCATGGTGACATGCTCCCATTTCCATGTAGGTATAGGTAAAGGCTGTAGTAGTCTTTCGGGCTTCCTATGCTCAGCTTTCACTTGCTGGCATACTAAACATCTAGCCACAAAATCTGCCACGTCTCACTTCATACCACTCCACCAGTACACCTCTCTCAAGTCTCGATACATTTTAGTATTTCCTGGGTGCATGGTGTATCGCGAGCAGTGAGATTCTCTCAATATCTGTCTCTTTAGGGTATCATCGTCCGGCACACAAATCCGTCCTCTGAATCTCAACAATCCATCCTCACTGACTGTGAGATCTGACTGCGAAGTCTGTTCAGCTTGGCTAACCATATCTATCAACCTCTGATCACTGCGCTGCCCAGTTCTAATCTGATCCATGATCTTAGGCTCTATCCGCAAGCTAGCCAAAAATCCAGTCTCTACCTTTTTAACTCTGATCCGGAGTTCGGTGAACTGCTCCAGTAAATCCCATTCCCTGATCATCATAGCAGATATCATACTCTTCCTACTTATGGCATCAGTAACTACGTTCGCCTTACCCAGATGGTATAGAATCTCGCAGTCATAATCCTTATGGAGTTCCATCCATCTCCTTTGTTTCATGTTTAACTCTTTCTGATCAAAGAGATATCTCAAACTCCTGTGATCAGTGAAGATCTGGAATCTTTCTCCATATAAGTAGTGTCGCCAGATCTTCAAGGCAAATACCACAGTGGCTAATTCCAGTTCATGCGTGGGGTAATTCTGCTCATGGTCTTTCAACTGTCGTGATCCATATGCGACCACTCTTCCATGCTGTATAAGCACACACCCCAATCCTTGATGAGAAGAATCACTATATACCGAAAATCCCCTTGATCCCTCAGGGATAGTCAACATAGGTGCCGCTGTTAACCTCCTCTTTAATTCCTGAAAACTGAGCTCACATTGATCAGTCCATATAAACGGAGTTTCCTTGTACGTGAGCTTAGTCAAAGGAGCGTCAATCCTGAAAAATCCTTCCACAAATCTTCTGTAATACCCTGCCAAACCAAGGAAGCTTTGCACCTCTGTAACTGTCTTCGATCTTTCCCAATTAAGCACAGCCTCCACTTTACTTGGATCCACTGATACTCCTTCCTCTAAGACTATATGACCAAGGAAAGCTATCTGATCCAGCCAAAACTCACACTTACTAAGCTTTCCATATAATTGTTTATCTCGGAGTATCTGAAGTACTAACCACAAATGCTGTGCATGCTCCTCATATGACCGAGAGTATACCAGGATATCATCAATAAAGACTATCACAAATTTATCTAGATAGTCTCTGAACACCTTATTCATTAATCTCATAAATGCTGCAGGGGCGTTCGTCAATCCAAAGGACATCACTAGAAATTCATAATGGTTATACCTTGTCCTGAAGGCTGTCTTCGAAATATCTTCTGCCTTGATCCTCAATTGGTGGTAGCCTGTTCTCAAATCAATCTTAGAAAAGACTGAGGCCCCTCTCAGCTGATCAAGTAGATCATCAATCCTGGGCAGTGGGTATTTATTCTTCATCGTGGCTTTATTTAATAATCGGTAGTCTACGCATAATCTGAGACTGCCATCCTTCTTCTTAACAAATAAAACCGGTGCTCCCCACTGTGAAACATTGGGTCTAATGAACCCTTGATCCAATAACTTCTGTAGTTGTTTCTTCAATTCCTCAAGTTCCACTAATGCCATCCTGTAGGAAGGTTTAGAGATCAGCTGAGTATCTGGTACCAAATCAATGGTAAACTCCAGCTCTTTTTCTGGTGGCAAACCTGGCAACTCATCTGGGAAAACATTCGAAAATTCACACACCACAGGTATAACCTCAATCCTCGGATGTTCTCGCTTATCATCTGAGATGAGTGTTTCATAACCTTCACATGAACAACCATATTTAATACTCTCAAAAATAATATTAAAATTTCAAATTACTTACTAGAATTCCACATATTCATTTCCTCAATATCTCAATCGTACACTGTAAGGTTCAGGTAGGGAGAAAGTTACAATCTTAGTGTAGCAGTCTAAACTCGCTCGATTGGTTGCCAACCAATCCATTCCCAAAATTACATCAAACCCATGCATATTTAACATGATTAGATCTGCTAACATCACTCTATCTCCCACCTTTATTTCACATTCTCTACAAATTAAATCAGTTCTATGGGATTCACGCATAGGGGTATTTACATGTAGTATATACTCTAGAGGTTCAAACTTTAAATTTAAACTACATGCAAAATGCTCTGAAATAAACGAATGCGTCGACCCTTAATCAATCAACACATAAGCCTCATGATTACATATAGAGAGTATACCTCTTATAGTTTCTGCAGAAGTGTCTGTAGTTTCCTTATCCATGGCGAACACACGTCACTGTGTGACGGGTCTCTTCCCTTTCTCTGTAGCAGTGGCCCGTCTATAGGGATTCACTCTTTGAGGCTGCTGTCTAGTAGGCTTTGGAGCATGTGGTATCTGAGGTTGAGGATAGTCCTCACTCTGTGACCCATGTCACCACATCTAAAACATCCACGGATCGACCCAGTATAACTTCCCTCATGCGATCGACCACAGTCTCTACAAACACTTATCTCAGGTCTACCATATCGAGGGGTCTCCTTGATAATAAGATAAGCTCTGGGTCTCTCCAATCTACCCTTCTGTACCTCAATCCTTCCTCTCCTGAAGAACCTCTCCGAACATCTGCTTGAGACACCGCTGGCTTCTTGCCCTTGTCCCTAATCACTGCTCTGAACTCATTCTGGGACTGTACAATTTCAATTCCCCTCTCAATCTCTTGTGCTCGTCTCAAAGCATCTCCAAACTCAGTAATACATAGCCCTATCAATCTATCTCTGATGATGGGCTTCAATCCATACACAAACTTCTCTGTGTGGAGCTCTTCGTTCTTAAAGGTCTTTGGATCATATCTCAGCAGAGTGGTAAATCGGCTCTCATAATCATCCCAGACATGTTGCCCTGTACCAAACTCAAAAACTCTACTTGCCTCCTTCTCTGGGCAGCTCGTGGTACATATTAGGCTCTAAAGGTTATCTGGAACTCTTTCCAACCAATCACATCCTGGTAGGATATCAAAATACCCTGGGTAGTACCCCACCAATCTCGAGCTCTCCCTTTCAACATATAGGCACTCATACTGACCCTCTCAGCATCTGTGGACCCCAGATAATCGAATATAACTCTCAACTCCGTCAACCACTCCTCAGCCTCTGTAGGATCCTTCTTTCCCCTAAATGTGGGTGGATTCATTTTCAAAAAGTCCTTCAGTCGGACTATACTTCTGTCATCAGGCTGAGTTACGGGAGGCACTGGGTCCATCTGTACTGGGGGTATGGGAGGTCCTTGTGGTGGTGTAGGAGTAGTACCCGAGGTATTAACTCCAAAGTGTTACGCGAATAGTGCTGCCATCTGCTCAAAACCTTACCTCACATCGATCTCAATCCGATTAAATCGAGAGTTAGGACTCTCTGGTTGTGGGGCAGGTGGCAGAGGGGACTCTGCCTGCCTCCTCGAACGACCTCGTCGTTTACTGATTCCCTATCTCAACTTGTCTCTGCGTATACATATCAAAATCGTTTGAAATCTCAATCCTCAAATTCAGTTCATGACCAGACTTATATAGACACTTGGGATGTATTCTATTTCACTTAACTAACACTGACAGAACTAGACACCCTAAGCTCTGATACCAAGAAAACTCTGTGACGCCCCGAAAACGCAAAAAATAGGGCTAATTTTAAACGTTTTACTCATCAATTCACAATTAAGGGTGCATTCCTGTGCAGTGTCATACATCATCATACTTATCATGCCTCAGGATCTCATCATAAGATAGTATATATCGTATCATATACATTACTCAATTCCAAGTTAATTAATCCTAATACATCACGTACATCATTGCACAATAAGTGTCTGTAAATATAACTCTAGTTTGGATACATGAATATTAAATATATACCTCAATACACAAAATACGGCTTGGAGCTCAAGTCCTCCACTAGTCTCTAACCCGTACGTCGCAGGGAACTCACTTCACTTGAAGCAATCTGGGGGAAGAGAAAACAGGGTGAGCTTCTAAATCGCTCAGTAAGGGGGGTAAGGGAACTCAGTTATATAAACCATATCACACATCACAAGTATGTATTTGTATATGAAACTCAGTATACTCATTTGAAATCGTAGCATGAAAGTTCTCAAAACATCATCATCTCATAGCTCATAAATCATGTGAAAACATGAAGTTAGAAAGGCTCAATATAGAGCATTCACAAGCATGTGTAAATATATGCGATAATGGCTTTTCTCAAAATATGTGATAAAAATCACCTCAGTAAATAGCACGTGACAAAGTCACAAAACACAACTCATGTGTAAAACGAGACTAGGCAATAAAACTCATATAAAACTCGTCATGGCACATCAAATATATAATCTCCTCTGGGTGTGCATCCCAAGCATCATAGTAAGAGGGAATGTCGACAATATGGTCGTATGCATGGTATATTGGACTTATATGTTACCAGAACAAGGCCAAGCCTTACATGCTACCAGAGCAATACCTCGCCTCATACACACTATCACGTGGTCCCTAGGTCGGTTCCCAGGCGGCCCACTCTGTCGGTCTTACATGCTACCAAAGCAAGGCCACCCAACGTTACCAGAACGGGGGTCATCTCGCGTTACAAAAATGGAGGCATCTCTCGTTACCAAAACGGAGGAATATCAGACTTACATGCTACCAGAGTAAGGCCCGGACTTACATGCTACCAGAGCAAGGCCTCCCAACGCTACCAAAGCGGAGGAATAATCGGACTTACATGTTACCAGAACAAGGCCTGTGGTCCCTGGGTCAGTTCCCAGGCGTCCTACTATGTCGGTCTTACATGCTACCAAAGTAAGGCCCGATGTGTATTCAACATGACACACCTAAGTCTCAATCATTAGCCATTATCTTATAAAACGTTTTGCCTTCATGTAGAACTCATAGTGGTTTTTCTCTCATAAAACTCATTTAAAACATTTGCGTACTCAACACAAAACATATTAAAACCGAGTTCCAATCGGCAAAACACGCACACATTTTCTCAAATCTTAATATTGCCTTAACGTAGAGCCCAATTTACTTTTCACGCAAACTCAACGGTTTATAAAGCAATTTCACACTCAGCTTATAAACTCATAAAATAATGGGCTCCAATCGGCTATAAAAAAAATCGTGTGCAATTATATCACAACACAACAGTAAACATGCTTGTATTTTCAAATCATGGTTCATGCTACAAACAATTCATCAAAACACATACATAAATGGTTTAGTTTTCCCTTACCTCTTTGCACCTCGTATACTGCAATCGTTTTCCCCCGTATTCCACTTTGGAATACGGACTAGCCTCGTATTCCACTCTGAAACTACCGAGCTATCCAAACGATGTTAAAACATCAATACTCATCATCACAGTAACCTCAATTCTCAAAATCGAGCATAATTGCTCATAACACTTCAAATTTCTCAATTCTCATAACTCTATCACAAACCACAATCTGGCTCACAACATCTCAACATTCTACATTTCCCATGCCACAATATCTATGCTAATTCAACACATTATCTAAATTTTCATTTATAGCTCAAAATTCTCAAAAATACCAAAGTTGCTAAATATCATCATCACTCCAACTACATTGTAATTTTATCAATCCCTAATCATTTTCCAGCTATTTCAACACAATGCCAACAACCATTATCACCAAAATCATCTCAAATATCAAGATCGAGGTTTAAAAATTACCCAAAACTTGTGGAGAGCTTATCTCTTGCCTCGATTCAATCTGTCTTCCAATTTTCAAGTATGTTGTTCTCACTTTGACGAGGAACAACTTTCCTTCTTACCACAACCTCTGATTTGGACAGAAATGGGTGCTTTGGATGAGTGAGAAAGCTAGGGCCCGGGTGAAAATGGGGTTTTGAAAAGAGGGAAAATGAAATTACAGGAGAAAGCAGGGGTTCCTTATATAGACAGAGGGTAGGAGATCGATCTGGCTCTTAATGTGTCACGACCCAAACTACCCAAAAATCAGAGTTAATTTTTCGCGTTTTATTTATTTACTTGAATTCTTACCGTCCTCGAATCGTGACCACACTCCACTAATAATTGGGCTGCGCGTCAATGCCAGTCCCACCATACATTTCCCATTTAACTTATTTATTCTCCAGTCATTTATAATTGTTTATATTATTTATACATCCCCTAAAGTTACTTACAAACATGTTACTGTGCTATGCTTATGTAGATACAATATGTACAAGTGTATATACCTTATGTTGATGGGCAGCAGCGGATCTCCGGAATGCAGTACTGAGTCGTCGCAACTTCAACTGGAGATTATCTGTGGGAGAAAATGAAAGGGGTGAGCACATCAAGCTCAGTAAGGCAATCCTACGAACAAGTAGGTAACCATACTACCTACATGAACGTGGTGCCATGCATAAACCACCCTTTCTCCACACATTTTAAATCAATGATATGGATTATGATGTTATGTAAAACACATTTGCACGGAAAATTCAACATGCAATTATATTCAAAACCATATCTTTCTCGTTTAAAATTTCACAGTAAAGTCAGGACTCGACCCCTCCTTCGGGTGATCCTGACTCACTCAAAATCATGAAAATCGTTAACATCACATATGGGTTTTAAAAGCATGGAATATAACCATCATGCATATTTAATTTAAATCCCAGTTTAAATCATCGAAATCGTCGACATGCGAGACGAGGCAATATTTGTATAACGGCAATAACCAGGACTGGCCAATGTGTCCTCGTGAGTCCCTCTAGCTTCACGGATCCCAGTGTGCGAGGTCTCACCCTGATCGGGAACCGCCCGGGAGGTGGGTCAATCCAACCCGTCAGTCTTATCCGATCTCACGCATCCGAAGATGCCGTATCCGAAGATACCTCGTATCACAAAGATACCGTATCACAAATATACCCCGTATCACAAAGATACCACACGGTACATCGTACTCCATGCTTCTTGCACGGTACATCGTACTCCGTGGACCCACAGCCTTATCCCTCGTTCGGGCTCATCAGCTGGATCTCCAACCCTTATCCCTCGTTCGGGCTCATCAGGTGGATCTCTAACCCTTATCCCTCGTTCGGGCTCATCAGGTTGTTTCTCTAACCCTTATCCCTCGTTCGGGCTCATCAGGTTATTTTAACATGCCATGTCTCAAAACGCACGTGCAAGCCTATTTAATCGGTGACACACAGTCTACCCGATGCTCCAAGCATGGCTTATCGTATGATCTCTGAAAAGTAGTGCGAGCGGGGCTCTAACACTGTCAGTAAATCAAATAAAACTAGTGCGAGCTAAGCTCTAGCACTCTGTATGCAAACCATATGAAAAGCTGGTGCGAGCGAAGCTCCAACACCCTGTCTCAAAAATCACATAAAAATATGGTGCGAGTTAGACTCTAGCACCCTGTCACGAAAATCATATATATATATATGTATACAAATCTGGTGCGAGTTGGACTCCAGCACCTATGCATGTAAAACTCTAGTGCGAGCTCTCGCTCTAGCACTAATGCATGCATCACACAAATCAAACATCGTGCGAGCTGAGCTCTAGCACGTCACATGTAAATAAAACATGTAGGCGGCTCAGTTATCTCAAAATAGTTTTCACAGAAATCACATCGTTTAAGATATGCAATGCTATGCATTTTTCTTTAAAAGTGAGCCAGCCTACTCATGCATGTGTTGAAATACCTCCAGAATGAGCAGGAACCTCTTGTCCTTGCTCTTCCCAATTTTTCCTAAATTTTTTAGATTTTACCCTTAACAAGGGTATTTTAGTAATTTGCCCATTCGGGGCACTAAAATTATTATTCGACCTCTAGACCCTTCAGATAAATTTTAAAGGACTGCATATGAATTTAAAATTGCGTAAAGTTACCTCTAGCAGTCCGCAGAATTCCCTTACCTTATTTTCCTGTCGAGTCTGACCTTTTCTTTTCCAATGTTATCTCGTCGCGCAGTCCGTTATGCTCCCAATCAAATGCCCGGAACTGCGTATCAATATTCCTCAGGTCAGATATTATGCAATTTAATCGTATTTAATCTTTTCTGGGCTTAATTTAAATCGTTGGGCCCATTTACCCCTATTGGGCCCGATTGCACCTTAATGGGCCTTAATCGGCCTTAAGCCCGTTTTCCACTTAATTTTCACTTTATCGAGGCCTATTGGGCTCATTGGGCCCACCAATAATTTATTAGGCCTCGTTCTAGCTCTTGAATAACTAAATTCATTATTTACGACAATTTATCTAAATTTTCATAATTTAATTCAATTTATGCGGAATTTAAATCAATATCACGCATAACGAGGTAATTGTCATAAATAGGGGTCACTTACCCGAGATTCCATGCTAGTCCGTAAATCGAGGCTATCTCGAGCCCTCGGAGGATGCCAATCGTCGAGCTACACAATTAAATATATTTTCCGGGTAAACTTTCAGTCGATAATTAATTAAATAAAATATTCCAAATTTAAATCGGGTCAATTTGACCGCTTATCGACTTACCCGAAGCTCGATTGCATCACAGGAATTTTCTCCAATTTTTCCTCTTTTTCTTTTTCCCCTTTTTCTCCTTTTTTTTCCCTCTTTTTGGCTGAACCGGTTCAGTCCGGTTCGGACCGGTTCAGACCGTCGGTTCACCCCGATTCGGTCGGTTCACCGCCGGTTCACCCCTTTTTCGACCGGTTCTCTGTCGGCTTCCACCGCCAGTGGCTCCGTGAGATTGTCCGCGTCTCAGATCTGCCCTCGGTTTGGGTCAAGCTCGCCGGAACGCCGCCGGTCCGGCTCTTCTCCCTCTCGACCGTCGGACCCGTTTTCTCCTCTTGGCCGTCGCCGGCGATTCCCGCCGTTTCGTCGCATGAGACCGGTGCAGAAATGATCACCGTCGCCTGGGCTTTCGGAATCTGGCCTCGGTTTCACCTGGATCGCCGCCGTTCGCCGCCGGTGGCCATCTCTTTTCCCGCGGCTGCCACCTCTCGATCCGGCGGATTCCGGCGGTTTCGTCTGCCAATACCGGTTTCTTCTCCTCCTCCGTTCGGCGATCTCCGGCCTCCTGACGGCGCGTCACCGGTGCCATTGGCTTCGCCAGCCTCTCCTCTTGCTGGTCGGCCCTTCGTCGGAGGCCGTCGGTGCCCGGTGGTGGCTTGTCGGTCGAGCCACGCGCGGCAGCATCCCTCGGTTTCTCTGGTTCTTCTCTCTCCCCGATAACTTCTGATTTCCTCTTTTTTTTTATCATTATTATTTAACAATTTATTTTATTCATTAAAATACACTAAAAATACCCAAATATCCCTTAAAATATCCTTAAAATTATTATTTAATTCTAAATTTATGAATTTAATTTTATTTAATTTACTTATTATATCTTAACCTCTTTTTTTTTGGTATAATTTCTCCGTATTTTCGGGATATTGTCCCGGGTGACTTTTCGGTATATTTTTCGATTATTTTCGGGATTATTTTTCCGAACTAAAAATTCCAATTAATCCCGATTAATTCCAATAAATTAATATCTTGATCAACTTAACTCAAAATAAATTTATTTCACCTTTATTGACCAAGATTTCTCGATCCATTATTTTTAATTAATTTTTCTCATCGAATTTATACCGGCTTCCGGTCTTTTGACCATTTTGCCCTTACACGTGTTCGGGAATTAATTCAGTCAAACTTCCTTCACGAACACTAATTCATTTCGTATTTTAATTAAATTCGGGTCTTACAACTCTCCCCCACTTAAGGAATTTGGTCCTCCAAATTAGAACCAAGTCATAAGAGTCCATATACAACTCCGGGTACATCGATCATATCATACTCTTAAATTCTTATGTGACCTTCTCCGGAGTGTATTACTACCAAAGGACTTTAATTAGGGAGATCATCTTAAACCTCAATACTTTCTCTTTCCTGTTTAATGCCCGAATCAACTTATCAATATACTTATATTTTCATTAAATTGAACTTTTGGAGTTCATATCCAATCACCTATGCTGGATCCGAATAGTATTCCCGAAGCATCAAAAGCTGAGACACATTGTGGGTGCCTGTTAATTCAAGTGATAGCACCAACCTACAGGTCTTATCTCCCACTTGTCCAATCTCTCAAAATATTCAATCCAGCGCAACTCAATTTACCTTCTTCCAAAAATTCGCTATGCCCTTATTCTCTTAGGACAAGAAATATTTCAATCATACTTAATTCACCAAGGGTGAATTCCAATACTTGTCTATCTGCTCTGAGGTGTTCTTAATCTCTCATCCTTAACTAAACATCCTCAGAGACTTATTATCCAAAGTCGAAAATGATTCTATCTGTCACCCACTTTTTCTTATCCAATTTGGGAAACAACCCCCACAGCCATACACTGCCTCATATCTTGTTATCCCGATACTCAAGTGACAACTGTCACTATTAGCTAATTTGATTGAAAATTAACTGATCATTCCAGGAGCTTATAAAATTAACGGCACACGCTTTCATCGGATCCTCCAGAACTTGTACAGTCTTCTCTGACTGACCATCTGTCTGAGGATGGAAAGCTGTGCTAATACTCAGTCGGGTTCCCATAGCTTCCTGAAAAATATACCCTGAAGTAAGAGGTGAAGCGGGAATCCCTATATGATACCATGCTCACTGGAACACTACTAAATGCTCCACAATCTTCCTTACACATAAATTCTCATACACACTCTGAGTATCTGGGGAGTTCATAACTAGAAGGTGGGTAGACTTAGTCACTCTATCTACTATCATCCAAATAGTCTCGTAATATCACCTGGGTCCTCTGTAACCCATCACGACATTCATGGAGACTTGCTCTCGTTTTTCGTGCCGTGTCGATATAGGTAGGTGCTGCAATAACTCTGCAGACTTTTAATACTCTACTTTACTCTGCTGACACACTAGGCACTTTTCTACCATCTCCACCAATATCACTTTCCACATCTGACCACCCATACCCTTTTCGAGAATTCAATATATATATTCATTACTTTCCGTATGCACTGTATATCCCGAAGAGTGAGCTTCTGACAATATTACTATCTCATCAACTGTGGTCTTGGGGAGCACTCATACTGTCTCGGAATCCTCAGTAACTTATCATCACCCACTGTGAACTATATCACTGTACCTTTCTGAATCTGACCCACACTATCGACATCCTGTCGATCATCACGCTAAGCCTGTCAAATCCGGGCACTCTCATCCGGTTCTAATCATCAGGCTAGCTGTCACACAATCACTGTCATCATCAGAAGGGATCACATCTATACTGAGGCTCACAACTGCATCTAGCAGCTCACACTCCCTGACCATCATATGTAATACCATCCCAAGGCTCTTTATGCTCAAGGCATCAGTCATCACATTAGCCTTTCTTGGGTGGTACAATTTTTCACAAATCAAAACCTCTCAGAAGCTCTAACCCACTATGTATTCTCATGTTCGCCTCTTTCTGTAAAAACAGATACTCGGGCTTTATGATCAGTGCATATCCACAATTTCTCACCATGTACATAATAGTACCATATCTTCGGTACAAGTACTACTGCTGTCAATTTTAAATCATGGGTCAGATAGTTTATTTCGCGATCAAGGAGTTGTCTAACTCCATACTTGACTATCTTCCCATTATACATCAATACACAGCTCCATCATAATTTCGAGGTATCTATACTCACTGGGAACCTCTTGAGCTGTTGGGTATGACGAAATTAATCACGGTGGTCAGTTCACACTTCACTACACCGAAATTCACGTCACATCTATCATCTTATTTATCATCTCATTCCAAGATCACGTTTTCTTAATTAAACGTGTCAACCAAGTATATCCTTTTTGAACTCGCAGCAACCATCTGTAAAAGTAATTTCCCATTATTGCTTATAAATCGCTCTAGACTTTAACTACACCCAACATATCATTAATAATGATGATTACAAATCGGTCCCATCCTTGACTTATCCATGCATAAGCGTATAAGATCCTTCAAAATCGCTTACGTTTTCAGGTACTAACCTGCGTCATTTCCTTTTCTTATCTTAACGTCTCCTACTAAATTTTACTATGTTAGTCTTTATGATTTGTCGAATTTAAATATTCTTATCGTCTTAGTAAAGGTATCCTAATGCTAAAGTTATCTATTACGACGCTCGATTCCACGTTATAGGTTATACATATATACTTTTAGACGCTGTCAAGTCTTCAGACGGGGAGGTATTTTGAAATACCTTTATTAACCTTCAGACTTAACCACAACTACGTTATATCTCAGTCTATGTGGTCACAATTTATATTCGTTACTAATTGCTTAACCTCTAATGACTTCACATATTAAGGGTATTCCTTACCTAGCATATGTCTCTTACTCCAATACATCTTGTATTTATAATCAAGCATATCTTATCTTAAAGATTATCTCCTTTCGTATATCCCTCATGACGAAACTCTTGTCTTTATTCATTTCGTGAGTATAATCCTTTACTCCTTTAATTTCAACTGTTGCACCCCTTTTTATCACTTGTCAACACTTCCAGTATACTTTTCAGTACTGTTTTCACCCATGTTTTCAACTTAAAATCTCTATATCCATATTCCGTTAATTAATCCTCCTCTATTGGGGTACTCATTTATCAGAATTATCCCCAATGATGTAGGCATTCATGCCTTTTACTCACTTATATGTGAATGAAGGCAGTATGAATAAATGTGTGGCACCAGGATCAATGAATATACGTACTTCGTTATTCATAACAAGTGTGGTATCTTACACCACATCCATGAAACATCAATAGTGTCCTGGTCCAAGACATCCTCTCGCCTTCGTCCAACAACTTACTTTCCTTTTTCTTTTCTGCTATTGCCTCCCTTCTCGTTGCAGCTATACCAATGAAATTTTTCTCTGTCTCTTTACTTTTCTGTGGGACGATTTCGCTCAACTCTGAGCAATCAAAATCAATGGTCTGTCTTACCACACTTGACGACCATTTTCATCAATACAGTGTAGGTATAGACCCTCCTTCCGTGGTATCCACCACACATTCTACAGTGATCATGCTGCTACTCTACTTCGTAGCAGATCAGGGTCCTCCAATCACAATGCCCCCAAGAGTGCCAAAATTAGATGCACTGGGGCCTTACCAATTATCTTCCTCCATGACTCGTCAAATTAAATCTTTTACCAGTTTCCATTTTTAACATCTTTGTCATTTCTCGATTCTCTTTTCTATCTCTATTTCAGCCCTCATTACCTTTCCCAATCTCAGAGGCGTGCAATTCATGTTCTTATTTACCCAACTGCAAATCTGCGCACTGCCTCGATATAGGTAATATCTCACGGGCCAATTAGACTCTAATTGGAAAGTTGAGTCGTTTCATGATCTTTAGACATCTCGACTGTCACTTGTTCATAGCGTCGAGGTAATATCTGCCAAAGAATATAACTGAGTCTCATACTCAAAATCAATTTAGTATTCCTAGGCAGTGTAAGAAATTTTTCCTTAAAATTTCCTTTAAATCATGTCCGAGATATCATATCATCAGAATACATCTATAATTATTTCTCATCTTAACTCTTAAGATGGGTCGAGCGGGTTTCCACCAATGTTCCGCTGCGCCCTCTGATCTCATACATAATCTGAGCAATTTGCTCCTCAAAATAATCTCCACACTCCGCTCCAATCTCGCGAAGCGTGTCTCAATACTATCTGATCTCTCTATCGGACTCAGTGGGGCATGCTCAACATTAGCCTCCATTTCAATTTCATTCTGATTCTCATAGCCAAACTCAGCACGACTTAACAAACTCAGGTCTATCTCTATGACCTCAGCCTCGTGCACTATCTCATCTAACGCGACTCATATTAAGCATTCCTGCATTCTCAACCATTTCTTAGTCAAGCCCATCTCGATATACACTATTGTATCTAACTAAGCACAGTAACACGGGGATGTAATTTCCTAATTAATGACACTGACACACATCAGACCAATTATGCTCTGATACCACCTTAATTGTCACGACCCAAACTACCCAAAAATCAGAGTTAATTTTTCGCGTTTTGTTTATTTACTTGAATTCTTACCTGTCCTCGAATCGTGACCACACTCCACTAATAATTGGGCTGCGCGTCAATGCCAGTCCCACAATACATTTTCCATTTAACTTATTTATTCTCCAGTCATTTATAATTGTTTATATTATTTATACATCCCCTAAAGTTACTTACAAACATGTTACTGTGCTATGCTTATGTAGATACAATATGTACAAGTGTATATACCTTATGTTGATGGGCAGCAGCGGATCTCCGGAATGCAGTACTGAGTCGTCACAACTTCAACTGGAGATTATCTGTGGGAGAAAATGAAAGGGGTGAGCACATCAAGCTCAGTAAGGCAATCCTACGAATAAGTAGGTAACCATACTACCTACATGAACGTGGTGCCATGCATAAACCACCCTTTCTCCACACATTTTAAATCAATGATATGGATTATGATGTTATGTAAAACACATTTGCACGGAAAATTCAACATGCAATTATATTCAAAACCATATCTTTCTCGTTTAAAATTTCACAGTAAAGTCAGGACTCGACCCCTCCTTCGGGTGATCCTGACTCACTCAAAATCATGAAAATCGTTAACATCACATATGGGTTTTAAAAGCATGGAATATAGCCATCATGCAGATTTAATTTAAATCCCAGTTTAAATCATCGAAATTGTCGACATGCGAGACGAGGCAATATTTGTATAACGGCAATAACCAGGACTGGCCAATGTGTCCTCGTGAGTCCCTCTAGCTTCACGGATCCCAGTGTGCGAGGTCTCACCCTGATCGGGAACCGCCCGGGAGGTGGGTCAATCCAACCCGTCAGTCTTATCCGATCTCACGCATCCGAAGATGCCGTATCCGAAGATACCTCGTATCACAAAGATACCGTATCACAAAGATACCCCGTATCACAAAGATACCACACGGTACATCGTACTCCATGCTACTTGCACGGTACATCGTACTCCGTGGACCCACAGCCTTATCCCTCGTTCGGGCTCATCAGCTGGATCTCCAACCCTTATCCCTCGTTCGGGCTCATCAGGTGGATCTCTAACCCTTATCCCTCGTTCGGGCTCATCAGGTTGTTTCTCTAACCCTTATCCCTCGTTCGGGCTCATCAGGTTATTTTAACATGCCATGTCTCAAAACGCACGTGCGAGCCTATTTAATCGGTGACACACAGTCTACCCAATGCTCCAAGCACGGCTTATCGTATGATCTCTGAAAAGTAGTGCGAGCGGTGCTCTAACACTATCAGTAAATCAAATAAAACTAGTGCGAGCTAAGCTCTAGCACTCTGTATGCAAACCATATGAAAAGCTGGTGCGAGCGAAGCTCCAACACCCTGTCTCAAAAATCACATAAAAATATGGTGCGAGTTAGACTCTAGCACCCTGTCACGAAAATCATATATATATGTATACAAATCTGGTGCGAGTTGGACTCCAGCACCTATGCATGTAAAACTCTAGTGCGAGCTCTCGCTCCAGCACTAATGCATGCATCACACAAATCAAACATCGTGCGAGCTGAGCTCTAGCACGTCACATGTAAATAAAACACGTAGGCGGCTCAGTTATCTCAAAATAGTTTTCACAGAAATCACATCGTTTAAGATATGCAATGCTATGCATTTTTCTTTAAAAGTGAGCCAGCCTACTCATGCATGTGTTGAAATACCTCCAGAACGAGCAGGAACCTCTTGTCCTTGCTCTTCCCAATTTTTCCTAAATTTTTTAGATTTTACCCTTAACAAGGGTATTTTAGTAATTTGCCCATTCGGGGCACTAAAATTATTATTCGACCTCTAGACCCTTCAGATAAATTTTAAAGGACTGCATATGAATTTAAAATTGCGTAAAGTTACCTCTAGCAGTCCGCAGAATTCCCTTACCTTATTTTCCTGTCGAGTCTGACCTTTTCTTTTCCAATGTTATCTCGTAGCGCAGTCCGTTATGCTCCCAATCAAATGCCCGGAACTGCGTATCAATATTCCTCAGGTCAGATATTATGCAATTTAATCGTATTTAATCTTTTCTGGGCTTAATTTAAATTGTTGGGCCCATTTACCCCTATTGGGCCCGATTGCACCTTAATGGGCCTTAATCGGCCTTAAGCCCGTTTTCCACTTAATTTTCACTTTATCGAGGCCTATTGGGCTCATTGGGCCCACCAATAATTTATTAGGCCTCGTTCTAGCTCTTGAATAACTAAATTCATTATTTACGATAATTTATCTAAATTTCCATAATTTAATTCAATTTATGCGGAATTTAAATCAATATCACGCATAACGAGGTAATTGTCGTAAATAGGGGTCACTTACCCGAGATTCCATGCTAGTCCGTAAATCGAGGCTGTCTCGAGCCCTCGGAGGATGCCAATCGTCGAGCTACACAATTAAATATATTTTTCGGGTAAACTTTCAGTCGATAATTAATTAAATAAAATATTCCAAATTTAAATCGGGTCAATTTGACCGCTTATCGACTTACCCGAAGCTCGATTGCATCACAGGAATTTTCTCCAATTTTTCTTCTTTTTCTTTTTCCCCTTTTTCTCCTTTTTTTTCCCTCTTTTTGGCTGAACCGGTTCAGTCCGGTTCGGACCGGTTCAGATCGTCGGTTCACCCTGGTTCGATCGGTTCACCGCTGGTTCACCCCTTTTCCGGCCGGTTCTCCGCCGGCTTCCACCGCCAGTGGCTCCGTGAGATTGTCCGCGTCTCAGATCTGCCCTCGGTTTGGGTCAAGCTCGCCGGAACGCCGCCGGTCCGGCTCTTCTCCCTCTCGGCCGTCGGACCCGTTTTCTCCTCTTGGCCGTCGCCGGCGATTCTCGCCGTTTCGTCGCATGAGACCGGTGCAGAAATGATCACCGTCGCCTGGGCTTTCGGAATCTGGCCTCGGTTTCGCCTGGATCGCCGCCGTTCGCCGCCGGTGGCCATCTGTTTTCCCGCGGTTGCCACCTCTCGATCCGGCGGATTCCGGCAGTTTCGTCGGCCAATACCGGTCTCAAAAGGACCGGCTCCTCCTCCTGATCATGCTGGTACCCGCCGTTCACCCCCAGCTGCCGTGGATCGCCGGTACCGACTCCGTTTTTCCCGCGGTCTTCTCCTCCTCCGTTCGGCGATCTCCGGCCTCCTGACGGCGCGTCACCGGTGGCATTGGCTTCGCCAGCCTCTCCTCTTGCTGGTCGGCCCTTCGTCGGAGGCCGTCGGTGCCCGGTGGTGGCTTGTCGGTCGAGCCACGCTCGGCAGCATCCCTCGGTTTCTCTGGTTCTTCTCTCTCCCCGATAACTTCTGATTTTTTTTTTATCATTATTATTTAACAATTTATTTTATTCATTAAAATACACTAAAAATACCCAAATATCCCTTAAAATATCCTTAAAATTATTATTTAATTCTAAATTTATCAATTTAATTTTATTTAATTTATTTATTATATTTTAACCTCTTTTTTTTTCGGGTATAATTTCTCCGTATTTTCGGGATATTGTCCCGGGTGACTTTTCGGTATATTTTTCGATTATTTTCGGGATTATTTTTCTGAACTAAAAATTCCAATTAATCCCGATTAATTCCAATAAATTAATATCTTGATCAACTTAACTCAAAATAAATTTATTTCACCTTTATTGACCAAGATTTCTCGATCCATTATTTTTAATTAATTTTTCTCATCGAATTTATACCGGCTTCCGGTTTTTTGACCATTTTGCCCTTACACGTGTTCGGGAATTAATTCAGTCAAACTTCCTTCACGAACACTAATTCATTTCGTATTTTAATTAAATTCGGGTCTTACATAATGAGATCGATCTGCATTTGAATTTAGGAACGATTTTGGGTAATTTTTATGCCTAGGAGATCGATCTGTCGAGGGGTGAGATCGATCTCTTAATGGCTACATGAGATCGATTAAGAGATCGATCTGCTACTTGAGAAGATCGATCTTCTCCTAAACAGAAATATTTGGAGATCTATCCCTTCCTCATGAGATCGATTCTCTTCCTTTGGAGATCGATCTGCTCACTTACTTTCCTTCTTCCTTATCATTTTTAGCTTACCAGATCGATCTTTCTTCTCTAAGATCGATCTGACCTCATAGTTTCACACTTAGGTTAAACACTTAACATGTAAATCTCCAAATATAATTTCCACAATTCACTACTTGGATTATTTCTCATTCATTACATATACGTTTCACTTAGCTCAATAAATTACACTTCAAGTTCTTATTACATAATTAAAATATGTCTAAAATTCTTAAATCTCACAGAAAACCTTATGCGAGCGAAGCTTTAGCACGGTTTCATAAAAATCACTAAAATCTGCATACGAGCAGCGTTCCCGTACGACTTAAACTGATTATAATTTCAAGTAAAATTCACGTACAAGCAATGCTCTAGTACGGATATGTATAAAAACTCAATGAAAATCTCGTACGAGAAAAACTCCAGTACGACATTCAAATGAATTATGAAAACCATATAAAACTTTGTGCGAGCAACGCTCCAGAGCAAATGAATGCTCAAGTAAATCAAATCTCGTGCGAGTTGCACTTTAGCATGGCTTTATGCATAATTAAATCAAATCTCGTGCGAGTTACACTCCAGTATGGCTTTTATGCAATTATCATATCAAAACTAGATGCGAGCTAAGCTCCAGCATCGCTCATGCATGTCAAATCATAAAAACTAGTGCGAGCAATTACTCCAGCACCTTTTTATGCATATCTGGTCAAAACAAGTCAAAACATGTCAAAACAGAGTGCGAGCTAGGCTCCAGCAGTTCTCATGCATATCAAATCATAAAATCAGTGCGAGCAACCGCTCAAGCACATTTATGCACATTCACAAACGCAGATATAGTGCGAACTACGTGTCGGCACTATCTGTTTCCATAAAACTTGATAGTTGGCCTATTTTCCAAAGAGATTTCCATTTAAATATAAATAACACCTACGTAGTGTTATCTTGTGAAAATTATACAATTTCTGGCCAATCTACCGATTTGCTTTGATTAAAACCAATCAAATCTTTTATTCAGAAAATTCCTTAAATCATGCATGTCATGCATGTCATGCCTTCACCATCCTTAGGTGAACTTCCCTCAATAGGGGTAAAATAGTCTTTTCATCTATTTTAATCCTCAAAATTATTTAAACCATTTTTAGAACCTCTGTACAATATCAATGTATACATACATATTCAGTGTATACAAAAACTATTAAAATACGTGTAGCTACCTCTAGCTACTCACAGAATTCCCTTACCTCATTTTTTTGTACAATCTGACCTTTCCACTGATGACTCGTCATGCAGTCCGATTTGCTCCAAATCCAATCTCTAGAACTACGGATACACATTCATCAGGTCAAATAGAATACAATTTAATTGTATTTCATATTCTCTGGGCTTAATTTAAATTATTGGGCCCGTTTACCCATATTGGGCCCAATTGCACCATAATGGGCCTTAATCGACCTTAAGCCCGTTTTCTCACTTTATCGAGGCCTATTGGGCTCATTGGGCCCAGCAGTATTTATTTAGCCTCGTTCTAAACTCTCAGACAGCTTATGAATTATTTACGACAATTTATCTCAATTTCCATATTTTAATTCATTTAATGCAGAAATTAAATTCGAAATTCATCAACACGTATAACGATACAAAAATTATCATAAATAAGGGTTACTTACCCGAGATTCCATGATAGTATGAAAATCGAGGCTGTCTCGAGCTCTCGGTGGATGCCAATTGTCGAGCTACTCAATTTAAATATTTTTTCGAGAAAATTTCCAGTCGGATATTAATCAAATTAAATATTTTGAAATTTAAATCAGTCAACTCGATCGCTTACTGACTTACCCGAAACTCGATTGCATCACTGGAATTTTCTCCAATTTCTTCTCTTTTTCTTTTTCCCACTGTTCTCTTTTTTTCCTTTCCTTTTTGGCTGAACCAGTTCGGTCCGATTCAACCCGGTTCAGACCGTCGGTTCAGTCTGGTTCGGTCGGTTCAGTGGCTTACCGACTGGTTCTGCCGCCAGTGTAAACCCCACAAATTTTCTATGTTTAATTAGATTATATAAAAATGGAAATATTATATTTTAATGGAAGTGTGGATGTTCGTTGTAGGGCTCGAGAATATAGGAGCCGAGAAGCCCGTGAAGGATCGGGAACTCGAAGATACAAGAAGTGATAAGACGAATGTGAGTATAGAGGGATTAGAGAATTTTAATTTGTTAAATGGAAAATTGTGGATGTAAACACTTGTATCGAGAATTTACGAAGAATGATGAAATCCAGATAATATTTCATTTTTGAAATAATGAAAATTCCATGGAAGGCATGAATATTGCCACTAAGTGATTAAGTAAATAAAAAAGAAAGAAAGAAAGAAAATGTATATATATGTGTGTGTGTATACATAGGTATCATATATATATATACTAGATAAATTTAAAGGATAAATAATAATATATATATATATATATATGTACAGGATAAATATATATACATAGATATTGTAATTTATTGTATGTAATATATAGGTATTAATAATCAAGCAAAACAAATAAATAACAAAAACAATAAAACAAAAAAAAATAATAATACAATCAATAAATAAATTATATATATATATTAATATAATAAATAAATAAATATTAATATAGTATATATAAATATGGCTTTGTACGGAATTGGCTTTGAAAAGCCAATTTCGTCTGCCACATTTGTAATTGGAAAAAAAGAAACAGAGGAGGCTCAGGCGGGAAAAAGGAAGAGGAGAAAAGGAGGAGGTGCTCGGGTGGAGAAGGAGGGAAGAAGAGAGAAAGAGAAAAAGAGGAAGGAGAAGAAAAGAGGGAGAAAAGAAATAGAGGTCTGGCCGGGAGAGAAAGAAAACCAGGAAAGAAGAGGAAGCCGACTCTGCCGAGGAAGAAGAAGAAGGAAGAAGAGAAAGAAGGAAAGGAAAGAGGAGAAAGAGAAGGGCTGGCCGGGGAAAAAGAAAGAACAGAAGGGAAAAAGAAGGCTGAAGCCAGAAGAAACTGAGAGGAAGAGCTGAAGGAAAGGGCAAACTGAGGCTTCAATTGAAGTGGACTGAGTTTGAAGCTGAAGCCAGAAACGAGGCCGAGGAAGGGGAGATTGAGGATTTGAAGCAGGCCGAAGTAGAACAACAAAGATGGGAGTAGATTGAAGGGCTGAAAATGGAGCTGAGTTAGCTGGGTTTCGGTCATGGAAGAAAACAGGGGCTAAACTTGGTAAAGTCAAGATTGAGTGAAGAACAGAAATAAGGATGATGATGATGGAAGCCTGAAACCGAGAGGCAGGGGGAAGAAATGAAAGCAGGGGATTGAAGCAAACGTGAGGCAAGCTGGAAAACTGAGACCAAATTGGAGTAGACGAGAAGCAGGGGAGACCAACGGCAGGGAAAGGCTGGAACCGAAATAGGGGCTCGGAAGAAAACCGAGGGTTGAGGGAGAAAAGAGGTAAAAATATGTGTATATATGTATATTCAAATTTTACATGTATATGGATAGGTGATTGTGTATAAGCATGATGAGGTAAAGTATATATATGTATATTCAAATTGTACATGTATATAGATAGGTGATTGTATATAAGCATGATGAGATAAAGTATATATATCTGTATACATGTATGTATATTCATTTTAAATGTAGATAAATGGGCGGTAGAAACAAGCATGTTAGTTATAGATTAAATTAGACAAAAATGGAATGATAAGAAGTAGGCAAAAAAAAAAATAAATATGAGTATATACTTAGGCGTATATACATATAGGAGTATATGAAAAATATGTATATACTTGGGTGTATATACAAATGATTGTATAAAATAAATGTGTTTTAGTATATGTACAAACAAGGATATGTATATATAAGAGTGTGTATATATATATATTAGGTGCATATACATATGAGTGTATATAGGATGATTTTGTGCTAGTATATAGATATATATACAAAGAATGTATATATGAGATAGGAAAAGAGTGAAAACAAATAAATATATATATATATATATATATATATATATATATATACATATGGGAGTGTATATGTATATGTATTTATGTGTACATACATGTAGAGGTATATAATAAGGTGTATGTCAATAATTGTACATACAAAATAATATGTGGTAAGGGAAAATATATAAACGTGCGTGTTGACTTAGGTACGTACAATAATACGTACACACGCAGTAGTAACGAATAGGTTACGATTTTAACACAATTCGGGCAACTCGCACGAATAGGGTGCTAAATATACGATTTCGGTGTAGGTGATCGTAGAAGGAATTAATGGAGGTACTAAGAGGCGTCACCACTCGAGCACAGAGATTTCGATAGATCGAGGTAAGGGGATATGATTTAAAACGGTAACAGTTACTTTCTGAATTTTGATTAAGGAAAGCTTAAAAAGACATGAAGTATGATTTTCATGCATGTTTCTAAATTATATTTCTGATCAAGACTATGCTTTCTGTATTTGTGTTTTCGAAATAAGAACATGTTTTCTAAAATAATCTTTCGAACAAGATGATTTTTAATTCGATGTTTTCGCATATGAGAAATATAATATGTTTTGAGACTAAGGGCCATTTATGTTGTATGCTAATGCATGTCAACTTCGCCTGTGTGACATCTGAACTTCGCCTATGTGGCGTCTGAACTTCACCTGTGTGACATCTGAAACTTCGCCCTTGTGGTTCTGAAACACTGTAGGACCTTGATTCCGTCTACAGCCTCACCGTGGCCATAGGTTTTGAATTTCACCTTCGGGTTCTGTCTCGCTGTGGCCATAGGTTCTGAATTTCACCTTTGGGCTCTGTCTTGCCGTGGCCATAGGTTCTAAATTTCACCTTCGAGTCCTGTCTCGCCGTGGCCATAGGTTCTGAATTTCACCTTCGGGTTCTGTCTCGCCATGGCCATAGGTTCTGAATTCCCTCTACGGAAGATGACTTGGTTATTTGTCGCATGATAATTAGATGGGCCGATATAGTCTCGATTTGAAAATTAAACTCTGTTTTCAGAATGTGATTCTATATTATGTGATTTGACATATATTCCTGTTTTTGGAATTCTGATTATACGACCAGTTTACGTAATATCTGTTAAGTTCACGTGCTTAAAGAATTACGTTTTGAATCTCGATGTTTCTGATTTTCCTTAATATTTGAATGTTACTATTATTAGTTTTAGAAAGTATCATTATACGCACTATCATGTTTTATACATATTTGAATTGCTAGAATCGTTTTAAATATATCTTCTTACTGGGCTTTTTCCTGAAAGCTCACCCCTCTACCTCTCAGATTAATTGCAGTGATCCATAGGCGCTACCTGCCGTGTACACGACGTAAGCTAGTAGGGAGAGATCCCTAGGCTACTTTTTGTACACGTAGAAAAGTATGCATTTACATTCCTGTACCAGACATAATTGTATGCACAGACACACATTGAAAATATCAGTTGGGATCTAATTTTGTAAGGAACGATGTAAACTTTATTATTTTGGGATAATGTTTGAGATAATATTTGAGATGACTAGTATTAAATTGAAATAGATGTATTGAGTGGTAAAGATGAATTTGGAAAGTATGCTTGGTAGTTATGGATATCTAGGATTGCAAAAAACAACTGAATTGCAGGTGGGTAGGCTCATATATAAGCCGCTGTGTTGCCGAAATTTCTATCGGCCGTATAAGTTAAAATATGGAAATTAAATACAGTTACGAGTAAAGAATTAGGAAAAGTGTTTGACACTGCACAAGAATACAACCTAAGTGAATAAGGGAATAAGTGGGTAAATTAAAAAAAATTTCTTGATTTTTGAGGGTCAAGGGTCGTTACAGTTTAAGTGGTATCAGAGAGAAGGTTATCTAGTACTGTCAATGTCAAAAATAAGGATTAAATTACATCCCAATGTCTGTGCTTATCTGGTTATAGTTAATGTACACCTAACGAGTTTAAGATTTAATCTTTGGAATTACGCGCGGGTATTAGATCACTGCACGATGAGTGGGAGATGCAGACATATTCGGAGGCAAGCTCAGCTACCTCCACCTCCTCCACCGGAGCCAAAGAGTCATCGTACTCGTATGGCTCAGTTTGAGCAACGATTGGAGCAGCGCCTCGAGCGAGGTTTGGAGTCGATAACTGCCATGGTTGCCCAACACCTAGGGGCAAATGTTTTTGATTCTGCTAGCACAGCACTAGTTCCTACTCCGGTGCTGACTCCTCCGCAAGCACCGTCACCTCCTCCTCCACCACTTCCTCCAATACCTATGACGCCTTAACCTCCTGTACAGGCCTGGAGAGAGGAGAGGAATATCGATAGGATGAGAGACTTTCTGAAGATGAGGCCTCGAGCATTTAAGGGAATTAAGAATCCGGTAGAGGCCGAAAAGTGGTTGGTGAGCCTTGGGAAGATCTTCGACTTTCTGGGCTGTTCTGATGTTGAGAAGGTTTCCATGGCCACTTACATACTGCAGGGCCAAGTAGAGTATTGGTGGGGATCCACCAAGGTCCTTCTGACTGCTTAGCATCCGGTGATCAGTTGGGATGCATTCTCCACAGCTTTTAGGAAGCAGTATGTTCCACTAGCTGCCAGCAGAAGTTGAGGATGGACTTTCTGAGCTTGGTACAGGGCAATATGACTGTGGATAAGTACGAAAGTAAGTTCACTATGCTGATAAGGTATGACCCGAAGAGGTTCCAGAATGAAGAGCGTCGGACTGAGAGGTTCTTAGCAGGGTTAAGGCCAGATATCAAAGATCATCTTTTTGGGCTATGGATTACGAAATTTCAAGATGCCCTGGGTAGAGCACAGATGATCGAGAGGGGCCTTAATGTCACCCAGACGGAGTATAGTTTTAAAGGAAAGACCATAGATAAGGGTAAGTGAATGGAGCTGGTGAGACAGGACTTCCGGAGGGGCCAGGCCAAGAGACAGAGGACAGATGAGTCTTGGGCTAGGATTGATAGGCCCACAGCTCATATAGCTACCCCACAGACTACCAGAGGGTTCCCAGCAGTATGAGAGATTGTGCACTAGTTATGGTAGTTACCATAGAGGTACGTGTCACTGGTCCTTAGGGAGCTGTTTTAGGTGTGGACAGAGGGGACACTTGATCAAAGATTGCCTAGTGAATAAGTTTCCACAACCCCCAGAGCTACCACGACCACCTGTGAGGCAAGCTCCCCAGAGACAAGTCCCACAGAGATGGGCTACCGCAGTAGAGAAGGGCAAGAAGCATGTCACTCATGGGAGGGTCTTTGCTTTGGATACAGAGACTGCTGATGCCTCCGCTGAGACCATCCAGGGTAAGCTTTTAATTTGCAATCATGAGGTACGTGTATTGTTTGATTCAAGTCCCACACACTCTTTCATATCACCCCACTTCGTACGTAAATTGCATGTTAAGCCTGAAGCTCTAGATTTTACATTACACATTAGTACACCTATGTATGCTTTGCAGTTAAGGAATAAATTTTATGATCTTGTTTATGATGAAAATGTTTTGTGAACATGTTCATGCGAGGGTTATATTGCATTCATCCTCGATACTAGTCGAACATGTCCAAGTATTCGGGACATACCGGTGGTATGCGAATTTTCGGATGTATTTTCTTGGTGAACTACCGGGATTACATCAAGAAAAAGAACTAGAGTTCACTATAAATTTGGCTTCAGAGGTGCAGGCTATCTCAAAATCTCCCTACCGGATGGACTTTGTAGATCTTGAGGAATAAAGAAAAAGGAGTTGCAAGAACTATTAGATAAAGAAAGTTCAGAAACTCATATGAGATAATGGGAAGGATAGAGAGAATGACGGAAAAGAGATCTACAAAGGAAATAGTGACAATGCAAGAGCACCATCACCATACTGGAAGAATGAATCAGGGAACTAACGGTATAAATAAGACTCTAAAGATCACACTGCTTACATGATTGATAAAGATAAGGCGTGTTCGGTGTATAGAAACATCCCTGTAAACAGGGAAAGTTTACCGACACATGATCAAATGATTTATCAAAGTTACCACTAAAACTAAAAGGAGAAGTTCTAGAATTGAGTTAGCAGGTGGTATCGAACTAATTACTCAAGCCACTGTACTGAGTGACCTTGCTTGGATTAGGAATGTTGAGAGAGCAATTATAAGAACTATATGAAGGGGAGATTTTCGGATCGAGTGACCTACTTTGGAGTGTACTGGTGTTAAATTTTATGGAGACTCGGAGTCTCTTGGCTCACAGTGTATTAAGAATGGGTGTAAGTGGGATTACCAAGAACCCAAAAGGGGCATGATACAATCTAGATGATCGTAGACAGATGGACCCGAATGAATTTGGAGGACCAAATTCTTTTAAGGTGGGGAGAATGTAAACCCCATAAATTTTCTACGTTTAATTAGATTATCTAAAAATGGAAATATTATATTTTAATAGAAGTGTGGATGTTCGTTGTAGGGCTCGAGAATATAAGAGCCGAGAAGCCCGTGAAGGACCGGGAACTCGAAGATACAAGAAGTGATAAGACGAATGTGAGTATAGAGGGATTGGAGAATTTTAATTTGTTAAATGGAAAATTGTGGATGTAAACACTTGTATCGAGAATTTACGAAGAATGATGAAATCCCGATAATATTTCATTTTCAAAATAATGAAAATTCCATGGAAGGCATGAATAGTGCCATTAAGTGATTAAATAAATAAATAAAAAGAAAGAAAGAAAATGTATATATATATATGTGTGTGTGTGTATACATAGGTATTATATATATATATACTAGATAAATTTAAAGGATAAATAATATATATATATGTATAGGATTAATATATATACATAGCTATTGTAATTTATTGTATGTAATATATAGGTATTAATAATCAAGCAAAACAAATAAATAACAAAAACAATAAAAAAAATATAATAATAATACAATCAATAAATAAATAATATATATATTAATATAATATATAAATAAATATTAATATAATATATATAAATATGGCTTTGTACGGAATTGGCTTTTCAAAGCCAATTCCGTCTGCCACATTTGTAATTGGAAAAAAAGAAATAGAGGAGGCTCGGGCGGGAAAAAGGAAGAGGAGAAAAGGAGGAGGTGCTCGGCTGGAGAAGAAGGGAAGAAGAGAGAAAGAGGAGAAGAGGAAGGAGAAGAAAAGAGGGAGGAAAGAAAGAGAGGTCTGGTCGGGAGAGAAAGAAAACCAGGAAAGAAGAGGAAGTCAACTCTGCCGAGGAAGAAGAAGAAGGAAGAAGAGAAAGAATGAAAGGAAAAAGGAGAAAGAGAAGGGCTGGCCGAGGAAAAAGAAAGAACAGAAGGGAAAAAGAAGGCTGAAGCCAAAAGAAACTGAGAGGAAGAGCTGAAGGAAAGGGCAAACCGAGGCTTCAATTGAAGTGGACTGAGTTTGAAGCTGAAGCTAGAAACGAGGTCGAGGCAGGGGAGATTGAGGATTTGAAGTAGGCCGAAGCAGAACAACAAAGATGGGAGTAGATTGAAGGGCTGAAAATGGAGCTGAGTTAGCTGGGTTTCGGTCATGGAAGAAAATAGGGGCTGAACTTGGTAAAGTCAAGATTGAGTGAAGAACAGAAATAAGGATGATGATGATGGCAGCCTGAAACCGAGAGGCAGGGGGGAAGAAACGAAAGCAGGGGATTGAAGCAAACGTGAGGCAAGCTGGAAAATCGAGACCAAATTGTAGCAGACGAGAAGCAGGGGAGCCCAGCGGCAGGGAAAGGCTCGAACCGAAACAGGGGCTCGGAAGAAAACCGAGGGTTGAGGGAGAAAAGAGGTAAAAATATGTGTATATATGTATATTCAAATTTTACATGTACATGGATAGGTGATTGTGTATAAGCATGATAAGGTAAAGTATATATATGTATATTCAAATTGTACATGTATATAGATAGGTGATTGTATATAAGCATGATGAGGTAAAGTATATATATGTATATACATGTATGTATATTCATTTTAAATGTAGATAAATGGGTGGTAGAAACAAGCATGTTAGTTATAGATTAAATTAGACAAAAATGGAATGATAAGAAGTAGGCAAAAAAATAAATATGAGTATATACTTAGGTGTATATACATATAGGAGTATATGAAAAATGTGTATATAATTGGGTGTATATAGAAATGATTGTATAAAATAAATATGTTTTAGTATATGTACAAACAAGGATATGTATATATAAGAGTGTATATATATCTATATATATATATATTAGGTGCATATACATATGAGTGTATATAGGATGATTTTGTGCTAGTATATAGATATATATACAAAGAATGTATATATGAGATAGGAAAAGAGTGAAAAAAAAAAATATATATATATATATATATATATACATATGGGAGTGTATATGTATATGTATTTATGTGTACATACATGTAGAGGTATATAATAAGGTGTATGTCAATAATTGTACATAAAAAATAATATGTGGTAAGAGAAAATATATAAACGTGCATGTTGACTTAGGTACGTACAATAATACGTACACACGCAGTAGTAACGAATAGGTTACGATTTTAACGAAATTCGGGCAACTCGCACGAATAGGGTGCTAAATATACGATTTCGGTGTAGGTGATCGTAGAAGGAATTAATGAAGATACTAAGGCGTCACCACTCGAGCACGGAGATTTCGATAGATCGAGGTAAGGGGATATGATTTAAAACGGTAACAGTTACTTTCTGAATTTTGATTAAGGAAAGCTTACAAAGACATGAAGTATGATTTTCATGCACGTTTCTAAATTATATTTCTGATAAAGACTATGCTTTCTGTATTTGTGCTTTTGAAATAAGAACATGTTTTCTGAAATAATCTTTCGAACAAGATGATTTTTAATTCGATGTTTTCGTATATGAGAAATATAATATGTTTTGAGACAAGGGCTATTTATGTTGTATGTTAATTCATGTCAACTTCGCCTGTGTGGCGTCTGAACTTCGCCTATGTGGCGTCTGAACTTCGTCTGTGTGGCGTCTGAACTTCACCTGTGTGGCATCTGAACTTCGCCTGTGTGGCGTCTGAAACTTCGCCCTGGTGGTTCTGAAATGTTGTAGGACCTTGATTCCGTCTACAGCCTCACTGTGGCCATAGGTTCTGATTTTACCTTCGGGTTCTGTCTCGCCGTGGCCATAGGTTCTGAATTTCACCTTCGGGTTCTGTCTCACCGTGGCTATAAGTTCTGAATTTCACCTTCGGGTTCTGTCTCACCGTGGCCATAGGTTCTGAATTCCCTCTATGGAGGATGACTTGGTTATTTGCCGCATGATAATTAGATGGGCCGCTGTAGTTTCGATTTGAAAATTAAACTCTGTTTTCAGAATGTGATTCTATATTATGTGATTTGACATATATTCCTGTTTTTGGAATTCTGATTATACGACCAGTTTACGTAATATCTGTTAAGTTCACATGCTTAAAGAATTACTTTTTGAATCTCGATGTTTCTGATTTTCCTTAATCTTTGAATGTTACTATTATTAGTTTCAGAAAGTATCATTATACGCACTATCATGTTTTATACATATTTGAATTGCTAGAATCGTTTTAAATACATCTTCTTACTGGGTTTTTTTCACGAAAGCTCACCCCTCTACCTCTCAGATTAATTGCAATGATCCATAGGCGCTACCTGCCGCGTACACGACGTAAGCTGGTAGGGAGAGATCCGTAGGCTACTTTTTGGACACATAGAAAGGTATACATTTACATTCATGTAGCAGACATGATTGTATGCACAGACGCACATATTGGAAATATTAGTTGTGATGTAATTTTGTAAGGAACGATGTAAACATTATTATTTTGGGATAATATTTGAGATAATATTTGAGATGACTAGTATTAAATTGAAATAGATGTATTGAGTGGTAAAGATGAATTTGGAAAGTATGCTTGGTAGTTGTGGATATCTAGGATTGCCAAAAACAATTGAATTGCAAGTGGGTAAGCTCATATATAAGTCGTTGTGCTGCCGAAATTTCTATCGGCCGTATAAGTTAAAATATGGAAATTAATTACAATTACGAGTAAAGAATTAGGAAAAGTGTTTGACACTGCACAGGAATACAACCTAAGTGAATAAGGGAATAAGTGGGTAAATTAAAAAAAAATATTCTCGATTTTCGAGGGTCAAGGGTCGTTACAGCCAGTGGCTCCGCTGGGCCGTCCGATGCACGGATCTGGGGTTGGTTTCGTTCAAGGCCGCCAGAAAGTGGCTGGTTCAGCCCTTCTCCTTTCCGCCGTCAGCAACTTCTCTTTTCTCCCTCCGTTTCCAACGTTGGCCGCCGTCTTACCTGCCGGTGTTGCCACCAATCGCGTCGCCCACGCCTGGGGGACGGTCGGCTGGTGGTGGTCGGCCCCAGATTGGCGTCAACGTCGGCGAAATCGCCTTTTCTTCCTCGCGGTTTTCATCCGCCGATTTTGGGTTTTTCGGTGGCTGAGGGCCAGCGTCGCGGCTGCCTGTGGTCACGCGGGTGACGGGCTTCCATAGTCGGCCCTCGTCGGCCCCTTTGTCCAGCCGGTGGCTCTCCGATGAGCCTTCTCAGTTCGGCTGCTTTGTTTCGTTTCTATTTCACGATTCTTGCGAATTCAGATTTCTTTTTTTTATTATTATTATTTTATTATTATTATTTTATTTTTAATAATATTTTAATCAATTAAAATATTATTAAAATCCAAAAATATCTAAAAAAATTATTATTTTATTCATTTATTCCCTAAATGAATTTATCAGTCCGATTTTACTTTTTTCGGTATATTTTCGATTATTTTCGGGATTATTTTTCGATACGAAAATTTCGATTTATTCCAATAAATTCATATCTTGATTAGTTTAATCTGAAATTTAATTATTTCTTCGTTATTGATCAAGATTTCTCAATCTCGTATTTTTTTAATTAAATTTTCTTGTCCTAATTAATACCGAATTTCAGTATTTTGACCGTTTTGCCCTTGCACGTATTCGGGAATACCATTTCAATCCTTTTTGCATTTTTAAATGCACTCGAAAATTTCTATTCGTTCCCTTTTTCTCTTACGATAAAACTGGGTCTTACAATCTCCCCCACTTAGGAAATTTGGTCCTCCAAATTAGAACCAAGGTAAATGAGTCCATAAACAACTCCGGGTACATATATCGTATCATACTCTTTAATTCTCATGTGACTTTCTCCGGAGTGTAATACTACCATCATACTTAACTAGGGAGATCATCATAAACCTCAACACTTTCTCCTTCCGTTTAATACCCGAATTGATTTTCCAATCATACGTTATACTTTCATTGAGCTAAACTGTTGGAGCTCATATCTGATCACATATGCTGGGTCCGGATAATATTTTCGAAGCATCAAAAGATGGGACACATTGTGGATGCCTGTTTATTCAAGTGGTAATACCAACCTACAGGTCTTACCTTCCACTTTGTCCAATCTCTTATCCGAATCTCGTTATGTCCTTAAGACAAGTAACTGCCAACAATAATGATTCACCCTCGGTGAATTTCAATGGTTTCTGTCTCTTGTCAGCATAGTCTTTTTTGTCCACTCTGAGGTGTTCTTAATCTCTCACTAATCAACTAAACATCCTCAGAGGTTTATCTTACCAATTCGGGAACAATTCTCTATCTGTCACCCACTTCTTCTTATCCAAGTCAGGGAATAATCCCTACGGCCAAACTATGCCTCATATAACTTTTTATCCCGATACTCAAGCGACAACTGTCATTATTGGCGAATTCGATTAGTGACAACTGATCATCCCAAGAGCTTATCAAATCAATGGCACACACTCTCATCATATCCTTCAGAATCTGTACAATCCTCTCTGACTGACCATCTGTCTGAGGATGGAAGCTGTGTTAACACACAATCAGGGTCCCATAGCTTCCAAAAACAATATTACCAGAAGTGGAAAGTGAAGCGGGAATCCCTATCTGATACCATGCTCACTGGAACGCTACATAATGTTCCACAATCTTCCTTACATATAACTTCACCTACGCACTCAGAGTATCTGGGGATTTCATAACCAGAAGGTGGGTAACTAAATCAATCTATCGACTATCACCCAGATAGCCTCGTGATTTATTTGGGTCCTCTATAACCCATCACAATATTCATGGTAACTTGCTTTCATTTTCGTGCCAATATAGGTAGAGGCTGCAATAACCCTATAACTTCTTTTGCTCTATCTTAATCTGCTGACATACGAGAAACTTTTCCACAACTCTACAATGTTTCTTTTCATACCTGACCACCAATACCATTTTTTAGAGATTTTCGATATATTTATTATTTCTCGAATGCACTGTGTATCTCAAAGAGTGAGTTTCTGACAATAACACTATCTCATCAACTGTGGTCCTGGGAAGCACTTATACTGTCTCTGAACCTCTGTAAATCATCATCACTCACTGTGAACTCGGTCACTATACTCTTCTGAATCTGACCCACACTATCGACACCATGCCGATTATCACGCTAAGCCTGGTAAATCCGGTCACACAAATCTGGTTCTAACCTCAGGCTAGCTGTCACACAATCACCGTCATCATCAAAAGGGATCACATCACTACTGAGGCTCACAACTGCTCTAGCAGCTCACGCTCCCTAACCATTATATGCAACACCATCCCGAGGCTCTTTCTGCTTAAGGCATCAGTCATTACATTAGCCTTTCCTGGGTGGTCCACTTTTCACAATCATAATCTTAGAAGCTCTAACCCTCTTGGTTATCTCGTATTCTACTCTTTTTGTGAAAACAGATACTCGAGGCTTTTACGAGCAGTGCATACCCAAAATTTCTTACCATGTAAGTGGTAGCGCTATACTTTCAGTGTAAACGCTACGACTGCCAACTCTAAATCATTGGTCGGATAGTTTCTCTTATGGTCCTTGAACTATATGGATCCATAAACAACTATCTTCCCATTTTACATCAATACACAACCCAATCCATTATTTTGAGGTATCCATACACACTGAAACCTCTTGAGCTGTTGGTTATGGTGAGAATACTTACAGTGGTCAGTTTATTACTTCAATATACCAAAACTCACAGAAGCTACTTTCATAATTATCATCCTACTCGTATACAATCTTTTCTCGAAAGAGATGTGTCAACTGAGTAGCCCATTTCGAGAAATTCTCAACAACTCGTCAGTAAGACAGCTTTCAATTGCTACTCATGCTCTTCCCTGGACTTCGAATACATCATAATATCATCGCTAAAGATGACAACCAATCGGTCCAGGTAAGGCTTAAATACCTTAATGTAGTTGACTTCCACTTAATATTTCAATCACCCATATTCTTGACCTATGTACGCATAAACGTATAATGTCCTTTCAAAATCGTTTCCATTCAAGCTACTAACCCACGTCATTTCATTTTTCTTATATTAACGGCTTTTATAAAATTTTAATTTTTTTCCTTCGTGATTAATCAAATTCTATATTTCTTTATCGTACCAGTAAAGGTACCCAAATTTTAAATGTATATATTACGATTGTCGATTTCAATTTCTAGCTTATGTGTGCGCTTCTAGACGCTGTCAAATCTTTAGGTGGAGATATTTTGAAATACCTTTATTAACCCTCAGACTTGACTACATACCGCTTAATCCAAATTACTTTGCATATCAAGGATATCCTTACCTTGCATACGCCTCTTATTCCAATATATCTCGTATTCAAGATCTGTCACATCTCAAAGCTTATCTCATTTCATATATCACTTATGACAAACTCTTTCCTTACTTGTCAAACTTATAATACACTCTTCAGTGATATTTTCACCCCTATTTTCAACTTATAATCCCTATACCCATATTTAGTTAGTGAAAATCAGCTAACCATCACTATCTTGCCTAAGGGTACAGACTTCACATCTTTCCCTAGCTTATAAGCAACTGAAGGCGGTAAGAATAAATGCGTGGCACTAGGATTAATTAAAATAATTACTTCATTATTTAAAACCAGTGTGGTATCTTCCACCACATCTAATGAAACATCAATAGTGTCTTGGTCCAAGGCATACACTCGCCTTCGTCCAACATCTTATTTCCGTGGTAACTACCACACATCCTACACTATTTACACTTGCTACTCTGTTACACTGGTTACACTACTTACACTGCTTCGTAGCATGTCAGGGTCCTCAAATCACAATACCCCTCAAAAGTATTGAAATCGAATACACTGGGGCTTTACCAAATCATCGTACCCCATGAGTCATCAACTCTAATCTTTTACTAAACTACCTTTTTCCCGTTCTGACATCCTTGTCATCCTCTATTCTCTTTTGTCTCTATTTCGGCCCGTACTACCTTTCTTAAACTTAGAGGCATGCAACACATGATCTTATTCACACAACTGTAGTCTACGCACTGCCTCGACATAGGTAGTGATATCTAACGTCCAATCGGATTCTAATTGACAATCTGAGCCCTTCCATGAACTTTCAAACATTTTGACTCTCACTGTTCATAGTGTCAGAGTCATATCTACCCAGGACTAAACTGAGTTTCATACTCGTTAATCAATCAGTTCCTCTGGGTTAGAGTAAAGAATATCATCTGTAATTTCCTTTAACAATGTCTGGGATATTATGTCACCGGAATACATCTGGAATTATGTTCTCATGTCCAATCTGGATGTCTAACTCGTAAAATGGGTCGAGCGGACTTCCACCAATGCTCCGACTCGCCCTCAAATCTCATGCATACTCTGAGCAATTAGCTCACAAAATATTCTCCACACTCCGCTCTAACCTCACGAAGCGTGTCTCAATACTATCTGATCTCTCTGTCAGACTCTGTCCGATCTCTCTGTTGGACTCTGTGGGGTATGCTCAATACCAGCCTCTACGTCAATCTCATCTCGAGTCTCATGTGGCGACTCAGTACGACTCTCAAGCCTACCTCTACGGCCTCGAGCTCGTGTACTCGCCTCTCTATCATAGCGGCTATCAGTTAATGAGTCTATTCTTGCATTTAAAAATCAAATTCTTAGCTGCACTTCCATCTCGATATACACAATTGTATCGAAACAATGCACAGTACATGGGGATGTAAACTTCCTTAACCACTAACACCAACTCATATCAGGCCAACTCAGCTCTGATACCATTAACTGTCACAGCCCAAATTACCTAAAAATCAGAGTAAAATTTTCACTTTTTCGTTTATTATTTAATTCTTACCTTTCTCTCATCGTGACCATCCTACAAACAGTTGGGCTATGATTCGGTGTTAGTCACCTCACACTATTTACCATTCCACTTTCATAATCTCATTCACATATCAGAGTTTACTATCATTTGACTTTAAATAAATTAGATACACAATGGTATTTATAACCCTACATCCCCGACATCATATCCGTTTACAGTATTGTGCATTACATGTTCAGATACAAAACTATACAAATGTGTATACCTGACTCTCAATGGGAAACAGCGGATACCAAGCATGCAAGTCCTCAGTCGCTTACTAATTTCTGTGAGTGCTCTGAAAAGATGGAAAAATAAGGGGGTGAGCAAACCACACGCTCAGTAAGAGTGAGATCTGAGAATTTCAGACATATTTTAATGATGTAATAAGAATTTGAAGTGTAATTAATTGAGCTAAGTGAATTGTGGGAATTATAATTAGAGATTTATATGTTAAGTGTGTAAAATAAGCATGAAGTATGAGGACAGATCGATCTGGGAGAAGGAGACATCGATTTGGTGAGTTAAAAATGACGAGGAAGGAGGAATTTGAGGAGCAGATCGATCTCCAATGGAAGAGGATCGATCTCCTTATGATTCTGTTTGAGAGAAGATCGATCTCATAAGGAAGAGATCGATCTCCAAATGGTTCTGTTTGGGAGAAGATCGATCTCCTCAAGGGGCAGATCGATCTCATAAAGCCATAAAGAGATCGATCTCACCCCTCGACAGATCGATCTCCTAGGCATAAATTACCCCAAATCGTCCCAAAAATTCAAACGCAGATCGATCTTCTCAAGAGCCAGATCGATCTCCTACCTCCAGTCTATATAAGGAACCCCAATTTTTCTCCTGTAATTTCACTTTCTCTCTCTTTCAACCCCATTTCCACCGAAAACCTAACTTTCTCACTCATCCAAAACACCCATTTTCGGCCAAATCAAGAGTTGTGGCAAGAAGGAAAGTTGTTCCTCATCAAAGGGAGAACAACATACTTGGAAATCAAACGACGAATCGGATCGAGGCGTGGGTTGTGCGTCTCACAAGTTTTGGGTAATTTCTAAACCTCGATCTTGATATTTGAGCTGATTTTGATGATATTGGTGGTTGTCATTGCGTTGAAATAGCTGAGAAATGATTAGGGATTGATGAAATTGCAATGTAGTTGGAGTAATGTTGATATTTGGAAATTTTAGCAATTTTGAGAAGTTGTGCTATAAATGGAAATTTAGACAATATGGTGAATTAGCATAGATAATTGGCATGAGAAATGTAGGACGTTGAGATATTGTGAATGAGGTTGTAGTTTAGGGTAGAGTTACGAGAATCGAGAGATTTGAGGTGTTATGAGCAATTATGCTCGATTTTGAGAATTGAGGTTTATGTGATAGTTGAGTATTGATGTTTTAACATCGTTTGGACAGCTCGGGAGTTCCAGAGTGGAATGCGAGACTAGTCCGTGATACGGGGGAAACGATTGCACTATACGAGGTGCAAAGAGGTAAGGGAAATCTAAACCATTTGTGTATGTGATTTGTAAACTATTTTAGCATGATTTGTGGTTTATAAAACAAGCATGTTGAGTGTTGTGTTGAGATACAACTGCACACGATTTTTATAGCCGGTTGGAGCCCAATGTTTTTATGAGTTTATAACTGGGCTCTACGTTAAGGCAATATCGAGATTTGAGAAATGTGTGCGTGTGCTTTGTCGGTTGGGACTCGATGTTTATTATGTTTTGTGTTGAGTACAAAACGATTTCAAATGAGTTTTATGAGAGAAAAACCATCATGAGTTCTACGTGAAGGCAAGCCAGTCTTGTGTGATAAGACTTAGCTGTGTAATTTTGAGTACACACCGGGCATTGCTCTGGTAGCATGTAAGCCCGATTTCTTCTCTGTTCTGGTAACGTGAGAATAACCCATTCTGTGGCTATGCCACGTGTACTTGGTGGCCGTTGCCACGTTATACCCCATTGGTGGCCGTTGCCACGTTATACCCCATTGGTGGCCGTTGCCACGTTATACCCCATTAGTGGCCGTTGCCACGTTATACCCCATTGGTGGCCGTTGCCACCTGAGAAACCCCATTGGTGGCCATTGCCACGTGATACGCCATTGGTGGCCGTTGCCACGTGATACCCTATTGGTGGCCGTTGCCACGTGATACCCCATTTGGTGGCCGTTGCCACGTGAGAAACCCAATTTGGTGGCCGTTGCCACGTGAAACCCTAATCTGTGGCTGTGCCACGTGTGAATTTAAATCAGTGGCCATGCCACGTGTGTTTAGTGGCTATGCCACGTGTGAATTTAAATCAGTGGCTATGCCACGTGTGTTTAGTGGTTGTGCCACGTGCATTACTATTTCAGTGATTTTATTCACGTGCATTGAGAAAGCGTTTATCGCATTATTTTCACATGCTTTGTTATTGCTCTAGAGTGAGCCTTTTTACTTCATGTTTTCACATGACTTGAGACATGAGAATGTCGTTTTGAGTACTTTCATGCTATGGTTTTCAAATGAGTTTCACATACAAATAAACATTTTGTGATGTGCATTTTGGTTTATGAAATGAATTCCTTACCCCCTTTACTGAGCGATTTAGAAGCTCACCCTGTTTTCTTTCCCCCCAGAGTTCTTCAAGTGAAAAAGGATCTCCCTGCGACGTACGGAGTAGTGGCTAGTGGAGGATTCGAGCTCCAGGCTATATATATTGTATCTTGAGGTATATTTTATCTTTTCATGTACCCAGACTATTATTGTAATTGCAGACACTTGATGTACAACATTGTATGGGATGTATTAGGATTAATTAACTTGTAATCGAGTATTGGGTATAATACAATATTTATTATATCATGATGAGATCCTGAGGAATGATACTTATGATGATGTATGACACTGCACAGGAATGCACTCTTAAATGTGAATTAATAAATAAAAAAAGTTTTAAATTTGCCCTATTTTTCGCATTTTCGAGGCGTGACAGAGTTTTCTTGATATCAGAGCTTAGGGTGTCTAGTACTGTCAGTGTCGGTTAAGTGAAATAGAATACATCCCAAGTGCCTATAATAGTCTGGTCATGAACTGAAATTGAGGATTGAGATTTCAATCTATTGTGATATGTACGCGCAGGAGACGAGTTGAGATAGAGAATGAGTAAACGACGAGGTCGTTCGAGGAGGCAGGCAGAGTCCCCTCCGCCACCTGTCCCACAACCAGAGAGTCCTAACTCTCGATTTAATCGGATTGAGACCGATGTGAGGCAAGGTTTTGAGCTGATGGCAGCGTTATTCGCGCAACACTTTGGAGTTAATGCCTCGGACACTACCCCTACACCACCACAAGGACCTCCCATACCCCCAGTGCCTCCCGTCACCCAGCCTGAGGATAGAAGTATGGTCCGACTAAGGGATTTTCTGAAGATGAATCCACCCGCATTTAGGGTAAAGAAGGATCCTACAGAGGCTGAGGAGTGGTTGACGGAATTGAGAATTATATTTGATTTCTTGGGGTGCACCGATGCTGAGAGGGTCAATATGAGTGCCTATATGCTGAAGGGGAGAGCTCGAGATTGGTGGGGTACTACCCAGGGTATTTTGATGTCCCACCATGATGTGATTGGTTGGGAAGAGTTCCAGACAGCCTTTAGGACCCAATATGTACCACGAGCCGCCCAGAGAAAGAAACAAATTGAGTTTTTGAGTTTGGTACAGGGTGACATGTCTGTGGATGACTATGAGAGCCAATTCACAGCGCTATTGAGATATGACCCAGAGACCTTCAAGAGTGAAGAGCTCCGCACAGAGAAGTTTGTGTATGGGTTGAAGCCCGTCATCAGAGATAGACTGATAGGGCTATGTATTACTGAGTTTGGAGATGCTCTTAGACGAGCACAAGAGATTGAAAGAGGAATTGAGATGGTACAATCCCAGAATGAGCTCCGAGCAGTGAATAGGGATAAGGGCAAGAGGCCAGCACTTTTCCAAACAGAGGCTCGGAGAGGTTCCTTCAGAAGAGGAAGGATTGAGGTACAGAAGGACAGATTGGAGAGGCCCAGAGCCTATCCTATTATCAAGGAGACCCCTCAATATGTCAGGCCGGAGATAAGGGTTTGTAGAGACTGTGGCCGATCGCATGAGGGAAGTTGTACTGGGTCGATCCGTGGATGTTTTAGATGTGGTGACATGGGTCACAGAGTGAAGGACTGTCCCCAACCTCAGATACACATGCTCCGGAGCCCACTAGACAACAGCCTCAGAGAGTGGATCCCCGGAGACGGGCCACTGCAGTAGGGAAAGGGAAGAAACCTGTGGCACAGGGACGTGTGTTTGCCCTGGATAAGGAGACCGCAGACACTTCGGCAAAAACTATAAGAGGTACACTCTCTGTCTGTAATTATGAGGCTCATGTGTTGATTGATTCAGGATCCACGCATTCGTTTATTTCTGAGCATTTTGCATGTAGATTAAACTTGAAGTTTGAACCTCTAGAATATATACTACATGTAAATACCCCTATGCGTGAATCCCAGAGAACTGAGTTAATCTATAGAGGATGTGAGATAAAGGTGGGAGATAGAGTGATGTTAGCAGATCTAATCATGTTGAATATACATGGGTTTGATGTAATTCTGGGAATGGATTGGTTGGCGACCAATCGAGTGAGTTTAGACTGCTACACTAAGATTGTAACTTTCTCCCTACCTGAACCTTACAGTGTACGGTTGAGATGTTGAGGAAATATATATGTGGAATTCTAGTAAGTAATTTGAGAATTTTGATATTATTTTGGAGAATATTAAATATGATTATTCATGTGAAGGTTATGAGACACTCATCTCAGACGATGAGCGGGAACATCTGAGGATTGAGGATATACCTGTGGTGTGTGAATTTCTGGATGTTTTCCCAGATGAATTGCCAGGTTTACCACCAGAGAGAGAGCTGGAGTTTACTATTGATTTGGTACCAGATACTCAGCCGATCTCTAAACCTCCTTACAGGATGGCATTAGTGGAACTTGAGGAATTGAAGAGACAACTACAGGAGTTATTGGATCAAGGGTTCATTAGGCCCAGTGTTTCACCGTGGGAAGCGCCAGTGCTATTTGTTAAGAAGAAGGATGGTAGTCTCAGATTATGTGTAGACTATCGATTGTTGAATAAAGCCACAGTGAAGAATAAATACCCACTGCCCAGGATTGATGATCTACTTGATCAGCTGAAAGGGGCATCAGTCTTTTCTAAGATTGATTTGAGATCGGGCTATCACCAATTGAGGATCAAGGAAGAAGATATCCCAAAGACGGCCTTCAGGACGAGGTATGGCCATTACGAATTTCTGGTGATGTCCTTTGGATTGACGAACGCCCCTGCAGCATTTATGAGATTGATGAACGAGGTGTTCAGAGACTATCTGGATAAATTTGTGATAGTCTTTATTGATGATATCCTGGTGTACTCTCGGTCGTATGAGGAGTATGCACAGCATTTGTGGTTAGTACTTCAGATACTCCGAGATAAGCGATTGTACGGAAAGCTTAGTAAGTGTGAGTTTTGGCTGAACCGGATAGCTTTCCTTGGTCATATAGTCTTAGAGGAAGGAGTATCAGTGGACCCAAGCAAGGTGGAGGCTGTGCTCAATTGGGAGAGGTCGAGTACAGTTACTGAGGTACGAAGCTTCCTTGGTTTGGCAGGGTATTACAGAAGATTTGTGGAAGGATTTTCCCGGATTATCGCCCCTTTGACTAAGCTCACGCGCAAAGAGACTCCATTTATATGGACTGATCAATGTGAGCTCAGTTTTCAGGAATTAAAAAGGAGATTAACAGCGGCACCTGTGTTAACCATTCCTGAGAGATCAGGAGGATTCTCGGTGTATAGTGATGCATCTCACCAAGGATTGGGGAGTGTGCTGATGCAGCACGGAAGAGTGGTCGCATATGGATCGCGACAGCTGAAAGACCATGAGCGGAATTACCCCACGCATGATTTGGAGTTAGCCGCTGTGGTATTTGCTTTGAAGATCTGGCGACACTACTTATATGGGGAAAGATTCCAGATCTTCACTGATCACAAGAGTTTGAGATATCTCTTTGATCAGAAAGAGTTAAACATGAGACAAAGGAGATGGATGGAACTCCTTAAGGATTATGACTGCAAGATTCTATATCATCCGGGCAAGGCGAATGTGGTTGCTGATGCCCTGAGCAGGAAGAGTATGATATCTGCTATGATGATCAGGGAATGGGATTTGTTAGAGCAGTTCGTCGAACTTCGGATCAGAGTTAAAGAGGTAGAGACTGGATTTTTGGCTAGCCTACGGATAGAGCCCAGGATCATGGATCAGATTAGAACTGAGCAGCGCAGTGATCAGAGATTGATAGATATGGTTAGCCAAGCTAAGCAGAGTTCGTAGTCGGATCTCACCATCAGTGAGGATGGATTGTTGAGATTCAGAGGACGGATTTGTGTACTGGACGATGATACCCTAAAGAGACAGATATTGAGAGAATCTCACTGCTCGCGATACACCATGCACCCAGGGAGTACTAAGATGTACCGAGACTTGAGAAAGGTGTATTGGTGGAGTGGTATGAAGCGAGACGTGGCAGAGTACGTGGCCAGGTGTTTGGTATGCCAGCAAGTGAAAGCTGAGCATCGGAAGCCCGGAGGACTACTACAGCCCTTACCTGTACCTACATGGAAATGGGAGCATGTCACTATGGACTTTATTATGGGTTTACCGAGGACCCGAAGAGGTCATGACGCTATATGGGTTATAGTGGATAGATTGACCAAGAGTGCCCACTTTCTTGCCATCAAGAGCACAGATACTGTGGATGCCTTAGCTGAGCTGTATGTCAGTGAGATAGCTAGATTACATGGGGCTCCAGTGAGTATTACTTCTGATAGAGATTACCGATTTACTTCCAGATTCTGGACCCAGTTTCAGGAGTCCATGGGATCTCGATTGAGTTTTAGTACCGCCTATCATCCTCAGACAGATGGTCAGTCAGAGAGGACTATTCAGACCCTGGAGGATATGTTGAGGGCGTGTACGATGGATTTTAAGGGATCATGGGATGATCACCTGCCCCTAGCAGAGTTTGCATACAATAACAGCTATCATGCGAGTATTGGAATGACACCTTTTGAGGCTCTATATGGTAGGAGGTGTAGATCCCCTGTAGCTTGGGAAGAAGTCGATGACAGAAAGATAAATGCTCCCGAACTTGTTGAGCAAGCCGTACAGAGTGTGAAACTCATATGTGAGAGGTTACGGGCTGTACAAAGTAGACAGAAAAGCTACGCGGATGTGCGTAGATGGCCATTCGAGTTTGACGTTGGTGATGTAGTATTTCTGAGAGTATCACCGAGCAAGGGTATCGTGCGATTTGGGAAGAAAGGGAAATTGAGTCCTCGATACATAGGACCATTCGAGATTCTTGAGAGAGTGGGAGAGGTAGCTTACAGATTAGCATTACCCCCACAGATGTCCGGAATACACAACGTTTTTCATGTGTCTATGTTGAGGAAGTACCACCCGGACCCTTCTCATGTTATAGAGTATGATGAGACAGACATACAGGAGGACATGAGCTACACTGAGGAACCCGTCCGGATTCTCGATAGAAAGGAGAAGGTACTGAGAACTAAGAGCATCCCATTAGTGAAAGTTTTGTGGAAACATCACTCAAGGGAAGAGGCAACGTGGGAACTAGAGAGTCTCATGAAGGAGAAATACCCCCATCTATTCGACTAGTTGAGTTGAATTTGGAGGACCAAATTCTTTTAAGGTGGGGAGGATGTGAGATCTGAGAATTTCAGACATATTTTAATGATGTAATAAGAATTTGAAGTGTAATTAATTGAGCTAAGTGAATTGTGGGAATTATAATTAGAGTTTTATATGTTAAGTGTGTAAAATAAGCATGAAGTATGAGGACAGATCGATCTGGGAGAAGGAGAGATCGATCTGGTAAGTTAAAAATGACGAGGAAGGAGGAATTTGAGGAGCAGATCGATCTCTAATGGAAGAGGATCGATCTCCTTATGATTCTGTTTGAGAGAAGATCGATCTCATAAGGAAGAGATCGATCTCCAAATGGTTCTGTTTAGGAGAAGATCGATCTCCTCAAGGGGCAGATCGATCTCATAGAGCCATAAAGAGATCGATCTCACCCCTAGACAGATCGATCTCCTAGGTATAAATTGCCCCAAATCGTCCCAAAAATTCAAACGCAGATCGATCTCCTCAAGAGCCAGATCGATCTCCTACCTCCAGTCTATATAAGGAACCCCTGTTTTTCTCCTGCAATTTCACTTTCTCTCTCTTCCAACCCCATTTCCACCGAAAACCTAACTTTCTCACTCATCCAAAACACCCATTTTCGGCTAAATCAAGAGTTGTGGCAAGAAGGAAAGTTGTTCCTCATCAAATGGGAGAACAACATACTTGGAAATCGAAGGACGAATCGGATCGAGGCGTGGGTTGTGCGTCTCACAAGCTTTGGGTAATTTCTAAGCCTCGATCTTGATATTTGAGCTGATTTTGATGATATTGGTGGTTGTCATTGCGTTGAAATAGCTGAGAAATGATTAGGGATTGATGAAATTGCAATGTAGTTGGAGTAATGTTGATATTTGGAAATTTTGGCAATTTTGAGAATTTGTGCTATAAATGGAAATTTAGACAATGTGGTGAATTAGCATAGATAATTGGCATGAGAAATGTAGGACGTTGAGATATTGTGAATGAGGTTGTAGTTTAGGGTAGAGTTACGAGAATCGAGAGATTTGAGGTGTTATGAGCAATTATGCTCGATTTTGAGAATTGAGGTTTATGTGATAGTTGAGTATTGATGTTTTAACATCGTTTGGACAGCTCGGGAGTTCCAGAGTGGAATGCGAGACTAGTCCGTGATACGGGGGAAACGATTGCACTATACGAGGTGCAAAGAGGTAAGGGAAATCTAAACCATTTGTGTATGTGATTTGTAAACTATTTTAGCATGATTTGTGGTTTATAAAACAAGCATGTTGAGTGTTGTGTTGAGATACAACTGCACACGATTTTTATAGCCGGTTGGAGCCCAATGTTTTTATGAGTTTATAACTGGGCTCTACGTTAAGGCAATATCGAGATTTGAGAAATGTGTGCGTGTGCTTTGCCGGTTGGGACTCGATGTTTATTATGTTTTGTGTTGAGTACAAAACGATTTCAAATGAGTTTTATGAGAGAAAAACCATCATGAGTTCTATGTGAAGGCAAGCCGGTCTTGTGTGATAAGACTTAGGTGTGTAATTTTGAGTACACACCCGGCATTGCTCTGATAGCATGCAAGCCCGATTTCTTCTCCGTTCTGGTAACGTGAGAATAACCCATTCTGTGGCGATGCCACGTGTACTTGGTGGCCGTTGCCACGTTATACCCCATTGGTGGCCGTTGCCACGTTATACCCCATTGGTGGCCGTTGCCACGTGAGAAACCCCATTGGTGGCCGTTGCCACGTGATACCCCATTGGTGGCCGTTGCCACGTGATACCCTATTGGTGGCCGTTGCCACATGATACCCCATTTTGTGGCCGTTGCCACGTGAGAAACCCAATTTGGTGGCCGTTGCCACGTGAAACCCTAATCTGTGGCTGTGCCACGTGTGAATTTAAATCAGTGGCCATGCCACGTGTGTTTAGTGGCTATGCCACGTGTGAATTTAAATCAGTGGCTATGCCACGTGTGTTTAGTGGTTGTGCCACGTGCATTACTATTTCAGTGATTTTATTCACGTGCATTGAGAAAGCGTTTATCGCATTATTTTCACATGCTTTGTTATTGCTCTAGAGTGAGCCTTTTTACTTCATGTTTTCACATGACTTGAGACATGAGAATGTCGTTTTGAGTACTTTCATGCTGTGGTTTTCAAATGAGTTTCACATACAAATAAACATTTTGTGATGTGCATTTTGGTTTATGAAATGAATTCCTTACCCCCTTTACTGAGCGATTTAGAAGCTCACCCTGTTTTCTTTCCCCCCAGAGTTCTTCAAGTGAAAAAGGATCTCCCTGCGACGTACGGAGTAGTGGCTAGTGGAGGATTCGAGCTCCAGGCTATATATATTGTATCTTGAGGTATATTTTATCTTTTCATGTACCCAGACTATTATTGTAATTGCAGACACTTGATGTACAACATTGTATGGGATGTATTAGGATTAATTAACTTGTAATCGAGTATTGGGTATAATACAAGATTTATTATATCATGATGAGATCCTGAGGAATGATACTTATGATGATGTATGACACTGCACAGGAATGCACTCTTAAATGTGAATTAATAAATAAAAAAAGTTTTAAATTTACCCTATTTTCCGCATTTTCGGGGCGTGACAGTAAGGCAATTATGCAAGTAAGTAGATAGCTCCACTATCTACATGCTCATAATGCCATGCCCTTAAAATCCATTTCTTTTCATTAAAATCATCAAGCACAAAGTCATGCAAACATCAATGACTTAGTTTATCCAAACTATTTGTGCATATAGAAATCATGTAATTCATGCATCAAAGGCATTTTATGTGACATCATTAAATCATAATGAGCATGAAGTAAATCCAGATCATGCATTCTTTCATGTCATGTAAGACAAATCATGAATTTGAAATGATTTATATATGCACAAATAGTTTTGGATAAACTATGGCATTGAAATATGCATGATTTTATGCGTGAAATTTTAGATGAAAAGAAATGGATTTTAAGGGCATGGCATTATGAGCATGTAGATAGTGGAGCTATCTACTTACTTACATAATTGCCTTACTGAGCGTGTGGTTCGCTCACCCCCTTATTTTTCCATCTTTTCAGAGCACTCGCAATAGTGATTGAGCGGTTGAGGACTTGCATGCTTGGTATTCGCTGCTTCCCATCGAGAGTCAGGTGTACACATTTGTATAGTTTTGTATCTAAATATGTAATACACAGTACTGTAAACGTATATTATGTCGGGGATGTAGAGTCATGTAAATATCATTGAGTATGTATTTATTTAAAGTCAAAAGGATAGTAAACTCTGATATGTGAATATGATTATGGAAATGGATTGGTAATAGTGTGAGGTGACTAACACTGAATCATAACCCAACTATGTATAGGATGGTCACGATGAGGGAAAGGTAAGAATTAAATAATAAATGATAAAGTGAAAAATTTACTCTGATTTTTAGGTAAATTGGGTCGTGACACTATCGACCAATAGTTATATCATGTGAGACATGTAATGGATTATATCAGTAACATCGAGGACTATGGCCATATCCTAGTGATCCTTGGCAACACGGTACCTAGTGTGCGGGGTATCACACCTGAAACGGGAGGTGGGTCGTCCTACGCACCAGAACAGCATAACACCAGGATTGCAAGGGCAAGGCTTGCTGCCTCGTGGCTAATGCCACTCCACTCCAACAATCTCCACGGTACAGCGTACTCCGCGTGACATACACGGTACAACGTACTCCGTGAACCCAAGCTCATTCAAGGGTGCCTGTAATAGGTCTTATCCACTCAAATCATCTCTGTCTCAGAATACACGTGTGAGCATATCATCTCACTGTGACACACAGTCTACAGGAGGCTCCAACATGGCTATATACATGTAATATAAATCCCTGTGTGAGCAAAGCTCTAGCACGGCTCCATGCATATTCATGATATCAGAAAGCCTCGTGCGAGCGAAGCTCTAGCACAGTTTCATAAAAATCAATAAAATCTGCGTACGAGCAGCACTCCAGTACGACTTAAACTAATTATAATTTCAAGTAAAATCTACGTACGAGCAATGCTCTAGTACGGATATGTATAAAAACTCAATGAAAACCTCGTACGAGAAAAACTCCAGTACGACATTCAAATGAATTATGAAAACCATATAAAACTTTGTGCGAGCAACCCTCCAGCACAAATGAATGCTCAAGTAAATCAAATCCCGTGCGAGTTACACTCCAGCACGACTTTATGCATAATTAAATCAAATCTCGTGCGAGTTACACTACAGCACGGCTTTTATGCGATTATCATATCAAAACTGGATGAGAGCTAAGCTCCAGCATCACTCATGCATGTCAAATCATAAAAACTAGTGCGAGCAATCACTCCAACACCTTTTTATGCATATCTGGTCAAAACAAGTCAAAACATGTAAAAACAGAGTGCGAGCTAGGCTCCAGCAGCTCTCATGCATATCAAATCATAAAATCAGTGCGAGCAACCGCTCCAGCACATTTTATGCATATGATGTCACACAAATCGGTGCGAGCAACCGCTCAAGCACATTTATGCACATTCACAAACGCAGATATAGTGCGAACTACATGTCGGCACTATCTGTTTCCATATAAACTTGATAGTTGGCCTATTTTCAAAAGAGATTTCCATTTAAGTATAAATAACATCTACGTAGTGTTATCTTGTGAAATTTATACAATTTTTTGCCAATCTACCGATTTGCTTTGATTAAAACCAATCAAATCTTTTATTCAGAAAATTCCTTAAATCATGCATATCATGCATGTCATGCCTTCACTATCCTTAGGTGAACTTACCTCAATAGGGGTAAAATAGTCTTTTCACCTATTTCGATCCTCAAAATTATTTAAACCATTTTTAGAACCTCTATCAATATCAATGTATACATACATATTCAGTGTATACAAAAACTATTAAAATACGCGTAGCTACCTTTAGCTACTCACACAATTCCCTTACATCATTTTTCTATACAGTCTGACCTTTCCACTGATGACTCGTCACGCAGTCCGATTTGCTCCAAATCCAATCTCCGGAACTAGGGATACACATTCATCAGGTCAAATACAATACATTTTAATTGTATTACATATTCTCTGGGCTTAATTTAAATCATTGGGCCCGTTTACCCATATTGGGCCCGATTGCACCTTAATAGGCCTTAATCGACCTTAAGCCCGTTTTCTCACTCTATCGAGGCCTATTGGGCTCATTAGGCCCAGCAGTATTTATTTAGCCTCGTTCTAAACTCTCAGACGGCTTATGAATTATTTACGACAATTTATCTTAATTTTCAGAATTTAATTCATTTAATGCAAAAATTAAATCCAAAATTTATCAACACGTATAACGATGCAAAAATTATCGTAAATAAGGGTTATTTACCTGAGATTCCATGATAGTACAAAAATCGAGGCTGTCTCGAGCTCTCGGTAGATGCCAATTATCGAGCTACACAATTTAAATATTTTTTCGACTAAATTTCCAGTCGGATATTAATCAAATTAAATATTCTAAAATTTAAATCAGTCAATTCGACCGCTTACCGACTTACCCGAAGCTTGATTGCATCACTGAAATTTTCCCCAATTTTTTCTCTTTTTCTTTTTCCCCTTGTTCTCTTTTTTTCCTTTCCTTTTTGGCTGAACCAATTTGGTCCGATTCAACCTGGTTCAGACCTCCGGTTCAGTCCGGTTCAGTCGGTTCAGTGGCTTACCGGTCGGTTCTCTGTCGGTTTCCTCCGCCAGTGGCTCCGCTGGGCCTTCCGATGCACGGATCTGGGGTTGGTTTCGTTCAAGGCTGTCGGAAAGTGGCCGGTTCGGCCCTTCTCCTTTTCGCCATCGGCAACTTCTCTTTTCTCCCTCCGTTTTCGACGCTGGTCACCGTCTTACCCGCCGGTGTTGCCACCAATCGCGTCACCCACCCCTGGGGGACGCTCGGCTGGTGGTGGCCGGCCCCAGATCGACGTCAACGCCAGCGAAATCGTCTTTTCTTCCTCGCGATTTTCATCCGTCGATTTTGTGTTTTTCGTTGGCTGAGGGCGCGCGTCGCGGCTGTTGGTAGTCACGAGGGTGACGGGGTTCTGTAGCCGACCCTCGTCGGCCCCTCAATCCGGTCGATGGCGCTTCGATGAGCCTCCTCGGTTCGGTTGCTTTGTTTCGTTTCTGTTTCGCGATTCTCACGAATTCAGATTTCTTTAGTATTATTATTATTATTATTATTATTATTATTATTATTATTAATATTTTAATCAATTAAAATATTATTAAAATCCAAAAATATCTAAAAAAATTATTATTTTATTCATTTATTCCGTAAATGAATTTATCAGTCCGATTTTACCTTTTCGGTATATTTTTTGATTATTTTCGGGATTATTTTTCAATATGAAAATTCTGATTTATTCCAATAAATTCATATCTTGATCAATTTAATCTGAAATTTAATTATTTCTTCGTTATTGATCAAGATTTCTCAATCTCGTATTTTTTTAATTAAATTTTCTTGTCCCGATTAATACCGAATTTCAGTCTTTTGACCGTTTTGCCCTTGCACGTGTTCGAAAATACCATTTCAATCCTTTTTGCATATTTAAATGCACTCAAAAATTTCTATTCGTTCCCTTTTGCTCTTACGATAAAACCGAGTCTTACAATGTAGTTTTCCCATATTTCGATGATATGACCCCATGATTAAGTCTGATTTTGATTGACTAAGAAGCATGATTATAGGAAAAGCATGAAGTTGAGTTCTCGAGTTTGTCTTGATTCTGATTGTGATTTCCTCATTTTATGCACATGTCATGTCATGAATCTGTATATTTATTTAGAGAAAGCTTATGTGGATATAGGATTGCAATTGTTCAATTGATTTTGTGTATCATATTCTAGAATTTGTTTGATCTAATCTCGAGGTGAAATATTAGATCACACTTAATTAGGGAGATGATTTAGGCCATCTTTGGATCATTTGAGCCTTTCTAGCCATTCTTGTACATATTTTACCCCTAGTCATCCATCTGGGCCAAATAAGCTTTTCTCTGTAAATACACCTGCGTTATTTTCCTTAGCTTAAATACTTTGTTCCTATCCCTTACCCCGAAAGCATGGAAAGTCATTGGATATATTTTGAGCTTTGTACATATGGGTATCTGGTGATAGTGAAAGTTCGAAAAAAATTGAAGAAAATGAAAAAAAAGATGAAAGAAGAAAAATACAAAAATAGAATAAAAAGTTTAGCAAAAGAAATAAGTTTCGGGGAAATAAATTTGAGCTCTTACATTAAAGATCTTAGACGTAATGCATGTTAAGGGGTAATTAAACCTAAATCGACTTTATCATACCTTAACCCCAGCCTTACATTACAAGCTTAATGAAGTCCTACTGATCTTTGGTTAAGTGTGACTACATTAGTGGAGAGATAAGTGAAAAGCAAACTTATGGGAATGATCACATGTCACTGACTTTGCATTCACTGTGTTTGCATAATCTGATCCAAGTAATGTACTGTGAAGTGACTTTGACATTTTCACACACACACAAGGAGTCTAATTTGGGTTAGGACTTACGATTGAATGATTCTGAATGTTGGACTTGTAATTATGAATCTTTGAGATAATAGTCTGTGCTTTATCTTTAAGGATAATATTGGAAAAATTATTATGTTTTGTACTTTTCATTCCTACATTTGTTTTGTTTTGCTTAAGGACAAGTAAAAGCTGAAGTTTGGGGGTGTGATAATTCTATTTTTAATAGAATTATTTGTGCTTAATTTTCTAATTATTTATTTAATCCCCATATTATTTTATTAATAATTCCCTTTATTTAATTAAAATTCTTTAATGTGCAGATAAATTAAATCCGGATGAAACTCAGTCGTTTCAATCGAAATTAGGCTGAAAACGAGCTAAAGGAGACTGGACCACTTCCAATTTGTAGACCGATTCACCAGTCGTCTGGACACGCTTGATGCCAGATGTCCGATTTTTATTTGCTCCGAAATGATAAAATCGACAGACACCGTGCCAACCTTTTTGAAGACACACGTTGGGCCACATCGCACAGCAAATTGGATAAAAGACTGATGACGTGGAAATATCTACTTTACAGCAAATTAAAGGAAGACAAGTGGCCAAACAATGCCAACTCATCTAGGATGGATAAATTACCAATGTACCCCTAAGTGTGTGTATAAATAGAACATGATGGCAATTGAAAAAAAGAAGTAGCGTAGGAAGTAGGAAGTATAATTTAGGAGTAGTGTAGAGTAATTTAGGAGTAGTTTTAGTTTTTAGAATAGTTTAAAGTTTTATTTTTAAATGCTTTATTGTTAGATTTTATTTTGTTTCCTAGTTTCCATTTTTAAGATCTTCATTTACGGGTAGTCACCATTGTTTTTATTTTGTAAGTTTTATTTTCGATTATTTTGGCATACTTTAATTTCTGTAATGCAAGTTTCTTCCCTTTTTATCAATTATTTATTTTCCATTTTTTTGAAAGTTTCTTCCTTGGTTGTTGATTTGATGCTAGTGACAAGAGTTCTCCTTTCTTCATTGCTGCGTTTTTTCATGTCATGTTCCCACTACAACTTTGAGCTTTATTTGTTTATTGAATGCCACAATCCTTTGTTGCTTAAATGAGATTAAGATAATTTAGTTGTATCTAGTTTTAGTTTTCTGCTAGCAAAGGGGCCGAGAGTAGGAGGCCGAGTGACAGGCGGTTTCTTCTTCATCCACTGTGCTATTTTTTTTCTTTAGTTAATGATTTAATATTTTAGTTATGGTTCTCCAATTCAGTACTATTTTGATCCTCCCTTTTTCTGTTTCAATTCTTGTTGTGTTCGTCATTCTAGTTTGATACTTCTTTTACAATCACTGCTTTCGTTTCTATTAGTGTCATTCCTTTTATTTTTCAATGTTTATGATGTTTAGTTGTACTGTTTCTTCAACCATCCAGTGGCCAGCTCTGTTTTGCTCTATTTCGCTGCCCCGTACTGTTTATTTATGCAGGAGTGAGCTGAATAGTCTTGCGATTGTTTCTTCTATTTGCTGGCCAACTAAATAATGTTGGTAATGCTGAAATCACTGCTACATGGAGCGATGAAGTGTGGGTGTGTGTCTTTGGACATCTTAGAGCAGCTACTGTTGCAGAAAGATCAATATTAGAAACGTATTCTGAGCAATCAGAACAGTATGTGTTAGCTGTGTGCATAAAGCTGGAGCACCCTTTCCTTAGTTATGTGTTGTGGTTGCTGAGATTGAAGCAGATTTGTGCGATATGAACAAACAGAAGGCAGAACATGAGGCGCAGTACAAGTAGAAAGATTAGAGAATGTTGACGTTGCACTCCATAGTTCTTGCGTTAAAATATTTCAGTTTGTTGTTTTGTTTTTGTTTTGTCGTTATTTTAAATCTTGATTCATCATCTCATATTTTTGCATTGATTCTTTCCTTTTTTTCTTTGAGTTCTTCTTACTTTATATTGAGTGCCATAACCGTTTCTCTAGATTTTGTTTCTGTTTTACATTGCAGGAGGTGCTGCATGCTGCTGCATTGAGGTGTGCTTGCTGAATGTGCCAGAAGAAAAATTTGAGCATGTGCAGTAGGCTAAAGCTGTGCAGAATTAGACAAAACTTAGAGCAGTAACAGGCAGTCTGGATGCAGCACGGACAACAGCTGGAGGGCCTGTGCAGTTAGCTGGGCAAAATCGAGATCAGCATGGCACTTGGATGCGGCACCAATGAACAGACAGAGAGGCAGTACAGTAGATAGTTGCAGGGAACTAATAGCAAAAGTTGAGTAGAAACAGCAGGACACACCTGGAGCAGCGGACAGCAGCTGGGAGCAGTAGCACCTGGAAATGTTGGACAAACAAAGAAGACAATGTACAGTGCAGTATCGAGACCACTCTCTTAGTTTCCAAATTCGCTTAAGGCCATGTTTGGCCACCTCCCATTTTTATAATTTAAATTTTTATGGCATTTTTATTATTTTGACTACTTTTATTAGTTGTTAAATTAGGTTAGTTGTTAGTTGATAATTGTAGGATAAATCTAATGTTTTAGTTGTTAATTTAATTTTTAGTTTTAATTTTTAGTTAGTAGTTAATTTATATTATATGTTTTAGGACTTTATTTTAGTATTTTATGAGTTGCATTTAGAATTAATTTAGATTAAATGTGTTTCATGCATTTCAATTTAGTCTTTATTTTCATTAAATTTTAGTTTAGTTTAATTTGCATTTTTATTAATTAGTTTAATTACATGCATATGTTATTTTAGGTTTGTTTAATTTTAGTTTAATTAATCTTATTTCTTTATTTTCATTTTTGCACTTTATTTTAATTACGTTGATGAATTTTTAATTGTTTTAATTTTCTTTTGTAAGTATTTGCTTTTAATTGCGTGGAGCTCGGTAAGTAAATCTTAGCTCAGTTTTATTTTTTTCTAATTTTTGAATATTTATTGTTTTCAGTACTTTTAATTTTAGCTTTGTAGAAAATTCATAATTTGCTAGGATATACTTAGGGTAAGATTAACCGGTAGTTAATTAGGCTAATCAACTTCTCTATGGGACAATAACTCGGGACTCAAATCGCATTATTACTTGTACGACCCCTGTACTTGCGGTAATACGTTTAGATCGTACCATCTCACTCTCTCAGGAATCTCGAATGGTCCTATGTATCGAGGACACAATTTCCCTTTCTTCCCAAATCTCATGATACCCTTACTCGGTGATATCTTCTGAAATAATGCATCACCAACAACAAACTCAAGTGGCCGTCTACGTACATCCGCGTAGCTTTTCTGTCTGTCTACTCTGTGCAGCCCGTAACCACTCACATATGAGTTTCACACTCTGTACAGCTTGCTCAACAAGCCCGGGAGCATTTATCTTTCTGTCACCGACTTCTTCCCAAGCTATAGGGGATCTACACCTCCTACCATATTGAGCCTCAAAAGGTGCCATTCCAATACTTGCATGATAGCTGTTATTGTACTCAAACTCTGCCAAGGGCAGTGATCATCCCATGATCCCTTAAAATCTATCGTACACGCCCTCAACATATCCTCCAAGGTCTGAATAGTCCTCTCTGATTGACCATCTGTCTAAGGATGATAGGCGGTACTAAAACTCAATCGAGATCCCATGGACTCCTGAAACTGTGTCCAAAATCTGGAATTAAATCGAGAATCTCTATTAGAAGTAATACTCACTAGAGCCCAATGTAATCAAGCTATCTCGCTGACATATAACTCAGCTAAGACATCCACAGTATCTGTGCTTTTGATGGCAAGGAAGTGGGCACTCTTGGTCAGTCTATCCACTAGGACGCATATCGCATCACGACCTCTCCGGGTCCTCGGTAAACCCATAATAAAGTTCATGGTGACATGCTCCCATTTCCACGTAGGTACAGATAAAGGTTGTAGTAGTCTTCCGGGCTTCCGATGCTCAGCTTTCACTTGCTAGCATACTAAACATCTGGCCACATACTCTGCGACGTCTCGCTTCATACCACTCCACCAGTACACCTTTCTCAAATCTCGATACATCTTAGTACTCCCTGGGTGCATAGTGTATCGCGAGCAGTGAGACTCTCTCAGTATCTGTCTCTTCAGGGTATCATCATCCGGTACACAAATCTGCCCTCTGAATCTCAAAAATCCATCCTCACTGATTGTGGATTCGACTGTGAAGTCTGCTCAGCTTGGCTAACCATATCTATCAACCTATGATCATTGCGCTGCCCAGTTCTAATCTGATCCATGATCTTGGGCTCTATTCGTAGGCTAGCCAAAAATCCAGTCTCTACCTCTTTAACTCTGATCCGGAGTTCAGCGAACTGCTCCAACAAATCCCATTCCCTGGTCATTATAGCAGATATCATACTCTTCCTGCTCAGGGCATCAGAAACTACATTCGCTTTACCCGGATGGTTTAGAATCTCATAGTCATAATCCTTAAGGAGTTCCATCCATCTCCTTTGTCTTATATTTAACTCCTTCTGATCAAAGAGATACCTCAAACTCTTGTGATCAGTGAAGATCTGGAATCTTTCCCCATATAAGTAGTGTCGCCAGATCTTCAAGGCAAATACCACAGTGGCTAACTCCAGATCATGCGTGGGGTAATTTCGCTCATGATCTTTCAATTGTCACGATTCATAAGCGACCACTCTTCTATGCTGCATGAGAACACACCCCAATCCTTGATGAGAAGCATCACTATACACCAAAAATCCTCTTGATCCCTCAGGGATTGTCAGCACAGGTGCCGCTGTTAATCTCCTCTTTAACTCCTAAAAATTGAGCTCACATTGATCAGTCCATATAAATGGAGTCTCCTTGTGTTAGGACCTCATCTCAATTCATGACTTTAACCAAAATCAGTACAAATTTTTCGCATTTTAACTTACCTTTCCGCTCATCAATGGTTGGGCTGTGATTTGATGTTAGCTTCCTCGTATACCATATCATCCATTATCATACATATATGTCAATATACTATTACTGACTGTAGCTTCTTTTATAATACATGTAGATTACATAAAGACTACTACAATTACATTCCCCATAATATATATTGTATACATCACTGTGCTATTTCTATGTTTAGATACATAACCGTACAAAATATGTATACCTGTCGATCGATAGGAAATAGCAGTGGACTCAGGAATACTATCCCTCAATAGCTCTCACTCTACTGCTGATACACTGTAGAGAGATGTAAAGAAAGGGGGTGAGCATACACTGCGCTCTGTAAGGAAATCAGGTAAGCAAGTAGATATCTACACTATCTACTCAAAATAATGCTATGCCTTGAAAACATCATTTCCTTTACTCACTTTAAAAGCATGTCTTTAAATATATATATATATATATATATATATATAAATATACTTGTATAGATTAAATCCAATGTACTGAAATCATGCTTTCTTTCTTAAATGTAGGCATGTAGTGCAAAACAGTGCATCTTTATAATATCATAATGCCTTTAGATAAATCATGCCATGTATGTTTAAATCACAGTAAATATGGCGTTTAAATCATTCAAAACACAAAATTGGAGTTCGACCCATCCCTCAGGCCTGTCCGTAATTAAATCAGTCAATCAAGTGATATATCATGTGAGACTCTGTGATGAAAATGTAAATAGTATCTTAGACTATGATCATATTCGACATGTGATCCCAAGCTACAAAGAATCCTAGTGTGCGGGGCATCACTGCTGCAATGGGAGGGGGGTCAGTCCATCACAACCGCCAGCTATATCCTCCCCAACTCCACAACAACACACGGTACAGTGTACTCCATGCCACATGCACGGTACAACGTACACCCGTGGACCTTACATCACAGTCGGGGTGCATGCTATAGGTCTTAGCCCTTAAAACCATGGAATATCATACCACGTCTCTAAATCCTCATGCGAATCCTCTCACAGTGTGACACTTAGTCTACACCAAGAAATCAAGCATGGTTTTCAACATGTATTATATATCACATACAGTGCACGCCTTTAAGCGCGACTGTCACGACCCAAAATCAGAGTAAATTTTTCATTTTTCTTTCATACTTACCTGTCCTCTGATCGTGACCACACTCCACTAACAATTGGGCTGTGTGTCAATGCCAGTCCCACCATTCAATTATCATATAAATTAATTCCTTATTATAGAAAAAGATAAACACCTGCGTTTTTCATTTATTCTTTTCCATTTATTTACAAGTGTTTACAGTATCTATACATCCCTGACAGTTACTTACAAACATGTTACTGCGCTATACTTATTTAGATACAATATGTACAAGTTTATATACCTTAACATGATAGGTAGCAGCAGATATCAGGAATGCAGTACTCAGTTGCCTCAAAATCTACTGGAGTGAATCTGTGTAGGAAAATGAAAGGGGTGAGCACATCAAGCTCAGTAAGGCAATCCTACGAACAAGTAGGTAACCATACTACCTACATGAACGTGGTGCCATGCATAAACCACCCTTTCTCCACACATTTCGAAACAGATGTTATAATTCGTGATGTCATGATGCCATGTAAAACAAGTTCATTTATGGATTCAAAAGCATGGAAAACTCGACATGCATATCCATTTAAAACATTTCATCATCGTTAAAATTTCACAACACAGTCAGGACTCAACCTTTCCCTCGGGTGTTCCTGACTCACACGAAACCATAAAATCAAATGCTTTTTAAAGCAATAATAATATGTGATTCACTGAATGTCATGTAAAACCAGTTGACATCATTCATGGGTTTAAATAGCATGGATAATAACCTCATGCAAGTTTCCGTTTAAAACCCAATTTAATTTTCATCAAAACCATATCTCAGTCAAGATCCAACCCCTCCCTCGGGTGATCCAGACTCACATAAAAATCCACAAATGAGTTTCTCAAAACATCAACAGGCGAGACTGGGCAATATATGTATATCTCAGGGAAATAACCAGGACTATGGCCATGTGTCCTCGTGAGCCCCTCTGCTACACGGATCCTAGTGTGCGGGGTCTCACCACCATCGGGAACCGCCCAGGAGGTGGCTTAATCCAACCCGTTAGTCTTATCTGATCCCACGCATTCGAAGATGCCACTCGTATCCGTAAATACCACGTATCCAAAGATACCACGCATCCGAAGATGCCACATGGTACAATGTACTCCATGCTACTTGCACGGTACAACGTACTCCGTGGACCCATATTATATCCCATACTCATGCCCTGTCTCAAAACACACGTGCGAGCCTATTTAATCGGAGTGACACACAGTCTACCTGACGCTCTAAGCATGGCTCATCGTATGTTCTCAGAAAACCAGTGCGAGCAATGCTCTAGTACTCTCATAAAAATCAAGTAAAACTAGTACGAGCTAAGCTCTAACACTCTGTACACATTTCATGTGAAAATCTGGTGCGAGTTAGACTCCAGCACCGTATTATGAAAATTATATAAAAATCTGGTGTGAGTTAGACTTCAGCACCGTGTCACGAAAATCATATAAAAATCTGGTGCGAGTTAGACTCTAGCACCAATACATGTAAAACTCTAGTGCGAGCTCTCGCTCCAGCACTAAGGTATGCATCACACAAATCAAAACTCGTGCGAGCTGAGCTCTAGCACGTCACATTTTCATAAAATCTCGTAGGCGGCTATATTTCTCAAATCAATTTCAGAGAAAATCAACATTGTTGAAAATATGCAATGCTGTGCATTTTTATTTAAAAGTTAGCCAGCCTACTCATGCACGTGTCAAAACACCTCAAGAATGAGCAGGAACCTCTTGTTCTTACTCCTCCCAATTTTTCCTAAATTTAGAAATTTTACCCTTCACAACGGTATTTTGGTAATTTGCCCATCCGAGGAATTAAAAATTTTATCTGAAATCTAGACCCTTCAGACCATTTAAAAGACTGTAAATGGCGTTGAAATTTCGTAAAGCTACCTCTAGCAGTTCGTAAAATTCCCTTACCTGGAATCACGCGCGAGCTTATCCCGTTTCGCCCGTACCAGGTCTCTCAGTCCAATTTACTCCAAACCAAGTCTACGAAGCTGCATATAGCCACATATTTGGGTTAATTCAATTATACTTATCAGCATTTCACTTATACTGATCGAATCTAAAACACTGGGCCCGTTTTACTTTATTGGGCTCGATTGCATCTTAATGGGCCTTGACCCAGTTCCAGTCCGTTTACACTTATTTAATCCCTTCATCGGGTCTATTGGGCTCTCAATACCCATTGGGCTTCATTCCAAACTCTTTGGATAGCCCGTATATCATTTACGACAGTTTACTCAGAATTCTGAATATTATTTACTAAAAGCGGAATTAAATCCGAAATGCGTAAAATAAATTTATAATATGCGAATAATTATATAAATTGTTGTAAATGAGCTGTACTTACCCGAGATTATGCGATGGTGTGCAAATTGAAGTTTGATCGGCTCACGTTCAGAATTTATCGTCGAACTGCACAATTTATATTTAATTTCGGGTTATTTTTCCGATCGAATATAATTTAAATAAATTTTCTGAAAATCAAATCGGTCAATTTTGACCGCTTACCGACTTACTCGAAGTTCGGTGTATCCCCAAAAATTCTTCCCCTTTTTTTCTTTTTCTCTTTTTCTCCCTTTTTCTCCTTTTTTCCTCTCTTTCTTGGCTGAACCGGTTTGGTCTGGTTCAACCCGATTTAGATCGGTCCGGTTTAGTCGATTCAGTCCTGTCCGATTTTCTTTTTCATCATTTGGAGCTATGCCGATCGGTTCTTTGCCAGCTTCTGCCTCCAGCAACTCTGCGGGGTAGTTCGATTCTTGAATCTGGCTTCGATTTTGCCAACGGTGGCCGGAAAGTGGCCGGTCCGGCATGTTCTCTCCTGGTCGTCGGTACCCATTTTCTTTTCTACCGTTTTCGACGCCGTCCGTCGGTTTCGCCGGTCGTGGACACCACCAATCTGCTCGGTATCACGTGGGGGTCCCTCGACTAGCGGGAGTCGGGGTCGAATCGGCATTGGTGGCCGCCGATTTTGCTTCCCCTCTCCGCGACTTCTCTCCCTCGATCCAGCGTTCTACGGCATCGGTGGGGCACGTCGCCGGTACCAGGGAGGTCGCGCTGACGTCCTCTTCCTTTTTCGGCCCTCACCTAACCGATTGGGTGGCCGGTGGTCGTCCGGTCTTCTCATCGATTTTTCGACTTCATTTTTCGTTTCTCTCTCCCCGATTTCAATTTCTGATTCTTTCTTTTTTTCTAATTAATTAATTAATTAATTAATTAATTTTATTATTTATTTTTATTATTATTATATTTAATTTAATATTATTATTTGGCAAAAATATCTAAAAATATTCATATTTTATTCATTTAACCCATAAATGAATTTATCGATATTATTTCGACTTTTCGGTATATTTTTCGATTATTTTCGGGATTATTTTTTGAAGTAAAAATCCCGATTAATTCCGATTAATTCTCATAAATTCATATCTTAATCAATTTAACCGAAATTTAATTATTTCTTCGTTATTGATCAAGATTTCTCAATCCCATATTTTTAATTAAATTTTTCTTATCGAAATTATACCGACTTTCGGTCTTTTGATCGTTTTGCCCTTGCACATGTTCGGGATTAATTTAACCCGACTTCCCTTCACGAACACTCACTCATTTCACATTTTAAATCCTTATTTCCAGTCCGAATCCAATTAGTTTAAATTTGTGACCATTTCCATCCCTCATAAAAAATTACAATTTAATTTCGGGTCTTACATAATCTCCCCCACTTAAGAAATTTGGTCCTCCAAATTAGAACCAAGTTAAATGGATCCATAAACAACTCCGGGTACTTCTATTGTGTCATATGCTGTCATTCTCACGTGACTTTTTTCGGAGTGTAATACTATCAACATACTTTAATTAGGGAGATCATCTTAAATCTCAACACTTCTCCTTCCTGTTTTAATACCGGATTCAAGTTATTAACATATGTTATACTTTCATTGAGCTAAGCTGTTGGAGTTCATATCTGGTCACATACGCTGGGTCGGGATAATATTTTTGAAACATCAAAAGATAGGACACATTGTGGATGCCTGCTAATTCAGGTGGTAACGCCAACCTACAGGCCTTGTCTCCCACTTTGTCCAATCTCTTTTCAAATCTCATTACATCCTTATGCTAACTTCCAACAATACTAATTCACCCTCGGTGAATTCCAACGGTTTCTGTCTCTTGTCAGCATAGCTTTTCTGTCTGCTTTGAGGTGTTTCTTAATCCTTCACAATTAACTGAACATCCTCAGAGGTTTGTCTTACCAATTCGGGAGAAACTCTATATCTGTTACCCCCTTCTTATTCAAACTGGGGAACAACCCCTATGGCCAGACCATGTCTCATATAAAGTCATCCCGATACTCGAGTGATAATTGTCATTATTGGCGAATTCAATTAGTAACAACTGATCATCCCAGGAGCTTATAAAATCAATGGGACACACTCTTATCATATCCTCTAGAACCTGTACAGTCCCCTCTGATTGACCATCTGTCTGAGGACGAAAAGTTATGTTAACATTCAATCGGGTTCCCATAGCTTCTTGAAAATTATTCCCCGAAGTAGGAAGTGAAGCAGGAATCCCTATATGATATAATGCTCACTGGAAAATACAAGGTGTTCCACAATTTTCCTTACACATATCTGCCTACACACTCAGAGTATCTGGGGATTTCATAACCAGAAGGTAGGTAGACTTAGTCAACCTATCGACTATCACCTAGATAGCCTCGTGATTCATCCGGGTACTCTGTAAACCATCACGAAATTCATGGTACCTTGTTCTCATTTTCATATCGATATAGGTAGAGACTGCAATAACCCTGCAGACTTCTAGTACTCTACCTTAATCTGCTGACATACGAGACACTTTTTCATAATCTCCACAATGTCTCTTTTTAAATTTGACCACCAATACCCCTTTTAAGAATTCAATATATTTGTTACCTCTCGGATGCACTGTATATCCCGAAGAGTGAGCTTTTGACTATATCACTATCTCATCAACTATGGTCCTGGGGAGCACTTATATTATTATACTGTCTCTGAACCTCAGTACCATCATCACTCTCTGTGAACTCTATCACTGTACCCCTCTGAATCTGACCCATACTATCGACACCATGCCAATCATCACGCTAAGCCTGTCAAATCCGATCACTTAAATCCGGTTCTAATCTCAGGCTAGCTGTCACACAATCACTGTCATTATCAGAAGGGATCACATCACGACTGAGGCTCACAACTGCTCTAGCAGCTCACGCTCCTTGACCATCATATGTAATACCATCCCAAGGCTCTTTCTGCTCAAAGCATCAGCCATTTCATTAGCCTTTCCTGGGTGGTACAATTTTCACAATCATAATCCTTCAGAAGCTCTAATCCTCTTTATTATTTCATATCCGACTTTTTCTATGAAAACAGATACTAGGGGTTTTTATGATCAGTGCATACCCAAAATTTTATAATCGTGTAAATAGGGGTGCGACATACTCAGTACAATCACAATCGTTGCCAACATTAAATCATGGGTCAGATAGTTTCTTTCATGATCCTTGAGTTATCTGGATCCATAATCGACTCTCTTCCCAGTTTGCATCAATACTCAGCCCATTTATTATTTTGAGGTATCCATATACCTTGAATAACCTCTCAAGCTATTGGGTATGGTGAAAATAATCACGATGGTCAGTTCATACTTCAATACACTCAAACTCATCGAAAATACTTTCATACTTATCATCCCACTCATATGTAATCTTTTTCGAATGAGATGTGTCAACTGAGCATCCCGTTTCTATAAACTCTCAACAAACCATCTGTACAATCAATTTCCAATTGTTGCTTATAATTTTTCCTGGACTTTAAATACACCGAAAATATCATCAATAAGGATGATAACAAATCGGTCCAGGTAAAGTTTAAATACCTCATCGTAGTTGAGTTCCACTGAATATTTCAGTTACCCATATCCTTGACCTCGGTACGCATAAATGGATAATCTCATGTCGAAATCGCTTTCGTTTAAGCTACTAACTTGCGTCAACGGCTTTTATAAAATTTTTAATTTTCAAACCCTCTTGATTAATCGAATTCTATATATTTTTTTTATCGTACCAGTAAAGGTACCCTAATTTTAAATGTATATATTACGACTATCGCATTTCAATTTATAACTTGTGTATACTTTTAAACGCTGTCAAGTCTTCAGGCGAGGAGGTATTTTGAAATACCTTTATTAACCCTCGACTTGACCACAATTACTTTACATATCAGTCCATGTGGTCACAATTCATATTCGCCACTAATTGCTTTAATCCTAATTACTTCACGTATCATAGATATTCTTACCTTGCATACATCTCTTATTCCAGTCTATCTCGTATTCAGGATTTATCATATCTCAAAGCTTATCTCCTTTCGTATATCACTTATAACAAATTCTGTCATTACTCATTCCGTAAGTACAATCATTTACTCCTTTAATTTCAATCGCTGCACCCCTTTTATTACTTGTCAAAACTTACAGTATACTTTTCAGGGATAACCATATCACTATCTTAGGATAGAACTCTGAACAACATAATTTGCAGTCGAGCAATTTATTCTCAAATATTACTTCAAATTATTCATAGTCCATTGAATAAAATCAACTGACTTATACTTCTTTCCTCCGTTTCAACTTATAATCTCTTCATAATTCTTTTCATTAGTTAACCCTCCTTCATTGGGGTACTAACTATCAACATTGTGCCTGAGGGTGTAGACATTCACGTCTTTCACTAACTTATATGCAAATGAAGGCGGCATGACTAAATACATGGTACCAGGATCAATTAAAATAATTACTTCATTATTCATAACCAGTGTGGTATCTTCCACCACATCATATGAAACATCAATTGTGTCCTGGTCCAAGGCATACACTCGCCCTCCTCCAATAGCCTACTTTCCCTTTCTCTTCGACTGTGGCCTCCTTTTTCGGTGCAGAGATATCAACAAGATTTTCTCTGTCTCTTTGCCCTTCTGTGGGGCAGTCTCACCCAACTCTGAGCAATCATTAACTAAATGGTCCATCTTACCACACTTAACACCTATTTTAGTCAATAAAGTGTAGGTGTAGGCCCTACTTCCGTGGTATCTACCGTACATCCTACACTGCTTATATTGCTACACTGCTACATTGCTTACACTGCTAACATTGCTTCACTGCTCCGTAGTAGGTCGGGGTCCTCTAATCACAATACCCCTCAAAAGTATTCAAATTGAATACACTGGGGACTTAACAAACATCTTACCCCATAACTCATCAATTCTAATCTTTTACCACTACCTTCTTCTCGTTCTGACATATCTGTCATTCTCTATTTTCTTTTGTCTCTATTTCGGCTCTTACTACCTTTCCCAATCTCAAAGGCGTGCAACACATGATCTTATTCACACAACTGTGGTCAGGGCTAACCGAATTCAAATCCACAATCTGAGCCATTCATTGAACTTTTAGGCTTTCCGACTCTCATTGCCCATAGTATCGGGGTAATACCTGCCCAGGGATATAAACTGAGTTTCATACTCGTCAATCAATCAGTTCCTCTGGGTCAGATAAGAAATTTTATCTGTAATTTCCTTTAAGCAGTGTCTGGGATATTCTATCACCGGAATACATCCAAAAAAATTTCTCCTGTCAACTCTAGATGTCTAACTCTTAAGATGAGTCGAGCAGACTTCCACCAATGCTCCAACTCGCCCTCAAATCCCATACATACTATGAGCAATTAGCTCCTAAATATTCTTCATACTCCGCTCTAACCTCGCGAAGCATGTCTTAATATTGTCCGATCTCTTTGTCGGACTCTGTGGGGTATGCTCAATATTAGCCTCCATTTCAATCTCATCCTGGTTCTCATAGGTCAACACAGCACGACTAGCATGCTTAGGTCTACCTCTACGACCTCTGCCTCGTGCTCTACCTCCTCTACCGCGACTAATATTAGGCTTAATGCCTATATTCCTGCATTCTCAATCATTTCTTAGTTAAAACCCATCTCAATATACACTATTGTATCTAACCAAGCACAGTAACACGGGGATGTAATTTCCTAATTATTGACATTGACACACATCAGACCAATTTCGCTCTGATACCACCGTTTGTCATGACCCAAAATCAGAGTAAATTTTTTATTTTTCTTTCATACTTACCTGTCCTCTGATCGTGACCACACTCCACTAACAATTGGGCTGCGTGTCAATGCTAGTCCCACCATTCAATTATCATATAACTTAATTCCTTATTACAAAAAAAGATAAACACCTGCGTTTTTCATTTATTCTTTTCCATTTATTTACAAGTGTTTACAGTATCTATACATCCCTGACAGTTACTTACAAACATGTTACTGCGCTATACTTATTTAGATATAATATGTACAAGTGTATATACCTTAACATGATAGGTAGCAGCGGATATCAGGAAGGCAGTACTCAGTCACCACAAAATCTACTAGAGTTAATCTGTGTAGGAAAATGAAAGGGGTGAGCACATCAAGCTCAGTAAGGCAATCCTACGAACAAATAGGTAACCATACTACCTACATGAACGTGGTGCCATGCATAAACCACCCTTTCTCCACACATTTCATAACAGATGTTATAATTCGTGATGTCATGATGCCATGCAAAATAAGTTCATATATGGATTCAAAAGCATGGAAAACTCGACATGCATATTCATTTAAAACATTTCATCATCGTTAAAATTTTACAACACAGTCAGGACTCAACCCTTCCCTCGGGTGTTCCTGACTCACACGAAACCATAAAATCAAATGCTTTTTAAAGCAATAATAATATGTGATTCACTGAATGTCATGTAAAACTAGTTGACATCATTCATGGGTTTAAATAGCATGGAAAATAACCTCATGCAAGTTTCCGTTTAAAACCTAATTTAATTTTCATCAAAACCATATCTCAGTCAAGATCCAACCCTTCCCTCGGGTGATCCAGACTCACATAAAAATCCACAAATGAGTTTCTCAAAACATCAACAGGCAAGACTAGGCAATATATGTATATCTCAGGGAAATAACCAGGACTATGGCCATGTGTCCTCGTGAGCCCCTCTGCTACACGGATCCTAGTGTGCGGTGTCTCACCACGATCGGGAACCACCCGGGAGGTGGGTCAATCCAACCCGTCAGTCTTATCCGTCCCACATATCCGAAGATGCCACTCGTATCCGAAGATACCACGCATCTGAAGATGCCACACGGTACAACGTACTCCATGCTACTTGCACGGTACAACGTACTCCGTGGACCCATATCATATCTCCATACTCATGCCATATCTCAAAACGCACATGCGAGCCAATTAATCGGTGTGACACATAGTCTACTCGATGCTTCAAGCACGGCTCATCATATGTTCTCAGAAAACCAGTGTGAGCAATGCTCCAGCGCTCTCATAAAAATCAAGTAAAACTAGTGTGAGCTAAGCTCTAACACTCTGTACACATTTCATGTGAAAATCTGGTGCGAGTTAGACTCCAGGACCGTATTATGAAAATTATATAAAAATCTGGTGTGAGTTAGACTTCAGCACCGTGTCACGAAAATCATATAAAAATCTGGTGCGAGTTAGACTCCAGCACCAATACATGTTAAACTCTAGTGCGAGCTCTCGCTCCAACACTAAGGTATGCATCACACAAATCAAAACTCGTGCGAGCTGAGCTCTAGCACGTCACATTTTCATAAAATCTCGTAGGCGGCTATATTTCTCAAATCAATTTCAGAGAAAATCTACATTGTTGAAAATATGCAATGCTGTGTATTTTTATTTAAAAGTTAGCCAACCTACTCATGCACGTGTCAAATCACCTCAAGAATGAGTAGGAACCTCTTGTTCTTGCTCCTCTCAATTTTTCCTAAATTTAGAAATTTTACCCTTCACAAGGGTATTTTGGTAATTTACCCATCCGAGGAATTAAAAATTTTATCTGGAATCTAGACCCTTCAGACCATTGAAAAGACTGTAAATGGCGTTAAAATTTCATAAAGCTACCTCTAGCAGTTCATAAAATTCCCTTACCTGGAATCACGCGCGAGCTTATCCCGTTCCGCCCGTACCAGGTCTATCAGTCTAATTTGTTCCAAACCAAGTCTACGGGGCTGCATATAACGACATATTTGGGTTAATTCAATTATACTTATCAGTATTTCACTTATACTGATCGAATCTAAAACACTGGGCCCGTTTTACTTTATTGGGCCCGATTGCATCTTAATGGGCCTCAACCCATTTCCAGCCCGTTTCCACTTATTTAATCCCTTCATCGGGTCTATTCGGCTCTCAATACCCATTGGGATTCGTTCCAAACTCTTTGGATAGCCCGTAGATCATTTACGACAGTTTACTCAGAATTTCGAATAATATTCACTAAAGGCGGAATTAAATCTGAAATGCGTAAAATAAATTTATAATAAGCGAATAATTATATAAATTGTTGTAAATGAGCAGTACGTACCCGAGATTATGCGATGGTGTGCAAATCAAAGTTTGATTGGCTCACGTTCGAAATTTATCGTTGAACTCCATAATTTATATTTAATTTCGGGTTATTTTTCCGATCGAATATAATTTAAATAAATTTCTCAAAAATCAAATCGGTCAATTTTGACTGCTTACCGACTTACCCGAAGTCCGGTGTATCCTAAAAAATTCTTCCCTTTTTTCCTTTTTCTCTTTTTCTCCCTTTTTCTCCATTTTCCTCTCTTTCTTGGCTGAACCGGTTTGGTCCGATTCAACCCGCTTCAGACTGGTTCGGTTCAGCCGGTTTAGTCCGATTCGATTTTCTTTTTCACCGTTCGGAGCTCTGTCGACTGGTTCTTCACCGGTTTTCACCTCCAGCAGCTCCGCCGGGTAGTCCGATTCTCGAATCTGGCCTCGGTTTCGCTAATGGTGGCCGAAAACTGGTCGGTCCGACTGTTCTCTTCTGGCCATCGGTACCCATTTTCTTTTTCGCTATTTTCGGTGCCGTCTGTTGGTTTCACCCGCCGTGGCCACCACCAATCTGTTCAGTATCACGTGGGGGTCCCTCGACTGGCGGTGTCGGGGTCGAATCAGCGCTGGTGGCCGCCGATTTCGCTGCCCCTCTCCGTAAGTTCTCTCCCTCGATCCGACGTTCTCTGGCATCGGTGGGGCGCGTCGCCAGTACCAGGGAGGTCGCGCCGACGTCCTCTTCCTTTTTCGGCCCTCACCTGGTCGATTGTGTCGCCGGTGGTCGTCCGGTCTTCTCCTCGATTTTTCGACTTCGTTTTTCATTTCTCTCTCCCCGATTTCAATTTCTGAATCTTTTTTTAATTAATTAATTAATTTTATTATTTATTTTTATTATTATTATATTCAATTTAATATTATTATTTGGCAAAAATATCTAAAAATATTCATATTTTATTCATTTAACCCATAAATGAATTTATCGATATTATTTCGACTTTTCGGTATTTTTTTATTATTTTCGGGAATATTTTTTGAAGTAAAAATCTTGATTATTTCCGATTAATTCTCATAAATTCATATCTTGATCAATTTAACCAGAAATTTAATTATTTCTTCGTTATTGATCAAGATTTCTCAATCCCATATTTTTAATTAAATTTTTCTTATCGAAATTATACCGGCTTTCGATCTTTTGATTGTTTTGCTCTTGCACGTGTTCGAGATAAATTTAACCCGACTTTCCTTCACGAACACTCACTCATTTCACATTTTAAATCCTTATTTCCAGTCCGAATCCCATTCGTTTAAATTTGTGACCATTTCCATCCCTCATAAAAATTTACGATTTAATTTCAGGTCTTACAGCGACTCACAGTCGACACTCCGCTCAAACACTGTTTCACATCACAAACTCAACTCTTGTGCGAGTAAACCTCCAACAACTAGGTCAATGCATAGTTCATGTATTAAATTAAGTACGAGCAATAGCTCCAGTACCATGCTATGCATAATATCATCAAATCAAGTACGAGTAATAGCTCTAGTACTATGTCATGTATAAATCATGAAGAATCGAGTATGAGCAACGCTCCAGCACTCTGTCATGCATCTCATGAAAAACTCGAGTACGAGCTAATGGCTCCAGCACTCTCTCATGCATATATCATATAAAACTGAGTACGAGAAATAACTCCAACACTCTATCATGCATGTCATGGAAATCTAGTGCGAATCATAATCCAGCACTAATGTATGTGGAAAATATATGAAATCCAGTGCGAGCTGTGCTCTAGCATGATTTATTTTCACATAATATGATAGATGACTCTTTAAAAAGGAATGATTTACAAAACACCAAAATTAACACTATAAAGTGTGCTTAATTCACATCAACCTTAAAATCATTAGCCCATCTATTTATTCTTCTGCTAAACAGTAGGAAAACACTCAAAATGGTGGTTTTCATGCTTTTTACAACTTTTCACAAAAGTTGACTTTTTTACTAACTAGGGGTAAAATCGTAATTAGCCACTATCAGGTCACAATAATTATTATTCACTTTCTCTGACCCTCAGAGTTTTTAAGTGAATGTAAAAGCAAACAAAAATACGTGCGGTATCTCTAACTACTCACTAAAGTCCCTTACCTGCAATCACTCGAGAAATTTCACTTTCTCTGCGCTGCTCGATTCAGTAGTCAATCTCTGGAGCTGTATATAACATTTATCAGGTTAATTACACTTTTCCTACTGTATTTCATATTAAATACAATCTATTTCCCTTAATGGGCTTTAATAAACCTTAATGGACCTTACTATGCCTTAAGCCCATTTCCATTTTACTATTTATTTTCGTTAGGCCTATTGGGCTTGTGGGGCCCACGAACTCTTATTGGGCTTATCCTAGACCCATTATATCACATTGGGCCTAAAATATTTGGGCTTGGCCCACTGGGTCTCTCGGCCACATGCCATGGCCGAGAGCTATCCATGCCGTCGGTCATGCCATGGCATGTCATCCATGCCTATTTCCTTAGCCAATTCACTTAGGCATTTTTACAAACACTTGGTTGGCAACATTCTTAAACATCACATAGTTCATTTAGGCATTTTATTAAACACCTTGATTGCCAACTTAATACATGTATTAATTAATCAATTTGATTAATTCGAATTACACCATAATCATTAACACATGTATATTAACCTATTTATGCCTTAAAATCATATGGGCATTCATCAATATTTCACTACTCACTCTCGGCCTAACCAAGATTATAGTGATTTCATAGGTTTCAATGCTTAAAACATATACCAATATACTTAAAATCATTCATACATTAACATATATGAAATTGAAAACTTGAAAATATACGAATAGTTGTGTTCACACTTGGCCGAAACTTTAGAGGCTCACGGTTTGCACTCTATGGCTCCTTGATAGCCAATTCCAACATATGTCACTCTCCTTTCAATTTGGAACAACTTTCATGAAGAATGCAAGTTCCAAATATGCCTGATTCCTAGTGATTTCTAGTGAGAGAAAGCTTGGATAATTTGTTTCAATGGTTTCTTCTTCTAGCCGAAAATGGTGTGATGAAGATGACAATGGTGTAGCTGATTTTATAAGCCACTTACTTAGCCATTAAGCCTTACTTTCCAGCCATTAAACTTGACTTCCTAAGCCTTAGTCATGAGTCACCTAATGAGTCACCTTATGAGTCATGTTTAGCTTTAACTATGGTTAGATATTTATCTCATGGGCTTTCCATTTGGGCTTCTCGGTTTGGGCTTTCTTAATGGGCTTCGGTGCTGATATTTTTACTATACCTCGGGCCTTTAATTGTCTTAATATTTGGCTGATCAATTGGTCCAACAATTCGGTTTAAGGGACCTACGAATTTCGATCTACGTTTAGTATACCTAAATGGGGTTTAAAATTTCCACCTTAGGCCCATTACGTTTTTAACCATACAATTTAATCCGGAATCCTTCCGAATAAATTTTCCTTACTTTCGAGGATGATTATCTTGTATTCTGACTAAGAATATTTTTCCCCAATCTTTTCTCCATACTTAGGTTAATTTTTAACCATGATTAGTCAACTATGGTAAAAGTCCACTTTCTTAACTATAGTTGACTTTTTTCTTAACCATTGACCAAGTTGTCTTTTTCTCAAAATTCTAAAAGTGTCATATCTTATGTCTTACACTCTCGTCTTTATGTTTTAACTGTTCTCGGTGGATAATTACACCCGAAACACCTTAAATACCTTAACTCGCCAAAAAGGTCCAATTTACCCTTTTTCGCTTTTACTCTCGTTTTTTGTGTTCAAAACTAAATCAAGCTGACTTTCCTTCATGAGCTCTCTATACTTTCTCATTTTAAGTTCATATTTTCAGTCAAAATGATTCAGATCCACTCGGTTTAGCCTGTGACTCTTATAGCTCACATTAGGCTTTTTATGTAGCTTTTGCGTGTTAAATCATTTTACTAAGACTTAAATCTAGTAAATACTCTTCTTATGATTCAACTATAATAGTAGAGTGTTCATACATATAGGATTCATAAGGAACAAGCTACATAAAATCTGGGTCTGACACCTTGCGCGTGAGCTTAGTCAAAGGAGCGACAATCTTGGAAAATCCTTCCACAAATCTTTGTAATACCCTGCAAAACCAAGGAAGCTTTATACTTTTGTAACTATCCTTAGTCTTTCCCAATTAAGAACAGCCTTTACTTTACTTGGATCCACTGATACTCCTTCCTCTGAGACTATATGACTAAGGAAAGCTATCCGATCTAGACAAAACTCACTCTTACTAAGCTTTCCATATAATTGTTTATCTCGGAGTATCTGAAGTACTAACCACAAATGCTAAGCATACTCCTTATATGACCGAGAGTATACCAGGATATCATCAATAAAGACTATCACAAATTTATCTAGATAGTCTTTGAACACCTCGCTCATTAATCTCATAAAGGCTGCAGGGGCGTTCGTCAATCTAAAGGACATCACTAGAAATTCATAATGGCCATACCTTGTCTTGAAGGCCGTCTTCGAAATATCTTCTTCTTTAATCCTCATTTGGTGATAGCCTGATCTCAAATCAATCTTAGAAAAGACTGAGGCCCCTCTCAGCTGATCAAGCAGATCATCAATCCTGGGCAATGGGTATTTATTCTTCATCGTGGCTTTATTCAACAGTTGATAGTCTACGCATAATCTGAGACTACCATCCTTCTTTCTCACGAATAACACTGGTGCTCCCCACGGTGAGACATTGGGTTTAATAAACCGTTGATCCAATAACTTTTGTAGTTGTTTCTTCAATTCCTCAAGTTCCACTAATGCCATCCTGTATGGAGGTCTAGAGATCGACTGAGTATCTGATACCAAATCAATGGTAAACTCCAGCTCTCTCTCTGGTGGTAAACCTAGTAACTCATTTGGGAAAACATTAAAAAATTCACACACCACAGGTATATCCTCAATCCTCGGATGTTTCCGATCATCATCTGAGATGACTGTTTCATAACCTTAACATAAACAATCATATTTTGTACTCTCAAAAGTAACATCATAATTTCCAATTACTTACAAAGTTCCATATGTTTATTTTCTCAAGATTTCAAACGTACACTGTAGGGTTCAAGTAGGGAGAAAGTTATAATCTTAGTGTAGCAGTCTAAACTCACACGATTGGTTGCCAGCCAATCCATTCCCAAAATTACATCAAACCCATGTATATTTAACATGATTAGATCTGCTAACATCACTCTATCTCCCACCTTTATTTCACACACTCTACAGATTAACTCAGTTCTCTGGGATTCACGCATAGGGGTATTTACATGTAGTATATACTCTAAGGGTTCAAACTTCAAGTTTAATCTACATACAAAATGCTTAGAAATAAACGAATGCGTGGATCCTGTATCAATCAACACATGCGCCTTATGATTATAGATAGAGAGTGTACCTCTTATAGTTTCTGCTGAAGTGTCTGTTGTTTCCTTATCCAAAGCAAACACACATCCCTGTGTGATAGGTCTCTTTCCTTTCTCTACAGCAGTGGCCCGTCTCTGGGGATTCACTCTCTGAGGTTGCTGTCTAGTAGGCTCTGGAGCATGTGGTATCTAAGGTTGAGGACAGCCCTTCACTTTGTGACCCATGTCACCACATTTAAAACATCCACGGATCAACCCAGTACAACTCCCCTCATGCAGTCAGCCACAATCTCTGCAAACCCTCGTCTCAGGCCTAACATATCGAGGGGTCTCCTTGATAATAGGATAAGCTCTGGGTTTCTCCAATCTGCCCTTCTGTACCTCAATCCTTCTTCTCCTGAAGGAACCTCTCCGAACATCTACCTGGGATACCGCTGGCCTCTTGCCCTTGTCCCTAGTCACTGCTCTGAACTCATTTTGGGATTGTATAATTTCAATTCCCCTCTCAATCTCTTGTGCTCGTCTCAGAGCATCTCCAAACTAGGTAATACATATCCCTATCAATCGATCTCTGATAATGGGCTTCAATTCATATAAAAATCTCTCAGTACGGAGCTTTTCATTCTTGAAAGTCTTTGGGTCATATCTCAGCAGAGCGGTAAATCGGCTCTCGTAATCATCCACAGACATATCGCCTTGTACCAAACTTAAAAACTCTACTTGCCTCCTTCTCTGGACAGCTCGTGGTACATATTGGGATCTGAAGGCTGTCTGAAACTCTTCCTAACTAATCACATCCTAGTGGGACAATAGAATACCCTGGGTAGTACCCCACCAATCTCGAGCTCTCCCTTTCAACATATAGGCACTCATACTGACCCTCTCAACATCTGTGCACCCTAGATAGTCAAATATAACTCTCAACTCCGTCAACCACTCCTCAGCCTCTCTAGGATCTTTCTTTCCCCTAAATGCTGGTGGATTCATTTTCAAAAAGTCCTTCAGTCGGACCATACTTCTGTCATCAGGTTGAGTGATGGGAGGCACTGGGTCCATCTGTACTGCGGGTACGGTAGGTCTTTGTGGGGGTGTCGGAGTAGTACACAAGGCATTAACTCCAAAATGTTGCACGAATAGCGTTGCCATTTGCTCAAAACCTTGCCTCACATCGGTCTCAATTCGGTTAAATCAAGAGTTAGGACTCTCGAGTTGTGGGGCAAGTGGCGAAAGTCGCTCTGTCTGCCTCTTTGAACGACCTCGTCGTCCACTCATTCTCAATCTCAACTCGTTTCCTGCGCGTACATATCAAACTTGATTGAAATCTTAATCGTCAATTTCAATTCATGACCAGACTTATACAGACACTTGGGATGTATTCTAATTCACTTAACCGACACTAACAGTACTAAACATCCTAAGCTCTGATACCAAGAAAACTATGTGACGCCCCAAAAACGTGAAAAATATGGCAAATTTAAAATTTTTTACTCATCAATCACAATTAAGGGTGCATTCCTGTGCAGTGTCATACATCATCATGCATATCATGCCTCAGGATCTCATCATTTAATAGTATATATCATATCATATACATTACTCAATTCCAAGTTAATTAATCCTAATACATCTCATATAATGTTGTACATCAAGTGTCTGTAATTACAATAATTGTTTGGGTACATGAAAAGATAAATCATACCTCAAAATACAATATATATGGCATGGAGCTCAAGTCCTCCACTAGCCACTACTCCGTACGTCGCAGGGAAACCCTTTTCACTTGAAGAAATCGTTGGGGGGGGGGGGAGGGGAGTGAGAACATAGGGTGAGCTTCTAAATCGCTCAGTAATGGGGCAAGTGACTCATCAATAAAACAATGATTTGCACAACACAATCATTTTAACTCATAGTTGAAAACTCGTTAGAAAAGGTAGCATGACTTAATAAAACATCATTCTCATCTCATTCTCTAAAATCATGTAAAAACATGAGAGTACATAACTCAATATAAACCACAGTTACAAGCATGTGAAAATCATGATGCGATAATGGCTTTTCTCATTAAAACATGATAAAAATCACTGCAATAAAATGCACGTGGCACAGCCATAAAACACAACTCATGTATATAAAAAGGAGACTATGAAATAAAACTCATATAAAATTTTTCATGGCACATCAATAATATATCTCCTCTGGGTGCACATCCCAGGCATCCTCATAAGAGGGAACGTCGACATATGGTCGTGTACATGGTATATTGGACTTACGCATTACCAGAACAAGGTCCAGCCTTACATTCTACTAGAGCAATGTCTCTCCTCATACACACTATCATGTGGTCCCTGGGTCGATTCCCAGGCGACCCACTCTATCGGTCTTACATGCTACCAAAGTAAGGCCACCCAGCGTTACCAGAACGAGAGTCATCTCACGTTACCAAAATCGAGGCATCTCTCGTTACCAAAACAGAGGAATATCAGACTTACATGCTACCAGAGCAAGGCCCAGACTTACATGCTACCAGAGCAAGGCCTCCCAATGCTACCAAAGCGGAGGAATAATCGGACTTACATGTTACTAGAACAAGGCTCAGACTTACATTCTACCAAAGCATGGCCCGATGTGTATTCAACATGACATGCCTAAGTCTCAATCATTAGCCATTATCATATAAAACGTTTTACCTTCACGTAGAACTCATAATGGTTTTCTTCCATAAATATCATTTAAAACATTTATGTACTCAACACAAAACATGTTAAAACTGAGTTCCAACCGATAAAACCACGAACACATTTCTCAATCTCAATATGCCTTAACGTAGAGCCCAAATTTCTTTTTCACGTTTTAAACACAACACAGTTGTAAAACATTTTCACACATAGTTTACAACTCATAAAAATTGGGCCCCAACCGGCTATAAAATCGTGTGCAATCTCTCATTCACAACACATAAAACATGCTTGTTTTCTCAATCACAATTCATGCTACAACATTTCACAATTCACATACACAAACGAGTTTAAGTTTCCCTTACCTCTTTGCACCTCGTATAGTGCAATCGTTCCCCCGTATCACGAACTAGTCTCGTATTCCTCTCTGGAACTCCCGAGCTATCCAAACGATGTAAAAACATCAAAACTCTTAATCACATGACCTCCAAATCTCTACATCGAGCATATTGCCCATATTCTCACTAAATACCTCAATTATCCCATTTCGCATGACTCTATTAAATTCATAATCTCATCCACTACATTTCAACCTTCTACATTTCTCATGCATAATACCCATGCCAAAATCACTTCATTGCCTAAATTTCTAATTTATAGGCAAAAATCCCAATTTACCACAATTTACTTAAAATCATCATCACTCCAATAAAATCACAATTTTTGTCAACTCTAATCCTTTCCTAACTATTTCACCACAATGCCCATATTCATAATCACCAAAAATTACTTCAAAATCCAAGATTGAAGTTTAGAGGTTACCCAAACTTTTAGAGTGCTCAACTCACACCTCGATTCGATTCGTTTTTCGATTTCCAAGTATGTTGTTCTCCTTTGGATGAGGAACAACTTTCCTTCTTGCTACAACCCTTGATTTGGACAAAAATAGAGACTTTTGAAGAGAGAGAAAGCTAAGGTTTGGCTGAAATGGAGGTTTGGGGGAGAGAGAGATCCATTTCCAGGAAAAATAAAGGGGTTTTTTATATAGACTGACGGTAGGAGATCGATCTGCATTTGAATTTTGGGACAATTTAGGGCAATTTCGTGCCTAGGAGATTGATCTATCGTGGGATAAGATCGATCTCTTAATGGCTTTATGAGATCGATCGGCTCCAATTATGAGATCGATCTCTAGTTTACAGAATGCTTCATGAGATCGATCTGCTCCTTCGGGAGATCGATCTTCTCCTTAACAGAAACATTTTGAGATCGATTCCTTCCTCATGAAATCAATCTCTTCATTACAGAATCATAAGGAGATCGATCCTCTTCCATTGGAGATCGATCTGCTCGCTTAAATTCCTCCTTCCTTGTCATTTTTGGCCTACCAGATCGATCCTCTCTTCTCCAAGATTGATCTGGCCCCATAGTTTCACACTTTAACATAAAATCTCATTTATAACTCATTCATCACTTAAAATTTCATTCTATACCACCTCAATATATGAGTACATCATATTTAATTCAATCAATTACACTTCATGTTCTTATTACATAATTTAAATATGTCTAAAATTCTCAGATCTCACAGTAGAGGGGGAAAATAAGGGGGATGAGTAAACCACACACTCAGTAAGGCAATCATGCAAGCAGGTAGATAACTGTACTATCTACATGATCGTGATGCTATGCGTAAAACTAAGCAGTTACTTATCATACCCAAAAACATCAATTCATGCATGTGTTCATGATATATAAAGTAATTCATGCTATTTAAATCAGCGCACAAGTCATAAATAAAGCATGGAAAATCATCATGCACAAGTTGTAAATAAAACATGAAAAATCATCATGCGAGGTGCACCTAAAGGCAGTTTATACTCAACACAAATCAACATTCGTCAGGACTCAGCCTCTCCCTTGGACTGTCTTGATCAACAAAACAATATTAAAACATGGAATAATCATAAACCAACTGACATGTGAGATTAGGCAAATAATAATAAGGCTAATAACTAGGTCTATGGCCATATCCTCTGTGGTCCCAGGCTACACAGATCCTAGTGTGTGGGGTATCACCTCTATACGCTTCTGCGCGGGAGGTGAGTCACATCCAACCAGCCAGTCCATAGCAGATCTAACATTCGTTTGAAGATGGTATATATATATATATCCATACACGGTGCAACGTACTACATGCAATACGCATGGTACAACGTACTCTGTGGACCCATATCATCACATCATATTATGCCACATCTCAATACACACGTGCAAGCTTATTTAATCGATGTGACACACAGTCTACCCGAAGCTCCTAGCACGACTCTCAACATGTCATAAAAATCACGTGCGAGTAATCTCTAGTACAACTGCAAACATGCAGTGAACATCTAGTGCGAACAATGCTCTAGTACCATGTCAAAAAATCCATGTGAAAACTAGTGCGAGCTAAGCTCCAGCACCATGTCATAAAATCCATGTGAAAACTAGTGCGAGCTAAGCTCCAGCACTCATGCATGTAAAACTCTAGTGCGAGCATCGCTCCAACACTAATGCATGTATGAATATATGTGAGATCTGAGAATTTTAGACATATTTTAATTATGTAATATGAACTTGAAGTATAATTTATTGAGCTAAGTGAATTGTGGGAATGATAATTGGAGATTCATATGTTAAGTGTTTAAAATAAGTGTGAAACTATGAGGACAGATCGATCTGGGAGAAGGAGAGATCGATCTGGTGAGTTAAAAATGACAAGGAAGGAGGAATTTAAGGATCAGATCGATCTCATGAGGAAGAGATCGATCTCCAAATGATTCTGTTTGAGAGAAGATCGATCTCATGAGGAAGAGATCGATCTCCAAATGATTCTGTTTGGGGGAAGATCGATCTCCTCAAGGAGCAGATCGATCTCATAAAGCCATAAAGAGATCGATCTCACCCCTCGATAGATCGATCCCCTAGGCATAAATTACCCCAAATCGTCCCAAAATTCAAATGCAGATCGATCTCATCAAGAGCCAAATCGATCTCCTACCCTCAGCATATATAAGGAACTCCTATTTTTCTCCTGCAATCTCACTTTCTCTCTCTTCCAACCCCCATTTCCACCGAAACCTAGCTTTCTCACTCATCCAAAGCATCCATTTTCGTCCAAATTAGAAGTTGTGGCAAGATGGAAAGTTGTTCCTCATCGAAGGGAGAACAACATACTTGGAAATCGAAAGATGGATCGAATCGAGGCAAGAGATAAGCTCTCCACAAGTTTTGGGTAATTTCTAAACTTCGATCCTTATATTTGAGATGATTTTGGTGATAATAGTTGTTGGTATTGTGTCGAGATAGTTGGAAAATGATTAAGGATTGATGAAATTACAATGTAGTTAGAGTGATAATGATATTTAGCAATTTTGGGAATTTTGAGTTATAAATGGAGATTTAGACAATGTGGTGAATTAGCATAGATATTGTGGCATAGGAAATATAGAATGTTGAGGTGTCGTGAGTGAGATTATGGTTTGTGGTGAGTTATGAGAATTGAGAAATTTGAGGAGTTATGAGCAATTATGCTCGATTTTGAGAATTGAGGTTGATGTGATAATTGAGTATTGATGTTTTAACATCTTTTGGACAGCTCGGGAGTTCCAGAGTGGAATGCGAGGCTAGTCCGTGATACGGGGGAAACGATTGCACTATACGAGGTGCAAAGAGGTAAGGGAAAACTAAACCATTTGTGCATGTGTTTTGATGAATTGTTGTAGCATGAACCATGATTTGAGAATACAAGCATGTTTGGTGTTGTGTTGTGATATAATTACACAAGGTTTTTATAGCCGGTTGGAGCCCATTATTTTATGAGTTTATAAGCTGAGTGTGAAATTACTTTATAAACCTTTGAGTTTGCGTGAAAAGTAAATTGGGCTCTACGTTAAGGCGATATTGAGATTTGAGAAAATGTGTGCGTGTTTTACCGGTTGGAACTCGGTTTTAATATGTTTTGTGTTGAGTACACAAGTGTTTTAAATGAGTTTTATGAGAGAAAACCATTATGAGTTCCACGTGAAGGCATAACGTTTTATAAGATAATGGCTAATGATTGAGACTTAGGCGTGTCATGTTGAATACACATTGGGCCTTGCTCTGATAGCATGTAAGACCGATATAGTGGGACATCTGGGAACCGACCCAGGGACCACAGGCCTTGTTCTAGTAACATGTAAGTCTGATTATTCCTCCGCTTTGGTAGCGTTGGGAGGCCTTGCTCTGGTAGCATGTAAGTCCGATATTCCTCTGTTTTGGTAACATGAGATGACGCCCGTTCTGGTAACGCTGGGTGGCCTTGCTTTGGTAGCATGTAAGACTGAGAGAGTGGGCCGCCTGGGAGCCGACCCAGGGACCACGTGATAGTGTGCATGAGGCGAGGCATTGCTCTGGTAGCATGTAAGGCCGGGCCTTGTTTTGGTAACCTATAAGTCCAATATACCATGCATACGACCATATTGTCGACGTTCCCTCTATACGAGGATGCCTGGGATGCGCACCCAGAGGAGATTACATATTTGATGTGCCATGACGAGTTTTAATTGAGTTTTATAGCCTAGTCTCGTTTTACACATGAGTTGTGTTTTGTGACCTTGTCACGTGCTATTTCCTGAGGTGATTTTCATCATGTATTTTGAGAACAGCCATTATTGCATATATTTACACATGCTTGTGAGTGCTCGATATTGAGCCTTTTATCTTCATGTTTTCACATGATTTATGAGTTATGAGATGATGATGTTTTGAGAACTTTCATGCTACAATTTCAAATGAGCTTTATAAACAAATACATATTTGTGATGTGTGAAATGGTTTATATAACTGAGTTTCCTTACCCCCTAGTGAAGTGAGTTCCCTGCGGCGTACGGGCTAGAGGCTAGTGGAGGACCTGAGCTCCAGGCCGTATTTTGTGTACTGAGGTAGATAATTAATATTCATGTACTGAGGATGGATTGTTGAGATTCAGAGGACGGATTTGTGTACCGAACGATGATACCCTAAAGAGACTAATACTGAGAGAATCTCACTCCTCGCGATACACCATGCATCCAGGGAGTACTAAGATGTACCAAGACTTGAGAAAGGTGTACTGGTGGAGTGGTATGAAGCGAGACGTGGCAGAGTATGTGGCCAGGTGTTTAGTATGCCAGCAAGTGAAAGCTGAGCATCGAAAGCCTGGAGGACTACTACAGCCCTTACCTGTACCTACATGGAAATGGGAGCATGTCACTATGGACTTTATTATGGGTTTACCGAGGACCCGAAGAGGTTGTGATGCGATATGGGTCATTGTGGATAGATTGACTAAGAGTGCCCACTTCCTTGCCATCAAGAGCACAGATACTGTGGATGCCTTAGCTGAGCTGTATGTCAGGGAGATAGCTAGATTACATGAGGCTCCAGTGAGTATTACTTCTGATAGAGATTCCCGGTTTACTTCCAGATTTTGGACCCAGTTTCAGGAGTCCATGAGATCTCGATTGAGTTTTAGTACCACCTATCATCCTCAGACAGATGGTCAGTCAGAGAGGACTATTCAGACCCTAGAGGATATGTTGAGGGCGTGTACGATGGATTTTAAGGGATCATGGGATGATCACCTGCCCCTAGCAGAGTTTGCGTACAATAATAGCTATCATGCAAGTATTGGAATGGCACCCTTTGAGGCTCTATATGGTAGGAGGTGCAGATCCCCTGTAGCTTGGGAAGAAGTCGGTCACAGAAAGATAAATGCTCCTGAGCTTGTTGAGCAAGCTGTACAGAGTGTGAAACTCGTATGTGAGAGGCTACGGGCTGCACAGTGTAGACAGAAGAGCTACGCAGATGTGCATAGACGGCCACTTGAGTTTGATGTTGGTGATGCAGTATTTCTGAAAGTATCACCGAGTAAGGGTATCATGTGATTTGGGAAGAAAGGAAAATTGAGTCCTCGATACATAGGACCAATCGAGATTCTTGAGAGAGTGGGAGAGGTAGCCTACAGATTGGCATTACCCCCACAGATGTTCGAAATACACAATGTTTTCCATGTGTCTATGTTGAGGAAATACCACTCGGATCCTTCTCATGTTATAGAGTATGATGAGATGGACATACATGAGGACATGAGCTACACTGAGGAACCCGTCCGGATTCTTGATAGGAAGGAGAAGGTACTGAGAACTAGAAGCATCCCATTAGTGAAAGTTTTATGGAAACATCACTTAAGGGAAGAGGCAACGTGGGAACTAGAGAACCTCATGAAGGAGAAATACCCCCATCTCTTTGACTAGTTGAGTTGAATTTGGAGGACCAAATTCTTTTAAGGTGGGGAGGATGTGAGATCTGAGAATTTCAGACATATTTTAATTATGTATTATGAACTTGAAGTATAATTTATTGAGCTAAGTGAATTGTGGAATGATAATTGGAGATTCATATGTTAAGTGTTTAAAATAAGTGTGAAGCTATGAGGACAGATCGATCTGGGAGAAGGAGAGATCGATCTGGTGAGTTAAAAATGACAAGGAAGGAGGAATTTAAGGAGCAGATCGATCTCATGAGGAAGAGATCGATCTCCAAATGATTCTGTTTGAGAGAAGATCGATCTCACGAGGAAGAGATCGATCTCCAAATGATTCTGTTTGGGAAAAGATCGATCTCCAAATGATTCTGTTTGGGAAAAGGTCGATCTCCTCAAGGAGCAGATCGATCTCATAAAACCATAAAGAGATCGATCTCACCCCTCGACAGATGGATCTCCTAGGCATAAATTGCCCCAAATCGTCCCAAAATTCAAATGCATATGGATCTCATCAAGAGCCAGATCGATCTCTTGCCCTCAGCTTATATAAGGAACTCCTATTTTTCTCCTGCAATCTCACTTTCTCTCTCTTCCAACCCCTATTTCCACCGAAACCTAGCTTTCTCACTCATCCAAAGCACCCATTTTCGTCCAAATCAGAAGTTGTGGCAAGAAGGAAAGTTGTTCCTCATCAAAGGGAGAACAACATACTTGGAAATCGAAAGACAGATCAAATCGAGGCAAGAGATAAGCTCTCCACATGTTTTGGGTAATTTCTAAACTTCGATCCTTATATTTGAGATGATTTTGGTGATAATAGTTGTTGGTATTGTGTCGAGATAGTTGGAAAATGATTAGGGATTGATGAAATTACAATGTAGTTGGAGTGATAATGATATTTAGCAATTTTGGGAATTTTGAGTTATAAATGGAGATTTAGACAAAGTGGTGAATTAGCATAGATATTGTGGCATAGGAAATATAGAATGTTGAGGTGTCGTGAGCGAGATTGTGGTTTGTGGTGAGTTATGAGAATTGAGAAATTTAAGGAGTTATGAGCAATTTGCTCGATTTTGAGAATTGAGGTTGATGTGATAATTGAGTATTGATGTTTTAACATCGTTTGGACAGCTCGGGAGTTCCAAAGTGGAATGCGAGGCTAGTTCGTGATACGGGGGAAACGATTGCACTATACGAGGTGCAAAGAGGTAAGGGAAAACTAAACCATTTGTGTATGTGTTTTGATGAATTGTTGTAGCATGAACCATGATTTGAGAATACAAGCATGTTTGGTGTTATGTTGTGATATAATTACACACGGTTTTTATAGCCGGTTGGAGCCCATTATTTTATGAGTTTATAAGCTGAGTGTGAAATTGCTTTATAAACCTTTGAGTTTGCGTGAAAGTAAATTGTGCTCTACGTTAAGGCGATATTGAGATTTGAGAAAATGTGTGCGTGTTTTGCCGGTTGGAACTCGGTTTTAATATGTTTTGTGTTGAGTACACAAGTGTTTTAAATGAGTTTTATGAGAGAAACCCATTATGAGTTCTACGTGAAGGCATAACGTTTTATAAGATAATGGCTAATGATTGAGACTTAGGCGTGCCATGTTGAATACACATTGGGCCTTGCTCTGGTAGCATGTAAGACCGATATAGTGGGACGTCTGGGAATCGACCCAGGGACCACAGGCCTTGTTCTAGTACCATGTAAGTCTGATTATTCCTCCGCTTTGGTAGCGTTGGGAGGCCTTGCTCTGGTAGCATGTAAGTCCGATATTCCTCCGTTTTGGTAACATGAGATGACCCCCGTTCTGGTAACGCTGGGTGGCCTTGCTTTGGTAGCATGTAAGATCGAGAGAGTGGGCCGTCTGGGAACCGACCCAGGGACCACGTGATAGTGTGCATGAGGCGAGGCATTGCTCTGGTAGCATGTAAGGCCGGGCCTTGTTTTGGTAACATATAAGTCCAATATACCATGCATACGACCATATTGTCAACGTTCCCTCTATACGAGGATGCCTGGGATGCGCACCCAGAGGAGATTACATATTTGATGTGCCATGACGAGTTTTAATTGAGTTTTATAGCCTAGTCTCGTTTTACACATGAGTTGTGTTTTGTGACCTTGTCACGTGCTATTTCCTGAGGTGATTTTCATCATGTATTTTGAGAACAGCCATTATTGCATATATTTACACATGCTTATTAGTGCTCGATATTGAGCCTTTTATCTTCATGTTTTCACATGATTTATGAGTTATGAGATGATGATGTTTTGAGAACTTTCATGCTACGATTTCAAATGAGCTTTATAAACAAATACATATTTGTGATGTGTGAAATGGTTTATATAACTGAGTTTCCTTACCCCCTTACTGAGCGATTTGGAAGCTCAACCTGTTTTCTCTTCCTCCCAGATCGCTTCAAGTGAAGTGAGTTCCCTGCGGCGTACGGGCTAGAGGCTAGTGGAGGACCTGAGCTCCAGGCCGTATTTTGTGTACTGAGGTAGATAATTAATATTCATGTACCCAGACTAGAGTTATATTTACAGACACTTAATGTACAATGATGTACAGGATGTATTAGGATTAATTAACTTAGAATTGAATAATGTATATGATACAATATACACTATATTATGATGAGATCCTGAGGCATGATAATTATGATGATGTATGACACTGCACAGGAATGCACCCTTAATTGTGAATCAATGAGTAAAAAGTTTTAAATTAGCCTATTTTCCGTGCTTCCGGGGCGTCACAGAGTTTTCTTGGTATCAGAGCTTAGGGTGTTTAGTACTGTCAGTGTCGGTTAAGTGAAATAGAATACATCCCAAGTGTCTGTAATAGTCTGGTCATGAACTGAATATGAGGATTGAGATTTCAATCAATTTTGATATGTACGCGCAGGAGGCGAGTTGAGATAGAGAATGAGTAAATGACGAGGTCGTTTGAGGAGGCAGGCAGAGTCCCCTCCGCCACCTGTCCCACAACCAGAGAGTCCTAACTCTCGATTTAATTGGATTGAGACCGATGTGAGGCAAGGTTTTGAGCAGATGGCAGCGTTATTCGCGCAACACTTTGGAGTTAACGCCTCGGGTACTACTCCTACACCACCACAAGGACCTCCCATACCCCCAATACCTCCCATCACTCAGCCTGATGACAGAAGTATGGTCCGACTGAAGGACTTTTTAAAAATGAATCCACCTACGTTTAGGGGAAAGAAGGATCCTACAGAGGCTGAGGAGTGGTTGACGGAGTTGAGAGTTATATACGACTATCTGGGGTGCACCGATGCTAAGAGGGTCAGTATGAGTACCTACATGTTGAAAGGGAGAGCTCGAGATTGGTGGGGTACTACCCAGGGTATTTTGATGTCCCACCAGGATGTGATTGGTTGGGAGGAGTTCCAGACAGCCTTTAGAGCCCAATATGTACCACGAGCTGCCCAGAGAAGGAGGCAAGCAGAGTTTTTGAGTTTGGTACAGGGTGACATGTCTGTAGACAATTACGAGAGCCGATTTATCGCTCTGCTGAGATATGATCCAGAGACTTTCAAGAATGAAGAGCTCCGTACAGAGAGATTTGTGTATGGATTGAAACCCATCATCAGAGATCGATTGATTGGGTTGTGTATTACTGAGTTTGGAGATGCTCTGAGACGAGCACAAGAGATTGAAAGGGGGATTGAAATTGTACAGTTCCAGAATGAGTTTGGAGCAGTGATTAGGGATAAAGGCAAGAGGCCAGCGTTGTCTCAAGTAGATGTTCGAAGAGGTTCCTTCAGGAGAGGAAGGATTGAGGCACAGAAGGGCAGATTGGAGAGACCCAGAGCCTATCCTATTATCAAGGAGACCCCTCGATATGGCAGGCCAGAGATAAGGGTTTGTAGAGACTATGGTCGATCGCATGAGGGAAGTTGTACTGGGTCGATCCGTGGATGTTTTAGATGTGGTGACATGGGTCACAGAGTGAAGGACTGTCCTCAACCTCAGATACCACATGCTCCGGAGCCTACTAGACAGCAGCCTCAGGGAGTGAATCCCCAGAGACGTGCCACTGCTGCAGAGAAAGGGAAGAAACCTGTGGCACAGGGACGTGTATTTGCCCTGGATAAGGAGACTGCAGACACTTCGGCAGAAACTATAAGAGGTACAATTTCTGTCTGTAATCATAAGGCTCATGTATTGATAGATCCAGGATCCACGCATTCCTTTATTTCAGAACATTTTGCATGTAGTTTAAATTTGAAGTTTGAACCTCTAGAGTATGTACTACATGGAAATACCCCTATGCGTGAATCCTAGAGAACTGAGTTAATCTGTAGAGGATGTGGAATAAAGGTGGGAGATAGAGTGATGTTAGCAGATCTAATCATGTTGAATATACATGGGTTTGATGTAATTCTGGGGATGGATTGGTTGGCAACCAATCGAGCGAGTTTAGACTGCTACACTAAGATTGTAACTTTCTCCCTACCTGAACCTTACAGTGTACGGTTGAGATATTGAGGAAATGAATATGTGGGATTCTAGTAAATAATTTAAGGATTTTAATACTGTTTTTGAGAGTATTAAATATGATTGTTCATGTGAAGGTTACGAAACACTCATCTCAGACGATGAGCGGGAACATCCGAGGATTGAGGATATACCTGTGGTGTGTGAATTCCCAGATGTTTTCCCAGATGAGCTGCCAGGTTTGCCACCAGAGAGGGAGCTGGAGTTTACCATTGATTTGGTACGAGATACTCCGCCGATCTCTAAACCTCCCTACAGGATGGCATTAGTGGAACTTGAGGAATTGAAGAAACAACTACAGGAGTTATTGGATCAAGGGTTCATTAGGCCCAGTGTTTCACTGTGGGGAGCACCGGTTTTATTTGTTAAGAAGAAGGATGGTAGTCTCAGATTATGCGTAGACTACCGGCTGTTGAATAAAGCCACGGTGAAAAATAAATACCCACTGCCCAGGATTGATGATCTACTTGATCAACTAAGAGGGGCCTCAGTCTTTTCTAAGATTGATTTGAGATCGGGCTATCACCAGTTGAGGATCAAGGAAGAAGATATTCCCAAGACGGCCTTCAGGACAAGGTATGGCCATTATGAATTTCTGGTGATGTTCTTTGGATTGACGAACGCCCCTGCTGCATTTATGAGGTTGATGAACGAAGTGTTCAGAGACTATCTGGATAAATTTGTGATAGTCTTTATTGATGATATCCTGATATACTCTCGATCGTATGAGGAGCATGCACAACATTTGTGGTTAGTACTTCAGATACTCCGAGATAAGCAATTATACAGAAAGCTTAGTAAGTGTGAGTTTTGGCTGAACCGGATAGCTTTCCTTAGTCATATAGTCTTAGAGGAAGGAGTATCAGTGGATCCAAGTAAAGTAGCAGCTGTGCTTAGTTGGGAGAGACCGAGGACAGTTACTGAGGTGCGAAGTTTCCTTGGTTTGGCAGGGTATTACAGAAGATTTGTGGAAGGATTTTCAAGGATTGCCGCTCCTTTGACTAAGCTCACGCGCAAAGAGACTCCATTTATATGGACTGGTCAAAGTGAGCTCAGTTTTCAAGAATTAAAGAGGAGATTGACAGCGGCACCTGTGTTAACTATTCCTGAGGGATCATGAGGATTTTCGGTGTATAGTGATGCATCTCATCAAGGATTGGGGTGTGTGCTTAGGTAGCACGGAAGAGTGGTCGCATATGGATCACGACAGTTGAAAGACCATGAGCGAAATTACCCCACGCATGATTAGGAGTTAGCCACTGTGGTATTTGCTTTGAAGATCTGGCGACACTACTTATATGGGGAAAGATTCCAGATCTTCACTGATCACAAGAGTTTGAGATATCTCTTTGATCAGAAAGAGTTAAACATAAGACAAAGGAGAAGGATGGAACTCCTTAAGGATTATGACTGCGAGATTCTTTATCATTCGGGTAAGGCGAATGTAGTTGCTGATGCCCTGAGCAGGAAGAGTATGATATCTGCTATGATGATCAGGGAATGGGATTTGTTAAAGCAGTTCGTCGAACTTCGGATCAGAGTTAAAGAGATAGAGACTGGATTTTTGGCTAGCTTGCGAATAGAGCCCAGGATCATGCATCAGATGAGAAATGGGCAGCGCAGTGATCAGAGATTGATAGATATGGTTAGCCAAGCTAAGCAGAGTACGCAGTCGGATCTCACCATCAGTGAGGATGGATTGTTGAGATTCAGAGGACAAATTTGTGTACCGAACGATGATACCCTAAAGAAACTGATTCTGAGAGAATCTCACTGCTCGCGATACACCATGCATCCAGGGAGTACTAAGATGTACCGAGACTTGAGAAAGGTGTACTGGTGGAGTGGTATGAAGCGAGACGTGGCAGAGTATGTGGCCAGGTGTTTAGTATGCCAGCAAGTGAAAGCTGAGCATCGAAAACCCGGAGGACTACTACAGCCCTTACCTGTACCTACATGGAAATGGGAGCATGTCACTATGGACTTTATTATGGGTTTACCGAGGACCCGAAGAGGTTGTGATGCGATATGGGTCATTATGGATAGATTGACCAAGAGTGCCCACTTCCTTGCCATCAAGAGCACAGATACTGTGGATGCCTTAGCTGAGATATATGTCAGCGAGATAGCTAGATTACATGGGGCTCCAGTGAGTATTACTTCTGATAGAGATTCCCGGTTTACTTCCAGATTTTGGACCCAGTTTCAGGAGTCCATGGGATCTCGATTGAGTTTTAGTACCGCCTATCATCCTCAGACAGATGGTCAGTCAGAGAGGACTATTCAGACCCTGGAGAATATGTTGAGGGCGTGTACGATGGATTTTAAGGGATCATGGGATGATCACCTGCCCCTAGCAGAGTTTGCGTATAATAACAGCTATCATGCAAGTATTGGAATGGCACCCTTTGAGGCTCTATATGGTAGGAGTTGCAGATCCCCTGTAGCTTGAGAAGAAGTCGGTGACAGAAAGATAAATGCTCCCGAGCTTGTTGAGCAAGCTGTACAGAGTGTGAAACTCATATGTGAGAGGCTACGGGCTGCACAGTGTAGACAGAAGAGCTACGCGGATGTGCGTAGACGGCCACTTGAGTTTGATGTTGGTGATGCAATATTTCTGAAAGTATCACCGAGTAAGGGTATCATGTGATTTGGGAAGAAAGGAAAATTGAATCCTTGATACATAGGACCATTCGAGATTCTTAAGAGAGTGGGAGAGGTAGCCTACAGATTGGCATTACCCCCACAGATGTTCAGAATACACAATGTTTTCCATGTGTCTATGTTGAGGAAATACCACCCGGACCCTTCTCATGTTATAGAGTATAATGAGATGGACATACAGGAGGACATGAGCTACACCGAAGAACCCGTCCGGATTCTTGATAGGAAGGAGAAGGTACTGAGAACTAAGAGCATCCCATTAGTGAAAGTTTTGTGGAAACATCACTTAAGGGAAGAGGCAACGTGGGAACTAGAGAACCTCATGAAGGAGAAATACCCCCATCTCTTTGACTAGTTGAGTTGATGACGAGCCCTAAGGGTATATGTCCGCAAGTGCACGGGTCGTACAAGTAATAATGGGATTTTGAGTCCCGAGTTATCGTCCCACAGAGAAGTTGACTAGCCTAATTAACTAACTTTTCCCTAAGTATATTCTAGCAAATTATGAAATTGCAATGGGTGATCTACTAAGGCTAATTAAAAACACGGGAAAGCATTAAAATAGAGAAAATAAAAGAAATAAAACCGAGCAAGAAGTACTTACAAAACTCCAAGCAATTAAAATCGAAAACCTACAAAAGAAATTAAAACAGTTAAAACTAATTAACGCAATTAAAATAAAATGCAAATATGAAAATATCAAAGCAAGATTAATTAAATTAAAATTAAACTAACCTAAAATATAATTAAAATGCAATTTAAACTAAACTAAAGCTTAATGAAATGAATTTACCCCTAATCTAATTCTAAATGAACATTTAATTAACTATTAACCTAATTAAAACTAAGTTCTACACTATTAAGCAAGAATAATAATTATGCAATTTAATTAACAACTCTAAACTAAGCTAACTAATTAAATTGAAAATAAACTAAACTAAAATGCATGAAAATGAGTTAATGCCCAAAATGCAAAAGCCAAACAAGGCCTTAGGATTTTAAACTATCCAACAACTCCCTCCAAAACACTGTTCATGCATCATTTTTCTTTTCTATTTCCAGTATGGCTCGGTTTGGTAAGGTGTTGTGTCCAACTTGCTTGCTCACGGGTCTGTCCTAGTCTGCTGTCCACCAACTCTGCCTCAATTCCTGGCTGCCACTTTCCCAGCACGTTACCACCCATCAGCAACCAAGCTTCAACACGCCAGTCTCTCCAGACCTGCACTACACGTCCAGCTCCTGCTCTGTCCTGCACTGCTACGTTAGGTGCAACTGCAACGTGCTCCAGGTGCTGCATTAGCCTCTCGGTTCAGTGCTGGTGTGCTCTCGGTTCCAGCAACTGGTGTCTGCTGCTCCAGGCTCTGTTCGATTGCTGCTTGTCCTCGGGTTGGTGCTTGCTGCGTCTCCAGGAACTCATCGCTGCTCTGGTTTTTATCCTGTTCGGGTTTGTCCTCGATACCGTTCCTCGGCCTGCTGCTGGCAGCACTAGCTGCTGCTTCAGCACCAGAAGATCATCAGTAGCAGCAGCTACCACGCACTGCCTCCCCCAAGCTTATCTTCCTTCTGCCTCGCCACCTTTCTGCCCAGCATTTGCATCTGCAGTGTGTACCAGCTTAATACAATTAAACAGAGACAAACAAAGGAAGAAAAAGAAGAAAGTTAATGGTGAACTGTGCTCCTCGGATGAACTGCTTTTACACTGGACAACCACCCATACTCATTTCCTAATCCAGCTATTAACAACTACAATGACGATGAAACATAATGCAGTAAATGACTATATGCAGGAGATCAAAACAAGTAAACAAACGGGATAACTAACACCCTCCGCCTGCTTCACATGTAGCCTCAATGATGTGATTCCACATTGCCATTGGTGTGGATAAATGCTAAGCATCAATCCACATCAAAGCATCAAAACCACAAAGCATGGATGAAGGAGACATTATGCCACCCGAATGCACAAAGAGAGCTCAAACCGAGAGCTAAAAAAAAATATATAAAAAGGATTGCTTCAAACAATAACAAAGTATGAAACCGAGAATGCATTAGTAAAATGAGTTATGGAAATGAAACTAAGGAAATATAACAATAGTTAAGGGAAAACCGAGAGCATGAAATTGGAATGAGCTTTCATTGAAAAAGAAATTTAACAAGTTGTAAAATGAAGAACATGGAAATTAAACACAACTCTAAAAACTATTTTTCCCTAGAAATTACATCACACTACTCCTAACTACATTACACTACTCCTACTCCTAAAAATTACATTAACCTCTACTCCTAAAAAATTACATTCCTTTCAATTGTCATCTTCCTATTTATAAGCACACTAGGGGCAAAATGGTAATTTTCACATCCTTGATGAGTTGGCATTTTTTTTGGCCACTTGTCTTCACACCATTGGCTCCTTGAAAAGATATTTCCATGTCATCGGTTTTCTTGTAAATTTTGGATGTGTTAGGTGGCATGATTCGTGTTGTCCGCGTGGCTCAATCTCGATTTTAGCCCAATTCCAGTCCATTTTCTACCGAAATATTCAAAACTCATCCGGATTTGATTTATCTGCAAAATGAGAATTTTAATTAAATAAAGGGGATAATTAACAAAATAAATTGGGGATTTAGATAATTATTTAGGAAATTAAGCACAAATAATTCTAAAAATATAGAATTATCACACCCCCAAACTTGAGCTTTTGCTTGTCCTCAAGCAAAACAAAATGATTGTAGGAATGACAAGTACAAAAACATAATAATTTCCCCAATATCATCCTCAAAGAAAAAGTACAGACTATGAAATCAAAGACTCACAATTACAAGTCCAACACTTAGAATTATTCAATCATAAGTCCTAACCCAAATTGGACTCCTCGTGAGTGTGTGAAAGATGTCTAAGTCACTTCACAGTACATTATCCGAATCAGATTATGCAACATAGTGAATGCGAAGTCAATGACATGTGATCATTCCCATAAGTTTGCTTTTCACTTCTCTCTCCACTAATGTAGTCACACTTAACCAAAGATTAATAGGACTTCATTAAGCTTGTAATGTAAGGCTGGGGCTAAGGTATGATAAAGTCGATTTAGGTTTAATTACCCCTTAACATGCATTACTTCTAGGATCTTAATGTAAGAGCTCTAATCATTTCCCCCAAACTTATTTATTTCACTAAGCATTTTTTTTCTTTTCTTGTTCTTTTTCTCTCTTTTTTTTTTCGTCATTCTTTCTTTCTTTTTTTTTTTATTTTTATTTTTTATTTTTTTTACACACTCCTTCACAATCACTTAATACCCATACAGCTCACAATATATCCAATGACTTTTCATGCTTTCGGGGTAAGGGATAGGAAAAAGTATTTAAGCTAAGAAAAATTAAGCAGGTGTATTTACAAAGAAAAGCTTATTTGGCCCAAATGGGTGACTAGGGGTAGAATATGTACAAGGATAGCTAGAAAGGCTCAAACGATCCAAAGATGGCCTAAATCATCTCCCTAATCAAGTGTGATCTAATATTTCACCTCGAGATTAGATCAAACAAATTCTAGAATATGATGCACAAAATCAACTGAACAAATGCAATACTATGTACACATAAGCTTTCTCTAAATAAATATACCGATTTATGACATGACATGTGCATAAGATGAGGAAATCACAATCCGAATTAAGACAAATTCAAGAACTCAACTTCATGCTTTTCCTATAATCATGCTTCTCATTCAATCAAAGTCAGACTAAATCATGGGGTCATATCATTGGAATATGGGAAAACTACATGCTAAGCACTAAATCATCCCAAAATCAAGCAATTTAAGCTCATATTATCGAAAAAATTTTGAAAATTCCTTCTCAGATTTTCGAAAAAATTTTGAAAATTTTTCCAATTTTTCACAAAATTGCTCAAATAATATCCCCTCCCCCAAACTTAAAGTGCACAGTGTCCTCAGTGTGTAGATAATATAAGAATTGAAGTTCAGGACAAAGTACTCCCCTTTCTGATGATGATGATGACAACTGAAGCTTTGATTGAAAGCATAAAAATAGAAAATAAACCTGCAACACAAACAAAGAAAGAAACAACAGAAAAGAAAAATAAAAAGAACTATATACAAAGTGAAAGTGAAGACACAAACACTTCAAATGCAGCTGAAAAACACTACACTCAGCAGCAGGGCGAAGAGTAGGAGGGTCATCCAAAGTGGTGACAGGGTATTGACAGTTAACTCCTCCTGAGCCATATCTACTTCCTTCTTTCTCTCAGATATTATATGCTTAAGCCTTATATTCTCCTCAATCTCTATCTTAAAACACTCTTGAGAGTCATCAGGGAGCTTCACAGGTTTGAAAACATTAAACTTTACTTCCTGATCTTGGATTCTCATCGTCAACTTTGTAGCATCAGAGGGCGAGGAAGGCAATGAATAAGAAGAAGGTATAGATGAAGAAGCGCCTAATTTTGCAGCCCGATCCTGATGTTCTTGCTCTTTCTGAGCTGCTTCGTTAGAACCTATGTGTTCTTCAACTATGTGCTGTTCAGGTTGGGACTTGACTTGTGGCTCATCTAGCTCTCCGCCACTCCTAAGGGTGATAGATCTAACATGTTCCTTACCCTCCATTTGCTTATCATGATTAACTTCAGTATTACTAGGAAGGGTCCCTTGAGGATGTTGGCTAAGAGCGCTAGCTATTTGTCCAACCTGAACTTCTAAGTTCTTAAGTGAAGCAGCTTGATCTTGCAGGATAGTCGTGAACATCTCCTCTAATGTAGGCTTCTTCTCAGCTGCTGGTGTGTGGTAGAATTGGGGCTGCATGAGTGGTGGTGGTGGTGGTGGTGGTGATGGATGAGATTGAAATTGAAGTGGGGATGGTTGATGAGGCGAGTGATAAGGAATTTGCGGCTGTGGTGGTACCTGAACCGGTGGAGTTTGAAAACTAGGGGGTTCTATAAATCTAGAGTTAGAAGGTTGCCCTTGGTTTTGGCTCCAGGAGAAGTTATGATGGTGCCTCCACCCTGAGTTGTAGGTGTTTGAAAAATGGTTGTTTTGTTGCGTTTGAGAAGGGGCAACATACTAAACCGATTCTAAGTTGAGCGGACACCTATCTACAGAGTGGGTACCACTACACAGCTCGCAGGAAAGAAAAGGACTTTGGACAGAATAAATCGGATTAGGACTGGTGGGAGGATTATACTGGGTACTGAGCGACTCCACCTTCTTTGTAAGATTGGCTATCTGAGAAGTCAAGGTGGACATCGTGTAGAGCTCATAAATACCCGTCGGCTTCTTTGGCATTTGCCTCTCCGAGGACCATTGATAGTTGTTAGCCGCCATTTTGTCTAGCAACTCGTAAGCCTCCTCCTCTGTTTTGCACATCAAGGCTCCACCCGAAGCAGCGTCCACTATGGTCCTATTCTGGCTTGTAAGTCCATTGTAGAAAGTTTGGACTTGAAGCCATAGAGGTAGGCCGTGGTGAGGGCACTTCCTAAGAAGCTCCTTATATCGTTCCCATGCTTCATAAAGAGATTCAAAGTCGTACTGGGCAAAGGAAGATATATTGCTACGAAGTTGGGCTAGTTTAGAGGGAGGAAAGAATTTGGCTAGAAATTGGTGGGCTAACTCATCCCATGTGGAAATTGATCCCGGAGGCAGAGAGGTCAACCAGTGTCTCGCCCTATCCCTAAGTGAGAAGGGGAATAATCTAAGCCTAACAGCATCGTCAGATAATCCATTATATTTAAATGTGTTGCACAAGTCCAAGAATTGCCCAAGGTGAGCATGTGGGTCATCGTAAGGAAGCCCATTGAACTGTAGAGAAGTTTGGATCATCTGGATGATTGCGGGCTTAATTTCAAAATTGTTTGCATGGACAGCTGGTGGCCTAATGCCGGAATAATACCCTTCAATAGTCGGCATTGCATAATCTCCGACTGTCTTAATTTTCTTATTTTCTGTCATGATGCTTTGCAGCGGAGCTATAAATTTTCTAGAATCCTTTCGAATTTTTCTAAGAGTTCGTTCGATTTCAGGATCTAAAGGAAAGCTATCTTAACTCCCGGCTCTACGCATGCAAACATCTAAAAGTCCTTAGAAATTTTTTTTTTTGAATTTTTAGATTTTTCAATTTTTTTTTCATTTTAATTTTTTTTAACTAGTCTAGATTAAACTTCTAAATATTTACAAGCTAGAATTACACCTAAGCATAATTTCACCGATATTAACTAATGGCTAATTAAGACCTCCCCGGCAACGGCGCCAAAAACTTGACGAGCCCTAAGGGTATATGTCCGCAAGTGCACGGGTCGTACAAGTAATAATGGGATTTTGAGTCCCGAGTTATCGTCCCACAGAGAAGTTGACTAGCCTAATTAACTACCGGTTACTTTTCCCTAAGTATATTCTAGCAAATTATGAAATTGCAATGGGTGATCTACTAAGGCTAATTAAAAACATGGGAAAGCATTAAAATAGAGAAAATAAAAGAAATAAAACCGAGCAAGAAGTACTTACAAAACTCCAAGCAATTAAAATCGAAAACCTACAAAAAAAATTAAAACAGTTAAAACTAATTAACGCAATTAAAATAAAATGCAAATATGAAAATATCAAAGCAAGATTAATTAAATTAAAATTAAACTAACCTAAAATATAATTAAAATGCAATTTAAACTAAACTAAAGCTTAATGAAATGAATTTACCCCTAATCTAATTCTAAATGAACATTTAATTAACTATTAACCTAATTAAAACTAAGTTCTACACTATTAAGCAAGAATAATAATTATGCAATTTAATTAACAACTCTAAACTAAGCTAACTAATTAAATTGAAAATAAACTAAACTAAAATGCATGAAAATGAGTTAATGCCCAAAATGCAAAAGCCAAACAAGGCCTTAGGATTTTAAACTATCCAACAACTCCCTCCAAAACACTGTTCATGCATCATTTTTCTTTTCTATTTCCAGTATGGCTCGGTTTGGTAAGGTGTGGTGTCCAACTTGCTTGCTCACGGGTCTGTCCTAGTCTGCTGTCCACCAACTCTGCCTCAATTCCTGGCTGCCACTTTCCCAGCACGTTACCACCCATCAGCAACCAAGCTTCAACACGCCAGCCTCTCCAGACCTGCACTACACGTCCAGCTCCTGCTCTGTCCTGCACTGCTACGTTAGGTGCAACTGCAACGTGCTCCAGGTGCTGCATCAGCCTCTCGGTTCAGTGCTGGTGTGCTCTCGGTTCCAGCAACTGGTGTCTGCTGCTCCAGGCTCTATTCGATTGCTGCTTGTCCTCGGGTTGGTGCTTGCAGCGTCTCCAGGAACTCATCGCTGCTCTGGTTTTTATCCTGCTCGGGTTTGTCCTCGATACCGTTCCTCGGCCTGCTGCTGGCAGCACTAGCTGCTGCTTCAGCACCAGAAGATCATCAGTAGCAGCAGCTACCACGCACTGCCTCCCCCAAGCTTATCTTCCTTCTGCCTCGCCACCTTTCTGCCCAGCATTTGCATCTGCAGTGTGTACCAGCTTAATACAATTAAACAGAGACAAACAAAGGAAGAAAAAGAAGAAAGTTAATGGTGAACTGTGCTCCTCGGATGAACTGCTTTTACACCGGACAACCACCCATACTCATTTCCTAATCCAGCTATTAACAACTACAATGACGATGAAACATAATGCAGTAAATGACTATATGCAGGAGATCAAAACAAGTAAACAAACGGGATAACTAACACCCTCCGCCTGCTTCACATGTAGCCTCAATGATGTGATTCCACATTGCCATTGGTGTGGATAAATGCTAAGCATCAATCCACATCAAAGCATCAAAACCACAAAGCATGGATGAAGGAGACATTATGCCACCCGAATGCACAAAGAGAGCTCAAACCGAGAGCTAAAAAAATATATATAAAAAGGATTGCTTCAAACAATAACAAAGTATGAAACCGAGAATGCATTAGTAAAATGAGTTATGGAAATGAAACTAAGGAAATATAACAATAGTTAAGGGAAAACCGAGAGCATGAAATTGGAATGAGCTTTCATTGAAAAAGAAATTTAACAAGTTGTAAAATGAAGAACATGGAAATTAAACACAACTCTAAAAACTATTTTTCCCTAGAAATTACATTACACTACTCCTAACTACATTACACTACTCCTACTCCTAAAAATTACATTAACCTCTACTCCTAAAAAATTACATTCCTTTCAATTGTCATCTTCCTATTTATAAGCACACTAGGGGCAAAATGGTAATTTTCACATCCTTGATGAGTTGGCATTTTTTTTGGCCACTTGTCTTCACACCATTGGCTCCTTAAAAAGATATTTCCATGTCATCGGTTTTCTTGTAAATTTTGGATGTGTTAGGTGGCATGATTCGTGTTGTCCGCGTGGCTCAATCTCGATTTTAGCCCAATTCCGGTCCATTTTCTATCGAAATATTCAAAACTCATCCGGATTTGATTTATCTGCAAAATGAGAATTTTAATTAAATAAAGGGGATAATTAACAAAATAAATTGGGGATTTAAATAATTATTTAGGAAATTAAGCACAAATAATTCTAAAAATATAGAATTATCAGTTGAATTTGGAGGACCAAATTCTTTTAAGGTGGGGAGGATGTGAGATCTGAGAATTTCAGACATATTTTAATTATATAATATGAACTTGAAGTATAATTTATTGAGCTAAGTGAATTGTGGGAATGATAATTGGAGATTCATATGTTAAGTGTTTAAAATAAGTGTGAAGCTCTGAGGACAGATTGATCTGGGAGAAGGAGAGATCGATCTGGCGAGTTAAAAATGACAAGGAAGGAGGAATTTAGGAGCAGATCGATCTCATGAGGAAGAGATCGATCTCCAAATGATTCTGTTTGAGAGAAGATTGATCTCATGAGGAAGAGATCGATCTCCAAATGATTCTTTTGGGAGAAGATCGATCTCCTCAAGGAGCAGATCGATCTCATAAAGCCATAAAGAGATCGATCTCACCCCTCGACAGATCGATCTCCTAGGCATAAATTACCCCAAATCGTCCCAAAATTCAAATGCAGATCGATCTCATTAAGAGCCAGATCGATCTCCTGCCCTCAGCCTATATAAGGAACTCCTGTTTTTCTCCTGCAATCTCACTTTCTCTCTCTTCCAACCCCCATTTCCACCGAAACCTAGCTTTCTCACTCATCCAAAGCACCCATTTCCGTCCAAATCAGAAGTTGTGGCAAGAAGGAAAGTTGTTCCTCATCAAAGGGAGAACAACATACTTGGAAATTGAAAGACGGATCGAATCGAGGCAAGAGATAAGCTCTCCACAAGTTTTGGGTAATTTCTAAACTTCGATCCTTATATTTAAGATGATTTTGGTGATAATAGTTGTTGGTATTGTGTCGAGATAGTTGGAAAATGATTAGGGATTGATGAAATTACAATGTAGTTAGAGTGATAATGATATTTAGCAATTTTGGGAATTTTGAGTTATAAATGGAGATTTAGACAATGTGGTGAATTAGCATAGATATTATGGCATAGGAAATATAGAATGTTGAGGTGTCGTGAGCGAGATTGTGGTTTGTGGTGAGTTATGAGAATTGAGAAATTTGAGGAGGTTGATGTGATAATTGATTATTGATGTTTTAACATCGTTTGGACAGCTCGGGAGTTCCAGAGTGGAATACGAGGCTAGTCCGTGATACGGGGGAAACGATTGCACTATACGAGGTGCAAAGAGGTAAGGGAAAACTAAACCATTTGTGTATGTGTTTTGATGAATTGTTGTAGCATGAACCATGATTTGAGAATACAAGCATGTTTGGTGTTGTGTTGTGATATAATTACACACGGTTTTTATAGTCGGTTGGAGCCCATTATTTTATGAGTTTATAAGCTGAGTGTGAAATTGCTTTATAAACCTTTGAGTTTGCGTGAAAAGTAAATTGGGCTCTACGTTAAGGCGATATTGAGATTTGAGAAAATGTGTGCGTGTTCTGCCGGTTGGAACTCGGTTTTAATATGTTTTGTGTTGAGTACACAAGTGTTTTAAATGAGTTTTATGAGAGAAAACCATTATGAGTTCTACGTGAAGGCATAACGTTTTATAAGATAATGGCTAATGATTGAGACTTAGGCGTGTCATGTTGAATACACATCGGGCCTTGCTCTGGTAGCATGTAAGACCGATATAGTGGGACGTCTGGGAATCGACCCAGGGACCACAGGCCTTGTTCTGGTAACATGTAAGTCCGATTATTCCTCCGCTTTGGTAGCGTTGGGAGGCCTTGCACTGGTAGCATGTAAGTTCGATATTCCTCCGTTTTGGTAATGTGAGATGACCCCCGTTCTGGTAACGCTGGGTGGCCTTGCTTTGGTAGCATGTAAGACCGAGAGAGTGGGCCGCCTGGGAACCGACCCAGGGACCACGTGATAGTGTGCATGAGGCGAGGCATTGCTCTAGTAGCATGTAAGGCCGGGCCTTGTTCTGGTAACATATAAGTCCAATATACCATGCATACGACCATATTGTCGACGTTCCCTCTATACGAGGATGCCTGGGATGCGCACCCAGAGGAGATTACATATTTGATGTGCCATGACGAGTTTTAATTGAGTTTTATAGCCTAGTCTCGTTTTACACATGAGTTGTGTTTTGTGACCTTGTCACGTGCTATTTCCTGAGGTGATTTTCATCATGTATTTTGAGAACAGCCATTATTGCATATATTTACACATGCTTGTGAGTGCTCGATATTGAGCCTTTTATCTTCATGTTTTCACATGATTTATGAGTTATGAGATGATGATGTTTTGAGAACTTTCATGCTACGATTTCAAATGAGCTTTATAAACAAATACATATTTGTGATGTGTGAAATGGTTTATATAACTGAGTTTCCTTACCCCCCTTACTGAGCGATTTGGAAGCTCACCTTGTTTTCTCTTCCCCCTAGATCGCTTCAAGTGAAGTGAGTTCCCTGCGGCGTACGGGCTAGAGGCTAGTGGAGGACCTGAGCTCCAGGCCGTATTTTGTGTACTGAGGTAGATAATTAATATTCATGTACCCAGACTAGAGTTATATTTACAGACACTTAATGTACAATGATGTACGGGATGTATTAGGATTAATTAACTTGGAATTGAGTAATGTATATGATACAATATACACTATATTATGATGAGATCCTGAGGCATGATAATTATGATGATGTATGACACTGCACAGGAATGCACCCTTAATTGTGAATCAATGAGTAAAAAGTTTTAAATTAGCCCTATTTTTCGCGCTTCCGGGGCGTCACAATATATCAAATCTCATGCGAGCAACGCTCTAGCACGCTTTATTTCCATAAAATCCATGTAGGTGGCTAATTCTTTTGCAAAGCATGGTTATTCAAACCAAATCAAGTTATTTTCATGCAAATCGTTTAAATATTAGCCAAGCTACCTATCCACATGTTAAAAAGCAGTAAAAAGACCCAAGAATATAGTATTCTTGCTTTTCATGAACTTTTCTAAAATCTCAATTTTCTTTGACCTTCAAACATTCATTTCTTTTCTAAGACCCTTATACACTTTAAGAGATTACAAATGCACCCAAAAACACGTATAGATACCTCTAGGAGCTAACAAAATTCCCTTACCTCAATTTACTCGGAAGCACCTTCTTCTTCCTTTCTTGCTTTTCGTGATTAGGCTCAATTTGCTCCGGATATATCCTCGGGAGTTGCAAACATTCATCAATCACATGAGTCAATACTGATAACTCATATTCTGACTTCATCCTAGTTATTTTATCTTATTGAGCCTAATTTTCTCTTAAGTCGATTTCGACTGTGCTAATCATTTCACGGAGGCCCATTGGGCTCCCAGACCCCTTTATCTCTCACTGGACCGAATTCTAAGTCCATTGACCTTATCGAGCCAATTGCATCAAGCTTGGCCCATGATTACATTTAGCCATGGCATGGTGGCCAAGCACCCATCATGTAATTCCTAGCCAATTCAGCTAGCAAACTCACTTAGTTATCTAACCAAGCATGGCTTGCATGCTCTAACTTTAGTTCTTCCATTCATTCATGCATTTTCACAAGCACCTTATATGCACATTTCATAACTTCATCCAATTTCATAGATTGACTTCACTAAACCAACTCAAAATCATGGATATAACACTACTAACACCTTAGTATAACCAATTCATCATTAAATCCACCCTAGCTCATTTTCTCACACTAGACCTTTTTTTAGGTTATGGTTTATTCATCATGTTCTAGGTAGTTTCAACCAACAATACATACACCAATGAACTCATAACAATGTCTAGATAAACATACTTGGGGTTGGTGTATTGAAAACTCAACTAGCTTATCTTTTCTCTTGTTCAAAATTAGAAGACCCTTTTACTCCTTCTATAGAAGGATTTGAACGCTGATTCTAAACTATGTTGTTCTCCTCCTTACAATGAACAACTTTACTCAAAGCCACTTTTCTCAAATCCTTTCAGAAGAGGATGTTATTCTAGAGTGAGAAAGCTTATTCCTTTTGGGTAAGAATGGAGAGGTGTTTTGTTTTACTGAGGAAGAAGACTTGGCCGTCGGGTTTTTTATAAAAATAGGGGTGGTGAGATTGATCTCCTAGGGTAAGAGATCCATCTTCCTTTGGTTAGAACTATCGAAATATTCAGGTATGTAAGTGTGGGATCGATCTGATCTTTGGGAAGAGATTGATCCTTTCTTAGAAAAATCAAGTGGAGATCGATTTGCTCATAGGGAGAGATCGATATGCTCTTTGGGAAGGGATTGATCCTTGCTAGGCAGAAGCAAATGAAGATCGATCTACTCATAGGGAGAGATCGGTCTGCTCTTGGCAGAATCAAATGGAGATTGATTTGCACTTGAGAAGGGATCGATCATTTCTAGATAGAACCAAACTAAAATCAATCCGCTTGAACAAAAGATCGATCTGCTTTGAATAGGGGATCAATCTGGCCTTCATCTGCAGGTTTTCGACTGTAGATTTTTCTAAAAATTTCAAAAGAAAACTTACCTTTGATTGCTTCACTAGTCATTTTACATTCTAGCCACACTTAAAAGATAAAAGGTTCATTTCATATAATTCTCGTGTTAAGGAACTTGTGTGTATTGCTTGGAATCATAAAAGATACTTAGAATTCACTTTTGAGTCCTTATATTCAGTTTGAATGTTTTTAGTTCCATTTGTTTAGTCAGTGGCCACTTTAGCCCTTATTTAGCCATTACATGAATTCATGAATACTCATTCATTCCTTTTGTAATTTCATTCAAGCCAAAAGCTCTTCTTATGATTCAATTAACATAAGGAAGTGTGTACATCATATGAATAATAAAGAATACATCACCAAAAGTGGGTCTTACATAATCTCCCCTACTAAGGAAAATTGGTCCTCCAAATTGGAACTAAATCAGTCAGTGAATAACTCTAGGTACTTCCCCTGTATCAAACTCTCCAATTGCCAAGCAGCTTCCTTTGCAGTGTGATGCCGCCGAAGAACCTTCACTAAGGGAATCATCTTCGATTCCACTACTTTTTCCTTTTTATCCAATATCTGAACCGACTTCTCAACATACGACATGCTCTTGTTAAGCTCCAATGGCTCATATTTAATTATATGTTCCGGATCCGAGTGGTACTTTCGTAACATAGAGATGTGAAAGACGTTATGAACACCCGCTAGCTCAGGTGGCAATGCTAGACTGTAGGCTTTATCAGTCACGCCCTGACTCCCGGTGTTCTTCATTCATGCATATACCACATACGGTTGGGCTGTGAGCCGATGTAATTTCTAGTTCCATACATTTATAGTGGAAATATTTAAGAACTTTAAATAACACACTCCCAGGCATGTGTGTTGATATATAAAATCGATTGTATAATATAATATCGTCACATAACATCCACATACAAATTTTTCTCTTTTTCAATGTATAACCGTGCGATACAATACGATAGATACAAAATATTTATGTGTATACATTTCTTATACTTTAGCAACAGATGGGAGCTGGCCAGCACAAAAGGATTTGAAGACCACCGCACTGTTCTACTTCTTAGTATATGGAGAGGGAAAATAATGGGATGAGCAAACCACAGCTCAGCAAGGAAAAGGATGCTAACAGATAGATACTGTACTATCTACGTAGCCCATGCATGATCAACAAAATCATCTTTCATTAAAAATGAAAAATATCAATGGAAAATGCATTTAAACATTCTTTTCTCACAGGTAATTTCGTAAAAACGAATGCTCGATATTTCTATTTAGAAACATGTCATAAAATAGTGCTATCAGAGCACAAACATTTAAATCAAGACATCTCTTTTCTTTTCACAAATCATTTCTTTTCATCAAATATCTATCTTTTTTGATTTTTTCAATTTCTCTTATCTCTGAGACAGGTAGGAAGTTTTAGGCAAACAAATATCCATGACATATGGTCATAGTCAGTGATCCCTGGCCTCACTAATCAGGTGTGCACATGGCATCACTTGCCTGAAGGGGGATGGGTCAGTCATACCCTTCGGCTCATCTCAATCATCATCATCATCTTCCTCATCATATCACATATACTTCCAGTACAATGTACTCTATGTGTCATCTACACGATACTCGTACTCGCGTGAACACAGCATGGTACATAGTATTCCCCGGACAACTACACGGTACAACGTACGCTCGTGGACCCAGTCTATCCACCCTACACCGATAGACTTCTCGTCCTAATGCATGTCTCATATACCAGGCGAGCAGAATCAACATGACACACAGTCTCCGCAAGGCTCCAGCGTGGTATCTCTCAGTGCAAGCAACCGCTTCCAGCATGTATCATCTCAAAATCATTGTGCGAGCTAGGGTCGAGCACATTATCATCATCATAAAACCATGTACGAGCTACGTTCCAGCACGGTTTGTTAAATCAGAGAAAACATATGCGAGTCAAATCTCCAGCATAGTCAAAATCATCAAAACAGGTGTGAGCTAAGGCTCCAACACCAATTCACATTTCAAATCTCATAAGTGGCTATTTTTCTCTTTTAAAGACTTAAATCATGTTTATTAACTTAGCATGCCATTCCATGCTAAACATGTAAAACTAGCCAGCCTATCCATCATCATTTCTCAGTCACAAGTACAACATATAGTTGTAAGAACATTAAAAACATGCATGTCATGTTGTTTTCCTTCCCATAACCTATTTTCACAATTCATACCATAATACATTTCAATTCACTTATGGTTCAATAGCTAAATATAATATTACTAGCGTCATAACTACTAAATCGCTGTAAAATATGTACGAATATCTCTATCGCTAACATACAATCCCTTACCTCGAATCGCACTTGTATTTCCTTCGCCTCATTTGCTCCGTTCGTGATCCGGGTTAATCGAGTCTCAACGTATTCCAATCTACATGCATAAATCATTAAGTCATTTTCCTCTTCTTCATTTAAAAATCCACATTGTCATTTGCTTACTTACTGGTGCTTTCACAAATCTTTTTATCATATTTCACCTTAATATTTCTTTGTAAATCCATCTAAAACCATTCACTCAACACCACTAACATCATAGTGTTCCAAGATCATCTCAATAGCAAACTCAATCTATTGCTCTTCTATACGTATTTTTGGTCAAGTGAGTTTTAAGCATCCTAGCCATATTCTACTAACACAATAGACATCCATCAACTCCTAAAATCACTTAAAACATCATGCTTGGAGTTGAGAGTTTTGAAGACTTACCCAACTTAACTTTTTCCTTGGTAAAACTTGTGATAGTCTGTTCTCATCCTCTTGATCAAACGAATATGTGATTTTTGGGTATGTTGTTCTGCTTACTTCAAGGAACAACTTCCCCTTCTTGAGCTTCTTCCAAATTTGGCTGGAATGTAGTGATATTTAGAGTGAGAAAGCTTGATTCTTTGAGAGAAAAGGATGGGTACGGGTTTGGTAGGAAAGAAAGCCTGATTTTTCAGTCCAATCCCGTGCTCTTTTTATAGATGTAGAGACATAAGATCGATCTGGTCCCTTATGAAGATCGATCTCTGCATGTTTTGGTAGTCCTTTTTCCTAACATAACTACAACCAAATCGATTTGCTCTTCATGATGAGATCGATCTGTTGTAAGCAAAATTCTCTTGAGGATCAATCTGTTAGTAAAGGTGAGATCGATCTGTTTCAACCCGAGACATATGGAGATCGATCTGTTCCTTGTGAGAGATTGATTTCTTCTAGACAGAAGCTTAAAGAGATCGATCTGCCTTGTTCCAATGGACTGATGCTTGACATTTCTTTAGAGGGGATCGATCTCTCCTTCATGGCAGATCAATCTGCTCCTCCCCTGCATCCTCTTTACTGTTGTTTTTTACAGATTTCCAATGTGCAATTCATCCTTAATTGCCTAATACCTCATTTTACATTTCGTACATGACCAATGGATAATAGTATCCATTCCATAAAATTCATAGGTAATAAAACTTGTGCACACAACTTGAATTCATGGATTGTACATTAAATTTCAAAATCCCTACATCCTTTATTGTTTATACACATGTAACAATGTGCGTATACATCATAGCTTCATAAGAAGTACATGTAAAACTACAGGCGTTACATTTCTCCCCTCTTTGGAAAATTTGGTCCTCCAAATTGAATCAAGTTTATTCCTAAAAAACTTGGGGATATTCCTCCTTCATTAGATCCTTTAACTCTCAGGTGGCTTCCTCTGATGTATGATGTTGCCACAGGACCTTAACCAATGAAATCGACTTGTTCCGTAACACTTTCTCCTTTTTATCTAATATCCCGATTGATTTCTCTCTATATGACATATTCCCCTTGAGCTCCAACGGTTCATAGCTAATTATATGTGCTGGATCCGGATGGTACTTCCTAAGTATGGAAACATAGAAAACATTGTGGACCTCTACTAGCTCAGGTGTTAAGGCTAGTCTATAAGCCCTATCTCCCACTCTATCCAAGATCTCGAAGGGATCGATGTAATGAGGACTTAGTTTCCCTTTCTTCCCGAACCTTGTTATTCCCTTAGAAGGAGATACTTTAAAAAATACAGACTCACTCAAAGTGAACTCGAGTGGCCTCCATCTCCTGTCAGCATAGCTTTTTTGTCGAATTTGAGCCGTTCGCAACCTCTCACATATTATTTGGACATCCTCTGAGGCTTGTCTAACCAAATTGGGAGCGAGCAACTGTCTTTCACCAACCTCTTCCTAACCAATGGGTGAACGGCATCTACGACCGTATAGTGCCTCATAGGGGGCCATACCAATACTTGAGTGATAACTGTTACTGTAGGCGAACTCAATCAGTGGCAAGTGATCATCCGATAAGCCTCTAAAATCCACCACATAGGCTCTCAACATATCCTCGATGGTCTGTATAGTCCTCTCTAACTGACCATCTGTCTGAGGATGGAAAGCTGTGCTAAAGCTCAATTGGGTCCACAAAAGTTGAAAGTGAAGAGGGCATCCCTATCAGAAACAAAACTCACTGGGACTCCATGCAGTCTCACTATTTCTCATACATGCAAGTTCACTAATACACTCAAAGTATCTGTCGATCTCATAGCTAAAAAGTGTGTCGATTTAGTTAACCAATCTACTATAACCCAAATAGCATCATGGTTCTTACGGGTTCTCGGTAATCCTATCATAAAGTCCATGGTGACGTGCTCCCACTTCCATATCGGTATCAGTAGAGGTCGCTGTAATCCTCCAGGTTTCTGATGCTCTACCTTAACCTGCTAACAGATAACACATCTAGCAACATACTCAGCTATATCTCTTTTCATTCCAGACCACCAATATACTTTTCGAAGGTTTTGATACATTTTACTACTCCCTGGATGTACTATGTATCTCGATGAGTGAGCCTCTGATAAAATCAACTTCCTAAGCTTTGAATCCTTAGGGACACACATTTTATTCCCGAACCTTAGTATTCCATCCGAACTCAATACAAAATCAGTGCCCTCACCTTTCTGAATTTGGCTAATCACATCAATACACCATTGATCATTCTGCTGAGCTTGTTAGATTCTCTCAATCAACTCCGATTCTAACCTCAAGCTGGCTATAATCCCATAGCTACCAATTTTAGGTGGGGTCATTTGAAACTAAGGTTCATGAATTATTCCAACAACTCGTGCTCCCTAACCATCATATATGATACCAATCCAAGACTCTTTCTGCTCAATGCATTGACAACCACATTCGTCTTCCTCGGGTGGTACAAAATATTACAATCATAGTCCTTGAAGAGTTCTATCCACCTTCTCTGTCTCATATTTAACTCCTTCTATGAGAACAAATACTTAAGACTCTTGTGATCCGTAAAGATTTGAAATCTCTCAATATACAAGTAGTGGCACCATATCTTCAATGCAAATACTATGATCGCCAACTCTAAATCGTGTGTGGGGTAGTTCTTCTCATGATCTTTCAGCTGTCTGGATCCAAACGTAACTACCCTTCCATTCTGCATTAAAACACAGCCCAGTCCTTGGTGTGAAGCATCCATGTAAACAGAATAGTTCTCTGACCTGTTAGGAATAGTGAGAACTAGCGCAGTGGTTAATCTGTGCTTAAGTTCCTAGAAACTCCTCTCACATGCTTCGTCCCACATAAACTCCACATTCTTCCTCATAAGACATGTTAATGGAGCAGTCAATCTAGAGAAACCCTCTACAAATCTCCTGTAGTATCCTGCTAAACCCAAAATGCTTTTAATCTCTATAACTGTTTTGGGCCGTTCCCACTGAACAATAGCCTCAATCTTGGATGGATCTGCTGATACCCTATCCTTCGATACAATATGTCCCAAAAAATAAATCTGCTATAACCAAAAGTCACATTTACTAAGCTTGGCATACAACTTTCTCTCTCGGAGGGTTTGCAAAACAATCCTCAAGTGCTGCTCATGATCTTTCCTGGATCTGGAATAAACTAATATATCATCGAAGAATACTATCACAAATTGATCTAGGTATGGTTTGAATACCTCATTCATTAGAGCCATAAAAGCTGCTAGTGCATTTGTCAACTCGAAAGGCATCACTAGGAATTCGTAATGACCATTGCATGTGCGAAAAACTGTCTTGGGCACATCTTCCTTTCGAATCTTCAATTGATGGTACCCAGACCTCAGATCTATCTTGGAAAAGATCTGTGCTCCCCGAAGCTAATCCACTAAATCATCGATGCACGATAAGGGGTACTTATTCTTGATGGTAGCCTTGTTTAACATCCGATAATCAATACACAACCTAAGGCTCCCATCTCTTTTCTTCTTAAACAATACCGGGGCTCCCCATGGTGAGACACTCGATCTTATAAACCCTTCATCCAGTATATCTTACAGCTACTTCCTTAATTCCTCTCGTTCAGCTGGAGCCATCTTATATTGGGGTTTGGATATTGGCTCGATTCCAGGTGTCATGTCTATACCAAATTCCATTTCTCTATCCGGTGGTAATCCTGATAGGTCGTTTGGAAAGACATCAGGGAATTTTCTAACCATTGGAATGTCATCTATATCCGGATGTGTTTTGTTCAAGTCCACCACATAAGTAATAAAACCTTCAAAATAACATTTATGTCATTTATGTACCAATGCACTTTACTTACTACAAAATCAGGATTTCATTACTTCTTATAAAATTTTACAACAAATTCCTCAGGTAGTGAAAATGTAACAGACTTATAGTGATAGTCTAAGACAGCATGATTGGTAGCTAACCAATCCATTCCCAAGATTACATCAAAGTTATACATATTCAACAAAATCAAATTAGTTATCGTGTACCTATCTCCTACTCTCACTTTACAATCTTTGTATACTTGCTCAGCTAATTGACTAACTCTCATTGGAGTACTTATTAATAAAGTCATATTTAAGTATGTGGGTTTTACAAAACCTATTAACTTTGATGCACATACAGGCGATATAAAGGAATGTGTAGCACCAGAATCAAATAAAGCTATAGCTTCATAATCGAAAATCAAAATTATACCTTTTATCACCTCAGAAGAGGTATCTGTTGATGCCCGGTCTATCACATATGCCCTACCTGGGTCCAAAACTTACTTCCTTTTTTCTTTAGCCATGGATCTCTTCCTTGCAGGAGGTGTAGCTATAGGAACTTTCTCTGGCTCCTTGCCCTTCTACGGGGCTACCTCAACTGCTTCTGGACAATCCCTTACATAGTGCCCAAACCTACCACATCTGAAGCATTGTGTACCCTGAAAATGACAGGGCCTACTACCATGATATCAGCCACAGACTCTACATTGATCAGTATTTGGTCGGGGTCCACCAATCACTATACCCCTGGTTAGGGTTGGAGTCAGATGCATAAGAGGTCTAACAGCCTTCTTCTGTGACTTATCTGCCTCTTTTCGACGCTTACCAGGATATCTTCGACTAAATCTAGCACTCTTGCCATCTCCAAATTTCCTCGGACCCTTGTCCCTACCCCAACTGAACTCTAAAATATGTAGATCATAGTTCTGCTCACACAACTGGGCCCGTTGTACAGCTTCTCTATATGTAGCAATATCAAACGGGGCCAATTTAGCTCTAATTGAAGGCCTGAGTTTATCAATAAATCTGCGGACCCTAATAGCTTCACTTCTGATATAGTTTGGATCATATTGCCCCAATGTGGTGAATCGTGACTTGTACTCATCCACTGTTCGGTTCCCTTGAGTCAGATTCAAAAATTCCATTTGTAGTCTACGCCAAGCAGTATCCGAGATATATTGCTCTCTAAAAGCACCTAAAAACATATCCCATGTGATCGCTGTACCCTGAGTTCTCAATATAGGTCTGGTGGACTTCCACCAATGCTCTGTTACGCCTCTCAATAAAAGGCTGCAAGTGCTACTCTTTCCGTAGGCGAACATCTGCAAAAATCAAACAGCTTCTCCATCTGACTTATCCAATATTCAGCCACTGCTAGATCCTTTACCCCACTAAAAGAAGGAGGCTTAAAGTCCATAAAATACCTCAATCTCTCCATATCACAATCATAACCATGCCCCAAATCATCATTATCATACTGTTGCAGGGCTACTAGAGGAGATCTGGCCTAATAGGGGGACCTCGTGGTCTATCTGGTTCGGGTTGTGCAGGTACAACATTCTCAGGTTCAGGTGCAGTTACTGGAGGATTCGGTGCAGCCTGTCCTACTATATCGGGTATACCCTCCAATCTGGACATGATCTGACCCATCATGGTCATCATCGTATGCATGTCTTCCTCTAACCTCGCTACACGAGGGTCGAGAGTCTCTATCTGATCATGGGGTTCATGACTAGAGGACGATCTACTATGCCCCTTAGTCCTATCATTCCGTCCCTGAGCTCGTGAGCTCTCTACCCTCTTGCAGTGTCTCTCAGGCATAACTTACAAGCCTGTTGACTTTCTTGCATTCATAACAAACTCTTAAATCACTACCAGCTTTGTATACACATTTGTATCTAAATATCGCACAGTAACTTGAGCTATACATTTTCTTAATGCTAAACATCGACTCACATCAGACTAACCACGCTCTGATACCAATTTCTATCATGCCCCGACTCCCGGTGCTCTTCATTCATGCATATACCACATACGGTTGGGCTGTGAGTCGATGTAATTTCTGGTTCCATACATTTATAATGGAAATCTCTGAGAACTTTAAATAACACACTCCTAGGAATGTGTGTTGATATACAAAATCGATTGTATAATATAATATCGTTACATAACATCCCCATACAAATTTTTTTCGTTTTCAATGTATAACTGTACGATACAATACGATAGATATAAAATATTTATATGTATACATTTCTTATACCTTAGTAACTGATGGGAGCTGGCCAGCATAAAAGGATCTGGAGACCACTGCACTATTCTAGTTCTCAGTATTTAGAGGAGGAAAATAATGGGATGAGCAAACCGCAGCTCGAGAAAGAAAAGGATGCTATCAGGTAGATACAGTACTATCTACACAGCCCATGCATGATTAAAAAAATCATCTTTCATTAGAAATGAAAAATATCAATGGAAAATGCATTTAAATATTCTTTTCTCACATGCAATTTCGTAAAAACCAATGCTCGATATTTCTATTTAGAAATATGTCATAAAACAGTGATATCACAACACAAGCATTTAAATCAAGACATCTCTTTTCTTTTCACAAATCATTTCTTTTCATCAAATATCTCTCTTTTCTGATTTTCTCAATTTCTCTTATCTCTGAGACAAGTAGGAAGTTTTAGGCAAACAAATATCCACGACATATGGCCATAGTCAGTGATCCCAGGCCTCACTAATCAGGTGTGCACTGGGCATCACTTGCCTAAAGGGGGATGGGTCAGTTCTACCCTTCGGCTCATCTCAATCATCATCATCATCTTCCTCATCATATCACATATACTCATGGTACAACGTACTCGATGTGTCATCTACGCGATACTCGTACTCGCGTGCACATAGCACGATACACAGTATTCCCTAGACAACTACACGGTACAACGTACGCTAGTGGACCCAATCTATCCACCCTACACTGATGGACTTCTCATCCTAAACCATGTTTCATATACCAAGCGAGCAGAATCAGCGTGACACACAGTCTTCGCAAGGCTCCAATGTGGTATCTCTCAATGCAAGCAACCGTTTCCAGCACTATACCATCTTAAAATGATTGTGTGAGCTAGGCCCTAGCACATTTTCATCATCATAAAACCATGTGCGAGCTACGCTCCAGCACGGTTTGTTAAATCAGAGAAAACATATGCGAGTCAAATCTCCAGCATAGTCAAAATCATCAAAACAGGTGTGAGCTAAGGCTCAAACACCAATTCACATTTCAAATATGATAGGTGGTTATTTTTCTCTTTTAAAAACTTAAATCATGTTTATTAACGTAGCATGTCGGTCCATGCTAAACATGTAAAACTAGCCAGCCTATCCATCATCATTTCTCAGTCACAAGTATAACATATAGTTGTAAAAACATTAAAAACACGCATGTCATGTTGTTTTGCTTCCCACATCCCATTTTCACAATTCATACCGTAATACATTTCAATTCACTTATGGTTCAATAGCTAAATCTAATATTACTAGCGTCATAACTACTAAATCGCTGAAAAATACGTATGAATATCTCTATCGCTAACATATAATCCCTTACCTTGAATCGCACTTGTATTTCCTCCATCTCGTTTGCTCCATTCACAATCTGGGTTAATCGAGTCTCAACGTATTCCAATGTACATGCATAAATCACTAAGTCATTTTCCTTTTCTTCTTCTAAACATCCACATTGTCATTTACTTACTTACTCATGCTTTCACAAATCTTTTTATCATATTTCACCTTAATATTTCTTTGTAAATCCATCTAAAACAATTCAGTGAACACCACTAACATCATAGTGTTCCAAGATCATCTCAATAGCAAACTCAATCTATTGCTCTTCTAGATGTATTTTTTGGTCAAGTGAGTTCTAAGCGTCCTAGCCATATTCTACTAACACAATATACATCCATCAACTCCTAAGATCACTTAAAACATCATGCTTGGAGTTGAGAGTTTTGAAGACTTACCCAACATAGCTTTTTCCTTGGTCAAACTTATGATAGTCTATTCTCCTCCTCTTGATCAAACCAATATGTGATTTTTGGGTATGTTGTTCTCCTTACTTCAAGTAACAACTTCCCCTTCTTGAGCTTCTTCCAAATCTGGCTAGAATGTAGTGATATTTAGAGTGAGAAAGCTTGATTCTTTGAGAGAAAAGTATGGGTGCAGGTTTGGTAGGAAAGAAAGCCTATTTTTTAGTCTAATCTCGTGATCTTTTTATAGATGCAGAGACATAAGATTGATCTAGTCCCTTATAGAGATCGATCTCTGCATGGTTTGGTAGTCCTTTTTCCTAACATAACTATTACCAGATTGATCTACTCTTTATGATGAGATCGATCTGTTGCGAGCAAAATTCTCTTGAGGATCGATCTGTTAGTAAATGGGAGATCGATCTGTTTCAACCCAAGACATATGGAGATCGATCTGTTCCTTGTGAGAGATCGATTTCTTCCAAACAGAAGCTTAAGGAGATCGATCTGCCTTGTTCCAATGGACTGATGCTTGACATTTCATGAGAGGGGATTGATCTCTCATTCATGGGAGATCGATATGCTCATCCCTTGCATCCTCTTTACTGCAGTTTTCTATAGATTTCCAATGTGCAATTCATCCTTAATTGCCTAATACCTCATTTTGCATTCCGTACATGTCCAACATATAATAGTATCCATTCCATAAAATTCATAGGCAATAAAACTTATGCACACAACTTGAATTCATGGATTGTACATTAAATTTCAAAATCCCTACATCTTTTATTGTTTATACACATGTAACAATGTGCGCATACATCATAGCTTCATAAGAAGTACATGTAAAACTACAGGCATTACATTATCTCCCAGTCTATCACGTCTCTCAAAGGGTCCTATGTGACGAGGACTTAACTTCCCTTTCTTTCCGAACCTCGTTATACCCTTGGAAAAAGAAACTCGTAAAAATAGTGATTCACCCACTGTAAACTCCATTAGCCTCTGTCTCCTGTCAACATAACTCTTTTGTCTACTTTGAGTTGTTCGTAACCTCTCACAAATCAATTGGATGTCCTCAGAGGCTTGTCTCACTAAGTCGGGAGCAAATATCTGTCGGTCACCCACCTCTTCCCATCTAATAGGGGAACGACATCTTTGGCCATACAATGCCTCATACGGTGCCATCTTGATACTCGAATGATAACTGTTATTATAGGCGAACTCTGTGAGTGGTAAATGGTCATCCCAGGAGCCTCCAAAGTGCAGTGCACACGCTCTCAACATGTCCTCCAGGGTCTGTATAGTCCTCTCTGACTGACCATTTGTCTAAGGATGGAAAGCTGTGCTAAAACTCAGTTGGGTTCTCATAACTTCTTAAAAATGTTCCTAGAAGTGGGAAGTGAAGCGGGAGTCCCTATCTAACACTATCCTCACTGGAATACCATGTAACCTCACTATCTCGCGCACATACAATTTCGCCAGAGTACTTAAAGTATCGGTGGCTCTTATAGCTAGGAAGTGTGCCGACTTCGTTAATCTATCCACTATTACCCAAATCATATAATGATTCTTGGGGGTTCTAGGTAAACCTATCACGAAGTCCATAATGACATGCTCTCATTTTCAAGTCGGTATAGGTAGAGGTTGCAATAGCCTTGCAGGCTTTTGATGCTTTACCTTCACCTGCTGACAGTTGAGACACTTTGCCACATATTCTGCTAGATCTCTCTTCATCCCTGACCACCAATACACTCTCTAGAGGTTCTGATACATTTTGTTACTTCCCGAATACAGTGTATACTTTGACGAATAAGCTTCTGTCAAGATCAATCTTCTGATCGCTGGGTCATCGAAACACATATCCTACCCCTGAACCTCAGCAATCCATTTGAACTCAACTCAAAATCAATCTCTCTACGCCTCTGTATCTGCCCGATAATATCACTACACTGCTAATCGATCTGTTGAGCTTGTCAGAAACGATCTACCACATCCGGTTCTAATCGCAGGCTAGCTATGATACAACCACTATCAGTATCAGGCGGGGCCATATCTAAACTGAGGCTCGTGAACTGTTCCAACAACTCGTGTTCCCTGATAATCATGTACGATACCAACCCGAGATGCTTCCTACTGAGTGCATCAACTACTACATTCGCCTCACCCGAGTGGTACAGAATCTCGCAATCGTAGTACTTCAAAAGCTCAAGCCACCTTCTCTATCTCTTGTTCAACTTCTTCTATGAGAACAAATACTTAAGGCTCTATGGTCAGTAAATACTTGAAATTTACCACCGTATAGATAATTGCGCCATATCTTCACAGTGAATACTGCGACCGCCAATTCTAGATCATGGGTCAGGTAGTTCCTCTCATGATCCTTCAGCTGTGTAGATCCATAAGCGACTACCTTCCCATCCTGCATCAGTACACAGCCTAATCCCTTGTATGATGCATTCATGTACACAGAGAAAGCTCCTAAGCTGGTAGGAATGGTGAGAATCGGAGCAGTGGTCAATCGACACTTAAGTTCTTGAAAACTCCTCTCACATGCATAGTCTCACACAAACTCAACATTCTTTCTCGTGAGACGTGTCAATGAAGCAGCCAATCTCAAAAATCCCTTTACAAACTATCGATAATACCCAACTAAACCCAAGAAACTCTTGATCTCTATGACTGTCTGGGGTCTCTGCCACTAAACCACTGCCTCAATCTTGGATGGGTCCACTCCCACACCATCTCTCGATACAATATGACCCAGAAAGGAGATACGCTCTAGTCAAAAGTCACACTCAATGAGTTTAGCATATAACTTCTTCTCTTAGAGGATCTGTAGCACTATCGTCAGGTGCTGCTCATGCTCCTCTCTAGATCTCGAATACACTAAAATGTCATTGATGAACATGATAACAAATTGATCCAAGTACTGGTGAAATACCTCATTCATCAACGACATAAAAGTTGCGAGAGCATTTGCCAACCCGAATGGCATAACCATAAACTCATAATGACCATATCAGGTGTGGAAAGATATTTTGGGTATATCTCTATCCCGAATTCTCAACTGATGGTACCCAAATCTCAAATCTATCTTACAAAAGACCTGCCCTCCCTGAAGCTAATCTAACAAGTCATCGATGCGTGGAAGGAGGTATTTATTCTTGATGGTCACCTTATTCAATAACCTGTAGTCAATATACAGTTAGAGGCTCTCATCATTCTTCTTTACAAACAGTACCAGTGCTCCCCAAGGTGATACACTTAGTCAGATGAACCCCTTATCCAATAACTCTCGTAATTGCTTCTTCTGTTCCTCCAACTCAATTGGAGTCATTCTGTACGGTGGCTTGGATATCAGCTCTGTACCAGGTGCCAAATCTATACAAAACTCTATCTCTCTAACTGGCGGTAACCTTTGTAAATTATCCGAAAAGACATCTAGAAATTCCTTGACCATGAGGATATCTCACAATTTCGGACATGCCTTATCCGCCTCAACCATGTACACAATATAACCTTTCAAAATATTAATCATTTAGTCAGCATAAAAATGCATCTATTTCGCTTACAACAATTACTGCTTCCATTACTTTTTAAGGAAACTTTACATTACATTTTTCGAGGAAACTTACGGTAACGCTATCTGCCCCTGAAAATGTTACCGTCTTAGAAAAACAATCTACCACAGCACGGTTTGCAACCAACCAATCCATTCCTAGGATTACATCAAAGTCTCTTATATACATTAAAATGAGGTCAGATGACATTTCCTTTTCCCCTACTTTAAACTTGCAATCCCTAAATACATATTCGACTAGCTCACTATTGTTCATGGGAGTGCTGATCAGCATCCTCCTACTTAACGGGGTTAGCTTTACATATTTAAACAACTTATATGCAAATGAAGGTGATACAAATGAATGCGTGGCACCAAGATCTATCAAAACATAAGCTTCAAGATCAAAGATCAAGATTGTACCTTTCACCACATCTAAAGACTGATCCGCAGTATCCTGGTCCAGAGCGTATACTCGCCCTCTGCCAACTACTTGCCCATTATCTTCAGCTGCCACCCTTGGTCTCAGAGTAGGAGTATCAGAAAAGCTCTCTCCAATTCCTTACCCTTCTGTGGGGTACTCTCAGTTATCTCTGGGCAATTTCAGATTATATGCTCTGGCTTCCCACATCGGAAACATACTACAGGAGGTCAATAACACGGTCGAGTTCCATGGTACCTACCACACTTATTGCACTGTTCTGTAGTAGGTTGTGGCCTCCAATCACTATACCCTTTGCTGGAGCTATGGTCGGATACACAAGAGGCTTAACTCTCCTTTCTTGGATCTGCTCAATCTTCGGCCTCTTCCTAGATAATCTTCTGTTTCCTCTATAACTGAAGCCTCTATCCATTGCCTGTCTCTTCCTATCCCTATCCCTGACTCTACCAATCTTCCTAAACTCTGAGGCATTTCACTCAATAACTTGTTCACACAACTACGTCCTGTGCACTGCTTCCTCATAGGTTGGTATATCAAAAGGAACCAATCGAGATATGATGGCTGGTCTCAGTCCATCCATAAACTTTCGAACCTTCTCGACCTCACTGTCCATCGTGTCAAGATCATACCTGCCCAGGGAGATAAACATCATCTCATACTCGTCCACCAATCTGCTCTCCTAGGTCAATCCCAAGAATTCCATCTGCAGCTTTCGCTACGTAGTATCCAGAACATATTGCCTCCTGAAGGCCTTCATAAATATATCCCAAGTGATCTCCGTATGCCAGGCTTTTAGAATGGGTTTGGTGGATTTCCACCAATGCTCTGCCAATCCCTTTAGCATGAATGTGGCAAAAGCAATCATCTCTATAGTAGTGCACTCAAAAAATCCATATAACTTTTCAATCCTATTCACCCAGTCCTCAGCAGCTATTAGGTCCTTAATCCCATTGAAAGATGACGGTCTAAATTTTTGGAACTACCGTAATCTATCCAGATCGCATCCATAACCCCAACCTCTACTACCCTATGGTGGAGCAATAGTAGAAGGTGTATCCTGTACTTGTGGGAGTGTGGGAGTATCCGTAGTCTAAGGTCTCTGGGCTGACTGTGCAGGCATCTCAAGAGCAACTGCCTGTTCAGTATCACCTTGTGCAGCTGGACCTTGCCTATCCTTAGCTCCAGGAATCGATTGGGCAGTCAACTTTAAAATCGTCTCTAAGCTCCGCTTTATCCTCGTGAAGCGTGTCTTAATACTCTCGGGTCTCTCTGTTGAACCTTGTGGGGCATGCTCAACTTCAACCTCTATCTCCTTCTGAGTTTCATGTGGTAACGACTCAGCACGGCTCTCAAGCCTACCTCTATGGCCTCTAGCTCGTGCTCTCGCCCCTCTACCGCGACTAGTATTAGGCATAATGCCAAGATTCCTACATTCACAATAATTTCTTAATCAAACCCATCTCGATATACACAGATGTATCTAGACACGCATAGTAACATGGGGATGTAATTTTCCTAATCATTAACACACATCAGACCAACTCTGCTCTGATACTAATTAAATTTGTCACGACTCTCAATCTACTAAAAATCACTACCAATTTTTCATTTTTCGTTTATTATTTAATCCATTTCTTACCTTACCTTGATCGTGAATAGCTACACCACTAACAATTGGGCTGTGTATCGGTGTTAATCTCATCTAACCATACCATTTCAATTTACAATTCATTTAAACGTAAACACTTGTATTTCTTAATCAGAGTTGCTATTTACATGTGTTTACAATTCTTTACATCCCCAAATGTTACATTCAAAATATCACTGTGCTATTTGTATGTCTAGATACAAAACTGTACAAATGTGTATACCTTTATATGATGGGATGCAGGTAACTCTAAAAATCAACTCCTCAGTCGCTCTTAGTCTATTGAAAGTGATCTGTAGAGGGGGAAAATAAGGGGGGATGAGCAAACCACATGCTCAATAAGGCAATCATGCAAGTAGGTAGATAACTGTACTGTCTACAAGATCGTGATGCCATACGTAAAACTAAGCAGTTACTTGTCATACCCAAAAACATCAATTCATGCACGTGTTCATGATATATAAAGTAGTTCATGCTATTCAAATCAGTGCACAAGTCGTAAATAAAGCATGAAAAATCATCATGCGTAAGTTGTAAATAAAGCATGAAAAATCATCATACGATGTGCAATTAAAGGCAATTCATACTAAACACAAATCAGCATTCGTCAGGACTTAGCCTCTCCCTTGGTCTGTCCTAACCCAAAAAATAATTTAAAAACACGGATTCATCATAAACCAAGTGACATGTGAGATTAGGCAAATAATAATAAGTGTAATAACTAGGACTATGATCATATCCTCTGTGATCCTAGGTTACATGGATCCTAGTGTACGGGGTATCACCTCTATCTACTTCCGCACAAAATGTGGGTCACGCCTAACCCGTCGGTCCAAAGCAGATCTAACCTTCGTTCAAAGACGGTATATATATATCCATACACGGTACAACGTACTCCATGCTATATGAATGGTATAATGTACTCCGTAGACCCATATCATCACATCATATCGTGCCACATCTCAATACGCATATGCGAGCCTATTTAATTAGTGTGACACACATTCTACCCGAAACTCCTAGCACGGCTCCCAACATGTCATAAAAATCACGTACGAGTAATCTGTAGCACGACTGTAAATATGAAGTGAACATCTAGTGCGAGCAACGCACTAGCACCATGTCATAAAATCCATGTGAAAACTAGTGCGAGCTAAACTCCTGCACTCATGCATGTAAAAATCTAGTGTGAGCATCGCTCCAGCACTAATGCATGTATGAATATATCAAATCTCGTGCCAGCAACACTCCAGCACGCTTTATTTCCACAAAATCCATGTAAGTGGCTAATTTTTTTGCAAAACATGGTTATTAAAACCAAATCAAGCTATTTTCATGCAAATCATTTAAATGCTTGCCAGCCTACCTATTCACATGCTAAAAAGCAGTAAAAAGACCTAAGAACATATTGTTCTTACTTTTTATGAACTTTTCTAAAATCTCAATTTTCTTTGCCCTTCAAACATTCATTTATTTTCTAAGACTCGTAGACACTTTAAGAGATTACAAATTGCCTGAAAATACGTACAGATACCTCTAGGAGCCAACAAAATTCCCTTACCTCAATTCACTCGGAAGCAACTTCTTCTTCCTTTCCCGCTTTTCATGATTGTGCTCAATTTTCTCCGGATATATCCTCGGAAGCTGTAAACATTCATCAATCACATAAGTCAATACTGATAACTCATATTCTGACTTCATCCTAGTCACTATATCTTATTGAGCCAAATTTTCTCTTAGGTCGATTTTGACTGTGCTAATCATTTCACCTAGGCCCATTGGGCTCCTCAGACCCCTTTATCTCTCATTGGACTGAATTTTAGGACCATTGACCTTATCGAGCCGATTGCATCAAGCTTGGCCTATGATTACATTTGGCCATGGCATGGTGGCCAAACACTCATCATGTCATTCCTAGCTAATTCGGCTAACAAACTCACTTAGTTATCTAACCAAGCATTTGGCTTGCATGCTCTAACTTTAGTTCTTCCATTCATTCATGCATTTTTACAAGCACCTTATATGCATATTTCATAACTTCATCCAATTTCATAGATTGATTTCGCTAAACCAACTCAAAATCATGCATATAACATTACTAACACCTTAGTATAACCAATTCATCATTAAATCCACCCTAGCTCATTTTCTCACACTAGACCCATTTTTAGGTCATGGTTGATTCATCATGTTCTAGGTAGTTTCAACCAACAATACATACACCAATCAACTCATAACAATGTCTAGATAAAATACTTGGAATTGGTGTATTGAAAACTCACCTAGCTTATCTTTCTCTTGTCTAAAATTGGAAGGCCCTTTTGCTCTTTTTATCCAAGGATTCGAACGCTGATTCTAAACTATGTTGTTCTCCTTCTCACAATGAACAACTCTGCTCAAAGTCACTTTTCTCAAATATTTTTGGAAGAGGATGGTATTCTAGAGTGAGAAATCTTATTCTTTTTGGGTAAAAAAGGAGAAGTGTTTTGTTTTTCTGAGGAAGAAGAGTTGGTCGTCGAGTTTTTTATAGAATAAGGGTGGTGAGATCGATCTTCTAGGGTAAGAGATCGATCTTCCTTTGGTTTAACCAGTCAAAATATTTAGGTATGTAAGTGTAGGATCAATCTGCTCTTTGGGAAGCGATCGATCCTTTCTTGGTAGAATCAAGTGGAGATCGATCTGCTCATGGGGAGAGATCGATATGCTCTTTGGGAAGGGATCGATCCTTGCTAGGCAGGAGCAAATGGAGATCGATCTACTCATGGGGAGAGATCGATCTGCTATTAGTAGAATCAAATGGAGATCGATCTACACTTGGGAAGGTATCGATCCTTTCTAAACAGAACCAAACTGAGATCGATCTGTTTGAACAAGAGATCGATCTGCTTTGAATATGGGATTGATCTAGCCTTCATCTACAGGTTTCTAACTGCAGATTTTTCCAAAAATTTCAAAGGAAAACTTGCATTTGATTGCTTCACTAGTCATTTTACATTCTAGTCACACTTAGAGGATAAAATGGTTCATTTCATATGATTCTCTTGTTACGAAACTTGTGTGTACTGCTTGGAATCATAAAAGATACTTAGAATTCACGTTTGAGTCCTTATATTCAGTTTGAATGTTTTAAGTTCCATTTGTTTAGTCAATCGCCACTTCAGCCCTTATTTAGCCATTACATAAATTCATGAATACTTATTCATTCCCTTTGCAATTTCATTCAAGCCAAAAGCTCTTCTTATGATTCAATTAACATAAGGAAGTGTGTACACCATATGAACCATAAAGAATACATCACCAAAATTGGGTCTTACACTTAAAATCTTAATTTAGCTTAAAACAAGTCTTATGTTTATGCATGGTTCATGTGAATGGGCTTATAACTTAAGTTTTAGATTTTAACTTAAAAAACATACATGAGAGTTTAATGAATTTTCATTAAATCACATTTAATTTAAATTAAAAGTGCTTGAGTTAAAGTTGTGTATTTTTGACGAAATCAATTTTTTTTTTATTTAGATCTTGAGATAGGGTTGTCTCTAGCACATGTCCTTTACCTTATTTTGCAGAGCAGACAATGGATTCGGCCTCCAAGACTAATTCATGTTATGCATGTATCTAGCCTACTTTGTCTCTCCTCTCCGTACGACCCTATCTGTAATGTCGTACTAATTTTTGAACTAATTTCTTTATTCTTAATTTTCTCCTTAAATATACTTTATAAATCTAGTAATTAAATAATTAATTTAATATTTATCCTTAATTAATTTTTCAAATACATTTTCTGTTACTTATTTCTTTCTTTAGGCATAATACTAATCTAGATCTATTTACATGATTTGTTTTTTAATTACCTTAACATGGTTGTATGACCTACCATACATAATTTCCATCATACAACATCATCAACATATAAATCATTTAAATTAGATAAATTAAATCCCAATATCCTTACAATTTCATCAACATAGGCCAATTTTTCCTTAAGTTCTTCACTTAGATCCTAATTGTATCACCTTGCCTCATAGTGGTTCCTTCTAGTTTTTAACCTCAAAAATTAATCCTAACATAACGTTATTTAACTTATTATACTATCATAACCCTTAATTTATTATACTATCATCACCCTTAATTTAAGCCATTAACCCTAAAATACTTATGGTGGCCGAAACCTAAGAATGAATCATTCCACGATTTTCATTCCATGCTAACCCTAAATCACCACCAATTTACATGCATAAATCTTATCATTTAATCAACATTTCAAACCCTTAAATTGCCATAATCTAACCCCAAATAATCTTCTTGGCAGAAACCCTAAATGGTTGTCTGATTATGCCACTACTTAAACCATAAGATCAAGTAACAATTTTAGCATGTCAATCGAGCAACTTTAAACACCAAAATGAAGAATCAAAGCTTCTTACCTTTCCGTTTTTCTCACTCTAGCTCAAACCACCTTTTTCCTCAAGGTTTTCACTGTAATATATCACTTAAAATTAACTTAAAACATCACAATTCATCATGCTCAACAACCTTGAAAATAAAATCATAAATCTCAACTTACCTAGCAGTAGGATAGCTTTAGTGCCTTGTTCTTTTTTGCTAGTTTTTACCCCTTTGATGAGCTCAAAAAATCAATTAAAAAATCTATGTTTGTAATATGCTCAAAGGCAAGTAATCGGTCTTGAAGGATCCTAAGAAAACTCAGATGTTTGCTTTCTAAAAAAAAAAAAAATCAAGAACCTAGAGCTATAAGGGACGTGTTGGGCATGGCGGTTTTCTGACATGGGAGTTGTTTTCTCTTAGTTTGGCCGAAGGAAAATGGGGGGCATGGACCTTTAAATAAAGTATAAACATAGCTTCTAAAATAGTTGAGGTATTTGGTCCAATTTGATCAAGATTAAAATGCAACCAGCCCCTTTAAGTCATGGAAAAATGTTGGATTAGCTGCAGGGGTAGGTAAGCTTGGTACTATTTTGGCCTTATATTTCATGGTCTTCCAATTTGATTTTGACCATGGTTTCTCATTAAATTTGTCAAATTTTAAGTCTACTTTAGCCTAAATTAATGGAAAATTTTACTATGAATGAATTCCATCAAATTTAGGTGCATTTCTTGGCCTAATCCCATGAATCACACGGTTTGGCCTTCAATTTTTCAATTTTATTTTTGGCCACTTAAACAACCTTAAATGCTCACTTTAAAACTTCATTTGATCTCTTAATTTAGTACATCATATTTTCATCATAGTTTAATGTAAAATTTATTTGAATTCCATTTGGCAAGGTTTAAGCCCTTCAACTCAGGGTGTGCCCTCAAAATGCTTGGTTGTTTTGTAAGCTTAAAACCAACATTGTTCTTGTTTAATCATCCCATTTTTTCCTTCTTAATCAATTCTAGAACCTTGTAGGTTCAATGTACTTCATATTTTCCAGTCATTGGATGGCATTAAGATTGCATTTTGCATGCTTTAACACCATTCCTTTAGGTGGACTCTCAAATTCCTACCTTGTTAGCTTAGGTAACTTAGTTCTTAGTTATACTTTATATCCTTGACCTTAAATACTCATTTCCATTCATCAAAATTCCTTCCCATTTCATAATTCGTTTGTCAAATCATACATACAACATTACTTGTCCTTACTTAGTATATAATGTAAACTCCGCAAATTTTCTTGTACCCGATTTTAACCATGAATAGTAAATTAATTAATTGGAATTTATCAAGTATAACGATATATAAATATATATGTGTTTACGTGTGTGTGTAATAATTTCTTCAAATTAAGCACATGGGTATGTGCATATATACATATAGGTATATATATCTGTACATATATCTATATATATTGCAGGTATGTATAATATGTACATATAAATATATATACCCATATATATACATGGATCGAGAGTTTTTATTTGGAACACACATATAAGGGAATATATATATATATATATATATATATATATATATATATATAAAAGATTCATGAAGCTGGTTTAAGAAGCAAAAAATGTGAAATTGGGAAGCATGAAACTTGGGAAATCGAAAAGATTAGGAAATGGGGTAGTTGAGGTTTGACTGAAGTAGAGAAGGCAGCATGAAATTTTGCAGTTTGGAGCAGACCCAAGAACTGCAACAGAATTTGGGAGAAGATTGGTCGATGGTGAAGACCAATGTGAAAGAAAAAGAGGCAGAGAAGAAAAATGAAGTGAGACAGTGATGGAAAACATGAGTGATGGTGATGACTTGATAGGACAGAAAACGTGAAGGAACGAGTGAAGTGCCTGAAGTTTCAGCAATTCGGTAGCCCACTCACCTACACCAACAACGCTTAATTGAATTAGAGGAAGTCAGATTAGAGAGGTGGTTGGGGCAGGCTTGTACCGAGGAGGATAATGATGAAAGTCTAAAGTTGGTAATGGCTCTCGAGGAAAGCAAGGGAATGATAAAAGGAAGCAGGTTTCGAGTGACTGAAACAAGAAATAGGAAACATAGTGATGGACTAATGGTAAGTATGGCATTCGATGAAAGGAAATGGAGGAAGGCAGAAGACCATGGAGCAAGACGAGTGACCGAAGAACTGGAAAACTAATTACCCTGTGGTATGATCTAAACGTATTATCCGCAAGTGCACGGGTCATACAAGTAATAATGGGATTTGAGTCTCGGAATATCGTCCCACAAAGAAGTTGATCAGCCTGATTAACTACCGGTTAATCTTACCTTAAGTATATCCTAGCAAATTATGAAGTTTTGATGGGTGGTCTACATGGCTAAAATTAAAGTACTGAAAGTAATAAAAGCTATAAAATAAAGAAAATTAAACTAAGCTAAAATTACTTATAGTGCTCCAAGCAATTAAAGAAAATACCTGCAAAAGATAATTTAAACAGTTAAAATTAATTAACGCAATTAAAATAAAAAGTAAAAATGAAAATAAAGAAATAAGATTAATTAAACTAAAATTAAACAAGCCTAAAATAACATATGCATGTAATTAAACTAATTAATAAAAATGCAAATTGAACTAAACTAAAATTTAATGAAGATAAAGACTAAATTAAAAATGCATGAATCAAATTTAATCTAAATTAATTCTAAATGTAACTCATAAAATGCTAAACTAAAATTAAATCCTAAAACATATAATATAAAATTAATTATTAACTAACAATTAAGACTAAAAATTAAATTAACAAACTAAAACACTAGAACTAATCTAAATTAACAACTAATAAAAGAAGCAATAAGAAAATAAAAATAAAAGTGCAATAAACATCAAATTGCAAAAAGGAACTGGCTAAACGTGGCCTTAAACACAGTTTGGCATTTAGCAGCCTGCCTGTGAGATCTGAGAATTTCAGACATATTTTAATGATGTAATAATAAATTGAAGTGTAATTTATTGAGCTAAGTGAATTGTGGGAATTATAATTGGAGATTTATATGTTAAGTGTGTAAAATGAGCATGAAGCATGAGGACAGATCGATCTGGGAGAAGGAGAGATCGATCTGGTGAGTTAAAAAATGACGAGGAAGGGGAAATTTGAAGAGCAGATCGATCTCCAATGGAAGAGATCGATCTCCTTATGAATCTGTTTGAGAAAGGATTGATCTCATGAGGAAGAGATCGATCTCCAAATGAATCTGTTTGAGGAGGGATCGATCTCATGAGGAAGAGATCGATCTCCAAATGATTCTGTTTGGGGAGAAGATCGATCTCCTTAGGAGCAGATCGATCTCATAAAGCCATAAAGAGATCGATCTCACCCCTCGACAGATCGATCTCCTAGGCATAAAATTGCCCAGATCGTCCCCAAATTTCAAACACAGATCGATCTCATCAAGAGGCAGATCGATCTCCTACCTCCAGTTTATATAAGGAACCCGTGTTTTCTCTGTAATTTCACTTTCTCTCTCTTCCAAAACCCATTTCCACCGAAAACCTAGTTTCTCACTCCCCCAAATCACCCATTTTCGACCGAATCAGCTATTGTGGTAAGAAGGAAAGTTGTTCCTCATCAAAAGGAGAACAACATACTTGGAAATCAAAGGACGAATCGGATCGAGGCGTGAGTTGTGCGTCTCACAAGCTTTGGGTAATTTCTAAACCTCGATCTTGATATTTGAGCTGATTTTTGATGTTATTGGTGGTTGTAATTGTGTTGAAATAGTTGGGAAATGATTAGGGATTGATGAATTTCAATGTAGTTGGAGTAATATAGATATTTGGTGATTTTGGTGATTTTGAGAAATTGTACTATAAATGGAAATATAGACAATGTGGTGAATTAGCATAGATAATTGGTATTAGAGATGTAGAACTTCGAGATATTGTGAATGAGGTTGTAGTTTAGGGTTGAGTTACGAGAATCGAGAGATTTGAGGAGTTATGAGCAATTATGCTCGATTTTGGGAATTGAGGTTTATGTGATGTTGAGTATTGATGTTTTAACATCGTTTGGACAGCTCGAGAGTTCCAGAGTGGAATGCGAGGCTAGTCCGTGATACGGGGGAAACGATTGCACTATACGAGGTGCAAAGAGGTAAGGGAAATCTAAACCATTTGTGTATGTGAATTGCAAACTGTTTTAGCATGATTTGTGGTTTATAAAACAAGCATGTTGAGTTTTGTGTTGAGATTTAAACTGCACACAATTTTATAGCCGGTTGGAGCCCAATGTTTTATGAGTTTATAACTGGGCTCTACGTTAAGGCAATATTGTGATTGAGAAATGTGTGCGTGTGCTTTGCCGGTTAGAACTCGGTTTTATTACGTTTTGTGTTGAGTACAAAACGATTTCAAATGAGTTTTATGAGAGAAAAACCATCATGAGTTCTACGTGAAGGCAAACCTGTCTTATGTGATAAGACTTGGGTGTGTAGTTGTGAGTACACACCGGGCATTGCTCTGGTAGCATGTAAGCCCGAATTCTTCTCCGTTCTGGTAACGTGAGAATAACCTATTCTGTGGCTATGCCACGTAAACTTGGTGGCTGTGCCACGTTATACCCCATTGGTGGCTGTGTCACGTTGAGAAACCCCCTTGGTGGCTGTGCCACGTTATACCCCATTGGTGGTTGTGCCACGTTGAGAAACCCCCTTGGTGGCTGTGCCACGTTATACCCCATTGGTGACTGTGCCACGTTGAGAAACCCTATTCTGTGGCTGTGCCATGTGAGAAATTAAATCAGTGGCTTTGCCACGTGTGTTTTGTGGCTGTGCCACGTGAGAAATTAAATCAGTGGCTTTGCCACGTGTGTTTTGTGGCTTTGCCACGTGTGTTTTGTGGCTATGCCACGTGAGAAATTTAAAACAGTGGCTTTGCCACGTGTGTTTTGTGGCTATGCCACGTGAGAATTTAAAACAGTGGCTTTGCCACGAGTGTTTTGTGGCTATGCCACGGGTGATTTTAAATCAGTGGCTATGCCACGTTATTTGAGAAAGCGTTTATCGCGTTGTTTTCACATGCTTTGTTTTTGCTCTAGAGTGAGCCTTTTTACTTCATGTTTTCACATGACTTGACACATGAGAGTGTCGTTTTGAGTACTTTCATGCTACGGTTTTCAAATGAGTTTCACATACAAATAAATGTTTTGTGATGTGCATTTTGGTTTATGAAATGAGTCCCCTACCCCCCTTACTGAGCGATTTAGAAGCTCACCCTGTTTTTCTTTCCCCCCAGAGTTCTTCAAGTGAATAAGGACTTCCCTGCGACGTACGGAGTAGTGGCTAGTGGAGGACTCGAGCTCTAGGCCATATATATTGTATCTTGAGGTATATCTTATCTTTTCATGTACCCAGACTATTATTGTAATTACAGACACTTGATGTATGACATTATATGGGATGTATTAGGATTAATTAACTTGTAATCGAGTAATGGGTATAATACAATATTTATTATATCATGATGAGATCCTGGGGAACGATAATTATGATGATGTATGACACTGCACAGGAATGCACTCTTTATTTGTGAATTAACGAGTAAAAGTTTTAAATTAGCCCTATTTTCCGCTCTTCCGGGGCGTGACAGAGTTTTCTTGGTATCAAAGCTTAGGGTGTCTAGTACTGTCAGTGTCGGTTAAGTGAAATAGAATACATCCCAAGTGTCTGTAATAGTCTGGTCATGAACTGAAATTGAGGATTGAGATTTCAATCGATTGTGATATGTACGCGCAGGAGACGAGTCGAGATAGAGAATGAGTAAACGACGAGGTCGTTCGAGGAGGCAGGCAGAGTCCCCTCCGCCACCTGTCCCACAACCAGAGAGTCCTAACTCTCGATTTAATCGGATTGAGACCGATGTGAGGCAAGGTTTTGAGCAGATGGCAGCGTTATTCGCGCAACACTTTGGAGTTAATGCCTCGGATACTACCCCTACACCACCACAAGGACCTCCCATACCCCCAGTGCCTCCCGTCGCCCAGCCTGAGGATAGAAGTATGGTCCGACTAAGGGATTTTCTGAAGATGAATCCACCCGCATTTAAGGGAAAGAAGGATCCTACGGAGGCTGAGGAGTGGTTAACGGAGCTAAGGATTATATTTGATATCCTGGGGTGCACCGATGCTGAGAGGGTCAGTATGAGTGCCTATATGCTGAAGGGGAGAGCTCGAGATTGGTGGGGTACTACCCAGGGTATTTTGATGTCCCACCATGGTGTGATTGGTTGGGAAGAGTTTCAGACAGCTTTTAGGACCCAATATGTACCACGGGCCGCTCAGAGAAAGAAGCATGCCGAGTTTTTGAGTTTGGTACAGGGTGACATGTCTGTGGATGACTATGAGAGCCAATTCACAGCGCTATTGAGATATGACCCAGAGACCTTCAAGAGTGAAGAGCTCCGCACAGAGAAGTTTGTGTATGGGTTGAAGCCCGTCATCAGAGATAGATTGATAGGGCTGTGTATTGTTGAGTTTGGAGATGCTCTTAGACGAGCACAAGAGATTGAAAGAGGGATTGAGATGGTACAATCCCAGAATGAGCTCAGAGCGGTGAATAGAGATAAGGACAAGAGGCCAACGATTTTTCAAACAGAGGCTCGGAGAGGTTCCTTCAGGAGAGGAAGGATTGAGGTACAGAAGGACAGATTGGAGAGACCCAGAGCCTATCCTATTATCAAGGAGACCCCTCGATATGTCAGGCCGGAGATAAGGGTTTGTAGGGACTGTGGCCGATCGCATGAGGGAAGTTGTACTGGGTCGATCCATGGATGTTTTAGATGTGGTGACATGGGTCACAGAGTGAAGGACTGTCCCCAACTTCAGATACCACATGCTCCGGAGCCCACTAGACAATAGCCTCAGAGAGTGGATCCCCGGAGACGGGCCACTGCGGCAGAGAAAGGGAAGAAACCTGTGGCACAGGGGCGTGTGTTTGCCCTGGATAAGGAGACCGCAGACGCTTCGGTAGAAACTATAAGAGGTACACTCTCTGTCTGTAATTATGAGGCTCATGTGTTGATTGATTCAGGATCCACGCATTCTTTTATTTCTGAGCATTTTGCATGTAGATTAAACTTGAAGTTTGAACCTCTAGAATATATACTACATGTAAATACCCCTATGCGTGAATCTCAGAGAACTGAGTTAATCTGTAGAGGATGTGAGATAAAGGTGGAAGATAGAGTGATGTTAGCAGATCTAATCATGTTGAATATACATGGGTTTGATGTAATTCTGGGAATGGATTGGTTGGCAACCAATCGAGTGAGTTTAGACTGCTACACTAAGATTGTAACTTTCTCCCTACCTGAACCTTACAGTGTACGGTTGAGATGTTGAGGAAATGTATATGTGGAATTCTAGTAAGTAATTTGAGAATTTTAATATTATTTTGGGAGAATATTAAATGTGATTATTCATGTGAAGGTTATGAGACACTTATCTCAGACGATGAGCGGGAACATCCGAGGATTGAGGATATACCTGTGGTTTGTGAATTTTTGGATGTTTTCCCAGATGAATTGCCAGGTTTACCACCAGAGAGAGAGCTGGAGTTTACCATTGATTTGGTACCAGATACTCAGCCGATCTCTAAACCTCCCTACAAAATGGCATTAGTGGAACTCGAGGAATTGAAGAGACAACTACAGGAGTTATTGGATCAAGGGTTTATTAGACCCAGTGTTTCACAGTGGGGAGCGCCAGTGCTATTTGTTAAGAAGAAGGATGGTAGTCTCAGATTATGTGTAGACTACCGGTTGTTGAATAAAGCCACGGTGAAGAACAAATACCCACTACCCAGGATTGATGATCTACTTGATCAGCTGAGAGGGGCCTCAGTCTTTTCTAAGATTGATTTGAGATCGGGCTATCACCAATTGAGGATCAAGGAAGAAGATATTCCAAAGACGGCCTTCAGGACAAGGTATGGCCATTACGAATTTCTGGTGATGTCCTTTGGATTGACGAACGCCCCTGCAGCATTTATGAGATTGATGAACGAGGTGTTCAGAGACTATCTGGATAAGTTTGTGATAGTCTTTATCGATGATATCCTGGTGTACTCTCGGTCATATGAGGAGCATGCACAGCATTTATGGTTAGTACTTCAGATACTCTGAGATAAGCAATTGTACGGAAAGCTTAGTAAGTGTGAGTTTTGGCTGAACCAGATAGCTTTCCTTGGGCATATAGTCTCAGAGGAAGGAGTATCAGTAGATCCAAGTAAAATAGCAGCTGTGCTTAATTGGGAGAGACCGAGGACAGCTACTGAGGTACGAAGCTTCCTTGGTTTGGCAGGGTATTACAGAAGATTTGTGGAAGGATTTTCCAGGATTGCCGCCCCTTTGACTAAGCTCACGCGCAAAGAGACTCCATTTATATGGACTGATCAATGTGAGCTCAGTTTTCAAGAGTTAAAGAGGAGATTAACAGCGGCACCTGTGTTAACTATTCCTGAGGGATCAGGAGGATTCTCGGTGTATAGTGATGCGTCTCATCAAGGATTGGGGTGTGTGCTTATGCAGCACGGAAGAGTGGTCGCATATGGATCGCAACAGCTGAAAGACAATGAGCGGAATTACCCCACGCATGATTTGGAGTTAGCCGCTGTGGTATTTGCTTTGAAGATCTGGCGACACTACTTATATGGGGAAAGATTCCAGATCTTCACTGATCACAAGAGTTTGAGATATCTCTTTGATCAGAAAGAGTTAAACATGAGACAAAGGAGATGGATGGAACTCCTTAAGGATTATGACTGCGAGATTCTTTATCATCCGGGTAAGGCGAATGTGGTTGCTGATGCCCTGAGCAGGAAGAGTATGATATCTGCTATGATGATCAGGGAATGGGATTTGTTAGAGCAGTTTGCCGAACTTCGGATCAGAGTTAAAGAGGTAGAGACTGGATTTTTGGCTAGCCTGCGGATAGAGCCCAGGATCATGGATCAGATTAGAACTGGGCAGCGCAGTGATCAGAGATTGATAGACATGGTTAGCCAAGCTGAGCAGAGTTCGCAGTCGGATCTCACCATCAGTGAGGATGGATTGTTAAGGTTCAGAGGACGGATTTGTGTACCGGACGATGATACCCTAAAGAGACAGATATTGAGAGAATCCCACTGCTCGCGATACACCATGCACCCAGGGAGTACTAAGATGTACCGAGACTTGAGAAAGGTGTATTGGTGGAGTGGTATGAAGCGAGACGTGGCAGAGTATGTGGCCAGGTGTTTAGTATGCCAGCAAGTGAAAGCTGAGCATCGGAAGCCCGGAGGACTACTACAGCCCTTACCTGTACCTACATGGAAATGGGAGCATGTCACTATAGACTTTATTATGGGTTTACCGAGGACCCGGAGAGGTCGTGACGCGATATGGGTCATTGTGGATAGATTGACCAAGAGTGCCCACTTCCTTGCCATCAAGAGCACAGATACTGTGGATGCCTTAGCTGAACTGTATGTCAGCGAGATAGCTAGATTACATGGGGCTCCAGTGAGTATTACTTCTGATAGAGATTCTCGATTTACTTCTAGATTCTGGACCCAGTTTCAGGAGTCCATGGGATCTCGGTTGAGTTTTAGTACCGCCTATCATCCTCAGACAGACGGTCAGTCAGAGAGGACTATTCAGACCCTGGAGGATATGTTGAGGGTGTGTACGATGGATTTTAAGGGATCATGGGATGATCACCTGCCCCTAGCAGAGTTTGCATACAATAACAGCTATCATACGAGTATTGGAATGGCACCTTTTGAGGCTCTATATGGTAGGAGGTGTAGATCCCCTGTAGCTTGGGAAGAAGTCGGTGACAGAAAGATAAATGCTCCCGAGCTTGTTGAGCAAGCCATACAGAGTGTGAAACTCATATGTGAGAGGTTACGGGCTGCACAAAGTAGACAGAAAAGCTACGCGGATGTGCGTAGACGGCCACTCGAGTTTGACGTTGGTGATGCAGTATTTTTGAGAGTATCACCGAGCAAGGGTATCATGCAGTTTGGGAAGAAAGGAAAATTGAGTCCTCGATACATAGGACCATTCGAGATTCTTGAGAGAGTGGGAGAGGTAGCTTACAGATTAGCATTACCCCCACAGATGTCTGGAATACACAACGTTTTTCATGTGTCTATGTTGAGGAAGTACCACCCGGACCCTTCTCATGTCATAGAATATGACGAGATGGACATACAAGAGGATATGAGCTATACTGAGGAACCCGTCCGGATTCTCGATAGAAAGGAGAAGGTACTAAGAACCAAGAGCATCCCATTAGTGAAAGTTTTGCGGAAACATCACTCAATGGAAGAGGCAACGTGGGAACTAGAGAGTCTCATGAAGGAGAAATACCCCCATCTATTTGACTAGTTGAGTTGAATTTGGAGGACCAAATTCTTTTTAAGGTGGGGAGGATGTGAGATCTGAGAATTTCAGACATATTTTAATGATGTAATAATAAATTGAAGTGTAATTTATTGAGCTAAGTGAATTGTGGGAATTATAATTGAAGATTTATATGTTAAGTGTGTAAAATGAGCATGAAGCATGAGGACAGATCGATCTGGAAGAAGGAGAGATCGATCTGGTGAGTTAAAAAATGACGAGGAAGGGGAAATTTGAAGTGCAGATCGATCTCCAATGGAAGAGATCGATCTCCTTATGAATCTGTTTGAGAAAGGATCGATCTCATGAGGAAGAGATCGATCTCCAAATGAATCTGTTTGAGGAGGGATCGATCTCATGAGGAAGAGATCGATCTCCAAATGATTCTGTTTGGGGAGAAGATCGATCTCCTTAGGAGCAGATCGATCTCATAAAGCCATAAATAGATCGATCTCACCCCTCGACAGATCGATCTCTTAGGCATAAAATTGCCCAGATCGTCCCCAAATTTCAAACACAGATCGATCTCATCAAGAGGCAGATCGATCTCCTACCTCCAGTCTATATAAGGAACCTGTGTTTTCTCTGCAATTTCACTTTCTCTCTCTTCCAAAACCCATTTCCACCGAAAACCTAGTTTCTCACTCCCCCAAATCACCCATTTCCGGCCGAATCAGCTATTGTGGTAAGAAGGAAAGTTGTTCCCCATCAAAAGGAGAACAACATACTTGGAAATCAAAGGACGAATTGGATCGAGGCGTGAGTTGTGCGTCTCACAAGCTTTGGGTAGTTTCTAAACCTCGATCTTGATATTTGAGCTGATTTTTGATGTTATTGGTGGTTGTAATTGTGTTGAAATAGTTAGGAAATGATTAGGGATTGATGAATTTCAATGTAGTTGGAGTAATATAGATATTTGGTGATTTTGGTGATTTTAAGAAATTGTACTATAAATGGAAATATAGACAATGTGGTGAATTAGCATAGATAATTGGTATTAGAGATGTAGAACTTTGAGATATTGTGAATGAGGTTGTAGTTTAGGGTTGAGTTACGAGAATCGAGAGATTTGAGGAGTTATGAGCAATTATGTTCGATTTTGGGAATTGAGGTTTATGTGATGTTGAGTATTGATGTTTTAACATCGTTTGGACAGCTCGGGAGTTCCAGAGTGGAATGCGAGGCTAGTCCGTGATACGGGGGAAACGATTGCACTATACGAGGTGCAAAGAGGTAAGGGAAATCTAAACCATTTGTGTATGTGAATTGCAAACTGTTTTAGCATGATTTGTGGTTTATAAAACAAGCATGTTGAGTTTTGTGTTGAGATTTAAACTGCACACGATTTTATAGCCGGTTGGAGCCCAATGTTTTATGAGTTTATAACTGGGCTCTACGTTAAGGCAATATTGTGATTGAGAAATGTGTGCGTGTGCTTTGCCGGTTAGAACTCGGTTTTATTACGTTTTGTGTTGAGTACAAAACGATTTCAAATGAGTTTTATGAGAGAAAAACCATCATGAGTTCTACGTGAAGGCAAACCTGTCTTATGTGATAAGACTTGGGTGTGTAGTTGTGAGTACACACCGGGCATTGCTCTTGTAGCATGTAAGCCCGAATTCTTCTCCGTTCTGGTAACGTGAGAATAACCTATTCTGTGGCTATGCCACGTAAACTTGGTGGCTGTGCCACGTTGAGAAAACCCCATTGGTGGCTGTGCCACGTTATACCCCATTGGTGGCTGTGCCACGTTGAGAAACCCCCTTGGTGGCTGTGCCACGTTATACCCCATTGGTGGCTGTGCCACGTTATACCCTATTGGTGGCTGTGCCACGTTGAGAAACCCCCTTGGTGGCTGTGCCACGTTATACCCCATTGGTGGCTGTGCCACGTTGAGAAACCCTATTCTGTGGCTGTGCCACGTGAGAAATTAAATCAGTGGCTTTGCCACGTGTGTTTTGTGGTTGTGCCACGTGAGAAATTAAATCAGTGGCTTTGCCACGTGTGTTTTGTGGCTATGCCACGTGAGAAATTTAAAACAGTGGCTTTGCCACGTGTGTTTTGTGGCTATGCCACGTGAGAATTTAAAACAGTGGCTTTGCCAAGTGTGTTTTGTGGCTATGCCACGGGTGATTTTAAATCGTGGCTATGCCACGTTATTTGAGAAAGCGTTTATCGCGTTGTTTTCACATGCTTTGTTTATGCTCTAGAGTGAGCCTTTTTACTTCATGTTTTCACATGACTTGACACATGAGAGTGTCATTTTGAGTACTTTCATGCTACGGTTTTCAAATGAGTTTCACATATAAATAAATGTTTTGTGATGTGCATTTTGGTTTATGAAATGAGTCCCCTACCCCCTTACTGATCGATTTAGAAGCTCACCCTGTTTTTCTTTCCCCCCAGAGTTCTTCAAGTGAATAAGGACTTCCCTGCGACGTACGGAGTAGTGGCTAGTGGAGGACTCGAGCTCCAGGCCATATATATTGTATCTTGAGGTATATCTTATCTTTTCATGTACCCAGACTATTATTGTAATTACAGACACTTGATGTATGACATTATATGGGATGTATTAGGATTAATTAACTTGTAATCGAGTAATGGGTATAATACAATATTTATTATATCATGATGAGATCCTGGGGAACGATAATTATGATGATGTATGACACTGCACAGGAATGCACTCTTTATTTGTGAATTAACGAGTAAAAGTTTTAAATTAGCACTATTTTCCGCACTTCCGGGGCGTGACACTGCCTCTCCCCCGACCATGCACTGTACCGTGCACACTCCAGGTGTTCTGCAGTCTGCAAAATGCAACTACTCCAGGTCGGTCACCAGCTGTTTCTACTCCTCAATTCCTGTTGTCCATTCCGTACAACCATCTGATCTACCAAATCTGCTTTCGGTTTGTCCTTTTCCTCTGTTGCAGCACATTCCTCTCGGCTTTGGTTGTCTCTAGGTGCTACTATCCAAGTGTTGTGCTGGTCTACTCCCGTTCCATCCTACACTGCTGTACCAACGACCATGACTTGCTTCATGTAATGGACTGGGATACACCAGAGACTGCTTTAGTAACCGAGAGCTACAGCCATCCAGGGAACGCACCATGCTTACCTACTGCACACAAACAACCATGTCTCAGTTCTGCTCATCATCAACCAACCTAAAATAATGTAAAACAAAAAGAAAACACAAACAAAGGTTAGCTTTTGAATGTTTAAAGCAGTAAATAAACAACAGATAATGTGAAATGACTAGAACCGAGAATTAAAGAAAAGAAAGAGAATGAACAGTAGAATAAGTTATGAAACAGAGGATAGCAGAGCATGGCGTAGTCTGCCATTGTCTCGGCAAAGCTCATAGCCCAGCCAGTTTGTTTTTCCTTGTTCAGTTAATCAACACGGTAGCTTCAGATTCTGCCATTTTGCTCTTCTGCTTCATTTATGTTCACTGGAATGCTTCTCATGATCCCGTAAACAAAAGCATCCAGTAATCAGGCAGCCACACAGACAAACCAACGTCAAACCACGTCCTGGTCCTCATGGCCTACTCCCACTTCGTTTTCTACTCTAATAAATTGTCACGCCCCGGAAACGCGGAAAATAGGGCAAATTTAAAACTTTTTACTCATAAATTCTCAATTAAGAGTGCATTCCTGTGCAGTGTCATACATCGTCACACTTATCATACCTCAGGATCTCGTCATTAAACATTATATACCACATCATATACATTACTCGATCTCAAGTTAATTAATCCTAATACATCCCATACAATGTTATACATCAAGTGTCTGCAATTGCAATAATTGTCTGGGTACATGAAAAGATAAAAGATACCTCAAAATACAATATATGGCCTGGAGCTCAAGTCCTCCACTAGCCACTACTCCGTACGTCGCAGGGAAACCCTTTTCACTTGAAGAAATCTGGGGGAAAAAGAAAATAGGGTGAGCTTCTAAATCGCTCAGTAAAGGGGGTAAGGGACTCATTTTATAAACCAAAATGCACATCACAAAATATTTATTTGTATGTGAAACTCATTATACTTATTTAAAACCCATAGCATGAAGGTACTCAAAACGACATTCTCATATCTCAAATCATGTGAACACATGAAGTAAAATGCTCAGTATAGAGCAGTAACAAAGCATGTGAAAATAATGTGATAATCGCGTTCTCAATAAACGTGATAAAATCACTGTAATAGTAATGCACGTGGTGCAGCCACTAAACACATGTGGCATAGCCACTGATTTAAATTCACACGTGGCACAGCCACTAAACACACGTGGCATAGCCACTGATTTAAATTAACACGTGGCACAGCCACAGGATATGGTTTCACGTGGCAACGGCCACCAAATAGGGTTCTCACGTGGCAACGGCCACCAAATAGGGTTCTCACGTGGCAATGGCCACCAAATATACGTGGCATAGCCACAGAATGGGGTTTCTCACGTCACCAGAACAGAGAAGAATCGGGCTTACATGCTACCAGAGCAATGCCCGGTGTGTACTCAGAATTACACACCTAAGTCTTAATCACATAAGACTAGTCTGCCTTCACGTAGAACTCATAGTGGTTTTTCTCTAGTAAACTTATTTAAAACCGTTTTGTACTCAACACAAAATATATTGAAATCGAGTCCCAACCGGCAAAACACACACACATTTCTCAAATCTCAAGATCGCCTTAACGTAGAGCCCAATTCATTACTCACACAAATTCAACGGTTTATAAAGGAATTTCACACTCAGCTTATAAACTCATAAAATAATAGGCTCCAACCGGCTATAAAAACCGTGTGCAATTATATCACAACACAACACATCAAACATGCTTGTTTTATAAATCATAAATCATGTTATAATAGTTCAAAATCACATACACAATTGGTTTAATTTCCCTTACCTCTTTGCACCTCGTATAGTGCAATCGTTTTAGTCTCGCATTCCACTCTGGAACTCCCGAGCTGTCCAAACGATGTTAAAACATCAATATTCATCATCACAGTAACCTCAATTCTCAAAATCGAGCATAATTGCTCATAACACCTCAAATCTCTCGATTCTCGTAAGTCTACCCTAAACTACAATCTCATTCACCACATCTCAGCGTCCTACATTTCTCATGTCAAATTATCTACGCTAATTCACCACATTGTCTAAATTTCCATTTATAGCTCAAAATTCCCAAAATTACCAAAATTGCTAAATATCAACATCACTCCAACTACATTGTAATTTCATCAATCCCTAATCGTTTTCCAGCTACTTCAACACAATGCCAACAACCATTATCACCAAAATCATCTCAAATATCAAGATCGAGGTTTAGAAATTACCCAAAACTTGTGGAGAGCTTATCTCTTGCCTCGATTCGATCCGTCTTACGATTTCCAAGTATATTGTTCTCCCTTTGACGAGGAACAACTTTCCTTCTTACCACAGCCTCTGTTTTGGACGGAAATGGGTGCCTTGGATGAGTGAGAAAGCTAGGGCTCGGTGAAAATGGGGTTGGAAGAGAGAGAAAAATGAAATTGCAGGAGAAAGCAGGGGCTCCTTATATAGACTGAGGGTAGGAGATCGATCTGGCTCTTGATGAGATCGATCTGCATTTGAATTTGGGGACGATTTAGGGCAATTTTATGCCTAGGAGATCGATCTATCGAGGGGTGAGATCGATCTCTTTATGGCTTTATGAGATCGATCTGCTCCTTGAGGAGATCGATCTTCTCCCAAACAGAAACGTTTGGAGATCGATCCCTTCCTCATGAGATCGATCTTCTTTCAAACAGAATCATAAGGAGATCGATCCTCTTCCATTGGAGATCGATCTACTCCTTAAATTCCTCCTTCCTTGTCATTTTTAACTCACCAGATCGATCTCTCCTTCTCCCAGATCGATCTGTCCTCATAGCTTCACACTTATTTTAAACACTTAACATATAAATCTCCAAAAATAATTTTCACAATTCACTTAGCTCAATAAATTACACTTCAAGTTCTTATTACATCATTAAAATATATCTAAAATTCTCAGATCTCACATCCTCCCCACCTTAAAAAGAATTTGGTCCTCCAAATTCAACTCAACTAGTCAAATAGATGGGGGTATTTCTCCTACATGAGACTCTCTAGTTCCCACGTTGCCTCTTCCATTGAGTGATGTTTCCACAAAACTTTCACTAATGGGATGCTCTTAGTTCTCAGTACCTTCTCTCTTCTATCGAGAATCCAGACGGGTTCCTCAGTGTAGCTCATATCCTCTTGAATGTCCATCTCGTCATACTCTAGGACATGAGAAGGGTCCGGGTGGTACTTCCTCAAAATAGACACATGAAAAACATTGTGTATTCAGGACATCTGTGGGGGTAATGCTAATCTGTAAGCTACCTCTCCCACTCTCTCAAGAATCTCGAATGGTCCTATGTATCGAGGACTCAATTTCCCTTTCTTCCCAAATCGCATGATACCCTTACTCGGTGATATTTTCAGAAATACTGCATCACCAACGTCAAACTCGAGTGGCCGTCTACGCATATCCGCGTAGCTCTTCTGTCTACTTTGTGCAGCCCGTAACCTCTCACATATGAGTTTCACACTCTGTACGGCTTGCTCAACAGGCTTGGGAGTATTTATCTTTCTGTCACTGACTTCTTCCCAAGCTACAGGGGATCTACACCTCCTACCATATAGAGCCTCAAAAGGTGCTATTCCAATACTCGCATGATAGCTGTTATTGTATGCAAACTCTGCTAGGGGCAGGTGATCATCCCATGATCCTTTAAAATCCATCGTACACGCCCTCAACATATCCTCCAGGGTCTAAATAGTCCTCTCTGACTGACCATCTTTCTGAGGATGATAGGCTGTACTGAAACTCAATCGAGATCCCATGGACTCCTAAAACTAGGTCCAAAATCTGGAAGTAAATCGGGAATCTCTATCAGAAGTGATACTCACTGGAGCCCCATGTAATCTAGCTATCTCGCTGACATACAGCTCAGCTAAGGCATCCACAGTATCTGTGCTCTTGATGGCAAGGAAGTGGGCACTTTTGGTCAATCTATCCACTATAACCCATATAGCGTTACGACCTCTTCGGGTCCTCGGTAAACACATAATAAAGTCCTTAGTGACATGCTCCCATTTCCATGTAGGTACAGGTAAGGGCTGTAGTAGTCCCCAGGCTTCTGATGCTCAGCTTTCACTTACTGGCATACTAAACATCTGCCTACGTATTCGACCACATCTCGCTTCATACCACTCCACCAGTACACCTTTCTCAAATCTCGGTACATCTTAGTACTCCCAGGGTGCATGGTGTATCGCGAGCAATGGGATTCTCTCAGTATATGTCTCTTTAGGGTATCATCGTCCGGTACACAAATCCGTCCTTTGAACCTCAATAATCCATCCTCACTGATGGTGAGATCCGACTGCGAACTCAGCTCAGCTTGGCTAACCATATCTATCAATCTCTGATCACTGCGCTGCCCATTTCTCATCTGATCCATGATTCTGGGCTCTATTTGTGAGTTAGCAAAAAATCCAGTCTCTATCTCTTTAACTCTGATCTGAAGTTCGACGAACTGCTCTAGCAAATCCCATTCCCTGATCATCATAGCAGATATCATACTCTTCCTGCTCAGGGCATTAGCAACTACATTCGCCTTACCCAGATGATATAGAATCTCGCAGTCATAATCCTTAAGGAGTTCCATCCATCTCCTTTGTCTCATGTTTAACTCTTTCTGATCAAAGAGATATATTAAACTCTTGTGATCAGTAAAGATCTGGAATCTTTCCCCATATAAGTAGTGTCGCCAGATCTTCAAAGCAAATACCACAGCGGCTAACTCCAAATTATGCGTGGGGTAATTTCGCTCATGGTCTTTCAACTGTTGTGATCCATATGCGACCACTCTTCCGTGCTGCATAAGCACACACCCCAATCCTTGATGAGATGCATCACTATACACCGAAAATCCTCCTGATACCTCAGGAATAGTTAGCACATGTGCCACTGTCAATCTCCTCTTTAACTCCTGAAAACTGAGCTCACATTGATAAGTCCATAAGAACGGAGTCTTCTTGCGTGTGAGTTTAGTCAAAGGAGTGGCGATCCTTAAAAATCCTTCCACAAATCTTCTGTAATACCCTGCCAAACCAAGGAAGCTTCGCACCTCAGTGACTGTCCTCGGTCTCTCCCAACTAAGCACAACTGCTACTTTACTTGGATCCACTGATACTCCTTCCTCTAAGACTATATGACCAAGGAAAGCTATCTGGTTCAGCCAAAACTCACACTTACTAAGCTTTCCATATAATTGCTTATCTCGAAGTATCTGAAGTACTAACCACAAATGCTGTGCATGCTCCTCATACGACCGAGAGTATACCAGGATATCATCAATAAAGATTATCACAAACTTATCTAGATAGTCTCTGAACACCTCGTTCATCAATCTCATAAATGTTACAGGGCGTTCGTCAATCCAAAGGACATCACCAGAAATTCATAATGGCCATACCTTGTCCTGAAGGCTGTCTTTGGAATATCTTCTTCCTTGATCCTCAATTGGTGATAGCCCGATCTCAAATCAATCTTAGAAAAGACTGATGCCCCTCTCAGCTGATCAAGTAGATCATCAATCCTGGGTAGTGGGTATTTATTCTTCACCGTGGCTTTATTCAACAGCCGGTAGTCTACGCATAATATGAGACTACCATCCTTCTTCTTGACAAATAAAATCGGTGCTCCCCACGGTGAAACACTGGGCCTAATGAAACCTTGATCCAATAACTCCTGTAGTTGTTTCTTCAATTCCTTGAGTTCCACTAATACCATCCTGTAAGGAGGTTTAGATATCGGCTGAGTATCTGGTACCAACTCAATGGTAAACTCCAGCTCTTTCTGGCGGTAAACCTGGCAACTCATCTGGGAAAACATCCGAAAATTTGCAAACCACATGTATATCCTCAATCCTCGGATGTTCCCGCTCATCGTCTGAGATGAGTGTCTCATAACCTTCACATGAACAATCATATTTAATATTCTCCAAAATAATATTAAAATTCTCAAATTACTTACTAGAATTCCACATATTCATTTCCTCAATATCTCAATCGTACACTGTAAGGTTCAGGTAGGGAGAAAGTGACAATCTTAGTGTAGCAATCTAAGCTCACTCGATTGGTTGCCAACCAATCCATCCCCAGGATTACATCAAACCCATGTATATTCAATATGATTAGATCTGCTAACATCACTCTATCTCCCACCTTTATCTGGCATCCTTTACAGATTAACTCAGTCCTCTGGGATTCACGCATAGGGGTATTTACATGTAGTATATATTCTAGAGGTTCAAACTTCAAGTTTAATCTATGTGCAAAATGCTCAGAAATGAATGAATGCCTAGATCTTGGATCTATCAACACATGAGCCTTATGATTACAGACAGAGAGTGTACCTCTTATAGTTTCTGCAGAAGTGTCAGCGGTCTTCTTATCTAGGGTAAGCACACGTCCCTGTGTAACAGGTCTTTTTCCTTTCTCTGCAGCAGTGGCCCGTCTCTGGGGATTCACTCTCTGAGGCTGTTGTCTAGTGGGCTCCGAGACATGTCGTTTCTGAGGTTGAGGGCAATCCTTCACCATATGACCCATGTCTCCACATCTAAAACATCCATGGATCGACCCGGTACAACTTCCCTCATGCATTCGGCCACAATTTCTGCAAAACCTTATCTCAGGCCTGACATCTCGAGGGGTCTCTCTAATGTTAGGGTAACCTCTGGGTCTCTCTAATCTGCCCTTCTGCACCTCAATCCTTCCTCTTCTGAAGGAACCTCTCCGAGCCTCTGTTTGGAAAATCACTGGCCTCTTGCCCTTATCTCTATTCACCGCTCTGAGCTCATTCTGGGATTGTACTATTTCAATTCCTCTTTCAATCTCTTGTGCTCATCTCAGAGCATCTCCAAACTCAGTAATACATAGCCCTATCAATCTATCTCTGATGATGGGCTTCAATCCATATACGAATTTCTTTGTACGGAGCTCTTCATTCTTAAAGGTCTCTGGGTCATATCTCAATAGTGCGGTGAATTAGCTATCATAGTCATCCACAGACATGTCACCCTATACCAAACTTAAAAACTCGACCTGTTTCTTTCTCTGGGCAGCTCGTGGTACATATTGGGTCCTAAAGGCTGTCTAAAACTCTTCCCAACCAATCACATCCTGGCGGGACATCAGAATACCCTGGGTAGTACCCCACCAATCTCGAGCTCTCCCCTTCAACATATAGATACTCATACTGACCCTCTCAGCATCGGTGCACCCCAGATAATCAAATATAATTCTCAACTCCGTCAGCCACTCCTCAGCCTCTATAGGATCCTTCTTTCCCTTAAATGCGGGTGGATTCATCTTCAGATAATCCTTCAGTCGGACCATACTTCTATCATCAGGCTGAGTGACGGGAGGCACTGGGAGTATGGGAGGTCCTTGTGGTGGTGTAGGAGTAGTACCCGAGGCATTAACTCCAAAGTGTTACGCGAATAACGCTGCCATCTGCTCAAAACCTTGCCTCACATCAGTCTCAATCCGATTAAATCGAGAGTTAGGACTCTCTGGTTGTGGGATAGGTGGCGGAGGGGACTCTGCCTGCCTCCTCGAACGACCTCGTCGTCCAATCATTCTCTATCTCAACTCGTCTCCTGCGCACACATATTAGAATCGATTGAAATCTCAATCCTCAGATTCAGTTCATGACCAGACTATTACAGACACTTGGGATGTATTCTATTTTACTTAACTGACACTGACAGTACTAGACACCCTAAGCTTTGATACCAAGAAAGGTCTGTCATGCCCCGAAAACGCAAAAAAATAGGGTAAATTTAAAACTTTTTACTCATCAATTCTCAATTAAGAGTGCATTCCTGTGCAGTGTCATACATCGTCACACTTATCATACCTCAGGATCTTGTCATTAAACATTATATACCACATCATATACATTACTCGATCTCAAGTTAATTAATCCTAATACATCCCATACAATGTTATACATCAAGTGTCTGCAATTGCAATAATTGTCTGGGTACATGAAAAGATAAAAGATACCTCAAAATACAATATATGGCCTGGAGCTCAAGTCCTCCACTAGCCACTACTCTGTACGTCGCAGGGAAACCCTTTTCACTTGAAGGAATCTGGGGGGAAAAAAAACAGGGTGAGCTTCTAAATCGCTCAGTAAAGGGGGTAAGGGTCTCATTTTATAAACCAAAATGCACATCACAAAATATTTATTTGTATGTGAAACTCATTATACTCATTTAAAACCCATAGCATGAAGGTACTCAAAACGACATTCTCATATCTCAAATCATGTGAAAGCATGAAGTAAAATGCTCAGTATAGAGCAGTAACAAAGCATGTGAAAATAATGCGATAATCGCGTTCTCAATAAACGTGATAAAATCACTGTAATAGTAATGCACGTGGCGCAGCCACTAAACACACGTGGCATAGCCACTGATTTAAATTCACACGTGGCACAACCACTAAACACACGTGGTATAGCCACTGATTTAAATTAACACGTGGCATAGCTACAGGATAGGGTTTCACGTGGCAACGACCACCAAATAGGGTTCTCACGTGGCAACGACCACCAAATAGGGTTCTTGCGTGGCAACGGCCACCAAATATACGTGGCATAGCCACAGAATGGGGTTTCTCACGTCACCAGAACGGAGAAGAATCGGGCTTACATGCTACCAGAGCAATGCCCGATGTGTACTCAGAATTACACACCTAAGTCTTAATTACATAAGACTAGTTTGCCTTCACGTAGAACTCATAGTGGTTTTTCTCTAGTAAACTTATTTAAAACTGTTTTGTACTCAACACAAAACATATTGAAACCGAGTCCCAACCAGCAAAACACGCACACATTTCTCAAATCTCAAGATCGCCTTAACGTAGAGCCCAATTCATTACTCACACAAATTCAACGGTTTATAAAGGAATTTCACACTCAGCTTATAAACTCATAAAATAATGGGCTACCGGCTATAAAAACCGTTTACAATTATATCACAACACAACACATCAAACATGCTTGTTTTATAAATCACAAATCATGCTATAATAGTTCAAAATCACATACGCAATTGGTTTAATTTCCCTTACCTCTTTGCACCTCGTATAGTGCAATCGTTTTAGTCTCGCATTCCACTCTGGAACTCCCGAGCTGTCCAAACGATGTTAAAACATCAATATTCATCATCACAGTAACCTCAATTCTCAAAATCGAGCATAATTGCTCATAACACCTCAAATCTCTCGATTCTCGTAAGTCTACCCTAAACTACAATCTCATTCACCACATCTCAGCGTCCTACATTTCTCATGTCAAATTATCTATGCTAATTCACCACATTGTCTAAATTTCCATTTATAACTCAAAATTCCCAAAATTCCCAAAATTTCTAAATATCAACAACACTCCAACTACATTGTAATTTCATCAATCACTAATCATTTTCCAGCTACTTCAACACAATGCCAACAACCATTATCACCAAAATCATCTCAAATATCAAGATCGAGGTTTAGAAATTACCCAAAACTTGTGGAGAGCTTATCTCTTACCTCGATTCGATCCGTCTTAGGATTTCCTAGTATGTTGTTCTCCCTTTGACGAGGAACAACTTTCCTTCTTGCCACAGCCTCTGTTTTGGACAGAAATGGGTGCCTTGGATGAGTGAGAAAGCTAGGGCTCGGTGAAAATGGGGTTGGAAGAGAGAGAAAAATGAAATTGCAGGAGAAAGCAGGGGTTCCTTATATAGACTGAGGGTAAGAGATCGATCTGGCTCTTGATGAGATCGATCTGCATTTGAATTTGGGGACGATTTGGGGTAATTTTATGCCTAGGAGATCGATCTATCGAGGGGTGAGATCGATCTCTTTATGGCTTTATGAGATCGATCTGCTCCTTGAGGAGATCGATCTTCTTCCAAACAGAAACGTTTGGAGATCGATCCCTTCCTCATGAGATCGATCTTCTTTCAAACAGAATCATAAGGAGATCGATCCTCTTCCATTGGAGATCGATCTGCTCCTTAAATTCCTCATTCCTTGTCATTTTTAACTCACCAGATCATCTCTCCTTCTCCCAGATCGATCTGTCCTCATAGCTTCACACTTATTTTAAACACTTAACATATAAATCTCCAAATATAATTTCCACAATTCACTTAGCTCAATAAATTACACTTCAAGTTCTTATTACATCATTAAAATATATCTAAAATTCTCAGATCTCACATAAACACACTCAAGACAGGATAATAAGATGATAAAACTGAAAAAAAAATAATCACAATCGACTATAAAATGAAGAACGCATAAACTGATGATTGCAAGATATTCAAAATAAAAAAATTGCACAGGAAACAAATCTGGAACAAGGGTAACGGGTTGAGCTTTATGGCTGCTGTCACCAGCCCCTCACATCTGAATCATACTACCCAAAAATGATACATAGGCAGTATCGACTGAGGCATGACCAAAGGGTTCCCCCTAAATATGCGTGGGCAGTAGAAAGATAGTAAACAAACAGAAAAGCAAGTAACCCGAACGAACTACTAAAGAAAAGAAAAAAAATAGATGTAGTAAAAGATATTACTAGCAACTAGAATTAAACTTTTTCATTTAAAGAAAATAACATGGAAGCTTGAAAGATTCTATATCAATGGTGGCTAAAGAAAAATAAACCAATGAAAATTGCCTTTAAAGAAAACAAGAAAGACTAATAAAAACTACTCTACCCTAGACTACACTACTCCTAAATTACTCTACACTATTCCTACCCTAAACAACTCCTAATTTCTCCCCTTTTTTTTTCAATTGCCATCATATGCTATTTATACACAAACATAGGGGTACAATGGTAATTTTTTCATCCTAGATGAGTTGGCATTGTTTGGCCACTTGTATTCATTTGATTTGTTACAGAGCAGATATTTCCACGTCACTCATCTTTTTGTCCAATTGGTTGTGCGATGTGGCCCGATGTGTGTCTTCCAGAAGGTTGGCACGATGTCCTTTGTTCTTATCCTTTCGGAGCAAATAAAATACGGACACTGGCATCACGTGTGTCTAGACGACTGGTGACTCGATCTGTAAATTGGAAGTGGTCCAGTCTCTTTTAGCCAATTTTCAGCCCAATTTTGACTGAAATGATTGAGTTTCATTCGAATTTATTTTATCTGTACATTAAAGAAATTTAATTAAATAAAGGGGATAATTAATAAAATAAATTTGAGATTTAAATAAATAATTAAGAAATTAAGCACAAATAATTCTATTAAAAATAGAATTATCACCCTGCCTATACCGTTAGGTAGCATCAGAAGTATATGTATATATATTATTTATATGGAAACAATGATGTGGAGCTTGCAGGAAGGGAAGGAAATAAAGCAGACTTGTGGCTGCTTATTACAGCAAAGAAAGAGTAGGGGGAAGACAGTGGTAATAGAGGTAGAGAGCTGAGAACTAAAGTAAAATATAACAAGGAAAAGAAGGGCTGGAAAATGGAAGGGACCCGATTGTATTGAAAGAGCAGAAGTAGAAGTAAGGGAAAGGAATCCAAGAACAGAAGCCATAGTTCTCCAGTGCAGCAACTGAAAACTGTTGCCAAAAGATCATTGAAGTGGGGTAGTTGTAATGCCCATGGTTTTACGTGTATTTCTTATGAGGCTATGATGTATATGCACATTGTTACAAGTGTATAGATAATAAAGGATGTAGGGATTATGAAATTTAATGTACTATCCATGATTTGAAGTTGTGTGCACAAGTTTCACTGCCTATGAATTATATGGAATAGATACTATTATACGTTGGTTGTGAACGGAATGTAAAATGAGGTATTAGGCAAATAAGGATGAGATACACATTAAAAATCTATAAAAAAACTATAGTAATGAGGATGTAGGGGAAGAGTAGATCGATCTCCCATAAAGGAGAGATCAATCCCCTCTCACGAAATGACAAGTATCAGTTCAATTGGACCAGGGCAGATCGATCTCATAACAAGGCATTTCGATCACCTCAAGCCTCGATCTAGAAGAAATTGATCTCTCACAAGGAACAGATCGATCTCCCCTTTATTAACAGATCGATCTTGTAACAGGTAATCAAAGTGGTTGGAGTAGTTGAACCACAAGCATATTGATCTCCGCTAAGCACCAGATCGATCTCCTAGGCTTTATCTATATAAGAAACACGGCTTTTGGAACTAGAACACATTTCCCTCTCTCCTAAACACTCCAACACTCACTATTTTCACCTAAAACCAAGCATTCTCACTCTAGAGAACACTACATTCCCAACAGATTTGGAGGAAGCTTAAAGGGATAAAATTGTTCTTTAAAGTGAGGAGAATAATACATCCAGAAATCTAAAGTACGGATTGCTCAAGGAGAAAAGTTAAGCATCCCACAAGTTTGGCATAAAGGGGCAAGCTTAGTAAGTCTTTAAAACCCTCAACTCCAAGCACGATGTTTTAAGTGATTTTAGGAGTTGATGGATTCATATTGTGTTAGTGGAATATGGTTAAGATGCATAGAACTCACTTAATCTAAAATGTACCTAGAAAAGAGATAGAATGAGTTTGTTATTCAAATGATCTTGGAGTACTATGATATTGGTGGTGTTGAGTAAATGATTTTAGATGAATTTATAAAGAAATATTAAGGTGAAATATGATAAAAGGCTTGAGAAACATGAGTAGGTAAGTAAATGACAATGTGCATGTTTAGAAGAAGAATAAGGAAAATGACTTAATGATTTATACGTGTAGATTGGAATACGTTGAAACACGATTAACCCGGATTACGAACGGAGCAAACAAGACAAAGAAGATACGAGTGTGATTCGAGGTAAGGGATCGTATGTTAACAATAGAGATATTCGTACGTATTTTTGCAGCGATTTTATTAGTTAATTCTAGTGATATTATGTTTAGCTATTGAGCCATGACGTGATATGAAAATATGAAATGTATTATGGTATAAATTGTGAAAATGTGATGCGGGAAGGAAGACAACATGACATACATGTTTTTAATGTTTTTACAACTATATGTTGTCATTGCGATTGGGAGATGATACAGGATAGGTTGGCTAGTTTTACATGTTTTGCATGGATCAGCATGCTACGTCAATAAACATGATTGAGTTTTCTTTTTGAGAAAATAGCCATCTATCCGATTTGAAATAGAAAAAGGTGTTGGAGCCTTAGCTCACACCTGCTCTTTATGATTTTGACTATGCTGGAGATTTTACTTGCATATGTTTTCATGATTTGATAAATCATGCTGGAACGTAGCTCGCACGTGGTTTTATGATGATGATAATGTGTTGGAGCCTAGATCAAACAATGATTTTCGAGATGATACAGTGCTAGAAGTAGTTGCTCACACTGAGACTGTGTGTCACGCTGATTCTGCTCGACTGGTATATGAGACATGGGTTAGGATGATGAGTCTATCATTGTAAGTTGGATGGACTCGGTCTACGGGCATACGCTGTACTGTGTAGTTGTCCAGGGAATACTATGTACTGTGTTGTGTGTACGCGGGTACGAGTATCGCGTAGATGACACCTGGAGTACGTTATACTGTGAGTATATGTGATATGCTGAGGAAGATGATGATGATGATTGAGATGAGCCGAAAGGTAGGACTGACCCCTCCCCCTTCAGGCGAGTGATGTCCTATGCACACCTGATCAATGAGGTCTGGGATCACTGACTGCGACCATACGTCGTCGACATTTGTTTGCCTAAAGTTCCCTACCTGTCTCAGAGATAAGATAAATTGATGAAAAGAAATAGCTTGTGAAAAGAAAATGAAATAATGTGATTTGATAAATATCTTGATTTAAATGCTTGTGTTATGATAGCACTGTTTTATGACATATTTTTAAATGGAAATATTGAGCATTGGTTTTTACGAAAATGCTTGTGAGAGAAGAATGTTTAAATGCATTTTCCATCGATATTTTCATTTATAATGAAAGATGATTTTGTTAATCATACATGGGCTACATATATAGTACAATATCTACCTGTTAGCATCCTTTTCCTTACTGAGCAGTGGTTTGCTCATCCCACTAATTTTTCCCCTCTAGATACTAAGAAGTAGAACAGTGCGATGGTCTCCAGATCTGTTTTGTGTTGGTCAGCACCTACCAGTTGCTAAGGTATAAGAATTATATATACAAAAGAATTTTATATCTATCGTATTGTATCACACGATCACATATTGAAAAATGAGAAAAACATTGTATGGGGATATTATGTAAAAATATTTTATTTATACAATAGATTTTGTATATCTACTCACATGCCTGAGAGTGTGAGATTTAAAGTCTCAAATATTTCTACTATAAATGTATGAAATATGTAATTACATCTGCTCACAGCCCAACCATAAGTGGTATATGTATGGATGAAGGGCACCCAGAGTCGGGGTGTGACAAATTTGGTATCAGAGCAAGGTTAGTTTGATGTGAGTCGATGTTTAGGACTAAAAAAGTGTAAATCCCCAAGTTATTATGCGATATTTAGATATAAATGTATATATGGAGCTGGTTGTGATCTAAGAGTTTGTTATAAATGTAGGAAAGTCAACATGCTTATGCGCTATGCCTGAGAGACACCGCAAGAGGGGAAAGAGCTCACGAGCTCAAGGGCAGAATGATAGGACTAATAGGCATATTAGATCATCCTCTAGTCATGAACCCCATGATTAGATAGAGACTCCCGATCCTCAGATAGCCAGATTAGAGGAAGATATGCATACGATGATGACCATGATGGGTCAGATCATGTCTAGGTTGGAAGGTATACCTAGTACAGTAGGACAGGCTGCACCGAATCCCCCAGCAGCTGCACTTGAACCTGAAAATGCTGCACTTGCACAACCTAAACTAGATAGACCACAAGGTCCCCCTATTCGGCCAGTTCCTCCTCCAGTGGCCCCACAATAGTGTGATAATGATGATTTGAGGCATGGTTATGACTTTGATAAGTAGAGGTTAAGAAATTTTATGGACTTTAAGCCTCATTCTTTTAGTGGGGTAAAGGATCCAGCAGTGGCTGAGGATTGGATCAGATGGAGAAGTTGTTTGATTTTTGTAGATGTTTGGCCACAAAAAGAGTAGCGCTTGCGGCCTTCGTATTAAGAGGCGAAGCCGAGCACAAGTGGAAGTCCACCAGGCCTATGTTGAGGACTCATGGTATAGCGATCACATGAGATATGTTTTTGGGAGCTTTTAGAAAACAATATATCCTAGATACTGCTCGACGTAGGTTACAAATGAAATTTTTGAATCTGACTCAAAGGAACCGAATGGTGGATGAGTACGAGTCACGATTCACATCATTGGGTCGGTATGATCTAGACTTTATCAGGAGTGAAGCTATTAGGGTCTGTAGATTTGTTGATGGACTAAAGCCTTCGATTAGAGCTAAACTGGCCTCGTTTGACGTTGCTACATATAGAGAAGGTGTACGACGGGCCCAGTTGTGTGAGCAAGATTATGACCTACATATTTCAGAGTTCAGTTGGGCTAAGGACAAGGGTCTGAGGAAATTAAGAGATAGCAAGAGTACCAGATTTGGTCAGAGATATGCTGGTAAGTGTCGAAGAGCAGCTAATGAGTCACAGAAGAAGGCTGTTAGACCTTTTATGCATCCGACTCCAACACCAGCCAGAGGTATAGTGATTGGTGGACCTCGACCGACTACTGATCAGTGCAGAGTATGTGGCTGATATCATGGTAGTAGGCCCTGTCATTTTCAAGGTACACGATGCTTTAGATATGGTAGGGTTGGGCACTATGCAAAGGATTGTCCAGAAGCAGTTGAGGTAGTCCCGCAGAAGGGCAAGGAGCCAAAGAAAGTTCCTATAGTTACACCTCATGCAAAGAAGAGAGCCACGACTGAAGAGAAAGGGAAGCAAGTTGTGGGTCAAGGTAGGGTGTATGCGATAGACCAGGCAACAGCAGATACCTCATCTGAGGTGATCAAAGGTACAATTCTAATTTTCAATTTGGAAGCTATAGCTTTATTTGATTCTGGTGCTACGCATTCCTTTTTATCGCCTACATGTGTATCAAAGTTAACAGGTTTTGTAAAACCCACGTACTTAAATGGGACTTTATTAATAAGTACTCCAATGAGAGTTAGTCAATTAGCTGAATAAGTATATAAAGATTGAAAAGTGAAGGTAGGAGATAAGTGTACGACAGCCAATCTGATTTTATTGAATATGTATAACCTTGATGTAATTTTCGGAATGGATTGGTTAGCTACCAATCATGCTGTCTTATACTGCTATTCTAAGTTTATTACATTTTCTTTACCCTAGAAATTTGTTGTAAAATTTTATGAAAAGTAATGAAATCCTGATTTTTATAGTAAGTAAAGTACATTGGTACATAAATGATGTAAATGTTATTTTGAAGGTTTTATTACCTATCTGGTGGATTTGAACAAAACACATCCGAATATAGATGACATTCCAGTGGTTAGAGAATTCCCTTATGTCTTTCTAGATGACCTACTGAGATTGCCATCGGATAGAGAAATGGAGTTTGGTATAGATTTGACACCTGGAACAAAGCTAATATCCAAACCACCATATAGGATGGCTCCAATTGAACTAGAGGAATTAAGGAAGAAGTTGCAAGATATGCTGGACAAGGGGTTCATAAGACCGAGCGTCTCACCAGGGGGAGCCCCGATATTATTTGTGAAGAAGAGAGATGAGAGCCTTAGGTTATGTATTGATTATTGGATGTTGAACAAGACTACCATCAAGAATAAGTACCCCTTGTCGCCCATTGATGATTTGTTGGATCAGTTTCTGGGAGCACGGATCTTTTCTAAGATAGATCTGAATTCTGGGTACCATCAATTGAAGATTTGGAAGGAAGATGTGCCTAAGACAGCTTTTCGCACCCGCTATGGTCATTACGAATTCCTGGTGATGCCTTTCGAGTTGACAAATACGTCAGCAGCTTTTATGGCTTTAATGAATGATGTATTCAAGCCATACTTGGATCAATTTGTGATAATATTCATCGATGATATGTTTATTCTAGATCTAGGGAAGATCACGAATAACACTTAAGGATTGTTCTGCAAACTCTCTGAGAGAGAAAGTTGTATACCAAACTTAGTAAATATGACTTTTGGTTAAAACAGCTTTCCTTTTTGGGTCATCTTGTATCGAAGGATGGGGTGTCGGTAGATCCATCTAATATTGAGGCTATTGTTTAGTGGGAACAGCTCAGGATAGTCACAGAGATCAGAAGCTTTCTAGGTTTGGCAGGTTACTACAGGAGATTTGTAGAGGGTTTCTGTAGATTGGCTGCTCCGTTGACATGTCTTACAAGGAAGAATGTGGAGTTTATGTGGGATGAAGCGTGTGAGAGGAATTTTCAAGAACTTAAGCATAGATTAACCACCGCGCCAATTCTCACCATTCCTAATAGCTTAGGGAACTTTTTTGTTTACACAGATGCTTCACACTAAGGATAGGGTTATGTTTTGATGCAGAATGGAAGGGTAGTTTCTTATGGATCCAGAGAGTTAAAAGATCATGAGAAGAACTACCCTACTCACGATTTAGAGTTGCCGACTGTAGTATTTGCATTGAAGATATGGTGCCATTACTTGTATGGTGAGAGATTTCAGATCTTTACAGATCATAAGAGCCTTAAGTATCTATTCTCACATAAAGAGTTAAATATGAGACAGAGAAGGTGGTTAGAACTCCTTAAAGACTATGATTGTGAGATTTTGTACCACCCGGGGAAGGCGAATGTGGTTGCCAATGCATTGAACAGAAAGAGTCTCAGATTGGTATCCTATATGATGGTTAAGGAGCACGAGTTGTTGAAACAATTCATGGACCTTAGTTTGGATATGACCCCACATGAGATTGGCAGTTATGGGATTTTAGCCAGCTTAAGATTAGAACCAGAGTTGATTGAGAGAATCTAGCAAGCTCAGCAGAATGATCAATGATGTATTGACGTGATTAGCCAAATTCAGAAAGGTAAGGGTACTGATTTTGTATTGAGTTTAGATGGAATACTACGGTTCGAAAATAGATTATGTGTCCTTAAGGATTCAGAGCTTAGGAAGTTGATTTTATTAGAGGCTCACTCATCGAGGCACATAATACATCCAGGGAGCATTAAAATGTATCAAAATCTTTGAAAAGTATATTAGTGGTCTGGAATGAAAAGAGATATAGCGGAGTATGTTGCTTGATGTCTCATCTGTCACTAGGTTAAGGTAGAGCATCAGAAACCTGGAGGATTATTATGACCCCTACCGATACCGATATGGAAGTGGGAGCACGTCACCATGGATTTTGTAATGGGATTACTGAGAATCCGTAAGAACCATGATGCTATTTGGGTTATAATAGATTGGTTAACAAAATCAGTACACTTTTTAGCTATGAGATCTACAAATACTTTGAGTACATTGGCAAACTTGTATGTACAGGAAATAGTGAGACTGCATGGAGTCCCAGTGAGTGTTGTTTCTGATAAGGATGCTCACTTCACTTCCCATGTTTAGGAACATTTTCAGGAAGCGATGGGGACCCAATTGAGCTTTAGCACCGCTTTCCATCCTCAGACACATGGTCAGTCGGAGAGGACTATACGGACCCTGGAGGATATGTTGAGAGCGTGTGTACTGGATTTTAGAGGCTCATGGGATGATCATTTACCACTGATTGAGTTCGCCTACAACAACAACTATCACTCAAGTATTAGTATGGCCCCCTATGAGGCGTTATATGGTCGTAGATGCCAATCACCTATTGGTTGGGAAGAGGTTGGTGACAGACAGTTGCTCGCTCCTGACTTGGTTAGGCAAGCCGTAAAGGATGTTCGTAAAATATGTGAGAGTTTATGAATGGCTCAAAGTCGACAAAAGAGTTATACTGACAGGAGATGAAGACCACTTGAGTTCACTGTGGGTGAATCTGTGTTTTTGAAAGTATCTCATTCTAAGGGGATAATGAGGTTCGAGAAGAAAGTAAAACTAAATCCTCGTTACATCAGTCCCTTTGAGATTTTAGATAGAGTGGGAGATAGGGCATATAGGCTAGCCTTACCACCTGAGCTAGTAGAGGTCCACAATGTCTTCCATATTTCCATGCTCCGAAAGTACCATCTGGATCCAGCACATGTAATTATCTATGAGCCATTGAAACTCAAGGAGAATATGTCATATATAGAGAAACTGATCTGGATATTAGATAGAAAAGAAAAGGTGTTGTGGAACAAGTCGATTTCATTGGTTAAGGTCATATGGCAGCATAATACATTAAAGGAAGCCACCTGCGAGTTAGAGGACCTGATGAAGGAGAAATATCCCCAACTTTTTAAGGAATGAACTTGATTCAATTTGGATGACCAAATTTTCTAAGGAGGGGAGAAATGTAATGCCTGTAGTTTTACGAGTATTTCTTATGAGGCTATGATGTATATACACATTGTTACAAGTGTATAGATAATAAAGGATGTAGGGATTATGAAATTTAATGTACTATACATGATTTCAAGTTGTGTGCACAAGTTTCACTGCCTATGAATTATATGGAATGGATACTATTTTATGTTGGTTGTGTATGGAATGTAAAATGATTTATTAGGCAAATATGAGATACACATTGGAAATCTATAAAAAGCTGCAGTAATAAGGATGCAGGGGAAGAGCATATCAATCTCCCATGAATGAGAGATGGATCCCCTCTCACGAAATGACAAGTATCAGTTCAATTGGAATAGGGCAGATCGATCTCATAACAAGGCAGATCGATCTCCTTAAGCCTCGATTTGGAAGAAATCGATCTCTCACAAGGAACAGATAGATCTCCCCTTTACTAATAGATCAATCTCCCCTTTATCAACAGATCGATATTGTAGCAGTTAATCTGAGTGGTTGGAGTAGTTGAACCACAAGCAGATCGATCTCCATTAAGCACCAGATCGATCTCCTAGGCTTTGTCTATATAAGAAACATGGCTTTCGGAACTGGAACACGTTTCCCTCTCTCCTAAACACTCCAACACTCACCATTTTCACCTAAAACCAAGCATTCTCACTCTAGAGAACACTATATTACTAGCAGATTTGGAGGAAGCTTAAAAAGCTAAAATTGTTCTTTGAAGTGAGGAGAATAATACATCAAAAAATTAAAGTACTGATTGCTCAAGGAGAAAAGTTAAGCATCCCTCAAGTTTGGCATAGAGAAAGGGGCAAGCTTGGTATGTCTTCAAAACCCTTAACTCCAAGCATGATGTTTTAAGTGATTTTAGGAGTTGATGGATGTATATTGTGTTAGTGGAATATGGTTAAGATGCGTAGAACTCACTTAATCTAAAATGTACCTAGAAAAGAGATAGAATGTGTTTTCTATTGTAATGATCTTGGAGTACTATGATATTGGTGGTGTTGAGTGAATGATTTTAGATGAATTTACAAAGAAATATTAAGGTGAAATATGATAAAAGGCTTGAGAAACATGAGTAGGTAAGTAAATGACAATGTGGATGTTTATAAAAAGAAAAAGGAAAATGACTTAATGATTTATACGTGTAGATTGGAATACGTTGAAACACGATTAACCCGGATCGCGAACGGAGCAAAAGAGACGAAGGAAATATAAGCGCGGTTCGAGGTAAGGGATTGTATGTTAACAATAGAGATATTCGTATGTATTTTTGTAGCGACTTTAGTAGTTATAACGCTAGTGATATTATGTTTAGCTATTGAGCTATGAAGTGATATGAAAATATGAATTGTATTATGGCATAAATTGTGAAAATGGGATGCGGGAAGGAAGACAACATGACATGCATGTTTGTAATGTTTTTACAACTATATGTTCTCATTGTGATTGGGAGATGATACAAGATAGGTTGGCTAGTTTTACAGGTTTTGCATGGATCAGCTTGCTACGTCAATAAACATGATTGAGTTTTCTTTTTGAGAAAATAGCCATCTATCCGATTTGATATATAAAAAGGTGTTGGAGCCTTAGCTCACGCCTGCTCTTTATGATTTTGACTATGATGGAGATTTTACTCGCATATGTTTTCATGATTTGATAAACCATGCTAGAGCATAGCTCACACATGGTTTTATGATGATGATAATGTGTTGGAGCCTAGCTCGTATAATGATTTTCGAGATGATACAGTGCTAGAAGCAGTTGCTCGCACTAAGAGATACCACGCTGGAGCCTTGCGGAGACTGTGTGCCACGCTGATTCTACTAGCCTTGTATATAAGACATGGGTTAGGATGATGAGTCCGTCGTTGTAGGGTGGATGGACTGGGTCCACAGGCGTATCCTGTACCATGTAGTTTTTCGGGGAATACTATGTACTGTGCTGTGTGTACGAGGGTACGAGTATTACGTAGATGACACATGGAGTACGTTGTACCATGAGTATATGTGATATGATAAGGAAGATGATGATGATGATTGAGATGAGCCGAAGGGTAGGACTGACCCCTCCTCCCTTCAGGCGAGTGATGCCCTATGTACACCTGATCAGTGAGGCCTAAGATCACTGACTATGGCCATACATCGTGGATATTTGTTTGCCTAAAGTTCCCTACCTGTCTTAGAGATAAGAGAAATTAATGAAAAGAAATGGTTTGTGAAAAGGAAAAGAAATAATGTGATTTGATAAATATATTAATTTAAATGCTTGTGTTGTGATAGCACTGCTTTATGACATATTTCTAAATGGAAATATCGAGCATTGGTTTTTACGAAAATGTCTGTGAGAGAAGAATGTTTAAATGCATTTTCCATTGATATTTTCATTTATAGTGAAAGATGATTTTGTTAATCATGCATGGGATACGTAGATAGTACAGTATCTACTTGTTAGCATCCTTTTCCTTACTGAGCTGTGGTTTGCTCATCCCACTATTTTTTCCCCTTCAAATACTGAGAAGTAGAACAGTGTGATGGTTTCCAGATCTGTTTTGTATTGGTCAGCACCTACCAGTTGCTAAGGTATAAGAATTGTATATACAAAAGCATTTTGTATCTATCGTATTGTATCACACAGTCATATATTGAAAATGAGAAAAAAATTGTACAGGGATGTTATGTAAAGATATTTTATTTATACAATAGATTTTATATATCTACACACATGCTTGGGAGTGTGTGATTTAAGTCTCAAATATTTCCACTATAAATGTATGAAATTTGTAATTACATCGGCTCACAGCCCAACCGTAAATGGTATATGTATGGATGAAGGGCACCCGGAGTTGAGGTATGACAGTGGTACCGAGGCTGTTTAAGGATTGATCTGGGCAGCCTTGAAACTAATGAAATATGGTTGCTTAATGTTGACTTGTATAGAAAAACATAAGTGAATGAGTTATTTGAAAATTAGGCGTCTAGTAGGAACCGAGGCATGAATAGGAGGGACGAGTGAATGCGTTGAAAAATAGAGACAACAGAAGATCATTTGAAAGCAAAGGAGGAAGACAGTGACTGAACAAGGGAGTCCGATCGAGACATTGGAAATGATGGAAAAGTGTGGACGATGAAGGGTTGGTGAAATCGAGAAGAAACGATGGAGAAGGTGGCTATGCCGAGAGCCAGGTGAAGATGTGATGAACAGGGACAGTGGGCAACGAAAAAGAAGGAAGAAAAGAAGCGAAACCGAAAGGAAATTCAAAAAAAAAAGGATGAAAAAGAAGAAAATGAAAGGGGCTTTGAAGAAATTATTGAGAAGGAACTATTTTCAATTCACTAGATCACGTCTCTGGAGCAAATAAACGATCAAGAACAGATGACCGATTCTCAGTATTGATGGTCACTAACAGACACCGAGGAAAAAAAATTTGTGTCCTGCGAGAGATATTTACACGTATTTTAATACTATTGAATTGAAGATATAAAAATACTAGGCTGATTTTGTAGTTATCGAAATCATAGGAAATTCTAACCTCAGTTAACCGACCTATCGTTACCCGATAAAGTCTATTTTAATTATGGGATTATTGAAATATGCTAGTTTTTATTATCTGAAATCAATACCCTAGTTTTAATTGCCACGTATTGTATACTGAGAATTTAAATCAAAGAAGGACGAGCTAGCCTCTTTCTGAAATGTTATATTTTTACTGAACTGAATTTACGGTTGATTTTAATGAAAATGACTTACTTATGAAGTAGTACTGATGATAAATGCTTGAATGCGTGCTGATTGTGTGTCGCACGATCCGACTCGCACTGATTTTGAGACAAATACGATGCTTAATTCATGCTACACTATTGTCTGTTGTATTGTTTCTATTTCTATGGTCCACGGAGTATGATGTACCATGCAACACTCATGTAAGTACGATGTATCGTGTTTTCTGGTCTTCGAACATTATGTTCTATGAGCCGTTAGGGTAGCTGACCACTCCTACGGTGGTGACATCCCTGTACACCTGATCATTGATGCCCAGAGTCATTAACATTGGCTTATTGTCATTTTGATTTTTGATATAGCATGTTCTGCCTTGTCTCATCTATTTGATTTACTGGATTGATCGTATTAATGTAAGGGAAATTGTTATTTTACTGCGTAAAATTTTAAAACTTGTATTTATTGCAGTATAATGCTTATACTATCGATATTGATATTGTTATGGATTTTTTTATTATGATTTTTATTAAATTTGCCAAATTATCTATATATTTTCATGAGAATTCCTATTTTGACATATATATATATATAGGTAGTGCATTTATCTACCTGCCACGTAATTTTTCTTACTTTCCTCTACAGAGCCTCGTCAGTAGCTGGGACTGCTTTTGTAAGTAGGGTTCTTTTGCAAAGCCACAGTTCTGCGGAATATTCTTCTGCGTCGAAGGTATACCTAGATTTAAATATTCTTTTGTATATAAAATTTTTTTCAGTACAGTAATGTTCAGGAAGATATATATCGGGAGTGTGAACAATGATTTTTTTGTAAAGTATTATTATGATGACTAATTGGAAAGTACCTCTATTGGATGTGTTTAAATTTGCTACTAAGAGAAGTAATTAAACTGTCAGATTTCACTGCTTTGATCCAGCATCGACTCATAGCCCAACCATAGAGTACCGTAAATTGGGGCGGTACACATTATTTCACAAATAAGAGAGCTTCGGGTTACACCACCTATCTCGAGTCCTCGAACTCGTCATCACTCCTCGTAGCTATAGGGTTGGCCCTGAAACCATTCAACTAAAGTATCTCACTAATTAATTGAATTAACTTAAGAAAAGAAATTTGAAATTTAGGGTCCGTACACCAACCGTGTTTGAAGTGATTATCATACATTCTTAATAATCAATGGAAACATAATATTATGTTCAAATCCAAAATAACACTACCTATTTTTGGTTTTACTTTATTTTTTTTTTACTTGATGGACCTTAAACCCTTATTGTTAATATTATGTTATATATATTGTAGAACATTTTGTAACGACTCAAATTTCCACACAATTTGGTTAGGCTACAAGTCGATATTAGATCAAATAGTGAAATCTAACAGTCTTAAATAAATTTCTTCTCCAAATAGTCATGTTTACATTCCCCCGAGCACATCTCATCTACATTACTGTACTTACAAAAATTTTAGATAAAAAGAATTTCTTAAAACTAGATATACCTTCGACGCAGAAATATACTCCGTGAAATCACAGCTGTACGAAATGCCCCACTAACGGAAGTGGTCCGAGTTACTAATGGGCTCTGTGGAGGAAAGCAAGGGGTGAGCTCAACATGCTTAATAAGAGAAACCCCATAGCAGATAGATAAATACACTACCTATATATATGTATATGCCAAATTTTAAAAATTTCATAAAGTATACAAGTAGTTCGACAAATTCATAGATACCAAAAATGGATTTTAGAAACCAGAACATATATCGGTAGTAAAATTAGCTATTGTGGTAAATACAGAAATTTCAGAGCTTCCAATAGCAGAATAAACGGATTTTCAGATATCACAATTCATGCCGGCAGTTCAAAAAATATTTGAAATATTCATAAAGGCACCGCCAGTTCCGAAAAATCAAAGTCCAAAAAATTCATGGCAATTTTAGTATGAAAATGGAAACTGAAATCAATACCATTTTCTAAAACTTTAAATAACTTGTAAAAGTGATGATGGTGTGGCACTTTGATCCCGCAGGATTCAAGAGGTGGCCCCCACGGTCTTTTATGCATTAAAATATTTAGTTCCATACAAAAATACAATCGTACAGTCAATTCAAAAGTCTAAATAGATGAGACAAGGTACACATGTTGTCACGACCCAAATTACCTAAAAATCAGAGAAAATTTTTCGCTTTTTCGTTTATTATTTAATTCTTACCTTTCTCTCATCGTGACCATCCTACAAACAGTTGGGCTATGATTCGGTGTTAGTCACCTCTCACCTATTTACCATTCTATTTCCATAATCACAGTCACATATCAGAGTTTACTATCCTTTGACTTTAACTAAATACATACACAATGATATTTATAACTCTACATCCCCGACATCATATCCGTTTATAGTACTGTGCATTACATATTTAGATACAAAACTATACAAATGTGTATACCTGTCTCTCGATGGGAAGCAGTGGATACCAAGAATGCAAGTCCTCAGCCACTCACTAACTACTACGAGTACTCTAAAAAGATGGGAAAATAAGGGGGGTGAGCAAACCACATGCTCAATAAGGAAATTATGCAAGTAAGTAGATAGCTCCACTATCTACATGCTCATAATGCCATGCCCTTAAAATCCATTTCTTTTCATTAAAATCTCAAGCACAAAATCATGCATACATCAATGACTTAGTTTATAAAACTGTTCGTGCATATATGAATCATACTACTTATGCATCAATGTCATTTTATGTGACATCTTTAAATCATACTTAGCATGAGGTAAATCAAGATCATGCCATGTAAAACAAATCATGAAAAACAATTCTTTTCATGAATTTATGATTAACGCATGGAAAACTCATCATGCTACTGCATTTAAAACACTGCATTAAATCACAGTATAAAATAACCTGAAGGGGTTAAGCATCTCATAAATCAATTCGTTATAAAATTCTCTGAAAAATCTAGCATGATAGTAGTAAAGCACATTTCAGTGAAAATCACAAAATCGGGGGTCTGACCCCTCCCTCAGGTCTACACTGGTCTATCGAAACCATAAATTATATCATGTGGGACTAGTAGGTGACTATATCAGTAACATCAAGGACTATGGCCATAACCTTGTGATCCCTGGCTACACGGTACCTAGTTTGTGGGGTATCACACCTGAAATGGGAGGTGGGTCAGTCCTACCTGTCAGAACAGCATAACATCAGGATTGTAAAGGCAAGGCTTGCTGCCTCGTGGCTAATGCCACTCCACTCCAACAATCCCCACAGTACAACGTACTCCATGTGACATACACGGAACAACATACTCCGTGAACCCAAGCTCAGTCAGGGGTGCCTGCAATAGGTCTTATCCACCCATACCATCTCTATCTCAGTATGCAGGTGTGGCATATCATCTCACTGTGACACATAGTCTACATGAGGCTCAAACACGGCTATATGTATGTCATATAATTTCCTGTGTGAGCGAAGCTCTAGCACGACTCCATGCATATTCATGATATCTGAAAACCTCGTACGAGCGAAGCTCTAGCACAGTTTCATAAAAATCAGTAAAATCTGCGTACGAGTAGCACTCCAGTATGACTTTAAAATGAGTTATAAATCCATATAAAATCACGTGCGAGCAATGCTCCAGCACGAATGAATACTCAAGTAAATAAAAACTTCGTACGAGCAACGCTCCAATACAACTTTATGCATAAATACATCAAATCTCGTGCGAGTTACACTCTAGCACTACTTTTTTTTTTTTTGCAATATCATATCAAAACAGGATGTGAGCTAAGCTCTAGCATCTCTCATGCATGTCAAATAATTAAAACTAGTGCGAGCAATCGCTCCAGCACCTTTTTATGCATATCAAGTCAAAACAAGTCAAAACAGTCAAAATAGGGTGCGAGCTAGGCTCCAGCACCTCTCATGCATTTCACAATAATAAAAATCAGTGTGAGCAACCGCTCTAGCACATTTCATGCATATGATGTCACACAAGTCGGTGTGAGCAACCGCTCAAGCACATTTATGCACACTCACAAATGTAGATATAGTGCAAGCTATGTGCCAGCATAGTTGGCCATTTTTCCAAAGAAATTCCATTTAAATATAAATAACACTTACGTAGTGTTATCTTGTGAAATTTATGCAGTTATTGACCAATCTACCGATTTGGTTTGCTTAAAAATCAATAAAATTCCTTAATTTAGAAAATTCCTTAAATCATGCATTTCATGCATGTCATGCTTTCACCATCCTTAGGTGAACTTCCCTCAATAGGGGTAAAATAGTCTTTACCTACTTGGAGTCCTTAAAATCTTTAAACCATTTTTAGGACCTTTGTAGAATATCAATGTATACATACATATTCAGTGTATACAAAAGCTATTTAAAGTACGTGTAGCTACCTCTAGCTACTCACACAATTCCCTTACCTCATTTTTCTGTATAGTCTAACCTTTCCACTGATGACTCGTCACGCAGTCCGATTTGCTCTGAATCCAATCTCCGAAACTGCGGATAAATATTCATTAGGTCAAATACAATACAATTAATTGTATTTCATATTTTTTGAGCTTAATTTAAATCATTGGGCCCGTTTACCCATATTGGGCCCGATTGCACCATAATGGGCCTTAATCGGCCTTAAGCTCGTTTTCCATTCACTATTCACATCATCGAGGCCTATTGGGCTCATTGGGCCCATCAGTATTTATTGAGCCTTATTCTAAATTCCCGGATAGCTTAATAAATTATTTACGACAATATATCTCTAATTTCAGGATATAATTCATTTCATGCGAAATTTAAATCCGTAATTTATGCGGTAAATTTCTAACACGCATAACGTTGCAATATTGTCGTAATTAAAGGTTACTTACCCTTGATTCCATGATAGTACGCAAATCAAGGCTGTCTCGAGCTCTCGTTTGACGTCAATCATCAAGCTACACAATTTAATATTTTTTCGGGTAAATTTTCAATCGGATATTAATCAATTTAAATATTTTAAAATTTAAATCGGTCAATTTCGACCGCTTACCGACTTACCCGTAGCTCGATTACATCATTGGGATTTTCCCCCAATTTTTCCTCTTTTTCTTTTCCCTTTTTTTTCTTTTTTTCTTTTCTTTCTACTCGATTTAGACCGGTTCAGTCTAGCCGGTTCAGTCCGGTTCGGCCGGTTCGAGGCTTCGCAGGCTGGTTCTCCACCGGTTTTCACAGCCAATAGTTCCGCGGGGTCGTCTGATGCACGGATCTGGGATCGATTTGGTTCGAGGTGGCCGAAAAGTGGTCGGTCTGGCTCTTCTCCTTTTCGCCGTCGATGCCTATCTCTTTCCTCGTCGTTTTCGACACTGGCCGCCGTCCCACCGATCGATTCAGCCACTGATCGACTGGTCTTAGCGTGGGCCTCCTTCGGCTGATGGTGGCTCAACTGCCTTCCCCCCTCGCCTGGTGCGTCCGTCACCGGCCACTCCGTCCAGTGAAGGTAAGGGGCTCGGCTTTGTTAGGCTTTTCCAGAAATCGCGTTTCGTGATTTCTGCTTTCTATTATTTATTTATTTATTTATAATTTATTTCTATTATTATTTTAGCAATTAAATATTATTATTTTTACCAAAATATCTAAAAAAATTATATTTAATTCATTTAATCAATAAATTAATTTCTCGATATTATTTCGTCTTTTGGGATAATTTTTCGAATATTTTTGGGATAATTTTTTGATTTGAAAATTCTGGTTAATTCATATAAATTCATATCTTGATCAATTTAACCTGAAATTTAATTATTTCTTCGTTATTGATCAAGATTTCTCAATCCTATATTTTTAATTAAATTTTCTTGTCACGATAAATACCGAATTTCGATCTTTTGATCGTTTTACCCTTGCACGTATTTGGGAATTTCATTTCAATCCTTCATTTGATTTTTTTTTCTCATTTCATGTTTTAAATACAATTGGGTCTTACACATGCTATATCAAATATCAAAAATGACAATTGACCAATGTCGGTGACTCTGGGCAATCGCGGGCTAGGTGTGCCGGGATGTCAATCATCGTGGGAGTGGTCAGCTACCCAAATGACTCACAGATCAGAATGTCCAAAGACCAAAATCAAAATAAAAAACATGGTACATCGTACTCGCGTGCGTACTGCATCATATATCGTACTCCGTGGACCACAAAAACAAATACAGAACAGACAGAAGTGCAGCATGATTTAATTATTGCCTTTGTCTCAAATTAGTGCAAGTCAGACCCTATGACACAATCTGCACATGCTAAAGTACATCATATCAATATTTCTTTGTAAACAGATCATTTTTCCTTAAATCACATATAAATTCCATTTGTTTCTCGAAACAGTTCAAAGTAAGCTTGTCTAGCCCCTTTTCGGATAAAATCCCAAAAAATAGTCTATGGAAATTTTAAAAATTCAAGATTTTCAGTTTTAAACAGAATTCATGCCATATCAGAATCCATACAAACCACTTAAATTCGACCAGTAAGATTAGGCTGATTAACCAGGCTAAAACCTCTAATTTTCAGAGCAATAAAATTCACCATAAATTTTTATGTAATTTCGGTACTACGAAATTCAGCCTAAAATTTTATATCTACAAATTTAAGAAAATTGTGCATATTTTTCTCTAGCAGCAACGATAATTTTCCTTACCTCGATGTCCGTCTGCAATCCTCAATTGCCGCAATGTTGCGAGTCGACCTGTGAGACCCCGTATAGGTTAAGCCTTGTATATATATATATGTAAATGAATTCATAAGTATGGTGATATACTTGTAATGTGAAGTATATGTAATGTAAGTCCATAAGTTTAATGTACACATGTGTAATAAGAAGTTGTGATTGTACGTACAAGTTGCATTATGTATGAATATGAAGAAATGGACTCAAACATGTGAAGAATGTGAGTAGAATGGAAAATGAGTAGTGTGGTAAAATGGAAGGAGGATTGCATAAGTTGTGTACTTCCATTTGCTTTATATCAAGTACATTTGGTTATACAAAGATTTCACCCAAGTTTTAAGAGGTATAAAGTATGAATGGATGCCATTTTCAAGTCTCAAAGATGATTGGATGAGAAAATAACCATGATAACAAAATGTATGAAGTTTGGTATGTGTTGCTGCAAAAAAACTATAAAAAATCTGGAAATATAAATGACAGATCGATCTCATAGGATGAGAGATCGATCTGGAAGAGCCAAAATGCTCTTATTTTGAGCCATGGAATAGGACAAATCGATCTCCTATGGAGCCAAATCGATCTCCTAAACATTCTGTAAAATGCAGATCGATACTTAATGAAATAGATCAATTTCCTTAGCTCTCAGGTTAGAGCAGATCGATCTTATCTAAGACCAGATCGATCTCCTTAAGCTACTGTCTAAGACAGATCGATCTCAAGGTTTCGACAGATTGATCTTATGCCTTCAAAATGTCATGGAAAATAGGGATTTTAAGGGGACCAGATCGATCTCATATTTTGACAGATCGATCTCATCAAGCTAAATCTATAAATAGGAGTAGTTAAAATCTGCATTTCATGAGAACAACCATTCCCTTTCCATTTTTGAACCTAAAACCTAGATTTTACTCTCTAAATTTGGCCATTTTTAAGAAGATTTGAGGGAAGGTTATCAAACGTAAAGTTGTTCACATCGAAGAGAAGAACAACTAAGCTTGGAGGCATTTTCCTCATTAGTTGGATTTAAGGGACAAGGTGCATTTCCTTTGGAGCAAAGAGGAAATCAAGCTAGGTGAGTTTCTAATGCAAATACCCAAGTACATTTGTTTGGATATTTATGAGGGAAATGATTGGTATGCATAGAAATGGTAGAAACTACCTAGAATAGAATGAATCCACCATGACCTAGAAATGGTATTGTGTAAGAAAGTGAAATGTATTGAGATCAATGATGAATGGGATATCTTGAGGTGATAATAGTGTTATGAGTATGATTTTAAGATGTTGTTAGTGAATAAATTGTGAGATTTACCAAAAAGGGGTAAAATGCGGATTAAGGCATTGGTAAAATGTATAAATGAATTATATTGACTAGTGAGGTCAAAATGTGAGTTAATAACACTAACTCTAGTGATTTGGATGAATGAATCGAGGCTCCCGAGGATACACTAGAGCAAGGCAAGCCAAGAGCTCAAGAAGCTAAGAGGAAGAGAGAGTCGTACTCAAGTAAATTGAGGTAAGGGAATTGTGAGGACTCTTAGAGATATCTGTGTGCAATTTGGGTGCTTAAATGTTTTGCTAGAATGCATGCGACACTAGGAAATGAAATTGGGTGATTGAAGGGTAAAAAGTTGGGTTTTGAGAAATGTGCATGAAAACAAAAGCATGAAGCTTTGAAAACCTTGTTTTGATGATTTTTAGCAAGTGATGGGTAGGTTGGCTAATATTTGAAATGATTTGCAAAAGAAACAATGTGATTTGGTTGATAACCGTGTTTTACAAAGATTGAGCCACCTATGTGATTTTTTTGAGAATAAAAGCATGCTAGAGTATGACTCGCATGAGATTTGATGTGTTTTATACGCATGAGTGCTAGAGCTTAGCTCGCACTAGTTTTACATGGATTTTTATGATGTTGTTCTTGAGTGGAGCTTGCACAGCCTTTATACTGGTTTTGGCATGGCATTAGAGCATAACTCGTATTAGATGCCCATCATATTTGATGTTGTGCTAATAGCTTCGAGTAGACTAGGTGTCGCACCGATTAAATAGGCTCGTACATGCATTTTGGAGATTTTGACATGTTGATAGCCGTGTTAGGAGCTTCGAGTAGACAAGACGTCGTACTGATTAAATAGACTTACACGTGCATTTTTTAGATGTGGCGTGATATGATGTGTTGATATGGGTCCACGAAGTACGTTGTACCGTGCATGTAGCATGGAGTACGCTGTACCGTGTTGAGATTGTGGTATGTCATCTTCGAACGAGATCTGCTATGGACCGGCGGGTTGGACTTGACCCACCTCCTGTGTGGAAGCAGATAGTGGTGATACCCCGCACACCTGATCCGTGTAGCCTGATCACAGGATATGGCCATAGTCATTGAGGAGATTTCCCTTATTATATTACCTATCTCACATTTCTAGTTTTAAGTATAAATCCATGTTTAAAATGTTTAGTTGGTCAGGACAGTCCAAGGGTAGGGGATGAGTCCTGACGAGTGATGATTATGTTTTGAAAATGCTATGGGTGTCAAGATAGTCCTAGGGAAGGGGATGAGTCCTGACAGTTGTCTGTTTTATGAGATGAGAAAGCATGTTAATGGTTTTAAAGTGCACTGATGCATGATGATTTATGCCATGCTTTAATTGTGAAATACACATGGTGATTTATGCCATGCTTTGAATTTGATTTGTGCACTAATAAATAGCATGATTTGCTTTACTTGCCATTATCACTAGCATGAACTCATGATTTGAGATGAAATGATGAAATGTATGGTTTTTGAGCATGGCATCATGATCACGTAGATAGTGCAGTATCTACCTGTTCACATGATTACCTTACTGAGCGTGTGGTTTGCTCACCCCCCTTATTTTCCCATCTCTACAGAGATTTGAGTATAGATTGAGAGCGACTGGAGGTGTTCCCTTTTGGTATCCGCTACATCCCATTGCGTAAGGTATACACACTGATGAAATTTTGTATCTAAACTTTCTACAGCACAGTAGCATTTTGTATGTAACTATTGGGGATGTAAAGCAATGTAAACACATGTAAACAACACTCTGATTTAATTATACAAGTGTTTACCTTATTTTAAAAATGCAATTAACTTGGTATGGTGGGATGAGATAGACATTGACACACAGCCCAACTGATGAAGAGAGCAGCTGTTCACGATCAAGGAAGGACGAATAATAAATAATGCATGGAAATGCGAAAAAAATTGTACATATTTTGGTAAGTTGAGGGTCGTGACACGGTCGGTCCAGTCTACTCGGTTTATTTTTTTCGGGACTTCAAATTAATATTTGAATAAATATTTCCAGATTGTTTTCCCCCAGGTTTTCCCAAAATATTTTGTACACCCTCTTCTATCCTCAATATATATTTAGAAAAATATATAATCTTATGCTCAGAAATATTTTTCTTTCTTTTTCCTTTTTTCCTTTTTAAATTGGCCTTTCGCGCCAATTCTTTTCTCTTCTTTCTTTTCTTCTTCTGCTTCTTCTTCACGCCTACTGTTTATTCATTTCTTCTCTCTCTGTTTCTTCACCTTTTGGCCTCACCATCCTCTCTACCAATTCCTCTGGTTTCTGACAACACCATCATCATCCCTATATCTTGGCTAACTCCTTCAACACTATCGGCTCCATCCCAGCCACTCGCTGTGACCACTGTTGCCGAGAAGGAACTTCCTCTGCTCCCCAATTGCTATTGGTTCTCCCAGCTTTCTTGGACAATGTTTGTACCTTCCCTTTGTGTGCCCTGTATAGTACAGCAGTTGACGGTTCACCTAGTATGAGCAGCCATATAACGTAGCTTCCCTCTGTAGCCCATGCACAACACCGCGCCATTGACTTCCTTCAGTGTCGGACACAGCGAACAGAGAGAAACACTGTTTTAAATGTTTCCCTGTTTCCTATTTTCAGTCTACCCCATGTTGCCCTCCTTCCAGCCTCATAGCTGCTTCAGCCCCTCTCTCTCTCAGTTTTTTTGCTCTCACACTTATTTCTTTCTACATGTTCTCGGTCCATGTTTCTTTCTCTCAGTTAAATCTTTTCATATTGTAGCAGACCATTTCCTCTCATTATGATCCATCATTTCTTCTACCAACCTCGTTCATTATTTCTTTTCTATGTTTTGATGTTTCAGCTTTCCAAATTTCATTTCAGTCTGCTCCCTTTCCTCTTCACGTTTTCATCCATTCCTAACTACCCCTTTCTTGCCTTTTCCCATCGAACCACTGCAAGTTTTTAAATAGGCAGCACATTTTTTTTTTGTTTTACACTTCCTGTTTTGGCTCTAACATTTGTTGTTGTTTTGAGTAAGGTAAATGTATAATTTACTCCTTCCAATTTTTTGGCCGTGTATCATTTCCTTGCTTCCACGCCAATATCTTTTGGTTATATCACACCTGCACATGTCTCAATTTGGCCTTCCTCTGTTTCAACTGTTTATCCATCAATTCGGTCACCTTTGCATTACCCACTAAGCTATTAAAAGTTTCTACCCCATAGGCTGTCCGAACATCACCAATTCATCTTCATTCCTTACCTGCTGCGGACATTCACCCATACTTTGGCTTCCCCTTTAACTTATCAAACCAATATATACACATATATTTAGAGAGGTTTATGTATGTGTAGCCGAGCTACCCTTGTTTGATTTCCCTAAAAATATCATCATCGGCAATGCATGAAACGACAATTGGCTTAAAAAGGTGGAGCCAATCTTGGCTCATTAACTAGTTATTAATAATACCATATAGTATAATTTTTGTAGTATAATATTGTATTTATTTATGCTACAACATTTGATATTTCAATTAATTTAAATTGATCTAAGTTTCTAATGTCAATGTACAAGTTCGAACTATCCTCTGTAACTACATGTTTTTTAATCTTAATTGTTTAAATTATTATTCATTGACAAAAACCAATATGTAAAAATTTACAGTGTTTACATTCTCTGCACTTTGGGAAATTTGGTCCCCAAATTTAAACATACATCAGTCCTCAAATAATTGTGGGTACTTTTTCGCATTAAACTTTCCAATTCCTATGCGGCCTCTTTCGAAGTGTGATACTGCCACAAAACTTTGACCAGAGGAATCGTCTCAGACCACAATGTTTTTTCTTTCTTGTCCAAGATCCAAATCATTTTCTCCACATGTGTTATATCCTCTTTTAATTTCAGTGGTCCATACTTAATTACAAGTGTCGGACCTGGATGATAAAACATGGAAGACATCATGAATACTTGATAATTCTGGTGGTAACGCCAATCTGTAAGCTTTGTCTCCCACTCGGTCAAGATCTTGAAAGGCCCAATATAATGGGTACTTAACTTTCCTTTCTTCTCAAATCTCATTATGCTATTGGAAGGAGAAACTTCCAGAACACCAAGTCTCCTATTGAAAATTCCAAGAACCTTCGTCTTTTGTCAACATAACTCTTTTGCGTGCTCTAAGATGTTCTCAACCTCTCATAATAAATTGAATATCCTATTAAGCTTGCTTAACCAAATCGAAAATAATTATCTTCCTTTCACCCACTTCTTCCATCCAATCGGTGAACGACATTTTTTGTCATACTACGTGTCACACCTTTCCCCCACACGTGACCTACCTTATTCACCACAAATTTTTCGTATTTCACTTACCTCTTCTTCTGTCATCTCTCACATCAAACGTTAGGCTGTGATTCGATATTAGTTACCCCTTCACATTCATTCATAACAGATATAGAATTTAATATTCTTTTCTATAATACCAACTCTCGTACATTAATACATTTATCTGTACATATACATCCCAACCGTACGTTTAATACATAGTTGTGCTTATACAATGTTCAGTACAAAATATCAAGTGTGTATACCTCTCACAAAATGGATAAGCAGCGGATATCAGGGAATATCAGTCCTCAGCCATGTCCACCTACTGTGGATGCTCTGAAAAGAGGGAACTAATAAGGGGGTGAGCTCACATCTCAATAAAGAAATCAGGCAAGCAATTGGATAACCACACTATCTATAAAATACAATGTTTATGCCTCAAAATCGTTTCCTTACACTATTTGTATCTATATCATGCCTCTCTTTCAAATCATTATGCAATATATATATATATATAGATACAAAACATCAGTTATAAAACTGGAAATATGTTGGTTTAACAACCTCAGCATTTTATGCATAAATACTGCATTTCTCATGTAATTTCGCACAAATAACATTTATCCTACCATTTATTTAAATCAAAATCATATGGAATTCATCATGTTTTAAAACATGGAAATCTGGGCCTCACCCATCCCTCGGGTTACCCTTTTCACAATTTACAAACTCACATGTTTATATCATAAAACAATGTGGTGATTCATTCAATAAATTCAATTAGCAAGAAAGGAGATAGGCGACTACATGTTCCGAGTGTATGATCATAACTCATTTTTCGTGATCCCAGGCTACACAGTACTCGCTGTGCGGGGTTTCACAATTGCTGTAATAGGAGGTGGGTCAAATCCTAGCTGTCTGCTCATAATTTATTCTCATCGTGTACTCACAGTACAACGTATTCCATGTGAAATACACGGTACATAGTACTCTATGGGCCCTATCTCAAGGTAGAATGCTCGCCATGAGTCTTAATCCTCACACCTTGGATATGCCTCGTAGTTAAGATGCTCGCCAAGAGTCTTAGTCCACATACTACGGGTCTACCTCAAAGTTAGGATGCTCGCCATGAGTCTTAGTCCTCACACCTATAGGTTATTTCGATAGCCCTCTGCCATATCTCAAAATAATGCACGTGTGAGCATATATATATCAATGAGACAAACAGTCAGCACAGGCTCCCAACAAGGCTTTTTCATGTTCTTTTCAAAACTGGTACGTGTGAGTAAAACTCCCAACACGACCATATCACAATATCACAATCTCTAGTGTGAGCAATGCTCCCAACACTAGGTTATATAAAAATATGAGTATGAGCAAAGCTCCCAATACTCTATAATGTGTAATATATGAAAATTGAGTACGAGCTAAGTTCCTAGTACTCTATCATGTAAAACTAAGTATGAGCATAGCTCCTAATACTTTATAATGCATCAATCACAATCTAAGTATGAGAAATGCTCCCAGTACTCTATATGCATAATTCGTATTAAAATCTAGTATGAGCAAACACTCAAGTACTATGTGATGCATATCTCAAAATATAGTGCGAGAAATCTCTAACACTTATGGTTTTCACACAAAACCAGATATATGGCTATTCAAATCAAATAAGCACTCAAATGTGCATGTTTTCGTATATAAATGGAAACAATTGCCATGCTATCATGCAACTCATAAATTCTGGTCACAACATGCTTCTAAGGTATTTTTACCCTAGTTTTGGATAAAACACTCTTATCCGTCTTTAGTTTCCTATCACAACATCATGTCTATTTATGGGATTTTATATAGCATATAGTATCAAAATGCTATTCAAAATACGTGGAGCCGTCTCTAGCTACTCACGAGATTCCATTACCTCGGATCACGTCAAGTGACCTCTCTTCCTCGGTTCTACTCACTCTTGTAGTCCGATCAGCTTCAATGTGATTCTCCGAAGCTGTTATACGTATTTACGTTAGTATATTGTAACATACTCCTTTTATTTGCAAAATCTCAACTTAGCACATCAATTTCATGATTTTCTCCCAATTGGTATTATACCACATTTTCCATATAACTATATTTATTTCTCCTTATTTCCAATATATGTATTTCATAAGATTACTTTATAATCTTCCATACATGCATATATCATCATTAAATCCATGCTAACAACACTTCCTCATCATTTTCTCATTTTCACACCAATAGCTAGGTCATGCTCATTCTTCATGATCCCTTTGTTTCCAACAATTCATACATATACCAATAAACTCATCAATACACCTAGTTTAGCATATATCAACTTGGTGCATTAAATCTTACCTAGCTGAGATTTCATTCCTTTTCTCCAAATTGGTATAAATCCTCCTTGCTCTTGAAATCCTTGATTTCAATCTCTTGTTTCCAAGTATGTTGTTCTCCGCTTTGCCAACAAAAACTTTGCTCAACTATATCTCACTCAAAACTGATTATAAACTGAAGTTTACTAGCTTAGAAATGTTAGGTTACACTTTTGTTCTTGAATGAAATAGTAACTCTCGTGCAAACTGAAGTGTAGAAGTCCAGTATTTATAGAATTGTCTCTATGAGATCGATCTGCTCTTCAATGAGATCGATCTACCCTGCACTTTTTCGTCTTAAAACCGACCTTTCCGACTTATTGAGATCGATCTGCTCCCAAACATGAAATCGATCTGAACAACACAGAACCTTAATGAGATCGATCTGCTCGCCAAATGACATCGATCTGCTCTCTAAATGAGATCGATCTTCTCTAAGCCAATAGCTTAAGGAAATCGATCTGGTCCACTAAGGATCGATTCCTTCTTCACAAAATGCTTAGTAGATCGATCTGGCCCCATTGGAGATTGATCTGTCCCTATTCCATTGCTCGAGCAAAAGCATTTTTGGCTCTTCCATATCGATCTCTCATCCCCTGAGATCGATCTCTCATTCATATTTTCCAGATTTTACTGCAGTTTTCTGCAGTAACTTACACCAAACTTCATACATTTTGTTGTCATAGTTATTTTCTCATCCAATTCTCTTTAAGGCTAAAAAATGATACCCATTCATACTTCCTTTACATTGAAACTTGTATGCATTCGTTGTATAACCAAAGGTATATAATACAACACCAAATGGAATTATAAAGACTTACTTAACTCATGCACTTTCATTCCATTTTACCACACCACTCAAAATTCCATATATTCACATTCATCATCTACAAAAGTCCATTCCTTCTTATTCATACAAAATGAAACTTGTACGTACATCACAAACTCATGTTACAAGTGTGTACATTGAATTTATGGACTTTACATCTTTCATGCCTCACATAGCATATACATGTATGTACTTATGAATTTAAGGGTCTTACACTATGCTTCATATGGTGTCATTCTGACACTTAAGTGGTAACTGATTATGTGCAAACTTTACTAATTGATAATTGGTTCTACCAAAAGCCTTAACATTCTGGGTACATGCTCTCAATTTCATATTGGCATGGGTAAATGTTGTAATAATCTCCTAGGCTTTTAATACTCTACCTTAACTTGTTGACATATGAGACATTTCGTCATACATTCAATTATACCTCTTATCGTACTTGATTGCCATATACCTTCAGGAGATTTGATAAATCTTTACTATTTTTCGAAGGCAGAGTATATCTCTATAAATGAGCCTCTGACGACATCAATTCCTTTAGCTTTAGATCGTTTAGTACACAATTATGCCTTTAAATCTACATAAGTCATCAGTACTAATACCAAAACTTGTTGTAGCACCCATCTAGGTCTAATTAGCTACATCAATACAGTGTTTATCATTACACTGAGCTTGTTCGATTCGATCAATCAAGTCCAGTTTCAACTCTCAGGCTAGCCACAATGTAATAAATGTTAGTATCAGGATAAAGGACCACATCCAAGTCGAGGTTCACTAAATATTTCAATAACACATGTCCCTGACCAATATATATATATATATAATGCCATCCTGAAGTCACTTCTACTCAAAGTACTAACCCTAGTCATTTCCTTTTTTCTTGTATTAAACTGGTTTTATGAAGTTTAATATTTAAACCTTCATGATCAGTAGAATTCTATAATTCTTCACCGCACAAGTAATGGTACCTTAACTTCAAACACAAATATTACGACTAACGATTTCAATTTATGGGTTATGGATTAATATATTTTTAGACACTGTCAAGTTTTTTCGACAGAGAGGTATTTTAAAATACCTTTATTAGCTATCGGACTTGACCATATAAACTAGTTATGGATATAAGGGTTCAAGGTTCGGTCCCAATAGAATGTAGGATACCAAAACTTATCGCAATTTCACATTTATCCTTTGGTCACAACCTATTCTCCGTTCACAACACTTGATCTAAATCATTTCACAGACCCAAAATATTTATACGTCGAAAACATTTTTTTATTCAAATATAATTTGTATTCAAAATTTATCGCTCTTCAAAACTTGTCTCCTTTTGCATATCAATTATGACGAAACCTTATCCTTATTCAATTTAAGTTTCACATTCCAAACATAAACACATACAAATTAAAATCATTAGATTTGAAACGTATTTCATATTCCAAAGTCTATTTATACCCCAAAACTCTGAATCTTCTTAACAGTTTTGGGTCTTTTCCACTGTCACGACCCATTTTATCCTTTTTAACCGAAAATCACTATAAATTTTTTGCATTTTCCTTTCCTTACCCAGTCATGAACAAACTTACCACTACACCGTTGGGCTGTGAGTCAATACTAAACATCACTCAACATTCATTCTCAATTAAATCAAAAGAAGTGTCATTCATTGAAGGTTAAGTTATACATGACACGTTTTTTAACTTTTACATCCCCCACATTATAATACAATTGACTATTGCTCCTTTAAATGTTTAGATATAAAAAGAATCCCTGTGTGTATACCTTTTGGCGATGGAAGCAGCGGATGTCCAAAACAAAATGCCTCAGTCCTCACTGGGTTGCTATGTATGCTCTATAGAGGGGCAAATAGAGAGGGATGAGCAACCACACGCTCAGTAAGCAATAATGCAAGCATGGTAGATAACTACTCTATCTACATGCTGATAGTGTTATGCATAAATCATTTATAATAGGAGCATGAGGAAATAAAACTATGCATATGAGTATACATATATCATGTATTAAAATCATGGAATTAGACATATAAAACATGGAAGAATCAACATGTAAAATCATCTCATGCTCATTCTCATTAAAACTTATCACAAAAGGGAAATTCATTTAAGAAACATCCTTTTTCAAAATCACATCACATCTCAACATAAATCAAATCATCATTTCTTTAAATCAAAAATCCCACAAGTCTCGACCCCTCCCTCGGGTCTACCGCGGACAAATCACAATCACAGTCATGTATTAAAATCATGTGGTATTATGTAATAATAGATGAGACATGTCACTATATCTTAATAGACTATGTTGGCCAACTATGTCATAAATCATCCTAGACCACACGGATCCCGATGTATGGAGTATCATGCTAGAACGAAGGTGGGCTAGTTCTTCGTCAGACTTTCATATCATCAGTAATTCAACCAGGCGGTACAACGTACTCGATGTGATATACATAGTACAACGTACTCTGTGGACCCATATCATGGTTGGGGGTACCAGCCGTAGGTTTTATCTACCCCAATGCCATGTGTAACTAATATAGTCTCCAGTGCACTTGGGAGTATTTTCTTTTGATGTCAGGTCCTAGCCCATCATGGCCTTGCTCGCCCCTTTTGGGTTCCCTGAACACCACATCAGGTCCTAGCCCCCCATGGCCTTGCTCGCCCCTTTTGGGTTCCCTGAATAGATTAATGTTAGGTCCTAGCCCCTCATGGCCTTACTCGACCCTTTTGGGTTCCTTGAACATTAACTCGTATTACCCTCACCATGACATCAAACATACCATAGTGTGAAAACCTGTGCGAGCTAAGCTCTAGCACGATTCATGCATCACCAATAAATATCCTCGTACGAGCAATGCTCTAGTACAACATTTATGCATAAAACATGAGAAAACCATGTACGAGCATAGCTTCAGTACGGTTATATGCATAAGAAAATCACTCGAAATCCACTTATGAGCAGAAGCTCCAATATGGTTTACAAAATATCATTATAATTTAAATCAAGGTGCGAGCTAAGCTGTAGCACGTTTCATATAATGAAAATACTGAAATCCAGTGCGAACGAGGCTCCAACATGATTTAATTCACACAAACAAGATAGGCGGCCCATACACAATCAAAACAAATCTCAAATCACGTTTAGCACTTCACATGTGCTGTTTCACAAAACCATTCAAACATTAGCCAGCCTATTCATTAATTTGCTCAAACAAAGCAATATATTTCTCAAAACACCAAAACATGTGGTTTATACATTTATTAGCCTTACTATCCCCTTTTAAGAATCGTTCTCAGAAACCAAATCATATAAATTCTCATAGTAATTCATACATACTAACAATCATTTTCTTAAACAATCATGCATTTCATAAATGCGCTATATTCACCCACGAGTTCAAAGTAAGAGCAACTATCTCTATATACTCACAGAATTCCCTTACCTGGAATCGCGTCTCATGATTCCACATCCTTATAGCTGCTTACTTATGCGGTTCGATTCATCTCTAACGAACTCTTTGGAACTGCACAAAGTGGTATATCGTATCAATTAGCCCATATAACATAACTATTATGTTCGCTATAGTCGTTTTAACTCATAACCTCCATTAACACTTATAGGGCCTAGTTTATCGCTCTACTCATAACTCGAGTATATTGATTTCTTTTAGGCCTATTGATTCATACCAAATCGATATTAAATTGATATTAAGCTCATAGTGTTCATATTTCATTAATTTCTTCACTATGGCATTTCATCAAACATCCTATATAATCATTTCCATAAATCCTCTATGTAAGACCCCGTATATGTATAATGATAATGTGTGTAATTGAATCAAATAATATGAATGGACTTGTAATGTAAAGTATGATTGATGTAAGTCCATGGATTCAATGTATGCATGTGTAATATGAATTGTAACGTACATACAAGTTTCATTGAGTACGAATATGAAGAAATGAGTTCTGGCAAGTGATGGATGTGATTGAAACTCAAGATGAGTAGTGTGGTAAAATGGAATGGAGTTATGCTTCCATTTGGTTTTATGTAGCATACCTTTGGACATACAATGAATGCACACAAGTTTCAATGTGCATAAGGTATGAATGGATGCCATTTTCAAGTTATAAAGGTGGATGGATGAGAAAATGGCCATGGAAATAGATTAAGGATGTATTGGTATGAGTTGTAGCAAGGAAACTACAGGAAATCTGGAAAACAGGAGGGCCAGATCGATCTCATAGGATGAGAGATCGATTTGGAAGAGCCAGAATGCTCTTATTTGGGCGAAAGAATAGAGCAGATCGATCTCCAATGGAGCCAGATCGATCTCCCAAGCATTCTGTAGTGAAAAGATCGATCCCCAAGCACCCAGATCGATCTCCTTAGCTCTCTGTTTGGGAGCAGATCGATCTCATACCTAGACAGATCGATCTCATGCTTCGACAGATCGATCTCAGGCTTAAAAAATGTCGTGAAAAAGAGGGATTTTAAGGGACCAGATCGATCTCCTCTTGGACCAGATCGATCTCCTCAAGCTATTTCTATATAAGGAGGGCTAAAAATCAGGAAATCTCGGGAAAAACACTAACCTTTCACTTTCAACCCAAAAACCTAACTTTCCCTCTCTAAAATCAGCCATTTCCAGCAAGAATTAAAGAGAGACCATTAGAGGCAAAGTTGTTCTTATTAAAGAGAAGAACAACATAGTGTGAAGGCATTTTTCCATTGTTGGTATTGAAGTAGTTAAGGGCATTGCCATTTGGAGCAAGAAGAAAAATCAAATTTGGTAAGATTCTAACACTCCAATCCAAATACATTGTCTATTTAATTGATTTTAGAGTTTTTTGGCATGACTATTGATGGATAAATTATCTAGGGATGTGATGGAATTGGTGTGACCTAGAAAACCTAGAATGGGTTGAATGAGTTTATGATTTATGGGCATGCTAAAGTTGTTAGTGAGGTAATGCTTATGATTTTAGATGGTTAAATGATATTACATTGTGAGTTTGGAGGAATTGTGGAAATGAGTGTGTATATGCTTGATAAAATGCCATAGTGAGCGAATTCATGAAATATGAACACTATGAGCTTAATGTCGATTTAATATCGATTTGGAATAAGTTAATAGGCCTAAGAAGATCCATAGACTCGAGTTATGGGTAAAGTAATGATACGAGGCCATATAAGCGTTAATAGAAAATTATAGGTCAAATTGACTGTAGTGAACGCACGATGTCATATTATATGGATCGAATATAATGCGGGATACGATTTTATGCAGTCCCAAAGAGTTCGTTGAAGGTGAATCGAACCGTAGAGTAAGCAGCTTAAGGAAGTGAAATCACGCATCGCGATTCCAAGTAAGGGAATTTTGTGAGTATATAGAGGTAGCTGCTCATACTTTGAACTTGTGGGTGAATATTGGGTGTTTTATGAAATGCATGGTTGCTCAAATAAATGATTGATGGTATTTGTGAATGATGAGGAGTATATGCGTGGTTTTGGATTTGAAGTGGATTTTATGAAATGGGATAGTAAGGCTAATAATTGCATAAATCTAATGTTTTGATGCTTTTCAAAATGAAATTGCTTGGTTTTAAGCAAGCTAGTAGATGGGTCGGCTAGTATTGTATGGTTGTTGTGGAAAAGCATTTGTGAGTGCTAAACCCAATTGTCGGGATTGTTTGATTGTGTATGAGCCGCCTATCGTATTTGTATGACATAAATCGCGCTAGAGCCTCGCTCGCGCTGGATTTCTATGTTTTCCTTTGTATGAAACGTGCTGGAGCTTAGCTCGCACCTTGATTTGGAAACCATGATGACGTTTATAAACCGTACTGGAGCTTCTGCTCGTACGAGGCTTTTGAGTGGGTTGTATTATGAGTATAACCGTACTAGAGCTATGCTCATACGTGTCTCCTTATGAGAGGATGCATGAGTCGTACTAGAGCTTTGCTCGCACAAGTTTGCACATTGTGATACGTATAAGGTTGTGAAAGATGGTAAGATCCTTAAGCCTTACCTCCTTAAGCCAACATCCTTAAGCCCAAAGAGGCGGGGAGGCTCTGTTAAGCGGGGAGGCTCTGTTTGGTGGGGAGGCTCTCTTACGGTGGGATCCTTAAGCCAACATCCTTAAGCCCAAAGAGGCGGGGAGGCTCTGTTAGGCAGGGAGGCTCTCCTACATAGGTACAGTAAGATCCTTAAGCCCTACATCCTTAAGCCAACATCCTTAAGCCCGAGGAGGTAGGGAGGCTCTGTTAGGCGGGGAGGCTCTGTTCGGTGGGGAGGCTCTCTTACGGAAGGATCCTTAAGCCCTACATCCTTAAGCTAACATCCTTAAGCCCGTGGAGGCAGGGAGGCTCTGTTAGGCGGGGAGGCTCTGTTCGGCAGGGAGGCTCTCCTTCACGGATATGGAAAAACTCTTGGTATGGGGTAGGTAAGACCTAGGAACGGCACCCCAAATCACGATATGAGTCTGCGGAGTACGCTGTACCGTGTATATCACATGGAGTACGATGTACCGCATGATGGTTATGTGGTGAGAAAGTCTGGAGAGGGATAATCCATCTTCGTGCCAGCGTGATACCCCGCACACCTGGATGCGTGTGGTCTGGGATGATTTATGATGTAATGGTCCACATAGGCACTTTTGATATAGTGACCTAGTCTTTATACACATGCGTGATTTGTGAAATGAAAATGTGTTGTGATTGTGAGTTGATTTGGTGGTAATTATGTGTTGAGAGTTGAGAAAGAGGTTTATGATGTTGGTTTAAAAAGGAGGTTTCTTAATGAATTGCCCTTTTTATGAATTTAAATGAGATTGAGCATGAGATGATTTACACATGATGTTTCTACCATGTTTTATATGCCAATGCACATGATTTTGATATATGATATATATGTATATTCACATGGCATAGTTTTATTCCTCATGCTCCTACCATAAATGATTTATGCATAACCCTATCAGCATGTAGATAGAGTAGTTATCTACCATGCTTGCATTATTGCCTTACTGAGCGTGTGGTTGCTCATCCCACTCTATTTTCCCCCTACAGATCGTGCATAGTAGCCCACTAAGGACTGAGGCGTGGTATTTTGGACTCCGCTGCATCTCCATTGCTAAGAGGTATATACACAGTGATTCTTTTTGTATCTAAACAATGTAAAAGCACAGTATTCTTTTGAGTTGTAATTATGGGGGATGTAGATGTCAGTAAACATGCTCTTGTATAAGTACAAGATTTAAATGCAAATGTATGACATCGTTCTAATTAATTGAGGATGAATGAGATGTGGTGTTTATTATTGACTTACAGCCCAACAGTGTGTGGTGAGTTAGTTCACGACTGGGTAAGGTAACAGTAAAACGCGAAAAAATTTTCAGTGATTTTCGGTTAAAGAGAATGGAATTGGGTCGTGACAGAGATTGGTATTAGAGCTGTGTTGGCCTGATGTGAGTCATTAATAAAACGTAGGAAAGTACATCCCCATAGTACTGTTCTTTTGTTTAGATATAACTGTGTATACCGTGATGGATTGAGCTTAATGAATTATTATAATACAGGAAGTTAGCTACTATGCCAGTTACACGCCAAGGTAGAGGGGCGAGAGCACGTGCTAGAGGTCGTAGAGGTAGGCCTGAGAGCCGTACGGAGCCACAGACTGAGCAGGCTCCACAGAATCCTGCTGGGAGAGCAGAGGATACTGAGGCTCGCTTCGCTAGATTAGAGCGGAGCATTGAGAATTTGGTGGAGATAGTCACGCAGGCATTGGGTGCTGGTGATAGACGAGGTCCCGCAGCACAGCCTACTACTGAACAGGCAGCTGCAGAGGCGGAGAGACCTCATGCTGCTGAGACAGCTACAGTTACACCACCTCCAGCCCATTATACAGATTCTCCTATCGCTCCACAGCAGAGCGGTAGTGATTTGGGTTATGACTGCGACTTGAGCAGGTTGCAAGAGTTTCAAGCACTGAAACCCCAGTGTTTAGAGGGGTGAAGGACCCAGTGATTACGGAGGATTGGGTGTATGAGATGGAGAAACTATATAGGTTTTTCCGATGCACTTCAGCTGAAAAGGTAGCTTTTGCCGTGTTTATGTTGAAAGGCGAGGCCGAGCATTGGTGGAGGTCCACCGAGGTTATTTTGAGGGCCAGACACTCTGAGATCTCGTGGGAGATATTTCTAGAGGCCTTCAGGAGACAGTATATTCCAGCTACCGCACAGAGGAAATTACGGATGGAATTTATGAATTTGGTTCAGGGGAACCGGACTGTGGACGAGTATGAGTCCAAGTTTATGTCATTGGGGAGATATGACCCTGACACGATGGGTAGTGAGACCCGAAAGATACAAACGTTCATGGATGGATTGAGATTGGCCATCCGGACTAAGCTAGCTCCCTTCGACATTTTGACCTATGAGGAGGCTGTACATAAGGCTCAGTTATGTGAGCAAGACTTTGAGCGAAATGCATCCGAGCTTGGGAGAGTCAGTGTTAGAAAGGACAGAGACCGAAAGAGATCCGGGTTTGGAAGAGTGGCCAAGAGAGATGGCCAAAGATTTTTCGAGAAGAGGCGAAAGGTTGAGGAGGTGCAGGAGAGAGCTGCTAGACCTCCCGTATACCCAGCCTTGACTGCGCCGAGGGGCATGACTATTGAAGGACCACAGCCTACTACTGATCAGTGTAGGAGATGTGAGAGATTTCATGGGAATAGGCCCTGTCTGATGACCCCTATGGTGTGTTATAGATGCGAGAGACCAGGACATATAGCTAAGTATTGTCCCGAGAAGATGGAGATTGCCCCACAGAAGGGCAAGGAGCCTGAGGGAGCTCCAGTTGAGACAGCAGCCCCAAGGAGGAGGGCCACAGCTGAGGAAAAAGGGAAACAGGCTGCTGGTGTGAGCAGAGGAAGAGTACATGCACTGGACCAGGACACTGCAGATGCATCGACGGATGTGATTAAAGGTACCATCCGAATCTTTGATTTAGAAGCATTGGTATTATTTGATCCTGGTGCCACGCATTCTTTCATATCACCTTCCTTTGCACATAAATTATTGAAATATGTGAAACCAACATTGTTGGATAAAATGTTGATGATTTCCACACCCATGAATGATAGTCAATTGACTGAGCATGTATGTAGGGATTGTAAGTTAAAGATAGAGGGGAAGGAAATGATAGCCAATCTGATTTTATTGAATATGAATGATTTTGATGTAATTTTGGGAATGGATTGGTTGGCTACCAATCGTGTTGTGATGGATTGTCATGCCAAAACATTGATGTTTTCAGGATTAGACAATCTTATTGTAAATTTTGATGAAAAGAAATGATATGAAACTTGTATAATTGTGGTAAATAAAAGAGTATAATTTTAAATGCATATTGCTTGAGAGATAAATTATTTGTTTTTTATAAATATTGAATGTGGAGTGATGGTTTATGTTACTAACGATGGAGAGGATAATGTGAAGGGTTCATTGCCTATGTGGTCGATATAGATGAGGCACACCCGAAATTGAAGGACATAACCATAATTACGGATTATCCTGATGTCTTTTCGGATGAATTACCAGGACTACCACCTGAAAGGGAAATGGAATTTTGCATTGAGTTAGTGCCTGGTACAGAGCCGATATCGAAACCACCCTATAGAATGGCTCCGATAGAGTTGGAAGAGCTGAAGAAACAGCTGCAAGAGCTGCTGGAGAAGGGGTTTATTAGACCGAGTGTCTCACCTTGGGGAGCACCAGTTCTATTTGTAAGGAAGAAGGATGGAAGCCTCCGACTGTGTATAGATTACCGGTTGTTGAATAAGGCCACCATTAAGAACAAGTACCCCCTTCCAAGAATCGATGATTTGTTGGATCAGCTCCAGGGAGCCGAAGTATTTTCTAAGATAGATCTGCGGTCAGGGTATCATCAGTTGAGGATCAGGAGTGGAGATGTACCCAAGACAGCATTTCGTACCCGTTATGGCCACTACGAGTTTTTGGTGATTCCATTCGGATTGACGAATGCTCCCGCAGCATTTATGGCATTGATGAATGATATATTCAAGCCATACCTGGACAAGTTTGTAATAGTATTCATTGATGATATTTTGGTGTATTCCAAGTCCAGGGAAGATCATGAGGAGCACTTGAGGATAGTTCTGCAGACCCTCCGAGAGAGAGAATTGTATGCCAAACTCAGCAAGTGTAACTTTTGGTTGGAACAGATCTTATTTCTGGGGCATGTTGTGTCAAAGGATGGGGTATCGGTGGATCCATCCAAGATAGAGGCAGTTGTACAGTGGGAACAGCCCAAGACAGTAACTGAGATCAGGAGTTTCCTGGGATTGGCAGGATATTATCAGAGATTTGTAGAGGGTTTCTCCAGACTAGCTGCTCCATTGACACGCCTCACGCGAAAAGATGTTAAGTTTGCATGGGATGAGGCATGTGAGAGGAGTTTTGAGGAGCTTAAGCGTCGATTGACGACTGCTCCAGTGCTCACCATTCCTACCAGCTCAGGAGGATTCTCGGTGTATACGGATGCATCACACCAGGGACTGGGTTGTGTGCTTATGTAGGATGGGAAGGTAGTTGCCTATGGATCTAGACAGTTGAAAGATCATGAGAGGAACTACCCGACACATGATTTGGAGTTGGCGGCAGTAGTATTTGCTTTGAAAATATGGCGCCACTATCTCTATGGTGAGAAATTTCAGGTGTTTACAGATCATAAGAGCATTAAGTACCTGTTCTCGTAGAAAGAGCTGAATATGAGACAGAGGAGATGGCTTGAACTCCTGAAAGACTATGATTGTGAAATCATGTACCACTCAGGTAAGGCAAATGTAGTTGCCGATGCTTTGAGTAGAAAGAGCCTTGGGTTGGTGTCTTATATGATGATACGGGAACATGAATTGTTAGAACACTTTGCGAACCTCAGTTTAGATGTAACCCCACCTGGATCTGAGAGACTTGAGATCATGGCTAGTTTGGGACTAGAGCCAGAGTTGATTGGCCGTATTCGGCAAGCCCAGCAGAGCGATCGACAGTGTATCGATTGGCTGAGGCAGATACAGACAGGTATGGGTATTGATTTTGAGCAGAGTGCTGATGGCTTATTGAGGTTCAGAGGCAGAGTATGCGTTCCCAGGGATCCTGAGATCAGGAGAACGATTTTATCAGAGGCTCACTCATCGAAGTATACGATACATCCGGGAAGTACCAAGATGTATCAAAACCTTCCGAAGGTTTATTGGTGGTCTGGAATGAAGAGAGACATTGCTAAATATGTCGCTAAGTGTCTCGTTTGTCAGCAAGTGAAGGTAGAGCATCAGAAGCCTGCAGGATTATTGCAGCCTCTACCGATACCGACATGGAAGTGGGAGCATGTCACCATGGATTTTGTGATGGGGTTGCTGAGGACCCGTAGAGGTCATGATGCCATATGGGTTATTGTGGACCGGTTAACTAAGTCCGCCCATTTCTTGGCTATGAGAGCTACCGATACACTGAGTCAGTTGACGAACCTGTATATTCGAGAGATAGTACGGCTACATGGTGTACCAGTTAGCGTTGTTTCTGATAGGGATGCCCGCTTCACTTCCCATTTTTTGGAACATTTTCAGGAAGCGCTGGGGACCCGATTGAGTTTTAGCACCGCTTTTCATCTTCAGACAGATGGGCAGTCAGAGAGGACTATACAGACCCTCGAGGATATGTTGAGAGCGTGTGTGCTAGATTTTAGAGGCTCCTGGGATGACCACCTACAGTTAGCCGAGTTCGCTTATAATAATAGCTATCATGCGAGTATCGGGATGGCACCCTATGAGGCATTGTACGGGCGTAGATGTCGTTCCCCCATTGGATAGGAAGAGGTTGGTGACAAACAGATTTTTGCTCCGGACTTAGTGCAGCAGGCATCTGAGGACGTCTAGTTGATATGTGAGAGATTACGGACAGCTCAGAGCCGACAAAAGAGTTATGCTGACAAGAGACGAAGACCACTGGAGTTCGAGGAGGGTGAGTCGGTGTTTCTGAGGGTATCACCATCGAAGGGTATAATGAGATTTGGTAAGAAGGGCAAGCTGAGCCCTAGATATATCGGACCCTTCGAGATTTTGGAGAGAGTGGGAGATAAGGCGTATAGATTGGCATTGCCACCAGACTTGGCAAATGTCCACAACGTCTTTCACGTCTCGATGCTTCTGAAGTATCACCTGGACCCGGCACACGTGATAAGATATGAGCCGTTGGAGCTCCATGAGAGTATGACGTATGTTGAGAAGTCGGTTTGGATATTGGACAGGAAAGAGAAAGTGTTGCGGAATAAGACAATTCCCTTGGTGAAAGTTCTTTGGCAACACCACACGGCGGAAGAGGCCACGTGGGAATTGGAGAACTTGATACGGGAGAAGTACCCCTAACTTTTTGAAGAGTGACTTGGTTCTAATTTGAAGGACCAAATTCCTTGAAGGAGGGGAGAATGTAAGACCCCGTATATGTATAATGATAATGTGTGTAATTGAATCAAATAATATGAATGGACTTGTAATGTAAAGTATGATTGATGTAAGTCCATGGATTCAATGTATGTATGTGTAATATGAATTGTAACGTACATACAAGTTTCATTGAGTACGAATATGAAGAAATGAGTTCTGGCAAGTGATGGATGTGATTGAAACTCAAGATGAGTAGTGTGGTAAAATGGAATGGAGTTATGCTTCCATTTGGTTTTATGTAGCATACCTTTGGACATACAATGAATGCACACAAGTTTCAATGTGCATAAGGTATGAATGGATGCCATTTTCAAGTTATAAAGGTGGATGGATGAGAAAATGGCCATGGAAATAGATTAAGGATGTATTGGTATGAGTTGCAGCAAGGAAACTATAGGAAATCTGGAAAACAGGAGGGCCAGATCGATCTCATAGGATGAGAGATCGATCTGGAAGAGCCAGAATGCTCTTATTTGGGCGAAAGAATAGAGCAGATCGATCTCCAATGGAGCCAGATCGATCTCCCAAGCATTCTGTAGTGAAAGAATAGGCGGGGAGGCTCTGTTTGGTGGGGAGGCTCTCTTACGGTGGGATCCTTAAGCCAACATCCTTAAGCCCAAAGAGGCGGGGAGGCTCTGTTAGGCAGGGAGGCTCTCCTACATAGGTACGGTAAGATCCTTAAGCCCTACATCCTTAAGCCAACATCCTTAAGCCCGAGGAGGCAGGGAGGCTCTGTTAGGCGGGGAGGCTCTGTTCGGTGGGGAGGCTCTATTACAGAAGGATCCTTAAGCCCTACATCCTTAAGCTAACATCCTTAAGCCCGAGGAGGCAGGGAGGCTCTGTTAGGCGGGGAGGCTCTGTTCAGCAGGGAGGCTCTCCTTCACGGATATGGAAAAACTCTTGGTATGGGGTAGGTAAGACCTAGGAATGGCACCCCCAATCACGATATGAGTCTGCGGAGTACGCTGTACCATGTATATCACATGGAGTACGATGTACCGCATGATGGTTATGTGGTGAGAAAGTCTGGCGAGGGATAATCCATCTTCGTGCCAGCGTGATACCCCGCACACCTGGATGCGTGTGGTCTGGGATGATTTATGATGTAATGGTCCACATAGGCACTTTTGATATAGTGACCTAGTCTTTATACACATGCGTGATTTGTGAAATGAAAATGTGTTGTGATTGTGAGTTGATTTGGTGGTAATTATGTGTTGAGAAAGAGGTTTATGATGTTGGTTTAAAAAGGAGGTTTCTTAATGAATTGCCCTTTTTATGAATTTAAATGAGATTGAGCATAAGATGATTTACACATGATGTTTCTACCATGTTTTATATGCCAATGCACATGATTTTGATATATGATATATATGTATATTCACATGGCATAGTTTTATTCCTCATGCTCCTACCATAAATGATTTATGCATAACCCTATCAGCATGTAGATAGAGTAGTTATCTACCATGCTTGCATTATTGCCTTACTGAGCGTGTGGTTGCTCATCCCACTCTATTTTCCCCCTACAGAGCGTGCATAGTAGCCCAGTAAGGACTGAGGCGTGGTATTTTGGACTCCGCTGCATCTCCATTGCTAAGAGGTATATACACAGTGATTCTTTTTGTATCTAAACAATGTAAAAGCACAGTATTCTTTTGAGTTGTAATTATGGGGGATGTAGATGTCAGTAAACATGCTCTTGTATAAGTACAAGATTTAAATGCAAATATATGACGTCGTTCTAATTAATTGAGGATGAATGAGATGTGGTGTTTATTATTGACTCACAGCCCAACAGTGTGTGGTGAGTTAGTTCACGACCGGGTAAGGTAAGAGTAAAACGCGAAAAAATTTTCAGTGATTTTCGGTTAAAGAGAATGGAATTGGGTCGTGACACTCTAAACTCACAATGTGGCTTCATTTAACCATTACAAATCATTCATATTAATTCAATAACAACTTATCATAATCCATAAACCACCAACTCATCAAAATCACACTTTTTCACACTAACCCATTCTATTTTCTAGGTCACCCTAGTTCTATCATAACCTAGGCAGTTTTAACCATCAATACACATCCATCTCAACTCTAAAATCAATAAATAGACAATGTTTTTGGGCTGAAGTATTAAAAACTTACCAAATATAGTTTCTCTTCTGCTTCAATCGAAAATACACCTTGCTCCTTCAATACCACCAATAAGGTTTTGAATCCAAGGTAGGTTGTTCTTCTCTTCGATAGGAACAGCTTTATATCTAATAGGTTTTCCTCAAATCTTACTAGAAATGGGTGGCTTTTAGGAAGAGAAATCTAGGTTTTGGGTTGAAATGGAAGAAATGAGGGTTTGATTTTTTGATTTGTAGATTTCATTGCTCCTATTTATAGAAATTGCTTGATGAGATCAATCTGTCGAAGCATGAGATTGATCTGGTCCTCTTAAATCCCTCATTTTCTCGACATTTTTCAAGCATGAGATCGATCTGCTCCAACCCGAGAGCTAAGGAAATCGATTTGTTTGCATCAAAATCGATCTTTTCATTACAGAATGTTTAGCAGACCGATCTGGCTCCATTGAAGATCGATCTGTCTTGTTTCATTGCTCAATAAGAGCATTTTTTGCTCTTTCAAATCGATCTCTCATCCTATGAGATCAATATGGCATTCATATTTCCATATTTTGCTATAGTTTTCTACAGTAACTCACACCAAATATCCTCAATTTGCTGCCAAGGTCATTTTCTCATCCAACCACCTTTAAGACTTGAAAATGACATCTATTCATTCTTTATACACATTAAAACTTATGTGCATTCATTGTACAACCAAAGGTACATAATACAAAACCAAATGGAGGTACAAAGATCTATACAACTCATGAAACTTCCTTCCATTTTACCATAATACTCATTTTGCATTCCACTCACATTCATCACATATAAAAGTCCATTTCTTCATATTCATACATAATGAAACTTTTATGTACATCACAACTCTTATTACAAGTGTGTACATTGTATTTATGGACTTTACATCACTTATGCTTCTCATTACAAGTACATGTGTATTACTTATGAATTCATAAGATTTACATCTGAAAATATAGGTCTTACATCCACTGATCTATAACTTTTATTTTTTAGAGAATCCAATTGACACCCGTTCTTGATACAACATGACCCAGAAGACTTCGGATCTCTTTAACAAGTAACATCAGTACACTCTAAAGTGAATCACTCGGTCTAATAATCCTCTTATCATATAATTCATGTAATTTCTTCTTTAGTTCTTCGAATTCAATCGAAGCCATTCAGTATAATGGTTTGAATATCAGTGCGATACCAAATACTAAATCAATTCAAAACTTCATCTTTCTATCTAGTGGCAACTTTGGTAGATCATCTGAATATGTGTCAAGAAAACTCCATGTCTATAGGAATGTCTCTTTATTCCGATTACGCCTTATCCTTATCAATACGTAAGTAGTGTGTAAGACCCTTAAATTCATAAGTACATACATGTATATACTATGTGAAGCTTAAAAGATGTAAAGTCCATAAATTCAATGTACACACTTGTGATATGAGTTTGTGATGTACGTACAAGTTTCATTATATATGAATGAGAAGAAATGGACTTTTATAGATGATGAATGTGAATATATGTAATTTTGAGTAGAGTGTTAAAATGGAAGGAAGTTTACATAAGTACATGGATCTTTAAACTTCTAGTTGGTGTGTATTGTACACCTTTGGTTATACAATGAATGCATATAAGTTTTAATGTGTATAAAGTATGAATGGATGCCATTTTAAGACTTAAAGGTAATTAGAGGAGAAAATGACTATGGCAGCAAAATGTATGAAGTTTGGTGTAAGTTACTGCTGAAAACTGCAGTAAAATTTGGAAAATATGAATGAAGGATCGATCTCATGGGATGAGAGATCGATCTGGAAGAGCCAAAAATGCTATTGTTCGAGCAATGGAACAAGGGAAGATCGATCTCCAATGGGGATAGATCGATATGCTAAGCATTCTGTGAAAAAGGAATTTATCCCTAGAGGACTAGATTGATTTCCTTAAGCTACTGACTTGAAGAAGATCGATCTCATTTGGTGTCACGCCCTCCTCCCACACGCGACTTTACCGAAAACCACAACAAATTTTTCACTTTTTACTTACCTTTCTCTCCTCAATAGTTGGGCTGTGAATAGGCATTAATCTCCTCATCCAAACATATCTTACCATTCTTTTTTGTATTATACATACATGACATTCATATGATAAGTAAATTTATATACTTAATTATAATTACATCATTACATTTACATCCCCAACATTAAAACCATGTACATCACTATGTTTATGCATTGTTCAGATACAAAAGAGTGCGCATGTGTATACCTTTCGCTAGATGGGGAGTGGCAGCGGTCAAAAGGATTACAATACCTGGTCGACTCGATCTACTGACGAGAATCTGTAGAGATGGGGGAAAATGAAAGGGATGAGCTATCAACGCGCTTAGTAAGGAAATCAGGCAAGCAAGTAGACATCCATACTATATACTGAAAATAGCGCTTTGCCTTTCCTTCTCTCAATTCAAAAGCATGTTTAAAATATATATAATATAGTACAACTTTAAAATCCCATGTACTAAACACATGCTAGGTTATAAATCAGAGGCATTCATGCAAAACAGTGCATATTTAATCATTTAAGAATGCCTTTATATAAAATATGCCATTTACATTAAAACACAGTAAATATGGCATTTCTCATCACAACACAAACAAATCGGGTTTCGACCCATCCCTCAGGTATACCCGTATCATAAAACACCTGTGATATATCATGCGAGACTCAGTGGCTAAATGCAACCTCTCCAAACTATGTAAGAGAGCCACCCCGCCGAACAGAGCCTCCCCGCCCACTCTGGCTTAAGGATGTTGGGCTTAAGGATCTTACCATAAGAGAGCATCTCCGGACTATGGCAATATCCTAACATGTGGTGAAATCCCAGGCAACATAGTACTCGGTGTGCGGGTTATCACCGCTGTAACGGGAGGGGGATCAGTCTATCACAACCGCCAGCTATCAACAACTCTCCTCCATAACTCCACAGCATAAAACATGGTACAATGTACTCCATGCCACACGCACTGTACAACGTACACTTGTGGACCCTACATCATGGTCGGGGTGCCTGCCATAGGTCTTAACCGCTCATACCATGGAAATACATCATAGTAGGGGTGCCTGCCATAGGTCTTAGCCCTCATACTAAGGAATAAATGCCACGTCTCTAAATCCACGTGAGAACATCTCAACAGTGTGACACTCAGTCTACACGGAGGAAATCGTCACGATTTTTCTAACATGTCTATATATCACGTAAAACTATAATGCGCATCTCGAGTGTGACTCACAGTCAACGGTCCGCCTCAAAACACTGTATATGCATGTCAAAATATCAACACTAGTGCGAGTAAACCTCCAGCACTAGGTTATGCATAGTTCTCATTCCAAATCAAGTACGAGCAAATCGCTCAAGTACTATGTCATGTACAAATCATGAAGAATCGAGTACGAGCAACGCTCCAGCACTCTGTCATGCATCTCATGTAAAACTCGAGTACGAGCCAATCGCTCCAGCACTCTATCATGCACAAATCACATAAAACTGAGTACGAGCAGTGCTCCAGTACTCTATCATGCCTGTCAAATAAATGTAGTGTGAGTAAACCTCCAGCACTAATGTATGTGAAAAACATCTGAAATCAAGTGCGAGCTGTGCTCTAACACAATTGTTTCCACATAATTCAGTAGATGGCTCTTTAAAAACAGGGATGTTAAAAATCACTAAAATCAGCACTATAAAGTGTGTTTAGTTTACATCGACCTCAAAACATTAGCCCATCCACCTATTATTCTACTACACAGCAGTAAAAACCATTCAAAACATCATTTTCATGCTTTTTACCACTTTCCCAAAATTTCACTTTTTGCCTAACTAGGGGAAAATCGTAATTTACCCATATCGAGTCCCTATAATTATTATAGATTTTCTCTGACCCTCAAACAATTTCAATGAATGTAAAATCCAATGAAAATATGCACAGATATCTCTAGCTACTTGCAAGAGTCCCCTACCTCAGATCATGTCGTGTGACCTCTCTTCCTCTGTGCTGTCTATCTCGTAGTCCGGTCAACTCTCAATATGACTCTGGAGCTACATTTAATCATTCACTGAGTTAATTACACTTTTCCTACTGTATTACACATTTAATACAGTTCATTTCACTTAAATTGGCCCGTTTACGCTTAATGGGCCTTAAACACTTTAATTGGGCCTTAATCCGTATTAAGCCCGTTTATCAGGGTCTATCGACTCATTGGACCTATCAATACCCATTGGGCTTTATTCCAAGTTCTTTGGATAGCTCGTATATCATTCATGACATTTATTTCAAAATTTCGAATATAATCAACTAATTGCAAAATTAAATCTGAAATGCGTAAAATAAATCTTAAATACGCATAAATCACTTAAATTGTTGTAAATGAGCTTTTCTTACCCGAGATTGTGCAATGGTGCGCGAATCGGAGTTCTATCGGGCTTTCGTTCGGAATTAATCGTTGAACTGCACAATTTCGTATATTTAACTCCGGGTCAATTTCTAATTAAATATAATTTAAATAAATTTATCAGAAATTAAATTGGTCACTTTTGACCTCATATCGACTTACCCGAAGTTCGGTGAAATCCCAAAAATTTTCCTTTTCCTTTTTCTTTCTTTTTTCTTCCTCTTTTTCCCCTTTTCTCCTTGGCTGAATCGGTCCGGTCCGATTAAGTTTAGAAGGTTCTCCCCTGAACCGTCGACCGGTTCAGGGATGCTTTGGCCATGCCAGCGTCTTCCGACCGGTTCTCCGGGAGCTGCTGCTGTCGTTCGGTACGCCACAGCCTGGGGATCATTCGGCTGGGATCGATCGGAGTCTAGCACCGCCAGTAGCCGCCGGATTTCACGTTTTCCTCCGCGGCCTTCCCTCTCGTCGATCTCCCTTTTTCGGCCCCGGTGAGGCGCGTTACGGTGGCTGGGAGGTCGCGCTGTTGCCTTCTTCCTTTTTTGGCCGTTCGCTGGCCACTGGGGTCGCCGGTGGTGGCTGGTCCGGCGAGTTCTTCCTCTCCGTCGGTTTTGGTTTTGTTTCTCTCAACTTTCTCTCTCCCCGCGTTTCAAATTTCAGATTTTGTTTTTTTTTTTCTTTTATTCTTAATATATTTTTAATATTATTTTAATCCTTAAAATAATATTAAAAATCTTAAAATATCCCAAAAATATCCCAAAAATTTATATTAAATTCATTTAGTCTGTAAATAAATTTATCAGTCTGGTTTTACCTTTTCGGTATATTTTTCTACTATTTTTGGGCTCATTTTTCGAGGTAAAAATTTTGAAAATATTAATTAAATTCATATCATGATCAATTGGACTCGAAATTCAATATTTACCCCGTTATTGATCAAGATTTCTCGATTTCATATTTTTAATGAAATTTCCTCATCGAATTTATACCGAATTTTGGTCAATTGATCGTTTTACCCCTGTACTTACTCGAAAATTAATTGAACCCTTATCTTGCTGTTATGTAGCTTACATGCATGTTTAATTCTCAATAAATCGATTGCATGATAGTAAATACTCTTCTTATGATTCAACTATGAAATATAATGTTCGTACACATAGGAATCATACGGTATAAGCTACATACGTAAATCGAAAACTCGGGTCTGACAATCCTCCCCAACTAAAAGAATTTGGTCCTCTAAATTAGAACCAAATCAATCCTCAAACAACTAGGGGTACTTATCTCGCATCAAGCTCTCTAACTCCCAAGTAGCCTCCTTGGAAGTGTGATGCTGCCATAATGCCTTCACTAACCCGATAGTCTTCGATCTTAAAACCTTCTCCTTCCTATCCAGTATCCGAATCGGCCTCTCAACATATGACATGTCCTCACTGAGCGCCAAAGGCTCATAACTAATCACATGTGCCGGATCTGGGTGATACTTTCGAAGCATCGAGATGTGGAAGACGTTATGTACGCCTGACAAATCTGGTGGCAATGCCAACCTATAGGCCTTATCTCCCACTCGATCAAGTATCTCAAAGGGTCTAATGTAGCAAGGACTCAGCTTACTTCTCTTCCCAAACCTCGCTATACCCTTGGAAGGAGAAACCTTTAAAAACACTGACTCACCAATTGCGAACTCTAGTGGCCTACGTCTCCTGTTAGCATAACTCTTCTGTCGACTCTGAGCTGTCCTCAATCTCTTAACTATCAACCGGACATCCTCAGATGCCTGTGTAACCATATCAGGAGCAAAAATCTTTCGGTCACCCACTTCTTCCCACCCAATAGGAGAACGACATCTATGGCCATACAAGGCCTCATACGGTGCCATCCCGATACTCGAATGATAACTGTTGTTGTAGGTGAACTCGGCTAGTGGTAAATGATCATCCCAAGAGCCTCTAAAATCCAGCACACATGCTCTCAATAAATCCTCTAGAGTTTGTATCGTCCTCTTTGACTGACCATCTATCTGAGGATGAAAAGCTGTGCTAAAACTCAATTGGGTTCCCATAGCTTCCTGAAAATGTTCCCAAAAGTGGGAAGTGAAACAGGAATCCCTATCCAATACAATGCTCACTGGAACACCATGCAACCTCACTACCTTGCGTACATACAACCCTGCCAATGTACTCAGAGTATCGGTAGCTCTCATAGCTAGGAAGTGGGCTGACTTTGTCAGTCTATCTACGATCACCCATATAGCATCGTGATTCCTCCGGGTCCTCGGTAAACCCATCACGAAATCCATGGTGATATGCTCCCATTTCCATGTCAGTATAGGTAGAGGCTGCAATAATCCTGCAGGTTTCTGATGCTCTACCTTCACCTGCTGACATATAAGACATCTCGCCACAAAATTCGCGACATCTTTCTTCATACCTGACCACCAGTACACCTTCCGGAGGTTTTGATACATCTTACCACTCCCCGGATACAATGTGTACCTTGATGAATGAGCTTCCGACAATATCAATCTCTTGAGCTCTGGGTCCTCGGGAACACACAATCTAGCTCTGAACCTCAGTAGTCCATCAGAACTCAACTCAAAATCCATCACTATGCCCCTCTACATCTGACTAATCACATTGATGCAATACGGATCAGTCTGCTGAGCCTGTCTGATCCTATCCAACAGATCTGGCTCTAAGCGTAGACTCACAATCATACAATCCACATCCTTGTCCAAAGGCACAACTCCCAAACTGAGGGTAGCAAACTGCTCTAGCAGCTCGTGCTTCCTGACCATCATATACGATACCATTCCAAGGCTCTTCCTACTCAAAGCATCTGCTACAACATTAGCCTTACCTGGATGATAAAGTATCTCACAATCATAATCCTTCAGAAGCTCTAGCCATCTTCTCTGTCTCATGTTCAGCTCCTTCTGTGAGAACAGGTACTTGAGGCTCTTGTAGTCGGTAAAAATATGAAACTTCTCGCCATACAAGTAGTGGCGCCATACCTTCAACGCAAACATTATTGCTGCCAACTCTAAATTATGGGTCGGATAGTTCTTCTCATGGTCCTTCAGCTGGTTGGATCCATAAGCAACTACCTTCCCATCCTGCATCAACACACAGTCCAGTCCCTGATGCGAGGCATCGGTATATACTGAAAATCCTCTTGAGCTGGCACAAATAGTAAGAATCGGAGCGGTGGTCAATCGACTCTTCAGCTCCTGAAAGCTCTTCTCACAATCCTCATCCCACACGAATGCAACATTCTTTCGAGTGAGACGTGTCAACAGAGCAGCCAACTTCGAAAATCCCTCAACGAATCTCCAATAGTACCCTGCTAAACCCAGAAAACTCCTAATCTCGGTAACTATCCTCGGTTGTTCCCACTGAACTACAGCCTCAATCTTGGATGGATCTACTGATACACCATCCCCCGACACTATGTGTCCCAAAATTGAGATCTCTGTCAACCAAAAGTCACACTTACTAAGTTTAGCATACAACTGTTACCCTCGTAGAGTCTGTAATACGATCCTGAGGTGCTCCTCATGCTCCTCCTCGGATCTCGAATACACCAATATGTCATCGATGAAAACGATAACAAACTGATCCAAATATGGCTTGAACACATCGTTCATCATAGCCATGAAAGTTGTGGGAGCATTTCTTCAGTTCGAATGGCATAAATAGGAACTCATAGTGACCATATCGGGTCCTAAATGCCGTCTTAGGTACATCTGCCTTTCGAACTCTCAACTGATGATACCCAGACCTCAGATCAATCTTAGAAAAGACTTGTACTCCCCGAAGTTGATCCAGTAAGTCGTAAATGCGTGGAAGGGGATATCTATTATTGATGGTAGCCTTATTCAATAATTTGTATTCTATACACAATCGGAGGATTCCATCCTTCTTCCTCACAAACAAAATCGGTGCTCACCATGGTGAAACACTCGATCTGATGAAACCCCTATCCAACAACTCTTGTAACTGTCTCTTGAGCTCTTCTAGCTCAACTAAGGCCATGCGATACGGTGGTTTCGAAATAGGCTCAGTACCAGGCGCCAAATCTATACAGAACTCCATCTCTCTATTTGGCGGTAACCTTGGCAACTTATCCGAGAAACCATTTGGGTATTACTGACCACAGGAATATCTACCAACTCCGGATATACCTTATCCGTATCCACTACGTACACAATGAAACCTCAAATCACATCCGCTGAATCATTAGCTATGTCCTGGTCCAAGGCATGTACTCGCTCTCGACCCATCACCTATTTCCCCTTCTCCTCTGCCGTAGCTCTACCTCTCTGAGCAGACTTACCAGCTGGAGCTCTATCAGGCTCCCTGCCCTTTTGTGGGGCAGTAACATATGACTCTGGGCACTCTCTAGCAATATGCCCTTGTTTCCCATATCAAAAACATACAACAGGGCTCAATAGATAAGGTCTACTGCCATGATGTCTTCCACATCAGCTACACTGATCAGTAGTACGCCTCGATCCTCCAATCACAATGCCCTTCACCGGAGCTATGGCCGAGTATGTAAAAGGTCTAACTGGTCGCTCTCGTACCTCTTTTATCCGTGGTCCCTTACCGAAGAGTCTCTTTCCTCCTCGATAACTGAACCCTCTATCTCTAGTCAGCCTCTTCCTCTCTCTATCTCGGCTTCGACTGAACTTCCCAAACTCAGAGGAATTTCTCTCGTAATCTTGCTCACAAAGTTGCGCCCTGTGCACTGCCTCATCATATGTACCAATGTCTAATGGTACCAATCTAGACCGTAACACCGGTCTCAATCTGTCAACAAATCTGCAGACTTTCCTGGTCTCGTTGTACATGTTATCGAGATCATATCTCCCCAGGGCCAAAAATCTAGTCTCGTACTCATCCACTGTGAGACTCCCCTGGCTCAATCCCAAAAACTCAGCCTGCAGTCTACGCTGCGCTGTATCAGGAATAAGCTGCCTCTTGAAGGCCTCCAAAAACATCTCTCAACTAATCTTAGCATGTCGGGCTCTCAATATCAGACTGGTGGACTTCCACCAATGCTCTGCCGTTCCCTTCAATAGGAACGCAGCAAATGTAACTCTCTCTGAAGTCGTACAATTAAAGAAATCGTACAACTTCTCATTCTCGCTAATCCACTCCTCTGCACTAGCTGGGTCCTTGACCCCTCGAAAAGATGGAGGTCCAAGCTTCTGGAATTGTCACAACCGATCCAAATCACACCCATATCCTCTACCACCCTGAACTGATGGGGGTGTATGAGAATCAATAGTCTGTGGCCTCTACGCAGGCTGTCCTTGTGCATTTGGTGTAACTACCTCTCTCATCGCAGTCTCTGCATCCTGTCCCTATCTACCTTGCAAAGTCTGTGCCAACAGCCCTACTATCGCCTCCAGGCTACGCTCTATCCTCGTGAAGCGTGCCTCAGACGTATCTGGTACCTCAATGGGACTCTACATCACCAGGTCAAATGAGGACTCATCTCGGCTCTCAGGCCTACCTCTAGGGCCTCTAGCCCTACCTCTCACCCTTTTACTACGGCTGATATTTGCCATAAAGGCTAGATTCTTGCATTCACAAACATTAATTTATCTAACTCCCATCTTGTTTACACAATTGTAATTGAACAAAACACAGTGATATGGTGATGTACATTTTTCTAATTACTAATACCTACTCACGTCAAACCAACTATGCTCTGATACCATTCTGTCGCGCCCTCCTCTCACACGCGACTTTACTGAAAACCACAATAAATTTTTCACTTTTTACTTACCTTTCTCTCCTCAACAGTTGGGCTATGAATAGGCATTAGTCTCCTCATCCAGACATATCTTACCATTCTATTTTGTATCATACATACATGACATTCATATCATAAGTAAATTTATATACTTAATTATAATTACATCATTACATTGACATCCCCAACATTAAAACCATGTACATCACTGTGTTTATGCATTGTTCAGATACAAAAGAGTGCGCATGTGTATACCTTTCGCTAGATGGGGAGTGGCAGCAGTCAAAAGGATTATAATACCTGGTCGACTCGATCTACTGACGAGAATCTGTAGAGATGGGGGGAAAATGAAAGGGATGAGCTATCAACGCGCTTAGTAAGGAAATCAGGCAAGCAAGTAGACATCCATACTATCTACTCAAAATAGTGCTTTACCTTTCCTTCTCTCAATTCAAAAGCATGTTTAAAATATATATAATATAGTACAGATTCAAAATCTCATGTACTAAACACATGCTAGGATATAAATCAGAGGCATTCATGCAAAACAGTGCATATTTAATCATTTAAGAATGCCTTTATATAAAATATGCCATTTACATTAAAACACAGTAAATATGGCATTTCTCATCACAACACAAATAAATCAGGTTCTGACCCATCCCTCAGGTCTACCCGTATCATAAAACACATGTGATATATCATGCGAGACTCAGTGGCTAAATGCAATCTCTCCAGACTATGTAAGAGAGCCTCCCCGCCGAACAGAGCCTCCCCGGCCACTCTGGCTTAAGGATGTTGGGCTTAAGGATCTTACCGTAAGAGAGCATCTCCGGACTATGGCAATATCCTAACATGTGGTGAAATCCTAGGCAACACAGCACTCGGTGTGCGGGTTATCACTGCTGTAACGGAAGGGGGGTCAGTCCATCGTAACTGTCAGCTATCAACAACTCTCTTCCACAACTCCACAACACAAAACACGATACAATGTACTCTATGCCACACACACGGTACAACGTACACTCGTGGACCCTACATCATGGTCGGGGTGCCTGCCATAGGTCTTAGCCGCTCATACCATGGAAATACATCATAGTGGGGGTGCCTGCCATAGGTCTTAGCCCTCATACTATGGAATAAATGCCACGTCTCTAAATCCACGTGAGAACATCTCAACAGTGTGATACTCAGTCTACACGGCGGAAATTGTCACGCGTTTTCTAACATGTCTATATTTCACGTAAAACTACAGTGCGCGTCTTGAGTGTGACTCACAGTCAACGCTCTGCCTCAAAACACTGTATATGCATGTCAAAATATCAATACTAGTGCGAGTAAACCTCCAGCACTAGGTCATGCATAGTTCTCATTTCAAATCAAGTACGAGCAAATTGCTCAAGTACTATGTCATGTACAAATCATGAAGAATCGAGTACGAGCAATGCTCCAGTACTCTGTCATGCATCTCATGTAAAACTCGAGTACGAGCCAATCGCTCCAGCACTCTATCATGCACAAATCACATAAAACTGATTACGAGCAATGCTCCAGTACTCTACCATGCCTGTCAAATAAATGTAGTGCGAGTAAACCTCAAGCACTAATGTATACGAAAAACATCTGAAATCAAGTGCGAGCTGTGCTCTAGCACGATTGTTTGCACATAATTCGGTAGATGGCTCTTTAAAAATAGGGATGTTAAAAATCACTAAAATCAGCACTATAAAGTGTGCTTAGTTTACATCGACCTTAAAACCTTAGCCCATCCACCTACTCTTCTGCTACACAGCAGTAAAAACCATTCAAAACATCATTTCCATGCTTTTTACCACTTTCCCAAAATTTCACTTTTTGCCTAACTAGGGGTAAAACCCTAATTTACCCATATCGGGTCCCTATAATTATTATAGATTTTCTCTGACTCTCAAATAATTTCAGTGAATATAAAATCCAACGAAAATATGCACAGATATCTCTAGCTACTTACAAGAGTCCCCTACCTCAGATCACATCGTGTGACCTCTCTTCCTCTGTGCTATCTATCTCGCAGTCTGGTCAACTCTCAATATGACTCTGGAGCTACATTTAATTATTCACTGAGTTAATTACACTTTTCCTACTGTATTACACATTTAATACAGTTCATTTCACTTAAATTGGCCCGTTTACACTTAATGGGCCTTAAACACTTTAATTGGGCCTTAATCCGTATTAAGCCCATTTATCAGGGTCTATCGACTCATTGGACCTATCAATACCCATTGGGCTTTATTCCAAGCTCTTTGGATAGCCCGTATATCATTTACGACATTTATTTCAAAATTTTGAATATAATTAACTATTTACGAAATTAAATCTGAAATGCGTAAAATAAATCTTAAATACGCATAAATCACTTAAATTGTCGTAAATGAGCTTTTCTTACCCGAGATTGTGCGATGGTGTGCGAATCGGAGTTCGATAGGGCTTCCGTTCGAAATTAATCGTCGAACTGCACAATTTCGTATATTTAACTTCGGCTCAATTTCTAAAGAAATATAATTTAAATAAATTTATCAGAAATTAAATTGGTCACTTTTGACCTCGTATCGACTTACCCGTAGTCCAGTGAAATCTAAAAAAATTTTCTTTTCCTTTTTCTTTCTTTTTTTTCTCTTTTTCTCCTTTTCTCCTTGGCTAAACCGGTCTGGTCCGGTTCAGTTTAGAAGGTTCTCCCCTGAACCGCCGATCGGTTCAGGGTTGTTTTGGCCGTGTTGGCATTTTTTGACCGGTTCTCCAGGAGCTGCTGCTGCCGTTCGGTGCGCCATAGCCTGGGGATCGTTTGGCTGGGATCGATCGGAGTCTAGCACCGCCAGTAGCCGTCGAATTTCACGTTTTCCTCTGCAGCCTTCCCTCTCGTCGATCTCCCTTTTTCGGCGCCGGTGAGGCGCGTTACCGGTGGCTGGGAGGTCAGGCTATTGCCTTCTTCCTTTTCCGGCCATTTGCTGGCCGCTGGGGTCGCCGGTGGTGGCTGGTCCGGTGAGTTCTTCCTCTCTGTCGGTTTTGGTTCTGTTTCTCTCAACTTTCTCTCTCCTTGCATTTCAAATTTCAGATTTTGTTGTTTTTTTTCTTTTATTCTTAATATATTTTTAATATTATTTTAATCCTTAAAATAATATTAAAAATCCTAAAATATCCCAAAAATTTATATTAAATTCATATAGTCCATAAATGAATTTATGAGTCCAGTTTTACCTTTTCAGTATATTTTTTCACTATTTTTGAGCTCGTTTTTTGAGGCAAAAATTTTGAAAATATTAATTAAATTCATATCTTGATCAATTGGACTCGAAATTTAATATTTACCCCGTTATTGATAAAGATCTCTCGATTTCATATTTTTAATAAAATTTTCTCATCGAATTTATACCGAATTTTGGTCAATTGATCGTTTTACCCCTGTACTTACTCGAAAATTAATTGAACCCTTAGCTTGCTGTTATGTATCTTACATGCATTTTTAATTCTCAATAAATCGATTGCATGATAGTAAATACTTTTCTTATGATTTAACTATGAAATATAATGTTCGTACACATAGGAATCATAAGGAACAAGCTACATACGTAAATCGAAAACTCAGGTCTGACATTTGGAGAGCAGATCGATCTCCTTAAGGTTCTGTGTTGTTCAGATCGATCTCATGCTTGGGAGTAGATCGATCTCATTAAGTCTGAGAGGTTAGTTTCGAGAGGAAAAAGTGCAGGGCAGATCGATCTCATTAGAGAGCAGATCGATCTCATAGAGACAATTCTATAAATACTGGACTTCTGCACTTCAGTTTGCACGAGAGAAACTATTCCATTCAAGAGCAAAAGTGTAACCTAATCCATAAACACTAGGAAACTTCAGTTTGTGATCAGTTTTGAGTGAGATATAGTTGAGCAAAGTTGTTATTGGGAAAGAGGAGAGCAATATACTTGGAAACAAGAGATTAAAACCAAGGATTTCAAGAGCAAGAAGAATTGTACCAATTTAGAGAAAATGAAGGAAATCCCAGCTAGGTAAGATTTAATGCACCAATTTGATATATGTTAAACTAGGTGTGTTGATGAGTTTATATTTATATATATATATATATATATATATATATGAATTGTTGGAAATGAAAGGATCATGAAAAATGAACATGACCTAGTTATTGGTGTGAAAATGAGAAAGTGATGAGGAAGTGGTGGTAACATAGATTAAATGATAGATTATGCATGTATGAAAGATTATAAAGTAATCTTATGAAATGCATATATTAGAAATAAGGAGAAATAAATATAGTTATATGGAAAATGTGGTATAATAGCATATTGGGAGAAAATCATGAAAATGATGTGCTAAGTTGAGATTTGACAAATGAAATGAGTATATTACGATATACTAACGTAAATACGTTTAACAACTTCAGAGAATCACATTGAAAGCTGATCGGATTGCAAGAGTGAGCAGAATCGAGGAAAATAGGTCACTTAACGTGATCCGAGGTAAGGGAATTTTGTGAGTAGCTAGAGATGGCTCCATGTATTTTAAATAGCATTTTGATATAATATGCTATATAAATTCCCATGAATAGGCATAATTTAATGATTGAGGATAGTGAGGATAACTCAGTTTTATCCAAAAACTAGGGTGAAAATACCTTAGAAGCCTATTGTGACTAAGACTCATGAGTTGCATGATAGAATGGCAATTGTTTTAATTTATATGCGAAAACATGCACATTTAAGTACTTATTTGATTTAAATAGCCATGTATCTGGTTTTGTGTGAAAACCATAAGTGCTAGAAATTACTCGCACTATATTTTAAGATATGCATCACATAGTACTTGAGTGTTTACTCGTACTACATTTTAATGCAATTTATGCATATTGGAGTACTGGGAGCATTGCTCGTACTCAGATTGTCATTGATGCATTATAAAGTATTGGGAGGTATGCTCACACTCAGTTTTACATGATAGAGTACTGGGAGCTTAGCTCGTACTCAATTTTCATATATTATACATCATAGAGTATTTGGAGCTTTGCTCATACTTGAGTTTTAGATGACCTAATGCAGGGAGCACTGCTCCCACTAGAGTTACATTATGTGATATGGTCGTGTTGGGAGTTTTACTCACACGTACCAGTTTTGAAAAGAGGATGAAACAGCGGTGTTGGGAGCCTATGTTGACTGTGTGTCGCACTAATATAAATATGCTCACACGTGCATTATTTTGAGATATGGCAGAGGACTATCAAAATAACCCATAGGTGTGAGGACTAAGACTCATGGTGAGCATCCTAACTATCAGGTAGACCCGTAGTATGTGGACTAAGACTCATGGCAAGCATCATGACTACAAGGCATATCCAAGGAGTGAGGACTAAGACTCGTTGCAAGCATCCTACCATGTATGTCACATGGAGTACTATGTACCATGTATGTGACATGGAGTACGTTGTACCGTGAGTACATGATGAAAATAAATTGTGAGCTGACGGCTAGGATTTAACCCACCTCCCGTTACAGTAATTGTGAGACCCCGCACACTGAGTACTGTGTAGCCTGGGATCATGAAAATTGAGTTATGATCATACACTCGAACATGTAGTCGCCTATCTCCTTTCTTGTTAATTAAATTTCTTGAATGAATTACCACATGGTTTTATGATATAAACATGTGAGTTTGAGAATTGTGAAAAGGGTAACCCGAGGGATGGGTGAGGCCTAGTTTTCCATGTTTTTAAACATGATTAGTGCCATATGATTTGATTTAAATGCATGGCATGATAATTGAGATTTATGTGAAATTACATGAGAAATGCAGTATTTATGCATATAATGTTGAGGTTATTAAACCAGCATATTTCCAGTTTTATAACTGATGTTTTGTATCTATATATATATATATATTGCATAATGATTTGAGAGAGATGCATGCTATAGATACAAATAGAGTAAGGAAACGATTTTTAGGCATAAGCATAGTATTTTGTAGATAGTGCGGTTATCTACTTACTTGCCTGATTTCCTTACTGAGCTGTGAGCTCAACCCTTATTATTTTCCCTTTTTTTAGAGCATCCACTATAGGTGGACACGGCTGAGGACTGACATTCCCTAATATCCACTGCAGAACCATCTTGTTAGAGGTATACTCACTTGATATTTTGTACTGAACAATGTATAAGCATAGTTATGTAATAAACGTACGGTTGGGATGTATATGTATAGATAAATGTATTAATGTACAAGAGTTTGTATTATTGAAAAGAATATTAAATTCTATATATGTTATGAATGAGTGTGAAAATGTGACGAATATCGAATCACAGCCCAACGTTTGATGTGAGAGATAACAGAAGAAGAGGTAAGTGAAATGTAAAAAATTTGTGGTGAATAAGGGAGGTCGCATGTGAGGGAAAGGCATGACAGAATGGTATCAGAGCAATGTTGTCACGACCCAAATTACCTAAAATCACTACAAATTTTTCGCTTTTTCTTTCATTTCCTTACCCGTCGTGAACAGTTACACCACTAACAGTTGGGCTATGAGTCGATGTTAGTCCCTCCTGTCATGTTACTTACCTTAACATCTATTTTCCATATTACATTTACATATCAATTATTTTAACTAAATACATCCCCAATATTACAATCCGTGTACAGTACTGTGCCTCTATATGTTCAGATACAAAAATTATATGAATGTGTATACTTGATCTTGATAAGAAGCAGCGGATAATCAAAATGCAAGACTACTGTCGCTCTCTTCTACTGAATGTACCCTGTGGGGTGGAAAATGAAATGGTGAGCAAAACGTGCTCAGTAAGGCAATAATGTAAGTAGGTCGATAACTATACTATCTATGTGCTAATAATGTCATGACATAAAATCGTTTATATTTGGAGCATGAGGTATGACTAAAACGATGCCACATGTATGTATATATCATATAAGAGAAATCATGAAATCGACATATAAAACCAACATGGAAAAATCATCATGTATGACATCTCATGCTCGTCACATTAAAACTTATTAATTTCATCATAAACTCATCACTTTAAAACTTATTTGTGTTCATCATAAACTCATCATGTTAAAACTTATTTGTGTTCATCATAAACTCATCACGTTAAAAACTTATTTGTTTCATTATAAAATAACCACATCAAGGCTAAACCCATCTCTTGGGAATACCTTGATTCGTTAAATTGCATCTCTTTTAAAAACATAAATCGGGACCTTACCCCTCCTTCGGGTTCGTCCTGGTCTATTCAGACCGTATGATATCATGTGAGGCATGTAGGTTACTGTATGAAAATCGAGGACTATGCCCATAATTTGTCCCTGCGATCCCAAGCTACACGGATCCCGGTGTGCGGGGCATCACAAATGCAACGGAAGGCGGGGTCAAATCCTACCCGCCAGATATCAAGTAACATCATCGAGTCATCATGACTGCACGGTACAACGTACTCCGTGTGACATACACGGTACATCATACTCTGTGGACCCATATCATAGTCTGGGGGTGCCTGCCATAGGTCTTATCCACCCCAATACTATGTCGATAACCAACCCATGTCTCAAAGTATACGTGTGAGCATCTCAACTCTCTATGACACACAGTCTACAGGAGGCTTCCGCACGACTATTTGCATGTCAACTCACGTCTAGTGCGAGCGAAGCTCCAGCACGACGCTATGCATATCATGATATCTAAAATCTCGTGCGAGCGAAGCTCCAGCACGGTTTTGTGCAAACACAAATTTCTCATACGAGCAATGCTCCAGTACGGCTCTAGCACTCTTTTTTACTCGTGTAAATATGATAGGTGGCCCAATCTTGATAAAACATCTTTTAAAATCGTAATCGATACAAACCGGTACCCTTTCGTATATTTCATAAAATCAACAGCGAACCTATGTTTAAATTTGGTTAAACCAAAGCAATACATTCATATAAAACATTAAAACATGATAATCATGCAATTTATCTGCCTTACTACCCTTTTTGTAAATTTTACTCCCAGGGGTAAAATCATCTTTTTCTTTATTCACCTAAGCCTCGATTTTTGTAAAAATTATTATTTTGTTTCTAGATACTGTAAGAAATTCTAGACCCTGTAAATCCCCTCAAAATTACGTATAGGTATCTCTATGCACCTACAAAATTCCCTTACCTCGATTCACGCGTAAACTTATCTCGTCTCGATAATACTCGTTCTCTCAATCCAACTGCGTGTCAACCAAGTCTACAGAACTGCATATAACCACAAAATTGGGGCCAATTCAATTATCTTTATCAGTATATCACATTTACTGATTGAATCTAATGTACTGGGCCCGTTTTACTTTATTGGGCCCGATTGCACTTTAATAGGCCTCGAGCCCATTTTCAGCCCGTTTATACTTATTAAATCCCTTCTTCAGGTTTACTAGGCTCATTCAGCTTACCAATAATCATCGAACTTCGTTCCAAACTTTTTGGATAGCCCGTATACTATTTACGGTAATTACGTTGCAATTCTGATTAATATCCCTTTTTATACAGAATTAATCCGTAAATTTCGTAAAATAATTGAAACTCTGTATTAAAGGACTCATATTACCGTAATTAAAATATACTTACCCAATATGATCCGGGGTACGAGAATCGGAGCTCAATCGGCTCTCGTTTGGGCTTTATCGAAAAACTGCACAATTAGGTAAATTCGGGTTATTTTCCATTAAATATAATATTAATTAAATTTTTGGAATTTACCCGTAGGTCAATCTCGACCCTTGGTCAACTTACCCGAATCTCGAGTCGTCCCCGGTAATTTTTCTTTCTTTTTTTTTCCTTTTTCTTTCTTTTCTTTTCTTTTCCTTTCCTTTCCCTTTTCCTTCCATTTCCTTCCCTTTCCTTCCTTTTCCCTCCAGCCAAACGGTGTCGTTTCAGTCTTTTGCCGTCGTCGACATTTTCGACGATTTTACCGGCTGATACCGGTCTCAAAAGAACTGGCTTCTCCCCTTGAACTCGTCGGTGGCCTCCGTTCAAGCCCAGCCGTCGTGGTTCATTGGGAATCGTCCCATTTCTCCTCAATTTTTCCTTCACTCCGATCGGCGGCTTTCGATCACCAGATGGCGCGTCTCCGGTGTCTACGCTATCGTCGACCTCTCCTCTTCCTCCTCGTGGGTTCGTCGGAGGTTGTCGGTCGCCGGTGTACTGGGATCGTCCTCTGTTTCTCGCAGGTCACAGTCGATTTTCGTTCCTCTCGGGTTTTCCCGATTTTCGATTTTCAGCCCTCTTTTTATTATTATTGTTATTATTATTTATAAATTATTTTATTATTATAATATTCATTAAAATAGTCTAAAATAATCTAAAAATATCTACAATTCTATTATTTTATTCCAAATAAATTAATTTAATTTAATTTAATTTATTTATTATATTTTTAATCATTTTTCTGATATAATTTCTCCGTATTTTCGAGATATTATCCCGGGTGACTTTTCGGTATTTCTAAAAATTTTGGATCTTGATCAATTGGACTCAAAATTATATAATTTCCTCATTATTAATCAAGATATCCTAAATCCTTATTTTTAATTGAATTTGACTTATCGAATTTATCCCAAATTTTGATCTTTTGATCGTTTTACCCCTGCACTTGTTTCGAAACCAATTTAACCCGATTTTCCTTCATACATCCACCATCTTTTCTTATTTTAATTTCGTATTTTTATTTAACTTCATTTCGATCCTTTCCGTTTGACCTGTGGCCATTTCGGTCCGTATTTGGCTACTTCCGACGTTCACCGAGATTTCATTTTATTTCATTTGCAAATTGTATTTCAGTCAACGCTCTTCTTATGATTCATTGAATATATGAAAATGTACATCACATGAATCATAAGGAAATACATCAATAGATAATAAAAGTAGGTCTTACATAATCTCCCCCACTAAAAGAATTTGGTCCTCCAAATTGGAACCAAATCAGTCTCTGAACAACTCCGGATACTTCTCTTTCATCAAACTCTCTAACTCCCAAGTCGCTTCCTCCGGAGTGTGATGCTGCCATAGTACTTTCACCAGGGGAATCATCTTCAATCTCGATACCTTCTCCTTCCTAACCACATTCTGGATCGGTCTCTCAATATAGGACATACTCTCACTGAGCTCAAGTGGCTCGTATCTGATCACATGCGACGGATCCGGTTGATACTTCTGAAGCATGGAGATGTGGAAGACATTATGGACATTTGCTAGCTCTGGTGGCAATGCTAGCCTAGAAGCTCGATCTCTCACTCTCTCGAGTATCTCAAAAGGTCCTATGAAGCGAGGGCTCAACTTCCCTCTCTTTTCGAATCTCGTAATACCCTTGGAAGGAGAAACTTTCAAGAATACTGACTCCCTTGCTATAAACTCCAACGGTCTATGTCTCCTATCAGCATAACTCTTCTATCGACTCTAAGCTGTCCTCAACCTCTCACAAATCAACTGGACATCTTCAGAGGCCTAACGTATCAAATCAGGAGCGAATATCTGCCTGTCACCAACCTCCTCCCATCCTACAGGAGAATGACATCTACGGCCATACAAGGCCTCATATGGTGCCATCTCGATACTCGAATGATAACTGTTATTGTAGGTGAACTCTGCGAGTGGTGGGTGATCATCCCAAGAGCCTCTAAAATCAAGTACACAAGCTCTCAACATATCCTCGAGGGTCTGTATAGTCCTCTCTGACTGCCCATCTGTCTTAGGATGAAAAGCTATACTGAATCTCAACTAGGTTCCCATAGCTTCCTGAAAATGTTCCTAGAAACGAGAAGTGAAGTGGGAATCCCTATCCGATACAATACTCACTAGGACACCATGCAGTCTCATAATCTCACGCACATACAGCTCCGCTAATCTACTCAGAGTATCGGTGACTCTCATAGCTAGGAAATGTGTCGACTTCGTCAATCTGTCAACTATCACCCATATGGCATCATTTCCCCTGTGAGTCCTCGGTAAACCCAGCACAAAGTCCATGGTGACATGCTCCCATTTCCAAGTCGGTATAGGTCGAGGCTGCAATAACCCTGCAGGCTTCTGATACTCTACCTTCACCTGCTGACAGATGAGACATATCGCAACAAACTCTGCTATATCTCTCTTCATCCTTAACCACCAGTATACCTTCCAGAGATTCTGATACATCTTTGTACTACCCGGATGCAAGGTCTACCTCGACGAATGAGCCTCTGTCAAGATCAACCTCCTGATCTCAAGATCCTTGGGAACACATATCCTGTCTTGAAACCTCAGTAATCTATCCGAACTCAACTCAAACTCAGTCTCAATACCCCTCTGCATCTGCCTGACTATCTCAGTACACTACTGATCCTCACGCTGACCCTGTCAGATTCAATCCATCAAATTCGGCTCTAACCGCAAGCTAGCAATCATATAACCACTCTCAACATCAGGCAAAGTCACATCCAAATTGAGGCTTGCAAACTGCTCTAACAACTCGTGTTCCCGTACAATCATATAAGAAACCAACCCGAGGTGCTTCCTGCATCAGCCACTGCATTCGCCTTACCCGGGTGGTATAGGATCTCACAATCGTAATCTTTCAGAAGCTCAAGCCACATTCTCTGTCTCATGTTCAATTCCTTCTGCGAGAACAGATACTTGAGGCTTTTGTGATTGGTAAATACCTGGAATTTCTCACTATACAGATAGTGTCACCATATCTTCAATGCAAACACTACGGCCGCCAACTCTAAGTCGTGGGTCGGGTAGTTCCTCTCATGATCTTTCAGCTGTCTGGATCCATAAGCGACTACCTTCCCGTCTTGCATCAATACACAGCCCAGTTCTTGGTAAGAAGCATCTGTGTAAACACAAAAACCTCCTGAGCTGGTAGGAATGGTGAGAATCGGAGCAGTGGTCAATCGACGCTTCAGCTCCTGAAAACTCTCCTCACATCTGTCGTCCCACTCAAATGCAACACTCTTTCGAGTGAGACGTGTCAACGGAGCAGCCAACCTCAAAAACCCCTCCATAGAGCATCTACAGTATTCGAGAGCGGGTAGTGACTGCATCCCTGATTGTTCGCTGCTCCCATCGTGAATCAGGTATACACATCGTACAGTTTTGTATCTAAACAATTAATAGCACAGTTTTATAACGAATATAATTATGGGGGATGTAAATATATGGAAACATATGTACATACAGTTGTATAATATATATAAGTATTATTACATTGTTTGAAATTCTAACATTAGTACCATGGTAAGAATGATATGATCAAATGGGATAAGAGTTGAGATTATTACTGACTCATAGCCCAACTCGTTAAAAATGGAATTTGTCACGAGAAGGTGAGAAGTATAGAAAAAGCAAAAAAAATTTACGATTTTAAAAGATGTTATATCAAGATTGAGCCACCTATCATATTTACACGAGTAAAAAAGAGTGCTAGAACGATACTCGCACTAAATTTTACTGATTTATTACTCATGAAAAGCTGTACTGGAGCATTACTTGTACGAGAAATTTATATGTGCACAAAATCGTGCTGAAGCTTCGCTCGCACGAGATTTTAGATATCATGATATGCATAACGTCGTGCTGGAGCTTCGCTCGCACTAGACGTGAGTTGACATGCATATAATCGTGCGAAAGCCTCCTGTAGACTGTGTGTTACAAAGATGCTCGCACGTATACTTTGAGACATGGGTTGGTTATCGACATAGTATTGGGGTGGATAAGACCTATGACAGGCACCTCTAGACTATGATATGGGTCCACGGAGTATGATGTACCATGTATGTCACACGGAGTATGCTGTACCATGCAGTCATGATGACTCGATAATGTTACTTGATATCTGGCGGGTAGGATTTGACCCCACCTCCCATTACAGTTGTGATGCCCCACACATCGGGATCCGTGTAGCTTAGGATCACAGGGACAAATTATGGCCATAGTCCTCGATTTTCATACTGTAACCTACATGCCTCACATGATATCATACGGTTTGAATAGACCAGGACAAACCCGAAGGAGGGGTAAGGTCTCGATTTATGTTTTTAAAAGAGATGCGATTTAACGAATCAAGGTATTCTCAAGAGATGGGTTTAGCCTTGATGTGGTTGTTTTATGATGAAACAAATAAGTTTTTAACATGATGAGTTTATGATGAACAAAAATAAGTTTTAACGTGATTAGTTTATGATGAACACAAATAAGTTTTAAAGTGATGAGTTTATGATGAAATTAATAAGTTTTAGTGTGACGAGCAAGAGATGTCATACATGATGATTTTTCCATGTTGGTTTTATATGTTGATTTCATGATTTCTCTTATATGATATATACATACATGTGGCATCGTTTTAGTCATACCTCATGCTCCAAATATAAACGATTTTATATCAAGACATTATCAGCACATAGATAGTATAGTTATCTACCTGCTTACATTATTGCCTTACTGAGCAAGTTTCGCTCACCCTTTCATTTTTCACCCCACAGGGTACATTCAGTAGAAGAAAGTGATAGTAGTCTTGCATTTCGGTTATCTGCTGCTTCTTATCAAGATCAGGTATACACATTTGTATAATTTTTGTATCTGAACATATAGAGGCACAGTACTGTACACGAATTGTAATATTGGGGATGTATTTAGTTAAAATAATTGATATGTAAATGTAATATGGAAAATAGATGTTAAACTAAATAACATGACAAGAGGGACTAACATCGACTCATAGCCCAACTATTAGTGGTGTAACTGTTCATGACGGGTAAGGAAATGAAAGAAAAAGTAAAAAATTTATAGTGATTTTAGGTAATTTGGGTGGTGACAAAAGGTGATATCAGAGCCAATATCTAGACCACCATATAGGATGGCTCCAGTTGAGTTGGAGGAGCTGAGGAAATAGTTACAGGAATTATTAGAGAAGGGGTTCATCAGACCGAGTTTGTCACCATGGGGAGCACCAGTTCTGTTTGTGAGGAAGAAAGATGGGAGCCTCCGATTATGTATCGACTACCGATTGTTGAACAAGGATACCATCAAGAACAAGTATCCTCTTTCGAGGATTGATGATTTACTGGATCAGCTATGGGGAGCACAAGTCTTTTCTAAGATTGATCTGAGATCTGGGTACCATCAGTTGAGAGTTCAGGATGGAGATGTACCCAAGACAGCTTTTCACACTCGTTATGGTCATTTTGAGTTTATGGTTATGCCATTCGGGTTGACGAACGCTCCCGCAGCTTTTATGTCATTGATAAATAAGGTGTTTCGACCTTATTTGGATCAATTTATGATAGTGTTTATCGATGACATCTTGATTTATTCGAGATCCAGAGAGGAGCATGAGCAGTTCCTGAGGATTGTATTGCAGACCCTCCGTGAGAAGCAGTTGTATGCTAAACTCAGTAAGTGTGACTTTTGGCTTGAGCAGATCTCCTTCTTGGGACATATTGTGTCAAAGGATGGTGTGTTAGTGGACCCATCTAAGATTAAGGTAGTAGTTCAGTGGCAGAGGCCTTAGACAGTTACGGAGATCAGGAGCTTTCTGGGTTTAGCTAGATATTATAGACGATTTGTGGAGGGGTTTTCGAGGTTGGCTGCTCCGTTGACACGTCTCACTCGAAAAAGTGTTGCATTTGAGTGGGACGACAGATGTGAGGAGAGTTTTCAGGAGCTGAAGTGTCGATTCACCACAGCTTCGATTCTCACCATTCCTACCAGCTCAGGAGGTTTTTCTGTTTACACAGATGCTTTTTACCAAGGACTGGGCTGTGTATTGATGCAGGACGGGAAGGTAGTCGCTTATGGATCCAAGCAGCTGAAGGATCATAAGAGGAACTACCTAACCCACGACTTAGAGTTGGCGGTCGTAGTGTTTGCATTAAAGATATGGCGTCACTATCTATATGGTGAGAAATTCTAGGTATTTACCAATCATAAAAGCCTTAAGTACTGTTCTCGCAGAAGACAGAGAAGGTGGCTTGAGCTTCTGAAAGATTACAATTGTGAGATCCTATACCACCCGGGTAAGGCGAATGTAGTAGCTGATGCATTGAGCAGGAAGCATCTCAGGCTGGTTTCTTATATGATGGTACGAGAACACGAGTTGTTAAAGCAGTTTGCAAGCCTCAGTTTGGATGTGACTCTGCCTGATGTTGAGAGTGGTTATATGATTGCTAGCCTACGGTTAGAGCCAGATTTGATGGATCGGATTCGACAGGGTCAACGTGAGTATCAGTAGTGTATTGAGATAGTCAGGCAGATGTAGAGGGGTATTGAGACTGAGTTTGAGTTGAGTTCGGATGGATTACTGAGGTTCCGAGACAGGATATGTGTTCCCAAGGATCCTGAGATCAGGAGATTGATCTTGACAGAGGCTCATTCATAGAGGTATACCATGCATCCGGGTAGTACAAAGATGTATCAGAATCTCTGGAAGGTATACTGGTGGATGGGGATGAAGAGAGATATAGTAGAGTTTGTTGCGAGATGTGTCGTCTGTCAGCAGGTTTAGGTAGAGCATCAGATATGAGACCCCGTACATGTATAGTTGTAATGTGTGTAATTGGATCAAATAAATGTGAATGGACTTGTAATGTAAAGTATGATTGATGTAACTCCATTGATTCAATGTACATATGTGTAATATGATTTGTAATGTACATACAAGTTTCATGGTGTATGAATATGAAGAAATGAGTTTTTATAAGTGATGAATGTGAATGGAACTCAAAATGAGTAGTGTGGTAATTAGAAGAAAGTGGTATGAATATAAATGCTTCCATTTGGTTTTATATAGTATACCTTTGGATATTCAAGTAATGCACAAAAGTTTCAATGTGCATAAGGTATGAATAGATGCCATTTTCAAGTCATAAAGGTGGATGGATGAGAAAATGGCTATGGTAGCAAATAAAGGGCATTTGGGTATGAGTTGCAGTAGGAAAACTGTAAAACATCTGGGAAGTATGAAGGCCAGATCGATCTCATAGGATGAGAGATCGATCTAGAAGAGCCAGAATCCTCTTATTTAGGTAATGGAATAGAGCAGATCGATCTCCAATGAGGCCAGATCGATCTCCTAAGCATTCTGTAATGAAAAGATCGATCCTCAAGCATACAGATTGATCTCCTTAGCTCTCTGTTTGGGAGCAGATCGATCTCATGCTTCGACAGATCGATCTCATGCTTAAAATGCCATGAAAAAGAGGGATTTAAGGGGACCAGATCAATCTCCTCTTGATGCAGATTGATCTCCTCAAGCTATTTCTATAAAAGGAGTGCTGAAAATCTAAAAATTTTGGGAAAAACACCAACCTTCCATTTTTAACCCAAAAACCTAACTTTCTCTCTCTAAAATGAGCCATTTCCAGTAAAATTTGAAGGGAGGCCATTAGAAACTAAGTTGTTCATCTTGAGGAAGAGAACAACATAGTTGGAACCCAAAATCCCATTGTTGGTATTGAAGGAGCTAAGGGCATTGAAATTTGAAGCAAGAAGAGAAATTAGATTTGGTAAGATTCTAACACTCCAACTCTGGTACATTGTCTATTTAAATGATTTTGGAGTGGTTTCGCATGAGTATGGATGGTTGGAAACACGTAGGTTGTGTTAGAAACTAATATAACCTAGAAAATGGATTGAAGCTTGTATGAGAAAGTGTAGATTGGATGAGTTGGTGTTTTATGGATGTTGATAAGTTGTTATTAGAGTAATGTTGATGAGTTGAGATGGGTAAATGAAGCCACATTGTGAGTTTAGTGAATTTATGGAAAATGAGTATGTAAATCCTTGATAAATGCCATAGTGAAGAAGTCAATGAAATATGAACACTATAGACTTAGTATCGATTTAATATCGATTTGGAATGAGTTGATAGGCCTAAAAGGAATCCATAGACAAGAGAAATGAAACAAGGCCTTAAGAGTGTTAATAGAAACTATAGGTCGAATCGACTATAGTGAACGCACGATGTCCTGTTATATGGATCGAACATAATGTGAAATATGATTATGCGCAGTTTCAAAGAGTCCGGGGGAGACGAATCGAACCGTATGAGTAAGCAGCTTAAGGAAGTGGAATCACACATCGCGATTCCAAGTAAGGGAATTTTGTGAGTATATAGAGGTAGTTGCTCGTACTTTAAATTTGTGGGTGAATATTGGGTGTTTTACGAAGTGCATGGTTGCTAAAGTAAATGATTGATGGTATTCATGAATGAGGATAAGTATATGTCTGATTTTGGTTTTGAAGTGGATTCTATGAAATAAGATAGTAAGGCTAATAATTGCATAAATCTAACATTTTGATGTTTTACAAAACGTAATTGCTTTGTTTTAAACAAGCTTGTAGATGGGTGGCTAGTGTTTATTAATGTTGTGGAAAAAGCATTTGTGAAGTGCTAAACCCAGTTGCCAGGATTGTTTGATTGTGTATGAGCCGCCTATCATATTTGTATGACATAAATTGCGCTAGAGCCTCGCTCGCGCTGGATTTCGATATTTTTACTTGTGTGAAACGTGTTGGAGCTTAACTCGCACTTTGATTTGAATTGTGACGATGTTTTATAAACCGTACTGGAGCTTACACTCGTACGTGGATTTGAGTGGTTTTTCTTATGCATATAACCGTACTGGAGCTATGCTCGTACGTGGTTTCTTCATATTTTTATGCATAAATGCCGTACTAGAGCGTTGCTCGTACGAAGTGATTTATTTTGATGCATGAATAAGCGCTAGAGCGTAGCTCGCGCTGGTTTTCACACTGTGGTATGTATGAGGCCGTGGTGAGAGATACAGATTGGTGTTTAGGGAACCCAACAGGCCTAACAGACCTCTTGAGTGGGGTGAGGGTGAGGGGCTAGGACCTAACATAATCCATTCAGATAACCCAACAGGCCTAACAGACCTCTTGAATGGGGTGAGGGTGAGAGGCTAGGACCTGAATCACGAAACCCAATTGGGGCGAGCAAGGCCATGAGGGGCTAGGACCTGATATTGAGAGTACTCCCACATGCACTTGAGACTATAGAGGTTACACTTGGTATGGGGTAGATAAGACCTACGGCAGGCACCCCCAACCTTGTTATGGGTCCGCGGAGTACGATGTACTGTGTATATCACATGGAGTACGATGTACCGTGTGGTGGTTACTTGATTTGAGAAAGTCTAGTGGAGAACTAACCCACCTTCGTACCAGCATGATACCCCGCACACCGAGATTCGTGTGGTCTGGGATGATATGTGACACAGTTGGCCAACATAGTCAGTTGAGATATAGTAACCTGTCTCATTGCTTGATTTACTTACTACCACATGATTTTAATCTCTAAGTGTGATTGTGATTGTTCAAGGTAGACCCGAAGGAGGGGTCGAGCCTCGTGGAATTGATTTGTGAAATGAAAATGAGGTTGTGATTGTGAATTGATGTGATAGGATTGTATGTGTTTGAGAAAGAGTTTTATGACATGGGTTTAAAAAGGAGGTTTCTTAATGAACTGCCCGTTTTATGAATTTAAATGAGATTAAGCATGAGATGATTTATACATGATGTTTTTACCATGTTTTATATGCCAATGTACATGATTTTGATACATGACATATATGTATACTCATATGTCATAGTTTTACTTCCTCCTGCTCCTACCATAAACGATTTATGCATAACATTATCAGCATGTAGATAGAGTAGTTATCTACCATGCTTGTATTATTGCCTTACTGAGCATGTGGTTGCTCATCCCTCTCTATTTTCCCCCTCCTACAGAGCATGCATAGTAGCCCAGTGAGGACTGAGGCGTGGTAATTTGGACATCCGCTGCATCTCCATCACACAGAGGTATATACACAGTGATTCTTTTTGTATCTAAACAATGTAAAAGCACAGTATTCTTTTGAGTTGTAATAATGGGGGATGTAGATATCAAAAAAACATGTTTTTGTATAAGTACACGATTAAATGCGAATGTATGACATCGTTTTATTTAACTGAGAATGAATGAGATGTGATTTTTATTATTGACTCACAGCCCAACAGTGTGGTGGTAAGTTTGTTCATGACCGGGTAAGGTAACAGTAAAACGCAAAAAAATTTATAGTGATTTTCGATTAAAGGGAATGAAAATGGGTCGTGACATTAGAAGCCTGCAGGGTTGTTGCAGCCTCTACCTATACTGACTTGAAAATGGGAGCATGTCACCATGGACTTTGTGATGGGTTTACCGAGGACTCGCAGGGGAAATGATGCCATATGGGTGATAGTTGACAGATTGACGAAGTCAGCACATTTCCTAGTTATGAGAGTCACTGATACTCTGAGTAGATTAGCGAAGCTTTATGTGCACGAGATTGTGAGACTGCATGGTGTCCTAGTGAGTATTGTATCGGATAGGGATTCTCGCTTCACTTCCCGTTTTTGGGAACATTTTCAGGAAGCTATGGGAACCCAGTTGAGATTCAGTACAGCTTTCCATCCTCAGACAGATGGGCAGTCAGAGAGGACTATACAGACCCTCGAGGATATGTTGAGAGCTTGTGTACTTTATTTTAAAGGCTCCTGGGATGATCAACTACCACTCGCAGAGTTCGCCTCCATATGAGGCCTTGTATGGCCGTAGATGTCGTTCTCCTGTAGGATGGGAGGAGGTTGGTGACAGGCAGATATTCACTCCCGATTTGATACGTCAGGCCTCTGAGGATGTCCAGTTGATTTGTGAGAGGTTGAGGAGAGCTCAAAGTCGACAAAAGAGTTATGCTGACAGGAGACGTAGATCGTTGGAGTTTACAACAGGGGAGTCAGTTTCTTGAAAGTTTCTCCTTCCAAGGGTATTACGAGATTCGAAAAGAGAGGGAAGTTGAGCCCTCGCTTCATAGGACCTTTTGAGATACTCGAGAGAGTGGGAGATTGAGCTTATAGGCTAGCGTTGCCACCAGAGCTAGCAAATGTCCATAACGTCTTCCACATTTCCATGCTTCAGAAGTATCAGCCGGATCTGTCGCATGTGATCAGATACGAGCCACTGGAGCTCAGTGAGAGTATGTCCTATGTTAAGAGACCGATCCAGATTGTGGATAGGAAGGAGAAGGTATTGAGATCGAAGACGATTCCCCTGGTGAAAGTACTGTGGCAGCATCACACTCTGGAGGAAGCGACTTGGGAGTTAGAGAGTTTGATGAAAGAGAAGTATCCGGAGTTGTTCAGAGACTGATTTGGTTCCAATTTGGAGGACCAAATTCTTTTAATGGAGGAGATTTTGTAAGACCCACTTTTATTATCTGTTGATGTATTTCCTTATGATTCATGTGATGTACATTTTCATATATTCAATGAATCATAAGAAGAGCTTTGACTGAAATACAATTTGTAAATAGAATAAAATGAAATCTCGGTGAACGTCGGAAGTAGCCAAATACGGACCGAAATGGCCATATGCCAAACGGAAAGGATCGAAATGAAGTTAACTGAAAATACGAAATTAAAATAAGAAAAGATGGTGGATGTATGAAGGAAAATTGGGTTAAATTGTTTTCGAAACAAGTGCAGGGTAAAACGGTCAAAAGATCAAACTTTGGGATAAATTCGATAAGAAAAATTCAATTAAAAATAAGGATTTAGGATATCTTGATCAATAATGAGGAAATTATATAATTTTGAGTCCAATTGATCAAGATCCGAAATTTTTAGAAATATCGAAAAGTCACCCGGGATAATATCTCGAAAATATGGAGAAATTATACCGAAAAAATGATTAAAAATATAATAAATAAATAAAATTAAATAAAATTTATTTATTTGGAATAAAATAATAGAATTGTAGATATTTTTAGTTTATTTTAGACTATTTTAAGGAATATTATAATAATAAAATAATTTATAAATAATAATAATAATAAAAAAAGAGGGCCGAAAATCAAAAATCGAGAAAACCCGAGAGGAACGGAAACCGACTATGACCCGCGAGAAATAGAGGACGATCCCAACTCACTGGCGACTGACGACATCTGACGAAGCCACGAGGAGGAAGAGGAGAGGTCGACGATCGCGTAGACACCAGAGACGCGCCATCTGGTGATCGGAAACCGCCGAACGGAGCGAAGGAAAAATCGAGGAGAAATGGGACGATTCCCGACAAATCACAGCGGCTGGGCTTGAACGGAGGCCACCGACGAGTTCAGGGGGAGAAGCCGGTTCTTTTGAGACCGGTATCGATCGACAAAATCATCGGAAACGTCGACGACGACAAAAGACTGAAACGGCACCGTTTGGCTGGAGGGAAAAGGAAGGAAAGGGAAGGAAAAGGAGCGAAAAGGGGAAGGAAAGGAAAAGAAAAGAAAATAAAGAAAAAGGAAAAAAAAGGAAAGAAAAATTATCGAGGACGACTCGAGATTTAGGTAAGTTGACCGAGGGTCGAGATTGACCTATGGGTAAATTTCAAAAATTTAATTAATATTATATTTAATGGAAAATAACCCAAATTTACCTAATTGTGCAGTTTTTCGATAAAACTCGAACGAGAGTCGATTGAGCTCCGATTCTCGTACCCCGTATCATATTGGGTAAGTATATTTTAATTACGGTAATATGAGTCCTTTAATACAGAGTTTCAATTATTTTATGAAATTTACGGATTAATTCTGTATAAAAAGGGATATTAATCGAAATTGTAACGTAATTACCGTAAATAGTATACGAGCTATCCAATAAGTTTAGAACGAAGTCCGATGATTATTGGTAAGCTGAATGAGCCTAGTAAACCCGAAGAAGGGATTTAATAAGTATAAACGAGCTGAAAACGGGCTCGAGGCCCATTAAAGTGCAATCGGGCCCAATAAAGTAAAACGGGCCCAGTACGTTAGATTCGATCAGTAAATATGATATACTGATAAAGATAATTGAATTGACCCCAATTATGTGGTTATATGCAGTTCCGTAGACTTGGTTGACGCGCAGTTGGATTGAGAGATCGAGTATTATCGAGACGAGATAAGTTTACGCGTGAATCGAGGTAAAAGAATTTTGTAGGTGCATAGAGATACCTATACGTAATTTTGAGGGGATTTACAGGGTCTAGAATTTCTTACAGTATCTAGAAACGAAATAATAATTTTTGCAAAAATCGGGGCTTAGGTGAATAAAGAAAAAGAAGATTTTGCCCCTGGGAGTAAAATTTACAAAAAGGGTAGTAAGGTAGATAAATTGCATGATTATCATGTTTTAATGTTTTATATGAACGTATTGCTTTGGTTTAAGCAAATTTAAACTAAGGTTGGCTGTTGATTTTATGAAATATACGAAAGGGTACCGGTTTGTATCGGTTATGATTTTAAAAGATGTTTTATCAAGATTGAGCCACCTATCATATTTACACGAGTAAAAAAGAGTGCTAGAGCCATACTCGCACTAAATTTTACTGATTTATTACTCATGAAAAGTCGTACTGGAGCATTGCTCGTATGAGAAATTTGTGCCTGCACAAAATCGTGCTGGATCTTCACTCGCACGAGATTTTAGATATCATGATATGCATAGCGTCGTGCTGGAGCTTCGCTCGCACTAGACGTGAGTTGACATGCATATAGTCGTGCGGAAGCCTACTGTAGACTGTGTGTCGCAGAGAGTTGAGATGCTCGCACGTATATTTTGAGACATGGGTTGGTTATCGACATAGTATTGGGGTGGATAAGACCTACGGCAACACCCCCAGACTATGATATGGGTCCACGGAGTACGATGTACCGTGTATGTCACATGGAGTATGCTGTACGGTGTATGTCACACGGAGTACGCTGTACCGTGCAGTCATGATGACTCGATGATGTTACATGATATCTGACGGGTAGGATTTGACCCCACCTCCCGTTGCAGTTGTGATGCCTCGCACATCGGGATCCGTGTAGCCTGGGATCACAGGGACAAATTATGGCCATAGTCCTCGATTTTCATATAGTAACCTACATGCCTTACATGATATCATACAGTCTGAATAGACCAGGACGAACCCGAAGGAGGGGTAAGGTCCCGATTTATGTTTTTAAAAGAGATACGATTTAACGAATCAAGGTATTCCCAAGAGATTGGTTTAGCCTTGATGTGGTTGTTTTATGATGAAACAAATAAGTTTTTAAGGTGATGAGTTTATGATGAACAGAAATAAGTTTTAACGTGATGAGTTTATGATGAACACAAATAAGTTTTAAAGTGATGAGTTTATGATGAAATTAATAAGCTTTAATGTAACGAGCATGAGATGTCATACATGATGATTTTTCCGTGTTGGTTTTATATTTCGATTTCATGATTTCTCTTATATGATATATACATACATGTGGCATCATTTTAGTCATACCTCATGCTCTAAATATAAATGATTTTATATCATGACATTATCAGCACATAGATAGTATAGTTATCTATCTGCTTACATTATTGCCTTACTGAGCAAGTTTCGCTCACCGTTTCATTTTCCACCCCACAGGGTACATTTAGTAGAAGAGAGCGACAGTAGTCTTGCATTTCGATTATCCGCTGCTTCTTATCAAGATCAGGTATACACATTCGTATAATTTATAAAATCAATAGCCAACCTATGTTTAAATTTGCTTAAACCAAAGCAATACATTCATATAAAACTTTAAAACATGATAATCATTCAATTTATCTGCCTTACTACCCTTTTTGTAAATTTTACTCCCAGGGGCAAAATCATCTTTTTCTTTATTCACCTAAGCCCGAGTTTTCGTAAAAATTATTATTTCGTTTCTAGATACTGTAAGAAATTCTAGACCCTGTAAATCCCCTCAAAATTATGTATATGTATCTCTATGCACCTATGAAATTCCCTTACCTCAATTCACGTGTAAACTTATCTCGTCTCGATAATACTCGATCTCTCAGTCAAACTGCGTGTCAACCAAGTCTACGGAACTGCATATAACCACATAATTAGGGTCAATTCAATTATCTTTATCAGTATATCACATTTACTGATCGAATCTAACGTACTGGGCCTGTTTTACTTTATTAGGCCCGATTGCACTTTAATGGGCCTCAAGCCCGTTTTCAGCCCGTTTATACTTATTAAATCCCTTCTTCAGGTTTACTAGGCTCATTCAGGTTACCAATAATCATCGAACTTCGTTTCAAACTTATTGGATAGCCCGTATACTATTTACGGTAATTATGTTTCAATTCTGATTAATATCCCTTTTTATACAGAATTAATCCGTAAATTTCGTAAAATAATTGAAACTATGTATTAAAAGACTCATATTACCGTAATTAAAATATACTTACCCAATATGATGCGGGGTACGAGAATCGGAGCTCAATCGGCTCTCGTTCGGGCTTTATCGAAAAACTGCACAGTTAGGTAAATTCGGGTTATTTTCCATTAAATATAATATTAATTAAATTTTTGAAATTTACTTGTAGGTCAATCTCGACCCTCGGTCAACTTACCCGAATCTCAAGTCGTCCCCGATAATTTTTCTTTCCTTTTTTTCCTTTTTCTTTCTTTTCTTTTCTTTTCCATTCCTTCGCCTTTTCCTTCCTTTTCCTTCCCTTTCCTTCCTTTTCCATGTAGCCAAACGGTACCATTTCAGTCTCTTGCCGTCGCAAGCATTTTCGACGATTTTGTCGGTCGATACCGGTCTCGAAAGAACCGGCTTCTCCCCCTGAACTTGTCGGTGGCCTCTGTTCAAGCCCAGTCATCGTGGTTCGTTAGGAATCGTCCCATTTCTCCTCGATTTTTCCTTCGCTTCGATCGGCGGTTTTCGATCACCAGATGGCGCATCTCAGGTGTCTACTCGATCGTCGGCCTCTCCTCTTCCTCTTCGTGGCTTCGTCGAAGGTCGTCGGTCGCTGGTGTGCTGGGATCGTCCTCTGTTTCTCGCGGGTGGCAGTCGGTTTTCGTTCCTCTCGGGTTTTCCCGATTTTCGATTTTCAGCCCTCTTTTTATTATTATTATTATTATTATTGTTATTATTATTTATAAATTATTTTATTATTATAATATTCATTAAAATAGTCTAAAATAATCTAAAACTATCTACAATTCTATTATTTTATTCCAAATAAATTAATTTAATTTAATTTATTTATTCTATTTTTAATCATTTTTTCGGTATAATTTCTCCGTATTTTTGAGATATTGTCCCGGGTGACTTTTCAGTATTTCTAAAAATTTCGGATCTTGATCAATTGGACTCAAAATTATATAATTTCCTTATTATTGATCAAGATATCCTAAATCCTTATTTTTAATTGAATTTTTCTTATCGAATTTATCCTGAATTTTGATCTTTTGACCGTTTTACCCCTGCACTTGTTTCGAAACCAATTTAACCCAATTTTCCTTCATACATCCACCATCTTTTCTTATTTTAATTTGGTATTTTCAGTTAACTTCATTTCGATCCTTTCCCTTTGGCCTGTGGCCATTTTGGTCCGTATTTGGCTACTTCCGACGTTCACCGAGATTTTATTTTATTCTATTTGTAAATTGTATTTCAATCAAAGCTCTTCTTATGATTCATTGAATATATGAAAATGTACATCACATGAATCATAAGGAAGTACATCAACAGTTTTGGCAGAGGAATGGATAGGAGAGATGGAGAAGTTGTACAGATTCTTTGAGTGTACCACTTCAGAGATGGTCGCTTTTGCTGCATTCCTACTGAAGGGGACGACAGAGCATTGGTGGAAGTCCACCCGACCCATATTGAGAGCCCAACATGCAAAGACCTGTTGGGAGATATTTTTGGATGCCTTCAGGAGGCAATTTGTTCCAAATACGGCTCAACGGAGGCTGCAGGCCAAATTTTTGGGATTGAGTCAGGGGAACCACTCAATGGATGAGTATGAGGCCAGATTTTTATCTCTAGGAAGGTATGACCCTGACACCATAAGTAGCGAGACTAGGAAGGTCTATAGGTTTATCGATAGACTGAGACCAGTACTGCGGTCTAAATTGGTTCCATTCGACATGTTTACCTACGATGAGGTAGTGCACAGGACGTAACTCTATGAACAAGATTATGAGAGAAATGTCTCAGAGTTCAGAACAGTGGGAAAATGTAGAGATAGAGATAGAAAAAGGTCGGTGAGTGACAGTACTCGAGGTTTCGAATATCGAGGAGGGAGGAGACTCTTCGGTAAGAGACCAAGGATCGAAGAAGTATAAGAGAAGATTTTGAGATCTCCTGCATACCTTGCTATAGCTCTGGCTAGAGGAGTTATGATTGGAGGACAAAGGCCTACCACATAGCAGTGAAGTCGGTGTGGTAGATTCCATAGAGGTAGACCTTGTCTTGTTTCGAGTGGTTTATGCTATAGATGTGGGAAGCTAGGACACATGGCTAGAGTGTGCTAAGAGGAGATGGATATTGCCCCACAGAAGGGTAGAGAGCCTGAGAGAGCCCTAGCTAATACGTCTGCTTTGAGGAGGAGAGCGACAACAGAAGAGAAAGGGAAGAAAGTCATTGGACGAGGGCGAGTGCAAGCCTCGGACCAGGGGATAGCCGATGCTTCTTTGGATATGATTAGAGGTAACATGTGAGAACTGTGAATTTTATGTACCCCAATTAATAGAATTTTAATTTGGTGTATGTAATTATGATATATTGATGTACACGCAAGTTTTAGATATGATGAAGTATAAGAAAATGAGGTTTTTAAGTTTTGAATGTGTATGGAATGAAATATGGACTATGAGGTAGATTATAGGAAGTTTTACATTGAGTTTTCTACAAATTGATGCAGCAGCAGTGCAATCTGTGAGGCCAGATCGATTTCCAAGTATGAGAGATCGATCTCATGGCTCTAGAATACAGGAAATGTACAAGAATTGAAAGGCAGATCGATCCCATAAGCAAGTAGATCGATCTCCAAATGTTATGTAAAGGGTAAATCGATCTCTTACAAGACCAGATCGATCTAAAAATGTTTTCGTAAATAGCAGATCGATCTCCTCATAAGGAGCAGATCGATCTCCTCAAGATTATGAGATCGATCTTACCCCTCAACAGATCGATCTGGTAGGCACAAAAAGTTCCTAGAACGTTCCCAAAATTCAAAGGCAGATCGATCTCCTACATGAGCAGATCGATCTCCTACCCTCCGCCTATAAAAGGACCCCTGCATTTCTCCTTTCTCTCTCCAAAAAATTGAAAACCCCCATTTTTAGCCGAACCCTAGCTTTCTTTCTCTTCCAAAACACTTATTCCTGTTCGAATCAGAGGTTATGGTAAGAAAGAAAGTTTTTCCTCATCAAAAGGAGAACAACATACCTGAAAATCGAAGGACAATTTAAGCTGAGGCGTGAGTTGAGCACTCCACAAGTTTTTGGTACATTTCTAAACTTTAATCTTTGATTTGGAAGTAAATGTCTACGATTGTGGCTGTAGATGTTGTGATAAATGGGCTAAAAATGATTAGGGTTGATGGAATATTGAGAAATTATGAGGAATTTGGTTAATGAGGATTTTGAGATGTTAAATGAGAATGTGAGCAATTATGCTCGATATTGAGATTTGAGACAATATGATAATGTATTGATGATGTTTTTACATCGTTGGGATAGCTCGAGAGTTCCAGAGAGGAATGCGAGGCTAGTCCGTTGTTCGGGGGAATAATTGCACTATACGAGGTGCAACGAGGTAAGGAAAAACTTAAAACTCATTGTGTATGTGATTTTGTGATTATAATTGTAGCATGAAACGTTTTGAGAAAAGAAGCATGTTTTATGAGTTGTGATTGAGTTATTGCACACGGTTTTATAGTCGGTTGGGACCTAATTTTTATGAGATGTAAACAAAGTGTGAAATTGTTTTACAAACCATTTGTGTTTAAAATGTGAAACGGGATTCGGGCTCTACGTTAAGGCATATTGAGATTTGAGAAATGTGTGTGTGGTTTTGATGATTTGAGCTCGGTTTTTATAAGTTCTCGAAATGAGTACAAAACGATTTTTAGATGAGTTTTATGAGAAAAACCATTGTGAGCTTTACGTGAAAGCAAAACGGTTTTATAGGATAATGGCTGATATTGAGACTTAGGTGTGTCATGTGAATACACATCGGGCCTTGCTCTGGTAGCATGTAAGTTTAGACCTTGCTCTGGTAGTATGTAATTCTAATAATCCTCCGTTTTGGTAACGAGAGATGCCCCGTTCTGGTAACCTGAGATGACCCTCGCTCTGGTAGCGTTGGGTGGCCTTGCTTTAGTAGTATATAAGTCCGGGCCTTACTTTGGTAGCATGTAAGACCGATAGTATGCATGAGAAGAGGCATTGCTCTGGTAGCATGTAAGTTCGGGCCTTGTTCTGGTAACACGTAAGACCCATACACCATGCATACGACCATATTGTCGATGTTCCCTCTTTGAGGATGCCTGGGATGCTCACCCAGAGGAGATTATATTAATGTGCCATTGCAAACGTTTTATCTGAGTTTAATTGCCTAGTCTCTGTTTTTACACATGAGATTGTGTGTTGGTGGCTACGCCATGTGCATTACTACTGAGGTAATTTTTATCACGTTTTTACGAGAAAAGCCATTATCGCATCTTGATTTCCACATGCTTGTGACTATGGTTTTATGTTGAGCCATTTACTCTCATGTTTTTACATGATCTTTGAGAAATGAGATGATGATGATGTTTTAATGAATTCATGCTACATTTTCTACTGAGTTTATTGAGTATTACTTGTAAAACAAAATGATTGTGCTGTGCAAATCATTATTTTATTAATGAGTTCCTTACCCCCCCTTACTAAGCGATTTAGAAGCTCACCCTATTTTATATCCCTCTAGATTTCTTCAAGTGAAGAGAGTTTCTCCTGCGACGTACGGAGTAGTGACAAGTGGAGGACTTGAGCTCCAGGCCATATATTTATTTGAGGTATACTTTAACATTTCATGTACCTAGACTAAAGTTGTATTTACAGACATGACACGCCCTTAAGCTAATGTCCGCAAGTGCACGGGTCATACAAGTAATAATGGGATTTGAGTCCCGAGTTATCATCCCATAGAGAAGTTGACTAGCCTAATTAACTACCGGTTATTCTTACCCTAACTATATCCTAGCAAATTATGAAGTTAAAGTGGGTGATCAACTAGGCTAAAATTAAAGTACTGAAAATAATAACAACTATAAAACAAAGAAAATAAAGCCAAGCAAAATTACTTACACTGCTCCACGTAATTAAAATCAAAAGCCTACAAAAGAAAATAAAAATAATTAAAATTAATTAACACAATTAAAATAAAATGCAAATATGAAATTAAAGCAATAAAACTAATTAAACTAATATTAAACAAGCTTAAAATAAAATTTGCATGTAATTAAACTAACTAAGAAAATGCAATTTAAACTAACTTAAAGTCTAATGAAAATAAATTTACCCCTAATTTAATTCTAAATGAACACTTAATTAACTATCATCCTAATTAAAACTAAGTTTTATGCTACTATGCAAAAGTACTAACATGCAATTTAATTAAAGACTCTAAACTAAGCTTAACAAATTAAATTGAAATTAAACTTATAATGCATGAAAATGAGTTAATTAACTAAAATGAACTAGCCAAACAAGTCTTAAGCATTTTTAAACCAACCAAATCCCTCTCTTTACCGTTCACGTGTCTTTCTAAAACATTTTCCAGTCCAGGCTTTCGCGGTTTTGGCAAGGCGTGCTGCTGCATTCTCCTTCTCGGTATTAACCAGACACTACTCCAGACATGTCTCGGTTTTGCTGTGTCCTGTCGTGTCCTACTGCCAGGCCTCAGGTCCCAGGTGCTCACGGGTTCCAGGTGCTCACAGGTTGCTCGATTCTGCCATCTGCTGCTGGTGATGTCCTCGGTCTGTCCAGGCGTGTCCACTTTGCTTGCTCTCGGTTCTGACTCTCACCAACCCTGCTCGGTTTCCATGCCCTGCTTCCTTCTATGCCCATGCTTCTGGCAGTACTTACTACTCCTTTCCTGCTCCCACGAACTACCAACCACTTCAGCAATTGTTAAGGCCTGCTGCTTCCTTCTTTTGTCCAAACTCGTTCTCGCACATGTCCTACTCTTTCCCGCACTCTCGATTTTGTAACTGATGCACTGCTCTCTGCTCCAGCCTGCTGCATGTCCGTGACCTCTGCTGCTCAGGTGCTGTACACGTCCGTATGCAATCAGCAATGCTAGTAATGGAAACACAAAACAGATGAGAACAGAAGAGAGCTCTCGGATGCTTACTGCTACATTTGCTACTCTCGGTTTCCTGGTCTGTTGCCTTGCTTTCGGGATGCTAGCTGCTTCCTCTCCAAATCTACACCACAACAGTTAAATAACTGAAGAAGATGGCCACTGTCACCAGCTTCTCCTTCCTCTACTACTGTTATGCAATGGTCGGTAGTGAGCAAGCTTCAGCACATCACAAACCCGAATGGAGAGTGGGCAAATAAAATATGAAATCCAACATGAAGGCTAAACCGAGGATTAAAAGAAATTTAAGAACTCAGGTGCTAAAAAAAATCAAAGAACTAAGCTTACCAAACTGAAAACATGAAAATGAAAGTGATTATCCATTGAAACTGAAATTTAACAAAGGCTAATGAAGAACATGAAATGCATAGTAAAACAAATGGGAAAATAATAAAAATACTAGGAAGGAAAATGATTCTAAAAACTACTCTACCTACACTACTCCTACTCCTAAATTACATTTTACTTCTACTCCTAAAATTACATCCTTTTTTTTTCAATTGCCATTCTTTCCTATTTGTAAACACACTAGGGGTAAAATGGTAATTTTCACATCCTTGATGAGTTGGCATTTTTTTGGCCACTTGTCTTCACACCATTGGTTCCTTGAAACGATATTTCCATGTCATCGGTCTTCTTGTCCAATTGGATGTGCTAGGTGGCATGACTCGTGTTGTCCACGTGGCTCAATCTCGATTTTAGCCCAATTTTGGTCCATTTTCTACCGAAATATTCAAAATTCATTCGGATTTAATTTATCTGCAAACATGAGAATTTTAATTAAATAAAGGGGATAATTAACAAAATAAATTGGGGATTTAAATAATTAATTAGGAAATTAAGCACAAATAATTCTAAAAATATAGAATTATCACACCTCCAAACTTAAGCTTTTGCTTGTCCTCAAGCAAAAAAAAAAAAATGATTGTAGGGATGACATGTACAAAACACAATAATTTTCTCAATATCATCCTTAAAGAAAAAGTAAAAACTTATGAAATCAAAGACTCACAATTACAAGTCCAGCACTTAGAATTATTCAATCATGTCTTAACCCAAATTGGACTCCTCGTGAGTGTGTGAAAAATGTCTAAGTCACTTCACAGTACATTATCCAGATCAGATTATGCAACACAGTGAATGCAAAGTCAATGACATGTGATCATTCCCATAAGTTTGCTTTTCACTTCTCTCTCCACTAATGTAGTCACACTTAACTAAAGATCATTAGGACTTCATTAGGCTTGTAATGTAAGGCTAGGGCTAAGGTATAATAAAGTCGATTTAGGTTTAATTACCCCTTAACATGCATTACTTCTAGGATCTTTATGTAAGAGCTCAAATCATTTCCCCCAAACTTATTTATTTTATTCTATTTTTGTATTTTCTTCTTTCTTCTTTTTTTTCTTTTTCTTTCTTTTTCATCATTTTTTTTTACATACTCTTTCACTATCACTTAATACCCATATAGCTCACAATATATCCCAATGACTTTTCATGCTTTTGGGGTAAGGGATAGGAACAAAGTATTTAAGCTAAGGAAAATAACGCAAGTATATTTACAGAGAAAAACTTATTTGGCCCAGATGGGTGACTAGGGGTAGAATATGTACAAGGAAGTCTAGAAAGGCTCAAACGATCCAAAGATGGCCTAAATCATCTCCCTAATTAAGTGCAATATAATATTTCACCTCGAGATTAGATCAAGCAAATTCTAGAATATGATGCACAAAATCAAGTGAACAAATGCAATCCTATGTACACATAAGCTTTCTCTAAATATATATACCGATTCATGACATGACATGTGCATAAGATGAGGTAATCGCAATCAGAATCAAGACAAATTTAAGAATTCAACTTCATGCTTTTCCTATAATCATGCTTCTCATTCAATCAAAGTCAGACTAAATCATGGGGTCATATCATCGAAATATGGGAAAACTACATGCTAAGAACTAAATCATCCCAAAATTAAGAAATTTAAGCTCATATTATCGAAATAATTTTGAAAATTCTTTCTTAGATTTTCGAAACTTTTTTGAAAATTTATCTAATTTTTTCCAAAATAGCTCAAGTGATATCCCCTCCCCCAAACTTAAAGTGCACAGTGTGCAGATAATATAAGAATTTAAGCTCACAAACAGAATACTCCCCTATCTGATGATGATGAACAACTGAAGCTTTATTGAAAGCATAAAACTAGAAAATAAACCTGCAAAATAAACAAGGAAAGAAACAACAGAAAAGAAAAAGAAAAATAAACTATATACAAAGTGAAAAGAAAAACACAGCCACTTCAAATGCAGCTGAAGAAGACAACACTTAGTAGCAGGGCGAAGAGTAGGAGGGTCATCCAAAGTGGTGACAGGGTGCTGACAGTTAACTCCTCCTGAGCCCTATCTACTTCCCTTCTTCTTTCAGATTTTATATGGTTAAGCCTTATATTCTCCTCAATCTCCATCTTAAAACACTATTGAGAGTCATCAAGGAGCTTCAAAGGTTTGAAAACATTAAACTTTACTTTCTGATCTTGGACTCTCATTGTTAACTCCCCCTTTTGTACATCAATTACTGTTCTACCAGTAGCTAGGAAAGGTCTACCTAGTATAATGGGGACTTCCCTGTCTTCCTCCATGTCCAAAACAATAAAATCTGCAGGGAATATAAACTTGTCCACCTTTACTAAGACATCCTCAATGACCCCCTTCGGATATTTAATTGATCGATCAGCCAACTGGAAGGTCATTGTGGTGGGCTTGGCATCCCCTATTCCTAACTTCTGATAGATAGGCAATGGCATTAAATTTATACTAGCTCCTAAATTACACAGGGCTCTACCAAAGAATAAATTTCCAATAGTGCATGGTATGGTAAAACTCTCAGGATCTTTGAGCTTGGGGGGTAATTTCCTCCGAATAATTGCACTACATTCCTCAATCAAAGCCACCATCTCATATTCTTCCAGTCTCCTCTTCCTCGAGAGGATATCCTTTAGAAACTTCACACAACTTGGCATTTGCTCTAAGGCATCTGCGAAAGGAATGTTGATGTGAAGTTTCTTAAAAATCTCAAGAAATTTAGCGAATTGTTAATCCAATTTTTGGTTTTGAAACCTTTGAGGAAAAGGTACTGGTGGTCTAACTGGAGGGGATGTAGTGGAAACATGTATAACATCAGAGGGCGAGGAAGGCTGTGAAATAGAAGAAGGTATAGATGAAGAAGTGCCTAGCTTTGATTCTTTTGCAGCCTGATCTTGATGTTCCTACTCTTTCTGAGCTGCTTCGTTAGAACTTATGGATTCTTCAACTATGTGCTGTTTAGGTTGGGACTTGATTTGTGGCTCATCTAGCTCTCTGCCACTCCTAAGGGTGATAGATCTAACATGTTCCATACCCTCCCTTTGCTAAATAGGGTTAACTTCAATGTTACTAGGAAGGGTCCCTTGAGGACGTTGGCTAAGAGCATTTGCTATTTGTCCCACCTAAACCTCTAAGTTCTTAATTGAAGTAGCTTGATTTTATAGGATCGTTGAGAACATCTCCTCTAATGTAGGCTTCTTCTCAGCTGCCAGTGCATGGTAGAGTTGGGGCTGCATAAGTGGTGGTGGTGGTGGTTGATGGAAGTGAGATGGATGATGCTGAACTTGTGGTGGGGATGGTTGATGTGGCGGATGAAATGGAAATTGCGACTGTGGTGGTACCTAAACCGGTGGAGCTTGAAAACTAGGGGGTTCTACAGGTCTAGAACTAAAATATTGCCCTTGGTTTTGGCTCCAAGAGAAGTTATGATGGTTCCTCCACCTTGGGTTGTAGGTGTTTGAAAAAGGGTTGTTTTGTTGCTTAGGGGCAACGTACTGAACCGATTCTAGGTTAAGTGGACACCTATCCACAGCGTGGGTACCACTACACAGATCGCAGGAAAGAAAAGGACTTTGGACAGAATACACAGGGTTAGGACTAGTGGGAGGATTATGTTGGGTACTGAGCGACTCTACCTTCTTTGTAAGATTAGCGATTTGAGAGGTCAAGGTAGACAGTGTGTCGAGCTCATAAATACCCACCGACTTCTTTGGCATTTGCCTCTCCGAGGACCATAAATGGTTGTTAGCAGCCATGTTGTCTAAAAGCTCGTAAGCTTCCTCCTCTATTTTGTACATCAGGGCTCTACCTGCCACAGCATCAACAATGGTCCTATTTGGGCTTGTAAGTCCGTTGTAGAAGGTCTGGACTTGCAACCACAAAGGTAGGCCATGGTGAGGGCATTTCCTAAGAAGCTCCTTATATCGTTCCCATGCTTCATAAAGAGATTCAGAGTCGTACTGGGCAAAGGAAGATATATTACTACGGAGTTAGGCCATTTTAGATGGAGGAAAAAACTTAGATAGAAATTGATGGGCTAACTCATCCCATGCAGAAATGGATCCTGGAGGTAGGGAGGTCAACCAGTGTCTCGCCCTATCCCTAAGTGAGAAAGGGAATAATCTAATCCTAAGCGCATCATCAGATAATCCATTATGTTTGAATGTGTTGCACAAGTCCAGGAATTGCTTAAGGTGAGCATGTGGGTCATCGTGCGGAAGCCCACTGAACTGCAATGAAGTCTGGATCATCTGGAGGATGGAAGGCTTAATTTCAAAATTGTTTGCATGGACAGCTGGTGGCCTAATGTTGGTATAATAACCTCCAATAGTCGGCATTGTATAATCTCCAACGGTCTTAATTTCCCTATTTTCTATCATGATGCTTTGCAGCAGAGCTTTAAATTTCCTAGAATCCTTTCGAATTTTTCAAAGAGTGCGTTCGATTTTATGATCTAGAGGAAAGCAATCAAAACTTCTGGCTCTACGCTTGCAATCATCGAAAAGTCCTTAAAAAATTATTTTAAGTTTTTCAATTTTTCAATTTTTTTTATTTTAATTAAGAGAAAATTTAACTAACCTAAGCTAAGGCTCTAAATATTTACACCCTAAATATTCACAAGCTAGAATTACACCTAAGCATAATTTCACCGATATTAATTACCGACTAATTAAAACCTCCCCGGCAACTGTGCCAAAAACTTGACACGCCCTAAAGGTAATGTCCGCAAGTGCATGGATCGTACAAGTAATAATGGGATTTGAGTCCCGAGTTATCGTCCCACAGAGAAGTTAACTAGCCTAATTAACTACCGGTTATTCTTACCCTAAGTATATCCTAGCAAATTATGAAGTTAAAGTGGGTGATCAACTAGGCTAAAATGAAAGTACTGAAAATAATAACAACTATAAAACAAAGAAAATAAAACCGAGCAAAATTACTTACAGTGCTCCACGCAATTAAAATCAAAAGCCTACAAAAGAAAATAAAAACAATTAAAATTAATTAACGTAATTAAAATAAAATGCATATATTAAATTAAAGCAATTAAACTAATTAAACTAAAATTAAACAAGCTTAAAATAAAATGTGCATGTAATTAACTAACTAAGAAAATGCAATTTAAACTAACTTAAAGTCTAATGAAAATAAATTTACCCCTAATTTAATTCTAAATGAACACTTAATTAACTATCATATTAATTAAAACTAAGTTTTATACTACTATGCAAAAATACTAACATGCAATTTAATTAAAGACTCTAAACTAAGCTTAACAAATTAAATTGAAATTAAACTTATAATGCATGAAAATGAGTTAATTAACTAAAATGAACTAGCCAAACAAGCCTTAAGCATTTTTAAACCAACCAAATCCCTCCCTTTACGATTCACGTGTCTTTCTAAAACATTTTCCAGTCTAGGATTTCACGATTTTGGCAAGGCATGTTGCTACATTCTCCTTCTCGGTATTAACCAAACACTACTCCAGACATGTCTCGGTTCTGCTATGTCCTGCCGTGTCCTACTGCCAGGTCTCAGGTCCCAGGTGCTCACGGGTTCCAGGTACTCACGGGTTGCTCGATTCTTCCATCTGCTGCTGGTGATGTCCTTGGTCTGTCCAGGCGTGTCCACTTTGCTTGCTCTCGGTTCTGACTCTCACCAACCCTGCTTGGTTTCCATGCCCTGCTTCCTTCTCTGCCCATGCTTCTGGCAGCACTTGCTGCTCCTTTCCTGCTCCCACGAACTACCAACCACTTCAGTAACTGTCAAGGCTTGCTGCTTCCTTCTTCTGTCCAAACACGCTCTCGCACATGTCCTGCTCTTTCCCGCACTCTCGGTTTTGTAACTGATATACTGCTCTCTGCTCCAGCCTGCTGCATGTTTGTGACCTCTACTGCTCAGGTGCTGCACACGTCTGTATGCAATCAGCAATGCTAGTAATGGAAACACAGAATAGTGGAGAACAGATGAGAGCTCTCGGATGCTTGCTGTTGCATTTGCTACTCTCAGTTTCCTGGTCTGTTGCCTTGCTTTCGGGATGCTAGCTGCTGCCTCTCCAAATCTGTACCACAACAGTTAAATAGCTGAAGAAGATGGCCACTGTCACCGGCTTCTCCTTCCTTTACTGCTGTTACGCAATGCTCGGCAGTGACCAAGCTTCAGCACATCACAAACCCGAATGGAGAGTGGAAAAATAAAATATGAAATCCAACATGAAGGCTAAACCGAGGATTAAAAGAAATTTGAGAACTCAAGTGCTAAAAAAATATCAAAGAACTAAGCTTACCAAACTGAAAACATGAAAATGAAAGTGATTATCCATTGAAACTGAAATTTAACAAAGGTTAATGAAGAACATGAAATGCATAGTAAAACAAACGAGAAAATAATAAAAATACTAGGAAGGAAAATAATTCTAAAAACTACTCTACCTACACTACTCCTACTCGTAAATTACATTTTACTTCTACTCCTAAAATTACATCCTTTTTTTTTCAATTGCCATTCTTTCCTATTTATAAACACACTAGGGGTAAAATGGTAATTTCCACATCCTTAATGAGTTGGCATTTTTTTGGCCACTTGTCTTCACACCATTGGCTCCTTCAAACGATATTTCCATGTCATCGGTCTTCTTGTCCAATTGGATGTGCTAGGTGACATGACTCGTGTTGTCCGCGTGGCTCAATCTCGATTTTAGCCCAATTTTGGTCCATTTTCTACTGAAATATTCAAAATTCATCTGAATTTAATTTATCTGCAAACATGAGAATTTTAATTAAATAAAGGGGATAATTAACAAAATAAATTGGGGATTTAAATAATTAATTAGGAAATTAAACACAAATAATTCTAAAAATATAGAATTATCAAGGCACTTGATGAACAATGATGTATGAGATGTATTAGGAATTAATTAAATCTATAGTGAAGGTTGTATGCGCTATGATATATTAAATGATGATATCTTGAGGTGAAAGTTTTCTAGTATATATATATATAATGATGCATGACACTACACAGGAATGAACCTAGAATTGTGTATTGATGAAAATAAGTCTTAAATTTGCCTTATTTTTTCGAGCTTTTGGGGCGTCACAAAGTTTTCTAGGTATCAGAGCTTAGGGTGTTTAGTACTATCAGTGTCAGTTAAGTGAAATAGAATACATCCCAAGTGTTTGTATAAGTCTGGTCATGAACTGAAATTAAGGATTTAGATTTCAATCAAGTTAGTTATGTACGCGCAAGAAACGTATTGAGATTGAAAAATGAGTGGACGACGAGGCCGTTCGAGGAGGCTGGCAGAGCCACCTCCGCCACCTGCCCCACAACCAGAGAGTCCTAACTCTCGATTTAACCGGATTGAGACAGATGTATGATAGGATTTTGAGCAGATGGCTGCGCTATTCGTGCAATATTTTAGAGTTAATACCTTGGGTACTACTCCTACACCACCACAAGGACCTCCCGCGCCCCCAGTACAGATACACCCGGTGCCTCCCGCCACTTAACCCGATGACAGAAATATGGTCCAACTGAGGGACTTTTTAAAAATGAATCCACCCACATTTAAGGGTAGAAAGGATCCCATAGAGGTTGAGGTGTGGCTGACTGAGTTGAGAGTTATATTTGACTATTTGGGATGCACTAATGCTTAGAGGGTCAGTATGAGTGCTTATATGTTAAAAGGGAGAGCCCGAGATTTATAGGACACTACTCAAAGTATTCTGATGTCCAGATAGGATGTGATTTGCTAGGAAGAGTTTCAGAAGGTCGTTAGAGCCCAATATGTACCACGAGCTGCCCATAGAAGGATACAGGATGAGTTTTCAAGTTTGGTACAAGGCGATATATCTGTGGATGACTATGAGAGTCGATTTACTACTCTATTGAAAGATGATCCGGGGACCTTTAAGGATGAAGAGCTCTGCACCGAGAGATTTGTATATGGACTAAAGCCCATCATCAGAGATCGATTGATAGGGCAGTGTATTATTGAGTTTGGAGATGCTCTGAGACGAGCATAAGAGATTGAGAGGGGAATCAAAATGGTACAATCCTAAAGTGAGTTCAGAGCAGTGACTAGAGATAAGGGCAAGAGGCCAGCGATTTACCAGACAAATGTTCAGAGAGGCTCATTCAGAAGAGGAAGGATTGAGGTACAGAAGGGCAGATTGGAGAGACTCAAAGCTTATCTTATCATTAGGGAGACCCATCGAGATGTCTGGCCTGAGATAAGGGTTTGTAGAGATTATGGTCGACCGCATGAGGGAAATTATACTGATTTGATCTGTGGATCTTTTAGATGTGGAGACATGGGTCACAGAGTGAAGGACTGTCCTCAACCTCAGAGACCACATGCTTCAGAGCCTACCAGACAGCAGCCTCAAAGAGTAAATCCTCCGAGACGGGCCACTGCAGCGGAGAAATGAAAGAAGTTTGTCACAGTGGGACGTGTGTTTGCTCTGGATAAAGAAACATCAGACACTTTTGCAGAAACTATAAGAGGTACACTCTCTGTCTGTAATCATAAGACTCATGTGTTGGTTGATCCGGGATCCACGCATTCCTTTATTTCTAGGCATTTTGCATGTAATTTAAATTTAAAGTTTGAACCTCTAGAGTATATTTTACATGTAAACACTCCTATGCGTGAGTCCTAGAGAACGGATATGATATGTAGAGGATGTGAAATAGAGCTGGGAGATAGGGTAATGTTAGCAAATCTAATGATGTTTAATATACATGAGTTCGATGTGATTTTTGGGATGGATTGGCTGGCAACCAATCGAGTGAGTTTAAACTGCTATACTAAGATAATAACTTTCTCCCTACCTGAACTTTACAGTGTACGTTTGAAATATTGAGGAAATAAATGTGTTAAAATTTTGTAAGCAATTTGAAATTATGAAGTTACCTTTTGAGAGTATTAAAATTACTTTTAATGTGAAGGTTATGAAGCGCTCATTTCAAATGATAACCGGGAACATCTGAGGATTGAGAGTATACTCGTGGTGTGTGAATTTTTGGATGTCTTCCCAGATGAGTTGCCTGGTTTACCATCAGAGAGAGAGCTGAAGTTTACCATTGATTTGGTACCGGATACTCAGCCTATCTCTAGGCCTCCATATAGGATGGCATTAGTGGAACTAGAGGAATTGGAGAAACAACTACAAGAGTTATTGAATCAGGGATTTATTAGACCCAGTGTCTCACCGTGGGAGGACTAGTATTATTTGTAAGGAAGAAGGATGGTAGTCTCAGATTATGCATAGACTACCGACTATTGAATAAAGCCACGGTGAAGAATAAATACCCATTGCCCAGGATTGACAAGTTGCTTGATCAGCTGAGAGGGGCCTCAGTCTTTTTTAAGATTGATTTAAGATCGGGCTATCACCAATTGAGGATTAAGGAGGAATATATTCTGAAGATGACCTTCAGGACAAGGTATGGCCATTATGAATTTCTAGTGATGCCCTTTGGATTGACAAATACTCTTCCAACCTTTATGAGATTAATGAATAAGATGTTCAAGGACTATTTAGATAAGTTTATGATAGTCTTTATTGATGATATCTTGGTGTACTCTCGGTCTTATGAGGAGCATGCACAACAATTTTGGTTAGTACTTCAGATACTTCGAGATAAGCAGTTATACGGAAAGCTTAGTAAGTGTGAGTTTTGGCTGGATCAAATAGCTTTCCTTGGACATATAGTTTCAGCGGAGGGAGTATCAGTTGATCCAATTAAAGTGGAGGCTATGCTTAACTAGGAAAGACCGAGGATAGTTACAGAGGTACGAAGTTTCCTTGGTTTGGCAGGGTATTACAGAAGATTCGTGAAGGGATTTTCTAGGATTGTCGCTCCTCTGACTAAGCTCACGTGCAAGGAGACTCCGTTCATATGAACTGATCAATGTGAGCTCAATTTTTAGGAATTAAAGAGGAGATTAAGAGTGGCACTTGTGTTGACTATCCCTGAGGCATCAAGAGGATTTTCAGTGTATAGTGATGCTTCCCATCAAGGATTGGGGTGTGTACTCATGCAACATGGAAGAGTGGTCGCCTATGGATCACGACAGTTGAAAGACCATGAGCGAAATTACCCCGGGCATGATTTGGAGTTAGCCGTTGTGGTATTTGCATTGAAGATCTGGCGGCACTACTTATATAGGGAAAGATTCCATATCTTCACTGACCACAAGAGTTTGATGTATCTGTTTGATCAGAAAGAGTTATTTATGAGACAAGGGAGATGGATAGAACTCCTTAAGGATTATGACTACAAGATTCTATACCATCCGAGAAAGGTGAATGTGGTTGCAAAATGCCCTGAGCAGGAAGAGTACGATATCTGCTATGATGATAAGAGAATGGGATTTATTGGAGCAGTTCATTGAACTCTGGATCAGAGTTAAAGAGGTAGAGATTGGATTTTTTTGCTAGCATGCGAATAAAGCCCAGGATCATGGATCGGATTAGAACTGGGCAACGTGATGATCAAAGGTTGATTGACATGGTTAGCCAAGCTGAACAGACTTCACAGTTGAATCTCATAGTCAGTGAGGATGGATTGTTGAGATTCAGAGGACGAATTTGTGTACCAGACGATGATACCTTGAAGAAACAGATACTGAGAGAATCAAACTGCTCGCAATACGCCATAGACCCAAGGAGTACTAAGATGTACCAAGATTTGAGAAAGGTGTATTGGTAGAGTGGTATGAAGCAAGACATGGTAGATTATGTGGCCAGATGTTTAGAGTGCCAGCAAGTTAAAGCTAAGTATCAGAAGCCCGGACTTTATTATGGGTTTATCGAGGACCCGAACAGGTCGTGATGCTATATGGATAGACTGACAAAAGTACCCACTTTCTTGCAATTAAGAGCACAGATACTGTGGATGTCTTAGTTGAGTTATATGTCAGCAAGATAGCTAGATTACATGGGGCTCTAGTGAGTATTACTTCTGACAAAGATTATCGATTTACATCTATATTTTGGACCCAATTTTAGGAGTCTATGGGATCTCAATTGAGTTTTAGTACCACCTATCATCCTCAGACAGATGGTCAGTCATAGAGGACTATTCAGACCCTGGATGATATGTTGAGGGCGTGTACGATGGATTTTAAGGGATTATGGGATGATCACTTGCCCCTAGAAGAGTTTGCGTACAATAATAGCTATCATGTGAGTATTAGAATGGCACCTTTTGAGGCTCTATATGGTAGGAGGTGTAGATCCCCTGTAGCTTGGGAAGAAGTGGGTGAGAGAAAGATAAATGCTCCTGAGCTTGTTGAACAGGCTGTACAGAGTGTGAAGCTTATATGTGAGAGATTACAGGCTGTACAGAGTAGACAGAAAAGCTACGCGGATGTGCGTAGATGGCCACTCGAGTTTGATGTTGGTGATGTAGTATTTTTGAAGATATCACCGAGTAAGGGTGTCATACCCCGCTTTCGGGAACCCTTCTATCTATACATTTACTACTACGGTTGGGCTGTGAGAAGATGCAATTACTAAAAAATTCATTCATTTACATCGGAATATTTAAAACTTTAATTCACACTCCCAGGTGTGTGTGTAAATACACAAAATTTATTGTATAAATACCATGTGCTTACATATCATCCCCATAATACTGTTTACAATTTCAAGATATAACTGTGTGATACGATATATTAGATACAAAATACTCGTGTATACAAATCTTATACCTTTGCGGATTGTGGGAGCTGTTTAACACAAAAGATCTAGAGATCACCGCTCTCTTACTTCTCAGTACCTGGAGGGGGAAAATAGTAGGATGAGCAAACCACGGCTCAGTAAGGAAATGTATGCTAGCAGGTAGATATCGTACTACCTACATAGCCCATGCATGCATAAACCAAAACCATGTTTTCGTTATAAATGGAAATATCATATGAACAATGCATTTAAACACATATTTCTCAATAGCATTTTCGTGTAAATCAAATGTCAAACTTCCATTTAAAACATGCTCATAAATAGTGCCTTAACGGCACGAATGTGAAATTAGAGATTTATCAAAAACACGAAATCTCTTTCATTTCTCAAATCATTCTTTCCGTAATTCTCTTTCTTTTCTGAGATTATCTCTGTTTCTCAAATCTCTGAGACAGGCATGGAATTTTCGGCAATCAAATATCCACGACTTATGGCCACAGTCAGTGATCCCAGGCCTCACTGATCGGGTGTGCACAGGGTATCACTTCACCTGAAGGGGGATGGGTCAGTCCTACCCTTCGGCTCATCTCAATCCACCTCATCTCCTCGTTTACTCACGGTGAAGATACGTCGTGTGTCATCTACGTGATACTCGTACTCACGTGCACCCAGCACGGTACATAGTATACCAACGGGTGACTACACTATTCTACGTACGACCGTGGACCCAAGTCCATACTCCAACTCCGATGGACTTTTCATCCTAAACCATGTCTCATACACCAGGCGAGCAAGCAGCGTGACACACAGTCAACGCAAAGCTCCAGCGCGGTACGATCTATCGTTAAGGCCCAGCCCGTTCAAATGGCCGTCGGCTGGTATCCCCTTGGGTCCCAGACCCCCAGGTTTACCTTAACTCAACAAAACAGGTGCGAGCAAAGTTCTCGCACTTTCTCAAAACCCTCGTGCGAGTTAAAACTCCAACACGGTACATCAAGGCATTAAAACGGGTGTAAGCTAGCGCTTCAACACCAAATCACATCTCAAAACTGATAGATGGCTATTTTCTCTTTTTAAAATTCAAAACATGTTTATTCATACAGCATGCCTCTTCATGCTAAAACATGTAAAATTAGCCAACCTATCATCAACATTTCTCAATCATCAATAACAATATAAAATTGAGATTATCATTGAAAACATGCATATCATGCTATTTCCTTACCCTATCCCATTTCTCAATACATATATACATCATAGTACTTTTCATACTTCCATATCATTTCATAGAATTATAATATCGTACTAGTCCTAGCAATATATCTACGAAATTGCTGTAATTACGTACGAACATCTCTATAGCTAACACACAGTCCCTTACCTCGTTTTACTTGTGTGCAACTATCCGCCTTTATGCTTCTTGCGTTCTCATCTCGACTTGCTCCGGCTTATCATCCGAAACTGAAATTCATCCATCAACATTTGAGTTAATGTTTCTAACTCTTATCCAACTAAGCATTTATCCAATGCCTTAATTACACATTTTTACCCTTTGTGGTAAATCTCACAATTTATCCCAATATCAACATGTCCAAATCATTCTCACAACATGTTCCTCCACTCAAGATATCTCATTCATCATAAACACTTCCACACTCCACTTTCTCACACTTGACTATTTCTAAGTTATATTCATTTCATACCATTCTAGGTAGTTCTATCATGTCTATGCATACTAACCATTTCCCATATCAATATCTAAACAAATGTACTTGGGTATTTGCATTAGAAACTCACCTAGCTTGATTTCTTCATTGCTCCAATGGAAATACACCTTGTTGCTTAAATCCAATCAATGGAGAAAATGCCTCCCAACTATGTTGTTCTTCTCTTTGATGTGAACAACTTTGTCTCTAATAGCTTTTCCTTAAATCTCATTGAAAATGGCTGGATTTAGGAGTGAGAAAGCTAGGTTTTCTTGTGTTGAAGTGGAAAGGAAACGGTTTATCCCGAAATTCTGATGATCCAACTGCTCCCATTTATAGTTTTGACTTGATGAGATCGATCTTCCTTGGGTGGAGATCGATCTGTTCCTCTAAAATCCCTCTTTTCTAAGACGTTTTAAAGGCAGGAGATCGATCTGTCGAGTCTAGAGATCGATCTGCTGTCAAATAGAAGCTTAAGGAGATCGATCTGGTCTTATGGGAGATCGATCTGCTTCCAACCCGAGAGCTAAAGAGATCAATCTGCTTCCTTTGGAGATCGATCTGTTCCCTTCCATTTCTCACATAAGAGCATTCTGGCTCTCCCAGATCGATCTCTCATCCTATGAGATCGATCTGGCCTTCACAAATTCCAGATTTCTTGCAGTTCCTCTGCAACAACTCCTTACCAAACACCCTTAATTTGCTACCATGATCATTTCCTCATTCATTCATCTTTGAGACTTGAAAATGGGATCCATCCTCACTACATACACATTAAAACTTGTGTAGAATCTTTGTATGACCAAATATATATACGATATTACTCGAATGGAAATATACACTTATGTAAATCTTTCCTTCCATTTTACTATATTACTCAAATTCCATTTTGATCACATTCTTCTCGTTTTAAGTTCATTTCTTCCTACTCATTCATAATGCAACTTGTACGTATAATCACAATTCTTACTACAAGTGCGTACATAATCTTATAAACTTACATTACATATACTTCACATTACAATACATCATCTTACTTATGATTTTATTTACATTCCCATGTTCCGATATACATAGCTATACATGTACGGGGTCTCACAAAGGGTATCATGAGATTTGGAAAGAATGGAAAATTGAATCCTCGATACATTGGACCATTCGAGATTCTTGAGAGAGTGGGAGAGGTAGCCTATAGGTTGGCATTACCCCCACAGATGTCTGAAATACAGGACGTCTTCCATGTGTCTATGTTGAGGAAGTACCACCCGGACCCTTCTCATGTCATAGAGTATGAAGAGATGAACATACAGGAGGACATGAGCTACACTGAAGAACCCGTCCGGATTCTCGATAGGAAAGAGAAGGTACTTCAGACTAAGAGCATCCCATTAGTGAAAATTTTATGGAAATATCACTCAATGGAAGAGGCAACTTAGGAATTAGAAAGCCTTATGAAGGAGAAGTACCCTCATCTGTTTGATGAGTCGAGTTGAATTTGGAGGACCAAATTCTTTAAAGGTGGGGAGGATGTGAGAACTGTGAATTTTATGTACCCCAGTTATGAGAATTGTAATTTGGTGTATGTAATTATGATATATTGATGTACACGCAAGTTTTAAATGTGATGAAGTATAAGAAAATGAGGTTTTTAAGTTTTGAATGTGTATGGAATGAAATATGGACTATGGGGTAGATTATGGGAAGTTTTACATTGAGTTTTCTGCAAATTGATACAGCAACAGTGTAATCTGTGAAGGCCAGATCGATTTCCAAGGATGAGAGATCGATCTCATGGCTCTAGAATGCAGGAAATGTACAAGAACTGAAAGGCAGATTAATCCCATAAGCAAGTAGATCAATCTCCAAATGTTTTTGTAAAGGGTAGATCGATCTCCTATAGGAGCAGATCGATCTAAAAATATTTTTGTAAATGACAGATCGATCTCCTCACAAGGAGTAGATCGATCTCCTCAAGATTATGAGATCGATCTTACCCCTCGACAGATCGATCTGGTAGGCATAAAAAGTGCCCAGAACGTTCCCAAAATTCAAAGGCAGATCGATCTCCTACAAGAGCAGATCGATCTCATGCCCTCCGCCTATAAAAGGACCCCTGCGTTTTTCTCGCATTTCATCCTTTCTCTCTCCAAAAAACTGAAAACCCTCATTTTATAGCCAAACCCTAGCTTTCTCTCTTCCAAAACACTCATTCCCATTCGAATCAGAGGTTGTGGCAAGAAGGAAAGTTGTTCCTATCTAAAGGAGAACAACATACTTGGAAATCGAAGGACGATTTAAGCTGAGGCGTGAGTTAAGCACTCCACAAGTTTTGGGTAAATTTCTAATGTTTAATCTTTGACTTAGAAGTAAATGTCTGCAATTGTGGTTGTAGATGTTGTGATAAATGGGCTGAAAATAATTATGGTTGATAGGAATATTGAGAAATTATGAGGAATTTGGTTAATGAGAATTTTGAGATGTTAAATGAGAGTGTGAGCAATTATGCTCGATATTGAGATTTGAGACGATGTGATAACGTATTGATGATGTTTTTACATTGTTGGGACAGCCCGGGAGTTCCAGAGAGGAATACGAGGCTAGTCCATCGTTCGGGGGAACTATTGCACTATACGAGGTGCAACGAGGTAAGTGAAAACTTAAAACTCATTGTGTATGTGATTTTGTGATAATAATTGTGGCATGAAACGTTTTGAGAAAACAAGCATGTTTTATGAGTTATGATTGAATTATCGCACACATTTTTATAGTCAGTTGGGGCCTAATTTTTATGAGATGTAAACAAAGTGTGAAATTGTTTTACAAACTGTTTGAGTTTAAAATGTGAAACGAGATTCGAGCTCTATGTTAAGGAATTTTGAGATTTGAGAAATGTGTGCGTGGTTTTATCGGTTTGAGCTCGGTTTTGATAAGTTTTGTAAATGAGTACAAAACGATTTTTAGATGAGTTTTATGAGAAAAACCATTGTGAGCTTTACATGAAGGCTGATAATTCTATATTTTTTAGAATTATTTGTCCTTAATTTCCTAATTAATTATTTAAATCCCCAATTTATTTTGTTAACTATCCCCTTTATTTAATTAAAACTCTCATGTTTGTAGATAAATTAAATCTGGATGAATTTTGACAATTTCGGTAGAAAATGGACTGGAATTGGGCTAAAATCGAGATTGGATCACGCAGACAACACACGCCGAGCTGCATCACACAGCCAACTGGACACACTGACAAATGACGTGGAAATGTCTGCTCTGCAGCGAATCAAATGAAGACAAGTGGACAAACAATGCCAACTCATCTAGGATGGAAAATTACCATTGTACTCCTAAGTGTGTATATAAATAGAAAAAGATGGCAATTGAAGATGTATGTAATTTTAGGGTAGAGTAGCTTTTAGTTAATTTTCAAAGCTTTCCTTGTGAAAACATTTCCAGATAGTAAATTTTTAGCAAGCATTTTTTCCCATTTCACTGTTCATGGTAACTTTCTTAATGTTTTTATGAAGTTTTTCATTTCCCTGCTTGTTTATTTGTATTTCACATTATCAAAGTTATTTCCTTTGCATCTGATTCAATGAAAGTTAATCGAAAATTTTTGCCTCCTTTTTATTAGCTCTCGGTTTTCTTAGAAATATTGTTTATTTTTTTATTTGATAGATCATTATATTTAGTTATCTCTCGGTTTGAGTTTTTTTTTTAGTGTATTTGAGTGGCACAAATGGTTCATTCATTCTTCTACCTCGTGGTTCTATTGCCTAGATGTGGATTGATGCTGAGCATTTGTCCACATTAAGAGAAAAGTGGAACAATGTTGGAGAAGAAAATGAAGCAAACTGAGGATGATGGGTTCCCTGTCATGTGATTTACGGGTAGTTTTGGTTAATTTTTCAGTGTTGATCTTCACTTAGTTCTTTTAGTTTTTAAGCTTTTATCTAGCAAAGCACTATTATTTGATTTTCCTGGTTTCATTTTTCTTTATTTTCAATACACAATTGCTACCCTTTACTGCATATTAACGTTAGCTACCATTACTTTCTACTGCATTCATTCTTCTCGATTTTATGTTTGCTTATCTTTACATGTTCTTTGTCTTCTTTTCTTTTGCTTGTTGATGAGAGCAAGTTTGTTGCAGTGTAGACATAGCTTAGGATGAGTGAACAATTACAATTTACATAGGTTATATATGTGTCCTCTGTTTAGCTCTGTTTTTGTATCTTACCACTGCTCATCACAGTTGAGTTGTTGTATTGATTGCAAATTCCTTAAGGAAGCTCTCGGTACAGGAATGGGCAAAGATAACGAGGAAGCATTTACAGCTGTAAGCTGTCATCTAAGTTGATCTTACAGAGCATGAAGGAGATTAGCATAGCAGGCACCAGGTTGGTAATACGATGGCATTAGTGTCATTGGTCACGCCGACTGCAGGTATACTACCACCAGCTGAGGCACGACAGGTGCAGTAGCTGTACTTGGAGCAGAAGCCACGAACGAGAGCTAGCAGGGTTCGGTTTGCACCAAATGAACATGCAAAAATGTACAATGCCAGTAGCTGAAACCGTGAATGCTTGGAGATGAACATGAATTTGGAAAGACAATGAACAGTACCAGCACATGCTCGGGACCACTTAATTGCCAAATTTGTTTAAGGCCTTGTTTGGCCACCTCTCTTTTGTTTAGGTTAATGTTTATTGCATTTTTATTATTTTTGATTATGATCATTAGTTGTTAGTTTAGGATAGCTTTTCATTGATAATGGTAGGTTAAATCTAATGTGTTAGTTTTTTCAATTTAATTTTTAGTTTTAATTTTTTTAGTTAGTAGTTAATTTTATATTATATATTTAAGGACTTTATTTTAGTTTAGTATTTTATTAGTTGCATTTAGAGTTAATTGAGATTAATGTGCTTCATGCATTTTTAATTTAGTTTTCATTTTTATTAGATTTTAGGTTAGTTTAATTTGCAATTTTTATTAGTTTAATTACATGCATTTTTATTTTAAGTTTGTTTAAATTTTAGTTTAATTAATTTTATTACTTTATTTTCATATTTACCTTTTATTTTAATTGCGTTATCTTTTGCAGGCATTTTCTTTTATTGCTTGGAGCACTGTAAATAAATTTTGCTTGGTATTATTTAGTTCTTTTTATTTTATTGCTTTCCAGTAATTTTAATTTTAGCCATGTTGATCACTCCCTTAAATTCCCTAGAATATACTTAGGGTAAGATTAACCAGTAGTTAATTAGGCTAACCAACTTCTCTGAGGGACAATAACTCGGGACTCAAATCCCATTATTACTTGCACGACCCGTGCGCTTGCGGTAATACGTTTAGGGCGTGTCAAGTTTTTGGCGCCGTTGCCGGGGAAGTTTTAATTAGTCAGTAATTAATATCGGTGAAATTATGCTTAGGTGTAATTCTAGCATGTAAATATTTAGGTTGTAAATATTTAGATCCTTAGTTTAGTTTAGTTAATTTTCTCATAATTAAATATAAAAAAAACTTATAAAATTTTCTAAGGACTTTATGATGTTTGCATGTGTAGAGCCAGGAGTTTTGATTGCTTTCCTCTAGATCCTGAAATTGAACGAACTCTTAGGAAAATTCGAAAGGATTCTAGGAAATTTATAGATTCGCTACAAAACACGATGGCAGAAAATAGGGAAAGTAGGACCGTTGGAGATTATGCGATGCCGACAATTGAAGGATATTATATCGGCATTAGGCCACCAGCTGTCCCTGCTAATAATTTTGAAATTAAGCCTTCCATCCTCCAGATGATCCAGACCTCTTTACAGTTCAGTAGGCTTCCGCATGATAACCCACATGCTCACCTTGGGCAATTCCTGGACTTGTGAAACACGTTCAAACACAATGGATTATCTAATGATGCACTTAGACTTAGATTATTCCCCTTCTCACTTAGGGATAGGGCAAGACACTGGTTAACCTCTCTGCCTCCAGGATCCATTTCTACATGGGATGAGCTAGCCCACCAATTTCTAACCCAGTTTTTCCCTCCCTCTAAAATGGCCAGACTCCGTAGTGATATATCTTCCTTTGCCCAGTACGACTCTGAATATCTTTACAAAGCATGGGAACGATATAAGGAGCTTATTACGAAGTGCCCTCACCATGGCCTACCTTTATGGCTGCAAGTCTAAACCTTCTACAATGGACTTACAAGCCAAAATAGGACTATAGTGGACGTTGCTACGGGTGAAGGGTTGATGTGCAAAATAGAGGAGGAAGCTTATGAGCTATTAGAAAAAATGGCTGCTAACAACTATCAATTGTCCTCGAAAAGGCAATTGCCAAAGAAGTCGATGGGTATTTATGAGCTCGAGATGCTGTCTACCTTGACCTCTCAAATCGTCAATCTTACGAAGAAGGTAGAGTCGCTTAGTACCCAACATAGTCCTTCCACCAATGCTAACCCTGTGTTTCCTATCCAAAGTCCTTTTATCTCTTTTGATCTGTGTAGTGGTACCCACTCTCTAGATAGGTGTCCACTTAACTTAGAATCGGTTTAGTACGTTACCCCCCTTAAGCAACAGAATAACCCTTTTTTCAAACACCTATAATTCAGGGTGGAGGAACCATCCTAACTTTTCTTGGAGCCAAAACCAAGGGCAAACTTCTAATTCTAGACCAGTAGGAACCCCCCTGGTTTTCAAGCTCCACCGGTTCAAGTACCACCACAACATTAATTTTCTCATCACCCACCACCTCAGTATCCACATCATCCACCTAATCATTCCCATCCATCCCACTTCCATCAACCACCACCACCACCACCACCACAACCCCAGCAATTACTAGCAGCTGATAAGAAACCCTCGCTTGAGGAAATGTTCATAACGATCTTGCAAAATCAAGTAGCTTCAATTAAGAACCTAGAGGTTCAGCTGTGACAAATAGCAAACGCTCTTAGTCAACATCCTCAAGGGACCCTTCCTAGTAACACTGAAGCCAATCCTGTTAGGCAAAGGGAGGGAAGGAACATGTGAAAGCCATCACCCTTAGGAGTGGCAGAGAGCTAGTAACTCCACCAGTTAATTCCAGACTAGACCAGCCCATAGTTAAAAAACCCATAGGTTCTAATGAAGCAGCTCAGAAGGAGCAGGAATCAAAAGATCAAGCTGCAAAGGAAACAAAGCCAGACATTTCTTCACCTTTACATGTTTCTATGTCACAACCTTCTTTGTCCTCTGATGCCACCAGTCCCTTTTCCTCAGAGATTTCAAAATCAAAAACTGAACCAACAATTTGTAAAATTCCTTGAGGTTTTGAAGAAACTTCACATCAACATTCCCTTCGCAGATGCCTTAGAGCAAATGCCAAGCTATGTGAAGTTTATGAAGGACATCCTCTCTAGGAAAAGAAGATTGGAAGATTATGAGACGGTGGCCTTAACTGAGGAATACAGTGCAATTATCCAGATGAGATTACCCCCAAGCTCAAGGATCCCAGGAGTTTTACCATACCATGCACTATTGGTAATTTATTCTTTGGTAGAGCCTTGTACGATTTAGGAGCTAGTATAAACTTGATGCCTTTGTCTATTTATCAGAAGTTAGGAATAGGGGATGCCAAGCCCACCACAGTGACCCTCTAGTTGGCTGATCGATCAATTAAATATCCAAAGGGGGTCATTGAGGATGTCTTAGTAAAGGTGGACAAGTTTATTTTCCCTGAGGATTTTATCGTATTGGACATGGAGGAAGACGGGGAAGTCCCCATTATACTAGGCAGACCATTTCTAGCAACTGGTAGAACTTTAATAGATGTACAAAAGGGGGAGTTAATAATGAGAGTTCAAGATCAGGAAGTTAAGTTTAATGTTTTCAAATCTCTAAGGTTCCTTGATGACTCTAACGATTGTTTTAGGATGGATTTAGTGGATAAGGACATTACTAAGGAGTTTTCCAAGACACATCCTTTAAACCCTTTAGAAGTCTCCTTAGTAAAATCTGTTGATCTTAGAGAATACAGTAAAGATGATGATGAGGTCTACGAGACTTTACAATTATTAGAGGTCACTCCTTTTGAGGTAATTGCCCAATTTGAGATACTAGACCCTTCATCTATTCCAGCTTCAAGTATCTTTCCATCCACCAGTGATCCTTCAGCATTAGAGCTAAAACATTTACCCTCACACCTTAGGTATGCTTACTTAGGTGAATCCTCCACATGACCAGTAATAGTATCTGCTGCTCTCTCCAGTGATCAGGAAGCAAAATTACTACAAGTTTTGAGAAAGCACCAGAAGGCTATATGCTGGTATATCTCTGATCTTAAGGGTATTAGTCTCACTATCTGTATGCATAAGATACTATTGGAGGAGGGGTATAGGTCATCCATAAAGCACCAGCGTCGATTAAACCTTGTAATGAAAGAAGTTGTCAAGAAGGAGATCATTAAATGGTTAGATGCAGGGATCATCTATCCTATTTCTGACAGTTCCTGGGTGAGCCCAGTACAATGTGTCTCTAAAAAGGGAGGGATGACAGTGATTAAGAATGCAAATAATGAGCTCATCCCCACTAGGACTGTCACTGGTTGACGAGTATGCATGGATTATAGGAAACTAAACAATGCCACCAGGAAAGACCACTTCCCTTTGCCCTTCATTAACTAATTGTTGGATCGATTAGCTGGTCATGAATTTTATTGTCTACTGGAAGGATACTCTGGGTACAATTAAATAGCTATAGCCCCAGAAGACCAAGAAAAGACTACCTTCACCTGTCCCTATGGGACTTTTACTTTTAGAAGAATGCCTTTTGGCCTATGCAATGCACCTGTTACATTCCAGCGTTGCATGATGGCCATATTTCATGATATGGTGGAGGATTTTCTTGAGGTTTTCATGAACGATTTCTCAGTATTTGGGGATAGCTTTGATTTATGTTTGCATAATTTGGCACTAGTACTGAGGAGATGTGAAGAACCTAAATTAGTGCTTAATTGGGAGAAATGCCATTTTATGGTAAAAAAAGGTATAGTGCTAGGGCACAAAATCTCTTCTAGGGGGATAGAAGTTGATAAGGCTAAAGTGGAAATCGTTGAGAAATTACCTCCCCCTACCATTGTAAAAGGAATTCGAAGTTTTTCGGGCCATACGAGATTTTACAGAAGGTTCATTAAGGAGTTTTCTCAGATATCTAAGCCTTTATGTAATCTCCTTGAGAAGGACACTGTGTTTTGCTTTGATGAGAGATGCTTAGAATCATTCAAGACTTTGAAGGAAAAATTAGTTATATCCCCTGTAATCATAGCTCCAGATTGGAGTTTACCTTTTAAGCTTATGTGTGATGCAAGTGATTATGCTGTCGGGGCTGTACTAGGACAAAGAAAAGGAAAAGTCTTTTATGCTATCTACTACGCAAGAAAAACACTGAATGAGGCCCAGATGAACTATGCTACTATCGAGAAGGAGCTATTAGCTGTAGTATTTACCTTTGATAAGTTTCGCTCCTATCTCATTGGTACTAAGGTAGTAGTATATACTGATCATGTTGCCATTAAGTACTTAGTCTCCAAGAAGGATGCAAAGTCGAGGCTGATTAGATGGATTCTCCGACTACAGGAGTTTGACTTGGAGATTAGGGACACGGAAGGTACGAAGAATCAGGTTGCTGACCATCTATCTAGATTAGAGAATGGACTTAAAGAAGATGGTACAACTATTAATGAGTCCTTTCTTGATGAGCAGCTATTTACTTTCGAGCACTTCAGATTGCCCTGGTGTGCTGACTTTATGAATTATCTGGTGAGCAATGTGATGCCACCTGATTTGACTACCCAGCAAAAGAAAAAGTTTTTGAGTGATGTTAAGTATTATGTTTGGGATGAACCCTTCCTGTACAAGCAATGTAAAGACCAGATTTTAAGGAGGTGTGTCCCCATGAAAGAAGTAGAAGATATACTTAGACATTGCCATTCTTCTGATTATGGAGGGCACTTTGGAGGAGAGAGGATAACGGCCAAGGTTTTACAATCTGGATATTACTGGCCCATATTATTTAAGGATACCCACTACTTTGTGCTGAAATGTGCTAGATGTTAAAGGGTAGGTAATATTTCCAAAAGAAATGAGATGCCTCTGACTAATATTTTAGAAGTAGAACTCTTTGATGTCTGGGGTATTGATTTCATGAGACCATTTGTTCCTTCATATGGCAATCTCTATATTCTTGTGGCTGTAGACTATGTGTCAAAATGGGTTGAAGCAATGGCTTTACCGACTAATGATGCTAAGGTAGTGGTAAGGTTTTTACAGAAGAATATTTTCACAAGATTTGGCACACTTAGGGCTATCATTAGTGATAGAGGATCCCACTTTTGCAATCAAAGTTTAGATGGGCTTTTAAATAAATATGGGGTCAAACATAAGGTAGCCACTGCTTATCACCCATAGACGAGTGGCCAAGTAGAGTTATCCAATAGGGAAATTAAGGGGATATTGGAAAAGATAATGAACTCAAGTAGGAAGGATTGGTCCATTAGGTTAGAGGATGCATTTTGGACCTATAGGATAGCCTTCAAAACACCGTTAGGAATGTCCCCTTTTCAGCTTGTTTATGGTAAGGCTTGTCATTTACCAGTGGAGCTTGAGCACAAGGCCTATTGGGCTCTTAAAAACTTGAATTTCAATTTAGATGCGGTATGAGAGAAGAGGCTGCTACAGCTCAATCAGTTAGATGAGTTCAGGTTGCAGGCTTATGAGAATGCTAAGCTCTATAAGGAAAAGACTAAGTAATGGCATGATAGGAAAATCAAGGAGAGACACTTCAAGCCATGTCAAAAAGTTCTGTTATTTAATTCACGCTTGAAGTTTATTCCAGGAAAGCTTAAGTCTAGATGGTCAGGACCCTTTACCATTACACAAGTATTCCCACATGGAGCCATTGAAATTATGGATGAAACTCTGAAGCAACCCTTTAAGGTTAATGGGGGCAAACTGAAACATTATTTTGAGGGAGGCTTTGATCGTCAGCATTTTGTGACCACCTTAGCTGACCCTCCTACTTCTGATCCTGCTACTTAGCTTCATTTTTCTTGTTCACTCTTTGTACAATTCTTTTCTTCTCTGTTGTTTCTTTCTTTGTTTATGTTACATATTTCTTTTCCAGCATTATGCTTTCAATCAAGCTTCAGTTGTTCATCATCATCAGATATGGGAGTACTTTGTTCTCGAGCTTAAATTCTTATATGATCTGCACACTGAGGACACTGTGCACTTTGAGAAAACTTAAAACTCATTGTGTATGTGATTTTGTGATGATAATTGTAGCATGAAACGTGTTGAGAAAACAAGCATGTTTTATGAGTTGTGATTGAATTATTGCACACAGTTTTATAGTCGGTTGGGGCCTAATTTTTATGAGATGTAAACAAAGTGTGAAATTATTTTACAAACCGTTTGAGTTTAAAATGTGAAACGAGATTTAGGCTCTACATTAAGGCGTACTGAGATTTGAGAAATGTGTGCGTGATTTTGTCGGTTTGATCTCGATTTTGATAAGTTTTGTAAATGAGTACAAAACGATTTTTAGATGAGTTTTATGAGAAAAACCATTGTGAGCTTTACATGAAGGTAAAATAGTTTTATAGGATAATAGCTGATATTGAGACTTATGCGTGTCATGTGAATACACATCGGGCCTTGCTCTGGTAGCATGTAAGTCTGGTATTCCTCCATTTTGGTAATGAGAGATGCCTCCGTTCTGGTAACGTGAGATGACTCCCGCTCTGGTAGCGTTGGGTGGCCTTACTTTGGTAGCATGTAAGTCCAAGCCTTGCTTTGGTAGCATGTAAGACCGATAGTGTGCATGAGGAGAGGCCTTGCTCTGGTAGCATGGAAGTTTGAGCCTTGTTCTGGTAACACGTAATACCAATACACCATGCATACGACCATATTGTCGACGTTCCCTTTTTGAGGATGCCTGGGATGCGTACCCAGAGGAGATTATATTGAGTGCCATGACAAATGTTTTATCTGAGTTTAATTGCCTAGTCTCTGTTTTTACACATGAGATTGTGTTTTGGTGGCTGCGCCACGTGTATTACTACTGAGGTAATTTTTATCACGTTTTTACAAGAAAAGCCATTATCGCATCTTGATTTCCACAAGCTTGTGACTATGATTTTATGTTGAGCCATTTCCTCTAATGTTTTTACATGATCATTGAGAAATGAGATGATGATGATGATGTTTTAATGAATTCATGCTACGTTTTCTACTGAGTTTATTTAGTATTACTTGTAAAACAAAATGATTGTGCTATGCAAATCATTATTTTATTAATGAGTTCCTTACCCCCCCCCCCCCGGCGCTTACTGAGCGATTTAGAAGCTCACCTTATTTTTATATCCCCCCCCCCAGATTTCTTCAAGTGAAGAGAGTTTTTCCTGCGACGTACGGAGTAGTGGCTAGTGGAGGACTTGAGCTCCAAGCCATATATTGTATTTGAGGTATACTTTAACATTTCATGTACCCAGACTAAAGTTGTATTTACAGACACTTGATGAACAATGATGTATGGGATGTATTAAGAATTAATTAAATCTGTATTAAGGTATGATATATTAAATGATGAGATCTTGAGGTGAAAGTTGTCTAGTATATATATATAATGATGCATGACACTGCACAGGAATGCACCCAGAATTGTGTATTGATGAAAATAAGTCTTAAATTTGACCTATTTTTTGCGCTTCTGGGTGTCCCATAACATCCTGATATATGATTTAGAAGCACATGTTTTAATTGATCCTGGTGCCACGCATTCATTTGTATCGCATTCATTTGCATGTAAGCTAGAAAAGCATATAGAGCGTACACCTCTGAGAAGAATGATGTTTATTAGTACGCCTATGGATAATAGTCAGCTAGTGGAATATGTGTTAAATGATTGTAAGCTGAAAGTAGGGGAAAAGGACATGACAACCAATCTAATACTATTAAGCATGAGTGATTTTGATGTAATCTTAGGAATGGATTGGTTATCATCAAACCATGCTGTTTTAGATTGCTATACTAAGGCAGTTATGTTTCCTAATCCTGAAAAGTATGTTGTAAAGCTTGATGCAAAGAAATAAAAGTAGTAGTTATGATTGTGATTGATAATATACTGTGCTGACTAAGAAATGAATATGTCAAAGGTTTTATTGCATACGTGGTTGATACGGATAAGGTACATCTGGAGTTGGAAGATATTCCTGTGATTAGTGAATTCCCATATGTCTTTCCGGATGAATTGTCAAGATTACCACCAGATAGAGAGATGGATTTTTGTATAGACTTGGTGCCTGGTACTGAACCTATATCGAAATCACCGTATCGCATGGCCTTAGTTGAGCTGGAAGAGCTCAAGAGACAATTACAAGAGTTGTTGAACAAGGGTTTTATCAGATCGAGTGTTTCACCATGGGAAGCACCGATTTTGTTTGTAAAGAAGAAGGATGGAAGCCTCCGATTGTGTATAGATTACCGATTGTTGAATAAGGCAACCATCATGAATAGATATCCCCTTCCACGTATTGATGATCTGTTGGATCAACTCCAGGGAGCTCATGTCTTTTCTAAGATTGATCTCAGGTCTGGGTATCATCAGTTGAGAGTAAGGAGTGGAGATGTGCCCAAGACAGCATTTAGGACCCGATTTGGCCATTATGAATTTTTGGTTATGCCATTCAGATTGATGAATGCTCCCGCAACTTTCATGAATTTGATGAACGATGTGTTCAAGCCATATTTGGATCAATTTGTTATCGTCTTCATAGATGACATCTTGGTATATTCTAAATCCGAGGAAGAGCATGAGAAGTACCTTAGGATTGTATTGCAGACTCTACAAGAGCAAAAGCTATATGCTAAACTCAATAAGTGTAGTTTTTTGTTGTCACAAATCTCGTTTTTGGGACACGTTGTGTCAAAGGATATTGTATCAGTGGATTCATCCAAGATTAAAGCTGTAGTTCAGTGGGAACAGTCGAGGATAGTGACCGAGATCAGAAGTTTCTTGGGTTTAGCAGGATATTATCGTAGATTCGTAGAGGGATTCTCAAAATTAGCTACTTTGTTGACATGTCTCACTCGAAAGAGTGTAGCTTTTATGTGGGATGAAGATTATGAGAAGAGTTTTCAAGAGTTGAAGAGTCGATTGACTACTGCTCCGATTCTCACTATCCCTACCAGCTTAAGAGGATTTTCATTGTATAACGATGCATCACATCAGGGACTAGGTTGTGTATTGATGCAGGATGGGAAGGTAGTTACTTATGGATCCAGACAGCTGAAGGATCATGAGAAGAGCTATTTGACCCATGATTTGGAGTTAGCAACAATAGTGATTACGTTGAAGGTATGGCGCCACTACATGTATGGAGAGAAGTTTCAGATTTTTACTAACCACAAGAGCCTTAAGTATCTATTCTAACAGGAAGAATTGAATATGAGACAGAGAAGATGGTTAAAGCTTCTAAAGGATTATGATTGTGAGATACTTTATCATCTGGGTAAGGCTAATGTTGTAGTGGATGCATTGAGCAGGAAGAGCCTAGGGATGGTATCGTATATGATGGTCAGGGAACATGAATTGCTAGAGCAGTTTGCTAGCCTCAGTTTGGGAGTTATGCCTTCTGACATGAATACGAACTGTGTGATTATTAGTCTACGCTTGGAGCCAGATCTGTTGGAGAGGATCAGACAGGCTTAGTAGACTGATCCTTTTTGCATTGACATGAGTAGTCAGATATAGAAAGGCATCGAGACTAATTTTTAGTTAAATTTTGATGGACTTCTGAGGTTTAGAGGCAGATTGTGTGTTCCTGAGGACCTAGAGCTCAGGAGATTGATATTGACGAAAGCTCATTCTTCGAGGTACACGTTACATCCGAGAAGTAATAAGATGTATCAGAATCTCCAGAAGGTGTACTGGTGGTCAGGTCTGAAGAGGGATATAGCAGAATTCGTGACAAGATGTCTCGTATGTCAGCAAGTGAAGGTAAAGCATCAGAAACCTGCAGGGTTATTGAAGCCTCTACCTATATCGACATGGAAATGGGAGCATATCACCATGGATTTCGTGATGGGTTTATCAAGGACCTAGAGGCATCACAATGCGATATGGGTGATAGTTGACAGACTAACGAAGTCAGCCCACTTTCTAGCTATGAGAGCTATCAATACTCTGAGTTCTTTGGCAGAGTTGTATGTACGCGAGGTAGTGAGGTTACATGGTATTCCAGTGAGCATTGTTTCAGATAGGGATTCCCGCATAACTTCCCATTTTTTGGAACATTTTCAGGAAGCCATGGGAATCCAGTTGAGTTTGAGCATCGCTTATCATCCTTAGACAGATGGTCAGTCAGAGAGGACCATACAAACTCTAGAGGATATGTTGAGAACGTGTGTGCTAGATTTTAGAGGCTCCTAGGATAATCATTTGCCACTAGCCGAATTTACCTACAACAATAGTTATCATGCGAGTATCGGGATGGCACCATATGAGACTTTGTATGGCCGTAGATGTCATTCCCCTATCGGTTGGGAAGAAGTGGGTGACAGAAAATTTTTGCTCCTGATTTGGTTCCACAAGCCTCTGAGGATGTCCGGTTGATAGTTGAGAGATTGAGGACAACTCATAGTAGACAGAAAAGCTATGCTTACAATAGACGGAGACCACTTGAATTTGCAGTTGGTGAATCAGTATTTCTAAAGGTTTCTCCTTGCAAGGGGATAGCAAGATTTGGGAAGAGAGGTAAGTTGAGTTCTTGCTACATTGGACCCTTTGAGATACTAGACAGAGTGGGAGATAAGGCATACAGATTAGCATTGCCACCGGATTTATCGGGAGTGCACAATGTCTTCCACATTTCGATGTTGAGGAAGTATCATCCAGATCCAACTCATGTGATTCGGTATGAGCCATTGGAGCTCAAAGATGATTTGACATATGTAGAGAAACCGATAAGGATACTGCATAGAAAGGAGAAAGTCTTGAGGAATAAAACCATTGGGTTAGTGAAGATTCTCTGGCAGCATCATACTTTAGAGGAAGTTACTTGGGAGCTAGAGAGTTTGATGCGAGAGAAATATCCCCATTTGTTTGTAGAGTAACTTGGTTCTAATTTAGAGGACCAAATTCTTTTAAGGAGGGGAGGATTGTAAGACCCTTAAATTCACAAGTACATACATGTATATGCTATGTGAAGCTTAAAAGATGTAAAGTCGATAAATTCATTGTACACACTTGTGATATGAGTTTGTGATGTACGTACAAGTTTCATTATATATGAATGAGAAGAAATGGACTTTTATAGATGATGAATGTGAATATATGAAATTTTGAGTAGAGTAGTTAAATGGAAGGAAGTTTGCATAAGTGCATAAATCTTTATACTTCCAATTGGTGTGTATTGTACACCTTTGGTTACATAATGAATGCACACAAGTTTTAATGCGTATAAAGTATGAATGTATGTCATTTTCAAGCTTTAAAGGTAATTGGAGGAGAAAATGACTATGGCAGCAAAATATATGAAGTTTGGTGTAAGTTACTACAGAAAAGTGCAGTAAAATTTGGAAAATATGAATGAAGGATCGATCTCATGGGATGAGAGATCGATCTAGAAGAGCCAAAAATGCTTTTGTTCGAGCAATGGAACAGGGGCAGATCGATCTCCAATGGGGATAGATCGATCTGCTAAGCAATTTGTGAAAAAGAAATCGATCCCTAGAGGGCCAAATCAATTTCCTTAAGCTACTTACTTAGAGAAGATTGATTTCATTTGGAGAGCAGATCGATCTCCTTAAGGTTCTGTGTTGTTCAGATCGAACTCATGCTTGGGCGCAGATCGTTCTCATTAAGTCAGAAAGGTCGGTTTCGAGAGTAAAAAGTGCATGGCAGATCGATCTCATTGGAGATCAGATCGATCTCATAAAGATAATTCTATAAATACTGGACTTCTGCACTTCCGTTTGCACGAGAGAAACTATTCCATTCAAGAGCAAAAGTGTAACCTAATCCATAAACACTAGGAAACTTCAGTTTGTGATCAGTTTTGAGTGAGATATAGTTGAGCAAAGTTATTCTTAGCAAATAGGAGAGCAACATACATGGAAACAAGAGACTGAGACCAAGGATTTCAAGAGCAAGGAGGATTCTACCAATTTGGAGAAAAGGAAGCAAATCCCAACTAGGTAAGATTTAATGCACCAAGTTGATATATGTTAAACTTGGTGTGTTGATGAGTTTATTGATATATATATACATATATATATATATATACATATATATATATATATATATATATATATATATATATATGAATTGTTGGAAACGAAAGGATCATGAAAAATGAGCATGACCTAGTTATTGGTGTGAAAATGCGAAAGTGATGAGGAAGTGGTGTTAACATGGATCTAATGATAGAATATGCGTGTATGGAAGATTATAAAGTAATCTTATGAAATGCATATATTGGAAATAAGGAGAAATAAATATAGTTATATGGAAAATGTGGTATAATAGCATATTGGGAGAAAATCATGAAAATTATGTGCTAAGTTGAGATTTGACAAATGAAATGAGTATATTACGATATACTAACGTAAATACGTATAACGGCTTCAGAGAATCACATTGGAAGCTGATCGGACTGCAAGAGTGAGCAGAACCGAGGAAGTGAAGTCACTTGACGTGATCCGAGGAAAAGGAATTTTGTGAGTAGCTAGAGATGACTCCACGTATTTTAAATAGCATTTTGATATAATATGCTATATAAATTCCCATGAATAAGCATAATTTAATGATTGAGGATAGTGAGTATAACTGAGTTTTATCCAAAAACAAGGGTGAAAATACCTTAGAAGCCTATTGTGACTAAGATTCATGAGTTGCATGATAGAATGGTAATTGTTTTCATTTATATGCGAAAACATGCACATTTGAGTGCTTATTTGATTTAAATAGCCATCTATCCGATTTTGTGTGAAAACCATAAGTGCTAGAGATTACTTGCACTATATTTTGAGATATGCATCACATAATACCTGAGTGTTTACTCGTACTACATTTTAATGCGATTTATGCATATTGGAGTACTGGGAGCATTGCTCGTACTCAGAATTGATTTAAATAGCCATCTATCCGATTTTGTGTGAAAACCATAAGTGCTAGAGATTACTTGCACTATATTTTGAGATATGCATCACATAATACCTGAGTGTTTACTCGTACTACATTTTAATGCGATTTATGCATATTGGAGTACTGGGAGCATTGCTCGTACTCAGATTGTGATTGATGCATTATAGAGTATTGGGCGCTATGCTCATACTCAGTTTTACATGATAGAGTACTGGGAGCTTCGCTCGTACTCAGTTTTCATATATTATACATCATGGAGTATTGGAAGCTTTGCTCATACTCGAGTTTTATATGACCTAGTGCTGGGAGCATTGCTCGCACTAGAGTTACATTATGTGATATGGTCGTGTTAGGAGTTTTACTTACACGTATCAGTTTTGAATAGAGCATGAAACAACTGTGTTGGGAGTCTATGCTGACTGTGTGTCGTACTGATATATATTTATGCTCACACGTGCATCATTTTGAGATATGGCAGAGGGCTATCAAAATAACCCATAGGTGTGAGGACTAAGACTCATGATGAGTATCCTAACTATAAGGTAGACCTGTAGTATGTGGACTAAGACTCATGGCGAGCATCCTGACTACGAGGCATATCCAAGATGTGACGACTAAGACTCGTGGCGAGCATCCTACCTTGAGATAGGGCCCATGGAGTACTATGTACAGTGTATGTCACATGGAGTACGTTGTCCGTGAGTACACGATGAGAATAAATTGTGAGCTGACGGCTAGGATTTGACCCACCTCTCGTTACATCAATTGTGAAACCTCACACACCGAGTACTATGTAGCCTGGGATTACGAAAAATGAGTTATGATCATACACTCGGAACATGTAGTCGCGTATCTCCTTTCTTGCTAATTGAATTTCTTGAATGAATTACCACATGGTTTTCTGATATAAGCATGTGAGTTTGTGAATTGTAAAAAGGGTAACCTGAGGGATGGGTGAGGCCCAGTTTTCCATGTTTTTAAACATGATGAGTGTCATACGATTTGATTTAAATGCATGGCATGATAAATGAGAGTTGTGTGAAATTACATGAGAAATGCAGTATTTATGCATATAATGCTAAGGTTGTTAAACCAGTATATTTTTAGTTTTATAACTGATGTTTTGTATCTATATATATATTGCATAATGATTTGAGAGAGATGCATGCTATAGATATAGAAAGAGTAAGGAAGCGATTTCGAGGCATAAGCATAGTATTTTATAGATAGTGTGGTTCTCTACTTGCTTGCCTAATTTCCTTACTGAGCTGTGAGCTCACCCCTTTATTATTTCCCCTTTTCAGAGCATCCACAGTAGGTTGACATGGCTGGGGACTGACATTCCCTGATATTCGCTATAGAACCATCTTGTTAGAGGTATACACACTTGATATTTTGTACTGAACAATGTATAAGCACAGTTATGTAATAAACGTACGGTCGGGATATATATGTATAGATAAATGTATTAATGTACAAGAGTTTGTATTATAGAAAAGAATATTAAATTCTATATATGTTATGAATGAGTGTGAATTGGTGACTAATATCGAATCACAGCCCAACGTTTGATGTGAGGGATGACAGAAGAAGAGGTAAGTGAAATGCGAAAAATTTTTGGTGAATAAGGTAGGTCGTGTGTGAGGGAAGGGCGTGACATAGTGAAACCTTCAAGTTTCATATATATAATTTGTTCAATAATTCATTCTTCCAGTTACAATGACTTTACTCTTTCATTACCTTTGCCTTCAGTAAAAAGATCTCTTTTGGTCATGCTCTTTAGTTTTCCTTTTTCTTTTAGTAATTTCAAAGACATATATCTCATAACCACATAGTTACGTCTTGCGCACTATTTCCTAAAAATAACATCAAATGGAGCTAACGTAGCTCGGATTTAGGGTCTCAGTTCCTCCATAATCTTTCGAACTTTCTTCATTTCGTAACTTAACATATCGGATTATAGCTTTCCAAAGCGGTAAATTTAATTTTATATTCGTTCTCGGACTTGTTACCTTGTGTCCAATTCAATCATCTCATCAGTAATTTTTGTTGTGCCGTGTCTGGGATGCATTGTCATCCAAAGGCCTCCAAAAACATATTCCATGTAATTCTCTAATGTCGGCTTTCCGATTAGATCAAGGGGAACTTCCCTTAAAGTTCAACTTCCCATTTTAATATCAACGATGCAAAAGCTACCTTCTTTATGGTGGGGCTCCTTAAAAGTCCGTATAACTTCTCTAATTCTTTAGCACAAAATTGCAAAAGCAACCTTTTTGGTAGAATTACTTCTAAAATCATAGAGCTTTTCCATCTCATTTATCTAATTTTCCATTACAATGGAATTCTTAACTCCAGTATATAATAGTGTACTATCTTCTGAAATTGTCTAAGTCTTTCTCTAGGTCATAATCATACTTTAACCATCATCATTATTATTATGTCACTATCACATGACTAAACAATGTCATCATTGTTTCCATGCCTCGCTCAAATCTTACGAAGCGGACTTCAGAATTTTCGGTTAAACTATGAGGTGTACATTTATATGAGGATTTACTTTATCTCTCGGGCCTATTTCTATAGCCTTGAGAAATGATTTTCTCTCATCTACTTGTATGGTCGTAATACCTATCAGCCTCATCTATTAGCTTTCCTTCATTCAATGACACAATTTCTCAGTAAAACACAGTTAAGTATACCTGTTTGTATCTAAACAATGTACAGTAATGCTGAGGATGTGAACTTTTCAAATTTTCACTTACTTCTAATATCGACTCGTATTAGGCCAACCTTGTTATGATACCAACTTCTGTAACGACTTAAATTTCCACACAATTTGGTTGGGCTACAAGTCGATATTAGATCAAATAGTGAATTCTAACAATCTCAATTAAATTTCTTCTACAAATAGTCATGTTCACTTTCCCCCAAGCACATCTCATCTACATTACTGTACATACAAAAATTTTAGATACAAAAGAATTTTTTAAGACTGGGTATACCTTCGACGCAAAAATATACTCCGCAGAATTACAACTGTGTGAAATGCCCTACTAAAGAAAGCGGTCCAAGTTACCGATGGGCTCTGTGGAGGAAATTAAGGGGTGAGCTCAACATGCTCAGTAAGAAAAACCTCATAGCAGGTAGATAAATACACTACCTATATATATATATGTATCTGCCAAATCCAAAACATTTCACAAAGTATACAAGTAGTTCGGTAAATTCACAAATACCAAAAACGAATTTCAGAAACCAGAACATATATCGATAGTAAAATTAGCTACTATGGTAAATATAGAAATTTCAGAGGTTCCAATAGCAAAATAAACAGATTTCCAAATATCACAGTTCATGTAGGCAGTTCAGAAAATATTTCAAATATTCACAGAGGCACTGCCAGTTCCGAAAAATCAAAGTTGAAAAAATCCATGGCAATTTCAGTATGAAAATAGAAACTGAAATCAATATCGTTTTCTAAAACTTTAAACAACTTTTAAAAGCAATGACGATGTGCCACTTTAGTCCCGCAAGATTTAAGAGGTGGTCCCCACGGTCTTTTATGCATTAAAATATTCAGTTCCATACGAAAATACAATCACACGGTCAATTCAGAAGTCCAAATAGACGAGACATAACAGACATGCTATATCAGATATCAGAAATGATAATTGGCCAATGTTGGTGACTCTGGACATTCACAGGCTAGGTGTGTCAGGATGTCAATTACCATGGGAGTGGTCAGCTACCCAAACGGCTCACAGATTAGAATGTCCGAATACTAGAATCAAAATCAGAAACACGGTAAATCGTACTTGCATGCGTGCTGTACAATACATCTGTAAATACCGTAAAATTTCATATACATGGTGTTGTCTATAAATAATAATTTAGGAAATTAAGATTAAATATGTGATTATGGGTGAATTAATTTAAGTAAAAATATTAGACTAACTGTATTTTTATACTACATGAAAAATTTAGTTAAGTACATAGACATACATGTATATATATGCAGGCAATATTTTATTATTCCTCAAGATTAATGTATGGATGTATATACGTACAAAGGTATACAACCGTACACGTATAATTATATATGAAGGAATGAATACACACATGTATATATAAATGTATATAAAAGTATATAGATATATGTACGCGTGCATATGATCCCGAGAGCCATTCAGTAATGTATATAGATACGGGTGTAACTATATACAAGATACATTGAAGGGGGGTAGGAAATGAAGGAAATATAATATATATATATATTACATATATGCTGGAACGGCGGCGAAGGAGCTGTAATAAAGTCTTGGTTTGGCTTCATTAGAAGCCAAACCCAAAAGTCATTCTGTTACAATGAACTGCAGTAGAAAATCTATTGAAGGGAATTGTCGAAAGAAACGTGTAGTAGACATGAACTATGAAGTGTTTCTACATAAGTAGATGCATTGGGCAGTGTAAAACTGAATTGGAAAAGCAGAAGCAAGAGAGGGTTACGGTCTACAGCAGAAAAAGAAAGTGAAGAGAAAGTATAGAGCAGTTTAGTGATTTCTGAATGCAGTAGGGAATGAAACAGATGAACAAGGTTGGACGGTAGGCTATGCATTAATTTTTTGCGAGAATTGAGGGAGAGGCATCCTTATAGGAAGAATATATTTATATATAAAGGGGCATATTACAGGTTCACTTAGCATGAGAAATAGGAAAAAGAATCTAAAACAGTCTAAACATGACAAGAAAGAAAAGAAAATCGAAGTGTGCGCAGGCTGGAACCCTGCTATATGCAGCAGCAAGAGTAATGCAACTGAACCCCATTTGATGGAAACAACAGGTGCCACATTACTGTAGTATAATGCATAGATTCAACTGAAGAGAAAGGTTCGGTCATTATCAAGAGAAGAAAACATGAAAGTCTGAAGCTTGACAAAATACAGAAGCAAAACCCAAATGATAGAAGGCTGTAGCATTTCGTGACGGGCTACTGAAGAAGAAAACTGACCGAGACAGTGAACGAGTGGAGCAGAAACGAGAGGAAGAACAAAAAAATTGAAGTAGTGACGACCCATGTGGATAAGGAAACATACAACTTCTAGTAGATGGGGTTTGAAATCAATAACAATGGCGTGATAAACAGGGGAGAGATTCAAACAATAAAGGAAAAGTTTAAAAATTAGGCGTGGAAGGAAAGAATAAAGAAGGAAGAAATTGAAACAGTGGAGAGAGATAAAGCTGGTGCAGAAATGGTGCTATAAAGAAGGACTGATGTTGGTGTTGTGGAACAGGGAAGAAAGAAATGATATACAAAAACAGAGGTGGAAAATTAAAGAAAAATAGTGAAGTTGAGGAGAATAAGTGAAAACGAGCTGTGAAGAGGAGATTAGAGGATGGTGAGCTAGAAAACATCGTAAAACAGAGGGTGGTAAGTGGCTAGAAAGTTCAGATAAGCTGAAGCAGAAGGAATACAAAGGGAGCATTGGTCCTATGATGAGGGAGGACCACGATGAAGTTATGTTTGGAAGCTCTCCAGGTATATGTGATCAAGGCCTTGAGGAAGAAGGGAAACCGAGAAGTAAAACAGGATACAAGAGAAGAGAACAGAACCGAAGCTGGGGAACAGAGATCAGTTGAGATAGGGAAGAGGTGGCCAGAAGAACCCTGATCACCAGCACCATATGGAAGTGTATAGAGAGGAAGGTGGTTGCAGCAACGAGGAAAGATGGCGATGACAAAGGGCGTTGCCGAGGGAGGAGAAACAATGAAGAAAAAATAGTCGGTGGAAGAAAAGAAAGAAAGGGGGAAGAAGAGAAATGCGCGAACAGATTCAAACCAAAGAAAAAAAGGAATTTTTATGCACATATATATATATAATTATATATATTTGGAGTAGAAAAGAATGCTCAAAGAAATTTGGAGAAAACCCGGGGGGAGAAAAGGTGATCGAAAATAGTTATATGAAAATTCAGAGAAATAAACCGATTAAAGTCGACCCGCTGACACCCACCGCGAAACATTGAGGACTTCCAACAAAACACTGAGGTAAGGAAAATTCTCGTTGCTGTTAGAGTTAAATATGTGTAATTTCCTTGCTTTTGTAGTTATAAAATTGCTAGGTTAAATTTCCTAGTTACCAAAATATAGAGAACCCCAGGTCGTATTTACGTTTTGGAATTTAAGTGAATTTTAAACTCCGTAGATCGGCCTAACTACTGATATAGATTTACTTGGTTTATTTAGACAAAAATTTTGGTAATTATAATTATTGATTTTAAATCAAAATTTCTTGGTTTTACTCACCATAACCTATTTATTAGCATTTTTAACTGAGAGAAAAAAGGCTAGTCTGCCTCTTCTGAATTGTTTTATAAAACTATCTGAATTTATAAGCAATTTAAAGGAAATAATTTGCTTATAAAGTTATTCTGATGATATGCTTGAGCGCGTACTGACTGTGTGTCGCACGGTCCGACTCGTACTGATTTTGAGACAAAGGCGTTGGTGAGATCATGCTGCATTTATGTTTGTTTTGTATCTATTTCTTTGGTCCACGGACTACAATGTACCGTGTAACACGCACACGAGTACGATGTACTGTGTTTCTAATTTTGCTTATGGTTTTCTGACATTTAGATCTGTAAGCTGTTTGAGTAGCTGACCACTCCCACGATGATTGACATCTCAGTACACTTGGCCCGTCAATGCCCAGAGTCACCGACATTAGCCAATTGTCATTTTTGATGTCTAATATAGCATGTCTGCCTTATCTCGTCTATTTGAATTATTGAATTGATTGTGTGACCGTATTTTCGTATGGAACTGTATATTTTACTGCATAAAAGATCGTGGGGGCCACCTCTTGAATCTTGCAGGACTAAAGTGTCACACCGTCATCGCTTTTAAAAGCCGCTTAAAGTTTTAGAAAACAATATTTATTTCAATTCAATTTTCATACTGAAATTGCCATGGATTCTTTCGAGTTTGATTTTTCGGAACTGGCAGTGCCTCTGTGAATATTGAAAATATTATTGAATTGTTCACATGGACTATGATATTAGGAATTGTTTAATTCTGCTATTGAAAGTTTTGGGGATTTTTGAATTTTATATAGTAATTGATTTTGTTTTCTGAATTCTGAATTGGACATCTTTGAATTTGCCAAATTATTGGTATACTTACATGATAATTTTTTTGCTTTTTGGCAAATATGTATTTTTTAAGTAGTGTATTTATCTACCTACTATGGGGTTTTTCTTACAGAGCATGTTGAGCTCACCCCTTACTTTCCTCCACAGAGCCCATTGGTAACTTAGACCGCTTCCGTTAGTAGGGTATTTCACACAGCTGTGATTCTGCGGAGTATATTTCTGCGTCGAAGGTATACCCAGTTTTAAGAATTTCTTTTGTATCTAAAATTTTTGTAAGTATAGTAATGTAGATGAGATGTGCTTGGGGGAATGTGAACATGACTATTTGTAGAAGAAATTTAATTGAGACTGTTAGATTTCACTGTTTGATCTAATATCGACTTGTAGCCTAACCAAATTTTGTAAAAATTTGGGTCGTTATAACATCGTAATTCGTGGACCACAGAAACATATACAGAACATATAGAAGTGCAGCATGATTTAATTATCACCTTTATCTCAAATAAGTGCGAGTCCTACCATGCAACACACAGTCTGCAAACACTCGAGTACATCACATCAGTATTTCTTTGTAAACAGACCATTTTTCCTTAAATCATATATAAATTTCATTTGTTTCTTGAAACAATTCAAACTAAGCTTGTCTAGCCTTTTTTTAGATAAAATCCCTGAAAACAGTCTATGGAAATCTCAAAAATTTGAGATTTCAGTTTTAAACAGAATTCATGCCATATTAGAATTAATGCAAACCACTTAAATTCGATCGATAAAATTAGGTTGATTAACCAGGCTAAAACCTCTAATATTCAGAGCCATAAAATTCACCATAGATTTTTATGTAATTTCGGTACTACGAAATTTAACCCAAAATTTTATATCTATAAATATACAAAAATTACGCATATTTATCTATAGCAGCAATGAGAATTTTCCTTACCTCGGTGTTCGTCTGCAGTCCTCAATTGCCACAACGTTGCGAGTCAACGGGTCTGGTCCACTCAGTTTATTTTTTTAATAATTTCAAATGGTACCAAAGTGGTAAGACTTGGGTACTTAAGGGTCCCAACTTCGAACCACAATGGGGACGCGAATTGTCGAGTGGTGGCCCTCTGGACACCCTCAATGATAAAACCTTGAGGCTTCCGATGTGTAGCCAAAGAGGATAGTACGGTTGAGTGTGGCTAGGGCGGTGGCCAGCCAGGGGTGGTGCACCCTAGTGGACTCCGGGTCCTCACAGAATTAAACTCCAGTATGTAGCAAATAAGTTACTTTGCTAGAACATGATCACAAAAAAAATCAATATACATCACATCACATCCGATTGGACTATAATTGACATCCAATACAGTCAGTAGTGTTGTATTTAATATCCATTATAGCGCCTAGTACATTTAAAAATAACATAGTATTTGCCTCCAATCATTAAAATACATAAACTATGCATGAAAGAGTGTTTGGAAATAACAAACTAAACTGTGAAGAGGGTATATACCTCTAACCAAAATAGCAATGGCGGGTGGAAGACACACCCTCTGATGCCCTACCCCGAGGTGATACTTGATCCACTGCTGATAATCTAAAGGGAAAGAAAAATGGGGTGAGCTCATGCCCAATAAGGTACATATACCACGGGAAAGTGTGTAAAATATTCTAAAGCAAGTCAATATCCATATGTCATGCTGGGTATCATAATGAATGTAGATCAATTCGTTATATGAATTTTGGTCTATAACTGATCAAAACTTTCTTTAAAAGTGATCAGAAAACATGGTTAATAACTTAGAAAATGCATAGCTTACTTAATTTTTTTAGTTTCATGAACATACTTAAAACCCGAATCATAAAAAATTCATATCATAAGATTTCATACTAAAAACATAGTCATAAAATCATAATCATAACATAGGTGAGACGAGGCAAACATCCAAGTAGTAACTTGCAATTATAACATATTTCGCAAGTAGGGAAGTAATCTAATAGCCATGATTAAAGCCCGCAGTCCCACTAGACAAGTGAATGTTGGGAAGGCTGGAGACGTGTCCAAGTCTAGCAGCCAACTTAGCTTAACATAGTCATAGTGGCAATACATATGCCTAGATAACATAGGGGTTGGCTGTGCACTGCCAACAACACATGTACTAGGGAAGTCTACAATCTCATAACAGTAGATTAAAGCTTAATGCTTTGAGATTTGTTATCCCTTATGGTAAAACTTATAAAAAAAATCGTTATTCTTAAAACTGGGATCATTATCCTCTTAATGAAACTTATACTTAATCATAGTTCTTAAAATTGGTATTTTCATTCCCTTAGTAAAACTTAAATTAAATCATATCGTAATACTATGAAATCAGGATTTTTATTCTTTTAATTCAAACTTAGATCATAATCGTATCCTAGTGGTCTCACTAAGAAAACAATACTAAAACTGAGAAAAATAAAATAAAGGATTAAATTTGTTTATTTAAAATCAATTGAAAATCATAATTTATGCAACTTTATTTAAAACTATGTAATTTATTAAAAAATAATGCACTTAGTGGAATTTTTTATTTTCTTATAAATCAAGCACTTAAAATTTTAACTTAGCTTAAAACAAAGCTTATGCTTATGCATCGATTATGCAAACGACTTAGAACTTAGTTTCGTAGGCTTAGAAACATACCTAAGTCAGAATCTAGTTCTAACGTAAAAGGCATAATTAGACGTTTAACGAAACTTCAATGAATTGTGATTAAATTTAATTGAAAATACTTAAATTAGAATCGTGCATTTTTTAGCAAATCAATTTTCTTAATTTAGGTCTTGAGACAAGGATGTCTCTATGAAAACTCCACAAAATTTCTTATACTCGATCTTAAGTGAACAAATTTTAAGATTGGAAAGGAAAATCTTCAGTGGATGATTAAATCAAATCTAATTCTAGGATTCGAGAGAATTAGGTAAATTTAAACAAATAAAATATTTTATCTTGAAGAATAAATTAGTACAAAAATAGCCTGACCATAAGTAGAGAATAACACCTACCCATATTAAAATCTAATCGATTTCATGGTGTTATTATTTCTGGATTTCTATGAAATTTTTGTAAGGATTGACTTAATCTTAAGTTAACCCATACATCAATCTAATTTGCTAGTAAAGATAACAAACTTGAAACAGCTATGGGTGGTGATGATGGTGAGCTAACAGGGGATAAACAAAATAATAATAATTATATATATATATATATATATATAATGGATTAGTTTCCACTAAAGCCAATCTTGAGAAGGGTGAAGGTGAGTTGCAATTTACAACATGGTTTGGCTTCCAATGAAGCCAAACCTGAGAGTTCACATGTAGAGGAAAGGATGAAAGCCATGGTATTCGGTGAATAGGCAAAAAATGTGAAAGATGGAAGACGTGATGGAGTGAAACTAATGAAAGTGATGGCTGGCTGCAACAGCAGTGAAGAGAGAAAATCGAAGCATGAAAACCTGCAGCCATCAGGGGGAGCAAACACACATATACATATGTTAATAATAATAATAATATGATAAGAATAGGCAATATGAAAGAGGGACTGAAAAGTGGCAGAATAAGGCTGCGGAGTGAAAGATGGAAGACGTGATGGAGTGAAACTAATGAAAGTGATGGCTGGCTGCAACAGCAGTGAAGAGAGAAAATCGAAGCATGAAAACCTGCAGCCATCGGGGGGAGCAAACACACATATACATATGTTAATAATAATAATAATATGATAAGAATAGGCAATATGAAAGAGGGACTGAAAAGTGGCAGAATAAGGCTGCGGAGAAGTCAGAATATGAAGGAAGTTGGTGAGTAAAACGTGTAGCGGCATGAAGCATGAAGAATTGGTCTCATTAATACCTAATTTGAGCAGTGAAAATTGACTTTGTAAAAAGAAGGAAATGGGTCAAAAAACCTATGAGAGGCATACCTGCCTTGGCAGGAAAGATGATGAAGGAGTGACAGTAGAGATGCCAGGCCACAGTACAGAAGAGATAGGGGAAGAAGATTAAGATAGCCAAGACCGAGGAAGGTAAAGCAGTAATGAGAATCTGAAAGCCAAAGAGGTTAAGTGAGTTGGAACAGAGGACCCCGGCCTCTGGGAAGCTGCAACAATGTGTGAGAGAATGTTGGGCAATTATGTCTTCAGTTCTTAGTGCTAAGCCCAAAAGGCGAGGCATAGACAAAGGCGTGAACAAGCGGTGAGGGGAAACTGGAGAGCTGATTACCGCAGATGGAAGGTGATAGTGGTCCTATCACCAAAGTCCACGTGCACAAGGACCGACCAATCGGAGACTGCCACGTGTCAAACACAAGATAAGCCACGTGGCTGTTACAGCGTCAGAGTCTCCAAGCGATAGAGTAAGGCGATAGAGACTCTTTCGCGTAGGCTTGTGCGGCACAGTATGCCGCGACAGACCCCTACCGCCTGTACTGCGGCAGACCCCTGCCGCAGAGATTGTAGCAAACCCCTGCCGCATAGATTGTGGCAAAGGTTCACACATACACTCTGTCGCCCGCTGAACTCTCCCGCAAAGTCGTCCAGCTCCGAACCGTGACAGAGTATAAAAGACTCTGTCGCAGCCCAGACACGCGCTTGGGCCTCAGCCTGAACCGACTCGAGAGAAACCTATAAATACACCAGGTGAGCACTCAGAACGGAGAGGCTGAAAAACTTGAATCTCCTCGATTCTGCTTAAACCCATTTCCTTTTTCCGATATACAGAAACACAGCTTTCTAACTTAATCATCGGAGTGCGCGTGCAGGGACAAATCCCTGCGCCCTCTGATTCCTGTTGTTTTTGCAGAATATACAAGGAACACGTGGAAAAAATCGCAGCGACGTCACCTTTTTGTCGTTAACGCTATCTAAATACGTGGAAGTTGTAATTCTGTTGTCGTTTTACCAAGGCAACATCAATTGGCGCCGTCTGTGGGAATCAGAACAAAAAGTCAGATTCCCTATCAAAATGGTGAGGACACGTTCTACAGCGGAAGTGACAGGGGAGCAGAATTCTGTGAGTCCCCCTGTCAGGGCAGAACAAAGACGAAGACATAGTGAAAGGGATGACAGAGGAGCCTTGGTTTCTCTAGAGGAATTTGAGACTCTGAAACGTCAAAATGAGGAGACGAGGACAGCGTTGAAGGCTATGGTGAACTTTTTCAGAGACACTCTGTTTACCCCCAGAAGTGCAGCAAATGGTGGATGAGAACACCCCGAGGCAGACTTGCGAGAGAGGTGAACCCTCCACCATGGTGAATGCTGGACAAGGGGAAGGAGCGTAAAATACTGCCACTGGACTAATTCCAAACTCTACCGCATTTCAAAGAAATTACCCTGCGGCAGGGCTACGAGAGGTGAACGCTATCGCAGACTTGACGCGGCAGAGTCCACCAGTAGCAGTCATGCGGCGGAGCGCACCCGCAGATCGTAAGCGGCAGAGCTCACCTGTAGATCGCAGGCGGCAGAGCTCACCCGCAGATCGCAGGCGACAGAGCTCACCCGCAGCACGTAGGTGGCAGAGCTCACCCGCAGATCGCAGGTGGCAGAGCTCACCCGTAGATCGCAGGCGGCAGAGCTCACCCGCAGATCGCAGGCGGCAGAGCTCACCCGCGGCACATAGGCGGTAGAGCTCACCCGCAGATCATAGGTCTGGGGAGCGACGAAGACGGAAGGGTCTCGACCCCTGAGACTATTTCGAGGGTACAAGATCAAATCCCGGAATGAGAGGTGCTGAAAGGAGTGCTCACCACTCGGACTCTTCTAGACTCGAAGGGAGGGTAGCATACTCGGTTCAAGGGTCGAAAAACGTGGAAAAAGTTATCCAAAGGATTTTGGAAAAGAGAAAACTGGTGTCTCGGATGATAGTCAAAAAAGGAGGATTCCGTTCAGTCCGAAAATCATGAACAAACCTTTGTCGAAGAAGTTCAAGATGCCTTCTATGGCCACTTACACAGGGAAAGCCGACCCATACAACTACATACAAAGTTATGAGTCCCTCATGTTGCTGCATGTATGGGAAGACGAAATTATTTGCAGGGCTTTTTCGCTCACATTGTCTGGGCATGCTCTGAAGTGGTTCAATGGGTTGAGCGAAGGTTCCATCTCATCCTTCGACCAATTGCGAAATGAATTTTTGCAAGTCTTCATGATTAACAGCCAGAGAAAGAAGGACGCTACTTACCTACTCACTCTGAAACAAGGGAATAAAGAATCCTTGAAGAGCTACGTAGATCGTTTTCGAGACGTAACCTTGGAGGTTAACGATCTACCGGTAGGAGTAGCCATGGCTGTAATGTTGCAGGGGACGAGGTTTGAAAAGTTGCAAGAATCCCTCTCCCTCGACCAACCGACGACACTTTCCGACCTGTTTGCTAGAGCCAATAAATATGTGGCTCAAGAAGAAGTAATGAAGAGGGTACAGCCCCGAGAGGCAAGGGTGGTGCATTGATTCCCATGGAAATTGGAGCACTGTCACCCAAGATGGTGCCCTTAGTAGAAGAAAAGGATTCACAAGCACTAAGGAAAACCTTAGATCTGTCAGACGAGTCGTAAGAGCCTGAGGCGCTATGCTTCACTGTGGCCAGGCGTATACTCAGACGAGCCGTAAGAGCCTGAGGCGCTATGCGTCACTGTAGCCAGACGTATATTCAGACGAGCCGTAAGAGCCTGAGGCGCTATGCGTCACTGTGGCCAGGCATACAATCAGACGAGCCGTAAGAGCCTGAGGCGCTATGCGTCACTGTGGCCAGGCGTATATTCAGAAGAGCCATAAGAGCCTGAGGCGCAATGCGTCACTGTGGCTAGGCGTATATTCAGAAGAGCCGTAAGAGCCTGAGGTGCTATGCGTCACTGTGGCCAGGCGTACAATCAGACGAGCCGTAAGAGCCTGAGGCGCTATGCGTCACTGTGGCCAGGCGTATATTCAGAAGAGCCGTAAGAGCCTGAGGCGCTATGCGTCACTGTGGCCAGGCGTACAATCAGACGAGTCGTAAGAGCCTGAGGCGCTATGCGTCACTATGGCCAGGAGTACAATCAAACGAGCCGTAAGAGCCTGAGGCGCTATGCGTCACTATGGCCAGGCGTACAATCAGACGAGCCGTAAGAGCCTGATGCGCTATGCGTCACTGTGGCCAGGCGTATATTCAGAAGAGCCGTAAGAGCCTGAGGCGCTATGCGTCATTGTGGCCAGGCGTATATTCAAACGAGCCGTAAGAGCCTGAGGCGCTATGAGTCACTGTGGCCAGGCAATGGAAACATAAAGGCCGTAAGAACTAAAGACGCGCTCGTGTCGTGATAGTCAGGCCTGAGAAAGGTATGTAAAATTCTTTCCGAAAATATATCTTTCTATTAAGAATCCTCTTTCGCAGGAAATATTTCTACCAAAGAGTGGGGAGCAATTGATAGTGGTCCTATCACCAAAGTCCACGTGCACAAGGATCGACCAATCGGAGACTGCCACGTGTCAAGCACAAGATAAGCCACGTGGCTGTTACAGCGTCAGAGTCTCCAAGCGACAGAGTAAGGTGATAGAGACTCTTCCGCGTAGGCTTGTGCAGCACAGTATGCTGTGACAGACCCCTACCGCCTGTACTGCGACAGACCCCTGCCGCAGAGACTGCAGCAAACCCCTGCCGCATAGATTGCGGCAGAGGTTCACACATACACTCTGTCGCCCGCTGAACTCTCCCGCAAAGTCGTCCAGCTCCGAACCGCGACAGAGTATAAAAGACTCTGTCGCAGCCCAGACACGCGCCTGGGCCTCAGCCTGAACCGACTCGGGAGAAACCTATAAATACACCAGGTGAGCACTCAGAATGGAGAGGCTGAAAAACTTGAATCTCCTCGATTCTGCTTAAACCCATTTCCTTTCTCCGATATACAGAAACACAGCTTTCTAACTTAATCATCGAAGTACGCGTGCAGGGACAAATCCCTGCGCCCTCTGATTCCTATTGTTTTTGCAGAATATACGAGGAACACGTGGAAAAAATCGCAGCGACGTCACCTTTTTATCATTAACGCTATCTGAATAGGTGGAAGTTGTAATTCCGTTGTCGTTTTACCAAGGCAACATCAAAAGGAAAGAGAGTAAGGCTAGAAACTGAGGAAGCAGTGGCTACTGGACCAAAGGAAAACATGATGAACAAAGGACAATGTTAGTGAGGGCTAACTGGAGCTGAAAGTCAAACAATGATAGGGACGAGTTGAAGGAGAAGGTGGGAAGACTACTGCCAACGATTCTAATTCAGGAAAGAAGACCTAGACACATGAAGGGAAATGCCAGCAGAAAACCGATGACTGGAGCTGAAACAGAGGTGAACAAGGGCGTTGGAAACAGTGGTAGCAGGAGGACGTCGGAGTTAGTTGATGTCAGGGGGAAGATGGAAGACCGAAGGGGAAAGGAGAAGGAGGAGTAGTGAGGTGTGATGCTTCTCGGGAAAGAATGAAGCAAATCGACCAGGAAGGCAATTAACAGTAGATTACGAGAGATAAAAATCGAGAGGTGAAGAAGAAAGGAAGAAGAAAAGAAAAAGAAAAGAAATGAGAAAAAGAATTTTTGGCGGGAAGAAAAATAATTTAAAAGAAGAAGAAAAAGAAAAAGAATGAATTTATATATGTGTGAAAGTGAATATATATATATATAACACCGAATATTAAATTGAATGCACGAAAATTCAGGGAAAAATCCGGGGAAGATAGTTTGAAAATATTTATTCAAAAAAATTCCAAGAAATAACATGAGTGGACCAGACCTACCGACTCGCAACGTCGAGGCAATCGAGGATTACGGACAATTACTGAGGTAAGGAATTTATGCAAGCTATTAGAGATATCTATTTGTATTTTTATTATTTCGAGTAGCTAAATAGATACCGTAGAGATAGAAATTTCTTATACTACCCCTACCTATAGAACGAATTATATCGTACAGTGTTGAAAAAATTCATAATTTGCATAAATTGCATATTTCCAGTGTTTTTATTTTTGAATACTATTTCCACCATTAAATGGATAGGTTGGCTATCGTTTTTACTGTCAACATAAAATAGCACATTTGATGAAGTTAAACGTGCTTGAGTGTGAGAAATACCATGATGGGTGACCCTCAGGAAGTCTCCACTCACATATCGTTTATACACTATTTTTGTACTAAACATTGGTTTTTATATCATTGTTGAAAGAATTGAACCACCTATCCAATTTTCGATAAGAAACAGTGCTAGAGCCTTCGTGTAGATTGTGTGTCACACTGAACTGCATGCACTGGATTTTTATATGATTTATGAGAAAACCTGTGTTGGAGTCATCGTGTATTGCTGTGTGATCTTGTAATGACCTGCTCGCATTAGATTTTGAGAATAAGGTGATGATTGATATTGATGCTGGGGGATAAATCCTTGAGACTACTCGATACCCTCAATCATATTGTACTGTATTGGGGTCCATAGAGTACACTGTTCCCTGTGGACACACATGGAGTACATTGCACCATGTATTAAGTCTTCAGACTACTGAACTGAACTGAACTGTATTGTATTGATTGGTCGACGGGTTGGACTGACCCATCCCTCTTAGGCGTATGACACTCGCGCACACCTAGACCGTGAGGTGTTGGGTCACTGACTATGGCCATATGTCAACTGTATTGTTATTGATTGAATCTCAGCCTAGTCTCAACAAACTGAATTGTTTATTGATAGAAAGAAAAGTGAATTGAATTGCTTACTGATCAATTGAAATGTTTTAAAGAAGCAAATTCATGTGTTTTACTGCATTGATTGAACATTAAATGGTTTCATCGTACCGACCATATTGAGTGCATATGTTTTACATATGGTAAAGTATTGTATTGGAAATGGAGTGCGATTGAAAGTGTTTTTCAAAGAAAGTGCATCGATTGTGAATCGTTTTCAGTATTAACGAATTGAATTATATGCAAGTGTTTTACAATCTTTTATAATAGATCATGGCATTAACAGATCATGGCATTCATGATAAGCATGTAGATAGTATGGTTATCTACTGCTTAGATAAGTTTCTTACTCAGCATGTTGAGCTCACCCCTTACTTTCCTCCATAGAGTCCATCGGTAACTTGGACTGCTTTCGTTAGTAGGGCATTTTGTACAGCTGTGATTCTGCAGAGTATATTTCTGTGTCGAAGGTACACCCAGCTTTATGAAAATTTTTTGTATCTAAAATTTTTGTAAGTACAGTAATGTAGATGAGACGTGCTTGGGGGAATGTGAAAATGACTATTTTTAAAAGAAATTTAATGGAGACTGTTAGATTTCATTGTTTAATTTAATATCGACTTGTAGCCCAACCAATTTTTTAAAAAATTTGGGTTGTTACAGAAGTTGGTATCAGAGAAGGTTGACCTGATACGAAGCAATATTAAAAGTGAAAAAGACTTAGAAAGTTCACATCCCCAGTGTTACTGTACATTAATTAGATACAAACGGGTATACTTGACTATGTTTTATTGAAAATTGTGTCAGTGAATGAAGGGAAACTGGTAGATATGGCTTATTAGTATTACATCCATATTGAAAGATGGAAATGAACCGTTCCTAGAGGCTGTAGAGATAGGACTGAGAGGTGTAGTGAACCCTCATTTCAGTGTACACCTTATAATTTCACTGAAAATTTTGGAGTCTGTTTCATAAGATTTGACTGAGACATGGAAGCAATGATGACATTGTTTGATCAAGTGATAGTGGTACAATGATAATGATAATGATTGAGGTGTGACTGAGAGAAGGACCAAGCTAATTTCGAAAGATAGTATGCTATTACATACTGGAGTCAAGAATCCAATTGTAATTGAAAACTGAAAAATTAAATTGGAAATCTTACATGGATTCTTAGAGTATGACTGTGAACTTGATAGATTGGGGGTAGTTTCAGGAGTTTAAACCTCCGTTTTTAATAAGGTTAAGAATTCAGTGATTTGGAGGGTTGGATGAATGAGATAGAAAAGCATAGAAGTAACTCTACCGAGAAAGTTTTTTTTGCAACTTTGTGGTAAAGAATTGGGGGGAAGTTATACGGACTTTTGAAGTACACTACGATAAAAAAAAAAGAGTAGCTTTAGTGGCATCAGTATCAAAATGGGAAGTCGAGTTTGAAGGGAAGTCCCCCGAATTAATCCAAGAGCCGACATCAGAGAATTACATGAGATATATTTTTGAGGACCCTTAGGCGGCAGCACATTTTTGATGAAATAAAGTGTCAATTATAGATGAAATGAGTGAATCGGACATAAGGAAACAAGTCCGGTAATGAGTATGAAATTAAATAGATTTGAAAGGACTATAATCCAGATAAATAGAATTGTGAAGTGAAGGAAGGCCAGGAAACTCATAGGAGGTACTAAGATCCTCAATTGAGCTAAATTAGCCTTATTGGATGTTATTTTAAGGAAGCAGTGCGTAAAACGCAACTGTAATGATATGAAATGTATATTTCAAGGTTACTAAGAAAATGAAAAGGTAAAGAGAGTGACAAAAAATATATGTACTAAGGAATCAGTGAGAGTGATAGAGTAAAATCATTGTAACTAAAAAGATGAATTACAAAACCAAAAGTATAAGTAAAGGTCACCCTATTTATATGATTGAAAAGATAAGGTGAAGGAAACATTTCTGTAGATAGAGAGTTTTTTTACATATATCCGGATGATCTACCGGAGTTACCACTAGATAGAAAGATGAAGTTTTGAAATTGATTTAGTACTTGGTACCGAACTGATATTCAAACCACTATCCTAAATGTCTTTGATTGAATTAAAAGAGCTAATGAAGCAATTACATAAATTATATGATAAGGAAATTATTAGACCGAGTGATCCACTTTGGAGTGTACTGGCATTACTTGAGATCCGGAGTCTTCTGGGCCATGTTGGATGAAAAACGGGTGTCAATTGGAATCTCCCATAATAGAGGTTATAAATCAGTGGGAAAGACCCGAAACTGATAAGAAGATTCAAAGTTTTGGAGTATAAAGAGACTTTACAATATGAATTACGTTTCGAATCTAAGGATTGTAATTTAAATGTGTTTATGTTTTGAATGCGAGACTTAATTCAAATAAGGAAAAAGGTTTCGTGATAAATGATATATGAAATGAGACAAGTTTGAAGAGCGATAAAATACAGGCTATGTTTGAATAAAAAATGTTTTCGACGGATGAATATTTTTGGGTATGTGAAATGATTTGGATAAAGTGTTATCCTACTTTCTAAAGGATAAATGTGAAATTGCGATAAGTTTTGGTATCCTACTTTCTATTGAGACTGAACCTTGAACCCTTATATTCATAACCAGTTATGTGGTCAGGTCTAATGGCTAATAAAGGTATTTCAAAATACCTCCCCACCTGAGAGACTTAATAGCGTCTAGAAGTACCCATGACCCATAAATCGAAATTGACAATCATAATATTCTTGTTTAAAGTTGGGATACCATTACTTGTGCGGTGAAGAATTATAGAATCCTACTGATCAAGAAGATTTAAATATTAAATTTCACAAAGGTCTTCTAATACAAGAAAAAGGAAATGACTAGGGCTAGTGCTTTGAGCAGAAGTGACTTTGGGATGACATTATATATTTATATATATATATATATATATTAGTCAGGGATATGATTTATTGAAATATTTAGTGAGCCTCGACTTGAACGTGGTCCTTTCCTGATACTGACATTTATTATATGGTGGCTAGCCTGAGAGTTGAAAACTGGACTTGATTAAACGAGTTGAACCGGCTCAGCATAATGATAAGTACCGTACCGAGGTAACTAGCAAGATCTAGATGGGTACTATAACTGAATTTGGTATTGGTACTAATGTTTGTTGAGGCTTAGAGATAGAATATGTGTACCTGATGATTCGCAGTTAAAGAAAAAGATTTTATGAGAGGCTCAATCATCGAAATATATTCTATATTCAGAAAATAGTAAGATATATCAAATCTTTGAAAGATATATGGGTAATCAGGTATCTTGAGAGACATGACTGATTTGATGACTATATGTCAGCAGGTTAAGGTGAGTACCAGAAGCCTATGAGATTGTTACAACCTTTATTGGGGCCAATATGGAATTGAAAGTGTATGCTCAGGATTTTAAAGGCTCCTGGAAAGACCAATTGCCAATTAACAAAGTTTGCATATAACCAGCATCGGAACGACGTCGTATGAAGCGTAGTATGGCTAAAATGTCATTCACCGATTTGATGGGAAGAAATGGGTGAAAGAAAGATACTTGCCATCGATTTGGTTAAGTAAGCTTCCAATGATGTGCAATTGATTTGTGAGAGGTTAAGAACAACTGCGAGTAGGTAGAAAAGTTATCCTGACCAAAGGCGAAAACCTCTAGAGTTTTTTGGTATTTCAAGAAGTTTCTCCTCCCAATGGTATAATGAGGTTTGAAAGGAAAAGAAAGTTAAGTCTCCATTAAATTAGATCTTTCGAGATCTTAGACCGAGTGGAAGACCAAGCTTATAGATTGGCGTTATCGCCAGACTTATCAATATTCGATAATGTCTTCCACATTTCAATACTATGTAAGTATCATTCGGAACTGACTCATATGATTAAGTATGAACCACTGGAATTGAAAGAGGATATGACATATGTGGAGAAACCAACCCGGATCTTGAACAAGAAAGAAAAAGGCATTGCGTTCTAAGAAGATTCCTTTAAGTCAAAGTTTTATGGCAGTATCACACTTTGGAAGAGGCCACGTGAGAATTAGAAAGTCTAATGCGAGATAAGTACCCACAATTAATTGAGGATTAATGTACTTCTAAATTTGGGGACCAAATTTCTTAAGGTGTGGAGAATGTAAACTCCACAAAATTCCTTATACTCGGTCTTAAGTGAACAAATTTCGGGATTAGAAAGGAAAATCTTCAGTGGATGATTAAATCAAACCTAATTCTTGGATTCGAGAGAATTAGGTAAATTTAAACAAATAAAATATTTTATCATGAAGAATAAATGAGTACAAAAATAGCTTGACAATAAGTGAAGTGTAACACCTACCCATATTAAAAATCTAATAGATTTTATGGTGTTATTATTTTTGGATTTCTATGAAATTTTAGTAAGGATTGACTTAATTTTAAGTTAACCCAAACTGCCATGCCTACATCAATCTAATTTGATAGTAAAGATAATAAACTTAGAACAGCTATGGGCGATGACTATGGCGAGCTAACAGGGGACAAACAAAATAATAATAATAATAATAATAATAATAATAATAATAATAATACAATGGATTGGCTTCCACTAAAGCTAATCTTAAGAAGGGTGAAGGTGAGTTGCAATTTGCAACATGGTTTGGCTTCCAATGAAGCCAAACCTAAGAGTTCACATGCAAAGGAAAGGATGAAAGCCATGGTATTCAGTGAATAGGAAAAAAATGTGAAAGATGATAGACGTGATGGAGTGAAAGCTAATGGAAGTGATGGCTGGCTGCAACAGCAGTGAAGAGGGAAACCGAAGCAAGAAAACTTGCAGCCATCAAGGGGAGCAAACACACATATACATACGTTAAATAATAATAATATGATAAGAATAGGTGATATGAAAGGGGTACTGGAATGTCACGCCCTTCCCCCACACGCAACCTACCTTATTCACCACAATTTTATTTCATTTCACTTACCTCTTCTTCTGTCATCTTTCACATAAAACATTGGGTTGTGATTCGATATTAGTCATGTCACGACCCAAACTACCCAAAAATCAGAGTTAATTTTTCGCGTTTTGTTTATTTACTTAAATTCTTACCTGTCCTTGAATCGTGACCACACTCCACTAATAATTGGGCTGTGCGTCAATGCCAGTCCCACCATTCAATTACCATCTAACTTATTTCTTCTCCAGTCATTTATAATTGTTTACATTATTTATACATCCCCTAAAGTTACTTATAAACATGTTACTGTGCTATGCTTATGTAGATACAATATGTACAAGTGTATATACCTTATGTTGATGGGTAGCAGCGGATATCCGGAATGCAGTACTGAGTCATCTCAATGTCTACTGGAGATTATCTGTGGGAGAAAATGAAAGGGGTGAGCACATCAAGCTCAGTAAGGCAATCCTACGAACAAGTAGGTAACCATACTACCTACATGAACATGGTGCCATGCATAAACCACCCTTTCTCCACACATTTTAAAACAGATGATATGAGTTATGATGTTATGTAAATCAAGTTTGCACAAAAAATTCAACATGCAATTATTTCAAATCATTTCTTTCTCATTTAAAATTTCACAATAAAGTCAGGACTCGACCCCTCCTTCGGGTGATCCTGACTCACACAAAACCATGAAAATCGGTTTACATCACACATGGGTTTAAAAAGCATGGAAATAGCATCATGCACATTTACTTTAAAACCCAGTTTGATCTCATCAAAATCGTCGACATGCGAGGCTAGGCAACATCTGTATATCGACAATAACCAGGACTATGGCCATATGTGTCATCGGGAGTTCCTCAGCTACACGGATCCTAGTGTGCAGGTTCTCACCATGATCGGGAACCGCTCGAGAGGTGGGTCAATCCATCCCGTCAATCTTATCCGATCCCAGGCATCCAAAGATGCTGCATCCGAAGATGCCGTATCCGAAGATACCACACGGTACATCGTACTCTATGCTACTTGCATGGTACATCGTACTCTGTGGACCCCCAGCCTTATCCCTCTTTCGGGCTCATCAGCTGGACCTCCAACCCTTATCCCTCTTCCGGGCTCATCAGGTTATTTTAACATGCCATGTCTCAAAACGCACGTGCGAGCCTATTTAATCGGTAACACACAGTCTACCCGATGCTCGAAGCACGGCTCATCGCATGTTCTCATAAAAATCAGTGCGAGCGATGCTCAGCACTCTCATCAAATCAAGTAAAACTAGTGCGAGCTAGGCTCTAGCACTCTGTCTCAAAAATCATATAAAAATATGGTGCGAGTTAGACTCTAGCACCCTGTCACGAAGATCATATATATATATATATAAATCTGGTACGAGTTGGACTCCAGCACCTATGCATGTAAAACTCTAGTGCGAGCTCTAGCTCCAGCACTAATACATGCATCACACAAATCAAACATCATGCGAGCTGAGCTCTAACACGTCACATGTCAATGAAAACACGTAGGCGGCTCTGTTTCCTCAAAACAATTTCCAAAACAATTTCATCGTTGAAATATGCAATGCTGTGCATTTTTCTTTCAAGGTCAGCCAGCCTACTCATGCATGCATTAAAATGTCTCCAGAATGAGCAGAAACCTCTTGTTCTTGCTCCTCCCAAAATTTTCCTAAATTTGTAAATTTTACCCTTAACAAGGGTATTTTGGTAATTTGCCCATTCGGGGCACTAAAATTATTATTTGACCTCTAGACCCTTCAGAAAATTTTTAAAGACTGCAAATGAACTTAAAATTTCGTAAAGTTACCTCTAGCAGTCCGCAGAATTCCCTTACCTTATTTTTCTGTAGAGTCTGACCTTTCCTTTTCCACTGTTGTCTCGTCGCGCAGTCCGATATGCTCCCAATCAAACCTCCAGAACTGCGTATAGATATTCCTCAGGTCAGATATTATACAATTTAATTGTATTTTCCTATTTTCTGGGCTTAATTTAAATCATTGGCCCCGTTTATCCCTATTGGGCCCGATTGCACCTTAATGGGCCTTAATCGGCCTTAAGCCCGTTTTTCACTTAATTATCACATTATCGAGGTCTATTGGGCTCATTGGGCCCACCAACCATTTATTGGGCCTCGTTCTAACCCTCGAATATCTCAATTTAGTATTTACGACAATTTATCTAAATTTCCAGAATTTAATTCAATTTATGCGGAAATTAAATTCATATCACGCATAACGAGGTAATTATCGTAAATAAGGGTTACATACCCGAGATTCCATGCTAGTATGAAATTTGAGGCTGTCTCAAGCTCTCGGTTGATGCCAATCGTCGAGCTACACAATTAAATATATTTTCGGGTAAACTTCCCAGTCGAAAATTAATTAAATAAAATATTCCAAAATTTAAATCGATCAATTTTGACCGCTTATCGACTTACCCGTAACTCGATTGCATCACCGAGATTTTTCCCCAATTTTTCCTCTTTTTCTTTTTCTTTTTTTCTCCTTTTTTCCTCTCTTTCTTGGCTGAATCGGTTCAGACCGGTTCGGACCGCCGGTTCACCCCGGTTCACTCCGGTTCGCTCCGGTTCACCACCTTGCCGGCTGGTTCTCCGCCGGCTTCCACCGGCAGTGGCTCCGCATGGTTGTCCGCAGCACGAATCTACCCTTGGTTTGGGTCCAGGTCGCCGGAACGCCGCCGGTTCGGCCTCTTCTCCTCGGCGTCGGAAACCCATTTCTTCTCTTGGCCGTCGCTGGCGATTCTCGCCGTTTCGTTGGCTGCTACTGGTGCAGAAAGAACCGCCGTCGCTTGGGCTTTCAGAATCGGGCTTTAGTTTCGCCCGAATCGTCGCCGTTCGCCGCCGGTGACCATTTCTTTCCCGCGGCCTTCTCCTCCGTTTTTCGACGTTCTCCGACGTCCTTGGCGCGCGTCACCGGTGGCTTCGGAATTGTCGGGCATCGCTCTACATTTCCCGACCTTCGCCTGGGCTCAACGGTCGCTAGTGGCTCGTCGAGGGTCACGGGTTCAGATGGGTTTCACGGGTTCTGTTTTTCCGTCTCTCTCCCCGATTTGTTTTTCTAGTTTCCCTCTTTTTTTTTTTCAGATTCACTTTTTTATTATTATTATTATTATTATTATTATTATTATTTATTTTAATTATTACACTATTCATTAAAATACTCTATAAAAATCCAAAATATCTACAACTTATATTATTTTATTCCAGATTTAATCTATTTAATTTAATTTAATTTATTAATTACATTTTTCTCCAATTTTCGATATTATTCCTTCGTACTTTTCGAGATATTATTCCGGGTAATTTTTCGGTATTTTTAAAATTTCCAGATCTTGATTAATTGAACTCGAAATTGTATTATTTCTTCATTATTGATCAAGATTCTCAAATCCATTATTTTTTATTAAATTTTCTTATCGAATTTATTTCGACTTTCGATCTTTTGACCGTTTTGCCCTTGCACGTGTTCGGGATTAATTTAACCCAACTTCCTTTCACGAATACTCATTCATTTCATATTTTAAATAAATTTGGGTCTTACAAGTCACCCATTCACACTCATTCATAACATATATAGAATTTAATATTCTTTTCTGTAATACAAACTCTTGTACATTAATACATTTGTCTGTACATATACATCTCGACCGTACGTTTAATACATAACTATGCTTATATATTGTTCAGTACAAAATATCAAGTGTGTATACCTCTTACAAGATGGATCTGCAACGGATATCAGGGAATATCAGTCCTCAGGCGTGTCCACCTACTGTGGATGCTCTGAAAAAAGGGAAATAATAAGGGGGTGATCTCACAGCTCAGTAAGGAAATCATTCAAGCAAGTAGATAACCGCACTATCTACAAAATACTATGCTTATGCCTCGAAATCGTTTCTTTACCCTATCGGTATCTATAGCATGCATCTCTCTCAAATCATTATGCAATATATATAGATACAAAACGTCAGTTATAAAACTGGAAATATGTTGGTTTAACAACATTAGCATTATATGCATAAATACTGTATTTCTCATGTATTTCATAAAAATCACATTTATCATGCCATGCATTTTAAATCAAATGATATGACACTCATCATGTTTAAAAACATGAAAATTTGGGCCTCACCCATCCCTCGGGTTACCCTTTTTACAATTCACAAACTCACATGTTTATATAATAAAACCATGTGGTAATTCATTCAAGAAATTGAGTTAGCACGAAAGGAGATAGGCGACTACATGTTCCGAGTGTCTGATCATAACTCATTTTTCGTGATTCCAGGCTACACATTACTCGATGTGCTGGGTCTCACAATTGTTGTAATGGGAGGTGGGTCAAATCCTAGCCATCAGCTCACAATTTATTCTCATCGTGTACTCACGGTACAACATACTCCATGGACCCTATCTCAAGGTAGGATACTCGCCATAAGTCTTAGTCCTCACACCTTGGATATGCCTCGTAGTCAAGATGCTCGTCATGAGTCTTAGTCCACATGCTACGAGTCTACCTCATAGTTAGGATGCTTGCCATGAGTCTTAGTCCTCACACCTATAGGTTATTTCGATAGCCCTCTGCCATATCTCAAAATAATGCACGTGTGAGCATATAATATCAGTGCGACACACAGTTAACACAGGCTCCCAACATGACTGTTTCATGCTCCTTTCAAAACTGGTACGTGCGAGTAAAACTTCCAACACGACCATATCACAATATCACAATCTTTAGTGAGAGCAATGCTTCCAACACTAGGTTATATAAAAACATGAGTATGAGCAAAGCTCCCAATACTCTATAATGTATAATATGTGAAAATTGAGTACGAGCATAGCTCCCAGTACTCTATCATGTAAAATTAAGTATGAGCATAGCTCCCAATACTCTACAATGCATCAATCGCATTAAAATCTATTACGAGTAAACACTCAAGTAGTATGTGATGCATATCTCAAAATATAGTGCAAGTAATCTCTAGCACTTATGGTTTTCACACAAAACCATATAGATGGCTATTCAAATCAAATAAGCACTCAAATGTGCATGTTTTCGCATATAAAAGAAAACAATTGCCATTCTATCATGCAACCATGCATTTTAGTCACAATATGCTTTTAAGGTATTTTTACCCTAGTTTTGGATAAAACACAACTTATCCTCTTTAGTTTCTATCACAACATCATGCCTATTCATATAAGTTCATATAGCATACAGTATCAAAATGCTATTCAAAATACGTGGAGCCATCTCTTACTACTCACAAAATTCTCTTACCTCGGATCACGTCAAGTGACCTTTCTTCCTCGGTTCTGCTCACTCTTGCAATCCGATCAGCTTTCAATGAAATTCTTCGAAGCTGTTATAATTATCTATGTTAGTAAATCGTAATATTCTCGTTTCATTTGTCAAATCTCAACTTAACACATCATTTTCATGATTTTCTCTCAATATGGTATTTTACCACATTTTACATAGAGTTATATTTATTACTGTTTATTCCCAATATATGCATTTCATAAGATTACTTTATAATCTCCCATACATGCATATTCCACAATTAAATCCATGTTAACATCATTTCCTCATCACTTTCTCACTATCATGTCAAAACTAGGTCATGCTCATTTTTCATGATCCTTTCATTTCCAACAATTCATATATATATCAATAAACTCATCAACACACCTAGTTTAACATATATAAACTTGGTGCATTAAATCTTACCTAGCTGAGATTTCCTTCCTTTTTCACCAATTTGTACCAATCCTTCTTACTCTTTAAATCCTTGGTTTTCAATCTCTTATTTCCAAGTATGTTGTTCTCCTCTTTGCCAAGAACAACTTTGCTCAACTAAAACTCAATCAAAACTGATCACAAACTAAAGTTTCCTAGCTTAGAAATGTTAGGTTACACTTTTTCTTTTGAATGGAATAGTTTATCTCATGCAAACGGAAGTATAGAAGTCCAGTATTTATAGATTTGTCTCTATGAGATCGATCTGCTCTCCAAGGAGTTCGATCTACCCTGCACTTTTTCCTCTCGAAACTTGTCAGACCCGCATTTTGATGTAGCTTGTTCCTTATGATTTATACATGTACAGAAATGTATTGAGTTATTTAAATCATAAGAAGAGTATTTACTAGATTTAAGTGTTAGTGAAATGCTTTAACACTTAAAAGCTACATAAAAGCCTAATGTGAGCTATGAGGGCTACATGTTAAACCGAATGGATCTAAATCATTCTGACTGAAGAGAAGAACTTATGATGTGAAAATATAGAAAGTTCGTGAAGGAAATTCAGTTTGATTTGGTCTCGAACACATAAAGATAGAGTAAATGCCAAAAAAGGGGCAAAACAGACCTTTTAAGCCGTTCGAGGTGTTTTAGGTATATTCACTTCTCGAAAATGGCCAAAATGTAAATACGAGAGTGTAAGACATAAGATATGACACTTTCAAAATTTTGAGAAAAAGTCAACTTGGTCAATGATTAAGGAAAAAGTCAACTATAGTTAAGAAAAGTGGACTGTTACCATAGTTGACTAACCATGGTTAAAAATCAACCTAAGTATGGAGAAAAAATTGGAGAAAAATATTCTTGGTCAGAATACAAGATCATCATCCTCGAAAGTAAGGAAAATTTATTCAAAAGGATTCCAGATTTAATTTAATGGTTAAAAACGCAATGGGCCAAAGTTGAAAATTTTAAAGCCCATTAAGGTATCATAAGTGTGGGCCGAAATTGGAAAGCCCAATGTGCCAAATTGTTGGGCCAATTTATGGGCCCAATATTGACCCAATTGAAGGCCCAATAGGTAGTAAAAATTTCAGCCCAAAAGCCCAAAGGAAAAGCCCAAACCGAGAAGCCGAATTGAAAGCCTATTTGAATAAGTTAAAAGCCATTAATGAAAGGTAACAAAGTCTAAAATGATAACCATTACCTAAACTTTTTGGAAGTCAATTAAGGTGGCTGGATTTTAGCTTAATTATTAAGTAATAGACTTATAAATACCAACCAACACATAATCATCTTCATCCTTTCATTTTCGACAAAGTGAAGAAACCATAACCGAAAAGTTTTCCAAGCTTTCTCTCACTAGAAATCACTAGGAAAAAGGCATATTTGGAACTTGCAATCTTCATGAAAGTTGTTCCAAATTGAGAGGAAGTGACATATGTTGAAAATTGGCTATCAAGGAGCCATAGGGTGCAAACCGTGAGGCTTCAAAGTTTCGGCCAAGTGTGAACACAAATATAAGGTATAATTTCAAGCTTCCAACTTCATATATGTTAATATATGAGTTCTATGGAGTTGAGTAGTATATGTTTTATGGATTGAAACACATGAAAACACCATGAACATGTGATGGCCAAAAGTTAGTATATGAGTTTTGATAAATACCCATGTGATTTTAAGACATGTATAGGTTGATATGCATGTAGACATGATTATGGCATGGTTAGTTATAATCAATTTGTTCATATGGATGGTGGTATGATATTGGCACATAAGGTGTTTAATAAAATGCAACATGAACTATAGGAAGGGCTTAAGACATGCCAACCAAGTGTTTGTGAAAATGCCTAAGTGAATTTGGCTAAACAAATGGACATGGACGGCATGCCATGGTGTGTCCGACGACATGGAGAGCTCTCGGCCATGGCATGTGGTCGAGAGGTCTAATGGGCCAAGCCTAAATAATTTAGGCCCAATGTGATGTAATGGGTCTAGGACAAGCCCAATAAGAGTTGGTGGACCCCACAAGCCCAATAGGCCCAACAAAAATGAATAGTAAAATGAAAATGGACTTAAGACATAGTTAGGCCCATTAAGGTTTATTAAAGCCCATTAAAGGAAATAGACTGTATTTAATGTGAAATACAGTAGGAAAAGTGTAATTAACCTGATAAATGGTTATATGCAGCCCTAGAGAGTATTGGAGAAGCAAATCGGACTGCTGGATCGAGCAGCGTTGAGAAAGTGAAATTTCTCGAGTGATTGCAGGTAAGGGACTTTAGTGAGTAGTTAGAGATACCTGCACGTATTTTCGTCTACTTTTACATTCACTTAAAAACTCTGAGGGTTAGAGAAAGTGAGAATAATAATTATTGTGACCCGATAGTGGCAAATTACGATTTTACCCTTAGTTAGGAAAAAAGTCAACTTGTGTGAACAGTTGTAAAAAGCATGGAAACCACCATTTTGAGTGTTTTACTGTTGTTTAGCAGAAGAATAAATAGATGGGCTTATGATTTTAGGGTTGATTTAAATTAAGCACACTTTATAGTGCTGATTTTGATGTTTTGAAAATTATCCCTTTTTAAAGAGCCATCTATCATATTATGTAAGAATAAATCGTGCTGGATTTCATATATTTTCCACATATATTAGTGCGGGATTATGATTCGCACTAGATTTCCATGATATGCATGATAGAGTGCTGGAGTTTTTACTCGTACTCAGTTTTATGTGATTTATGCATGAGAGAGTGCTGGAGCGATTAGCTCGTACTCGGATTTTTCATGATTTATACATAACATAGTACTTGAGCTATTGCTCATACTTGATTTGATGAGTTTTGTGCATAGCATGGTACTCGAGCTATTGCTCGTACTTGATTTGAAACATGAACTATGCATTGACCTAGTTGCTGGAGGTTTACTCGCACTAGAGTTGAGTTTGTGATGTGAAACAGTGTTTGAGCAGAGTGTCGACTGTGAGTCGCGCTCAAAGGCGTGCACTGTATTTTGTGTGATATATGATACGTGTTGAAAACTGTGCTTGATTTCCTCGTGTAGACTGAGTGTCACACTATGAGAGGTTCACATGAGGATTTAGAGACGTGGTATGATATTCCATGGTTTAAGGGTTAAGACCTATGGCAGGCACCCCGACTGTGATATAGGGTCCACGGGTGTACGTTGTACCGTGCATGTGGCATGGAGTACACTATACCGTGTGTTTTTGTGGAGTTGAGGAGGATATAGCTGGCGGTTGTGATGGACTCACCCCTCCCGTTGCAACAGTGATGCCCCGCACACCGAGTACTGTGTTGCCTGGGATCACCATTATCAGATATGATCATAGTCCAGGATACTATTGCATTTTTGCATTTCACCACAGAGTCTCACATGATATATCACCTGATTGACTGATTTAATTGCGGATAGACCTAAGGGATGGGTCGGACTCCAATTTTGTGTTGTGAATGATTTAAATGCCATATTTACTGTGATTTAAATATAAATGGCATGATTTATCTAAAGACATTGTGATATTATAAAGATGCATTGTTTTGCACTACATGCCTACATTTGAGAAAGAAAGCATGATTTTTGTACATGGTATTTAATCTGTACAAGTATATATATATAAATATATATATATATATATATATTAAAGACATGCTTTGAAAATGAATTAAGGAAATAACGTTTTGAGGCATAGCATTATTTTGAGTAGATAGTGTAGATATCTACTTGCTTGCCTGATTTCCTTACTGAGCGTGTTGTATGCTCACCCCCTTTCTCTTACATCTCTCTACAGAGCATCAGCAGTAGAGTGAGAGCATTTGAGGGATAGTATTCCTATTGTTCGTTGCTATTTCCTATCGATCGACAGGTATACATGTTTTGTATGGTTATGTATCTAAACATTGAAACAACACAGTGATGTATACAATATATATATTCTGGGGAATGTATTTGTGTTAGATTTTATATCAGCTCACATATATTATGAAAGAAGTTACAGTCAGTAAGAGTATATTGAATGTACGTATGATAATGGATGATATGGTATGCGAGGAAGCTAACATCGAATCATAGCCCAACCATTGAAGAGAGGAAAGGTAAGTTAAAAATGTGAAAATTTTGTAATGATTTTTGGTTATTGAGGTCGTGACAAAACTGACCTTTCAAACCTAATGAGACCGATCTGCTCCCAAGCATGAGATCGATCTGAACAACACAAAACCTTAAGGAGATCGATCTGCTCTCCAAATGATATCGATCTTCTCCAAGTTAGTAGCTTAAGGAAATCGATCTGACCCTCTAGGGATCGATTCCTTCTTCACAGAATGCTTAGTAGATCGATTTGACCCACTTGGAGATCGATCTGCCCTTGTTCCATTGCTCGACTAAGAGCATTTTTTGCTCGTCCAGATTGATCTCTCATCCCATGAGATCGATCCCTCATTCATATTTCCAGATTTTACTGTAGTTTTCTACAGTGACTTACACCAAACATCCTACAATTTATTGCCATAGTCATTTTCTCATCCAATTATCGTTAAGGCTTGAAAATGACATTCATTCATACTTTATATACATTGAAACTTGTGTGCATTCATTGTATAACCAAAGGTATACAATACAACACCAAATGGAATTACAAAGATTTATGAACTTATGCAAACTTCATTCCATTTTACCACACTCCCCAAAACTCCATATATTCACATTCATCATCTATAAAAGTCCATTTCTTCTTATTCCTATATAATGAAACTTGTACATACATCATAACTCTTATTACAAGTGTGTACATTAACTTTATGGACTTACATCATTTATGCTTCACATAGCATGTACATGTATATACTTATGAATATAAGGGTCTTACAATCCTCCCCTCCGTAAAAGAATTTGGTCCTGCAAATTAGAACCAAGTTACTCTACAAACAAATGGGGATATTTCTCTCGCATCAAACTCTCTAGCTCCCAAGTAGCTTTCTCTGAAGTGTGATGCTACCAGAGAATCTTCACTAACCCGATAGTATTATTCCTCAAGGCTTTCTCCTTTCTATCTAGTATCCTTATCGGTTTCTCTACATATGTCAAAGCATCTTTGAGCTCCAATGCTTCATACCGAATCACATGAGTTGGATCTGGATGATACTTCCTCAACATCAAAATGTGAAAGACATTATGCACTCCCGATAAATCTGGTGGCAAAGCCAATCTATATGCCTTATCTCCCACTCTGTCCACTATCTCAAAGGGTCTAATGTAGCGAGGACTCAACTTACCTCTCTTTCTAAATCTCACATACCTTTGGATGGAGAAATCTTTAGAAATACTGAATCATCAACTGCGAATTCAAGTGGTCTCCATCTCTTGTCAGCATAGCTTTTCTGTCTACTCTGAGCTGTCCTCAATCTCTCAATAATCATTCGGACATCCTCAGAGGCTTGTGTGACCAAATTAGGAGCAAAAATCTTTCTATCACCGACTTCTTCCCAATCGATAGGGGAACGACATCTACAGCAATACAAAGCCTCATACAGTGCCATCCTGATACTCGCATGATAACTGTTGTTTTAGGAGAATTCGGCTAGTGGCAAAATGATCATCCCAGGAGCCTCTAAAATCCAGCACACACGCTCTCAACATATCCTCCAAAGTCTGTATGGTCCTCTTTAACTGACCATCTGTCTGAGGATGATAAGCGGTGGTCAATCTCAACTGGGTTCCCATGGCTTCCTGAAAATGTTCCCAAAAGTGGGAAGTGAACCGGGAATCCCTATCTGAAACAATGCTCACTGAAATACCATGTAACCTCACTACCTCGTGCATATACAACTCTGCCAATGAACTCAGAGTATCGGTAGCTCTCATACCTAGAAAGTGGACTGACTTCATCAGTCTATCAACTATCACACATATAGCATCAGGATTCCTCTGGGTCCTTGGTAAACCCATCACAAAATCCATGGTGATATGCTCCCATTTCCATGTTGGTATAGGTAGAGGGTGCAACAACCCTGTAGGTTTCTGATGCTCTACCTTCACTTGCTGACACATGAGACATCTCGCCACAAATTCTACTACATTTCTCTTTATACTTGACCACCAGTACACCTTCCAGAGATTCTAGTACATCTTATTACTTCTCAGATGTAGCGTGTACCTCGACGAATGAGCTTCTATCAATATCAATCTCCTGAGCTCTGGGTCCTTGAGAACACACAATCTGCCTCTGAATCTCAAAAGTCCATCAGAACTTATCTCAAAATTAGTCTTTGTGCCCTTTTGTATCTGACTAATCATGTCAATGCAATACCGATCAGTCTGCTAAGCTGTCTGATCTTGTCCAATAGATCTGGCTCCAAGCATAGATTAGCAATCACACAGTTTGTATCCATGTCATAAGGCACAACTCCCAAACTGAGGCTAGTAAACTGCTCTAGTAACTCATGTTCCCTGACCATCATATACGATACAATCCCTAGGCTCTTCCTGCTCAAAGCGTCGGCTACAACATTAGCCTTTCCTGGATGATAAAGTATCTCCCAATCATAGTCCTTTAGAAGCTCTAGCCATTTTCTCTATCTCATATTCAATTCTTTCTGTGAGAACAGATACTTAAGGCTCTTGTGGTCAGTAAATATATGAAATTTCTCTCCATATAAGTAGTGGCGCCATACCTTCAACTCAAACAATACCACTACTAACTCCAAATCATGGGCCGGATAGTTCTTCTCATGATCCTTCAACTGTCTGGATCTATAATCAACTACCTTCCCATCCTGCATTAATAGACAGCCCAGTCCCTGATGCGATGCATCAGTATATACTAAAAATCCTCCTAAGCTGGTAGGGATAGTAAGAATCAGAGCAGTTGTCAATCGACTCTTTAACTCTTGAAAACTCTTCCCACAATCCTCATCCCATATAAAAGCTACACCTTTCCGAGTGAGACGTGTCAATGGAGCAGCTAACTTCAAGAATCCTTCTACGAATCTCCGATAATACCTTGCTAAACCCAAGAAACTCCTAATCTCGATGACTGTCCTCAGCTGTTCCCATTGAACTACAACCTCAATCTTTGATGGATCCACTGATACACCATCTTTTAACATAACGTGTCCCAAAAATGAGATCTGTGATAACCAAAAATCACACTTATTGAGTTTAGCATATAGCTTCTGCTCTCGTAAAGTTTGCAATATTATCCTAAGGTGCTCCTTGTGCTCTTCCTCAGATTTAGAATATACCAAGATGTCATCTATGAAGACGATAACAAATGATCTAAATATGGCTTGAACACATCGTTCATCAAAGCCATGAAAGTTGCGAGAGTATTCGTCAATCCGAATGGCATAACTAAAAACTCATAATGGCCATATCGGGTTCTAAATGCTGTCTTGGGCACATCTCCAGTCCTTACTTTCAGCTGATGATACCCAGACCTCAGATCAATCTTAAAAAAGACTTGCGCTCCCCAAAGCTGATCTAACAGATCATCAATACGTGGAAGGGGATATCTATTCTGGATGGTTGCCTTATTCAACAATCTGTAATCTATACACAATCAGAGGCTTCTATCCTTCTTCTTTACAAACAAAACTGGTGCTCCCCACGGTGAAACACTTAGTCTGATAAAACCCCTGTCCAACAACTCCTGTAATTATTTCTTGAGCTCTTCCAGCTCAACTAAGGCCATGCGATACGGTGGTTTTGATATAGGTTCAGTACCAGGCACCAAGTCTATACAGAATTCCATCTCTCTATCTGGTGGTAACCCTGGCAATTCATCTGGAAAGACATCTGGGAATTCACTAACCACAGGAATAACTTCTAACTTTGGATGAATAAAAGAAAAAGAAAAGAGAAAAAGAATTTTTGGCGAGAAGAAAAATAATTTTAAAAAAAATGAAGAAGAAGGAATTTATATCTGTGTGAAAGTGAATATATATATATATATAACACCAAAGATTAAACTGAATGCACAAAAATTTGGGGAAAAGTCTGGGGAAGATAGTTCGAAAATATTTATTCAAAAAAATTGAAGAAATAACACGAGTGGATCGGACCCACCGACTCGCAACGTTGAGGTAATCAAGGATTACAGACAGTTACTAATGTAAGGAATTTATGTAAGCTATTAGAGATAATTGTACGTATTTTTATTATTTCTAGTAGCTAAATAGATACCGTAGAGATTGAAATTTCCTATGTTACCCATATATATAGAACGAATCGTACCGTACAGTGTTGAAAAAGTTTATAATTTGCATAAATTGTATATTTTCAGTGTTTTCATTTTTTATTACTATTTCCACCAGTAAATGGATAGGTTGGCTATCGTTTCTAGTGTCTGCATAAAATAACATATTTTATGAAGTTAAACGTGCTTGAGTGAGAGAAATATCATGATGGGTGACCCCCAAGAAGTCTCAAATCACATATCGTTTGTGCATTATTTTTGTACTAAACATTGATTTTTATATCATTTTTGAAAGAATTGAACCACCTATCCAATTTTCGATATAAAATAGTGCTAAAACCCTTGTGTAGACTGTGTGTCATACTGAATTGCTCGCACTGGATTTTTATATGATTTATGATAAAAATCGTGTTGGAGCCGTTGTGTATTGTTGTGTGATCTTGTACTAACCTGCTCGTACTGGATTTTGAGACTAAGGTGATAGTTGATATTGATGCTGGGGGGTAAATCTTTGAGACTACTCGGTACCCTCAGTCATATTATATTGTATCAGGGTCCACGGAGTACGTTGTACCTTGTGGACACACATGGAGTACGTTGTACCATGTATTGAGTCTTCAGACTACTGAACTAAACTGAACTGAACCGTATCATATTGATTGGCCGACGGGCTGGGTTGACCCATCCCCTCTGAGGTGTATGACATTTACGCACACCTGGCCCATGAGGCGCGGGGTCACTGACTATGGCCATATGTCGACTACATTGTTATTGATTGAATCTCATCCTAGTCTCAACGAACTGAATTGTTTATTGATAGAAAGAAAAGTAACTTAAACTGCTTACTAATGAATTGAAATGTTTTAAAGAAAAAAATTTAAGTGTTTTACTACATTTATTGAACAATAAATGGTTTCATCCTACTGACCATGTTGAATACATATGTTTTACATATGGTAAAGTATTGTATTGGAAATGGAGTGTGATTGAAAGTGTTTTTCAAAGAAAGTGCATCGATTGTGAATCATTTTTAGTAATAACGAATTGAATTATATGCAAGTGTTTTACAATGTTTTATAACAGATCTTGGCATGCATGATAAGCATGTAGATAGTATGGTTGTCTACTGCTTAGATAAGTTTCTTACTGAGCATGTTGAGCTCACCTCTTACTTTCCTCCACAGAGCCCATCGATAACTTGGACATCTTTCGTTAGTAGGGCATTTTGCACAGCTGTGATTCTGCGGAATATATTTCTACGTCGAAGGTATACCCAACTTTAATAAAGTCTTTTGTATCTAAAATTTTTGTAAGTACAGAAATGTAGATGAGACGTGCCTGGGGGAATGTGAACATGACTTTTTTTAAAAAGAAATTTATTGGAGACTGTTAGATTTCACTGTTTGATCTAATATTGACTTGTAACCCAACCAAATTGTGTGGAAATTTAGATTGTTACAGACTGGAACAATTGGTATCATGTGTGTAGGAACAAGGACTTTAAGGTCTTGGGTTCGAAACATGTGGGACGCGAAGTAAGTATTTACCTCGAAAAAATTGTAAGGGTCCTATGGGGCTGCCAAAACGGATAGTATAGTTGAATGAGACTATGACCTGGCCTAGCATATGTCCCTTATTTTAATTTGTAGTACAGAAAACTAAATTCGGCTAATTCAAGCTATGCATGTACATAGCCTACTTCGTCTCTCCTCTCCGGGAAACCTTATCTATAATGTCATACCAATCTCTAAAGAAATTTCCTTATTCTTAATTTTCTCCTTAAATATACTTTATAATTCTAGTAATTAAATAAATAAATCTTTCTTTATCCTTAATTTATTTTCCAAATACATTTTCCACCGCTTAATTCTTTCCTTAAGCACATCACTCAACTAGGTCACTTAACGTACTTCATTCTTAGTTTTCTTAACCTAACCGGAGAGTCTATCATACATAGCTTCCATCGTACTTCATCATTCACATCATATATCATTTAAACTAGCTAAATTAAATCCCAATATCCTTATAATTTCATCAACATAAGCCAATTTTCCTTAAGCCTTTACTTAAGTCCTAATTGCACATACCTTAGCCTGAAATAATCCTCTTCGCGAAAACCCTAAATGGTTATCCCATAATGCAATTTCAGAAATCACAATATATTAATTTAGCATGCCAAAATCATAAATCAACATCTAACTTAAATCAAACACTTACTGTAAGACCCTTAAATTTATATGTAATGTATAAGATCAATTGATGTATAGACAAGTTACATTACATATGAATTATGAGAAATAAATGTGTTTAAAGTTCTAAGTGTGAATGGAACGATAAATAAATGTGGAAGTAATTGAGTATGAGTTGAATGATGAATTTACAGCAAAAAGGGTGCAAGATGAATGCTAGATCGATCCCATGCAAGGAGAGATCGACCTTGTGGCCTGGAAAATGCAAAATCAAGCATGCTGGAAGAGAGAGATTGATCCCTCACTCAAGCAGATCGATCTCCATTACTCTCGGGCTGGAGCAGATTAATCTCCCCATAAGGCCAAATCGATCTCCTTAGCTCTCTGCCTGAGACAAATCGATCCTGTTCCGTTGAGCAAATCGATCTCATTTCATTAAAGTAGATCTATCTCATGCAGCAAACAAATCGATCTCATACCTTCAAAATGTCGTGAAACTGAGAAACTCAAAAGGACTAGATCGATCTCCACCTTATGCAGATCGATCTCATCAAGCCATTTCTATAAAAAGCGGAGTAGTTGGATCTGCAATTCATGGGAAACAACTCTATCTTCCATTTTCAACTTAAAACCTAACTTTCTCACTATAAAACCACCCTATTTTCATAAAGATTTGATGAAAGATCATTAGAACAAAGTTGTTCACCTTAAAGAGAGGAACAACATAGTTTGGAATCAATACCCCATTAGTTAGATTGAAGAAGCAAGAAGTATTCTTATTTGAAGCAAGAAGGAAATCAAGCTAGGTGAGTTTCTAATGCACCAATAAAAGTATATTTGTTTAGTTATTGATTTTGGAGTTGATTGGTCTGTATATTAGTGATAGAAACTACTTAGAATGTAATGGAACAAGTGAAACCTAGAATAAGTCTAGTGTGAGAAAATGTGTTATGGATGAGTTGATGATAAATGGATTATGTTAAAGTGTTAGTGGAGTAAGATGCATGATTTTAAGATGATGGAATGAAACTACATTGTGAGGATAGTCAAATTATGGAAATGAATATATAAGGTGTTTGAAAAAATGCTATAGTGAAGTAAGAGATGAAATAGAGACACCATGAGCTTAAATATCTATTTAGTGAGAATCAATAGACTCTCAAGATGTTAGTAGAGCAATCAAATGAGGCTTTACATGTAATAATAAAGACTGTAGGTTGAATCAACTATAGTGAACACAAAAGTTGTGTTATATTGGACTAAATTGATGTGAAACGTAATCTCATGCAATTTCGGAGAGTTCGTTGGAGACGAATTGGACCGCGCAATCAAGCAGCTTTAAGGAAGTGGAATCACGCGACGCGATTCCAGGTAAAGGAATTCTGTGAGTTTATAGAGATAATTGCTCATATTTTATGGGTGAATATAGGGCTTTGTAAAGTGCATAGTTATTTAAGAAAGTGATTGATGGTTTGTGTGAATGACTAAAAGTGTTTTTGGTATATGATTTGGTTTTTGAAGTGATTCTTATAAAAAGGGATAGTAAGGCTAATAATTGCATAAATCAGTTGTTTTGATGCTTTTACGAAAACACATTGCTTTGGTTTAAGCAAATTGATGGATAGGCTGGCTATTTTATTTTTGTAAATTCATGAAATAGCATGAGGTATGTGTTGACTTTGTTTTGAAGTAAGTTTTGTTGAAATAGAGCCTCCTATCATATTTACGTGAGTTAAATCGTGCTAGAGCTTCGCTCGCACTGGATTTTGGCGTTTTCACATGTATGAAACGTGCTGGAGCTTAGCTCGCACCTTAATTTGAATTATGATGATGTTTTATAAACCGTACTGGAGCTTTTGCTCATACGTGATTTTTGATTGACTTTTTTATGCATATAACCATACTGGAGCTATGCTCATACGTGATTTCTTCATGATTTTATGCATAAAGTCGTACTAGAGCGTTGCTCGTACGAGGAGATTTATTGATGATGCATGAATCGTGCTAGAGCTTAGCTCCCATAGGTTTTCACACTGTGGTATGTATGATGCCGTGGAGATGGTAAGATCCTTAAGCCCTACATCCTTAAGCCCGACGAGGTGGGGAGGCTCTGTTTGGTGGGGAGATTCTCTTACGGTAGGATCCTTAAGCCAACATCCTTCAGCCCGTTGAGGTGGGGAGGCTCTCTTACATGGAAACAAAAAGCTCCACATGCACTTGAGACTGTATAGGTTACACATGGCATGGGGTAGATAAGACCTACGTTTGGTACCCCCAACCATGATATGGGTCCGCGAAGTACGTTGTACCATGTATATCACATGGAGTACATTGTACCCTGTGGTTGAGATGATGATTTGAAAAGTCTTGTGAAGAACTAAACCACCTTCGTTCCAGCATGATACCCTGCACACCGAGATCCATGTAGTCTGGGATGATTATGACATAGTTGGCTAACATAATCTTTGAGATATAGTGACTGTCTGTCTCACATAATATTACATAGTACCACATGGTTTTATACACTGAGTGTGATTGTGCTTGTCTAGGGTAGACCCGAAGGAGGGGTCGAGCCTTGTGGGATTTTGTTTAAAGAAATGATATTCTATTCGTGATGAGATTTGATGTGTTTGAGAAAATGAAAAACCTTAAAAGGATGTTTCTTAATGAATTTCCCTTTTCATGATGAGTTTTGATAGTGATGAGCATGAGAGGTTTTACATGATGATTTTACCATGTTTTCCATGCCTATTTCCATGTTTTCAGTACATGATATATGTATATACATACGACATAGTTTTATTTCCTTATGCTCCGACTATAAATGATTTATGTCATGACATTATCAGCATGTAGATAGTGTAGTTATCTACTATGCTTGCATTATTGCCTTACTGAGCGTGTGGTTGTTCATCCCTCTATTTTCCCCCTACAGAGCGTACACAGTAGCCCAATGAGGACTGAGGCATTGTATTGGGACATCCGTTGCACTCCATTGCCAAGAGGTATACACATTGGATTCTTTTTGTATCTAAACATGTAAAGACACAATAGTCATTTTGAATTGTAATATGGGGGTTGTAAATGTTAGAAACCATGCTATGTATAAGCTTATGACTTAACTTCAATGTATGACATTTTTTTTATTAATTGGAATTGAATGAGAAATGATGATTATTATTGACTCATAGCCGAACTGTTATTGGTGAGGGTTGTTCATGACTGGGTGAGGGAGATGAAAAATGTGAAAATTTTGTAGTGATTTTTAAACGAATTGGATAAAAAAGGTCGTGACACTTACCCTCCTTGATCTTAGACCAACCTTAAATCACGACCTTTCCTTAAGATTTCAGATAATAAATCACCCAAAATCAATCTTAGAACATCACAAATCATCATGCTCAACATCCTTGAAAACAAAATTTCAAAGCTCAACTTACCCAGCAGCAGGATAGCTTATGTAACCTGTTATTTTTAGCTAGATTTTACCTTTCAAATGATTTTATTAAAATTAACAAAAATATGTTGAAGTACACTCAAAGGGGAGTAATCGATCTCAAAGTACCCAAGGAAAACTCAGATGTTTGCTACCTCAAAACAATTCATGAGGCTGGAGCTACGTGGGATACTTTGGCTGGGAAGATTTTATAAATTTGGTGGCTTATCTCTCGATTTGGCTAAAGGAAAATGGGAGGCGTGGATCCTTAAATTATGTATAAACATATATTATAAGATGGATGAGGTACATGGTTTGATTTTATCAATATAAAAATGCATTGGCCCCTTAATTTATGAAGACATGTTGGATGGGTTGCTGTATGTGGTAGGTGAGATTGGGACTATTTTGGACTGACCATTTCATTATCTTCTAGTCCAATTTTCGTCAGGGTTTCTGTCAAATTTTAAGTCCACTTTAAGCCTAAATTAATAGGAAATTTTACAATGAACAAATTTAATCAAATTTGGGTGCATTTATTGGCCTAACTCCCATGAACCACACGGTTTGGCCTTCAATTTTCCAATTCTATTTTGGCCACTTAAACAACCTTAATTGCTCACTTCAAAACTTCATTCCTTCTCTTAATTGACTTATTTATATCATATTTTCATCATAGTTAAATGTCAAATTTATTAGAATTCTATTTGGCCATGTTTGACCCCTTAAACTCAAGGTATGCCCCTAAAATACTTAACTGTTTTGTAAGCTTGAAACTAACCCTTGTTATTGCTTACTCATCCCATCTTTGCTTATTAATCTCTCCTAGAATCTGTAGGTTCAATGTACATCATATTTGTCATTCATTGGATGGCATTAAGGTAGCATTTTACATTCTTCAATACCATTTGTTTAGGAGGCCTCTCAAATTCCTACCTTATTAGCATATGTAACTTAGTTCTTAGCTATACTTTTTATCCTTAACTTTAACTACTCAATTCATTTCATCTAAATGCATTCTCATTCCATACTTTCCTAATCAAAACATACATATAACCGCACTTATCCTTGCTTAGTCCATAATTTCAAAAATAAGAGAATTTCGGGTTACACCACCCGTCTTGAGTCCTCAAGCTCATCATTGCTCCTCATAGCTATAGGTTCGACCTTGAAACCAACCAAATAAAATATCTCATTAATTTATTGAGTTAATTTAAGGAAGCAAAATTTGAAATTTAGAGTTCTCACAAATATTAACTATGACAACCTAATATAATCTTTGGCAACGGCACCAAAAACATGATGGGGTCTAATACCTATGTCGCAAATGCATGGGTCACACAAGTAATACAAAGTGAGTAGAGTATAGTTCCCACCAGGATTATTTTGATAATTCTAAGTTAAGTACTAAAACTTGTCATCCTAGATTTATTCAAACAATTCAATCTAAATTCGATTAACTACATAATCAATAAAACTAAATTATAAAATCTAAATAAAAAATAAATTGATGAAAATAAAATAAATTGAAATCCGCATACCTACTTATTTTATTACAACTAATAAATCAAAGAATAAAGTGATAAAAATAATAATTAATTATAATAACATAAAAGAGTAATAATTACAGTAAACTAAACTAATGAATAACAGCATGCAAAGTGGTAAACTTGAGAAGTTTCCCTTGGCAGAAAACCATACACGCCTTTCTGCCCATGAACCGCTCATGTTCGCTGCTTCGGCCTTCAACTTTGCCACGCACATAACAGCTACCTTCAACCAGCAAAGCCATCCATGCTCTACACAGTCGGCTCCAGTTTTACCATGTCCTATTATGTCAATGCCACGCCTTCCTACACCTTCTACTTCAATGCATGCCACGCACAACTAAGCATCCCGCACTACTTCAGCCTCAACTTCTAGCTTCATCACGCAGTAAATAGTAATGAACCCAACAGCAGCATCCCAGTCAGAAGATCGAAACTAAGCAGCAACCAATAAACAGAAACCCATGGAAGAGTTTGAAATAATGCAGAACAGAAAAAATCGATGCTAAATTAGGGGAAGAATTCAAGCTTTGTCACTCAGCCTTTTCCTTCCGTTTTGGACCTGAACAAGAAACCGTTAATTGTCCTTGATCATAGAGCAAACCTGAAATGAAGGAAACCAAAAGTTTAAATCGAAACACTACGGAAGAAATCGATAAGAGAATAAAGTGCAGTAAACTTATTGAAAATGACTGCGGTGATTTAAAACAAAACTTTAGCTGGATGTAAAGAGAACTTTAAAACTCATAAAAACACTAGAGAATGGACAAGGTTGGCTATGTCACTCGGCCTCTTTCCACACTTTTTCCTCTCGGTTCCTTCTCTTTATATAGACTTGGTTCTTTTGGCTTTCCCACTCTCTGCAGCTTACACTTTCACTTCTTTCAGGACTCTTTTGTAAGACCCGTATTTTTAGTTTCAACCTTATGAATTCATAAGTGTATACATGTACATGCCATGTGAATCATAAATGAAATAAAGTCCATAAATTAAATGTACACACTTGTAATATGAGTTTGAAATGTACGTACAAGTTTCATTATGTAGGAATAAGAAGAAATGTATTTTTGTAGGCGATGAATGTGAGTGGAATGAAAAATGAGTAGTGTGGTAAAATGGAATGAAGTTGCATGAATCTTTATACATGCATTTGGTGTTGTATGGTATACCTTTGGTTATACAATGAATGCACACAAGTTTCAATGTATACAAAGTATGAATCAATGTAATTTTCAAGCCTTAAAGGTGATTGGATGAGAAAATGACTATGGCAGCAAAATTTATGAAGTTTGGTATGAGATACTGCAGAAAAATCTGGAAAGTATGAAGCCCATATCGATCTCATTGAGGGAAAGATCGATCTGGAAGAGCAAAAAATGCTCTTATTTGAGCGACGGAACAGGTCAGATCGATCTCCAATGGGGATAGATCGATCTGCTAAACATTCTATGAAGAAGGAATCGATCCCTACAGGGCCAGATCGATCTCCAAATGCTACAGACTTGGAGAAGATCCATCTCACCTTGGAGCAGATCGATCTCCTTAAGGTTCTGTGTTGTTCAAATCGATCTCATGCTTGGGAGCAAATCGATCTCATTAAGTTTGGAAGGTTGGTTTCGAGAGGAAAAATGCAGGGCAGATCGATCTCATTGGAGAGCAGATCGATCTCATAGAGACAATTCTATAAATATTGGACTTCTGCACTTTAGTTTGCACGAGAGAAACTATTGCATTCAAAAGCAAAAATGTAACCTAACATTTCTACACCAGAAAACTTCAGTTTGCAATCATTTTTGAGTGAGATTCTATTGAGTAAAGTTGTTCTTGGCAAAGAGGAGAACAACATACTTGGAAATAAGAGATTGAAATCAAGGATTTCAATAACAAGGAGGATTTATATCAATTTAGTGAAAAAGGAAGGAAATCTCAGTTAGGTAAGATTTAATGCACCAAGTTGATATATGTTAAACTAGGTGTATTAATGAGTTTATTGGTATATGTATGAATTGTTGGAAATGAAAGGATCATGAAAAATGAGCATGACCTAGCTTTTGGCATGAAAGTGAGGAAATGATGAGGAAGTGATGTTAACATGAATTTAATGATGGATTATGCATGTATGGAAGATTATAAATTAATCTTATAAAATGCATATATTAGAAATTAGGAGAAATAAATATAGTTATATGAAAAATGTGGTATAATACCATATTGGGAGAAATAATGAGAATGATGCATGGAATTGAGATTTGGCAAATGAAATGAGTATAATGCGATATTGTGACGGCCCAGCCCAGCCTACACAGGCGCAACCCCTTATGGGCCCCTAGTCCGACTGCTGTGACATCGTCCCTCAACCGTATTGTCCTCTTTGGTAGCCCACAGGCCCCTCAAGGTTTTCTTTCGCATCCCTATCTCTAGCTCTGCTAACCTTCCCAAACTCTGAGGCACTCCGCTCAAAATCTTGCTCACACAACTGAGCTCTGTGTACTGCCTTCTCATAAGTAGAGACGTCAAACGGAGCTTACTTAGATATGATGGCTGGTCTCAATCCATTTATGAATTTATGAACCTTCCGACTCTCACTGCTTAATGTATCAGGGTCATACCTCCCCAAGGATATGAACCTCGACTCGTACTCATCAACGGAGCGGTTCCCCTGAACTAAACTCATAAACTCCATCCGTAATCTCCGCTGTGCAGTGGCCGAAATATACTGCCTTCTAAAAGCCTCTAGAAATATCTCCCAAGTAATCACTAAGTGTCGGGCTCTCAAGATAGACACAATAGACCTCCACCAATGCTTTGCCTCGCCCTTCAGCATAAATACGGCAAAGGCAACCCTCTCAGTCGATGTACATTTGAAGAACCCATACAATTTCTCCATCTCATATATCCAATCCTCTGCAATAACCGGGTCCTTCACTCCTTTGAAAATTGGAGGTCTAAATTCCTGGAAGTGTAGTAATCTGTCTAGCTCACAATCATAGCCCAGATCACTACCTCTCAGCTGTGGAATGACAGGAGAAGCTGTATCCTGAATCGGTGGTGGTGTAACAGTATCTGTAGTCTGTCCAGTAGTAGTAGGCTGTCTAACTGGGCCTCGTCTATCACCAGACCCTAAAGTCTATGTAACTATCTCAACAAGACTTTCTATACTTCGCTTAATCCTAGTGAAGCGTGCCTCAGTATCCCCTGGTCTCTCAATAGTGTCCTGCGGAGCCTGACTAGTCTATGGCTCTGCACGGCTCTCGGGCCTACCTCTACGGCCTCTAGCACGTGAACTTGCCCCTCTACCACGGCGAGTGATAGGCATAATGCCTAAGTTCCTGCATCCATAACAATTTATTAGTCTAGTCCCATATTAGTATACACAGTTATATCTAAACAAAGCACAATATTATAGGGATTTAATTTCTTAACTATTATTACTCACTCATATCCGACCAACTCTAGCTTTGATACCACCTTTGTCACGACCCAAATTACCTAAAATCACTACAAATTTTTTTCTTTTTTTTTTATACTTCTCACCTCCTCGTGACAAATTCCATTTTTAACGAGTTGGGCTATGAGTCATTAATAATCCCAACTCTTATCCCATTTGATCATATCATTCTTACCATGGTAATAAGGTTAAAATTTCAGATAGTATAATAATAAGTACATATATTATACAACTGTATGTACATATGTTTCCATATATTTACATCCCCCATAATTATATTCGTTACAAAACTGTGCTATTAATTGTTTAAATACAAAACTGTACGATATGTATACCTGATTCGCGATGGGAGTAGCGAAAAAACCTGGGATGCCTCGACTACTGTAGATGCTCTCTGGAGGGTGGAAAATGAAAGGGTAAGCATAAATAGCTCAGTAAGGCAATAGTGTAAGAAGGTAGATAACTATACTATCTACGTGCTGATAATGTCATGATATAAAATCGTTTACTTTTGGAGCATGAGGTAAGATTAAAATGATGCCACATGTATGTATATATCATATACAAGAAATCATGAAATCGACATATAATTCAAACATGAAAAATCATCATGTATGACATCTCATGCTCGTCACATTAAAACTTATTTGTTTCATCATAAACTTTTCACTTTAAAACATATTTATTTCATCATAAACCAATCACATCAAGGCTAAACCCACCACTCAGGAATACCTTGATTCATTAAATCACATCTCTTTTAAAACATAAATCGGGAGATTACCCCTCCTTCGGGTTTGTCCTGGTCTATCCAGACCGTATGATATCATGTGAGGCATGTAAGTTACTGTATGAAAATTGAGGACTATGGCCATACTTTGTCCCTGTGATCCCAGGCTACACGAATCTCGGTGTGCGGGGCATCACAACTGCAACGGGAGGTGGGGTCAATTCCTACCCGCCAGAATAGCAAGTAACATCATAGAGTCATCATGACTGCATGGTACAGCGTACTCCATGTGACATACACGGTACATCATACTCTATGGACCCATATCATAGTCTGGGGGTGCCTGCCGTAGGTCTTATCCATCCCAATACTATGTCGATAACCAATCCATGTCTCAAAGTATACGTGCGAGCATCTCAACTCTCTGTGACACACAGTCTACAGGAGGCTTCCACACGACTATATGCATGTCAACTTACGTCTAGTGCGAGCGAAGCTCCAGCACCACGCTATGCATATCATGATATCTGAAATCTCGTGCGAGCGAAGCTCCAGCACGGTTTTGTACATACACAAATTTCTGGTACGAGCAATGCTCCAGTACGACTTTTTATGAGTAATAAATCAGGAAATATTCAGTGCGAGTATGACTCTAGCACTCTTTTTATTCATGTAAATACGATAGGTGGCTCAATCTTGAATAAAAACATCTTTAAAATTGTAACCGGTACAAACCAGTACCCTTTCGTATATTTTATGAAATCAATAGCCAACCTATGTGCTTATTTGCTTAAATCAAAGCAATATATTTATATAAAACATTAAAAACATGAAATCATGCAATTTATCTGCCTTACTACCATTTTTGTAAATTTTACTCCCAAGGGCAAAATCGTCTTTTTCCTTTATTCACCTATGCCCCGGGTTTTCGTAAAAATTATTATTTTGTTTCTAGATACTTTAAGAATATTCTAAACCCTGTAAATCCCCTCAAAATATGTATAGAAAATCTCTATGCACCTACAAAATTCCCTTACCTGGAATCACGCGTAACCTTATCTCGTCTCGATAATACTCGATCTCTCAATCCAACTGCGCGTCAACCAAGTCTATGGAACTGCATATCACCACATAATTGGGGTCAATTTAATTATCTTTATTAGTATATTACATTTACTGATCGAATCTAACGTACTGGGCCCATTTTACTTTATTGGGCTCGATTGCACTTTAATGGGCCTCGAGCCCGTTTTCAGCCCGTTTATACTTATTAAATCCCTTCTTCGGGTTTACTGGGCTCATTCAGCTTACCAATAATCATCGGGCTTCGTTCCAAACTTATTGGATAGCCCGTATACTATTTACGATAATTACGTTGTAATTCCGATTAATATCCCTTTTTATATGAAATTAATCCATAATTTTGTAAAAAATCTAAACTCTGTATTAAAGAACTCATATTGCAGAAATTAAAATGTACTTACCCGGTATGATGCGGGGTACGAAAAATCAGAGCTCCATCGGCTCTCGTTCGGTCTCTGTCGTAAAGCTGTACAGTTAGGTAAATCTGGGTTACTTTCCATTAAAATAATATTAAATAAATTTCCGAAATTTACCCGTAGGTCAATCTCGACCCTCGGTCAACTTACCCAAATCTCGAGTCGTCCCCGATAAATTTTCTTTCCTTTTCCCTTTTTTCATTTCTTTTCTTTTATTTTCTTTTCTTTTATTTTCCTCTTTCCTTCCTTTTCCCTCCTTTTCCTTCTCTTTCCTTTCGACCAAACGGTGCCATTTCTGTCACTTTACTGTCGCCGACGTTTTCGGCTGTCTTACCGACCGATACCGGTCACAAAAGAACTGGCTCCTCCCCCTGAACGCGTCGGTGGCTTCTGTTCAAGCCCAGTCATGGTGGTTCGTTGGGAATCGATCCGTTTCTCCCTAGATTTTCCTTCGCTCTGATCGGCGTCCTCCGGTCACCTGACGGCGCGTCTCTGATGTCCACGTGATCGTCGGCCTCTCCTCTTCCTCCTCGACTGCTCGTCGATGGTCAAGGATCGTCGGTGTCTCCTCGGGCTCGTCGATTCTCGCGGGTTGTTTTTGGTTTCTGTTTTTCGGGTTCTCCCGAGTTTTTTCGATTTTCAGCCTCTTTTTTTATTATTATTATTATTTAACAATTTGTTTTATTATTAAAATATTCATTAAAATAGTCTAAAATAATTTGAAAATATCTACAATTCTATTATTTTATTCCAAATAAATAAATTTCATTTAATTTAATTTGTTTATTATATTTTTAATCATTTTTTTCGGTATAATTTCTCCGTATTTTTGGAATATTGTCCCGGGTGACTTTTCGGTATTTCTAAAAATTCTGAATCTTGATCAATTGGACTCAAAATTGTATAATTTCCTCATTATTGATCAAGATATCCTAAATCCTTATTTTTAATTGAATTTTTTTCTTATCGAATTTGTCCCGAATTTCGATCTTTTGACCATTTTACCCCTGCACTTGTTTCGAAACCAAATTAACCTAACTTTCCTTCATACATCCACCATCTTTTCTTATTTAATTTCATATTTTCGATAAACTTCATTTTCGATCCTTTCCGTTTGGCCTATGGCCATTTTCGATCCGTATTTGACTATTTTCGACATTCATCGAGATTTCATTTTATTCTTCTTGCAAATTTAGTTCAGTCAAAGCTCTTCTTAATATTCAATGAATATATGGGAATGTACATCACATGAATCATAAGGAATATAGCAACATGTACATACAAAGTGGGTCTTACATAATCTCCCCCACTAAAAGAATTTGGTCCTCCAAATTGGAACCAAATCAGTCTCTGAACAACTCTGGATACTTCTCTTTCATCAAACTCTCTAACTCCTAAGTCGCTTCCTCCGGAGTGTGATGCTGCCACAGTACTTTCACCAGGGGAATCGTCTTCGATCTCAATACCTTCTCCTTCCTATCCACAATCTGGATTGGTCTCTTGACATAGGACATACTCTCACTGAGCTCTAGTGGCTCGTATCTGATCACATGCGACGGATCCGGCTGATACTTCCGAAGCATGGAGATGTGGAAGACGTTATGGACATTTGCTAGCTCTGGTGGCAACGCTAGCCTATAACTCGATCTCCCACTCTCTCGAGTATCTCGAAAGGTCCTACGAAGTGAGGGCTCAACTTTCCTTTCTTTTCGAATCTAGTAATACCCTTGGAAGGAGAAACTTTCAAAAATACTGACTCCCTTGCTGTAAACTCCAACGGTCTACGTCTCTTATCAGCATAACTCTTCTGTCGACTCTGAGTTGTCCTCAACCTCTCACAAATCAACTGGACATCCTCAGAGGCCTAACGTATCAAATCGGGAGCGAATATCTGCCTGTCACCAACCTCTTCCCATCCTACAGGAGAACGACATCTATGGCCATAAAAGGCCTCATATGGTGCCATCCCAATACTCGAATGATAACTGTTATTGTAGGCGAACTCTGCGAGTGGTAGGTGATCATCCCAGGAGCCTCTAAAATCAAGTACACAAGCTCTCAACATATCCTCGAGGGTCTGTATAGTCCTCTCTGACTGCCCATCTGTCTGAGGATGGAAAGCTGTACTAAATCTCAACTGGGTTCCCATAGCTTCCTGAAAGTGTTCCTAGAAACGAGAAGTGAAGCCGGAATTCCTATCCGATACAATACTCACTGGGACACCATGCAGTCTCACAATCTCGCGCACATATAGCTCCGCCAATCTACTCAGAGTATCGGTGACTCTCATAGCTAGGAAATTTACCGACTTCGTCAATCTGTCAACTATCACCCATATGGCATCATTTCCCCTACGAGTCCTCCGTAAACCCATCAGAAAGTCCATGGTGACAGGCTCCCATTTCCAAGTTCGTATAGGTAGAGGCTGCAATAATCCTGCAGGCTTCTGATGCTCTACCTTCACCTGCTGACAGACGAGACATCTCGCAACAAACTCTGCTATATCTCTCTTCATCCCCGACCACCAGTATACCTTTCGGAGATTCCGATACATCTTTGTACTACCCGGATGCAAGGTATACCTCGATGAATGAGCCTCTGTCAAGATCAACCTCCTGATCTCAAGATCCTCGGGAATACATATCCTGTCCCGAAACCTCAGTAATCCATCCGAACTCAACTCAAACTCAGTCTTAATACCCCTCTGCATCTGCCTGACTATCTCAATACACTATTGATCCTCACGTTGAGCCTGTCGGATCTGATCCATCAAATAACCTCAGGCTAGCAATCATATAACCACTCTCAATATCAGGCGGAGTCACATCCAAATTGAGGCTCGCAAACTGCTCTAACAACTCGTGTTCCCGTACCATCATATAAGAAACCAACACGAGGTACTTCCTACTCAACGCATCAGCCAGTACATTCGCCTTACCCGGGTGGTATAGGATCTCACAATCGTAATCTTTCAGAAGCTCAAGCCACCTTCTCTGTCTCATGTTCAATTTCTTCTGCGAGAACAGATACTTGAGGCTTTTGTGATCAGTAAATACCTGAAATTTCTCACTATACAGGTAGTGGCGCCATATCTTCAATGCAAACACTACGGCCGCCAACTCTAAGTCGTGGGTCGGGTAGTTCCTCTCATGATCCTTTAGCTGCCTGGATCCATAAGCGACTACCTTCCCATCATGCATCAATACACAGCCCAGTCCTTGGTAAGAAGCATCTGTGTAAACAAAAAAACCTCTTGAGCTGGTAGAAATGGTGAGAATCGGAGCAGTGGTCAATCGACGCTTCAGCTCCTGAAAACTCTCCTCACATCTGTCGTCCCACTCAAATGCAACACTCTTTCGAGTGAGACGTGTCAACAGAGCAGCCAATCTCAAAAACCCCTCCACAAACCGTCTATAATATCCAGCTAAACCCAAAAAACTCCTGATCTCTGTAACTGTCTGAGGCCTCTGCCACTGTACTACTGCCTCAATCCTGGATGGGTCTACTGACACACCATCTTTGGACACAATATGTCCCAAAAAAGAGATCCGCTCAAGCTAAAAGTCACACTTACTGAGTTTAGCATATAACTGCTTCTCACGGAGGGTCTGCAATACAATCATCAGGTGCTGCTCATGCTCCTCTCTGGATCTCGAATAAACTAGGATGTCATCGATGAAGACAATCACAAATCAATCTAAATAAGGCTGAAACACCTCATTCATCAATGACATAAAAGCTGCGGGAGCGTTCGTCAACCCGAATGGCATAACCATAAACTCAAAATGACCATAACGAGTGCGAAAAGCTGTCTTGGGTACATCTCCATCCCGAACTCTCAACTGATGGTACCCAGATCTCAGATCAACCTTAGAAAAAACCTGTGCTCCCCGTAGATGATCCAGTAAATCATCAATCCTCGGAAGGGGATACTTGTTCTTGATGGTAGCCTTGTTCAATAATCGATAGTCGATACACAATCGAAGGCTCCTATCCTTCTTCCTCACAAACAGAACCGGTGCTCCCCATGGCGACACACTCGGTCTGATAAACCCCTTCTCTAATAATTCCTACAACTGTTTCCTCAGCTCCTCCAACTCAACCGAAGCCATCCTGTACGGTGGTCTAGATATCGGCTCTGTATCAGGTGTCAAATTAATAATGAACTCTGTCTCTCGCACTGGTGGTAACCCTGGTAACTCATCCATAAATACATCTGGAAATTTATTGTGATGGCCCAGCCCAGCCTACACAGGCGCAACCCCTCATGAGCCCCTGGTCCGACTGCTGTGACATCGTCCCTCAACCGTATTGTGCTCTTTAGGCCCACTGGCCCTCAAGGTTTTCTTTCGCTTTCCCAGAGGCTCGAACTTGGGACTAACACCCTTGTTCTTGCACTCTTGGTACCATTGAGCTCGAGAACAAGGGTGTTAGTCCCAAGTTCGAGCCTCTGGGGGTGTGAAAGAAAACCTTGAGGGCCAGTGGGCCTAAAGAGGACAATACGGTTGAGGGACGATGTCACAACAGTCGGACTAGGGGCCCATGAGGGGTTGCGCCTGTGTAGGCTGGGCAGGGCTAGGTCGTCACAGATATACTAACATAAATACGTATAATAGCTTCGAAAATCACAGTGGAAGCTAATCAGACTACGAAAGTGAGCAGCACCGAGGAAGAGAGGTCACTTGATGTGATCCGAGGTAAGGGAATTTTGTGAGTAGTTTGAGATTGCTCCACGTATTTTGAATATCATTTTTGATATTATATGCTATATGAATTCCCATGAATAGGCATGATGCTGTGATAGAAATCGAAGAGGATAAGTGTGTTTTATCCAAAAATAGGGTGAAAATACCTTAGAAGCATGTTGTGACTAAGATCCATGATTTTGCATGATAGAATGGCTAATGTTTTAATGTATATACAAAAACATGCACATTTGAGTGCTTATTTGATTTGAATTGGATGAATTATGATTTGAATAGCCATCTATCAAGTTTTTTGTGAAAGCCATAAGGGCTAGAGATTACTCGCACTATATTTTGAGATATGCATCACATAGTACTTGAGTGTTTACTCGTACTAGATTTTAATGCGATTTATGCATGTTAGAGTACTGGGAGCATTACTCGTACTCAGATTATGATTGATGCATTATAGAGTATTGGGAGCTATGCTCATACTCAATTTTACATGACAAAGTACTAGGAGCTTAGCTCGTACTCAGATTTCATATATTTTACATAACATAGTGTTGGGAGCATTGCTCACACTAGAGTGGTGATATTGTGATATAGTCGTGTTGGGAGTTTTACTCGTACGTATCAGTTTTGAAAAGAGCATGAAACAGCTGTGTTAGGAGCCTGTGCTGACTGTTTGTCGCACCGATATATATAGGCTCACACATGCATTATTTTGAGATATGGCAAAGGGCTATCGAAATAACCTATAGGTGTGAGGACTAAGACTCATAGCGAGCATCCTAACTATGAGGTAGACCCATAGTATGTGGACTAAGACTCATGGTGTCACGCCCCGAAAATGCGGAAAATAGGGCAAATTTAAAACTTTTTATTTATTAATTCACATTTAAGAGTGCATTCCTGTGCAGTGTCATACATCATCATAAGTATCATTCCTCAGGATCTCATCATGATATAGTAAATATTGTATTATGCCCAATACTCGATTACAAGTTAATTAATCCTAATACATCCCATACAATGTTGTACATCAAGTGTCTGTAATTACAATAATTGTCTGGGTACATGAAAAGATAAAAGGTACCTCAAAATACAATATATATGGCCTGGACCTCAAGTCCTCCACTAGCCTCTACTCCGTACGTCGCAGGGAGATCCTTTTTCACTTGAAGAACTCTAGGGGGAAAGAAAACAGGGTGAGCTTCTAAATCGCTCAGTAAAGGGGGTAAGGAACTCATTTCATAAACCAAAATGCACATCACAAAATGTTTATTTGTATGTGAAACTCATTTGAAAACCATAGCATGAAAGTACTCAAAACGACATTCTCATGTCTCAAATCATGTGAAAACATGAAGTAAAAAGGCTCACTCTAGAGCAATAACAAAGCATGTGAAAACAATGCGATAAACGCTTTCTCAATGAACGTGATAAAATCACTGAAATAGTAATGCACGTGGCACAGCCACTAAACACACGTGGCATGGCCACTGATTTAAATTCACACGTGGCATAGCCACTAAACACACGTGGCATTGCCACTGATTTAATTTCACACGTGGCATAGCCACTAACTCACGTGGCATGGCCACAGAATAGGGTTTCACGTGGCAACGGCCACCAAATGGGGTATCACGTGGCAACGGCCACCAATAGGGTATCACGTGGCAACGGCCACCAATGGGGTTTCTCACATGGCAATGGCCACCAATAGGGTATCAGGTGGCAACGGCCACCAAATTGGGGTTTCTCACGTGGCAATGGCCACCAGATGGGGTATCACGTGGCAACGGCCACCAATGGGGTTTCTCACGTGGCAACGGCCACCGAATATACGTGGCATAGCCACAGAATGGGTTATTCTCACGTTACCAGAACGGAGAAGAAATCAGGCTTACATGCTACCAGAGCAATGCCCGGTGTGTACTCACAATTACACACCTAAGTCTTATCACATAAGACTGGTTTGCCTTCACGTAGAACTCATAGTGGTTTTTCTCTCATAAAACTCATTTGAAAACTGTTTTGTACTCAACACAAAACTTAATAAAATCGAGTTCCAACCGGCAAAGCACGCACACATTTCTCAAATCTTGATATTGCCTTAACGTAGAGCCCAATTCATTACTCACACAAAATTCAACGGTTTATAAAGCAATTTCACACTCAGCTTATAAACTCATAAAATTATGGGCTCCAACCGGCTATAAAAACCGTGTGCAATTAAATCTCAACACAACACTCAACATGCTTGTTTTATAAACCACAAATCATGCTATAATAGTTTACAAATCACATACACAAATGGTTTAGATTTCCCTTACCTCTTTGCACCTCGTATAGTGCAATCGTTTCCTCCGTATCACGGACTAGTCTCGCATTCCACTCTGGAACTCCCGAGCTGTCCAAACGATGTTAAAACATCAATACTCGATTATCTCATAAACCTCAATTCTCAAAATCGAGCATAATTGCTCATAACACCTCAAATCTCTCGATTCTCATAACTCTACCCTAAACTACAACCTCATTCACAATATCTCAACGTCCTACATTTCTCATGTCAAATCATCTACGCTAATTCACCACATTGTCTAAATTTCCATTTATAGCTCAAAATTCTCAAAATTACCAAAATTGCTAAATATCATTATCACTCCAACCACATTGCAATTTCATCACTCCCTAATCATTTCTCAGCTATTTCAACGCAATGACAACCACCACTATCATCAAAATCAGCTCAAATATCAAGATCGAGGTTTAGAAATTACCCAAAGCTTGTGAGACGCACAACCCACGCCTCGATCCGATTCGTCCTTCGATTTCCAAGTATGTTGTTCTCCCTTTGATGATGAACAACTTTCCTTCTTGCCATAACTCTTGATTTGGCCAGAAATGGGTGTTTTGGATGAGTGAGAAAGTTAGGTTTTCAGTGGAAATGAGGTTGGAAGAGAGAGAAAGTGAAATTGCAGGAGAAAAACAGGGGTTCCTTATATAGACTGGAGGTAGGAGATCGATCTGGCTCTTGAGGAGATCGATCTGCGTTTGAATTTTTGGGACGATTTGGGGCAATTTATGCCTAGGAGATCGATCTGTCGAGGGGTGAGATCGATCTCTTTATGGCTTTATGAGATCGATCTGCTCCTTGAGGAGATCGATCTTCTCCCAAACAGAATCATTTGGAGATCGATCTCTTCCTCATGAGATCGATCTTCTCTCAAACAGATTCATAAGGAGATCGATCCTCTTCCATTGGAGATCGATCTGCTCCTTAAATTCCTCCTTCTTTGTCATTTTTAACTCACCAGATCGATCTCTCCTTCTCCCAGATCGATCTGCTCCTTAAATTTCTCCTTCTTTGTCGTTTATAACTCACCAGATCGATCTCTCCTTCTCCCAGATCGATCTGTCCTTATAGTTTCACATTTATTTTAACACTTAACATATAAATCTTCAATTATCATTCCCACAATTCACTTAGCTCAATAAATTACACTTCAAATTATTATTACATAAATAAAATATGTCTGAAATTCTCAGATCTCACACATGGTGAGCATCCCGACTATGAGTTATATCTAAGGTATGAGGACTAAGACTCATTGCGAGCATCCCACCTTGAGATAGGGTCCATGGAGTACTGTGTACCGTATATGTCACATGGAGTACATTATACCGTGATTACATGATGAGAGTGAGTTATGAGCTGACGGCAAAGATTTGACCCACCTCTCGTTACAACAATTGTGAGACCCCGTACATCGAGTACTATGTAGCCTGGGATCACGAAAAATGAGTTATGATCATACACTCGGAACATGTAGTTGCCTATCTCGGTTTTCCTTTCATGCTATGTGAATCAATATTTCTTAATTGAACTATCACATGGTTTTATGATGTAAACATGTGAGTTTGTGAATTGTGAAAAAGGGTAACCCGAGGGATGGGTGAGGCCCAAATTTCCATGTTTTGAAACATGATGAATGCCATATGATTTTGATTTAAATGCATGGCATGATGAATGTGATTTGTATGAAAGTATATGAGAAATGCAGTATTTATGCATAAAAAAGCTGAGGTTATTAAACTAGCGTATTTCAAGTTTTATAACTGATGTTTTGTAGCTATATACATATATATTGCATAAAGCTTTGAGAGAGATGCATGTTTTAGATACATAATGGGTAAGGAAAAGATTTCGAGGCATAAGCTTGATATTTTACAGATAAGCAGTTATCTACTTGATTGCCTGATTTCCTTACTGAGCTGTGAGCTCACCCCCTTATTATTTCCCCTTCTTTAGAGCATCCACAGCAGGTAGACATGGCTGAGGACTAATATTCATTGATCCGCTGCATATCCATCTTGCTAGAAGTATACACACTTGGACATTTTGTACTGAACATTGTATAAGCAGAGTTATGTAATAAACGTATGGTCAGGATGTATATGTACAGATAAATGTATTAATGTACAAGAGTTTGTATTATAGAAAAGAATATTAAATTCTATATATGTTGTGAATGAATGTGTGTGACGCCCCGAAAGCGCAGAAAACAGGGTAAATTTAAAACTTTTCTACACATTAATTCACAATTAAGGGTGTATTCCTGTGCAGAGTCATACATCATCATACATAATTTGTAACTTTTACCTCAGGATCTCATCATCTCATGAATAAATATTATACCATTTACATTCCTCAATTTAGAATTAGTTATCCTAATACATCCCATACATTATAGTACATCAAGTGTCTGTAAATACAACTCTAGGCTGGATACAAGAAATATTAAAATGTACCTCAAGTACAATATGTAGCCTGGAGCTCAAATCCTCCACTAGCCACTAATCCGTACGTCGCAAGGAACTCTCTTCACTTGAAGAAATCTGGGGGGAAGATAAAACAGGGTGAGCTTCTAAATCGCTAAGTAAGGGGGTAAGGGACTCATTATAATTAATGATTTGCATAGTATAATCATTTGTTTTGTAGTTGAAAACTCGATAAAAATGTAGCATGACTCAATAAAACATCATTCTCATCTCATTCTCTAAAATCATGTAAAACATGAGAGTACATAACTCAGTACAAAGTATAATTACAAGCATGTGGAAATACGTATGTGATAATGACTTTTCTCATAAAACGTGATAAAAATCACCTCAATAGTAATGCACGAGGCGCAGCCACAAAACAGAATCTCATGTGTATAAAAAGGAGACTAGGCAAGAAAAATCATATAAAATTCGTCATGGCACATCAAAATAATCTCTTTTGGGTGTGCATCCCAGGCATCCTCAAAAGAGGGAATGTCGACAATATGGTCGTGTACATGGTATATTGGACTTACGCGTTACAAAAATAAGGCCCGACCGTACATGCTACCAAAGCAATGCCTCCTAGCGCTACCAAAGCGGGGAATAATAACGGCCTTACATGCTACCAAAGTAATGCCTCCCAACGCTACCAAAGCGGGGAAAAATATCAAGCTTACATGCTACCAAAGTAATGCCTCCCAACGCTACCAAAACGGGGAATAATATCGGCCTTACATGCTACCAAAGAAATGCCTCCTAGCGCTACCAAAGCGGGGAATAATATTTGCCTTACATGCTACCAAAGCAATGCCTGATGTGTATTCAACATGACACGCCTAAGTCTCAATCATTAGCCATTATCATATAAAACGTTTTGCCTTCACGTAGAACTCATAATGGTTTTCTCTCATAAATCTCATTTAAAAACCTTTGTGTACTCAACACAAAACATGTTAAAACCGAGTTCCAACTGGTAAAACCACGCACACATTTCTCAATCTCAGTACGCCTTAACGTAGAGCCCAAATCTCTTTTCACGTTTTAAATACAAAACGGTTGTAAAACATTTTCATGCTTAGTTTACAATTCATAAAAGTTTGACCCCAACCAGCTATAAAATCTAGTGCAATACTCATTCACAACACATAAAACATGCTTGTTTTCTCAAATCACAATTCATGCTACAATATAGTCACAAAACACATACACAAACGAGTTTAAGTTTTCCCTTACCTCGTTACACCTTGTATAGTGCAATCGTTTTCTCCGTACCACGGACTAGCCTTGTATTCCTCTCTGGGACTCTTAGGCTATCCAAACGATGTTAAAACATCAATAAGCTATCTCAATCGCATCATCGAGCACATATTTGCTCATATTCTCGTTAAATACTCAAATAACTCAATTCTCACAATTTCATCCCAATTCACATTCTCATCCACATTATTTCAAATCCTACATTTCCCATACCATATTCCATGCTAAATTTACCTCATTGCCTCAATTCCATTTTTATAGTAAAAAATCCCAAATCACCACAAATTGTACAATGTTATCTTTACTCAAAAAAATCATAATTTCATCAATCTTTAATCATTTCCTAGCTATTTCATCACAATGCCAACAACCATAATCACCAAAATCACTTCAAATATCAAGATCGAAGTTTAGAATTTACCCAAACTTATGGAGTGTTTAACTCTTCCCTCGGTTTAATCAGTATTTCGATTTCTAGGTATATTGTTCTCCTTTTGATGAGGAACAACTTTCCTTCTTGCCACACCTTTGATTCAAACGAAAATAGGGGTTTTAGAAGAGAAAGAAAGCTAGGGCTCGGCTAAAATGGAGGTTTGAAAGAGAGAGAAAAGATGAAATGCAGGAAAACACAGGGGTCCTTTTATAGACGGAGGGTAAGAGATCGATCTGGTCCTTAATGAGATCGATCTGCATTTGAATTTGGGATTGTTTTGGGGTAATTTTATGCCTAGGAGATCGATCTGTCGTGGGATGAGATCGATCTATTAATAGCTTTATGAGATCGATCTGCTCCTTGAGGAGATCGATCTTCTTTTTACATAACACTTCATGAGATCGATCAGCTCCTTGAGGAGATCGATCTTCTCCTTACAGAATGCTTCATGAGATCAATTTCTTCCTTCGATCTCTTCATTACAGAATCATAAGGAGATCGATCCTCTTCCATTGGAGATCAATCTGCTCACTTAATTTCCTTCTTCCTTGTCATTTTGGCCTACCAGATCGATCCTCTCTTCTCCAAGATTAATCTGGTCTCATAGTTTCACACTTTGGTTAAACACTTAACATAAAATCTCATTCATGACTCATTCATCATTTAGAAATTCATTCCATACCACCTCAATGTATGAGTACATTACTTTCAGCTCAATTGTCACGACCCAAACTACCCAAAAATCAGAGTTAATTTTTCGCGTTTTGTTTATTTTCTTACTTAAATTCTTACCTGTCCTCGAATCGTGACCAACACTCCACTAATAATTGGGCTGTGCGTCAATGCCAGTCCCACCATTCAATTTCCATCTAACTTATTTATTCTCCAGTTATTTATAATTGTTTACATTATTTATACATCCCCTAAAGTTACTTACAAACATGTTACTATGCTATGCTTATGTAGATACAATATGTACAAGTGTATATACCTTATGTTGATGGGCAGCAGCGGATATCTGGAATGCAGCACTGAGTCGTCGCGACTTCAACTGGAGATTATCTGTGGGAGAAAATGAAAGGGGTGAGCACATCAAGCTCAGTAAGGCAATCCTACGAACAAGTAGGTAACCATACTACCTACATGAACGTGGTGCCATGCATAAACCACCCTTTGTCCACACATTTTAAAACAGATGCTATGAATTATGATGTTATGTAAATCAAGTTTGCACGGAAAACTCAACATGCAATTATTTTAAATCATTTCTTTCTCTTTAAAAATTTCACAATGAAGTCAGGACTCGACCCCTCCTTCGGGTGATCCTGACTCACACAAAACCATGAAAATTGAGTTTCTCAAAAGCATCGATATCGAAAACATAAGTATATATATACAAGAAACGAGACTAGGCAATATTGTATATCGGTAATAACCAGGACTGGCCAATATGTCCTCCTGAGTCCCTCTAGCTTCACGGATCCCAGTGTGCGAGGTCTCACCCTGATCGGGAACTGCCCAGGAGGTGGGTCAATCCAACCCGTCAGTCTTATCCGATCTCACGCATCCGAAGATGCCGTATCCGAAGATACCCCGTATCACAAAGATACCGTATCACAAAGATACCCTGTATCACAAAGATACCGTATCCGAAGATACCCTGTATCACAAAGATACCGTATCCGAAGATACCCCACGGTACATCGTACTCCATGCTACTTGCACGGTACATCGTACTCATGGACCCATATCACTCTAGGTACTCCAGTCCAAATGACCTGCTTCCCACAGAGGTTTTCATAACTCAATACTCGTTGCCATGTCTCAAAACGCACGTGCGAGCCTATTAAGTCGGTGACACACAGTCTACCCGATGCTCCAAGCACGGCTCATCGTATGTTCTCATAAAAATCAGTGCGAGCGATGCTCAGCACTCTCATCAAATCAAGTAAACTTGGCAGAGCCCGCTTTACATCTCCACAAGGCCGCCAACCTCATCCCTCACTCTCACCCTACTTAAGAGGTCTTTTGAGCCTGTTGGGCCTTTTGGCTGACTCCAAGGGCAGACAGCGCTACTCCACAAATTCAGTAAAACTAGTGCGAGCTAGGCTCAGCACTCTGTATATAAATCGTATGAAAATCTTATAAAATCTGGTGCGAGTTACACTCCCGCCCCCTGTCATGAAAATCATGTAAAATCTGGTGCGAGTTAGACTCTAGCACCGTGTCACGCAAAAGCATGTGAAATCTGGTGCGAGTTATACTCTAGCACCTATGCATGTAAAACTCTAGTGCGAGCTCTCGCTCCAACACTAATGCATGCATCACACAAATCAAACATCGTGCAAGCTGAGCTCTAGCACGTCACATGTAAATAAAAACATGTAGGCGGCTCGGTTATTTCCAATTAGTTTTCACAGAAATCACATCAATTAAGATATGCAATGCTATGCATTTTTCTTTAAAAGTGAGCCAGCCTACTCATGCATGTGTTGAAATACCTCCAGAACGAGCAGGAACCTCTTGTCCTTGCTCCTCCCAATTTTTCCTAAATTTTTAGATTTTACCCTTAACAAGGGTATTTTAGTAATTTGCCTATTCGGGGCACTAAAATTATTAATTGACCTCTAGACCCTTCAGATAAAATTTAAGGACTGCAAATGAACTTGAAATTGCGTAAAGTTACCTCTAGCAGTCCGCAGAATTCCCTTACCTTATTTTTCCTGTCGAGTCTGACCTTTTCTTTTCCACTGTTGACTCGTCGCGCAGTCCGTTATGCTCCCAATCAAATGCCCGAAACTGCGTATTAATATTTCTCAGGTCAGATATTATACAATTTAATTGAATTTAATACTTTCTGGGCTTAATTTAAATCGTTGGGCCCATTTACCCCTATTGGGCCTGATTGCACCTTAATGGGCCTTAATCGGCCTTAAGCCCGTTTTTCACTAAATTCTCACTTTATCGAGGCCTATTGGGCTCATTGGGCCCACCAATAATTTATTGGGCCTCGTTCTAGCTTATTGGGCCTCGGCCCATTTTAGCCCTTTTTTTTTATACTCATTAATCCCTTCTTCGGATATACCGGGCTTATACAGCTTTCTAATAATTATCGGGCCTCATTCCAATTTCATTGGGTAGCCCGTATACCATTTACGGCAATTATATTACAATTTCGAGTAATATTCCTTCCTACGCAAAATTAATCCATAATTCCGTAAAATAATTAAACTCGGTATTTAAGAACTCTAATTGTCGAAATTAAATTGTACTTACCCAATACGATGTGGGGTACGAGAATCAGAGCTCGATCGGCTCTCGTTCAGTCTCCGTCGTGAAGCTGCATAATTAGGTAAATCCGGATTATTTTTCATTAAAATAATATTAAATTAAATTTCCGGAATTCACCCGTAGGTCAATATCGACCCTCGGTCAACTTACCCGAACCTCGAGTCGTCCCCGGTAAATTTCTTTCCTTTTTCCCCTTTTTTCCTTCCTTTTCCTTCCTTTTCCTTTCTTTTCTTTTCCCTTTTCCTTCCTTTTCCTTCCCTTTCCTTTCCTTTCCTTCCAGCCAAACGGTGCCGTTTTGCTGCCTATTGCCATCGCCGGCGTTTCCGGCGGTCTCACCGGTCTAGACCGGTCTCAAAAGAACCGGCTTCTTCCCCTGAGTGCGTCGGTGCCCTCCGTTTCAACCCAGACGCGACGGTTCGTCGGGAATCGGCTTGTTTCTCCGGCGGTCTTCCTCGGCTTCGATCGGCCTGCTCCGGCCACCTGGCGGCGCGAATCCGGTACCCACGTGCTCGCCGGACTCCCCTCTTCCTCCTGGCAGCTTCGTCGAAGTCGTCGGTCGCCGGGGGTGCGAGAATCGACGGTGAGGGTGGTGCGGGCCGTTTTCGGTTCCTCTCTCGGGTTTTCCCGAGTTTTCTCTCTCCTCCCTCTTTTTTTTCGGTTACTTTCTTTTTTTTTTATTATTAATTTTATTATTATTATTTTTATTTATTTTAATTCTTTTACTATTCCTTAAAATACATTAAAATTACCCAAATATCTCTTAAAATTATTATTAAATTCTAAATTTATCAATTTAATTTTATTTAATTTATTTATTATATTTTAACCTCTTTTTCGGGTATAATTTCCCCGTATTTTCGGGATGTTGTCCCGGGTGACTTTTCGGTATATTTTTCGATTATTTTCGAGATTATTTTTCCGAACTAAAAATTCCAATTAATCCCGATTAATTCCAATAAATTAATATCATGATCAATTTAACCTAAAATAAATTTATTTCACTTTATTGACCAAGATTTCTTAAATCCATATTTTTAATTAATTTTTTTCTCATCGAATTTACTCCGGCTTTCGGTCTTTTGACCGTTTTGCCCTTACACGTGTTCGGGATTAATTTAACCCGACTTCCTTCATACTTCCCCCATCTTTTCTTATTTAATTTCCGTGTTTTAATTAAATTCGGGTCTTACAACTCTCCCCCACTTAAGGAATTTGGTCCTCCAAATTAGAACCAATTCATATGAGTCCATATACAACTCCGGGTACACCGATTATATCATACTCTTAAATTCTTATGTGACCTTTTCCGGAGTGTATTACTACCAAAGGACTTTAATTAGGGAGATCGTCTTAAACCTCAATACTTTCTCTTTCCTGTTTAATGCCCGAATCAACTTCTTCAATATACTTGTATTTTCATTAAATTGAACTTTTGGAGTTCATATCCAATCACCTGTGCTGGATCTGAATAGTATTCCCGAAGCATCAAAAGCTGAGACACATTGTGGGTGCCTGTTAACTCAGGTGATAACACCAACCTACAGGTCTTATTTCCCACTTGTCCAATCTCTCAAAATATTCCATCCAGCGCAACTCAATTTACCTTCTTCCAAAAGCTCGCTATGTCCTTATTCTCTTAGGACAATAAACATTCTAATCATATTAATTCACCAAGGGTGAATTCCAATACTTGCCTATCTGCTCTGAGGTGTTCTTAATCTCTCATCCTTAACTAACCATTCTCAGAGACTTATTATCCAAAGTCGAAAATGATCATATCAGTCACCCACTTTTTTCTTATCCAATTTGGGGAACAACCCCCATAGCCATACACTGTCTCATAACTTGTTATCCCGATACTCAATCTGTCAACTGTCACTATTGACAAATTCAATTAGAAATCAACTGATCATTCCAGGAGCTTATAAAATCAATGGCACACGCTTTCCTCGGATCCTCCAGAACTTGTACAGTCCTCTCTGACTGATCATCTGTCTGAGGATGGAAAGCTGTGCTTAATATTCAGTCGGGTTCCCATAGCTTCCTGAAAATATCCTCCGAAGTAGGAAGTGAAGCGGGAATCCCTATATGATACAATGCTCACTGGAACGCTACATAATGTTCCACAATCTTCCTTACACCTGAATCCTCATACACACTTTGAGTATTTAGGGATTTCATAACCAGAAGGTGGGTAGACAACTTAGCGACTATCATCCAAATAGCCTCGTAATTCACCTGGGTCTCTGTAACCCATCATAAATTTATGGAGACTTGCTCTCGTTTTCGTGTCGTGTCGATATAGGTAGGTGCTGCAATAACTCTGCAGACTTTTAATACTCTACCTTATCTCTTTCCACATCTGACCACCAATACCCTTTTTAGATATTTCATATATATAATCGTTACTTTCCGTATGCACTGTATATCCCGAAGAGTGAGCTTCTGACAATATTACTATCTCATCCACTGTGGTCCTGGGGAGCACCCATACTGTCTCTGAACCTCTCTATAAATCATTATCACCCACTGTGAACTCTATCACTGTACCCTTCTGAATCAGACCCAAACTATCGACATCCGATCGATCATCAAGCTAAGCCTGGCAAATCCGGGCACTCTCATCCGGTTCTAATCATCAGGCTAGCTGTCACACAATCACTGTCATCATCAGAAGGGATCACATCTATACTGAGGCTCACAACTGCATCTAGCAGCTCACGCTCCCTGACCATCATATGTGGTACCATCCCGATACTCTTTCAACTCGAGGCATCAGCCTTTCCTGGGTGGTACAATTTTCACAATCAAAATTTCTCAGAAGCTTTAGCCCATTCTGTAATCTCATATTTGCCTCTTTCTGTGAAAACAGATACTCGGTCTTTATGATCAGTGCATATCCATAATTTCTCATCATATACATATTAGTACCATATACTCGGTACAAACACTTCCGCTGTCAACTTTAAATCATGGGTCAGATAGTTTATTTAATGATCGAAGAGTTGTTTGTCCCCAAAATTGACTATCTTCCCATTATACATCAATACACAGCTCCATCATAACTTTGAGGTATCTATACTCACTGGGAACCTCTTGAGCTGTTGGGTATGGTGAAATTAATCACGGTGGTCAATTCATACTTTACTACACCGAAATTTACGTCATATCAATCATCTTATTTATCATCTTATTCAATGACCACGTTTTCATAGTTAAACGTGTCAACCAAGTAGTCCATATTGAGAACTCGCAACAACCTATCTGTAATAGCAATTTTCCAACTGTTGCTTATAAATCGCCCTAAACTTTAACTACACCCAACACATCATCGATAATGATGATTACAAATCGATATAATCCTTGACTTATTTACGCATAAGCGTATAAGATCCTTCTCAATCGCTTACGTTTTCAGGTACTAACCTATGTCATTTCCTTTTCTTATCTTAACGGCTCTTATTAAATTCTACTATGTTAACCTTTATGATTTGTCGAATTTTAATATTCTTATCGTCTTAGTGAAGTTATCCTAACGCTAAAGGTATTTATTACGATGATTGATTTCCCGTCATAGGTTATATATATATCTAGACGCTGTCAAGTCTTCAGGCGGGGAGGTATTTTGAAATACCTTTATTAACCTTCAGACTTAACCACAACTACTGGTTATGGTTATACCCATCTTTATCCTTGGTTATAATTTATATTCCTTACTAATTGCTTAATCCCAATTACTTCATATCGTAAGGATGTTCTTACTTAGCATACGTCTCTTACTCCAATACATCTTGTATTTATAATCTATCTTATCTAAAAGATTATCTCCTTAGTGTATCAATTATAACGAAACTCTTGTCATTATTCATTTCGTGAGTACAATCCTTTACTCCTTTAATTTCAACTGTTGCACCCCTTTTTATCACCTTAAAATCTCTATATTTATATTCCGTTAATTAATCCTCCTCTACTGGGGTACTCATTTATCAGTATTGCCCAATGATGTAGGCATTCATGCCTTTTACTCACTTATATGCGAATGAAGGCGGTATGAATAAGTGTGTGGCACCAGGATTAATGAACATATGTACTTCGTTATTCATAACAAGTGTGGTATCTTACACCACATCCATGAAACATCAATAGTGTCCTGGTCCAAGACATCCTTTCGCCTTCGTCCAACAGCCTACTTCCCTTTTTCTTTTCGACTATGACCTCCCTCTTCGTTACAGCTATATCAACGAAATTTCTCTCTGTCTCTTTATTTTTATGTGGGGCGATCTCGCCCAACTCTGAGCAATCCTAAATCAATGGTCCGTCTTACCACATTTAACGGCCATTTTCATCAATACAGTGTAGACCCTCCTTCTGTGGTATCCACCACACCTCTCACACTGCTTACAGTGCTCACACTGCTACACTGCTTCGTAGCAGGTCGGGGTCCTCCAATCACAATGCCCACAAGAGTGCCAAAATTAGATGCACTGGGGCCTTACCAATTATCTTACTCCACGACTCATCAAATTAAATCTTCTTACCAATTTGCATTTTTCCATTTCAACATCTCTGTCATTGCTCGATTCTCTTTTCTGTCTCTATTTCAGCCCTCATTACCTTTCCCAATCTCAGAGGCGTGCAATTCATGTTCTTATTTACCCAACTGCAAATCTGCGCACTGCCTCGGTATAGGTAATATCTCACGGGCCAATCAGACTCTAATTGAAAAGTTGAGTCGTTTCATGATCTTTAGACATCTCGACTGTCACTTGTTCATAGTGTCGAGGTAATATCTGCCAAAGAATATAACTGAGTCTCATACTCATAATCAATTTAGTATTCCTAGGCAGTGTAAGAAATTTTTCCTTAAAATTTCCTTTAAATCATGTCCGGGATATCCTGTCACCGGAATATATCCCAAGATATTTCTCATCTTAGCTCTGAATGTTTAACACTTAAGATGGGTCGAGCGGGTTTCCACCAATGCTCCGCTGCGCCCTCTGATCTTATACATAATCTGAGTAATTAGCTCCTCACAATAATCTCCACACTCCGCTCCAATCTCGCGAAGCGTGTCTCAATACTATCCGATCACTCTGTCGGACTCTGAGAGGCATGCTCAACATTAGCCTCTATTTCAATCTCATACTGATTCTCATAGTCAAACTCAGCACGACTTAGCAGACTCAGGTCTATCTCTACGACCTCTGCCTCGTGCACTATCTCATCTAACGCGACTCATATTAAGCATTCCTGCATTCTCGACCATTTCTTAGTCAAAACCCATCTCGATATACACTATTGTATCTAACTAAGCATAGTAACACGGGGATGTAATTTCCTAATTAATGATACTGACACACATCAGACCAATTATGCTCTGATACCATAATAATTGTCACGACCCAAACTACCCAAAAATCAGAGTTAATTTTTCGCGTTTTGTTTATTTTCTTACTTAAATTCTTACCTGTCCTCGAATCGTGACCAACACTCCACTAATAATTGGGTTGTGCGTCAATGCCAGTCCCACCATTCAATTTCCATCTAACTTATTTATTCTCCAGTTATTTATAATTGTTTACATTATTTATACATCCCCTAAAGTTACTTACAAACATGTTACTGTGCTATGCTTATGTAGATACAATATGTACAAGTGTATATACCTTATGTTGATGGGCAGCAACGGATATCTGGAATGCAGCACTGAGTCATCGCGACTTCAACTGGAGATTATCTGTGGGAGAAAATGAAAGGGGTGAGCACATCAAGCTCAGTAAGGCAATCCTACGAACAAGTAGGTAACCATACTACCTACATGAACGTGGTGCCATGCATAAACCACCCTTTCTCCACACATTTTAAAACAGATGCTATGAATTATGATGTTATGTAAATCAAGTTTGCACGGAAAACTCAACATGCAATTATTTTAAATCATTTCTTTCTCTTTAAAAATTTCACAATGAAGTCAGGACTCGACCCCTCCTTCGGGTGATCCTGACTCACACAAAACCATGAAAATTGAGTTTCTCAAAAGCATCGATATCGAAAACATACGTATATATATATACAAGAAATGAGACTAGGCAATACTGTATATCGGTAATAACCAGGACTGGCCAATATGTCCTCGTGAGTCCCTCTAGCTTCACGGATCCCAGTGTGCGAGGTCTCACCCTGATCGGGAACTGCCCAGGAGGTGGGTCAATCCAACCCGTCAGTCTTATCCGATCTCACGCATCCGAAGATGCCGTATCCGAAGATACCCCGTATCACAAAGATACCCCGTATCACAAAGATACCGTATCCAAAGATACCCTGTATCACAAAGATACCGTATCCGAAGATACCCCACGGTACATCGTACTCCATGCTACTTGCACGGTACATCGTACTCCATGGACCCATATCACTCTAGGTACTCCAGCCCAAATGGCCTGCTTCCCACAGAGGTTTTCATAACTCAATACTCGTTGCCATGTCTCAAAACGCACGTGCGAGCCTATTAAGTCGGTGACACACAGTCTACCCGATGCTCCAAGCACGGCTTATCGTATGTTCTCATAAAAATTAGTGCGAGCGATGCTCAGCACTCTCATCAAATCAAGTAAACTTGGCAGAGCCCGCTTTACATCTCCACAAGGCCGCCAACCTCATCCCTCACTCTCACCCTACTTAAGAGGTCTTTTGAGCCTGTTGGGCCTTTTGGCTGACTCCAAGGGCAGACAGCGCTACTCCACAAATTCAGTAAAACTAGTGCGAGCTAGGCTCAGCACTCTGTATATAAATCGTATGAAAATCTTATAAAATCTGGTGCGAGTTAAACTCCCGCCCCCTGTCATGAAAATCATGTAAAATCTGGTGCGAGTTAGACTCTAGCACCGTGTCACGCAAAAGCATGTGAAATCTGGTGCGAGTTATACTCTAGCACCTATGCATGTAAAACTCTAGTGCGACCTCTCGCTCCAGCACTAATGCATGCATCACACAAATCAAACATCGTGCGAGCTGAGCTCTAGCACGTCACATGTAAATAAAAACATGTAGGCGGCTCGGTTATTTCCAATTAGTTTTCACAGAAATCACATCAATTAAGATATGCAATGCTATGCATTTTTCTTTAAAAGTGAGCCAGCCTACTCATGCATGTGTTGAAATACCTCCAAAACGAGCAGGAACCTCTTGTCCTTGATCCTCCCAATTTTTTCCTAAATTTTTAGATTTTACCCTTAACAAGGGTATTTTAGTAATTTGCCTATTCGGGGCACTAAAATTATTAATTGACCTCTAGACCCTTCAGATAAAATTTAAGGACTGCAAATGAACTTGAAATTGCGTAAAGTTACCTCTAGCAGTCCGCAGAATTCCCTTACCTTATTTTTCCTGTCGAGTCTGACCTTTTCTTTTCCACTGTTGACTCGTCGCGCAGTCCGTTATGCTCCCAATCAAATGCCCGAAACTGCGTATTAATATTCCTCATGTCAGATATTATACAATTTAATTGAATTTAATACTTTCTGGGCTTAATTTAAATCGTTGGGCCCATTTACCCCTATTGGGCCCGATTGCACCTTAATGGGCCTTAATCGGCCTTAAGCCCGTTTTCCACTAAATTCTCACTTTATCGAGGCCTATTGGGCTCATTGGGCCCACCAATAATTTATTGGGCCTCGTTCTAGCTTATTGGGCCTCGGCCCATTTTAGCCCTTTTTTTTTTTATACTCATTAATCCCTTCTTCGGATATACCGGGCTTATACAGCTTTCTAATAATTATCGGTCCTCATTCCAATTTCATTGGGTAGCCTTATACCATTTACGGCAATTATATTACAATTCCGAGTAATATTCCTTCCTACGCAAAATTAATCCATAATTCCGTAAAATAATTAAACTCGGTATTTAAGAACTCTAATTGCCGAAATTAAATTGTACTTACCCGATACGATGTGGGGTACGAGAATCAGAGCTCGATCGGCTCTCGTTCGGTCTCCGTCGTGAAGCTACATAATTAGGTAAATCCGGATTATTTTTCATTAAAATAATATTAAATTAAATTTTCGGAATTCACCCGTAGGTCAATATCGACCCTCGGTCAACTTACCCGAACCTCGAGTCGTCCCCGGTAAATTTCTTTCCTTTTTCCCCTTTTTTCCTTCCTTTTCCTTCCTTTTCCTTTCTTTTCTTTTCCCTTTTCCTTCCTTTTCCTTCCCTTTCCTTTCCTTTCCTTCCAGCCAAACGGTGCCGTTTTGCTGCCTATTGCCGTCGCCGACATTTTCGGCGGTCTCACCGGTCGAGACCGGTCTCAAAAGAACTGGCTTCTTCCCCTGAGTCCGTCGGTGCCCTCCGTTTCAACCCAGACGCGGCGGTTCACCGGGAATCGGCTTGTTTCTCCGACGGTCTTCCTCGGCTTCGATCGGCCTGCTCCGGCCACCTGGCGGCGCGAATCCGGTACCCACGTGCTCGTCGGACTCCCCTCTTCCTCCTGGCAGCTTCGTCGAAGTCGTCGGTCGCCGGGGGTGCGAGAATCGGCGGTGAGGGTGGTGCGGGTCATTTTCGGTTCCTCTCTCAGGTTTTTCCGAGTTTTCTCTCTCCTCCCTCTTTTTTTTCGGTTACTTTCTTTTTTTTATTTTATTATTAATTTTATTATTATTATTTTTATTTATTTTAATTCTTTTACTATTCCTTAAAATACATTAAAATTACCCAAATATCTCTTAAAATTATTATTAAATTCTAAATTTATCAATTTAATTTTATTTAATTTATTTATTATATTTTAACCTCTTTTTAGGGTATAATTTCCCTGTATTTTCGGGATGTTGTCCCGGGTGACTTTTCGATATATTTTTCGATTATTTTCGGGATTATTTTTTCGAACTAAAAATTCCAATTAATCCCGATTAATTCCAATAAATTAATATCTTGATCAATTTAACCTAAAATAAATTTATTTCACTTTATTGACCAAGATTTCTTAAATCCATATTTTTAATTAATTTTTTTCTCATCGAATTTACTCCGACTTTCGGTCTTTTGACCGTTTTGCCCTTACACGTGTTCGGGATTAATTTAACCCGACTTCCTTCATACTTCCCCCATCTTTTCTTATTTAATTTCCGTGTTTTAATTAAATTCGGGTCTTACATCAATAAATTATACTTCAAGTTCACATTACATAATTGGATATGTGAAAATTCTCTGATCTCACATCCTTCCCACCATAAAAGAATTTGGTCCTCCAAATTCAACTCGACTCGTCAAATAGATGGGCGTACTTCTCCTTCATGAGACTCTCCAATTCCTAAGTCGCCTCCTCCATTGAGTGATGTTTCCACAGAACTTTCACTAATTGGATGCTCTTAGTCCGAAGCACCTTCTCTTTTTATCAAGAACCCGGATAGGTTCTTTGGTGTAGCTCATGTCCTCTTGTATGTCTATCTCTTCATACTCTATGACATGTGAAGGGTCCGGGTGCTACTTCCTCAAGATGGACACATGGAAGACGTTGTGTATTTTGGACATCTGTTGGGGTAATGCCAACCTATAGGCTACCTCTCCCACTCTCTCAAGAATCTCGAATGGTCCAATGTATCGAGGACTCAATTTCCCTTTCTTTCCAAATCTCATGATACCCTTACTCGATGATATCTTCAGAAACACTGCATCACCAACATCAAACTCTAGTGGCCGTCTACGCACATCGACGTAGATTTTCTGTCTACTCTGTGTAGCTCGTAATCTTTCACATATGAGTTTCACACTCTATACAGCCTGTTCAACAAGTTCAGGAGCATTTATCTTTCTGTCACCCACTTCTTCCCAAGCTACAGGGGATCTACACCTCCTACCATATAAAGCCTTAAAAAGTGCCATTCCAATACTCGCATGATAGCTATTATTGTACGCAAACTCTACTAGGGGTAGGTGATTATCCCATGATCACTTAAAATCCATCATACACGCTCTCAACATATCCTCTAGGGTCTGAATAGTCCTCTCTGACTGACCATCTGTCTGATGATGATAGGCGGTACTAAAACTCATTCGAGATCCCATAGACTCCTGAAATTAGGTCAAAAATCTGGAGGTAAATCGAGAATCTCTGTCAGAAGTAATACTCACTAGAGCCTCATGTAATCTAGCTATCTCATTGACATACAACTTAGCTAATGCATCCACAATATATGTGCTCTTGATGGCAAGAAAGTGGGCACTTTTTATCAGTCTATCCACTATGACCCATATCGCATCATGACCCCTTCGGGTCCTCGATAAACCCATAATAAAGTCCATGGTGACATGCTCCCATTTCCATGCAGGCACAAGTAAAGGCTGTAGTAATCCTTCGGGCTTTCGATGCTCAACTTTCACTCGCTGGCATACTAAACATCTGGCCACATACTCTGCCACGTCTTGCTTCATGCCACTCCACCAGTACACCTTTCTCAAATCTCGGGACATCTTAGTACTACCTGGGTGCATGGTGTATCGCAAGCAGTGGGACTCTCTCAGTATTTATCTCTTTAGGGTATCATCGTCCGATACGCAAATTCGTCCTATGAATCTCAACAATCCATCCTCACTGACTATGAGGTCTGACTGCGAAGTTTGCTCAGCTTGGTTAACCATATCAATCAACCTCTGATCATCACGCTACCCAGTTCTAATCCGATCCATGATCTTGGGTTCTATTCCCAGGCTAGCCAAAAATCCAGTCTCTCCTCTTTAACTTTGATCTGGAGTTTGGCGAATTGCTCCAACAAATCCCATTCCCTGATTATCATAGCAGATATTATACTCTTCCTGCCCAGGGCATCAGCAACTACGTTCGTCTTTCCCGGATGATATAGAATCTCGCGGTCATAATCCTTAAGGAGTTCCATCCATCTCCTTTGTCTCATGTTTAACTCTTCCTGATCAAACAAATACTTCAAACTCTTATAGTCAGTGAAGATTTGGAATCTTTCCCCATATAAGTAGTGCCGCCAGATCTTAAAAGCAAACACTACAACAGGTAACTCTAAATCATGCGTGGGGTAATTTCGCTTGTGATCTTTCAACTGTCGCAATCCATAAGCGACCACTCTTCCATGCTGCATGAGCACACACCCCAATCCTTGATAAGAAGCATCACTATACACTAAAAATCCTCTTGATCCCTCAGGAATAATTAACACAGGTGCCGCTATCAATCTTCTCTTCAATTCTTGAAAATTGAGCTCATATTGTTCCGTCCATATGAACAGAGTTTCCTTGCATGTGAGCTTGGTCAAAGGAGTAGCAATTCTAGAAAATCCCTCCATAAATCTTCTGTAATACCCTGCCAAACCAAGAAAACTTCGTACCTTGATAACTGTCTTCGATCTTTCCCAATTAAGCACAGCTTCTACTTTACTTGGATCCACTGATACTCCTTCCTCTGAAACTATATGACCAAGGAAAGCTATCTGATCCAGCCAAAACTCACACTTACTAAGCTTTCCATATAGTTATTTATCTCGGAGGATCTGAAGTACTAACCACAAGTGCTTTGCATGCTCCTCATAAGACCGAGAGTACACCAATATATCATCAATAAGGACTATCACAAACTTATCTAGATAGTCTCTGAATACTTCATTCATTAACCTCAGAAAGGCTGCTGGGGCGTTCGTCAATCTAAAGGGCATCACTAAAAATTCATAATGGCCATTACTTGTCCTCGAGGTCGACTTCGAAATATCTTCCTCCTTAATCCTCAATTGGTGATAGGCCGATCTTAAATTAATATTAGAGAAGACTGAAGCCCCTCTCAGTTGATCAAGTAAATCATCAATCCTGGGCAATGTGTATTTATTCTTCACCGTGGCTTTATTCAACAGTCGGTAGTCTATACATAATCTGAGACTACCATCCTTCTTTCTCACGAATAACACTGGTGCTCCCCATGGTGAGACACTGGGTCTAATAAATCCTTGAGACTACAACTCTTGTAGTTGTTTCTTCAATTCCTCAAGTTTCACTAAGGCCATCCTATATAGAGGTCTAGAGATAGGCTGAATATCTGGTACCAAATCTATGGTAAACTCCAGCTCTCTCTCTGGTGGTAAACCTGGCAACTCACTGGGAAAATATCTAGAAATTCACACACCACAGGTATATCCTTAATCCTCGGATGTTCCCGATCATCATCTGAGATGAATGTTTCATAACCTTCACATGAATGATCAAATTTAGTATTCTTAAAAGCAACATTAAGACTTCAATTACTTACAGAATTCCATACGTTTATTTACTCAATAGTTCAAATGTGCACTGTAAGGTTCAGGTAGGGAGAAGGTTACAATCTTAGTGTAGCAATCTAAACTAACTCGATTGGTTGCCAGCCAATCCATTCCCAAAATTACATCAAACCCATGCATATTTAATATTATTAGATCTGCTAACATTACTCTATCTCCCACCTTTATTTCACATCCTCTACAGATCAAATCAGTTCTCTAGGATTCATGTATAGGGGTATTTACATGTAGTATATACTCTAGAGGTTCAAACTTCAATTTTAATCATGCAAAATACTCAAAAATAAACGAATGCGCGGACCCTGAATCAATCAACACATGAGCCTTATGATTATAGATAGAGAGTATACCTCTTATAGTTTTTACGGAAGTGTCAGTTGTTTCCTTGTCCAGAGCAAACACACGTCCCACTGTAACAGGCTTCTTTCCTTTCTCTGCAGTAGTGTCTCGTCTCTGAGGATTTATTCTCTGAGGCTGCTGTCTAGTAGGCTCCGGAGCATGTGGCCTCTAAGGTTGAGGGCAGTCTCTTAGCCTGTGACTCATGTCTCTACATTTGAAACATCCACGGATCAACCCAGTACAACTTCCCTCAGGCGGTCAACCACAGTCTCTACAAAGCCTTATCTCAGGCCTGACATCTCGAGGGGTCTCTCTGATGATGGGATAAGCTCTGGGTCTCTCCAATCTGCCCTTTTGTACCTCAATCATTCCTCTTCTGAAGGAACCTCTCTGAACATCTGCCTGGGAAATCGCTGGCCTCTTGCCTTTATCCCTTGTTATAGCACTAAACTCATTTTGGGATTGGACAATTTCGATTCCCCTCTCAATCTTTTATGCTCTTCCCAGAGCATCTCTAAACTCAGTAATACATAGCCCTATCAATCGATCTCTGATGATGGGCTTCAATCCATAAACAAATCTCTCAGTGCAGAGCTCTTCATTTTTGAAGGTCTCTGGATCATACCTTAATAAAGCGATAAATCGATTCTCATAATCATCCACAGACATATCGCCCTGTACCAGATTCAAAAACTCTGCTTGCTTCCTTCTTTGAGTAGCTCGTGGTACAAATTGGGCTCTAAAGGTTGCCTGAAATTCTTCCCAACTAATCACATCCTGACTAGACATTACAATACCCTGGGTAGTACCCCACCAATCTCGAGCTCTCCCTTTCAACATATAGGCACACATACTAACCCTCTCAGCATCAGTGCAGCCCAAATAGTCAAATATGACTCCCAACTCAGTCAGCCACTCCTCAGCCTCTACAGGATCCTTTTTCTATCTTAATGCGGACGGGTTCATTTTCAAAAAGTCCTTCAGTCGGACCATACTCCTATTATTGGGCTGAGTAACGGGAGGCACTAGGTCCATCTGTACTGGGGGTAAGGGTGGTCCTTGTGGTAGTGTAGTAGTAGTACCCGAGGCATTAACTCCATAATGTTGTGCGAATAGTATTGCCATTTGCTCAAAACCTTACCTCACATCGGTCTCAATCCGGTTAAATTGAGATTTAGGACTCTCTGGTTGGGGGTAGGTGGTGGAGGTGGCTCTGCCTCCCTCCTCGAACGACCTAGTCGTCCACTAATTCTCAGTCTCAATACGTTTCCTGCACGTACATATTAAACATGATTGAAATCTAGATCCTCAATTTCAATTCATGACTAGACTTATACAGACACTTGGGAACACCCTAAGCTCTGATACCAAGAAAACTCTGTGACGCCCCGAAAGCACAGAAAACAGGATAAAATTAACAATTTTCTACTCATTAATTCACAATTAAGGGTGCATTCTTGTGCAGTGTCATACATCATCATACATAATTTGTAACTTTTGCCTCAGGATCTTATCATCTCATGAATAAATATTATACCATTTACATTCCTCAATTTCGAATTAGTTATCCTAATACATCCCATACATCATAGTATATCAAGTGTCTGTAAATACAACTCTAGTCTGGATACATGAAATATTAAAATGTACCTCATGTACAATATGTAGCCTTGAGCTTAAATCCTCCACTAACCACTAATCTGTACGTCGCAGGGAACTCTCTTCACTTGAAGAAGTCTAGGGGGAAGATAAAATAGGGTGAGTTTCTAAATCACTCAGTAAGGGGGTAAGGGACTCATTACAATTAATGATTTGCACAGTACAATCATTTGTTTTGTAGTTGAAAAATCGATAAAAATGTAGCATGACTCAATAAAACATCATTCTTACCTTATTCTCTAAAATCATGTAAAATATGAGAGTACATAACTCAGTACAAAGTATAATTACAAATATGTGGAAATCAGTATGCGATAATGGATTTTCTCATAAAACGTGATAAAAATCACCTCAATAGTAATACACGGGGCACAGCCACAAAACACAATCTCATGTGTATAAAAAGGAGACTAGGCAAGAAAACTCATATAAAATTCGTCATGGCACATCAAAATAATCTCTTCCGGGTGCGCATCCCAGGCATCCTCAAAAGAGGGAATGTCGACAATATGGTCGTGTACATGGTATATTAGACTTACGCGTTATCAAAACAAGGCCTGACCTTACATGCTACAAAAGCAATGCCTCTCCTCATGTACATTATCAGTCTTACATGCTACCAAAGCAATGTCTCCCAGCGTTACCAAAGCAGGGAATAATATCGACCTTACATGCTACCAAAGCAATGCCTCCCAACGCTACCAAAGTGGGGAAAAATATCTGCCTTACATGCTACCAAAGCAATGCCTCCCAATGCTACCAAAGCGGGGTAAAATATCGACCTTACATGTTACCAAAGCAATGCCTCCCAACGCTACCAAAGCGGGGAATAATATCGGCCTTACATGCTACAAAAGCAATGCCTCCCAGCGCTACCAAAGCGAGGAATAATATCGGCCATACATGCTACGAAAGCAATGCCTCCTAGCGCTACCAAAGCGGGGAATAATATCGGCCTTACATGCTACCAAAGTAATGCCTGATGTGTATTCAACATGACACACCTAAGTCTCAATCATTAGCCATTATCATATAAAACGATTTACCTTCATGTAGAATTCATAATGCTTTTCTCTCATAAATCTCATTTAAAAACATTTGTGTACTCAACACAAAACATGTTAAAATCGAGTTCCAACTGGCAAAACCATGCACACATTTCTCAATCTTAGTATGCCTTAACGTAGAGCCCAAATCTCTTTTCACGTTTTAAATACAAAACAGTTGTAAAACATTTTCATGCTTAGTTTACAATTCATAAAAGTTGGGCCCCAACCGGCTATAAAATCATGTGTAATACTCATTCACAACTCATAAAACATGCTTGTTTTCTCAAATCACAATTCATACTACAATATAGTCACAAAACACACACACAAATGAGTTTAAGTTTTCCTTTACCTCGTTGCACCTCGTATAGTGCAATCGTATCCCCTGTATCACAGACTAGCCTCGCATTCCTCTCTAGGACTCTTGGGCTATCCAAACGATGTTAAAACATCAATAAGCTATCTCAATCGCATCATCGAGCACATATTTGGTCATATTCTCGTTAAATACTCAAACAACTCAATCCTCACAATTTCATCCCAATTCACATTCTCATCCACATTATTTCAAATCCTACATTTCCCATACCATATTCCATGCTAAATTTACCTCATTGCCTCAATTCCATTTTTATAGTCAAAAATCCCAAATCACCACAAATTGTACAATGTTATCTTTACTCTAAAAAATCATAATTTCATCAATCCTTAATCATTTCCTAGCTATTCATCACAATGCCAGCAACCATAATCACCAAAAATCACTTCAAATATCAAGATCGAAATTTAGAATTTACCCAAACTTGTGGAGTTTCAACTCTTCCCTCAGTTCTATCTGTCTTTCGATTTCCAAGTATGTTGTTCTCCTTTTGATGACGAACAACTTTCCTTCTTGCCACAACATTTGAATCGAACGAAAATGGGGGCTTTAAAAGAGAGAGAAAACTAGGGCTCAGCTAAAATAGAGGTTTGAAAGAGAGAGAAAAGATGAAATACAGGAAAACACAGGGGTCCTTTTATAGATAGAGGGTAAGAGATCGATCTGGTCCTTGATGAGATCGATCTGTATTTGAATTTGGGAGCGTTTTGGGGTAATTTTATGCCTAAGAGATCGATCTGTCTTGGGGTGAGATCGATCTCTTAATGGCTTTATGAGATCGATCTACTCCTTGAGGAGATCAATCTTCTGTTTACAGAACACTTCATGAGATCGATCTACTCCTTGAGGAGATCGATCTTCTCCTTACAGAATGCTTCATGAGATCGATTTCTTTCTCATGAGATCGATCTCTTCATTACAGAATCATAAGGAGATCGATCCTCTTCCATTGGAGATCGATCTGCTCACTTAATTTCCTCCTTCCTTGTCATTTTGGCCTACCAGATTAATCCTCTCTTCTTCAAGATCGATCTGGCCTCATAGTTTCACACTTTGGTTAAACACTTAACATAAAATCTCATTCATGACTCATTCATCATTAAGAAATTCATTCCATACCACCTCAATGTATGAGTACATTTGTGGTGATTTTGGTTGGTCATGTGTGGGAGACGGGCGTGATAGAATAGTATCAGAGCAGTGTTGGTCTGATGTGAATCAATATTAGTAATTAGGAAAAGTATACATCCCTATAGTACTATGTTTTGTTCAGTTACAATTGTGTATACGAGATGAATCCAAACTTATTAATGAATATAAATGCAGGGATTTAGCCATTATGGTTAATACTCGCCGTGGTAGAGGGGCTAGAGATAGGGCTCGAGACCGTAGAGGTAAGCTAGAGACCCGAGATGAGACTATTGGTCCTACTGAGGTACCAGAGAGTACCGATGCACATTTTGAGAGACTAGAAAGTTGCCTAGAGACTATAGTGGAGATACTAGCACAGACGATACCATGAGGATAGGGACAGGATGCAGAGACTGCACCGGGAGAGGTTGTCAGACCTGTATTTTATGTAGCTTGTTCCTTATGATTCCTATGTCTATGAACACTCTATTATTATAGATGAATCATAAGAAGAGTATTTACTAGATTTAATGTGTATGTGAAATGATTTAACACTTATAAGCTACATGAAAGCCTAATGTAAGCTATAAGAGCCACAAGTTAAACTGAGTGGATTTGAATCATTCTGATTGAAGATGAGAACTTATAAAATTAAGATATAGAGAGCTCATGAAGGAAAGTCAGTTTGATTTAGACCCGAACACAGAGAACAAGGTAAAAGCTAAAAAGGGTAAAACAGACCTTTTTAACAAGTTAAGGTATCTAAGGTATTTCGGGTGTATTCACCTACCGAAAACGGCCAAAAACGTAAAGACGAGAGTGTAAAACATAAGATATGACACTTTTAAAATTTTGAGAAAAAGTCAACTAGGTCAATGATTAAGGAAAAAGTCAACTGTAGTTAAGAAAAGTGGACTTTTACCATAGTTGACTAACCATGGTTAAAAATTAACCTAAGTATGGAAGAAAATTTGGGGAAAAATATTTTTGGTCAGAATACAAGATAATTATCCCCGAAAGTAAGGAAAATTGATTCGGATGGATTTCAGATTAAATTTAATGGTTAAAAACGTAGTGGGCCAAAGTGAAGATTTTAAAGCCCATTAAGGTATACTAAAGGTAGATCGAATTTCTTAGGTCCCTTAGACCGAATTGTTGGACCAATTGAAAGGCCAAATATTTAGATAATTGAAGGCCCGAGGTATAGTAAAAATTTCAGCCTGAAAGCCCATTAAAAAAGCCCAAATCGAGAAGCCCAATTAAAAAGCCCATTAGTATAAGTTAAAAGCCATTAATGAAAGGTAACAAAGTCCAAAATGATAACCATTACCTAAACTTTTTGAAAGTCAATTTAGATGGCTGGAAAGTAAGGCTTAATGGTTAAGTAAATGGCTTATAAAATCAGCCACCACATTGTCTTCTTCAACATATCATTTTCGGCTAGAAGAAGAAACCATTAAAACACATTTATCAAAGCTTTCTCTCACTAGAAATCACTAGGATTTAGGCATATTTGGAACTCGCATCCTTCATGAAAGTTGTTCCAAACTGAGAGGAGAGTGACATATGTTGGAATTGGCTATCAAGAAGCCATAGTGTGCAAACCGTGAGGCTTCAAAGTTTCGGCCAAGTGTGAACACAAATACTAGGTATAATTTCAAGCTTTCAAATTCATATATGTTAAAGTATGAATGATTTTAAGTATATTGGTATATGTTTTAAGCATTGAAACATTGATACGAGCTAGTGCCCACTCTAAGTGACCTAAATGTTCTATCCGCAAGTGCACGAGTCGTACAGGTAATAATGGGATTTGAGTCTCGGATTATCGCCCCACAGAGAAGTGATTAGCTCAATTAACTACCGGTTAATCTTAACCTAAGTATATTCCAGCAAATTATGAATTGCTGATGGGTTATCTACATAGCTAACAATACTGAAAATAATAAAAACTATAAAATAAAGAAAATTAAACAGAGCTAAAATTACTTATAGAGCTCCGAATAATTAAAAACAACAACCTACAAAAGAAAATTAAAACAGTTAAAATTAATTAAGTAAAATGCAGTTAAACTAGAATGTAAATATGAAAATAAAGAAACAAATTAATGAAACTAAAAATATAAAAAAAACATAAAACAAAATATGCATGTAATTAAACTACTTAATAAAAATGCAAACTAACCTAAAGTCTAATGAAATAAAATCCTATTAACTTAAGGAAATTCTTAAATCTAACTAATAAATTAACTACCTATATAAAATAATCCTAAATTAAATCTAACTCTAACTAATTACTAACAATAAAACAAAATCTAATTAATGCATGAGAACTAATATTTTTGGATTTTTTAATTTAAAATGAAAACTTAAAAATGCATAAAATAATAGTCCTCTAATTTAATCCTAAGTGTAACATCTAATTCCTAAATTCTAATATAACCACAAATTAGCTACTAATAAAATTAAACTAAAATTTAAACTAATAAACTAAGAAAATTAAACTATTAATGTAAATTGATATAAAAAATCTAACTAAGCTAATAACTAAAATTAGAAGGAATAATGACAATAAAAATAAAATAAAAGACATGTATGAAAAATGGATTGGTGACAATAATGTGTGCCAAACACAGCCTTGCTCAGTTTGTAAAATAACCAGCTGCCCTAACACTGGCCTCGTGCATGTACCGTGCACGTTTCCTTCTCCAGGCGTTGTCTTACCCATACCGCTGCACATCCTCGACCTGCCCTTCTAGTCGGTGTGCGTCTTCCTTGCTCCATTCCCTGCACAACTCCAGCCCCACATGCATCAGCTATTCTCAATGCAGAGAAGAATCCAGCAAGCGTACAGCAGCAGCTCCTGCTTCAGTTGCCCGATCCATGCGCCAACACGCCATATGCTTCAAGCTTCATTTTCATTTCCAGATCTGTCCACTGCTGGTTCGTGCTGTCTCCAGGCATTGCTCCAACTGCTCTGTCCAGGTGCTGCTAATGCGTCTTAGTACCATCCTTCACTGCTGTTGCTGCTCGTTCCTCGACATGCCTTGCTCAACTCCCAGTTCAGCCCTCCATTGCAGTACCAGCAGCACTGTCCCTGTAAGATCCGATTTTATTTTAAACACGAAATGAAAAACACAAAAGGATTGAAATGGGATTTTCGAACACGTGCAAGGGTAAAACGATCAACAGATCAAAATTCGATATTAATCGAGACAAGAAAATTTAATTAAAAATATGAGATTGAGAAATCTTGATCAATAACGAAGAAATAATTAAATTTCAGGTTAAATTGATCAAGATACAAATATATTGGAATTAATAAAAAATTTCACATCGAAAAATAATCCAGAAATTATTCAAAAAATTATCTCGAAAGATGAAATAATACCGATAAATTCATTTAATTGGTTAAATGAATAAAATATAATTTTTAAGATATTTTTGGATTTTTAATAATTAAATAAGAAATTTTTAGATATTTATGGGCTTTTAATATTATTTTAATCAATTAAAATAATATTAAAAATAAATAAATAATAAAATAATTAAAAAATGAAACTAAATTCGCAAAACGTGAACTGAAGAAAAAAAAGAAGAAGGTAAAAATCGAACCTTCCCCGACTGCTGTCTTACCGGACGGAACGGTTGCGACGCACGCACCAGGCAAGGTAACTGTCGTCGACCCAGGCGGAATACGGTGATCGAAGCACGAACGACGATGAACGACAATCGAGAAAAAGTGAACCGAGAAGCGAAAGAGAGTTTACCGGCAGAGGAGAGAAGAGTCAGAGGAGAGAAGAGCCAGACCGACCACTTTTCGGCTACCTTGGACGAAACCGACCCTAGATCCGAGCTGCGGATGACCCCGCAGAGCTGCTGGCGATGGAAATCGGTGGAGAACCGACCGGAAAGGCACTGAACCGATTAAATTGAACTGAACCGGTGGTTTGAACCGGGTTGAACTAGACCGAACCGGTTCAGCCAAAAAGAAAAAGAAAAAGAAGAAAAAAAAGGAAAAAGAAAAAGAGAAAAAATTGGAGAAAATTCCAGTGATGCAATAGAGCTACGGGTAAGTCGGTAAGCGGTCAAATTGATCGATTTAAATTTTGAAATATTTAATTTGATTGCATCCTTCATGGAAGTTGTTCCAAATTGAAAGGAGAGTGACATATGTTGGAATTGGCTATCAAGGAGCCATAGAGTGCAAACCGAGAGCCTCCAAAGTAATCGACAAAGGATGAACACAACAATTGGTATAATTTCTAGTTTTCAATTTCATATATGTTAATGTATGAATGATTTTAAGTATATTGATATATGTTTTAAGCATTGAAACATATTAAATCACTATGATGTTGGTTTAGCCGAGAGTGAGTGGTGAGATATTGATTTATGTCCATATGATTTTAAGGCATAAATGGATTAATGTACATGTGTTAATGATTATGGTGTAATTAGAATTAATCAATTTGATTAATTAATACATGTAATTAGTTGGCAATCAAGGTGTTTGATAAAATGCCTAAATGAACTATATGATGTTTAGGAATGTTGCCAACCAAGTGTTTGTGAAAATGCCTAAGTGAATTGGCTAAGAAAGAGACATGGCCGGCATGCCATGGTGTAACCGATGGCATGGGTAGCTCTCGGCCATGGCATGTGGCCGAGAGGCCCACTGGGCCAAGCCCAAATATTTTAGGCCCAATGTGAGGTAATGGGTCTAGGATAAGCCCAATAAGAGTTGGTGGGCCCCACAAGCCCAATAGGCCCAACAAAAATAAATAGTAAAATGAAAATGGGCTTAAGGCATAGTTAGACCCATTAAGGACTATTAAAGCCCATTAAGGGAAATAGATTGTATTTAATGTGAAATACAGTAGGAAAAGTGTAATTAACCTGATAAATGGTTATATGCAGCTCCAGAGAGTATTGAAGGAGCAAATCGGACTGCTGAAACGAGCAACGCGGAGAAAGTGAAATTTCTCGAGTGATTGCAGGTAAGGGACTTTTGTGAGTAGTTAGAGATACCTGCACGTATTTTCGTCAGCTTTTACATTCACTTAAAAGCTCTGAGGGTCAGAGAAAGTGAATAATAATTATTACGACCCGATAGTGGCAAATTACGATTTTGCCCCTATTTAGTCAAAAAGTCAACTTTTGTGAAAAGTTGTAAAAAGCATGGAAACCACTATTTTAAGTGTTTAACTGCTGTTTAGCAGGAGAATAAATAGATGGGCTAATGATTTTAAGGTTGATGTGAATTAAGCACACTTTATAGTGCTGATTTTGATGTTTTGTAAATCATCCCTTTTTAAAGAGCCATCTATCATATTTTGTGAGAATGAATCGTGCAGGAGCACAGCTCGCACTGAATTTCATATATTTTCCACATACATTAGTGCTGAATTTTGATTCGCACTAGATTTCCATGACATGCATGATAGAGTACTGAAGTTATTACTCGTACTCAGTTTTATATTATATATGCATGACAGAGTGCTGGAGCGTTGCTTGTACTCGATTCTCCATGATTTATACATGACATAGTACTGGAGCTATTGCTCGTACTTGATTTAATACATGAACTATGCATTGACCTAGTTGCTAGAGGTTTACTCGCACTAGAGTTTGAGTTTGTGATGTGAAACAGTGTTTTAATGGAGTGTCGACTGTGAGTCGCACTCAAAGGCGTGCACTGTATGTGATATCTAATACATGTTAAAACCCATGCCTGAGTCCTTGTGTGACTGAGTGTCACATCTTGTGAGAGGATATCCACATGAGGGTAATAGAGACGTGGTATGATATTCCATGGTTTGAGGGCTAAGACCTATGGCAGGCACCCCGACTATGATGTAGGGTCCATGAAGTATGTTGTACCGTGCATGTGGCATGGGAGTACACTGTATCGTGTGGTGTTGTGGAGTTGAGGAGGATATAGTTGGCGGTTATGATGGACTGACCCCCCTCTCGTTGCAGCAGTGATGCCCCGCACACTAGGATTCCGTGTAGCTTGGGATCACATGTCGGATATGATCATAGTCCAGGATACTATTTACATTTTCACCACTGAGTCTCACATGATATATCACTTGATTGACTGATTTAAATTGCGGACAGACCTGAGGGATGGGTCGGACTCCGATTTTGTGATGTGAATTATTTAAATGCCATATTTATTAAGATTGAAATATACATGGCATGATTTACCTAAAGGCATGATTTATACAAAGATGCATTGTTTTGCACTACATGCCTACATTCGAGAAAGAAATTATGATTTCTGTACATGGGATTTAATCTGTACAAGTATACATATATATATATTTAAAGACATGCTTTTAAAGTGAGTTAAGGAAATAATGTTTTCAAGGCATAGCATTATTTTAAGTAGATAGTGTAGATATCTACTTGCTTGCCTGATTTCCTTACTGAGCGCATTGTATGCTCACCCCCATTTCTTTACATCTCTCTACAGAGCATCAGCAGTAGAGCGAGAGCTATTGAGGGATAGTGTTCCTAAGTCTACTACTAGTTCCTATCGATCGACAGGTATACATATTTTGTACAGTTATGTATCTAATCCTAGAAACAACACAGTGATGTATACGATATATATTATGGGGAATGTATTTGTGTTAGCTTTTATATAATCTCACATGTATTATAAAAGCAGTTACAGTCAGTAACAGTATATTGACATGTATGTATGATAATGGATAATGGGGTAAGCGAGGACTCTGACATCGAATCACAACCCAACTATTTAAGAGAGGAAAGGTAAGTTAAAAATGCAAAAAATTTGTAGTGATTTTTGGTTAAGTCATGGATTGAGAAACAGGTCCTGACAAAAATGGAGGAATGTGTTGACTTGCTGAAGAAGAAGGTTTGGTTGTCAGGTTTGTATAAAGCAAGGGTGGTGAGATCGATCTCCTAGGGTAAGAGATCGATCTTCCCTTAGTTAAGTTATCGAAATATTTAGTTTGTAAGGGAGAGATCGATCTGCTCTTTGGGGAGAGATCGACTTTGCTAGGCAGAAGCAACTGGAGATCAATCTGTTTCATGGAGACATCGATCTGCTCTTTGGGAAGGGATCGATCCTTGTTAGGCAACTGGAGATCGATCTACTCATGGGGAGAGATCGATCTGCTCTAAGCAGAAGCAAATGTAGATCGATCTGCTCATGGGAAGAGATTGATCCTCTTGGCAGGATCAAATGGAGATCGATCTGTTCTTTACAAAATCATATGGGGTCGATTTGCATGAATGAGAGATCGATCTGCCTTGAATAAGAGATCGATCTGGCCTTCATCTGGGGCATTCCTGTTGCATATTTCCCAGATTTTTCAAAGGTAAACTCATATTTCATTACTCCAATATTCATTTTACATTCTAATCCCACTTAGAGTATGGAAAGATTCATTTCTTATGATTCATATACAATGTGACTTGTGTTTATTGCTTAGAATTACAAAAGGCACTTAGAATTCGCAGCCGTTGCATTATCATTTCGTGTTTTTAAGTCTTTATATTTCGTCTGGATATTTTGAGTTCCTTTGTTTAGTTTGTGGCCACTTCAGCCCTCATTTAACCTTTACATGGATTCATGGATGTTCATTCATTCTCTTTACAACTTCATTCAATCCAAAATTACTTCTTATGATTCAATTTAACATATGAAAATGTATTACATCATATGAATGATAGGGAATGCATCAACAAAAGTGGGTCTTACACTCTTGGTGACCCTCCACCAAACAGTAGCATCACCTTTAAAAGTAAAGGCAGCGAGGATCACTCTCTTTGCAAACAGTCTCCTCAAATACTCAAACAACTTCTCAAGCTCAAGAAGCCAATGATATGCCACTATTATGTCTTTTTTGCCCTTGAAGAAGGTATGTTAAACTTTTGAAACTATTTAAGACGACCCAAGTATCTATCATCACCCTCACCGGCGGTTGATGGTTGTTTAGGGGCCTAAGGCTATACCGATGGTAGTGGCTACTAAACTTGAGGCTAAGGTAGTTCTTGAGAAAGAGGTTGTAAGACCCGTATTTTTAGATGTAAACCTTATGAATTCATAAGTATAGGTGATGTACTTGTAATGTGGAGCATAAGTGATGTAAAGTCTATAAATTTAATGTACACACTTTTAATAAGAGTTTGTGATGTACGTACAAGTTTCATTATCTTTGAATATGAAGAAACAGACTTTTGTATGTGATGAATGTGAGTGGAATGCAAAATGAGTAGTGCAGCAAATGGATGGAAGTTGTATGAGTTGTATAAATCTTTGTACTTCAATTTAGTTTTGTGCCGTATACCTTTGGTTATACAATGAATGCACACAAGTTTTAATGTGTATAAAGTATGAATGGATGTCATTTTCAAGTCTTGAAGGTGGTTGGATGAGAAAATGACTATGGAAGCAAAATTAAGGATGTTTGGTGTGAGTTACTGCAGAAAACTGTAGCAAAATTTGGAAACTATGAATGCCAGATCGATCTCATAGGATGAGAGATCGATCTGGAAGAGTAAAAATGCTCTTATTCAAGCAATGGAGCAGGGCAGATCGATCTCCAATGGGGCTAGATCGATCTACTAAGCATTTTGTAATGACGAGATCGATCATTAATGCAAGCAGATCGATTTCCTTAGCTCTCAGGTTAGAGCAGATCGATCTCCTCCTTAGCCAGATCAATCTCCTTAAGCTACTGTCTGAAAACAGATTGATCTCAAGCCTCGACAAATTGATCTCATGCCTTCAAAATGTCGAAAAAAATGAGGGATTTAGGAGGACCAGGTCGATCTCTAGCCAATGTAGATCGATCTCATTAAGCAATTTTTATAAATAGAAGCAGTGAAATCTACAAATCACGGAAACAACCCCATTTCCTCCATTTTCAATCAAAAACCTAGCTTTCTCACTCCTAAATCTACCCATTTTCATAAAGATTTGAGGGAAGACTATTAGATACAAAGTTGTTCATAACCAAGAGAAGAACAACATACTTTGGAATCAAAGCCTCATTTGTTGGATTGAAGGAGCAAGAGACATTTTCATTTGGAACAAGAAGAGAAACTAGATTGGTAAGTTTCTAATGCTTCAGCCTAAGTACATTTAGCTATTTATTGATTTTGGAGTTGATTTGTATAAGTATTGATGGTTAAAACTATCTAGGATGTGATGGAACTAGTGTGACCTAGAAAATAGAATAAATCTAGTGTGAGAAAATGAGATTTGGATGAGTTGGTGATAAATGGATTATGCTAAGTTGTTATTGAAGTAATTTGAATGATTTGAGATGGTTAAATGAAGTTATATTGTGAGTTTAGAGAGTTTATGAAAATGAGTATATAAGATGTTTGATAAAATGCCATAGTGAAGAAAGTGATGAAATATGAACACTATGAGCTCAATATCGATTTAATATTGATTTAATATGAATCAATAGGCCTAAAAGAATCAATAGACTCGAGATATGAGTAGAACAATAAAACGAGGCCTTATAAGTGTTAATGGAGGCTATAGGTTGAATCGACTATAGCAAACACAAGAGTTGTGTAATATTGAACTAAATTGGTGCGATATATGATTTTGTGCAGTTCCGGAGATTTCGTTAGAGATTAATCGAACCGCACAAGTAAGCAGCTCTAAGGAAACAGAATCACGCGACGCGATTCCAGGTAAGGGAATTTTGTAAGTATATAGAGGTAGTTGCTCGTACTTTGAACTCGTAGGTGAATATAGGGCATTTATGAAATGCATGATTGTTTACAAAAATGATTGTTGGTATGTGTGAATTGCTACGAGTATGTATATGATTTGGATTATGAAATGATTCTTAAAAAGGGATAGTAAGGCTAATAATTGCATAAATCACATGTTTTGATGTTCTTACAAAACACATTGCTTTGTTTTAAGCAAATATATGGGTATGCTGGCTAGTGTTTGAATGATGTTGTGGAATAGCACATGTGAGGTGCTAAACATGTTTTGAGAATGTTTTGAATGTATATGAGCCATCTATGGTGTTATGTGAGTTAAATCGTGCTGGAGCCTCGCTCGTACTGGAATACGATATTTTCACATGTATGAAACGTGCTGGAGCTTAGCTCGCACTTTGATTTGAAATTGTGATGATGCTTTATAAACCGTACTGGAGCTTCTACTCGTACGTGGATTTCGAGTGGTTTTCTTATGCATATAACTGTATTGGAGCTATGCTTGTACGTGGTTTCTTCATGTTTTTATGCATAAATGTCATACTAGAGTGTTGCTCGTATGAGGATAATTATTGAGGATGCATGAATTATGCTAGAGCTTAGCTCGTACAGGTTTTCACACTATGGTATGTATGATGTCGTGGTAAAGGTAATACAAATTGGTGTTCAGGGAACCCAAAAGGGCCGAGCAAGGCCATGAGGGGCTAGGACCTGACATTAATTAATTTAGGGAATCCAAAAGAGGCGCTGAAGGCCATGAGAGGCTAGGAACTGACATTAAAAATACTCCCACGTGCACTTGAGACTGAGTAGGTTTCACGTGGTATGGGGTAGATAACACCTACGGCTGGCACCCCCAACCAGGATTTGGGTCTATAGAGTACGTTGTATCGTGTATATGACATAGAGTACGCTGTACTGCGTGGTTGAGTTACTGATGAGAAAGTCTGGCGAAGAACTTACCCACCTTCAATCCAGCATGATGCCCCGCACACCAGGATTCGTGTGGTTTGGGATGATTATGACATAGTTGGCCAACATAGTCCTTGAGATATAGTGACCTGTCTCACCTGATATTACATAATACCACATGGTTTTGATACATGAGTGTGAGTGTGATTGTGATTATCCAAGGTAGACCCGAGGGAGGGATCGAGCCTTGTGGCAATTGTGATTTAAGGAAATGATAATTTAATTTATGATGAGATGTTTCTTAAATGAATTTCCCTTTTGTGATGAGTTTTAATGAGATAGAGCATGAGATGATTTTACATATTAAGATTTCCAAGTTTTATGCCTATTTACATGATTTTCAATACATGATTTATTTATATATGTGGCATAATTTTTTTTGCTCATGACGATTTATGCATAACACTATCAGCATGTTGATAGAGTAGTTATCTACCATGCTTGCATTATTGCCTTACTGAGCGTGTGGTTGCTCATCCCTCTCCACTTTCCCCTCTCTACAGAGCGTACATAGCAGCCTAGTGAGGACTGTGGCGTGGTATTTTGGACATGTGCTGCTTCCATCGTTAAAAGGTATACACACATGGATTCTTTTTGTAGCTAAACATGTAGAGGCACAGTAGTCATTTTGTATTGTAATATGGGGGATGTAAAAGTTGGAAATGTGTCATGTATAAGTGTATAACTTAACTTTCAAATGAATAACACTTCTTTGGATTAATTTGAGAATGAATGATTAGTGATGATTATTATTAACTCACAGTCCAACTGTGTAGTGGTGAGTTTGTTCATGACCGGGTAAGAAAAAGAAAACGCGTAAAAATTTATAGTGATTTTCGGTTAAAAAGGATAAAATGGATCGTGACAAAGATTGGTATCAAAGCAAAGTTGGCCTGATGTGAGTCAGTAATAAAACAGAGGAAAATTTCATCCCCACATTACTGTGCTTTTGTTTAGATATAACAGTATATACCATGATGGATTGAGTCTAATAATGATTATGGATACAGGAAGTTAGGCATTATGCCTATTACACACCGAGGTAGAGGGGTGGGAACACGTGCTAGAGGCCATAGAGGTGGGCCTGAGAGCCATGCTAAGCCACAGACTGACCAGGCTCCACAGGACCTTGCTGAGAGACCAGGGGATATTGAGGCATGCTTCGTTAGGATAAAGCGGAGTATTGAGGGCCTAGTTGAGATAGTCACTCAAGCACTGGGTGCCGATGATAGACGAGGTCCCACAACACAGCCTACTACTGGACAGGCAGCTGCAAAGGTGGACTGACCTCAGGCAATTGAGACGATGACACCCCCAGTACAGGATACGGCTTCACCTATTGCACCACCGTAGAGCGATAGCGATCTGGGGTATGATTATGACTTGAGCAGATTGAGACAATTTCAAGAGTTGAAACCTCAGTGTTTAGAGGGGTAAAGGACCCAGTGATTACTGAGGATTGAGTCTACGTGATGGAAACATTGTACAGATTTTTCAGATGTACATCAGCTGAGAAAGTGGCTTTTGTCGTATTCATGTTAAAAGGTGAGGCAGAACACTGGTGGAGATCCACATAGTCTATTTTTAGGGCTCGACACTCCAAGATCACTTGGGAGATATTCTTAGAGGCCTTCAAAAGGCAGTACATCCTAGCCACTGCACAGAGGAAATTGCAGATGGAATTTATGAATTTGGTTCAGGGGAACCGTACTGTGGATGAATATGAGTAGCGATTAATGTCTTTGGGGAGATATGACCCAGATACGATGGGTAGTGAGACTAGGAAGATCCAGAAGTTCGTTGATGGATTGAGATTGGCCATCCGAACTAAGCTAGCTCCTTCAACATACTTACTCATGAGGAGGCTGTACATAAAGCTCAATTATGTGAGCAGGATTTTGAGCGGAATGCTTCCGAGCTTGGAAAGATTAATGTCAAAAGAGACAAAGACTAGAAAAGATCCGGGATGGATAGAGTGGCTAGGAGAGGAGGCCAGAGATTTTTCAAGAAGAGACCTAAGATTGAAGAGGTGCAGGAGAGAGCTGCTATACCTCCCGTGTACCCGACTTTGACTGCACCGATGGGTATGGTTATTGGAGGACCATGACCTACTACTGATCAATGTAGGAGATGTGGCAGATACCATAGGACTAGACCATGTCAGATGCCCCCTATTTCATGTTATAGGTATGGGAAGCCCAAACATATTTCGAGGTACTATTCTAAGACGGTTAAGACTGCCCCACAAAAGGGTAATAAGCCATAAAGAGCTCCAGTTGAGACAGCTACCCCGAGGAGGAGGGCTACAGCTAAAGAAAAAAGGAAACAAGCAGTGGGTATAAGCAGAGGAAGAGTACATGCACTGGATCAGGACACCGCAGATGCTTTGACGGATGTGATTTAAGGTACCATCCTAATCTTTGATTTAGAAGCATTGGTATTATTTGATCCTGGTGCCACGCATTCCTTCATATCGCCTTCCTTTGCACATAAATTGTTGAAGCATGTGAAACCTATATTGTTGGATAAAATGTTGATGATTTCCACACCAATGAATGATAGTCAATTAACTGAGCATGTATGTGGGGATCGTAAATTGAAGATAGAAGGAAAGGAAATGACAGTCGATTTAATTTTATTGAATATGAATGATTTTGATGTAATATTGGGAATGGATTGGTTGGCTGCCAATCATGTTGTTATGGACTATCATGCTAAAACATTGATGTTTCCAGAGATAGAAAATCATGTTGTAAGATTTGTGAAATGAAATGAAAGAACATAATCATGATAAATGAAAAGAGTATGATTTTTATTCAATCTGCTTGAGAGATAAATTTATTTGTTTATGTTGAATATTGATGTGATGACTTGTGACACTAACGGTAGAAAGAATGATGTGAAGGGTTCATTACATACATGGTTGACATAGATAAGGCACACCCGAAATTATGAGACATAATAGTGATTGCAAAATTTCCTAATGTCTTTCTGGACAATTTACCAGGGCTACCACCTGAAAGGGAAATGGAATTTTGTATAGAGTTAATGCCTGGTACCAAGTCAAAATATAAACCACCGTATAGAATGGCTCCGATTGAGTTGGAAGAGCTAAATAAATAGCAGCAAGAGTTGCTAGAGAAAGGGTTCATTAGACCGAGTGTCTCACCATGGGGAGTATCGGTTCTATTTGTAAGGAAGAAGGATGGAAGCCTCCGACTGTGTATAGATTACTGATAATTCTATTTTTTATAGAATTATTTGTGCTTAAATTCCTAATTATTTATTTAATCCCCATATTATTTTATTAATAATCCCCTTTATTTAATTAAAATTCTTTAATGTGCAGATAAATTAAATCCGGATGAAACTCAGTCGTTTCAGACAAAATTGGGCTGAAAACGAGCTAAAGGAGACTGGACCACTTCCAATTTGTAGACCGAGTCATCAGTCGTCCGAACACGCGTGATGCCAGGTGTCCGTATTTTATTTGCTCCGAAACGATAAGATCGAAGGACACCGTGCCAACCCTCTGGAAGACACACGCCGGGCCACATCGCACAACTAATTGGACAAAAAGACTGATGACGTGGAAATATCTACTCTACAGCAAATCAAATGAAGACAAGTGGCCAAACAATGCTAACTCATCTAGGATGACAATTTACCATTGTACCCCTATGTTTGTATATAAATAGAACATGATGGCAATTGAAAAAAAGTAGTAGTGCAGGTAGGGTAAAGTAGTTTAGGAGTAGAATTTTAAGGTAGAATAGTTTTAGGGTATTTTTAGAATTTATTTTCCTCGTTCTTTTCTTTTCCCGTTAGCCATTTTCTTAAATTGTTTTTACTATTCATTTCATGTTTTTCATTACAATTTGTTAAACTTCATTTTCAATAGAAGTTCAATCTCTTTTTAATGATCTCGGTTTCTTTTCCATGAAGTCTCTATTTGTCAAGTTTTTGGCGCTGTTGCGGGGGAAGTTTTAATTAGTCATAATTAATATCGGTGAAATTATGCTTAGGTGTAATTCTAGCTTGTAAATATTTAGGTTGTAAATATTTAGATCCTTAGTTTAGTTTAGTTAATTTACTCATAATTAATTAAAAAATTAAAAAATTAAAAAATTAAAAAATTAAAAAATTAAAAAATTAAAAAATTAAAAAAAAAATTTAATGACTTTTAGGTGTTTGCATGCGTAGAGCCAAGAGTTAAGATAGCTTTCCTCTAGATCCTAAAATCGAACGCACTCTTAGAAAAATTCGAAAGGATTCTAGGAAATTTATAGCTCCGCTGCAAAACATTATGGCAGAAAATAGGGAATTTAGAACAGTCGGAGATTATGCAGTGCCGACGATTGGAGGATATTATTTCGGCATTAGGCCACCAGCTGTCCATGCAAACAATTTTGAAATTAAGCCTTCCATCCTCCAGATGATCCAGACTTCATTGCAGTTCAGTGGGCTTCCGCACGATGACCCACATGCTCACCTTGGGCAATTCCTGGACTTGTGCAACACATTTAAATATAATGGATTATCTGATGATGCTCTTAGGATTAGATTATTCCCCTTCTCACTTAGGGATAGGGTAAGACACTGGTTAACCTCCCTACGTCCAGGATCCATTCCTACATGGGACGAGTTAGCCCATCAATTTCTATCTAAGTTTTTCCCTCCCTCTAAAATTGCCCAAATCCGTAGTAATATATCTTCCTTTGCCCAGTACGACTCTGAATCTCTTTACGAAGCATGGGAGCGATATAAGGAGCTTCTTAGGAAGTGCCCTCACCATGGCCTACCTTTGTGGCTGCAAGTCCAAACCTTCTACAATGGACTTACAGGCCCAAATAGGACTATTGTTGACACTGCTGCGGGTGGAGCGCTAATGTGTAAAACAGATGAGGAAGCTTACGAGCTTTTGGACAAGATGGCGGCTAACAACTATTTATGGTCCTCGGAGGGGGAAATGCCAAAGAAGCCAGTGGATATTTATAAGCTCGACACACTGTCTACCTTGACCTCTCAAATCGCTAATCTTACGAAGAAGGTAGAGTCACTCAGTACCCAACATAATCCTCCAACTAGTCCTAACCTATATATTCTGTCCAAAGTCCTTTTCTTTCATGCAAGCTGTGTAGTGGTACCCACTCTATAGATAGGTGTCCGCTCAACTTAGAATCGGTTCAGTATGTTGCTCCCCCTACGCAACAGAACAACCATTTTTCAAACACCTATAATTCAGGGTGGAGGAACCATCCTAACTTCTCCTGAAGCCAAAACCAAGGGAAAAATTCTAGCTCTAGACCTGTAGGATTCCCTGGTTTTCAAGTTCCACCGGTTCAAGTACCACCATAGTCGTAATTTCCATATCACCCGCCTCATCAACCATCCCCACCACAATTTCAGCATCATCCATCTCACTTCCATCAACCACCACCACCACAACCTATGCACCAGCAGCTGAGAAGAAGCCTATATTAGAAGAGATGTTCTCAACGATCCTGCAAAATCAAGCTGCTTCAATTAAGAACTCAGAGGTTCAGGTGGGACAAATAGCTAGTGCTCTTAGCCAACGTCCTCAAGGGACCCTTCCTAGTAATACTAAAGTTAATCCTGTTAAGCAAAGGGAGGGTAAGGAACATGTTAGATCTATCACCCTTAGGAGTGGCAGAGAGTTAGAGGAGCCACAAGTTAAGCCCCAACCTGAACAGCACATAGTTGAAGAATTCGTAAGTTCTAAAGATGCAGCTCAGAAAGAGCAGGAACCTAAAGATCGAGCTGCCAAGGAAACAAAGCTAGGCACTTCTTCATCTATACCTTTTTTTTCTTCTATTTCACAGCCTTCCTCATCCTCTAATGCTATACATGTTACCACTACATTGCCTCTAGTTAGACCACTAGTACCTTTTCCTCAGAGGTTCCAAGATCAAAAACTGGAATGACGATTTGCTAAATTCCTTAAGGTTTTTAAGAAGCTTCACATCAGCATTCCTTTTGCAGATGCCTTAGAGCAAATGCCAAGTTATGTGAAGTTTCTAAAGGAAATCCTCTCGAGGAAGAGAAGACTGAAAGATTATGAGACGATGGCCTTAACTGGGGAATGTAGTGCAATTATCCAGAGGAAATTACCCCTTAAGCTCAAGGATCCCGGGAGTTTTACCATACCTTGCACTATTAGAAATCTATTCTTTGGTAGAGCCCTTTGTGATTTAGGAGCTAGTATCAATCTAATGCCTTTATCTATCTATCAGAAGTTAGGAATAGGGGACGTCAAGCCCACTACAGTGACCCTTCAGATAGCAAATCGATCCATTAAATATCCAAAGGGGGTCATTGAGGATGTCTTAGTAAAGGTGGACAATTTTATTTTCCCTATAGATTTTATTGTACTAGATATGGAGGAAGACAAGGAAGTCCCCATTATTTTAGGTAGACCTTTCCTAGCTATTGGTAGGACGATAATTGATATGCAAAAGGGGGAGTTAACGATGAGAGTCCAAGATCAGGAAGTAAAGTTTAATGTTTTCAAACCTTTAAAGTTCCCTGATGACTCTCAAAACTGTTTTAGGATGGAGGATATAAGGCTTGAGCATAAGAAATCCGAAAGAAGGAGGGAAGTAGATAGGGCTCAGGAGGATTTAACTGTTAACATTCTATCACCACTTTGGCTAATCCTCCTGCTCTTCGCCCTGCTGCTGAGTGTTGTTTTCTTCAGCTGCATTTGAAGTGGTTGTGTTTTCATTTCCACTTTGTATATAGTTCGTTTTCTTTTCTGTTGTGTCTTTCTTTGTTTGTGTTGCAGGTTTCTTTTCTAGTATTTTGTTTTCAATCAAGCTTCGATTGTTCATCATCATCAGAAAGGGGAGTACTCTGTTCCTGAACTTCAATTCTTATATTATCTGCACACTGAGGACACTTTGCACTTCAAGTTTGGGGGAGGGGGATATCACTTGAGTATTTTTTTTTAAATTTGAGCAAAATTGAAAATTTTTTCAAAATTTTTTCGAAAATCTGAGCTTAAATTGTTTGATTTTAGGATGATTTAGTGCCTAGCATGTAGTTTTCCCATATTCCGATAATATGACCCCATGATTTAGTCTGACTTTGATTGACTGAGAAGCCTGATTATAGGAAAAGCATGAAGTTGAGTTCTTGAATTTGTCTTGATTCTGATTGTGATTTCCTCATTTTATGCGCATGACATGTCATGAATCTATATATTTATTTAGAGAAAGCTTATGTGGACCTAGGATTGCATTTGTTCAGTTGATTTTATTTATCATATTCTAGAATTTATTTGATCTAATCTCGAGGTGAAATATTAGATCACACTTAATTAGGGAGATGATTTAGGCCATCTTTGGATCGTTTGAGCCTTTCTAGCCATCCCTGTACATATTTTACCCCTAGTCACCCATCTGGGTCAAATAAGCTTTTCTCTATAAATACACCTGCGCTATTTTCCTTAGCCTAAAGTTTTCTTTTCCTATCCCTTACCCCAAAAGCATGGAAAGTCATTGGATATTGATGTTGCCCAACTGACAGCAATAGTAATTTACCTTCCACGTAATCCGATTGCAATACTGACGAAGAGGTGATGTCGATGCAATCTTCTTGTCACGCGTTCTTCGTATGTACTGTAAAAACAACAAGGATCAGAGGGGGCAGGGATTTGTCCCTGCACGCGCACTCCGACGATTAAGTCAGTAATCGGGAGTTGTGTATATAAGAAGAGGAGAATGTAATTCTCAATTCAAAGAGTTTTGAGTATTTCTCCCTGTTTTTTGTACTTTGTTTTTTCCCTTTTTTCTTTTTTGGATCGAATCCCCCTTTTCAGAGAGCTCACCTGGTATTTATAGGTTTCTCTGGGTCGGTTCGAGCTGAGGCCCAGGCGCGTGTCTGGGCCGCGACAGAGTCATATAGCACTCTGTCGCGCTTCGGGCGAAACAGCTTGAGGGTGACCTCTATCGCGGTCTGTTCGGGAGACTATGCCGCAGGCTGTGCGGGAGACCTCTACCGCGGTCTGTGCGGGAGACTATGCCGCAGGCTGTGCGGGAGACCTCTACCGCGGTCTGTGCGGGAGACTATGCGCAGGCTGTGCGGGAGACCTCTACTGGGGTCCGTGAGAGAGACTATGCCGCAGGCTGTGCGGGAGACCTCTACCGCGGTCTGTGTGGGAGACTATGCCGCAGGCTGTGCGGGAGACCTCTACCGTGGTCCATGCAGGAGACTATGCTGCAGGCTGTGCGGGAGACCTCTACCGCGGTTTGTGCGGGAGAATTATGTCGCAGGCGGTGCGAGAGACCAATGTGGCGATATGGGCGATGGAGGTCTGTCGTGCCTGTTGCGCGGCACATCACAAAGGCGACAGACTCCTATCGCATCGAACACTCTGTCGCACTGCAAGGAACTGTGCCACGTGACTGCTCTGTCGCTATAATCCGCCACGTGGCTCGTTCTTGATTTGACACGTGGCAGGCGAATGATTGTACACGTGGATTCTGGTGACGCGACCACCATCAATTGCTCCCCACTCTTTGGTAGGAATCATTCCTACGAAAGAGTATCTGGGTACAGACTTTTCTCGGGTCGGGTCAGATTTTCGCGTGCATGTGTCGACGCAGGCGAGCAGCTATATATACTGGGCCCCTGCTGTCTTTGTCACTACCGAGTTCTCCCGCAAAAAGATACTCTGCTGCAATTTTCTCTGGACACTCTCTCGCAACTCTGCCGCAACTCCACTGTACTCTGCCGCAACTCTGTCCCGTACACCTCACAGTGTCGTAACTCTGCCGTAGCTTCTTCACACTCTGTCGCCAGTTCCTTCTTTTCTTCATTTTAGGTAATTTCATAGTCCGTAGTCCCACTCTTTTGATTTACGGACTCCTAAAATGGCTGGCCATGGTGTAGGAAAACAGATTGATCTAGGCGTTAAGTTGACTTTAAAGGAGGTCGACGTCCAAGACCTAGAATCTCGATTTCCTTTACCCGAGGGATACTCTTATAGACTCCCAACCCCTCAGGAGAGTGACATACGTCGTGTGTCTGACGGGGCTGTCGTTTTTAGGGCAGCCTTGGAGTTAGGACTCCGCTTCCTATTATCCGACTTCGGGGCTTCCTTCCTTAGGACGCACAGGGTATCCCCAGGGCAACTGCATCCTCATGCATGGATGCAATTGGTAGCATTCACTGTGCACTGCTATTTAAGGGGTGTCCCTCCATCTCTTCCTCTTTTAGAAGTATTCTTTAGGCTTCGAGGGAGTCTCGGCTTAGTGCCTTACTCGCTTCAGCGGGTGTACCAGCCCGGTTTTGAGAACCGATTGTTCGAGAAACCCGCTAACAAGCTTCGTGGTTTCGAGACAGAATGGCTGGTTGTGGAAACGCCCGAGGGCCTGGATATCCCCACTCGTTGGGAGAATAGACGTGAAATCCCCAAGGGTCCCCGGGTTGCCACACTTAGGGAGCAGTTATCTTTTGACATCAATAAACTGCTAGTCCCTCATCCCCTTAGCCTTGACGCCCTTATATCAAATGAAAATTTGATATTAGCTGGCTGGGGTGTGGGTCCGGTCCCTGTTGCCGGACCCTTTGTTCCTTCGTCAGATCCTCTGCCTTCGGTTTCCCCCGAGTTAAATCCTGAAGCACCTAGGCCACAAGAGGATATAGGGAGCACTAACGTAGAATCAAGTTCTGGTAGCGAGCCCTTAGCCGATCTAACTGGCTGGGAAGGGTTCGGCTCCACTTTCATGGTGCTCTCGGATGATGACGCGATAAATATCGAGTCCCTTCAGGAGCATTTAGACTCTCCTGAAGGTAACCTTTCATTGTTTCCCGTTGCCTATCATTTCTGATCAATTTTTGATCATTGATGTATTTTCTTTCTTTTTTTACAGATATGAGTCATTTCCGACGATCATTGGGTCGCCAGGTCTCTGAGGCTGGTCCTTCCAGCGCTCCTGCCAGGAAGAGGCATCGTTTGGCTGACGATGTCCTAAGTGAGGCACCGGTCCCCTCTCGGCCACCTCGTGCTCGGACCCCTCCTGTTTCTAGGCAGGCGATGCCTCCCCCTCCTTCGGAGCAGAGGGACCTCTCTCAGGATAGGGGGAGATTTGCCTCATCCTCACGAGGGGCTTCCGGGTCATCCGGGCGATCACGCTCTGAGGAGCGTGCAGAATGTAATATCATTCCGTCACTGCGAAAGAATCGAAGGTGCTTGTACATCGAAGGTTCGATGGGAAGTAGGCCAATTCTTCCGAGGATAGGGCCTATAGAAGAGAGGTCTTACCCCGTGGACGGGGGAAATATTATGAGGGGCCACGAGTTCCGAGTCTACCCCGGGGTTCGTGACAATGACATTTTAGACACTCCCGGGGTGGCCTCTCGGTTAAGCTGGTCCACTATCCTTCCGCGGGATGAGGCAAGGATATTCAGAAACTACCCGGAGGGGGAGGATTTAGCCGATATCGAGGCATTGAGGGTAAGTTTCATACTCCTCTTCGTTTGACTCCTTTTTGCCATATTCTTTGAATCTAACTTTTTGCATTTCTTTGCAGCTGGCTCAAAGAACCGTGGCCAACAATGCCCAGCATCGGGCTTATCGGGAGCGTGCCGATAGAGAAATTCGGGAGTTAAAGGACCAAGTCATGGAGTTACAGAACACCGTCAATAACTTGTCCAAACTTCCGGATTTAGTTCGAAGCTTGGAGGAGCAGCTTGCTAAGGTTCACCAGGACCTAAGCCAAGCAAATGGGGATCTCACCGTTGAGATGGCTCGGTCTAGCAGATTTCAAGAGGATCTTCGGGAGGCCCATTCTGAGCTAGACTATATGCAATCCAACTACGGGTCTCTGCTTGCTCGGAATCAGGAGCTCGAGCAACGCGTTGCCGAGTTGGAAAGTCAGGCAGCTCCTACGCTGACCCAAGTGGAGATCAATAGCATACGGGCCGAGGCTGTGAAGGAGTACCGCCTTTCCAAGGATTGCTTGAGGCGGAAGGAAGATTTCTCCAACCCTTATGTGAAGTACGGGTTCTACCTGGCCCGATCATGGTTAGAAGCACATAGGGAAGGAGAGGAATTCCCCGAACTCCAGTACACCAACGAGGCGATGCTATTCGAGGCTCCCGACTGGACTAAATATGAGCCTGGAGCCGAATCTGCAGACGAGTTATTCAGGAGGACCGCCCAAGATGATCTCGCCAACCTCACTGGTCCTTGGGAGCCCATGGATTTGGACGATGCTCCCGAGCCTATCGAGGCTCTTATTGATTTAGATGGCGAGGAGGGTCAGCAGTCCTTGGGAAGTGATGGTCCGTCTGCAGCTGATCCCCAGCTTCCTCCCGAAGAGTAGATTGCTCCTTTTGTTCTTTTGTATTTCTTTTCAAGTACTTTGTTGTTTTTGTTTTAACTTTGTACTTTTGTCGAATGTAATCGTAAAGATCTATTAGAGATCTGTTTGTAACGACTTTTGAATGAAATGAAATTGATATTTTTGTTCATGCTTTGTATTGCACTACTTCTCTATTTATCATATATCATTCTTTGTCTGTTTGTTTATTTTGCTTGAATGTATTCATGCATGCTCCCCAATTCTTGATAGAAAGGTAAACTTTCAGAAAGAATTTTTTGAGCGAACGTATAATTATTTAAGGCTTGATTAATGTGGCGTGTATGCATCTTTAGTTTTTATAGCCTTGATGTTTTTATCGCCTGGCCACAGTGACGCATAGCGTCTCAGGCTCTTATGGCTTGGTTGATTGTATACGCCTGGCCACAGTGGCGCATAGCGCCTCAGGCTCTTACGGCTCGGTTGAACTACGCCTGGCCACAGTGACGCATAGCGCCTCAGGCTCTTACGGCTCGGTTGAACTACGCCTGGCCACAGTGACGCATAGCGCCTCAGGCTCTTACGGCTCGTCTGAACTACGCCTGGCCACAGTGACGCATAGCGCCTCAGGCTCTTACGGCTCGTCTGAACTACGCCTGGCTACAGTGATGCATAGCGCCTCAAGCTCTTACGGCTCGTCTGAACTACGCCTGGCCACAGTGACGCATAGCGCCTCAGGCTCTTACGGCTCGTCTGAACTACGCCTGGCCACAGTGACGCATAGCGCCTCAGGCTCTTACGGCTCGTCTGAATACCTGTCACAAGATTTAGATGCATATAAGTCGCAGATGTATAATAAAATGACATTCTGCGTGATAATTTGATGACAATATCTTGTGATGGTATAAACAAATAATAATACTGTTTGGGAAAGAAAATATAGCGATTAATTCAAATACAACTTTAGGTGATTTGAATTCCATGTTTTCCCTATCTTCTTCCCTTGTAGAGTTTCTAAGACACATGTGTTAGGTCCGATCTTGTATCTGATTCTGTAGGGACCTTCCCAGTTGGCTCTGAACTTCCCATCCTCCTTCAGGGCATTCGTGATCTGCGACTTTCTGAGCACTAGATCTCCCTCAGACATTGGCCTATCTCTCACCCGGCTATTGTAGTAGTTGGCCACCCTCTGATAATAGGATGCCAATCGAATAGCCGCGATTTCTCTATGTTCGTCGAGTAGGTCCAAGCCTTCCCTTAGAGCTTGTGAATTTTCTTCCTCTACTAAGGGTATCACTCTTGGTGATGACGCTCCAATTTCCACGGGGATCAGTGCTTCTGCGCCGTATACAAGGCTGAATGGTGTTTCTTTAGTCGACACACGACTGGTGGTACGATATGCCCATAAAACACTAGGCAATTCGTCCACCCATGCCCCTTTTGCTTTGTCTAGCCTGGTCTTCAGCCCATGGAGGATAGTTCGATTACTGACTTCGGCCTGTCCATTAGCTTGAGGATACGACACTGAGGAGATCCTTAGCTGAATGTTGAGGCTCTTACAAAATTCACGGAAGGCGTTGCAATCAAATTGCTTTCCATGGTCGGCATTTAGGATGCGGGGAATTCCAAATCGACAAATAATGTCTTTCCACATCATTGCCTCCACTTACTTTTTCGTGATTGTGGCTAAAGGCTCTGCTTCAATCCACTTTGTAAAGTAATCGGTAGCCACTAGCAGGAACTTTCTTTGGCCCGTGGCTAAGGGGAAAGGTCCAAGGATGTCCAATCCCCACTGTGCAAAAGGAATTGGCTGTACTGTGCCTTGAGAGGGAGTCACTGGGGCTGTTGTGATAGGCGCAAACCTCTGACATTTATCATATTTACGGGTTTGGTCCATCGCATCTTGCTTCAACGTTGGCCAGTAAAATCCCGATCGTAGTACTTTAGCAGCGAGGGCTCTTGCTCCTAAGTGTTCGTCGCAAATTCCTTCATGCACTTCAGCTAGGGCGTAACTTGCTTGTTCCGGTCCCAGACATTTCAATAAGGGTGACGAATATCCCCTTTTGTACAGTTCTCCATCGATGAGTGTAAATTTCGCCCCTTGTACTTTCAAGCGACGAGCCTCGTCCTTATCTTGGGGGAGTGTTCCTTCGGTGAGATACTGTTTGTATGGGGATCTCCAATCGTCTCCCACTTGAATGTCACACACGTCGACCTCTTCAATACTAGGTCGTTCGAGCCTCTCCACCTTCACTGTCCTTCCTCGTGTTTCCGTGGAAGAGGCTAACTTAGATAATGCATCAGCATGTGTGTTTTCGGACCGGTTGATCTGTATCAGCTGAAAGTTTTTGAAAGTCTGTGCCAGAAGTTGGACTTTCTTCAAGTAAGGGACCAGCATCGGTTCCCGTACCTCGTACTCTCCGCTGAATTGGTTCACCACCAATTGAGAATCACTGTGTGCTATCAAGTGGTGAACCTGTAGCTTCTTCGCTAACATCATCCCTGCTATCAGAGCTTCATACTCCGCTATGTTGTTCGAACTGGGGAATCCGAACCGTAGGGAGTATTCAAGGGATTTTCCTTCGGGTGATACCAGGACTATACCCGCTCCGCTTCCATTGGCACTTGATGCCCCGTCGACATGCAGCAACCATGGGTGAGCCTTCCCTTCACTGCTGTCGCTTGGGATAGTGCATTCTACGATGAAGTCAGCCAGAGCTTGACCTTTGATAGCCTGCCGTGGTTGAAATGTAATTTCGTATCCCCCAAGCTCCACTTCCCATTTCACTAACCTTCCTGAGTGTTCAGGTTTCTGAAGGATCTATCTTAACGGTTGATCTGTCAAGATGGTGATAGGGTGTGCTTGGAAATACGGGCGTAACTTTCGCGAGGCCATCACAAGAGCTAATGCTAACTTTTCGGCCAGCGGGTAGCGGGTCTCTGGATCCAATAACACTTTACTCACGTAGTAGATGGGACGGTGCACCATTTCATCTTTCTTCAGTAGCACCGCACTGACGGTGAAGTCACCGACTCCCAAATACATATAGAGTTGTTCTCCTTCCAGGGGCCTTGTTAACAAAGGCAACTGTTTCAAGTACTCCTTCAGGTCTTCAAAGGCTTTTTGACAATCTTTCGTCCATTCGAAGTTCTTCCCCCCCCCCCCCGCCGTAGAGTCTTGAAGAACGGCAGGCTCCTTTCTACTGATTTTGACAAGAAGCGATTCAGAGCTGCTATCCTGCCTGTCAATCTCTGGACCTCTCTTACGGTGGTTAGGGGTTTCATGTCAATGACAGCCTGTACCTTCTCAGGATTTGTCTCAATGCCCCTGTTAGTGATCATGAAGCCTTCTTCCCTGATCTTACCCCGAATGAGCACTTTTCAGGGTTTAACTTCATGTTGAATCTCCTCAATACTTCGAATACCTTGGACATTTGATCAGTATGCGACTCTCCTACGTGGCTCTTGATTATCATGTCGTCCACGTAGGCTTCCATGGTATTTCCCAGAAGATCCTTGAACACTTTGCTCACCACTCGTTGATAGGTGGCTCCCGCGTTCTTTAGACCGAACGGCATTACCCGATAGCAATAGGTTCCGTCGTCGGTTATAAAGGAAGTCTTTTCTTCGTCTTCTGGGTGAAGCATGATTTGGTGATACCCGGAGAATGCATCCAAAAAACTGAGGAATTCGTAGTCGGATGTATCGTCTACGAGTCTGTCTATCCGAGGTAGGGGGTATGAATCTTTAGGGCAGGCTTTGTTCAGGTTTGTGAAATCCACACACATTCGCCACTTCCCGCTAGATTTCTTTACCATCACTACATTGGCCAACCACTCAGGGTAGTAGACCTCTCGGATGAATCCGGCACCCAGGAGTTTATTCACTTCTTCAGTGATTGCTTTTTGTCGCTCTGGGGCGAAACTCCTCTTCTTCTGTTTGACGGGTCTGTGTCCGGGTATGATGTTAAGCTCATGGCAAATCACTTCGGGACTAATCTCGGGCATGTCTGTCGGGCTCCAGGCGAAGATATCCGAGTTTCTCCTCAGGCACTCGACTATGTCGTTCTTTAGTTGTTCGCCTAGTTGGGTCCCGATGAATGCCTTTTTTCCCCCGTCTCCTTTGATTAGTTCAATGGGTTCTGTCTCCTCTACCGGCTGAGGTTTGGGCGGATCATCTATGCACATGGTTTCTTTCCTCTGTACTACCTTGTTGGCAGTGGAAGCGAGATAACAAGTACGGGCGCTCCTTTGGTTTCCTCGTACTTGCCCGACTCCGTTGGGAGTGGGAAACTTCATCAATAGATAGCAAGAGGATATCACCGCCCTCACGTCATTCAGCACAGGTCTGCCCAAAATCATGTTGTAGGCAGCAGAGGTTGACCTGACCACCATGAACAATACTTATCGGGTCACGTTCTTCGGGTGCTCTCCGAGAGTCACAGGCAACTCTATGGACCCGGCAACCTTCACTCGCTCCCCCGTGAATCCGTATAGTGGCGTCATAACGGGCTTTAACCTATCTTCGGATATGCTCATTTTTTCGAAGCAGTTCCAATAGATCAGGTTCACTGAGCTCTCGTTATCGACCAGGACCCTGCTCACCGGGTGTTTGGCCACTACCGTGGATATCACCATGGGGTCGTCATGGGGCATGACAATATCACCTTTGTCAGCTGGAGTGAACATGATGGGCTCTTCATCCGCCTGCTCCTCCATCACCACGTTAACCTGATACGCTTGCCTAGCGTAACTTTTACGGGAAGTAGAGGAGCTTCCTGCACTTGAGTCCCCGCCTGCGATGACATTTATTGCGGGGGCTGTAGGTTCATTGTTTGGCGGATTAGCACGGGGGATTGGCCTGACTATTTCGTTTCTAGGCCTATCCCTTCTGATATCATTATTTACCCCCGTCCGCGGACGATCATTCCTTTGGTCACGCGGAGGATAACGGGGTCTCTCGCTCCTCCATAGGAAGCGGTTGATCTTCCCTTCTCTGGCCAGCCTTTCCAACTGGTCCATTAAGTCTCTGCACCTCTCTGTTGGGTGTCCGTGAGCACAATGGAATTCGCAGTAGGCTTCAGTGTTTCGTCCTACGTCTCCAATTTTCTTCTTGGGGAATTCCAATAATCCTGCCCCTTCGATGGCTGCCAGTATTGCAGTGCGAGGCTCGTTTAACCTGGTATAACCTTCATACCTGAGCCTAGGGGCTTTGTCAGCTCTCACGAGTCTTTGAAAGCTTCTCTCGGGTGCGTCTCTCTCTCTCTCTTCTTTCCTTCTTTTGCTTCTCTGGGCTGTATCATCTTCATCACTTCTTCTTGAGCTACATACTTGTTAGCCCTGGCAAAAAGGTCAGAAATTGTCATTGGTTGATCGAGAGAGAGAGATTCTTGTAGCTTCTCGAAGCTCGTCCCTTGCAGCATTGCAGCCAAGGCTACGCCTACCGGTAGATCTTCCACTTCCAAAGTTGCATCTCGGAAGCGGTCTACGAAGCTTTTCAAGGGTTCTTTATTTCCTTGTTTAAGCGTGAGTAGGTAGGTAGCATCTTTCTTCCTCTGGCTGTGGATCATGAAGACTTTGAGGAATTCATTTCTCAACTCATCAAAAGAGGAGATTGAACCTTCGCTCAACCCGTTGAACCACTTTAGAGCGTGCCCGGACAATGTGAGGGAAAAAGCCCTGCACATAATTTCGTCCTCCCATCCATGCAACAGCATGAGGGATTCGTAACTCTGAATGTGATCGTAGGGGTCTGCTTTGCCGGTGTAAGTAGCTATAGAAGGCATTTTGAACTTCTTCGGCAAAGGTTTGTTCATGATCTCCAGGCTGAATGGGATCCTCCTCCTTTGGTCGTCATCCGGAGATACTAGTTTTTTCTTCTCGAGGATCCTTTGGACGACCTTCTCCACGTCCTCCGACCCCCGAGCTGAGCATGGCCTTGTCCCTTCAGGTCTAGAAGAGTCCGATTGATAAGCGCCCCTTCTAGCACCTCCCACTCCGGGACTTGATATTTCGAGGCCTTCTCGTGGGTCAAAACCTCCTTGTCTTCGTTGCTCCCCAGCCCTATAGGTTCCCGGATCACGTTCTGACTCCACGGGAGACGAGCTGTGGCAGGTGGGGGTACTCTGCCGCCTATGGGCTGCGGGGGAACTCTGCCGCCTGGCGGCCAAAGGAGTCTGCCGCGCCTCGGGCAGGGGTGAACTCTGTTGCCTATTAGAAGCGGGAGAGCACCGTCGCGTATCTGATGTGGGATACCTCTGCCGCGTGTTGTCTGCGGGAGAGTTCTGTCGCCGTTGAGCCGCAGGGGGACTCCGCCGCACATTTGGCGAGCTCTGCCGCCTATCGGACAGAGGGGGACTCTGCCGCCTAGCGGCCTGAGGGGAACTTTGCTGCTGTTGAGTCGCGAGTGAGCTCTGCCGCGCGTTAGCTGCTGGAGAACTCTGCCGCCTATATGCTGCGGGTGAGCTCTGTCTGGCTGGACTTGCAGTAGCATTATTTTACGTTCCTGCCTCTTGTCCAGCGTTTACCAGAGTAGAGGGCTGACCTCTCTCGTAGGTCCCCCGGGGTGTGCTTTCCCCTACTAACTGCTGCACTTCACGGGGTAAGCTCAATTGGGGGAGAGCGTCTCTGAAGAAGCTCACCTGGCTTTCAATGCAGTCGTAGTCTCCTTATGTTTGCGCTTCAGGGTCTCAAATTCTTCTAGAGAAACCACGGCTTCTCTCTGACCCCTTTCACCATGTCTTCGTCTTTGTTCTGATCTGACAGGGGGACTCACAGAATTCTGCCCTCTTGTCACCTCCGCTGTAGAGCGTGTCCTCACCATTTTGATAGAGAATCTGGCTTTTTGTCAGGATTCCCACAGATGACGCCAATTGATGTTGCCCAACTGACAGCAACAGTAATTTACCTTCCACGTAATCCGATTGCAATACTGACGAAGAGGTGATGTCGATGCAATCTTCTTGTCACGCGTTCTTCGTATGTACTGTAAAAACAACAAGGATCAGAGGGGGTAGGGATTTGTCCCTGCACGCACACTCCGACGATTAAGTCAGTAATCGGGAGTTGTGTATATAAGAAGAGGAGAATGTAATTCTCAATTCAAAGAGTTTTGAGTATTTCTCCCTATTTTTTGTACTTTGTTTTTTCCCTTTTTTCTTTTTGGATCGAATCCCCCTTTTCAGAGAGCTCACCTGGTATTTATAGGTTTCTCTGGGTCGGTTCGAGCTGAGGCCCAGGCGCGTGCCTGGGCCGCGACAGAGTCATATAGCACTTTATCGCGCTTCGGGCGAAACAGCTTGAGGGTGACCTCTATCGCGGTCTGTTCGGGAGACTATGCCGGAGGCTGTGCGGGAGACCTCTACCGCGGTCTGTGCGGGAGACTATGCCACAGGCTATGCGGGAGACCTCTACCGCGGTCTGTGCGGGAGACTATGCCGCAGGCTGTGCGGGAGACCTCTACCGCGGTCTGTGCGGGAGACTATGTCGCAGGCTGTGCGGGAGACCTCTACCGTGGTCCGTGCGGGAGACTATGTCGCAGGCTGTGCGGGAGACCTCTACCGCGGTCTGTGCGGGAGACTATGCCACAGGCTGTGCGGGAGACCTCTACCGTGGTCTGTGCGGGAGACTATGCCGCAGGCTATGCGGGAGACCTCTACCGCGGTTTGTGCGGGAAAATTATGTCGCAGGCGGTGCGAGAGACCAATGTGGCGATATGGGCGATGGAGGTCTGCCGTGCCTGTTGCGCGGCACATCACAAAGGCGACAGACTCCTATCGCATCGAACACTCTATCGCACTGCAAGGAACTGTGCCACGTGACTGCTCTGTCGCTATAATCCGCCACGTGGCTCGTTCTTGATTTGACACGTGGCAGGCGGATGATTGTACACGTGGATTCTGGTGACGCGACCACCATCAGATATATTTTGAGCTTTGTACATATGGGTACCTGGTGATAGTGAAAATTCGAAAAAAAAATGTGAAGAAAAAGAAAAAGAAGAAAGAAGAAAAATACAAAAATAGAATAAAATGTTTAGTGAAATAAAATAAGTTTGGGGGAAATAATTTGAGGTCTTACATTTAAGATCCAAGAAGTAATGCATGTTAAGGGGTGATTAAACCTAAATAGACTTTATCATACCTTAACCCCAGCCTGACATTACAAGCTTAATGAAGTCCTATTGATCTTTGATTGAGTGTGACTACATTAGTGGAGAGATTAGTGAAAAGCAAACTTATGGGAATGATCACTTGTCATTGACTTTGTATTCACTATGTTTGCATAATTTGATCCGGATAATGTACTTTGAAGTGGCTCTGACATTTTTCACACACACGAGGAGTCCAATTTGGGTTACGACTTATGATTGAATAATTCTAAGTGTTGGACTTATAATTATGATTCTTTGATTTCATAGTCTGTACTTTTTCTTTGAGGATAATGTTGGGGAAATTATTATGTTTTGTACTTATCATTCCTACAATTATTTTGTTTTGCTTGAGGACAAGCAAAAGCTCAAGTTTGGGGGTGTGATAATTCTATTTTTTATAGAATTATTTGTGCTTAAATTCCTAATTATTTATTTAATCCCCATATTATTTTATTAATAATCCCCTTCCAATTTGCAGATAAATTAAATTCGAATGAAACTCAGTCGTTTCAGATGAAATTGGGCTGAAAACGAGCTAAAAAAGACTGGACCACTTCCAATTTGCAGACTGAGTCATCAGTCTTCTGGACACGCGTGATGCCAGGTGTCCGTATTTTATTTGCTCTGAAACGATAAGATCGAAGGACACCGTGCCAACCCTCTGGAAGACACACGTCGGGCCACATCGCACAGCTAATTGGACAAAAAGACTGATGGTATGGAAATATCTACTCTACAGCAAATCAAATGAAGACAAGTGTCCAAACAATGCCAACTCATCTAGGATGACAATTTACCATTGTACCCCTATGTTCGTATATAAATAGAACATGATGGCAATTGAAAAAAAGTAGTAGTGTAGGTAGGGTAAAGTAGTTTAGGAGTAGAATTTTAAGGTAGAATAGTTTTAGGGTATTTTTAGAATTTATTTTCCTTGTTCTTTTCTTTTCCCGTTAGCCATTTTCTTAAATTGTTTTTACTATTCATTTCATGTTTTTCATTACAATTTGTTAAATTTCATTTTCAATAGAAGTTCAATCTCTTTTTCATGATCTCAGTTTCTTTTCCATGAAGTCTCTATTTGTCAAGTTTTATTTACATACTTCATTTTCCTAGTTCATGTCTCGGTTTCTTTTCCAGATGCATTACTTATGCTTTGTTTTCTTTATTTGTTAAACCATCATTTTAGTGGCTTTCGGTTAGATTTCAAGAGGTGCTGTCGAGTGAACAAAGTTCTTTGATTACTGCCTTAGTTGTTCTGATGCTTGGATGTGGATTTAATGTTAAACATTTTATCTACATCAAAAGCTCGGTGGAACCATGATGGCAGCAGAAACTGAATGCAACCCGAGGCTACAGTAGCTTTCCCGCTTCTCTGTTTCATGGATGCCTGTTGTTTCGGTTTAATAGTCAGCTATTGATTTTATTCATGCCTTTTCTATTTTAAGTTGAAGACATATTAGTACTCTGTGTTTCTTTTTTATTGTTCACTTCCATTTACAACATTATATTCAATTCCCTCTTACTGCATATAAGGTGTTAGCTTTCGATTTTTGTATCTAGTTGCATTTCACTTGCTCTGTATTTTATCTCATTTCAGCATCTTCTTGTTGTTCCTACTTTGCTCACTGGATGGTTTATGTTGGATGGATTACTTCTTTATGGTGCAGAACAGCAGTAGGAATCCATTGTTACAGCGAGCAGCTTTCACAATTCACCTCTGTTTAGCTCTATTTTATTGTTTACGTTAATGTTCATCTTAGTTCATCTTGTTAATATGCAATATTTTGAGTTTACTTGTTGTTTTGGTTACTGCTGATTGTCTGTCATATTGCTTAACGTTGCTGTTGGTAGGCGGGAGTGGTTGCCAAAGGCTGGACTGGTTGAAGAAGCACTGCTGTGACGATATTTGCTGGGTTGGTCAGTTCTGTTGCATAAAACGCAAGTCACTAACTCATGGTACTGCATAGTAGCCTCACAGCAGCTGAGGTGTACGACTGGCTGGGAGATGGGCAGTCTAGCCAAAGGAATGTGCAAAGCATGACTCGGTGTAGTAAAACAGTGCAGAACCGGGAGCAAGAGCAGCATAAATTTGCACCTAGACATTACAGGATGTAAAAGACAAAATACAGAAGACTGGACAAGCCAAGGACAGTGGCCTGGAGTAGAAGCAGCAGATAGCAAGCCTGGACTTACGCTACAGCACCTGCAGATGGCAAACCAAGAGCTGAATGTAGGACACCTGCAGTAGTGATCAAGCCGAGAATGGTAAAACAGATTGGAAGAAGACAAATGAACAGTACTAAAATCGGGACCACTTGGATTTGCAAATGCCTAAGGCCATGTTTGGCTCACCCATTGTAGTTGTTGATTCATTTTCCATTCATTTTCCATGTAAGGAAGAAGGATGGAAGCCTCCGACTATGTATAGATTACCAGTTGTTGAATAAGGCCACCATTAAGAACAAGTACCCCCTTCCACGCATAGATGATTTGTTGATCAGCTCCGAGGAGCCCAAGTATTTTCAAAGATAGATCTGCGATCAGGGTACCATCAATTGAGGATACGGAGTGGAGATGTACACAAGACAGCATTTCGTACCCATTATGGCCACTATGAGTTTTTGGTTATACCATTTGAATTAACGAATGCCCCCGCAGCATTTATGGCACTGATAAATGATGTACTTAAGTCATACCTGGATAAGTTTGTGATTGTGTTTATTGATGATATATTATTCTACTCCAAGTCTAGGGAAGATCATGAGGAGCATTTGATGTTAGTTCTGCAGACCCTCCGAGAGAAAGAGTTATATCCCAAACTCAGTAAGTGTAACTTTTGGTTAGAGCAGATCTCATTTCTAGGCCATGTTATGTCGAAAGATGGGGTATCAGTGGATCCATTCAAGATAAAGGCAGTTGTATAATTGGAACAGCCCAAGATAGTTACTGAGATCAGAAGTTTTCTAGGATTGGCAGGTTATTATCGAAGATTTGTAGAGGGTTTCTCCAGACTAGCTGCTCCATTGAAACGCCTCACACGGAAAGACATTAAGTTTGTATAGGATGAGGCATGTGAGAAGAGTTTTAAGGAGCTTAAACGTCGATTGACCACTGCTCCGGTTCTCACCATTCCTACCAGCTCAAGAGATTTCTCGGTGTTTACGGATGCATCATACCAGGGACTAGGCTGTGTGCTTATGCAGAATGGGAAGGTAGTTGCCTATGGATCTAGACAGTTGAAAGATCACGAGAGGAACTACCCGACACATGATTTGGAGTTGGCGGGCGTAGTGTTTTCTCTGAAAATATGGTGCCTATCTTTATGGTGAGAAATTTTAGGTTTTTACAGATCATAAGAGCCTTAAGTACTTGTTCTCGCAGAAAGAGTTAAATATGAGACAAAGGAGATGGCTTGATCTCCTAAAGGATTATGATTGTGAAATCATGTACCACCCGGGTAAGGTAAATGTAGTTACTGATTCTTTGAGTAGGAAAAACCTAGGGTTGGTGTCTTATATGATGGTACGAGAACACGAGTTGTTGGAACAATTTACAAACCTCAGTTTGGATGTAACCCCACCTGGATTAGAGAGACTGGATATCATGTCTAGTATAAGATTAGAGTCAGAGTTGATTGGTCGTATTCGACAGGCTCAGCAAAGCGATCGATAGTGTATCGATTAGTTGAGTCAGATATAGGCAGGTGTGGGTATTGATTTTGAGCTGTGTACAAATGGCTTGTTGAGATTCAGAGGTAGAGTATGTGTTCTAGAGGATCCTGAGATCAGGAGACTGATTTTATCAGAGGCTCACTCATCGAAGTACACGATACATCCAGGGAGTACCAAGATGTTTCAGAACCTTCAAAAGGTTTATTAGTGGTCTAGAATGAAAAGAGACATTGTTGTATATGTCGTTAAGTGTCTCATTTGTCAACAGGTGAAGGTAGAGCATCAGAAGCTTGTAGGATTATTGCAGCCTCTACCGATACCGACATGGAAGTGGGAGCATGTCACCAAGAATTTTGTGATGGGATTGTCGAGGACCTGTAGAGGTCATGATATGGATTATTATGGATCGGTTGACTAAGTCAACCCATTTCTTAGCTGTGAGAGCTACCGATACTCTAAGCCAGTTGGTGAACCTGTATGTTCGAGTGATAGTACGGCTACATGGTGTACCAGTAAGCGTTGTTTCTGATAGGGATGCCCGATCAGTTCCTATTTCTGGGAACATTTTCAGGAAGCGATGGGGACCCACTTGAGTTTTAGCACCGCTTTTCATCCTCAGATAGATGGGCAGTCAGAGAGAACTATACAAACCCTGGACGATATGTTGAGAGCGTGTGTGCTGGATTTTGGAGGCTCCTAGGATGATCACTTGCAGTTAGTCGAGTTTGCCTATAATAACAGCTACCATGCGATTATCGAGATGGCACCCTATAAGGCACTGTATGGACACAGATGTCGATCCCCCATTGGATGTGAAGAGGTTGGTGACAGACAGATTTTTGCTCCTAACTTAGTACAGCAAGCATCTGAAGACGCCCAATTGATATGTAGAGATTACGGACAGCTTAGAGTCGACAAAAGAGTAATGTTGACAAGAGATGAAGACCACTAAAGTTTGAATTAGGTGAGTCGGTATTTTTAAGGGTTTCTCCTTTGAAGGGTATTATGAGATTTGGTAAGGAGGGCAAGTTGAGCCCTAGATCTTTAAACTTTTGGAGAGAGTGGGAGATAAGGTTTATGGGTTGGCATTGCCATCGGACTTGGCAAATTTTCATAATGTCTTTCACGTCTCTATGCTTCGGAAGTATCACCCGGACCCGACATATGTGATACGATATGAGCCGTTGGAGCTCAATGAGAGTATGACGTATGTTGAGAAGCCAGTTCAGACTTTGGATAGAAAAAAGAAGGTGTTAAGGATAAAAATGATCCCCTTAGTGAAAGTGCTTTAGCAATATCACACTCTGGAGGAAGCTACACTGGAATTGGAAAGCATGATACGAGAGAAGTACCCGGAGTTGTTTTGAGATAACTTGGTTCTAATTTGGAGGACCAAATTCTTTTAAGGAGTGGAGGAATGTAAGACCCGTATTTTCAGATGTAAACCTTATGAATTCATAAGTATGGTGATGTACTTGGAATATGGAGCATAAGTGATGTAAAGTCCATAAATTCAATGTACATACTTGTAATAAGAGTTTGTGATGTATGTACAAGTTTCATTATCTATGAATATGAAGAAATGGACTTTTGTATGTGATGAATGTGAGTGGAATGCAAAATGAGTAGTGCAGCAAATGGAAGGAAGTTACATGAGTTGCATAAATCTTTGTACTTCCATTTAGTTTTGTATTGTATACCTTTGGTTATACAATGAATGCACACAAGTTTTAATGTGTATAGAGTATGAATGGATGTCATTTTCAAGTCTTGAAGGTGGTTGGATGAGAAAATGACTATGGCAGCAAAATTAAGGATGTTTGGTGTGAGTTACTGCAGAAAACTGCAGCAAAATCTAGAAAATATGAATGCCAGATCGATCGCATAGGATGAGAGATCGATCTAGAAAAGCCTAAAATACTCTTATTCGAGCAATGGAGCAGGGCAGATCGATCTCAAATGGGGCCAGATCGATCTGCTAAGCATTTTGTAATGAAGAGATCGATACTTAATGCAAGCAGATCGATTTCCTTAGCTCTAGAGTTGGAGCAGATCGATCTTCTCCTTAGCCAGATCGATCTCCTTAAGAAACTATCTGAAAACAGATTGATCTCAAGCCTCAACAGATCAATCTCATGCCTTCAAAATGTCGAGAAAAATGTCGAGAAAACATATATGAAAATAGATCGATCTCAAGCCACGACAGATCAATCTCATGCCTTCAAAATGTTGAGGAAAATGAGGGATTTAAGAGGACCAGATCGATCTCTACCCAATGTAGATCGATCTCATCAAGCAATTTCTATAAATAGGAGCAGTGAAAACTGCAAATCACGGAAACAATCCAATTTTCTCCATTTTCAATCAAAAACCTAGTTTTTTAACTCCGAAATCCGCCTATTTTCATAAAGATTTGAGGGAAGACTATTAGATACAAAGTTGTTCATATCCAAGAGAAGAACAACATACTTTGGAATCAAAGTCTCATTTGTTGGATTGAAGGAGCAATGGGTATTTTCATTTGGAGCAAGAAGAGAAACTAGATTGGTAAGTTTCTAATGCTTCAGCCTAAGTACATTTGGCTATTTATTGATTTTGGAGTTGATTTGTATGAGTATTGATGGTTAAAACTATCTAGGATGTGATGGAACTAGTGTGACCTAGAAAATAGATTAAATCTAGTGTGAGAAAATGAGATTTGGATGAGTTGGTGATACATGGATTATGCTAAGTTGTTATTGAAGTAATGTGAATGATTTGAGATGGTTTAATGAAGTTAGTGAAGAAATTGATGAAATATGAACACTATGAGCTCAATATCGATTTAATATTGATTTAGTATGAATCAATAGACCTAAAAGAATCAATAGACTCGAGATATGAGTAGAACAATAAAACGAGACCTTATAAGTGTCAATGGAGGCTATAGGTTGAATCGACTATAGCAAACACAAGAGTTGTGTAATATTGAACTAAATTGGTGCGATATACGATTTTGTGCAGTTTCGGAGAGTTCGTTGGAGACGAATCGAACTGCACAAGTAAGCAGCACTAAGGAAACGGAATCACGCGACGCGATTCCAAGTAAGGGAATTCTGTAAGTATATAGAGATAGTTGCTCGTACTTTGAACTCGTAGGTGAATATAGGGCATTTATGAAATGCATGATTGTTAACGAAAATGATTATTGGTATGTGTGAATCGCTACGAGTATGTATATGATTTGGATTATGAAAAGATTCTTGAAAAGGGGATAGTAAGGCTAATAATTGCATAAATCACATGTTTTGATGTTTTTACAAAACACATTGCTTTGTTTTAAACAAATCTACGGGTAGGCTGGTTTGTGTTTGAATGATGTTGTGGAATACCACATGTGAGGTGCTAAACATGTTTTGAGATTGTTTTGAATGTATATGAGCCGTCTATCGTGTTTATGTGAGTTAAATCGTGCTGGAGCCTCGCTCGCACTGGATTACGATATTTTCACATGTATGAAACATGTTGGAGCTTAGCTTACACTTTGATTTGAAATTGTGATAATGCTTTATAAACCGTACTGGAGCTTCTGCTCGTACATGGATTTCAAGTGGTTTTCTTATGCATATAACCGTACTGGAGTTATGCTCATACATGGTTTCTTCATGTTTTTATGCATAAATGTCGTACTAAAGAGTTGCTCGTACAAGGATAATTATTGAGGATGCATGAATTCTGCTAGAGCTTAGCTCGCATAGGTTTTCACACTGTGGCAAGTATGATGCAGTGGTGAGGGTAATACGAATTGGTGTTCAAGGAACCCAAAAGGGGCGAGCAAGGCCATGAAGGGCTAGGACCTGACATTAATTAATTCAGGGAACCCAAAAGGGGCGCTGAAGGCCATGAAGGGTTAGGACCTAACATTAAAAATACTCCCACGTGCACTTGATACTGAGTAGGTTAGACGTGGTATGGGGTAGATAAGACCTACGGCTGGCACCCCCAACCATGATATGGGTCCGCGGAGCACGTTGTACCGTGTATATCACATAGAGTACGTTGTACTGCGTGGCTGAGTTACTGATGAGAAAGTCTGGCAAAGAACTAACCCATCTTCGTTCCAGCATGATGCCCCGCACACCGGGATCCGTGTGGTCTGGGATGATTATAACATAGTTGGCTAACATAGTCCTTGAGATATAGTGACCTGTCTCACCTGATATTACATAATACCACATGGTTTCAATACATGAGTGTGATGTGATTGTCCAGGGTATTGATACGCCCGACTAGTGCCCACTCTAAGTGACCTAGACGTTCTATCGGCAAGTGCACGGGTCGTACATGTAATAATGGGATTTGAGTCCTGGATTATCGTCCCACAGAGAAGTGATTAGCCTAATTAACTACCGGTTAATCTTACTCTAAGTATATCCTAGCAAATTATGAATTGTTGATAGGTGATCTACCTGGCTAACAATACTGAAAATAATAAAAACTATAAAATAAAGAAAATTAAACAGAGCTAAAATTACTTACAGAGCTCTGAGTAATTAAAAGCAACAACTTACAAAAGATAATTAAAACAATTAATTAACGCAATTAAAAATGCAAATATTAAGATACAAAATTAATTAAACTTAAATTCAACAATCTTAAAAATAAAATATGCATGTAATTAAACTAATTAATAGAAATGCAAACTAAACCAACCTAAAGTCTAATAAAATAAAATCCTATTAACTTAAGGAAATTCTTAAATCTAACGAAGAAATTAACTACCTATAAAATAATTCTAAATTAAATGTAACTCTAACTAATTACTAACACTAAAACAAAATCTAAATAATGCATGAGAAATAATATTTGGATTAAATTTTAAAATGAAGACTAAATTAAAAATGCATGAAACAAATTTAATCTAAATTAATTCTAAAGGCAACTCATAAAATACTATACTAAAATTGTAAGACCCGGTTTTATTGTAAGGGCAAAAAGGGAATAAATAGGAATTTTTGAGTGCATTTAAAAATGCAAAAGGATGGAAATGGAATTCCCGAACATGTGCAAGGGCAAAACGGTCAAAAGACCAAAATTTGGTATTAATCGGGACAAGAAAATTTAATTAAAAATATGGGATTGAGAAATCTTGATCAATAACGAAGAAATAATTAAATTTCGGGTTAAATTGAATATGAATTTATTGGAATAAATCGAAATTTTCGTATCGAAAAATAATCCCGAAAATAATCGAGAAATATACCGAAAAGGTAAAATCAGACTGAGAAATTCATTTACGGATTAAATGAATAAAATATAAATTTTTTTAGATATTTTGCAATTTTAATATTATTTTAATGATTAAAATAATATTAAAAATAAATAATAATAAAAATAATAATAAAAAAAAACTGAATTGAAAAAAAAAAAAGATCGCGAAAGAAACGCGAACTGAAGGAAAGCAGGAAGCCGATGCTTACCTTCTGTCACACCGATCACCGGCGATCGGCGGAGGTGCAGACCAGAGGCGACCATCACCGGCAGCTAGCCGAGCCACCAACGGCCCGAAGAAGTAGCGAACGGTGGCTGACTGAAGGAAAGAAAGGAAATCGAGAAGGAAAGAGGCATTTCCCGGTGACCGGAGCCGATTCGGGCCCGGCCACCGCCAGCCGAAGGAAGCCCGAGCGAATACCAACCGATCATCGGCTGAATCGACCGGTGGGGCGACGGCTAACGCTGAAAAACGGCAAGAAACAGAAATGGGTACCGACACCGAGGGAGAAGGGCCGGACCGGCCACTTTTCGACGACCTCGGGGAAAACCGAGGGCAGATCTGAGCCGCAGACGACCCAGCGGAGCGACTGGAGATGGAAACCGGTGGAGAACCGGCCTGCAAGCCACTGAACCGGCCAAACAGGAGTGAACCGACGGTCTGAATCTGGTTGAACCGAACCGGACCGAACCGGTTCAACCAACAAGAGAAAGGAAAAAAAAGAAGAAAAAGGGAAAAAGAAAAAGTGGAAAAATTGGAGAAAATTTCAATGATGCAATCGAGCTTCGGGTAAGTCAGTAAGCAGTCGAATTGACCGATTTAATTTTTGGAATATTTAATTTGATTAATATCCGATTGGAAATTTACCCGAAAAAAATATTAAATTGTGTAGCTCGACGATTGGCATCAATCGAGAGCTCGAGATAGCCTAGATTTGAGTACTATCATGGAATCACGGGTAAGTAACCCTTATTTACGACAATTTACATCGTTATGCGTGTTGATGAATTTCGAATTTAATTGCCGCATAAATGAATTAAATTTTGGAAATTGGATAAATTGTCGTAAATATTAAATTGAGATATCCGAGAATTTAGAACGAGGCTAAATAAATATTGATGGGTCCAATGAGCCCAATAGGCCTCGATAAAGTGTGGTAAACGGGCTTAAGGTCGATTAAGGCCCATTATGGTGCAATCGGGCCCAATATGGGAAAACGGGCCCAATGATTTAAATTAAGCCCAGAAAATATGAGATACAATTAATTGTATTGTATTTGACCTGATGAATATTTATTTGCAGTTTCGAAGATTAGATTTGGAGCAAATCGGACTGCGTGACGAGTCATCGGTGGAAAGGTCAGACTGTACAGAAAAATGAGGTAAGGGAATTGTGTGAGTAGCTAAAGGTAGCTACGTGTATTTTAATAGTTTTTCTGTACACTGAATATGCATGTATACCTTGACTATGTATAATGACCCTAAAAGTGGTTTAAATGATTTTTAAGGATCGAAATAGGTGAAATGTCTATTTTACCCCTATTGAGGGAAGTTCACCTAAGGATGGTGAAAGCATGACATGCATGAAATGCATGATTTAAGGAAATTTATGGTTTAAGGATTTTATTGGTTTTAATCAAAGCAAATCGATAGATTGGCCAATAATTGCATGAATTTCACATGATAACACTACGTAAGTGTTATTTGTATTTAAATGGAATTTCTTTGGAAATAGGTCAACTATCAAGTTTATATAGAAACAGATAGTGCTGACACGTAGTTCGCACTATATCTACGTTTATGAATGTGCATAAATGTGCTTGAGCGGTTGCTTGCACCGATTTGTGTGACATCATATGCATGAAATGTGCTAGAGCGGTTGCTCGCACTGAATTTTATGATTTGATATGCATGAGAGCTGCTGGAGCCTAGCTCGCACTCTGTTTTACATGTTTTGATTTGTTTTGACGTGGTATGCATAAAATGGTGCTGGAGCGATTGCTCGCACTAGTTTTAATGATTTGACATGCATGAGAGATGCTGGAGCTTATCTCGCATCCTGTTTTGATTTAATTATGCATGAAGCCGTGCTGGAGTGTAACTCGCATGAGATTTGATTTAATTATGCATAAAGACGTGCTGGAGTGTAACTCGCACGAGATTTGATTTACTTGAGCATTCATTTGTGCTGGAGCGTTGCTCACACAAAGTTTTATATGGTTTTCATAATTCATTTGAATGCCGTGCTGGAGTTTTTCTCGTACGAGGTTTTCATTGAGTTTTTATACATATCCGTACCAGAGCATTGCTCGTACATGGATTTTACTTAAATTTATAATTAGTTTAAGTCGTACTAGAGCGCTGCTCGTACGCAGATTTCATTGATTTCTATGACATCGTGCTAGAGCTTCGCTCGCACGAGGTTTTCTGATATCATGAATATGTATGGAGCCGTGCTTGAGCTTCGCTCGCACAGGGAATTGTATTACATGCATATAGCCGTGTTAGAGCCTCCTGTAGACTGTGTGTCACAGTGAGATGATATGCTCACACGTGCATTCTGAGACAAAGATGATTTGGGTGGATAAGACCTATTACAAGCACCCCTGATTGAGCTTGGGTTCACGGAGTACGTTGTACCGTGTATATCACGCGGAGTATGCTGTACCGTGGGGATTGTTGGAGTGGCATTAGCCACGAGGCATCAAGCCTTGCCCTCGCAATCCTGGTGTTATGCTGTTCTGACGGGTAGGACGACCCACCTCCCGTTTCAGGTGTGATACCCCGCACACTAGGTACCGTGTTGCCAGGGATCACTAGGATATGGCCATAGTCCTCGATGTTACTGATATAATCAGTTTGTCTCACATGATATAACTTGTGGTCTGTTAGACCAGGGTAGACACGAAGGAGGGGTCAGGCCCCCGATTTGACGATTTTATGATTTTATGATTTTATGATATGTGACCCTAAAAGAAGGGTGGTTTTATAACCGAAGTTTTATAATGAATTTTAACGAATTGTTTTATGAGTTTGAAATGGAATTATGAGATTGTTTTATGAGTTGATTGACCCGGAAGGGTTAGTTTTTACTGCAGTTTTAATGTATTGATTTAAATGCAGTAGCATGTGAAGTTTTCCATACTTTCATTTGAAATCCATGATTTGTCTTACATGACATGAAAGACTGCATGATCTTGATTAAATTCATGCTTATTATGATTTAATGATGTCACATAAAATGCTTTGATGCATAAGTAGTATGATTTATATATGCACGAACAGTTTTGATAAACTAAGTCATTGATGTTTGCATGACTTTGTACTTGATGATTTTAATGAAAAGAAATGGATTTAAGGGCATGGCATTATGAGCATGTAGATAGTGGAGCTATCTACTTACTTGCATAATTGCCTTACTGAGCGTGTGGTTTGCTCACCCCCCTTATTTTCCCATCTTTTCATAGCACTCGCAATAGTTATTGAGCGTCTGAGGACTTGCATGCTTGGTATTCGCTGCTTCCCATCGAGAGTCAGGTATACACATTTGTATAGTTTTGTATCTAAATATGTAATGCATAGTACTGTAAACGGATATGATGTCAGGGATGTAGAGTTTTAAATACCATTAAGTATGTATTTATTTAAAGTCAAAGAATAGTAAACTCTGATATATGAATGTGATTATGGGAATGGAATGGTAATAGTGAGAGGTGACTAACACCGAATCATAGCCCAACTGTTTGTAGGATGGTCACGATGAGAGAAAGGTAAGAATTAAATAATAAATGAAAAAGTGAAAAAAAAATTTACTCTGATTTTTAGGTAATTTGGGTCGTGACAAAAATTAAGTCCTAAAACCTATGATATAAAATTAACTATTAACTACAAATTAAAACTAAAAATTAAATTAACAAACTAAAACACTAGATTTAACCTATAATTATCATTTAACAACTAACCTAAATTGACAACTAATGAAAACAATCAAAATAATAAAAGTGCAATAAACATTAAGTTATAAAAAGGAAATGTGGCCAAACATGGCCTTGCTCGGTTTGCAATATAGCCAACTGAAAAATCCCGACTGTGCAATGGTAGTGTGCACGTTTGGTTTGTTTTGGTTTTACATCCAAGCACTGTCCCAGGTAAAGTCCAGCTCCTGCTCTCGGTTCCTTCTCCTGCTCCATTCCCTGCAACAACAGTACTTATACTGCCACCTTATTGCTCAGCAGTTTACATCTTCGGCTTGCCTAGCTATCATCTCGCCACGTCCTGCTTCTGTTGTCCGCTGCACATCCTCATCTTGCCCAGCTCAGGTGATGTATGTTGCTGCCTCGCATGTTGCGGTGCCGTTCTGCACCCAAGCTGCTGTACATGCCGCACCTTTCTAGGCCTGCCCTCAGTACCAGCAACCTTGGTTCAATTATACCAGCAGCACACGTCCTTCACAGCAGCCCAGTTTTACCGCAAGCTCAGTTTCTGCACACTGGACACAACAACATCCACGACCTGCACATCTTCAACCCGAGTCACACTCCATAGCAGATTCTGCTAACTACAATAGATTGGTCATATTGACTGCACCTATCCATGCAAACCTGCAGCTACCACAACTAGATTAATGTAGACTGAAATCATGAAAAGAAAATGAACTGTACCAAGTTCTTAAAATAGAGCATAACAGAGAATAAAGTTAGTCTCTGTTGCTACCAAACTCAGCAAACCATCCTCCTCACACGGTGTCCAGCAATGTCGCGGCTTCTACTGCAATACAGTCCATCGGCTATCCACAGATTCACCAGGCACATAACACCAGTGAGCTAGGCAGTCCGGTAGGACTCGGAACAACTTCTGCTTCCGGATTGACCCTTGTGATTCTCTAACCAGTGGCTATTAAGCAAAACTCACAATAGATTAACTCCAAACCGAATATGCATAACATAAGCTCAAAGTTATTTAATGGAGATAAACTATAATGGACTGAGTTTCAAGAATTGTTTACTGAAAGTTTTAAACTAAAACAAAAATTTAACAGCTTTTAATGGTGCGTGAGAAGAAGGAGAAAAATATGGGAAAGGTTGACTACGAAATATGGCCCCCTCGGTTCAGCCCTTGTAACTTCTCGATACCAGCCACAGATCCTCCCCATAGCTAGGATATTAAAGCTTAACAAGATGATGGTAACAAAGTATCATTTTATGAGATCGGTAGAACAATAGTTAATTGAACAGTAGAGAAACAAAGAAAGCAAATTGAATACCGAGAACCCGAATGAAGATAAAAGAAAAGGTAAAAAAAAATGTGATAAAAGATAATACTAACTACTAGAATGAAACTTTTCCATTTCAATAGAATAAAAATGAAAGCATGTAAAACTTTAACAATGGTGGCTAACAACTAACGGGAAAGCTTAAAAACAAAGAAAAATAAAACTAAAAACTATTCTACCTACAATACTCTAACTAGTTGCTTTTTCAATTGCTATCATGTCCTATTTATACATACACTTAGGGGTACAATGGTAATTTTTCATCCTAGATGAGTTGGCATTGTTTGGCCACTTGTCTTCATTTTATTTGCTACAGAGTAGATATTTCCACGTTATCCGTTTTCTAGTACACTTGACTGTGCGATGTGGCCCGGTGTGTGTCTTCCAGAAGGTTGGCACGGTGTCCGTCAATCTTATCATTTCGAAGCGGATAAAATACTAACACCCGGCATCCCATGTGTCTAGACGACTGGTGACTCGGTCTGCAAATTGGAAGTGGTCCAGTTTCCTTTAGCCCGTTTTCAGCCCATTTTTGACTGAAACAACTAAGTTTCATCTGGATTTAATTTACCTGCACATTACAGAATTTTAATTAATTAAAAGGGATAGTTAACAAAATAAATTGGGGATTTAAATAATTAATTAGGAAATTAAGTACAAATAATTCTATTTTCATAGAATTATCACACCCCCAAACTTGAGTTTTTGCTTGTCCTCAGGCAAAACAAAATTCATGCAGGAATGACAAGTACCAACATAATAATTTCCCCAATATTATCCTCAAAGAAAAAATACAGACTATGATCTCAAAGATTCACAATTACAAGTCCAACATTCAGAATCATTCAATCATAAGTCCTAACACAAATTGGACTCCTCGTGTGTGTGTGAATGTGTCAAAGCCACTTCACGGTACATTACTTCGATCAGATTATGCAAACACAGTGAATGCAAAGTCAATGACAAGTGATCATTCCCATAAGTTTGCTTTTCACTTATCTCTCCACTAATGTAGTCACACTTAACCAAAGATCAATAGGACTTCATTAAGCTTGTAATGTAAGGCTGGGGCTAAGGTATGATAAAGTCGATTTAGGTTTAATTACCCCTTAACATGCATCACTTCTAGGATCTTTATGTAAGAGCTCAAATTTATTTCCCCCAAACTTATTTATTTCCCTAAACTTTTTATTCTATTTTTGTATTTTTTTCTTTCTTCTTTTCTTTTTCTTTTTTCTTTCATTTTCATTTTTTTTATATATATACTCATTCACTATCACTTAACACCCATATGTACATAGCTCACAATATATCCCAATGACTTTTCATGCTTTCGGGGTAAGGGATAGGAACAGAGTATTTAACCTAAGGAAAAAAAATAAGGAGATGTATTTACAGATAAAAGCTTATTTGGCCCAGATGGGTGACTAGGGGTAAAATATGGACAAGGATGGCTAGAAAGGCTCAAACGATCCAAAGATGACCTAAATCATCCCCCTAATTAAGTGTGATCTAATATTTCGCCTCGAGATCAGATCAAACAAATTCTAGAATATGATGCACCAAATCAATTAAACAAATGCAATCCTATGTATACATAAGCTTTCTCTAAATAAATATATTGATTCATGATATGACATGTGCATAAGATGAGCCAATCACAATCAGAATTAAGACAAATTAAAGAATTCAACTTCATGCTTTTCCTATAAGCATGCTTCTTATTCAATCAAAGTCAGACTAAATCATAAGGTCATATCATCGAAATATGGGAAAACTATATGCTAAGCACTAAATCATCCTAAAATCAAACAACATAAGCTCATATTTTCGAAAAAATTTTGAAAATTCTTTCTCAGATTTTCGAAAAAATTTTGAAATTTTTTCTAATTTTTCCCAAAATTGCTCAAGTAATATCCCCTCCCCCAAACTTAAAGTGCACAGTATCCTCAGTGTGCAGATAATATAAGAATTTAAGCTCAAGATTAGAGTACTCCCCTATCTGATGATGATGAACAATTGAAGCTTGATTAAAAACGTAATGCTGGAAAAGAAATCTGCAGAATAAACAAAGAAAGAAACAACGAAAAAGAAAAAGAAAAAGAACTATATACAAAGTGAAAAGAAAAATTAAGCCACTTCAAATGCAGCTGAAGAAAACAACACTCAGCAGTAGGGCGAAGACTAGGAGGATCAGCCAAAACGGTGACAAAATGTTAACAGTTAAATCTTCCTGAGCTCTATTTACTTCCCTCATTCTTTAAGATTTCTTGTGCTTAAGCCTTAAATCCTCCTTAACCTCCATCTTAAAACACTCTTGAGAGTCATCAGGGAGCTTCAAAGGTTTGAAAACATTAAACTTCACTTCCTAATCCTGAACTCTCATTGTTAACTCCCCCTTTTGTACATCAATTAAAGTTCTACCAGTTGCTAGGAGAGGTCTGCCTAATATAATGGGGACTTCCCTATCTTCTTCCATGTCTAATACAATAAAATCTGTAGGAAAAATAAATTTTTCCACCTTTACCAGCATGTCCTCAATGACCCCCTTCCGATATTTAATGGATTGATCAGCCAGCTGAAGGGTCATTGTGGTAGGCTTGACATCCCCTATTCCTAACTTTTGGTAGATTGACCAAGGCATTAGATTTATACCGGCTCCTAAATCACACAGGGCTCTACCACAGGGCATATTTCCAATCGTACAGGGTATGGTAAAATTCCTGGGATCTTTGAGCTTAGGGGTAATTTCCTTTGAATAATTGCACTACATTCCTTAGTTAAGGCCATCGTCTCATAATCTTCCAATCTTCTCTTCCTCGAGAGGATATCTTTCAGGAACTTCACATAACTCGGCATTTTCTCTAAAGCATCTACGAAAGAAATGTTGATGTGAAGTTTCTTAAAAACCTCAAGAAATTTGGCAAATTGTTGGTCAAGCTTTTGGTTTTGAAACCTCTGAGGAAAAGGTACTGGTGGTCTAACTAGAAGGGATGTAGTGGTAACATGTGTAGCATTAGAGGATGATGAAGGCTGTGAAGTAGAAGAAGGTATAGATGAAGAAGCGCCTATCTTTGTTTCCTTTGTAGCCCGATCCTGATGTTCCTGCTCTTTCTGAGCTGCTTTGTTTGAACCTATGGGTTTTTCAACTATAGGCTTGTCAGGTCTGGAATTAACTAGTGGATCGACTAGCTCTCTGCCACTCCTAAGGGTGATGGCTTCCACATGTTCCTTACCTTCCCTTTGCCTAACAGGATTAGCTTCAGTGTTACTTGGAAGGGTCCCTTGAGAACGTTGGCTAAGAGCATTTTCTATTTGTCCCACCTGAACCTCTAAGTTCTTAATTGAAGCAGCTTGATTTTGCAGGATCGTTGAGAACATCTCCTCTAGTGTAGGCTTCTTCTCAGCTGCTGGTGCATGTAAATGTTGGGGCGGCATAAGTGGTGGTGGTGGTGGGGATGGATGATAAGGCGGATGATATGGAAACTGCTGATGTGGTGGTACATGAACTGGTGGAGCTTGAAAACTAGGGGGTCCTCTAGGTCTAGAATTAGAAGATGACCCTTAATTTTGGCTCTAGGAAAAATTAGGATAGTTCCTCCACCCTGGATTGTAGGTGTTTAAAAAGGGGTTGTTCTGTTGCTTCTGAGAAGGGGCAACGTACTGAACCGATTCTAAGTTAAGCGGACACCTATCTACAGAGTGTGTACCACCACACAGATCGCAGAAAAGAAAAGGACTTTAGACAAAATACACAGGATTAGGATTGGTGGAAGGATTATACTGGGTACTGAGCGACTCTACCTTATTCGTAAGGTTAGCGATTTGAGAGGTCAAGGTAGATAGTGTGTCGAGCTCATAGATACCCACCGACTTCTTAGGCAATTGCCTCTTCGAGGACCATAGATAGTTGTTAGCAACCATCTTGTCTAACAACTCGTAAGCTTCCTCCTCTGTTTTTCACATTAGAGCTCCACCCACAGTAGTGTCAACTATGGTCCTATTTTGGCTTGTAAGTCCATTGTATAAGGTCTTCACTTGCAGCATAAAGGTAGGCCATGATGAGGGCACTTCCTAAGAAGCTCCTTATATCGTTCCCATGCTTCATAAAGAGTTTCTGAATCAAATTGGGCAAAGGAAGATATGTCACAACGGAGTTTGGCCATTTTAGAAAGAGGGAAAAACTTAGCCAAAATTTGATGGGTTAACTCATCCCATGTAGAAATTGATCCTGGAGGCAAGGAGGTTAACCAATGTCGCGCCCTATCCCTAAGCGAGAAGAGGAATAATCTAAGCCTAAGCGCATCATCAGATAATCCATTGTGCTTGAAGGTGTTGCACAGGTCCAGGAATTGTCCGAGGTGAGCATGTGGGTCGTCATGCGAAAGCCCACTGAACTGCAGAGAAGTCTGGATCATCTGGAGGATTGAAGGCTTAATTTCAAAATTGTTTGCAGGGACAACCGGTGGCCTAATGTTGGTATAATAACCTCCAATAGTCGGCATTGCATAATCTCTAACGGTCCTAATTTCCCTATTTTTTGCCATGATGTTTTGCAGCGGAGCTATAAATTTCCTAGAATCCTTTTTGATTTTCCTAAGTGTTCGTTCAATTTCAGGATCTAAAGGAAAACACTCATAACTCTTAGCTCTACGCATGCAAACATCACAAAGTCCTCAGAAATTTTTTTTTTTAAGTTTTTAAAATTTTCAAAATTTTTTTATGAAAGAGAAAATTAACTGATCTAGATTAAAGCTCTAAATATTTACAACCTAAGTATTTTCAAGCTATAATTACACCTAAGCATAATTTCACCAATATCAATTACTGGCTAATTAAGACGTCCCCAGCAACGGCGCCAAAAACTTGATACGCCCGACTAGTGCCACTCTAAGTAACCTAGACGTTCTGTTCGCAAGTGCACGGGTCGTACAAGTAATAATGGGATTTGAGTCCTAGATTATTGTCCCACAGAGAACTGATTAGCCTAATTAACTACCAGTTAATCTTACCCTAAGTATATCCTAACAAATTATGAATTGCTGATGGGTGATCTACATGGCTAAGAATACTTAAAATAATAAAAACTATAAAATAAAGAAAATTAAACAGAGCTAAAATTACTTACAGAGCTCCGAGTAATTAAAAGCAACAACCTACAAAAGATAATTAAAACAAGTAATTAACGCAATTAAAAATTAAAATTCAACAATCGATAATAAACTAAAATTCAACAATCCTAAAAATAAAATATGCATGTAATTAAACTAATTAATAGAAATGAAAACTAAACTAACCTAAAGTCTAATAAAATAAAATCCTATTAACTTAAGTAAATTTTTAAATCTAACGAAGAAATTAACTACCTATAAAATAATCCTAAATTAAATCTAACTTTAACTAATTACTAACACTAAAAAAAAATCTAAATAATGCATGAGAAATAATATTTGGATTAAATTTTAAAATGAAGACTAAATTAAAAATGCATGAAACAAATTTAATCTAAATTAAATCTAAATGCAACTCATAAAATGCTATACTAAACTTAAGTCAACCTATGATATAAAATTAACTATTAGCTACAAATTAAAACTAAAAATTAAATTAACAAACTAAAACACTAGATTTAACCTACAATTATCATTTAACAACTAATCTAAATTGACAACTAATGAAAACAATCAAAACAATAAAAGTGCATTAAACATTAAGTTATAAAAAGGAAATGTGGCCAAACATGGCTTTGCTCCGTTTGCAATATAGCCAACTGACAAATCCCGACTGTACAATGGTAGTGTCCACGTTTGCTTTGTTTTGGTTCTGCATCCAGGTACTGTCCCAAGTAATGTCCAACTCCTGCTCCTACTCCATTCCCTGCAACAACAGCACCCATACTGCCACCTTATTGCTCAGCAGTTTGCGTCCTCGGCTTGCCTAGCTATCATCTCGCCACGTCCTGCTTCTGTTGTCCGCTGTACATCCTCGTCTTTCCCAGCTCAAGTGATGTCCGTTGCTGCCTCGCGTGTTGATGTGCCATTCTGCACCCAAGCTGCTGTACATGCCGCACCTTTCTCGGCCTTCCATCAGCACCAGCAGCCTTCGTTCAATTATACCAGTAGCACACATCCTTCACAGCAGCCCAGTTTTACCGCAAGCTCAGTTTCTGCACACTGGACACAGCAGCATCCACGACCTGCACATCTTCAACCCGAGCCACACTCCATAGCAGATTCTGCTAGCTACAGTAGCTTGGTCATATTGACAGCACCCATCCATTCAAACCTGCAGCTACCACAACTAGATTAATGTTGACTGAAATTATGAAAAGAAAATGAACAGTACCAAGTTCATAAAACAGAGCATAACAGAGAAGAAAGTTAGTCCCTGTTGCTACCAAACTCAGCAAACCAGCCTCCTCACACGGTGTCCAGCAATGTCGTGGCTTCTACTGCAATACAGTCCATTGGCTATCCACAGATTCACCGGCACATAACACCAGTGAGCTAGGCAGTCGGGTAGGACTCGGAACAACTTCTGCTTCCGGATTGACCCTTGTGATTCTCTAACCAGTGGCTACCAAGCAAAACTCATAATAGATTAACTCCAAACCGAATATGCATAACATAGGCTCAAAGTTATTTAATGGAGAAAAAATGTAATGGACTGAGTTTCTAGAATTGTTTACTGAAAGTTTTAAACTATAACAGAATTTTAACAGATTTTAATGGTGCGTACAAAGAAAGAGAAGAATATGGGAAAGATTGACTATGAAATATGGCCTCCTCGGTTCAGCCCTTGTAACTTTTCGATACGAGCCACAGATCCTCCCCATAGCTAGGATATTAAAGCTTAACAAGATGATGGTAACAAAGTATCATTTTAAGAGATCGGTAGAATAATAGTTGATTGAACAGTAGAAAAACAAAGAAAGCAAATTGAATACTGAGAACCCGAATGAAGATAAAAGAAAAGGTAAAAAAAAAAAACAAATGTGATAAAAGATAATACTAACTACTAGAATGAAACTTTTCCATTTCAATAGAATAAAAATGAAAGCTTGTAAAACTTTAACAATGGTGGCTAACAACTAACGGGAAAGCTTAAAAACAAAGAAAAATAAAACTAAAAACTATTCTACCTACACTACTCTAACTAGTTGCTTTTTCAATTGCTATCATGTCCTATTTATACACACACTTAGGGGTACAATGGTAATTTTCCATCCTAGATGAGTTGGCATTGTTTGGCCACTTGTCTTCATTTTATTTGCTGCATAGTAGATATTTCAACGTCACCCGTTTTCTAGTACACTTGACTGTGCGATGTGGCCCGACGTGTGTCTTCCAGAAGGTTGGCACGGTGTCCGTCGATCTTATCATTTAGAAGCGGATAAAATACTAACACCTGACATCCCACGTGTCAAGACGACTAGTGACTTGGTCTACAAATTGGAAGTGGTCCAATTTCCTTTAGCCCATTTTCAGCCCATTTTTTTGATTGAAACGACTGAGTTTCATCTGGATTTAATTTACCTGCACATTACATAATTTTAATTAAATAAATGGGATAATTAACAAAATAAATTGGGGATTTAAATTGTCACGACCCTCAACTCACCAAAATGAGCGTAAATTTTTCTATTTTCATACATTAATTATTTCTCATCCTTACCTTACCTCGATCGTGATTAGCTAAACACTCAATAGGTTGGGCTGTGTGTCAATGTCTACCTCTTCCATCCATAACCATTTTATTTGCAATATAATTTTAGAAGTAAACGCTTCTATAAATACATCAAAGTTACTGTTTACGAGTGTTTACATTGCTTTACATCCCCAATGTATACATACAAAATGCTACTATGCTATGTTTAGTTTAGATACAAAATAATTTCAAGTGTGTATACCTTTAGCGATGGAATGCAGCGGATACCAAAAGGGATAAGCCTCCAGTCCTCCATAGCCTATACTCAAAGCTCTGTAGAGAGGGGGAAAATAAGGGGGTGAGCAAACCAGACTCTCAGTAAGGCAATCATGCGAACATGTAGGTACTGTACTATCTACGTGATCGTGATGCCATGCTCAAAAGCATTTAGTTCATCATTTTATCTCAAAACAATGAGTATATGATTATGTTAATGGTATGTAAAGCAATTCATGCTATTAAATTTAGTGCATAAAACCCATTCAAAGCATGGTATAAATCATCATTCATTTCACAATAAAGCATGGCATTAACCATCATGTTTTTTTCTCAAATAAGCATGGCATTAACCATCATGCACTTTTCACAACAAGCATGGCATTAAACATCATGCATTTTTCACAACAAGCATGGCATTAAACGTCGTGCATCAGCGCACTTTAAAAAAACCATTAACATATTTTCATCTCAAAACACTTCAACTCTAGTCAGGATTCGGTCCCTCCCTTAGACTATCCTGACCCACAAAACATTTCAAACATGGATTTATTCTCAAAGTAATAGACATGTGAGATAAGCCATTCAATAAGGGAAATAACCTCTAGGTGTATGGCCATAGCCTGTGATACCGGCTACACGAATCAGGTGTGTGGGATATCACCACTATCTGCTTCCACACGGGAGGTGGGTCAAATCCTACCCGTCGGTCCATAGCAGATCTCATCCGAAGATGGCATATCACATCTCAACACAGTACAACGTACTCCATGCTATTGCACGGTACAACGTACTCCATAGACCCACATTAACATATCATATCACGCCACATCTCAAACGCATGTGTGAGCCTATTTAATCGGTACAACCTCTTGTCTACCCGAAGCTCCTAACACGGCTAACAACATGTCAAAATATCACAAATGCACGTGTGAGCCTATTTAATCGGTTCGACACCCAGTCTGCCTGAAGCTCCAAGCACAGCAACAAATAAGGTGGGTATCTAGTGCGAGCTAAGCTCCAAGCACCATGCCAAAACCAGTATGAAATCCATGTGAAAACCAGTGCGAGCTAAGCTTTAGCACTCATGTGTATAAAACACATCAAATCTCTTGCGAGTCATACTATAGCACGCTTTCATTCTCACGAAAACAGTGTAAGTAGCTCATTTCTTTGCAAAGTGTGGTTAACAAACCAAAACAACTCATTTCTTTCAAAATTCATTTCAAGTGCTAGTCAACCTACCAATCACTTGCTAAAAAACAATAAAACATGATTTTCCAAAGCATTATGTTTTTGTTTTCATGCACATTTCTCAAACACCCAACTTTTACCCTTCAATCACCCAATTTCATTTCCTAACATCTCATGCATTCTAGCAAAGCATTTAAGCGCCTAAATTGTGCACAGATATCTCTAAGAGTCCACAGAATTTGCTTACCTTGATTTACTTGAGTACGACTCTCTTCCTCTTAGTTTCTTGTGCTTTTGGCTCGTCTTGCTTCGGTATATCCTTGGGAGCTTCGATTTATTCATCCAAACCACTTGAGTTAATATTGTTAACTCACTTTTTGACCTCACTAGTCAATGTAACTCATTCATGCATTTTACAATGCTTTAATCCACATTTTACCCCTTTTTGGTAAACCTCACAATTTATTCACTAACAACATCTTAAAATCATACTCATAGCACTATTATCACTTCAAGATATCCCATTCCTCATTAACCTCAATACATTCCACTTTCTCACTCTAGACCATTTCTAGGTCATAATCATTCCAATGCATTTTAGATAGTTTCTAACAATAGTAAGCACCCCAATCAACCCCAAACATCAATAGCTTAACAATGTACTTAAGTTGGTGCTTTAGAAACTCACCTCTTTGGATTTCCTCTTTGCTCTAAATAGAAATGCCACTTGTTCCTTAAATCCAAAAATGAGGAAAATGCCTCCAAGCTAAGTTGTTCTTCTCTTCGATATGAACAACTTTATGTCTGATAGCCTTCCCTCGAATCTTCTAGAAAATGGTTAGATTTGGAGAGTAAAATCCAAGTTTTGTGTTTGAAATGGAAGGAAATGGCTTTGTCCCGAAACCTGCAGATCCAACTGCTCCTATTTATAGATTCAGCTTGATGAGATCGATCTGCCTTGAGTGGAGATCGATCTGGTCCTCTTAAAATCCCTCTTTTCCCGACATTTTGAAGTAGGAGATCGATCTGTCGAGTAGGGGAGATTGATCTGCTTTAAACAGAAGGTTAAGGAGATCGATCTGGTCTTAGGGGAGATCGATATGTTCCATTAAAGATTGATCTGCATTTTACAGAATGTGTTAGAAGATCGATCTGGCTCCCTTGGAGATCGATCTGTCCTGTTCCATAGCTCAAAATAAAAGCATTTTGGCTCTCCCAGATCTTACTGCAGTTTTCTGCAGAAAACTTATATCAAAACATCCTTAATTTGTTGCCATAGACATTTTCTCATTCGATTATCTTTAAGACTTGAAAATGACATCCATTCATACCTTATACACATTAAACCTTGTGTGTAATCTTTGTATAACCAAAGGTACATGATATAAACCAAATGGAAGTGCACAACTTATGAAATCTTCCTTACATTTCACCATACCACTCATATTCCATTCTACTCACATTTTTCACATGTTTAAGTCCATTTCTTCATAATCATATATAATGTAACTTGTACGTATAATCACAACTCTAAGTATAAGTGTGTACATTAAACTTATGGACATACGTCACATATACTTCACATTACAAGTATATCACCATACTTATGATTTCATTTACATTTCTATGTACATATACTCAATTATACCTATACAGGGTCTCACATTCTCCCCCACTTAGAAAATTTGGTCCTCCAAATTAGAACCAAGTTAATCTGTGAATATCCTGGGGTACTTCTCCTGCGTCAAACTCTCCAATTCCCATGTGGCCTCTTCCACCATGTGATGTTGCCAAAGAACTTTCACCAAGGGAATTGTCTTTGTCCTCAACACTTTCTCTTTTCTATCCACTATCTGAACTGGTTTCTCAACGTATGTCATACCTTCATTGAGCTCCAAAGGATCATATCTGATCACATGCGCCAGGTCCGGGTGATACTTCCTTAACATGGATACGTGAAAGACATTATGAACACTTGCCAACTCTGGTGGCAATGCCAATCTGTATTGTCAGACCCGTATTTTTATGTAGCTTGTTCCTTATGATTTATACATGTACAGACATGTATTGAGTTATTTAAATCATAAGAAGAGTATTTACTAGATTTAAGTGTTAGTGAAATGCTTTAACACTTAAAAGCTACATAAAAGCCTAATGTGAGCTATAAGAGTTATAGGCTAAACCGAGTGGATCTGAATCCTTCTGATTGAAAATAAAAAATTAAAATGAGAAAATATAGAGAGTTTATGAAGGAAAGTCAGTTTGATTTAGTTCCGAGCACAAAGAACGAGAATAAAAGCTAAAAAAGGTAAAATAGACCTTTTTAGCGAGTTAAAATATTTAAGGTATTTCGGGTGTATTTACCTACTGAAAACGGCCAAAACGTAAATACGAGAGTGTAAGACATAAGATATGACACTTTCAAAATTTTGAGAAAAAGTCAACTTGGTCAATGATTAAGGAAAAAGTCAACTATAGTTAAGAAAAGTGGACTTTTATCATAGTTGACTAACCATGGTTAAAAATTAACCCAAGTATGGAGAAAAATTTGAGAAAAAATAATTTTAGCTAGAATACAAGATAATCATCCCCGAAAGTAAGGAAAATTTATTCGAAAAGATTTCGGATTTAATTTAATGGATAAAAACGCAATGGGCCAAAGTTGGAAATTTTAAAGCCCATTAAGGTATCATAAGTGTGGGCCGAATTTGGAAAGCCCAATGGGCCGAATTGTTGGGCCAATTTGTGGGCCCAATATTGAGACAATTGAAAGCCCAATAGGTAGTAAAAATTTCAGCCCAAAATCCCAAAGGAAAAGCCCAAACCGAGAAGCCCAATTGAAAGCCCATTTGAATAAGTTAAAAGTCATTAATGAAAGGTAACAAAGTCTAAAATGATAACCATTACCTAAACTTTTTGGAAGTCAATTAAGGTGGCTGGATTTTAGCTTAATGACTAAGTAATGGACTTATAAATACCAGCTAACACATAATCATCTTCATCCTTTCATTTTCGGCAAAGTGAAGAAACCATAACCGAAAAGTTTTCTAAGCTTTCTCTCACTAGAAATCACTAGGCAAAAGGCATATTTGGAACTTGCAATCTTCATGAAAGTTGTTCCAAATTGAGAGGAGAGTGACATATGTTGGAATTGGCTATCAAGGAGCCATAGTGTACAAACTGTGAGGCTTCAAAGTTTCGGCCAAGTGTGAACACAAATACTAGGTATATTTTTAAGCTTTCAAATTCATATATGTTAATGTATGGATGATTTTAAGTATATTGGTATATGTTTCATGGATTGAAACACATGAAAACACTATGAACATGTGATGGTCGAAAGTTGGTATATGAGTTTTGATAACTATCCATGTGATTTTAGGACATGTATAGGTGGATATGCATGTATACATGATTATGACATGGTTAGTTATAATCAATTTGTTCATATGGATGGTGGTATGATATTGGCACATAAGGTGTTTGATAAAATTCCAACATGAACTATAGGAAAGGCTTAATACATGCCAACCAAGTGTTTGTGAAAAGGCCTAAGTGAATTTGGCTAAACAAATGGACATGGACGGGATGCCATGGTGTGACCGACGACATGGGATGCTCTCGGCCATGGCATGTGATCGAGAGTTCCAATGGGCCAAGCCCAATTATTTTAGGCCCAATGTGATGTAATGGGTCTAGGACAAGCCCAATAAGAGTTGGTGGGTGCTACAAGCCCAATAGGCCCAACGAAAATGAATAGTAAAATGAAAATGGGCTTCAGGCATAGTTAGGCCCATTAAGATTTATTAAAGCCCATTAAGGGAAATGGACTATATTTAATGTGAAATACAGTAGGAAAAGTATAATTAACCTGATAAATGGTTATATGCAGCTCCAGAGATTATTGGAGAAGCGAATCGGACTGCTGGATCGAGCATGGTTGAGAAAGTAAAATTTCTCGAGTGATTGTAGGTAAGGGACTTTTGTGAGTAGTTAGAGATACCTGCACATATTTTCGTCTGCTTTTACATTCACTTAAAAACTCTGAGGGTCAGAGAAAGTGAATAATAATTATTACGACCCGATAGTGGCAAATTACAATTTTACCCTTAGTTAGTCAAAAAGTCAACTTTTGTGAAAAGTTCTAAAAAGCTTAGAAACCACTATTTTGAATGTTTTTGCTATTGTTTAGCAGAAGAATAAATAGATGGGCTAATATTTTTAAGGTTGATGTGAATTAAGCACAGTTTATAGTGATGATTTTGATGTTTTGAAAATCATCCTTTTTTAAAGAGCCATCTATCGAATTATGTGAGAATAAATCGTGCTAGAGCACAACTCGCACTTAATTTCATATATTTTCCACATATATTAGTGCTGGATTGTGATTCGTACTAGATTTCCATGACATGCATGATAGAGTGCTGGAGTTATTACTCGTACTCAGTTTTATATGATATATGCATAAGAGAGTGCTGGAGCGATTGGCTCATACTCGAATTTTACATTAGATGCATGACAGAGTGCTAGAGCGTTGCTCGTACTCGATTCTTCAAGATTTATACATGACATAGTACTTGAGCTATTGCTCGTACTTGATTTGATGAGTTTTGTGCATAGCATGATACTAGAGCTATTACTCGTACTTGATTTGAAACATGAACTATGCATTGACCTAGTTGCTGGAGGTTTACTCGCACTAGAGTTAAGTTTGTGATGTGAAACAGTGTTTGAACGGAGTGTCGACTGTGAGTCACACTCAGAGGCGCGCACTGTAATGTGATATATAATACATGTTGAAAACCATGCTTGATTTCCTCGTGTAGACTGAGTGTCACACTAAGAGAGGTTCGCATGTGGATTTAGAGACGTGGTATGATATTCCATGGTTTGAGGTCTAAGACCTATGGCAGGCACCCCAACTGTGATATAGGGTCAACGGAGTACGTTGTACCGTGCAAGTGGAATGAAGTACATTGAGTTGAGGAGGATATAGCTGGCAGTTGTGATGGACTGACCCCCCTCCCGTTGCAGCAGTGATACCCCGCACACTAGGATTCCGTGTCGCTTGGGATCACCATTGTCAGATATGGCCATAGTCCAAGATACTATTTGCATTTTCACCATAAAGTCTCACATGATATATCACCTGATTGATTGATTTAATTACAGATAGACCTGAGGGATGGGTCGGAATTCGATTTTGTGTTGTGAATGATTTAAATGCCATATTTACTGTGATTTAAATATACATGGCATGATTTATCTAAAGGCATTGTGATATTATAAAGATGCATTATTTTGCACTACATGCCTACATTTGAGAAAGAAAGCATGATTTCTGTACATGGGATTTATTCTGTACAAGTATATATATATATTTTAAAGACATGCTTTGAAAATGAGTTGAGGAAATGACATTTTGAGGCATAGCATTAATTTAAGTAGATAGTGTAGATGTCGACTTGCTTGCCTGATTTCCTTACTGAGCGCGTTGTATGCTCACCCCTTTTCTTTACATCTCTCTACAGAGCATCACCAGTAGGGTGAGTGTGCTTAAGGGATAGTATTCCTGTTGTCCGCTGCTATTTCCTATTGACCGACAGGTAGACATATTTTGTACGATTATTTATCTAAACATAGAAACAGAACAATGATGTATACGATATATATTATGGGGAATGTATTGGTATTAGCTTTTATATGATCTCCCATGTATTATGAAAGAAGTTACAGTCAGTAACAGTATATTTACATGTATGTATAATGGATGATATGGTATGCAAGGAAGCTAACATCGAATCACAGCCCAACCATTGAAGAGAGGAAAGGTAAGTTAAAAATGTAAAAATTTTGTAGTGGTTTTGGTTAAGTCACGGATGAAGGGTCTTGACATGTATGCCTTATCTCCTACCTTATCAAGTATCTCAAATAGCCCTATATATCGAGGGCTCAAATTTCCCTTCCTCCTGAACCTCATGATCCCCTTCGAAGGAGAAACCTTCAAAAACACTGACTCACCCATATTAAACTCTAGTGGTCTCTGTCTCCTGTCAGCATAACTCTTTTGCCTGCTCTGAGCTGTCCGTAACTTCTCGAAAATCAACTGGACAACCTCAGAGGCTTGTCTAACCAAGTCCGGAGCAAAAATCTATCTGTCACTAACCTTTTCCCATCCAATAGGGGAATGGCATCTACACCCATACAATGCCTCATATGGTGCCATCCTGATACTTGCATGAAAACTGTTATTATAGGCAAACTCTGCGAGTGGCAAATGGTCATCCCAGGAGCCTGCAAAATCCCATGTACACACTCTCAACATATCCTCCAGGGTCTTTATAGTCATCTCTGACTGACCATCTGTCTGACGATGAAACGTGGTGCTCAAACTCAACTGGGTCCCCATCGTTTCCTGAAAACGTTCCCAGAAGTAGGAAATGAAAAGGGCATCCCTATCAGAAATAATGCTCACTTGAATTCCACGTAGCCTCACTATCTCGCGCACATATAGGTTCACTAACTAGCTTAGAGTATCGGTAGCTCTCATAGCTAAAAAATGGGCTGATTTTTTCAACTGATCCACAATCACCCATATGGCATCATGACCTCTGCAGGTCCTCTGTAATCCCATCACAAAATCCATGGTGACATGCTCCCACTTCCATGTTGGTATTGGTAGAGGTTGCAATAACCCTACAGGCTTCTGATGCTCTACCTTCACCTACTGACAAACGAGACACTTAGCAACATATTCAGCAATGTGCTTTTTCATCCCAGGCCACCAATAAACCTTTCGAAGGTTTTGATACATCTTGGTACTTCCTGGATATATCGTATACCTCCTTGAGTGAGCCTCTGTCAAGATCAACCTTCTGATCTCTGTATCATCAGGAACACATATCCTACCTCTGAACCTCAACAATCCATCTGAACTCAACTTAAAGTCCATCCCTATACCCCTCTGTATCTGCCCGACAATATCACTGCATTGCTGATCAACTCGCTGAGCCTGTCGGATTCGATCTACTAGATCTGGTTCCAACTGCAGGCTAGCTATCATAAATCCACTATCAGCGTCAGGCGGGGTCAAATCCAAACTGAGGTTCATGAACTGTTCCAACAGCTCGTATTCCCTGATCATCATAAATGATACCATCCCGAGATACTTCCTACTCAATGCATCAGTAACCACATTTGCTTTACTCGTGTCACGACCCAATTCCATTCTCTTTAACCGAAAATCACTGAAAATTTTTTGCGTTTTACTGTTACCTTACCCGGTCGTGAACTAAACTCACCACACACTGTTGGGCTGTGAGTCAATAATAAACACCACATCTCATTCATTCTCAATTAATTTAAAACGATGTCATACATGTGCATTTAATCGTGTACTTATACGAATACATGTTTTACAGACACCTACATCCCCCATAAGTACAACTCAAAAGAATACTGTGCTTTTACATTGTTTAGATACAAAAAGAATCACTGTGTATATACCTTTAAGCGATGGAGATGCAGCGGAGTCCAAAATAATACGCCTCAGTCCTCACTGGGCTACTACGCATGCTCTGTAGGGGGAAAATAGAGTGGGATGAGCAACCACACGCTCAGTAAGGCAATAATGCAAGCATGGTAGATAACTACTCTATCTACATGCTGATAGTGTTATGCATAAATCATTTATAGTAGGAGCATGAGGAATAAAACTATGCCATGTGAATATACATATATATCATGTATCAAAATCATGTGCATTGGCATATAAAACATGGTAGAGACATCATGTATAAATCATCTCATGCTCAATCTCATTTAAATTCATAAAAGGGCAATTCTTTAAGAAACTTCCTTTTTAAACCAACACCATAACACCACCAAATCAACTCACAATCACAATCACAACCACATTTACATTCCACAATTCACACATGTGTATAAATCTAGGTCACTATATAGAAAGTGCCTATGTGAACCATTACATCATAAATCATCCCAGACCACACGCATCCAGGTGTGCGGGGTATCACGCTGGCACGAAGATGGATTATCCCTCGCCAGACTTTCTCATCACATAACCATCATGCGGTACATCGTACGCCATGTGATATACACGGTACAGCGTACTCCGCAAACTCATGTCGTGATTGGGGGTGCCATTCCTAGGTCTTATCTACCCCATACCAAGAGCGTTCCATATTCCGTGAAGGAGAGCCTCCCTACCAAACAGAGCCTCCCCGCCTAACAGAGCCTCCCCGCCTCTTTGGACTTAAGGATGTTAGCTTAAGGATGTAGGGCTTAAGGATCCTTCCGTAAGAGAGCCTCCCCACCGAACAGAGCCTCCCCGCCTAACAGAGCCTCCCCGCCTCTTTGGGCTTAAGGATGTTGGCTTAAGGATGTAGGGCTTAAGGATCTTACCGTACCCATGTAGGAGAGCCTCCCTGCCTAACAGAGCCTCCCCGCCCCTCCAGGGCTTAAGGATGTTGGCTTAAGGATCCCACCGTAAGAGAGCCTCCCCACCAAACAGAGCCTCCCCGCCTAATAGAGCCACCCTGCCTCTTGGGCTTAAGGATGTAAGGCTTAAGGATCTTACTATAACTATGTAGGAGAGCTTCCCCGCCTAACAGAGCCTCCCCGCCTCTTTGGGCTTAAGGATGTTGGCTTAAGGATCCCACCGTAAGAGAGCCTCCCCACCAAACATAGCCTCCCCGCCTAACAGAGCCTCCCCGCCTCTTTGGGCTTAAGTATGTTGGCTTAAGGATGTAAGGCTTAAGGATCTTACCCATTTTCACAACCTTATACGTATCCCATTGTGCAAACTTGTGCGAGCAAAGCTCTAGCACGGCTCATTCATCATGCATCTTCTCATAAAGAGGCGCGTACGAGCATAGCTCTAGGACGGTTATACTCATAAGACATCCACTCAAAATCCACGTACGAGCAGATGCTCCAGTACGGTTTATAAATATCATTATAGTTTCCAAATCAAGGTGCGAGCTAGGCTCCAGCACGTTTCATACAAATGAAAACATAGAAATCCAGCGCGAGCGAGGCTCTAGCGCGATCTATGTCATACAAATGTGATAGGCGACTCATATACAATTTATCAATCCCGGCAATTCGGGTTTAGCACTCACAAATGCTTTTCCACAACAACAATACCATACTAGCCGACCTATCTACAAGCTTGCTTAAAACCAAGCAATTTCATTTTGAAAAGCATCAAAACAATAGATTTATGCAATTATTAGCCTTACTATCCCATTTCATAAAATCCACTTCAAAACCAAAATCACGCATACACTCATCATCATTCACGAATACCATCAATATTTATTTGAGCAATCATGCATTTCATAAAACACCTGATATTCACCCACAAGTTCAAAGTACGAGCAGCTACCTCTATATACTCACAAAATTCCCTTACCTGGAATCGCGATGCGTGATTCCGCTTCCTTAAGCTGCTTACTCGTACGATTCGATTCGTCTTCAACGAACTCTTTGGGACTGCACAAAATCGTATCCCACATTATATTCGATCCATATATTGCAACCCTTGTGCTTGCTATAGTCAATTTAATTTATAGCCTCTATTAAAGCTTATTTGGCCTCGTTTCATTACTTTATCCATAACTCGAGTCTATGGATCTTCTTAGGCCTATTAACTTATTCAAAATCGATATTAAATCGACATTAAGCTCATAGTGTTCATATTCCATGAATCCCCTCACTATGGCATTTATCAATCATATACACACCCATTTTCACAATTCCTCCAACTCACTATGTCATTCCATCTAACCATCTAAAATCATAAACATTACCCTAATAACAACTTTAGCATGCCATAAATCATAGGCTCATTCAATCCCACATATCCTCACATTATACCCATTTTAGATTTCTAGGTCACACCAATTCCACTACATTCCTAGGTAGTTTATCCATCAATACTCATATCAATTAACTCCAAAATCAATTAAATAGCTAATGCATTTGGATTGGAGTGTTAAAATCTTACCAATATGATTTCTCTTCTTGCTCCAATTGGTAATGCCCTTAACTCCTTCAATTCCAAGAATGGGAAAATGCCCTCTCACTATGTTGTTCTTCTCCTTGATAGGAACAACTTTGCCTCTAATGATCTCTCTTCAAATCTCACTGAAAATGGCTGATTTTAGAGAGGGAAAGTTAGGTTTTTGGGGTTGAAAATGGGAGGTTAATATGTTTTTCTGAGATTTCCAGATTTTCAGCTCTCCTTATATAGAAATGGCTTGAGGAGATCGATCTGGTCCAAGAGGAGATCGATCTGGTCCCTTAAAATCCCTCTTTTTCACGGTATTTTTAAGCCTGAGATCGATCTGTCGAAGCAATCAGATCGATCTGTTGAAGCATGAGATCGATCTGTCAAAGCATAAGATCGATCTGGTCCCAAACAGAGAGCTAAGGAGATCGATCTGGGTGCTTGGGGATCGATCTTTCCACTACAGAATGCTTGGGAGATCGATCTGGCTCCATTGGAGATCGATCTGCTCAATTCTTTCGCCCAAATAAGAGCATTCTGGCTCTTCCAGATCGATCTCTCATCCTATGAGATCGATCTGGGCCTCATGTTTTCCAGATTTCCTGCAGTTTTCTTGCTGCAACTCATACCAACATACCCTTAATCTATTGCCATGGCTATTTTCTCATCCACCCACCTTTATAACTTGAAAATGGCATCCATTCATACCTTATGCACATTGAAACTTGTGTGCATTCATTGTATGTTCAAAGGTATGCTATATAAAACCAAATGGAAGCATAACTCCATTCCATTTTACCACACTACTCCTCATGAGTTTTAATCATTTCCATCTCTTGCCAGAACTCATTTCTTCATATTCATACTCAATGAAACTTGTATGTACGTTACAATTTATATTACACATACATACATTGAATCCATGGACTTACATCAATCATACTTTACATTACAAGTCCATTCATATTATTGATCCAATTATACACATTACCATTATACATATACGGGATCTTACAACTTGGGTGGTATAGGATCTCACAATCATAATTCTTTAACAGCTCGAGCCATCTCTTCTGTCTCATGTTTAACTCTTTTTATGAGAACAAGTACTTAAGGCTCTTATGATCTGTGTAGATTTGAAATCTCTCACCATAAAGATAGTGGCGCCATATTTTCAATGCAAACACTACGACCGCCAACTCCAAATCATGGGTCGGGTAGTTCCTCTCATGATCCTTTAATTGTCTTTATCCATATGCAACTACCTTCCCATCCTGCATCAATGCACAGCCCAGTCCTTGGTGTGAAGCATTCGCATACACCGAGAAACCTCCTGAGCTGGTAGGAATGGTGAGGATCGGAGTTGTGGTTAATCTCATTTTCAACTCCTCAAAGCTTTCCTCACACTTATCGTCCCACACAAATTTAACATACTTTCTCATGAGACGTGTCAAAGGAGCAGCTAATCTCGAAAATCCTTTTATGAACCTTCAGTAATACCCAGCTAAACCCAAGAAACTTTTGATCTCTGTCACTGTCTGGGGTCTCTGCCACTGAACCACAGCTTCAATCTTTGATGGATCCCCTGACACTCCATCTTTTGATACTATATGACCCAGAAAAGAGATCTGCTCTAACTAAAAGTCTCACTTACTGAGTTTAGCATACAACTTCTTTTCTCGGAGCGTTTGTAGCACTATCCTTAAATGCCTTTCATGCTCCTCTCTAAATCTTCAGTACACCAGTATATCATCGATGAACAATAACAAATTGATCCAAGTACTGGTGAAATACCTTATTCATCAATGACATAAAGTCGCAGGAGCGTTCGTCAACCCGAATGGCATAACCATAAACTCATAATGTACATACCAGGTGCGAAAAGCTGTCTTGGGTACATATCCACTCCGTATCTTCAACTGATGGTACCCAGATCTCAGATCTAACTTGGAAAAGATTTGCGCTCCCTTAAGCTGATCCAACAAGTCATCGATGCATAGAAGGGGATACTTATTCTTGATGGTGGCCTTATTCAACAGCCGGTAATCTATACACAGTCGGAGGCTTCCATCATTCTTCCTTACAAACAGAACCGATACTCCCCAAGGTGAGACGCTCAGCCTGATGAACCCCTTCTCCAGCAACTCTTGTAACTGCTTCCTTAATTCTTCCAACTCAACTTGAGCCATTATGTAAGGTGGCTTGGATATCGGCTCTGTACCAGGTGCCAACTCTATACCAAACTCCATCTCCCTATTTGGAGGTAACCCTGGTAATTCATCCGGGAAGACATCTGGATATTCCCTGACCACTGGTATGTCTCCTAATTCTGAACGTGCCTTATCCGTCTCAATCACATAAGTGATGAACCCTTCACATTATCCTTTCCATTGTTAGTAACACAATCATCGCATACATACATATAATTGATAAACAAATTCATCTCTCAAATATCATAAATTGATATCATACTCTTTTCATTTATAAAGATCATGTCATTTCATTTCTTTTCATCAAAATTTACAATAAGATTATCTAATCCTGAAAACATCAAGGTTCTAGCACGACAATCCATAATAACATGGTTTGCAGCTAGCCAATCCATACCTAGGATTACATCGAAATCACTCCTATTTAATAAGATCAAATCGGCTGCCATTTCTTTACCTCCTATCCTCATCTTATAATTCTTATATACATTCTCAGTCAATTGACTATCATTCATAGGGGTAGATATCATTAACATCTTATCTAGCAGCGTGGGTTGTACATGCTTCAACAATTTACATGCAAAGGATGGCGATACAAAGGAATGCGTGGCACCAGGATCAAATAATACAAATGCTTCTAAATCAAAGATTTGGATGGTACCTTTTACCACATCCGAAGACTGATTTGCAGTGTCCAAGTCCAGCGCATGCACTCATCCTCTGCTCACACCCACTGCCTGCTTCCCCTTTTCCTCAGCTGTAGCCCTTCTCCTTGGAGCAGCTGTCCCTATTGGAGCTCTCTGAGGCTCCCTGCCCTTCTGTGGGTCTCTCTCTGTCATCTCTGGGTAATCTCTGATTATGTGCCCTAGTTTTCCACATCTAAAGCACACTACCTGAGGTCCATAGCATGGTCGAGTACTATGGTGCCTGCCACACTTATCACACTGCTCTGTCGTAGGCCGTGCTCCAATCACAATTCCTTTTGCTAGACCTAGAGCCGGATATATAGGAGGGTTAACTGTTCTCTCTTGGATCTCCTAGATCATTGGCATCTTTCTAGAAAATCTCTTGCTTCCCTTATAACTGAAGCCTTTATCCATCATTGGTCTCTTCTTATCTCTGTCCCTCACTTTACTGACTTTCCCAAACTCTGAGACGATTCTATCAACATCTTGTTCACACAATTGCGCCCTGCACAATGCTTCCTCACAGGTCGGTATATCCAAAGGAACCAGTCTAGACCTGATGGTCGATCTCAAACCATCCACAAACTTTTGGATTTTCTCAGCCTCATTACTCATCGTATTGGGATCATACCTACCCAGAGAGATAAAGGTCGTCTCATATTCATTCATTGCCCTACTCCCTTGGGTCAGTCCCAAAAATGCCATCTTCATCTTTCGTTGTGCGGTATCCGGAACGTACTGTCTCTGGAAGGCCTCCAAAAATATATCCCAGCTGATCTCAGTATGTTGGGCTCTCAGAATAGGCCTGGTGGACTTCCACCAATGTTCTGCTGATCCCTTCAGCATAAACGCGGCAAACGCTACCATCTCGGTAGTAGTGTACTCAAAGAACCTATACAGCTTCTCGATCTCATTTATCCAATCCTCAGCAGCTACTGGGTCCTTAACTCCACTGAAAGACGACGATCCAAACTTTTGGAACTATCGCAGTCTGTCCAAATCACAACTGTAACCCCAGCCTCTACTGGCCTGTGGTGTAGTAACAAGCGTAGGCATATCCTGTGCAGGTGGGGTATCTATCGATTGAGGTCTCTGGGCTGGCCGGGCCCATGCCTCAGGAACTGCCGCTTCCTCGGCATCACCCTGTATAGCAGGACTCTATCTACTGCCAACTCCAGGTAAAGATTGGGTGGCCAACTCCAATATCATCTTAATGCTCCGCTCAATCCTCGCGAAGCGAGCCTCAGTACTCTCGGGTCTCTCCTCTGGACTCCGTGGAGCATGTTCAACCTCAGCCTCCACCTCAATCTCTTCCTGATCCTCATGTGTTTCTAGCTCAACACGACCCCCAGGCCTACCTCTATGGCCTCTAACTAACGCCCTCTCCCCTCTACCGCGACTGGTATTAGGTATAATGTTTCACTTCCCTGCATACATCTCAATTTCTTAGTTAACCCATCGACACTCACATAATTTGTATCTAAACAAGCACAGTAACATAGGGATGTAATTTTCCAACTTATTAAGTATTTTAGACATGACACACGTCAGACAAATGCAAGCTCTGATACCAATTTCCGTCACGACCCTCAACTCACCAAAATCAGCGTAAATTTTTCGATTTTCATACATTAATTATTTCTCGTCCTTACCTTACCTTGATCGTGATCAGCTAAACACTCAACAAGTTGGGCTATGTGTCAATGTATACCTCATCCATCCATAACCATTTTATTTGCAATATAATTTTAGAAGTAAACACTTCTATAAATACATCAGAGTTACTGTTTACAAGTGTTTACATTGCTTTACATCCCTAATGTATACATACAAAATGCTATTGTGGTATTTCTAGTTTAGATACAAAATAATTTCATGTGTGTATACCTTTAGTGATGGAATGCAGTCGATACCAAAAGGGATAAGCCTCCAATCCTCCACAATCTACACTCAAAGCTTTGTAGAGAGGGGAAAAATAAGGGGGTGAGCAAACCACACGCTCAGTAAGGCAATCATACGAACATGTAGATACTGCACTATCTACGTGATCGTGATGCCATGCTCAAAAGCATTTAGTTCATCATTTTATCTCAAAACAATGAGTGTATGATTGTGTTAATGGTATGTAAAGCAATTCATGCTATTAAATTTAGTGCACAAAACCCATTCAAAGCATGGTATAAATCATCATGCATATTTCACAATAAAGCATGGCATTACCCATCATGCGTTTTTCTCAAATAAGCATGGCATTAACCATCATGCATTTTTCACAACAAGCACGGCATTGAACATCATGCCTTTTCCACAATAAGCATGGCATTAAACGTCATGCATCAGTGCACTTTAAAAAAACCATTAACATATTTTCATCTCAAAACACTTCAACTCTAGTCAGGATTCGGTCCCTCCCTCGGATTATCCTGACCCACAAAACATTTAAAAGATGGATCTATTCTCAAAGCAATAGACATGTGAGATAAGTCATTTAATAAGGGAAATAACCTATAGGTCTATGGCCATAACCTGTGATACCGGCTACACGAATCAGGTGTGCGGGATATCACCACTATCTGCTTCCACACAGGAGGTGGGTCAAATCCTCCCCGTCGGTCCATAGCAGATCTCGTTCGAAGATGGCATATCGCATCTCAACACGGTACAACATACTCCATGCTACTTGCACGGTACAACATACTCCATGGACCCACATCAACATATCATATCACATCACATCTCAAATGCACGTGTGAGCCTATTTAATCAGTACGACTCTTGTCTACCCGAAGCTCCTAACATGGCTTACAACATGTCAAAATATCACAAATGCATGTGCGAGCCTATTTAATTAGTGCGACACCCAGTTTGCTCGAAGCTCCAAGCACGGCAACAAATAAGGTGGGCATCTAGTGTGAGCTAAGCTCCAAGCACCATGCCAAAACCAGTATGCAATCCATGTGGAAACCAGTGCGAGCTAAGCTCTAGCACTCATGTGTATAAAACACGTCAAATCTCGTGCAAGTCATACTCTAGTACGCTTTCATTCCCACGAAAACAGTGTAGATGGCTCATTTCTTTGCAAAGTGTGGTTAACAAACCAAAACAACTCATTTGTTTTGCAATTCATTTTAAATGCTAGTCAACCTACCAATCACTTGCTAAAAAACAATAAAACATGATTTTCCAAAGCATTATGCTTTTGTTTTCGTGCACATTTCTCAAACACCTAACTTTTGCCCTTCACTCACCCAATTTCATTACCTAACATCTCATGCATTCTACCAAAGCATTTAAGAGCCTAAATTGTGCACAGATATCTCTAAGAGTCCACAGAATTCGCTTACCTCGATTTATTTGAGTGTGACTCTCTTCCTCTTAGTTTCTTGCGCTCTTGGCTCGTCTGGTTCTGCTATATCCTCGGGAGCTGCGATTTATTCATCCAAACCACTTGAGTTAATATTGTTAACTCACTTTTTGACCTCACTAGTCAATGTAACTCATCCATGCATTTACAATGCTTTAATCCACATTTTACCCCTTTTTGGTAAACCTCACAATTTATTCACTAACAACATCTTAAAATCATACTCATAGCACTATTATCACTTCAAGATATCCCATTCCTCATTAACCTCAATACATTCCACTTTCTCACTCTAGACCATTTCTATGTCATAATCATTCCGATGCATTTTAGATAGTTTCTAACAATACTAAGCACCCCAATCAATCCCAAATATCAATAGCTTAACAATGTACTTAAGTTTGTGCTTTAGAAACTCACCTATTTGGATTTCCTCTTAGCTCCAAATAGAAATGCCACTTGTTCCTTAAATCCACAAATGAGGGAAATGCCTCCAAGCTAAGTTGTTCTTCTCTTCGATATGAACAACTTTATGTCTGATAGCCTTCCCTCAAATCTTCTTGAAAATGGCTAGATTTGAAGAGTAAAATCTAGGTTTTGTGTTTGAAATGGAAGGAAATGGCTTGTCTCGAAACCTGCAGATCGAACTACTCCTATTTATAGATTCAGATTGATGAGATCGATCTGCCTTGAGTGGAGATCGATCTGGTCCTCTTAAAATCCCTCTTTTCACGACATTTTGAAGTAGGAGATTGATCTGTCGAGTAGGGGAGATCGATCTGCTTCAAACAGAAGGTTAAGGAGATCGATTTGGTCTTAGGGGAGATCGATCTGCTTCCAACTCGAGAGCTAAGGAGATCGATCTGTTCCATTGAGGATCGATCTGTATTTTACAGAATGTGTTAGAAGATCGATCTGGCTCCCTTGGAGATCGATCTGTCCTGTTCCATAGCTTAAAATAAGAGCATTTTGGCTCTTCTAGATCTTACTATAGTTTTCTACAAAAAACATATACCAAAACATCCTTAATTTGTTGCCATTGTAATTTTCTCATTCGATTATCTTTAAGACTTGAAAATGACATTCTTTCATACCTTATACACATTAAAACTTGTGTGTAATCTTTGTATAACCAAAGGTAAATGATATAAACCAAATGAAAGTGCACAACTTATGAAATCTTCCTTCAATTTCACCATACCACTCATATTCCATTCTACTCACATTTTCACATGTTTAAGTCCATTTCTTCATAATCATATATAATGTAATTTGTACGTACAATCGCAAATAATCATATATAATGTAATTTGTACGTACAATCGCAACTCTTAGTACAAGTGTGTACATTAAACTTATGGACTTATGTCACATATACTTCACATTACAAGTATATCACCATACTTATGATTTCATTTACATTTCTATGTACATATACTCAATTATACATATACGGGTCTCACATAAATAATTAATTAGGAAATTAAGCACAAATAATTCTATTTTCATAGAATTATCAGGTATACCCGAGGGAGAGGTCAAGCCTTGTGGGAATTGTGATTTAAGGAAATGATAATTTGATTTATGATGAGATTTGATTTATGATGAGATGTGATGGAATTTGAAAAGTGATTTTTGATGAGTTGTGATGTGATTTAAAAAGGATGTTTCCTAAATGAATTTCCTTTTTGTGATGAGTTTTAATGAGACTGAGCATGAGATGATTTTATATGTTGAGATTTCCATGTTTTATGCCTATTTACATGATTTTCAATACATGATATATGTATATACATATGGCATAGTTTTATTTCCTCATGCTATGATTATAAACGATTTATGCATAACACTATCAACATGTCGATAGAGTAGTTATCTACCATGCTTGCATTATTGCCTTACTGAGCGTGTGGTTGCTCATCCCTCTCTACTTTCCCCTCTCTACAGAGCGTACATAGCAGTCCAGTGAGGACTGAGGCATGGTATTTTGGACATCCGTTGCTTCCATCGCCAAAAAGTATACACACAAGGATTCTTTTGTATCTAAACATGTAGAGGCACAATAGTCTTTTTGTATTGTAATGTGGGGGATGTAAAAGTTAGAAACGTGTCATGTATAAGTGTAAAACTTAACTTTCAAATGGATCACACTTCTTTTGATTAATTTGAGAATGAATGATGAGTGATGATTATTATTGACTCACAGCCTAACTGTGTAATGGTGAGTTTGTTCATGACCGGGTAAGGAAAGGAAAACGCGAAAAAATTTATAGTGATTTCGGTTAAAAGGGATAAAATGGGTCGTGATAGAGGTACAAGAGCCTAAGCTATAGAGAAGGAGGTGGAGTAGCCTGGTGACCGTTTGTGATGTTGGTACTAGCCATAGTTAAGGTTGGTGACTGTTAGAAAACATATTATCATATACTTTTGAACATAGGTTAGAGGCTAAGTTGTTTATCTTAAGAGTATTTGTACAACATACTCACAAAATTGCTCAAGTGATATCCCCTCCCTGGCAACGGCGCCAAACACTTGACACGCCCTAAGGGTATTACCGCAAGTGCACGGGTCGTACAAGTAATAATGGGATTTTGAGTCCCAAGTTATTGTCCCACAGAGAAGTTGACTAGCCTAATTAACTACCGGTTAATCTTACCCTAAGTATATCCTAGTGAATTATGAGATTAAGGTGGGTGATCTACTAAGTTTAAAGTTAAAAACACTGGAAAGCAATAAAATAATAAAAACTAAATAAAACCGAGCAAAATTACTTATAGTGCTCCACGCAATTAAAATAAAAAACCTACAAAAGAAATTAAAACAGTTAAAGCTAATTAACACAATTAAAATAAAATGCAAATATGGGAATAAAGAAATAAAATTAATTAAAGTACAATTTAAACAAACTTAAAATAAAAATGCATGTAATTAAACTAATAAAGATTACAAATTAAATTAACCTAAAATCTACTAAAAATGAAGACTAAATTAAAATGCATGAAAAAGATTTAATCTAAATTAACTCTAAATGCATCTAAACTAAAATAAAATCCTAAAACATTTAATATAAAATTAACTACTAACTAAAAATTAACACTACAAATTAACATGCAAAAATAATAAAACGAACCTACCATTATAATTAACTAAACTAACTAATTAACAACTACCAAAAACATGAAAATGACTTAATTGCTACATTAAACTAAACATGACTAAATTGACCTATGGCCAAACATGGCTTTAGCAAATTTAAATCAACCAAGTCCCTCCAAACACTGTTCATGTCCTCAATTTGCATTTTCTTTTCCAGGTGCTTTATGGTTTCGACTGTCAGTGTATGTCAATTTGCATTTTCTAGATGCTTTCGGTTTGTCCTCTGGTCCAGGCTGTTGTCTTCTATTCCAGATACTGTTGTCGATTCCAGGTACTCACGAGTTACTTGTGTCTTACTGTCTGCTGCTCCAGACGACAACCAGCTAGCATTCTTGGCTCTGTCCTGCTGCATTCTGCTTTTGTTGTTCCTGCCCTGGTGTGTCTCGGTTCCAGGTGCTCACGGGTTGCCCTCGATTTTGCTTTGTCCTGGACTCTGCTGCTATTCTGTGCTACTGCTTAAGCCTGCTCAGATCTACTCTACACATCCTCGGTCCCTATTCCCGCTAGCAGTAGTGTGCTCCTATCTTCTTTAGTTTGATAGCAGCCCGTACACATCTTGCTTCTGCATTGCTGCTGCTGCATCACGCATCAACTGCTGGTTCAGCACATTGATTCTTTTCCTGTTATGCTCAGCAAAGCAGACCAGCAAACACTGCTAGAATACAAGTTAAAGCAGTAAATGAAGACCCAAAGTAGACTTAAAATAACTGAACTATAAACCAAACCAATTAAAGAAGATGAACAGTAATGGAAACATAAAATAGAGGAGAATAGAGGGAAGCTTTTTAGCTACTGCACACTCTTGTGTTCCATCTACATCGATCGACAGCACTCCCCTCAGCTTCAGAAGTCACAGTCCCCTCACGGGTCAGCTGCTGCTTCTGCATCAAGCACACCTTACTACAATCGTCGATCATCCACCAACGTTCCACTTTGCAAATGGTGTGGGAACAATGGAAAGGCAGTCATCGATGAAGCATAGCAACCATCCAGCTCTCACGAATGAGCAGTGAAAGAGAATAAAAATGAATAGGAATCGAGAATAACTAAAATGAAACAACACTTTGCATTAAAGAAATAACATGTAATTAAAAGCTAGTAAAAATAGAAACGTTGGCAAACCGAGAGCAAGAAAAGATGTTGGTTTCTTTAAATAAAACAAAGGAAACATAAATAGTGAGCTAGGAGTAATCGAGAGCTACCAAGAATGATGGTTTAATAAACGAAAAAAACATAAGCAAATTAGGAAACCGAGAGCTAACAACCATGGTGGCTACTAATAGAATGAAAAACTACATTAGAAAGCTTGTAAAAATAACAATGGAAATTGTTTGAACAGTAAATGGTAGCTAAACGGGCAAGAGAAGCTTGAAAACAAGGAAAAAATTAAAACTATTCTAACACTACTCCTAACTTACATTACATTACACTACTCCTACTCCTAAAATTACATCCTCTTTCAATTGCCATCCTTTCCTATTTATAAACACACTAGGGGTAAAATTGTATTTTCTACATCCTTAATGAGTTGGCATTTTTTTTGCCACTTGTCTTCACACCATTGGCTCCTTGAAAAGATATTTCCATGTCATCGGTCTTCTTGTCCAATTGGATGTGCTAGATGGCATGACTCGTGTTGTCCACGTGGCTCAATCTCGATTTTAGCCCAATTTCGATCCATTTTCTACTGAAATATTCAAAATTCATCCGGATTTAATTATCTGCAAACATGAGAATTTTAATTAAATAAAGGGGATAATTAACAAAATAAATTGGGGATTTAAGTAATTAATTAGAAAATTAAGTACAAATAGTTCTAAAAATATAGAATTATCAGGAGCCCTTGAAGGGAAGGTTAAATTATGGCTATGGTTAGGGTTTCCTCAACCCCACTGGACCGATGAGTATTAGGAATGCTATTGACTTGTCCAGGATATATAGCCTTACTTACTTAAAGGCAACATTGCTAACATAAAATGGGTGAACGATGTATGCCCCATAAACACTTACTAATGGTGGGCTTATCGTCTCTTATAACATTTATCGAAACATAATTAGCATCATTCTATTTCATACAGAGCATCTACATAGCTTTCAGATCATAATACATAAGTAAGTGGGATAGTCATCCAATAGAATCATACCATTCCTTAAAAATAGTGATCCCACTCTAAGACATGCCAAACACAATTTAAGAAAACCATTCCAATGTAATTATTAGGTTAAAATAGCAAAAACAAGTTTGATTATGCAATTTTGTAGAATAAGGCTCTTTAACGCATTTGGTGAGATCTTACTTAATCTACAAAATCATAAGCTTGTAAAAACATACATTTATTGACTTTAAACTAAAATATGTCAATTTGCATGAAAATGTCATTTCAAACATAAACCATGAGGAGGGATCGATCCTCGAAAACAGAGGGATCGATCTTAATGTGGTAGAAAGCTTCTTTTTCTTAAAACATGATCATAGGGATCAATCCTATTATAGAGCGGATCAATCCTTCATCATTGAAATACCGAATTCTAGAAAGATTCATATGAGGGATCGATCATCTGCCTTAAAGGATCAATCCCACCGTGCTAATTCAACTTCTTGGAGCATTCTGCTAAGGATCTATTCTTTAAGAGTAGTGGATAGATCCTTTAGTTTCAGAATGCATTTCAAGGCATTTTATCAAATGGGAATCAATCCCTTAAGGAAAAGAGATCGACCCCTAAGTACCAAAACCTAATATTTTGGCTAAAAACACTTACGAAAAATGATTCCTTTGCCTATACACATACTTTAACTCTAAAATATGCAAATTTTCTTATTTAAAACAACCCAACTCAAGTCTATATATACATTCAAATTTAAACAACTTCTTAATCTTACAAAATCATTCATCTCTTCTCATTAATGAACATTTATCTTAACACACTTGAAAGTTTCCATACAATTATATGGAAAAATTATGGGTTTTACATCATCTCCACTTTTAGGAAGTTGGTCTTCCAAATTCGCCATCGTCCTATCAAACAAATACGGGCACTTCTCATTTATGAGGTTCTTCTTCTCCCAAACTATTTATTCATTTGAATCGTATTACTAAAGGATATTAACCAAAGGAATGCTCTTACTATTAAGTACCTTCTTCTTTCTGTCCACTATCCAAATAGGTTTTTTTCTCATAACTCATATCCTCTTAAATGTTCAATAGCTCATATTCAGTGACATGCAAGGGGTCTAGATAGTACTTCTCAACATGAGGACATGGAAGACATTGTGTACTAAGAAAGCTATGGAGGTAAGGCTAATATGTAGGTAATATCTCCAACACTCTCTAAAATCTCAAAAGTACCTAGGAAGCAATGACTCAACTTTCTTTTCTTCTTAAAGTGCATGATGCCTTTACTTGGCAATACCTTAAGAAATACAAAGTCCCTTATTTGAAACTTGAGTGGCCTTTTACGTACATCAATGTAACTTTATGGTTGACTCTGAGTGTATAAGTCTCCCACATATAACCTTAACACCCTCAGAAGCATGTTTGACAAGTTCAGGAGCCAAAAGTTTCCTATCACCAATTTTTTACCAAACTACCGAAAACTGACATCCCCTACTAAGAAGGGCCTCATACAACACCATCCTGATACTAGCACGGAAGCTATTGTTATACGTGAACTCAATTAGTGGCAGAAGATCATCCCATGATCTTCGAAAATCAATAGCACACGTCCTTAACATATCCTTTAAGGTATGAATATTCTACTCAAATTAACTATCAGTTTGAGGATGGTAGGTGGTGCTTAAATTCAATTGAGATCCCATGGCCTCTTAAAAATGATATCGAAACCTAAGGAACTTGGAATTTCTATCTGAAGTGATACTTACAAGAGCATCATATAGGTGAATTATCTCTCTCAAACGTACAATTCTACAAGGGCATCCAAAGAATCAGTACTCTTAATGGCCTCGTAGTGAGTGGTCTCCGTCAATCTATCAATTATCACCTAGATAGCACCATGTCCCTTCTTAGCCCTCAGTAAGGCTATGATGAAATCTACCTTAATGTGCTCCCATTTTTAAGTAGGCATTGGTAAAGGTCAAAGAAGCCTTACTGTTTTCTGATACTCGATCTTTACCTACTAACATACCAAGCACCTAGCCATAAATTGTAACATACTTTTTCATTCCAAACCACTAATACACAAAGCGTAAATTATGGTACATCTTGGTATTTTTTGGTACATTATGTACTGGGAATTGTGTGTCTTTCCTAGTAGCTGGTATTTTAGGGTATCATCACTTGAAACATGGATATAACCTTTAAATTGAAGTAACCGATATCACTGACCATGTAATCCAACTGAAAGGTTTGACCCACTTGGCTCACTATCTAGACCAATATCTGATCACTCCCTTGATCTACTCTAATCTGGTCTATAATACTCAGTTCAATCTGAATGCTAGGTAACAAACGATCCTTGGAAACCTTGACCTTGATATTGTGTTCGACGAACTGCTCTAACAATCCTCATTTTCTAATCGTCATAAGAGACATTATCCCTTTCCAACTCAAAGTATCAGTCACTACATCACTTTACCCAGATAGTATAAGATCTCATAGTTAAAATCTTTAAGGAGCTCTATCTATTTCTGTTGCCTCATATTAAGCTCTTTCTACTCAAACAAATACTTTAAGTTCTTATGATCAGTGTAAATTTGAAACTTTTCACTATACAGATAATGTTATTAGATATTCAGAACAAATACCACTACAGCCAATTCCAAATCATGGGTAGGATAGTTCCTTTTGTGATCCTTGAGCTAACGAGAACTATACGTAACTAGCCTACCATGATGTATAAGCACACATCCTAAACTCTTAAGGGAGGTATCGTTGTACACTAAAAAACCCCTAAATCCACTCGATATGGTCAAGATCAATGCTGAAGTCAACTTCCACTTCAATTACTTAAAACTGCTCTCATATTCATCAAACTATTCAAACTTTATATTTTTTTTTTGTGAGGCACATGATCGGTGCACCTATCTTAGAGAAACCCTCTATAAAATGCTTGTAGTACCCAACAAGCCCTAAGAAACTCTGAACCTCTATAATATTCTTCGATCATTTCCATTGAAGTACCACCTTAACCTTATATGGCTTCATTACCACTCCGTCTTTCAACATAATATGACCTAGGAATGTAATCTGATCCAAGTAGAACTCACATTTATCTAATTTTCCATATAGCTGCTTATCCTTGAGTGTTCAGAGGATTGTCTGTAAGTGTTGTTTATGCTTTTCTTGAGACTTAGAGTCCACTAAAATATCATCAGTGACCATTATGATGAATTGGTCTAGGTACAACTTAAACATCTCATTCATCAAATCCATGAAGGTTATAGATGCATTCGTTAGATCGAATAACATCTCCAGGAACTCAAAGTAGCCATACCACATTTTGAAGGTTGTCTTAGGGATATACTCCTCTTTAATCTTTAGCTGATGAGTCTCTATCTAAGGTAAATCTTAAAGAACACCAAACACCTTGCAACTAATCGAACAAATCATCGATCCTCATGAGTATATACTTGTTCTTGACCATAGCTTTATTCAATAATCAACAATCTATGTACAATCACAAGCAACCATCTATTTTCTTAACAAACAAGATTAGAACACCCTATAGTGAGGTGTTCGAGCATATAAACCCCTTGTCCAACAATTCTTGGATTTGCTTCTTTAACTCTTCTAATTCCATCGATGCCATTTGATAAGGGAGGTTGGATATGGGCTGAGTTTTAGTATAAAGTCAAGGGTAAACTCGACTTACCATCTAGTGGTGATCCAAGTAATTCCTCTGGGAAAACATCTAGAAGATCCTATACAATCGAAATCTCCTAAATTTCAAGATAGTTCTTTTTGGCATCTTCCACGTAGGAAAAATAACGTTCTTACCAATACAATCCATAATACTTTCATAAAAAAAAATAAAAATCTTTATTTTTTTTCTTATTTTTCAAAACTTACAACATAGTTGTTGGGTAAGGAGAAGGTTACAGTTTTGGTGTAGCAGTCTAGACTTACATGATTAGCAGCTAGCCAATCTAAGCCTAGTATTACATCAAATCCATACATAAATAACATTATTAGATATGTTATTAAACCCCTTTCTCCTACCTTTAACTTACAATTCTCATACGCTAAGTCAGTTATTTGGGATTCCCTAATAAGAATGGTAATGTACAAAAGGTGACCTAAGGGTATATGCTATACATGCAACTTAGGTGCAAATGCAGCTGATATAAACGAGTGGGTGGACTTCGCATCAAATAATGCTAAAGCCTCAAAATGATAAAAATATCATACCTTGTATCACATCTAAGGAGGCATCAGCAAACTCCTTGTCCAGTGCGAAGACTCAACCTTGAAGTATTGGTCTCTTACCTTTCTCTGCAGTGGTGGCTCTCTTCTGCACAATGGGTCTGAAGCTTATCCTTGAGTAGGCTTAAGCTAGGGGAAACCTCTGATGCGATGGCATGTTTGACCGTAGTTGAAATAGGTGCTCGAAGCCCAATTAAATCACCTCGATCTATGGTCCATGCCATATTCCTTGCATACCCTCTGAGTACCAGTGATAGAAGTAGTAGTGGTAACAGGTCTAGTGGCAATCGATCTAATCTTCGCCACCCTTTATCTCTTATCGGAGCCCTGAAAACCTTTTTTAATGAGAAGGCTTGCTATTGGAAGTCTATTTACTTATATCCTTCCCTCGGGCCCTCCAATCATCCTTATGGAGCTCCTAGTCTTATTCCACAAGCTAGGCCCTACAGATAGCCTCATTGTGGGTGGTGATGTTAAACAAAAAAAAGCTACCTTCACCCTGATGGCTGGCTTCAATCCATCCATTAACCTTTTTACCTTCTTTTCTTCACTCTTGAAGGTATCGGGGTCACATCGGCTTAGGGCAGTGAACTAAGACTCATATTTATCCACTAATTTGGACATTTATCTTAGGCACGGAACTCTAGTTTCTTCTTCTTTGTAGCAGTGTGTACGATGAACTGATATTGAAAGTGTCACATACCTATCTTCTTAAAATTTTTTAACAATTTTTTTCCTTACTTAGGTTTGCCTACACCCAGTGCAAATTCTTACTTAGCCAAATTCTTTCATTGATGCATTATTGCCTTGGTCCCAGTCATAGTGTGTGATGTGATTTGAATGATTGATTCTTAGATTTTTCAAATTTCTTACAATTTAAGCATAAACTTCAATTATTAGCAAATTATAGTTCAAAAAGTCATAATTTCTAAATTTGCATATATCACATCATATCATAAAGAGACTATAATTGACATCAAATATAGTTATGTGTACTGCATTAGATATCCATTATAGCCTTTAATACATCATTGATAAATGACTGGAAATAATAAACTGAAATAAATCGTAAGGATATTTACCTCAAAACAAAAGCAGTGGTGGCAGGTAGAAGACAGACCCTCCAATACCCTACTTTAGAATGATACCCAGACTACTACAGTCATTTGAAGGAAAAGAAGAAGAGAAGTAATGTGTTCCCTATTAGGAATACGAAACAATAATATGCATAGCATGGTGGACCCAAACCATGCACAAAGATTGGGTACTCCACCACTCGTAAATGCCTCCATCGGTCTTCATTTTTATGAGTGCGACTCATAGATCAACCCAATATCTGTCAGGACCCTTTCTCAATCCATGACTTTAACCAAAATCACTAAAAAAATTTCGCATTTTAACTTACCTTTCCTCTCTTCACTGGTTGGGCTGTGATTCGATGTCAGAGTCTTCGCTTACCACATCATCCATTTCATACATACATGTCAATATATTATTACTGACTGTAACTGCTTTTCTTATACATGTAAGATTATATAAAATCTAATACCAATACATTTCCCATAATATATAACGTATACATCACTGTGCTGTTTCTTTGTTTAGATACACAACTGTACATAATAAGTATACCTGGCGATCGATAGGAACTAGCAGTGGACTCTGGGACACTATCCCTCGATAGCTCTCGCTCTACTGACGCTCTGTAGAGAGATGTAAAGAAAGGGGGTGAGCATACAATGAGCTTAGTAAGGAAATTAGGCAAGCAAGTAGATATCAACACTATCTACTCAAAATAATGCTATGCCTTGAAAACATTATTTCCTTTACTCGCTTTAAAAAGCATGTCTTGAAATATAATATATATACTTGTACAGAATAAATCCCATGTAGAGAAAATCATGCTTTCTTTCTCAAATGTAGGCATGTAGTGCAAAACAATGCATCGTATATAAATCATGCCTTTATGTAAATCATGCCATGTATATTTAAATCACAATAAATATGGCATCAAATGATTCACAACACAAAATCGGAGTCCGACCCATCCCTCAGGTCTGTCCGCAGTTTAAATCAGTCAATCAATGTGATATATCATGTAAGACTCTGTGGTTAAAGGTAAATAGTATCCTGGATTATGATCATATCCTAAAGGTGATCCCAAGCAACACAGATCTCGGTGTGCGGGGCATCACTTACTGCAACGGGAGGGGGGTCAGTCCATCACAACCGCCAGCTATATCCTCCTTAACTCCACAACAACACACGGTACAGCGTACGCCTCGTGCCACTCAGACACGGTACAAAGTGTGAGACCCCGTATATGTAAAGTTGTAATGTGTAATAAATATGAATGGACTTGTAATGTAAAGTATGAGTGATATAAGTCCATGGATTCAATGTACGTATGTGTAATATGACTTGTAACGTACATACAAGTTCCATTGAGTATGAATATGAAGAGATGAGTTCCTATAAGTGATGGATGTGATTGAAACTCAAAGTGGGTAGTGTGGTAAAATGGAATGAAGTTATGCTTCCATTTGGTTTTATGTAGCATACCTTTGGACATACAATGAATGCACACAAGTTTCAATGTGCATAAGGTATGAATGGATGCCATTTTCAAGTTATAAAGGTGGATGGATGAGAAAATGGCCATGGCAACAGATTCAGGATGTGTTGGTATGAGTTGCAACAAGGAAACTGCAAGAAATCTGGAAAACATGAAGGCCAGATCGATCTCATAGGATGAGAGATCGATCTGGAAGAGCCAGAATGCTCTTACTTGGGCAATGGAATAGAGCAGATCGATCTCCAATGGGGCCAGATCGATCTCCTAAGCATTCTATGGCGAAAAGATCGATCCTCAAGCACCCAGATCGATCTCCTTAGCTCTCTGTTTGGGACCAGATTGATCTCATGCTTCGACTGATCAATCTCATGCTTAAAAATGTCGTGAAAAAGAGGGATTTAAGGGGACCAGATCAATCTCCTCTTGAACCAGATCGATCTCCTCTTGAACCAGATCGATCTCCTCAAGCTATTTCCATATAAGGAGGGCTGAAACTCCAGAAATCTCGAGAAAAACACCAATCTTCCATTTCTAACCCAAAAACCTAACTTTTCCTCTCTAAAATCAGCCATTTCCAGCAAGAATTGAGGGGAGACCATTAGACATTAAGTTGTTCATCTTGAGGAAGAGAACAACATAGTTGGAACCCAAAATCTCATTGTGGGTATTGAAGGAGATAAGGGCATTGCCATTTGGAGCAAGAAGAAAAATCATATTTGGTAAGATTCTAACACTCCAATCCAAATGCATTGTCTATTTAATTGATTTTGGAGTTGTTTGGCATGAGTATTGATGGATAAATTATCTAGGGATGTGGTGGAAATGGTGTGACCTAGAAAACCTAGAATGGGTATAATGTGAGAATATATGGGTTGAATGAGTTTATGATTTATGGGCATGCTAAAGTTGTTATTGAGGTAATGTTTATGATTTTAATTGGTTAAATGGAATTACATTGTGAGTTTGGAGGAATTGTGAAAATGGGTATTTACATGCTTGATAAATGCCATAGTGAGGGAATTCATGAAATATGAACACTATGAGCTTAATGTCGATTTAATATCGATTTTGAATAAGTTAATAGGCCTAATAAGATCCATGACTCGAGTTATGGATAAAGTAATGAAGCGAGGCCTCACAAGTGTTAATAGAAAACTATAGGTCGAATTGACTATAGTGAGCACACGATGTCATATTATATGGATCGAATATAATACGGGATACAATTTTGTGCAGTCCCGAAGAGTTCATTGGAAATGAATCGAGTGGTACGAGTAGCAGCTTTAAGGAAGTGGAATCACGCATCGCGATTCCAGGTAAGGGAATTCTGTAAGTATATAGAGGTAGCTGCTCGTAATTTGTGGGATTATAGGGTGTTTATGAAATGCATGAACGTTTGAGAAATGGGTTGTTTGGTATGCGAAAATGGTTGTGAATATTGGATGATTTGGTTTACATGGATGTATAAAAAGGGATAGTAAGGCTAATAATTGCATAAATCAAGTGTTTTGAATACTTTCACAAAACATGTGTTTCGTTTTAAACGAATTGATAGATAGGATGGCTATTGTGGTTTGATGTTTGTGATAGCACGTGTGAAGTGCCAAATATGTTTTGAGATAGCTTTAAAAGCTTATGAGCCGCCTATCACGTTTATGTGAATTAAACCGTGCTAGAACCTAGCTCGCACCGGGTGTTGATGTTTTCATTTGTATGAAACGTGCTGGAGCTTAGCTCGCACCTTGATTTGGAAACTATGATAATGTTTATAAACCGTACTGGAGCTTCTGCTCGTACGTGGCTTTTGAGTGGTTTGTCTTATGAGTATAACCGTACAAGAGCTATGCTCGTACGCATCTCTTTATGATAGGACGCATGAGTCGTGCTAGAGCTTTGCTCGCACAAGTTTGCACATTGTGATACGTATAAGGTTATGAAAGTTGGTAAGATTCTTAAGCCCTACATCCTTAAGCCAACATCCTTAAGCCCAAAGAGGCGGGGAGGCTCTGTTAGGCGGGGAGGCTCTGTTCGGTGGGGAGGCTCTCTTACGGTGGGATCCTTAAGCCAACATCCTTAAGCCCTGGAGGGGCGGGGAGGCTCTGTTAGGCAGGGAGGCTCTCCTACATGGGTACGGTAAGATCCTTAAGCCCTACATCCTTAAGCCAACATCCTTAAGCCCAAAGAGGCGGGGAGGCTCTGTTAGGCGGGGAGGCTCTGTTCGGTGGGGAGGCTCTCTTACGGTGGGATCCTTAAGCCAACATCCTTAAGCCCTGGAGGGGCGGGGAGGCTCTGTTAGGCAGGGAGGCTCCCCTACATAGGTACGGTAAGATCCTTAAGCCCTACATCCTTAAGCCAACATCCTTAAGGCCAAAGAGGCGGGGAGGCTCTGTTAGGCGGGGAGGCTCTGTTCGGTGGGGAGGCTTTCTTACGGAAGGATCCTTAAGCCCTACATCCTTAAGCTAACATCTTTAAGCCCGAGAAGGCAGGGAGGCTCTGTTAGGCGAGGAGGCTCTGTTCTGCAGGGAGGCTCTCCTTCACGGATATGGAAAACTCTTGGTATGGGGTAGGTAAGACCTAGGAATGGCACCCCCAATCACGATATGAGTCTGCGGAGTACGCTGTACCATGTATATATCACATGGAGTATGATGTACCGCATGATGGTTATGTGATGAGAAAGTCTGGCGAGGGATAATCCATCTTCGTGCCAGCATGATACCCCGCACACCTGGATGCGTGTGGTCTGGGATGATTTACGATGTAGTGGTCCACATAGGCACTTTTGATATAGTGACCTAGTTTTTATACACATGCGTGAATTGTGAAATGAAAATGTGGTTGTGATTGTGAGTTGATTTGGTGGTATTTATATGTTGAGAAAGAGGTTTATGATGTTGGTTTAAAAAGGAGGTTTCTTAATGAATTGCCCTTTTTATGAATTTAAATGAGATTGAGCATGAGATGATTTATATATGATGTTCTTTTTACCATGTTTGATATGCCAATGTACATGATTTGACACATGATATATATGTATACTCATATGGCATAGTTTTATTCCTCATGCTCCTACCATAAATGATTTATGCATAACACTATCAACATGTAGATAGAGTAGTTATCTACCATGCTTGCATTATTGCCTTACTGAGCGTGTGGTTGCTCATTCCTCTCTATTTTCCCCCTACAGAGCGTGCATAGTAGCCCAGTGAGGACTGAGGCGTGGTATTTTGGACTCCGCTGCATCTCCATCGCTTAGAGGTATATACACAGTGATTCTTTTGGTATCTAAACAATGTAAGAGCACAGTATTCTTTGAGTTGTAATTATGGGGGATATAGATGTCAGTAAAACATGCTTTTGTATAAGTACAAGATTTAAATGCAAATGTATGACATCGTTTTATTTCACTGAGAATGAATGAGATGTGGAGTTTATTATTGACTCACAGCCCAACAGTGTGTGGTGAGTTAGTTCACGACAGGGTAAGGTAACAGTAAAACGCGAAAATTTTTTAGTGATTTTCAGTTAAAGAGAATGAAATTGGGTCGTGACACAAAGTACACCCGTGGACCCGTCCTCACGGTCAGAGTGCCTACCATAGGTCTTAGCTCTCGCACCCGTAGAATTATCATCACAGTCAGGGTGCCTAACATAGGTCTTAGCCCTCGCGCCTGTGGAAGTATCATACCACATTCACAAATACCCTCATGCTGGCCATCCTCTCAAAATGTGACACTCAGTCAAACAAGAATGCGGCATGAATAGGTACCATGTATATAATATCACATACAGTGTGCGCCCTCGAGTGCGACACACAGTTGACACTACGCTCGAACACTGTTTCACATCACAAACTCAACTCTAGTGCGAGCAATCTCCAGCAACTAGGTCAATGCACAGTTCATGTATTAAATCAAGTACGAGCAATAGCTCCCAGTACTATGCTATGCACAATATCAAATCAAGAATCGAGTACGAGCAATGCTCTAGCACTCTGTCATATATCTCATGTAAAACTCGAGTACGAGCTAATCGCTCCAGCACTCTGTGTCATGCATATATCATTAAAAGCTAAGTACGAGTAAAACTCCAGTACTCTATCATGCATGTCATGTAAATCTAGTGCGTATCAAAATCCAGCACTAATGTATGTGGAAAACATATGAAATCCTGTGCGAGCTATGCTCTAGCACAATTCATTCTCACATAATATGATAGATGGCTATTTAAAAAGGGATTGTTTATAAAACATCAAAACTAGCACTATAAAGTGTTCTTAAGTCACATCAACCTTAAAATCATTAGCCCGCCTATTTATTTTCATGCTAAACAGCAATTAAACACTCACAATAATAGTTTCCATGCTTTTTGCAACTTTTCACAAAAGTTGACTTTTTGACTAACTAGGGGTAAAATCGTAATTTGCCACTATCGGGTCGTAATTTTTATTATTCACTTTCTCTGACCCTCAGAGTTTTTAAGTGAATGTAAAAGAAGACGAAAATACGTGCAGGTATCTCTAACTATTCGCAAAAGTCCCTTACCTCGGATCACGTCAAGTGACCTCACTTCCTCGGTGCTGCTCAATCTCGCAGTCCGATCAGCTCTCAATGTAAACTCCGGAGCTATAAATAACCATTCCTCAGGTTAATCATAATTTTCCTACTGTATTACACATTAATACAGTCTATTTTCCCTTAATGGGCCTTAAAATCCTTAATGAGCCTAACTAGGCCTTATGTCCATTTTCATTTTACTATTCACTTTTGTTGGGTCTATGAGCTTATGGGGCCCACCAACTCTTATTGGGCTTGTCCTAGGCCCATTACACCCTATTGGACCTAAAATAATTGTGCTTGGCCCATTGGGCCTCTCGGTCACATGCCATGGCCGAGAGCTACCCATGCCTCGGTTTTACCATGGCATGCCATCCATGCCTATTACCTAGCCATTTTCACTTAGGCATTTTCACAAACACTTGGTAGGCAACATTACCAATCATCATATAGTTCATTTAGGCATTTTATCAAACACCTTGATTGCCAACAAATTACATGTATTAATTAATCAATTTGATTAATTCTAATTACACCATTAACATTAATACATGTACACTAATCCATTTATGTCTTAAAATCATATTGACATAATTTAATATCCCATTGATCACTCTCGGCCTAACCCATTTCATGGTGATTTAATATGTTTCAATGCTTAAAACATATATCAACATACTTGAAATCATTCATACATTAACATATATGAAATTGGAAATTAGAAAATATACCAATTGTTGTGTTCACCCTTTGGCCAAAACTTTGGAGGCTCTCGGTTTGCACTCTATGGCTCCTTGATAGCCAATTTCAACATATGTCAATCTCCTTTCAATTTGGAACAACTTCTATGAAGAATGCAAGTTCCAAATATGCCTAATTCCTAGTGATTTCTAGTGAGAGAAAGCTTGGATAATATGTTTCAATGGTGTTTTCTTCTAGCCGGATTTGGTGTGATGAAGATGACAATGGTGTGGCTGAATTTATAAGCCATATACTTAGCCATTAAGCTTTACTTTTCAGCCATTATGTTTGACTTTCCAAACCTTAGCCATGAGTCACCTTATGAGTCACCATATGAGTCATAGTTAACTTTAACTATGGTTAGATATTTATCTCATGGGCTTTTCCAATTGGGCTTCTCGGTTTGGGCTTTCCTAATGGGCTTTCGGGCTGAAATTTTTACTATGTCTTGGGCCTTTTATTGTCTCAAAATTTGGCATATCAATTGGTCCAACAATTCGGTCTATAGGACCTAAGAAATTCGATATACGTTTAGTATACCTTAATGGACTTTAAAATTTTCACCTTAGGCCCATTAGTTTTTAACCATTAAATTTATTCCAGAATCCTTCCGAATAAATTTTCCTTACTTCCGGGGATGATTATCTTGTATTCTGGCCAAGAATATTTTTCCCCAAATTTTTCTCCATACTTAGGTTAATTTTTAACCATGATTAGTCAACTATGGTAAAAGTCCACTTTCTTAACTATAGTTGACTTTTTCCTTAACCATTGACTATGTTGACTCTTTCTTAAAATTTCGAAAGTGTCATTTCTTATGTCTTACACTCTCGTCTTAATATTCCAACCGCCCCCGGTGGATAATTTCACCCGAAACTCCTTTTCTTGCCAAAAAGGTCCATTTTACCCTTTTTAGCTTTACACTCGTTTTGTATGTACGAGTCTAAATCAAGCTGACTTTTCTTCTTGAGCTCTTTACGCTCTCTTATTTTAAGTTCTTATTTTCAGTCAGAATGATTTAGAATAACTCGGTATAGCCTGTGATACCCATCGTTCACATTATGCATTTTATGCAGCTTTTGCGTGTTAATTCATTCCAAGAACACTTTAAGTCTAGTAAATGCTCTTCTTATGATTCAACTATAATTACACAGTGTTCATACACATAGGAATCATAAGGTACAATTTACAAAAAATTCGGGTCTGACAATATCAACAGAAAATTGGTAAACAAAAAGACCTCGTGGGGGTCATCTCAGTGTTATTCTTAAAATCCTACTCAGTTGTAATAGAGAGCCCAGATCTCCAAAAATAAAACACAATGTCTCAGAAGGGACTCTAAGTTCACAAAAAACTGAGTTCACGAAATCGCGAGCAAGGATAACCATTTATACAAAATTCATACATAGAGTCAAACCAATAAGCATATATGGCCATAACATCTACATACAAAAACATGCTTAAAGCATCTAATCAAACATAGTCAAAATCTCACAAATAACAAAATCGATTACAAAACATTGTTTTATCTTAAGCAAGCTATATGCATGTTTATCTTGATTTCACAAATTGAAGGATTTAATGGTACTAATAAAATCATAAAAGACTCGATTAGAGTACTTATAAACTCCTAGCACGATTACCAACTACCTCAATAGCGCCTCAATCAACATGTAGTCACGTCAACGTGTATCCGCAAAAGTCAAACCTCAAAATTTTAAGTATTGGACCAGCAATTCCATAATTCGACTTCACTCTAGTTAGTTTCACGATATTTCCTATAGTAAAACCCTATTCAACTTTTTAGCCAAAATCAAACCCTTAAGTTTGATACGATCAAACCTTGAGTTAACTTTTGTCAAGAGCTCACTAAAACCCGTATTTCATCATTGGGACCCTCAAACCTTATTTAGACTTTAATTTACCTAAAGTCAACCTTTTTTTCCTATAAGTTAAACCCTAAACTAAAAAGTCAACATTTTAACTTGCATGTCTGATTCTCCCATAGATGATCTCGAATGACTACTAACCTTTTATCATACTTATTGCTGATTTTTAATTACAAAATCAATTCCCCAAGTCATCAATTTAGGGTTCTGTTGAACCAAACCCTAGTTATTTGAGGTTTTGAAACCTCAAAGTGCCTCATCCTAACATTTCAATATAAATATATGCACCATATCGACACTACAGTTAATTCTATCTCATTTTGTCATTTCTATCATCAGGTAAATTCCACAATTATGAAATTTTGTAACTTCACAATATATCCAAAATTATATATCCTCAATTTCACTTTTTGGTGTAACCATAGGCATCCCATCCGTTTTACAGTTTGAAACTAATCTTGTTAGGGCTAAGAGCGAATTCAAATAAAAGCTCTTCTAATAGTAGCAACTCCAGGATTCAAACCTTGTCTAAATGCTTGGGGAATAAGTCCACTTCCACTTCTTCTAACCAATCGTTGGTATCCTTTATTTCAAACATAGCTACTGATCCACAATCTCACTTATTCACACAAGCTTATACGCATCATCATGACCAAACCATGATCTAACCCTAAGGAAATCCTTAGCACATTTTCCTTAACAATCTTCTTAAATCAAAACATGAATCAATACTTAACTATAGATGCAAATAAATCCTTAAATCCCAAAATTCTTACCTTAAACCCGTTGAAGATGTTAAAACCCTAGTTCTCCCACTTCAAGTTCATTGGCTATAATTACACCAAAACAACATTTAAACACCTCATCGTAGTATAAAAACTATAAACCCTTTAAGATCAAACTTATTATTTTCAACTTACCTTAAGATCTAAAACTTCTCTCTCTAAGATTTCATCATCAACACAATCCCTATTGGTTTCCAAAATGACATACAAGGTAAAGCATGGCAAAAGGAAGGCTTAATTGGGTTATTTAGAGGTGATCTGTCATCTCTTCCCTTTTTTTCTTCTTCTTTCTCTTTTATCTCTCAAGATTTTTTATGGGTGAAAATGGGGCTAAAAAGTCACAAAAACTCAAAAACGATGAGAGAAAGTGAAAGGTTAAGGGTTAAAATGGGTTTAGTGGTGTGTCTTGGTTGTAGTGGGAGAAGGTAAGCTCTTTCGGAGACAGAAGAATTGATCTATTGAGGGAGGGGATCGATCCCTCCCTCACAAAATGGTAGATTTCTCAAAGGCTAAAGTTAGAGGATCGATCCCTTCCCTTTAGAGGATCGGTCCCTTCATTCCAATATAAATTTTGATAATATTTGGGCATGGAGATCGATCCTCTAAGGGTGGGGATTGATCCCTCATACCAGATCTGTACTTTTCTACATATTGTCACTTTAAAAATCATTCCTAAATCATGCCAAATCATTATCCAAGGCTTCTAACATCTTGAGCTTGGACAATGAGAGTTTGGACTCTCGAGTTGGGGAGTTGGTGATTGAGGTGGTTGAGCCTTTCTTGGAGGTCTATCCAATCATCCACTCATGCTAATTCACTAATCTATATCCAAAATAAACAATTTAGTAAAACCTTTTGGAGTTATACTTGATCTAAAGGCCAAACAAGTGCAGACATTTAGGTTGTAACTCTAATCCTAACCTACCTACATGACAAGTACTAAGCAACTCAAACTTCACCACAGGCTTTACCATAGCCTAGGCCCAACAGTAGATCTGATATGATGGTTACCTTGTTGAAGAACTTCTTGAAGATCCCTCGAGTTATCGACTTCTTGCCTTTGTCGGCTGACATAGCCTTCTTTGGTGGAGTAAGCCTATCGAGCTACGTCTAATAATCTTTCAGTGTGGGGCAGCCCTTAATCATATGCCCGATCTACCCACAATTAAAATAGGCTTTTATGAGCCAATCTTAGTTATTGGTACCATGGTTTTTGCCACAGTTCTTATAGATCGGGCCTCGTTAAAGAAGGCATCTAATGGCTTATGTCATCTCTGTGGTGGTGGAGGGAGTTACAAGCTTACCAGCTTTAGCTTAAGGCTCATTAAACTTTGTCTATTAAATTGTCTCAATCTCTTATTATTAGATGCCTTCCCCTTGCGCTTGCCTTAACCACCGGACCTATATTTAGCTTACGTTTATCAAACTTTTATCTTTTAAACTATCCCAATCTTTTATCCTCAGATCTTTTCCCCTTGTCCTTGCCTTTACCTCGAACCCATATTCAGCCTACGTGGTTTTCAATCCTTGTACAACTATCTGGGCCCTCTTGAAGGCATGATCAAAGGTAGTCAGGTCAAAGACAAGAAACCTATCTCTAATCACTAACCTAAATCCTGTATGGAACTTCTCTATGTTTCACTTCTCATCTCACAATTTCTCGAGGTCAAATCTATTTAGTATAATTAAACGGGATAAGTATCTACGGATAGGCTCCCTTAGGTTAAATTTAAGAAGTCAGCATGCATCTTCTTGCGTGCAATCAGAAGGATGTACTACCTGTTGAATGCCACTAAGAAAACTTCCACGTAACCTCTAAGTGCTGAGCTATCAAGATTGTTTAGGTGGACTTCCACCAATGCTCAACTTTTTCCTTCAATACATAAGTAGCCAAAAATACTTTCTCGATTCAGGTACAGTTCATATACTCAAATAACTTCTTTACACTTAGCACTTAGTTCTTCGCTTCAACCGAGTCGTTGTTACCCTAGGATTTTTCTTCAAAAGTCATTCAACAAGGTCACCATCTTATTATATCTACCCTCGACCCTAGGCTGGGGTGGAGCCTATGATAGAGCTTGAGTTATCTAATGTGTGTCACAATAGGCAAGTTAAAATTAACGTTACATCCCAAGTTTCTATGCCTATCTGGTCTTTAAGTCGAGTATGACTGCGAAAGGTTATACTAAATTGTTTATTTTGTATACAAATTAGTAAATTACCATGAGTGGATGACGGGGTAGACCACGGAAGCAGGCCTAGTCACCTCTACTACCTGCTCCCTAACTCGGGAGTCCAAACTCTCATATGTCCCAACTCAAGAGGTTAAAAGCCCTGGATAATGATTTAGTATTATTTAGGAATGATTTTCAAGGTGAAAATCTATAGAAAATTATTGTTCTGGTATGAGGGATCGATCCCCACCCTTAGAGGATTGATCATCATGCATAGATACTATTGAAATTTACATTTTGGAATGAAGTGACTGATCTCATAAAGGAAAGGGATTGATATGTAGCTTTAACCCTTGTGAAATTGACCATTTTGTGAAGAATGAATCGATCCCCTCCCTCACTACATCGATCCTATCTCCCTGAGAGCTTACCTGCTCTTACTACAGTCGAGACATACCACAAACCCATTTTAACCCTTAACCTTTCACTTTCTCTCCTCATTTTTGAGTTTTCATAAATTTTCATCAATATTTTCACCCATAAAAAATCTGAGAGAAAAGAGAAAAAATAAGAAGAAAAAGAAAAAGAAGAATGATAGTTAAGGAAAATGTACTAAGGATTTCTTTAGGGCTAAATCATGGTTAGGCCATGATAATGTGTAAAAGCTTGTATGAATAAGTTGAGTTGTTAATTGATGTTTTTATGGAAATACAACAAAGGTGTTTATAAGAGTGCCTTCAATTTAAGAAGGTACTAGGACCTGATTTCTGTCAAGTGCTGCATTCAAGAGGTAAAAGATGTATTTGTCAATATAGTAGTGTCCAACGGGGCATGTTTAATGCATAAAGGTTTGGAAAACCCTAAAAGTAGTCTATTTTAGAAATTTATTAGAAACTTAAGTCCATTCCCCCAGTTTTTGAAAGGTTTTGAATGCATGATAGGTTTTGCAAGCACATCATGAAAGTTTTACCATGACAAAGATTTCTTTAAAATGCATTTAATGTTTTGAAATAATTTTGGTTAGGCTTGGGTATCAAAACTCAGCCAAAATTGCATTTTTGAGCTTTAGGGACTGATCCCTTAAGATAAAGAATTGGTCCCTCATAAAAAAATTTCAGATTTTACTTTCTAACTTTAAGGGACTAATCCCTTTTGAAGTAAAGATCGATCTCCTCTACTTTTCAGCTAGCGTAAAAGTATTCTGTCGGTTTGAGACCAATCCCATTCGCCAAAAGGATCGATCCCCTATTCAGATTTTGAATTAAAGCACATTTTTTATGTTCTAAATGACTCATTGACTTCTGAAATTGATTTGCAGTCACTCTTACATGTTTTAACAATCTACATATTATATTATCTACATTAATATGAAAGTTTAGGTCGTTTTAATGGTTTATTGGAAGTGTAATCAAGTAGCTCACTCTTGGGCGTTTGAAATCACTACTTTGAGACTACAGGTAACCTTTAGCCTATGCTTTTGCATGTTATGTAGCGAGCCTAGTGGTATCTCACACGAGAGAACCAAGTGGTCACTGTGAGAACTGTGAATTTTATGTACCCCAGTTATGAGAATTGTAATTTGGTGTATGTAATTATGATATATTGATGTACACGCAAGTTTTAAATATGATGAAGTATAAGAAAATGAGGTCTTTAAGTTTTGAATGTGTATAGATTGAAATATGGATTATGGGGCAGATTATAGAAAGTTTTACATTGAGTTTTTTACAAATTGATGCAGCAGCAGTGCAATCTATGAAGGTCAGATCGATCTCTAAGGATGAGAGATCAATCTCATGGCTCCAAAATGTAGGAAATATACAAGAACTGATAGGCAGATCGATCCCATAAGCAAGTTGATCGATCTCCAAATGTTTCTATAAAGGGGTAGATCGATCTCCTACAGAAGCAGATCGATCTAAAAATGTTTTTGTAAATAACAGATCGATCTCCTCACAAGGAGTAGATCGATCTCCTCAAGATTATGAGATCGATCTTACCCTGTGACAGATCGATCTGGTAGGCATAAAAAGTGCCCAGAACGTTTCTAAAATTCAAAGGCAGATCGATCTCCTACCTTCGGCCTATATAAAGACCCCTTTGTTTTTCTAAAAATCGATCTCTCTCACCCCAAATCACCATTTTCGCAACCCTATCTTTCTTTCTCCTCAAAAATCTAATTTTCATCCAAATCTCAGGCAAAGGCAAGAAGGAAAGTTGTTCCTCATCCAAAGGAGAACAATATACTTGGAAATCGAAGGACGAATTGAATCGAGGTGTAAATAAAGCTCTCCATAAGTTTTGGGTAAATTTTTAAGCTTTTAATCTTTGATATTTGGGTGATTTTGGTTATTGTGACTATGGGTATTGTGATGAAATAGCGAGGAAATGATTAGAGTTGATAAAATTATAATTTTGTTGGAGTGATGATGATATTATAAAATTATGGTAATTTTGAGATTTTGGCTATAAATTGGAATTGAGGCAACGAGGTGATTTTGGCATGGATATTATGCATGAAGCATGTAGGATTTAAAATGTAGTGGATGGGAATGTGGATTATGATAGGAATATAAGAAAAAAAATGAGGTTTGTAGTATTTAACAAGAATATGAGCAAATATGTGATCGATGATGTGATTGGGATGAATTATTAATGTCTTAACATCGTTTGGACAACTCGAGAGTTCCAGAGAGGAATACGAGGCTAGTCCGTCGTTTGGGGGAACGATTGCACTATACGAGGTGCAAGGAGGTAAGGGGAAAACTTAAACTCATTGTGTATGTGATTTTGTGATGATAATTGTAGCATGAAACGTTTTGAGAAAACAAGCATGTTTTACGAGTTGTGATTGAGTTATTGCACATGATTTTATAGTCAGCTTGGGCCCAATTTTTATGAGTTGTAAACTAAGTGTGAAATTATTTTACAACCGTTTTGAATTTAAAATGTTAAAAGTGATTTGGGCTCTATGTTAAGGTGTATTGAGATTTGAGAAATGTGTGGGTGGTTTTACCGGTTTGACCTCAGTTTTGATATGTTTTGTGTTGAATACAAAACGGTTTTGAGATGAGTTTTATGAGAAAAACCATTATGAGCTTTACGCGAAGGCAAAACAATTTTATATGGTAATGGCTATTATTGAGACTTAGGCGTGTCATGTTGAATACATACCGGGCCTTGCTTTGGTAGCATGTAAGTCTAGGCCGTGCTTTGGTAGCATTTAAGTTCGATATTCCTCTGTTTTGATAACGAGAGATGCCTCAATTCTGGTAACATGAGATGACCCCCGCTCTGGTAGCACTGGGTGGCCTTGCTTTGGTATCATGTAAGTTCGATATCTTCCCCCGCTTTGGTAGCGCTGGGAGGCCTTGCTTTGGTAGCATGTAAGTCTGAGCCTTGCTTTGGTATAATGTAAGACCGATAGTGTGCATGAGGAGAGGCTTTGCTCTAGTAGCATGTAAGGTTAGGCCTTGTTCTGGTAACGCGTAAGTCCAATATACCATGTACACGATCATATTATCGACGTTCCCTCTTTTGAGGATGCTTGGGATGCGCACCCAGATGAGAATTATATTGATGTGCCATGACGAATATTTTTTCTGAGTTTTAGTTGCCTAGTCTCGTTTTACACATGAGATTTTGTTTTGTGGCTGCGCCATGTGCATTACTATTGAGGTGATTTTATCACGTTTTATGAGAAAAGCCATTATCGCATCCCGATTTACATATGCTTGTAACTATGGTTTTTATATTAAACCAATTACTCTCATGTTTCTGTATGAGCTTTGAGAAACTAGTTGAGATGATGTTTTAACTATTCATGCTACACTTTTCTACTGAGTTTATTGGGTTTTCACCCACCAAACAAAATGATTGTGCTGTGCAAATCATTATTTTATTAATGAGTCACTTACCCCCTTAGTGAGCAATTTAGAAGCTCACCCTGTTTTTATATCCCCCTAGATTTTTTCAAGTGAAGAGAGTTTTTCCTGCGACGTACGGAGTAGTAGCTAGTGAAGGACTTGAGCTTCAGGCCACATATTGTATTTGAGGTATACTTTAACATTTCATGTACCCAGACTAAAGTTGTATTTACAGACTCTTGATGAACAATGATGTATGGGATGTATTAGGATTAATTACCTTTGGATTGGGGAATGTATATGGCTTGATAAATAACTATTAGAATGATGAGATCCTGAGGTGAAAGTTTTATAAATTATGTATGATGATGCATGACACTGCACAGGAATGCACCCAAAATTGTGTAATGATGAAAATAAGTTGTAAATTTGCCATGTTTTTTCGAGCTTTCGAGGCATCACAGAGTTTTCTTGGTATCAGAGCTTACGATGTTTAGTACTGTCAGTGTCGGTCAAGTGAAATAGAATACATCCTAAGTGTCTGTATAAATCTGGTCATGAACTGAAATTGAGGATTGAGATTTCAATCAAGTTTAATGTGTACACACAGGAAACGTATTGAGATTGAGAATGACTAGATGACGAGGTCATTCGAGGAGGCAGGCAGAGCGACCTCCGCCACCTGCCCCACAACCGAAGAGTCCTAACTCTCGATTTAACCGGATTGAGCATGATGTATGGCAAGGCTTTAAGCAAATGGCAGCGATATTCGCGCAACATTTTGGTGTTAATGCCTCGGGTACTACTCTTACACCACCACAAGGACATCTCGTGCCCCCAGTACAGATGGACCCAGTGCCTCCCGTCACTCAGCTTGATGATAGAAGTATAGTCCGACTTACAAACTTTTTGAAAATGAATCCGCCCGCATTCAAAGGAAAAAAGGATCTCGCAGAGGCTGAGGAGTGGCTAACTGAGTTAATAGTCATATTTGACTATTTGGGATGCACTAATGCTGAGAGGGTCAATTTGGATGCATATATGTTGAAAGGGAGAGCTCGAGATTGGTGGGGTACTACTCAAGGTATTCTGATGTCCACCCATGATGTGATTAGCTGGAAAGAGTTTCAGGCGGCTTTTAGAGCCTGATATGTACCACGAGCTGTTTAGAGAAAGAATCAGGCAGTGTTTTTGAATCTGGTACAGGGCGATATGTTTGTGGATGATTATGAGAGCCGATTTACCGCTCTATTGAGATATATCCAGAGACCTTCAAAAATGAAGAGCTCTGCATTGAGATATTTATGTATGGATTGAAACCTATCATCAGTGATCGATTGATAGGGTTGTGTATTACTGAATTTGGAGATGCTCTGAGATGAGCACAAGAGATTGAGAGGGGAATCAAAATTGTACAATCCCGAAATGAGTTTAGTGCAGTGACTAGGGATAAGGGCAAGAGGCCAGTGATATCCCAGGCAAATGTTCAGAGAGGTTCCTTCAGAAGAGGAAGGATTGAGGTACAGAAAGGTAGATTGGAGAGACCAAGAGCTTATCCCATCATTAGGGAGACCCCTCGAGATGTTAGGCATGAGATAAGGGTTTGTAGTGACTATGGTTGACCGCATGAGGGAAATTGTACTGGGTTGATTCATGGATGTTTCAGGTGTGGAGATATGGGTCATAGAGTAAAAGACTGTCCTCAACCTCAGAGACCACATGCTTCGGAGCCTATTAGATAGCAGCCTCAGAGAGTGAATCCCCTGAGACGGGCCACTGCTGTAGAGAAAGGAAAGAAGCCCGTCACCGTTTGACGTGTGTTTTCCCTGGACAAGGAAACAATAGACACTTCTGTAGAAACTATAAGAGGTACACTCTCTGTCTGTAATCATAAGGCTCATGTATTGATTGATCCAGGGTCCACGCATTCGTTTATTTCTGAGCATTTTGCATGTAGATTAAATTTGAAGTTTGAACCTCTAGAGTATATCCTACATATAAATACCCCTATGCGTGAGTCCCAGAGAACTGATATGATCTGCAGAGGATGTGAAATAAAGGTGGGAGATAGAGTGATGTTAGCAGATCTAATGATGTTAGATATACATGGGTTTGATGTAATTTTGGGAATGGATTGGCTGGCAACCAATCGAGTGAGTTTAGACTGCTACACTAAGATTGTACCCTTCTCCCTACTTTAACCTTACACTGTACGTTTGAAATATTGAGGAAATAAATTTGTGAAAATTTTGTAAGCAATTTGAAATTATGAAGTTACCTTTTGAGAGTATTAAAATTGCTTTTAATGTGAAGGTTATGAAGCGTTCATTTCAAATGATAACTGGGAACATCCGAGGATTGAGGATATACTCGTGGTGTTTGAATTTCTGGATGTTTTCCCAGATGAGTTGCCCGATTTACCACCAGAAAGAGAGCTGGAGTTTACCATTGATTTGGTGCCAGATACTCGGCCTATCTCTAGACCTCATTAGTGGAGCTAGATGAATTGAAGAAACAATTACAAGAGTTATTGAGTCAACGATTTATTAGACCCAGTGTCTCACCGTGGGGAGCACCAGTGTTATTCGTAAGGAAGAAGGATGATAGTCTCAGACTATGCATAAACTACCGACTATTGAATAAAGCCAAGGTGAAGAATAAATACTCATTGCCCAGGATTGACGATTTGCTTGATCAGCTGAAAGGGGCTTCAGTCTTTTCTAAGATTGATTTAAGATCGAGCTATCACCAATTGAGGATTAAGGAGGAAGATATTCTGAAGACAGCCTTCAGGACAAGGTATGGCCATTATGAATTTCTAGTGATGCTTTTTGGATTGATGAACGCCCTTGTAGCCTTTATAAGGTTAATGAGCGAGGTATTCAGAGACTATCTAGATAAGTTTCAGATAGTCTTTATTGATGATATCTTAGTGTACTCTCGATCTTATGAGCAGCACGCAAAGCACTTGTGGTTAGTACTTCAGATACTCCAAGATAAGCAATTATATGGAAAGCTTAGTAAGTGTGAGTTTTGGCTGGATCGGATAGCTTTCCTTGGTCATATAGTTTCAAAAGAAGGAGTATCAATTAATCTAGTTAAAGTGGAGGCTGTGCTTAAGTGGGAAAGACCGAAGACAGTTACAGAGGTACGAAGTTTCCTTGGTTTGGCAGGTTATTATAGAAGATTTGTGGAGGGATTTTCCAAGATTGTCGCTCCTTTTACTAAGCTCACACGCAAGGAGACTCCGTTCATATGGACTAATCAATGTGAGCTCAATTTTTAAGAATTAAAGAGGAGATTAACAACGACACCTGTGTTGAATATCTCTGAGGGATCAGGAGGATTTTCAGTGTATAGTGATGCTTCTCATCAAGGATTGGGGTGTGTGCTCTTGCAGCATGGAAGAGTGGTAGCCTATGGATCACGACAGTTGAAAGATCATGAGTGGAATTACCCCACGCATGATTTGGAGTTAGCCGCTGTGGTATTTTCCTTGAAAATCTGACAGTACTACTTATATGGGGAAAGATTCTAAATCTTCACTTACCATAAGAGTTTAAGGTATTTGTTTGATCAGAAAGAGTTAAATATGAGACAAAGGAGATGGATGGAACTCCTTAAGGATTATGACTGTGAGATCCTATACCATCTAGAGAAGGCGAACGTAGTTGCGGATGCCCTGAGCAGGAAAAGTATGATATCTGCTATAATGATCAGGGAATGGGATTTATTGCAGCAGTTCGCCAAACTCCAGATCAGAGTTAAAGAGGTAGAGAATGGATTTCTGGTTAGCCTGCGAATAGAGCCCAGGATCATGGATCGGATTAAAACTAGGCAGCATGATGATCAGAGGTTGATCGATATGGTTAGCCAAGACGAGCAAACTTCGCAGTCGGATCTCATAGTCAGTGAGGATGGATTGTTGAGATTCAGAGGATGAATTTGTATACCAGACGATGATACCCTGAAGAGACAGATATTGAGAGAATCCCACTGCTCGCGATACACCTGCACCCAGGGAGTACTAAGATGTACCAAGATTTAAGAAAGGTGTATTAGTGGAGTGGCATGAAGCGAGACATAGCGGAATATGTGGCAGATGTTTAGTGTGCTAACAAGTGAAAGCTAAGCATCAGAAGCCCGGAGGATTATTACAGCCTTTACTTGTGCCAACATGGAAATGGGAGCATGTCACCATGGATTTTATTATGGGTTTACCGAGGACCCGAAGAGGTTGTGACGCTATATAGGTCATAGTGGATAGACTGACAAAAAGTGCCCACTTCATTGCCATCAAGAGCACAGATACTGTGGATGCCTTAGCTGAGTTATATGTCAGCGGGATAGCTATGTTACATGGGGCTCCAGTGAGTATTACTTCTAATAGAGATTCTCGGTTTACTTCCAGATTTTAGACCCATTTTTAGGAGTCCATGGGATCTCGATTGAGCTTTAGTACCACCTATCATCCTCAGACAGATGGTCAGTAAGAGAGGACTATTCAGACCCTGTAGGATATGTTGAGGGCATGTACGATGGTTTTTAAGGGATCTTGGGATGATCACCTACCCCTAGAAGAGTTTGCATACAATAATAGCTATCATGCGAATATTGGAATGGCACCTTTTGAGGCTCTATATGGTAGGAGGTGTAGATCCCCTGTAGCGTGGGAAGAAGTGGGTACGGAGTGTGAAACTCATATGTGAGAGATTACGGGCTACACAGACTAGACAGAAAAGCTACGCAAATGTGCGTAATTAGCCACTAGAGTTTATTGTTGGTGATGCAGTATTTTTGAAGATATCACCGAGTAAGGGTTTCATGAGATTTGGAAAGAAAGGGAAATTGAGTCCGCGATACATTGGACCATTTGAGATTCTCAAGAGAGTGGGAGAAGTATCCTACAGGTTGGCGTTACCCCCATAGATGTCCGGAATACACAACGTCTTCCATGTATCTATGTTGAGGAAGTACCACCTGGACCCTTCTCATGTTATAGAGTATGAAGAAATGGGCATACAAGAGGACATGAGCTACACTGAAAAACTCGTCCAAATCCTTGATAGGAAAGAGAAGGTGCTTCGGACTAAAAGCATGCCATTAGTGAAAGTTCTATGGAAGCACCACTCAATGGAAGAGGCAACGTTGGAATTGGAAAGCCTCATGAAAGAGAAGTACCCCCATATGTTTGACGAGTTGAGTTGAATTTGGAGGACCAAATTCTTTTAAGGTATGGAGGATGTGAGAACTGTGAATTTTATGTACCTCAATTATGAGAATTGTAATTTGGTGTATGTAATTATGATATATTGATGTTCACGCAAGTTTTAAATATGATGAAGTATAAGAAAATGAGGTCTTTAAGTTTTGAATGTGTATGGATTGAAATATGGATTATGGGGTAGATTATGGGAAGTTTTACATTGAGTTTTCAGCAAATTGATGCAGTAGCAGTGCAATCTGTGAAGGCTAGATCAATCTCCAAGGATGAGAGATCGATCTCATGGCTCCAACATGTAGGAAATGTACAAGAACTGATAGGCAGATCGATCCCATAAGCAAGTTGATCGATCTGCAAATGTTTCTGTAAATGGGTAGATCGATCTCCTATAGGAGTAGATCGATCTAAAAATGTTTATGTAAATAACAGATCGATCTCCTCACAAGGAGCAGATCGATCTCCTCAAGATTATAAGATCGATCTTACCCCAAGACAGATCGATCTGGTAGGCATAAAAAGTGCCCAGAACGTTTCCAAAATTCAAAGGCAGATCAATCTCCTACAGGAGCAGATCGATCTCCTACCTTCGGCCTATATAAAAACCCTTTTATTTTTCTGAAAATTGATCTCTCTCTCCCCAAATCACTATTTTTGCAATCCTAACTTTCTCTCTCCTCCAAAACCCCCCATTTTCGTCCAAATCTCAGGTAAAGGCAAGAAGGAAAGTTGTTCCTCATCCAAAGGAGAACAACATACTTGGAAATCGAATGACAAATTGAATCGAGGTGTAAATAAAGCTCTCCATAAGTTTTGGGTAAATTTCTAAGCTTTAATCTTTGATATTGGTGTGATTTTGGTGATTGTGACTATGCGTGTTGTGATGAAATAGCTAGGAAATGATTAAAGTTGATGAAATTGTAATTTTGTTGTAGTGATGATGATAATATACAATTGTGGTAATTTTACGATTTTGTCTATAAATTGGAATTGAAGAATGAGGTGATTTTGGCATGGATATTATGCATGAAACATGTAGGATTTGAAATGTAGTGGATGAGAATGTGGATTATGATAGGAATATGAGAAAAAAATGAGGTTTGTAGTATTTAACAAGAATATGAGCAAATATATGCTCGATGATGTGATTGAGATGAATTATTGATGTCTTAACATCGTTTGGACAGCCCGGGTGTTCCAAAGAGGAATACGAGGCTAGTCCGTCATTTGGGAAAACGATTACACTATACGAGGTGCAACGAGGTGAGGGGAAAACTTAAACTCATTGTGTATGTGATTTTGTTATGATAATTGTAGCATGAAATGTTTTGAGAAAACAAGCATGTTTTACGAGTTGTGATTGTGTTATTGCACACTATTTTATAGTCGGTTGGGGCCTAATTTTTATGAGTTGTAAACTAAGTATAAAATTGTTTTACACTCATTTTGAGTTTAAAAAGTGAAAAGTGATTTGGGCTTTATGTTAAGGCGTACTGAGATTTGAGAAATGTGTGCGTGGCTTTACCGGTTAGAGCTCGGTTTTGATATGTTTTGTGTTGAGTACAAAACGGTTTTGAGATGAGTTTTATGAGAAAAACCATTATGAGCTTTATGTGAAGGCAAAACGATTTTAATGATAATGGCTATTACTGAGACTTAAGCGTGTCATGTTGAATACACATCGGGCCTTGCTTTGGTAGCATGTAAGTCCGGGTCTTGCTCTGGTAGCATGTAAGTCCGATATTCCTCTGTTTTGGTAACGAGAGATGCCTCCATTCTGGTAACATGCGATGACCCTCGCTCTGGTAGCGCTGGGTGGCCTTGCTTTGGTAGCATGTAAGTCTGATATCTTCCCCTGCTTTAGTAGTGCTGGGAGGCCTTGCTTTGGTATCACTGGGAGGCCTTGCTTTAGTAGCATGTAAGTCCGAGCCTTGCTTTGGTAGCATGTAAGACCAATAGTGTGCATGATGAGAGGCTCTGCTCTGGTAGCATGTAAGGCCGAGCCTTATTCTGGTAACACGTAAGTCCAATATACCATGTACACGACCATATTTTCGACGTTCTCTCTTTTGAGGATGCCTGGGATGCGCACCCAGAGGAGAATTATATTGATGTGCCATGACGAATATTTTACCTGAGTTTTAGTTGCCTAGTCTCGTTTTACACATGAGGTTTTGTTTTGTGGCTGCGCCATGTGCATTACTATTGAGATGATTTTATCACGTTTTATGAGAAAAGCCATTATTGCATCCCGATTTTCATATGCTTGTAACTATGGCTTTTATATTAAACCAATTACTCTCATGTTTCTGCATGAGCTTTGAGAAACGAGTTGAGATGATGTTTTAACTATTCATGCTACACTTTTCTACTAAGTTTATTGGGTTTTCACCCACCAAACAAAATGATTGTGTTATGCAAATCATTATTTTATTAATGAGCTCCTTACCCCCTTACTGAGCAATTTAGAAGCTCACCATGTTTTTATATCCCCCCAGATTTCTTCAAGTGAAGAGAGTTTTCCTTGCGTCGTACGGAGTAGTGGCTAGTGGAGGACTTGAGCTCCAGGCCATATATTGTATTTGAGGTATACTTTAACATTTCATGTACCCAGACTAAAGTTGTATTTATAGACACTTGATGAACAATGATGTATGGGATGTATTAGGATTAATTACCTTTGGATTGGGGAATGTACATGGTTTGATATATAACTATTAGAATGATGAGATCCTGAGGTGAAAGTTTTATAAATTATGTATGATGATGCATGACACTGCACAGGAATGCATCAAGAATTGTGTAATGATGAAAATAAGTTGTAAATTTGCCATGTTTTTTCGAGCTTTCGAGGCGTCACAGTCACCATGTCAGGTCGCTAGCCACGAAGCATCCATACACGCATGTATCGAGTAGTATTCTTCGATGTGCTGAGTGGCACCTTTTACAGCTATTAAACTTAGACACGTAACAGTTTCTTGATACTCATCTGTCTTGAGATACTGAAGACTCCAAACATAGCCATAGGTTGCTTTTAGTTTTGTTGCATACCAACTTCAAGATTTCAACCTAGTCTTTAACATTTGATTCAGTATTTGATTTGATAAGTTTCAGTATAATAAGTATGATTTTGATATGCATTGTTTAGATAAGTTTGATTTCGAAATATGTTTATGTAAAGTATTTGATTCAATAAGTATGTTTTGCAAACTATTATATGATTTTGAATTTGTATGTTTTACATTTGTTTTTGCACCACTATTTTAATGCTATTGTGCTTGCAAATATGTTTCTTACTGAGTGCGCAGCTCACCCCTTCATTTTACAGACTGGCCATGCAGAGATCTGTGCATTACCGTTTAGGTGGATCAGATTCCTAATCCTCTTTCAACTCATCTAATGTTCATAGAGGCATCCACCTCTTTAGTATTTTGTTTCCAGACAGTAAAGGCATAGATAAATATATTTGTTTAATTTAATGAGATGTAATAATAGGCTGTCATTGATGTCAAATGTAGTTAGTTCGCTAGATTGGATATCTATTATAGCCTCCTTTAGGGTGATGCAATAGGAAGATACAAATCCAATTCTTTTTGTATAAGTGATGGTTATAACTGGAAGTGTATGGTGAATGATTTTCTTGAATCGCATCACTCTAATATTTGGACTGGTGCCATGAATAAAAGAATTTATCATCCTAATTAGAAAGGATTAGTTAATTAAGTTAATCCCATCCTGCACTGCACACAGCCAACTAATAGGAAAAAAAAAGTTGGTCCACAATTCTGTAATTTCGGGATGGTACAGCTGCAAAGTGAAGAATTCACCCAAAATACTCTCTTAACCCGACACCTTCCTCACCCCAAAAATCAAACCCTTACATTATTTACTTGTAAATATAGTTACATTTTAAGCTGATAATAGGATAATTTCTCAATACGCTGTTAGTGGAGTTTTTAACTCCACATCCTTAATAATAATGTATCAAATTTGTTATTACAATTTATTAACATATTAATAATTATAATTTTATATTATTTACATTTTAATATAGTAGTTATATTTTAAATTAGTTTCAATAATACATCAAATTCATTATTACAATTGATGAGTAATATTAATAATTGTAACTTTATATTATTTACATTTTAATATAATAATCACATTTTTAATTAATTCCAATATATTAAATTTGTTTTTAATACTTAGGGCTATTTTTGTAATTTGCCAATACATTACCAACAAAGTGTTAATTTGCCAAACAATGCAATATTATTTTTCCAGCAATCACTTTCCTAGAAATTATTTTGCACTGCAATCACTTTGCATGCAAGGCACCAAACACCACCTTTATGTGAGTACTTTGCATTATAATTTAAATATCCGTAATCACTTTATAAAGTTTGGTTGCTAAAAATGGCAACAAAGTAACATTACCACTACAACCAGTTTACCTTTCATTACTGTAAAGTGATTGTGGAGGTGATACCCAAGAAAAATTACTTTGCAACGCATAAAACAAAAATTGGTCCCAAAATACCCTCCCCAAGCTGGCCTTCTCTCCTAAAAATCATTCCTCATGCATTTAATTGATTAACATCTTATAATTACAATTTTATATTATTTACATACATTTTAAATTAAAAATAATGTATCAAATTTTATATTTCAATAATTTAATAACATCTTAATAATCATAATTTCTTGTTATTTACATTTAAATATAATAATTACATTTTTAAATTAATAATAATGTGTCAAATTTTATGTTAAAATAATTGAGTAACATCTGAATAATTAAATTTAATATTATTTATAGGTTTTATAAAATAATTACATTTTAAATTAATAATATATCAAAATTTTTTAATACTTAAGGGTATTTTTGAAATTTACCACTATATCACTAGCGGAGTATTAGTTTACCAAAGACTACAATGTTAATTTCCCTGCAATTTAAACAATACTTTATAATACATATCAAGCATTGCTTTTACAGCAATTTAATTCTTAGTAATCACTTTGCCAACAATCACTTTACATATGAAGCACCAAAGGGCCTTAAAGTGTAAATATGGATAACATGGTTGAAGGAGGTCAACTCCAATGATTGAGAAATAATGATCATTTAAATAATGCAGAAACTAAAGACACTTAGTTTATTCTTTCAAAGATTAGCTCAATGATCATGAGATTTGACATAAAACCTTTTCAATTGAAGTTAATTTTATGGAATTCTAAGGTTGTGGAGCACCTAGAATTTCGACGATCTTTCATGGACCTTGCTCATCAAAATCAACCTATTATGGTTGTCATAAGGGAGACATTTATCTTAGGGGATAAGGCAATTCATATCATCGAATCAGTTAGCTTTGATGGCGAGCTTCATGTTGATGCAGATGATTTTACAGAAGGAATATGGCATTTATGGCAAACTCGACATATTATTGTAAAAGTGCTAACTTTCTCAAATCAAGCAGTACATGCCTCAGTGTAGGTACAATAAAATTGTTCTTTGTTTAATTGGCTTATTTCAACTATCTATGCAAGACTATGTTTAGTACTCACTGCTTACTTTAGGAGGAGCTCTCGGCACTTACATTCTCACCAACTTCCTCGATTAATCTTATGGGATTTTAATGATCACTTAATTTTTTAGGATGATAAATTAAGTAAGAACCCTATGAATCAATCAATCTCACCCAATTGTTTCAAATTTGTATGATTGTTTGTTGTTGACTTTGAAATACATTAAGATTTTGATATGATTTCAAAGAAAAAAAAACTTAAAAAAATGTAATTTTAATATGAAGGATTGGCTTAATTATTTGAATCTTATTTACTCATGTTTAATGTATGTTAAAGTTGTATATACTCAAAATTAAAGATAGAATACACATTTTCAAATTTAAACGTGGGTTAATCTTACTTCCTAGGAAAATTATATGTGATTTATTTATAGTAGCATTGATATAATTTGAGTGTGTATCAATACAACATGTTTTGAATACTGACTGGACTAATAATGTATCAATACCTAATCATACCCATGAAACAAAACTTTATACTTTGTTTTAGTACCGATATGATTAAGTGAAGTATTGATATTTTTTTTTATAGGATTTCTCTTAAAGGTATCGATACAGAGAAGGAAGTATCGATACGTTTTAAGTTTGGCAAGCTCCAGTGGTTAGATTTTTATATTTGCCAATGAGAAGATTATTGGAATATCAACCTCTGTAGCCAAAGACTTGAAGAATTTATATAAAGAAGAAGCTATGAATGAAAGAAAGTGAAAGTTAAAATTCTACATCTGAAGTTACACTCATTTCCAAAGCTTCACAAGAGAAAAATGAAGAGAAGAGATAAAAGATCAATCTCCACATTCATTTTCTTGAGAAGTTTCCTTCACAATAGTTAAAAAGATTAGCCCAGCCTAAGTAAAGCCTTTTGTAACCATCTTGTTAGCCCACAGCCATACTTGTAAAAAGGGTAGAGCTCCCTTGAGTGCCAATATTTAAATTGAGGTTGGATAGATTAAGATTTTCTTCTTAAACTAAAAAAATAAGCACTTGTAAGGCTTGCTCTTCCAAGTAGAAAAAGAGCACTTGTAATGGTTACTTCCCACTACTTGCAAAAGAGAATGTGTAGGTTTACTCCTTAAGCTAGTGAAAAAAGAGTGGTAAAGTTATCCTTAAGCCTTAAGTGAAAGGAAAATGTTGTCTCATTAAGCTTGCAAAAATGAAAAGTGGTATGCCATTTTCGGTAGTGGATTTGGTGGAAATACTTGAAAGGAACTCAAGGTAAAGCAAGTAGGCTAAGAGCCGAACCTCTATAAATCATTATGTATAGCTTCTCTTTCCTGCACTCTTACATTACTTGTTGTTTATTGCTTTATCTATTGCTTGCTTATATATTGCATTGTTAGTATAGTTAGAACTTAAGCTAGAAAAGTCTTAGGCTAGAAAAAGATTTAGAAATTGATTCACCCTCTCTTGGTTAAATGCAAGCTAACAATTGGAAGCAGAGCAGGGCTCTAGAGATTAGATTTAATCACATTAGAGTATAAATGATCCTTAGAAATGTCTCATTTTAACAAAAGAAGCCCTTCCACCTTAAAAGGTCAATCTACCATTATACCCCTATTATTTAATGGAGATAATTATCCTATTAAAATAATGAAAAGATGCTCTTCATAAAGGTTAATGATTAATAAGTTCAGAGAGTAATCACTAGAGGTCATCACATCCCAAAGAAAATAATAGGAAATAAATAGATAATCAAAGCTACAGAATAATGGGATGAGAAAGAAATTAAGTTAGCATAACAAAATGAAAAAGCTATGCATATTTTTTTTTCATTAAGACCAATGATTACAATAGAGTTTCCTTATGAGATACTACTAAAGATATTTGGGACAAACTAGAGGTAACTGTCACGACCTCAATCCTTGACTTACCAAAAACCACTACAAATTTTTTTGCTTTTTACTTTACTTACCTTTCTCTCCTCAACAGTTGGGCTATGATTTGATATTAGTCACCCACTCACATTCATTCACAATACACATATAATTTAGTATTCTTTTCGATAACATAAATTGTTATACAGTATTTGTACATATACATCCCGACCGTACAATTGTTTACATAACTGTGCTTATACATTGTTCAGTACAAAATGTTCGAGTGTGTATACCTCTCGTAAGATGGATAGGTAGCGAATACAATGAATGTTATACCTCAGCCGGACTCAATCTATTGCGGAGGATCTGTAGAGAGTGGAAATAAAGGGGGATGAGCAAACAACGCACTCAGTAAGGAAATCAGGCAAGCAAGTAGACAACCGCACTATCTACTGAAAATAAGACTTTGCCTTTCCTTCTCTTATCTTAAAGTATGTATCAAAATGATATAATAATAGTACAGAATAAATTCCATGTACTTAAAATCATGCTGAGTTATCAAATATAGACATTCATGTAAAACAGTGCATATTTATAATTTCGGAATGCCTTTATAGAAATCATTGCCATTTACACAAAAATCATAATAAATATGGCAGTTCACAACACAAACCGATTTCTGACCTATCTCTCTCAGGTCTAACCATATCCTGAAAACAAGTGATATATCATGCGAAACTCAATGGCTAAATGTAATACTCTCCTGGACTATGGTCATATCCTAAAATGGTGAAATCTCAGGCAACACAGATCTCGGGGTACGAGTTATCACTACTGCAACGGGAGGGTGGTCAGTCCATCACAACCGCTAGCTGTAAACTCTTCAGCTCCACAACTCCACGATACGGTACAGTGTACTCCATGCCACTCGCATGGTACAATGTACACCCGTGGACCCTCTCCTCATGGTCGGGGTGCCTGCCATAGGTCTTAGCCCTCACACCATGGAACTACATCATAGTTGGGGTGCTTGCCATAAGGCTTAGCCCTCACACTATGGAATAAAGCCACGTCTCTAAATCCACGTGTGAACATCTCAACAGTGTGACACTCAGCCTACACGAAGGAAATTGTCACGATTTTGCTAACATGTTTTATATATCACATAAAACTACAGTGCACGTCATGAGTGTGACTCACAATCTATAAGACCCGATTTTTATCGTGTTTCCTTATTATTCACACATTGTATGGATATTGTTATATGTTAATGGAATCATAAGACGGATGATTTTGATCATATAAATATGAATGATGTCGTCGAACGTACGTAAAATCTGAAAATGGACAGTTAAGAAATTTCAAATTAAATTTATGAGATTTGAATTGTTTGAACAGAGATATGAATTTTAAATGAGAAATTATAGTGGGTCCAAGAAGGAAAGTCGACCTAAATTGGTCCCGAACGTGTAGAAGGGTAAAACGATCAAAAGATCTAAAGATAAAAATTCGGTATAAATTCGATAAAAAAATTTTATTAAAATATGGATTTAGGAAATCTTGATCAATAAAAGAAAATTTTATTACGAATTTCGAGTAGTTAGGGTCGTGACAATTGGTGGTATCAAAGAGAAATTGGTCTGATGTGTGTCAGTATTAGTAATTAGGAAATTACATCCTCATGTTACTGTGATTGGTTAGATATAATCGTGTATATTGAGATGGGTTTTAACTAAGAAATGGTTGTGAATGCAGGAATATAGGCATTATGCCTATTACCAGACGCGGTAGAGGAGGCCGAGCATGAGGCAGAGGCTGTAGAGGTAGGCCTGAGCCTGCTAGTCGTGCTGAGTCGACCCATGAGACCCATGAGGAGGTTGAGGTGGAGACTGGTGTTGAGCATACTCCACAGGGTCCTATAAAGAGACCAAACAGTATTGAGACACCCTTCATAAAGATGTAGTAGAGTGTAGAAAATATTTTGGAGTTGTTTACTCAGTCTGTGCAGGTAGTTAAGGATAGGCAGGGTAAAGCCTGAACAGATGCCTCAGACTATAGAGATTTCCACACCTCTCAGGTATTTAGCGAAGTAAAAAAACCAATAGTTACTGAGGACTGGGTGAATGAGATAGTGAAGTATGGATTCTTTCGGTGTATGTCGACCGAGAAAGTGACTTTTAAATACATGTTGGAGGGCGAGGTGAAGCATTGGTAGAAATCCGTTCGACCCATTTTAAGAGTTACACATCCAGGATTGATATGGGAGATAATTCTTGATGCATTCCGGGTAAAGTATATCTCGGATACTACTCAGAGGAAGTTACAAATGAATTTATGAGTTTAGTTCAGAGAAACCAAATCTATTAATGAGTATGAATCTCAGATTACATCCCAGGGCAGGTATGAACTGATATTGTGGACAGTGAGAGTCGAAAGGTCTAAAAGTTCATAGAAGGACTCAGATCGTCTATCAAAGTTGATTGGCCCGTTAAATATCACTATTTACGATGAGGCAGTGCGTAGATCACAGTGCATGAATAAGATTAGGAATTGCATGCCTCTGAGTTTGAGAAAGACAATAAGGGCCAAAATAGAGACAAAAAGGAAATAGTGGATAATAGAGATGTCAAAGCGGTAAAGAGGCGGTTTGGTAGGAAATTTAGAGTTAGTGAGTTATAGGGTAAGATGATTCGTAAGTCCCAGTGTATCCAGTTTCAGCGCTTACACGGATATTGTGATTGGAGGACCCCGACCTGCTAATGGGCAGAGTTGGATGTGTGGTAGTTACCACGAAAATAGGCAATTGAATGAGGGCGAGTGTATGCCTAGGACCAGGACACTTTTGATGCTTCATTTGATGTGGTGTAAGGTACCATCTTGATTATTAATATTGAAGCAATTATTTTAATTGATCCTGGTACTACACATTTATTCATATTGTCGTCATTTGCATATAAGTTAGTGAAATATGTGAAGCCTATATCATTAGGCGAAATGTTGATAGTTAGCACCCCAATGAAGGATAGTCTACTAATTGAATATGTCGGTAGAGATTGTAAGTTGAAAGTGGGGGAAAGGAACATGCAGACCAATCTCATTCTATGAAATATGAGTGTTTTGATGTAATATGGGGAATAAATTGATGTGCTGCAAACTATGTTGTTGAAATTGCTATTCTAAGATAGCGATGTTTCACCCTAGAAAAGTGTACAGTAAGTTTTAACAAGTAATGAAAGAGTTTTGTTATAGTTGATATACGAAATGAGATAAGCTTTGAGATGTGATAGATCCTGAATACAAGATATATTAGAATAAGAGGCGTATGCAAGGTAAGAATATCTCTGATATGAGAAGTAATTTGGATTAAGCGATATGTAGTGAATATGAATTGCGACCAAGGATAAGGAGGGATATATCCATAACCAGTCCATGTGGTCAAGTCTGAGGGTTAATAAAGGTATTTCAAAATGCCTTCCTGCCTGAAAACTTGACAACGTCTAGAAGTACACATAACCTATAAATTGAAATCGACAGTCGTAATATATATACATTTAAAATTAGGGTACCTTTACTTGTACGATAAAGAAATTTAGAATTCGATTAATCATGAAGGTTTAAAAATTAAAATTTTAAAAAAGCCGTTAATATAAGAAAAAGGAAATGACGCGGGTTAGTATCTTGAACAAAAACGATTTTGAAATGACATTATACATTTATGCGTACATAGGTCAAGGATATGGGTGATTGAAATATTTTGTGGAACTCAACTACGATGAGGTTCTTTTCTCATACTGACATTTGTTCCGTGGTAGTGAGCCTAAAAGTTGAAAACTAGACTTGATTTATCGAATCGAACAGGATTAGCGTAAGAATAAGTATTTCGTTCTACTATTGATGATCCATTGGTTAGCTGCGAAGAGCGCAAAATTTTTTTAGATCGATTGGAAGTCTGGGTTTTATCCGTTGAGAATTCGAAATGTGGATGTGCCCAAGACAATTCTTTGTACTCGTTAGGGCATTGATGAATGAGGTATTTAAACTTTACCTGGACTGATTTGTTATCATCCTTATTGATGATATTTTGGGTGTATTTAAAGTACAGGGAAAATCATAAGCAACAATTGGAAATTGTTTTTATAGATGATTTGTTGAGAGTTCTCGAAATGGACTACTTTGTTGACACGTTTAACTTAGAAAAAGTTATATTTGAATGGGATGATAGACGTGACAGGAGTTTTGGTGTATTGAAGTATGAACTGACCACCACATTTATTCTCACCATACCCAATAGATTAAGAAGTTTCTCAGGGTATATGAATGTCTTGAAACCAAGATTGGGCTGTGTGTTGAAGCAAAATGAGATGATAGTCACGTATGGATCCAGACAGTTCAAGGACCATGAAAGGACTATCCGGCCCATGATTTAAAGTTGGTAGCGTAGTAATGCACTGAGGATATGACGCCACTACTTTTACGGTGAGAAATTTCAGGTATGCACTAATCATAAAAGTCTCAAGTATCTGTTTTCATAAAATGAAATGAATATGAAATAACAAAGAGGGTTTGAGCTTCTAAAGGATTATGATTGTGAGATATTGTACCTCCTAGGAAATGGCTAATATAGTGGTCGATGCTTTGAGCAGAAAGAGCCTCAGGATGGTAATGGTCAGGGAGCGTGAGCTGTAAAGCAGTTTGTGAGCCTCAGTAGTGACATGATCCCTTCTGATGATGACAGTGATTATGTCACAGCTAGCTTGATGTTAGAACCGGATTTGGTTGACCAGATTTGACAAGTTTAGCGTGATGATCGGTAGGGTGTCGATAGTGTTAGTCAGATTCAGATGGGTACCGTGACAGAGTTCACATTGAGTGATGATGACTTACTGAGGTTTGGAGGTAGAATAATGGCTCCTAAAGACCACAGCTGTTGAGATTACTAATGACAAAAGCTCACTATTTGGGATATACAGTGCATTCGCTGAGCAATAAATATATCAAAATTTTTGAAAAAGGGTATTGGTATTGGTGGTTAGTGTGAGATCTGAGAATTTCAGACATATTTAATGATGTAATAATAAATTGAAGTGTAATTTATTGAGCTAAGTGAATTGTAGGAATTATAATTGGAGATTTATATGTTAAGTGTGTAAAATGAGCATGAAGCATGAGGACAGATCGATCTGGGAGAAGGAGAGATCGATCTGGTGAGTTAAAAATGACGAGGAAGGGGAAATTTGAGGAGCAGATCGATCTCCAATGGAAGAGATCGATCTCCTTATGAATCTGTTTGAGAAGGGATCGATCTCATGAGGAAGAGATCGATCTCCAAACGAATCTGTTTGAGAGAAGATCGATCTCATGAGGAGGAGATCGATCTCCAAATGCTTCTGTTTGGGGAGAAGATCGATCTCTTTAGGAGCAGATCGATCTCATAAAGCCATAAAGAGATCGATCTCACCCTTCGACAGATCGATCTCCTAGGCATAAAATTGTCCAGATCGTCCCCAAATTTCAAACGCAGATCGATCTCAGCAAGAGGCAGATCGATCTCCTACCTCCAGTCTATATAAGGAACCCGTGTTTTCTCCTGAAATCTTACTTTCTCTCTCTTCCAAACCTCCATTTTTCCGAAAACCTAGTTTCTCACTCCTCCAAATCCCCCATTTCCGGTCGAATCAGCTATTGTGGTAAGAAGGAAAGTTATTCCTCATCAAAGGGAGAACAACATACTTGGAAATTGAAGGACGAATCGGATCGAGGCGTGAGTTGTGCGTCTCACAAGCTTTGGGTAATTTCTAAACCTCGATCTTGATATTTGAGTTGATTTTGATGTTATTGGTGGTTGTAATTGTGTTGAAATAGTTGAGGAATGATTAGGGATTGATGAGATGGTAATGTAGTTGGATTAATGTTGATATTTGGAAATTGTGGCAATTTTGAGGATTGTGCTATAAACGGAAATATAGACAATGTGGTAAATTAGCATAGATAATTGGTATTAGAGATATCGAACATTGGGATATTGTGAATAGAGTTGTAGTTTAGGGTTGAGTTACGAGAAATCAAGAGAATTGAGGTGTTATGAGCAATTATGCTCGATTTTGAGAATTGAGGCTTATGTGATGTGGAGTATTGATGTTTTAACATCGTTTGGACAGCTCGGGAGTTCCAGAGTGGAATGCGAGGCTAGTCCGTGATACGGGGGAAACGATTGCACTATACGAGGTGCAAAGAGGTAAGGGAAATCTAAACCATTTGTGTATGTGATTTGTAAACTGTTATAGCATGATTTATGATTTATAAACAAGCATGTTGAGTGTTTTGTTTTGAGATTAAATTGCACACGATTTTATAGCCGGTTGGAGCCCAATGTTTTATGAGTTTATAACTGGGCTCTACGTTAAGGTAACATTGAGATTTGAGAAATGTGTGCGTGTGCTTTGCCGGTTAGAACTCGGTTTTATTACGTTTTGTGTTGAGTACAAAACGGTTTTCAAATGAGTTTTATGAGAGAAAAACCATTATGAGTTCTACGTGAAGGCAAACCAGTCTTATGTGATAAGACTTAGGTGTGTAGTTGTGAGTACACACCGGGCATTGCTCTGGTAGCATGTAAGCCCGAATTTCTTCTCCGTTCTGGTAACGTGAGAATGACCTATTCTGTGGCTGTGCCATGTATACCCCATTGGTGGCTGTGCCACGTATACCCCATTGGTGGCTGTGCCACGTTGAGAAAACCCCATTGGTGGCTGTGCCACGTTGAGAAAATCCCATTGGTGGCTGTGCCACGTTGAGAAAACCCCATTGGTGGCTGTGCCACGTTGAGAAACCCCATTGGTGGCAGTGCCACGTTGAGAAACCCCATTGGTGGCTGTGCCACGTTATACCCCATTGGTGGCTGTGCCACGTTGAGAAACCCTATTCTGTGGCTATGCCACGTGAGAAAATAATTCAGTGGCTTTGCCACGTGTGTTTTGTGGCTATGCCACGTGAGAAAATAATTCAGTGGCTTTGCCACGTGTGTTTTGTGGCTATGCCACGTGAGAAAATAATTCAGTGGCTTTGCCACGTGTGTTTTGTGGCGATGCCACGAGTGATTTTAAATCAGTGGCTATGCCACGTTATTTGAGAAAGCGCTTAACGCGCTATTTTCCCATGCTTTGTTAATGCTCTAGAGTGAGCCTTTTTACTTCATGTTTTCACATGACTTGACACATGAGAGTGTCGTTTTGAGTATTTTCATGCTATGGTTTTCAAATGAGTTTCACATACAAATAAATGCTTTGTGATGTGCATTTTGGTTTATGAAATGAGTCCCCTACCCCCCTTACTGAGCGCTTTAGAAGCTCACCCTGTTTTTCTTTCCCCCCATAGTTCTTCAAGTGAATAAGGACATCCCTGCGACGTACGGAGTAGTGGCTAGTGGAGGATCCGAGCTCCAGGCTATATATTTTGTACTTTGAGGTATATTTATCTTTTCATGTACCGAGACTATTATTGTAATTACAGACACTTGATGTATGACATTATATGGGATGTATTAGGATTAATTAACTTGTAATCGAGTAATGGGTATAATACAATATTTATTATATCATGATGAGATCCTGAGGCATGATGATTATGATGATGTATGACACTGCACAGGAATGCACCTTTAATTGTGAATTAATGAGTAAAAAGTTTTAAATTAGCCCTATTTTTCGCATTTTCGGGGCGTGACAGAGTTTTCTTGGTATCAGAGCTTAGGGTGTCTAGTATTGTCAGTGTCGGTTAAGTGAAATAGAATACATCCCAAGTGTCTGTAATAGTCTGGTCATGAACTGAAATTGAGGATTGAGATTTCAATCGATTGTGATATGTACGCGCAGGAGATGAGTTGAGGTTGAGAATGAGTAAACGACGAGGTCGTTCGAGGAGGCAGGCAGAGTCCTCTCCACCACCTGTCCCACAACCAGAAAGTCCTAACTCTCGATTTAATCGGATTGAGACCGATGTGAGGCAAGGTTTTGAGCAGATGGCAGCGTTATTCGCGCAACACTTTGGAGTTAATGCCTCGGATACTACCCCTACACCACCACCAGGACCTCCCATACCCCCAGCGCCTCCCGTCACTCAGCCTGAGGACAGAAGTAAGGTCCGACTAAAGGAATTTCTGAAGATGAATCCACCCGCATTTAGGGGAAAGAAGGATCCTACAGAGGCTGAGGAGTGGTTGACGGAGTTGAGAGTTATATTTGATTTACTGGGGTGCACCGATGCTGAGAGAGTCAGTATGAGTGCCTATATGCTGAAGGGGAGAGCTCGAGATTGGTGGGGTACTACCCAGGGTATCTTGATGTCCCGCCAGGATGAGATTGGTTGGGAAGAGTTCCAGACAGCTTTTAGAACCCAATATGTACCACGAGCCGCCCAGAGAAGGAAACAGGCCGAATTTTTGAGTTTGGTACAGGGTGACATGTCGGTGGATGACTATGAGAGCCAGTTCACTGCACTACTGAGATATGACCCAGAGACCTTCAAGAGTGAATAGCTCCGCACAGAGAAGTTTGTGTATGGGTTGAAGCCCGTCATCAGAGATAGATTGATGGGGCTATGTATTACTGAGTTTGGAGATGCTCTGAGACGAGCACAAGAGGTTGAAAGAGGGATTGAGATGGTATAATCCCAGAATGAGCTCAGAGCGGTGAATAGAGATAAGGGCAAGAGGCCAGCACTTTTCCAGTCAGAGGCTCGGAGAGGTTCCTTCAGAAGAGGAAGGATTGAGGTGCAGAGGGACAGATTGGAGAGACCCAGAGCCTATCCTATTATCAAGGAGACCCCACGACATGTCAGACCGGAGATGAGGATTTGTAGAGACTGTGGCCGATCGCATGAGGGAAGTTGTACTGGGTCGATCCATGGATGTTTCAGATGTGGTGACATGGGTCACAGAGTGAAGGACTGTCCCTAACCTCAGATACCACATGCTCCGGAGCCCACTAGACAACAGCCTCAGAGAGTGGATCCCCGGAGACGGGCCACTGCGGCAGAGAAAGGGAAGAAACCTGTGGCACAGGGACGAGTGTTTGCCCTGGATAAGGAGACCGCAGACGCTTCGGCAGAAACTATAAGAGGTACACTCTCTGTCTGTAATTATGAGGCTCATGTGTTGATTGATTCAGGATCCACGCATTCGTTTATTTCTGAGCATTTTGCATGTAGATTAAACTTGAAGTTTGAACCTCTAGAATATATACTACATGTAAATACCCCTATGCGTGAATCCCAGAGAACTGAGTTAATCTGTAGAGGGTGTGAGATTAAGGTGGGAGATAGAGTGATGTTAGCAGATCTAATCATGTTAAGTATACATGGGTTTGATGTAATTCTGGGAATGGATTGGTTGGCGACCAATCGAGTGAGTTTAGACTGCTACACTAAGATTGTAACTTTCTCCCTACCTGAACCTTACAGTGTACAATTGAGATATTGAGGGAATGATTATGCGGATTTCTAGTAAATAATTTGAGAATCTTAACATTATTTTGGAGAATATTAAATATGATTATTCATGTGAAGGTTATGAGACACTCATCTCGAACGATGAGCGGGAACATCCGAGGATTGAGGATATACCTGTGGTTTGCGAATTTCTGGATGTTTTCCCAGATGAATTGTCAGGTTTACCACCAGAGAGAGAGCTGGAGTTTACCATTGATTTGGTACCAGATACTCAGCCGATCTCTAAACCTCCCTACAGGATGGCATTAGTGGAACTTGAGGAATTGAAGAGACAACTGCAGGAGTTATTGGATCAAGGGTTTATTAGACCCAGTGTTTCGCCGTGGGGAGCGCCAGTGTTATTTGTTAAGAAGAAGGATGGTAGTCTCAGATTATGTGTGGACTACCGGTTATTGAATAAAGCCACGGTGAAGAATAAATACCCATTGCCCAGGATTGATGATCTACTTGATCAGTTAAGAGGGGCATCAGTCTTTTCTAAGATTGATTTGAGATCGGGCTATCACCAATTGAGGATTAAGGAAGAAGATATTCCAAAGACGACCTTCAGGACAAGGTATGGTCATTACGAATTTCTGGTGATGTCCTTTGGATTGACGAACGCCCCTGCAGCATTTATGAGATTGATGAACGAGGTGTTTAGAGACTATCTGGATAAATTTGTGATAGTCTTTATCGATGATATCCTGGTGTACTCTAGATCGTATGAGGAGCATGCACAGCAATTGTGGTTAGTACTTCAGATACTCCGAGATAAGCAATTATACGGAAAGCTTAGTAAGTGTGAGTTTTGGCTGAACCGGATAGCTTTCCTTGGGCATGTAATCTCAGAGGAAGGAGTATCAGTGGATCCGAGTAAAATAGCAGCTGTGTTTAATTGGGAGAGACCGAGGACAGTGACTGAGATACGAAGCTTCCTTGGTTTGGCAGGGTATTACAGGAGATTTGTGGAAGGATTTTCGAGGATTGCCGCTCCTTTGACTAAACTCACGCATAAGGAGACTCCGTTCATATGGACTGATCAATATGAGCTCAGTTTTCAAGAGTTAAAGAGGAGATTGACAGCGGCACCTGTGTTAACTATCCCTGAGGGGTCAGGAGGATTCTCGGTGTATAGTGATGCATCTCATCAAGGATTGGGGTGTGTGCTTATGCAGCACGGGAGAGTGGTCGCATATGGATCGCGTCAGCTGAAAGACCATGAGCGGAATTATCCCACACATGATTTGGAGTTAGCCGCTGTGGTATTTGCTTTGAAGATCTGGCGACATTACTTATATGGGGAAAGATTCCAGATCTTCACTGATCACAAGAGTTTGAGATATCTCTTTGATCAGAAAGAGTTAAACATGAGACAAAGGAGGTGGATGGAACTCCTTAAGGATTATGACTGCGAGATTCTATATCATCCGGGTAAGGCGAATGTGGTTGCTGATGCCCTAAGCAGGAAGAGTGTGATATCTGCTATGATGATCAGGGAATGGGATTTGTTAGAGCAGTTCGCCGAACTTCGGATCAGAGTTAAAGAGGTAGAGACTGGATTTTTGGCTAGCTTGCGGATAGAGCCCAGGATCATGGATCAGATTAGAACTGGGCAGCGCAGTGATCAGAGATTGATAGACATGGTTAGCCAAGCTGAGCAGAGTTCGCAGTCGGATCTCACCATCAGTGAGGATGGATTATTGAGGTTCAGAGGACGAATTTGTGTACCGGACGATGATACCCTAAAGAGACAGATACTGAGAGAATCCCACTGCTCGCGATACACCATGCACCCAGGAAGTACTAAGATGTACCGAGACTTGAGAAAGGTGTATTGGTGGAGTGGTATGAAGCGAGACGTGGCAGAGTATGTGGCCAGGTGTTTAGTATGCCAGCAAGTGAAAGCTGAGCATTGGAAGCCCGGAGGACTACTACAGCCCTTACCTGTACCTACATGGAAATGGGAGCATGTCACTATAGACTTTATTATGGGTTTACCGAGGACCCGAAGAGGTTGTGATGCGATATGGGTCATCGTGGATAGATTGACCAAGAGTGCCCACTTCCTTGCCATCAAGAGCACAGATACTGTGGATGCCTTAGCTGAGCTATATGTCAGCAAGATAGCTAGATTACATGGGGCTCCAGTGAGTATTACTTCTGATTGAGATTCCCGGTTTACTTCCAGATTTTGGACCCAATTTCAGGAGTCCATGGGATCTCGATTGAGTTTTAGTACCGCCTATCATCCTCAGACAGATGGTCAGTCAGAGAGGACTATTCAGACCCTGGAGGATATGTTGAGGGCGTGTACGATGGATTTTAAGGGATCATGGGATGATCACCTGCCCCTAGCAGAGTTTGCGTACAATAACAGCTATCATGCGAGTATTGGAATGGCACCTTTTGAGGCTCTATATGGTAGGAGGTGTAGATCCCCTGTAGCTTGGGAAGAAGTCGGTGACAGAAAGATAAATGCTCCCGAGCTTGTTGAGCAAGCCGTACAGAGTGTGAAACTCATATGTGAGAGGTTACGGGCTGCACAGAGTAGACAGAAAAGCTACGCGGATGCGCGTAGACGGCCACTTGAATTTGATGTTGGTGATGCAGTATTTCTGAGAGTATCACTGAGCAAGGGTATCATGCGATTTGGAAAGAAAGGGAAATTGAGTCCTCGATACATAGGACCATTCGAGATTCTTGAGAGAGTGGGAGAGGTAGCCTACAGATTGGCATTACCCCCACAGATGTCCGGAATACACAACGTTTTTCATGTATCTATGTTGAGGAAGTACCACCCGGACCCTTCTCATGTTATAGAGTATGATGAGATGGACATACAGGAGGACATGAGCTACACTGAGGGACCCGTCCGGATTCTCGATAGAAAGGAGAAGGTACTGAGAACCAAGAGCATCCCATTAGTGAAAGTCTTGTGGAAGCATCACTCAAGGGAGGAGGCGACGTGGGAACTAGAGAGTCTCATGAAGGAGAAATGCCCCCATCTATTTTGACTAGTTGAGTTGAATTTGGAGGACCAAATTCTTTTTAAGGTGGGGAGGATGTGAGATCTGAGAATTTCAGACATATTTAATGATGTAATAATAAATTGAAGTGTAATTTATTGAGCTAAGTGAATTGTAGGAATTATAATTGGAGATTTATATGTTAAGTGTGTAAAATGAGCATGAAGCATGAGGACAGATCGATCTGGGAGAAGGAGAGATCGATCTGGTGAGTTAAAAATGACGAGGAAGGGGAAATTTGAGGAGCAGATCGATCTCCAATGGAAGAGATCGATCTCCTTATGAATCTGTTTGAGAAGGGATCGATCTCATGAGGAAGAGATCGATCTCCAAACGAATCTGTTTGAGAGAAGATCGATCTCATGAGGAGGAGATCGATCTTCAAATGCTTCTGTTTGGGGAGAAGATCGATCTCTTTAGGAGTAGATCGATCTCATAAAGCCATAAAGAGATCGATCTCACCCTTCGACAGATCGATCTCCTAGGCATAAAATTGCCCAGATCGTCCCCAAATTTCAAATGCAGATCGATCTCAGCAAGAGGCAGATCGATCTCCTACCTCCAGTCTATATAAGGAACCCGTGTTTTCTCCTGAAATCTCACTTTCTCTCTATTCCAAACCTCCATTTTTCCAAAAACCTAGTTTCTCACTCCTCCAAATCCCCCATTTCCGGCCGAATCAGCTATTGTGGTAAGAAGGAAAGTTGTTCCTCATCAAAGGGAGAACAACATACTTGGAAATCGAAGGACGAATCGGATCGAGGCGTGAGTTGTGCGTCTCACAAGCTTTGGGTAATTTCTAAACCTCGATCTTGATATTTGAGTTGATTTTGATGTTATTGGTGGTTGTAATTGTGTTGAAATAGTTGAGGAATGATTAGGGATTGATGAGATGGTAATGTAGTTGGATTAATGTTGATATTTGGAAATTGTGGCAATTTTGAGGATTGTGCTATAAACGGAAATATAGACAATGTGGTAAATTAGAGTAGATAATTGGTATTAGAGATATCGAACATTGGGATATTGTGAATAGAGTTGTAGTTTAGGGTTGAGTTACGAGAAATCAAGAGAATTGAGGTGTTATGAGCAATTATGCTCGATTTTGAGAATTGAGGCTTATGTGATGTGGAGTATTGATGTTTTAACATCGTTTTGACAGCTCGGGAGTTCCAGAGTGGAATGCGAGGCTAGTCCGTGATACGGGGGAAACGATTGCACTATACGAGGTGCAAAGAGGTAAGGGAAATCTAAACCATTTGTGTATGTGATTTGTAAACTGTTATAGCATGATTTATGATTTATAAACAAGCATGTTGAGTGTTTTGTGTTGAGATTAAATTGCACACGATTTTATAGCCGGTTGGAGCCCAATGTTTTATGAGTTTATAACTGGGCTCTACGTTAAGGTAACATTGAGATTTGAGAAATGTGTGCGTGTGCTTTGCCGGTTAGAACTCGGTTTTATTACGTTTTGTGTTGAGTACAAAACGGTTTTCAAATGAGTTTTATGAGAGAAAAACCATTACGAGTTCTACGTGAAGGCAAACCAGTCTTATGTGATAAGACTTAGGTGTGTAGTTGTGAGTACACACCGGGCATTGCTCTGGTAGCATGTAAGCCCGAATTTCTTCTCCGTTCTGGTAACGTGAGAATGACCTATTCTGTGGCTGTGCCATGTATACCCCATTGGTGGCTGTGCCACGTATACCCCATTGGTGGCTGTGCCACGTTGAGAAAACCCCATTGGTGGCTGTGCCACGTTGAGAAAACCCCATTGGTGGCTGTGCCACGTTGAGAAAACCCCATTAGTGGCTGTGCCACGTTGAGAAACCCCATTGGTGGCAGTGCCACGTTGAGAAACCCCATTGGTGGCTGTGCCACGTTATACCCCATTGGTGGCTGTGCCACGTTGAGAAACCCTATTCTGTGGCTATGCCACGTGACAAAATAATTCAGTGGCTTTGCCACGTGTGTTTTGTGGCTATGCCACGTGAGAAAATAATTCAGTGGCTTTGCCACCTGTGTTTTGTGGCTATGCCACGTGAGAAAATAATTCAGTGGCTTTGCCACGTGTGTTTTGTGGCGATGCCACGAGTGATTTTAAATCAGTGGCTATGTCACGTTATTTGAGAAAGCGCTTAACGCGCTATTTTCCCATGCTTTGTTAATGCTCTAGAGTGAGCCTTTTTACTTCATGTTTTCACATGACTTGACACATGAGAGTGTCGTTTTGAGTATTTTCATGCTATGGTTTTCAAATGAGTTTCACATACAAATAAATGCTTTGTGATGTGCATTTTGGTTTATGAAATGAGTCCCCTACCCCCCTTACTGAGCGATTTAGAAGCTCACCCTGTTTTTCTTTCCCCCCAGAGTTCTTCAAGTGAATAAGGACATCCCTGCGATGTACGGAGCAGTGGCTAGTGGAGGATCCGAGCTCCAGGCTATATATTTTGTACTTTGAGGTATATTTATCTTTTCATGTACCCAGACTATTATTGTAATTACAGACACTTGATGTATGACATTATATGGGATGTATTAGGATTAATTAACTTGTAATCGAGTAATGGGTATAATACAATATTTATTATATCATGATGAGATCCTGAGGCATGATGATTATGATGATGTATGACACTGCACAGGAATGTACCTTTAATTGTGAATTAATGAGTAAAAAGTTTTAAATTAGTCCTATTTTCCGCATTTTCGGGGCGTGACAGTTAGGCATGAGAGAGATATCGGAGAGTTGTGGCGAAGTGTCTCATATGTCAGTAGATTAAGGTAGAGCACTAGAAGTCTGCAGGATTATTGCAGCCTCTACCAATTCTGACATGGAAGTGGGAGTAGGTTACCATGGCTTTTGTGACAGGTCACAAAGGACCGTAGGAATCACGAGGCTATTTGAGTGATGGTCGATAGATTGATTGAGTCTACCCACTTTCTGGTTATGAAAGTCATATATACTCTGAGTGCGTGAGGAGATTTATATAAGTAAGAAGATTATGGAACAATAGGTAGCATTCCAGGGAGTATTATATCAGCTAGGGATTCCCGCTTCACTTTCCACTTCTGGGAACATGTTTCAGGAAGCCATGGGAACCCAGTTGAGTGTAAACACAGCGTTTCGTCCTCAAACAGATGGTCAGTCAGAGAGAACTGTATGGGTTCTGAAGGATATGATGAGAACATGTGCAATTGATCTTAGAAGCTCCTGGAGTGATCATTTGTTATTAGTTAAATTGCCCACAGTGATAGTTATCACTCGAGTATCGATATGGCATTGTGTGAAGCATTGTTTGGCCGTAAGGGTTGCTTTTTCGAATGGATAGAAAGAAGTGGGTGATAGATAAAAAATTACTCCCGATCTAGTATAATAAGCCTCTGAGGGTGTTCAGCTGATTGTGAGAGAATGAGAACACCTCAAAACAGATAGAAAAACTATGCTGACAAGAGATGGAGATCGTAGGGATTCATCAAGTGTGAATCAGTGTGTTTGGAAGCTTCTCTTTCTAAAGGTATAATGAGATTCGGGTATTAAACAGGAAGGAGAAGGTGTTGAGGTTTAAGATGATCTACCTAATTAAAGTCATTCGGCAGTATTACACTTCGGAGGAATTTAAATAGGAGCTGGAGAGTAAGAGTATGATATGTGTGAAGTATCCGGAGTGGTTTATAGACTAACTTGGTTCTAATTTGGAGGACCAAATTTTTAAAGTAGGGGAGATTATGTAAGACCCGATTTTTATCGTATTTCCTTATGATTCACACATTGTATGGATATTGTTATATGTTAATGGAATCATAAGACGGATGATTTTGATAATATAAATATGAATGAAGTAGTCGAACGTACGTAAAATCCGAAAACAGACAGCTAAGGAATTTCAAATTAAATTTATGAGATTTGAATTGTCCAGACAGAGATACGAATTTTAAATGAGAAATTATAGTGGGTCCAAGAAGAAAAGTCGGCCTAAATTGGTCCCGAACGTGTAGAAGGGTAAAACGGTCAAAAGACCAAAATTCGGTATAAATTCGATAAGAAAATTTCATTAAAATATGGATTTAGGAAATATTGATCAATAAAATAAAAATTATTGAATTCAATGTCTAATTGACCAAGATACAAATTTATTAAGATTTACCGAAATTTGGCCGAGACAATATCCCGAAAATATGGAGAAAAATACACCAAAAAAGGGTTAAAATAAAATAAATAAATCTAAATAAAATATAGTTTTTTATTGATATTTTGGGATTTTTTTATAATATTTTAATGATTAAAATAATAATAAAATAAATTATAAATATATAAAAAACTGAAATATGAAAACGAAATAGAAGGAAACAGTGAAGCCGAACGGAGACCTCACATTCACGAAGCCCAACGACGATCCGACGACCGACGAGGCCAGGCAAGGGCCGGAGAAGAGAGAGGACATCCGTGCAAACCTACTGGTACCGGCGTGTCACGACCCAAAAATACCCAAAAATCAGAGTAAATTTCTCGCGTTTGTTATTTTCTTTCATGCTTACCTGTCATCTGATCGTGACCACACTCCACTAACAATTGGGCTGTGCGTCAATGTCAGTCCCACCAAATTAATTCTTTCTCAATCATTTATAAATGTTTACAATATTTATACATCCCCTAAAGTTACTTACAAACATGTTACTGTGCTATGCTTATTTAGATACAATATGTACAAGTGTATATACCTTAAATGATGGGCAGCAGCGGATATCCGAAATGCAGTACTCAGTCGCCTCAACATCTACCGGAGATTATCTGTGTGAAAAAATGAAAGGGGTGAGCACATCAAGCTCAGTAAGTGTGACGCCCCGAAAGCGCGGAAAATAGGGCTAATTTAAAACTTTTTACTCATTAATTCACAATTAAGGGTGCATTCCTGTGCAGTGTCATACATCATCATAATTATCATGCCTCAGGATCTCATCATAATATAGTATATATTGTATCATATACATTACTCAATTCCAAGTTAATTAATCCTAATACATCTCGTACATCATTGTACAATAAGTGTCTGTAAATATAACTCTAGTCTGGGTACATGAATATTAAATATCTACCTCAATACACAAAATACGACCTGGAGCTCAAGTCCTCCACTAGCCTCTAACCCGTACGCCGCAGGGAACTCACTTCACTTGAAGCGATCTAGGGGAAGAGAAAACAGGGTGAGCATCCAAAATGCTCAGTAAGGGGGGTAAGGGAACTCAGTTATATAAACCATATCACACATCACAAATATGTATTTGTTTATGAAACTCATTTGAAATCGTAGCATGAAAGTTCTCAAAACATCATCATCTCATAACTCATAAATCATGTTAAAACATGAAGGTAAAAAGGCTCAATATCGAGCACTCACAAGCATGTGTAAATATATGCGATAATGACTGTTCTCAAAATACGTGATAAAAATCACCTCAGTAAATAGCACGTGACAAGGTCACAAAACACAACTCATGTGTAAAACGAGACTAGGCAATAAAACTCAATTAAAACTCGTCATGGTACATTAAATATGTAATCTCCTCTGGGTGCGCATCCTAGGCATCCTCATATAGAGGGAACGTCGACAATATGGTCATATGCATGGTATATTGGACTTATATGTTACCAGAACAAGGCCCGGCCTTACATGGTACTAGAGCAATGCCTCGCCTCATGCACACTATCACGTGGTCCCTAGGTCGGTTCCCAGGCGGCCCACTCTCTCAGTCTTACATGCTACCAAAGCAAGGCCACCCAGCGTTATCAGAATGGGGGTCATCTCACGTTACCAAAACGAAGGCATCTCTCGTTACCAAAACGGAGGCATCTCTCGTTACCAAAATAGAGGAATATCGGACTTACATGGTACCAGAGCAAGGCCTCCCAATGCTACCAAAGCGGAGGAATAATCAGACTTACATGTTACCAGAACAAGGCATGTGGTCCCTGGGTCGGTTCCCAGGCGTCCCACTATATCGGTCTTACATGCTACCAGAGCAAGGCCCGATGTGTATTCAACATGACACGCCTAAGTCTCAATCATTAGGCATTATCTTATAAAACGTTATGCCTTCACGTAGAACTCATAATGGTTTTCTCTCATAAAACTCATTTAAAACATTTGTGTACTCAACACAAAACATATTAAATCCGAGTTCCAACCGGCAAAACACGCACTCATTTTCTCAAATCTCAATATCGCCTTAACGTAGAGCTCAATTTACTTTTCACGCAAACTCAAAGGTTTATAACGCAATTTCACACTCAGCTTATAAACTCATAAAATAATGGGCTCCAACCGGCTATAAAAACCGTGTGCAATTATATCACAACACAACACCAAACATGCTTGTATTCTCAAATCGTGGTTCATGCTATAAACAGTTCATCAAAACACATACACAAATGGTTTAGTTTTCCCTTACCTCTTTGCACCTCGTATAGTGCAATCCTTTCCCCCGTATCACGGACTAGCCTCGCATTCCACTCTGGAACTCTCGAGCTATCCAAACGATGTTAAAACATCAATACTCATTATCACATTAACCTCAATTCTCAAAATCGAGCATAATTGCTCATAACACCTCAAATTTCTCAATTCTCATAACTCCATCACAAACCACAATCTTGCTCACAACACCTCAACATTCTATATTTCCTATGCCAGAATATCTACGCTAATACACCACATTGTCTAAATCTCCATTTATAGCTCAAAAATTCCTAAATTTACCAAAATTGCTAAATATCATCATCACTCCAACTACATTGAAATTTCATCAACCTCTAATCATTTTTCAGCTATTTTAACACAATGCCAACAACCATTATCACCAAAATCATCTCAAATATAAGGATCGAGGTTTAGAAATTACCCAAAACTTGTGGAGAGCTTATCTCTTGCCTCGATTCGATCCATCTTTCGATTTCCAAGTATGTTGTTCTCTCTTGGGTGAGGAACAACTTTCTTTCTTGCCACAACTTTTGATTTGGACGAAAATGGGTGCTTTGGATGAGTGAGAAAGCTAGGGCTCGATGAAAATGGGGGTTGAAAGAGAGAGAAAGTGAAATTGCAGGAGAAAGTAGGGATTCCTTATATAGACTGAGGGTAGGAGATCGATATGGCTCTTAATGAGATCGATCTGCATTTGAATTTGGGGACGATTTGGGGCAATTTATGCCTAGGAGATTGATCTGTCGAGGGGTGAGATCGATCTCTTTATGGCTTTATGAGATCGATCTGCTCCTTGAGGAGATCGATCTTCTCCTAAACAGAAACATTTGGAGATCGATCTCTTCCTCATGAGATCGATCTTCTCTCAAACAGAATCATAAGGAGATCGATCCTCTTCCATTGGAGATCGATCTGCTCCTTAAATTCCTCATTCCTTGTCATTTTTAACTCACCAGATCGATCTCTCCTTCTCCCAGATCAATCTGTCCTCATAGCTTCATACTTATTTTAAACACTTAACATATAAATCTCCAATTATCATTCCCACAATTCACTTAGCTCAATAAATTATACTTCAAGTTCATATTACATAATTGAAATATGTCTGAAATTCTCAGATCTCACATCCTCCCCACCTTAAAAGAATTTGGTCCTCCAAATTCAACTCAACTAGTCAAAGAGATGGGGGTATTTCTCCTTCATGAGGTTCTCTAGTTCCCACGTTGCCTCTTCCCTTGAGTGATGTTTCCACAAAACTTTCACTAATGGGATGCTCTTGGTTCTCAGTACCTTCTCCTTCCTATCAAGAATCCGGATGGGTTCCTCAGTGTAGCTCATGTCCTCCTGTATGTCCATCTCGTCATACTCTATAACATGAGAAGGGTCCGGGTGGTACTTCCTCAACATAGACACATGAAAGACGTTGTGTATTCTGGACATCTGTGGGGGTAATGCCAATCTGTAGGCTACCTCTCCCACTCTCTCAAGAATCCCGAATGGTCCTATGTATCGAGGACTCAATTTTCCTTTCTTCTCAAATCGCACGATACCCTTACTTGATGATACTTTCAGAAATACTGCATCACCAACATCAAACTCAAGTGGCCGTCTACGCACATCCGCGTAGCTTTTCTGTCTACTCTGTGCAGCCCGTAGCCTCTCACATATGAGTTTCACACTCTGTACAGCTTGCTCAACAAGCTCGGGAGCATTTATCTTTCTGTCACTGACTTCTTCCCAAGCTACAGGGGATCTACACCTCCTACCATATAGAGCCTTAAAGGGTGCCATTCCAATACTTGCATGATAGCTGTTATTGTACGCAAACTCTGCTAGGGGCAGGTGATCATCCCATGATCCCTTAAAATCCATCGTACACACCCTCAATATATCTTCCAGGGTCTGAATAGTCCTCTCTGACTGACCATCTGTCTGAGGATGATAGGCGGTACTAAAACTCAATGGAGATCCCATGGACTCCTGAAACTGGGTCCAAAATCTAGAAGTAAATCGAGAATCTCTATCAGAAGTAATACTCACTGGAGCCCCATGTAATCTAGCTATCTCGCTGACATACAGCTCAGCTAAGGCATCCACAGTATCAGTGATCTTGATGGCAAGGAAGTGGGCACTCTTGGTCAATCTATCCATAATGACCCATATCGCATCACAACCTCTTCGGGTCCTCGGTAAACCCATAATAAAATCCATGGTGATATGCTCCCATTTCCATGTAGGTATAGGTAAGGGCTGTAGTAGCCCTCCAGGCTTTCGATGCTCAGCTTTCACTTGCTGGTATATTAAACACCTGGCCACATACTCTGCCACGTCTCACTTCATACCACTCTACCAGTACACCTTTCTCAAGTCTCGGTACATCTTAGTACTCCTTGGGTGCATGGTGTATCGCGAGCAGTGGGATTCTCTCAGTATCAGTCTCTTTAGGGTATCATCGTCCGGTACACAAATCCATCCTTTGAATCTCAACAATCCATCCTCACTGACGGTGAGATCCGACTGCGAACTCTGTTCAGCTTGGCTAACCATATCTATCAACCTCTGATCACTACGCTACCCAGTTCTAATCTGATCCATGATCCTGGGCTCTATCCGCAAGCTAGCCAAAAATCCAGTCTCTACCTCTTTAACTCTGATCCGGAGTTCGATGAACTGCTCTAACAAATCCCATTCCCTGATCATCATAGCAGATATCATACTCTTCCTGCTCAGGGCATCAGCAACTACATTCGCCTTACCCGGATTATATAGAATCTCACAGTCATAATCCTTAAGGAGTTCCATCCATCTCCTTTGTCTCATGTTTAACTCTTTCTGATCAAAGAGATATCTTAAACTCTTGTGATCAGTGAAGATCTGGAATCTTTCCCCATATAAGTAGTGTCGCCAGATCTTCAAAGCAAATACCACAGCGGCTAACTCCAAATCATGCGTGGGGTAATTCTACTCATGGTCTTTCAACTGTCGTGATCCATATGCAACCACTCTTCCGTGCTGTATAAGTACACTCCCCAATCCTTAATGAGATGCATCACTATACACCGAAAATCCTCCTGATCCCTCAGGAATAGTTAACAAAGGTGCCGCTGTCAATCTCCTTTTTAACTTCTGAAAACTGAGCTCACATTGATCAGTCCATATGAACAGAGTCTCTTTATGCGTGAGTTTAGTCAAAAGAGCGGCAATCCTTGAAAATCCTTCCACAAATCTTCTGTAATACCCTGCCAAACCAAGGAAGCTTCGCACCTCAGTAACTGCCCTCAGTCTCTCCCAACTAAGCACATCTGCTACTTTACTTGGATCCACTGATACTCCTTCCTCTGAGACTATATGACCAAGGAAAGCTATCCGGTTCAGCCAAAACTCACACTTACCAAGCTTTCTATATAATTGCTTAGCTCGGAGTATCTGAAGTACTAACCACAAATGCTGTGCATGCTCCTCATACGACCGAGAGTATACCAGGATATCATCAATAAAGACTATCACAAATTTATCTAGATAGTCTCTGAACACTTCGTTCATCAACCTCATAAATGCAGCAGGGGCATTCGTCAATCCAAAGGACATCATCATAAATTCATAATGGCCATACCTTGTCCTGAAGGCCGACTTGGGAATATCTTCTTCCTTGATCCTCAATTGGTGATAGCCCGATCTCAAATCAATCTTAGAAAAGACTGAGGCCCCTCTTAGTTGATCAAGTAGATCATCAATCCTGGGCATTGGGTATTTATTCTTCATCGTGGCTTTATTCAACAGCCGGTAGTCTACACATAATCTGAGACTACCATCCTTCTTCTTGACAAATAAAATCGGTGCTCACCACCGTGAAACACTGGGCCTAATGAACCCTTGATCCAATAACTCCTGTAGTTGTTTCTTCAATTCCTCCAGTTCCACTAATGCCATCCTGTAGGGAGGTTTAGAGATCGGCTGAGTATCTGGTGCTAAATCAATGGTAAACTCCAGCTCTCTCTCTGGTGGCAAACCTGGCAACTCCTCTGGGAAAACATCCGGGAATTCACACACCACAGGTCTATCCTCAATCCTCGAATGTTCCCGCTCATCATCTGAGATGAGTGTTTCGTAACCTCTTATAGTTTCTGCTGAAGTGTCCACAATTTCCTTATCCAGGGTAAACACACGTCCCTGTGTCATAGGTTTCTTCCCTTTCTTTGCAGCAGTGGCCCGTCTCTGGGATTCACTCTCTAAGGCTGCTGTCTAGTAGGCTTCGGAGCATGTGGTATCTGAGGCTGAGGACAGTCCTTTACTCTGTGACCCATGTCACCACATCTAAAACATCCACGGATCGACCCAGTACAACTTCCCTCATGCGATCGGCCACAGTCTCTACAAACCCTTTATCTCCAGCCTGCCATATCGAGGGGTCTCCTTGATAATAGGATAAGCTCTAGGTCTCTCCAATCTGCCTTTCTGCACCTCAATCCTTCCTCTCCTGAAGAAACCTCTCCGAACATCAACTTGAGACATCGCTGGCCTCTTGCCTTTGTTCCTAATCACTGCTCCAAACTCATTCTGGGACTGTACAATTTCAATTCCCCTCTCAATCTCTTGTGCTCGTCTCAGAGCATCTCCAAACTCAGTAATACACAACCCAATCAATCGATCTCTGATGATGGGCTTTAATCCATACACAAATCTCTCTGTGAGGGGCTCTTCATTCTTGAAAGTCTCTGGATCATATCTCAGCAGAGCGGTAAATCGGTTCTCGTAATCATCTACAGACATGTCACCCTGTACCAAACTCAAAAACTCTGCTTTCCTCCTTCTCTGGGCAGCTCGTGGTACACATTGGGCTCTAAAGGCGGTCTGGAACTCTTCCCAACCAATCACATCCTAGTGGGACATCAAAATACCCTGGGTAGTACCCCACCAATCTCGAGCTCTCCCTTTCAACATATAGGCACTCATACTGACCCTCTCAGCATCGGTGCACCCCAAATAGTCGAATATAACTCTCAACTCCGTCAACCACTCCTCAGCCTCTGTAGGATCCTTCTTTCCCCTAAATGTAGGTGGATTCATTTTCAAAAAGTCCTTTAATTGGACCATACTTTTGTCATCAAGCTGAGTGACGGGAGGCACTTGGGGTATGGGAGGTCCTTGTGGTGGTGTAGGAGTAGTACCTGAGGCATTAACTCCAAAGTGTTGCGCGAATAACGCTGCCATTTGCTCAAAACCTTACCTCACATCGGTCTCAATCCGATTAAATCGAGAGTTAGGACTCTCTGGTTGTGGGACAGGTGGCGGAGGGGACTCTGCCTACCTCCTCGAACGACCTCGTCGTTTACTCATTCTCCATCTCAACTCGTCTCTTGCGCGTACATATCAAAATCGATTGAAATCTCAATCCTCGGATTCAGTTCATGACCAGACTATTACAGACACTTGGGATGTATTCTATTTCACTTAACCGACACTGACAGTACTAAACACCCTAAACTCTGATACCAAGAAAACTCTGTGACGCCTCGGAAGAGCGAAAAATAGGGCTAATTTAAAACTTTTTACTCATTAATTCACAATTAAGGGTGCATTCCTGTGCAGTGTCATACATCATCATAATTATCATGTCTTAGGATCTCATCATAATATAGTATATATTGTATCATATACATTACTCAATTCCAAGTTAATTAATCCTAATACATCTCGTACATCATTGTACAATAAATGTCTGTAAATATAACTCTAGTCTGGGTACATAAATATTAAATATCTACCTCAATACACAAAATACGACCTGGAGCTCAAGTCCTCCACTAGCCTCTAACCCGTACGCCGCAGGGAACTCACTTCACTTGAAGCGATCTGGGGGAAGAGAAAACAGGGTGAGCTTCCAAATCGCTCAGTAAGGGGGGGTAAGGGAACTCAGTTATATAAACCATATCACACATCACAAATATGTATTTGTTTATGAAACTCATTTGAAATCGTAGCATGAAAGTTCTCAAAACATCATCATCTCATAACTCATAAATCATGTGAAAACATGAAGGTAAAAAGGCTCAATATCGAGCACTCACAAGCATGTGTAAATATATGCGATAATTGCTGTTTTCAAAATACGTGATAAAAATCACCTCAGTAAATAGCATGTGACAAGGTCACAAAACACAACTCATGTGTAAAACGAGACTAGGCAATAAAACTCAATTAAAACTCGTCATGGCACATCAAATATGTAATCTCCTCTGGGTGCGCATCCCAGGCATCCTCGTATAGAGGGAACGTCGACAATATGGTCGTATGCATGGTATATTAGACTTATATGTTACCAGAACAAGGCCCGGCCTTACATGCTACCAGAGTAATGCCTCGCCTCATGCACACTATCACGTGGTCCCTGGGTCGGTTCCCAGACGGCCCACTCTCTCGGTCTTACATGCTACCAAAGCAAGGCCACCCAGCGTTACCAGAATGGGGGCATCTCATGTTACCAAAATGGAGGCATCTCTCGTTACCAAAACAGAGGAATATCAGACTTACATGGTACCAGAGCAAGGCCTCCCAACGCTACCAAAGCGGAGGAATAATCGAACATACATGTTACCAGAATAAGGCCTGTGGTCCCTGGGTCGGTTCCCAGGCGTCCCACTATATCGGTCTTACATGCTACCAGAACAAGGCCCGATGTGTATTCAACATGACACGCCTAAGTCTCAATCATTAGCCATTATCTTATAAACCGTTATGCCTTCACGTAGAACTCATAATGGTTTTCTCTCATAAAACTCATTTAAAACATTTGTGTACTCAACACAAAACATATTAAAACCGAGTTCCAACCGGTAAAACACGCATACATTTTCTCAAATCTCAATATCGCCTTAACGTAGAGCCCAATTTACTTTTCATGTAAACTCAAAGGTTCATAAAGCAATTTCACACTCAGCTTATAAAATCATAAAATAATGGGCTCCAACCGACTATAAAAACCATGTGCAATTATATCACAACACAACACCAAACATGCTTGTATTCTCAAATCGTGGTTCATACTACAAACAGTTCATCAAAACACATACACAAATGGTTTAGTTTTCCCTTACCTCTTTTCACCTCTTATAGTGCAATCGTTTCCCCCGTATCACGGACTAGCCTCGCATTCCACTCTGGAACTCCCGAGCTGTCCAAACGATGTTAAAACATCAATACTCATTATCACATTAACCTCAATTCTCAAAATCGAGCATAATTGCTCATAACACCTCAAATTTCTCAATTCTCATAACTCCATCACAAACCACAATCTCGCTCACAACACCTCAACATTCTATATTTCCTATGCCACAATATCTATGCTAATACACCACATTGTCTAAATCTCCATTTATAGCTCAAAAATTCCTAAATTTACCAAAGTTGCTAAATATCATCATCACTCCAACTACATTGAAATTTCATCAATCCCTAATCATTTTTCAGCTATTTTAGCACAATGCCAACAACCATTATCACCAAAATCATCTCAAATATAAGGATCGAGGTTTAGAAATTACCCAAAACTTGTGGAGAGCTTATCTCTTACCTCGATTCAATCCGTCTTTTGATTTCCAAGTATGTTGTTCTCCCTTGGGTGAGGAACAACTTTCTTTCTTGCCACAACTTCTGATTTGGACGGAAATGGGTGCTTTAGATGAGTGAGAAAGCTAGGGCTCGGTGAAAATGGGGGTTGGAAGAGAGCGAAAGTGAAATTGCAGGAGAAAGCAGGGATTCCTTATACAGACTGAGGGTAGGAGATCGATCTGGCTTTTGATGAGATCGATCTGAATTTGAATTTGGGGATGATTTGGGGCAATTTATGCCTAGGAGATCGATCTGTCGAGGGGTGAGATCGATCTCTTTATGACTTTATGAGATCGATCTGCTCCTTGAGGAGATCGATCTTCTCCCAAACAGAAACATTTGGAGATCGATCTCTTCCTCATGAGATCGATCTTCTCTCAAACAGAATCATAAGGAGATCGATCCTCTTCCATTGGAGATCGATCTGCTCCTTAAATTCCTCATTCCTTGTCATTTTTAACTCACCAGATCGATCTCTCCTTCTCCCAGATCGATCTGTCCTCATAGGTTCATACTTATTTTAAACACTTAACATATAAATCTCTAATTATCATTCCCACAATTCACTTAGCTCAATAAATTATACTTCAAGTTCATATTACATAATTGAAATATGTCTGAAATTCTCATATCTCACAGCAAGGCAATCCTACGAACAAGTAGGTAACCATACTACCTACATGAACGTGGTGCCAGGCATAAACCACCCTTTCTCCACACATTTCAAAATTGATGCTATGATTCATGATGTCATGGAAAACACGTTCGCACGGAAAATTCAACATGCAACTCTTTTTGAATCATTTCTTTCTCATTTAAAAATTTCACAATAAAGTCAGGACTCAACCCCTCCTTCGGGTGGTCCTGACTCACACAAAACCATGAAAATAAGTTTACATCACACATGGATTTAAAAAACATGAAAATAATCATCATGCACATTTAGTTTAAAACCCAGTTTCAATCATCGTCAAGATCATCAACATGCGAGACTAGGCAACATCTGTATATTGATAATAATCAGGACTATGGCCATGTGTCCTTGGGAGTTCCTCTACTACACGGATCCTAGTGTGCGGGTTCTCACCATGATCGGGAATCGCCTGAGAGGTGGGTCAGTCCATCTCGTCAGTCTTATCCGATCCCACACATTCGAAGATGCCGTATCCGAAGATACCACGTATCCGAAGATACCACGCATCCGAAGATGCCACACGGTACATCGTACTCCATGCTACTTGCACGGTACATCGTACTCCGTGGACCCATATCATATCTCTATACTCATGCCATGTCTCAAAACGTACGTGCGAGCCTATTTAATCGGTGACACACAGTCTACCCGATGCTCCAAGCACGGCTTATCGCATGTTCTCATAAAATCAGTGCGAGCGATGCTTAGCACTCTCATCAAATCAAGTAAAACTAGTGCGAGCTAAGCTCTAGCACTCTGTATGCAAACCATCACGAAAATCATATATATATATATATATAAAATCTGGTGCAAGCGAAGCTCCAACACCCTGTCTCAAAAATCATATAAAAATATGGTGCGAGTTAGACTCTAGCACCGTATCACGAAAATCATGTAAAATGAACTGCGAGTTAGACTCCAGCACCTAATGCATGTAAAACTCTAGTGCGAGCTCTCGCTCCAGCACTAATGCATGCATCACCTAAATCAAAATATCGTGCGAGCTAAGCTTTAGCACGGCACATGTCAATAAAAACACGTAGGCGGCTCTGTTTCCTCAAAACAATTTTCAAAACAATTTCATCGTTGAAAATATGCAATGCTGTGCATTTTTCTTTCAAGATTAGCCAGCCTACTCATGCATGCATCAAAACACCTCCAGAACGAGCAGGAACCTTTTATTCTTGCTCCTCCCAATTTTTTCTATAATTGTAAATTTTACCCTTAATAAGGGTATTTTGGTAATTTGCCCATTCGGGGCACTAAAATTATTAACTTACTTCTAGACCCTTCTGATAATTTAAAAGGTTGCATATGACTTTGAAATTTCATAAAGTCTACCTCTAGCAGTCTGTAGAATTCCCTTACCTTATTTTTCTGTAGAGTCTGACCTTTCCTTTTCCACTGCTGTCTCGTCACGCAGTCCGATCTACTCCCAATCCAATGTCCGAAACTGCGTATAATTATTCCTCAGGTCAGATATCATACAATTTAATTGTATTTCCTATTTTATGGGCTTAATTTAAATCATTGGGCCCATTTACCCCTATTGGGCCGGATAGCACCTTAATGGGCCTTAATCGCCCTTAAGCCCGTTTTTCACTTAATTTTCACATTATCGAGGCCTATTGGGCTCATTATGCCCACCAACAATCTCTTGGACCTCGTTCTAATTCTCGAATAGCTCAATTCATTATTTACTACAATTTATCTAAAATTCCATAATTTAATTTAATTAATGCAAAAATTAAATCTGAATCACGCATAACGATGTAATTATCGTAAATAAGATTTACTTACCCGAGATTCCATGATAGTACGTAAATCGAGGCTATCTCGAGCTCTCATTGGACGTTGATTGTCGAGCTACACAATTTCATAATTTTCGGGTAAATTTTCAGTCGAAAATTAATTAAATAAAATATTCCAAAATTTAAATCGGTCAATTTCGACCGCTACTGACTTACCCGTAGCTCGATTACATCACTAGAATTTTTTTCCAATTTTTCCTCTTTTTCTTTTTCCCTTTTTCTCTTTTTTTCTTTCCTCATTGGCTGAACCGGTTCGGTCCAGTTCAGACCCGGTTCGGACCCGTCGGTTCACCCCAGTTCTCTCCGGTTCGACCGGTTCAGGGCCTTACCGGCCGGTTCTTCGCCTGCTTCCACCGCCAGTGGCTCCGCTGGGCCTTCCGTAGCACGAATCTGCCCTCGGTTTCATCCAAGGCCGTCGAAAAGTCGCCGGTCCGGTTGTTCTCCTCGACCGTCGGTACCCAATTCTGGTCTTGGCCTTCGCCGGCGATTTCGGCCGTTTCGCCTGCAGCAACCGGTCTCAAAAGGACCGCCTCCTCCTCATGGTCACGCCGGTGGCCTCCGTTCACGCCCAGCCGCCGTGGATCGCCGGGAATCAGGCCGTTTCTCCCTCGGTTTTTCCTTCCTCCGATCGGCGTCTTTCGGCCTCCAAACGGCGCGTCTCCGGTGTCTTGAAGATCGCCGACCTCTCCTCTTCCTCCTCGGCTCCTCGTCGGGGGTCGTCAGTCGCCAGTGGTGGCTCATCGATCTTCCTCGATTTTTGGCTTCGTTTTCGCTTTCTTTCTTCTCTCTCCCCGACCAATTTCTGATTCTTTTTTTTTAATTTTATCAATTATTTTTATTATTATTTTAATTAATAAAATACATTAAAATACCCAAATATCTCTTAAAATATCCTAAAAATTATTATTTAATTCTAAATTCATTTATTTAATTCTAAATTCATTTATTTAATTTATTTACTTTATTTTAACCATTTTCGGTATATTTTCTCTGTATTTTCGGGATATTGTCCCGAGCGAAAATTTTGATTAATTTTCAGTAAATTCATATCTTGATCGATTTAACCCGAAATAAATTTATTTCTTTGTTATTGATCAAGATTTCTCAATCCCATATTTTTAATTAAATTTCCTTATCGAATTTACACCGGCTTTCGGTCTTTTGACCATTTTTCCCTTCAACGTGTTCGAAAATTCCATTTCAGTCCTTTTTGCATTTTTTAATTTCGTATTTTAACTAAAATCGGGTCTTACATAATCTCCCCCACTTAAGGAATTTGGTCCTCCAAATTAGAACCAAGTCATATGAGTCCATATATAACTCCGGGTACGTTTTCTCATATCATACTCGTTAATTCTTCTGTGACCTTTCTGGAATGTATTACTACCAAAGGACTTTAATTTGGAAGATCGTCTTAAACCTCAATACTTTCTCTTTCCTGTTTAATGCCCGAATCAACTTTTTCAGTATACTTATATTTGCACTAAGCTGAACTGTTGGAGTTTATATCCGATCACCTATGCTGGATTTGGATAGTATTGCCGAAGTATCATAAGATGGGACATGTCGTGGATGCCTATTTATTCAGGTGATAACGCCAACCTATAGGTCTTATCTCCCACTTGTCCAACCTCTTAAAAATTTCATTCAGCAAAACTCAATTTGACTTCTTCCCGAGTCTCGTTATGTCCTTATTCCCTTAGGATAAATAACTTCAACAATTACTGATTCACCCTCGGTGAATTCCAATGCTTTTTGTCTGCTCTGAGGTGTTCTTAATCTCTCACTCAAATGAACATCCTCAGAGACTTATTATACTAATTCAGAAGAAATTTCTATCTGTCACCCACTTTTTCTTGTCTGAGTCGGGGAACAACCCCTACGGCCATACTATGCCTCATATCTTGTTATCCCAATACTCAAGTGACAACTGTCGTTATTGACGGATTCAATTTGTAATAACTGATCATCCCAGGAGCTTATAAAATCAATGGCACATGCTTTCATCGTATCCTCCAGAACTTGTACAGTCCTCTCTAACTGACCATCTGTCTGAGGATGGAAAGTTGTGCAAATACTAAATCGGGTTCCCGTAGCTTCCTGAAAATATTCTCAGAGGTGGGAAGTAAAGCGGGAATCCCTATATGATACCATGCTCACTGGAACGCTACATAATGTTCCACAATCTTCCTTATACCTGAATCCTCATACACACTCTGAGTATCTGGGGATTTCATAACCAGAAGGTGGGTAGACTTAGTCAATTTAGCGACAATCATCTAAATAGACTCGTGACTCATCTGAGTCCTCTATAACCCATCACGAAATTCATGGAGACTTGCTCCCATTTTCGTGCTGTGTCGATATAGGTAGAAGCTGCAATAACTCTGCAGACTTTTAATACTCTACCTTATTCTGCTGACATACCAGACACTTTTTCACAATCTCTACCATATCTCTTTTCACATCTGACCACCAATACCCTTTTCAAAGATTTTATATATATTCATTACTTTTCGTATGCACTGTATATTCGGAAGAGTAAGCTTCTGACAATATTACTATCTCATCAATTGTGGTCCTGGGGAGCACTTATACTGTCTCTGAACCTCTCTGTAAATAATCGACACTCTCTGTGAACTCTGTCACTGTACCCTTCTGAATTTGACCCAAACTATCGACACCATGCCGATCATCACGCTAAGCCTGTCAAATCCAGGCACTCGCATCCGGTTTTAGTCTTAGGCTAGCTGTCACACAATCACTGTCATCATCAGAAGGGATCACATCACTACTGAGGCTCACAACTACTCAAGTAGCTCACGCTCCCTGACCATCATATGTAATACCATCCCGAGGCTTTTTATGCTCAAGGCATCAGCCATCACATTAGCCTTTCCTGGGTGGTACAATTTTCCACAATCAAAATCTCTCAGAAGCTCTAACCCACTATGTACTCTCATATTCGCCTCTTTCTATGAAAACAGATACTTGGGGCTTTATGATCAGTGCATACCCAAAATTTCTCACCATGTATATAATAGTACCTTATCCTCAGTACAAGTACTACCGCTGTCAACTTTAAATCATTGGTCAAATAGTTTATTTCATGATCCTTGAGTTGTCTGGATCCACAATTGACTATCTTCCCTTTTTGCATCAAAACACAGCTCATTCATTATTTTGAGTCATTCATACACACGGAGAACCTCTTGAGCTGTTGGGTATGGTGAAAATAATCACGGTGGTCAGTTCATACTTCACTACACCGAAATTCATGTCACATCTATCATCTCACTCAAATACCACGTTTCTTAGTTAAACGTGTAAACAAAGTATACCCTTTTTAGAATTCGCAACAACCATCTGTAAAAGTAATTTTTCCAATTGTTGCTTATAATTTTCCCTGGACTTTAACTACACCCAACATATCATCAATAAGGATGATGACAAATCGGTCCAGGTAAAGTTTAAATAACTCATTGTAGTTGAGCTCCACTACATATTTCAATCGTCCATATCCTTGACCTATGTACACATAAGCGTATAATATCACTTCAAAATTGCTTCTGTTCATAATACTAACCTGTGTCAGTTCCTTTTTCTTATATTAACGACTTTTATTAAATTTTAATATTTTAATCTTCATAATTAATCGAATTTTATAGTTTTTTTTATCGTACTTGTAAAAGTATCCAAATTTTAAATTTATATCTTACCACGGTCGATTTCAAGTTATAGATTATATATATATATATATTTCTAGACGCTGTCAAGTCTTCAGGCGGGGAGGCATTTTGAAATACCTTTATTAACCCTTAGACTTAACTATAGGGACTAGTTATGGTTATATCCACCCTTATCCTTAGTTGTAATTCATATTTACTACTTATCGCTTTAATCCAAATTACTTCACGTATCATAGATATTCTTACCTTACATACTCCTCTTACTCCAGTACATCTTGTATTTAGGATCAAACTTATCTTAAAGAGTATCTCCTTCGTATATCAATTATAACGAAACTCTGTCATTATTCATTTCGTGAGTACCATCATTTGTTCCTTTAATTTCAACCGTTGCATCCCTTTTTATTACTTGTCAAAACTTACAGTATACTTCTCAGGGGAAACCATATCACTATCTTAGGATAGAAATCCGAACATCATAATATGCACCCGAGTACTTTATTCTCAAATATTACTTTAAATTATTCATAGTCCATTAAATAAAATCGGCTGACTTATACTTCTTCCCTCGTTTTCAACTTAAAATCTCTTCATAATTATTCTGTTAGTTAACCTTCCTCTATTAGGGTACTCATTTATTAGCATTGTCCAAGAGTGTAGGCATTCATGTCTTTTACTCACTTACATGCGAATGAATGCGGTATGAAGAAATACGTGGTACCAGGATCAATTAACATAATTACTTCTTTATTCATAAGCAGTGTGGTATCTTTCACCACATCCTGTTAAACATCAGTAGTGTCCTGGTCCAAGACATACACTCGCCTTCATCCAATAACCTACTTTCCTTTTCTCTTTGGCTGCGGCCTCCCTTTTCGATGCAGCTATCTCAACAGGGTTTTCTCTATCTCTTTACCTTTTTGTGGGGCAATCTCGCCTAACTCTGAGCAATCATAATAAATGGTCTGTCTTACCACACTTAACGACCATTTTCATCAATAATATGTAGGTGTAGGTCCTACTTTCATGGTATTTACACACATTCTACAGTGATCCGTAGCAGATCGGGGTTCTCCAATCACAATACCCCTCAAAAGTGCTACAATCGGATAACTGTGTCCTTACCAATCATCTTAGCCCACAACTCATCAAATCAAATCTTTTACCAAACTACCCTTTTTTCTTGTTCTACCATCTCTATCATTCTCGATTCTCTTTCTGTCTCTATGTCGGCCCTTACTACCCTTTCCAATCTCAGAGGCGTGTAACTCACAATCTTATTCACACCACTGTAGTTTACGTACTGCCTCGACATAGGTAATATCTCATGGGCCAATCGGACTCTAATCGACAATCTAAGCCCTTCCATACACTTTTAGACATCTCGACTATCACTGTTCATAGTGTCGAGGTAATATCTGCCCAAGAATATAATCGAGTTTCATACTCATAATTCATACTCATCAATAAATCAATTCCTCTGGGTCAGTGTAAGGAATTTTATCTATTATTCCCTTTAAACAGTGTCCGGGATATTCTATCACCGGAATACATCCAAAAAATATTTCGCATGTCAGCTCTGGATGTCTAACTCTTAAGTTGGGTCGAGCGGACTTCCATCAATGCTCCGACTCGCCCTCAAATCTTATGCATACTCTGAGCAATTTGCTCCCAAAATATTCTCCACACTCCGCTCCAACCTCGCAAAGCGTGTTTCAATACTGTCCGATCTCTCTGTCGGACTCTGTGAGGCATGCTCAATATAAACCTCTATTTCAATCTCATCCTGATTCTCACAGGTCAACTCAGCACGATTAGTATGCTCAGGTCTACCTCTACGACCTCTGCCTCGTGCTCTACCTTCTCTATCGCGACTAATATTAGGTATTCCTGCATTCTCAACCATTTCTTAGTTAAAACCCATCTCGATATACACTATTGTATCTAACCAAGCACAGTAACACGGGGATGTAATTTCCTAATTACTGACACTGACACACATCAGAACAATTTAGCTCTGATACCACCTTTATATGTCACGACCCAAAAATACCCAAAAATCAGAGTAAATTTTTCGCGTTTGTTATTTTCTTTCATGCTTACCTGTCCTCTGATCGTGACCACACTCCACAACAATTGGGTTGTGCGTCAATGCCAGTCCCACCAAATTAATTCTTTCTCAATCATTTATAAATGTTTATAATATTTAAACATCCCCTAAAGTTACTTACAAACATGTTACTCTGCTATGCTTATTTAGATACAATATGTACAAGTGTACATACCTTAAATGATGGGCAGCAGCTGATATCCGAAATGTAGTACTCAGTCGCCTCAACACCTACCGGAGATTATCTGTGTGAGAAAATGAAAGGGGTGAGCACATCAAGCTCAGTAAGGCAATCCTACAAACAAGTAGGTAACCATACTACCTACATGAACGTGGTGCCATGCATAAACCACCCTTTCTCCACACATTTCAAAACTGATGCTATGATTCATGATGTCATGTAAAACACGTTCGCACGAAAAATTCAACATGCAACTCTTTTTAAATCATTTCTTTATCATTTAAAAATTTCACAATAAAGTCAGGACTCAACCCCTCCTTCGGGTGGTCCAGACTCACACAAAACCATGAAAATCAGTTTACATCACACATGGGTTTAAAAAACATGAAAATAATCATCATGCACATTTAGTTTAAAACCCAGTTTCAATCATCGTCAAGATCATCAACATGCGAGACTAGGCAACATCTGTATATCGGTAATAACCAGGATTATGGCCATCTGTCCTCGGGAGTTCCTCTGCTACACGGATCCTAGTGTCCGGGTTCTCACCATGATCGAGAACCGTCCGAGAGGTGGGTCAGTCCATCTCGTCAGTCTTATTCGATCCCACGCATCCGAAGATGCCGTATCCGAAGATACCACGCATCCGAAGATGCCACACGGTACATCGTACTCCATGCTACTTGCATGGTACATCGTACTCCGTGGACCCATATCATATCTCTATACTCATGCCATGTCTCAAAACGCACGTGCGCGCCTATTTAATCGGTGACACACAGTCTACCCGACGCTCCAAGCACGGCTTATCACATGTTCTCATAAAATCAGTGCGAGTGATGCTTAGCACTCTCATCAAATCAAGTAAAACTAGTGCGAGCTAAGCTCTAGCACTCTGTATGCAAACCATCACGAAAATCATATATATATATATAAAATCTGGTGCGACCGAAGCTCCAACACCCTGTCTCAAAAATCATATAAAAATATGGTGCGAGTTAGACTCTAGCATCGTATCACGAAAATCATGTAAAATCAGGTGCGAGTTAGACTCCAGCACCTAATGCATGTAAAACTCTAGTGCGAGCTCTCGCTCCAGCACTAATGCATGCATCACCCAAATCAAAATATCGTGCGAGCTAAGCTTTAGCACTGCACATGTCAATAAAAACACGTAGGCGGCTCTGTTTCCTCAAAACAATTTTCAAAACAATTTCATCTTTGAAAATATGCAATGCTGTGCATTTTTCTTTCAAGGTTAGCCAGCCTACTCATGCATGCATCAAAACACCTCCAGAACGAGCAGGAACCTTTCGTTCTTGCTCCTCCCAATTTTTCCTATAATTGTAAATTTTACCCTTAACAAGGGTATTTTGGTAATTTACCCATTCGAGGCACTAAAATTATTAACTTACTTCTAGACCCTTCAGATAATTTAAAAGACTGCATATGACTTTGAAATTTCGTAAAGTTTACCTCTAGCAGTCCGTAGAATTCCCTTACCTTATTTTTCTGTAGAGTCTGACCTTTCCTTTTCCACTGCTGTCTCGTCATGCAGTCCGATCTGCTCCCAATCCAATGTTCGAAACTGCGTATAATTATTCCTCCAATCAGATATCATACAATTTAATTGTATTTCCTATTTTATGGGCTTAATTTAAATCATTGGGCCCATTTACCCCTATTGGGCCGGATTGCAGCTTAATGGGCCTTAATCGGCCTTAAGCCCGTTTTTCACTTAATTTTCACATTATCGAGGCCTATTGGGCTCATTGAGCCCACCAACAATCTCTTGGATCTCGTTCTAATTCTCGAATAGCTCAATTCATTATTTACGACAATTTATCTAAAATTCCATAATTTAATTTAATTAATGCGAAAATTAAATCTGAAGCACGCATAATGATGTAATTATCGTAAATAAGATTTACTTACCCAAGATTCCATGATAGTACGTAAATCGAGGCTGTCTCTAGCTCTCGTTGGACGTCGATTGTCGAGCTACACAATTTCATAATTTTCGGGTAAATTTTCAGTCGAAAATTAATTAAATAAAATTTTCTAAAATTTAAATCGGTCAATTTCGACCGCTACTGACTTACCCGTAGCTCGATTACATCGCCAAAATTTTTTCCCAATTTTTCTTCTTTTTCTTTTTCCCTTTTTCTCCTTTTTTCCTTTCCTCATTGGCTGAACCGGTTCGGTCCAGTTCAGACCCGGTTCGGACCCGTCGGTTCACTCCGGTTCACTCCGGTTCGACCAATTCAGGGCCTAACCGACAGGTTCTTCACCGACTTCCACCGCCAATGCCTGCGCTGGGCCGTTCGCAGCACGAATCTGCCCTCGGTTTCGTCCAAGGCCATCGAAAAGTCACCGGTCCGGCTGTTCTCCTCGGCCGTCGGTACCCAATTCTGGTCTTGGCCGTCGTCGGCGATTTCGGCCTTTTCGTCGGCAGCAACCGGTCTCAAAAGGACCGCCTCCTCCTCATGGACACGTCGGTGGCCTCCGTTCACGTCCAACCGCCGTGGATCACTGGGAATCCGATCGTTTCTCCCTCGACTTTTCCTTCCTCCGATCGGCGTCTTTCGGCCTCCAAACGGCGCGTCTCTGGTGTCCTGAAGATTGCCGGCCTCTCCTCTTCCTCCTCGGCTCCTCGTCGGGGGTCGTCGGTCGCCGGTGGTGGTTCGTCGATCTTCCTCGGTTTTCGGCTTCGTTTTCGCTTTCTTTCTTCTCTCTCTCCGACCAATTTCTGATTTTTTTAATTTTATCAATTATTTTTATTATTATTTTAATTAATAAAATACATTAAAATACCCAAATATCTCTTAAAATATCCTAAAAATTATTATTTAATTCTAAATTCATTTATTTAATTTTATTTAATTTATTTAGTTTATTTTAACCATTTTCGGTATATTTTCTCTGTATTTTCGGGATATTGTCCCGAGCAAAAATTTCGATTAATTTTCAGTAAATTCATATCTTGATCGATTTAACCCGAAATAAATTTTTTTCTTCATTATTGATCAAGATTCCTCAATCCCATATTTTTAATTAAATTTCCTTATCGAATTTACACCGGCTTTCGGTCTTTTGACCATTTTGCCCTTCAACGTGTTCAAAAATTCCATTTCAGTCCTTTTTGCATTTTTTAATTTCGTATTTTAACTAAAATCGGGTCTTACACGGTGACATGCCCCACCGACGTCGAATTTCGGCGAATCGAGGGAGAGAAAATCGAGAGGAATCCAAGCTGATTTCGGTGATCCACCAGCGTCTGGGTCCGATCCAAGGCTACCGGAGAGATCCAGGGGTTTAGGCGCTTCTGTTGGTACCTAATTTGTCTGGCGAAATGGTTGGAAACGACCGGCGACGGTGAGGGCTCGAAACGGCACCGTTTTGGCCGAGAGGAAAAGGGAAGGAAAAGGAAGGAAAGGAAAAGAAAAGAAAAGAAAAAGAAAGAAAGGGGAAAAGGAAAGAAATTTTGCCAGGGAATTCTCGAGATTCGGGTAAGTTGACCGATGGTCGAGATTGACCTATGGGTAAATTTCAAAAATTAATTTAATATTATATTTAATAGAAAATAACTCGGATTAATCTAATTGTGCAGTTCTACGACAGAGCCCGAACAAGAGCCGATTGAGCTCCAATTTTCATACCCCGTATAGCATTGGGTAAGTACACTTTAATTACCACAATTTGAGTCATTAATGCAGAGTTAAGATTATTTTACGGATTTTACGGATTAATTCTACATAAAATGAATTGTATTTGAAATTTTAAAGTAATTATCGTAAATAGTATACGGGTTATCCAATGAGTTTGGAACGAAGCCCGATGAGAATTGGTAAGCCAAATGAGCCCAACAGACCCGAACAAGGGATTTAATAGGTGGAAATAGACTAAAAAAAGGGTCGAGGCCCATTAAGGTGCTATCGGGCCTAATAAAGTAAAACGGGCCCAGTGTTTTAGATTCAATCAGTAAGAGTGAAATACTTATAAGTATATTAGAACTGACCCAATACATGGTTATATGCAGCTCCGTAGATTTGGTTTGGAGCAAATTGGACTGAGAGACCTGGCACAGTCGAGACGGGATAAGCTCACACGTGATTCCAGGTAAGGGAATTTTACGGACTGCTAGAGGTAACTTTATGCAATTTCGACCTCATTTACATTCCCTAAAATTGTCTGAAAGGTCTAGATTTAAAATAAGAATTTTTGGTGCCCGAATAGGTAAATGACCAAAATACCCCTATGAAGGGTAAAATTTCCAAAATTAGGAAAAGTTGGGAGGAGCAAGAACAAGAGGTTCCTGCTTGTTTTTTAGGAGTTTTTACACGTGCATGGGTAGGCTGGCTAACTTTTAAATAAAAATGCACAGCATTGCATATTTTCAACAATGTGATTTCTTTTAGAAATTGTTTTGAGATAACAAAGCCGCCTACGGGATTTTATGAAAAAAAAAGAGACGTGCTAGAGCTTAGCTTGCACGAGTATTGATTTGTGTGATGCATGCATTAGTGCTGGAGCAGGGGCTCGCACTAGGGTTTTACATGCATTGGTGCTGGAGTCTAACTCGCACCAAATTTTTATATGATTTTCGTGACAGGGTGCTGGAGTCTAACTCGCACCAGATTTTTACTTGATTTTTATGATAGAGTTCTGGAGCCTAGCTCACACTAGTTTTACATGATTTTGATAGAGTGCTGAAGCTTAGCTCGCACTAGATCTTATGAGATTTTATGAAACGCGTGCTGGAGCTTGGCTCGCACGAGATTTTCCTTGATTTTATAAGAGTGCTGGAGCATCGCTCGCACTGATTTTATGAGACATGCGATGAGCTGTGCTTGGAGCGTCTGGTAGACTGTGAGTCACACCGATTTAATAAGCTCGCACGTACGTTTTGAGATATGGCGCGGTGATTGATGTGAGATATGGGTCCACAGAGTACGTTGTACCGTGCAAGTCATATGGAGTGCACTGTACCGTGCTGTGATTGATTATGTGGCATCTTCGGATGCGAGTGGCATCTTCGAATACGAGTGACATCTTCGGATGCGAGTGATCGCGTATGACCGATGGGATGGACTGACCCGCCTCTCGGGACAGTTCTTGATAGTTGTGAGACCCCGCACACAGGATCCGTGCAGTAGTGGGATCACGAGGATATGGCCATAGTCCTGGTTATTTGCCCGAGATATAAATTACCTAGTCTCGCATGTTATTACTTGATGTTTTTAAGAATCATGTTTTGTGGACTTTTGTGTGAGTCTGGATCACTCGATAGAGGGGTTGGATCCTGACTAAGATATGATTTGATGAGAATGAAACTGGGTTTTAAACTGAAACTTGCATGAAGTTATTTTTCCTACTATTTAAACCCATGCGTGATGCAAACTGGTTTTACATGACATTCATTTGTGTGGCATATGAGTATGTGTGAACGTTTATTTGCAAATTATGTGGAGAAATGGTGGTTTATGCATGGCACCACGTTCATATAGGTTGTATAGTTACCTACTTGTTCATAGGATTGCCTTACTGAGCTTGATGTGCTCACCCCTTTCATTTTTCCTACACAGATTTCTTTTAGTAGACTTCGAGACGACTGAGTACTGCATAGCACAGTAATATGTTTGTAGTAACTTTCGGGGATGTATAGACATTGTAAACACTTGTAAATGAATGGTGGGACTGGCATTGATGCACAACCCAATAGTTAGTGGAGTGTGGTCACGATCAGAGGACAGGTAAATATGAAAGAAAAAAAAGTGAAAAATTTATTGCGAATTTCGAGTAGTTGGGGTCGTGACACAATCAACACTCCGCCTCTTAAACACTATGTATACATCTCAAAATATTCAACACTAGTGCGAGTAACCTTTAGCACTAGGTAAATGCATATTTCTCATTTCAAATCAAGTACGAGTTATCACTCAAGTACTATGTCATGTATAAATCATGAAAAAATCGAGTACGAGCAACGCTCCCAGTACTCTATCTTGTAAAACTGAGTATGAGCAAAGCTCCCAGTACTCTATATGAATCAATCACAAACTGAGTACGAGCTATGCTCCCAGTACTCTAACATGCATAAAATCACATTAAAATGTAATACAAGTATATCCTCCAGTACTATGTGATGCATATCTCAAAATATAGTGCGAGTATTCTCTAACACTTATGGTTTTCACACAAAACCAGATATATGGCTCACTTAAATCACAACTTTCTCAATTCAAATCAAATTAGCACTTAAATGTGCTGTTTTCGCATATACGTGAAAACATTAGTCATTCTATCATGCAACTCATGAATTATGGGTCACAACATGCTTCTAAGGCTTTTTATCCTATTTTTGGATAAAACACACTTTATCTCATTAATCCTTAACACAACAACATGTCTATTTCAAGGAATTCATAAAGAGTATAATAATTGAAACTCTATTTAAATTACGTGTAGCCATCTCTAGCTATTCACAAAATTCCCTTACCTCGGATCACGTCAAGTGACCTTTCTTCCTCGTTTCTGCTCATTCTTGCAGTCCGATCAGCTTCCAAGGTAATTTTTGAAGCTATTATAATTATTGGCATTAGTATATCACTATATACTCATTTCATTTTCTAAACCTCAATTTAATACATAGTTTTTCATCACTTTCTCCACATATAATATAGAACCACGTTTTCACATATCTTTATTTCTCTTTATTCCCAATTTATGCATCTCATAAGATTACCTTATAATCTTCCATACATGCATATTCCATCATTAAATAAATGTTAACACCATTTCCTCATCATTTCCTTATTTTCTCACTAATATCTAGGTCATGGTGATTTTTCATGCTCCTTTCATTTCCAACATTTCATATATATACCAATAAACTCATCAATACACCTAGTTTAACATATATCAATTTGGTGCATTAAATCTTACCTAGCTAAAATTTCCTTCTTTTTTCACCAAAAATGATAAAATCCTCCTTACTCCTTGAACTTTTGATTTCAATCCTTTATTTCCAAGTATGTTGCTCTCTTCTTGTTAAGAACAACTTTGCTCAACTCTATCTCACTTAAAATTGATCACAAACTGAAGTTTTCTAGTGTTTCTTGGTTAGGTTACACTTTGGTTATTGAATGAAATAGTAAATCCCATGAAAACTAAAATGCAGAAGTCCAGTATTTATAGAATTATCTTGATGAGATCGATCTGCTCTGCATTTTTCCTCTTAAAACTGACCTTTCAGACCACATGAGATTAATCTGCTCTTGTATGAGATCGATCTGCACAACACAAAACCTTAAGGAGATCGATCTACTCTTATATGAGATCGATCTGTTGCAAGTTAGTAGCTTAAGGAAATCGATCTGACCCTCTAGGGTTCGATTCCTTCTTCACAGAATGCTCAGCAGATCGATCTAGCCCCATTGGAGATCGATCTGTCTTGTTCCATTGCTCAAATAAGATCATTTTTTCTCTTTCAAATCGATCTCTCACCCCATGAGATCAATCTCTCATTCATAGTTTTCAGATTTTACTGCAGTTTTTTGCAGTAACTTATCTCAAACACTCTTAATTCTACTGCTAACCACATTTAAGGCTTAAAAATGACATTCATTCATACTTTATATATATTAAAACTTGTGTGCATTCATTATATAACCAAAAGTATACAATACAACACCAAATGGAAGTATAAAGATTCATGTACTCATGTAACCTTCCATCCATTTTACGACACTACCTAAATTTCCATATATTCTCATTCCTCACATACAAAAGTCCATTTCTTCTTATTCATATATAATGAAACTTATATGTACTCATTCCATACACATTTACAAACTTCACATATACATTCCTCATGATTTTCATTATTTGTGACTTATATACACATCACAAGTCATAAAGATTACGTTTAAAATTTTAGGTCTTACAGTAACACATTAGGGAATGAATCAAGTCAAAAAGACCAAGTTCGAGATTCTCACTCAAGATTATGAAATGTTTAGGATGAACCCGATGAGTCAGTGGCTGAAATGACTAATAGATTTATTAACATCATAAATGGTCTCAAGGGGTTAGGTAAGACCTATTCCAACATGGAATTAGTCAAAATGATCTTGAATAGCCTCCTTAAGACATGGAAAGCAAAGGTGACAACAATAGAGGAATCTAAAGATCCCAATACACTATCTATATATGAATTGATGGGACCACTACTCATCTATGAAACGAAAATGAAAATGAGTAAAGAGCCTTCAGGTAAGAACATAGGAATAGCTTTGAAGTCCTTAACTAATGAGAATATTAGGATAGAAAAGGATAGCTTTAGGAATGATGAATTAAACATATCTATGTTAGCTAGGAAATTTAATAAGTTTATAAATAATAGAGCTAAAGGTTTCAAAGGTAACCTTTCAGGAAAGATACATCTAGGGGGAACCTAATGCAAGGGAGGAGAATCTCTTTTGTTGCTTTGAATGCAATAGGTTAGGACATATTAGGCAGGATTGCCCGACTCTTAGGAAGGAGAAAAGCAATGCTTAGAACATAGAGTGATAGTGATCAATTTGAGAATAAAAATGATGATGTTAAAGATAAAAATGAGGTTACAGGCTTATGTTTTATGGCTGATGAAAAATCACATGATTTTGTTTTAAATTTTTATGAAATAAATGGTTACTCATTTGAGGAATTACAAGATTTATTCGATGAATTAGCAAAAAGCCATTGCAGAACTTAGGTGTGAGAATGAGGCCTTAGCAAAAACTAAGGTAGAATTAAAAACTAGATTAGAAAGCCTTAGTATAGAGAAAGAAAAGCTTGAAAAGAAAAATGTAAATTTACATAACTTTTTCTCGAGATTCTACATGGCACAACAAAAGTTGGTCATTTGCTAGAATCTCAAATAACGCGCTTTGATAAAGATGGACTTGGCTATGACAAGTTTGAGAAAGAATCTCAATTAAAAAACTTCCTTAATAAGGAAAAAAAGTTCAAAGTACTTCTTTTGGATTTAATAATTGCCATAGGATAGAACATAGTGAATCTAGATGTAAATTTAGCAAAGCTACATTTAGAAAGAAAGTAGTTAGAAAGATATGGATTCCAATGCATGTATTTAGATCTAATGCTAACTTATCTTTATGGTTGCTTAAAGGAACCAAAATTGCAAGCATTAGCCAACAAGGACCCAAGTAAATTTGGGTACCAAAATGCAAATGATTTTGTATGCTACAAGTTTATGGAGCTAGAGGACAAATGATGAAAAGTAGGGCAGAAAAAGCTTACTTCACAAAAAATAGTGAAGTAAAGGCATGAGAAGAAAAAGCTTAAGGAACACAATGTTATATTTAGCCTTCTTCAAGAAAACTATGAAGAATAATCAACTCTCAAGCATGGAAGTACTATAAGAAATTCTTTACACTTGTTATATCTAAGTTGTTCAATCTTCATTAGTATTGAAATATTCACTTCATTGCACTTTATAAGAAAGAACGACATGATCTCATAATGATGCAAAATGATCTTTGAATGCCTTCTTGATAAGATAGGAAAATGATCTTGGTTGTGTTTGACTTCCTAATTGTGTTTGTGTTTGATTATGTTTGATTATCTGTTTGAATTGTTTGAATCTTGTGTATAGATAGGAATATGATAGACATGAATGTGTCGATAATTTTAACTGAGAATTGATACATTTCGAACATAGGATCATCAAAAATTCATAAGTATCTATGCACTTTCATATGGTATCAATGCTAGATGAATATGCACCTATACACTTCATAAAGGTATCAATACGATTCAACTAGATGTTAGATAGGAAAAATGACTTCTTAAGCACTTTATTGAAAACTAAAAGTTTTCATTTCTTGCCAAACTTTCCTTTCTCAAAATCATTTGAGTTCTCGAAAATGACATTCATAGAACAAAAGTTGAACTCATGCTTTCGAGGATCTGAAGATCGACAACGCTTTCACAACAAGTTTAAATCTTTTCCTATCGAAGAAAATCAAGTGGTGAGTATCACTCTTCTTGCCCAAATCAAATTTCCATTCCTCAATACCCTTATAGTTTTTGGGTAAGGATTCTTTCTTCAGTTATACATCCATGTTCCCAAAAATGTAATCAGAGTTTTCTTTTGAAACACAAGTCTAGTCTATTCCAAAAGGGACATTGATAGTGTTATTCAATAAAATCTTATATTATGGGATGTAAAGTGGTCATAACGCGAAGAATTTTTGATGAAGGCATAACTTAGGAGAATAACAGCATTCCTCAAAACCTTCGAGTCCTAAATGATTCTCCCTTCAATCGATCTTATCATGATAGTGTCTTTCATCTACTCATCTCTAAGGGTTTTTCAACCTTATGATGGTGTGGCATCATAAATCAGAGGTTCTGAATATTTGAGGATGAACAACAACAAAACTAGGCAAAAACTAAACTTGTGCAATTCTTTTTTAATGATTTGACAAAAATAATTTAAGGAATTATACATAGTGTCAAATCTAGGATTTAGCTTACTTATCGTCTAATCTTCTTAAGATTTGATCTGACAATAGGATCTTCAAATCTACCTCATCCAACAAAATAAGTCGATTGGTATTATCCCTCATACATAAAGCCACTCAACGAAGATTTCGATTCATCAATTCTTAGATCAAATCAAGAAATTTGAGAAGATCAATATAACTAAGTGAATTGTAATGAAAAAGCTTTGATAAACATTTTTAGAATGTATCTGAGAAAAAAGTGTTTTTGAATGAAATAGTTATGTTGCTATTACATTTCTTTAAGTGATTCAAGTCCTTTTCAAGATCTAAAATTGATTATTTGCTTCTATGCATGAATGTTTATGTATTGAAGTTTTAATGAATGATTATGTTAACAAATGCTTAGATGGATGATTTATTGATTTAATGAATGTTTGGACTAAATGATAGAATTTATGCGACAATTGCTTAACTGCTTGATCTTGTATGTTCAGTCCTTATAGGACTTAAGACCTATTTGCATTAGGAATGTCAATTGCATTATGTGCTCTTTAATTGATGACTCTGAAATACATTAGGATTTTGATATGATTTCACAAAAAACTTAAAAAGAAAGTAATTTTAATAAGCATGATCGGTTTAATTGTTTGAATCTTATTTACTCTTACTTGATGTGTGTTAAATAGATATACACGATATTAATGATAGAATACACATTTATATATTTGAACTTGAGTTAATCCTGCTTCATAGGCTAATTATATGTGATGTATATATAGCAGCATCGATATGTTTGAATGTGTATTGATACAACATGTTTTGAATATTGAAGGGACTAACAATGTATCAATACCTAATCATACCTATGAAACAGAAGTTGTATGCTCTATTTTGGTATCAATACGGTTAAGTGAAGTATTGATACAACTGTTCTTTTTTGTCACGACCCAAACTACCCAAAAATCAGAGTTAATTTTTCGCGTTTTGTTTATTTACTTGAATTCTTATCTGTCCTCGAATCGTGACCACACTCCACTAATAATTGGGCTGTGCGTCAATGCCAGTCCCACCATTCAATTACCATCTAACTTATTTCTTCTCCAGTCATTTATAATTGTTTACATTATTTATACATCCCCTAAAGTTACTTACAAATATGTTACTGTGCTATGCTTATGTAGATACAATATGTACAAGTGTATATATACCTTATGTTGATGGGCAGCAGCGGATATCCAGAATGCAGTACTGAGTCGCCTCAACTTCAACTGGAGATCATCTGTGGGAGAAAATGAAAGGGGTGAGCACATCAAGCTCAGTAAGGCAATCCTACGAACAAGTAGGTAACCAGACTACCTACATGAACGTAGTGCCATGCATAAACCACCCTTTCTCCACACGTTTTAAAACAAATGCTATGAATTATGATGTTATGTAAAACACATTGCACAGAAAATCCATCATGCAAGTATATTCAAAATCATATCTTTCTCGTTTAAAATTTCACAGAAAAGTCAGGACTCGACCCCTCCTTCGGGTGATCCTGACTCACACAAAACCATGGAAATTGAGTTTCTCAAAAGCATCAATATCGAAAACATACGTATATATATATATACAAGATACGAGACTAGGCAATACTGTATATCGGTAATAACCAGGACTGGCCAATATGTCCTCGTGAGTCCCTCTAGCTTCACGGATCCCAGTGTGCGAGGTCTCACCCTGATCGGGAACTGCCCGGGAGGTGGGTCAATCCAACCCGTCAGTCTTATCCGATCTCACGCATCCGAAGATACCCAGTATCACAAAGATACCATATCACAAAGATACCCCGTATCACAAAGATACCGTATCCGAAGATACCCTGTATCACAAAGATACCGTATCCGAAGATACCCCACGGTACATCGTACTCCATGCTACTTGCACAGTACATCGTACTCCATGGACCCATATCACTCTAGGTACTCCAGCCCAAATGGCCTGCTTCCCACAGAGGTTTTCATAACTCAATACTCATTGCCATGTCTCAAAACGCACGTGCGAGCCTATTAAATCGGTGACACACAGTCTACCCGATGCTCCAAGCACGGCTCATCGTATGTTCTCATAAAAATCAGTGCGAGCGATGCTCAGCACTCTCATCAAATCAAGTAAACTTGGCAGAGCCCGCTTTACATCTCCACAAGGCCGCCAACCTCATCCCTCACTCTCACCCTACTTAAGAGGTCTTTTGAGCCTGTTGGGCCTTTTGGCTGACTCCAAGGGCAGACAGCGCTACTCCACAAATCCAGTAAAACTAGTGCGAGCTATGCTTAGTACTCTGTATATAAATCATATGAAAATCTTATAAAGTCTGGTGCGAGTTAAACTTGCGCACCCTGTCATGAAGATCATGTAAAATCTGGTGCGAGTTAGACTCTAGCACCGTGTCACGCAAAAGCATGTGAAATCTGGTGCGAGTTATACTCTAGCACCTATGCATGTAAAACTCTAGTGCGAGCTCTCGCTCCAGCACTAATGCATGCATCACACAAGTCAAACATCGTGCGAGCTGAGCTTTAGCACGTCACATGTAAATAAAACACGTAGGCGGCTCAGTTATCTCAAAATAGTTTTCACAGAAATCACATCGTTTAAGATATGCAATGCTATGCATTTTTCTTTAAAAGTGAGCCAGCCTACTCATGCATGTATTGAAATACCTCCAGAACGAGCAGGAACCTCTTGTCCTTGCTCCTCCCAATTTTTCCTAAATTTTTAGATTTTACCCTTAACAAGGGTATTTTAGTAATTTGCCCATTCGGGGCACTAAAATTATTATTCGACCTCTAGACCCTTCAGATAAATTTTAATGACTGCATATGAATTTAAAATTTCGTAGAGTTTACCTCTAGCAGTCCGTAGAATTCCCTTACCTGGAATCGTGCGTAGACTTAGCCTGTTTCGATAATACCGAACCTCTCGGTCCAAGTGCGCGCCAATCAAAAATACGTCACTGCATATAACCACGAAATCGAGGTTAATTCACTTATCTTGATCAGTATATCGCATTTACTGACCAACTTTAAGCTATTGGGCCTTATCTACCTTATTGGGCCTCGACCCATTTTAGCCCTTTTTATATTCATTTATTCCCATCTTCGGGTATACCGAGCTTATACAGCTTTCTAATAATTATCGGGCTTCATCCCAAATTCATCGGATAGCCCGTATACCATTTACGGCAATTTATTACAACTACGAATTAATATTCCTTCCTATGTGAAATTAATCCGAAATTCCGTAAAATAATTAAAAATCGATATTTAAAGAATTCTTAATGCCGAAATTAAATCGTACTTACCCGATACGATGCGGGGTACGAAGATTAGAGCTCGATCGGCTCTCGTTCGGTCTCCGTCGTGAAACTGCATAATTAGGTAAATCCGGATTATTTTCCATTAAAATAATATTAAATTAAATTTTCGGAATTCACCCGTAGGTCAATATCGACCCTCGGTCAACTCACCCGAACCTCGAGTCGTCCCCCGGTAATTTCTTTCCCTTTTTCCCTTCTTTTCCTTTCTTTTCTTTCCTTTTCTTTCCTTTTCCTTCCCCTTTTCCTTCCTTTTCCTTCCCTTTCCTTCCCTTTCCTTCCAGCCAAACGGCACCGTTTCAGTCTCCTCATTGCCTCTGGCCGTTGCCGGCGGTTCCGGCGGTCTTACCGGCCAAGACCGGTACCAAAATGACCGGCTTCCTCCCCTGAACGCGTCGGTAGCTTCCTTTCCGGCCCAGTCGCAGTGGTTCACCGGCGATCACCTCTTTTCTCCCTTGGAATTTCGGTGCTCGGATCGGACTACTCCGGCCACCTGGAGGCTCGGTTCCGGTGTCCACGTGTTCACCGGAGTCTGCTCTTCCTCCTGGCAGCTTCGTCGGACCTCGAACGGTCGCCGGTGGTCGAGATTCGACGATGGGTTCTCACGGGTGCGAAACGGGTTTCGGTTCTCTTTGTTTTCGGGTTTCTCGTTTTTCAGTTTGTTTTTTTTTTTTTCATTACTATTATTTAACTATTTACTTTATTATTAAACTAATCATTAAAATAGTCAAAAAATCTGAAAATATCTACAAAAAATATTATTTTATTCCACCAATTTAATTTAACTAAATTAAATTAAATTTATTTAGTTTTTAAATTATTTTTTCGGTATAATTCCTCCGTATTTTCGGGATATCGTCCCGGGTGACTTTTCGGTATTTCTAAAAATTCCGGATCTTGATCAATTTGACTCGAAATTGTAAAAATTCCTCATTATTGATCAAGAAATCCTAATTCCTTATTTTTAATTGAATTTTTCTTATCGAATTTATCCCGAATTTCGGTCTTTTGATCGTTTTGCCCTTGCACGTGTTCGGGATTAATTTAGTCAAACTTTTCTTCACGAACACTCATCCATTTTGTGTTTTAAATCATTATTTCCTGTCCGCATCCCATTTCATTTAATTTGGTGAACATTTTTATCCCTCATAATATTTACGATTAAATTTCGGGTCTTACAAATCTCCCCCACTTAAGGAATTTGGTCCTCCAAATTAGAACCAAGTTATATGAGTCCATATACAACTCCGGGTACATCGATCGTATCATATTTTAAATTCTTATGTGACCTTCTCCGGAGTGTATTACTACCAAAGGACTTTAATTAGGGAGATTATCTTAAACCTCAATACTTTCTCTTTCCTGTTTAATGCCCGAATCAACTTCTTCAATATACTTGTATTTTCCTTAGATAGAACTTTTGGAGTTTATATCCTATCACCTATGCTGGATCTGTATAGTATTTCTGAAGCATCAAAAGCTGGGACACATTGTGGGTGCCTGTTAATTCTGGTGATAATACCAACCTACAGGTCTTATCTCCCACTTGTCCAATCTCTCAAAATATTACATCAGCGCAACTCAATTTACCTTCTTCCAAAAGTTCTCTATGTCCTTATTCTCTTAGGACAAGAAATATTTCAATCAAACTAATTCACCAAGGGTGAATTCCAATACTTGTTTATCTGCTCTGAGGTGTTCTTAATCTCTCATCCTTAACTAAACATCCTCAGAGACTTATTATCCAAGTCGAAAATAATTCTATCTGTCACCCACTTTTTCTTATCCAATTTGGGGAACAACCCCTACGACCATACACTGTCTCATATTTGTTATCCCGATACTCAAGTGGCAACTGTCACTATTGGCGAATTCGATTTGTAATAACTGATCATCCCAGGAGCATAAAAATCAATGGCACACGCTTTCATCGGATCCTCCAGGACTTGTACAGTCCTCTCTGACTGACCATCTGTCTGACGATGGAAAGCTGTGCTAATACTCAGTCGGGTTCCCATAGCTTCCTAAAAAAATATTCCCTGAAATAGAAAGTGAAGCGGGAATCCCTATATGATACCATGCTCACTGGAACGCTACTTAATGTTCCACAATCTTTCTTATACATAAATCCTCATACACAGTTTGAGTATCTGGGGATTTCATAACCAAAAGGTGGGTAGACTTAGTCACTCTATTGACTATCATCCAAATAGCCTCGTAATGCACCTGGGTCCTCTATAACCCATCATAAAATTCATGGAGACTTACTCTCATTTTCGTGTCGTGTCAATATAGGTAGGTGCTGCAAGAACTCTGCAGACTTTTAATACTCTACCTTACTCTGCTGACTCACTAGGCTCTTTTCTACAATCTCCACCAATATCTCTTTTCATATCTGACCACCAATACCCTTTTCGAGATTTCGATATATTTCTTTACTTACGTATGCACTGTATATCCCGAAGAGTGAGCTTCTGACAATATCACTATCTCATCAACTGTGGTCCTGGGGAGCACTTATACTGTCTCTGAACCTCTCTGTAAGTCATTATCACACTCTTTGTGATCTCTGTCACTGTACCCTTCTGAATTTGACCCAAACTATCGACATCATGCCGATCATCATGCTAAGCCTGTCAAATCCGGGCACTCTCATCCGGTTCTAGTCTCAGGCTAGCTGTCACACAATCACTGTCATCATCAGAAGGGATCACATCAATACTGAGGCTCACAACTGCTCTAGCAGCTCACGCTCCCTGACCATCATATGTAATACCATCCCGAGGCTTTTTCTACTTAAGGCATCAGCCATCACATTAGCCTTTCCTGGGTGGTACAATTTTCACAATCAAAATTTCTCAGAAGCTTTAGCCCACTATGTAATCCATATTTGCCTCTTTCTGTGAAAACAGATACTCGGGCTTTATGATCAGTGCATATCCACAATTTCTCACCCTGTACATAATAGTACCATATCCTCGGTACAAATACTGTTGCCAACTTAAATCATGGGTCAGATAGTTTATTTCATGATCAAGGAGTTATCTGACTCCAAACTTGACTATCTTCCCATTATACATCAATACACAGCTCCATCACAATTTTGAGGTATCTATACTCACTGGGAACCTCTTGAGCTGTTGGGTATGGTGAAATTAATCACGGTGGTCAGTTCATACTTTACCTCACCGAAATTTATATCACATCATCATCTTATTTATCATCTTACTCAAAGACCACGTTTCCTTAGTTAAACGTGTCAACAAGGTATATCCTTTTAGAACTCGCAGCAACCATCTGCAAAAGCAATTCCCCAATTGTTGCTTATAAATCGCCCTAGACTTTAGCTACACCCAATATATCATCGATAATGATGATTACAAATCAGTCTAATCCTTGACTTATTTACGCATAAGCGTATAAGATCCTTCAAAATCGCTTATGTTTTCAGGTACTAACCTGCGTCATTTCCTTTTCTTTACCTTAACGGCTCTTATTAAATTTTTACTATGTTAACCTTTATGATTTGTCGAATTTTAATATTCTTATCATCTTAGTAAAGGTATCCTAATGTTAAAAGTATTTATTACGGCAACCGGTTTCACGTTATAAGTTATATGTATATTTTTAGACGCTGTCAAGTCTTCAGGCGGGGAGGTATTTTGAAATACCTTTATTAACCCTTAGACTTAACCACAATTACTTTACGTATATGTCTTTGTGGTCACCATTTATATTCGCTACTAATGGCTTTAATCCTAATGACTTCATATCGTCAAAATGTTCTTACCTAGCATACGCCTCTTACTCCGATACATCTTGTATTTAAAATCAAGCATATCTTATCTTAAAGATTATCTCCTTCGTATATCAATCATGACAAAACTCTGGCATTACTCATTTTGTGAGTACAATCCTTTACTCCTTTAATTTCAACTGTTGCATCTCTTTTTATCACCTGTCAACACTTACAGTATACTTTTCAGGGATGTTTTCTCCCCTGTTTTCAACTTAAAACCTCTATATCCATATTCCGTTAATTAATCCTCCTCCATTGGGGTACTCATTTATCAGTATTATGCCCAATGATGTAGGCATTCATGCCTTTTACTCACTTATATGCGAATGAAGGCGGTATGAATAAATGTGTGGCACCAGGATCAATAAACATATGTACTTCATTATTCATAACAAGTGTGGTATCTTACACCACATCCATGAAACATCAATAGCATCCTGGTCCAAGACATCCTTTCACCTTCGTCCAACAACCTACTTTCCTTTTTCTTTTCGGCTATGGCCTCCCTTTTCGTTGCAGCTATACCAACAAAGTTTTCCTCTGTCTCTTTACTTTTCTGTGGGGCGATCTCGCCCAACTCTGTGTAATCAAAATCAATGGTCCGTCTTACCACACTTGACGACCATTTTCACCAATACCGTGTAGGTATAAACCCTCCTTCCGTGGTATCCACCACACATCTCACACTGCTTACAGTGCTTACACTGCTACACTGCTTCGTAGCAGGTCGGGGTCCTCCAATCACAATACCCTCAAGAGTGCCAAAATTGGATACACTGGGGCCTTACCAATTATCTTACCCCGTAATTCATCAACTCTAATCTCTTACCAACTGGTCTCTTTCCCGCTCTGACATCTCTGTCCTTCTCGATTCTCTTTTCTATCTCTATTTCAGCCCTTACTACCTTTCCCAATCTCAGAGGCGTGCAATACATGATATTATTCTCGCAACTGTATTCTGCGCACTGCCTCGACATAAGTAGTGAGCCAATCGAACTCTAATCGACAATTTGAGCCCTTCATGAACTTTTGGGCTTTTCGACTCTCACTGTCCACAATATCGGGTTTCATACTTGCCCAGTGATATAATCTGAATTTCATATTCATCACTCAACCAATACCTCTGGGTCAGTGTAAAGAATTTTACTTGTAATTTTTCTTAAATAGTATTCGGGATATTCTGTCACCGGAATACATCCAGAATTATTCTTCATGTCAACTCTGGACGTTTAACCATTCAGATGGGTCGAGCGGACTTCCATCAATGCTCCGCCTCACCCTCTAACATAAACGTATTTAAAATCACCTTCTCAGTCGACATACGCCGAAAAAATCCATAGCACTTCGCTATCTCATACACCCAGTCCTCAACAATTATATGTTTCTTTACTTCGCTATATATCGGAGGGTGTGAAAATCTCTATAGTCTGAGGCATCTGTTTAGGCTTTACCCTGCCTATCCTCAGCTATCTGTATAGACTGAGTAAACAACTCTGCAATATTTCCTACACTCCGTTCCATCCTCTTGGAACGTGTCTCAATACTGTCCGATCTCTCTGTCGGACTCTGTCCGATCTCTCGGTCGGACTCTGAGAGGTATGCTCAACATTAGCCTCTATTTCAATCTCATACTGATTCTCATAGCTAAACTCAGCACGACTTAGCAGACTCAGGTCTATCTCTACGACCTCTGCCTCGTGCACTATCTCATCTAACGCGACTCATATTAAGCATTCCTGCATTCTCAACCATTTCTTAGTCAAGCCCATCTCGATATACACTATTGTATCTAACTAAGCACAGTAACACGGGGATGTAATTTCCTAAGTACTGACACTGACACACATCAGACCAATTATGCTCTGATACCATAATAATTGTCACGACCCAAACTACCCAAAAATCAGAGTTAATTTTTCGCGTTTTTGTTTATTTACTTGAATTCTTACCTGTCCTCGAATCGTGACCACACTCCACTAATAATTGGGCTGTGCGTCAATGCCAGTCCCACCATTCAATTACCATCTAACTTATTTCTTCTCCAGTCATTTATAATTGTTTACATTATTTATACATCCCCTAAAGTTACTTACAAACATGTTACTGTGCTATGCTTATGTAGATACAATATGTACAAGTGTATATATACCTTATGTTGATGGGCAGCAGCGGATATCCAGAATGCAGTACTGAGTCGCCTCAACTTCAACTGGAGATCATCTGTGGGAGAAAATGAAAGGGGTGAGCACATCAAGCTCAGTAAGGCAATCCTATGAACAAGTAGGTAACCATACTACCTACATGAACGTAGTGCCATGCATAAACCACCCTTTCTCCACACGTTTTAAAACAAATGCTATGTATTATGATGTTATGTAAAACACATTGCACGAAAAATCCATCATGCAAGTATATTCAAAATCATATCTTTCTCGTTTAAAATTTCACAGTAAAGTCAGGACTCGACCCCTCCTTCAGGTGATCCTGACTCACACAAAACCATGGAAATTGAGTTTCTCAAAAGCATCAATATCGAAAACATACGTATATATATATATATACAAGATACGAGACTAGGCAATACTGTATATCGGTAATAACCAGGACTGGCCAATATGTCCTCGTGAGTCCCTCTAGCTTCACGGATCCCAGTGTGCGAGGTCTCACCCTGATCGGGAACTGCCCGGGAGGTGGGTCAATCCAACCCGTCAGTCTTATCCGATCTCACGCATCCGAAGATGTCGTATCCGAAGATACCCCGTATCACAAAGATACCGTATCACAAAGATGCCCCGTATCACAAAGATACCGTATCCGAAGATACCCTGTATCACAAAGATACCGTATCCGAAGATACCCCACGGTACATTGTACTCCATGCTACTTGCACGGTACATCGTACTCCATGGACCCATATCACTCTAGGTACTCCAGCCCAAATGGCCTGCTTCCCACAGAGGTTTTCATAACTCAATACTCGTTGCCATGTCTCAAAACGCACGTACGAGCCTATTAAATCGGTGACACACAGTCTACCCGATGCTCCAAACACGGCTCATCGTATGTTCTCATAAAAATCAGTGCGAGCGATGCTCAGCACTCTCATCAAATCAAGCAAACTTTGCAGAGCCCGCTTTACATCTCCACAAGGCCGCCAACCTCATCCCTCACTCTCACCCTACTTAAGAGGTCTTTTGAGCCTGTTGGGCCTTTTGGCTGACTCCAAGGGCAGACAGCGCTACTCCACAAATCCAGTAAAACTAGTGCGAGCTATGCTCAGCACTCTGTATATAAATCGTATGAAAATCTTATAAAGTCTGGTGCGAGTTAAACTTGTGCACCCTGTCATGAAGATCATGTAAAATCTGGTGCGAGTTAGACTCTAGCACCGTGTCACGCAAAAGCATGTGAAATCTGGTGCGAGTTATACTCTAGCACCTATGCATATAAAACTCTAGTGCGAGCTCTCGCTCCAGCACTAATGCATGCATCACACAAGTCAAACATCGTGCGAGCTGAGCTTTAGCACGTCACATGTAAATAAAACACGTAGGCGGCTCAGTTATCTCAAAATAGTTTTCACAGAAATCACATCGTTTAAGATATGCAATGCTATGCATTTTTCTTTAAAAGTGAGCCAGCCTACTCATGCATGTATTGAAATACCTCCAGAACGAGCAGGAACCTCTTGTCCTTGCTCCTCCCAATTTTTCCTAAATTTTTAGATTTTACCCTTAACAAGGGTATTTTAGTAATTTGCCCATTCGGGGCACTAAAATTATTATTCGACCTCTAGACCCTTCAGATAAATTTTAATGACTGCATATGAATTTAAAATTTCGTAGAGTTTACCTCTAGCAGTCCGTAGAATTCCTTTACCTGGAATCGCGCGTAGACTTAGCCTGTTTTGATAATACCGAACCTCTCGGTCCAAGTGCGCGCCAATCAAAAATACGTCACTGCATATAACCACGAAATCGAGGTTAATTCACTTATCTTGATCAGTATATCGCATTTACTGACCAACTTTAAGCTATTGGGCCTTATCTACCTTATTGGGCCTCGACCCATTTTAGCCCTTTTTATATTCATTTATTCCCATCTTCGGGTATACTGAGCTTATACAGCTTTCTAATAATTATCGGGCTTCATCCCAAATTCATCGGATAGCCCGTATACCAATTACGGCAATTTATTATAACTACGAATTAATATTCCTTCCTATGTGAAATTAATCCGAAATTCCGTAAAATAATTAAAAATCGATATTTAAAGAATTCTTAATGCCGAAATTAAATCGTACTTACCCGATACGATGCGGGGTACGAAGATCAGAGCTCGATCGGCTCTCGTTCGGTCTCCGTCGTGAAACTGCATAATTAGGTAAATTCGGATTATTTTCCATTAAAATAATATTAAATTAAATTTTCGAAATTCACCCGTAGGTCAATATCGACCCTCGGTCAACTCACCCGAACCTCGAGTCGTCCTCCGGTAATTTCTTTCCCTTTTTCCCTTCTTTTCCTTTCTTTTCTTTCCTTTTCTTTCCTTTTCCTTCCCCTTTTCCTTCCTTTTCCTTCCCTTTCCTTCCCTTTCCTTCCAGCCAAACGGCACCGTTTCAGTCTCCTCACTGCCTCTGGCCGTTGCCGGCGGTTCCGGCGGTCTTACCGGCCAAGACCGGTACCAAAATGACCGGCTTCCTCCCCTGAACGCGTCGGTAGCTTCCTTTCCGGCCCAGTCGCGGTGGTTCGCCGGCGATCACCTCTTTTCTCCCTCGGAATTTCGATGCTCGGATCGGACTACTCCGGCCACCGGGCGGCTCGGTTCCGGTGTCCACGTGTTCACCGGAGTCTGCTCTTCCTCCTGGCAGCTTCGTTGGACCTCGAACGGTCGCCGGTGGTCGAGATTCGGCGATGGGTTCTCACGGGTGCGAAACGGGTTTCGGTTCTCTTTGTTTTCGGGTTTCTCGTTTTTCAGTTTGTTTTTTTTTTTTCATTACTATTATTTAACTATTTACTTTATTATTAAACTAATCATTAAAATAGTCAAAAAAATCTGAAAATATCTACAAAAAATATTATTTTATTCCACCAATTTAATTTAACTAAATTAAATTAAATTTATTTAGTTTTTAAATTATTTTTTTGGTATAATTCCTCCGTATTTTCGGGATATCGTCCCGGGTGACTTTTCGGTATTTCTAAAAATTCTGGATCTTGATCAATTTGACTCGAAATTGTAAAAATTCCTCATTATTGATCAAGAAATCCTAATTCCTTATTTTTAATTGAATTTTTCTTATCGAATTTATCCCGAATTTTGGTCTTTTGATCGTTTTGCCCTTGCACGTGTTCGGGATTAATTTAGTCAAACTTTCTTCACGAACACTCATCCATTTTGTGTTTTAAATCGTTATTTCCTGTCCACATCCCATTTCATTTAATTTGGTGAACATTTTTATCCCTCATAATATTTACGATTAAATTTCGGGTCTTACATTTTTGTGTATGATTTCACTTAAAGGTGATATACAAAAGGAAGTATCGATACGCTACAAGTATGGCCAACTCCAACTGTTAGATTTATGTATCTACCAATGGGAAGGTTATTTGGAAATCAACCTCAGTAGCCAAGGACTTAAAGAATCTATATAAAGAAAAAGCTATGAACTAAACAAAGTGATAACGAAAATTTTACGTCTAAATTTATACTCATTTTTAAAACTTCATAAAAGAAAAGTGAAGAGAAAAAAAAATCAATCTTCACATTTATTGTCTCAAGAAGTTTTTTGCACAAGAGCTAAACAAATTGATCAAACCTTAGCAGAGGCTTTTGTAACCATCATGTTAGCCCATAACTATACTTGTAAAAAGGGGAGAGTTCCTTGAGTTTCAATTTGTAAAGTGAGGTAAGGTAAATTAATGTTTGCTTCTTGAACCAAAAAAAAAAAACATTTGTAAGGTTTGCTCTTTCAACTAGAAGAAATAGCACTTTAAAGGTTGCTTCCCTCTACTTGCAAAAAGAAAGTGTAGATTTGCTCCTTGAGCTTGTGAAAAGATAGTGGTAAGGTTACCCTAATGTATTAAAAAAAAAAAAAGAGAGAGAAAAGCTTGTTTCCTTGATCCTGCAAATGGGAGAAGTTGTAAACCATTTTTGATAATGTATTTGGTGGAAATCCTTGAGAAAAATTAAAGGTAGAGGACGGAGGCTGTGAACCAAACCTCCAAGAATCATTATGTATGGTTTCGTTTCCCTACACTCTTACATTACTTATTGTTTATTGCTTTATCTATTACTTATTTATATATTGCATTGTTAGTGTAGGTAGAAGTTAAGCTAGAAAAGTCTTAAGTTAGAAAAAGATTTATGAACTATTTCACTCACGTCTGGGTTAATTGTGACCGGACAAGTTTTAAGGTCCAAAATTTACTTGGACTAATAAAAGGGGAATGGAAGGTTAATTTACAAAGGTTGGATCGTTATTGGCCTAATCCGTCATGGAACCTAATTTTTCCAAACATTGTTGTTTATCACTTGGCTTGTGTGCACTCTGATCATGCCCTAATTCTATTAGACGTGAATCAGATACAAACTAGACTTGGGCCTACGCCATTTCGTTTTGAGATTGTTTAATTTACTCGGATTTTCAAGGGATTGTCCTACAAACATAGAGAGAAGCCGAAGGAGACTTTATTAAAGCTGTAATTTTATTTCAACAACGTATTTAGGAATAGAATAAAAAATCTTCTGGGAACATTTTTGAGAAAAAAAAAGAAGGATTTTTCAAGGATTAGAGGGACACAAAAAGTTGTTTAATATAATTCTAATGAGTTTTATTAAACTTGGAAAAATCATTGTTTGAGGAGCATAGCAAATTTTGAAGCTCGAAGAGGAAATGTGGGCTTTCAAATCTAGGATTGAGTGGATTAATGATAGGAAGAGAAATACGTGTTTCTTCCATCTTTCAACCATCATCAGAATAAGGAAAAATTGAATTATTACCTTTCATAATGTTGTGGGATTATAGATTTCCGATCTTCTTGAACTCAAAGAACGTATTGTTGGAAATTTCGCTTGTCTTTTCACAACATCTTTTATTTCATTAGCACGATAGTCATAAATTAGCCCCCTTTAATCCCTCATTTATCTAGTGAACAACATGAAATTTTGTTGAAGCCAATTACAATGAAAGAGGTGCATGATTCTATTTCAATATTAAACCTTACAAAGCTCCAAGCCCTAATGGTCTTTATACATTTTTTATCCAGCGTAGTTAGATACTTGTTAAACAATCTCTTTTAAAGCTTATTCGACAAGCTTTTGATAGTGGAAAGGTTCTTAAAGGTTTAAATGAAACCTTGGTATGCCTTATGTAATACTGGATACAAATTCATTAGCAAAGTTATTATTCAACGGTTAAGACCACTCCTCTAGAATTTGGTTAGCCCATATAAATCTAGTCTTATGTAAAGCAGAAGAGCTATGGTTAATGTTATTGTGGCTAGGGAAGTTATGCACATGATGCGCATCAAACAAGGCAAGGAGGGGCTGATGCTTATTAAAATTAATCTTGATAAAGCTTATGATCACATGGAGTTTTATCCGAGAAACTTTTTTTAAAATTTTCCAAACAGTTTGATTAATCTGATCCTATTTTGTGTTTGTACACTTCTTTAACTATGTTGGTAAATGGTTAAAGGACTAATAGAGCTTTCCCTTCTCATGGTCTTATATAGGGGGACCTATTGTCTCTATACATTTGTAGACTTTTTTGGAGTACCTTTCTCTTAAAATTGATATTGACTGCCAACAAAGAGATTGGGATCCAATAAAAGTTACGATAAGAAGGCCTGACCTTTCTTAATTATTTTCTGATAATCTCATCTTGTTGGTAAGTCTAATATGATCAAGGCTTCTATTGATGATTTTTATAAAGTTTTAAGGCAAGTGATCTATTTGTAAAAATCCAAGCTCTAGTTTTCATAAAATGTCAGTAAAGAAATAAAATATGCTTTTAGGGGACTGAGAAGCTTGGAACATACTTAAGGTATCCCATGGATGTTGGTAGAAGTAAGAAATCTCATTTTTAGATTGTAGTGGATAAGGTAAAGAACAGCCTATTGGCTTAAGAGGCTAATGTTCTAACCTCAGCAGGAAGAACTATTCTGAATAAGTAAACTTTGTTTGTTATTCCTAATTACTATATGCAAAGAATTAAGTTTCCAAATTCTACTCATGATGAATTATACAAAATTAGTAGGAATTTTTATGAGGTTCTCTTGACCAGAGAAGGAGAATGCATTTGCTTGGATGGGATACTGTTACGATTCCTAAAGAGGAAGGGAGGTTGGAATAAGGCAAGCTAGAATAGTTAATGATATTGCTAAGGCTAAGTTAGGGTGGCATTTAATCTAAGAAGAAGATTCTTTATGAATTACAGTTTAAAGAAACAAATATTGTCAGCAACATTCTCTTAAGAAGATATCTTGCTCTCTCACATAGAATAGTATTAGGACTGGGAGCTACATTTTAGAGAAGTGATCAAAGATGGGAATTTAGCTAAATTTTTGTTTGATGATTGGACAAGTCTTGCTTTTTTTAGTAAGTCTCTTAGCTGGACCTTTTACACAAGAGGACAAGGAGCTTTTAGTGATAGATGTTTTTTCCTCAAAAAGGGAATGGTTATTGGAAAATATGCGTTACCCCCTTCCTGATGACACTGTAGAAAGCATTAAAAGCATCCATTCCCAAATTTATAGTAATATAAAGGAAATATGGGAACTAAGAGATATGGGTATTTGGGTTTTCCAGAAAAATTAAAAACACTATTAGTGTTGCTGCTAAACTATGGGAACTAAGAGATTGTTTAAAACTGGCGCGAGATAAAGGATTTAATAACCTTATCGTGGAGAATTATTCTAGAATGGTTTTTGATTTAGTAAAGAATTATGCTCTTCCTCCCTACCTATAAAGTTCTCTCGTTGATGATTACATGTGGCTTTTAATAAACCTTCCAAGTAGTTATCTTCAACACACATGCAGAGAAGGGAACATGCCGACATGTGCGCTAATGTTACAGCTAAACAAAGGCAATTAATTACAACAATAAGATTTTTGTTGTTTATGATACACCATCTTATTTTATTAACTTATGCTTTTTGGTTGATACGTCAGGGGTTGTATACCCCAAATCCTTTTTTTAAAGGGATGTTGTTGAGTTAATGTATTTTGAAATGACAAAACAAGTTAATTCAATAATGTTAAGATGATATACAAACATGTTTAGAGGTTATTAGTACTAGAACTTAGAGTTCTGCTGATGAGAGATCGATCTGGGGTATGAGAGATCGATCTCCTGGGTTTTTACTTGATGAGAGATCGATCTCATGATGGAAGAGATCGATCTGGCAAGCCTTAAATCTGTACAAAGGTATTTAGGAAGAATGAGATCGATCTGCAAGGGTTAAGAGATCGATCTGGCTAATGCTAGAGTTGAGAGATCGATCTGGTCGATGAAGAGATCGATCTCCCTTAAGAGCTTAAGACTATAGATCGATCTGAGAGATCGATCCACACTCAAACAGAGGACTTATGAGATCGATCTGGTAAGGAAGAGATCGATCTCCTCAAAGTCAGAGAGCTAAAGAGATCGATCTGTGTTGTTGAGAGATCGATCTCCTCTCTACGAGATTGCATGGCAGATCGATCTGGAGATCGATCTTGCTTCAAACAGAGAGTTTAGGAGATCGATCTTCCTATTCGACAGATCGATCTGCCTCATTATTTTCAAACTAACAGATCGATCTGCTAACCTATGAGATCGATCTCCTTGTGTATTTGTGCTTCAATCTTGCAGGATTTATAACTAAGAGATCGATCTGGCCAAGAAGGCAGATCGATCTGGCACTCTACTGGAGGTACCCAACGGCTAGTTTCTGCAAATCACAACGGGAAGAATAGCATTTAATGCTCCAACTACCAATCCTTCAGTATTTAACCAAGCATTGAAGACAAAGAGAATAGAGACACTATTGCTGAACATTCCAAACATTCTCAAGCTTTAATTCATTCATTCTTTGTGTCCCTATTGCTCATCAATTGAAATTTATTGTACAAGCTTAAGTGCAACAAGCTTTGTTAGCACTACCCATTGTAAAGCCTTATTCTGTATTCATCCATACCTAAAAAGAAAAGAGGATTGTTCCTCAGTGAGTGACATTGTAAAAGGGTGAATACATTTCTGTATTGCTAAGGGTAGAGAGGTTTTTCCTTAACCTGTAAAAGGAACATTGTAAGCTCTATTGACAGAGAGAAAGAAAGCACTTGACAAGAAGGTCAAGGAGAGAGGACGTAGGCAAGAGTTTGGCCGAACCTCTATAAATGATTGTGTTTGTTTCTCTCTTCCCTACTTTGCATTAAATTGTTATATTGCACTATATTGCTCATTATCATTTGTGATTAAATTGTGATTAATTTTTAATTTGCCATAATTGTTAGAAAACCGATTCACCCCCCTCTCGGTAGAGCCAACAGATGTTTATACTCCAAATACATATCTTGATTAAACCTATTTAAATGTCAGATTATTTATCCAAACTCAATGATCAGTCTATTTTTTTAAGCAAGTTTGAATAAAAATATTAAACTCATTGAATGGACTGGGGTTTAAAATCAAGGGTCTCTTAAAAAATGAGTCAGGCTTAGGTTCACCATTTTAATTTCAAGTATGGCTCACAAACTATAATTTTTTATTACTTTTTTATACTAACATATTTTTTAAAATTCTTTTGATTTTTTGTGCAATTTAATTTAGGCTTATATTTTTTATACTTAATTTAAATTTTCATTTTTTATTTTTTATAAGAATTTATTCAAACTTATTATGTTATATATCTTAACTATCATGTATTTTAATAATATTTAGAAAAGTTTAAAGGGACTTGAACTTATTCATTTTACGTAAAAATTAAATTAGATAAATTATAAACACAAAAATTGAATATGATCAAACTTAAATTTACTTTCAATTCCTTGATATACCTAGATTCGAACCTAGCTGACCTTGCTCGTCAAGAGGTTTCTTGACTTTTTGTTTCTTTAATAAATTATGTTACCACAAAAAAGGAAAACAAACTCAACTAGTGACAGGAATTTTATCTACATTTGCAACAAGAACAGCCACTCTTGCCTTGAGAGTTGTAGGTTGGATCCCAATTCCCAACTATTATATGTTTTTCTATATTTATATTTTATTATAATTTTTTAAAACAATTAGTAATATTTAAACTGTAAAGCCCGTAACATAAAATGTAATCTTTATGATTTTGTTATGTATGGACAAATCACATTTGATATAAATCATAAGGAATGAATGTTTTTAAGTTACCAATATGCATGAAATGTAAAATGGGTGGTTAAGTAAATCGAAAATCAATGTAACAGTGAACTTGGGAAGAAAATTGCAGCAGAACTACTTCTGAAGAGGAGCAGATTGATCTCTCATTCAATGTAGATCGATCTTGAAGAGGTTCTGGGTAGAACAGATCAATCTCATGTAAGAGCCTGATCGATCTCCTTAAGGTTCTGAGTAATGCATATCGATCTCATGCTTAGGAGCATATCAATCTTACTAGGCCTGAAAGGTCGGTTCCGAGGGGAAAAAGGCAGGATAGATCTATCCCCATCGTTAGCAGATCGATCTCTAAGAGAAATTCTATAAATATAAGGCTCTGCAACCTTTGTTTTCCCGAGAAACATCAAACCTTTCCAAAAGCAAAGTTTAAACCTAACCTTTCTACACTAGAAAACTTCATCTTGCAAGTAGTTTTGAGTGAGATTCAGTTAAGCAAAGTAGTTCTTAGTGAAGAGGAGAACAACATACTTGGAAATAAGAAGTTGGAATCAAAGATTGAAGAAACAAGATGGATTTTGCCAATTTTGGTGAAAAGATGAAAAGTTCAAGCTAGGTAAGATTCAATACACCACTTTGATATATGTTAATCTAGGTGTATTAGTGACTTGATTGGTGTAAGTTTGATTTGCTGAAAACAAAATGGATCATGAAAAGTATCCATAACCTAGCTATTGGTATGAAATTGAGAAAATGATGAGGGAGTTGAGTAAACATGGATTTAAGGATGAAATGAGCATGTGAGAAAGATTGTAAGGTAGTTTTGTGAACTATATGAATTTGAATAGATGAAAAATGAAGATAGTTATATGAGATATATGGTATAACACCATAATAGGAGAAATGATGAGATTGTGGTATTGAGAAGAGTTGAATGCATTGATTTGAGTCATAGAAGTGAGAAATTAGTATATTAAGATATGTTGATGTGGAAAATTATCTACAGTGTCGAAAGTTGATAGTGGGAGCTGATCGGACTGCGAGAGTGAGCAGCACTAAGGAAGTGAGGTCACATGATGTGATCTAAGGTAAGGAATTTCGTGAGTAGCTAGAGATAGCTACACGTATTTTGATTAGAATTTCGATGCTATATTCTATATGAATTCCCGTGAATAGACATGTTGTGATAAGGACTGGTGAGATAAAGTGTGATTTTATCCAAAAATAAGATAAGAAAGCCTTATAAGCATGTTGTGACTAATCTTCATAGTTGCATGATAGAATGGCTAATGATTTCATGTATATGCTGTGAGACCCCGTATATGTTTAACCTTGTATATATGTTGATGGAACTATAATATGGATGATTTTGGACCAAGTGATAAAGAATTCATAGGGTATGGTAATGTACTTGTAATGTGAAGTTGCATAAGTGGTATAAATCTTGGTACTTCCATTTAGTTATGTATTGTATACCTTTGGTTATACAAGGATTGCACACAAGTTTTAATGTGTATAAAGTATGAATGAAAGTCATTTTCAAGTCTCAAAGGTGGTTGGATGAGAAAATGACTGTGGCAACAAATTAAGGATGTATGTGTGTGAGTTTTTGCAGAAAACTGCAGCAAAATTTGGAAAATATGAATGACAGATCGATCTCATAGGATGAGTGATCGATCTGAAAAAGTAAAAAATGCTCTTAAGGACCAGATCGATCTCATGTCTTTGTGTCTATAAAAAGGGCAAGAGATTTGGACTGAAAATCAGATTTCCCTCCTACGAAACTTGCACTTGCCATTTTCTCTCAAAGACCCAAGCTTTCTCACTCTAAAAAGCACTACATTCCAGCCAGAATCTAAAGACGCTCAGGAAGGAAAAGTTGTTCCTTGAAGCAAAGAGAACAACATACCTAAAAATCACACATTTGTGTGACCAAGAGAAGGAGTGTTGGCTACCACAAGTTTGGCTAAGTAAAGTGGTAAGCTCTTCAACCTTCAAGCTTTAAATATGGGTTTCTAGACATTTGTGAGTTGGATAATACATGAAATATGGATAGGAATGATGATTGTAGTGATAGGTGAGTAATGTTAAGAGGAGCTTTTGAAGGGAAATCTATGGGAAAGTGATGAAAAACTTAGGATGAGATATAGTGGATACAAATGGGAAAGGTGAAATGTGATTTTAAGGATTGGGAAGTATGAATAGATAAATAGAAGACAATGTGTATGTTTAGTAGAAAAAAGAAAATAACCTAATGATTTACACGTGTAGATTGAAATACGTGGAGCACGGTTAACTCGGATCGCAAACAAAGCAAATGAGATGAAGGAAAATACGAGAGCAATTCGAGGTAAGGGACTGTATGTTAGCGATAGAGGTATTTGTACGTATTTTTACAGCGATTTCAGTAGTTATGACGCTAGAATTACTATTTTTAGCTATGGAACTATGAAATGATATGAAATCATTAAATGTACTATGATATATATGTATTGTGAAAATGGGATGTGGTAAGGAAATAGCATGATATGCTTGTTTTCGATGTTTTCTCAACTATGTATTGATTTTGAGATTGAGAAATGATGATGGATAGGTTGGCTAGTTTTTGTGACGCCTAGAAAACGCGAAAAATATGGCAAATTTAAAACTTTTTACTCATTAAAGCACAATTGATGGTGCATTCCTGTGTAGTGTAAAACATCATCTTACATATCTTGCCTCAAATACCTCATCATTAAATAGTATATATCATATCATATGCATTGGTCAATCCCAAGTTAATTAATCCTAATACATCTCCTACAATATTGTACATCAAGTGTCTGTGATTACAATAATTGTCTGGATACATGAAAAGATAAATGATACCTCAAAATACAATATATATGGCCTGGAGCTCAAGTCCTCCACTAGCCACTACTCCGTACGTCATAGGAAATTTGCCTCACTTGAAGAAATCTGGAGGGGAGGTAAAACAGGGTGAGCTTCTAAATCGCTCAGTAAGGGGGTAAGTGACTCATTATTAAATTAATGATTTGCACACACAATCATTTATTTCACCATTGAAAACTCAATAGAAAAATGTAGCATGAAATCATTAATACATCATGTAAAACATGGAAGTACATACTCAGTACAAATCAAAGTTACAAGCATGTAGAAATCAAGATGTGATAATGGCTTTTCTCTTTAAAACGTGATGAAAATCACTGAAATAGTAATGCACGTGGCACAGCCACCAAATACATGTGGCATAGCCACAGATTAAGATTCGCACGTGGCACAGCCACCAAATACACGTGGTAGGTAACCAACACTACCGGAGTAGGGGTTATCTCACGTTACCAGAACGGAGGAATATTGGACTTACATGCTAATAGAGCAATGCCCGGTGTTTATTCAAAATGACACACCTAAGTCTCAGTCAATAGCCATTATCATAAAAAAAATTGTTTTGCCTTCACGTAAAGCTCAAAATGGTTTTCTATCATAAAACTCATTTCAAACTCCTTCGTACTCAACACAAAACCTGTTAAAACCGAGCTTCAACCGGCAAAACCACGCACACATTTTCTCAAACCTCAGTACGCCTTAATGTAGGGCCTAAAACACTTTTCTCATTTTAAACACAAAATGGTTATAAAACGTTTTCACGTATAGTTTACAACTAGTAAAGGTTGGGACCCAACTGGCTATAAAATCGTGTGCATTTCTCATCCACAACACATAAAACATGCTTGTTTTCTCAGTTGAAAAGCATGCTACAATGTTATCACAAAACACATACACAAATGAGTTGAGTTTTCCCTTACCTCTTTGCACCTTGTATAGAGCAATCGTTCCCCCGTATCACGAACTAGCCTCGCATTCCACTTTGGAACTCCCGAGCTGTCCAAACGATGTTAAAACATCAATGTCTAGACTCTATTTCATTATCGAGCATACATTTGCTCATATTTCTCACTAACACCTAAATCTCTCAATTCTCATAACTCTATCACCATTCATAATCCCATTTACTACATTTCCAAATCCTACATTTCTCACACATAATACCCATACCAAAATCACCTCATTGCCTAAATTTCCAATTTATAACCAAAAATCTCAATTTACCATAATTTACTTAATATCATTAATACATCATGTAAAACATCGAAGTACATACTCAGTACAAATCACAGTTACAAGCATGTAGAAATCAAGATGTGATAATGGCTTTTCTCTTTAAAACGTGATGAAAATCACTGAAATAGTAATGCACGTGGCACAGCCACCAAATACACGTGACATAGCCACAGATTAAGATTTGCTCGTGGCACAGCCACCAAATACACGTGGCACAGCCACAGATTAAGATTCGCACGTGGCACAGCCACCAAATACACGTGGCACAGCCATAGATTAAGATTCACACGTGGCATAACCACCAAAAACACTTGGCACAGCCACAGATTAAGATTCGCATGTGGCACAGCCACCAAATACACATGGTAGGTAACTAATGCTACCGGAGTAGGGGTCATCTCACGTTACCAGAACAGAGGAATATCGGACTTACATGCTAATAGAGCAATGCTCGGTGTGTATTCAAAATGACACACCTAAGTCTCAGTCAATAGCCATTATCATAAAAAATTGTTTTGCCTTCACGTAAAGCTCAAAATGGTTTTCTATCGTAAAACTCATTTCAAACCGCTTTGAACTCAACACAAAACTTGTTAAAACCGAGCTTCAACCGACAAAACCACACACACATTTTCTCAAATCTCAGTACGCCTTAACGTAGGGCCCAAAACACTTTTCTCATTTTAAACACAAAATGTTTATAAAATGTTTTCACGTATAGTTTACAACTAGTAAAGGTTGGGCCCCAACCGGCTATAAAATCGTGTGCATTTCTCATCCACAACACATAAAACATGCTTGTTTTCTCAGTTGAAAATCATGCTACGATGTTATCACAAAACACATACATAAATGAGTTGAGTTTTCCCTTACCTCTTTGCACCTTGTATAGTGCAATCGTTCCCACGTATCACAGACTAGCCTCGCATTCCACTCTGAAACTCCCGAGCTATCCAAACGATGTTAAAACATCAATGTCTCGACTCAATTTCATTATCGAGCATACATTTACTCATATTTCTCACTAACACCTAAATCTCTCAATTCTCATAACTCTATCACCATTCATAATCCCATTTACTACATTTCCAAATCTTACTTTCTCACACATAATACCCATACCAAAATCACTTCATTGCCTAAATTTCCAATTTATAACCAAAAATCTTAATTTACCATAATTTACTTAATATCATCATCACTCCAATAAAATCACAATTTCATCAATCTCTAACCATCTCCTAGCTATTTCATCACAATGCCCATGTTCACCATCACTAAAAATCACTTCAAAATCAAAGGTCAAGGTTTGTAAAATTATCCAAACTTGTGGAGTGCACAACTCACACCTCGATTCGTCTTTCGATTTCCAAGTATGCTGTTCTCTTTTGGGTGAGGAACAACTTTCCTTCTTACCACAACTCTTGATTTGGACGGAAATGAGCGATTTGGAAGAGAGAGAAAGTTAGGGTTCGATTGAAATGGAGGTTTGAAAGAGAGAGAAAAGATGAAATGCAGGAAAACACAAGGGTCCTTTTATAGATGGAAGGTAGGAGATCGATCTGGCTCCTGATGAGATCGATCTGCATTTGAATTTAGGGACGATTTGGGGTAATTTTATGCCTAGGAGATCGATCTGTCGTGGGGTAAGATCGATCTCTTAGTGGCTTTATGAGATCGATCTGCTCCAATTATGAGATCGATCTCTAGTTTACAGAATGCTTCATGAGATCGATTTGCTCCTCAAGGAGATTGATCTTCTCCTTAACAGAAACATTTTGAGATCGATCCCTTCCTCATGAGATCGATCTGCTCAATTAATTTCCTCATTCCTTGTCATTTTTAACTTACCAGATCGATCCTCTCTTCTTCGAGATCAATCTGGCCTCATAGTTTCACACTTTATCATAAAATCTCATTTATAACTTAGTAATTCATTCCATACCACCTCAATGTAAGAGTACATTTCATTTAGTTCAATCAATTACACTTCATGTTCTCATTACATAAGTTGATATGCGTAAAATTCTCAGATCTCACATCCTCCCCACCTTAAAAAGAATTTGGTCCTCCAAATTTAACTCAACCCGTCAAATAGATGGGGATACTTCTCCTTTATAAGACTCTCCAATTCCCATGTTGACTCTTCCATTGAGTGATGTTTCCACAAAACTTTCACTAATGGGATGCTCTTGGTTCTAAGTATCTTCTCCTTTTTATCGAGAATCCAGATGGGTTCTTCAGTGTAGCTCATGTCCTCTTGTATGTCCATCTCATCATACTCTATGACAAGAGATGGGTTCGAGTCGTACTTCCTCAACATAGACACATGAAAGATGTTGTGTATTCCGAACATTTGTGGGGGTATTTCCAATCTGTAGGCTACCTCTCCCACTCTCTCGAGAATCTCGAATGGTCCTATGTATCGAGGACTCAATTTTCCTTTCTTCCCAAAATGCATGATACCCTTACTGGGCGATACCATCAAAAATACTACATCACCAATATCGAACTCGAGTGGCCGTCTACGTACATCTGCGTAGCTTTTTTGTCTACTTTACGCAGCCCGTAACCTCTCACATATGAGTTTCACACTCTGTATAGCTTGCTCAACAAGCTCGGGAGCATTTATCTTTCTGTCACCGACTTCTTCCCAAGCTACTGGGGATCTACACCACCTACCATATAGAGCCTCAAAAAGGTGCCATTTTAATACTCGCATGATAGCTGTTATTATACGCAAACTCTACTAGGGGTAAGTGATCATCCCATGATCCCTTAAAATCCATCGTACATGCCCTCAACATATCCTCCAGGGTCTGAATAGTCCTTTATGACTGACCATCTGTCTGAGGATGATAGTCGGTACTAAAGCTCAATCGAGATCCCATGGAATCCTGAAATCGGGTCCCAAATCTGGAAGTAAATTGGGAATCTCTGTTAGAAGAAATACTCACTGAAGCCCCATGTAATCTAACTATCTCGTTGACATATAACTCAGCTAAGGCATCCACCGTATCTGTGCTCTTGATGGCAAGGAAGTGGACACTCTTGGTCAGTTTATCCACTATGACCCATATCGCATCATGACCTCTTTGGGTCCTTGGTAAACCCATAATAAAATCAATGGTGACATGCTCCCATTTCCATGTAGGTAAAAGTAAAGGCTGTAGTAGCCCTCCGGGCTTCCGATGCTCAACTTTCACTTGCTGGCATACTAAACATCTGGCCACATACTCTGCCACGTCTCGCTTCATACCACTCCACCAGTACACCTTTCTCAAATCTCGGTACATCTTAGTACTCCCTAGGTGCATGGTGTATCGCGAGTAGTGGGATTCTCTCAATATCTGTCTTTTTAGAATATCATCATCCAGTATACAAATCCGTCCTCTGAATCTCAACAATCCATCCTCACTGATTGTGAGATCCGACTACGAAGTCTGTCCAGCTTGGTTAAGCATATCTATCAACCTCTGATCACTGCGCTGCCCAATTCTAATCTGATCCATGATCTTGGGCTCTATCCACAACCTAGCCAAAAATCCCATCTCTACCTCTTTAACTCTGATCCGGAGCTCAGCGAACTGTTCTAGTAAATCCCATTCCCTAATCATCATAGCAGATATCATGCTCTTCCTGCTCAGGGCATTAACAACTACGTTCGCCTTACCCGGATGGTATAGAATCTTGCAGTCGTAATCCTTAAGGAGTTCCATCCATCTCCTTTGTCTCATGTTTAATTCCTTCTAATCAAACAAATACCTCAAACTCTTGTGGTCAGTGAAGATCTAGAATCTTTCCCCGTATAAGTAGTGTCACCAGATCTTCAAGGAAAAAACCACATCGGCTAACTCCAGATCATGTGTGGGGTAATTTCGCTCATGGTCTTTTAACTGTCGCAATCCATATGCAACCACTCTTCCATGCTGTATGAGTACACACCCCAATCCTTGATGGGATGCATCACTATAAACTGAAAATCCTCCTGATCCCTCAAGAATAGTCAGCACAGGTGCCACTGTTAATCTCCTCTTCAACTCCTGAAAATTGAGCTCACACTGATCAGTCCATATGAATGGAGTCTCCTTGCGTGTGAGCTTAGTCAAAGGAGCGGCAATCTTGGAAAATCCTTCCACAAATCTTCTGTAATACCCTGCTAAACCAAGGAAGCTTTGTACTTCTGTAACTGTCCTCGGTCTTTCCCAATTAAGCACAGCCTCTACTTTACTTGGATCTACTGATACTCCTTCCTCTGAGACTATATGACCAAGGAAAGCTATCCGATCCAGCCAAAACTCACACTTACTAAGCTTCCCATATAACTGTTTATTGCGGAGTATCTGAAGTACTAACCACAAATGCTGTGCATGTTCCTCATATGACCGAGAGTATACCAGGATATCATCAATAAAGACTATCAAAAATTTATCTAGATAATCTCTGAACACCTCGTTCATTAATCTCATAAAGACTGCAGGGGCGTTTGTCAATCCAAAGGACATCATTAGAAATTCATAATGGCCATACCTTGTCCTGAAGGTCGTCTTTGAAATATCTTCTTCCTTAATCCTCAATTGGTGATAGCCTAATCTCAAATCAATCTTACAAAAGACTGAGGCCCCTCTAATCTGATCAAGTAGATCATCAATCCTGGGTAATGGGTATTTATTCTTCACCGTGGCTTTATTCAATAGTCGATAGTCTACGCATAATCTGAGACTACTATCCTTCTTTCTCACGAACAACACTGGTGCTCCCCACGGTGAGACACTACGTCTAATAAACTCTTGATCTAATAACTCCTGTAGTTGTTTCTTCAATTCCTCAAGTTCCACTAATGCCATCCTATATGGAGGTCTAGAGATCGGCTGAGTATCTGGTACCAAATCAATGGTAAACTCCAGTTCTCACTCTGGTGGTAAACTTGGTAACTCATCTGGGAAAACATCCGAAAATTCACACACCACAGGTATATCCTCAATCCTCGAATGTTCTCGATCATCATCTGAGATGAGTGTTTCATAACCTTCACATAAACAATCATATTTAGTACTCTCAAGAGCAACATCAACATTTCAATTTGTTTACAAAATTCCACACGTCTATTTACTCAATATTTCAAACGTACACTGTAAGGTTCAGGTAGGGAGAAAGTTACAACCTTAGTGTAGCAGTCTAAACTCACTTGATTGGTTGCCAGCCAATCCATTCCCAAAATTACATCAAACCCATGCATATTTAATATTATTAGATCTGCTAGCATTGCTCTATCTCCCACATTTATTTTACATCTTCTGCAAATCAAATCAGTCCTCTGGGATTCATACATAGGGGTATTTACATGTATTATATATTCTAGAGGTTCAAACTTCAAATTTAATCTACATGCAAAATACTCAGAAATAAATGAATGCGTGGACCTTGAATCAATCAACACATGAGCCTTATTATTACAGACAGAGAGTGTACCTCTTATAGTTTCTGCAGAAGTATCTACAATTTTCTTATCCAGGGCAAACACACGTCTCTGTGTAACAGGCTTCTTCCCTTTCTCTGCAACAGTGGCCCATCTCTAGGGATTCACTCTCTGAGGTTGATGTCTAGTGGGTTCCTGAACATGTGGTCTCTGAGGTTGAGGGCAGTCTTTCACCACGTGACCCATGTCTCCACATCTAAAACATCCATGGATCAACCTAGAACAACTTCCCTCATGCATTCGGCCACAATTTCTATAAATCCTTATCTCAGGCCTGACATCTCAAAGGGTCTCCCTAATGATGGGATAAGCTCTGGGTATCTCTAATCTGCCTTTCTACACCTCAATCCTTCCTCTTTTGAAGGAACCTCTCCGAACATCTGTTTGGGAAATCGCTGGTCTCTTGCCCTTATCCCTATTCACCGCTCTGAGCTCATTTTGGGATTATACCATCTCGATTCCCCTCTCAATCTCTTGTGCTCATCTCAAAGCATCTCCAAACTTATTAATACATAGCCCAATCAATCTATCTTTGATGATGGGCTTCAACCCATATACAAATCTCTCAGTACGGAGTTCTTCATTCTTGAAGGTCTCTGGGTCATATCTCAATAGCGCGGTGAATTGGCTCTTATAGTTATCCACAAACATATCACCCTGCACCAAACTTAAAAACTCGACATGCTTCTTTCTCTGGGCAGCTCGTGGTACATATTGGGTTTTAAAGGATGTCTAAAACTCTTCCCAACCAATCACATCCTGGCGGGACATTAGAATACCCTGGGTAGTACCCCACCAATCTCGAGCTCTCCCTTTTAACATATAGGCACTCATACTGACCCTCTCAGCATCTGTGCACCCCAGATAGTCAAATATAACTCTCAACTCCGTCAGCCACTCTTCAGCCTCTGTAGGATCCATATTTCCCCTAAATACGAGTCGATTCATTTTCAAAAAGTCCTTCAGTCGGACCATACTTCTATAAGACTGAGTGCCGGGAGGCACTGGGTCCATCTGTAATGGGGGCACATGAGGTCCTTGTGGTGGTGTAGGAGTAGTACCTGAGGCATTAACTCCAAAATGTTGCGCGAATAGCGCTGCAATTTGCTCAAAACCTTGCCTCACATCGGTCTCAATCTGGTTAAATCGAGAGTTAGGACTCTCTAGTTGTGGGGCAGGTGGTAGAGGGGACTTTGCCTGCCACCTCAAACGACCTTATCGTTTACTCATTCTCCATCTCAACTCGTCCTCAGCGCGTACATATCAAAATCGATTGAAATCTCAATCCTCAATTTCAGTTCATGACCAGACTTATACAGACACTTGGGATGTATTATATTTCACTTAATCAACACTGACAGTACTAGACATCCTAAGCTCTGATACTAAGAAAACTCTGTGATGCCCTGAAAACGCAGAAAATAGGACAAATTTAAAACTTTTTACTCATTAAATCACAATTGAGGGTGCATTCCTGTGCAGTGTCAAACATCATCTTATATATCTTGCCTTAGGATCTCATCATTAAATAGTATATATCATATCATATACATTGTTTAATCCCAAGTTAATTAATCCTAATACATCCCATTCAATGTTGTACATCAAGTGTCTGTGATTACAATAATTGTCTGGATACATGAAAAGATAAATGATACCTCAAAATAAAATATATATGGCCTGGAGCTCAAGTCCTCCACTAGCCACTACTTCGTACATCACAGGAAATTCGCCTCACTTGAAGAAATCTGAAGGGGAGATAAAACAGGGTGAGCTTTTAAATCGCTCAGTAAGGGGGTAAGTGACTCATTATTAAATTAATGATTTGCACACACAATCATTTATTCCACCATTGAAAACTCAACAGAAAAATGGAGCATGAACTCATTAATACATCATGTAAAACATGGAATTACATACTCAGTACAAATCACAGTTACAAGCATGTAGAAATCAAGATGTGATAATGGCTTTTCTCTTTAAAACGTGATGAAAATCACTGAAATAGTAATGCATGTGGCACAGCCACCAAATACACTTGACATAGCCACAGATTAAGATTCGTACGTGGCACAGCCACAGATTATAATTCGCACGTGGTACAGCAGCCAAATACACGTGGTAGGTAACCAATACTACCGGAGTAGGGGTCATCTCACGTTAGATTAAGATTCGCACGTGGCACAGCCACCAAATACACGTGGCACAGCCACAGATTAAGATTCGCACGTGGCACAGCAACCAAATACACGTGGTAGGTAACCAACGCTACCGGAGTAGGGGTCATCTCACGTTACCAGAACGGAGGAATATCAGAACACGCTAATAGAACAATCCCCGGTGTGTATTCAAAATGGCACACCTAAGTCTCAGTCAATAGCCATTATCATACAAAAATTGTTTTGCCTTCACGTAAAGCTCGAAATGGTTTTCTATCATAAAACTCATTTCAAATCGCTTTGTACTCAACACAAAACCTGTTAAAACCGAGCTTCAACCGGTAAAACCACGCATACATTTTCTCAAAGCTCAGTACACCTTAACGTAGGGCCCAAAGCACTTTTCTCATTTTAAACACAAAATGGTTATAAAATGTTTTCACGTATAGTTTACAACTAGTAAAGGTTGGGCCCCAACCGGCTATAAAATCGTGTGCATTTCTCATCCACAGCACATAAAACATGCTTGTTTTCTCAGTTGAAAATCATGCTACAATGTTATCACAAAACACATACACAAATGAGTTGAGTTTTCCCTTACCTCTTTGCACCTTGTATAGTGCAATCATTCCCCCGTATCACAGACTAGCCTTGCATTCCACTTTGGAACTCCTGAGCTGTCCAAACGATGTTAAAACATCAATGTCTCGATTCAATTTCATTATCGAGCATACATTTGCTCATATTTCTCACTAACACCTAAATCTCTCAATTCTCATAACTCTATCACCATTCATAATCCCATTTACTACATTTCCAAATCCTACATTTCTCACACATAATACCCATACCAAAATCACCTCATTGCTTAAATTTCCAATTTATAACCAAAAATCTCAATTTACCATAATTTACTTAATATCATCATCACTCCAATAAAATCACAATTTCATCAATCTCTAACCATCTCCTAGCTATTTCACCACAATGCCCATGTTCACCATCACCAAAAATCACTTCAAAATCAAAGGTCGAGGTTTAGAAAATTACCAAAACTTGTGGAGTGCTCAACTCACACGTCGATTCGATTCGTCTTTCAATTTCTAAGTATGCTGTTCTCCTTTGGGTGAGGAATAACTTTCCTTCTTACCACAACTCTTGATTTGGACTAAAATGGGCGATTTGAAAGAGAGAGAAAGCTAGGGTTCGGCTGAAATGGAGGTTTGAAAGAGAGAGAAAAAATGAAATACAGGAAAACACAAGGGTCCTTTTATAGACGGAGGGTAGGAGATCGATCTGGCTCTTGATGAGATCAATCTGCATTTGAATTTGGAGACGATTTGGGGTAATTTTATGCCTAGGAGATCGATCTGTCGTGGGGTAAGATCGATCTCTTAGTGGCTTTAAGAGATCGATCTGCTCCAATTATGAGATCGATCTCTAGTTTACAGAATGCTTCATGAGATCGATCTGCTCCTTAAGGAGATCGATCTTCTCCTTAATAGAAATATTTTGAGATCGATCCCTTCCTCATGAGATTGATTTGCTCACTTAATTTCCACCGTCCTTATCATTTTTAACTTACCAGATTGATCCTCTCTTCTCCGAGATCGATCTGGCCTCATAGTTTCACACTTTAACATAAAATCTCGTTTATAACTTAGTAATTCATTCCATACCACCTCAATGTAAGAGTACATTTCATTTAGTTCAATCAATTACACTTAATGTTCTCATTACATAAGTTGATATGTGTAAAATTCTCAGATCTCATAGTTTTACATCTTTAGCATGGGACGACATGCTACGTAAATAAACATGTTTTGAATTTTTAAAAGAGAAAATAGCCACCTATCGGATTTGAGATTTGAATCGGTGTTGGAGCTCTAGCTCACACCCGTTTTAATGACATAAACTATGCTGGAGTTTCTCTCGCATACGTTTGTATGTTTTAATAAATCGTACTGGAACGTGACTTACACGTGGTTTTATAATGATAATGTACTGGAGTTTTAACTCGCACATGTTTCTATGTTTTGATATGTCGTCCAAGAGTCTCGTTTAGCACGATGGATTTGAGAAAAGTGCTGGAGCATTGCTCGTACTAGTTTTACTGAGTTGAGATGATACAGTACTAGAAGCTATTGCTCGCACTGAGAGATATCGCGTTGGAGCCTTGCGATGACTGTGTGTCACAATGATTTACTCGCCTGGTATATGAGACATGGTTCAGAATAATGAGTCCATTGGAGTTGGTAGATGGAATGGGTCCATGGTCGTACGATGAACTGTGTAATTGTTCGTTGGTATACTATGTACCATGCTGGGTGCACGTGAATACAAGTATCGTGTAGATGACACATGGTGTACCTTGTACCGTAAGTATATGTGATATGATGAGGGAGATGATGTTGATTGAGATGAGCCGGAGGGTAGGACTAACCTATCCCCCTTCAGGTGAAGTGATGCCTTGTGCACACCTGATCGGTGAGGCCTGGGATCACTGACTATGGTCATATGTTGTGGATATTAGATTGTCAAAAATTCCATGCCTGTCTCAGAGATAAGAGAAATTGAGAAACTTAGAAAAGAAAGAGATTTGATGAATAGAAATGGTTTGAGAAAAGCAAAGAGATATTGTGATTTGATAAATCTCTTGTTTTGAATGCTCGTGCTATGATAGCACTGTTTATGACTTGTTTTCAAAAGGGAATATCGTATACTTATTTTCATGAAAATACTTATGTGAGAAGTAATGTTTAAATGCATTTTCTAGTAATATTTCCATTTACATTGAAACATGGTTTTGTTTATGCATGCATGAGCTATGTAGATAGTACAATATCTACCTATTAGCATCATTTTCCTTTCTGAGCTGTGGTTTGCTTATCCCACTATTTTTCCCCCTCCAGATACTAAAACGTATGACAGTGCGGTGGTTTCGAGATCCCTTTTTGTATTGGATAGCTCCCACCAGTTACAAAGGTATAAAGATTTATATACAATGAGTATTTTGTATCTATTATAATATATCGCACAGTCCTAACTCAAAAATGTAAATAGTTGTATTGGGATGTTATGTAAAGACATTATATTATATAATTGATTTTGTATATCTACACACACACCTGGGAGTGTGAATTAAAGTTTTAAAATTTTCCGCTATAAATGTATGGAATTTAGTAATTACATTGACTCACAACCCAGCCGTTAGTAATATATGTATGGATGAAGAGCACTCAGAAGTGAGGTGTGACATATGTGAAGACAGCACATTTGAGTGCCTAATTGATTTACTTGGGTGAATTATAATTTGAATAAACCATCTATTGATTTTATGTGAAAACCATAAGTGCTAGAGAATACTCGAACTTGATTTTGAGATATGCATCACATAGTACTTGAGTGTATTCTCATACTAAATTTTAAATGCGATTTATGCATGTGAAAGTACTGGGAGCATAACTCATACTCAGTTTTATTGACTGATGCATTATAGAGTATTGGGAGCTTTGCTCATACTCAGTTTTACATGATAAAGTACTGGGAGTATTGCTCGTACTCAGTTTTCATTATTGATGCTTTATAAAGTATTGGGACATTTACTCATACTCAGATTTTACATGACCTGGTGTTGGAAGCATTGCTCGCACTAGAGTTATGGCATTGTGATATGGTCGTGCTGGGAGTTTACTCGAACGTACTGGATTTTAAAAGAAAGCATGAAACAGCCATGTTGGGAGCCTGTGCTGATTGTGTGTTGCACCGATATTATATGCTCACACATGCATTATTTTGAGATATGGCCAAGGGCTATCGAAAATAGAACCCATAGTATGAGGACTAAGACTTATGGCAAGCATCCCGACTATGAGGTATATCCAAGCTATGAGGACTATGACTCATGGAGAGCATCCCAACCTTGAGATTGGGTCCATGGAGTATTGTGTACCATATATGTCACATAGAGTACGTTGTACTATGGGTACACGATATGAGTGAGTTGTGAGCTGACGGTAAGGATTTGACCCACCTCCTGTTACAGTAAATTATGAGACCCCGCACACCGAGTACTGTATAGCCTGGGATCACAAAAAATGAGTTATGATCATAATCTCGGAACATGTAGTCGCCTATCTCTTTTCGTGCAAATTGAGTTTCTTAAATGAACTCATCACATGGTTTTTATAATCTGAACATGTGAATTTGTGTGTAATCAAGGGTAACCCGAGGGATGGGTGAGGCCCAGATTTTCATATTTTTAAACATGATGATATGCCATATTATTTTGATTTAATTTAATGGCATGATAAATGTAAGATTTATGAAATTACATGAGAAATGCAATATTGCATAAACTGCTGAGGTTGTTAAACCAGCATATTTTCAGTTTTATAACTGATGATTTGTATCTATATTTATATATTGCATAAAAGCTTTAAGCAAGATACATGCTTTAGATACGAATAGATAAGGAAATGATTTGAAGGCATGAGCATAGTATTTTGTAGATAGTGTGGTTATCTATTTGCTTGCCTAATTTTCTTACTGAGCTATGAGCTCACCCCCTTTTTATTTCCCCTCTTTACAGAGTATCCACAGTAGGTGGACACGGCTGAGGAGTGATATTCCTTGATCCGCTGCATATCCATCTTACGAGAGGTATACACACTCGAACATTTTGTATTGAACATTGTAAAAGCACAGTTATATAAACGATTGTACGGTCGGGGATGTATATGTACAAATAATTGTATTAATGTATAAGAGTTTACATTATAGAAAAGAATATTTGATTTGTATGCATGTTATGAATGAATGTGAAAGGGGTGACTAATATCGAATCACAGCCCAACTAATTAGTGTGGAGTGATGATAGAAGAAGAGGTAAATGAAATGTGAAAAATTCGTGGTGATTTTGGTAGGTCACGGGAGGGGAGGTCGTGACATAAACAAATTTAGATAAATTTAAATTTATTTATTTTATGTTAAAACCAACTTAAACTAAAAATAAATTTGAAACTTAAGTCAAATCAAATTTAAATTCATTTTCAATTTCTTGATACCATACCTAAATTGCAATCAAGTCGACCATACTCATCAAGAGGCATTTTTTTAACCTTTTGTTTCTTTACTAAATTAGTTTGGCTACATCTACAACAAAAACTGCCACTCTTGCTTTGAAATTTGAAGGTTGGATCTTAATTCCTAGAGGTGGCAAACGGGTCGATTCAGGTGAATTTGGTATGGGTTGTCTTCGAGTTGAAACTTTTTTAAGTTCAAGTTTTTTCAAGTTCAGGTTATTCGAATTCGACCTCTTTCAAGTTCAGATTTTTTCATGTTCAAACTTTTTTGGGTTCGACCTTTTTTAGGTGTAGTCCGATTTCGGGTTCAGTCTCGGTTCGAGTCGGGCAGGTTTAACAGGCCGACTTCAAATTATTTTGAAAATTTATAAGTTGTGAACATTTTTTAAAAATTTTAAATGTAACAATTAATTTAAGTTTTATATAGTTTTAAATTTTTATAAATATTTACATAAATATAAATTTTTGCATTTTAATATTTATTATTTGACAAAAATTATTGACTTTATTTAATTTCCTACAATATTTGCTATAAAATAGTAGATTAATTATATTCATCAATTACAAAATAGATATGTAACGACCCAAATTTCCACACAATTTGATTAGACTACAAGTCGATATTAAGTTAGAACAATAAACTAGTCTAATTAATTTTCTTTCTTAAAAACAAATTTTAAACAAAATATATTTACATTCCCCAGACACATCTTGTATGCATTACTATGCTTACAAAAATTTTAGATATAAAAGAATTGTTTAAACCTGGGTATACCTTCAATGCAGAAATATACTCTGCAGAATCATAACTGTGCATAATGCCTTACTAACGGAAGCGAACCAAGCTACAGAGGGGCTCTGTGGAGGAATGTAAGGGGGTGCGCTCAACATACTCAGTAAGAAAAACCTCATAACAGGTAGATAAATACACTACCTAAATATATATATATATATATATGTATCTGCCAAATCCGAAACATTTCACCAAGTATACAAGTAGTTCGGCAAATTCACAGATACCAAAAACAAATTTCAGAAACCAAAATATATATCGGTAGTAAAATTAGTTACTGTAGTAAATACATAAATTTCAGAGCTTTCGGTACCAAAATAAATGGATTTCTAGATATCATAGTCCATGCAAGTTGTTCAGAAAACATTTCAAATATTCACAGAGGCACTACCAGTTTCGAAAAATCAAAGTCAAAAAAATCCATGGCAATTTCAATATGAAAATGTAACTGAAATCAATACCGTTTTGTAAGCCTTTAAACAACTTTTAAAAGCGATGACGGTGTGGCACTTTGGTCCCGCAGGATTTAAGAGGTGGCCCCCAAGGTCTTTTATGCCTTAAGATATTCAATCCTATACGAAAATATAACCAGACAGTCAATTCAGAAGTTCAAATAGATGAGATAAGGAAAACATGCTATATCATATATCAAAAATGAAAATTGGCCAATGTCGGTGACTCCGGGCAATCACGGGCCAGGTGTATCAGAAACATGATACATCATACTCGCGTGTGTGCTGCACGATACATCGTACTCTGTGGACCATAGAAACAGATACAGAACAAACAGAAGTGCAACATGATTTAATTATCGTCTTTGTCTCAAATTAGTGCGAGTCCGACTGTGCGACACACAGTCTGCACGCGCTTTAGTACATCACATCAGTATTTCTTTATAAACATATCATTTTTTCTTAAATCGCATATAAATTCCATTTGTTTCTCGAAACAGTTCAAAATAAGTTTGTCTAGCCCCTTTTCGGATAAAATTTCAGAAAACAGTCTATGAAAATTTAAAATTTTGGGATTTTTGATTTTAAACAAAATTCAAGCCATAATAGTATCTATGCAAACCATTTAAATTAAATCGATAAAATTAGGTTGTTCAGCTAGGCTAGAATCTATAATTTTCAGAGTTATAAAATTCGACCTAGATTTTTCTATAATTTTTCGTAACTGCGAATTCAACCTAAAATTTTATATCTACAAATACATGAAAATTACGCATATTTATCTCTAGCAGCACACAAGAATTTTTCTTACCTCGGTGTCTGCCTGTAGTTCTCAATTACCTCAACATTGCGAGTCGACGGGTCCAGCTCGTTCAGTTTATTTCCCAAAAATTATAAATAAGTAGTTCCGACCATCTTTCCCTTGGGTTTTCTCGAATTCTCGGAGCACGTTCTTTTCTTTTCAATATTTTTTTCTCTTCTCTAATATATATATATACATATGTATATTCTGCCCCCTTTTTCCCATCAACTTTCTTCATTTTCTTTCTTCTATGTTTTCGACCTTTCACAGGTACTATTCATCATTTTCGTCGTCGTCGATTGCTGGCATTACTTCCTCCACCTTACCTTCCATCATCATCATCATTAATCTCATCTTGCCATCGCTGACGTCCTTTCCTTCCAGCCTCCAGCTCTTACCTGAGGCCAACCTGCACAACTCTATGTTCATCCTCTGTATGTGAGACCCCGTATATGTATAATTGTATATATGTACATAGAAATGTAAATGGAGTTATAAATGTAAATGGAGTTATACTATGAATTCATAAGTGAAGTATATGTGATGTAAGACCATAAGTTAATGTACACACTTGTAATAAGAGTTGTGATTGCACGTACAAGTTACATTATATATGAATATAAAGAAATGGACTTAAACATGTGAAGAATGGGAGTAAAATGGAAAATGAGTAGTGTGACAAATGGAAGAAAGGTTTCATAAGTTGTGCACTTCCATTTGGTTTATATTAAGTACCTTTGGTCATACAAAGATTCTACAGAAGTTTTAATGTGTATGAAGTATTAATGGGTGCCATTTCCAAGTCTCAAAGATGATTGGATGAGAAAATGACCATGGTAGCAAATTAAGGATGTTTTGGTATAAGTTTCTACAGGAAACTGTAGCAAAATCTAGAAATTATGCAAGCCAGATCGATCTCATAGGATGAGGATCAATCTGGATGAGCCAAAATGCTTGTATTTGAGCAAAGGAATAGGGCAGATTGATCTCTAATGGAACCAGATCGATCTCCTAAACATTCTGTAATGAAAAGATCGATCCTCAAGCACATAGATCGATCTCCTTAGCTCTCTGTTTGGAGTAGATCGATCTCAAGCTTCGACATATAGATCTCATGCTTAAAATGCCATGGAAAAGAGGAATTTAAAGGGACCAGATCGATCTCCTCATAGTGCAGATCGATCTCCTTAAGCTATTTCTATAAAAAGGGCGTTGAAAATCTACAGATTTTGAGACAAAACCATTTCCTTCCCTTTCCAACCCAAAACCTAATTTTCTCTCTCTAAATCCAACCATTTTCAAGGAGATTTAAGGGAAAACTATTAGAGGCAAAGTTGTTCACATCAAAGAGAAGAACAACATAATTTGGATGCATTTCCCCATTTGTTGGATCGAAGGAACAAATGGCATTTCTAATTGGAGCAAAGAGGAAATCCAAAGAGGTAAGTTTCTAGTACACAAATCCAAGTACATTTGTCTAGTTAATGATTATGAAGTTGATTTGGGTGTGCACATTGTGCGTAGAACTACCTAGAATGCCATGAAATGAATATAACCTAGAAATGGGTTAGTGTGAGAAGTGAAATGTGGTGGGATAAATGTTGAATGGGATATCTTGAGATGAAAATGGTGTTAAGGAGATAATTTTAAGATAATAATATGGAATGAATACAAAAAGGGTAAAATGAGCGTTTAAGGCATTGGGTGGAATATATAGTTGAATGAGAGTTAGCAATACTAACTCGAGCATCTGATGAATAAATTGCAGCTTCTGAGGATACGCCAGAGCGAGTTGAGCCAAAAGCGTGAGAAGCTAAGAGGAAAAGAGTCACACCAAGTAAATCGAGGTAAGGGAATTGTGTGGACTCTTAGAGATATCTATGCACAATTTGGGCGCTTAAATGGTTTGCTAGATTACATGAGATGTTAGGAAATGAAATTGGGTGATTGAAAGCCACCGTACAGAATGGCTCGAGTTGAGCTGGAGGAGTTAAGGAAACAGTTACAGGAGTTGCTAGAGAAGGGTTTCATCAGGCCAAGCGTCTCAACTTGGGGAGCACCGGTTCTGTTCGTAAGGAAGAAAGATGGAAGCTTCCGACTATGTATAGATTACTGGTTGTTGAATAAGGCCACCATCAAGAATAAGTATCCCCTTCCATGCATCGATGACTTGTTGGATTAGCTTAAAGGAGCGCAGATCTTTTCCAAGATAGATCTGAGATTAAGGTACCATCAGTTGAAGATACAGAGTGGAGATGTACCCAAGACAGCTTTTCGCACCCGGTATGGACATTATGAGTTTATGGTTATGCAATTCGGGTTAACGAATGCTCCCGTAACTTTTATGTCATTGATGAATAAGATATTTGACCATTACTTGGATTGATTTGTTATTGTGTTCATTGCTGATATACTGGTGTACTCAAGATCTAGAGAGAAGCATGAAAGGCACCTAAGGATAGTGCCACAGACCCTCAGAGAGAAGAAGTTGTACGCTAAACTTAACAAGTGTGACTTTTGGTTGGAACAGATCTCTTTTCTGGGTCATATAGTGTCGAAGGATGGAGTGTCAGTGGATCTATCAAAGATTGAGGCAGTGACACAGTGGCAGAGACCCCAGACAGTGATAGAGATCAGAAGTTTCCTGGGTTTAGCTGGGTATTACCGAAGGTTTATGGAGGGATTCTTAAGATTAGCTGCTCCTTTGACACGTCTCATAAGAAGGAATGTGGAGTTTGTGTGGGATGATAAGTGTGAGGAAAGTTTTGAGGAGTTGAAAAGGAGATTAACCACAGCTCCGATCCTCACCATTCCTACCAACTCAAGAGGTTTCTCGGTATATACAGATGCTTCACACCAAGGACTTGGCTGTGTATTGATGCAGGATGGGAGGGTAGTAGCCTATGGATCGAGGGCGATCGTAGTGTTTGCATTGAAGATATGGCGCCACTATCTCTATTGTGAGAGATTTCAAATTTTCACAGACCACAAGAGCCTTAAATACCTGTTCTCGCAAAAAGAGTTAAACATGAGACAGAGGAGATGGTTCGAGCTCTTAAAGGATTATGATTGTGAGATCCTGTACCATCCGGGTAAAGCGAATGTGGTTGCTGATGCATTAAGTAGAAAACATCTCGGGATGCTGTCATTCATGATGGTCAGGGAACACGAGCTGTTGGAATAGTTCACAAACCTCAGTTTGGATATGACCCCGCCTGACGCTGATAGTAGATTTATGATAGCTAGCCTACAGTTGGAACCAGATCTGGTAGATTGAATCCGACAGGCTCAACGAGTTGATCAGTAGTGCGGTGATATAGTCAGGCAGATACAGAGGGGTACAGAGACAGACTTTGGGTTGAGTTCGGATGGATTGTTGAGGTTCAGAGGTAGGATATGTGTTCCTAATGATGCAGAGATCAGAAGGTTGATCTTGACAGAGGTTCACTCATCGAAGTATACGATACATCCAGGGAGTACTAAGATGTATCAAAACCTTCGAAAGGTTTATTGGTGATCTGGGATGAAAAAGCACATTGTTGAATATGTTGATAAGTGTCTAGTTTGTCAGCAGGTGAAGGTAGAGCATCAAAAGCCTGCAGGGTTATTGCAGCCTCTACCGATATCGACTTGGAAGTGAGAACATGTCACCATGGATTTTGTGATGAGATTGCCAAGGACCCGTAGAGGTCAAGATGCCATATGGGTAATTGTGGATCGATTGATGAAGTCAGCCCATTTTCTAGCTATGAGAGCTACCGGTACTCTGAGCCAGTTAGCGAACCTATATGTGCGCGAGATAGTGAGGTTACATAGAATTCCAGTGAGCGTTGTTTCTAATAGGGATCGCCGTTTCACTTCCCACTTATGGGAACGTTTTCAGGAAGCGATGGGGACCCAGTTGAGTTTTAGCACCGTGTTTCATCCTCAAACAGATGGTCAGTCAGAGAGGACTATACAGACCCTGGAGGATATGTTAAGAGCGTGTGCATTGGATTTTGGAGGCTCCTGGGATGACCAATTCCCACTTGCAGAGTTTACCTATAATAACAGTTTTCATGCGAGTATCAAGATGGCACCATATGAGGCATTGTATGGGCGTAGATGCCATTCCCGTATTGGATGGGAAGAGGTTGGTGACAGACAGATTTTTTCTCCTGACTTAGTGCAGCCGACATATGAGGATGTCCAATTGATATGTGAGAGGTTACGGACAACTCAGAGCAGGCAAAAGAGTTATGCTGACAAGAGATGGAGACCACTAGAGTTTGATGTGGGTGAGTCAGTGTTCTTGAAAGTTTCTCATACGAAGGGAATTATGAGATTTGAGAAGAAGGGAAAGTTGAGCCCTCGATATATAGGGCCATTTGAGATACTTGATAAGGTAGGAGATAAGGCTTATAGATTGGTATTGCCACCAGAGTTGGCAAGTGTGCATAACGTCTTCCACGTAACCATGTTAAGGAAGTATCACTCAGACCCGGCGCATATGATAAAGTATGAGCCTTTGGAGCTAAATGAAGGTGTGACATATGTCGAGAGGCTGGTTCGGATACTATATAGAAAAGATAAAGTGTTGAGGACAAAGACAATTCCCTTGGTGAAGGTTCTTTGGCAACATCACACGGTGGAAGAAGCCACATGGGAATTGGAGAGTTTGATACAAGAGAAGTATCCCGAGTTATTCATAGATTGAATTGGTTCTAATTTGGAGGACCAAATTTTTTAAGTGGGGAGAATGTGAGACCCCGTATATGTATAATTGTATATATGTACATAGAAATGTAAATGAAGTTATACTATGAATTCATAAGTGAAGTATATGTGATGTAAGTCCATAAGTTAATGTACACACTTGTAATAAGAGTTGTGATTGTACGTACAAGTTACATTATATATGAATATGAAGAAATGGACTTAAACATGTGAAGAATGGGATTAAAATGGAAAATGAGTAGTGTGACAAATGGAAGAAAGGTTTCATAAGTTGTGCACTTCTATTTGGTTTATATTAAGTACCTTTGGTCATACAAAGATTCTACAGAAGTTTTAATGTGTATGAAGTATTAATGGATGCCATTTCGAAGTCTCAAAGATGATTGGATGAGAAAATGATCATGGCAGCAAATTAAGGATGTTTTGGTATAAGTTTCTGCAGGAAACTGCAGCAAAATCTGGAAACTATGCAAGCCAGATCGATCTCATAGGATGAGAGATCGATCTGGATGAGCCAAAATGCTTGTATTTGAGCAAAGGAATAGGGCAGATCGATCTCCAATGGAGCCAGATCGATCTCCTAAATATTCTGTAATGAAAAGATCGATCCTCAAGCACACAGATCGATCTCCTTAGCTCTCTGTTTGGAGCAGATCGATCTCAAGCTTCAACAAATAGATCTCATGCTTAAAATGCCATGGAAAAGAGGAATTTAAAGGGACCAGATCTATCTCCTCATAGTGCAGATCGATCTCCTCAAGCTATTTCTATAAAAAGGACGTTGAAAATATGCAGATTTTGGGACAAAACTATTTCCTTTCTTTTCCAACCCAAAACCTAGTTTTCTCTCTCTAAATCCAACCATTTTCAAGAAGATTTGAGGGAAGAACAACATAGTTTGGAGGCATTTCCCTATTTGTTGGATCGAAGGAACAAAGGGCAATTCTAATTGGAGCAAAGAGGAAATCCAAAGAAGTAAGTTTCTAGTGCACAAATCCAAGTACATTTGCCTAGTTAATGATTATGAAGTTGATTTGGGTGTGCACATTGTGGGTAGAACTACCTAGAATGCCATGAAATGAATATAACTTAGAAATGGGTTAGTGTGAGAAGTGAAATGTGGTGGGATAAATGATGAATGGGATATCTTGAGATGAAAATGGTGTTAAGGAGATAATTTTAAGATAATAATATGGAATGAATAGAGAGGCTCACCCAAAAAGGGTAAAATGAGCGTTTAAGGCATTGGGTGGAATATATAGTTAAATGAGAGTTAGAAATACTAACTCGAGCGTATGATGAATAAATTGCAGCTTCCGAGGATACGCCGGAGTGAGTTGAGCCAAGAGCGTAAGCTAAGAGGAAAAGAGTCACACCAAGTAAATCGAGGTAAGGGAATTGTGTGGACTCTTAGAGATATCTGTGCACAATTTGGGGGCTTAAATGCTTTGCTAGATTGCATGAGATGTTAGGAAATGAAATTAGGTGATTGAAGGGCAAAAGTTGGGTGTTTGAGAAATGTGCATGAAAACAAAAGCATATTGCTTTAAAAATCATGTTTTATTGCTTTTTAGCAAATGATTTGGTAGGTTGGCTAATATTTGAAATGATTTGCAAAAGAGATGAGTTTTTTTGGTTTGTTAACCATATTTTGCAAAGAATTGAGCCACCTACATGATTTTGTGAGAATGAAAGTGTGCTAAAGCAGGACTTGCACGAGATTTGATGTGTTTTATACACATGAGTGCTGGTGCTTAGCTCGCACTAGTTTCTGTAAGACCCGATTTTAGTTAAAACACGAAATTAAAAATGCAAAAGGACTGAAAATGGAATTCTCGAACACGTTGAAGGACAAAATGGTTAAAAGATCGAAAGTCGGTGTAAATTCGATAAGGAAATTTAATTAAAAACATGGGATTGAGAAATCTTGATCAATAACGAAGAAATAAATTTATTTCGGGTTAAATCGATCAAGATATGAATTTACTGGAAATTAATCGAAATCTTCGCTCGGGATAATATCCCGAAAATACAGAGAAAATATACCGAAAATGGTTAAAATAAACTAAATAAATTAAATAAAATTAAATAAATGAATTTAGAATTTAATAATAATTTTTAGGATATTTTAAGAGATATTTGAGTATTTTTAATGTATTTTAATGATTAAAATAATAATAATAAATATAATTAATAAAAAAAGAAGAAGAAAAATTAGAATTGGTCGGGGAGAGAGAAGAAAGAAACGAAAAATGGAAGCCAAAATCGAGAAGATCGGTCGGCCACCGTCTGACGACCAACGGCCAGGAGAAGGGCCGAAAATGGAAGAGGAGAGGCTGGCAACCTCCCTGGTACCGACGGTGCAACCCACCGACGCCGAAATCTGACGAAATCGAAGGAGAACCCGAGGGAGAAGAGGAGATCGACAGCAACCGGCGCCGATCTAGCCCCAACCGACCCCAGCCGAGGCTTCCCTAGGCCCAGGCGACGCGATCGGTGGTGGTCACGACCGGTAAAACTGCCGGCAAACGTCGAAAACGGCGGAAAGAAGAAATGGGTTTCGACGGCAGGAGAGAAGAGGCCGGACCGGCGACTTTTCAGCGACCTCGACCGAAGCCAACCCCAGATTTGAGATGCGGACGACCCAACGGAGCCAATAGCGGCGGAAGCCGGTGGAGAATTGGCCGGCAAGGACGTGAACCGATCGAACCGGGGTGAACCGACGGTCTGAACCGGACCGAACCGGTTCAGCCAAGAAAGAGAGGAAAAAAATAGAAAAAGGGAAAAAGAAAAAGAGGAAAAATTGGGGAAAAATCTCGGCGATGTAATCGAGCTACTGGTAAGTCAGTAGCGGTCGAAATTGACCGATTTAAATTTTGGAATATTTTATTTAATTAATTTTCGACTGGAAATTTACCCAAAAATTTATGAAATTGTGTAGATCGACAATAGACGTCAAACGAGAGCTTGAGATAGCCTCGCTTTACGTACTAGCATGGAATCTCGGGTAAGTAACCCTTATTTACGATAATTTACATCGTTATGCGTGCTTCGGATTTAATTATCACATAAAATAAATTAAATTATGGAAATTTAGATAAATTGTCGTAAATAATAAATTGAGCTATTCGAGAGTTAGAACGAGGCCCAATAAATTGTTGATGGGCCCAATGAGCCCAATAGGCCTCGATAATGTGAAAATTAAGTGGAAAACGGGCTTAAGGCCGATTAAGGCCCATTAAGGTGCAATCGGGCCCAATAATGTGAAAATTAAGTGGAAAACGGGCTTAAGGCCGATTAAGGCCCATTAAGGTGCAATCGGGCCCAATAGGGGTAAATGGGCCCAATGATTTAAATTAAGCCCAGAAAATAGGAAATACAATTAAATTGTATAATATCCGACTTGAAGAATAATTATACGTAGTTTCGGACATTGGATTGGGAGCAGATCGGACTGCGCGACGAGACAGCAGTGAAAAAGGAAAGGTCGGACTCTACAGAAAAATAAGGTAAGGGAATTCTACGGACTGCTAGAGGTAAACTTTACGAAATTTCAAAGTCATATGCAGTCTTTTAAATTATCTGAAGGGTTTAGAAGTAAGTTAATAATTTTAGTGCCCCGAATGGGCAAATTACCAAAATACCCTTGTTAAGGGTAAAATTTACAATTTTAGAAAAAATTGAGAGGAGCAAGAACAAGAGGTTCCTGCTCGTTCTGGAGGTGTTTTGATGCATGCATGATTAGGCTGGCTAACCTTGAAAGAAAAATGCACAGCATTGCATATTTTCAATGATGAAATTGTTTTGAAAACTGTTTTAAGGAAACAGAGCCGCATACGTGTTTTTATTGACATATGACGTGCTAGAGCTCAACTCACACAATGTTTTGATTTGTGTGATGCATGCATTAGTGCAAGAGCGAGAGCTCGCACTAGAGTTTTACATGCATTGGTGCTGAAGTCTAACTCGCACCTGATTTTACATGATTTTCGTGATACGGTGCTAGAGTCTAACTCGCATCATATTTTATATGATTTTTGAGACAGGGTGTTAGAGCTTCGCTCGCACCAGATTTTATATATATATATATATGATTTTCATGATGGTTTGCATACAGAGTGCTAGAGCTTAGCTCGCACTAGTTTTACTTGATTTGATGAGAGTGCTGAGCATCGCTCGCACTGATTTTATGAGAACATGCGATTAGCCGTGCTTGGAGCATCGGGTAGATTGTGTGTCACCGATTAAATAGGCTTTCATGTGCGTTTTGAGACATGGCATGAGTATAGAGATATGATATGGGTCCACGAAGTACGATGTACCGTGCAAGTAGCATGGAGTACGATGTACCGTATGGCATCTTCGGATGTGTGGTATCTTCGGATACGTGGTATCTTCGGATACGGCAGCTTCGGATGCGTGGGATCGGATAAGACCAACGAGATGGAGTGACCCACCTCCCGGGCAGTTCCCGATCATGGTGAGACCCCGTACACTAGGCTCCGTGTAAGCAGAGGGACTCCCGAGGACACATGGCCATAGTCCTGGTTATTACCGATATACAGATGTTGCCTAGTCTCGCATGTTGATGATCTTAACGATGATTGAAACTGGGTTTTAAACTAAATTTGCATGATGCTACTTCCATGCTTTTTAAACCCATGTGTGATGTAAACTGATTTTCATGGTTTTGTGTGAGTCAGGACCACCCGAGGGATGGGTTGAGTCATGGATTTGTTGTGAAATTTTAAATGAGAAAGAAATGATTTGAAATAGTTGCATGTTGAATTTTCCATGCAAACTTGTTTTACATGACATCATGAATCATAGCATCAGTTTTGAAATCTGTGGAGAAAGGGTGGTTTATGCATGGCACCACGTTCATGTAGGTAGTATGGTTACCTACTTGTTCGTAGGATTGCCTTACTGAGCTTGATGTGCTCACCCCTTTCATTTTCTCACACAGATAATCTCCAGTAGATATAGAGGCGACTGAGTACTGCATTTCGGATATCCGCTGCTGCCCATCATTTAAGGTATATACACTTGTACATATTGTATCTAAATAAGTATAGCACAGTAACATGTTTGTAAGTAACTTTAGGGGATGTATAAATATTGTAAACAATTATAAATGACTGAGAAAGAATTAATTTGGTGGGACTGGCATTGACGCACAGCCCAATTGTTAGTGGAGTGTGGTCACGATCAGAGGGCAGATAAAAATCTAAGAATAAACAAAACGCAAAAAATTTACTCTGATTTTTGGGTAGTTCAGGGTCGTGACATATAAAGGTGGTATCAGAGCGAAATTGGTCTGATGTGTGTCAGTGTCAGTAATTAGAAAATTATATCCCCGTGTTACTGTGCTTAGTTAGATACAATAGTGTATATCGAGATGGGTTTTAACTAAGAAATGGTTGAGAATGCAGGAATACCTAATATTAGTCGCGATAGAGAAGGTAGAGCACGAGGCAGAGGTCGTAGAGGTAGACCTGAGCCTGCTAATCGTGCTGAGTTGACCTGTGAGAATCAGGATGAGATTGAAATAGAGGTTTATATTGAGCATGCCTCACAGAGTCCGACAGAGTGATCAGACAGTATTGAGACATGCTTCGCGAGGTTGGAGCAGAGTATGAAGAATATTTTGGGAGCTAATTGCTCAGAGTATGCATACGGAGCATTGATGGAAGTCCGCTCGACCCATCTTAAGAGTTAGACACCCAGAGTTTACAAGAGAAATATTTTGGATGTATTCCGGTGACAGAATATCCCGGACACTTCTTAAAGGAAATTATAAATAAAACTTCTTACTCTGACCCAGAGGAATTGATTTATTGATGAGTATGAATTATGAGTATGAAACTCAGTTATATTCTTGGGCAGATATTACCTCGACACTATGAACAGTGACAGTCGAGATGTCTAAAAGTTAATGGAAGGGCTCAAATTGTCAATTAGAGTCCGATTGGCCCCGTTAGATATCACTACCTATATCGAGGCAGTGCGCAGAATACAGTGGTGGGAATAAGATCGAGTGTTGCACGCCTCTGAGATTGGGAAAGGTAGTAAGGGCCGAAATAGAGACAGAAAGAGAATCGAGAATGTTAGAGATGGCAGAACGAGAAAAAGGGGTAGTTTGGTAAAAGATTTGATTTGATGAGTTATGCAGTAAGATGATTGGTAAGGCCACAGTTATCCGATTGTAGCACTTTTGAGGGGTATTGTGATTGGAGAACCCCGATCTGCTACGGATCACTGTAGAATGTGTTGTAAATACCACGGAAGTAGGGCTTACACCTACATATTATTGATGAAAATGGCCGTTAAGTGTGGTAAGACAGACCATTTATTATGATTGCTCAGAGTTGGGCGAGATTGCCCCACAGAAAGGTAAAGAGATAGAGAAAACCCTGTTGAGATAGCTGCATCGAAAAGGGAGGCCACAGCAGAAGAGAAAAGGAAAGTAGGCTGTTGGACGAAGGCGAGTGTATGTCTTGGACCAGGACACTACTGATGTTTAACAGGATGTGGTGAAAGATACCACACTACTTATGAATAAAGAAGTAATTGTGTTAATTGATCCTGGTACCACGTATTTCTTCATACCGCCTTCATTCGCATGCAAGTGAGTAAAGACATGAATGCTTACACTCTTGGGCACAATGCTGATAAATGAGTTTCCCAATAGAGGAAGGTTAACTAACAGAATAATTATGAAGAGATTTTAAGTTGAAAACGGGGGAAGAAGTATGAGTCAGCCAATTTTATTCAATGGACTATGAATAATTTAAAGTAATATTTGAGAATAAAGTAGTCGGCTGCATATTATGATGTTCGGATTTCTATCCTAAGATATTATTGTTTTACCCCTGAAAAGTATACTGTAAGCTTTGACAAGTAATAAAAAGGGGTGCAACGGTTGAAATTAAAGGAGCAAATGATTTTACTCACGGAATGAATAATGACAGAGTTTTGTTATAAGTGATATACGAAAAGAGATAAGTTTTGAGATGTAATAGATCCTGAATACGAGTTGTATTGGAATAAGAGGAGTATGTAAGGTAAGAATATCTATGATACGTGAAGTAATTAGGATTAAAGCAATTAGTAGCGAATATGAATTGTGACCACAAGGACTGATATGTAAAGTAATTGTGGTTAAGTCTAAGGGTTAATAAAGGTATTTCAAAATACCTCCCCGCCTGAAGACTTGACAGCGTCTAGAAATATATATATAATCTATAACTTGAAATTGACAGTGGTAAGATATAAATTTAAAATTTTGATACTTTTACTAGTACGATAAAGAATTATAAAATTCGATTAATCATGAAGATTAAAAAATTAAAATTTAATAAAAGCCACTAATATAAGAAAAAGAAAATGACGCGGGTTAGTACCTTGAACGGGAGCAATTTTGAAGTGATTATACGCTTATGCGTACATAGGTCAAGGATATGGGCGATTAAAATATGTAATGGAGCTCAACTACAATGAGTTATTTAAACTTTACCTGGACCGATTTGTCATCATCCTTATTGATGATATGTTGGGTGTAGTTAAAGTCCAGGGCAAATTATAAGCAACAATTGAAAATTGCTTTTACAGATGGTTGTTGCGAGTTCTAAAAAAGGTATACTTTGTTGGCACGTTTAACTATGAAAACGTGGTATTTGAATGAGATGATAAGTGAGATGATAGATGTGACATAAATTTTAGTGTAGTGAAGTATGAACTGACCACCGTGATTATTTTCACCATACCCAACAGCTCAAGAGGTTCTCCGTGTGTATGAATGACTCAAGATAATGAATGAGCTAGGTATTGATGCAAAATGGGAAGATAGTCGATTATGGATCCAGATAGCTCAAGGATCATGAAATAAACTATCTGATCCATGATTTAAAGTTGGCAGCGGTAGTACTTGTACTGAGGATATGGTACTATTATGTACGTGGTGAGAAATTTTGGGTATGCACTGATCATAAAGCCCCAAGTATCTGTTTTCACAGAAAGAGATGAATATGAGAATACATAGTGGGTTAGAGCTTATGAGAGATTTTGATTGTGGAAAATTGTACCACCCAGGAAAGGTTGATGTAATGGCTGATGCCTTGAGCAGAAAGAGCCTCGGGATGGTATTACATATGATGGTCAAGGAGCGTGAGCTGCTGAGCAGTTGTGAGCCTCAGTAGTGATGTGATCCCTTCTGATGATAACAGTGATTGTGTGACAACTAGCCTGAGACTAGAACCGGATGAGAGTGCCCGGATTTGACAGGCTTAGCAAGATGATCGACATGGTGTCGATAGTTTGGGTCAGATTCAGAAGGGTACAGTGATAGAGTTCACAGAGTATGATAATGGTTACTGAGATTCAAACACAGTATAAGTACTCCCTAGGACCACAATTGATGAGATAGTGATATTATCAGAAGCTCACTCTTCGGGATATATAGTGCATACGAAAAGTAACGAATATATATATGAAATCTCTAAAAAGGGTATTGGTGGTCAGATGTGAAAAGAGATATGGTAGAGATTGTGGAAAAGTGCCTAGTATGTCAGCAGAATAAGGTAGAGTATTAAAAGTCTGCAGAGTTATTGTAGCCTCTACCTATATCGACACGGCACAAAAATGGGAGCAAGTCTCCATGAATTTCGTGATGGATTATAGAGGACTCAGATGAATCACGAGGCTATTTAGATGATAGTCGCTAAGTTGACTAAGTCTACCCACCTTCTGGTTATGAAAACCCCAGATACTCAGAGTGTGTATGAGGATTCAGGTATAAGGAAGATTGTGGAACATTATGTAGCGTTCTAGTGAGCATGTTATCATATAGGGATTCCCGCTTTACTTCCCACCTCTGAGAATATTTTTAAGGAAGCTACAGGAACCCGATTTAGTATTTGCACAGCTTTCCATCCTCAGACAGATGGTCAGTTAGAGAGGACTGTATAGGTTCTGGAGGATACGATGAAAAAGTGTGCCATTGATTTTATAAGCTCCTGGGATGATCAGTTATTACAAATTGGATCTGTCAATAATGACAGTTGTCACTTGAGTATCGGGATAACAAGATATGAGGCATAGTATAGCCGTAGGGGTTGTTCCCCGACTCAGACAAGAAAAAGTGGGTGACAGATAGAATTTCTTCCGAATTAGTATAATAAGTCTCTGAGGATGTTCAGTTGAGTGAGAGATTAAGAACACCTCAGAGTAGACAAAAAGCATTGGAATTCACCGAGGGTGGATCTGTATTGTTGAAGTTATTTGTCCTAAGGGAATAAGGACATAACGAGACTCGGGAAGAAGGCAAATTGAGTTTTGCTGAATAGAATTTTTGAGAGATTGGACAAGTGGGAGATAAGACCTGTAGGTTGGCGTTATCACCTGAATAAACAGGCATCCACAATGTGTCCCATCTTTTGATACTTCGGTAATACTATCCAGATCCAGCATAGGTGATCAGATATGAACTCTAACAGTTCAGCTCAGTGCAAATATAAGTATATTGAAAAAGTTGATTCGGGCATTAAATAGGAAAGAGAAAGTATTGAGGATTAAGACAATCTCCCTAAATTAAAGTCCTTCGGTAGTATTACACTCCGAAAAAAGGTCACATGAGAATTAAAAAGTATGATACGATTGATGTACTGGAGTAGTTTATGGATTCATATGACTTGGTTCTAATTTGGAGGACCAAATTCCTTAAGTGGGGGAGATTATGTAAGACCCGATTTTAGTTAAAACATGAAATTAAAAATGCAAAAGGACTGAAAATGGAATTCTCGAACACGTTGAAGGACAAAATGGTTAAAAGACCGAAAGCCGGTGTAAATTCGATAAGGAAATTTAATTAAAAATATGGGATTGAGAAATCTTGATCAATAACGAAAAAATAAATTTATTTCCGGTTAAATCGATCAAGATATGAATTTACTGAAAATTAATCGAAATTTTCGCTCGGGTTAATATCCTGAAAATACAGAGAAAATATACCGAAAATGATTAAAATAAACTAAATAAATTAAATAAAATTAAATAAATGAATTTAGAATTGAATAATAATTTTTAGGATATTTTAAGTGATATTTGAGTATTTTTAATGTATTTTAATGATTAAAATAATAATAAAGATAATTAATAAAAAAAAAGAAGAAAAAAAATCAGAATTTGGTCGGGGAGAGAGAAGAAAGAAATGAAAAACGGAAGCCAAAATCGAGAAAACCGGTCGGCCACCGTCCGACGACCAACGGCCAGGCGAAGGGCCGAAAATGGAAGAGGAGAGGTCGGCGACCTCCCTGGTACCGGCTGTGCAACCCACCGACGTCGAAATCCGACGAAATCGAAGGAGAGAGAACCCGAGGGAGAAGAGGAGATCAGCGGCAACCGGTACCGATCTAGCCCCAACCGACCCCAGCCGAGGCTTCCCCAGGCCCAGGCGACGCGATCGGTGGTGGTCACGACCGGCAAACGCCGAAAACGACGAAAAGAAGAAATGGGTTTCGACGGCAGGAGAGAAGAGGCCGGACCGGCGACTTTCCGGCGACCTCGACCGAAGTCAACCCCAGATCTGAGATGCGGACGACCCAGCGGAGCCACTAGCAGCGGAAGCCAACGGAGAATCGGCCGGCAAGGCCGTGAACCGGCTGTCCGAACCGGGTCTGAACCGGACCGAAACAGTTCAGCCAATAAAGAGAGCAAAAAAAAGAGAAAAAGGGAAAAAGAAAAAGAGGAAACATTGGGGAAAAATCCCGACGATGTAATCGAGCTACGGGTCAGTCAGTAGCGTCGAAATTGACCGATTTAAATTTTGAAATATTTTATTTAATTAATTTTCGACTGGAAATTTACCCGAAAATTTATGAAATTGTGTAGCTCGACAATCGACGTCAAACGAGAGCTTGAGATAGCCTCGATTTGCATACTAGCATGGAATCTCGAGTAAGTAACCCTTATTTACGATAATTTACATCGTTATGCGTGCTTCAAATTTAATTATCGCATAAAATAAATTAAATTATGGAAATTTAGATAAATTTTCGTAAATAATAAATTGAGCTATTCGAGAGTTAGAACGAGGCCCAATAAATTGTTGATGGGCCCAATGAGCCCAATAGGCCTCGATAATGTGAAAATTAAGTGGAAAACGGGCTTAAGGCCGATTAAGGCCCATTAAGGTGCAATCAGGCCCAATGGGGTAAATGGGCCCAATGATTTAAATTAAGCCCAGAAAATAGGAAATACAATTAAATTGTATAATATTCGACTTGAAGAATAATTATACGTAGTTTCGGACATTGGATTGGGAGCAGATCGGACTGCGTGACGAGACAGCAGTGAAAAAGGAAAGGTCGGACTCTACAGAAAAATAAGGTAAGGGAATTCTACAGACTGCTAGAGGTAAACTTTATGAAATGTCAAAGTCATATGCAGTCTTTTAAATTATCTGAAGGGTTTAGAAGTAAGTTAATAATTTTAGTGCCCCGAATGGGCAAATTACCAAAATACCCTTGTTAAGGGTAAAATTTACAATTTTAGGAAAAATTGGGAGAAGCAAGAACAAGAGGTTCCTGCTCATTCTGGAGGTGTTTTGATGGATGCATGAGTAGGTTGGCTAACCTTGAAAGAAAAATGCATAGCATTGCATATTTTCAATGATGAAATTGTTTTGAAAACTGTTTTAAGGAAACAGAGCCGCCTACGTGTTTTTATTGACATATGACGTGCTAGAGCTCAGCTCGCACGATGTTTTGATTTGTGTGATACATGCATTAGTGCAGGAGCGAGAGCTCGTACTAGAGTTTTACATGCATTGGTGCTGGAGTCTAACTCGCACCTGATTTTACATGATTTTCGTGATACGGTGCTAGAGTCTAACTCGCACCATATTTTATATGATTTTTGAGATAGGGTGTTAGAGCTTCGCTCGCACCAGATTTTATATATATATATATATGATTTTCATGATGGTTTGCATACAGAGTGCTAGAGCTTAGCTCGCACTAGTTTTACTTGATTTGATGAGAGTGCTGAGCATCGCTCGCACTGATTTTATGAGAACATGCGATTAGCCGTGCTTGGAGCATCGGGTAGACTGTGTCTCACCGATTAAATAGGCTCGCACGTGCATTTTGAGACATGGCATGAGTATAGAGATATGATATGGGTCCACGGAGTACGATGTACCGTGCAAGTAGCATGGAGTACAATGTACCGTCCGGCATCTTCGGATGTGTGGTATCTTCGGATACGTGGTATCTTCGGATACGGCATCTTCGGATGCGTGGGATCAGATAAGACCGACGAGATGGAGTGACCCACATCTCGGGTAGTTCTCGATCATGGTGAGACCCCGCATACTAGGATCCGTGTAGGCAAAGGGACTCCCGAGGACACATGGCCATAGTCCTGGTTATTACCGATATACAGATGTTTCCTAGTCTCGCATGTTGATGATCTTGACGATGATTGAAACTGGGTTTTAAACTAAATTTGCATGATGCTACTTCCATGCTTTTTAAACCCATGTGTGGTGTAAACTGATTTTCATGGTTTTGTGTGAGTCAGGACCACCCGAGGGATGGGTTGAGTCATGGATTTGTTGTGAAATTTTAAATGAGAAAGAAATGATTTGAAATAGTTGCATGTTGAATTTTCCATGCAAACTTGTTTTACATGACATCATAAATCATAGCATCAGTTTTGAAATCTGTGGAGAAAGGGTGGTTTATGCATGGCACCACGTTCATGTAGGTAGTATGGTTACCTACTTGTTCGTAGGATTGCCTTACTGAGCTTGATGTGCTCACCCCTTTCATTTTCTCACACAGATAATCTCCAGTAGATGTTGAGGCGACTAAGTACTGCATTCTGGATATCCGCTGCTGCCCATCATTTAAGGTATATACACTTGTACATATTATATATAAATAAGCATAGCACAGTAACATGTTTGTAAGTAACTTTAGGGGATGTATAAATATTGTAAAAATTATAAATGACTGAGAAAGAATTAATTTGGTGGGACTGGCATTGACGCACAGCCCAATTGTTAGTGGAGTGTGGTCACGATCAGAGGACAGATAAGAATCTAAGAATAAACAAAATGTGAAAAATTTACTCTGATTTTTGGGTAGTTCAGGGTCGTGACAGTTTCACATGGATTTCATACTGGTTTTGGCATGGTGCTTGGAGCTTAGCTCGCACTAGATGCCCACCTTATTTGTTGTCGTGCTTGGAGCTTCGGGCAAACTAGGTGTCGCACCGATTAAATAGGCTCGCACGTGCATTTGTGATTTTGACATGTTGATAGCCGTGTTAGGAGCTTCGGGTAGACAAGAGGTTGTATCGATTAAATAGGCTCACATGTGCGTTTTGAGATGTGGCATGATATGATGTGTTGATTGGGTCCATGGAGTACGTTGTACCATGCATGTAGCATGGAGTACATTGTACCGTGTTGAGATGTTATATGCCATCTTCGGATGAGATCTGCTATGGACCGACGGGCTGAATTTGACCCACCTCCCGTGTGGAAGCAGATAGTGGTGATATCCTGCACACCTGATCCGTGTAGCCGGTATCACAGGTTATAGCCATAGACCTAGAGGTTATTACCTTTTATTGAATTGCCTATCTCACATGTCTAATGCGTTGTGAATAAATCCATGTTTGAAATGATTTGTGGGTCAGGACAGTCCGAGGGAGGGGTTGAGACCTGATAAGTGTTGAATTGTTTTGAGATACCGATTGTTAATGGTTTAAAGTGCACCAAAGCATGATGATTAATGCCATGCTTTATTGTGTAAAATGCATGATGGTTAATGCCATGCTTATTTGAGAAAAACGCATGATGATTAATGCCATGCTTTATTGTGAAAAATGCATGATGGTTAATGCCATGCTTTTTTGAGAAAAATGCATGATGATTAATGCCATGCTTTATTGTGAACTATGCATGATGATTGATACCATGCTTTGAAATGAATTGTGCACTGGATTTTAATAGCACGAATGCTTTACATACCATTAACACAATCATACACTCATGTTTTGAGATAAATGATGAACTAAATGCTTTTGAGCATGGCATCACGATCATGTAGATAGTGCAGTATCTACCTATTCGCATGATTGCCTTACTGAGCGTGTGGTTTGCTCACCCCCCTTATTTTCCCTTCTCTACATAGTGTTGAGTATAGATTGAGTGTGACTGGAGGCGTTCCCTTTGGTAATCCGCTACAGCCCATCGCGTAAGGAATACACACATTGTAATTTTGTATCTAAACTTATGATATCACAGTAGCATTTTGTATGTAACTATTGGGGATGTAAAATAATGTAAACACATGTAACAACTCTGATATATACATTTATACAAGTGTTTACTCATAAATAATATACAAATTGAATTGGTATGGTGGAGTGAGTTAGACGTCGACACACAGCCCAACTATTGAGGAGAGTTGCTGTTCACGATTAAGGTAATAACGAATAATAAATGATGCATGAAAATGCGAAATATTTGTACTTATTTTGGTAAGTTGAGGGTCGTGACACTATATCTCTCGATCTCTATCTTCTTCTCCTCCTGTTCATTCCAACAACAATGTCCCACGCCATAAATTCAACTGATTAAACCTCAAACATTACTTTTGGTCCTCACATCTCTGTCTCGGTCTCGTTTCCAGCATCGCCTTCTTCTTCCAGCTTTCCAGCATCTGCCTCCTCTCCAACTCGATGCATCAGCCACCACCAGCTTGCCTCATTCTTTGCTTCAGTTAAAGTAGCTTGATGATTCCAGACTATTCTGGTCTACATTTAGTCACAAGCAACTGCCAAAACGCCTCAACTCAGTCCCCTCAATGCCACCATCCAACCTTCTCCACACGACTTTGCCATCTCCAGCGTCCCTGTTTCCAGGCATTGATTTTTTTCTAGTAGCCATGCATCATTTCGGTTCTGCCTCCAACTGCTCCCTTCATGCCTCAAACATGCGCCTCCCAGTTTGTTTTCTTATATTGCTTCGATTTCACTTCTTGTATTTCCATCTCCCTGCTGTAGCTCGAGCCTCTTTCCCTTTATCGTTCGTCTCTGCTTCAACTCGGTTTCCACCAAACCTCTGCATCTTCACACTTCCAGACAACTACTTACCATCTCCATCGTAACCTCCTTCTTACAATACTCGGTTCCTATCCTGTCCAGTCATAACCATCACTTACGTCTTTCCATCGCTATTTCTTTTCCTTCTCCTCTCTGCCGTGTACCATACCATCACATATACATATATAAGCATTTCCTCAGGTTTTCTCTATTGCCAAGCACTACCTACTCCTATTTCAAATTTTCCTTTCCTTCACACGTTTCCTTCACTAACCACCTTCCCATCATTTTGACTTTGTTTCTCTTTCACCAAGGGCATCTCTATGATCATAAGCATATATATATTATCAATCTAAATACCCATCTGACACGTTTCCATCAACATCATTTCCCTTTCTTCTTTTTATCCACTGAACACACCATTTCTCCCTTAATCATCTTCTGTTTCAACTCATCATTTCATCATCCCTATATATTTCTTTTCACCAATGTCGCTCTCAGTCCCATATATATATATATATATATATATATATATATATATATATTCTTTTGTATATGTATACATATACCCTTATATATATATTCACAAATATTTACATGGTGTATTTCTTTCATATATGTATATTTATCTATGCATATTTGTATACCCTTGCACCCATATATTTTTGTAAGACCCGATTTTATCGTAAGGGCAAAAAGGGAATAAATAAAAATTTTTGAGTGCATTTAAAAATGCAAAAGGATGAAAATGGTATTCCAAAAAATGTGCAAGGGTAAAATAGTCAAAAGATCAAAATTCGGTATTAACCGAGACAAGAAAATTTAATTAAAAATAGGGATTTGAGAAATCTTGATCAATAACGAAGAAATAATTAAATTTCGGGTTAAATTGATCAAGATATGAATTTATGGGGATAAATCAAAATTTTCGTATCAAAAAATAATCCCAAAAATAATCAAAAAATATACCGAAAAGGTAGAATCGGACTGAAAAATTCATTTATGGATTAAATGAATAAAATAATAATTTTTTTGGATATTTTGGGATTTTAATATTATTTTAATGATTAAAATAATATTAAAAATAAATTATAAATAAATAAATAAATAAAAAAGGGAAATCTGTGAAATGGAAAATGCGAAGACAGAAACAGAGAAGAAACGCGAAACAAGCCGAGATCGAGGAGGTTCGTCACCGGCGAGCCACCGGCGGGGCTGAGGGGCCGACGAGGGCCGGCGAAGATAGCTCGACCTCGAGCGAACCACCAGTGGCTAGGACGCACCGTGAAGATCACCGGAGCACGCCGAAAACGGAGGAGGAAGCCGCGAGGGAGAAGCCCCGATTGGCGACCATCGGTGCCGTTTTGACTCCAGCCGAGGCTTGATTTTGGATGCCCAGGTGCAGCCGAGCCGAACAACACCGGAATCACGCCGAGAACCGACCGGACGGCGCTGAAACAGTAAAATGATGGGTGAACTGGATTGAACCGGCGGTCTGAACCGGACTGGACCGGTTCAGCCAAAAAGAAAAGGAAAAAAAGAAGAAAAAGGGAAAAAGAAAAAGAGAAAAAATTGGAGAAAATTCAAATGATGCAATCGAGCTTCGGGTAAGTCGGTAAGCGGTCGAATTGACCGATTTAATTTTCAAAATATTTAATTTGATAAATAATTGACTGAAAGTTTACCCGAAAATATATTTAATTATGTAGCTCGATTGGCATCAATCAAGAGCTCGAGATAGCCTCAATTTGAGTACTATCATGGAATCATAGGTAACCCTTATTTACGATAATTTACATCGTTATGCGTGTTGATGAATTTCGAATTTTATTTCCGCATAAATGAATTAAATTCTGGAAAATTGGATAAATTGTCGTAAATATTAAATTGAGATATCCAATAATTTAGAACGAGGCTAAATAAATATTGATGGGCCTAATGAGCCCAATAGGCCTCGATAAAGTGTGGTAAACGGGCTTAAGGCCGATTAAGTTCCATTATGGTACAATCGGGCCCAATATGGGTAAACGGGCCCAATGATTTAAATTAAGCCCAAAAAATTGTGAAATACAGTTAATTGTATTGTATTTGACCTGGTGAACATTTATCCGCAGTGCCGGAGATTTGATTTGGATTCGGAGCAAATCGGACTGTGTGACGAGTCATCAGTGGAAAGGTCAGACTGTACAGAAAAATGAGGTAAGGGAATTGTGTGAGTAGCTAGAGGTAGCTACCCATATTTTAATAGATTTTGTATACACTGATTATGTATGTATACACGATTATTGTATAATGATCCTAAAAGTGGTTTAAATGATTTTTAAGGATTGAAATAGGTGAAATGTCATTTTACCCCTATTAAGGGAAGTTCACGTAAGGATGGGAAAGCATGACATGCATGAAATGCATGATTTAAGGAATTTTATGATTAAGGAATTTTATTGGTTTTAATCAAAGCAAAGCGATAGATTGGCCAGTAATTGTATAAATTTCACAAGATAACACTACGTAGGTGTTATTCATATTTAAATTAAAATTTCTTTGGAAAACGGCCAACTATCAAGTTTATATGAAAACAGATAGTGCTGACACGTAGTTCGCACTATATCTACGTTTGTGAATGTGCATAAATGTGCTTGAGCGGTTGCTCGCACCGATTTGTGTGACATCATATGCATGAAATGTGCTAGAGCGGTTGCTCGCACTGAATTTTATGATTTGATATGCATGAGAGCTGCTGGAGCCTAACTCGCACTCTGTTTTGACATGTTTTGACATGTTTTGATTTGTTTTGACGTGGTATGCATAAAATGGTGCTGGAGCGATTGCTCGCACTAGTTTTAATGATTTGACATGCATGAGAGATGCTGGAGCTTAGCTCGCATCCTGTTCTGATTTAATTATGCATGAAGTCGTGTTGGAGTGTAACTCGCACGAGATTTGATTTAATTATGCATAAAGCCGTGCTGGAGTATAACTCGCACGAGATTTGATTTACTTAAGCATTCATTTGTGCTGGAGCGTTGCTCGCACAAAGTTTTACATGGTTTTCATAATTCATTTGAATGTCGTACTGGAGTTTTTCTCGTACGAGGTTTTCACTGAGTTTTATATACATATCCGTACTAGAGCATTGCTCGTACGTGAATTTTACTTGAAATTATAATCAGTTTAAGTCGTACTGGAGCGCTGCTCGTACGCAGATTTTACTGATTTTTATGAAACCATGCTAGAGCTTCGCTCGCACGAGGTTTTCTGATATCATGAATATGCATGGAGCCGTGCCAGAGCTTCGCTCGCACAGGGATTTATATGACATGCATATAGCCGTGTTGGAGCCTCCTGTAGACTGTGTGTCACAGTGAGATGATATGCTCACACGTGCATTCTGAGACAGAGATGATTTGGGTGGATAAGACCTATTACAGGCACCCCTGACTGAGCTTGGGTTCACGGAGTACTTTGTACCGTGTATGTCACGTGGAGTATGCTGTACCGTGGGGATTGTTGGAGTGGAGTGGCATTAGCCACGAGGCAACAAGCCTTGCCCTCGCAATCCTGGTGTTATGCTGTTCTGGCAGGTAGGACGACCCACCTCCCGTTTCAGGTGTGATACCCCGCACACTAGGTACCATGTTGCCAGGGATCACTAGGATATGGCCATAGTCCTCGATGTTACTGATAATTACCTACTTGTCTCACATGATATAACTATTGGTCGATAGACCAGGGTAGACCCGAAGGAGGGGTCAGGCCCCCGATTTTATGATTTTATGATATGTGACCCTGACAGAAGGGAGGTTTTATAATTGAAGTTTTATAATGAATTTTAACGAATTGTTTTATGAGTTTGAAATGGAATTATGAGATTGTTTTATGAGTTGATTGACCCGGAAGGGTTAGTTTTTACTGCAGTTTTGATTTATTGATTTAAATGCAGTAGCATGTGAAGTTTTCCATGCTTTCATTTGAAATCCATGATTTGTCTTACATGACATGAAAGATTGCATGATCTTGATTAAATTCATGCTTAGTATGATTTAATGATGTCACATAAAATGCTTTGAATGCATGAATTACATGATTTATATATGCACAAATAGTTTTGGATAAACTATGGCATTGAATATGCATGACTTTGTGCTTGATGATTTTAAATGAAAAGAAATAGATTTAAGGGCATGGCATTATGAGCATGTAGATAGTGGAGCTATCTACTTACTTGCATAATTGCCTTACTGAGCGTGTGGTTGCTCACCCCCCTTATTTTCCCATCTTTTCAGAGCATTTGCAATAGTTATTGAGCGGCTGAGGACTGGTATGCTTGGTATCCGCTGCTTCCCATCGAGAGACAGGTATACACATTGGTATGATTTTGTATCTAAATATGTAATGCACAGTACTGTAAACGGATATGATATCGGGGATGTAGAGTTATAAATACCATTGGGTATGTATTTATTTAAAGTCAAAGAATAGTAAAACTCTGATATGTGATTGTGGGAATGTGAATATGGAAATGGAATGGTAAATAGTGAGTGGTGACTAACACCGAATCATAGCCCAACTGTGTTGTAGGATGGTCACGATGAGAGAAAGGTAAGAATTAAATAATAAATGAAAAAGAGAAAAATTTACTCTGATTTTTAGGTAATTCGGGTCGTGACAACTTCTCTATACGTAAATCTTGGGAAATAATTGAAATATTGCATACATATATATATATATATAAATACATGCATGTCTACGTATTTGATCAAATTCTCCATGTAGTGTAAAAACATGGTCAGTCCAATATTTATACCTGAATTTATTCACCCATATTTACACATTTAACCTTAATTATCTGCATTATTATTATTTTTTTATAGGTAACCAAGTATATTGAAAATTTTACGGTATATACATTCTCCCCACCTTGGGAAATTTGGTTCCCAAATTTAAAAGTACATTAGTCTTCAATATACGGGGATTTAACTTTCCTTTCTTTCCAAATCTCGTTATGCTATTGGAAGGAGAAACTTCTAGAACACCAAATATCCTATTGAAATTTCCAAGGACCTTCGTCTTTGGTCAGCATAACTCTTTTTCTTGTTTCGAGTTGTTCTTAACCTCTCACAAATTAATTGAATATCCTCATAAGTTTGTATAACCAAATCGAAAACAATTATTTTTTCTTTCCTTTCACCCACTTCTTCCATCCAATTGGTGAACGACATTTTCGACCATACTACACTTCATACGGTATCATCTCGATACTTGAGTGTTATCTGATATTACGCGCAACTTCGCTAATTGGCAATTTGTCCTTCCAGAAGCCTTTAAAATCTTGGCACATGCTTTTAATTCCATATTGTCCTGGTTAAAGGTTGTAATGATCTCACAAGCTCTTGGTACTCCACCTGAACCTGCTGACATATGAGACATTCAGTCACAAATTCAATCGTCTCTCTTATCGTACCTGATTTCCAATATACCTCTAGGAGATTTTGATAATTCTTACTATTCGTCGGATATGAAGTATATCTCGATGATTGAGCTTCTCGTAAAATCCTTTTTCTTTAATTGTGAATCATCGAGTACACATATTCTATCTTTAACCTCAATAAACCATCAATACCAATACCAAGATCGGTTATAGTACCCATCTAGATCTTACTAGCCAGATCAATACGATACTTATCATTATGTTGATCCCATTCAATTCGATTCAATCAAGTCCTTTTTTTTTAACTTTCGAGCTAACCATTACGTAATGAATGTCAGTATCAGGAAAGAACCACATTCGAGTTGAGGTCCACTAATAATTCAATAACTCATGTCCCTAACCAATATACATAACGCCATCCCGAAATCACTTCTACTCAAAGCACTAACTCAAGTCATTTCCTTTTTCTTGTATTGGACGACCTTTGTGAAATTTAATATTTAAATCTTCTTGATTCGTAGAATTACATAATTCTTCACCGCACAAGTAATGGTATCCTAACTTCAAACATGAATATTACAACTGTCAATTCCAGTTTATGGGTTAAGGATCAGGGTATTCTATACACTGTCAAGTCTCTCAGGCGGGGAGGTATTTTGAAATACCTTTATTAGCCATTAGACTTGACCACATAAACTGGTTATGGATATAAGGGTTCAAGGTTCAGTCCCAGTAAGAAGTAGGATACCAAAACTTATCGTAATTTCACATTTATGCTTCAGACACAATCCATTCTCAATTCATGTCACTTAATCCGAATTCATTTCACATACCAGAGATATTCTTACCTTGTATACACCTCTTATTCCAATATAACTTGCATTCAGAATTTATCACACTTCAACGTTTGTCTCATTTCGTTTATCAATTATAACAAAACTCTTTCCTTATTCGAATTAAGTCTCGCATCCAAACATTAACATATACACATTTCAATCCTTAGATTCGAAACTTTCATACTCTAAAATCTCTTTATATCTCAAAACTCTGAATTATCTTAACAATTTTGGGTCTTTCTCTCTGATCTATAATCTCTATTTTAGGAGGATCCAATTGACTCTCGTTTTTTATACAAAGCAACCCAGAAGAATCCAGATCTTCTTAACAATTAATGTTGGTACACTCGAAAATGGATCATTCAGTCTTGTAATCACCTAATCATATGATCCCTGTCATTACTTTTTCAGCACTTCAAATTCAATCAAAACTATTCAATACAATAGTTTGAATAATAAATTCGATATCAAGTACTAGATCAACTCAAATTTCATCCTTAGGTCTAGTGGTAACTTTGACAGATCATCCAAATATCTGTCAAAAAATTCTATGTCTATAGGGGTGTCTCTTTACTCCGAACACACCCTATCTTTATCAATCATATAAACAATGTGACCTTCATTTATACTTTTAGTTCTGTAAATCATCTTGTCAGTTACAATGATTTTACTCTATCACTCTCACTGCTTCCTTAGTATATCACTTTTCTGTCACTCTCTTTACCTTTTCATTTTCTTAGTAACTTCAAAATATACATTTCATATCATCACAGTTGCGCCTTATGCACTGCTTCCTCAAAATAACATCCAATCGGGCTAATTTATCTCGATTGAGGATCTTAGTACCTCCTACGAGTTTCTTGGACTTCCAATTGGTCATTCTATATTTTTAGAATTATTTGTGCTTAATTTCCTAATTAATTATTTAAATCCCCAATTTATTTTGTTAATTATCCCCTTTATTTAATTAAAATTCTCATGTTTGCAGATAATTAAATCCGGATGAATTTTGAATATTTCGGTAGAAAATGGCTAAGAATTGAGCTAAAATCGAGATTGGACCATGCAGACAACACGAGCCTAGCCCATCTAATTGGACAAAAAGACAGATGACATGGAAATATTATTCTTCAAGGAGCCAATGGTGTGAAGACAAGTGGCCAAACAATGTCAACTCATTTAGGATGAAAAAATTACAATTTTACCCCTAAGTGCGTGTATAAATATAAAAAGATGGCAATTGAAAGAGGAGTGTAATTTTAGGGTAGAATATCTTTTAGGTTATTTTCTAAGCTTCCTTTGTTAGGAATTTTCGAATAGCTTTTTCTCAACAATCAATTTTACTGTTCATGGCATTTTCTTAATGTTTTATGAAGTTTTTCATTTTTTTCTTTGCTTGGTTACTTGTAGTTCATTGTATCAAAAGTATTTCCTTTGCATTTGATTCAATGAAAGTTAATGGAAAATGTTTGCCTCTTTTTTTTTCATTCTCGGTTTTCCTCAACAGTGATTGTTTTTGTTAAAGCAAGCTTTATTTTCCTAGTTCTCGGTTTATTTTCTTCTTGAGTATTCAGGTGACAAGTTCATTTTTTCATTCATTATTCTCCATTTCGGTTCTGGTGCCTTGATGTGGATTGATGGAGAGCATTGTTCCACATCAAGAGCAATGTGGAATCATGTTGGAAAAGAAATTGATGCTAACCGAGGATGATGGATTCCCGGTTCATGTGCATTCGGGTATTGTAGTTTTGGTTAATTTTTCAGTTGTCAATCTTCACTTAGTTCTTTTAGTTTTTGAACTTTTATCTAGTAATGCATTGTTATTTGATTTTCCTTGTTTCATTTGACTTTGTTTGCAATACACAGAAGCTATTATTTACTGCATATTAATGCTTGCTATCGTTTCTTTCTACTGCATTCTCCCTTCCCAGTTTTGTTTTTGTGCATCACTACATTTGCTGTTTCTTCCCTTTAGTTAGTTATTTATTTCCATCTTGCTTATTGTTACTTATTGTCTCCATGCATCATAGAGCAGGGACTGAGCGCACCATGGGAGTGATCGGGAATTACAAATGCACTATGTTATGTTCTGTTTTAGTGTAATATTACTGTTCATCTCTATGTTGTTTGTAACCTGCATTGCTCATTGTTTTCTGCTGCATTGTGTGATGGCACGGTGGATGTTGATGCTGGACAGCAAGAGTAAAGGTCATGTCCTGCAAGTTTGTTGCAAACCGAAACAGTTGCAGTAATACAAAGCAGAAACCATCGACGTAAGCAGTAGCTAAACGCCTGGAGCAGAAGACAACCCGAGGAACAGCAGCTGAAGGAGGTGTTGCAGTTAGCTGGGCAGACCGAAAGCAATGCCTGGAGCAGAAGACAACCCGAGAGGTGTGGACAGATCGGATGCAGCAGATATGCGAACCTGGATAGCAATTGATGTAGAGGTTGCAGGCCGATTGGAGACAGCACGAACAGCAGCCTGGAACAGAATAAGAGTAACTGGAGGGCCTGTGCAGTTAGATGGCTAACCTAGAGCAACCTGGAGCAAGTTGCAGTGTCAGTAGTGCATAACAGATCGAGAATGGAAGCTAAACAGAAGACAACAGCTGGGACCAGAGGATAAACCAAGACCACACCTGGAAATGAAAAATGAAATGAAGCATTAACAGTAATAGAGGGATTTGGATTATTTAAATTTGTTAAGGCCTTGTTTGGCCATCTAAATTGTTATTTCATGCTTATAGTTGTTTTAATTTTTAATTAGTTGTTAGTAATTGGTAGGTTAGTTTTAATAACTTTGCATATTAATTTAATTTGTAGTGTTAATTTTTAGTTAGTAGTTGATTTTATATTATATGTTTAGGATTGTATTTTTGTTTAGTATTTTATTAGTGGTATTTAGAATTAATTTAGATTTAATGTGTTTCATGCATTTTTAGTTTAGTCTTCATTTTTATTAGATTTTTAGTTTAGTTTAATTTGCATTTTTAGTAATTAGCTTTATTGCATGCATATTTTATTTTAAGGTAGTTTAATTGTAGTTTAATTAATCTTGCTTCATTATTTTCATAATTGCATTTTATTTTAATTGCGTTAATTAGTTTTAACTGTTTTAATTATTTTTGTTGGTTTTTTATTTTAATTGCGTAGAGCACTGTAAGTAATTTTGCTTTGTTTTATTTAGTTCTTTTTATTTTATTGCTTTCCAGTATTTTTAACTTTAGACTTAGTAGATCACCCACCTTAATCTCATAATTTTGTTAGAATGTACTTAGGGTAAAATTAACCGGTAGTTAATTAGGCTAACCAACTTCTCTGAGGGACGATAACTAGGGACTCAAATCCCATTATTACTTGTACGACCCGTGCACTTGCGGTAATACCCTTTGGGCGTACCAAGTTTTAGGCTCTGTTGCCGGGGAAGTTTTAATTAGTCGTTAATTAATGTCGGTGAAACTATACTTAGGTGTAATTCTAACCTGTAAATATTTAGGTTGTAAATATTTAGATCCTTAGTTTAGTTTAGTTAATTTTCCCATAATTAATTAAAATTAAAAAAAATTGAAAAATTAAAAAACTTAAAAATTTTTCTAAGGCCTTTCTGATGTTTGCATGCATAGAGCTAGGAGTTTTGATTGGTTTCCTCTAGATCCTGAAATTGAACGAACTTTTAGGAAAATTCGAAAGGATTCTAGGAAATTTATAGCTCCGCAGCAAAACATGATGGCAGAAAATAAGGAAAGTAAGATCGTTGGAGATTATGCGGTGCCGACGATCGAAGGTTATTATACCGGCATTAAGCCACCAACTGTCCCTGCTAATAATTTTGAAATTAAGCCTTCCATCCTCCAGATGATCCAGACCTCTTTACAGTTCAGTGGGCTTCCGCATGATGACCCACATGCTCACCTTGGGCAATTCCTGGACTTGTGCAACACATTTAAACACAATGGATTATCGGATGATGCGCTTAGACTTAGACTATTCCCCTTCTCACTTAGGGATAGGGCGAGACACTGGTTGACCTCCCTGCCTCCAGGATCCATTTCTACATGGGAAGAGTTAGCCCACCAATTTCTAGCCAAATTTTTCCCTCCCTCTAAAATGGCCAGACTCCGTAGCGATATATCCTCCTTTGCCCAGTACGACTCTGAATCCCTTTACGAGGCATGGGAACGATATAAGGAGATTCTTAGGAAGTGCCCTCACCACGGCCTACCTCTATGGCTGCAAGTCCAGACCTTCTACATTGGACTTACAAGCCAAAATAGGATCATAGTGGACGCTGCTTCAAGAAGAGCCTTGATGTGCAAAATAGAGGAGGAGGCTTATAAGCTGCTAAATAAGATGGCAGCTAACAACTATCAATGGTCCTCAGAAAGGAAATTGCCAAAGAAATCGGCGGGTATATATGAGCTCGACACTCTATCCACCTTGACCTCTCAAATCGTCAATCTTACAAATAAGGTGGAGTCGCTCAGTACCCAATCTAATCCTTCCAACAATCCTAACCTTATGTTTTCTGTTCAAAGTCCTTTTCTCTCTTGTGATCTGTGTAGTGGTACCCATGTTGTAGATAGGTGTCCACTTAACTTAGAATCGGTACAATACGTTGCCCCCAAGCAACAGAACAACCCTTTTTCAAACACCTATAATCCAGGGTGGAGGAACCATCCTAACTTTTCTTGGAGCCAAAACCAAGGGCAAGCTTCTAATTCTAGACCAATAGGACCCCCAGGTTTTCAAGCTCCACAGGTTCAAGTACCACCACAACATCAATTTCCTCACCACCCACCACCTCCGTATCCACATCATCCACCTAATCATTCCCATCCATCCCACTTCCATCAACCACCACCACCATAACTCCAGCATTTGCCAGCAGCTGATAAGAAACCCTCTCTTAAGGAAATGTTCACAACAATCTTGCAAAATCAAGCAGCTTCAATTAAGAACCTAGAGGTTCAGGTAGGACAAATAGCAAACGCTCTTAGTCAACGTCCTCAAAGGACCCTTCCTAGTAACACTGAAGCCAATCTTGTTAGGAAAAGGGAGGGGAAGGAACATATGAAAGCCATCACCCTTAGGAGTGGCAGAGAGCTAGTAACTCCACCAGTAAAGTCCTGACCTGACCAGCCCCTAGTTGAAAAACCCATAGGTTCTAATGAAGCAGCTCAGAAAGAGCAGGAATTAAAAGATCAAGCTGCAAAGGAAACAAAGCCAAGCATTTCTTCACCTCTACCTATTTCTTTGTCACAACCTCCTTTATCCTCCGATGCTACAAAAGTTTCCACTACATCTCCTCCTGTTAGACCACCAGTCCCTTTTCCTCAGAGATTTCAAAATAAAAAATTGGACCAACAATTTGCAAAATTCTTTGAGGTTTTTAAGAAACTTCACATCAACATTCCCTTTGCAGATGCCTTAGAGCAAATGCCAAGCTATGTGAAGTTTATGAAGGACATCCTCTCTAGGAAAAGAAGATTGGAAGATTACGAGATGGTGGCCTTAACGGAGGAATATAGCGCCATTATCCAGAGGAGATTACCCCCCAAGCTCAAGGATCCCGGGAGTTTTACCAAACCATGCACTATTGACAATTTATTCTTTGGTAGAGCCCTGTGCGATTTAGGAGCTAGTATAAATTTGATGCCATTATCTATCTATCAGAAGTTAGGAATAGGGGATGCCAAGCCCACCACAGTGACCCTCAAGTTGGCTGATCGATCAATTAAATATCCGAAGGAGGTCATTGAGGATGTCTTAGTAAAAGTGGATAAGTTTATTTTCCCTACAGATTTTATCGTGTTGGACATGGAGGAAGATAGGGAAGTCCCAATTATACTAGGCAGGCCATTCCTAGCAACTGGTAGAACTTTAATAGATGTACAAAATGAGGAGTTAACAATGAGAGTTCAAGATCAGGAAGTCAAGTTTAATGTGTTCAAATCTCTAAGGTTCCCTGACGACTCTCACGATTGTTTTAGGATGGATTTAGTGGACAAGGACATTACTGAGGAGTTTTCTAAGACACACCATTTAAACCCTTTAGAAGCCTCCTTAGTAAAATCTGTTGATCTTAGAGAATACAATGAAGATGATGATGAGGTCTACGATACTTTACAATTATTAGAGGTCACTCCTTTTGAGGAAATCGCCCAGTTTGAGACACTAGACCCTTTATCTATTCCAGCTTCAAATATCTTTCCATCCACCAATGATCCTCCAGCATTAGAGCTAAAACTTTTACCCTCACACCTTAGGTATGCTTACTTAGCTGAATCCTCCACACGACCAGTAATAGTATCTGTTGCTCTCTCCAGTGATCAGGAAGCAAAATTACTAAAATGATTTGAGAGAGCATCAGAAGGCTATAGGCTGGTCTATCTCTGACCTTAAGGGTATTAGTCCCTCTATCCGTATGCATAAGATACTATTGGAGAAAAGGCATAGGTCATCCATAGAGCACCAGTGTCGATTGAACCCTGTAATGAAAGAAGTTGTCAAGAAGGAGATCATTAAGTGGTTAGATGCAGGGATCATCTATCCCATTTCTAACTGTGCCTGGGTGAGCCCAGTACAATGTGTCCCTAAGAAGGGAGGGATGACAGTGATTGAGAATGAAAATAATGAGCTCATCCCCACTAGGACTATCACTGGTTGGCGAGTATGTATGTACTGTAGGAAACTCAACAAGGCCACCAGGAAAGACCACTTCCTTTTGCCCTTCATTGACCAAATGTTAGATCAATTAGCTGGTCATGAATTTTATTGTCTGCTGGATAGATACTCTGGGTACAATCAAATAGCTATAGCCCCAGAAGACCAAGAAAATACTACCTTCACCTGTCCCTATGGGACCTTTACTTTTAGAAGAATGCCTTTTGGCCTATGTAATGCACTGCTACATTCCAGCGTTGCATGATGGCCATATTTCATGATATGGTGGAGGATTTTCTTGAGGTTTTCATGGACTATTTCTCAGTATTTGGGGATAGCTTTGATTTATGTTTACATAATTTGGCACTAGTACTGAGGAGATGTGAAGAAACTAACTTAGTGCTTAATTGGGAGAAATGCCACTTTATGGTAAAAGAAGGTATAGTGCTAGGGCACAAAATCTCTACCAGGGGGATAGAAGTGGATAAGGCTAAGATGGAAATTATTGAGAAGTTACCTCACCCAACCACTGTAAAAGGAATTCGAAGTTTTTTGGGCCATGCGGGATTTTACAGAAGGTTCATTAAGGATTTTTCTCAAATATCGAAGCCTTTATGTAATCTCCTTGAGAAAGACACTGTGTTTTGCTTTGATGAGAAATGCTTAGAAGCATTTAAGACTTTGAAGGAAAAATTAGTTACAGCCCTTGTAATTATAGCTCCGAATTGGAGTTTACCTTTTGAGCTTATGTGTGATGCAAGTGATTATGCTGTCGAGGCTGTACTAGGAAAAAGAATAGGAAGAGTCTTCTATGCTATCTATTACACAAGTAAAACATTGAATGAGGCCCAGATGAACTATGCTACTACCGAGAAGGAGCTGTTTAGCTATAGTGTTTACCTTTGATAATTTTCGCTCCTATCGCATTGGTACTAAGGTAGTAGTATATACTGATCATGCTGCCATTAAGTACTTAGTCTCCAAGAAGGATGTAAAACCGAGGCTGATTAGATGGATTCTCCTACTACAGGAGTTTGACTTGGAGATTAGGGACAGGAAAGGTAGGGAGAATCAGGTTGCTGACCATCTATCTAGGTTAGAGAATGAACTTAAAGAAGATGGTACAGCTATTAATGAGTCCTTTCCTGATGAGCAGCTATTTACTTTCGGGCACTCCAGATTGCCTTGGTATGCTGACTTTATGAATTATCTGCTAAGCAACGTGATGCCACCTGATTTGACTGCCCAACAAAAGAAAAAGTTTTTGAGTGATGTCAAGTATTATGTTTGGGATGAACCCTTCCTATACAAGCAATGTAAAGATCAGATTTTGAGAAGGTGTGTTCCCAAGAAAGAAGTAGAGGATATACTTAGACATTGTCATTCTTCTGATTATAGAAGGCACTTTGGAGGAGAGAGGACAGCGGCCAAGGTTTTGCAAACTGGATATTACTGGCCCACGTTATTTAAGGATGCCCACTGTTTTGTGGTGAAATGTGATAGAAGTCAGAGGGTAGGTAATATTTCCAAGAGAAATGAGATGCCTCTGACTAATATTTTAGAAGTAAAACTCTTTGATGTCTGGGGTATTGATTTCATGGGACCATTTGTTCCTTCATATGGCAATCTCTATATTTTAGTGGCTGTGGACTATGTGTCGAAATGGGTTGAAGCGATGGCTTTACCAACTAATGATGCCAAGGTAGTAGTAAGGTTTTTAAAGAATAATATTTTCACACGATTTGGCACACCTAGGGCTATCATTAGTGATGGAGGGTCCCACTTTTGCAATCAAAGTTTTGATGGGCTGTTAAAGAAATATGGGGTCAAACATAAGGTAGCCACTGCTTATCACCCACAGACGAGTGGCCAAGTAGAGTTGTCCAATAGGGAAATTAAGGGGATATTGGAGAAAACAGTGAACCCAAGTAGGAAGAATTGGTCCATTAGGTTAGATGATGCACTTTGGGCCTATAGGACAGCCTTCAACACACCTTTAGGAATGTCCCCTTATCAACTTGTTTATGGTAAGGCCTGTCATTTACCAGTAGAGCTTGGGCACAAGGCCTATTGGGCCCTTAAGAATCTAATTTTCAACTTAGAGGCAGCAGGGGAGAAGAGGCTGCTACATCTCAATCAGTTAGACGAATTCAGGTTGCAGGCATATGAGAATGCCAAGCTCTACAAGGAAAAGACTAAGTGATGGCATGATAAGAAAATTAAGGAGAGACACTTCGAGCCAGGCCAACAAGTTCTGTTGTTTAATTCACGCTTGAAGTTGTTTCCAGGAAAGCTTAAGTCTAGGTGGTCAGGTCCCTTTACCATTACACAAGTATTCCCTCATGGAGCCATTGAAATTATGGATGAAACCTTGAATCAACCCTTTAAGGTCAATAGGGGCAGACTGAAACACTATTTTAGGGGAGGGTTTGATCGTCAACATTCTGTGACCACTTTAGCTGACCCTTCTACTTCTGATCCTGCTACTTAGATTCATTTTTCTTTTTCACTTTTTGTACTGTTCTTTTCTTTATTTATTTTGCAGATTGCTTTTCTAGAATTACATTTTCAATCAAGCTTCAGTTGCTCATCATCATCAGAAAGGGGAGTACTCTGTTCTTGAGCTTAAATTCTGATATTATCTGCACATTGAGGACACTGTGCACTTTAAGTTTAGGGGAGGGGATATCACTTGAGCAATTTTCTGAAAAATTGGAAAAAATTTCAAAATTTTTTTGAAAATCTGAGAAAGAATTTTTAAATTTTTTTTGATAATATGAGCTTAAATTATTTGATTTTGGGGATGATTTAGTGCTTATCATGTAGTTTTTCCATATTCTGATGATATGACCCCATGATTTAGTCTAACTTTGATTAACTAAGAAGCATGATTATAGGAAAAGCATGAAGTTGAATTCTTGAATTTGTCTTGATTTTGATTGTGATTTCCTCATCTTATGCACATGTCATGTCATGAATCTGTATATTTATTTAGAGAAAGCTTATGTGGACATAGGATTGCATTTGTTCAGTTGATTTTGTGCATCATATTCTAGAATTTGCTTGATCTAATCTCGAGATGAAATATTAGATTGGACTTAATTAGGGAGATGATTTAGGCAATCTTTGGATCGTTTGAGCCTTTCTAGCCATCCCTGTACATACTTTACCCCTAGTCACCCATCTGGGCTAAATAAGCTGTTCTCTGTAAATACACTTACTTATAATTTTCCTTAGCTTAAATACTTTTTCCTATCCCCTACCCCGAAAGCATGGAAAGTCAGATATATTTTGAGCTATATGGGTATTCAGTCATAGTGAAGGAGTATGTATAAAAAAAAATGAAAGAAAAAGAAAAAGCAAAAGAAAAGAAGAAAGATGAAAAATACAAAAAAAATAGAATAAAAAGTTGAGTGAAATAAATAAGTTTGGGGGAAATAAATTTGAGCTCTTACATTAAAGATCCTAGAAGTAATGCATGTTAAGAGGTAATTAAACCTAAATCGACTTTATCATACCTTAGCCCCAGCCTTACATTACAAGGTTAATGAAGTCCTATTAATCTTTAGTTAAGTGTGACTACATTAGTAGAGAGAGAAGTGAAAAGCAAACTTATGGGAATGATCACATGTCATTAACTTTGCATTCACTATGTTTGCATAATCTGATCCAGGAAATATACTGTGAAGTGACTTTGACATTTTCACACACACACGAGGGATCCAATTTGGGTTAGGACTTATGATTGAATGATTCTGAGTATTGGACTTATAATTGTGATTCTTTGATTTCATAGTCTGTACTTTTTCTTTGAGGATAATATAGGGGAAATTATTGTACTTTGTACGTGTCATTCCTACAATTATTTTGTTTTGCTTAAGGACAAGCAAAAGCTCAAGTTTGAGGGTGTGATAATTCTATATTTTTAGAATTATTTGTGCTTAATTTTCTAATTAATTATTTAAATCCCCAATTTATTTTGTTAATTATCCCATTTATTTAATTAAAATTCTCATGTTTGCAAATAAATTAAATCTGAATAAATTTTGAATATTTCGATAGAAAATGGATCGGAATTGAGCTAAAATCGAGATTGGACCACGCAAACAACACGAGCCTAGCACATCCAATTGGACAAAAAGACAGATAACATGGAAATATTATTCTTCAAGGAGCCAATGGTGTGACGACAAGTGGCCAAACAGTGCCAACTCATCTAGGATGGAAAAATTATGAATTTACCTCTAAGTGTGTGTATAAATAGAAAAAGATGGCAATTGAAAGAGGAGTGTAATTTTAGGGTAGAATATCTTTTAGGTTATTTTCTAAGCTTCCTTTGTTAGGAATTTTCGAATAGCTTTTTCTCAACAATCAATTTTACTGTTCATGGCATTTTCTTAATGTTTTATGAAGTTTTTCATTTTTTTTCTTTGATTGGTTACTTATAGTTCATTGTATCAAAAGTATTTCCTTTGCATTTGATTCAATGAGAGTTAATGGAAAATGTCTGCCTCTCTTTTTTTCATTCTCGATTTTCCTCAACTGTGATTGTTTTTGTTAAAGCAAGCTTTATTTTCCTAGTTCTCGATTTATTTTCTTCTTGAGTATTCGGGTGACAAGTTCTTTTTTTTCATTCATTATTCTCTATTTCGGTTCTGGTGCCTTGATATGGATTCATGCAGAGCATTGTTCCATATCAAGAGCAATGTGGAATCATGTTGGAAAAGAAATTGATGCTAACCGAGGATGATGGATTCCCGGTTCATGTGCATTCGGGTATTGTAGTTTTGGTTAATTTTTCAGTTGTCAATCTTCACTTAGTTCTTTTAGTTTTTGAACTTTTATCTAGTAATGCATTGTTATTTGATTTTCCTTGTTCCATTTGACTTTGTTTGCAATAAACAGAAGCCATTATTTATTGCATATTAATGCTTGCTACCGTTTCTTTCTACTGCATTCTCCCTTCTCAGTTTTGTTTTTGTGCATCACTACATTTCCTGTTTCTTCCCTTTAGTTAGTTATTTATTTTCATCTTGCTTATTGTTACTTATTGTCTCCATGCATCACAGAGCAGGGACTGAGCGCACCATGGGAGTGATCGGGAATTACAAATGCACTCTGTTATGTTCTGTTTTAGTGTAATATTACTATTCATCTCTGTGTTATTTGTAACCTGCATTGCTCATTGTTTTCTGCTCCATTGTGTGATGGCACGGTGGATGTTGATGTTGGACAGCAAGAGCAAAGGTCATGTCCTGCAAGTTTGTTGCAAACCGAAACAGTTGCAGTAATACAAAGCAGAAACCATCGACGTAAGCAGTAGCTAAACGCCTGGAGCAGAAGACAACCCGAGGAACAGCAGCTGAAGGAGGTGTTGTAGTTAGCTGGGCAGACCGAAAGCAACGCCTAGAGCAGAAGACAACCCGAGAGGTGTGGACAGACCGGATGCTGCAGATATGCGAACCTGGACAGCAACTGATGCAGAGGTTGCAGGCCGATTGGAGACAGTACGAACAGCAGCCTGGAGCAGAACGAGAGTAGCTGGAGGGCCTGTACAGTTAGATGGCTAACCTAGAGCAGCCTGTAGCAAGTTGCAGTGTCAGTAGTGCATAACAGACTGAGAATGGAAGCTGAACAGAAGACAACAGTTGGGACCAGAGGATAAACCGAGACCACACCTGGAAATGAAAAATGAAATGAAGCATGAACAGTGAATGGAGGGATTTGGATTATTTAAATTTGTTAAGGCCTTGTTTGGTCATCTAAATTGTTATTTCATGCTTGTAGTTGTTTTAATTTTTAATTAGTTGTTAGTAATTGGTAGGTTAGTTTTAATAACTTTGCATATTAATTTAATTTGTAGTGTTAATTTTTAGTTAATATTTGATTTTATATTATATGTTTAGGATTGTATTTTGGTTTAGTATTTTATTAGTGGTATTTAGAATTAATTTAGATTTAATGTGTTTCATGCATTTTTAGTTTAGTCTTCATTTTTATTAGATTTTTAGTTTAGTTTAATTTGTATTTTTAGTAATTAGCTTAATTGCATGCATATTTTATTTTAGGTTAGTTTTAATTGTAGTTTAATTAATCTTGCTTCATTATTTTCATATTTGCATTTTATTTTAATTTCGTTAATTAGATTTAACTATTTTAATTTTTTGTAGGTTTTTTATTTTAATTGAGTGGAGCACTGTAAGTAATTTTGCTCAGTTTTATTTAGTTCTTTTTATTTTATTGCTTTCCAGTATTTTTAACTTTAGACTTAGTAGATCACCCACCTTAATATCATAATTTGTTAGAATATACTTAGGGTAAAATTGACCGGTAGTTAATTAGGCTAACCAACTTCTCTGAGGGACGATAACTCGGGACTCAAATCCCATTATTACTTGTACGACCCGTGCACTTGCGGTAATACCCTTTGGGCGTACCACCCATGTTTCACATCTCCACTTATTTAGATTCTACTTCTTCTAAAACCATAAATTTAGTTTCGTATTCATTCTCGGACTTGTTACCTTATGTTCGATTTCATTCATTTCATCTATAATTGCCAATATGCTTTATCTGGAATGTGTTTCCGTCTAAGGGCCTCTAGAAACATATCCATGTAATTTTTTGATGTCGACTCTCGGATTAAATCGAGGGACTTCCTCCGAGCTCGACTTTCCATTTCGATACTGATTCTACAAAAGCTATTTCTTTATAGTAGTACACTTCAAAAGTCCATATAACTTTCTCAATTCTTTACCACAAAATTGCTAGAGCAACTTTCTCGATAGAGTTACTTCCAAAATCCTACAGCTTTTCAATCTCATTATCCAATCTTCTGAAATCATTGAATTCTTAACCTCAACGAAAACAGAGGCTTAACCTTTCGAATTTGCCTCTGTCTATTAAGTTCACAGTCATACCCTAGGAATCCATATAGGTTTTCCAATTCATTTATTTCAGTTTTCCATTACAATGGAATTCTTGACTTCAGTATATAATAATGTAATATTTTCTGAAATTCTCTTAGTCTTGCTCTCAGTCACACCTCATCGTTATCATTATCACGGGGCCAAAAATTTCTAGTAAAACTATAAGGTGTACACTTAGACGAGGGTTCACTGCGACCTCGAGGAACGATTCATTTCTGTCTACTAGTATGGCTGTAATACCAACTAGCCATATCTATCAGTTTTCCTTTATTTAATGACATAATTTTCTATAAAGCACTACCAGGTATACCTGTTTGTATCTAATTAATGTACAGTAACGCTAAGGATGTGAACTTTCTAAGTATTTTTCACTTTTAATATCGACTCGTATCAGGCCAACCTTGCTCTAATACCAACTTCTGTAACGACCTAAATTTTCATACAATTTGGTTGGGCTACAAGTCGATATTTGGTCAGAATAATAACTTAGTCTGATTAATTTTCTTTCTTAGTAATAAATTTTAAGAAAAATATATTCACATTCCCCAAGCATATCTTGTATGCATTACTGTATGTAAGTCCCGTACTTTTATATGTATCATTTATGATTCCAAGAATGTACACACAAGTTACATTATATGTGAATCATAAGAAATTGATCTTTCTATGTTCTAAGTGTGAATAGAATGCAAAATGAGTAGTGAAGCAATTGAATGTGAACTCTCCTTTGAATTTGTGAAAAAAATTACAGCTGGAATTCTGCAAATGGATGCTAGATTGATCTTAGTATAAGGGGAGATCGATCTCATCTTCTCGGAATGAAAGTGCCAAAGCATTCTGTCAAAGGGAGATCGATCCCTCATTCAAAGCATATCGATCTCAAGTTGCTTCTGCCTGGACAGGATCGATCTCTTCCCAAAGACAGATCGATCTCCTTATGTGACAAGATCGATCTTGTAATTTTAGAATTAAAATCATAAAGGTTTTAGGCAAGCAGATCGATCCCTTATTTGAAGCAGATCAATCTCTTATTCAAACAGATCAATCTCAATTTAGTTCTGCCTAGAAAGGATCGATCCCTTCTCAAGTGTAGATCGATCTCCATTTGATTCTGCAAAAATTAGATCGATGCAATCCCATGAGCATATCGATCCTACAACCTACATATCGAATACAGAGAGAGTTTAAACAAATGGAAAATTGATCTCTCACCCTAGGAGATCAATCTCATCATGTTATTTCTATAAAAAAAACCCAACAGCCAAGTCATCTTCCACGAAACAGCTGATACTCCTCCATTTTTACGAAAGTAAACCAAGCTTTCTCACTCTAAAATCATCACCTTCCAATCAGATTTGAGAAAGGTTACTTTAAGTAAAGTTGTTCCTTGTGATGAGGAGAACAACATAGTTAAAAACTAGAAGCTAAAATTCTAGATTGAATGAGCAAAGGGATTTTCCCAATTTCAGCCAAAAAGAGAAAAGTCAAGCTAGGTGAGTTCTCAATACACCAACATCAAGTATTTTAATCTAAATGTTCTTATGAGTTGATTGGTGTATGTTTTGTTGGCTGAAACATCCTTGAACATGCTTAATCATCTATGACCTAATATGAGTTTAATGTGAGAAAGTGAGAGAAAGTTGATTTGGTAGGGATTTAATGATGATTTAAACATGTAGTGATGTTATTAAGCATGTATACATGATTCTAAGATAGTTTTGTGAAATCCATATGTTGAAATAGATGATGAATGAAAGTAGACATATGAGGTGTATGATGAAAAGCCTTAGTGAAGGAAAGTGATGAACTTAAGGCATTGTGAGCTTAATACCGGTTCAATACGAATCAGTAGACTTGATGAGTCTAATAGATTCTCGAAAAATGAATTGTATAATCAAAAAGGACTTAAGAGAGAGTAAGGTCCGATAAGATATAATGAGACCAAATGGGTGTAAATGGCTCAATACATTGATTTGAATAGAATTCAAGTGAGAATTAAGTATATGAAATGATACTGATGTGAATAGTAAATAATTGCAACTCTTGGAGATATAATTGGAGCCGATAAGATCGGATCACGAGCAGTGGAAATCAAAGGAAAGTGACTTCTGTTTGATTCAAGTTAAGGGATTTATGCGAGCTATTAGAGATAGCTGTACGTATTTTTATAAATCCCTGTATGCGAATAAATAGTATGAAATATATAGAGATTGAAAAATCTAGGAAGTTGCCTAGTGTTTGCAAAAGCCTATATTGCCCTACTATAGAGAAAGTTGCACCAAAATGAGTCGATGTTTAGTAAGTGTATAATCATAGACTGGCTCTCGATTTAGCTATTTTACATAAAACTGCATGTTTTATTAAGTGAAAAGCGTGTAATGAGTGATTGAAGGGAAATTGCCCTCTGTCACGACCCAAACTACCCAAAAATCAGAGTGAATTTTTCGCGTTTTTATTATTTTCTTACTTAAATTCTCACCTGTCCTCGAATCGTGACCAACACTCCACTAATAATTGGGCTGTGCGTCAATGCCAGTCCCACCATTCAATTCCCAACTAACTTATTTATTCTCCAGTCATTTATAATTGTTTTATTATTTATACATCCCCTAAAGTTACTTACAAACATGTTACTGTGCTATGTTTATGTAGATACAATATGTACAAGTGTATATATACCTTATGTTGATGGGCAGCAGCGGATATCCGGAATGCAGTACTGAGTCACTTCAACTTCAACTGAAGATCATCTGTGGGAGAAAATGAAAGGGGTGAGCACATCAAGCTCAGTAAGGCAATCCTACGAACAAGTAGGTAACCATACTACCTACATGAACGTGGTGCCATGCATAAACCACCCTTTCTCCACACATTTTAAAACAAATGTTATGCGTTATGATGTAATGTAAAACACATTTGCACGGAAAATTCAACATGCAAATATATTCAAAATCATATCTTTCTCGTTTAAAATTTCACAGTAAAGTCAGGACTCGACCCCTCCTTCGGGTGATCCTGACTCACTCAAAATCATGAAAATCGTTAACATCACATATGAGTTTTAAAAGCATGGAATATAACCATCATGCATATTTAATTTAAATCATCGAAATCGTCGACATGCGAGACGAGGCAATATTTGTATAACGGCAATAACCAGGACTGGCCAATGTGTCCTCGTGAGTCCCTCTAGCTTCACGGATCCCAGTGTGCGAGGTCTCACCTTGATCGGGAACCGCCCGGGAGGTGGGTCAATCCAACCCGTCAGTCTTATCCGATCTCACGCATCCGAAGATGCCGTATCTGAAGATACCCCGTATCACAAAGATACCGTATCACAAAGATACCCCGTATCACAAAGATACCGTATCCGAAGATACCCCACGGTACATCGTACTCCATGCTACTTGCACAGTACATCGTACTCCATGGACCAACAGCCTTATCCCTCGTTCGGGCTCATCAGCTGGATCTCCAACCCTTATCCCTCGTTCGGGCTCATCAGGTGGATCTCTAACCCTTATCCCTCGTTCGGGCTCATCAGGTTATTTTAACATGCCATGTCTCAAAACGCACGTGCGAGCCTATTTAATCGGTGACACACAGTCTACCCGATGCTCCAAGCACGGCTTATCGTATGATCTCTGAAAATTAGTGCGAGCGGTGCTCTAACACTGTCAGTAATTCAGATAAAACTAGTGCGAGCTAAGCTCTAGCACTCTGTATGCAAACCATATGAAAAGCTGGTGCGAGCGAAGCTCCAACACCCTGTCTCAAAAATCACATAAAAATATGGTGCGAGTTAGACTCTAGCACCCTGTCACTAAAATCGTATATATATATATATATATGTATACAAATCTGGTGCGAGTTGGACTCCAGCACCTATGCATGTAAAACTCTAGTGCGAGCTCTCGCTCCAGCACTAATGCATGCATCACACAATTCAAACATCGTGCGAGCTGAGCTCTAGCACGTCACATGTAAATAAAAACACGTAGGCGGCTCTGTTACCTCAAAACAGTTTTCACAAAACAATATCACGTTGAAAGTATGCAATGTTGTGCATTTTCTTTCAAGGTGAGCCAGCCTACTCATGCATGCATCAAAAACACCTCCAGAATGAGCAGGAACCTTTTGTTCCTGCTCCTCCCAATTTTTCCTAATTTTTTAGATTTTACCCTTAACAAGGGTATTTTAGTAATTTGCCCATTCGGGGCACTAACATTATTTTTCGACCTCTAGACCCTTCAGATTATTTTAAAGGACTACCAATGAATTTAAAATTGCGTACTGTTACCTTTAGCAGTCCGCAGAATTCCCTTACCTTAATTTTCTGTCGAGTCTGACCTTTTCTTTCCCAATGTTGTCTCGTCGCGTCGTCCGTTATGCTCCCAATCAAATGCCCGAAACTGCGTATTAATATTCCTCAGGTCAGATATTATGCAATTTAATCGTATTTAATCTTTTCTGGGCTTAATTTAAATCGTTGGGCCCATTTACCCCTATTGGGCCCGATTGCACCTTAATGGGCCTTAATCGACCTTAAGCCCGTTTTCCACTTAATTTTCACTTTATCGAGGCCTATTGGGTTCATTGGGCCCACCAATAATTTATTGGGCCTCGTTCTAATTCTCGAATATCTAAATTCACTATTTACGACTATTTATCTAAATTTCGATAAATTAATTCAATTTATGCGTAAATTAAATCAATATCACGCATAACAAGGTAATTGTCGTAAATAGGGGTCACTTACCCGAGATTCCATGCTAGTCTGTAAATCGAGACTGTCTCGAGCCCTCGGTGGATGCCAATCATCGAGCTACATAATTAATTACATTTTCGGGTAAACTTTTCGGTCGAAATTTAATTAAATAAAATATTCCAAATTTAAATCGGGTCAATTTGACCGCTTATCGACTTACCCGAAGCTCGATTGCATCATAGGAATTTTCTCCAATTTTTTCCTCTTTTTCTTTTTCCCTTTTTCTCCTTTTTTCCCCTTTTTTTGGCTGAACCGGTTCAGTCCGGTTCAGACCGGTTCAGATCGCCGGTTCACCCCGGTTCGGCCGGTTCACCGTCGGTTCGCCACGTTTCCGGCCGGTTCTCCGTCGGCTTCCACCGCCAGTGGCTCCGCAAGGTCGTTCGCATCTCGAATCTGCCCTCGGTTTGGGTCAAGCTCGCCGGAACGCCGCCGGTCCGGCTCTTCTCCCTCTCGGTCATCGGACCCGTTTTCTCCTCTTTGCCGTCGCCGGCGATTCCCGCCGTTTCGTCGCATGAGACCAGTGCAGAAATGATCACCGTCGCCTGGGCTTTCGGAATCTGGCCTCGGTTTCGCCTGGATCGCCGCCGTTCGCCGCCGGTGGCCATCTCTTTTCCCGCGGCTGCCACCTCTCGATCCGGAGGATTCCGGTTGTTTCGTCGGCCAATACCGGTCTCAAAAGGATCGGCTCCTCCTCCTGATCACGCCGGTACCCGCCGTTCGCCCCCAGCTGCCGTGGATCGCCGGCACCGACTCCGTTTTCCCCGCGGGTTTCTCTTCTTCCGTTCGGTGATCTCCGGCGTCGGTAGGCTGCACCGCCGGTACCATTGGCTTCGTCGGCCTCTCCTCTTGCTGCTCGGCCCTTCGTCGGAGGGTGACGATCGCTGGTGGACGTGGGTCGGACGGCCACGCGCGGTCTCCCCTCGGTTTCTCTCTTCTGTTTCTCTCTCCCCGATAGAATTCTGATTTCCTCTCTTTTTTTCTTTTTTTTTATCATTATTATTTAACAATTTATTTTATTCATTAAAATACACTAAAAATACCCAAATATCCCTTAAAATATCCTTAAAATTATTATTTTATTCTAATTTAATTAATTTAATTTTTTATTTAATTTATTTATTATATTTTAACCTCTTTTTCGGGTATAATTTCCCCGTATTTTCGGGATATTGTCCCGGGTGACTTTTCGGTATATTTTTCGATTATTTTCGGGATTATTTTTTTGAACTAAAAATTCCAATTAATCCCGATTAATTTCACATAAATTAATATCTTGATCAATTTAACCCAAAATAATTTTATTTCACTTTATTGACCAAGATTTCTCAAATCCATATTTTTAATTAAATTTCCTTATCGAAATTATACCGACCTTTGATCTTTTGACCATTTTACCCTTGCACGTGTTCGGGATTAATTTAACCCGACTTCCCTTCACAATACTTCTTTATTTCATATTTTAATTAAATTCGGGTCTTACAACTCTCCCCCACTTAAGGAATTTGGTCCTCCAAATTAGAACCAATTCATATGAGTCCCTATACAACTCCGGGTACATTGATCGTATCATACTCTTAAATTCTTATGTGACCTTCTCCGGAGTGTATTACTACCAAAGGACTTTAATTAGGGAGATCATCTTAAACCTCAATACTTTCTCTTTCCTGTTTAATGCCCGAATCAACTTCTTCAATATACTCATATTTTCATTAAACTGAACTTTTGAATCTCATATCCTATCACCTACGCTGGATCTGGATAGTATTTTCGAAACATCAAAAGTGGGACACATTGTGGGTGCCTGCTTATTCAAGTGGAAATGTCACCTACAGGTCTTATCTCCCACTTGTCCAATCTCTCAAAATATTCCATCCAGCGTAACTTAATTTACTTTCTTCCAAAAGTTCGCTATGTCCTTATTCTCTTAGGACAAGAAATATTTCAATCATACTAATTCACCAAGGGTGAATTCCAATACTTGTTTATCTGCTCTGAGGTGTTCTTAATCTCTCATCCTTAACTAAACATCCTCAGAGACTTATTATCCAACGTCGAAAATGATTCTACCTGTCACCCACTTTTTCTTATCCAATTTGGGGAACAACCCCCACAGCCATACACTGTCTCATATCTTGTTATCCCGATACTCAACTGCCAACTGTCGTTATTGGCAACTTCAATTAGAAATCAACTGATCATTCCAGGAGCTTATAAAATTAACGGCACACGCTTTCATCGGATCCTTTAGAACTTGTACAGTCTTCTCTGACTGACCATCTGTCTGAGGATGGAAAGCTGTGCTACTACTCAGTCGGGTTCCCATAGCTTCCTAAAAATATTCCCTGAAGTAGAAAGTGAAGCGGGAATCCCTATATGATATCATGCTCACTGGAACGTTACATAATGTTCCACAAACTGCCTTACACATAAATCCTCATGCACACTCTGAGTATCTGGGGAGTTCATAACCAGAAGGTGGGTGGACTTAGTCAATTTGTCGGCTATCATCGAACTAGTCTCCTGATTTATCCGGGTCCCCTATAATCCATCCCGACATTCATGGAGACTTGCTCTCGTTTTTCGTGCCGTGTCGATATAGGTAGGTGCTGCAATAACTCTGCAGACTTGTTAATACTCTACCTTACTCTACTGACACACTAGGCACTTTTCCACAATTTCCACAAATATCTCTTTCCACATCTGACCACCCATACCCTTTTCGAGATTTCAATATATAATCATTACTTTCCGTATGCACTGTATATCCCGAAGAGTGAGCTTCTGACAACATTACTATCTCATCCACTGTGGTCCTAGGGAGCACTCATACTATCTCTGAATCCTCAGTAACTCATCATCACCCACTGTGAACTCTATCACTGTACCCTTCTGAATCAGACCCAAACTATCGACATCCGGTCGATCATCACGCTAAGCCTGGCAAATCCGGGCACTCTCATCCGGTTCTAATCATCAGGCTAGCTGTCACACAATCACTGTCATCATCAGAAGGGATCACATCAATACTGAGGTTCACATCTGCTCTAGCAGCTCACGCTCCCTGACCATCATATGTAATACCATCCCGAGGCTCTTTATGCTCAAAGCATCAGCCTTTCTTGGGTGGTACAATTTTCACAATCAAAATCTCTCAGAAGCTCTAACCCACTATGTATTCTCATAATTGCCTCTTTCTGTAAAAACAGATACTCGGGCTTTATGATCAGTGCATATTTACAATTTCTCACCATGTGCTTAATAGTACTATATCATCGGTACAACTACTGTTGCCAATTTTAAATCATGGGTCAGATAGTTTATTTCATGATCAAGGAGTTGTCTGACTCCATACTTGACTATCTTCCCATTATACATCAATACACAGCTCCATCATAATTTCGAGGTATCTATACTCACTGGGAACCTCTTGAGCTGTTGGGTATGACGAAATTAATCACGGTGGTCAATTCACACTTCACTACCCCAAAATTCACGTCACAACAATAATCTTATTTATCATCTCTTTCTGAGACCATGTTTCTTAGTTAAACGTGTCAACAAGGTAAATCCTTTTAGAACTTGCAGCAACCCATTGCAAAAGAAATTTTCCAATCGTTACTTATAAATCGCCCTAGACTTTAACTACACCCAATATATCATCGATAATGATGATTACAACTCGATCTAAACCTTGACTTATTTACGCATAAGCGTATAAGATCCTTCTCAACAGCTTACGTTTTCAGGTACTAACCTGCGCCATTTCCTTTTCCTTACCTTAACGGCACCTATTAAATTTACTATGTTAACCTTCATGATTTGTCGAGTTTTTATATTCTTATCGTCTTAGTAAGGGTATCCTAATGCTAAAGGTATCTATTACGATGATCGATTTTTCGTTATAGGTTATATATATATTTAGACGCTGTCAAGTCTTCAGGCGGGGAGGTATTTTGAAATACCTTTATTAACCTTCAGACTTAACCACAACTACTGGTTATGGTTATACCCATCTTTATCCTTGGTTATAATTTATATTCGCTACTAATTGCTTTAATCCTAATGACTTCGCATACGCACTTTTACTCCGATACATCTGGTATTCAGAACCAACATATCTCAAAGATTATCTCCTTCGTGCATCAATCATAATGAAACTCTTGTCTTTATTCATTTCGTGAGTATAATCCTTTACTCCTTTAATTTCAACTGTTGCACCCCTTTTTATCACTTGTCAACACTTCCAGTATACTTTTCAGTACTGTTTTCACCCATGTTTTCAACTTAAAATCTCTATATCCTTATTCCGATAATTAATCCTCCTCTATTGGGGTACTCATTTATCAGAATTGTCCCCAATGATGTAGGCATTCATGCCTTTTTACTCACTTATATGCGAATGAAGGCGGTATAAATAAATATGTGGCACCAGGATCAATGAACATACGTACTTCGTTATTCATAACAAGTGTGGTATCTTACACCACATCCATGAAACATCAATAGTGTCCTGGTCCAAGACATCCTCTCGCCTTCGTCCAACAACCTACTTTCCTTTTTCTCTTCGGCTATGTCCTCCCTTCTCGTTGCAGCTATACCAATGAAATTTTTTCTTTGTCTTTTTTTTTTTTCTGTGGGGCGATCTCGCCCAACTCTGTGTAATCAAAATCAATGGTCCGTCTTACCACACTTAACGGCCATTTTCATCAATACCGTGTAGGTATAGACCCTCCTTCCGTGGTATCCACCACACATCTCACACTGCTTACAGTACTTACACTGCTACACCGCTTCGTAGCAGGTCGGGGTTCTCCAATCACAATGCCCCCCCCAAGAGTGCCAAAATTTGATGCACTGGGGCCTTACCAATTATCTTACTCCATGACTCATCAAATCAGATCTTTTTACCAATTACCATTTTTCCATTTTAACATCTCTGTCATTTCTCGATTCTCTTTCTGTCTATATTTCAGCCCTCATTACCTTTCCCAATCTCAGAGGCGTGCAATTCATATCCTTATTTACCCAACTGTAAATCTGTGCACTGCCTCGGTATAGGCAATATCTCACGGGCCAATCAGACTCTAATTGAAAAATTGAGCCATTTCATGATCTTTAGACATCTCGACTATCATTTGTTCATAGTGTCGAGGTAATATCTACCAAAGAATATAACTGAGTCTCATAGTCAACTCAGCACGACTTAGCAGACTCAGGTCTATCTCTACGACCTCTGCCTCGTGCACTATCTCATCTAACGCGACTCATATTAAGCATTCCTGCATTCTCAACCATTTCTTAGTCAAGCCCATCTCGATATACACTATTGTATCTAACTAAGCACAGTAACACGGGGATGTAATTTCCTAATTACTAACACTGACACACATCAGACCAATTATGCTCTGATACCACCTTTATATGTCACGACCCAAACTACCCAAAAATCAGAGTGAATTTTTCGCGTTTTTATTATTTTCTTACTTAAATTCTCACCTGTCCTCGAATCGTGACCAACACTCCACTAATAATTGGGCTGTGCGTCAATGCCAGTCCCACCATTCAATTCCCAACTAACTTATTTATTCTCCAGTCATTTATAATTGTTTTATTATTTATACATCCCCTAAAGTTACTTACAAACATGTTACTGTGCTATGTTTATGTAGATACAATATGTACAAGTGTATATATACCTTATGTTGATGGGCAGCAGCGGATATCCGGAATGCAGTACTGAGTCGCTTCAACTTCAACTGGAGATCATCTGTGGGAGAAAATGAAAGGGGTGAGCACATCAAGCTCAGTAAGGCAATCCTACGAACAAGTAGGTAACCATACTACCTACATGAACGTGGTGCCATGCATAAACCACCCTTTCTCCACACATTTTAAAACAAATGTTATGCGTTATGATGTTATGTAAAACACATTTGCACGGAAAATTCAACATGCAAATATATTCAAAATCATATCTTTCTCGTTTAAAATTTCACAGTAAAGTCAGGACTCGACCCCTCCTTCGGGTGATCCTGACTCACTCAAAATCATGAAAATCGTTAACATCACATATGAGTTTTAAAATCATGGAATATAACCATCATGCATATTTAATTTAAATCATCGAAATCGTCGACATGCGAGACGAGGCAATATTTGTATAACGGCAATAACCAGGACTGGCCAATGTGTCCTCGTGAGTCCCTCTAGCTTCACGGATCCCAGTGTGCGAGGTCTCACCCTGATCGGGAACCGCCCGGGAGGTGGGTCAATCCAACCCGTCAGTCTTATCCGATCTCACGCATCCGAAGATGCCGTATCCGAAGATACCCCGTATCACAAAGATACCCCGTATCACACAGATACCGTATCCGAAGATACCCCACGGTACATCGTACTCCATGCTACTTGCACGGTACATCGTACTCCATGGACCCACAGCCTTATCCCTCGTTCGGGCTCATCAGCTGGATCTCCAACCCTTATCCCTCGTTCGGGCTCATCAGGTGGATCTCTAACCCTTATCCCTCGTTTGGGCTCATCAGGTGGATCTCTAACCCTTATCCCTCGTTCGGGCTCATCAGGTTATTTTAACATGCCATGTCTCAAAACGCACGTGCGAGCCTATTTAATCGGTGACACACAGTCTACCCGATGCTCCAAGCACGGCTTATCGTATGATCTCTGAAAATTAGTGCGAGCGGTGCTCTAACACTGTCAGTAATTCAGATAAAACTAGTGCGAGCTAAGCTCTAGCACTCTATATGCAAACCATATGAAAAGCTGGTGCGAGTGAAGCTCCAACACCCTGTCTCAAAAATCACATAAAAATATGGTGCGAGTTAGACTCTAGCACCCTGTCACTAAAATCGTATATATATATATATGTATACAAATCTGGTGCGAGTTGGACTCCAGCACCTATGCATATAAAACTCTAGTGCGAGCTCTCGCTCCAGCACTAATGCATGCATCACACAATTCAAACATCGTGCGAGCTGAGCTCTAGCACGTCACATGTAAATAAAAACACGTAGGCGGCTCTGTTTCCTCAAAACAGTTTTCACAAAACAATATCACGTTGAAAGTATGCAATGCTGTGCATTTTCTTTCAAGGTGAGCCAGCCTACTCATGCATGCATCAAAAACACCTCCAGAATGAGCAGGAACCTTTTGTTCTTGCTCCTCCCAATTTTTCCTAAATTTTTAGATTTTACCCTTAGCAAGGGTATTTTAGTAATTTGCCCATTCGAGGCACTAACATTATTCTTCGACCTCTAGACCCTTCAGATTATTTTAAAGGACTGCCAATGAATTTAAAATTGCGTACTGTTACCTCTAGCAGTCCGCAAAATTCCCTTACCTTAATTTTCTGTCGAGTCTGACCTTTTCTTTCCCAATGTTGTCTCGTCGCGCCGTCCGTTATGCTCCCAATCAAATGCCCGAAACTGCGTATTAATATTCCTCAGGTCAGATATTATGCAATTTAATCGTATTTAATCTTTTCTGGGCTTAATTTAAATCGTTGGGCCCATTTACCCCTATTGGGCCCGATTGCACCTTAATGGGCCTTAATCGGCCTTAAGCCCGTTTTCCACTTAATTTTCACTTTATCGAGGCCTATTGGGCTCATTGGGCCCACCAATAATTTATTGGGCCTCGTTCTAATTCTCGAATATCTAAATTCACTATTTACGACTATTTATCTAAATTTCCATAAATTAATTCAATTTATGTGTAAATTAAATCAATATCACGCATAACAAGGTAATTATCGTAAATAGGGGTCACTTACCCTAGATTCCATGCTAGTCCGTAAATCGAGACTGTCTCGAGCCCTCGGTGGATGCCAATCATCGAGCTACACAATTAATTACATTTTCGGGTAAACTTTTCGGTTGAAATTTAATTAAATAAAATATTCCAAATTTAAATCGGGTCAATTTGACCGCTTATCGACTTACCCGAAGCCCAATTGCATCATAGGAATTTTCCCCAGTTTTTTTTCCTCTTTTTCTTTTTCCGTTTTTCTCCTTTTTTCCCCTCTTTTTGGCTGAACCGGTTCAGTCCGGTTCGGACCGGTTCAGACCACCGGTTCACCCCGGTTCGGTCGGTTCACCGCCGGTTCGCCACCTTTCTGGCCGGTTCTCCGTCGGCTTCCACCGCCAGTGGCTCCGTAAGGTCGTCCGCATCTCGAATCTGCCCTCGGTTTGGGTCAAGCTCGCCGGAACGCCGCCGGTCCGGCTCTTCTCCCTCTCGGTCGTCGGACCCGTTTTCTCCTCTTTGCCGTCGCCGGCGATTCCCGCCGTTTCGTCGCATGAGACCGGTGCAGAAATGATCATCGTCGCCTGGGCTTTCGGAATCTGGCCTCGGTTTCACCTGGATCGCCGCCGTTCGCCGCCGGTGGCCATCTCTTTTCCCGCGGCTGCCACCTCTCGATTCGGCGGATTCCGGTGGTTTCGTCGGCCAATACCGGTCTCAAAAGGACCGGCTCCTCCTCCTGATCACGTCGGTACCCGCCGTTCGCCCCCAGCTGCCGTGGATCGCCGGCACCGACTCCGTTTTCCCCGCGGGTTTCTCTTCTTCCGTTCGGCGATCTCCGGCGTCGGTAGGCTGCACCGCCGGTACCATTGGCTTCGCCGGCCTCTCCTCTTGCTGCTCGGCCCTTCGTCGGAGGGTGACGATCGTCGGTGGACGTGGGTCGGACGGCCACGCGCGGTCTCCCCTCGGTTTCTCTCTTCTGTTTCTCTCTCCCCGATAGAATTCTGATTTCCTCTCTTTTTTTTCTTTTTTTTATCATTATTATTTAACAATTTATTTTATTCATTAAAATACACTAAAAATACCCAAATATCCCTTAAAATATCCTTAAAATTATTATTTTATTCTAATTTAATTAATTTAATTTTTTATTTAATTTATTTATTATATTTTAACCTCTTTTTCGGGTATAATTTCCCCGTATTTTCGGGATATTGTCCCGGGTGACTTTTCGGTATATTTTTCGATTATTTTCGGGATTATTTTTCTGAACTAAAAATTCCAATTAATCCCGATTAATTTCACATAAATTAATATCTTGATCAATTTAACCCAAAATAATTTTATTTCACTTTATTGACCAAGATTTCTCAAATCCATATTTTTAATTAAATTTCCTTATCGAAATTATACCGACCTTTGGTCTTTTGACCATTTTACCCTTGCACGTGTTCGGGATTAATTTAACCCGACTTCCCTTCACAATACTCCTTTATTTCATATTTTAATTAAATTCGGGTCTTACACCCTCTCACTCATACTTTGTGATTTATTGAAGTGAATTTAGTCAGGGATACCATTTTCATCTTAATGGAGTCATCTATTAAATTTTTGTGTGAACTTGTGCTAGAGCCAACGTGGTAACAATAGATTTACCAGCTATGCTCGCACATCGTTTTAAGAAGGATTTTGAGAAACCAAATGGTGCTAGAGCTAAGTGTTGTGTGGTACACTAAAGAGCTCGCACTGGATTTTAAAAATCATGCTGGAGCCATCAACTACTGCTAAGTGTTCTTACTTTGACTATGCTCGCATGTAACTTCCTAGACTTAAAGTGATTTTAAGTGAAACTGTGCTAAAGTTCTCAGGTATTGTTATGTGATCTTACACTGAGTTGCTCATACGTGGTTTTATGAGCTTTGATGTGTGATGAGACAAAACCGTGTTAGAGTCTTCAGGTATTGCTATGTGATCCTACGCTGAGATGCTCGCATGAGGTTTTATGATTTTTACTGTGTGATGAGCAAAATCGTGCTGGAGTCATCGTGTATTGCTGAGTATTCTTGCACAGACATGCTCACACGTGATTTTGAGACAAGGAAAATGGGTGATAGTGATATTGAGACGGTAGACCTCGAAATTACTCGGTCTCCTCAGTTATATCACAATATATGAGAATCCATGGAGCACATTGTACCGTGACCGTTAGCCACGGAGTACGATGTGTCGTGATATCTTAGTGAGCTGAAGGGATGGTTGATTCGCCTCCCCAAGCATGGGATTCCCCCACACCTGATCAATGATTGCCTGGAATCCAGTGACTATGGTCATACATCCCTTTCTGTGTGATGTGACATTATGTCCCCTACTATGTGATGTGACATCCATCCCCTGTTGTGTGATACTGGGTGATATGATATCCCATCATAGTCTCAACTTTATTGACTTGCTAAGTGATTTGCTAAGTGGAAAGTATTTTCTAAGTGTGTGATGTGTGATTTGATAATAAATATGCATATACCTATCTAGTAGATTAATGGTTTCCCATAGATGGAAGTTGTTTTAAAATAATGCATATGTTTTATAGGGAAAATAAATGTACGTATTTTAAGCATTGAAGATAGTGTAGTTATCTACCTACTTTTCATATTTTCCTTACTGAGCGTATTAGCTCACCCCCTTATTTCCCCCCTCTACGGATTCTATGCAATAGTGAGTTTAGTGCAATTGCTCCTGCTACCGTGTTCTCCAGTTCTCCAGTAGTGCAGAGGTATACACTTATAAGAAATTTTGTATTTGTAAAATAGTGCACAATAAATCTATCTTTTGTACAAAAGGGATGTATATAATAGAAACTGATGTAAACACTTCCGTATATATATAAAAGTACAGTTTCTATTTCATTTAATGAAATTGAATGATAAAATTTATGAGATGTGGATATGGATGTTGACTCACAGCCCAACTGTTAGAAGTAAGGTAAGTCACGAGAAACGGGTCGTGACACTGTACTTACAAAAATTTTAGATACAAAAGAATTTCTTAAACTTTGGTATACCTTCGATGCAGAAATATGCTTCGCAAAATCATAACTGTGTGGAATGCCTTACTAACGGAAACGAACCAAGCTACAGAAGGGCTCTATGGAGGAAAGTAAGGGGGTGTGCTCAACGTGCTCAGTAAGAAAAACCTCATAGCAAGTAGATAAATACACTATCTAAATATATATATATATATATATCTACCAAATCCGAAACATTTCACCAAGTATACAAGTAGTTCGGCAAATTCACAGATACCAAAAACAAATTTCAGAAACCAGAAAATATATCGGTAGTAAAATTAGCTACTATGGTAAATACATAAATTTAAGAGATTCCAATAGCAAAATAAACAGATTTTCAGATATCATAGTTCATGCAAGTAATTCAGAAAACATTTCAAATATTCACAGAGGCACTGCCAATTTCGAAAAATCAAAGTCGAAAAACTCCATGGCAATTTTAGTATGAAAATAGAACTGAAATCAATACTATTTTCTAAGACTTTAAACAGCTTTTAAAAGCGATGACAGTGTGACACTTTGGTCCTGCAGATTCAAGAGGTGGCCCCCACCGTCTTTTATACATTAAAATATTTAGTCTCATATGAAAATACAATCACACAGTCAACTCAGAAGTTTAAATAGACCAGACAAAGCAGACATGCTCTATCATCTATCAGAAATGACAATTGGCTAATATCGGTGACTTCGGGCAATCACGGGCCAGGTGTGTCGGGATGTCAATCATCGTGGGCGTGGTCAGCTACCCAAACGGTTCACAGATTAGAATGTCCGAAGACCAAAATCAAAAACATGGTACATCGTACTCGCGTGCGTGCTGCATGGTACATCATACTCTGTGGACCATAGAAACAGATACAAAATAGACAGAAGTGCAACATGATTTAATTATCGCCTTTGTCTCCAATTAGTGCGAGTCAGACCGTGCGACACACAGTCTGCACGCGCTCAAGTACATCACATCAATATTTCTTTATAAATAGATCATTTTCCTTAAATCACATATAAATTCCATTTGTTTCTCGAAACAGTTCAAAATAAGTTTTTCTAGGCCCTTTTCGGATAAAATCCCATAAAACATTTTATGAAAATTTAAAATTTTTGGATTTTTGATTTTAAACAAAATTCAAGCCATAATAGTATCTATGCAAACCATTTAAATTAAATTGGTAAAAATTAGGTTGTTCAGCTAGGCTAGAATCTATAATTTTTAGAGTCATAAAATTCGGCCTAGATTTTTCTATAATTTGCGGTAACTGCGAATTCAGCCTAAAATTTTATATCTACAAATACACAAAAATTACACATATTTATCTCTAGCAGCACACGAGAATTTTCCTTACCTTGGTGTCTACCCGTAGTCCTCAATTGCCTCAACGTTTCGAGTCGGTAGGTCCGGCCCGTTCTGTAACAACCAAAATTTTTACATAATTTGGTTGGGCTACAAGTCGATATTAGATCAAAATTAATAAATCAGTTTGATTAATTTTATTTCTTAGTGGCAATTTAAACAAAATATGTTCACATTCCCCCAAGCACATCTCATCTACATTACTGTACTTGCAAAAATTTTATGTACAAAAGAATTTTTTAAAATTGGGCATACCTTCGACGCAGAAATATACTCCACGAAATCACAGCTGTATGAAATTCCCTACTAACGGAAGTGGTCTAAGTTACCGATGGGCTCTGTGGAGGAAAGTAAGGGTTGAGCTCAACTTGCTCAGTAAGAAAAACCTCATAGCAGGTAAATAAATATATTACCTAAGATATATATATATATATATATATATATATATGTACTTGTCAAAATCCAAAACATTTTCACAAAGTATACAAGCAGTTTGGCAAATTCACAAATACCAAAAACAGATTTCAAAAACAAGAACATATATCGGTAGTAAAATTAGCTACTGTGGTAAATACAAAAAATTTCAGAGCTTCCAGTAGCAAAATAAATAGATTTTCAAAATATCTCAATCCATACAGATAGTTTAGAAAATATTTCAAATAAACACAGAGGCACTGCCATTTCTGAAAATCAAAGTCGAAAAAATCCATGGTAATTTCAGTATTAAAATGGAACTAAAATCAATACCATTTTCTAAAACTTTAAACAGCTTTTAAAAGCGATGACGGTGTGGCACTTTGGTCCGCAGGATTCAAGAGGTGGCCCCTACGATCTTTTATGCATTAAAATATTTAGTTTCATACGAAATAAAATCACATAGTCAATTCAAAAGTTCAAATAGACGAGACAAGGTAGACATGCTATATCAGATATCAGAAATGACAATTGGTCAATGTCTGTGACTCTGGGCAATCACGGGCTTGGTGTGTCGGGATGTCAATCGTCGTGGAAGTGTTCAGCTATGCAAACATCTCACATATCAGAATGTTCGAAGACCAGAAACAGAATCAGAAACATGGTAAATCATACTTATGGACCACAGAAATAGATACAGAACAGACAGAAATGCAGCATGATCTCACCAACGCCTTTGTCTCAAAATCAATACGAGTCAGATCGTACGACACACAATTAGTACACGCTCAAGCACATATCATCATAATAACTTTATAATGTGAGATCTGAGAATTTCAGACATATTTAGTGATGTAATAATAAATTGAAGTGTAATTTATTGAGCTATGTAAATTGTGGGAATTATAATTGGAGATCTTTATGTTAAGTGTGTAAAATAAGCAAGAACTATGAGGACAGATCGATCTGGGAGAAGGAGAGATCGATCTGGTGAGTTATAAACGACAAAGAAGGAGAAATTTAAGGAGCAGATCGATCTGGGAGAAGGAGAGATCGATCTGGTGAGTTAAAAATGACAAGGAATGAGAAATTTGAGGAGCAGATCGATCTCCAATGGAAGAGATCGATCTCCTTATGAATCTATTTGAGAAGGGATCGATCTCATGAGGAAGAGATCGATCCCCAAATGATTCTGTTTGAGAAAGGATCGATCTCATGAGGAGGAGATCGATCTCCAAATGCTTCTGTTTGGGGATAAGATCGATCTCTTTAGGAGCAGATCGATCTCATAAAGCCATAAAGAGATCGATCTCACCCTTCGACAGATCGATCTCCTAGGCATAAAATTTCCCAGATCGTCCCCAAATTTCAAACACAGATCGATCTCAGCAAGAGGCAGATCGATCTCCTACCTCCAGTCTATATAAGGAACCCGTGTTTTCTCTGCAATTTCACTTTCTCTCTCTTCCAAACCTCCATTTTTCTAAAAACCTAGTTTCTCACTCCTCCAAATCCCCCATTTCTGGCCGAATCAGCTATTGTGGTAAGAAGGAAAGTTGTTCCTCATCAAAGGGAGAACAACATACTTGGAAATCGAAGGACAAATCGGATCGAGGCGTGAGTTGTGCGTCTCACAAGCTTTGGGTAATTTTTAAACCTCGATCTTGATATTTGAGTTGATTTTGATGTTATTGGTGGTTGTAATTGTGTTGAAATAGTTGAGGAATGCTTAGGGATTGATGAGATTGTAATGTAGTTGGATTAATGTTGATATTTGGAAATTGTGGCAATTTTGAGAATTGTGCTATAAACGGAAATATAGACAATGTGGAGAATTAGCCTAGATAATTGGCATGAGGAATGTAGGATATTGGGATATTGTGAATAGAGTTGTAGTTTAGGGTTGAGTTACGAGAAATCAAGAGAATTGAGGTGTTATGAGCAATTATGCTCGATTTTGAGAATTGAGGCTTATGTGATGTGGAGAATTGATGTTTTAACATCGTTTGGACAGCTCGGGAGTTCCAGAGTGGAATGCGAGACTAGTCCGTGATACGGGGGAAACGATTGCACTATACGAGGTGCAAAGAGGTAAGGGAAAACTAAACCATTTTGTGTATGTATTTTGATGAATTGTTAGCATGAACCATGATTTGAGAATACAAGCATGTTTTGTGTTGTGAGGTAATTGCACACGGTTTTTATAGCCGGTTGGAGCCCATTATTTTATGAGTTTATAAGCTAAGTGTGAAATTGCTTTATAAACCTTTTAGTTGCGTGAAAAGTAAATTGGGCTCTACGTTAAGGCGATATTGAGATTTGAGAAAATGTGTGCGTGTTTTGCCCGTTGGAACTCGGTTTTAATATGTTTTGTGTTGAGTACACAAATGTTTTAAATGAGTTTTTAAGAGAAAAACCATTATGAGTTCTACGTGAAGGCATAACGTTTTATAAGATAATGGCTAATGATTGAGACTTAGGCGTGTCATGTCGAATACACATCGGGCATTGCTCTGGTAGCATATAAGACCGATATAGTGGGACGCCTGGGAACCGACCCAGGGACCACGGGCATTGCTCTGGTAGCATATAAGACCGATATAGTGGGACGCCTGGGAACCGACCCAGGGACCACAGGCCTTGTTCTGGTAACATATAAGTCCGATTATTCCTCCGCTCTGGTAGCGTTGGGAGGCATTACTCTGGTAGCATGTAAGACCGAGAGAGTGGGCCGCCTGGGAACCGACCCAGGGACCACGTGTTAGTGTGCATTAGGTGAGGCATTGCTCTGGTAGCAAGTAAGGCCGGGCCTTGTTCTGGTAACATATAAGTCCAATATACTTTGCACACGACCATATTGTCGACGTTCCCTCTATACGAGGATGCCTGGGATGCGCACCCAGAGGAGCTTATATATATTTGATGTGCCATGACGAGTTTTAATTGAGTTTTATTGCCTAGTCTCGTTTTACACATGAGTTGTGTTTTATGACCTTGTCACGTGTGATTTACTGAGGTGATTTTTATCACGTATTTGAGAACAGCCATTATTGCATATCTTTACACATGCTTGTGAGTGCTCAGTGTTGAGCCTTTTATCTTCATGTTTTCACATGATTTAACGAGTTATGAGATGATGTTTTGAGAACTTTCATGCTACGATTTCAAATGCGCTTTATAAACAAATACATATTTGTGATGTGTGAAATGGTTTATTTAACTGAGTCCCTTACCCCCCTTACTGAGCGATTTAGAAGCTCACCCTGTTTTCCTTTCCCCCCAGAGTTCTTCAAGTGAAAAAGGATCTCCCTGTGGCGTACGGAGTAGTGGCTAGTGGAGGACTCGAGCTCCAGGCCATATATATTGTATCTTGAGGTATATTTTATCTTTTCATGTACCCAAACTATTATTGTAATTACAGACACTTGATGTATGACATTATATGGGATGTATTAGGATTAATTAACTTGTAATCGAGTAATGGGTATAATACAATATTTATTATATCATGATGAGATCCTGAGGCATGATGATTATGATGATGTATGACACTGCACAGGAATGCACCTTTAATTGTGAATTAATGAGTAAAAAGTTTTAAATTAGCCCTATTTTCTGCATTTTCGAGGCGTGACAGAGTTTTCTTGGTATCAGAGCTTAGGGTGTCTAGTACTGTCAGTGTCGATTAAGTGAAATAGAATACATCCCAAGTGTCTGTAATAGTCTGGTCATGAAATGAAATTAAGGATTGAGATTTCAATCGATTGTGATATGTACGCGCAGGAGACGAGTTGAGATTGAGAATGAGTAAACGACGAGGTCGTTCAAGAAGGCAGGCAGAGTCCCCTCCACCACCTGTCCCACAACCAGAGAGTCCTAACTCTCGATTTAATCGGATTGAGACCGATGTGAGGCAAGGTTTTGAGCAGATGGTGGCGTTATTCGCGCAACACTTTGGAGTTAATGCCTCGGATACTACCCCTACACCACCACCAGGACCTCCCATACCCCCAGCGCCTCCCGTCACTCAGCCTGAGGACAGAAGTAAGGTCCGACTAAAGGAATTTTTGAAGATGAATCCACCCGCATTTAAGGGAAAGAAGGATCCTACATAGGCTGAGGAGTGGTTGACGGAGTTGAGAGTTATATTTGATTTACTGGGGTGCACCGATGCTAAGAGAGTCAGTATGAGTGCCTATATGCTGAAAGGGAGAGCTCGAGATTGGTGGGGTACTACCCAGGGTATCTTGATGTCCCACCAGGATGTGATTGGTTGGGAAGAGTTCCAGACAGCTTTTAGAACCCAATATGTACCACGAGCCGCCCAGAGAAGGAAACAGGCTGAATTTTTGAGTTTGGTACAGGGTGACATGTCGGTGGATGACTATGAGAGCCAGTTCACCGCACTACTGAGATATGACCCAGAGACCTTCAAGAGTGAAGAGCTCCGCACAGAGAAGTTTGTGTATGGGTTAAAGCCCGTCATCAGAGATAGATTGATGGGGCTATGTATTACTGAGTTTGGAGATGCTCTGAGACGAGCGCAAGAGGTTGAAAGAGGAATTGAAATGGTACAATCCTAGTATGAGCTCAGAGCAGTGAATAAAGATAAGGGCAAGAGGCCAGCGATTTTTCAAACAGAGGCTCGGAGAGGTTCCTTCAGAAGAGGAAGGATTGAGGTACAGAAGGACAGATTGGAGAGACCCAGAGCCTATCCTATTATCAAGGAGACCCCTCGATATGTCAGGCCTGAGACAAGGTTTTGTAGAGACTGCGGCTGATCGCATGAGGGAAGTTGTACCGGGTCGATCCGTGGATGTTTTAGATGTGGTGACATGGGTCACAGAGTGAAAGACTGTCCCCAACCTCAGATACCACATGCTCCGGAGCCCGCTAGACAACAGCCTCAGAGAGTGGATCCCCGGAGACGGGCCACTGCGGCAGAGAAAGGGAAGAAACCTGTGGCACAGGGACGTGTGCTTGCCCTGGATAAGGAGACCGCAGACGCTTCGGCAGAAACCATAAGAGGTACACTCTCTGTCTGTAATCATAAGGCTCATGTGTTGATTGATTCAGGATCCACGCATTCATTTATTTCTGAGCATTTTGCATGTAGATTAAACTTGAAGTTTGAACCTCTAGAATATATACTACATGTAAATACCCCTATGCGTGAATCCCAGAGAACTGAGTTAATTTGTAGAGGATGTGAAATAAAGGTGGGAGATAGAGTGATGTTAGCAGATCTAATCATGTTGAATATACATGGGTTTGATGTAATTCTGGGAATGGATTGGTTGGCGACCAATCGAGTGAGTTTAGACTGCTACACTAAGATTGTAACTTTCTCCCTACCTGAACCTTACAGTGTACGGTTGAGATATTGAGGAAATGATTATGTGGATTTCTAGTGAGTAATTTGAGAATTTTAACATTATTTTGGAGAATAATAAATATGATTATTTATGTGAAGGTTATGAGACACTCATCTCAGACGATGAGCGGGAACATCCGAGGATTGAGGATATACCTGTGGTTTGCGAATTTCTGGATGTTTTCCCAGATGAATTGCCAGGTTTACCACCAGAGAGAGAGCTAGAGTTTACCATTGATTTGGTACCAGATACTCAGCCGATCTCTAAACCTCCCTACAGGATGGCATTAGTGGAACTTGAGGAATTGAAGAAACAACTACAGGAGTTATTGGATCAAGGGTTTATTAGACCCAGTGTTTCGCCGTGGGGAGCCCCAGTACTGTTTGTTAAGAAGAAGGATGGTAGTCTCAGATTATGTGTGGACTACCGGCTATTGAATAAAGCCACGGTGAAGAATAAATACCCACTACCCAGGATTGATGATCTACTTGATCAGCTAAGAGGGGCATCAGTTTTTTCTAAGATTGATTTGAGATAAGGCTATCACCAATTGAGGATCAAGGAAGAAGATATTCCAAAGACGGCCTTCAGGACAAGGTATGGCCATTACGAATTTCTGGTGATGTCCTTTGGATTGACGAACGCCCCTGCAGCATTTATGAGATTAATGAACGAGGTGTTCAGAGACTATCTGGATAAGTTTGTGATAGTCTTTATCGATGATATCCTGGTGTACTCTCGATCGTATGAGGAGCATGCACAGCATTTGTGGTTAGTACTTCAGATACTCCGAGATAAGCAATTATACGGAAAGCTTAGTAAGTGTGAGTTTTGGCTGAACCGGATAGCTTTCCTTGGGCATGTAGTCTCAGAGGAAGGAGTATCAGTGGATCCGAGTAAAATAGCAGCTGTGCTTAATTGGGAGAGACCGAGGACAGTGACTGAGATACGAAGCTTCCTTGGTTTGGCAGGGTATTACAGGAGATTTGTGGAAGGATTTTCAAGGATTGCCGCTCCTTTGACTAAGCTCACGCGTAAGGAGACTCCGTTCATATGGACTGATCAATGTGAGCTCAGTTTTCAAGAGTTAAAGAGGAGATTGACAGCGGCACCTGTGTTAACTATTCCTGAGGGATCAGGAGGATTCTCGGTGTATAGTGATGCATCTCACCAAGGATTGGGGTGTGTGCTTATGCAGCACGAGAGAGTGGTCGCATATGGATCGCGACAGCTGAAAGACCATGAGCGGAATTATCCCACGCATGATTTGGAGTTAGCCGCTGTGGTATTTGCTTTGAAGATCTGGCGACACTACTTATATGGGGAAAGATTCCAGATCTTCACTGATCACAAGAGTTTGAGATATCTCTTTGATCAGAAAGAGTTAAACATGAGACAAAGGAGATGGATGGAACTCCTTAAGGATTATGACTGCGAGATTCTTTATCATCCGGGTAAGGCGAATGTGGTTGCTGATGCCCTGAGCAGGAAGAGTATGATATCTGCTATGATGATCAGGGAATGGGATTTGTTAGAGCAGTTCGTCGAACTTCGGATCAGAGTTAAAGAGGTAGAGACTGGATTTTTGGCTAGCCTGCGGATAGAGCCCAGGATCATGGATCAGATTAGAACTGGGCAGCGCAGTGATCAGAGTTTGATAGATATGGTTAGCCAAGCTGAGCAGAGTTCGCAGTCGGATCTCACCATCAGTGAGGATGGAATGTTAAGATTCAGAGGACGGATTTGTGTACCGAATGATGATACCCTGAAGAGACAGATATTGAGAGAATCCCACTGCTCGCGATACACCATGCACCCAGGGAGTACTAAGATGTACCGAGACTTGAGAAAGGTGTATTGGTGGAGTGGTATGAAGCGAGACGTGGCAGAGTATGTGGCCAAGTGTTTAGTATGCCAGCAAGTGAAAGCTGAGCATCGAAAGCCCGGAGGACTACTACAGCCCTTACCTGTACCTACATGGAAATGGGAGCATGTCACTATGGACTTTATTATGGGTTTACCGAGGACCCGAAGAGGTCATGACGCGATATGGGTCATTGTGGATAGATTGACCAAGAGTGCCCACTTCCTTGCCATCAAGAGCACAGATACTGTGGATGCCTTAGCTGAGCTATACGTCAGCGAGATAGCTAGATTACATGGGGCTCCAGTGAGTATTACTTCTGATAGAGATTCCCGATTTACTTCCAGATTCTGGACCCAGTTTCAGGAGTCCATAGGATCTCGATTGAGTTTTAGTACCGCCTATCATCCTCAGACAGATGGTCAGTCAGAGAGGACTATTCAGACCCTGGAGGATATGTTGAGGGCGTGTACGATGGATTTTAAGGGATCATGGGATGATCACCTGCCCCTAGCAGAGTTTGCATACAATAACAGCTATCATACGAGTATTGGAATGGCACCTTTTGAGGCTCTATATGGTAGGAGGTGTAGATCCCCTGTAGCTTGGGAAGAAGTCGGTGACAGAAAGATAAATGCTCCCGAGCTTGTTGAGCAAGCCGTACAGAGTGTGAAACTCATATGTGAGAGGTTACGGGCTGCACAAAGTAGACAGAAAAGCTACGCGGATGTGCATAGACGGCCACTCGAGTTTGATGTTGGTGATTCATTATTTCTGAGAGTATCACCGAGCAAGGGTATCATGGGATTTGGGAAGAAAGGGAAATTGAGTCCTCGATACATAGGACCATTCAAGATCCTTGAGAGAGTGGGAGAGGTAGCTTACAGATTAGCATTACCCCCACAAATGTTCGGAATACACAATGTTTTTCATGTGTCTATGTTGAGAAAGTACCACCCGGACCCTTCTCATGTTATAGAGTATGATGAGATGGACATACAGGAGGACATGAGCTACACCGAGGAACCCGTCCGGATTCTCGATAAAAAGGAGAAGGTACTGAGAACCAAGAGCATCCCATTAGTGAAAGTTTTGTGGAAACATCACTCAAGGGAAGAGGCAACGTGGGAACTAGAGAGCCTCATGAAGGAGAAATACCCCCATCTCTTTGACTAGTTGAGTTGAATTTGGAGGACCAAATTCTTTTTAAGGTAGGGAGGATGTGAGATCTGAGAATTTCAGACATATTTAGTGATGTAATAATAAATTGAAGTGTAATTTATTGAGCTATGTAAATTGTGGGAATTATAATTGGAGATCTTTATGTTAAGTGTGTAAAATAAGCAAGAACTATGAGGACAGATCGATCTGGGAGAAGGAGAGATCGATCTGGTGAGTTATAAACGACAAAGAAGGAGAAATTTAAGGAGCAGATCGATATGGGAGAAGGAGAGATCGATCTGGTGAGTTAAAAATGACAAGGAATGAGAAATTTGAGGAGCAGATCGATCTCCAATGGAAGAGATCGATCTCCTTATGAATCTGTTTGAGAAGGGATCGATCTCATGAGGAAGAGATCGATCTCCAAATGATTCTGTTTGAGAAAGGATCGATCTCATGAGGAGGAGATCAATCTCCAAATGCTTCTGTTTGGGGAGAAGATCGATCTCTTTAGGAGCAGATCGATCTCATAAAGTCATAAAGAGATCGATCTCACCCTTCGACAGATCGATCTCCTAGGCATAAAATTGCCCAGATCGTCCCCAAATTTCAAACACAGATCGATCTCAGCAAGAGGCAGATCGATCTCCTACCTCCAGTCTATATAAGGAACCCGTGTTTTCTCTGCAATTTCACTTTCTCTCTCTTCCAAACCTCTATTTTTCCGAAAACCTAGTTTCTCACTCCTCCAAATCCCCCATTTCCGGCCGAATCAGCTATTGTGGTAAGAAGGAAAGTTGTTCCTCATCAAAGGGAGAACAACATACTTGGAAATCGAAGGACGAATCGGATCGAGGCGTGAGTTGTGCGTCTCACAAGCTTTGGGTAATTTCTAAACCTCGATCTTGATATTTGAGTTGATTTTGATGTTATTGGTGGTTGTAATTGTGTTGAAATAGTTGAGGAATGCTTAGGGATTGATGAGATTGTAATGTAGTTGGATTAATGTTGATATTTGGAAATTGTGGCAATTTTGAGAATTGTGCTATAAACGGAAATATAGACAATGTGGAGAATTAGCCTAGATAATTGGCATGAGGAATGTAGGATATTGGGATATTGTGAATAGAGTTGTAGTTTAGGGTTGAGTTACGAGAAATCAAGAGAATTGAGGTGTTATGAGCAATTATGCTCGATTTTGAGAATTGAGGCTTATGTGATGTGGAGAATTGATGTTTTAACATCGTTTGGACAGCTCGGGAGTTCCAGAGTGGAATGCGAGACTAGTCCGTGATACGGGAGAAACGATTGCACTATACGAGGTGCAAAGAGGTAAGGGAAAACTAAACCATTTTGTGTATGTATTTTGATGAATTGTTAGCATGAACCATGATTTGAGAATACAAGCATGTTTTGTGTTGTGAGGTAATTGCACACGGTTTTTATAGCCGGTTGGAGCCCATTATTTTATGAGTTTATAAGCTAAGTGTGAAATTGCTTTATAAACCTTTTAGTTGCGTGAAAAGTAAATTGGGCTCTACGTTAAGGCGATATTGAGATTTGAGAAAATGTGTGCGTGTTTTGCCGGTTGGAACTCGGTTTTAATATGTTTTGTGTTGAGTACACAAATGTTTTAAATGAGTTTTTAAGAGAAAAACCATTATGAGTTCTACGTGAAGGCATAACGTTTTATAAGATAATGGCTAATGATTGAGACTCAGGCGTGTCATGTCGAATACACATCGGGCATTGCTCTGGTAGCATATAAGACCGATATAGTGGGACGCCTGGGAACCGACCCAGGGACCACGGGCATTGCTCTGGTAGCATATAAGACCGATATAGTGGGACGCCTGGGAACCGACCCAGGGACCACAGGCCTTGTTCTGGTAACATATAAGTCCGATTATTCCTTCGCTCTGGTAGCGTTGGGAGGCATTGCTCTGGTAGCATGTAAGACCGAGAGAGTGGGCCGCCTGGGAACCGACCCAGGGACCACGTGTCAGTGTGCATTAGGCGAGGCATTGCTCTGGTAGCAAGTAAGGTCGGGCCTTGTTCTGGTAACATATAAGTCCAATATACTTTGCACACGACCATATTGTCGACGTTCCCTCTATACGAGGATGCCTGGGATGCGCACCCAGAGGAGCTTATAATTTGATGTGCCATGACGAGTTTTAATTGAGTTTTATTGCCTAGTCTCGTTTTACACATGAGTTGTGTTTTGTGACCTTGTCACGTGTGATTTACTGAGGTGATTTTTATCACGTATTTGAGAACAGCCATTATTGCATATCTTTACACATGCTTGTGAGTGCTCAGTGTTGAGCCTTTTATCTTCATGTTTTCACATGATTTAACGAGTTATGAGATGATGTTTTGAGAACTTTCATGCTACGATTTCAAATGAGCTTTATAAACAAATACATATTTGTGATGTGTGAAATGGTTTATTTAACTGAGTCCCTTACCCCCCTTACTGAGCGATTTAGAAGCTCACCCTGTTTTCCTTTCCCCCCAGAGTTCTTCAAGTGAAAAAGGATCTCCCTGCGGCGTACGGAGTAGTGGCTAGTGGAGGACTCGAGCTCCAGGCCATATATATTGTATCTTGAGGTATATTTTATCTTTTCATGTACCCAGACTATTATTGTAATTACAGACACTTGATGTATGACATTATATGGGATGTATTAGGATTAATTAACTTGTAATCGAGTAATGGGTATAATACAATATTTATTATATCATGATGAGATCCTGAGGCATGATGATTATGATGATGTATGACACTGCACAGGAATGCACCTTTAATTGTGAATTAATGAGTAAAAAGTTTTAAATTAGCCCTATTTTCCGCATTTTCGGGGCGTGACATATAAGCAAATCATTTCTTTTAAATCGCTTCTAAATTCAGTTTATTTTATAAAACAATTCAGAAAAGGCTGACTAGTCTTTTTCTCTTGGTTAAAAATTCCAATAAATAGGCTATGGTTAGTAAAACCAGGAAATTTTGATTTAAAATCAATAATTTCAATTACTGAGATGTTAATACCGAAAAATCTCATGTACATGGTTTTTTTTCTATAAATAATGCCATAGGCAATTAAAATTAAACATGTGATTATGGGTGGATTGATTTAAGTATAAATATGAGACTAACATTATATTTATACTACATGGACTTGTATATTTAAATGTAAATAGCCTTTTTTTATTTTTCAAAATTCATATGTAGACATATATATATATGTGTGTGCAAGGAATATAAATATACATATGCAAGATTAGGAATGAATGAACACCTATACATATGTAAGTGTAAACATATATATATGTGCGCATATATAAATACATGTATAAGTATATGTATACATATGTAAACAAATATACATATGCATATAAATAAGCACAAGCCCATGGCATGTGGGCTATCATGCCGAGATGCCCATGTAGCAGATGTGTGCTCAAGGAAATCAGTGGAAGGAAATGATGAAATGCAAGGAAAGTGGCAAAATCGGTTAGGAAGGAAGTAAGAAAGTGGGAGGCTACAAAACAACAGCTCCTCGGGAATGCTTAAACCAAACTATACATATAAATATATGCATGCTAGTACAACAGATAGAGGGGTAACAAAAGATACAATAAAAAAAGATGGACTAAGGCAGTGGTGTTCGGTAAGTAAGGGAGACATGAAAGGAATAAAGGAAACATGAAAGGGGAGAACTGTCAGCTTCAGCAATTCGATAACCCACTCCTGCCGAAACCACTCCCATCTTCCCCATCCTCACGCCATTTGCCATATTATATATGTATCCTGTGCATGAGCAAAATTGAGGAACTGAGCAGGAAAATAATCGAGAGGGACAGAGGCAGTAAAGGGGAGTGATAGGGAGCAGTTGTAAGACCCGAATTTAATTAAAATACGGAAATTAAATAAGAAAAGATGGGGAAAGTATGAAGGAAGTCGGGTTAAATTAATCCCGAACACGTGTAAGGGCAAAATGGTCAAAAGACCAAAGGTCGGTATAATTTCGATAAGAAAAATTTAATTAAAACATGGATGTAAGAAATCTTGGTCAATAAAGGTGAAACAAATTTATTTCGGGTTAAATTGATCAAGATATTAATTTATTGGAATTAATCGGGATTAATTAGAATTTTTAGTTCGAAAAAATAATCCCGAAAATAATTGAAAAATATATCGAAAAGTCACCCGGGACAATATCCCGAAAATACGGGGAAATTATACCCGAAAAAGAGGTTAAAATATAATAAATAAATTAAATAAAATTAAATTGATAAATTTAGAATTTAATAATAATTTTAAGAGATATTTGGGTAATTTTAATGTATTTTATTGAATAGTAAAATAATTAAAATAAATAATAATAATAAAATTAATAAAAATAAAACAAAAAAAAAGTAACCGAAACAAAAAAAAAAAGAGGAGAGACAAACTCGGGAAAAACTCGAGAAACCAAACCGAGAGACGACCCGCGTTCTTCACCGCCGATTCTCGCACACCGGCGACCATCCGCGTCCGACGAAGGTACCAGGAGGAAGAGGAGAGTCCGACGAACACGTGGGCACCGGAACCGAGCCGCCAGGTGGCCGGAGCAGTCCGATCCGAGCTCCGAAATTTCGAGGGAGAAAAGGGGTGATCGCCGGCGAACCACCACGACTGGGCCGGAGAGGAGACCACCGACGCATTCAGGGGAGGAAGCCGGTCCTTTTGGTACCGGTCTCGGCCGGTGAGACCGCCGGAACTGCCGGCGACGGCAATAGGCAGAAACGGTGTCGTTTGGCCGGAAGGAAAGGGAAGGAAAGGGAAGGAAAAGAGGAAGGAAAAAGGAAAGAAAAGGAAAGAAAAGAAAGGAAAAAGGGGGAAAAAAGGAAAGAAATTTACCGGGGACGACTCGAGGTTCGGGTAAGTTGACCGAGGGTCGAAATTGACCTACGGGTAAATTTTGAAAATTTAATTTAATATTATTTTAATGGAAAATAATCCGGATTTACCTAATTATGCAGCTTCACAATGGAGACCGAACGAGAGCCGATCGAGCTCTGATTCTCGTACCCCGTATCATATCGGGTAAGTACAATTTAATTTCGGCAATTAGAGTTCTTTAAATACCGAGTTTAATTATTTTACGGAATTATGGATTAATTTTGCGTAGGAAGGAATATTATTCGGAATTGTAATATAATTGCCGTAAATGGTATACGGGCTATCCAATGAAATTGGAATGAAGCCCGATAATTATTAGAAAGCTGTGTAAGCTCGGTATACCCGAAGAAGGGAATTAATGAATATAAAAAGGGCTAGAATGGGCCGAGGCCCAATAAGGTAGACAAGGCCCAATAGCTTCAAGTTGATCAGTAAATGCAATATACTGATCGGGATAATTGAATTAACCTTGATTATGTGGTTATATGCAGTTACGTACATTGGTTGGCGCGCACTTGGGCCGAGAGGTTCGGTATCATCGAGACAAGAGTAGTCTGCGCGCGATTCCAGGTAAGGGAATTCTACGGACTGCTAGAGGTAAACTCTACGAAATTTTAAATTCATATGCAGTCTTTAAAATTTATCTGAAGGGTCTAGAGGTCGAATAATAATTTTAGTGCCCCGAATGGGCAAATTACTAAAATACCCTTGTTAAGGGTAAAATCTAAAAATTTAGGAAAAATTGAGAGGAGCAAGGACAAGAGGTTCCTGCTCGTTCTGGAGGTATTTCAACACATGCATGAGTAGGCTGGCTCACTTTTAAAGAAAAATGCATAGCATTGCATATCTTAAACGATGTGATTTCTGTGAAAACTATTTTGAGATAACTGAGCCGCCTACGTGTTTTATTTACATGTGACGTGCTAGAGCTCAGCTCGCACGATGTTTGATTTGTGTGATGCATGCATTAGTGCTGGAGCGAGAGCTCGCACTAGAGTTTTACATGCATAGGTGCTGGAGTCCAACTCGCACCAGATTTGTATACATATATATATGATTTTCATGATAGGGTGCTAGAGTCTAACTCGCACCATATTTTTATGTGATTTTGAGACAGGGTGTTGGAGCTTCGCTCGCACCAGCTTTTCATATGGTTTGCATACAGAGTGCTAGAGCTTAGCTCGCACTAGTTTTATTTGATTTACTGACAGTGTTAGAGCACCGCTCGCACTACTTTTTAGAGATCATACGATAAGCCGTGCTTGGAGCATCGGGTAGACTGTGTGTCACCGATTAAATAGGCTCGCACGTGCATTTTGAGACATGGCATGTTAAAACAACCTGATGAGCCCGAACGAGGGATAAGGGTTAGAGATCCACCTGATGAGCCCGAACGAGGGATAAGGGTTGGAGATCCAGCTGATGAGCCTGAACGAGGGATAAGGCTGTGGGTCCATGGAGTACGATGTACCGTGCAAGTAGCATGGAGTACGATGTACCGTGGGGTATCTTCGGATACGGTATCTTTGTGATACGGGGTATCTTTGTGATACGGTATCTTTATGATACGGGGTATCTTCGGATACGGCATCTTCGGATGCGTGAGATCGGATAAGACTGACGGGTTGATTGACCCACCTCCCGGGCGGTTCCCGATCAGGGTGAGACCTCGCACACTGGGATCCGTGAAGCTAGAGGGACTCACGAGGACACATTGGCCAGTCCTAGTTATTGCCGTTATACAAATATTGCCTCGTCTCGCATGTCGACGATTTCGATGATTTAAACTGGGATTTAAATTAAATATGCATGATGGTTATATTCCATGCTTTTAAAACCCATATGTGATGTTAACGATTTTCATGATTTTGAGTGAGTCAGGATCACCCGAAGGAGGGGTCGAGTCCTGACTTTACTGTGAAATTTTAAACGAGAAAGATATGATTTTGAATATACTTGCATGTTGGATTTTCCGTGCAATGTGTTTTACATAACATCATAATTCATAGCATCTATTTTAAAAATGTGTGGCGAAAGGGTGGTTTATGCATGGCACCACGTTCATGTCGGTAGTATGGTTACCTACTTGTTCGTAGGATTGCCTTACTGAGCTTGATGTGCTCACCCCTTTCATTTTCTCCCACAGATAATCTCCAGTTGAAGTTGAGGCGACTCAGTACTGCATTCCGGATATCCGCTGCTACCCATCGACATAAGGTATATATACACTTGTACATATTGTATCTACATAAGTATAGCACAGTAGCATGTTTGTAAGTAACTTTAGGGGATGTATAAATAATATAAACAATTATAAATGACTGGAGAATAAATAAGTTAAATGTATGGTGGGACTGGCATTGACGCACAGCCCAATTATTAGTGGAGTGTGGTCACGATTCGAGAACAGGTAAGAATTCAAGTAAATAAACAAAACGCGAAAAATTAACTCTGATTTTTGGGTAGTTTGGATCGTGACAGATTTTATGGTATCAGAGCATAATTGGTCTGATGTGTGTCAGTGTCATTAATTAGGAAATTACATCCCCGTGTTACTGTGCTTAGTTAGATACAATAGTGTATATCGAGATGGGCTTGACTAAGAAATGGTTGAGAATGCAGGAATGCTTAATATGAGTCGCGTTAGATGAGATAGTGCACGAGGCAGAGGTCGTAGAGGTAGACCTGAGTCTGCTAAGTCGTGCTGAGTTGACCTGTGAGAAGCAGGGTGAAATTGAAATGGAGGCTAATGTTGAGTATGCCCCACTGAGTCCGACAGAGTGATCGGACAGTATTGAGAGACGCTTCACGAGATTGAAGCGGAGTATGGGAATTATTTTGAGGAGCTAATTGCTCAGAGTATACATAAGATCAGAGGGCGCAGCGGAACATTGGTGGAAACCCGCTCGACCCATCTTAAGAGTTAAGATGAGAAATAATTATAGATGTATTCTGATGACATGATATCTCGGTCATGATTTAGAGGAAATTATGGATAAAAGTCCTTACTCTGACCCAGTGGATTTGATTTATTGACGAGTATGGAAACTCGGTTGTATTTTTGGACAGATATTACCTCGACACTATGAACAAGTGACAGTCGAGATGTCTAGAAGCTCATGAAAGGGCTCAACTTTTCAACTAGAGTCCAATTGGCCCCGCGAGATATTACCTATACCGAGGCAGTGCGCAGATTTGCAGTTGGGTAAATAAGGATATGAATTGCACGCCTCTGAGATTGGGAAAGGTAATGAGGGCTGAAATAGAGACAGAAAAGAGAATCGAGAAATGACAAAGATGTTGAATGAGAAAATGGTAATTGGTTAAAGATTAGATTTGATGAGTTATGGGCTGAGATAATTGGTAAGGCCCTAGTGCATCCAATTTTGGCACTGTTGAGGGGCATTGTGATTGGCGGACCCCGACCTGCTACGAAGCAGTGTAGCAGTGTGAGCACTGTAAGCAGTGTGAGATGTGTGGTGGATACCACGGAAGGAAGGTTTATACCTACACGGTATAGATGAAAATGGCCGTTAAGTGTGATAAGACGGACCATTGATTTGATTGCACAGAATTGGGCGAGATCGTCCCACAGAAAAGTAAAGAGACAGAACAACTTCGTTGGTATAGCCGCAACAAAAAGAGAGGCCTTAGCCGAAAAGAAAAAGGAAAGTAGGTTGTTGGACGAAGGCGAGAGGATGTCTTGGACCAGGACACTATTGATGTTTCATGGATGTGGTGTGAGATACCACACTTGTTATGAATAATAAAGTACATATGTTTATTGATCCTGGTGCCACATATTTATTCATACCGCCTTCATTCGCATATAAGTGAGTAAAAGGCATGAATGCCTACATCATTGGGCGCAATACAGATAAATGAGTATCCCAATAGAGGAGGATTAATAAACGGAATAGGGATATTGAGACTTTAAGTTAAAAACAGGGGTGCAACAGTTGAATTTACAGGAGGAAGGGATTGTACTCATAGAATGAATAAAGACAAGAGTTTTATTATAATTGATACGCAAAGGAGAAAATCTTTAAGATAAGGTAGATTCTAAATACAAGACGTATTGGAGTAAGAGGCGTATGCTAGGTAAGAACATCCTTACGATATGAAGTAATTGGGATTAAGCAATTAGTAAGGAATATAAATTATAACCAAGGATAAAGATGGGTATAACCATAACCAGTAGTTGTGGTTAAGTCTGAGGGCTAAAAAAAAGGTATTTCAAAATACCTCCCCGCCTGAAGACTTGACAGCGTCTAGATATATATATATATAACCTATAACGAGAAGTCGATCGTCATAATAAATATCTTTAGCATTAGGATACCATTACTAAGACGATAAGAATATAAAAATTCGACAATCATAAAGACTAACATAGAAAAATTTAGTAGGAGCCGTCAATATAAGAAAAGGAAATGACGCAGGCTAGTACCTGAAAACGTAAGCGGTTGAGAAGGATCTTATACGCTTATGCGTAAATAAGTCAAGGATTAGATCGAGTTGTAATCATCAGATGATGTATTGGGTGTAGTTAAAGTCTAGGGCGATTTATAAGCAACAATTAGGAAATTGCTTTTGCAGATGGTTGCTGCGAGTTCCAAAAGGATATACCTGGTTGACACATTTAACTAAGAAAACGTGGTCTTGGAAGGAGATGGTAAATAAGATGATAGATGTGACATGGATCTCGGTGTAGAGAAGTATGAATTGACCACCGTGATTAATTTCACCATACCCAACAGCTCAAGAGGTTCTCAGTGAGTATGGATACCTCGAAATAATGAATGAGCTGTGTATTGATGTATAATGGGAAGATAGTCAAGTATGGAGTCAGACAACTCCTTGATCATGAAATAAACTATCTGACCCATGATTTAAAGTTGGCAACAGTAGTTGTACCAATAATATAGTACTATTAAGTACATGGTGAGAAATTGTGGATATGCACTGATCATAAAGCCCGAGTATCTGTTTTCACAGAAAGAGGTAAACATGAGAATACATAGTGGGTTAGAGCTTTTGAGAGGTTTTGATTTGTGAAAAATTGTACCACCCAAGAAAGGCTAATGTGATGACTGATGCCTTGAGCATAAAGAGCCTTGGGATGGTATCACATATGATGGTCAGGGAGCGTGAGCTGCTAGAGCAGTTGTGAACCTCGGTAGTGATGTGATCCCTTCTGATGATGACAGTGATTGGTATGATTATGTGACAGCTAGCCTGAGACTAGAACCGGATGAGAGTGCTCGGATTTGCCAGGCTTAGCGTGATGATCGACCGGATGTTGATAGTTTGGGTCTGATTCAGAAGGGTACAGTGATAGAGTTCGCAGTGGGTGATGATGAGTTACTGAGGATTCAGAGACAGTATGAGTGCTCCCCAGGACCACAATGGATGAGATAGTAATGTTGTCAGAAGCTCACTCTTCGGGATATACAGTGCATACGGAAAGTAACGATTATATATATGAAATATCTAAAAAGGGTATTGGTGGTCAGATGTGGAAAGAGATAAGGTAGAGTATTAAAAGTCTGCAGAGTTATTGCAGCACCTACCTATATCGACACGACACGAAAAATGAGAGCAAGTCTCCATGAATTTTATGATGGGTTACAGAGGACCCAGGTGAATTACGAGGCTATGTGGATGATAGTCGATAGAGTGATTAAATCTACCCACTTTCTGGTTATGAAATCCCTAAATACTCAAAGTGTGTATGAGGATTCAGGTGTAAGGAAGATTGTGGAACATTATGTAGCGTTCCAGTGAGCATTGTATTATATAGGGATTCCCGCTTCACTTCTTACTTCAGGGAATATTTTCAGGAAGCTATGGGAAACCCGACTGAGTATTAGCACAGCTTTTCATCCTCAGACAGATGGTCAGTCAGAGAAGACTGTACAAGTTCTGAAGGATCTGATGAAAGCGTGTGCCATTGATTTTATAAGCTCCTGGAATGATCAGTTGATTTCTAATTAAAGTTGCCAATAACGACAGTTGGCAGTTGAGTATCGGGATAACAAGATATGAGACAGTGTACGGCTGTAGGGGTTATTCCCCGAATTGGATAAGAAAAAGTGGGTGACAGATAGAATCATTTTCGACCTTGGATAATAAGTCTCTGAGGATGTTTAGTTAAGGATGAGAGATTCAGAACACCTCAGAGCAGATAGACAAGTATTGGAATTCACCCTTGGTGAATTAGGGTTGAAATATTTCTTGTCCTAAGAGAATAAGGACATAGCGAACTTTTGGAAGAAAGCAAATTGAGATACGCTGGATTAAATATTTTAAGAGATTGGACAAGTGGGAGATAAGACCTATAGGTTGATGTTATCACGTGAATTAACAGGCACCCACAATGTGTCCCAGCTTTTGATGCTTCGACAATACTATCCAGATCCTGCATAGGTGATAGGATATGAACTCCAAAAGTTCAATTTAATGGAAATACAAGTATATTGAAGAAGTTGATTCGGGCATTAAACAGGAAAGAGACAGTATTGAGGTTTAAGATCTCCCTAATCGAAGTCCGTTGATAGTAATACACTCTGAAAAAGGTCACATAAGAATTTAAGAGTATGATACAATTAATGTACCCGGAGTTGTATATGGACTCATATGAATTGGTTCTAATTTGGAGGACCAAATTCCTTAAGTGGGGGAGAGTTGTAAGACCCGAATTTAATTAAAATACGAAAATTAAATAAGAAAAGATGGGGAAAGTATGAAGGAAGTCGGGTTAAATTAATCTCGAACACGTGTAAGGGCAAAATGGTCAAAAGACCAAAGGTCGGTATAATTTCGATAAGAAAAATTTAATTAAAACATGGATGTAAGAAATCTTGATCAATAAAGGTGAGACAAATTTATTTCGGGTTAAATTGATCAAGATATTAATTTATTGGAATTAATCGGGATTAATTAGAATTTTTAGTTCGGAAAAATAATCCCGAAAATAATCGAAAAATATACCGAAAAGTCATCCGGGACAATATCCCAAAAATACGGGGAAATTATACCTGAAAAAGAGGTTAAAATATAATAAATAAATTAAATAAAATTAAATTGATAAATTTAGAATTTAATAATAATTTTAAGAGATATTTGGGTAATTTTAATGTATTTTATTGAATTGTAAAATAATTAAAATAAATAATAATAATAATAAAATTAATAAAAATAAAACAAAAAAAAAGTAACCGAAACAAAAAAAAAGAGGAGAGAGAAACTCGGGAAAAACCCGAGAAACCAAACCGAGAGACGACCCGCGTTCTTCACCGCCGATTCTTGCACACCGACGACCATCCGCGTCCGACGAAGGTACCAGGAGGAAGAGGAGAGTCCGGCGAACACGTGGGCATCGGAACCGAGCCGCCAGGTGGCCGGAGCAGTCCGATCCGAGCTCCGAAATTTCGAGGGAGAAAAGGGGTGATCGCCGGCGAACCACCGCGACTGGGCCGGAGAGGAGACCACCGACGCATTCAGGGGAGGAAGCCGGTCCTTTTGGTACCGGTCTCGGCCGGTGAGACCGCCGAAACCGCCGACGACGGCAATAGGCAGAAACGGTGTCGTTTGGCCGGAAGGAAAGGGAAGGAAAGGGAAGGAAAAGAGGAAGGAAAAAGCAAAGAAAAGGAAAGAAAAGAAAGGAAAAAGGGGGGAAAAAGGAAAGAAATTTACCGGGGACGACTCGAGGTTCGGGTAAGTTGACCGAGGGTCGAAATTGACCTACGGGTAAATTCCGGAAATTTAATTTAATATTATTTTAATGGAAAATAATCCAGATTTACCTAATTATGCAGCTTCACAACGGAGACCGAACGAGAGCCGATCGAGCTCTGATTCTCGTACCCCGCATCATATCGGGTAAGTACAATTTAATTTCGGCAATTAGAGTTCTTTAAATATCGAGTTTAATTATTTTACGAAATTATGGATTAATTTTGCGTAGGAAGGAATATTATTCGGAATTGTAATATAATTGCCGTAAATGGTATACGGGCTATCCAATGAAATTTGAATGAAGCCCGATAATTATTAGAAAGCTGTGTAAGCTCGGTATACCCGAAGAAGGGAATTAATGAATATAAAAAGGGCTAGAATGGGCCGAGGCCCAATAAGGTAGACAAGGCCCAATAGCTTCAAGTTGATCAGTAAATGCAATATATTGATCGGGATAATTGAATTAACCTCGATTATGTGGTTATATGCAGTTACGTACATTGGTTGGCGCGCACTTGGGCCGAGAGGTTCGGTATCATCGAAACAAGAGTAGTCTACGCGCAATTCCAGGTAAGGGAATTCTACGGACTGCTAGAGGTAAACTTTACGAAATTTTAAATTCATATGCAGTCTTTAAAATTTATCTGAAGGGTCTAGAGGTCGAATAATAATTTTAGTGCCTGAATGGGCAAATTACTAAAATACCCTTGTTAAGGGTAAAATCTAAAAATTTAGGAAAAATTGGGAGGAGCAAGGACAAGAGGTTCCTGCTCGTTCTGGAGGTATTTCAACATGCATGAGTAGGCTGGCTCACTTTTACAGAAAAATGCATAGCATTGCATATCTTAAACGATGTGATTTCTGTGAAAACTATTTTTAGATAACTGAGCCGCCTACGTGTTTTATTTACATGTGACGTGCTAGAGCTCAGCTCGCACGATGTTTGATTTGTGTGATGCATGCATTAGTGCTGGAGCGAGAGCTCGCACTAGAGTTTTACATGCATAGGTGCTGGAGTCCAACTCGCACCAGATTTGTATACATATATATATGATTTTCATGACAAGGTGCTAGAGTCTAACTCGCACCATATTTTTATGTGATTTTGAGACAGGGTGTTGGAGCTTCGCTCGCACCAGCTTTTCATATGGTTTGCATACAGAGTGCTAGAGCTTAGCTCGCACTAGTTTTATTTGATTTACTGACAGTGTTAGAGCACCGCTCGCACTACTTTTTAGAGATCATACGATAAGCCGTGCTTGGAGCATCGGGTAGACTGTGTGTCACCGATTAAATAGGCTCGCACGTGCGTTTTGAGACATGGCATGTTAAAACAACCTGATGAGCCCGAACGAGGGATAAGGGTTAGAGATCCACCTGATGAGCCCGAACGAGGGATAAGGGTTGGAGATCCAGCTGATGAGCCCGAACGAGGGATAAGGCTGTGGGTCCATGGAGTACAATGTACCGTGCAAGTAGCATGGAGTACGATGTACCGTGGGGTATCTTCGGATATGGTATCTTTGTGATACGGGGTATCTTTGTGATACGGTATCTTTGTGATACGGGGTATCTTCGGATACTGCATCTTCGGATGCGTGAGATCGGATAAGACTGACGGGTTGGATTGACCCACCTCCCGGGCGGTTCCCGATCAGGGTGAGACCTCGCACACTGGGATCCGTGAATCTAGAGGGACTCACGAGGACACATTGGCCAGTCCTGGTTATTGCCGTTATACAAATATTGCCTCGTCTCGCATGTCGACGATTTCGATGATTTAAACTGGGATTTAAATTAAATATGCATGATGGTTATATTCCATGCTTTTAAAACCCATATGTGATGTTAACGATTTTCATGATTTTGAGTGAGTCAGGATCACCCGAAGGAGGGGTCGAGTCCTGACTTTACTGTGAAATTTTAAACGAGAAAGATATGATTTTGAATATACTTGCATGTTGGATTTTTCGTGCAATGTGTTTTACATAACATCATAATTCATAGCATCTATTTTAAAAATGTGTGGAGAAAGGGTGGTTTATGCATGGCACCACGTTCATGTAGGTAGTATGGTTACCTACTTGTTCGTAGGATTACCTTACTGAGCTTGATGTGCTCACCCCTTTCATTTTCTCCCACAGATAATCTCCAGTTGAAGTTGAGGCGACTCAGTACTGCATTCCGGATATCCGCTGCTACCCATCGACATAAGGTATATATACACTTGTACATATTGTATCTACATAAGTATAGCACAGTAGCATGTTTGTAAGTAACTTTAGGGGATGTATAAATAATATAAACAATTATAAATGACTGGAGAATAAATAAGTTAAATGGGAAATGTATGGTGGGACTGGCATTGACGCACAGCCCAATTATTAGTGGAGTGTGGTCACGATTCGAGAACAGGTAAGAATTCAAGTAAATAAACAAAATGCAAAAAATTAACTCTGATTTTTGGGTAGTTTGGGTCATGACAGCAGTAGAAGGAGGGAAGAGAACGGAGGTGCTGGGACAGTGGCTACAAGAGAAGAACCCGGCTGAAGCAAAAAGATAACTAGGAGGTGCGTCGGACACATGCCTGGAAAATAGAATCAGAGGAAGAAGGCAGTCCACAATCTTTATCGAGACAGAGTCGAGAGAAGCAGAGAAAAAAAATAGAGAATAGAGCTTAGCGAGAGTGAGGGAGGCTGACTAGTTGAGCAAACCAAGAAGGTAGAAAAGTTAAGGGAAAGAAAGGAAATCGAAACCGTGGTTAAAGGCTGGAAAACCAAAACAGAGGGGAATAAGGGACCAAGAGAGAGAGATAGAGGCGAGCGAACGAGGAGGCAAAAAACAGAGGCAGTGACGAGAGAGGCAAAAAGAGAGTTGAACGGAGTAAGACCGAAAGGGAAGACCGGCGTTGGGGGAGGCGGAGCAGGGAGTAAGGAGACGATAGCCGAGAGAGAGGGAGGAACGAGAGTGACAGGAGAAGGAAAGTGAACAGAGGCAGTCGGGAAGAAAAGAAAAAAATAAAAAAATAATTGGCATCAATTTCAAATCGAAGGAAAAAAAAAAGAGGGGGAATTCTTTTATATATATATATATAAATTGGAGTAGAAAAGAAGCCCCAAGGTAATTGGGAGAAAAATTCAAGAAAAGACGGTCGGAATATCGGTTCAAAAATTTTGGTGAAACAAATTGATTAAAGCAGATCAGCTGACTCGCACAGCTAGGATACCAAGGATTTTTGGCAGGACATTAAGGTAAGGAAAATTCTCGTGGCTGCTAGAGTTAAATATACATAATTTCTATACGTTTCTAGTTATAAACTTTTTTGGCTAAATTTCCTAATTACCGGAATATAGAGAACCCGAGGCCAAATTTACGTTTTTGGAATTTAAGGAAATTTTAAACTTTGTAGATCGACCTAATTACCGATATAGATTTATTTGATTAAATTAGACAATATCTCGGTAAATATAATTATTGATTTTAGATCGAACACCCCTAGTTTCGATTACTCTGTATCGAGTACTGGAATTTTCATCGAAAAATGGCTAGTTAGCCCTTTTGAATTGTTTTGTGAAACGAAACTGAATTTATATGTGATTTAAGGAAAAATGAACAGTTTATAAAGATATACTAATGTGACGTGCTTGAGCTCGTGCTGTGTCACGACCCAAATTACCTAAAAATCAGAGTAAATTTTTCACTTTTTTCAATTTCCTTACCCGTCGTGAACAGTTACACTACTAAACAGTTGGGCTATGATTCGGTGTTAGTCACCTCTCACCTATTTACCATTCCATTTTCATTTTTCATTTACATATCAATTTATTTTAAATAAATACATCCCCAATATTCATTCATGTATAGTACTGTGCCTCTATTTGTTCAGATACAAAAATTATACAAATGTGTATACCTGGTCTTGATAAGAAGCAGCGGATATGACTATTGTCGTTCTCTTCTACTGAATATACCCTGTGGGGTGGAAAATGAAAGGGTGAGCATAAACAGCTCAGTAAGGCAATAATGTAAGCAGGTAGATAACTATACTATCTACGTACTGATAATGCTATGATATAAAATCATTTGTATTTGGAGTATGAGGTAAGACTAAAACGATGCCGCATGTATGTATATATCATATAAGATAAATCATGAAATCAACATATAAAACAAACATGAAAAAAATCGTCATGTATGTCATCTCATGCTCGTCACATTAAAACTTATTTGTTTCATTACAAACACATCACTTTAAAACTCATTTGTTTCATCATAAAACAGCTTCATCAAGGTCAAACCCATCTCTCGGGAATACCTTGATTCATTAAATCACATCTCTTTTAAAAACATAAATCGGGACATTACCCTTCCCTCGGGTTCGTCCTGGTCTATTCAGACCGTATGATATTATGTGAGGCATGTAGGTTACTGTATGAAAAATTGAGGACTATGGCCATACTTTGTCCCTGTGATCCCAGGCTATACGGATCCCGGTGTGCGGGGTATCACAACTGCAACGGGAGGTGGGGTCAAGTCCTACCCGCTAGAATATCAAGTACCATCATAGAGTCATCATGACTGCACGGTACAGCGTACTCCGTGTGACATACACGGTACATCGTACTTCATGGACCCATATCATAGTCTGGGGTGCCTGTCGTAGGTCTTATCCACCCCAATACTATGTTGATAACCAACCCATGTCTCAAAGTATATGTGTGAGCATCTCAACTCTCTGTGACACACAGTCTACAGGAGGCTTCGGCACGACTATATGCATGTCAACTCACGTCTAGTGCGAGCGAAGCTTCAGCACCACGCTATGCATATCATGATATCTAAAATCTCGTGCGAGCGAAGCTCCAGCATGGTTTTGTGCACACATAAATTTCTCGTACGAGCAATGCTCCAGTACGGCTTTTCATGAGAAATAAATCAGTAAACTTGAGTGCGAGAAAGACTCTAGCACTCTTTGTATTCATGTAAATACAATATGTGGCTCAATCTTGATAAAACATCTTTTAAAATAGTAACCAGTCCAAACCGGTACCCTTTCGTATAATTCATGAAATCAACTACCAACCTATGTGCATATTTGCTTAAATCAAAGCAACACATTCATATAAAGCATTAAAAACATGAAATCATGTAATTTATCTGCCTTACTACCCTTTTTGTAAATTTTACTCTCAGGGGTAAAATCGTCTTTTTCTTTATTCACCTAAGCCCCGATTTTCGTAAATTATCATTTCATTTTCTAAATACTTTAAATAATTTTAGACCCTGTAATTCCCCTCAAAATTATGTATAGGTATCTCTATGCACCTACAAAATTCCCTTACTTCGATTCTCGTCGAACGCGTATCTAAATTCCACTATCGGAGGCTCGTCCGATCTGATTTGCTGCTAATCCAGTCTCTGGGGCTGCAGATAATTATTTATCATGTCAATTTAACCCAATAAACATAATTCTCCTATTTACTATAATCGATTTAACTAATTAGACCAATTTACTCTTATTGGGCCCAATCGCACCTTAATGGGCCTCGACCCATTTTCAGCCCATTTATACTGTTTAAATCCCTTCTTCGGGTTTATTGGGCTCATTCAGCTTACCAATAATTATCGGGCTTCGTTCCAAACTCATTGGATAGCCCGTATTCCATTTACGGTAATTACGTTGTAAATCCGATTAATATCCCTTTTATACAGAATTAATCCGTAAATTTCGTAAAATAATCGAAACTCTGTATTAAAGGATTCTAATTGTCGAAATTAAAATATACTTACCCAATATGATGTGGGGTACGAAATTCGAAGTTCAATCGGCTCTCGTTCGGGCTTTGTCGTACAACTGCACAATTATATATTTAATCCCGAGTTTCTTTTCGATTAAATATAATTTAAATAAATTTCCCGAAATTCAAATCGATCACTTTTGACCTCTTACCGACTTACCCGAAGTCCAGTGTATCCCCAAAAATTCTTTCCCTTTTTCCTTTTTCTCTTTTTCTCCCTTTTTCCCTTCTTTCTTGGCTGAACCGGTTCAGTCCAGTTCAAATCGGTCCGGTTCACTCCGGTTCGCTCCAGTTTGGCCGGTTCGGGGCTTCGCCGGCCAGCTGCTCCACGAGGTCATCGTAGCTCGGATCTGGTCTCGGTTTCATACGAGGTCGTCGGAAAGTGGTCGGTCCGACTGTTCTCCTCTTCGGCGTCGGTGGTTCTCCCTCTTTCCGTCGATTTCGGCACCGTCCGTCGGTTTCGCCAGCCGTGACCACCACCGATCGCGCCGTCTGGGCCTGAGGAAGCCTCGGCTGGGGGTGGGGTCGGCCAGATCGGTGCCGATCGCCGTGAATCTCCCCTTTCTTCTCCCGACTTCTCTCCCTCGATCCGACATTCTCCGGCGTCGGTGGGCTGCACCGCCGGTACCAGGGAGGTTGTCGGCCTCTCCTCTTCCTTTTCCGGCCCTCACTTGGTCGATTGGTCGCCGAACGGCTCGCCGGTGGTCAGGTCTTCCTCGGTTCCGTTTCTCTCTTCTTTCTCTCTCCCTGATAACATTTTCTGATTCTTCTCTCTTTTTTTTTCTTTTTTTTATGAATTAATTTAATTTTATTATTATTATTTATAAATTATTTTATTATTATTTTATTCCTTAAAATAGTCAAAGATATTCTAAAATATCTACAAAAATTAATTTTTTATTCCAAATTCATTTATTTAATTTTATTTAATTTATTTAATTTATTTTAACCATTTTTTGGGTATAATTTTTTCGTATTTTCGGGATATTGTCCCGAGTGACTTTCGGTATTTCTAAAAATTCCGGATCTTAATCAATTGGACTCAAAATTTAATTATTTCTTCGTTATTGATCAAGATTCTCAAATCCATTATTTTTAATTAAATTTTCTTATCGAATTTATTCCGACTTTCGGTATTTTGACCGTTTTGCCCTTACACGTGTTCAGGATAAATTTAACCCGACTTCCCTTCACAAATACTCATTCATTTTGTGTTTTTAATTAAATTCGGGTCTTACAAAATCTCTCCCACTTAAGAAATTTGGTCCTCCAAATTAGAACCAAGTTAGTCTGTAAATCACTCCGGATATTTCACACATATCATACTCTATAATTCCCTTGTGACTTTTTCGGAGTATACTACTACCAAAGGACTTTAATTAGGGAGATCATCTTAAACTTCAACACTTTCTCCTTCCATCTAATACCCGAATCGATTTTTCAATCATATGTTATACTTTCATTGAGCTAAACTGTTGAAGCTCGTACCTGATCACATACGTTGGATCCGGACAGTATTTTCGAAGCATCATAAGATAGGACACATTGTGGATGCCTGCTAATTCAGGTGGTAACGCCAACCTACAGGCCTTGTCTCCCACTTTGTCCAATCTCTTTCCGAATCTTGTTACGTCCTTAGGACCAATAACTTCCAACAATACTAATTCACCATCGCTAAATTCCAATGGTTTCTGTCTCTTGTCAGCATAGTTTGTCTATCTGCTCTGAGGTGTTCTTAATCCTCCATAATTAACTGAACATCCTTAGAGGTTTGTCTTACCAATTCGAGAACAATTTTCTATTTGTCACCCACTTCTTCTTATCCAAATCGGGGAAACAACCCTTATGACCATATAATGCCTCTTCTGAAGTCATCCCGATACTCAAGTCACAACTGTTATTATTGACGAATTCGATTAGTAACAATAGATAATCCCAAGAGCTTATCAGATAAATGGCATACGCTCCCATCATATCCTCCAGAACCTGTACAGTCCTCTCTGACTGACCATCTGTCTGAGGATGGAAAGATGTGCTAACACTCAGTCGGGTTCCCGTAGCTTCCTGAAAACGTTCTCAGAAATGGGAAGTGAAGCGGGAATCCCTATATGATACAATGCTCACTGGAAAAATACTTGGTGTTCCACAATTTTCCATACACATAAATCCATCTACACACTCAGAGTATCTGGGGATTTCCTAACCAGAAGGTGGGTAGACTTAGTCATTCTATCGACTATCACCCAGATAGCCTTATGATTTATCCAGGTCCTCTGTAACCCGTCACAAAATTCATGATAACTTGTTCCCATTTTCGTGTCAATATAGGTAGAAATTGCAATAACCCTGCAAACTTCTATTGTTCTACCTTACTCTGCTGACATACGAGATACTTTTTTCACAATCTCCACCATGTCTCTTTTCACATCTGACTACCAATAACCTTTCTAAGATTTCAATATATTTATTACTTCTCGGATGCACTGAATATCCCGAAGATTGAGCTTCTGACAATATCACTATCTCATCACTATGGTCCTGGGGAGCATTTATATTGTCTCTGAACCTTAGTAAGCCATTATCACTCTCTGTGAACTCTATCACTGTACCCATATGAATCTGACCCAAATTATTGACACCATGCCGATCATCACGCTAAGCCTGTCAAATTCGGGCACTCTCATCCTGTTCTAGTCTCAGGCTAGCTGTCACACAATCAATGTCATCATCAGAGGGAATCACATCACAACTGAGGCTTACAACTGCTCTAGTAGCTCACGCTCCCTGACCATCATATGTAATACCATCTCGAGGCTCTTTCTGCTCAAGGCATTAGCCATTACATTACCCTTTCGTGGGTGGTACAATTTCCATAATCATAATCCCTCAGAAGCTCTAATCCTCTTTGTTCTCATATTCGACTCTTTCTGTGAAACAGATACTCGGGGCTTTTATAATCAGTGCATACCTGAAATTTCTCACCGTATACATTGTAGTGTCATATACTTAATACAGCCACTATCCCTGTCAACTTTGAATCATGGGCCGGATAGTCCTTTTATGATCCTTAAGCTGTCTGGATCCATAATCGACTATCTTTCCCTTTTGCTTCAACACACAGCCCATTCATTATTTTGAGGTATCCATAGACTCATGAGAAACCTCTTAATCCGTTGGATATGTTGAGAATAAATGCGGTAGTCAGTTTATTACTTCAATACACCAAAACTCCTGTTACATCTATCATTCCATTCAAATACAACTTTTTTCTAAGTTAAACGTGTCAATAAAGTAGTCTATTTTGAGAACTCTCAACAAACCATCTATAAAAACAATTTTCAATTGTTGCTTATAATTTTCCCTGGACTTTAAATACCCCCAAAATATCATCAATATGGATGATGACAAATCGATCCAAGTAAAGTTTAATTAACTTGTCGTAGTTGACTTCCACTGAATACTTCAATTACCCATTTCCTTGACCTATGTACGCATAAATGTATAATCTCCTTTCAAAATTGCTTTCGTTCAAGCTACTAACATGCGTCATTTCCTTTTTAACGGCTTTTATAAAATTTTAAATTTTTAAACTTTCCTGATTAATCGAATTCTATATTTCTTATTGTACCAGTAAAGGTACCCTAATTTTAAATATATATATATATATATATATATATATATTACGACTGTCGATTTCTATTTATAGGTTGTGTATACTTTTAGACGCTATCAAGTCTTCAGGCGGGGAGGTATTTTGAAATACCTTTATTAACCCTCAGACTTGACCACAATTACTTTACATATTAGTCCACGTGGTCACAATTCATATTCGCTAATTGCTTTAATCCCAATTTATTTCACGTATCACAGATATTCTTACCTTACATACGTCTCTTATTCCAGTCTATCTCGCATTTAGGATTTATCACAAAACTTATCTCTTTTCGTATATCACTTATAACAAAACTCTGTCATTACTCATTCCGTGAGTATAATCATTTGCTCCTTTAATTTCAATCGCTACACCCCTTTTATTACTTGTCAAAACTTACAGTATACTTTCCAGGGGTAAAACAAACTGTCTTAGAATAGAACTTTAAACATCATAATTTGCAGCCGACCAATTGAGATTTATTCTCAATATTACTTCAAATTATTCATAGTCCATTGAATAAAATCAGCTGACTTATACTTCTTCCCCCGTTTTCAACATATAATTTCTTCATAATTATTTCGTTAGTTAACCCTCCTTCGTTGGGGTACTAACTATCAGCATTATGCCCAAAGGTGTAGGCATTCACGTCTTTTACTAACTTATAAGCAACTAAAGACGGTATGACTAAATACGTGGCACCAGGATTAATTAAAATAATTATTTCTCTATTCACAACTAGTGTGGTATCTTTCACCACATCATATGAAACATCAATAGTATCCTGGTCCAAGGCATATACTCGCCCTCATCCAACAGCCTACTTTTCCTTTTCTCTTCGGCTGTGGCCTCCCTTTTTCGGTGTAGGGATATCAATAGGGTTTTCTCTGTCTCTTTGCCCTTCTGTGGGGCAGTCTCACCCAACTCTGAGCAATCATTAATTAAGTGGTCCGTCTTACCACACTTAACGCCTATTTTAGCCAGCAAAGTGTAGGTGTAGTCCCTACTTTCGTGGTATCTACCACATATCTTACATTGCTTACACTGTTACACTGTTTATACTGCCACACTGCTTCGTAGCAGATCGGGGTTCTCCAATCATAATACCCCTCATAAGTGTTAAATTGGATATACTGAGGCCTTACCAATCATCTTACCCCGTGACTCATCAACTCTAATCCCTTATCAACTGGTCTATTTCCCGCTCTGTCATTCTCTTTTCTCTTCTGTCTCTATTTCGGCCCTTATTACCTTTCCCAATCTCAGAAGCGTGCAACACATGATCTTCTTCATGCGACTGTAATCTACGCACTACCTCGACATAGGTAATGAACCAATCAGACTCTAATCGATAATTTGAGTCTTTCCATAAACTTTTAGGCTTTCTCGACTCTCATTGCCCATGGTGTCAGGTTCACACCTGCCCAGAGATATAAATTGAGTTTTATACTCATAAATCAACTAGTCTCTCTAGGTCAGTGTAAGAAATTTTAATTGTAATTTCCTTTAAGTAGTGTCTGAAATATTCTTTCATTAGAATACATCCAGAAACATTTCTCATGTCGACTTTGGACGTCTAACTCTTCAGATTGGTCGAGCGAAATTTTCACTAATGCTCCGCCTCGCCCTCCAACATAAACGTATTTAAAAGTCACATCCTCGGTCGACATACACCGAAAGAATCCATAGCACTTCGCTATTTCATACACTCGGTCCTCAGTAACTATTGGTTTCTTTACTTCGCTATATACCGGAGGGGTGTGAAAATCTCTATAGTCTGAGGCATCTGTTTAGGCTTTACCTGCCTATCCTCAACTACCTGCATAGACTGAGTAATCAACTCCAAAATATTTTCTATACTTCACTCCATCCTCTTGGAGCGTGTCTCAATACTGTTTGAACTCTTTAAAGGATCCTGTGGAGTATGCTCATCATCAGCCTCCACCTCACTCTCATCTTGAGTCTCATATGACGACTCATTCGACTCTCAGACCGATCTCTATGGTCTCGAGCATATGTACTCGTCCCTCTACCATAGCGGCTATCATTTATCAAAACTATATTATTGCATTCGAAACTCTCAGACCGATCTCTATGGTCTCGAGCATATGTACTCGTCCCTCTACCATAGCGGCTATCATTTATCAAAACTATATTATTGCATTCGAAACTAACTTCTTAGCTGCTGTTCCACCTTGATATACACAATTGTATCTAAACAATGCATAGTACATGGGGATGTAAATTTACTTAACCACTAACACCGACTCATATCAGGCCAACTCAGCTCTGATACCATTAATTGTCACGACCCAAATTACCTAAAAATCAGAGTAAATTTTTCACTTTTTTCAATTTCCTTACCCGTCGTGAACAGTTACACTACTAAACAGTTGGGCTATGATTCGGTGTTAGTCACCTCTCACCTATTTACCATTCCATTTTCATATTTCATTTACATATCAATTTATTTTAAGAAATACATCACCAATATTCATCCATGTACAGTACTGTGCCTCTATTTGTTCAGATATAAAAATTATACAAATGTGTATACCTGGTCTTGATAAGAAGCAGCGGATATGACTATTGTCGTTCTCTTCTACTGAATATATCATGTGGGATGGAAAATGAAAGGGTGAGCATAAACAGCTCAGTAAGGCAATAACGTAAGCAGGTAGATAACTATACTATCTACGTGTTGATAATGTTATGATATAAAATCGTTTGTATTTTGAGCATGAGATAAGACTAAAACGATGCCACATGTATGTATATATCATATAAGATAAATCATGAAATCAACATATAAAACAAACATGAAAAAAATCGTCATGTATGTCATCTCATGCTCGTCACATTAAAACTTATTTGTTTCATCATAAAACAGCTTCATCAAGGTCAAACCCATCTCTCGGGAATACCTTGATTCATTAAATCACATGTCTTTTAAAAACATAAATCGGGACATTACCCTTCCCTCAGGTTCGTCCTGGTCTATTCAGACCGTATGATATCATGTGAGGCATGTAGGTTACTGTATGAAAAATCAAGGACTATGGCCATACTTTGTCCCTGTGATCCCAGGCTACACGGATCCCGGTGTGCGGGGTATCACAACTGTAACGGGAGGTGGGGTCAAGTCCTACCCTCCAGAATATCAAGTAACATCATAGAGTCATCATGACTGCACGGTACAGCGTACTCCGTGTGACATACACGGTACATCGTACTCCATGGACCCATATCATAGTCTGGGGGTACCTACTGTAGGTCTTATCCACCCCAATACTATGTCGATAACCAACCCATGTCTCAAAGTATATGTGCGAGCATCTCAACTCTCTGTGACACAAAGTCTACAGGAGGCTTCCGCACGACTATATGCATGTCAACTCAAGTCTAGTGTGAGCAAAATTCCAGCACCACGCTATGCATATCATGATATCTAATTTCTCGTACGAGCAATGCTCCAGTACGGCTTTTCATGAGAAATAAATCAGTAAACTTGAGTGCGAGAAAGACTCTAGCACTCTTTTTATTCATGTAAATACGATAGATGGCTCAATCTTGATAAAACATCTTTTAAAATAGTAACCGGTCCAAACCGGTACCCTTTCATATAATTCACGAAATCAACAACCAACCTATGTGCATATTTGCTTAAATCAAAGCAACACATTCATATAAAGCATTAAAAACATGAAATCATGTAATTTATCTGCCTTACTACTCTTTTTGTAAATTTTACTCTCAAGGGTAAAATCATCTTTTTACTTTATTCACTTAAGCCCCGATTTTTGTTAAATTATCATTTCATTTTCTAAATACTTTAAGTAATTTTAGACCCTGTAATTCCCCTCAAAATTACGTATAGGTATCTCTATGCACCTGCAAAATTCCCTTACCTCGATTCTCGTCGAGCGCGTATCTAAATTCCACTATCGGAGGCTCGTCCGATCGATTTGCTACTAATCTAGTCTCTAGGGCTGCAGATAATTATTTATCATGTCAATTTAACCCAATAAACAAAATTCTCCTATTTACTATAATCGATTTAACTAATTGGACCAATTTACTCTTATTGGGCCCAATCGCACCTTAATGGGCCTCGACCCATTTTCAGCCCATTTATACTGTTTAAATCCCTTCTTCGGGTTTACTGGGCTCATTCAGCTTACCAATAATTATCGGGTTTCGTTCCAAACTCATTGGATAGCTCGTATACCATTTACGGTAATTACGTTGTAAATCTGATTAATATCCCTTTTATACAAAATTAATCCGTAAATTCCGTAAAATAATCGAAACTCTGTATTAAAGGATTCTAATTGTCGAAATTAAAATATACTTACCCAATATGATGCGGGGTACGAAAATCGGAGCTCAATCGGCTCTCATTCGGGCTTTGTCGTACAACTGCATAATTATATATTTAATCTCGACTTACTTTTCGATTAAATATAATTTAAATAAATTTCTCGAAAATCAAATCGATCACTTTTAACCTCTTACCGACTTACCCGAAGTCCGGTGTATCCTCGAAAATTCTTTTCCTTTTTCCTTTTTCTCTTTTTCTCCCTTTTCCCTTCTTTCTTGGCTGAACCGGTTCAGTCCGGTTCAGACCGGTCCGGTTCACTCCGGTTCACTCCGGTTCACTTCGATTCAGTCGGTTCGGGGCTTCGTCGGCCGGTTCCCCATCGGCTTCCACCGCCAGCTGCTCCGCGAGGTCGTTCGCAGCTCGGATCTAGTCTCAGTTTCATACGAGGTCGCCGGAAAGTGGTCGGTCCGGCTATTCTCCTCTTCAACGTCGGTGGTTCTCCCTCTTTCCGTCGATTCCGGCACCGTCCGTCGATTTCGCCAGCTGTGACCACCACCGATCGCGCCGTCTGGGCCTGAGGAAGCCTCGACTGGTGGTGGGGTCGGCCAGATTGGTGCCGGTCGCCGTGAATCTCCCCTTTCCTCTCCCGTCTTCTCTCCCTCAATCCGACATTCTTCGGCGTCGGTGGGCTGCAACGCCGGTACCAGGTAGGTCGTCGGCCTCTCCTCTTCCTTTTTCGGCCCTCACTTGGTCGATTGGTCGCCGGACGGCTCGCCGGTGGTCGGGTCTTACTCGGTTCCGTTTCTCTCTTCTTTCTCTCTCCCCGATAACATTTTCTGATTCTTCTCTCTTTTTTTATTTTTTTATTTTTTTATTTTTTTATGAATTAATTTAATTTTATTATTATTATTTATAAATTAGTTTATTATTATTTTATTCCTTAAAATAATCAAAGATATTCTAAAATATCTACAAAAATTAATTTTTTATTCCAAATTCATTTATTTAATTTTATTTAATTTAATTTAATTTATTTAATTTATTTTAACCATTTTTTGGGTATAATTTTTTCGTATTTTTGGGATATTGTCCCGAGTGACTTTTCGATATTTCTAAAAATTTTGGATCTTGATCTATTGGACTCGAAATTTATTATTTCTTCGTTATTGATCAAGATTCTCAAATCCATTATTTTTAATTAAATTTTCTTATCGAATTTATTTTGACTTTCGATATTTTGACCGTTTTGCCCTTACACGTGTTCGGGATAAATTTAACCCGACTTCCCTTCACAAATACTCATTCATTTTGTGTTTTTAATTAAATATGGGTCTTACATGCTGACTGTGTGTCATACGGTCTGACTCACACTGATTTTGAGATAAAGGCGTTAATGAGATTATGCTACATTGTTAATGTTACCATGTAACAATGTCACAGCAGTCATTGTTTGTGGGCCCACAGGGGTGGCCATGGCCGGTTGGGCTGGTCTGTTACATTGAGTTTATGCTACACTGTTAATGTTACCGTGTAACGTTGTCACAACAGTCGTTATTTGTAAGCCCACAAAGGTGGTCATGGCTAACTGGGCTGGTCCGTTGGTGAACTGTTTCTGATTTTAGTCTTCAGACATTCTGATAAGTGAGTCGTTATGGTAGTTGACCACGCCCACGAAAATCGACATCCCGGCACACCTGATCAGTGATTGCCCAGAGTCACCGACATTGGCCAATTGTCATTTATGATATTTGATATAGCATGTATTGCCCTGTCTCGTCTATTTGAAATATTTTTCTGAATTGTCTGCATGAACTAAGATATCTAAAAATCTTTTTGTTTTGCTACTGAAAAACTCTGAACTTTCTAAATTTACCATAGTAGCTAATTTTACTATCGATTCATGTTCTGTTTCTGATAATCTGATTTTGGTGTTTGTGCATTTGCCATACTATTTATGTACTCTGTGAAAATGTTCCAGATTTGGCAACTACTTATATATTTATATATATATATATATATATATCTTAGGTAATATATTTATCTACTTGCTATGGGGTTTTTCTTACTGAGCATGTTAAGCTCACCCCTTACTCTCCTCCACAAATTCGCATCAGTAGTTGGATCAACTTCCTAAGTCGAGGTATTTTGTACAACCACTCTTCAGTGAGCAATCACCTGAGCTAGAGGTATATCCAATAAGGATAACTATTTTGTATCTAAAATTTTTTGTAAGTACAGTAATGTATGCAAGTTACGTCAGGGGAATGTGGTTGAGACTATTTTGTAAGTGAACAAAGGTGCCGATTAATGGAATAGTATTATTATTATTTTCGTTTTCAACTATTACCATTAAATTTCATAGACAAATTTATGGATTTAAATTTGTTATCGACTCGTAGCCCAACCAAAATATTCGTAAATTTGGGTCATTACACGAGATTTTTGTCTAAATAAACCAAGTAAATCTATATCAGTAGTTGGGCCAATTTTTAGAGTTTAAAATTTTTCTTAAATTCGACCGGTAAAATTAGGCTGATCAACCAGACTAAAACCTCTAATTTTCAGAGCCATAAATTCACCCTAGATATTTATGTAATTTCGGCACTGCGAAATTCAGCCTAAAATTTTATATCTATAAATATACGAAAATTACGCATATTTATCTCTAGCAGCACACGATAATTTTTCTTACCTCGATGTTTGCCCGCAATCTACAATGCCTTTAGTGACTAGAGTTTGTGGATCCGGTCTGCTTGGTCAATTTCTCCGGAGCTCTTTCCCTCGGGTTTCCCGATTTTCGAAACCTCTGTAGGTCCTTTTTCTATTCCCAAATATATATATATATATATATATATATATATATATCCAATTTTTTGTATATATATATACTCTTTCTTCTTTCTTTTTTTGAATTCCTTTTTCCTTCCCGCCAAATTTCTTCTTCTTCTTCTCTTCTTCTTCACGGTTACCACCCGACCCCTCGTTCATGTCTTCCTCCTCTTTCCTTCACCAACGTTTCCTTCCTTCCATAACGGATCTGCCCGATGTCGGAGTCCTTCCAATCACCCTGCTACCAGCTCTCACATCCAGCCTCCGTCATTCGTTCACCTCTGCCTCTCTCGATCCCTTTCCTCGATCCCATATGTTCTGGTTTCAGCCTTCTTCTCGGTTTCCAACCATCATCAATCTTCCATCTACTGTTCGTCTCCTGCTGTAGGGTCGAGGGGTGAAGTCCCTTGCTTTCGCTTTTATTTCGGTTTCATAGAGGTATCGAACCCTCTGTTTCTCTTGTCGAAAAGCTCTTACAACAATGGCATGGGCTGTGAAATACCAGCCCCTTATTGCTTTCTCTTCAACTGCCTTCCTCTCTCATGCACTCCTTCTCACTTGCTGCAGTTCCCAGAGGTCGAAGTCCTCTATTCCAACTCACTTCACCCCATGGCTCTCGGTTTACTGTTTCCCCTCTCGGCACCCTTCTCCATCATCACAATTCTTTAGTGTTATGTTCTTCCTTGTCTTTCTACGGCTTATCAACATCTCCTTTGCCTCTCGTCACCGCCCGATGCCAGCATCCAGCTTCCAGCCGAGGCCCAGCCAATCCAAGCATCCATCACCCTCGCCAACTAAGCAATAGTAAAACTTGTCTCTTCTAGGTTGCAACGTCGGTACAGTTGGGTTTCTACCAACCCATTCACTCTCTCGATTTTTAGCTTGCAAGTCTCATTCCAACTTTCTATATATATATATATTCGGTTCATTCCATTTTTTTTTCTAATCTTCAGCTGATCAAAAATAAAATTCAGGTTTAAGCCACTTTCCCATACCTTCTTTTCGTGTTGCAGCCATCCTCAACTGCTCCCTTCAAGTGTTATTTCCCACCGAACAGTTGCATGTTTCAACGGGCATCATGTCTTCCTAATATTTCCATTTTCTGTTAGTTTTCTTGCCCACGGCTCATGCCTTGTTTCTGAATCTTTGCTGCTATTTTTCAGCCTTCCATACTTCGGTTTTCTTTTTTATTCACGTCATTTCATTTTTCATTTCAGACTTTTCACGTCGTTTTCCTGTTGTAGCTTCAATAATTCCTGCATTTCTATATATATATGAACTTATCTTCATTTATATTATTTTACTGCTTCGGTTTACAGTTTCTCTATATTTGTTTATTCAACTTCATCCACTTAACTCCTAAAAATCAGTGCACAACCTACCAATCAGTGTAAGACCCACTTTTGGTGACGTATACCTTATGATTTATGTGATGTAACACAAATCTATATGTAAATTGAAGAATAAGAAGAGCTTTTGGCTTGAATGAAATTTTAAATGGGATAAATGAGTATCATGGATACATGTAAAGGTTAAATAAGGGTTAAAGTAACCACAAACTAAATGAATGGAACTTAAAGCAATCAGACTGAGGATGAGGATTTAAGATATGAATTCATAATGTAAGACCTATGAATTTCAAGCACTCTGCTATGATTTCAAGCAGTACACACAAGTTCCATAACATGAAAATCATAAGAAATGAACCTTTCATGCTCTAACTGTGAATGGATTGCAAAATGACTAGTGAAGCAATCAAATACAAGTTTCCCTTTGAAAATTTTAGAAAATTTACAATAGGAAGCCTACAGATGAAGGTCAGATAGATCTCCTATTCCAAGCAGATCGATCCCTTGTTCAAGCTGAACAATTTTGAGTTGATTTTGCCAAGAGCAGATCAATCTCCCCAATGAGCATATCGATCTCCCCCATGAGCAGATCGATCTGCATTTGCTTCTGCTTAGAGCAGATCAATCTCTAACTATGAGCAGATCGATCTCCAGTTGCCTAACAAGGATTGATCCCTTCCCAAAAAGCAAATCAATCTCCCCATGAAATAGATCGATCTCCAGTTGCTTCTGCCTAGCAGAGATCGATCTCTCCCAAAAGAGTAGATCAATCGCTCCCTTACAAACTGAATATTTTGATAGTTTAACCAAGGGAAGATCGATCTCCTACCCTAGGAGATCGATCTCATCACCCCTGCTCTATAAAAACTCGACGGCCAAACCTCTTTCTTCAGCAAATCAACACATTCCTCCATTTTTACCCAAAAACCAAGCTTTCTCACTCTAGAATACACCCCCTTCCAAAAAGATTTGAGAAAAAGCTATTAGAGCAAAGTTGTTCATTATGAGGAGGAGAACAACATAGCTTGGAGTCAACATTCAACTTGTTGGATTAAAGGAGTAAAGGAGTCTTCTTATTTGGACAAGAGGAAAGTCAAGCTAGGTGAGTTTTCAATACACCAACTCTAAGTATGTTTATCTAGTTGTTGTTAGGAGTTTATTGGTGTATGTATTATTGGTTGAAACTACCTAGAATGTAATGAATCAAGCATGACCTAGAATGGGTTTAGTGTGGGAAAATATAATGTGGTTGATTAGATGATAAATGGATTATAACAAGGAGTTAATGATGTTATATGCATGATTTTGAGTGGTTTTGTGAAATGAGTTTAGGGAATAGGATGAGGTTATATAATGTACATATTTAGAGTTTGTAAAAATCATGAATGAATGGAAGAGTTAATGTTAGAGCAATGCAAACCAAGTGCTTGATTAGATAACTAAGAAAGTTTGCTAAATCAAATTGGACTAGGAATGGCATGATTGATGTCCAACCACCACGCCATGGCCAAAATGTGATTATAGACCAAGTTGCATGAAATCGACTCGATAAGGAAAATGGACCTAGAATTCGGTCCAACGAGTGTAAATGAGCCTAAGGAGCTCAATGGGCCTAGGTGAAAAGATAAGTATAACTAAAAATTGACTTAAGAAGAGAATTAGGCTCAATAAGATATGTTGACTAGGATCGAGTCATTATATGAGTTACTTGTAATTAACTCATGTCATAAATGAAAGTTTGCAGCTCCCGGGGATATATCCGGAGCAAATTGAGCCGATCACGAAAAGCGGGAAAGGAAGAAGGAGTTGCTTCTCAAAGAGTTGAGGTAAGGGAATTGTGTTGGCCCTAGAGGTATCTGTATGCATTTTCGGATGCATTATGGATTTCTAGAATGTTTGTGGGTCATAGGAAAAGAAATGAATGTTTAAAGGGTAAAGGAAATTAGGGAATTTTGAAAAGTTAATGAAAAGCAAGAACACGAGGTTCTTGAGTCTTTTACTACTTTTTACCATGTGAATTAGTAGGTTGGCTAGCTTTTAAATGGTCTTGCACCAAAATAGCACAATGTGATTTAATAACCATTCTTTGTGCACAAATAAGCCACCTACATGAGTTTTATGGAAATAAAGTGTGCTAGTGCGCTGCTCGTACGAGATCTGATATATTTTTACATGCATAAGTGCTGAAGTCTAGCTCGTACTAGTTTTCACATGAATTTTACGATATAGTACTGGAACATAGCTCGCACTAGAGTTTTACATGCATGAGTGCTAGAGCCTAGCTCGCACTAGTTTTCACATGGATTTTGACATTGTGCTGGAGCGTTGCTCGCACTAGATGTCCACTTTATACTTGTTGACGTACTAGAGATTACTCACACATGATTTTTATGACATGTTGGGAGTCATACTAGGAGCTTCGGGTAGGTTGTGTGTCATACCGATTAAATAGGCCCGCACGTGCGTATTAAGATGTGGCATGATATGATATGATGATATGGGTCCACGGAGTACGTTGTACCATGCATATAGCATGGAGTACGTTGTACCGTGTATGGATATTATATATATGTCGTCTTCGGACGATGGATATTCTGCTATGGACCGGTGGGTTGGACGTGACCCACCTCTCGTGCGGAAGTAGATTAAGGTGATACCCCGCACACTAGGATCTGTGTAGCCTGGGATCTCAGAGGATATAGCCATAGTCCTAGGTATTTCCCTTATTATTTTTTGCCTATCTCACATGTCTTGATTTGAGACGAATCCATGTTTTTAAATTGTTTTGTGGGTCAGGACAGTCCAAGGGAGGGGCTGAATCTTGACCAATGGTGAATTTTGTGATGATTTGTGTTGAAATGAGAAATGCTTTTAAGCGCACCTTGCATGATGATTTTCCATGCTTTTATTTCTACTTGTGCATGATGATTTTCCATACTTTGTTTAAGAATTGTGCACTGATTTGAATAGCATGAATTGTTTTATATATCATGAACACATGTATGAACTAATCTTTTGGAGTATGACAAGTAAATGCTTGGTTTTATGCATGGCATCACGATCATGTAGATAGTACAGTTATCTACCTGCTCGCATGATTGCCTTACTGAATGCGTGGTTTGCTCACCGCCCTTATTTTCCCCCTCTACAGAGCACTTTCAGTAGATAGAGAGTGATTGAGGATTGGATTTTGGTATCCGCTGCATCCCATCACACAAGGTATACACATTTGTATAGTTTTTGTATCTAGACATGCCATAGCACAGTAATATTTTGAATGTGACTTTTGGGGATGTAAAGAATTGTAAGCACATGTAAACAACAACTCTGATTACGAAATACAAGTATTTACGTTTAAATGAATTGTAATTTGAAATGGTTTGGTTGGATTAGATTGACATCGATACACAGCCCAACTGTTGGTGGTGTAGCTGTTCACGATTAAGTAAGGTAAAGGTAAAGAACAAACAATAAGAAATGAATTAAATAATAAACAAAAAATGAAAAAAAAAATTGTAGTGGATTTTCGGTGGATTGAGGGTTATGACAGGTGGTATTAGAGTTGAGTTGGTATGATGTGTGTCGATGTAAATAATTAGGAAAAATTAGATCCTCATGTTACTGTGCTTGTCTAGATATAACTATATATATTGAGATGGGTTTGACTAAGAAATGATTGTGAATGTAGGAATCTTGGCATAATGCCTAACGTTAGTCACGGTAGAGGGGCGAGAGCTCGAGCTAGAGGCCGTAGGGGTAGGCCTGGGGGCCATGCTAAGTCATTGCCACATGAGACTCACAAAGAGCTAGAGGTGGAGGTTGAAGTTTAGCATGCTCCACAGGGTCCAGCAGAGAGACCTGAGAGTACTGAGGCACTCTTCGAGAGGATAGAGCGGAGTTTAGAGGTAATTTAGGAGTTGATTGCCCAATCGTTGCCTGGAGCTGGGGGCAGGCAAGGTCCAACTACACAAGGTGATACTGAACAAGCGGCTGCTCCTGAGATGTTTGCACAGCTATCCCAAGGACCTCAAACTACAAATACTCCTACACCCCCACCAGTACAGGATACACCTTCTACTATTGCACCATCACAGGGTAGTAGAGATTAGGGTTATGGATCTGACCTGGATAGGTTACGACATTTTCAAAAATTTAAACTGCCATATTTTAGTGGGATTAAGGAACCAGTAACTGCAGAGGACTAGGTGAATGAAATTGAAAAATTATATGGGTTCTTCGAGTGCACTACTACGGATATGGTTGTTTTTACCACATTCATGCTGAAAAGGTCGACAGAGCATTGGTGGAAGTCCACCAGACCCGTTCTGAGAGCCAGGCATATAGAAATTACATGGGATATATTTTTGGAGGCCTTCCAGAGGCAATATGTTTTGGATACTGCGCAGTGGAACCTGCAAATGGAATTTCTGGGATTGACCCAGTGGAGTCGATTAGTGGATGAATATGAGACAAAATTTATCTCCTTGGGCAAATACGATCCTGATACGATGGATAATGATTCAAAAAGGTCTGAGAGTTTGTAGATGGAGTGAGACCAGCCATCAGATCCCGATTGGTCCTTTTTTACATACCGACCTATGAGGGGCAGTGCATAGGGCACAGTTATGTGAACAAGATATTGAGCGAGTTACCTCAGAGTTTGGGAAGGTTGGTAGAGTGAGGGACAGAGATAGGAAGAGACCGACAGTGGATAGAGGCTTCAATTATAGAGGAAGCAAGAGATTTTTTGGGAAGAGGTTGAAGATTGAGGAGATCAGGGAGAGGACAGTTAAGCCTCCAGTGTATCCGGCCATAGCTCCAGCAAAGGGTATTGTGATTGGAGGGACACAACCTACGATAGAACATTGCAGTAAGTGTCGTAGGTACCATGGTACTCGACCGTATAATAGATCTACTACAATATGTTTTCGATGTGGGAAGCCGGGGCATGTGATCTGAAATTACCTAAAGATGACTGAGAGTGCCCCACAAAAGGGCAAGAAGCGGGAGAGAGCTCCTATTGATACTCCTACTTCAGGACGGAGACCGACAGCTAAAGAGAAGGGGAAGCAGGTAGTTGGCTGAGGGCGAGTACACGCATTGGAACAAGATACTACAGATCAGTCTTCAGATATGGTGAAAGGTACCATCTTGATCTTTGATCTTGAAGCTTATGTTTTGATAGATCTTGGTGCCACACATCCATTTGTATCGCTTTTATTTGCATATAAATTGTTTAAGTATATGAAGCTTACCCCGTTAAGTAGGAGGATGTTGATAAGCACTCCCATGAATAATAGTTAGCTAGTAGAATATGTATTTAAGGATTGTAAGTTGAAAGTAGGGGAAAGAGAAATGTCAGCCGACCTCATTGTGATGTATATGAAAGACTTTGATGTAATCCTAAGAATGGATTGGTTGGCTGTAAACCGTGTTGTGGTAGATTATTTTGCTAAGACGGTAACTTTTTCAGGGATAGATAGTGTTACCTTAAGTTTCCCCGAACAATGTAATGTAAAATCCCCATTGAAAAGTAATGAAAGTAGTAATTATTGTAAGTGAAATAGACGCATTACTATGTTGACTAAATGATTAATATTTTGAAAGGTTATATTGCGTACATGGTTGAGACGGATAAGGCACGTCCGGAATTGAGAGTATCCCAGTGGTTAGAGAATTCTCAGACGTCTTTCTGGATGATTTACCAGGGTTACCACTGGATAGAGAGATGGAGTTTTGTATAGATTTGGCACCTAGTACAGAGCCGATATCCAAACCACCGTACAGAATGGCTCCAATTGAGTTGGAGAAACTAAAGAAGAAGTTACAGAAGTTGTTGGATAAGGTGTGAGACCCCGTATATGTATAATTGTATGATGATACATTCGTAATGTGAAGTATATGTAATGTAAGTCCATAAGATTATGTACGTACTTGTAATAAGAGTCGTGATTGTATGTATAAGTTACATTATGAATGAGTATGAAGAAATAGACTTAAACATGTGAAAAATGTGAATAGGATAGAATATGAGTAGTCTGGTAAAATGGAAGGAAGATTTGCATAAGTTGTGCACTTCCATTTGGTTTATATCATAGACCATTAGCCATACAAAGATTCTACACAAGTTTTAATGTGTATGAAGTATTAATGGATGCCATTTTTAAGTTTCAAAGATGATTGGATGAGAAAATGACCATGGCAGCAAATTAAGGATGTTTTGGTATAAGTTTCTGCAGGAAACTGCAGCAAAATCTGGAAATTATGCAAGCCAGATCGATCTTATAGGATGAGAGATCGATCTGGATGAGCCAAAATGCTTGTATTTGAGTAATTGAATAGGGCAGATCGATCTCCAATGGAGCCAGATCGATCTCCTAAGCATTCTGTAATAAAAAGATCTATCCTCAAGCACACAGATCGATATCCTTAGCTCTCTGTTTGGAGCAAATCGATCTCATGCTTAAAATGTCATGAAAAAAAAGGATTCAAAGGGACCAGATCGATCTCCTCTCTCATCAAGCCAATTCTATAAATAGGAGCAGTGAATCTGCAGATTTCAGAAAAACACTTCACCATTTTCATTTCAACTCAAAAACCTAACTTTCTCACTCCTAAATCCAACTATTTTCAGTAAGATTTGAGGGAAAGCTATTAGAGACAAAGTTGTTCACATCAAAGAGAAGAACAACATAGTTGGGAGGCATTTTTTCCATTTGTTGGATTTAAGCAACAAGGTGCATTTCTATTGGAGCAAGCAGGAAATCAAGGTAGGTGAGTTTCTAATGCAAATACCCAAGTACATTTGTTTGGATATTCATGTGGGAAATGATTAGTGTGCATAGAAATGATAGAAACTAGCTAGAAAGTAAAGAATCCACCATAACCTAGAAATAGTCTAGTGTGAAAAAGTGGAATGTAGAAATATTAATGATGAATGAGCTATCTTAGGAGGATGATTGTGTTGTGGGTATGATTTGGATGTGTTGATATTGGGATAAATTGTGAGATTTACCACAAGGGGTAAAATGTATATTTAAGGCATTGGATAAATGCTTAGTTGAACAAGAGTTAGAAACGTTAACTCAAGTGCTTGATGGATGAATTGCAGTTCCCGATGATACACCAGAGTAAGTCGAGATAAGAACGCGAGAAGCATAAAGGAGGAGAGTCGCACTCAAGTAAATTGAGGTAAGGGACTGTGTGTTAGCTATAGAGATGTTCGTATGTACTTTACGATAATTTTGTAGATATATCACTAGAATTAATACGATATTACAATTCCAAGTAATGATAAGGAAGCATGAAATGTACTATGATATATACATATTGAGAAATGGGATAGGGTAAGGAAATAACATGATATGCATGATTTCAATGTTTTCTCAAAATTGTATTAAGTTATGATTGAGAAATGATAATGATAGGTTGGCTAGTTTTACATGTTTTGGCATAGAAAGTCATGCTTCATAAATAAACATGTTTTGAGTTTTAAAAGAGAATGTAGCCACCTATCGGATTTGAGATGTGAAATGGTGTTCGAGCTTTAGCTCACACCTGTTTTAATGAATTGGACTATGTTGGAGTTTGACTCGCATACGTCTGCATGATTTGATAAACTGTGTTGAAGCATAACTCGCACGTGGTTTTATAATGATAATGTGTTGGAGTGTTAGCTCGCACATGTTTTTACTGAGTTGAGGTAAACCTGGGGGTCTGGGACCCAAGGCGATGCCAACCGATGGCCTAAGGATGGGTTGGGCCTTGACAATAAATCGTACCATGTTGGAGCCTTGCAATGACTGTGTGTCACGCTGATTGCTCGCCTGGTATATGAGACATGGTTCAGGATGAAATGTCCATCGGAGTTGGAGTATGGACTTGGGTCTACGGTCGTACGTAGTAATGTATAGTTGTCCGTTGGTATACTATGTACCATGCTGGGTGCACGTGAGTACGAGTATCGCGTAGATGACACATGGCGTACCTTATACCGTGAGTATATGAGGAGATGGGGTTGATTGAGATGAGCTGGAGGGTAGGACTGACCCATCCCCCTTCAGGCGAGGTGATGCCCTGTGCACCCCTGATCAGTGAGGCCTGGGATCACTGACTATAGCTATATGTCATGGATATTTGATTGCCGAAAATTCCATGTCAGTCTCAGAGATTCGAGAAAATAGAGAAAACTCAGCAAAGAAATGATTAAGAAAGTAAAGAGATTTTGTGTTTTGATAAATCTCTGATTTAAACACTTGTGTCGTGAGGGCACTATTTCATGAATCATGTTTTAGAATGGAAGCATGACATATTTGATTTACATGAAAATGCAAATGAGAAATGTATGTTTAAAAGCATTTTCGTTTAATATTTCCATTTATAATGAAAACATGATTTTGGTTTATACATGCATAGGCTATGTAGATAGTACGATATCTACCTGCTAGCATTCATTTCCTTACTGAGCTGTGGTTTTCTCATCCCACTATTTTCTCCCTTCAAGTACTGAGAAGTAGGAGAGCGGTGGTCTCTAGATTCATTTTTGAGTTGGACAGCTCCCGCCAGTCGTAAAGGTATAAGAATTGTATACACAAGCGTATTTTGTATCTATCTTGGCGTATTACACAGTTATACCTTAGAATTATGAACAACTTTATGGGGATGATATGTAAGTACAATGTATTTATACATTTTATTTTGTATATCTACACACACCTGGGAGTGTGAACAAAAGTTTTTAAATTTTTCGCTGTAGATGTATGAATTTTAGTTATTGCATCGTCTCACAGCCCAACCGTAGTAACGTAGTATGGATAAAAGGGTACCTGAAAGTGAGGTGTGATAGATTTGGTATCAGAGCTTGGTTGGTCTGATGTGAGTCGATGATTAGGACTAAGAAAACATACATCCCCAAGTTACTGTGCGATATTTAGATACCAATATGTATACAGAGCTGGTAGTGAATTAAACGTTTGTTATAAATGCAGGAAAGTTATCAGGCTTGCGAGATATGCCTGAGAGACACCTTAAGAGGGGAGAGAACTCCAAAGCTCAAGGGCGAAATGACAAGACTGAGAGGCACAGTAGATCGTCCTCTAGTCATGAGCCCTAGGAACAGATAGAGGTTTCCGATCATCGGATAGCCCAATTAGAGGAAGACATGCGCACGATGATGACCATGATAGGTCAGATTATGGCTAGGTTTGGGGGTACACCGGGTACAGTGGGGTAGGCTACGTCGAATCCCCTAGCAGCTGCACCTGAACCTGAGAATGTTGCACCTGCACAACCTGAACCAGTTAGGCCATGAGATCCCCATATTCGACCAGTACCTCCTCCAGTAGCCCCACAGCAGTATGATGATAATGATTTGTGGTATGGATATGACTATGATATGGAGAGGTTGAGGCATTTTATGGACTTTAAGCCTCCTTCGTTTAGCAGGGTAAAGGATCCGACTGGGGCTGAGGACTGGATCAGCCAAATGGAGAAACTATTTGACTTCTATAGGTGTTCGACTACGGAGAGAGTAGCGCTTGCAGCCTTTGTATTAAGAGGCTAAGTTGAGCACTAGTGGAAGTCCACCAGGCCTATGCTGAGAGTTTGGGGTATGGCTATCACTTGGGATATGTTCTTGGGTGTTTTCGGAGAGCAATACATCCCAGATACCACTCGACGTAGGTTACAGATGGAGTTTTTGAATTTGACTCAAGGGAACCAAACTGTGGATGAGTACGAGTCACGATTCACTTCACTTGGCAGATATGATCCAGACTCGATCAGGAGTAAGGCTATTAGAGTCTGCAGATTTGTAGACGGGCTCAGGCCTTCAATCCGAGCGAAGTTGGCCCTATTTGATGTTGCTACCTATAGAGAGGCTATATGACGGGCCCAACTGTGTGAGCAAGATTATGACCTACACACTTCTGAGTTCAGTTAGGGTAAGGACAAGGGTCCAAGGAAGCTAGGAGTTGGCAAGAGTGCTAGGTTTACACCGAGGGTGCTGGTAAGCATAGAGAGAGACCGAGGAGTCGCAGAAGAAGGCTGCTAGACCTTTCGTACCTCAAACTCAGACACCAGCCAGGGGTATAGTGATTGGTGGACCTCAGCTGACTGCTAATCAATGTAGACTATGTGGTCGATACCATGACGGTAGGCCATGTCATCTTCAGGGTACCCGATGCTTCAGATGTGGTAAATTTGGGCATTATGCCAGAGAGTGCCAAGAGATAGTTGAGGTAGTCCCACAAAGGGGTAAGGAGCCAGAGAGAGTTCCTACAGTTACACCTCCTGCAAAAAAGAAAGCCTCAACTAAAGAAAAGGGGAAACAAGTTGTGGGTCAAGGCAGGGTGTATCCGATAGACCAGGTATCAGCTGATACCTCTTCTGACGTGATAAAAGGTACAATCTTAATTTTCAATTTGGAGGTTATAACTTTGTTTGATTCTGATGCTACGCATTCCTTTATATCACCTACATGTGCATCAAAGTTAAAAGGTTTTGTAGAACCCACATACTTGAGTAGCACTTTATTAATAAGTACCCCTATGAGAGTTAGCCAATTAGCTGAGCAAGTGTATAAAGATTGTAAAGTGAGGGTAGGGGATAAGTGCATGACAGCCAATCTGATTTTGTTGAATATGTATGACATTGATGTAATCTTGGGAATGGATTGGTTAGCTACCAATCATGCTATCTTAGACTGCCACACTAAGTCTATTACGTTTTCTCTACCTAAAGAGTAACAAATAGAGTACATTGGTATAAATGACTTGGATGTTGTTTTGAAGGTTCTATTGCTTACGTGGTGGATTTGAACAAAGCACACCCAGATATGGATGACATTTCAATGGTTAGAGAATTCCCAGATGTCTTTCCAGATGACCTACCGGGATTGCCACCAGATAGAGAAATGGAATTCGGTATAGATTTGACGCCTAGAACCGAGCCAATATCTAAGTCACCATATAGAATGGCTCTAGTTGAGCTAGAGGAATTAAGAAAATAGTTGCAAGATATGCTAGATAAGGGGTTTATAAGACCGAGCGTCTCACCATGGGGAGCTCCGGTAATATTTGTGAAGAAGAGAGATGGGAGCCTCAGGTTGTGTATTGACTATCGGATGTTGAACAAGGCTACCATCAAGAATAAGTACCCCTTGCCACGCATTGACGATTTATTGGATCAGCTTCAAGGAGCACAGATCTTTTCCAAGATAGATCTGAGGTCTGGATATCATCAATTGAAGATTCGAAAGGAGGATGTGCCCAAGACAGCATTCCGCACCCGCTATGGCCATTATGAATTCTTGGTGATGTCTTTCGGGTTAACTAATGCGCCAACAGCTTTTATGGCTCTAATGAATGAAGTATTCAAGCCATACCTGGACCAGTTCGTGATTGTTTTCATTGATGATATATTGGTGTATTCAAGGTCCAGAGAAGAGCATGCGCAGCACTTGAGGATTGTTTTGTAGACCCTCCGAGAAAGAAGGTTATATGCCAAGCTTAGTAAATGTGAATTCTAGCTAGAACAGATTTCCTTTTTGGGCCATATTGTATCGAAGGATAGGGTGTCAGTAGATCCATCCAAGATCGAGGCCGTAGTTCAGTGGGTATAGCCTAGGACAATCACAGAGATCAGAAGCTTTATGGGTTTAGTTGGTTACTACAGGAGATTTGTAGAGGGTTTCTCTAGATTGGTTGCTCCATTGACACGTCTTACGAGGAAGAGTGTGGAGTTTACATGGGATGAAGCATGTGAGAGGAGTTTTCAGGAACTTAAGCGCAGATTAACCACCACACCGATTCTTATTATCCCTAATAACTCAGGGAATTACTCAGTGTATACAGATGCTTCGCATCAAGGACTAGGTTGTGTTTTGATGTAAGATGGAAGGGTAGTAGCTTATGGATCTAGACAGCTGAAAGATTGTGAAAGGAACTACCCCACTCACAATTTGGATTTGGCAGCCGTAGTATTCGCATTGAAGATATGGCGCCACTATTTGTATGGTGAGAGATTTTAGATCTTTACGAATTACAAGTCTGAAGTATCTATTCTCACAGAATGAGTTAAATATGAGACAGAGAAGGTGGTTAGAACTCCTCAATGACTATGATTGTGAGATCTTGTACCACCCGGGGAAGGTAAATGTGGTTGCTGATGCATTAAGTAGAAAGAGTCTCGGGTTGGTATCATATATGATGGTTAGAGAACACAAGTTGTTGGAACAATTCACAAACCTTAGTCTGGATATGACCCTACCTGAGATTGGCAGCTATGGGATTATTGCTAGCTTGAGATTAGAATCGGAGTTGATTGAGAGAATCCGACAAGCTCGGTAAATTGATCAATGGTGTATTGACATGATTAGCCAAATTCAGAAAGGGAAGGGTACAGATTTTGTATTGAGTTCAGATGGAGTAATAAGGTTTGGAGATAGGATATGTGTTCCTAAGGATTTAGAGCTGAGAAAGTTGATCTTGTCAGAGGCTCACTCATCGAGATATATAGTACATCGGAGGAGTAGTAAGATGTATCAAAATCTCCAAAAGGTATATTGGTGGTCTGGAATAAAGAGAGACATAGTTGGGTATGTCGCTAGATGTCTCATTTGTCAGCAGGTAAAGGTTGAGCATCAAAGATCAGGAGGATTGTTGCAACCTCTACCGATACCAACATGGAAGTGGGAGCACATCACCATGGATTTTGTGATGGGGTTACCGAGAACCCATAAGAACCATGATGCTATATGGGTGGTAGTAGATCGATTAACGAAATCGACACACTTTTTAGCCATGAGATCTACAGATACATTGAGTTCACTGGCGAACCTGTATGTGCGAGAAATAGTGAGGTTGCATGGAGTCCCCGTGAGTGTTGTTTCTGATCGGGATGCCCAATTCACTTCCCACTTTTGGGGACATTTTCAGGAAGCGATGGGGACCCAGTTGAGTTTTAGCACCGCTTTTCATCCTCAGACAGATGGTCAGTCAGAAAGGACAATACAGACCCTGGAGGATATGTTGAGAGCGTGTGTGCTGAATTTTAAAGGCTCATGGGACAATCACTTGCCATTGATTGAGTTCACCTACAATAACAGTTATCACTCAAGTATTGGTATGGCCCCTTATGAGGCACTATATGGTCATAGATGTTGATCGCCCATTGGTTGGGAAGAAGTTGGTGGCAGACAGTTGCTAGCTCCCGATCTGGTTAAACAAGCCTCCGAGGATGTTCAGATAATATGTGAAAGGTTGCGAACAGCTCAAAGTCGACAAAAGAGCTACGCTGACAGGAGACGAAGATCACTTGAGTTTGATGTGGGTGAGTCCGTATTTTTTAGAGTATCTCCTTCTAAGGGAATAACGAGGTTTGGGAAGAAAGGGAAACTAAGTCCTCGTTACATTGGTCCCTTCGAGATCTTGGATAGAGTGGGAGATGGAGCATATAGGCTAGCTTTACCACCTGAGCTAACAGAAGTCCACAATGTCTTCCATGTTTCTATGCTTTGGAAGTACTACCCGGATCCGACACATGTAATTAGCTATAAGCCGTTGGAGCTCAAGGAGGATATGTTGTATGTTGAGAAACTGATCTGGATATTGGACAGAAAAGAGAAGGTGTTGCGAAACAAGACGATTTCATTGGTTAAGGTTTTGTGGCAACATCACACCGTGGAAGAGGCCACGTGGGAGTTGGAAAGTTTGATGCGGGAGAAGTATCCCAAGTTATTCACAGATTGAATTGGTTCTAATTTAGAGGACCAAATTTTCTAAGTGGGGGAGAATGTGAGACCCCGATATGTATAATTGTATGATGATACATTCGTAATGTGAAGTATATGTAATGTAAGTCCATAAGATTATGTACGCACTTGTAATAAGAGTCATGATTGTACGTACAAGTTACATTATGAATGAGTATGAAGAAATTGACTTAAACCTGTGAAAAATGTGAATGGGATAGAATATGAGTAGTCTGGTAAAATGGAAGGAAGATTTGCATAAGTTGTGAACTTTTATTTGGTTTATATCATGGACCATTGGCCATACAAAGATTCTACATAGGTTTTAATGTGTATGAAGTATTAATGGATGCCATTTTCAAGTCTCAAAGATGATTGGATGAGAAAATGACCATGGCAGCAAATTAAGGATGTTTTGGTATAAGTTTCTGCAGGAAACTACAGCAAAATCTGGAAATTATACAGGCCAGATCGATCTCATAGGATGAGAGATCGATCTGGATGAGCCAAAATACTTGTATTTGAGCAATGGAATAGAGCAAATCGATCTCCAATGGAGCCAGATCGATCTCCTAAGCATTCTGTAATAAAAAGATCGATCCTCAAGCACATAGATCGATCTCCTTAGCTCTCTGTTTGAATCAGATCGATCTCATGCTTAAAATGTCGTGAAAAAGAGGGATTTAAAGGGACCAAATCGATCTCCTCCTAGAGTAGATCGATCTCATCAAGCCAATTCTATAAATAGGAGCAGTGAATCTGCAGATTTAGGAAAAACACTTCACCCTTTTCATTTTAACTCAAAAACCTAACTTTCTCACTCCTAAATCCAGCCATTTTCAGTAAGATTTGAGGGAAAGCTATTAGAGACAAAGTTGTTCACATCAAAGAGAAGAACAACATAATTGGGTGGCATTTTTTCCATTTGTTGGATTTAAGCAACAAGGTGCATTTCTATTGGGGCAAGGAGGAAATCAAGGTAGGTGAGTTTCTAATGCAAATACCCTAGTACATTTGTTTGGATATTAATGTGGGAAATGATTAGTATGCATAGAAATGATAGAAAATAGCTAGAAAGTAAAGAATCCACCATAACCTAGAAATAGTCTAGTGTGAGAAAGTGGAATGTAGAAATATTAATGATGAATGAGTTATCTTAAGAGGATGATTGTGTTGTGGGTATGATTTGGATGTGCTGATATTGGGATAAATTGTGAGATTTACCACAAGGGGTAAAATGTATATTTAAGGCATTGGATAAATGCTTAGTTGAACAGGAGTTAGAAATGTTAACTCAAGTGCTTGATGGATGAATTGCAGTTCCCGACGATACACTGAGCAAGTCAAGATAAGAATGCGAGAAGCATAAAGGAGGAGAGTCGCACTCAAGTAAATCGAGGTAAGGGACTATGTGTTAGCTATAAAGATGTTCGTACATACTTTACGACAATTTTGTAGATATATCGATAGAATTAATACGATATTACAATTCCAAGTAATGATAAGGAAGCATGAAATGTACTATGATATATACGTATTGAGAAATGGGATGGGGTAAGGAAATAACATGATATGCATGATTTCAATGTTTTCTCAAATTTGTATTGAGTTGTGATTGAGAAATGATAATGATAGGTTGGCTAGTTTTACATGTTTCGGCATAGAAAGGCATGATTCATAAATAAACATGTTTTGAGTTTTAAAAGAGAATGTAGCCACCTATCGGATTTGAGATGTGAAATGGTGTTCGAGCTTTAGCTCACACCTGTTTTAATGAATTGGACTATGTTGGAGTTTGACTCGCATACATCTGCATGATTTGATAAACCGTGTTGGAGCGTAATTCGCACGTGGTTTTATAATGATAATGTGTTGGAGTGTTAGCTCGCACATGTTTTTACTGAGTTGAGGTAAACCTGGGGGTCTGGGACCCAAGGGGATGCTAGCCGACGGCCTAAGGACAGGCTGGGCCTTGACGATAAATCGTATCGTGCTGGAGCCTTTCGATGACTGTGTGTCACGCTGATTGCTTGCCTGGTATATAAGACATGGTTCAGGATGAAATGTCCATCGGAGTTAGAGTATGGACTTAGGTCCATGGTCGTACTAGTACTATGTACTGTGCTGGGTGCACGTGAGTACGAGTATCGCATAGATAACACATGACGTACCTTATACCGTGAGTATATGAGGAGATGAGGTTGATTGAGATGAGCCGGAGGGTAGGACTGACCCATCCCCCTTCAGGTGAAGTGATGCCCTGTGCACTCCTGATCAGTGAGGCCTGGGATGATTGACTATGGCCATATGTCGTGGATATTTGATTGCCAAAAATTTCATGCCTATCTCAGAGATTCGAGAAAACAGAGAAAACTCAGCAAAGAAATGATTGAGAAAGTAAAGAGATTTTGTGCTTTGATAAATCTCTGATTTAAACACTTGTGTCGTGAGGGCACTATTTCATGAATCATGTTTTAGAATGGAAGCATGACATATTTGATTTACATGAAAATGCAAATGAGAAATGTATGTTTAAAAGCATTTTCGTTTAATATTTCCATTTATAATGAAAACATGGTTTTGGTTTATACATGCATGGGTTATGTAGGTAGTACGATATCTACCTGCTAGCATTCATTTCCTTACTGAGCTGTGGTTTGCTCAACCCACTATTTTCCCCCTCCAGGTACTGAGAAGTAGGAGAGCGGTGGTCTCTAGATTCCTTTTTGAGTTGGACAGCTCCTGCCAGTCGTAAAGATATAAGAATTGTATACACAAGCGTATTTTGTATCTATCTTGTCGTATCGCACAGTTATACCTTGGAATTGTAAATAGCTTTATAAGGATGATATGTAAGTACAATGTATTTATATAATTGATTTTGTATATCTACCCACAACTGGGAGTGTGAACAAAAGTTAATAAATTTTTTGCTGTAAATGTATGAATTTTAGTTATTGCATCGTTTAACAGCCCAACCGTAGTAGCGTAAGTATGGATAAAAAGGCACCCGGAAGTGGGGTGTGACATAAGGGGTTCATCAGGCTGAGTGTATCACCTTGGGGAGCACTGGTCCTATTTCTAAAGAAGAAGGATGGTAGCCTCTGATTGTGTATTGACTACAGGTTGTTGAATAAGGCGACTATCAAGAATAAGTACCCCCTTCCACGCATCGATGACTTGTTAGATCAGCTTCGAGGAGCGCAGGTCTTTTCTAAGATAAATATGAGATCTGGGTACCATCAGATGAGAATTCGGGATGGAGATGTACCCAAGACAGCTTTTCACATCCGATATGGTCATTTTCAGTTTCTGGTTATGCCATTCGGGTTTACAAATGCTCCCACAGCTTTTATGTTGTTGATTGATGAGGTGTTTCACCTGTATTTGGATCGGTTTGTTATTGTGTTCATCGATGACATCCTTGTGTATTCGAGATCTAGAGAAAAGCATGAGCAGCACTTAAGGATAGTGCTACAGACCCTCCGAGAGAAAAAGTTATACGCTAAACTTAGTAAGTGTGACTTTTGGCTAAAGCAGATCTCTTTTCTGGGTCATATTATATCAAAGGATGGTGTGTCAATGGACCTATCCAAGATTGAAGCAGTGGTTCAGTGGCAGAAACCTCAGATAGTCACGGAGATAAGGAGTTTCTTGGGTTTTGCTGGGTATTACCGACGGTTTGTGGAGAGATTCTCGAGATTTGCTGCTCCGTTGACACATCTCATGAAGAAGAATGTTGAATTTGTGTGACACGATAAATGTGAGAAGAGTTTTTAGGAGTTAAAGAAGAGATTAACCACAGCTCCGATTCTCACCATTCCTACCAGCTCAGGAGATTTTTCTGTATATACAGATGCTTCGTACCAAGGACTAGGCTGTGTACTGATACAGAATAGGAAGGAAGTCGCCTATGGATCTAGATAGCTGAAGGATCATAAGAGGAACTACCCGACCCATGATCTAGAATTGGCGGCCGTAGTATTCGCTTTGAAAATATGGCGCCATTATCTATACGGTGAGAAATTTCAAGTATCTACTGACCACAAGAGCCTTAAATATCTGTTCTCACAGAAGGAGTTGAACATGAGACAGAGGAGGTGGCTTGAGCTTCTTAAGGACTATGATTGTGAGATCTTGTACCACCCAGGTAAGGAAAATGTTGTAGCTGATGCACTGAGTAGGAAGCATCTCGAGTTGGTACATATATGATGATCAGAGAACACGAGCTATTGGAACAGTTTGCCAGCCTCAGTTTGGATCTTACCTCGACTGATACTGATAGTGGCCTTATGGTAGCTAGCCTACGATTGGAACCAGATCTAGTAGATCATATCAGCAGGCTCAGCAGATTGATCAATAGTGCAGTGATATTATCAGGCAGATACAGAGGGGTACATAAACTGATTTTGAGTTGAGTTCAGATGGTTTGCTAAGGTTCAGGGGTAGGATATGTGTTCCCGATGATCCAAAGATCAGGAGGTTGATCTTGATATAAGCTCATTCGACGAAGTATACACTGCATCAGGGAAGCAACAAGATGTATTAGAACCTCTGGAGAGCGTATTGGTGGTCGGGGATGAAGAGAGATTTAGCAAAGTATGTAGCAAAGTGTCTCGTCTGTCAGCAGGTGAGGTAGAGCATCAGAAGCCTGCAGGGCTATTACAACCTCTACCTATACCGACTTGGAAATGGAAGCATGTCACTATGGACTTCGTGATGGGTTTACCCAGGACCCATAGGAATCACGATGCAATTTGGGTAATAGTGGACAGATTAACGAAGTCGGCACACTTCCTAGCTATGAGAGCCACTGATACTCTGAGTACTTGTAACGACCCTTGACCTTGAAAATTTGGGGAATTTCTTTTTTAAACTTTAAAATTCCTACTTATTCCTTCATTCACTTAGACTGCATTCCTGTTCAGTGCCATTTCCTTTATCCTACTTGTTTACTGATAATTATACTTAGATTAAATTTTTTTACATCTAAATGGCCGATAGAAATTTCGGCAGCATAACGGCTTATATATAAGCCTACCCACTTACAAATCAAATGCTTTAATAATCCTAGATATCCATAACTATCAAGCATGTTTCTCAATTTGCATCGACAATCCAAAATAAATTCATTCCAACCCATACTAGTACTTCAAGATTAATTCTCAAATGAAATATTTTTTACATTCATTTCCTTACAAATTACATCCCAACAACATCATCCCAATACATGTCTGTGCAAATAAGACATGTTTGGTAAAGGAATGTAATTGTATACCTTTGCGTGTACAAAAATAGCCTAGTGTAGCTCTTTCCCACCAGCCTACGTCGTGTACGTGGTAGGTAGCACTCGTAAATCACTGCAGATAATCTGAAAGGTAGAGGGGTGAACTTTCGGGAAAAAGCCCAGTAAGAAAGTGCATTTAAAACGATCATAGTGATTAAAATATACAGAAAAACATAATAATACGTAAAAAGACTTCTCTTTGCAACTCATATAAAGGACCTCCAAATTTAAGAAATCAGAAACATCATCAATCAAAACGTGAATCTTTAAGTACTTGAACTTAACAGTCATAACACAATCCTTTTGTATACTCCAAATTTCAAAAACATATTTGCATATAAATCACATATCACAAAGTCAAATCCTGAAAACAGAGTTTAGCTCAGATAGAGACTACGTTGGCCATTATGATTATCATGCATCAATAACAAAATCATCCTCCGTAGAGGGAATTCAGAACCTATGGTCATGGTAGGGCTGTAGACGTGATCAAGGTTGTACAGCGTTCAGACACCCGAAGCTGGAATTCAGACGCCACAAAGGCGGAGTTTGGGCGCCACAAAGGCGAAGTTCAGACGCCACAAAGGCGAGCATGACAAGCATTAGCATACAACATAAGTGGCCCTTAGTCTCAAAACATACTATAGTTTTCATATGTAAAAAAAATATCGAAATACAACCATCTTATTCAAAAGACAATTTCAAAAAACATGCACTTGTTCAGAAGTCAAATTCAAAAATATGCAATTATTCATAATACAAATTCAGAGAATATATTCTTGTTCAGAAAACAAATTCAGAAGCATACACTTACTCAGAAGACAAATTCAGAAACATGTACTCAGAAGACAAAAGCAGAAAACATGCTCGAAAATAATAGTTCAAATATTTGTAAGTTTTCCTTGAATTCAAAACATAGTCAAACGAAATCCTGGGCTAAAGAGCGGTCTAACCGTAATTTTTTTTTTAAACGTTTGTCGAACGTGTTGAAAATTCAAGCATCTTCCTTAATCGTGGTTCAGAAAGTAAACTATTACCATTTTAAATTACACCCCCTTACCTCATTCACCTAATGGAAGTGAAATTCTACCGGGTCTAAAAAATGCCTCGATAAGCGTGTCGAGTTCCCGAGCTATTCAAAAACAACTTCAATCATCACGTATAGGTCATTATTATTCAAACATATTTCAAATATACATTTACTTTTCTAAAAATGACCATTTTTGACCTTTTCGTCAACTTTGTTCCTTTTCTCGTTCCTACCGATTTAAGCTCTGTTTTAAGCCATTTTTACAAATTTACTATCCTAATTCCAAATCCATCATCAAAATAGCCTAAATATAACTTCCACATATTCCATTCCTACTCATAAACATCTATATTATTGAAACTTACACTTTTCGATTTTACTGAGCTTTAAACTGGTCTCTTAATATTTTTCTCTAACATTTATTCATTTAAAATAATCTTCATACACCTTACTACCCATTACCCTTGCTGGCCGAATCCTTAAACAGCCCTAAAAATTCCTTACTTCATTTTCTTTTAACATTATCCTCATCCAAGGAAATTTCTAGCTTTAACACTATTCATCATCTTCATCTTCCATCATTTTTTTTTTAATCCACTCAAAACATTCCAGCATTTCTTCTAATCTATTCCCAGCAAAAAAGCATCCATTATACAACTCACATTTTCCCCAAAACATATTAAAATCCAACCACATTACATCAAAATCCCAAAGGATTCACTTACCCGAACAAGACAGTTTTCTATCCAGGACTTCACTTCGACTTTTACCTTAGCAAATGACCTCGGTTTTTGTTAGATTTTTTATATGTTGTAGAGGGTTGAGTGCGGAAGATTGTTTACTCTAATGGCTATTTCCTAATTCTTCCTGGAAGGGCCCCGAAAAAATTGCACAATCTCGATGAATAGTGCTACTACGGGAATGAAGAAGAGAGGAAGAAGTGGTTGGTTCTCTCGGGCTGGTTAGGAAAATTGAGTGCTTCCAGAGGCATTGGTTAGCTAACTTAATGAGTTTATGATCTGGAGCATATGGGAGGCGTTGGATAAGAGGAAGGTAATCAAATCCAAGGATTCTTATGAGTGGTCTGATGACTTAGGCTGGGCAGATTTGATGCCCTGTTTTGTAAATTCCCAAAAAAATATTTCTAGTCCAATTTCTCTCAAATTTTCACTTATCCAATATTCTATCATGTCTATAGTATCTTCCATAAAAATTTTGGTGTCACTTATTTAAGAAAAGTTTCCAAAATCGAGCCCTTTTCCTTAATTCTGTCAAAACCAAGCTAAACAGTTTAAGCTCACTAACTCACTTTAAAAATTCATTTAAATACCTAAACCTCCATATTTCCACTTGATTTAATTTTTACAATTTAATTTCACCTTATAATATCTTCCCATGGTCTCAGAATAATTTGTTTGAATTTATATAATTTATTCCGATTTATTTTCTTAACTAGGCTCATTTTCCTGGTTTAATACAAAATCTGAGTTTTACTAACTTTTTCAGTTCCAATGACTTAGTCTTCACTCCTAGACATCATTTCAAGTATAACCATATAATTCTTAATATAATCTTGGGCTTAGGGCTTTACCTCAAATTGCGAGCCATCGGGCCCCATGCTACTACTCCAAGTGCCTCGGTCTTAGTTGGGCCTGCATAGCATTATTCTGAGTTTTCTTAGTCACTTTTAAATTATTTAATCACAAATATAGTGAGAATATCTAGGTTTCACATTTCTCCCCACCTTTAAAGAATTCGGTCCTCCGAATTCAGGTTGGTCCATCGAATAGTTGTGGATACTTCTCTCTCATATGGCTCTTTAGCTTCCACGTAGCCTCTTCTGTTAAATGGCGTTGCCAGAGAACCTTCACCAAAGGGATCATCTTAGATCAAAGTACCTTTTCTTTTCTGTCGAGAATCCAGATCGGCTGCTCAACATAACTTAAATCCTCCTGAATCTCCAAGGGTTCATATTCAATAACATGTGACGGATCCAGATTATACTTCCTTAACATCGAGACGTGGAAGACATTATGTACCCCAGAAAGCTGCGGGGGTAAGGCCAGTCTATAAGCTACATCTCCCACTCTCTCAAGAATCTAAAATGGACCAATGAAGCGTGGAATCAATTTCCCGTTCTTCCCAAACCGCATGATACCCTTGCTCGGAGATACTTTAAGAAATACGGAGTCCCCAATCTGAAACTCAAGTGGCTACCTAGGCTTATCTGCATAACTCTTCTACCTACTTTAGGCTACCTTAAGTTTATCATAGATTTTTTGGACATCTTCAGCTGCCTGTTCCACAAGATCGGGAGCCAAGATCTTTCTGTCACCCACTTCTTCCCATGCCACTAGAGACCTACACCTCCTACCATATAAGGCCTCATAAGGTGCCATCCTAATACTAGCATGATAGCTGTTGTTATAAGCGAACTCTGCAAGAGGCAAATGATCATCCCATGAGCCCTTAAACTCCAGTACACACGCCCTTAACGTATCCTCTAATGTATGAATGGTCCTCTCAGATTGACCATCGGTCTGAGGATGATAGTCGGTGCTAAAATTAAGCTGAGATCCCATGGCTTCTTAGAAATGTGTCCAAAATCTAGAAGTAAATCAAAAATCTCTATCAGACGTAATGCTCACGAGTGCCCCATGTAACCGAGCTATCCCCTTGACATACAGCTCTGCTAAGGCACTTAAGGAATCTGTACTCTTAATGGCAAGGAAATGAGCACTCTTAGTTAATCTGTATACGATTACCCAAATAGCATCGTGACCCCTGCAGGTCCTCGGTAAGCTCATAATGAAATCCATAGTAATGTGCTCCCATTTCTAAGTAGGCACTGGAAGAGACTTAAGCAGTCCTGCTGGCTTTTAGTGCTCAATCTTAATCTGTTGACAAATTAAACACTTGGCTACAAACTCTACCACATCCCTCTTTATACCGATCCACCAATACACCTTACATAAGTCATGGTACATTTTAGTGCTCCCTGGATGCATGGTGTATCGAGAGCAATGGGACTCCTTCAAAATCCTTTGCTTCAAGGTATCATCGTTTGGGAAACATATGCGACCTCTAAATCTCAATAACCCATCCTCACTTACCGTAAAGTCTAACTGCATGTTCTGCTCTGCCTGACTAACCATGTCTAATAATTTCTGATCACCCATTTGTCCAGTTCTGATCTGACCTAAAATACTAGGTTTAATTTGCAGACTAGCCATGAACCCAACATCTGTTGCCTCCACACTTACATTAAGCTTGGTAAACTATTTCAACAACTCCCATTCTCTGATCATCATAACAGAAACCATCCCTTTCCTACTTAGAGCATCGACTACCACGTTTGCCTTACCAGGGTGATACAGAATCTCGCAGCCATAGTCTTTGTGGAGCTCTATCCTCCATCTCTATCTCATATTCAACTTCTTCTGATCAAATAGGTACTTCAAACTCTTGTGGTCAGTGAAGATCTGAAATCTTTCTCCATATAGGTAGTGCCGCCATATCTTCAAAGTAAAGACAACTGCAGCTAGCTCCAAGTCATGGGTGAGGTAATTCCTTTTAAGGTTCTTAAGCTGGCAAGATGTAAGACCCGTATTTTTGTATATAAACCTTATGAAATGCATAAGTATATACATGCACATGCTATGTGAAGCATAAATGATATAAGTCCATAAGTTGGTGTACTCACTTGTGATATAAGCTTGTGACGTACACACAAGTTTCATTATGTATGAATATGAAAAAATGGACTTTTCTCAATAATGAATGTGAATATAACTCAAAATGAGTAGTGTGGTAAAAATGGAAGGGAGTTGCATGAGTTGCATAAAGCCTTATACTTTCATTTGATATATATATATATATATTGTATACCTTTGGTTATACAATGAATGTACACAAGTTTTAATATACATAAAGGATAAATGGATGTCATTTTCAAGCCTTAAAAATGGTTGAATGAGAAAATGACTATAGCAACAAAATCAAGTATGTTTGGTGTGAGTTACTACAGAAAAGTGCAGTAAAATCTAGAAAATATGAATGCCAGATCGATCTCATTGGAGGAAAGATCGATCTGGAAGAGCCTAAACTGCTTTTGTTCGAGCAATGGAACAAGGAAGATCGATCTCCAATGGAACCAGATCGATCTCCTTAAGCTACTGACTTGCAACAGATCGATCTTATGAAAGAGAAGATCAATCTCCTTAAGGTTCTGTGTTGTGCAGATCGATCTCATGCTAGGAGCAGATCGATCTCATTAAGCCTGGAAGGTTGGTTTCAAGAGGAAAAATGCTGAGAAGATCGATCTCTTGGGGTAGTAGATCGATCTCATCAAGGCAATTTCTATAAAATAGGACCTACTGACTTGCATTTCACGGGAAAAACCAAAACCTTTCCATATTTTGACACCAAGTGACCTAAATCCCCCTCTAAACTATAAACATTTTCCATAGAGGTTGGAGGCAAGTTTATTTCATCAAAGTTGTTCCTAGAATGGAGAAGAACAACATAGTTGGAAACTAGAAGTTGAGGTGATCCATTTAAGGGAGAAAATGAGTTTTTCCCCCAAAGTGTGCTAAGTGGAGAAAAGCTGAGATTGGTAAGATTTCAATATCCCAATCTCATCTATATTAATTTATATACTTGTGTGAGTAGATTGGTATATAGATTAATGGTTGAACCATCTTAGAAGTGTTAAACTATCCATGACCTAGAAAATGGCTAAATGAGCCAAAATGAAAAGTTATTGAGTAGGCATGGATTTGATGATGATTTAAGCATGCCTAGAGGATATTAAGCATATATAGATACTTATAAAATGATTTGATGAAGTTCATGTGCTAGAAACGAAAGTAGCTCAAATTGACTATATATGATGCTTGATAAAATGCCCCTATAAAGTGAAAATCATGAACTTGAGGTATTAAGAGTGTAATACCAGTTTAAGATGAATCGATAGACTCGAGGAGTCTAAGGGGTTCTTGGAAACGAGTTATAGACTCGAAATAGACTTGTAAGAGGATAAAGTCCACTAAGGCACAAAAAAGGCAAATGAGATGTAAATGGCCAAATACATTGATTTTAATATCATGCAGAAATAAAGTTTACTACAGCATACTGATATGTGTAATACACAATTTCAGCTACGAAAGATAAAGGTGGAGTTGATAAGACTGGATCACAAGCTAGTGGAATCAAAGAAAAAGATTCAAGCGTGATTCGAGGTAAAGGACTTATGTAAGCTATAGAGATAGCTATACATATGTTTTCTTATCTGATGTGTGAATTGTGTGTGATAATAGAGAGATATTGATATATCTAGAAGAAAACTACGTATGAAAATAAGTCGATAAGCATATGTTGCATGACTTCTGTGATTGTTGTGAAAAGAGATTTTTCAAATGTTTTGAAAAAGAATAATGATAGACAGGCTCCGGTTTTAACCACTTGCATGAAATGTGTAGACAGAGTGATCGAAGGGAGTTACCCTTTCACTCATACTTAGTGAAAGGAGCTATTCTATTTCTTTACTGTGTGGAGTCGTGCTGAGCATGAGAGGCAAAGGTAGATTGACCAGCCCTGCTCGCACATTGTTTTTAAAGAGATTTTGAGAAAGTAAATAAGTGTTTGATGCTTCGATGATATTGTGTGTTTCACTCGAGAGCTCGCACGTGATTTTGAGACAATAGAAATGGGTGATAAGGATCCTTGGGAGCACGATGTACCGTGAGCGTTAGACATGGGGTACGATGTGTTGTGACTATCTGTGTGATAACTGTGTGAGATTTGTGTGATATCTGTGTGATGCTGAAGGGATGGTTGATCCGCGTCCCTAAGCATGGGGTTCCCGCACACCTGATCAGTGTAGCTTGGAATCCGATTATGGCCATAAGTCTACAAAAGTTGCATAAGTCTGTATTTATGTGATACGATATTGTCACTACTGTGTGAGGTGACGGACCTCCTCCTTTTCTATGTGTCTGGGGATGGGATGACCCATGATTTACGTCTCAACGTGTAACTGATTTATAAAGTATAAAGTATTTTCTATATGTGATATCTGTGAATTGAGTATGTTGTGAAAACCTGTGTGGTATTGAAAGATGATCTGCATGAAGCTATGTGTTTACTGTGTGAAAAGTGATTTCAAGTGTGAACTGTGTGTAGTTTTAAACTCAGTGATTTTGTATGATAAACTGTGTGAATATGCACATAACCATCTGGCGAATTAACGGTTTCGCATTGATGGAAATTGATTTAAAGAACATGCATATTATTTTATAAGGAAATGTGAGTATGTGTTTTAGCATGTAGATAGTGTAGTTATCTACCTGCTTGTACATTTTCCTTACTGAGCGTGTTATGCTCACCCCCTTATTTCCTCCTCCACGGATACTACTCAATAGTGAGTACTGCAATTGTCCCTACTACGGTATTCTCTAGTCATCCAGTCGTACAGAGAGGTATACACTATGCGATGATATGAAGAAAAATTTTGTATCTTGTAAACTAATGCACAATCTAGTAATATGTTGTACAAAAGGGGATGTATAGTTAATAGGAACTGATGTAAACGCTTCTACATATGTTATAAAAGTCCAGTTTCTATTTCAATTTGTTTAATTACATTAATTAAACTATAAATGAGTAAGATATGGATTGGATTTGAGTCACAGCCCAACTATAAGTGGTAAGTGTTAAGGTAAAAAGGTCGTGAAAGAGGGTCGTGACACGAGAACCATATGCGACCACTCTCCCATGCTGCATAAGCGCGCACCCCAGACCCTGATATGAGGCATCACTGTACACTACATATCCTCTAGATCCACTCGGAATAGTTAATACTGAGGCAGTGGTCAACCTCTGCTTAAGTTCCTGGAAACTCCTCTCACACTGTTCAGTCCACTCAAACAGAACATCCTTACGTATCAGCTTAGTCAGTGGAGCGGCAATCTTGGAGAAAACTTTAATAAACCTATTATAATATCCAGCTAATCCCAGAAAACTCTGAATTTCTGTAACAGTTTTTGGCCTCTCCTAATTGAGTACTGCATCTACCTTAGACAGATCAACTGACACCCCGTCCTTAGAAATAATGTTTTCAGAAAAGCTATTTGTTCCAACCAAAACTCACACTTATCCAGTTTCTCATACAACTGCTTCTTTTTGAGAGTTTGGAGCACTATCCTTAAGTGCTGCTCATGCTCTTCTCGACGCTTTGACTAGATCAGGATGTCGTCGATGAAAACTATGACAAACTGATCTAGAAACTCCCGGAACACCTCATTCATCAAGCTCATAAATGCAGTTGGGGCATTAGTAAGACCGAAGGGCATCACAAGGAACTCATAATGGCCGTATCTTGTCCTGAATGCCGTCTTCGGGACATCCTCCTTCCTGATTTTCAATTGGTGATAGCCCGATCTTAGGTCAATTTTAGAGAAAACTGTAGCCCCTCTTAGCTGGTCAAACAGATCACTAATTCTGGGCAAGGGATACTTCTTCTTGATTATGGCCTTATTCAGCAGCCTATAATCTATGCACAGTCTGAGACTACCATCTTTCTTTCGCACAAATAATATCGGAGCTCCCCATGGGGATACACTTGGCCTAATGAACCCCTTGTCTAATAGTTCTTGCAACTGCTTCTTCAATTCCTCAAGTTCGACAACGGCTATCTGGTAAGGAGGCTTCGAGATAGGCTATGTATCTGGAGCTAAGTCTATAGTAAACTCCATCACTTGTTCTGGTGGTAGTCCCAGTAATTCATCGAGAAATACATCGGGGAATTCGCATACCACTGGTCGGTCCTGTATACTTGGACGTTCCCTACTAGCATCAGAGAGGAATGCTACATAACCTTCACATTAATACATTCATCAAAAATTTCATAGATGATCAAAATCATGCATTTTATTTCTTAATTGCAAAGCATACATCAAACTTATCAGGTAAGGAGAAGGTTAGAGTCTTACTGTAGCAGTTCATACTTATGCGATTGGTAGCTAGCCAATCTATTCTCAAAATCACATCGAAGCCATACATATTCAACAAAATTAGATTTGCTAGCACGATATTGTCTCCTACCTTAATTTCATAACTCTTACACACCATATCAGTCTTTTGGGATTTATACATAGGTGTGCTAACATGTAACATGAAATCTAGTGGTTCAGGTTTGATAGGCAATTTACATGCAAAATGGGGTGATATAAAAAAGTGTGTAAAACCTTAATCAAATATAACATGTGTTTCGTGATTGCAAACTAAAAGCTTACCCCTAATAGTCTCAGTTGAGGCATCAGCAGTCTCTCTATCTAGAGCAAAGACTATCCCCTGAGTGATCAGCTTCTTGTCTTTCTCTGCTGCGGTAGCCAGTCGCTGTGGGATTTGTCTCTAGGAGCTTGTCTCTCGGGTTTTCGCGGTTGCTTTAGGGGCTGTGGAACCTTGTTCTGTGGGCAATCTTTAATCAGGTGTCCCTTCTGTCAACACCTAAAGCAGCTCCCTATGCTCCAGTGACACACACCTTTATGGAATTTACCATAACTATTACATAATCTCTCGTACTACTGGAAGCCTCTGGTAGTCTGTGGGGTAGCTATAGGAGCTGTGGACCTATCAATCCTAGCCCAAGACTCATCTGGCCTCTATCTCTTAGGCTAGCCCCTCCGATAACCATGTCTGGCAAACTCTATCCTCTTACCCTTATCACCACTCTTCCCTCGAGAGCTTACTCAGCATGTGTAATATCCAGACCCCTCTCGATCATCTCTGTCCTAGTGAGAGCATCTCTGAACTCCGTAATCCATAATCCCAATAGCCTATCTCAAATAGCCGGCCTCAACCTAGACAGAAACCTCTCAGTATGGTGCTCTTCATTTTTAAATTTCTTGGGGTCATATCTCATCAGCATAGTAAACTTGCTCCGTACTCATCCACAGTCATATTGCCCTGTACCAAATTCAAAAAGACAGTCTGCATCTTCTGTTAGGCAGCTCGTGGAACATACTGCTCTCTGAATGCAGGCAAGAATGCATCCCGACCAATCACCGGATGCTGAGCAGTCAAAAGGATCTTGGTGGATCCCCAATAGTATTCTGCTTGGCCCTTCAACATGTATGTGGCTATAGAGACCTTCTCTACATCAGAACACCCAGATAGTCAAAATCTTCTTCAAGTCTACTAGCCACTCTTTAGCCTCTATCGGATCCTTAACCCCCTTAAATGCTGGAGGCTTCATCTTTAGGAAATCCCTCATTTTACCAATGTCCCTTTCTTCAATTCGAGTCTGTATAGGTGGCTGAGGTGCCATAGGTACTGGGGGAACCTAGGGAGGAGGAGGTGGTGCTTGTGGAGGAGTTGGCATCGGAGTAGGAATCGGTATTATGCTAGCTGAATGAGTAGCATTTACCCCTAAGTGTTGGGCAACCATCGCGGCTATAGATTCCAATCCTCACTCGAGGCGCTGCTCCAACCGCTGTTCAAACTGAGCTATACGAGTATTAGGGCTCTCTGGCTACGGTGGAGGAGGTGGAGGTGGCTGAGCTTGCCTCCGAGGGCGTCCTTGTCTCCCACTCATTTTGCATGTGATCTACTACCTGCGCGTCAACCGAAGATTTAGCCTTAACTTCATTAGGTATACATAGCCTACAACCAGACAAGCACAGACATTTAGAATGTAATTTTATTCTTATTTTCGACACTGACAGTACTAGACAGTTTTAGCTCTGATACCACCTTTAACTGTAACGACCCTTAACCTCGAAAATTTGGAGAATTTTTTTTTTTTGAAATTTTAAAATTCCTACTTATTCCTTCATTCACTTAAACTGTATTCTTGTTCAGTGCCATTTCCTTTATCCTACTTGTTTATTGATAATTATACTTAGATTAAATTTTTTTTACATCTAAATGGCCGATAGAAATTTCGGCAGCCTAACGGCTTATATATAAGCCTATCCACCTGCAAATCAAACGCTTTAACAATCTTAGATATCCACAACTATCAAGCATGCTTCTCAATTTGCATCGTCAATCCAAAATAAATTCATTCCAACCCAGACTTCAAGATTAATTCTCAAATGAAATATTCTTTACATTCGTTTCCTTACAAATTACATCCCAACAACATCATCCCAATACATGTCTGTGCATATAAAACGTGTCTGGTAAAGGATGTAATTGTATACCTTTGCGTGTACAAAAATAGCCTAGTGTAGCTCTTTCCCACTAGCCTACGTCGCGTACGTGGCAGGTAGCACCCGTAGATCACTGCAGATAATCTGAAAGGTAGAGGGGTGAGCTTTTGGAAAAAAGCCCAGTAAGCAAGTGCATTTAAAACGATCATAGTGATTAAAATATACAGAAAAACATAATAATACATAAAATGACTTCTCTTTGTAACTCATATAAAGGACCTCCGAATTTAAGAAATCGGAAACATCATCAATCAAAACGTGAATCTTTAAGTACTTGAAGTTAACAGTCATAACACAATCCTTTTGTATATTCAGAATTTCAAAAACATATTTGCATATAAATCACATATCACAGAGTCAAATTCTAAAAACAGAGTTTAGACGTGATCAAGGTCGTACAGCATTCAGACACCCGAAGGTGGAATTCAAATGCCACAAAGGCGGAGTTCAGACGCCACAAAGGCGGAGTTCAGATGCCACAAAGGCGAAATTCAGATGCCACAAAGGTAGAGTTCAGCGCAACAAATGCGAAGTTCAGACGGCACAAATGCGAAGTTCAGACGCCACAAAGGTGAGCATGACAAGCGTCAGCATACAACATAAATGGCCCTTTGTCTCAAAACATACTATAGTTTTCATATGTAAAAAAAATATCGAAATACAACCATCTTATTCAAAAGACAATTTCAGAGAATATGCTCTTGTTCAGAAGTCAAATTCAAAAATATGCAATTATTCAGAATACAAATTCAGAGAACATGTTCTTATTCAGAAAAAAAAAATTCAGAAGCATACACTTACTCATAAGACAAATTCAGAAACATGTTTTTATTCAGAAAACCAATTTAGAAATCACGCTCTTACTCAGAAGACAAAAGCAGAAAACATGCTCGAAAATCATAGTTCAAATCTTTGTAAGTTTTCCTTGAATTCAAAACATAGTCAAACGAAATCCTTGGCTGAAGAGCGGTCTAACCGTAATTTTGTTCTTAAATGTTTGTCGAACATGTTGAAAATTCAAGCATCTTTCTTAATCACGGTTCAGAAAGTAAACTATTACCATTTTAAATTACACCCCCTTACTTCGTTCACCTAATGGTAGTGAAATTCTACTGGGTCTCAAAATTACCTCGATAAGCATGTCGAGTTCCCGAGCTGTTCAAAAATAACTTCAAACATCACGTATACGTCATTATTATTCAAATATATTTCAAATATACATTTACTTTTCTAAAAATAACCATTTTCGACCTTTTTGTCAACTTTGTTCTTTTTCTCGTTCCTACCGATTTAAGCTCCGTTTTAAGCCATTTTTACAAATTTACTATCCTAATTCCAAATCCATCATCAAAATAGCCTAAATATAACTTCCACATATTCCATTCCTACTTATAAACATCCATATTATCGAAACTTACACTTTTCGATTTTACCGAGCTTTAAACCGGTCTCTTAATATTTTTCTCTAACATTTATTCATTTAAAACAATCTTCATACACCTTACTACCCATTACCCTTGCTGGTCGAATCCTTCAACAGCCCTAAAAATTCCTTTCTTCATTTTCTTTTAACATCATCATCAGCCAAGGAAATTTCTAGCTTTAACACTATTCATCATCTTCATCTTCCATCATTTTTTTTTTAATCCATTCAAAACATTCCAGAATTTCTTCTAATCTATTCCCAGCAGAAAAGAATCCATTATACAACTCACATTTGCCCCAAAACATATTAAAATCCAACCACATTACATCAAAATCCCAAAGGATTCACTTACCTGAACAAGATAGTTTTCTGTCTAGGACTTCACCTCGACTTTTACCTTAGAAAATGACCTCTGTTTTTGCTGTATTTTTTATATGTTGTAGAGGGTTTAGTGGGGAAGATTTTTTCATGTAATTTCAATTTCCTAATTTGGCCTGTAAGGGCCCCGAAAAAATTGCACAATATCGGTGAACAGTACCGCTTCTGGGAATGAAGAAGAGAGGAAGAAGCGGTTGGTTCTCTCGGGCTGGTTGGGCAAATTGAGTGATTTAGAGGCATTGGTTAGTTGACTTAATGAGATTATGATCTGGACTGGATGGGAGGTGTTGGATGAGAGGAAGGTAATCAAATCTAAGGATTCTTATGAGTGGTCTGATGACTTGGGCTGGGCAGATTTCATGCCCTGTTTTGTAAATTCCCAAAAAAATATTTCTAGTTCAATTTCTCTCAAATTTTCACTTCTTTAATATAATATCATGTCTCTTGTATCTCTCATAAGAATTTGGGGGTCACTTATTTAAGAAACTTTTCCAAAATCGAGCCATTTTCCTTAATTTCATCAAAACCGAGCTAAACGGTTTAAGCTCACTAACTCACTTTAAAAATTCATTTAAATACCTAAACCTCCATATTTCCACTTGATTTAAGTTTTCCAAGTTAATTTTACCTTATAATATCTTCCCATGGTCTCAAAATAATTTTCTTGAATTTCTATAAATTATTCCGATTTATTTTCTTAACTAGGCTCATTTTCCCGGTTTAATACAAAATCCGAGTTTTACTAACTTTTTCACTTCCAATGACTTAGTCTTCACTCCTTGACATCATTTCAAGTATAACCATATAATTCTTAATATAATCTCGGGCTTAAGGCCTTACCTCAAATTACGAGCCACCGGGCCCCACGCTACTAATCCAAGTGCCTCGATCTTAGTTGGGCCTGCATAGCATTATTCTAAGTTTTCTTAGTCACTTTTAATTTCTTTAATCAAAAATATAGTGAGAAGATCTAGGTTTCACATACTTTGGCGGGATTGTATGTGCGCGAGATAGTGAGGTTAAATGGTGTTCCAGCGAGCATTGTTTCTGATCGGGATGCCCGCTTCACTTCCCACTTTTGGGAACACTTTCTGGAAGCGGTGGGGACCCAACTGAGTTTTAGCACAGCTTTTCATCCTCAAATAGATGGTCAGTCAGAGAGGACTATACAGACCCTAGACAACATGTTGAGAGCGTGTGTATTAGATTTTGGAGGCTCCTAGGATGACCATTTACCACTCGTAGAGTTTGCCTATAATAACAGTTATCATTCGAGTATCGGGATGGCACTGTATAAGGCTTTGTATGGCCGTAGATGTCGTTCCCGTATTGGATGGAAAGAGGTGGGTGATCGACAGATATTTGCTCCTAACTTAGTGATACAAGCCTCGGAGGACGTCCAATTGATTTGTGAGAGGTTACGGATAGCTCAGAGCAGAAAAAAAGAGTTACGCTGACATGAGACAAAGGTCATTGGAGTTTACAGTGGGTGAATCGGTATTTTTAAGAGTTTCTCCTTCTAAGGGTATAACAAGGTTCAGAAAGAAAGAGAAGCTTAGTCCTCGTTACATTAGACCCTTTGAAACACTTGATAGAGTGGGAGATAAGGCCTATAGGCTAGCATTGCACCTGAGCTAGCGGGCGTTCACAACGTCTTCCACATCTCTATGTTACGGAAGTACCACAGGGACCCAGCACATGCAATTAGATATGAGCCATTGGAGCTCAACGAGAGCATGTCGTATGTTGAGAAGTCGATTCAGATATTAGATAGGAAGGAGAAGGTGTTGAGATCGAAGACGATTCCCATAGTGAAAGTTCTTTGGCAGCATCACACTGCAGAAGAAGCTACATGGTAGTTGAAGAGTTTGATGTGGGGGAAGTATCCCGAATTGTTCACCGACTGATTGGTTCCATTTGGAGGACCAAATTTCTCTAGTGGGGGAAATTATGTAAAACTCACTTTTGGTGATGTATACCTTATGATTTATGTGATGTAACACTTTTCTATATATAAATTGAATCATACGAAGAACTTTTGGCTTGAATGAAATTTCAAATGGGATAAATGAGTATCATGGATACATGTAAATGTTAAATAAGGGTTGAAGTGACCACAAACTAAACGAATGGAACTTAAAGCATTCGGACTGAGGATGAGGATTTAAGATATGAAGTCATAATGTAAGACCTACAAATTTCGAGTAGTCTTTTATGATTTCAAGCAGTACACACAAGTTCCATAACATGAAAATCATATGAAATGAAACATTTCCATGTTCTAACTGTGAATGGATTGCAAAATGACTAGTGAAGCAATCAAATACAAGTGTCCCTTTGAAAATTTTGGAAAATTTATAGTAGGAAGCTTGGAGATGAAGGCCAGATCAATCTTCTATTCCAAGTAGATTGATCCCTTGTTCAAGCTGAACAATTTCGAGTTGATTCTGCCAAGAGCAAATCGATCTCCCCAATGAGCATATCGATCTCCCCCATGAGCAGATCGATCTGCACTTGCTTTTGCTTCGAGCATATCGATCTCTCCCTATGAGTAAATCGATCTCCAGTTGCCTAGCAAGGATCGATCCCTTCCCAAAGAGCAGATCGATCTCCCCATGAAATAGATCGATCTCCAGTTGCTTCTGCCTAGCAGAGATCGATCTCTCCTCAAAGAGTAGATCGATCTCTCCCTTACAAACTGAATATTTCGATAGTTCAACCAAGGGAAGATCAATCTCCTACCCTAGGAGATCGATCTCATCACCCCTGCTTTATAAAAAAGCCGACGGTCAAACCTCTTTCTTCAACAAATCAACACATTCCTCCATTTTTACCCAAAAGGCCAAGCTTTCTCACTCTAGAATACACTCCCTTCCAAAAAGATTTGAGAAAAAGCTATTAGAGCAAAGTTGTTCATTGTGAGGAGGAGAACAACATAGCTTGGAGCCAACATTTAACTTGTTGGATTGAAGGAGCAAAGGAGTCTTCTTATTTTAGACAAGAGGAAAGTCAAGTTAGGTGAGTTTCCAATACACCAACTCTAAGTATGTTTATCTAGATGTTGTTAGGAGTTTATTGGTATATGTATTGTTGGTTGAAACTACCTATAATGTGATGAATCAAGCATAACCTAGAATGAGTTTAGTATGAGAAAATATGATGTGGTTGATTAGATGATAAATGGATTATACCAAGGTGTAAATGATGTTATATGTATGATTTTGAGTGGTTTTGTGAAATGAGTTTAGGGAATAGGATAAGGTTCTATAATGTGTATATTTGGTGTTTTTAAAAATGCATGAATGAATGGAAGAGTTAATGTTAGAGCAATGCAAGCCAAGTGCTTGATTAGATAACTAAGAAAGTTTGCTAAATCAAATTGGACTAGGAATGGCATGATGAATGTCCAACCACCACACCATGGCCGAAATGTGATTATAGGCCAAGTTGCATGAAATTGACTCGATAAGGAAAATGGACCTAGAATTCGATCCAACAAGTGGAAATGAGCCTAAGGAGCTCAATGAGCCTAGGTGAAAAGATAAGTATAATTGAAAATCATCTTAAGAATAGAATTAGGCTCAATAAGATATGCTGACTAAGATCGAGTCAGAATATGAGTCACTTGTAATTAACTCATGTGATAAATGAATGTTTGCAACTCCCGAGGATATATCCGGAGCAAATTGAGCCGATCACGAAATGCGGGAAAGGAATAAGGAGTTGCTTCTCAGAGAGTTGAGGTAAGGGAATTGTGTTGGCCCTAGAGGTATTTGTACGCGTTTTCGGGCGCATTATGGATTTCTAGAATGTTTGTGGGTCATAGGAAAAGAAATGAATGTTTAAAGGGCAGAGGAAATTAGGGAATTTTGAAAAGTTCATGAAAAGTAAGAACATGAGGTTCTTGAGTCTTTTACTACTTTTTATCATGTGAATTAGCAGGTTGGCTAGCTTTTAAATGGTTTTGCAAAAAAAATAGCACGATGTGATTTAATAACCATTCTTTGTACACAAATGAGCCACCTACATGCGTTTTGTGGAAATAAAGAGTGCTAGAGCGCTGCTCGCACGAGATTTGATATGTTTTTACATGCATGAGTGTTGGAGCCTAGCTCGAACTAGTTTTTACATGGATTTTATGATGTAGTACTAGAGGCATAGCTCGCACTAGAGTCTTACATGCATGAGTGTTAGAGCCTAGCTCGCACTACTTTTCACATGGATTTTGACATTGTGTTGTAGCGTTACTCGCACTAGATATTGTGATGCCCCGGAAGCGAGGAAAACAGGGCAAATTTAAAACTTATTTACATCAATACATGATTCTAGGTGCATTCCTGTACAGTGTCATACATCATGATATATAAATTATAAAACTTTCACCTCAGGATCTTGTCATCTAATATTCATATATCATACCATATACATTCCTCAATTTGGAGTTAATTAATCCTGATACATCCCATACATCATTGTTCATCAAGTGTCTGTAAATACAACTTTAGTCTGGGTACATGAAATGTTAAACTATACCTCAAAATACAATATACGACCTGAAGCTCAAGTCCTCCACTAGACATTACTCTGTACGTCGCAGGAAACTCTCTTCACTTGAAGAAATCTGGGGGATATTAAAATAGGGTGAGCTTCTAAATCTCTCAGTAAGGGGGTAAAGGACTTATTAACAAAAATCATTAATTACACAGTACAATCATTTTGTTTTGCAAGTGAAACCCAATAAACTCAATAGAAAATGTAGCATGAAATCGTTAAAACATCATTATCATCTCATTTCTCTAAGATCATGCAGAAACATGAGAGTAAATGGCTCAGTATAAAAACCATAGTTATAAGCATGTGAAAATCAGGATGCAATAATGGTTTTTCTCATAAAAACGTGATAGAAATCACCTCAGTAATAATGCACATGGCAAAGCCACAAAACACAATATCATGTGTAAAGCGGAGACTAGGCAAATAAAACTCAGATAAAAATATCTGTCATGGCACATCAAAATAATCTCCTCTGGGTGCGCATCCCAGGCATCCTCAAAAGAGGGAACGTCGACAATATGGTCGTGCACATGGTATATTAGTCTTACGTGTTACCAGAACAAGGTCCAGACTTACATGCTACCAGAGCAAGGCCTCTCCTCATGCACACTATCGGTCTTACATACTAACAAAGCAAGGCCTGAACTTACATGCTACCAAAGCAAGGCCACCCAGTGCTACCAGAATAGAGGCATCTCTCGCTACCAAAGCGAAAGAATATCGAATTTACATGCTACCAGAGCAAGGCCCGGACTTACATGCTACCAGTGCAAGGCCCGATGTGTTATCACATGACACGCTTAAGTCTCAATAACAGCCATTATCATATAAAATGGTTTTGCCTTCACGTAGAACTCATAATGGTTTCTCTCATAAAACTCATCTGAAAACTTTTTTGTACTCATTACAAAACATGTTAAAACCGAGCTCAAACCGGCAAAACCATGCACACTTTTCTCAAATCTCAGTGCGTGTTAACGTAGAGCCCAAATCCCTTCCCATTTTTAAACTCAAACAGTTTGTAAAACAATTTCACACTTTGTTTACAACTCATAAGAATTGGGCCCCAACCAGCTATAAAATCGTGTGCAATAAATCAATCATAACTCGTAAAACATGCTTGTTTCTCAAAAACATTTAATGCTACAAAATCATCACAAATCACATACATAAATGAGTTTAAGTTTTTCCCTTACCTCGTTGCACCTCGTATAATGCAATTGTTTCCCCCGAACGACGGACTAGCCTTGCATTCCTCTATGGAACTCCTGGGCTGTCCAAACAATGTAAAAACATCATCAACATGTTATCACATTGTCTCTAATCTCAACATCGAGCATAATTGCTCACATTATCATAATTTCTCAATACCTCAATGATTCTAACAACCCTAACAATTTTTGGCCTGCTCAACACAACATCTACAGCCACAATCGCAGAAATCTACTTCAAAATCAAGGATTGAAGTTTAGAAATTTTACCCAAAACTTGTGGAGTGCTCAATTTACACCTCAGCTCAAATCATCCTTCGATTCCCAAGTATGTTGTTCTCTTTTTAATGAGGAAAAACTTTCCCTCTTGCCACAACCTCTGATTTGAACGGAATTGGCTGTTTTGGAGGAGAAAGAAAGCTAGGGATTTCGATCAAAATGGGGGTTTTCAGTTTTTTGGCGAGAGAAAAGATGAATTCCAGCAAAAACACAGGGGTCCTTATATAGGCAGAGGGCGGGAGATCGATCTGCTCTTGGGTAGAGATCGATCTGCCTTTGAATTGGGAACGTTTTAGGCGATTTTTATGCCTACCAGATCGATCTGTCGTGGGGCCAAGATCGATCTCATAATCTTGAGGAGAACGATCTGCTCCTTGTGAGGAGATCGATCTACATTTTACAGAAACATTTGGAGATCGATCTACTCCTATAAGAGATCGATCCATTTAAGGCATAATCACAAGGAGATCGATTTGCCTTCATTAGAGATCGATTTGCTCATTTAGATTTTCCATTCCTTGTCACTTTGGCCTACCAGATCGATCCCCTCTTCTCCAAGATCAATCTGGCCTCATAATTTCACACTATGGTTATACTCTTGGCATAAAATCTCAATATATAATTGCCATAATCTACTCAATAGATTATTTCTCATTCAATACTCATTCATCACTTCAATTTATGAGTACATCACATTTAGCTCGATCAATTAAACTTCATGTTCACATTACATAATTAGATGTGTATAGAATTCTCAGGTCTCACAGGTGTCCACTTTATACTTTTTGCCGTGCTAGAAATTAATCGCATGTGATTTTTATGACATGTTGGGAGTTGTGCTAGGAGCTTCGATTAGGCTATGTACCACGCCGATTAAATAGACTCGCACATGCGTATTGAGATGTGGCAGAATATGATGTGATGATATGGGTACACGGAGTACGTTGTACCATGCATATAGCATAGAGTACGTTGCACCGTGTATGGATATTATATATATACCGTCTACGGACGATGGATATTCTATTATGGACCGACGGGTTGGACGTGACCCACCTCCCATGCGAAAGCAGATAGAGGTGATACCCCACACACTAGGATTCGTGTAGCCTAGGATTACAACGGATATGGCCATAGTCCTAGTTACTTCCCTTATTATTATTTGCCTATCTCACATGTCTTGATTTGAGATGAATCCATGTTTTTAAATTGTTTTGTGGGTCAATACAGTCCAAGGGAGGGGCTGAATCTTGACGAATGGTGAATTTTGTGATGATTTGTTTTGAAATAATAAATGCTTTTAAGCACAACTCGCATGATGATTTCCCATGCTTTGTTTAAGAATTGTGCACCGATTTCAATAGCATGAATTGCTTTATATATCATGAACACATGCATGAACTGATGTTTTTGGAGTATGACAAGTAAATGTTTGGTTTTATGCATGGCATCACGATCACGTAGATAGTACAATTATCTACCTACTCGCATGATTGCCATACTGAGCGCGTGGTTTGCTCACCCCCTTATTTTCCCCCTCTATAGAGCACTTTCAGTATATAGAGAGCGATTGAGGATTGGATTTTGGTGTCTACTGCATCCCATCACACAAGGTATACACATTTGTATAGTTTTTGTATCTAGACATGCCATAGCATAGTAATATTTTGAATGTGACTTTTGGAGATGTAAAGAATTGTAAACACATGTAATCAGCAACTCTGATTAAGAAATACAAGTGTTTACATTTAAATGAATTGTAATTTGAAATGGTTTGGTTGGATGAGATTGACACTGATACACAGCCCAAACTGTTGGTGGTGTAGTTGTTCACGATCAAGTAAGGTAAAGGTAAAGAACAAATAATAAGAAAAGGATTAAATAATAAACAAAAAATGAAAAAAATTTGTAGTGGATTTTCGGTGGATTGAGGGTCGTGACAATCAGCCTTACTCCGTGCATCAAACATTCGCCTCCCAGTTTGTTTTCTCATATTGCTTTGGTTTCATTTCTTGTATTTCCATCTCCCTGTTGTAGCCTAAGCCTCTTTCCCCTTGTCATTCGTCTCTGCTTCAGCTCGGTTTCCACCAAACCTCTGTAGCTTCACACTGCCAAACAGCTGTTTTCCATCTCCATCGTGATCCCATTCCTCTTACAATACTCGATTCCTATCCTGTCCAGCCATCACCATCACTCACGTCTTTCCATCACTATTTCCTTTCTTTCTCCTCTCTGTCATGTACCATACCATCACATATACATATATAAGCATTTCCTCAGGTTTTCTCTACTGCCAAGTACTACCTACTCCTGTTTCAAATTTTCCTTTCCTTCACATGTTTCCTTGACTAACCACATTCCCATCATTCTGACTTTGTTTCTCTTTCACTGAGGGCATCTCCATGATCATAAGCATATAAATAAATATATATATATATATTTTATCAATCTAAACACCCATCTCACACGTTTCCATCAACATCACTTCCATTTCTTCTCTTTATCCACCGAACACACCACTTCTCCCTCAATCATCTTATGTTTCAACTCATCAATTCATCATCCCTATATATTTCTTTTCACCAATGTCTCTCTCGGTCCCGTATATATATGCATATATGAAAGAAATACACCATGTAAATATATGGTGAATATATATATGTAAGGGTATATGTATACATATACCCTTACATATATATATTCACCATATATTTACATGGTGTATTTCTTTCATATATGCATATATATCTATGCATATTTGTATACCCTTGCACCCATATATTTCTCTATACATAAATCTTGGGAAATAATTGAAATATTGCATACATATATATAAATACATGCATGTCTACGTATTTGATCAAATTCTCCATGTAGTGTAAAAACATGGTTAGTCTAATATTTATATCTTAATTTATTGACCCATATTTACACATGTAACCTTAATTGTCTGCATTATTATTATTATTATTATTATTATTATTATTATTATATAGCTAACCAATTACATTGAAAATTTTACGATATTTACAAAATATTATGCAAAAAAGTACTAATTATTTTTTTAAAAAAAATACTTAATATGAATTGGTCATTTAATTTTCATGCAAAACTCTTACCATATGAGTCATTGTATTTGATATAATACACTAAAAAAATGTGAGATCTGAGAATTTTATACATATCTAAATTATGTAATGAGAACATGAAGTGTAATTAATTGAACTAAATGTGATGTACCCATATATTGAGGTTGCATGGAATGAAATTTTAGGTGATGAATGAATTATGAATGAGAAATAATCAATGGAATAAGCTATGGCAATTATATGTGGAGATTTTTATGTTAAGTGTGTAACCAAAGTGTGAAACTATGAGGTCAGATCGATCTTGGGGAAGAGAGGATCGATCTGGTAGGCCAAAGTGACAAGGAATGAGGAATTTAAGCGAGCAGATCGATCTCCAATGGAAGAGGATCGATCTCCTTATGATTCTGTGATGAAGAGATCGATCTCATGAGGAAGAAATCGATCTCATGAAGCATTCTGTAAGGAAGAGATCGATCTCCTACAAGAGCAGATCGATCTCATGAAGCATTCTATAAACTGAAGATCGATCTCATAATTGGAGAAGATCGATCTCATAAAGCCATCAAGAAATCAATCTCACCCCACGACAAATCGATCTCCTAAGCATAAAATTGCCCCAAAACGGTCCCAAATTCAAATGCAGATCGATCTCATCAAGGACCAGATCGATCTCCTACCCTCCGTCTATAAAAGGACCCCTATGTTTTCCTGGATTTCATCTTTTCTCTCTCTTCCAAACCTCCATTTCAGCCGAGCCATAGCTTTCTCTCTCTTCCAAAGCCTCCATTTTTCGTCTAAATTTGTCACGACCCAAAACTACCCAAAAATCAGAGTAAATTTTTCGCGTTTTATTATTTACTTTCATGCTTACCTGTCCTCTGATCGTGACCACACTCCACTAACAATTGGGCTGTGCGTCAATGCCAGTCCCACCATTCATTTACCATATAACTTAATTCTTTCTCAGTCATTTATAAGTGTTTACAATATTTATACATCCCCTAAAGCTACTTACAAACATGTTACTATGCTATGCTTATTTAGATACAATATGAACAAGTGTATATACCTTAAATGATGGGCAGCAACGGATATCCGGAATGTAGTACTCAGTCGCCTCAACATCTACTGGAGATTATCTGTGTGAGAAAATGAAAGGGGTGAGCACATCAAGCTCAGTAAGGCAATCCTACGAACAAGTAGGTAACCATACTACCTACATGAACGTGGTGCCATGCATAAACCACCCTTTCTCCACACATTTCAAAACTGATGCTATGATTCATGATGTCATGTAAAACAAGTTTGCATGGAAAATTCAACATGCAACTATTTCAAATCATTTCTTTCTCATTTAAAATTTCACAACAAATCCAGGACTCAACCCATCCCTCGGGTGGTCCTGACTCACACAAAACCATGAAAATCAGTTTACATCACACATGGATTTAAAAGCATGGAAATAACATCATGCAAATTAGTTTAAAACCCAGTTTCAATCATCGTCAAGATCATCAACATGCGAGACTAGGCAACATCTGTATATCGGTAATAACCAGGACTATGGTCGTGTGCCTTCGTGAGCCCCTCTGCTACACGGATCCTAGTGTGCGGGGTCTCATCCTGATCGAGAATCGCCCGGGAGGTGGGTCACTCCATCCCGTCGGTCTTATCCGACCCTACGCATCCGAAGATACCACGCATCCGAAGATGCCACACGTATCCGAAGATACCACGCATCCGAAGATGCCACACGTATCCGAAGATACCACGCATTCGAAGATGCCACATGCATCCGAAGATACCATACATCCGAAGATGCCACACGCATCCAAAGATACCACGCATCCGAAGATTCCATACGTATCCGAAGATACCACGCATCCGAAGATGCCACACGTATCCGAAGATAACACACATCCGAAGATGCCACACGGTACAGCGTACTCTATGCTACTTACACGGTACAACGTACTTCGTGGATCCATATATCATACCCTGTCTCAGAACGCACGTGCAAGCCTATTTAATCGGTGACACACAGTCGACCCGATGCTCCAAGCACGGCTCATCGCATGTTCTCATAAAATCAGTGCGAGCGATGCTCAGCATTCTTATCAAATCAAGTAAAACTAGTGCGAGCTAAGCTCTAGCACTCTCATCAAATCATGTGGAAAATCTGGTGCGAGTTAGACTCTAGCACCCTGTCACGAAAATCATGTAAAATCTGGTGCGAGTTAGACTCTAGCACCGTGTCACGAAAATCATATATATATATATATATATATATATGTATAAAAAGAATCTGGTGCGAGTTGGACTCCAGCACCAATGCATGTAAAACTCTAGTGCGAGCTCTCGCTCCAGCACTAATGCATGCATCACATAAATCAAAACATCGTGCGAGCTGAGCTCTAGCACTTCACATGTCAATAAAAACACGTAGGCGGCTCTGTTTCCTCAAAACAGTTTTCAAAACAATTTCCTCGTTGAAAATATACAATGCTGTGCATTTTTCTTTCAAGGTTAGCCAGCCTACTCATGCATGCGTCAAAACATCTCCAAAACGAGCAGGAACCTCTTGTTCTTGCTCCTCCCAATTTTTCCTAAAATTGTAAATTTTACCCTTAACAAGGGTATTTTGGTAAATTTGCCCATTCGGGGCACTAAAATTATTTATTTACTTCTAGACCCTACAGATAATTTAAAAGACTGCATATGACTTTAAAATTTCGTAAAGTTACCTCTAGCAGTCCGTAGAATTCCCTTACCTTATTTTTCTGTAGAGTCTGACCTTTCCTTTTTCCACTGCTGTCTCGTCACGCAGTCCGATCTGCTCCCAATCCAATGTCTGAAACTGCGTATAAATATTCCTCAGGTCAGATATCATACAATTTAATTGTATTTCCTATTTTCTGGGCTTAATTTAAATCATTGGGCTCATTTACCCCTATTGGCCCCGATTGCACCTTAATGGGCCTTAATCGGCTTAAGCCCGTTTTCCACTTAATTTTCACATTATCGAGGTCTATTGGGCTCATTGGGCCCATCAACAATTTCTTGGGCCTCGTTCTAATTCTCGAATGGCTCAATTTATTATTTATGACAATTTATCCGACTTTCCAAAATTTAATTTAATTAATGCAAAAATTAAATCTGAAGCACGCATAACGATGTAAATTGTCGTAAATAAGGGTTACTTACCCGAGATTCCATGCTAGTATGCAAATCGAGGCTGTCTCGAGCTCTCGTTTGACGTCGATTGTCGAGCTACACAATTTTATAATTTTTGAGTAAATTTCTAGTCAAAAATTAATTAAATAATATATTCCAAAATTTAAATCGGTCAATTTCGACCGTTTCTGACTTACCCATAGCTCGATTACATCGCCGAGATTTTTCTCCAATTTTTTCTCTTTTTCTTTTTCCCTTTTTCTCCTTTTTTTCCCCTTTTTCTTGGCTGAACCGGTTCGGTCCGGTTAAGACCCGGTTCAAACCGCCGGTTCACTCCGGTTCGGCCGGTTCACGACCTTGCCGACCGATTCTCCACCGGCTTCCACCGCCAGTGGCTCCGCTGGGTCGTCCGCAGCACGAATCTGCCCTCGATTTCGTCCAATGCCCTCGAAAAGTCACCGGTCCGGCCTCTTCTCTCTCGCCGTCGAAACCCATTTCTTATTTCTGCCTTTTTCGGTATTTTTCGGTAGCTTCACCGGTCGTGGCCGCCACCAATCAGCTCACCGTCGCCTGGGCTTCCAGAATCGAGCCTTGGTGGGGCTCGAATCACCGCCGTTGCAGCCGACCGGAGCATTCCTTCCCGCGGCTTCTCCTGTCGTTTTCGGCCTCCTCCGGCGTCGGTGTGGCACGTCGCCGGTACCAGGGAGGTCGTCGGCCTCTCCTCTTCCATTTTCAGCCCTTCGCCTGGCCGGACGGTGGCCGTCGGGTCTTCCTCGATTTTGGCTTCATCATTTTTCCGTTTCTCTTCTTTCTCTCTCCCCGATCCATTTTTTGATTCTTTTTTTTTAACTTTTTAAATTTATTTATTTATTTATTTATTCATTTATTTTTATTTTATTACCATACTATTCATTAAAATACTCTACAATATTCCAAAATATCTACAACTTATATTATTTTATTCTAATTTAATTAATTTAATTTAATTTAATTTATTTAATTTATTTTAACCTTTTTCGGGTATAATTTCTTCGTATTTTCGGGATATTGTCCCGAATGATTTTTCGGTATATTTTTCGATTATTTTTTGGATTATTTTTCGAAGTAGAAATCCCGATTAATTCCGATAAATTGATATCTTAATCAATTTAACCCAGAATAATTTTGTTTCACCTTTATTGACCAAGATTTCTCAATCCATTATTTTTAATAAATTTTTCTCATCGAATTTATATCGGCTTTCGATCTTTTGACCGTTTTGCCCTTGCACGTGTTCGAGAATTTCATTTCAATCTTTTTGCATTTTTAATTTCATGTTTTTAACTAAAATCGGGTTTTACATAATCTCCCCCACTTAAGGAATTTGGTTCTCCAAATTAGAACCAAGTCATATGAGTCCATATATAACTCCGGGTACGTTTTCTCATATCATATTCGTTAATTCTTCTGTGACCTTTTTCCGGAGTGTAATACTTCTCAAGAACTTTAACTAGGGAGATCGTCTTAAACCTCAATACTTTCTCTTTCCTGTTTAATGCCCGAATCAACTTCTTCAATATACTTATATTTGCACTGAGCTGAATCTGTTGGAGTTCATATCTGATCATCTATGCTGGATCTGGATAGTATTGCCGAAGTATCAAAAGATGGGACACATCGTGGATGCCTGTTTATTCAGGTGATAACGCCAACCTACAGGTCTTATCTCCCACTTGTCCAATCTCTCAAAAATTCCATTCAGCCAAACTCAATTTGCCTTCTTCCCGAATCTCGTTATGTCCTTATTCCCTTAGGACAAATAACTTCAACAATACAGATTCACCCTCGATGAATTCCAATGCTTTTTGTCTGCTCTGAGGTGTTCTTAATCTCTCACTCAACTGAACATCCTCAGAGACTTATTATACTAATTCAGAAGAAATTTCTATCTGTCACCCACTTTTTCTTATTTGAGTTGGGGAACAACCCCTACAGCCATACACTGCCTCGTGATTCATCTAAGTCCTCTATAACCCATCACGAAATTCATGGAGACTTGCTCCCATTTTCGTGTCGTGTCGATATAGGTAGAGGCTGCAATAACTCTGCAGACTTTTAATATTCAAACTTATTCTGCTGACATACTAGGCACTTTTCCACAATCTCTACCATATCTCTTTTCACATCTGACCACCAATACCCTTTTCAGAGATTTCGTATATATATTCGTTACTTTTCGTATGCACTGTAAATCCCGAAAAGTAAGCTTCTGACAATATTACTATCTCATCAACAGTGGTCCGGGGGAGCACTTATACCGTCTCTGAACCTCTCTGTAAATCATCGACACTCTCTGTGAACTCTGTCACTGTACCCTTCTGAATCTGACCCAAACAATCGACACCATGCCGATCATCATGCTAAGCCTGTCAAATTCGGGCACTCTCATCCGGTTCTAGTCTCAGGCTAGCTGTCACACAATCACTGTCATCATCAGAAGGGATCACATCAATACTGAGGCTCACAACTGCTCTAGCAGCTCACGCTCCCTAACCATCATATGTAATACCATCCCGAGGCTCTTTCTGCTCAAGGCATCAGCCATCACATTAGCCTTTCCTGGGTGGTACAATTTTCCACAATCAAAATCTCTCAGAAGCTCTAACCCACTATGTATTCTCATATTCGCCTCTTTCTGTGAAAACAGATGCTTGGGGCTTTATGATCAGTGCATACCCAAAATTTCTCACCATGTACATAATAGTACCATATCCTCAGTACAAGTACTACTGCTGCCAACTTTAAATCATGGGTCAGATAGTTTATTTCATGATCCTTGAGTTGTTTAGATCCACAATCGACTATCTTCCCTTTTTGCATCAATACTCAACTCATTCATGATTTTGAGGTATCCATACACACTGAGAAACCTCTTAAGCTGTTGGGTATGGTGAAAATAATCACGGTGGTCAGTTCATACTTCACTACACCGAAATTCATGTCACATCTATCAGCTCACTTATCATTTCATTCAAATACCACGTTTTCATAGTTAAACGTGCCAAAAAAGTATACCCTTTTTAGAATTCGCAACAACCATCTGTATATATATATATAAAATCTGGTGCGAGTTGGACTCCAGCACCAATGCATGTAAAACTCTAGTGCGAGCTCTCGCTCCAGCACTAATGCATGCATCACACAAATCAAAACATCGTGCGAGCTGAGCTCTAGCACGTCACATGTCAATGAAAACACGTAGGCGGCTCTGTTTCCTCAAAACAGTTTTCAAAACAATTTCCTCGTTGAAAATATGCAATGCTGTGCATTTTTCTTTCAAGGTTAGCCAGCCTACTCATGCATGCGTCAAAACATCTCCAGAACGAGCAGGAACCTCTTGTTCTTGCTCCTCCCAATTTTTCCTAAAATTGTAAATTTTACCCTTAACAAGGGTATTTTGGTAAATTTACCCATTCGGAGCACTAAAATTATTTATTTACTTCTAGACCCTACAGATAATTTAAAAGACTGCATATGACTTTGAAATTTCGTAAAGTTACCTCTAGCAGTCCGTAGAATTCCCTTACCTTATTTTTCTGTAGAGTCTGACCTTTCCTTTTTCCACTACTGTCTCGTCACGCAGTCCGATCTGCTCCCAATCCAATGTCTGAAACTGCGTATAAATATTCCTCAGGTCAGATATCATACAATTTAATTGTATTTCCTATTTTCTGGGCTTAATTTAAATCATTGTGCCCATTTACCCCTATTGGGCCCGATTGCACCTTAATGGGCCTTAATCGGCCTTAAGCCTGTTTTCCACTTAATTTTCACATTATCGAGGTCTATTGGGCTCATTGGGCCCATCAACAATTTCTTGGGCCTCGTTCTAATTCTCGAATTGCTCAATTTATTATTTACGACAATTTATCCGACTTTCCAAAATTTAATTTAATTAATGCAAAAATTAAATCTGAAGCACGCATAATGATGTAAATTGTCGTAAATAATGGTTACTTACTCGAGATTCCATGCTAGTATGCAAATCGAGGTTGTCTCGAGCTCTCGTTTGACGTCGATTGTCGAGTTACACAATTTCATAATTTTCGGGTAAATTTCCAGTCAAAAATTAATTAAATAAAATATTCCAAAATTTAAATCGATCAATTTCGACCGTTTCTGACTTACCCGTATCTCGATTACATCGTCGAGATTTTTTTCCAATTTTTCCTTTTTCTTTTTCCCTTTTTCTCCTTTTTTTCCCCTCTTTCTTGGTTGAACCGGTTCGGTCCGATTCAGACCCAGTTCGAACTACCGTTTCACTCCGATTCGATCAGTTCACGACCTTGCCGGCCGGTTCTCCGTCGGCGTCCATCGCCAGTGGCTCCGCTGTGTCGTCCGCAGCACGAATCTGCCCTCGATTTCGTCCAAGGTCGTCGAAAAGTCGCCGGTCCGGCCTCTTCTCTCCTGCCGTCGAAACCTATTTCTTCTTTCACCTTTTCCGGCATTTTTTGGCAGTTTCGCCGGTCATGGCCGCCACCAATCAGCTCACCGTCGCCTGGGCTTCCAGAATCGAGCCTTGGTGCGGCTCGAATCAGCGCCGTTGGCCGTCGATCGGAGCATTCCTTCCCACGGCTTCTCCTGCCATTTTCGGCCTCCTCCGGCGTCGGTGTGGCACGTCGCCGGTACCAGGGAGGTCGCCGGTCTCTCCTCTTCCATTTTCGGCCCTTCGCCTGGCCGTTGGTCACCGGACGGTGGCCGTCGGGTCTTCCTCGATTTCGGCTTCATCATTTTTTCGTTTCTCTTCTTTCTCTCTCCCCGATCCATTTTTTGATTCTTTTTTTTTAACTTTTTAAATTTATTTATTAATTATTTATTCATTTATTTTTATTTTATTATCATACTATTCATTAAAATACTCTACAATATTCCAAAATATCTACAACTTATATTATTTTATTATAATTTAATTAATTTAATTTAATTTAATTTATTTAATTTATTTAATTTATTATAACCTTTTTCGGGTATAATTTCTTCGTATTTTTTGGATATTATCCCGAATGACTTTTCGGTATATTTTTCGATTATTTTTGGGGTTATTTTTCGAAGTAAAAATCTCAATTAATTCCGATAAATTGATATCTTGATCAATTTAACCCAGAATAATTTTATTTCACCTTTATTGACCAAGATTTCTCAATCCATTATTTTTAATAAATTTTTCTCATCGAATTTATACCAACTTTCGATCTTTTGACCGTTTTGCCCTTGCACGTGTTCGAGAATTCCATTTCAATCTTTTTGCATTTTTAATTTCATGTTTTTAACTAAAATCGGGTCTTACAAAATCAAAGGTTGTAGCAAGAGGGAAAGTTGTTCCTCATCCAAAGGAGAACAACATACTTGGAAATCGAAAGACGGATTGAATCGAGACAAGAGTTAAGCACTCCACAAGTTGGGTAAATTTCTAAACTTTGATCTTAGATTTTTAAGTGATTTTGGTGAGTATAGCTGTAGGCATTGTGATTAAATAGCTAGGAAATGGTTAGGGATTGATGAAACTATGATTTTTAATGGAGTGAAGATATTATTATGCAATTATAGTAATTTTGGAATTTTGGGCTATAAATTGGAATTAAGGCAATGTGATGATTTTGGTAAGGGAAATGTAGGATTTGAGTTGTAGTGGAAGAGAATGTGGATTGTGATAGAAGTATGAGATAACAAGAATATGAGCAAATGTGTGCTTGAAGATGAAATTAAAATGAATTATTGATGTTTTAACATCATTTGGACAGCTTGACAGGCCCTAAGGGTATGTTCCGCAAGTGCACGGGTCGTACAAGTAATAATGAGAATTGAGTCCCGAGTTATCATCCCTCAGAGAAGTTGACTAGCCTAATTAGTCTAATTAACTACCGGTTAATCTTACCCTAAGTATATTCTAGCAAATTATAAAATTAAGGTGGGTGATCTACATAGCTAGAATTAAAAATACTGAAAGCAATAAAATAATAAAAGCTATAAAATGAAGAAATTAAAACCGAGCAAAATTACTTACAGTGCTCCATGCAATTAAAATAAAAAACCTACGAAAGAAATTAAAACAGTTAAAACTAATTAATGCAATTAAAATAAAATGCAATTATGAAAATAAAGCAATAAAATTAAACTACAATTAAACTAATCTAAAATGCAATTTTAAACTACTTAATCAAAATGCAATTTAAACTAAACTAAAACTTAATGAAAATAAAATCCTAGGAAATTAAGAAAATAACTATAAAACTACATCTCTAAAATATTAACTCTAAACTAATCCTAAATATATCTACTTACTAATTTAACAATAAAATTTAACTAATGCATGTAACAAGATTAATCTAACTTAACTAATGCATGATAAAAATAAAAATAAGCTAAGGACATAATTAAATCTACTTCATGAACTAATCATGAAAAATTGATTATTGTGCATAAGGTAATTGCCAAACAAGCCTTAACCATTTTAAACCATCAAATTATCCCTCCCTTTACTATTCACGTGTCATCTAAAACATTTTCAGTCCAGGCTTTCACGGTTTTGGCAAGGCGTGCGGCTGTTGTCCTCTGGTCCAGGTTACTCTAGGTCTGCATTTGTTCTGCTCCAGGTTCGGACTACACACTGCATCCAGGCTACTGTTCTCTGCCTCGGTTTCTGGTTGCCAACTGCCCTGCTTGGTTTTGCAATCTGCCATGCTTTCTTCATTTCCTGCACTCAACACACAGCACGGCACCTTATTGCTCAGTAGATTGCGTACCAGCATCCCTCTGCTCCAGCACGTCTCCAACTGCTTCGGTTTCATTCATCAGCAAGCCCCGCAACTGCTCTCGACCTGCTTCAGTCACTGATGCTGCTCTTGGCATTTCTCACGGTTTTAACCTCTGCTACCTGCTACTGCTGCCCAAGCGTGTCCAGCTTCCATTCTCGATTCTGTCCTGCACTCCATGTCTCGTCCAAGTCTGCTCCTCCTGCTGGTATTGAAGGCATGTCCGGCTTCTGCTCCCAATTTGTGCTACTGCTGGTGTGTGCAACCTCTACCCAGCTAGCAGGAAACGTTAACCTCCCTGAACTGGTCCTGCACTGTCGGCCTCCTTGTCCTGTTGTCCAGGTCTACTCTCGGTATGCCCAGCTCGCTGCACGTACTCCTCGCTTGCAAGACCTGTCTACCTTGCAACAGAACAGAGTGCACACAGTACAGGGGAAATATCATCATGGACACCATTACAGGAGAAACATCATGAACAGTAATGGAAACAAATAACAGGGGAGAATAGAGGAAAGCTCTCGGTCTGTCCAGCTTTGCTCTCGGTTCATGGTTTGCTGCCAAGATCGCAAGTTTCTTTCATGGTTCATGAGTTCAAACCAGCTCCCCACATTCTCGAGAACAAGGATAGCTAACGAAAAGGAAAAATAAAACTAACAATGGAAGCAACCGAGAATCATTGAACCGAAAACAAAACAAAAATAAAACTACAAATGGGAAGCAAAAATCGAGAACTATACTAGGAAATGAATGATGTGCATTAGGACTTGAAAAATAAAAGACTGGATTATAACCAAACCGAGAAGAAGGGTGAGTAAATAAGGCTGCAAATCAACATGAAAAGCTTTTTATAAATGAAAACAAATGAAGATGAACAGTAACGTAGAACATGGTTTCGAGAAAAACTTCTAACAATAATAACAACTAAACTAATCTAACTAAACTACTCTAACTACTTCTACACTAACACTACTCCTACTCCTAAAATTACATAGTTTTCTTTCAATTGCCATTCTTTCCTATTTATAAACACACTAGGGGTAAAATGGTAATTTCCACATCCTTGATGAATTGGCATTTTTTTGGCCACTTGTCTTCACACCACTGGCTCCTTGAAAAGATATTTCCATGTCATCGGTCTTCTTATCCAATTGGATGTGCTAGGTGGCATGACTCGTGTTATCCGCGTGGTTTAATCTCGATTTTAGCCCAATTTCGGTCCATTTTCTATCGAAATATTCAAAATTCATCCGGATTTAATTTATCTGCAAACATGAGAATTTTAATTAAATAAAAGGGATAATTAACAAAATAAATTGGGAATTTAAATAATTAATTAGGAAGTTAAGCACAAATAATTCTTAAAATATAGAATTATCACAGCTCGGGAGTTCCAGAGAGGAATGCGAGGTTAGTCCGTGATACGAGGGAAACGATTGCACTATACGAGGTGCAACGAGGTAAGGGAAAATCTTAAACTCGTTTGTGTGTGTGATTTGTGACAATATTGTAGCATGAATTGTGATTTGAGAAAACAAGCATGTTTTATGAGTTATGAATGAGTATTGCACACGATTTTATAGCCGGTTGGGGCCCAACTTTTATGAGTTGTAAACTAAGCGTGAAAATGTATTACAACCGTTTTGTGTTTAAAACGTGAAAAGAGATTTGGGCTCTACGTTAAGGCATACTGAGATTAAGAAATGTGTGAGTGGTTTTGCCGATTAGAACTCGGTTTTAACATGTTTTGTGTTGAGTACACAAATTGTTTTTAAATGAGATTTATGTGAGAAAACCATTATGAGTTCTACGTGAAAGCAAAACGTTTTATATGATAATGGCCAATGATTGAGACTTAGGCGTGTCATGTCGAATACACATCAGGCATTACTTTGGTAACATGTAAGGCCGATATTATTCCCCGCTTTGGTAGCGTTGGGAGGCATTGCTTTGGTAGCATGTAAGACCGATATCATCCCCCGCTTTGGTAGCACTGGGAGGCATTGCTTTGGTAGAATGTAAGACCGATATTATCCCCCGCTTTGGTAGCGCTGAGAGGTATTGCTTTGGTAGCATGTAAGTCCAGACCTTGCTTTGGTAGCATGTAAGACCGATAGTGTACATAAGGAGAGGCATTGCTTTGGTAGTATGTAAGGCCGGGCCTTGTTTTGGTAACGCGTAAGTCCAATATACCATGTACATAACCATATTGTCGACATTCCCTCTTTTGAGGATGCCTAGGATGCGCACCCAGAGGAGATTTATTATGATGTGCCATGACGAATATTTATATGAGTTTTATTTGCCTAGTCTTGTTTTACACATGAGTTTGTGTTTTTGTGACTGCACCACGTGCATTACTATTGAGGTGATTTTTATCACGTTTTATGAGAAAAATCATTATCGCATACTGATTTCCACATGCTTGTAATTATACTTTGTACTGAGATATGTACTCTCATTTTTTACATGATTTTAGAGAATGTGACGAGAATAATGTTTTATTGAATCATGCTACATTTTTATCAACTTTTCAACTACAAAACAAATGATTGTGTTGTACAAATCATTAATTATAATGAGTCCCTTACCCCCTTACTGAGCGATTAGAAGCTCACCATGTTTTATCTTCCCCCCAGATTTCTTCAAGTGAAGAGAGTTCCATGCGACATACGGATTAGTGGCTAGTAGAGGATTTGAACTCCAGGCTACATATTGTACTTAAGGTACATTTTAATATTTTAGGTATCCATACTAGAGTTGTATTTACAGACACTTGATGTACTATGATGTATAGGATGTATTAGGATTAATTAATCTTGAATTGAGGAATGTAAATGGTATAATATTTATTCATGAGATGATGAGATCCTGAGGTATGATATGTATGATGATGTATGATACTGCACAGGAATGCACCCTTAATTGTGAATGGATGTGAAAAAGTTTTAAATTTGTCTTATTTTTCGCGATTCCGAGGCGTCACAAAAAATATTTATTTGATAAAATTCTATGAGCTTGAAAAACTTAATAGAGCATAATAAAAATAATTCTGAAATTAAATTAGTTAATTATGCTTAAAATAATAAGTTTTTCAATTTTAAGCATAGGTCACAGAAATTAAATTAAGAAAAATTTCATAAAAGTTAAGATGCAATTCTTACACATTGATTATCTACATATATGATACTATAATATATGTATATAAATATGATACAAATTGTAATTAAAATTGTAATTATCAATTTTAATAAAATATTATTGAGTCAAAAAATTAATGAAACATAATAATAAAAATAATTATGAAATTAAATTAGTTAATTATGCTTAAGATTATATATTTTTAAATTTTAAACATAAGGTACTAAATTAAATTAATAAAAGTTTCATAATTAATTAAGATGCAATTCTTATGATGCAAATTGTACTTACAATTATAATTATGAATTTTAATAAAATATTATTGAGCTAAAAATATAAATGAAAAACATAATAATAAAATAATTATGAAATTAAACTAGTTAATTATGCTTAAGATAATATGTTTTTAAATTTTAAACATAAGATACTGAATTAAATTAATAAAAGTTTCATAATTAGTTAAAATGCTATTGTTAATCATTGACCGTTTACATATATAATAATATAATATATGTATATGCATAAGATATGAATATAATATAAAGTTTACTTAAAATTGTAATTATCAATTTTAATAAAACATTGTTGGCTCAATAAAATAATGAAACATAATAATAAAATAATTATGAAATTAAATTAATTAATTATGTTTTCGATATTATGTTTTTAAATTTTAAACATAAGGCACTAAAATTAAATTAATAAAAGTTTCATAATAATTAATAAGTTTAGAAACAATTAATAAAATTTAAGATACAATTCTTAGACATTCACAACCTATACACATTAAGACACATGTTTATGTGATGTATAACTGTATATATATATATATATATATATATATATATATATATATATATATATATATTGACAAATTTTGTCTAGCTTAGCTTACATTGAATATTACTCTTTTTTACAATAAACAAGTACCTGTATATGTGTCACGACCCTCAACACACTGAAAATCCACTACAAACTTTTCATTTTTCGTTCCATTATTTATTGTTTGTTATTTACTCTTACCTTACTTGATCGTGAATAGCTACACTACCAACAGTTGGGTTGTGTATCGGTGTCAATATCATCCAATCAAACCATTTCAAATTTCAATTTATTTAAATGTAAACACTTGTATTTCTAAATCAGAGTTGTTGTTTACATGTGTTTAAAATTCTTTACATCCCCAAAAATTACATTCAAAATATTACTGTGCTTTGACATGTCTAGATACAAAAATTATACAAATGTGTATACCTTGTGTGATGGGATGCAGCGGAAACCAAAACCAATCTTCAATCGCTCTTTATCTATTGAAAGTGCTCTGTAGAAGGGGGAAATAAAGGGGGTAAGCAAACCACGTGCTCAGTAAGGTAATCATGCGAGAAGGTAGATAACTGTACTATCTACGTGATCGTGATGCCATGCATAAAACTATGCATTTACTTATCATACTCCAAATTCATCAGTTCATGCACGTGTTTATGATATGTAAAGCAATTCATGCTATTTAAATTAGTGTACAATTCCTAAACAAAGCATGAAAAATCATCATGCACAAGTAGTAATTAAAGCATGAAAATCAATCATGCGAGGTGCACTTAAAAGCATTTCTTACTCATCACAAATCATCACAAAATTCAACATTCATCAAGATTCAGTCCCTCCCTTGGACTGTCCTAACCACAAAACAATTTTAAAACATGTATTTATCATAATCAAGTGACATGCGAGATAGGCAAATAATAATAATAATAATAATAATAATAATAATAATAATAATAATAATAATAATAATAATAATAATAATAAGAGTAATGACTAGGACTATGGTCATATCCTCTGTGATCTCAGGATACACGGATCCTAGTGTGCGGGGTATCACCTCTATCTGCTTCCGCACGGGAGATGGGTCATGTCCAACCCGTCGGTCCATAGCAAAATATCCATCGTCCGAAGACGGTATATATATATATAATATCCATACACGGTACAACGTACTCCATGCTATATGCACGGTACAACGTACTCCGTGGACCCATATCATCACATCATATCACGCCACATCTCAATACGCACGTGCGAGCCTATTTAATCGGCATGGCACATAGCCTACCCGAAGCTCCTAGCACGGCTCCCAACATGTCATAAAATCACGTGCAAGTAATCTTTAGCACGACAATAAGTATAAAGTGGACATCTAGTGCGAGAAATGCTCCAGCACAATGTCAAAATCCATGTGAAAACTAATGCGAGCTAGGCTCCAGCACTCATGCATGTAAAACTCTAGTGCGAGCTATGCTTCAGCACTATATCATAAAATCCATGTGAAAACTAGTGCGAGCTAGGCTCCAGCACTCATGCATGTAAAACATATCAAATCTCGTGCGAGCAGCGCTCTAGCACGCTTTATTTCCACAAAACTCATGTAGGTGGCTATTTATTTGCTAAGCATTGGTTATTAAAACCAAATCAAACTATTTTCTTGCAAAGCATTTAAATCCACATGCTAAAAAGGTTAGTAAAAGATTCAAAACATCATGATTCTTGTTTTTCATGAACTTTTCCCAAATCTCAATCTTCTTTACCCTTGAAACAGTTAATTCCTTTCCTATGACTCACAAACATTCTAGAAAACCTTTATGCGCCCGAAAATACGTACAGATACCTCTAGGGGCCAACACAATTTCCTCACCTCAATTCTTGATGAAGCAATTCCTTCTTCCTATCTCGCTTTCCGTGATTGGCTCAATTTGCTCCGCATATATCCTCGGGAGCTGCAAACATTAATTTATCACATGAGTTAATTACAAATAACTCATAATCTGAATCGATCCTAGTCAACATATCTTATTGAGACTAATTCTCTTCTTAAGTAGATTTCAATTACACTTATCATTTCACCTAGGCCCATTGAGCTTCTTAGGCTCATTATCACTCGTTGGACTGAATTCTAGGTCCATCAACCTCGTCGAATCGATTTGAATTCAAGTTTGGCCTATAATCACATTCGGCCATGGCATGGGGGTTGAATGCCCATCACGCCATTCCTAGTCCAATTTGGTTTAGCAAACTCTCTTAGTTACCAAATCAAGCACTTAGTTTGCATTGCTCTAACCTTAACTCTTTCATTCATTCATGCATTTTTACAAACACCAACTATGCACATTTCATCACTTTGACGAATCCCATAAATTGATTTCATATATCCATCTCAAAATCATGCATATAACACTACTAACACCTTAGTATAATTCATTTATCACTAAATCCACCATATCTCATTTTCTCACACTAAACCCATTTTAGGTCATGATTGATTCATCATATTCTAGGTACTTTCAACTAACAATACATACATCAATCAACTCCTAACAACATCTAGATAAATATACTTAGAGTTAATGTATTGGAAACTCACCTAGCTTGACTTTCCTCTTGTCCAAATTTGGAAGACTTATTTTCTCCTTCAATCCAATAAGTTGAATGTTGGCTCCAAGCTATGTTGTTCTCCTCCTCACAATAAACAAATTTGCTCTAATAACTTTTTTCTCAAATCCCTTTGGAAGGGGGTGTATTCTAAAGTGAGAAAGTTTGGTCTTTCTGAGTAAAAATGGAGGAATGTGTTGATTTGGTGAAGAAGGGGGTTTGGCCGTCGAGTTTTTATAGAGTAGGGGTGATGAGATCGATCTCCTAGGGTAGGAGATCTATCTTTCCTTGGTTGAGCTATCGAAATATTCAGTTTGCAAGGGAAAGATCGATCTCTGCTAGGCAGAAGCAACTGGAGATCGATCTGTTTCATGGGGAGATCGATCTACTCTTTGGAAAGGGATCAATCCTTGCTAGGCAACTGGAGATTGATCTGCTCATGGGGAGAGATCGATCTACCCTTGACATGATCAAATGGAGATCGATCTGCACTTAGGAAGGGATCGATCTCTATTAAGCAGAAGCAAATGCAGATCGATCTGCTCATAGGGGAGATCAATCTGCTCATTGGGGAGATCGATCTGCTCTTGGCAGAATCAATTCGAAATTGTTCTTCTTGAACAAGGGATCGATCTATCTTGATTAGGAGATCGATCTGGCCTTCATCTACATGCTTTCTGCTGTAAATTTTCCAGAATTTTTAAAGGGAAACTTGTATTTGATTGCTTCACTAGTCATTTTGCAATCCATTCACACTTAGAGCATGAAAAGGTTCATTTCTTATAATTCACATACAATATGACTTGTGTGTCTTGCTTGGAACCATAAAAGGTACTTAGAATTCGCAATTCCTTGCATTATCATTTCGTGTTTTTAAGTCTTTATATTCGGTCTGGTTGTTTGAGTTCCAAATCGTTTAGTCTGTGGCCACTTCAGCCCTCATTTAACCTTTGCATGGATTCGTGAATGTTCATTCATTCTCTTTGCAACTTCATTCAATCCAAAATCTCTTCTTATGATCCAATTTAATATATGAAAATGTATTACATCATATGAATCATAAGGTATACATCACCAAAAGTGAGTCTTACAATATGTATATGCATGTGTAGTTTTTTAGAATTAAGGAAATTTTTCATTTGATTTTACGAACTGAAGAACATTTTTATTTTAATATATTTATTTGGAAGTTGTACTTGTATTTGTTGTATTGTTTGATTTAGTTATTTAACTTTTTTTTCCTAAATTTAAAAGCAGTATATTTTAATTTTAAGATTATGCTTTTTTATTGTCAAGTAAATTTAATATATTTATATATTTGAAACTCCAAGAAAATATAATATAAATTTAATTTTGTTAATAATGTTCTTAATTTTTTGCATAAAATATCAAATTCAAACAAATGTTAAATTATATAAGGATTTATATATATTTGATTTAATATTATATTAAAATTAAAATTTTAATAGGAAATAAATATATTAAAATAGTATAATAATTGTTTTTATAAAAAAAATCAAATGTTATATTTAATAATATATTTATTATTTTATTATTTATTATTATAAATACAATAAGTATGATATTAAAAACTATTTGATATATATATATATATATATATCGTGTTTTATAATAATTTTATTTAGGGTTTGAATTTAAGTATTTAATACTTATTTTGTTGATAATACATTATTGATATAATTGTGTAATAAATAATGATTATTTTTTAAATTTTTTAAATTTTAATTAAAAAAGTTTATCATTATTTACTTATTTAATGAAATAATCATATAATTATAATTCAGGCTTTTTCGGATTATAAATTCGCTTTTTTGGGGCTTGGGTTTGGGTCATATCGGACTTAGGTTATGTCGAATTTGGATTGTATGGGGTTCGGTCTTTTTCGAATTCGGGTTTTCTTGAATTGGATTTTTTTAAGTTTGGACTTTGACTTTTATTATCAATTCAGATCGATCCCGAATTTGATCTCGAACATATTTTTAAGCTTGGATCAATTTTTCCCAACTCTATTAATTCCCAATCTTAAAAATGGCCAACCTTTGAGAAAACGGGTGGTTTGAATTTCAGATTACCAAGTGGAATTTACTAAGAAAAAGCAATTTGCTTACAGCCAATTATTTAATTATTATCCTCAATTATTATATCACATATTTCATTTTTTGCCTTCACTAATTGATGTCATAAAGTGATTTTATATGGACATTTAAGTCATTTAACCACCTTACCTTCCACCCACCAAATATGAGAAAACCATTGGCTTTTGCTACCCCTCAAAACCATGAGCAGAAGTAGTTTCTTCCCCAAACTTCTTGCCTCTTTTTTTGATACATCCAACAATAATCATCTCGATTCTTAGCATTATCAAGTCCAATCTGTATTGCATATGTGTTAATAACATTCAAAACGTCCATTTTCTAGAACTAGTTTCACCAAAATAATTCTATCTCCTTGTCTCTTAACTTATACAATATTTTTTTGATATTCTTTATCTATAATGATACCTACAATGTTGTGGTCTCTATCCTTCCCTGTATACCAAAATTTTATATTATGAAGGTGCTATCTCCCTAACCTTCTCCCTAACTCATTTGGTCTCTTAGAGACACAAGATAATAACCCTTTTTGCACAAATAACGACACAAATCTCCACTAACTTACCATTAAGGGTACTTATTTTCTAAGATCTTAACCTAAACGTATAATTATGGACTATCTTATTCACTCACTAATGTCCATTATGGTGTGTGTGAACCTTTATCGATTAAGCACCACATTTAGGCGTCTGTCACGACCCAAACTACCCAAAAATCAGAGTTAATTTTTCGCGTTTTATTTACTTGAATTCTTACCTGTCCTCGAATCGTGACCAACACTCCACTAATAATTGGGCTGTGCGTCAATGCCAGTCCCACCATTCAATTACCATCTAACTTATTTATTCTCCAGTCATTTATAATTGTTTACATTATTTATACATCCCCTAAGGTTACTTACAAACATGTTACTGTGCTATGCTTATGTAGATACAATATGTACAAGTGTATATACCTTATGTTGATGGGCAGCAGCGGATCTTCGGAATGCAGTACTGAGTCGTTGCGACTTCAACTGGAGATTATCTGTGGGAGAAAATGAAAGGGGTGAGCACATCAAGCTCAGTAAGGCAATCCTACGAACAAGTAGGTAACCATACTACCTACATGAACGTGGTGCCATGCATAAACCACCCTTTCTCCACACATTTTAAAACAAATGATATGAATTATGATGCTATGTAAATCGAGTTTGCACGGAAAATTCAACATGCAATTATTTTAAATCATTTCTTTCTCTTTAAAAATTTCACAATGAAGTCAGGACTCGACCCCTCCTTCGGGTGATCCTGACTCACACAAAACTATGAAAATTGAGTTTCTCAAAAGCATCGATATCGAAAACATACGTATATATATATACAAGATACGAGACTAGGCAATACTGTATATCGGTAATAACCAGGACTGGCCAATATGTCCTCGTGAGTCCCTCTAGCTTCACGGATCCCAGTGTGCGAGGTCTCACCCTGATCGGGAACTGCCCGGGAGGTGGGTCAATCCAACCCGTCAGTCTTATCCGATCTCACGCATCCGAAGATGCCGTATCCGAAGATACCCCGTATCACAAAGATACCGTATCACAAAGATACCGTATCCGAAGATACCCTGTATCACAAAGATACCGTATCCGAAGATACCCCACGGTACATCGTACTCCATGCTACTTGCACGGTACATCGTACTCCATGGACCCATATCACTCTAGGTACTCCAGCCCAAATGGCCTGCTTCCCACAGACGTTTTCATAACTCAATACTCGTTGCCATGTCTCAAAACGCACGTGCGAGCCTATTAAATCGGTGACACACAGTCTACCCGATGCTCCAAGCACGGCTCATCGTATGTTCTCATAAAAATCAGTGCGAGCGATGCTCAGCACTCTCATCAAATCAAGTAAACTTGGCAGAGCCCGCTTTACATCTCCACAAGGCCGCCAACCTCATCCCTCACTCTCACCCTACTTAAGAGGTCTTTTGAGCCTGTTGGGCCTTTTGGCTGACTCCAAGGGCAGACAGCGCTACTCCACAAATCCAGTAAAACTAGTGCGAGCTATGCTCAGCACTCTGTATATAAATTGTATGAAAATCTTATAAAATCTGGTGCGAGTTAGACTCTAGCACCGTGTCACGCAAAAGCATGTGAAATCTGGTGCGAGTTATACTCTAGCACCTATGCATGTAAAACTCTAGTGCGAGCTCTCGCTCCAGCACTAATGCATGCATCACACAAATCAAACATCGTGCGAGCTGAGCTCTAGCACGTCACATGTAAATAAAAACATGTAGGCGGCTCGGTTATTTCCAAATAGTTTTCACAGAAATCACAACAATTAAGATATGCAATGCTATGCATTTTTCTTTAAAAGTGAGCCAGCCTACTCATGCATGCGTTGAAATACCTCCAGAACGAGCAGGAACCTCTTGTCCTTGCTCCTCCCAATTTTTCCTAAATTTTTAGATTCTACCCTTAACAAGGGTATTTTAGTAATTTTGCCCATTCGGGGCACTAAAATTGTTCTTCGACCTCTAGACCCTTCAGTTAATTTTAAAGGACTGCGTATGAATTTAAAATTGCGTAAAGTTACCTCTAGCAGTCCACAGAATTCCCTTACCTTAATTTTCCTGTCGAGTCTGACCTTTTCTTTTCCAATGTTATCTCGTCGCGCAGTCCGTTATGCTCCCAATCAAATGCCCGGAACTGCGTATCAATATTCCTCAGGTCAGATATTATGCAATTTAATTGTATTTAATACTTTCTGGGCTTAATTTAAATCATTGGGCCTGTTTACCCCTATTGGGCCCGATTGCACCTTAATGGGCCTTAATCGGCCTTAAGCCCGTTTTCCACTTAATTTTCACTTTATCGAGGCCTATTGGGCTCATTGGGCCCACCAATAATTTATCGGGCCTCGTTCTAATTCTTGAATAGCTAAATTTAATATTTACGACAATTTATCTAAATTTCCATAATTCAATTCAATTTATGCGGAAATTAAATCAATATCACGCATAACGAGGTAATTGTCGTAAATAGGGGTCACTTACCCGAGATTCCATGCTAGTTCGCAAATCGAGACTGTCTCGAGCCCTCGGTGGATGCCAATCGTCGAGCTACACAATTAATTACATTTTCGGGTAAATTTTTCGGTCGAAATTTAATTAAATAAAATATTTCAAATTTAAATCGGGTCAATTTGACCGCTTATCGACTTACCCGAAACTCGATTGCATCACCGAAATTTTTCCCCAATTTTTCCTCTTTTTCTTTTCCCCTTTTTCTCCTTTTTTCCCCTCTTTTTGGCTGAACCGGTTCAGTCCGGTTCGGACCGGTTCAGACCGCCGGTTCACCCCGGTTTGGCCGGTTCACCGCAGGTTCACCCCTTTTCCGGCCGGTTCTCCGCCGGCTTCCACCGCCAGTAGCTCCGCAAGGCCGTCCGCATCTCAGATCTGGTGTCGGTTTCGCCCAAGGCAGCCGGAACGCCGCCGGTTCGGCCTCTTCTCCCCGGCAGTCGGACCCGTTTCCTTTCCTCCGCCGTTTTCGGCGTTTTTCGGCCACTTCGACGGCTGTGGCTACCACCGATCGACTCGCCTGCGTTTGGGCTTTCGGGATCTGGCCGCCGTTCAGCCCGAATCGACGCTGATGGCCGAGAATCTCTCTCCCCCCTTCGATTTCGTTTTCCCTCGGTTCCGCCACCGTTTTGCCACCGTTCGGGGCTCCAAGGGGCCGGTGGTGGGTCGGCCCTCGTCGGGCTTGCCTTCGCCGGCCTCCGTCAGTCGTCTGGCCGCCGGCAGAGGCTGGGCCTCGCTTCCGTTTCCGTTTCGTCTGGAAATCGCGAAACGCGATTTCCTTTCCTTTTTTTTTTTGTTTTATTAATTTTATTATTATTATTTTTATTTATTTTAATTATTTTACTATTCATTAAAATACTCTATAAAAATCCAAAATATCCCTTAAAATTATTATTTAATTCTAAATTAATTAATTTAATTTAATTTAATTTATTTATTATATTTTAACCTCTTTTTCGGGTATAATTTCCCCGTATTTTCGGGATATTGTCCCGGGTGACTTTTTGGTATATTTTTCGATTATTTTCGGGATTATTTTTCCGAACTAAAAATTCCAATTAATCCCGATTAATTTCAATAAATTAATATCTTGATCAACTTAACTCAAAATAAATTTATTTCACCTTTATTGACCAAGATTTCTTAATCCATTATTTTAAATTAATTTTTTTCTCATCGAATTTATACCGGCTTCCGATCTTTTGACCATTTTGCTCTTACACGTGTTCGGGAATTAATTCAGTCAAACTTTCCTTCACGAACACTAATTCATTTCGTATTTTAATTAAATTCGGGTCTTACAACTCTCCCCCACTTAAGGAATTTGGTCCTCCAAATGAGAACCAATTCATATGAGTCCATATACAACTCCGGATACATCGATCGTATCATACTCTTAAATTCTTATGTGACCTTCTCCGGAGTGTATTACTACCAAAGGACTTTAATTAGGGAGATTATCTTAAACTCCAATACTTTCTCTTTCTTGTTTAATGCCCGAATCAACTTCTTCAATATACTTATATTTTTATTAAATTGAACTTTTGAAGTTCATATCCAATCACCTATGCTGGATCTGAATAGTATTGCCGAAGCATCAAAAGTGGGACACATTGTGGGTGCCTGCTTATTCAAGTGGAAATGTCACCTACAGGTCTTATCTCCCACTTGTCCAATCTCTCAAAATATTCCATCCAGCGCAACTCAATTTACTTTCTTCCAAAAGTTCGCTATGTCCTTATTCTCTTAGGACAAGTAACTTTCAACCATATTAATTCACCAATGGTGAATTCCAATACTTATCTATCTGCTCTGAGGTGTTCTTAATCTCTCAACCTTAACTAAACATCCTCAGAGACTTATCATCCAAAGTCGAAATTAATTCTGTTCTGTCACCCACTTTTTCTTATCCAATTTGGGGAATAACCCCTACAGCCATACACTGTCTCATATCTTGTCATCCCGATACTCAAGTGACAACTGTCACTATTGACGAATTCAATTTGTAATAACTGATCATCCCAGGAGCATAAAAATCAAGGGCACACGCTTTCATCGGATCCTCCAGAACTTGTACAGTCCTCTCTGACTGACCATCTGTCTGAGGACGAAAAGCTGTGCTAATACTCAGTCGGGTTCCCATAGCTTCCTAAAAAAAAATATTCCCTGAAATAGAAAGTGAAGCGGGAATCCCTATATGATACCATGCTCACTGGAACGCTACTTAATGTTCCACAATCTTTCTTACACATAAGTCCTCATATACACTCTGAGTATCTGGGGAGTTTATAACTAGAAGGTGGGTAGACTTAGTCACTCTATCGACTATCATCCAAATAGCCTCGTAATATCACCTGGGTTCTCTGTAACCCATCACGACCTTCATGGAGACTTGCTCCCATTTTTCGTGCCGTGTCGATATAGGTAGGTGCTGCAATAACTCTGCAGACTTTTAATACTCTACCTTACTCTGCTGACATACTAGGCACTTTTCCACAATTTCCACAATTATCTCTTTCCACATCTGACCACCAATACCCTTTTTAAGATTTCGATATATTTCTTTACTTCCGTATGCACTGTATATCCCGAAGAGTGAGCTTCTGACAATATCACTATCTCATCAACTGTGGTCCTGGGGAGCACTTATACTGTCTCTGAACCTCTCTGTAAATCATTATCACACTCTTTGTGATCTCTATCACTGTACCCTTCTGAATCTGACCCAAACTATCGACACCCTGCCGATCATCACGCTAAGCCTGGCAAATCCGGGCACTCTCATCCGGTTCTAATCATCAGGCTAGCTGTCACACAATCACTGTCATCATCAGAAGGGATCACATCTATACTGAGGCTCACAACTGCTCCTAGCAGCTCACGCTCCCTGACCATCATATATAATACCATCCCGAGGCTCCTTCTGCTCAAAGCATCAGCCTTTCTTGCGTGGTACAATTTTCACAAATCAACTCTCTCAGAAGCTCTAACCCACTATGTATTCTCATGTTCGCCTCTTTCTGTGAAAACAGATATTCGGGCTTTATGATCAGTGTATATCCACAATTTCTCACCCTGTACATAATAGTACCATATCCTCGGTACAAATACTACCGTTGCCAACTTAAAATCATGGGTCAGATAGTTTATTTCGTGATCAAGGAGTTGTCTGACTCCAAAATTGACTATCTTCCCATTATACATCAATACACAGCTCATTCATTATTTCGAGGTATCCATACTCACTGAGAACCTCTTGAGCTGTTGGGTATGGTGAAATTAATCACGGTGGTCAACTCATACTTCACTACACCAAAATTCACGTCACATCTATCATCTTATTTATCGTCTTATTCAAAGACCACGTTTTCTTAATTAAACGTGTCAACAAGGTAAATCCTTTTAGAACTTGCAGCAACCCATTGCAAAAGCAATTTTCCCAATTGTTGCTTATAAATCGCCCTAGACTTTAACTACACCCAATATATCATCGATAATGATGATTACAAATCGATATAATCTTTGACTTATTTACGGATAAGCGTATAAGATCCTTCTTAACCGCTTACGTTTTCAGGTACTAACCTGCGTCACTTCCTTTCCTTATCTTAACGGCTCTTATTAAATTTTTTTACTATGTTAACCTTTATGATTTGTCGAGTTTTTATATTCTTATCGTCTTAGTAATGGTATCCTAATGCTAAAGGTATTTATTACGACGATCGGTTTCACGTTATAGGTTATATATATATATATCTAGACGCTGTCAAGTCTTCAGGCGGGGAGGTATTTTGAAATACCTTTATTAACCTTCAGACTTAATCACAACTACGTAATATCTCAGTCTATGCGGTCACAATTTATATTCGTTACTAATCGCTTAATCTCAATGACTTCGCATAATAAGGGTATTCCTTACCTAGCATATATCTCTTACTCCAATACATCTTATATTTAGGATCTATCTTATCTTAAAGATTATCTCCTTCGTATATCAATTATGACGAAACTCTTGTCTTTATTTATTTCGTGAGTACAATCCTTTACTCCTTTAATTTCAACTGTTACACTCCTGTTTTTAACTTAAAATCTCAATATCCATATTCTGTTTATTAATCCTCCTTTATTGGGATACTCATTTATCTGTATTGCGCCCAATGATGTAGGCATTCATGCCTTTTACTCACTTATATGCGAATGAAGGCGGTATGAATAAATATGTGGCACCAGGATCAATAAACATATGTACTTTATTATTCATAACAAGTGTGGTATCTCACACCACATCCATGAAACATCAATAGTGTCCTGGTCCAAGACATCCTCTCGCCTTCGTCCAACAACCTACTTTCCTTTTTCTTTTCGACTATGGCCTCCCTTTTCGTTGCAACTATACCAATGGAATTTTTCTCTGTCTCTTTACCTTTCTGTGGGACGATCTCGCTCAACTCTGAGCAATCAAAATCAATGGTCCGTCTTACCACACTCAACGGCCATTTTCATCAATACAGTGTAGGTATGGACCCTCCTTCCGTGGTATCCACCACACATCTCACACTGTTCACAGTGCTTACACTGCTATACTGCTTCGTAGCAGGTCGGGGTCCTCCGATCACAATGCCTACAAGAGTGCCAAAATTAGATGCACTGGGGCCTTACCAATTATCTTACTCCATAACTCGTCGAATCAGATCTTTTTACCAATTACCATTTTCTCATTTTATCATCTTTGTCATTTTTCGATTCTCTTTTCTGTCTCTATTTCAGCCCTCACTACCTTTCCGAATCTCAGAGGCGTGCAATTCATATTTTTATTTATCCAACTGTAAATCTGCGCACTGCCTCGGTATAGGTAATATCTCGCGGGCCAATTAGACTCAAATTGAAAAGTTGAGCCCTTCCATAAACTTTTAGACATCTCGACTGTCACTTTTCATAGTGTCGAGGTAATATCTGCCCAGAATATAACCGAGTCTCCATACTCGTCAATAAATTAAATCCTCTGGGTCAGAGTAAGGACTTTAATTCAAAATTTCCTTTAAATAATGTCCGGGATGTTCTGTCACCGGAATACATCCATAAACAATTCTCATCTTAGCTCTGAATGTTTAACACTTAAGATGGGTCGAGCGGGTTTCCACCAATGCTCCGCTGCGCCCTCTGATCTCATACATAATCGGAGCAATTAGCTCCTCAAAATGATACCCATGCTCCGCTTCAATCTCGCGAAGCGTCTCTCAATACTGTCCGATCTCTCTGTCGGACTCTGAGAGGCATTCTCAACATTAGCCTCCATTTCAATCTCATCATGATTCTCATAGTCAAACTCAGCACGACTTGGCAGATTCAGGTCTATCTCTACGACCTCTGCCTCGTGCACTATCTCATCTAACGCGACTCATATTAGGCATTCCTGCATTCTCGACCGTTTCTTAGTCAAACCCATCTCGATATACACTATTGTATCCAACTAAGCACAGTAACACGGGGATGTAATTTCCTAATTACTGACACTGACACACATCAGACCAATTGTGCTCTGATACCAAAATAATTGTCACGACCCAAACTACCCAAAAATCAGAGTTAATTTTTCGCGTTTTATTTACTTGAATTCTTACCTGTCCTCGAATCGTGACCAACACTCCACTAATAATTGGGCTGTGCGTCAATGCCAGTCCCACCATTCAATTACCATCTAACTTATTTATTCTCCAGTCATTTATAATTGTTTACATTATTTATACATCCCCTAAGGTTACTTACAAACATGTTACTGTGCTATGCTTATGTAGATACAATATGTACAAGTGTATATACCTTATGTTGATGGGCAGCAGCGGATCTTCGGAATGCAGTACTGAGTCGTCGCGACTTCAACTGGAGATTATCTGTGGGAGAAAATGAAAGGGGTGAGCACATCAAGCTCAGTAAGGCAATCCTACGAACAAGTAGGTAACCATACTACCTACATGAACGTGGTGCCATGCATAAACCACCCTTTCTCCACACATTTTAAAACAAATGATATGAATTATGATGCTATGTAAATCGAGTTTGCACGAAAAATTCAACATGCAATTATTTTAAATCATTTCTTTCTCTTTAAAAATTTCACAATGAAGTCAGGACTCGACCCCTCCTTCGGGTGATCCTGACTCACACAAAACCATGGAAATTGAGTTTCTCAAAAGCATCGATATCGAAAACATACGTATATATATATACAAGATACGAGACTAGGCAATACTGTATATCAGTAATAACCAGGACTGGCCAATATGTCCTCGTGAGTCCCTCTAGCTTCACGGATCCCAGTGTGCGAGGTCTCACCCTGATCGGGAACTGCCCGGGAGGTGGGTCAATCCAACCCGTCAGTCTTATCCGATCTCACGCATCCGAAGATGCCGTATCCGAAGATACCCCGTATCACAAAGATACCGTATCACAAAGATACCGTATCCGAAGATACCCTGTATCACAAAGATATCGTATCCGAAGATACCCCACGGTACATCGTGCTCCATGCTACTTGCACGGTACATCGTACTCCATGGACCCATATCACTCTAGGTACTCCAGCCCAAATGGCCTGCTTCCCACAGAGGTTTTCATAACTCAATACTCGTTGCCATGTCTCAAAACGCACGTGCGAGCCTATTAAATCGGTGACACACAGTCTACCCGATGCTCCAAGCACGGCTCATCGTATGTTCTCATAAAAATCAGTGCGAGCGATGCTCAGCACTCTCATCAAATCAAGTAAACTTGGCAGAGCCCGCTTTACATCTCCACAAGGCCGCCAACCTCATCCCTCACTCTCACCCTACTTAAGAGGTCTTTTGAGCCTGTTGGGCCTTTTGGCTGACTCCAAGGGCAGACAGCGCTACTCCACAAATCCAGTAAAACTAGTGCGAGCTATGCTCAGCACTCTATATATAAATTGTATGAAAATCTTATAAAATCTGGTGCGAGTTAGACTCTAACACCGTGTCACGCAAAAGCATGTGAAATCTGGTGCGAGTTATACTCTAGCACCTATGCATGTAAAACTCTAGTGCGAGCTCTCGCTCCAGCACTAATGCATGCATCACACAAATCAAACATCGTGCGAGCTGAGCTCTAACACGTCACATGTAAATAAAAACATGTAGGCGGCTCGGTTATTTCCAAATAGTTTTCACAGAAATCACAACAATTAAGATATGCAATGCTATGCATTTTTCTTTAAAAGTGAGCCAGCCTACTCATGCATGCGTTGAAATACCTCCAGAACGAGCAGGAACCTCTTGTCCTTGCTCCTCCCAATTTTTCCTAAATTTTTAGATTCTACCCTTAACAAGGGTATTTTAGTAATTTTGCCCATTCGGGGCACTAAAATTGTTCTTCGACCTCTAGACCCTTCAGTTAATTTTAAAGGACTGCGTATGAATTTAAAATTGCGTAAAGTTACCTCTAGCAGTCCGCAGAATTCCCTTACCTTAATTTTCCTGTCGAGTCTGACCTTTTCTTTTCCAATGTTATCTCGTCGCGCAGTCCGTTATGCTCCCAATCAAATGCCCGGAACTGCGTATCAATATTCCTCAGGTCAGATATTATGCAATTTAATTGTATTTAATACTTTCTGGGCTTAATTTAAATCATTGGGCCCGTTTACCCCTATTGGGCCCGATTGCACCTTAATGGGCCTTAATCGGCCTTAAGCCCGTTTTCCACTTAATTTTCACTTTATCGAGGCCTATTGGGCTCATTGGGCCCACCAATAATTTATCGGGCCTCGTTCTAATTCTTGAATAGCTAAATTTAATATTTACGACAATTTATCTAAATTTCCATAATTCAATTCAATTTATGCGGAAATTAAATCAATATCACGCATAACGAGGTAATTATCGTAAATAGGGGTCACTTACTCGAGATTCCATGCTAGTTCGCAAATCGAGACTGTCTCGAGCCCTCGGTGGATGCCAATCGTCGAGCTACACAATTAATTACATTTTCGGGTAAATTTTTCGGTCGAAATTTAATTAAATAAAATATTCCAAATTTAAATCGGGTCAATTTGACCGCTTATCGACTTACCCGAAGCTCGATTGCATCACCGAAATTTTTTCCCAATTTTTCCTCTTTTTCTTTTCCCCTTTTTCTCCTTTTTTCCCCTCTTTTTGGCTGAACCGGTTCAGTCCGGTTCGGACCGGTTCAGACCGCCGGTTCACCCCGGTTTGGCCGGTTCACCGCCGGTTCACCCCTTTTCCGGCCGGTTCTCCACCGGCTTCCACCGCCAGTAGCTCCGCAAGGCCGTTCGCATCTCAGATCTGGTGTCGGTTTCGCCCAAGGCCGCCGGAACGCCGCCGGTTCGGCCTCTTCTCCCCGGCTGTCGGACCCGTTTCCTTTCCTCCGCCGTTTTCGACGTTTTTCGGCCACTTCGACGGCTGTGGCTACCACCGATCGACTCGCCTGCGTTTGGGCTTTCGGGATCTGGCTGCCGTTCAGCCCGAATCGACGCCGATGGCCGAGAATCTCTCTCCCCCCTTCGGTTTCGTTTTCCCTCGGTTCCGCCGCCGTTTTGCCACCGTTCGGGGCTCCAAGGGGCCGGTGGTGGGTCGGCCCTCGTCGGGCTTGCCTTCGTCGGCCTTCGTCGGTCGTCTGGCCGCCGGCAGAGGCTGGGCCTCGCTTCCGTTTCCGTTTCGTCTGGAAATCGCGAAACGCGATTTCCTTTCCTTTTTTTTTTTGTTTTATTAATTTTATTATTATTATTTTTATTTATTTTAATTATTTTACTTTTCATTAAAATACTCTATAAAAATCCAAAATATCCCTTAAAATTATTATTTAATTCTAAATTAATTAATTTAATTTAATTTAATTTATTTATTATATTTTAACCTCTTTTTCGGGTATAATTTCCCCGTATTTTCGGGATATTGTCCCGGGTGACTTTTCGGTATATTTTTCGATTATTTTCGGGATTATTTTTCCGAACTAAAAATTCCAATTAATCCCGATTAATTCCAATAAATTAATATCTTGATCAACTTAACTCAAAATAAATTTATTTCACCTTTATTGACCAAGATTTCTTAATCCATTATTTTAAATTAATTTTTTTCTCATCGAATTTATACCGGCTTCCGGTCTTTTAACCATTTTGCCCTTACACGTTTTCGGGAATTAATTCAGTCAAACTTTCCTTCACGAACACTAATTCATTTCGTATTTTAATTAAATTCGGGTCTTACAGCGTCGATGTAGTGTATCGCTTTCGGGCGATCCCCTAGCAACCTTTGCATATTTTTCTCTACACTTAAGCTCTGGATTAGCGCATCGCTGAGTAGGGAATCCCCAATGAATTCATATAGTGATTCATCTCATAAAAATTAGACAAGTATATTGAGTGGCTGATTGCTCAAACCTACTACTGATCCTCTTTCTTTTATCCAAGTTTGAGATCAGCTATTTTAAACATTGCTTTAGATTAAAAAAAAAGGTGAATAAATGTAAGACCCAAATTTAATTAAAATACGAAAAATTAAATAAGAAAAGATGGGGAAAGTATGAAGGAAGCCGAGTTAAATTAATCCCGAACACGTGTAAGGGCAAAACGGTCAAAAGACCGAAAGCCGGAGTAAATTCGATAAGGAAATTTAATTAAAAATAAGGATTTAAGAAATCTTGGTCAATAAAGATGGAATAAAATTATTTTGGGTTAAATTGATCAAGATTCAGAAATTTTAAAAATACCAAAAAATTACCGGAACGATACCTCGAAAATCGCGAAGAAATAATATCGAAAATTTGGAGAAAAATATAATTAATAAATTAAATGTAAATTGAATAAATTAAAGTAGAATAAAAATAATATAAGGTAGATATTTTGGGATTTTTTTAGAGTATTTTAATGAATAGTATAGTAATTAAAATAAATAAAAATAAAAATAATAAAAATAATAAAACAAAAAAAAAGAAAAAAAAAGAATCTGAAACAAAAAAAAAAAGAAACGAAACAGAAGACAGAAACGCGAAATCGCGCGAAACCAAACGAAAAACGGAAGCAGCTGACCGAGGAGCCCGATGAGCCACCGGCGGCCGATGGACCTAGCTGATGGTCGGAGAAGCTAGAGCGGAGCCCGACGGTTCCAATAGTACTGGCGACGCTCTCCGACGGTCACGATTTTCGACGAATCGACGGTCAAAAAGTCGAGAAAGAAATCGAGTCGGTCCCGGCGATCCACGGCGACTGGACGTGAACGGAGGCCACCGGCGTGACCGTGAGGAGGAGGCGGTCCTTTTGAGACCGGTAGCAGCCGGCGAGATGGTCGGAATCGCCGGCGATGACCAAAATAGAAAATGGGTTTCCGACGCCGAGGAGAAGAGGCCGAACCGGCGGTGTTCCGGCGGACTTGGGTGAAACTGAGGGTAGATTCGGACTGCGGACGACCCAGCGGAGTGATTGGCGGTGGAAGCCGGCGGAGAACCGGCCGGCAAGGTGGTGAACCGGCGATGAACAGGCCAAACCGGGGTGAACCGGCGGTCTGAACCGGTCCGAACCGGACTGAACCGGTTCAGCCAAAAAGAGGAGAAAAAGGGAGAAAAAGGGAAAAGGAAAAAGAGAAAAAAATTGGAAAAAATTCCGGTGATGCAATCGAGCTTCGGGTAAGTCGATAAGCGGTCAAATTGACCCGATTTAAATTTGGAATATTTTATTTAATTAAATTTCGACCGAAAAGTTTACCCGAAAATGTAATTAATTGTGTAGCTCGACGATTGGCATCCACCGAGGGCTCGAGACAGCCTCGATTTACGGACTAGCATGGAATCTCGGGTAAGTGACCCCTATTTACGATAATTACCTCGTTATGAGTGATATTGAGTTAATTTCCGCATAAATTGAATTAAATTATGGAAATTTAGATAAATTGTCGTAAATATTAAATTTAGCTATTCAAGAATTAGAACGAGGCCCGATAAATTATTGGTGGGCCCAATGAGCCCAGTAGGCCTCGATAAAGTGAAAATTAAGTGGAAAACGGGCTTAAGGCCGATTAAGGCCCATTAAGGTGCAATCGGGCCCAATAGGGGTAATTGGGCCTAACGATTTAAATTAAGCCCAGAAAATATTAAATACAATTAAATTGTATAATATCTGAACTAAGAAATATTAATACGCAGTTCCGGGCATTTGATTGGGAACATAACGGACTGCGCGACGGGACAACATTGGAAAAGAAAAGGTCAGACTCTACGGAAAAATAAGATAAGGGAATTCTACGGACTGCTAGAGGTAACTTTACGCAATTTTAAATTCATATGCAGTCCTTTAAAATTTATCTGAAGGGTCTAGAGGTCGAAGAATAATGTTAGTGCCCCGAATGGACAAATTACTAAAATACCCTTGTTAAGGGTAAAATCTAAAAATTTAGGAAAAAATTGGGAGGAGCAAGGACAAGAGGTTCCTGCTCGTTCTGGAGGTATTTCAACACATGCATGAGTAGGCTGGCTCACTTTTAAAGAAAAATGCATAGCATTGCATATCTTAAACGATGTGATTTCTGTGAAAACTATTTTGAGATAACTGAGCCGCCTACGTGTTTTATTTACATGTGACGTGCTAGAGCTCAGCTCGCACGATGTTTGATTTGTGTGATGCATGCATTAGTGCTGGAGCGAGAGCTCGCACTAGAGTTTTACATGCATAGGTGCTGGAGTCCAACTCGCACCAGATTTGTATACATATATATATATACGATTTTCGTGACAGGGTGCTAGAGTCTAACTCGCACCATATTTTTATGTGATTTTTGAGACAGGGTGTTGGAGCTTCGCTCGCACCAGCTTTTCATATGGTTTGCATACAGAGTGCTAGAGCTTAGCTCGCGTTTTATTCGATTTACTGACAGTGTTAGAGCACCGCTCGCACTACTTTTCAGAGATCATACGATAAGCCGTGCTTGGAGCATCGGGTAGACTGTGTGTCACCGATTAAATAGGCTCGCACGTGCGTTTTGAGACATGGCATGTTAAAATAACCTGATGAGCCCGAACGAGGGATAAGGGTTAGAGATCCACCTGATGAGCCCGAACGAGGGATAAGGGTTGGAGATCCAGCTGATGAGCCCGAACGAGGGATAAGGCTGTGGGTCCATGGAGTACGATGTACCGTGCAAGTAGCATGGAGTACGATGTACCGTGGGGTATCTTCGGATACGGTATCTTTGTGATACGGGGTATCTTTGTGATACGGTATCTTTGTGATCCGGGGTATATTCGGATACGGCATCTTCGGATGCGTGAGATCGGATAAGACTGACGGGTTGGATTGACCCACCTCCCGGGGGGTTCCCGATCAGGGTGAGACCTCGCACACTGGGATCCGTGAAGCTAGAGGGACTCACGAGGACACATTGGCCAGTCCTGGTTATTACCATTATACAAATATTGCCTCGTCTCGCATGTCGACGATTTCGATGATTTAAACTGGGATTTAAATTAAATATGCATGATGGTTATATTCCATGCTCTTAAAACCCATATATGATGTTAATGATTTTCATGATTTTGAGTGAGTCAGGATCACCCGAAGGAGGGGTCGAGTCCTGACTTTACTGTGAAATTTTAAACGAGAAAGATATGATTTTGAATATACTTGCATGTTGGATTTTCTGTGCAATGTGTTTTACATAGCATCATAATTCATATCATATGTTTTAAAATGTGTGGAGAAATGGTGGTTTATGCATGGCACCACGTTCATGTAGGTAGTATGGTTACCTACTTGTTCGTAGGATTGCCTTACTGAGCTTGATGTGCTCACCCCTTTCATTTTCTCCCACAGATAATCTCCAGTTGAAGTCGCGACGACTCAGTACTGCATTTCGGATATCCGCTGCTACCCATCGACATAAGGTATATATACACTTGTACATATTGTATCTACATAAGCATAGCACAGTAACATGTTTATAAGTAACTTTAGGGGATGTATAAATAATGTAAACAATTATAAATGACTGGAGAATAAATAAGTTAGATAGTAATTGAATGGTGGGACTGGCATTGACGCACAGCCCAATTATTAGTGGAGTGTTGGTCACGATTTGAGGACAGGTAAGAATTTAAGTAAATAATAAAATGCGAAAAATTTACTCTGATTTTTGGGTAGTTTGGGTCGTGACATATAAAGGTGGTATCAGAGCATAATTGGTCTGATGTGTGTCAGTGTCATTAATTAGGAAATTACATCCCGTGTTACTGTGCTTAGTTAGATACAATAGTGTATATCGAGATGGGCTTGACTAAGAAATGGTTGAGAATGCAGGAATGCTTAATATGAGTATCGTTAGATGAGATAGTGCACGAGGCAGAGGTCATAGAGATAGACCTGAGTCTGCTAAGTCGTGTGAAGTTGACCTGTGAGAATCAGGATGAGATTGGAATAGAGGCTAATGTTAAGCATGCCTCACAGAGTCCGACAGAGAGATCGGACCGTATTGAGACACGCTTCGCGAGATTAGAGCGGAGTGTGGAGATTATTTTGAGGAGCAAATTGCTCAGATTATGTATGAGATCAGAGGGCGCAGCGGAGCATTGGTGGAAACCCGCTCGACCCATCTTAAGAGCTGATATGAGAAATATCTTGGGATATATTCCGGTGACAGGATATCCCGGACAAGATTTAAAGGAAATTTTAAGGAAAAATTTCTTACACTGCCTAGGAATACTAAATTGATTATGAGTATGGAAACTCAGTTATATTCTTGGACAGATATTACCTCGACACTATGAACAGTGATAGTCGAGATGTCTAAAAGTCCACGAAATGACTCGACTTTCAGTTAGAGTCTGATTGGCCCGTAAGATATTACCTATACCGAGGCAGTGCGCAGATTTACAGTTGGATAAATAAAAATATGAATTGCACGCCTCTGAGATTCGAAAAGGTAGTGAGGGCTGAAATAGAGACAGAAAAGAGAATCGAGAAATGACAAAGATGTTGAATGAGAAAATGGTAATTGGTTAAAGATTAGATTTGATGAGTTATGGGCTGAGATAATTGGTAAGGCCCTAGTGCATCCAATTTTGGCACTGTTGAGGGGCATTGTGATTGGCGGATCCCGACCTGCTACGAAGCAGTGTAGCAGTGTGAGCACTGTAAGCAGTGTGAGATGTGTGGTGGATGCCACGGAAGGAAGGTTTATACCTACACGGTATAGATGAAAATGGCCGTTAAGTGTGATAAAACGGACCATTGATTTGTTTGCACAGAATTGGGCGAGATCGTCCCACAGAAAAGTAAAGAGACAGAACAACTTCGTTGGTATAGCCGCAACGAAAAGAGAGGCCCTAGCCGAAAAGAAAAAGGAAAGTAGGTTGTTGGACAAAGGCGAGAGGATGTCTTGGACCAGGACACTATTGATGTTTCATGGATGTGGTGTGAGATACCACACTTGTTATGAATAATAAAGTACATATGTTTATTGATCCTGGTGCCACATATTTATTCATACCGCCTTCATTCGCATATAAGTGAGTAAAAGGCATGAATGCCTACATCATTGGGCGCAATACAGATAAATGAGTATCCCAATAGAGGAGGATTAATAAACGGAATGGGGATATTGAGACTTTAAGTTAAAAACAGGGGTGCAACAGTTGAATTTACAGGAGGAAGGGATTGTACTCATAGAATGAATAAAGACAAGAGTTTTATTATAATTGATACGCAAAGGAGAAAATCTTTAAGATAAGGTAGATTCTAAATACAAGACGTATTGGAGTAAGAGGCGTATGCTAGGTAAGAACATCCTTACGATATGAAGTAATTGGGATTAAGCAATTAGTAAGGAATATAAATTATAACCAAGGATAAAGATGGGTATAACCATAACCAGTAGTTGTGGTTAAGTCTGAAGGCTAATAAAGGTATTTTAAAATACCTCCCCGCCTGAAGACTTGACAGCGTCTAGATATATATATATATATATATAACCTATAACGAGAAGTCGATCGTCATAATAAATGTCTTTAGCATTAGGATACATTTACTAAGATGATAAGAATATTAAAATTCGACAAATCATAAAGATTATCATAGTAAAAATTTAATAAGAACCGTTGAGATAAGAAAAGGAAATGACGCAGGCTAGTACTTGAAAATGTAAGCGGTTGAGAAGGATCTTATACGCTTATGCGTAAATAAGTCAAGGATTAGATCGAGTTGTAATCATCATTATCGATGATGTATTGGGTGTAGTTAAAGTCTAGGGCGATTTATAAGCAACAATTGGGAAATTGCTTTTGCAGATGGTTGCTGCGAGTTCCAAAAGGATATACCTGGTTGACACATTTAACTAAGAAAACGTGGTCTTGGAAGGAGATGGTAAATAAGATGATAGATGTGACATGGATCTCGGTGTAGAGAAGTATGAATTGACCACCGTGATTAATTTCACCATACCCAACAGCTCAAGAGGTTCTCAGTGAGTATGGATACCTCGAAATAATGAATGAGCTGTGTATTGATGTATAATGGGAAGATAGTCAAGTATGGAGTCAGACAACTCCTTGATCATGAAATAAACTATCTGACCCATGATTTAAAGTTGGCAACAGTAGTTGTACCGATAATATAGTACTATTAAGTACATGGTGAGAAATTGTGGATATGCACTGATCATAAAGCCCGAGTATCTGTTTTCACAGAAAGAGGTGTACATGAGAATACGTAGTGGGTTAGAGCTTCTGAGAGATTTTGATTGGGAAAATTGTACCACCCAAGGAAAAGCTGATGCTTTGAGCAGAAAGAGCCTCGGAATGGTATTACGTTATGATGGTCAGGGAGCGTGAGCTGCTAGATGCAGTTGTGAGCCTCAGTATTGATGTGATCCCTTCTGATGATGACAGTGATTGTGTGACAGCTAGCCTGATGATTAGAACTGGATGAGAGTGCCCGGATTTGCCAGGCTTAGCGTGATGATCGACCGGATGTCGATAGTTTGGGTCTGATTCAGAAGGGTACAGTGATAGAGTTCACAGTGGGTGATGATGAGTTACTGAGGATTCAAAGACAGTATAAGTGCTCCCCAGGACCACAGATGATGAGATAGTAATGTTGTCAGAAGCTCACTCTTCGGGATATACAGTGCATACGGAAAGTAATGATTATATATCAAAATCTCGATAAGGGTATTGGTGGTCAGATGTGGAAAGACACATGGTAGAGGTTGTGAAAAGTGCCTAGTATGTCAGCAGAATAAGGTAGAGTATTAAAAGTCTGCAGAGTTATTGCAGCACCTACCTATATCGACACGGCACGAAAAATGAGAGCAAGTCTCCATGAATGTCGTGATGGGTTATAGAGGACCCGGATAAATTAGGAGACTATTAGGATGATAGTCGATAGAGTGACTAAGTCTACCCACTTTCTGGTTATGAACTCCCCAGATACTCAGAGTGTGTATGAGGATTCAGGTATAAGGAAGATTGTGAAACATTATGTAGCATTCCAGTGAGCATGGTATCATATAGGGATTCCCGCTTCACTTCTTACTTCAGGGAATATTTTTAGGAAGCTATGGGAACCCGACTGAGTATTAGCACAGCTTTCCACCCTCAGACAAATGGTCAGTCAGAGAGGACTGTACAAGTTCTGAAGGATCCGATGAAAGCTTGTACCATTGATTTTATACGCTCCTGGAATGATCAGTTGATTTCTAATTAAAGTTGCCAATAACGACAGTTGGCAGTTGAGTATCGGGATAACAAGTTATGAGACAGTGTATGGCTGTGGGGGTTGTTCCCCAAATTGGATAAGAAAAAGTGGGTGACAGATATGATCATTTTCGACCTTGGATAATAAGTCTCTGAGAATGGTTAGTTAAGGATGAGAGATTAAGAACACCTCAGAGCAGATAGGCAAGTATTGGAATTCACCCTTGGTGAATTAATATGATTAGAATGTTTATTGTCCTAAGAGAATAAGGACATAGCGAGCTTTTGGAAGAAGGTAAATTGAGATACGCTGGATTGAATTTTTGAGAGATGGGACAAGTGGGAGATAAGACCTGTAGGTTGGTGTTATCACCTGAGTTAACAGGCACCCACAATGTGTCTCAGCTTTTGATGCTTCGGGAATACTATTCAGATCCAGCACAGGTGATTGGATATGAACTCCAAAAGTTCAATTTAATGAAAATACAAGTATATTAAAGAAGTTGATTCGGGCATTAAACAGGAAAGAGAAAGTATTGAGGTTTAAGACGATCTCCCTAATTAAAGTCCTTTGGTAGTAATACACTCCGGAAAAGGTCACATAAGAATTTAAGAGTATGATATAATCGGTGTACCCGGAGTTGTATATGGACTCATATGAATTGGTTCTAAATTTGGAGGACCAAATTCCTTAAGTGGGGGAGAGTTGTAAGACCCGAATTTAATTAAAATACGAAAAATTAAATAAGAAAAGATGGGGAAAGTATGAAGGAAGCCGAGTTAAATTAATCCCGAACACGTGTAAGGGCAAAACGGTCAAAAGACCGAAAGCCGGAGTAAATTCGATAAGGAAATTTAATTAAAAATAAGGATTTAAGAAATCTTGATCAATAAAGATGGAATAAAATTATTTTGGGTTAAATTGATCAAGATTCAGAAATTTTAAAAATATCGAAAAATTATCGGAACGATACCTCGAAAAGCGCGAAGAAATAATATCGAAAATTTGGAGAAAAATATAATTAATAAATTAAATGTAAATTGAATAAATTAAAGTAGAATAAAAATAATATAAGGTAGATATTTTGGGATTTTTTTTAGAGTATTTTAATGAATAGTATAGTAATTAAAATAAATAAAAATAAAAATAATAAAACAAAAAAAAAGAAAAAAAATGAATCTGAAACAAAAAAAAAAAGAAACGAAACAGAAGACAGAAACGCGAAATCGCGCGAAACCAAACGGAAAACGGAAGCAGCTGACCGAGGAGCCCGATGAGCCACCGGCGGCCGATGGACCCAGCTGATGGTCGGAGAAGCTAGAGCGGAGCCCGACGGTTCCAATAGTACCGGCGAGGCTCTTCGACGGTCACGATTTCTGGTGAATCGACGGCCGAAAAGTCGAGAAAGAAATCGAGTCGGTCCCGGCGATCCACGGCGACTGGACGTGAACGGAGGCCACCGGCGTGACCGTGAGGAGGAGGCGATCCTTTTGAGACCGGTAGCAGCCGGCGAGACGGTCGGAATCGCCGGCGATGACCAAAATAGAAAATGGGTTTCCGACGCCGAGGAGAAGAGGCCGAACCGGCGGTGTTCCGGCGGACTTGGGTGAAACTGAGGGTAGATTCGGACTGCGGAAGACCCAGCGGAGCGATTGGCGGTGGAAGCCGGTGGAGAACCGACAGCAAGGTGGTGAACCGGCGGTGAACCGGCCAAACCGGGGTGAACCGACGGTCCGAACCTGACTGAACCGGTTCAGCCAAAAAGAGGAGAAAAAGGGAGAAAAAGGGAAAAGAAAAAAGAGAAAAAAATTGGAAAAAATTCCGATGATGCAATCGAGCTTCGGGTAAGTCGATAAGCGGTCAAATTGACCTGATTTAAATTTGGAATATTTTATTTAATTAAATTTCGACCGAAAAGTTTACCCGAAAATGTAATTAATTGTGTAGCTCGACGATTGGCATCCACCGAGGGCTCGAGACAGCCTCGATTTAAGGACTAGCATGGAATCTCGGGTAAGTGACCCCTATTTACGACAATTACCTCGTTATGCGTGATATTGAGTTAATTTCCGCATAAATTGAATTAAATTATGGAAATTTAGATAAATTGTCGTAAATATTAAATTTAGCTATTCAAGAATTAGAACGAGGCCCGATAAATTATTGGTGGGTCCAATGAGCCCAGTAGGCCTCGATAAAGTGAAAATTAAGTGGAAAACGGGCTTAAGGCCGATTAAGGCCCATTAAGGTGCAATCGGGCCCAATAGGGGTAATTGGGCCTAACGATTTAAATTAAGCCCAGAAAATATTAAATACAATTAAATTGTATAATATCTGACCTAAGAAATATTAATACGCAGTTCCGGGCATTTGATTGGGAACATAACGGACTGCGCGACGGGACAACATTGGAAAAGAAAAGGTCAGACTCTACGGAAAAATAAGGTAAGGGAATTCTACGGACTGCTAGAGGTAACTTTACGCAATTTTAAATTCATATGCAGTCCTTTAAAATTTATCTGAAGGGTCTAGAGGTCGAAGAATAATGTTAGTGCCCCGAATGGGCAAATTACTAAAATACCCTTGTTAAGGGTAAAATCTAAAAATTTAGGAAAAAATTGGGAGGAGCAAGGACAAGAGGTTCCTGCTCGTTCTGGAGGTATTTCAACACATGCATGAGTAGGCTGGCTCACTTTTAAAGAAAAATGCATAGCATTGCATATCTTAAACGATGTGATTTCTGTGAAAACTATTTTGAGATAACTGAGCCGCCTACGTGTTTTATTTACATGTGACGTGCTAGAGCTCAGCTCGCACGATGTTTGATTTGTGTGATGCATGCATTAGTGCTGGAGCGAGAGCTCGCACTAGAGTTTTACATGCATAGGTGCTGGAGTCCAACTCGCACCAGATTTGTATACATATATATATACGATTTTCGTGACAGGGTGCTAGAGTCTAACTCGCACCATATTTTTATGTGATTTTTGAGACAGGGTGTTGGAGCTTCGCTCGCACCAGCTTTTCATATGGTTTGCATACAGAGTGCTAGAGCTTAGCTCGCACTAGTTTTATTCGATTTACTGACAGTGTTAGAGCACCGCTCGCACTACTTTTCAGAGATCATACGATAAGCCGTGCTTGGAGCATCGGGTAGACTGTGTGTCACCGATTAAATAGGCTCGCACGTGCGTTTTGAGACATGGCATGTTAAAATAACCTGATGAGCCCGAACGAGGGATAAGGGTTAGAGATCCACCTGATGAGCCCGAACGAGGGATAAGGGTTGGAGATCCAGCTGATGAGCCCGAACGAGGGATAAGGCTGTGGGTCCATGGAGTACGATGTATCGTGCAAGTAGCATGGAGTACGATGTACCGTGGGGTATCTTCGGATACGGTATCTTTGTGATACGGGGTATCTTTGTGATACGGTATCTTTGTGATACGGGGTATCTTCGGATACGGCATCTTCGGATGCGTGAGATCGGATAAGACTGACGGGTTGGATTGACCCACCTCCCGGGCTGTTCCCGATCAGGGTGAGACCTCGCACACTGGGATCCGTGAAGCTAGAGGGACTCACGAGGACACATTGGCCAGTCCTGGTTATTACCATTATACAAATATTGCCTCGTCTCGCATGTCGACGATTTCGATGATTTAAACTGGGATTTAAATTAAATATGCATGATGGTTATATTCCATGCTTTTAAAACCCATATATGATGTTAACGATTTTCATGATTTTGAGTGAGTCAGGATCACCCGAAGGAGGGGTCGAGTCCTGACTTTACTGTGAAATTTTAAACGAGAAAGATATGATTTTGAATATACTTGCATGTTGGATTTTCTATGCAATGTGTTTTACATAGCATCATAATTCATATCATATGTTTTAAAATGTGTGGAGAAAGGGTGGTTTATGCATGGCACCACGTTCATGTAGATAGTATGGTTACCTACTTGTTCGTAGGATTGCCTTACTGAGCTTGATGTGCTCACCCCTTTCATTTTCTCCCACAGATAATCTCCAGTTGAAGTCGCGACGACTCAGTACTGCATTCCGGATATCCACTGCTACCCATCGACATAATGTATATATACACTTGTACATATTGTATCTACATAAGCATAGCACAGTAACATGTTTGTAAGTAACTTTAGGGGATGTATAAATAATGTAAACAATTATAAATGACTGGAGAATAAATAAGTTAGATAGTAATTGAATGGTGGGACTGGCATTGACGCACAGCCCAATTATTAGTGGAGTGTTGGTCACGATTTGAGGACAGGTAAGAATTTAAGTAAATAATAAAATGCGAAAAATTTACTCTGATTTTTGGGTAGTTTGGGTCGTGACAATAAATAAAAAAAGAAACACAAAAAAAAAATAGATCAAAAGATGCTATTAATATAATTTTACAAGCTTTAAAGCCCATATGCAAATATTACACCCATTGTAAGTCTAATCAAAGTCTTTTTAGGCCTAAACATGATGTGCCATGATGTGCACTGATTTAATTTGGTACATCCAAAGTTGGTAGCTTTTTAATGCTCAAACTCAAAATCATTCCAAAGCCTAATTGATGTTTTAAAATTTAAAATCAATCTGATTTAAAATCAATTTGAGACTCGATCAATAGTTTAAAAAGTTCAAACTAATTTTCAAGATTCAAATTTTGACATGCGATCACATGAGAATTAATAGTTGGATTGAAATTTATTTTAAATCTAATGGGCCACAAATACTAAAATATTCTCAGATAAAATTGGTGTTTATAAACGGGGAAAAGGAATAAAGAGAAAAGAAAGGAAACAAAAAAATGGGGGAGTGATGAAAATCTATTTTTTTAAGAAAATAAAAAAATATTATGTACAAAGTAATATAGAAGAAAAGAGTGAAATGGAAGAAACGTAGCAGAAAGAGTGGATGGGTTAGGTAGCAAAATCTTTACAAAAGATGTGAGGATGGGCTAGAGATGGAGTTGGTAACAAAGGAGAAGTGAGATAGATTGTTTAAGAGAAGGGGAAAAAAGAAAAAAAAAAAAAACGAGAAAAGAAAAACGAATGGATGGGAGATGAGATACTGAAGAGAAGTTTGGCTTTTCAAAACCAAAGAAAAAAAAAAAGCAGGAAGTGTCGACATAGACATCCACATCGTCCTAGCTTTTTTTTTTCAACTTTTATCGTATTGACGAGATTCTAAACTTTGACAGTTTTTCTTTCTTAAATTCTATGGAAACCAAATAACATATAAAAACGAGATTGAGAGATTAATACTTGTCCAAAAATATTCAATTTTGACTTTGAACATTTACTTATATGATCATGTCCACATCTTTAGGTATAAAATTTTTGTAAGTCTAAAATTTAAATTTCAACACTTACAATAATTTTTTTCAAATCAAAAACATTTTACTAATATATATATATATATATATATATATATATATATATATATATATATATATATATATCTTAAAATTTTAAATTTCATTAAATACGTCCCGAGTCATCAATTTTTTTTATAATAAAAACATATGTGAAAATAGTGAAAATTTAATTTTATAAAATTACTTTTTTATTTATATGCACGTTTGTATAATACATAAAAGTTAAAAAAGATGAGAAAAAAAGTTAAGTTACATTTATCTAAACGTGAAATAAGTAATAAGATAATTAAAGGTTAGATTTATGAATGATAAAAATAATATTTCACAATAAGTTTAAAATCATAAAAAAAAAAATTCATATTCTTAGTGAAAAATTATATCTTTAAAAATTCATTTTTATTTTATTTTATTTTTTGATATTTAGATGATTTTGCTAATTTAGTGATTTCATGGCCTGTGACCTTTAAATGGATTAAGATCTTCATAAATAGAAGAATAATCAAGTTATATCAATTCAAAATTAATTATTTTACGCAATTTTGATGACTTAATGTAAGATTAATATTTTTGTAAACCAACCATTAGATTTAATAATTTATTTATATCCATCATACATGTAAAGTTTTGAATCGATTTGATATTCTTATCATTTCGATCAATAATAGTATATTTGGCAATATATATTAACGATTAAAATTTTGTTATTATATTTCAAACAAATAATTAGACTTTTTCAAATAAATTAAAAATTGACATGTATAATTTACATAAATAAAACATAAGTTTAACTGTTGGATTAGATAACTATAAATTATATAAAAATATGAAAGAATGTAAAATTAATTTATTTCTATACAATTTACTAATGTAAATAGATCACTCCTCTTATAAATAATACAAATTAATACCATAAAATGTCTGTATAAATTTGATATGGACACCATTAAGTGATACCTTTTTAATGAACAATATTTCATTAATGAATAAAATTTAAAAATATCTAAAATCTTAAAAATAAATTAAAGAAATTTGTTAATTTTTATTTTACATAATTTAACTTATTAATAAAATGATATTATTATATAATTGATTGTTATTATATTTATCAATCCCAATGGCCCAAACTTTGGAAAAAATAGGTGGTTTGGACTTTGGATTCCCGTATTCCGGGTATAGATAAGGAAAAACAATGTGCCTACAGCCAATTATTTAACTATTATCCTTAATTAGTATGATACTGAATTTCACTTTTGCCCTCACTAGTTGATGTCGTCGCATGAATTTATGTGGACATTTAAGTCATTGAACCACCTTATCTCCCACCCACGAAAAAGAGAAAACCATTGGCTTTTGGCACACCTGAGCCCTCAAAACCATGAGCAAAAAGTAGTTTCTTCCCCAAATTTATGGCCTCCTTTTCTGATACATCCAGCAAAATTATCCCGACTCTCTATCCTATCCTATATATAAGAAGCCCCTTCCCTCCACTTTTCCATCAACGAAAGCACAAAATCTTCAGTACTATCTCTCTCTTGTATATTTCAAGACTCAAGAGCATTCAGTTGGTAATTAAAGTGTATTTCCAAGATGAGTTCAACTAGCAGAGTATGGATTGTGGCAGCAAGTATTGGAGCTGTGGAGGCACTAAAAGACCAAGGTATTTGCAGATGGAACCATACTGCTAGGTCAGCTCTCCAGCATGCCAAGAACCATGTCAGATCACCTTCACAGGCCAAGAAGCTCTCTTCTCAATCGTCGGCCGCAATTTCCAATGGATTAAGCAGGGAAGAAAAATCTGAACAATCAGAAGAGTCACTGCGGAAAGTCATGTACTTGAGCTGTTGGGGTCCTAATTGAGCCATAACTTATAAGTTGGTTAGAAAAAGAAACATCTTTTGAGTGAATCATAATTGACTCGTGAGTACAAGCTTCGATCTGTCAAAGATGATTTGAGCTCTGAGCGAACTAACAACACGGGCATGGTGCTGGGCTTTCCATGCATGGGTTCTTGCCTTGTATATAGCTTACAATACAAAGATGTATGAGAGGAATTTCTCTATCATTATACTGATAATGAAAAGAATTTTGAGAATTGCTTTATATATGTTTTACTTTCAGTCCAGGGACGGGGATATCAGAGATAAACAAACTTTACAAATCACAACTTTGCCTCGCTAATATTAGAAATCAAGGAATTCCTGAATTATATTTGAGAAGCGACGGATGATGAGTTGTTTTTAAGAGAAATCCATCAGACCGCACAGTTAATACATACATACAAAGCAAAAGGAAAACAAAGTCAATATTGATGTCAAGGTGTTACTGTTAGACACCAAAACTTCAGTTGCACCAAAACTTCAGTTGCTTTTAGCAACAATTTGGCATGCAGGGATGGGTAAGACCGGTTTAGGATTATGTTTTTCAATAAGTGCGTTTTAGGCATAAAAAAAAAAAAAAAACTATTTGATGATTGATGTGTTGCTTTTGCGAACTAATTTTTGTTTAAGTTGGATTTCATTTTGCATAGAAATGAATAGTTAATCCACTAATTAATACATGGGCAAAACCCGTATCAGTCATCTAAAATGGATTTTAAACGTACCCAAAATTTTTCTCATTAGATCCTCTTTCTTTACATTCAACAGTACTAGTAGTGAGAAAAATGGAGAGTAAAAAAATGGATACATTTAAAATTTCCCATCATCTAAATAAGCAAAAGTGCAATCTAATAATAAACCATTCACATAAAAAAAAAACAATTGAATGTAATTATGTGCTTGATTTGTTTAAGTTTATGAATGATAAAATAGATTTACTGATATAAAGAATTATAATTATAGCAACAAATCATTACCATTCAACCAAGTTTACTCTCAAGTCCAAATCATGTTTTTTTTGTTACGAAATAAATATTTAATAATTGAAAATGAAGATGAAATTATTTAAATTCAAATTTAAATTAAATAGTACGTCAATAATTTTTTTTAATTACTCGATCAATAAATTATTGATTCAAAATCAATTGAAAACCCAAACAAATAGAAGATCAAAATTTATTTGATAATCTATTGATACCGTAAATTTAAAAGAAAAAAGAGTAAATATATACATTTGGCAAAAGTCCACTTGCCTATCAATATACTAGGGAACTAACTAGATTAATTCATATTTTTACAGTAATTCAAAATAAATAAAAATATATATTTTAGTATGAGAATTTGATGGTGGAAAATTTTAAGTTGACTATTTTTATCATTTCTTCATATTCAATAATATTGTTTATTATATATTTGAAAATTCGTCAAACTTTTCTAATAAAAGTTTAATTTTTTATGATACGTCTCTCGGATATATAAACTATATATTTTAAAATTTGAAAATCTAGATATGACTAGAAAAAAAATGCTAATTAAAGTGGATATACACATTTAAATTAATATTGAAAAATATTAGTAATATGTGCCTCCCACAACTCACAACTAACAAACTAGTTATAAATAATTACAATTATATCAACAAATCATCAGCACTCACTCAAATTCACTCAATAAATCCAAATTAGTTTTAAACCCAAATAAATCTATGAGCACTCTTGTCCAGTCTAACAATTTCAAGCCAAATATTCACACTCATGAGTGCTCTTTCTTAATCCTATGAGATATCTACACAACCAATCCTGTAAAATCCTATTATTTTAGAATTTCATAGAATTTAAAAATACTAGAACTCCTATTATTTATAAGCACATTAACAATTCTATCAAGAATTTTTCTCTATCAAATTCGTTGTTTAACAATCCTGTAAATTCGTTTTTTTCATAGAAAAACAATTTTTTTAAGAAACTCAGAAACATACTTAAAAATATATCTTACCAAACATTTTGAGATTGGATTCAATATTCCCAATAACTAATTAATTGGTATTTCCTTAGTGTGCTGTCCTATTGATATAATATAGTATAAACCAAATTGATAGTATTTTTCCATGCCACAAAATTTTTGCTGCTGGGACATTGGCTCAATTGGTTTTTGGATTTCTTGCATTTTTTTTTATTTACCAAATCTCGCTACACTTGGGCCTTATTGGGAGAAGAACAATAAGAAGTATCTTAGATTCTTTTAATAGTGCAACTTGATTTATGAAATTCTCTCCCAATGAGCTCTTTATTTGGCTCTAATTTTATCATTTAAATATAAAAAAAAAATTTCAAGTTTTTTCATACATTTTTGTGTAACTTAAAGAATTTTCTTACCCCGATAGTCAACAAGAATCATTGATTCTCTTGTGCGGATGAATTTTATTGTTTTATGTAAAATGATATATTTTATTTTGTCTTTATTTTTACTTCAATTTAACATTGGGAGAAGAAAGCCCTTTTGTAGCATATCTCAAAAACGATGATGGTCAAAGCAAGACCCGAACCGAGGTAAGACAGATAAGGGCAAAACAGTAATGTCAGAAAATCACATACTGAGTTATAGCTAACGGCTACAAAGACAAGACAAAAGTTTTACTGGACAGAGTTCAAAATCTACTACGAAAAGACCTATCTTTCGAACAGTCAAAGAAACCAAAGCAACCCCCTTTTTCATGAATCTAGTCAACAGGATTTTGACTTGGTTGAGTTTGAACCAAATCAGAGTAATTTTCCTACAGCCTTTCAATTTGGCGGCTAGTTTAGTAGTGGCTCAAAAGGTAAAGTAAGTGAAAGGAAGAAATCATCTCTTGCTAGCTCGTCTAAAAAGTTACCGCCCAATGGACGAAGATCAAGGGATGTTACAAGGTTTGGAATCAATGTATCTCACATTGGGGGAGAGGACTATCCAGATGAGCCGGGTGTTAGAAATACTATTGGCACGAGAACACCAGGACTCAGAGTGGAGTTTGAGCGATCTGGAGCTAGCCTGGAACAATCTCATGATCCCCATAGATGTGATAGTGCCACAAGAAGCCAGTCATGCATGGAGACAAGTGACGCCAACATTCACTCTGGGAATAATGGAGGAATTGCCATCGCTACTAAATATTCGATTGTGGCTAACACCCTTGGACACTGTCCGAAAGATAACGCTTCCACAGGAAAGCAGCTTAGCTCACTTCCTCAAAGCACCACCATCACGCAACCCATTGAGGATTCTTGTCAGGTCAGAGTGAATTATGGAGGAATCCAAGAAGAGGACTACTACTTGCTTCATACCACACACCATCGTGCAGCGAGTGTGATATGCAGGACACAAAGGGGGGAGATCCAGGCAATCCTAAAACTTGTTGACTAGTTTCTCAACAAAACTAACTGTCTTTTTTTCCCAATACGGTGTCTTCTGTGGAATGCCAGAAGGGCAGCGAACCCTGACTTTAAACGTTCCTTTAAAGAACTGATGCATGTGAATCAGCCCAACATTGCAGTTATTGTGGAAACTAGAATCTCAGGTGATAAAGTGGATAAGGTATGCAAATCCTTAGGCTTTGACACCACATTTCGAGTGGATGCTGAGGGATTTTCAGGAGGAATTTGGATTCTATGGAAGTCGATGGAAGTGCAGGTCAAGATTCTTCACCACTCATCTCAGATCATTCACGCAACAGTCCAAGTCAGTTCACCTAACCCAAGTTCAACTATTAGTTCTTCTGTTGCTAATTCTTGTATTTTTTTGTTACTTTCGGCTGTGTACGCTAGTCCAAAATTTGAAAAAATATGCAAGTTGTGGGAAGATCTTTCTGCTTTCTCAACCATTCACTCACTCCTTTGGACAATTTTGGGAGACTTCAGTAAGTTGATTAGTGATAGCGAAAAACTTAGAGGTCGTCCAATCATTTTGAATAGAGCTAGACTATTTCAACAATGTATGAATGACTGTGGCATGGTTGATCTTAGTTTTATTGGACCAAGATTCACATGGACGAATAAGAATCATTTTGGCTAAATTATCAGAGAAAGACTTGATAGAGTTTGGGCCAATAATGATTGGAAAGCTCTGCACCCAAATTCTATGGTTCGACATCTTACTGGAGTCCACTTTGACCACAATCCAATCCTCATAGATACTAAACCAAAAGCTCTGAAATTTAAACCTAGACCATTTCGTTTTGAAACAATATGGTTTTCTCATTTAGACTTTAAACATATTGTTTCCAACACCTAGTTCCAACCACAATAGAATCTTCTTGAGGTTATTTCTACTTTCAGGGTTAATATCTTAGCTTGGAATAAACAAACTTTTGGAAATATTAATCATATGAAAAGAAAACTTATGGCAAGGTTAAATGGGATACAGAGAGCTCTGGAACAAGGACGTAATCAATGGCTCATTCAACTTGAAAAGTCTCTTAACGATGAATTCCAGAAAATTCTTAATTTGGAGGAGGAAATGTGGGCTCTCAGATCAAGAGCGGATTGGATTAAAGATGGTGATCATAACACTCAGTTTTATCATTTAACCACTATTCAACATAGGAGAAGAAATAAAATACTCTCCCTTATGAATGAAGTTGGCAAGTTCTGAGGAAAAAGGAGATTAAAACCCTTATTCTCAATCATTTCTCGGAGCGTTATAAGACTTCTGCTACTTATGGAGTGTTGCAATCTAACTTATCCTGCAGACTTAGACATCGCATTAATGCTGAGGATAGCTCTAACCTTGTTCAACTGGTCACAAGATTAGAGGTCCTCAAGGCCCTAAAAAATATGAAACCTTGGAAAGCCCTCAGACCCGATGGACTGCACCCGGTGTTCTTCGAGAAGTGCTGGGATATTGTTGGTCTGTCTATCTTTTAGTTTATCTCAGATGTTTTTAGCATATGAACCATACCAGAGACTATCAATCAGTGCTTTATTTGTCTTATCCCGAAGGTGCATCATCCAGAAACTATTAATCAGTTCAGACAAATTGGGCTTTGTAATACGGTCTATAAAATTCTCTCAAAGATTATTGTTAATAGAATTAGACCGTTGTTAGGTCATATGATCAATCCTATGCAAGCTAGTTTTATCCCGAGACGAAAAGATCAGGATAATGTGATTGTTGCACAGGAAATTATGCATTCCTTCAAGAAAAAGAAGGGGAAACTGAGATTCATAGCCATTAAAGTGGATCTCGAAAAGGCGTATGATAAGCTTGAGTGGAGTTTTATCAAAGAAGTGTTGGTTTTCTTTCATTTTCCCCCATCTCTCATTAAACTCATTATGAGCTATATATCTACAGTTTCCATGACCATGCTCATCAACGGTGAGCAGGGAGGCACCATTATTCCTTCTCGTGGTATAAGACAAGGAGACCCCCTTTCGCCTTACATTTTCATCCTTTGTGTTGAATATCTCTCACCGATGATCCAAGAAGAGTGTGACAAAGGTAATTGGGAGCTGATCTCAATTGCTAGAAGGGGTTCAAAGTTATCCCATCTATTATTTGCCGATGATCTCTTAATCTTAAGAAAAGCATTAGAGAAAACTGCTCTTACAGTTCAAAGAGTTCTGCAGTCTTTTTGTTCCTTTTTCGGTCAATCTTTCAACCTCAATAAATTTGTTATTTGCTTTTTGAGAAATATGGTAGTTGAAGATAAAAATCTCATTAGTGGTATGATGAGGTTATCTTATGCCGAGGACCTCGGCAGATACCTTGGTTTTCCTATCAACGAAAAGAGATCTTCTTCTAGCTATAGATTCTTAGTTGACAAATTCAAGAACTAACTTTCAGGCTGGAAAACCAGTCTTCTTTCGTTCGCGGGCAGATCTACTCTTGTGAAATCTTTTTTTGGCTGTATTCCAATGTACTACATGCAGGGCGCAGCTATTCCTTATTCTATTTGTAATGAAATTAACAAACTTAGTAGGTATTTTCTTTGGGGATCCTCATCTAATCACAAGAAACTTCATACAGTGAAGTGGGAGATTGTTACCCTTGATATGAGCAGAGGTGGATTAGGCATTAGAGAGATGAATGCCCTAAACATGGCTAATAATGCAAAGTTGGGTTGGAGACTCATTACAGATAATGGCAGTGTCTGGAGAAAGATTCTGAGGATGAAATATTTTAAAGATGGATCTCCTTTAAACAAAAGTCCTTCCCCGTTATGGTCGGGCATTAAAAAAGGATTTTCCATTCTTAAAAAGGGGCTACGGTGGGTGGTTAAGTCAGGCAACCTCACCAAGTTTTGGGAGGATGAGTGTACATGTTTGGGAACGCTCAATAAAATTTGTTATGGGCCATGGCAGCTTGGAGATTTAAATTTGTTGGGGGAAGAGATTATATCTGACTCTGAAGAGTGGGATTTTGACAAAGTTAGCTATAAACTGCCAGAGGAGATACGTGAATCAATTAGGTCCGTCCCTCTACAACTGGAATCGAGCAACAGTGATGTTCTGTGCTGGAAATTTTCCCAGGAAGGGGCCTTTTCTGTCAGTTCTGCTTATCAACTTGCCATCAATAATGAGATACCTATGAATAAAAAATGGAAAGATATCTGGAAAATTAATGTCCCTCCCAAAGTTTAACATTTTCTTTGGTTATGTCTGCACAAGAAAATTGCCACAAGGGATGTGCTCATTAAACGCGGTATGCAGATTGATCCTATATGTCCTAAATGTAAGAAAGAGGAGGAAACTCCATTGCATTGTTTAAGGGATTGTGAATCAATGAGAAAATTGTGGGCCTTTATTCAAACTCCATAAGAGATTCACTGGTCTTTAGATTCCAGTAATGATTTTAAAAGTTGGCTAATGGCCAATTGGGACTCCAAGATTTTATCTAATTTTTCTTGTATTCCTTGGAATATTATTTTCTGTTGTGCTTTATGGTTCATTTGGCTGGAAAGAAACAATATTGTTTTTCATGGTACATCACTGGACGACTACAAATGGTTGAGGAAACTGCAGCATGGGGTCAAAGAGTTTTGGGTACTAGGTGCCAAAGAAAAGCACGCTAAGAATATGACTCATATTGAGATAGGTTGAAAACCACCTCAGCAAGATTCTATCAAACTTAACACGGATGGCTCTTCCCATGGCAACCTGGGGAAAGCAGGAGCGAGAGGGGTCTTTAGAGATTACCTTGGCAAGTGGCTGTGTGGATATGCACGTAATATTGGTAATGCAACAAGTGTTTATGCAGAGCTTTGGGGTCTGAGAGATGGTCTGCGCATTGCTATTGAAAGGGGCTTTCATAATTTGGTGGTGAAAGTAGACTCTCAAGTTATCCAAATGTATGTTAATTGTGGTGTTTGTACTTCACACCCTTATAGTTTTATTATTGATGATTGCATGCAGTTGCTGGAAAAGTTCAACAACGTGAAGGTCCTACATAAATTCAGGGAGGCTAATGTAGTAGCTGACAAGCTAGCCAGATTGGGGACAAATTTGGACACTCATTTTGTTGTGTTTCAAGACCCTTCTGAGGCTCTTAATTTACCTATTTTCACTGATTCTATTGGGATCACATTCCTCAGATTATGTAACTTAGCGCCTGATAGCACTACTATGTAACCCATTTTGGGTTTATTTCTTTTTAATGCACTGTCTTATTTACAAAAAAAAAACGATGATGGTTGATGGGCTTTAGAGAAAATATCTTATTCGATTCCTCTCGGCCTACTCAACTTGGGTTTAGAAAGCAAAAATCAGACTTCTTTTGATTTGACCTTTTGTGCATTACTGAGAAAAGCTTAGCTTCTTTCTTTTTATCTCACGATATTTACAAGTCGAGAGTTATTCTTTCATGGTCGTTCACCCTACCTGATGTCTCCCCTACTGGAGGAAGTAAAGTTAACACCAATCACTTCTCGAGAATGATAGAAATCAAATTTATCAAAAGCCATAGGTGGGATTAATGCCAATTCTTCTAAGGTTCCATTTTATGTGCCATTTATTCCTTTTCTTATTGATCAATAATAGGCGAATGATTCTATTCTATCTTCTACATAAGGTTATCCTTCTTAGCAACCTTTTGCTCACGAGTATCAAAGAAAAGAAGGAAAAAAGGGAAATTGCCAACCTATAAAGCTTCCATGTGTGAGATCTGAGAATTTCAGACATATTTTATTGATGTAATAATAATTGAAGTGTAATTTATTGAGCTAAGTGAATTGTGGGAATTATAATTAGAGATTTATATGTTAAGTGTGTAGAATGAGCATGAAGTATGAGGACAGATCGATCTGGGAGAAGGAGAGATCGATCTGGTGAGTTAAAAATGACGAGGAAGGGGAAATTTGAAGAGCAGATCGATCTCCAATGGAAGAGATCGATCTCCTTATGAATCTGTTTGAGAAAGGATCGATCTCATGAGGAAGAGATCGATCTCCAAATGATTCTGTTTGGGGAGAAGATCGATCTCCTTAGGAGCAGATCGATCTCATAAAGCCATAAAGAGATCGATCTCACCCCTCGACAGATCGATCTCCCATGCATAAAATTGCCCAGATCGTCCCCAAATTTCAAACACAGATCGATCTCATCAGGAGGCAGATCGATCTCCTACCTCCAGTCTATATAAGGAACCCGTGTTTTCTCTGCAATTTCACTTTCTCTCTCTTCCAAAACCCATTTCCACCGAAAACCTAGTTTCTCACTCCTCCAAATCCCCCATTTCTGACCGAATCAGCTATTGTGGTAAGAAGGAAAGTTGTTCCGCATCAAAGGGAGAACAACATACTTGGAAATCGAAGGACGAATCGGATCGAGGCAAGAGATAAGCTCTCCACAAGCTTTGGGTAATTTCTAAACCTCGATCTTGATATTTGAGCTGATTTTGATGTTATTGGTGGTTGTTATTGCGTTGAAATAGTTGAGGAATGATTAGGGATTGATGAAATTGCAATGTAGTTGGATTAATGTTGATATTTGGAGATTTTGGTAATTTTGAGAATTGTGCTATAAATGGATATATAGACAATGTGGAGAATTAGCCTAGATAATTGGCATGAGGAATGTAGGACGTTGAGATATTGGGAATGAGGTTGTAGTTTAGGGTTGAGTTACGAGAAATCAAGAGATTTGAGGTGTTATGAGCAATTATGCTCGATTTTGAGAATTGAGGGTTATGAGATAATTGAGTATTGATGTTTTAACATCGTTTGGACAGCTCGGGAGTTTCAGAGTGGAATGCGAGGCTAGTCCGTGATACGGGGGAAACGATTGCACTATACGAGGTGCAAATAGGTAAGGGAAATCTAAACCATTTGTGTATGTGATTTGTGAACTGTTATAGCATGATTTACGGTTTATAAAACAAGCATGTTGAGTGTTTTGTGTTGAGATACAACTGCACACGATTTTATAGCCGGTTGGAGCCCAATGTTTTTATGAGTTTATAACTGGGCTCTACGTTAAGGCAATATTGAGATTTGAGAAATGTGTGCGTATGCTTTGCCGGTTGGAACTCGGTTTTATTACGTTTTGTGTTGAGTACAAAACGATTTTCAAATGAGTTTTATGAGAGAAAAACCATTACGAGTTCTACGTGAAGGCAAACCTGTCTTATGTGATAAGACTTAGGTGTGTAGTTGCGAGTACACACCGGGCATTGCTCTGGTAGCATGTAAGCCCGATTTCTTCTCCGTTCTGGTAACGTGAGAATAACCTATTCTGTGGCTATGCCACGTATACTTGGTGGCTGTGCCACGTTGAGAAACCCCATTGGTGGCTGTGCCACGTTGAGAAACCCCATTGGTGGCTGTGCCACGTTATACCCCCTTGGTGGCTGTGCCACGTTGAGAAACCCTATTGGTGGCTGTGCCACGTTATACCCCCTTGGTGGCTGTGCCACGTTATACCCCATTGGTGGTAGTGCCACGTTGAGAAACCCTATTCTGTGGCTATGCCACGCGAGAAATTAAAACAGTGGCTTTGCCACGTGTGTTTTGTGGCTATGCCACGTGAGAAATTAAATCAGTGGCTTTGCCACGTGTGTTTTGTGGCTATGCCACATGAGAAATTAAAACAGTGGCTTTGCCACGTATGTTTAGTGGCTGTGCCACGTGCATTATTTTTACTGTGATTTTATCACGTATTTGAGAAAGCGTTTATCGCGTTGTTTTCACATGCTTTGTTATTGCTCTAGAGTGAGCCTTTTACTTCATGTTTTCACATGACTTGACACATGAGAGTGTCGTTTTGAGTATTTTCATGCTATGGTTTTCAAATGAGTTTCACATACAAATAAACCTTTTGTGATGTGCATTTTGGTTTATGAAATGAGTTCCTTACCCCCTTTACTGAGCGATTTAGAAGCTCACCCTGTTTTTCTTTCCCCCCAGAGTTCTTCAAGTGAATAAGGACTTCCCTGCGACGTACGGAGTAGTGGCTAGTGGAGGATTCGAGCTCCAGGCTATATATTTTGTACTTTGAGGTATATTTATCTTTTCATGTACCCAGACTATTATTGTAATTACAGACACTTGATGTATGACATTATATGGGATGTATTAGGATTAATTAACTTGGAATTGAGTATTTGTATACGGTACAATATACGTTATATGATGTTGAGATCCTGAGGCATGATAATTATGATGATGTATGACACTGCACAGGAATGCACCTTTAATTGCGAATTAATGAGTAAAAAGTTTTAAATTTGCCCTATTTTCCGCATTTTCGGGGCGTGACACCATGAAAGCTGGAAAAGGTAACAAGCACAGATGATAGACGAGCTATTTTTATGATTAGCGCTTCTGCTCACTAGATTGCTTGCTACTGTACTGAGTCGCTTAGAATGAACCCTTCTCAACCACTAAGAATTCTAGACGATTAAGGGATGAATAGTCTTGGACTGGTGGGATCCTAAGAGTTTGACTTCATTTTATTCCCTTAGAGATGAAAGAGCCACCGAGGTTTAGCCCTTTATCAGCTTCACTCAAAGGAGTCATAGTCCTATTCATACAATCCTAAAGTTGGGGTACTATCCCACCTTCACTTGGTCTCGCTTTTGAGACGTCCTTATGTTATGAAACCTATTTCCATTAAAGAGTCCGGTATCATGGTCTACATTCTTATAGAATCGATACTGAGCTTTGGCCTACCTTTTTCAAGCCTCTTCCCATTTTTAGGATTTTAGAGAAAGGCAAATCCCATAAGCCTTAGGAGATTCTAAGGAAAAACTATTATATTAGCCCCCTATGCGAGCTTTATGACTATATATTGATATTCAAGCAAGTAACTTAGCCCCTATGATATTGGAAGTCGTGCAAGCATGTTCTTATCTAATCAATCCCTAATGCTCAATCCAGTGGCATAGTGGCATCAAAAGTCTTCTTCTTTTATTCCTTAGGTTGTTAGAGGCATTAAAAAGGTGTCTTCAATAATGAAAGAGACCTTATCTTTGTTAAAAAAACCATATTTGGTGTGGAAATATCTCCCCATCGTACGTTGGTCTCGATCCTCTCGTATCATATTCACTCTAGCTTCTTTTTTCTTCTTCCTTTAGCTTTCAATTTCGAGAAGACAATGTCATATCTTTATACAGTTGCAAAGGTACCATTTTTAATCAAGCTTGAGTGCTGTCGATTACTTTCTTTCTTGTTGAAGAAATATCCGTTGCTAGAGTGCTTGTAAGAGTTGCCAAGGCGCCGACTCAAAGGATGAAAGGATTATCCTCTACAGTCTCAGTCTAAAGGCATATTCAAAGAAGCAAGCCAATACGGAAAGACCATTCTTGGGTTTTATCTAGCTTTGATAGCTGATTGTAACAACAACATACAAATACATAAAAAAGAGAAGTTCTCACTTGCAGTTATTAATAATGGTGGATCACTCTGCTCCAGTACTTGTCGATGAAATCGATACATTAACCCCAAAGCGCCTACGGGAATGATGAAGTAAAGACTGGCGCTTAAAATAATAAATTTTCAAGACTCTGGCTTTTTCGAAAAAGCCACAGGTTCTACGTCGTACACTCCCGATTTGAAAAGTACAGGCAGCTTGGCAAGATATATAATAGAGTAAATCAAGCTCGATTGTCCATGCTATCGACCTGAGCGTTGACTAGGAATGTCCAATTGACAGAGATCTTAATGTTAGAATAAAAGGTGTTCCAGTCATCGTTATGAAATGAAGTACAACAAGTTTATCCTATAGTTGTAGACAGTGTCATGGGTTTAACCTCGACTATGATTTTTTTCATCTCGTGATGGCACTAAGTCACCCACTTAGTCAGCCAACCCAATCATTTAACCGAACACCCTAGTAAGAACTCAATCTGTAAGAAAACGCACAAGTACATGAAATCTCCAACCTTTTTATTTACAGTTAAAAAGGAATACAAGTCTACTGCAGGGAAACAACAACACACTCGTGTCTTCTGCCTTTCACGACTCAACCATTTATAGGCAACCTTGGCTGACACCCCCAGCCAAAAAAGGGAATCAACAGAGTAAATGCACCAAATCACATAGATCACGGACACTAATTATATCCATATATTTCACCTCACATATAGCAGGTCCAAGGATTGTGCGCGGATCACGAGATTCACCAAGATCCTCCTAGATCCTCATAATTGCGCCTTTCCTTAAATATCCTCGCGGGGTGCGCTTGTCTCGGGGCCTGACACCTATATATAGCGCACTTCTCCACCTTTGATGCTCTTGATTTCCTTCGATGCCTCTAGCGCATGATGCCCACATCACACCGACCTAACAGTAGGCAATTGTCTCGCTCATGCCAGCTTGTACATGAGTGCGCGTCCGGTGCATACCCAACTCACAAGGGTGTAACAAACTCTCCTCTGTAGGTTGAAGCTGACGTCGTCGTCGAGAGGTTTTCCAAGTACGTTCGAACTTGGTCTTTGTACTCCCACAACGTTACATCCCTTTCCCACATCTGCTACCATCTTCCCATCGCACGAAATAGTAAGTACGCCTATTTTTACTGCTCGCGCCCTGACTTCTATTGTCGAGAATCTCCATCAACTTCTTTTGAAACTCTTTCCAAACGGTTGGTAGGGCTTTCCTCCCTTGTTCTTGTGTCTCATCCTAATGGTAGGGCTTAAGAAAGCTCACATGGAAAGTCGGGTGGATTTTCATGCTTGCAGGTAGGTCGAGTCAATACGCCACATTCCCAACTCGTTTGACTACCTTAAAAGGTCCATCATACCTTTGGACAAGACCTTTATGGTACCGCTTATCCATCATTTCTTCCAAATTTGTGGCGTGAGTTTCAAGAGCACTAAGTCCCCTTCTTGAAACTCTAAAGGCTATCTATGTCGATTTGCATAATCCTTCATCCGCTGTTGTACCATGGCCAAGCTGTCCTGTGCTTGATCAAGGAGCTTTGTTTGACACGGGCAAATCTGTATGTAGTCAGGCAACTTCTTTGAGACCAAAGCTTGACCACCTCCAATGGCATTAATAGTTGACGCCCAATTACTAGCTTTGATGAGCTCAAACCAGTTACGAAAGACTTATGCAAATTATAACAAAATTGGGCTAATCCAGTAAACTTACCCAATTTTGTTGGCTTGTGGTTACATAATGCCACAAGTATTCCTCAAGCAAAGTATTAACCCACTCCGTCTGACCATCTGTTTGTGGGTGGTTTGCCATGGAAAGCTTCAATTCTGAACCTATTAACTTGAACAAAATAGTCCAAAACTTACTTGCGAATCGAGCATCACGATCGCTAATGATGTCCTTCGAGGCTCCAAATACCTTCACCACGTATTTGAACAACAATTTCGCTGCTAATTCTGTAGTACAAACATAAGGTACGGCTATGAAGACTGCATACTTCAAAAAATGATCTACCACTACCAAAATGGATCTCATCCCATCAACTGTCGACAATCCTACAATAAAATCCATTAAAAGAGACTCTCATGGTCCCTCAGGAATAGGCAGTGGCTGAAGCAGCCCAGCTTGCTTCCTCTTCTCGATTTTGTCTAGTTGACACACTAGACTGGTACGGACATACAACTCGATGTCCTCTAACATCTTTGGCCAAAAGTAATATCTCGACAGAAGAGCTAACATCCTTTCCACACCTGGATGTCCAGACTATTGTGGATCAGGGTCTCCTTTAACAATTCACGCCTTAGTCCTCCGCCCTTAGGGATGAACAATCTGCCTCCCCAAACATAGAGCATATTGTTCTCGACCCAATATTTTTGAACCAAACCTCCCATAACTTGCAGCTTAATTTTGTAGTAAGATGTGTCTGTCTCGGCTACTTGCTTAATCCGATCAAGAAAATCCGAATGCACAAGGGTCAAGGAATCCACAAATGACTGTACCTCTTTTTGACTCAAGGCATCTGCCACTTGATTCTCCCTGCATGAACGATGCAGCCAGTTGAAATCGATCTCGGTAAGGAACTCTTGCCACTTTTCTTGTTTAGGGGATAGATTCTTTTACGTCTTGAAGTCAGTGTTCGTCACATTTTCAGTCACCACCGTGAACCTAGTCCCCAACAAATTGTGTTTCCAAACACCCAAACAATGTACCACTGTAGTCGTTTCCTTCTCATTAATCGAGTAGCGTTGCTTAACCTTCTTCAATTTTTGACTTTCATAAGCAATGGGATGTCCCTTCTGGACTAACACTCCCCCAATTGTTTTATCTGACGCATCGGTGTGTACTTCAAAGGGAAGCTCAAAGTTTAAAAGTTTGAGAATTGGCTCGGAAGTCACCGCCTCCTTAACCTTCTGAAACGCCTCTTGGCACTCGACAGTCCATTCCTACAGTTTCCTCTTCTTCAACAAGTCTGTGAGGGGACTAACCATATTAGAGAATCCCAAAATGAACAGCTTGTAATAGTTTGCTAAGCCAAGAAACAATCTCAGTTCTAACACCGACTTTGGGAAAGACCACTCATTAATGGCCTGGATCTTCCGCCCATCCATCCGGATCTTCCCTTTGCTAATCTTGTGTCCCAAGAACAAGATCTCTTGCATCCTAAACTTGCACTTCTCCGTTTTGACATAAAGCGTGTTTTCCCTCAACTTTGCAAATACCTTCCGAAGGCACTGCACATGCTCGTCAAGGGTTTCGCTATACACCACTATGTCATCCAAGTACACCACCACAAAGCTATCTAAGTACTCGTATAGAACATCGTTCATAAGGTTACAAAATGTAGTAGGGGCGTTAGTGAGACCGAAGGGCATCACGAGAAATTCGAACGACTCATACCTCGTCACCATGGTCTTTTTGGCCTCATCCCTCGGGCTATATGTACTTGCCAGTATCCCGACCGCAAGTCTAGTTTGGTGAAGAATGCTACCCTGGTCAGTTTATCAAATAGATCTACCACATTCGGAATGGGGTATTTGTTTTTTATCATAACCATATTCAATAATCTATAGTCTACATACATACAAAGGGATCCATCCTGCTTCTTCTGGAACAAAACAGGGGCACCATATGGGGCCTTCCATGGTTGCACAAGTCCCAACTCCAACAAATCATCAAGCTACTTGAGTAGTTCCGCGAGCTCCTACGGGACCATCCAATAAAGGGCTTTCACTAGAGGTCTTGCGCCTAGCTCCAAGTCAATCCTGTAGTCTACGTTCCATCAGAGAGGCAACACTTTAGGTAACTCAGACGGCATCACATCGCTAAATTCCTCGAGCACATTAGCGATGCAGTCAAGAACATTGATAATTTGGTCTGACTTAATCTCCACCAGAGCCGCAAGCATAGTTGTCTCACCCTTCTTCACGCCTGACTTAACTTGTGAAGTCGATAGTATCAACGGCTTCTCCGCCTCACGTCCCTCATACTCATCTGGGATAAAACTCGGGCACTCCTCATCACCTATCTAGAGACCATGAAAGTATGGTAGAGGTGTCGCCTTGACCTCTACTAGGAATTCCATTTCCAGAATTTAACTCGAAGTCATCGAGGGGCACGACCATGAATGGGCACAATTTCTCCCAACTTTCCACCTTCAATATTGTGGTCGTGATTCGTTGGACGAGCTGAGCATCAAAATTCATCGCTTTGATCCTGCTGGTGCTTTTAGACACGGTCAATCCGAATTGATTCACCATTTATTGAGAAATGAAATTATTAGTTGCACCTATATCCAACATGGCTCACACCGAGTGTCCATTTACCAACACCAACAAGTACATAAGCCCTTTGTAGATAGTACACTTGTCTACTGTGATGGTATTCAGCAACTGCAATGGGTTAAGTCGAGGATTCACTTCCTATGATTCCGTCTCCAAACCATCTTTAGCAATAAGAGCGATTAGTTTCTCTCTGCGGGGAAAATCTCTAGCACAGTGAAGGCCATCACAAATGAAGCAACTCATGTTCCTCTTGCCTTAAGGTGGATCCGTTCCCTTCTGCTTCGACGTTTCACCATAATTCATTTTGTCCCACTTTCCTTTCTTACTTTGCTTCTGGTTCTTTTTCCCCTCGTCCTTGGACTTCTTTTTGTCAGAGTTAGAGGAAATAGCTCCAAACTTGAAATCATTTAGGCTGTCTACAGCCACAATTGCCAATGAAAAGTCGCTCACCTTTAACCGTCTCAACTTCGTTTATGCCCAAGGCTGGAGACCTGATAAGAAATTAAAGACCCGATCCTTCTCAGTCGTGTTGTTAATTTCCAACATCAAGGAATTGAACTCCTTAACGTAATCCCGCACAAAACCTGTGTGCTTCAACTTCTTGAGGGACTCTCTTTCTAACCAAGCAGTGCTCATGGGAATGAATTGGTCCCTCAATTCCTTTTTCAACACGTCTCATGTCCGAATGGGTGTCCGCCTAAAACTTGCGTCATCGTCCAAACGAGTCCGCCACCAAAGTTTCACATCTCCCCCAAGATACATGCTATAGATGGAAACTTTTTCATTCTCGTCCACTCGAGCGGCCTTAAATTATTGCTCCATATCCCAAATGAAATTCTCGAGCTCCTTGGCATTTTGACTACCTTCAAACTGCTTCAGCTCAGGAACTTTCAATTTTGAAGGTTGTTTCTCCCCAGCACTCCTGCTAGGCGAACCAGCAACGGCCACCTTAACTAAATTGACATTCGTGTCAATATCGCCAACTCGATCTACCAATGACTAAATCTGTTGCAATAGATCATTCACACGATCTGTGAATTCCTTCTGACAATCACTTACTACGCGTTGAAGGTCAGCAATGGCCTGTAAATGGAGCGCGACTTGCTCCGAGAGCGACATAACTTTAGGTGCAGGTGCACCAATCAATGCCTCAAGGATACCAACGTGTTCACTCAAGGTTTCGACCATCGAAACTTGAGCTCTGATACCAGACTATCACAAGTCTAATCTCAACTATGATTTTTCTCGCCTCTTGATGGCACTGAGTCGTCCACTTAGTCAGCCAACCCAACCACTCAACCAAACACCCAACAAGAACTCAACCCGTAAGAAAATGCACAAGTACAATAAATTTCCAACCTTTTTATTTACACTTAAAAAGGAATACAAGTCTGTTGCAAGGGCACAACAACACACTCACTCTAGAGGTTTGTGTCTTCTGCCTTTCATGACTCAACTATTTATAGGCAACCTTGGCTGACACCTCCAACCAAAAAAGGGAATTATCGGAGTAAATGTACCAAATCTCGTAGATCACGGACACTGATTACATCCATATATTTCGCTTCACATATGGTAGGTCCAAAGATTATGTGTGAATCCCAGGATTCGTTAAGATCCTCCTAGATCTTCATAATCGTACCTTTTATTAAATATCCCCACGGGGTGTGCTAGTCCCGTGGCCTGACGCCTATATATATAACGTAGTCTTGCACCTCTGGTGCTCATGATTTCCTTCGATGCCTCTAACGTATGATGCCCACATCACGTCGACCTAACAACAGTCAACTTTAGTTGTTGCCAAGCCCTCATCCCGAAACCTAGCCTATCAAGCCTCGTACCAGCTTGGGCACTCGTGCGCGTCTAACTCACAAGGGTGTAAGAGACAGATCCTAGGGCACAATTACTGCTCTCATAGTCATAACTGCTCTTCCTACATTGATAGACCTCTTATCTATGGTATAAGTTAAGAACATCAATTTATTTAATGACAATCATGTGCTTGCAATGCGATGGTAGAGACATAAAGAATTCTCATTCTATTCCCTTTGACATGGGTCATGAGAACAAAATTAGATTAATGCCACTTCCCTTCATTAAACTAGCTGGTGGTAGTGCCAGTGTAAAAAAAGATAAGATTAATAAATGCATTCTGAGATTGAATTAGTGATCTACCCTTGATAACATTGTATACAAGGAATGTGACATATCTGATAAAGAGACTTGTTTAGTAACTTCTTAGTCAGAAAGCGACCAAACACAAAAATAATTTCATCATAGTTACGTTACCTGGTCATTCACAGAACTTTGTTACCTTATTGTTCGCTCTATCAGAGAAAGACATAGAATAGAGTAATTGACTCAACTCGCACATGTGTAGCATCTAATTGAGGAGCTTTATCCATTGACACACCCTAATGAATAATGAACTGTGAAATACCAAGATGTGGAATTCACTCATTTATCTTTCGCTCTTCTTACTTAGGTTACGTCATGCAGACATGTAAACTTTTAGCCTTTGTGAAAAAAAAATTCATTTTGCTTAAATGGGTGAAAGAGATTCAAAAAATTAAAGATTCTGGCTTGGAAGGACGTTTATACGCGTAAATAGAGGATTAAGCATTCGTCAAATGAATCAAGTGAATAAGGCCCTACTCAACAAAATAGCTTGGAGAGACTCTGTATCAACTAAATCATATCGGGTGAGAATATGCTCATCAAAGTATAGGCATAATGACCAGGATAGACCGATTTAACCCGGTTAAATATATAAATGTGTAGCGCGACAATAGGCGACGAACGTGAGTTCAATCGAGCCTCGATTTACGAGTCATCACAAAAACTCGGGTAAGTGAATCTCACTTGTTATAACTTGTATAGTTATACGAGTTAGGAATTAATCACATAAGTTACGGATTAACTCTGTATAAAATGCTTTATGTTAGAAAAAGGCTTAAGATGGCGTGATGGTAGAGTTAATGGGCCCCACAGAAGACCCAATAATTGTTAATGGACCTACGGAGCCTAATGGGCCCTGACAGAATAAATAGTAAAGTCGAAATGAGCTTAAAATAAAGTTGGGTCCATTAAGAGGCAACGAGGCCCAATAAGAGCAATTGGGCCCATTTGATGAAATAGACCGCATAGAAAAGGATAAATGAGTTATATGACTTAATTAATGTGACTGATAACTGTCTACAGCTCCAGGAGATATATTTGGAGCCGGATAGACTGATTTACGAAAAGTGAAAAAATATAGAAAAGAGCATTCAACGGGATTCCAGGTAAGGGATCTATGCTAGCTCTTAGAGATAGTTGTACATATGTTTTTTGTCATTTGCATACCCTTAAATTTCATATAGAGTATAGATATGAAATTTTTGGATAGTACCCAAATATGAAAAAAATTACGAAAATACCCTTAGACCTGAGAAATTTTAAAATGCAGAAAGTGCATAAATCCATATTTTCTCTATGAAAAAAAGATTTTGTAAAGCTGAAATGATAGACTGGCCCACGATTTGACTGTATGCATTAAAGTACATGTGTTTCCTAAAGTTGATTTGATTTATGCGTGATTTGATGGGAAACTACCCTCTCACTCTGTGTTGCACCGTGTTACGCATTGCATATGGGAAATCGAGCCACTTATTTATTTTGTGTGTGTGAAATCGTGCTAGAGCTATGATGAGATATGTGAACTATCCAGATCCGCTCACACTTGATTTTGATTTGACTTATGAATAAATAGTGTTGGAGTTGTAAGGTTAACTGTGAGATTACACAAACATGCTCGCACTGGATTTTAATAAACTATGCTTGAGCCCTCGTGTTGACTGTGTGTCACACTGACCTTGCTCGCACTAGAATTGAGACAGGTTATGGTTAATAATGATTTTCAGTTGGGGTGAGGAGTCTCTAACTCATTGGGCCACCTACAACTGTGTGATAATTGCATCGTGGTTCATGGAGTACATAACATCGTGTAAATAACATGGAGTACATTGTAATGTGCCACCATGTGATATGATGTGATAGTCTCCAGACTCGGGCATGCAGTGTCATGCTCTGATTGTGATAGTCCTTAAACTGGATAGCCGATGGGTAGATTGATCCCCTTCTCGGGCTTATAGACACCCTTGCACACCTAGCTAGTGATAGCTTAGGGTCTCTGACTTTGGCCAAATGTCACCTGGATTATGTGTAGATCTCTGTCTAGTCTCATATGTTTTATTAGTTTCTATGATGAAGCTATGTGTGATTTGAATGCGATTTAAATGTGAAGTTTTCTCATAGAACTATTTTATCCCGAATGGGATTTTGATATTTTGTTTCCGATCTGATTTATGAAATGGTTGTGAACTGGCATCTGAACTAATCCTGAATGATACGGATCTGCATGTATTAATACATGACATGACATTATTTGCAAGTGTTGGGCAATACAATTATGTCTGTTTTGAAAACTGATAAGTGGAATGCATTTGTTTAAAAAATGATTGAGCTTCTATCAATTGATGATTATTGTATAAAATGCTTATGTTTTCAGTAAATCCAAGTGTTTCGAAAGGTGAATGCATTTATTTTACGAGATGATAAAACATGCATTATAAGCATCGTAGATAGTGTAGTTATCTACTTGCTTTCATATATTTCTTACTGAGCATGTTATGCTCATCCCTTTACTTTTCCCCCTACAACGCATTTTCAGTAGAGTGTGTTAGGGCGTCCGTCCTGCGATCTTTTACACATAGCTATCCAGCAGCATCGAGGTATACACACATGTGTACTTTTTGTATCTGAATAATAGTGTACAGTGATGTAGTCATGTTGATAGGGGGATGTATATCTAAGGCAATGTAAAGGACTTTCTAATTATGAAATGGTAACTTTATGAGCTTCTGCGATGTTAGTGCTTGGGATGAAAGCATTGCCTGATATGTATATATATATAACATATGAAACTGAGTGATGGATATTGACTCACAGCCCAACAAGTAAAGTGAGGTAAGTTCGTAAAAAATTTATGGTGATTTTTTTGGGAAAACGGGTCGCGACAGAAGTGGTATCAGAGCAGTGTTGGTCTGATGTAAGTCAGTGTCAGTAGTTAGAAAGTATACATTCCCATGTTACTGTACATTATTAGATACAATTGTGTGTACCGACTTTTGATTAAATTGAGAAATTAACTATGTATACGGGACAATCGAGATGTCTGATGGGCATCGCAGCAGAGGGGAGAGTTCGCGTCCTCGGGGCCACAGAGATAGGTTCGAGAGACACAGTTATAGGTCTGAGAGACCTAGTGAATCATTATTTGGTCATGTCTCATCAGGTCCAATTGAGACTACTGATGCCCGCGTTACGAGATTATATGGAGTCGTTCACTCAGGCTATGGCTAGGTTAGAGGGTAGGCAAGGTCCGGCTGCTCAGACGACTCCTACTTAGCCGACAGCTGCTCTTGAGACATCTGCGCCTACATAGCATACACCTATGCCACGTGTTGTTGAGACCCCTATACCACCACCTGTAGCTCCACAGTAGACTGGTGAGGATTCAGGGTATGATGGTGAACTTGACCGATTAAGACAGTTTCAGAAGCTAAAGCCTCCATCGTTTATTGGGGTCAAGAACCATGTAGTAGTAGAGGATTGGATTAATCAGTTAGAGAAGTTATATGGCTTTTTTAGATGTTCGACCACTGAAAGAGTGGCCTTTGCTACATTCATGATTGAGGGCGAGACAAAGCATTAGTGGAAATTTGCCTGACCCATTTTGAGAGCTAGATATCAAGTGATTGACTAGGAAATCTTTTTGGATGCCTTCAGGAGTCAGTATATCTTAGCCACTACTCAGCGAAGATTACAAATGGAATTTCTTGGTCTGATCGAGGGGAACAAGCAGTAGACGAGAATGAGTTTAGATTTACATCTGTGGGATGGTATGACCTGGATACTATGAGCAGTGAGATGCGAAAAGTCTGTAAGTTTATGGATGGATTGAGACCTTCCATCAGAGTCAGATTTGCCCTATTTGACGTCACAACTTACGAGTAGGCCATGCGTAGAGCTCAGTTATGTGAGCAAGACTATGAGATGCACATCCTCGAGTTTGGTAAGGTCGTGAAGAGTAGGAATAGAGATCAGAAGAGATCAACAGAGGACTGTAGTGTCCAAGTCAGGAAAAGGTCTTTTGTTAGGCGGTCGAGAGTCGATGAGTTATGGGGTGGGATGATTAAGGCCCAATACCTTAGGTCTCGACTCCAGCTAGGGGTATAGTGAATGAAGGACCTCGATCAACTATAGATTAGTGTAGAGCATGTTTTAGATGTGGCAAGACAGGGCATATGATAAGGGATTGCCCAGAGTTGGTCGAGATAGCCCCACAGAAGGGCAGAGAGTCAGAAAAGGATACAGCTGGTACTTCTGCCCGAAGCTGAGGGTTATAGCTGAAGAAAAGGGGAAACAAATTGTAGGACGCGGTCGAGTGTTTGCCGTGTGTCAGACCCGAATTTTATGTAGTTTGTTCCTTATGATTCCTATGTGTATGAACACTTTATTACATAGTTGAATCATAAGAAGAGCATTTACTAACATGCAATTGACAATTTAAGAAATTAAAAATGCATGTAAGCTACATAACAGCGAGATAAGGGTTAAGTTGATTCCCGAACGAGTGCAGGGGTAAAACAATCAAATGACTGAAATTCAGTATAATTTCGATAAGACAATTTCATTAAAAATATGAAATTGAGGAATCTTGATCAAAATTGAGAAAAATATTTAATTTTGAGCCCAATTGATCAAGATATAAATTTATTAGAATTTATCAAAATTTTTACCTCGAAAAATGAGCCCAAAAATAGTGAAAAAAATATACCGAAAAGGTAAAATCGGACTGATAAATTCATTTACGGATTAAATGAATTTAATATGATTTTTTGAGATATTTTTAGATATTTTTAGGATATTTTTAGGATTTTTATTATTATTTTTATAATAAAATAATAATAAAAATATATTATAAAAAAAAGAAGAAACAGATTGAAATTATCGGGGAGAGAGAAAGCTTTAGAGAAATCGAATCAAACCGACGAGAGGAAAGGGTGACCGGATGGCCACCACCGGTGACCCCACGGCCAGGCACATGACCGGAAAAGGAAGCCCGGTACCGTGCGACCTCCCAGCCACTAGGACGCGCCTCACCGGCGCCGGACGCCGACAAATCGAAGGGAAATTACCCGAAAGAAAAGAAGAGATTCAGCGGCAACCGGCGGTGCTTGGTCCCGATCGAGCCCAGCCGAGTGTTACCCAGGCTGAGGCGCACCAAACGGCAGTGGTGATACGTCGGGAACCAGTCGGAAGACGTCAGCACGACCAAAGGAAGCCTGAACCGGTCGGCGGTTCAGTGAAGAAGGTTCTGCGCTGAACCGGACCGGACCGATTCAGCCAAGGAGAAAATGGGAAAAAGAAAAAAAAGAAAGAAAAAGAAAAAGGGAAATTTTTAGGATTTCACCGGACTTCGGGTAAGTCGATACGAGGTCAAAAGTGACCGATTTGATTTTCGATAAATTTATTTAAATTATATTTAATCGAAAATTGACTCGGAGTTAAATATACGAAATTGTGCAGTTCGACGATTAATTTCGAATGAAAGCCTGATCAAACTTCGATTTACGTACCATCGTACAATCTCTGGTAAGTAAAGCTCATTTACGACAAATTATGTGATTTATGCGTATTTAAGATTTAATTTACACATTTCGAACTAAATTTCGAATTTAGTGAATTATATTCAGAATTTTGAATTAAATATCGTAAATGATATACGGGCTATCCAAAGAGTTTGGAATAAAGCCCAATGGGTATTGATAGGCCCAATGAGTCGATAGACCCCGATAAACGGGCTTAATACGAATTAAGGCCTAAATTAAAGTGTGAAGGCCCAATAACTGTAAACGGGCCCATTTATGTGAAATAGACTTATTTAATGTGAAATACAGTAGAAAAAGTGTAATTAACCTGATAAATGGTTATATGCAGCTCCAGAGAGTATTGGAGAAGCAAATCGGACTGCTGAATCGAGCAGCGCAGAGAATGTGAAATTTCTCAAGTGATTGCAGGTAGAGGACTTTTGTGAGTAGTTAGAGATACCTGCACGTATTTTCGTCTGCTTTTACACTCACTTAAAAACTCTGAGGGTCAGAGAAAGTGAATAATAATTATTGGGCCCGATAGTGGTAAATTACGATTTTACCCCTAGTTAGTCAAAAAGTTAACTTTTGTGAAAAGTTGTAAAAAGCATGAAAACCACTATTTTGAGTGTTTAACTGCTGTTTAGCAGGAGAATAAATAGATGGGCTAATGATTTTAAGGTTGATGTGAAATAAGCACACTTTATAGTGCTGATTTTGATATTTTGTAAATCATCCCTTTTTAAAGAGCCATCTATCATTTATGTGAGAATGAATCGTGCTGGAGCATAGCTCGCACTGGATTTCATATATTTTCCACATACATTAGTGCTGGATTATGATTCGCACTAGATTTCCATGACATGCATGATAGAGGACTGGAGTTCTTACTCGTACTCAGTTTATATGATATATGCATGAGAGAGTGCTGGAGCAATTAGCTCGTACTCGAGTTTTTCATGAGATCCATGATAGAGTGCTGGAGCGTTGCTCGTACTCAATTCTTCATGATTTATACATGACATAGTACTGGAGCTATTGCTCGTAGTTGATTTGATGATATTGTGCATAGCATGGTACTTGAGCTATTGCTCGTACTTGATTTAATACATGAACTATGCATTAACCTAGTTGCTGGAGGTTTATTCGCACTAGAGTTGAGTTTTATGATGTGAACAGTGTTTGAGCGGAGTGTCGACTGTGAGTTGCGCTCAAAGGCGCGCACTGTATGTGATATATAATACATGTTACAAACCCATGCCTGAATCCTTGTGTGACTGAGTGTCACATTATGTGAGAGGATATCCGCATGAGGGTATTAGAGATGTGGTATGATATTCCATAGTTTGAGGGCTAAGACCTATGGCAGGCACCTCGACTGTGATGTAGGATCTACGAAGTACGTTGTACAGTGCAAGTGGCATGGAGTACCTTGTCGTACCGTGCGTGTAGCATGGGAGTACACTGTACTGTGTGGTGTTGTGGAGTTGAGGAGGATATAGCTAGTGGTTGTGATGGGCTGACCCCCCTCCCGTTGTAGCAGTGATGCCCCGCACACCGAGATCTGTGTTGCTTGGGATCACATGTCGGATATGATCATAGTCCAAGATACTATTTACATTTCACCACAGAGTCTCACATGATATATCACTTGATTGACTGATTTAAATTGCGGACAGACTTGAGGGATAGGTCGGACTCCGATTTTGTGATGTGAATGATTTAAATGCCATATTTATTGTGATTTAAATATACATGGCATGATTTATCTAAAGGCATGATTTATATAAAGATGCATTGTTTTGCACTACATGCCTACAGTTGAGAAAGAAAGCATGATTTCTGTACATGGGATTTAATCTGTACAAGTATACATATATATATATATTTAAAGACATGCTTTTAAAGTGAGTTAAGGAAATAATGCTTTCAAGGCATAGCATTATTTTGAGTAGATAGTGTAGATATCTACTTGCTTGCCTAATTTCCTTACTGAGCGCGTTGTATGCTCACCCCCCTTTCTTTACATCTCTCTACAGAGCATGAACAGTAGAGCGAGAGCTATTGAGGGATAGTATTCCTGAGTCCACTGCTAGTTCCTATCGATCGCCAGGTATACAGATTTTGTACGGTTATGTATCTAAACATAGAAACAGCACAGTGATGTATACGATATATATATATATATATTAATTATGGGGAATGTATTTGTATTAGCTTTTTATAATCTCACATGTATTATAAAAGCAATTACAGTCAGTAATATTATATTGACATGTATGTATGATAATGGAAAATGCGATAAGTAAGGATTCTAACATCAAATCACAGCCCAACCATTAAAGAGAGGAAAGGTAAGTTAAAAATGCTAAAAATTTGTAGTGATTTTGGTTAAAGTCATGGATTGAGAACGGGTCCTGAAAGAATGGTATCAGAGCAGAGGTTGGTCTGATGTGAGTCGATGTTAGAAAATAGGAAAGTGTACATCCCATAGTACTGTGCTGAGTTTAGATATAACTGCGTATACCAGATAGGAGACGGACTAATTCATAATTATGAATGTAGGAACTTTGCCTATATGGCAAATACGCGTAGTGGTAGAAGTATGAGAGGTAGGGCTCGAGGCCGAGAAGATAGACCCGAGGGATGAGCTGCTGTCAAACCATTACCTATATTTGAGACTCTAGGTGCTACTGAGGCACTCGAGTGTGCTAAGATGCGCTTTACGAGATTAGAGTGTAGTCTTGAGATGATTGTAGAGATGTTGGCACAGACGATGCCAGGTAGGCAGAGACAGGAGGTAGGAGCTGCGACAGGAGAGGCAGTTGCCCCTGATACACCTACACAGACAGCTCATGCACCGAGGACAGTCGAGACTCCTACACCCCACCAGTTTCAGGTGTTAGTGGATTAGGGTACGGATGTGATCTGCATCGGTTGCGAGAATTCTAGAAGTTTAGACCTCCATCTTTTAGTAGGGTCAAGGACTCTGTAGCTGCTGAGGAGTGGTTAGCGGAGATGGAGAAGCTTTATGGATTCTTCGAGTGTACGGCCTCAAAGATGGTCGCATTCACTGTGTTCCTACTGAAGGGAGCTGCAGAGCATTGGTGGAAGTCCACCTGACCTATATTGAGAGCCCAACACACAGACATTTGTTGAGAGATATTTCGGGAGGCCTTTAAGAGGTAGGTGTTCCCGATACCGCACAGCGGAAACTACAGGCAGAGTTTTTGGGACTAAACCAGGGGAGTTTATCTGTGGACGAGTATGAGACTCGATTCCTATCCCTAGGGAGATATGACCCAAATACCATGTATAGTGAGGCCAGGAAGGTCCACAGGTTTATCGATGGGTTGAGACCGGTTCTGCGGTCCAAGTTAGTTCCATTAGACATAGTGACCTACGAGGAAGTAGTACGCATGGCGCAATTGTGTGAGCAAGATTACGAGAGGAATGCTTTCGAGTTTGGGAAGTTTAGCCGTAGACAAGACGTACAGAAGAAGAGGACAGAGACCTGCTGCCTATCCGACTGTAACCCCAGTAAAGGGCATCGTCATAGGAGGACAGAGACATGCTGCCGATCAGTGCAGAAGATGCGGTAGACCACATGGAGATAGACCATGCCCGCTGACTCCTATAGTATGTTTTCGATGTGGGAAACAGGGTCATAGGGCTAGAGCTTGCCCAGAGATGGATAGTACTGCACCACTGAGGGGCAGGGAGCCTGATAGAACTCCAGTTGGTACGTCTACTTAGAGAGGTAGAGCGACGACAGAAGAAAAGGGGAAACAAGTGATGGGTCGAGGGCGAGTGAATGCTTTGGACCAGGGGATAGCTAATGCTTCATCAGATGTGATACGAGGTAACATCCTGATTTATGATATTGAAGTATATGTTTTAATTGATCCTGGTGCCACACATTCTTTTGTATCGCCTTCATTTGCATGTAAATTAGCAAGACATGTAGAGCGTACACCATTATGTATGATGATGTTGATTAGTACGCCTATAAATAGTAGTCAAGTTGTAGAATATGCATTTAATAACTGCAAGTTGAAAGTAGGGGATAGAGAGATGACAGCCAATCTAATATTACTAAGTATGAGTGACTCTGATATAATATTAGGAATGGATTGGCTATCTGTAAACCATGTTGTTTTAGATTGTTATGCTAAGACAGTTATGTTTCCTAACCCTACTAGATATGTTGTAAAGTTTAATAAGAATAAATGAAAAGAGTAGTTATGATTGTTACATGATTACTGACTTAGAAAACCTTCAACATATCAAGGTTTCATTGCGTACGTGGTAGATATGGATAAGGCACATCCGGAGTTATCAGATATTATTGTGGTCAGTGAGTACCCAGATGTTTTTTCGGATGAATTGCCAGGGTTACCACCAGATAGAGAGATGGAGTTCTGTATAGATTTGGTACCTGGTACGGAGCCTATCTCAAGACCACCATATCGCATGGCCTTGGTTGAGCTGGAGGAGCTCAAAAGACAATTACAGGAGCTGTTGGATAGGGGTTTTGTTCGACCGAGTGTTTCACCTTGGGGAGCATCGGTTTTGTTTGTAAGGAAGAAGGATGGGAGCCTCCGATTATGTATAGATTACCGATTGTTGAATAAGTCCACCATCAAGAATAGGTATCCCCTTCCATGTATTGACGACTTGTTAGATCAGCTTCAGGGAGCACAGGTCTTTTCCAAGATTGACCTGAGGTCTGGGTATCATCAGCTGAAAGTTCAGAGTGGAGATGTACCCAAGACAGCATTTCGTACCCGATATGGCCATTATGAGTTCTTGGTCATGCCATTCGGATTGACGAATGCTCTAGCTACTTTCATGGCTTTGATGAACGATGTGTTCAAGCCATATTTGGATCAATTTATTATCGTATTTATCGATGACATATTGATATACTCGAGATCCAAGGAGGAGCATGAGGAGCATCTCAGGATCGTGTTGCAGACTCAACAAGAGCAGGTGTTATATGCTAAGCTCAGTAAGTGTGACTTTTGGTTGTCACAGATCTCGTTTTTGGGACATGTTGTATCAAGAGATGGTGTATCAGTTGATCCATCTAAGATAGAGACTGTAGTTTAGTGGGAACAGCCAAGGAGGACAGTCACCGAGATCAAGAGTTTTCTGGGTTTAACTGGATACTATCGGAGATTCGTTGAGGGATTTTCGAAGTTGGCTGCTTCGTTGACACGTCTTACTCGAAAGAGTGTACCGTTCGTATGGAACGAGGATTGTGAGAAGAGTTTTGAGGAGTTGAAGCGTCGATTGACCACCGCTCTGATTCTCACTATCCCTACCAGCTCAGGAGGATTTGCAGTATATACCGATGCCTCGCATCAAGGACTGGGCTGTGTATTGATGCAGGATGGGAAGGTAGTTGCTTATGGATCTAGACAGCTAAAGGATCATGAGAAGAACTATCTGACCCATGATTTGGAGCTAGCAGCAGTAGTGTTTGCGTTAAAGATATGGCGCCACTACTTGTATGGCGAGAAGTTCCAAATATTTACCGACCACAAGAGCCTCAAGTATCTGTTCTCATAGAAAGAGCTGAACATGAGACAGAGAAGATGGCTAGAGCTTCTGAAGGACTACGATTGTGAGATACTTTATCATTCGGGTAAGGCTAACGTTATAGCCGATGCCTTGAGTAGGAAGAGCCTAGGGATGGTATCGTATATGATGGTTAGGGAACATGATTTGCTAGAGCAGTTTGCCAGCCTCAATTTGGGAGTCGTGCCTTCTGACATGGATATAGGCTATGTGATAGCTAGTCTAGGCTTGGAGCCGGATCTGTTGGACAAGATCAGAGTGGCTCAGCAGACTAATCCATTTTGTATGGATGTGAGTAGTCAGATGCAGAAGGGCACAATGATTGACTTTGAGTTGAGTTCTGATGGACTACTGAGGTTTAGAGGTAGATTATGTGTTCCTGAGTATCCAGGACTCAGGAGATTGATATTGGCGAAAACTCATTCATTGAGGTATACGTTACATCCGAGGAGTAACAAAATGTATTAGAACCTCCGTAAGGTATACTGGTGGTCAGGTATGAAGAGAGATGTAGCAGACTTTGTGGCAAAGTGTCTCGTATGTCAGCAGGTGAAGATAGAGCATCAGAAACCTACAGGGTTATTGCAGCCTCTACCTATACCGACATGGAAATGAGAGCATATCACCATGGATTTCGTGATAGGTTTATCGAGAACCTGCAGGAATCTCGATGCTATATAGATGATCGTTGACAGACTGACGAAGTCAGCCCACTTCCTAGCTATGAGAGCGACCGATACTCTGAGTTCATTAGCAGAACTGTATGTACGCGAGGTAGTGAGGTTACACGGTGTACCAATGAACATAGTCTCTGATAGGGATTCCCGCTTCACTTCCCACTTTTGGGGACATTTTCAGGAAGCCATGGGAACCCAGTTGAGTTTGAGCACCGCTTTCCATCCTCAGATAGATGGTCAGTTAGAGAGGACTATACAGACTCTGGAGGATATGTTGAGAGCATGTGTGCTAGATTTTAGAGGCTCCTGGGATGACCACTTGCCACTAGCCGAGTTCGCCTACAACAACAGTTATCATTCGAGTATCGGGATGGCACCGTGTGAGGCTTTATATGGCCGTAGATGTCGTTCCCCTATTGGATGGGAAGAAGTGGGTGACCGTAAGATTTTCGCTCCTGACATGGTTACACAAGCATCTGAGGACGTCCACTTGATAGTAGAGAGACTGAGGACAGCTCAGAGCAGATAGAAGAGTTACGCTGACAGGAGACGTAGGCCACTAGAGTTTGCAGTTGGTGAATCCGTGTTTTTGAGAGTTTCTCCTTCCAAGGGCATAACAAGATTTGGGAAGAGAGGGAAACTAAATCCTCGCTATATTGGACCCTTTGAGATACTTGATCGAGTGGGAGATAAGGTGTATAGGTTGGCACTGCCATCGGACTTATCAGATGTCCATAACGTCTTCCACATATCGATGCTTCGGAAGTATCACCCGAATCCGGCACATGTGATTAGTTACGAGCCTTTGGAGCTCCGAGAGGACATGTCATATGTTGAGAGACCGATTCATATATTGGATAGGAAGGAGAAGGTATTGAGATTGAAGACCATCGGGTTAGTGAAGATTCTCTGACAGCATCATACTTCAGAGGAGGCTACTTGGGAGTTAGAGAGTTTGATGCGAGAGAAGTACCCTCACCTATTTGATGACTGACTTGGTTCTAATTTGGAGGACCAAATTTTCTGAGTAGGGGAGGATTGTCAGACCCGGATTTTATGTAGCTTGTTCCTTATGATTCCTATGTGTATGAACACTTTATTACATAGTTAAATCATAAGAAGAGTATTTACTAACATGCAATCGACAATTTGAGAAATTAAAAATGCATGTAAGCTACATAATAGCGAGATAAGGGTTAAGCTGATTCCCGAACGAGTACAGGAGTGAAATGGTCAAATGACTAAAATTCGGTATAATTTCGATAAGACAATTTCATTAAAAATATGAAATTGAGGAATCTTGATCAAAATCAAGAAAAATATTTAATTTCGAGCCCAATTGATCAAGATATAAATTTATTAGAATTTATCAAAATTTTTACCTTGAAAAATGAGCCCAAAAATAGTAGAAAAATATACCGAAAAGGTAAAATCGGACTGATAAATTCATTTACGGATTAAATGAATTTAATATGATTTTTTGAGATATTTTTAGATATTTTTGGGATATTTTTATGATTTTTATTATTATTTTTATAATAAAATAATAATAAAAATATATTATAAAAAAAAGAAGAAACGGATTGAAATTATCAGGGAGAGAGAAAGCTTCAGAGAAACCGAAGCAGACCGACGAAGAGGAAAGGGTGACCAGGCGGCCACCACCGGCGACCCCACGGCCAGCCACGGGACTGAAAAAGGAAACCCGGCACCGTGCGACCTCCCAGCCACTAGGACGCGCCTCACCGACGCCGGACGCCGACGAATCGAAGGGAAATTACCGCGGAGGAAAAGAAGAGAGTCGACGGCAACCGGCGGTGCTTGGTCCCGATCGAGCCCAGCCGAGTGTTACCCAGGCTGAGGCACGCCGAACGGCGGTGGTGATGCGTCGGGAACCGATCGAAAGACGCCGGCACGACCAAAGGAAGCCTGAACCGATCGACGATTCAGTGAAGAAGGTTCTGCGCTGAACCGGACCGGACCGGTTCAGCCAAGGAGAAAATAGGAAAAAGAAGAAAAAGAAAGAAAAAGCAAAAGGGAAATTTTTGGGATTTCACCGGACTTCGGGTAAGTCGATACGAGGTCAAAAGTGACCGATTTGATTTTCAATAAATTTATTTAAATTATATTTAATCGAAAATTGACCCGAAGTTAAATATACGAAATTGTGCAGTTTGACGATTAATTTCGAACGGAAGCCCTATCGAACTTCGATTTGCGTACCATCGCACAATCTCGGGTAAGTAAAGCTCATTTACGACAAATTATGTGATTTATGCGTATTTAAGATTTAATTTACGCATTTAATATTTAAATTTTGGATTTAGTGAATTATATTCGAAATTTTGAATTAAATGTCGTAAATGATATACGGGCTATCTAAAGAGTTTGGAATAAAGCCCAATGGGTATTGATAGGCCCAATGAGTCGATAGACTCTGATAAACGGGCTTAATACGGATTAAGGCCCAAATTAAAGTGTTAAGGCCCAATAACTGTAAATGGGCCCATTTAAGTGAAATAGACTGTATTTAATGTGAAATACAGTAGGAAAAGTGTAATTAACTTGCTAAATGGTTATATACAGCTCCAGAGAGTATTGGAGAAGCAAATCGGACTGCTGAATCGAGCAGCGCAGAGAAAGTGAAATTTCTCGAGTGATGCAGGTAAGGGACTTTTGTGAGTAGTTAGAGATACCTACACGTATTTTCGTCTGCTTTTACACTCACTTAAAAACTCTGAGGGTCAGAGAAAGTGAATAATAATTATTTCGACCCGATAGTGGCAAATTACGATTTTACCCCTAGTTAGTCAAAAAGTTAACTTTTGTGAAAAGTTGTAAAAAGTATGGAAACCACTATTTTGAGTGTTTAACTGCTGTTTAGCAGGAGAATAAATAGATGGGCTAATGATTTTAAGGTTGATGTGAAATAAGCACACTTTATAGTGCTTATTTTGATATTTTGTAAATCATCCCTTTTTAAAGAGCCATCTATCATTTATGTGAGAATGAATCGTGCAGGAGCACAGCTCGCACTGGATTTCATATATTTTCCACATACATTAGTGCTGGATTATGATTCGCACTAGATTTCCATGACATGCATGATAGAGGACTGAAGTTCTTACTCGTACTCAGTTTATATGATATATGCATGAGAGAGTGCTGGAGCGATTAACTCGTACTCGAGTTTTTCATGAGATGCATGACAGAGTGCTGGAGTGTTGCTCGTACTCAATTCTTCATGATTTATACATGACATAGTACTGGAGCTATTGCTCGTACTTGATTTGATGATATTATGCATAGAATGGTACTGGAGCTATTGCTCGTACTTGATTTAATACATGAACTATGCATTGACCTAGTTACTGGAGGTTTACTCGCACTAGAGTTGAGTTTTGTGATGTGAACAGTGTTTGCACGGAATGCCGACTGTGAGTCGCGCTCAAAGGTGCGTACTGTATGTGATATATAATACATGTTACAAACCCATGCCCGAATCCTTGTGTGACTGAGTGTCACATTATGTGAAAGGATATCCGCATGAGGGTATTAAAGATGTGGTATGATATTCCATAGTTTGAGGGCTAAGACCTATGGCAGGCAGCCCGATTGTGATGTAGGGTTCACAGAGTACGTTGTACCGTGCGAGTGGCATGGAGTACCCTGTCGTACCGTGCGTGTAGCATGGGAGTACACTGTACCGTGTGGTGTTGTGGAGTTGAGGAGGATATAGCTGACAGTTGTGATGGACTGACCCCTCTTCCGTTGTAGCAGTAATGCCCCGTACACCGAGATCTGTGTTACTTGGGATCACATGTCGGATATGATCATACTTCAGGATACTATTTACATTTCACCACAGAATCTCACTTGATATATCACTTGATTGATTGATTTAAATTGCGGACAGACCTGAGGGATGGGTCGGACTCCGATTTTGTGATGTGAATGATTTAAATGCCATATTTATTGTGATTTAAATATACATGGCATGATTTATCTAAAGGCATGATTTATATAAAGATGCATTGTTTTGCACTACATGCCTACATTTGAGAAAGAAAGCATGATTTCTGTACATGGGATTTAATCTATACAAGTATACATATATATATATATATATATATATTTAAAGACATGCTTTTAAAGTGAGCTAAGGAAATAATGTTTTCAAGGCATGGCATTATTTTGAGTAGATAGTGTAGATATCTACTTGCTTGCCTAATTTTCTTATTGAGCGCGTTGTATGCTCACCCCCTTTCTTTACATCTCTCTACAGAGCATCAGCAGTAGAGTGAGAGCTATTGAGGGATAGTATTCCTGAGTCCACTGCTAGTTCTTATCGACCGCCAGGTATACAGATTTTGTACAGTTATGTATCCAAACATAGAAATAGCACAGTGATGTATACGGTATATATTATGGGGAATGTATTTGTATTAGCTTTTTATAATCTCACATGTATTATAAAAGCAGTTACAGTCAGTAATAGTATATTGACATGTATGTAGGACAATGGAAAATGCAGTAAGGAAGGATTCTGACATCGAATCACAGCCCAACCATTGAAGAGAGGAAAGGTAAGTTAAAAATGCGAAAAATTTGTAGTGATTTTGGTTAAGGTCATAGATTGAGGACAACTCAGAGTAAGCAGAAAAGCTACACTGAGACGAGACGAGACGAAGGCCTTTTGAATTCACTGTAAGTGAATTAGTGTTTTTAAAAGTTTCTCCTTCGAAAGGGATAATGAGGTTTGAAAAGAAAGGTAAATTGAGTTCTCGTTACATTGGACCATTTGGGATCTTAGATCGAGTGGGAGACAAGGCTTATAGGTTGGCATTGCCACCGGAGTTAGTAAGTGTGCATAATGTCTTCCACATATCGATGCTTTGGAAGTATTATTCGGACCCGACACGTGTGATTCAATATGAGCCATGGAAGCTCAAAGAGGATATATCATATATAGAGAAAGCGATTCGGATTTTGGACAGGAAAGAGAAAGTGTTACGGTCCAAAACGATTCCTCTTGTTAAGGGTCTTTGGTAATACCACACTTAAGAGAAAGTTACGTGGAAATTAGAGAGCTTGATGCGAGGTAAATATCCACACCTATTCGAAAACTGAGTTGGTTCAATTTGGATGACCAAATTTCTAAAGGAGAGGAGGAATGTAAGACCCGAAATTTTTCACATCGGGAATTTATTTCGAAAATATGAAAAAATATTTTCGAAAAAATAATAATAATAAATAAATATATTTTCGGAGAAATAGAAGTAGAATATGATGTAAATATATATTTGTCAAAATAAATGAAATAATATATATGTACATAGGTGTGTGGATATCAATGTAAATATATTACATTGTAATAATAATATTATAATAATAATATACAATAATGTGGGATATTTTGTAATTATATTATTATTATAATAATATTATATGGTAAGATATTTTTATATTATATTATATTATATTATATTAAAATATAATATAATATAATATATATATAAAGAAATTGGAATCGCGCGAAATAGTCGTGCGACCTAGGCGAAAAGGAGGGATCGGGCGAAACTCGATCCCCTGATTTTTGGTCACCGATAGCAGTTTCGGGGTAAGAGATGGCAGGCGAAGTAAGACCGGCATCGAGGGACCCTCCAACAGCCATCATGCGCGCCTCAATCGTCGGCGGTGAAGAGATCGCTGAGGGAGAAGCTGAAAGGGGGATAAGAGAAATCGGTGAGATCGACTCCGATCTAGCCAGAACCACCATCATCCAAACGTTCCCCAAGCGAAGATGAGCCGAGTGGTGGTGGAATCGGCCAGAGATTCGACCGGCAGCGCCGAAAACGACGAAAAGAGGAAAACAACAGTGAAACCGAAAATAGAAAGGGCCGAACCGATCACTTTACAGCCAACTCAGGATTGACCACCACCAGATCCATGCACCGCAAGTCCCCGCGGATCTACTGGAAGTGGAAGCCGATGAAGAACCGATCGACACAACTTTGAACAACGAGGGTGGTACTGAACTAGACTGAACTGGTTCAGCTAGGGAAGAGAAAAAAAAGAAAGAAAAAAATGGGAGAAAAATTTGATGATGCATCGGGCAAAGGCATCGGGCCAAGGATAAGCTGGTAAATGGTCGGAATTGACTGATTTAATTTTAAAAACTTTATTTGAAATTATATTTGACCGAAATTAACCCAGGTTAAATATATAAATGTGTAGCGTGACAATAGGCGACGAATGTGAGTTCGATCGAGCCTCGATTTGTAAGCCATCACGAAAACTCAGGTAAGTGAATCTCACTTGCTATAAGTTTTATAGTTATACGAGTTAGGAATTAATCGCATAAGTTACGAATTAACTTTGTATAAAATGCTTTATGTTAGAAAAGGCTTAAGATGGCGTGATGGTAGTCTTAATGGGCCCTATAAATAACCTAATAATTGTTAATGGACCTAAGGAGCCCAATGGGTCATGACAGAATAAATAGTAAAGTCGGAATGGGCTTAAAATAGAGTTAGGTCCATTAAGAGGCAACGGCCCAATAAGAGCAATTGGGCCCATTTGATGAAATAGACCGCATAGAAAAGGATAAATGAGTTATCCGACTTAATTAATGTGATTGATAACTATCTGCAGCTCTAGGAGATATATTCGGAGCCAGATAGATTGATTTATGAAAAGTGGAAAAAGGTGAAAAAGAGCATTCGATGAGATTCCAAGTAAGGATTTATGCTAACTCTTAGAGATAATTGTACGTATGTTTATCGTCGTTTGTATACCCTTAAATTTCGTATAGAGTATAAATATGAAATTTCTTTATAGTACCCAAATATGAAAAAATTATGAAAATACCATTAGACCCGGGAAATTTTGAAAATGCATAAAGTTCATGAAATCCATATTTTCTCTATGAAAAAGAGATTTTGTTAACTTAGAATGATAGACTGGCTCACGATTTGACTGTATGCATTAAAATACATGTTTTCCTAAAGTTGATTTGATTTATGGGTGATTTGATGGGAAGCTACCCTCTCACCCTGTGTTGCACCGTGTTGTGCATTGGACTCAGGTTTTTGAGTACCAATTTTGGAAAATCGAGCCAGTTATCTTTTTTGTGTGTGAAATCGTGTTGGAGCTATGATGAAATCTGTGAACTATCCAGATCCGCTCGCACTTGATTTTGATTTGACTTATGAATAAACAGTGCTGGAGCTGCAAGGTTGACTGTGAGATTACACAGACCTGTTCGCGCTGGATTTTGATAAACTATACTTGAGCCTTTGTGTTGATTGTGTGTCACACTGACCTTGCTCGCACTAGAATTGAGACAGGCTATGGTTGATAATGATTTTCGGTTGGGGTGAGGAGTCTCTGACTCATTGGGCCACCTACGATTGTATGATAATGATTTTCGATTGGGGTGAGGAGTCTCTAACTCATTGGGCCACCTACAACTGTGTGATAATTGCACCGTGGTTCATAGAGTACATGGTACCGTGTAGATAACATGGAGTACACTGTACCGTGCCACCATGTGATGTGATGTGATAATCTCCAGACTCGGGCATGAAGTGTGGTGCTCTGATTGTGATAGTCCTTAGACTAGATAGCCGATGGGTAGACTGATCCCCTTCTCGGGCTTATAGACACCCTTGCACACCTAGCTAGTGATAGCTTGGGGTTCTGACTTTGGCTAAATGTCACATGGATTATGTGTAGATCACTGTCTAGTCTCATATGTTTTATTGGTTTCTATGATGAAACTATATGTGATTTGAATACGATTTAAATGTGAAGTTTTGTCATAGAACTATTTTATCCCGAATGGGATTTTGATATTCTCTTTTCGATCTGATTTCTGAAATGGTCGTGAACTGGCATCTAAACTGACCTTGAATGATACAGATCTGCATGTTTTAATACATGACATGACATTATTTGCAAGTGTTTGGCAAAACAATCATGTCCGTTTTGAAAACTGATAAGTGGAATGCATTTGTTTAAGAAATGATTGCTTCATCGATTAATGATTATCGTATAGAATGGTTATGTTTTTAGTAAATGCAAGTGTTTTGAAAGGTGAATGCATTTGTTTTACGAGATGATAAAACATGCATTATAAGCATAGTAGATAGTGTAGTTATCTATCTTTTTCATATATTTCTTACTGAGCATGTTATTCTCATCCCTTTACTTTTCCCCCTCTACAGAGCATTCCAGTAGAGTGTGTTAGCTGCATCCGTCCTGTGATCTTTTGCACATAGCTATCCAGTAGCATCGAGGTATACACACATATGTACTTTTTGTATCTGAATAATAGTGTACAGTGATGTAGTCATGGTTATAGAGGGGATGTTTATGTAAGGCAATGCAAACGACTTTTTAATTATGAAATGGTAACTTTATGAGCTTCTGCGATGTTAGTGCCTGGGACAAAAGTATTGCCTGATTTGTATATATATAACATATGAAATTGAGTGATGGATATTGACTCACAGCCCAATAAGTGAAATGAGGTAAGTTCGCGAAAAATTTGAAGTGATTTTTTTGGGAAAACGAGTCGCGACATTTCCCTTCTCAGTCGATTGATGTGTAGCAAGTATCTTATTTTTCTGATTTAATGTTTCCCCACATTAACATGATCTTGGAACATGGCGAGTGCTACATATCTGAAACAACAAAGAGCAAGAGAATCCCTTTGTCTAGCTTCCTAACTACTTATTAATAAAGAGAGGGAAGAAATGGGTAGAACAATATTTTGCAGTAACCTTCAGGACGTGATAATTAGTGATTCCTAGCCAATTAGTCATATGAATATTAGAATGTCCTAATGATTGGAGGCCCAACCCAGCTTTCTCGATTAATAGAGCTATCAAATTTCTCATCTCCTTGATCTATGCTGCCTTTTTAATCCCTTCATTCGACCCCATAATAAAGAGTGCATTTCAAAACCTGCAGCTATTTCCAAACCTTACCCTTGAAAGAATCTAGTGGTTATGGGATCCTCCAGTGGGTAAGGTCAAATTCACTTTCCCTACTGATTTAAAGGGAGGGGAATCTCGATTATTAGCACTTAGAATCGATGATTTCGTGCACCCACTTAGGCACTGGAGAAGGCTTATTATTTGAAAGGATCACCTAAACCTAGAGTAACATAATTCTAACATCTCTTTCACCTATAACAATGGTTATCCTCTTTCTCACCAGAATCCTACATCTTCCATGAAAGATAGGAAATGTCGAATTTGGAATGTAAGGTACTGAGTACTTTTTTTTCTTTGAAGAAAGCCAAAAAGAAAAAACTTTCCTCGAAAATATTAGGATGCTTTTTGCGCTTTTTTCTCCATATGGATAGCTTGTGAGATACTCTGAGAGCTCTCAAATAGGAGAGAAAAGAAATATTGCACATTGGAAAAGCTTTTTAACTTGGCAGCTATAAGATATACTAAGATTGGAGAAAAGAAAACTGACAAAGGGATGAAGTTACTGGCCCATAGACAGAGAATCTCTACCTAGCCTACTTACCTCTTTCTTAGGCCTTAGCTTAGGACTTAAGGAAATATAAAAGCTAAATTAGCAATTGCTACTTCAACTTGTTCATATCTCAATACATCTAAGTTTGATCCTATTGCCACCTTGAAACCTTCCCTGGGATGCAAGAAAGAAACTGACAACTTCCACAGGCACTCTAAAAGGAAGGGATATGTGATAAGCTATTGACTAAGGAATCTTGGGTGGGCTGATTCTTTACAGAGATTTTGTAAACCCCACAAATTTCCTACATTTAACTAGATTATATAAAAATGAAAATAATATATATTAATGGAAGTGTGAATATTCGTTGTAGGGCTCGAGGACTATAGGAACTGAGAAGCCCGTGAATGACCAGGAACCCGAATATACAATAAGTGATAAGGCGAATGTGAGTATGGAGGGATTAGAGAATTTTAATTTGTTAAATGAAAAATTGTTGATGTAAACACTTGTATCGAGGATTTATGAAGAATGATGGAGTCACGATACTATTTCATTTTCAGAATAAGAAAAATTTCATGGAAGGCATGAATATGATGTCTTTGGATAAATTATACAAGGAAATGTATATATGTAGATATATACATATATACTAGATATTTAAATAAAAGAATAATAATATATAAAGAATATATATATTATTTAGTGTATAGTATTTAATATATAGTATTAACAAATAAATAAATAAATCATGAGAAAAATAAAAAAAATGAAATGGGAATCATACAAAAAAATAACAATACAAATATATAAACAAATAATACCTACATACTAATATAATATATATATATATATTAAAATAATATATATATATATATATATATATATTATGGCATGTACGGAATTGACTTAGAAAAGCCAATTCTGTCTGCCACTATTTAGAATTGGAAAAAGGAAATCAAACAGAGGAGCTGGGCGGGAGAAAGAGCAGAAGAAAAGAAGAAGAAGAGGAGAAAGGGAGGAGAGGTGATCGGCTGGAGAAGAAGAGCTGTGTCGGAGAGGAAGAAGAAAAGAGAAAGAAAAAGAAAGAAGGAAGGAAGCTGATACTGTCGAGAGAGAAAGGAAAGGAAGAAGAAGGAAAGAGTGAAGAGAGGAGGCTGTCGGTCGAAAGAGAAGAGGAAGGAGAAGAAAAGAGGGGGGAAAGAAAGAGAGTTCTGGCTAAGGAAGAAGGGAAGAAAACCAGGAAAGGAAAGGAAAATGGTTCTGGCCGAGGAAGAAGGAGAATCGAGAAGCAGAAAAATGAAGCTGAAAACAGAGTCCAAAACTGAAGCGAAGATGAGCTTCAAGGCTGACTGTGGGCTGAGTTGCTGGTGTGATTTAGTTGCCGTCTATGGCTGAAACAAAATGGAGTCTCAATAAAAAAATATATAGATTGAAATGGACGGTTTGAGAAGCCTGGAAATGGAGCCGAAAACTGGAAATCAGCAAGGAACAGAGGCAAGGGAGGAGGAAAAGAAACATAATCGGGACTGAAGAGAGGCTAAAGCTGGAGCAGACCGAGGCTTGGGAGTTGATCAGGAGAGCTGAAAATCGAGACCAGTGAAGAGGAAAGAAGCAGCAAGGCAACAGAAACAAATCAATAAGAAGAGGGGCTGGAACCGAGAAAGAAAAAAAGAAAGAAAAGAAAGAAAAAAAAAAAGAAAAGGAAGAAAGAAAAGGTAAAATACATGTATGTATATATGTGTATTGATGTACATGTATATATATGTATTGTATGTATATAGCATGTTAGTTATAGATTAAATTAGACAAAAGATGGAAAGATGAGAAGTAGGCAATATATATATATATTTATGTGATGGTGAATAATGGAGATAAGTAATGATATACATATGTATTCATGTGAATATATATATATATATATATATTTAGGTATGCTAGTATTTGTACAAAAAAATATGTATGCAAATGTGATAAGGAAAAATGGAAAACAATGATATATATATATATATTTAGGTACATATATGTGAGATCTGAGAATTTCAGACATATTTAATGATGTAATAATAAATTGAAGTGTAATTTATTGAGATAAGTGAATTGTGGGAATTATAATTGGAGATTTATATGTTAAGTGTGTAAAATAAGCATGAAGCATGAGGACAGATCGATCTGGGAGAAGGAGAGATCGATCTGGTGAGTTAAAAATGACGAGGGATGGGAAATTTGAGAAGCAGATCGATCTCCAATGGAAGAGATCGATCTCTTTATGAATCTGTTTGAGAAGGGATCGATCTCATGAGGAAGAGATCGATCTCCAAATGAATCTGTTTGAGGAGGGATCGATCTCATGAGGAAGAGATCGATCTCCAAATGCTTCTGTTTGGGGAGAAGATCGATCTCTTTAGGAGCAGATCGATCTCATAAAGCCATAAAGAGATCGATCTCATCCCTCGACAGATCGATCTCCTAGGCATAAAATTACCCAGATCATCCCCAAATTTCAAACACAGATCGATCTCAGCAAGAGGCAGATCGATCTCCTACCTCCAGTCTATATAAGGGACCCGTGTTTTCTCCTGAAATCTCACTTTCTCTCTCTTCCAAACCTCCATTTTTCCGAAAACCTAGTTTCTCACTCCTCCAAATCCCCCATTTTCGGCCGAATCAGTTATTGTGGTAAGAAGGAAAGTTGTTCCTCATCAAAGGGAGAACAACATACTTGGAAATCGAAGGACGAATCGGATCGAGGCGTGAGTTGTACGTCTCACAAGCTTTGGGTAATTTCTAAACCTCGATCTTGATATTTGAGTTGATTTTGATGTTATTGGTGGTTGTAATTGTGTTGAAATAGTTGAGGAATGATTAGGGATTGATGAGATTGTAATGTAGTTGGATTAATGTTGATATTTGGAAATTGTGGCAATTTTGAGGATTGTGCTATAAACGGAAATATAGACAATGCTATAAACGGAAATATAGACAATGTGGTAAATTAGCGTAGGTAATTGGTATTAGAGATATCGAACATTGGGATATTGTGAATAGAGTTGTAGTTTAGGGTTGAGTTACGAGAAATCAAGAGAATTGAGGTATTATGAGCAATTATGCTCGATTTTGAGAATTGAGGCTTATGTGATGTGGAGTATTGATGTTTTAACATCGTTTGGACAGCTCGGGAGTTCCAGAGTGGAATGCGAGACTAGTCCGTGATACGGGGGAAACGATTGCACTATACGAGGTGCAAAGAGGTAAGGGAAATCTAAACCATTTGTGTATGTGATTTGTAAACTGTTATAGCATGATTTATGATTTATAAACAAGCATGTTGAGTGTTTTGTGTTGAGATTAAATTGCACACGATTTTATAGCCGGTTGGAGCCCAATGTTTTATGAGTTTATAACTGGGCTCTACGTTAAGGCAACATTGAGATTTGAGAAATGTGTGCGTGTGCTTTGCCGGTTAGAACTCGGTTTTATTACGTTTTGTGTTGAGTACAAAACGGTTTTCAAATGAGTTTTATGAGAGAGAAACCATTACGAGTTCTACGTGAAGGCAAACCTGTCTTATGTGATAAGACTTAGGTGTGTAGTTGTGAGTACACACCGGGCATTGCTCTGGTAGCATGTAAGCCCGATTTCTTCTCCGTTCTGGTAACGGGAGAATGACCTATTTTGTGGCTGTGCCACGTTGAGAAACCCATTGGTGGCTGTGCCACGTATACCCCATTGGTGGCAGTGCCACGTTGAGAAAACCCCATTGGTGGCTGTGCCACGTTGAGAAAACCCCATTGGTGGCTGTGCCACGTTGAGAAACCCCATTGGTGGTAGTACCACGTTGAGAAACCCATTGGTGGCTGTGCCACGTATACCCCATTGGTGGCAGTGCCACGTTGAGAAACCCATTGGTGGCAGTGCCACGTTGAGAAACCCTATTCTGTGGCTATGCCACGCGAGAAAATAATTCAGTGGCTTTGCCACGTGTGTTTGGTGGCTATGCCACGCGAGAAAATAATTCAGTGGCTTTGCCACGTGTGTTTGGTGGCTATGCCACGCGAGAAAATAATTCAGTGGCTTTGCCACGTGTGTTTGGTGGCTATGCCACGTGAGAAATTAAATCAGTGGCTTTGCCACGTGTGTTTTGTGGCGATGCCACGAGTGATTTTAAATCAGTGGCTATGCCACGTTATTTGAGAAAGCGTTTAACGCGTTATTTTCACATGCTTTGTTTTGCTCTAGAGTGAGCCCTTTACTTCATGTTTTCACATGACTTGACACATGAGAGTGTCGTTTTGAGTATTTTCATGCTATGGTTTTCAAATGAGTTTCACATACAAATAAATGCTTTGTGATGTGCATTTTGGTTTATGAAATGAGTCCCCTACCCCCCTTACTGAGCGATTTAGAAGCTCACCCTGTTTTTCTTTCCCCCCAGAGTTCTTCAAGTGAATAAGGACATCCCTGCGACGTACGGAGTAGTGGCTAGTGGAGGATCCGAGCTCCAGGCTATATAATTTGTACTTTGAGGTATATTTATCTTTTCATGTACCCAGACTATTAATGTATTTGCAGACACTTGATGTATGACATTATACGGGATGTATTAGGATTAATTGACTTGTAATTGAGTAATGGGTATAATACAATATTTATTATATCATGATGAGATCCTGAGGCATGATAATTATGATGACGTATGACACTGCACAGGAATGCACTCTTTAATTGTGAATTAACGAGTAAAAAGTTTTAAATTAGCCCTATTTTCCGCATTTTCGGGCGTGACAATATACATATGGATGTACATAGGATGAATGTGTGCTAGTATATGTATATACAAAGAATGTATATATATATATGAGATAGGGAAATATGAAAAACAAATAAAAGTATATATGTGTATCTACAAAGAATGTATATATCTGAGATAGGGAAACATGAAAACAATAAAAGTATATATCTATATATATATATATATATACATATAGGAGTGTATATATATATATATATATATATATTTATGCATGTATACATGTGGATGTATATAATAAAGGTATATGTTAATACTTATAGGAGCAAAATATATAAATAGTGAAGAAATATATAAACGTACGTGTTGGCCTAAGAATATACAATAATATGTACACACGCAGTAGCAACGCTAAATTACAATCTTAAAGCAATTCACATGAATAGGGTACTAAGCCTACAATTTCGGTGTAGGTGATTGTAGAAGGGATTAAAGGAGGTACTAGGAGACGTCACTGTTCGAATTCAGGATATTCAATAAAACGAGGTAAGGGGTATTATTTAGCCTAGTTCTGATAATGCATTTTTGTTTCACCGATAAATGATTTTATGAAAGACAATGTGATTTGAAATGATTTATCAATGCTTTCATACTTGTGAAAGTATTTACGATGCATGTTTTAAGTTCATCGAAATATTCCCCGAGTACTTTCTGTGTTGTGAAATGAATTTTTCTAAGGTATGAAGTGTATGGATGTTTTACATTTATTTATGTTTTTATATCCATATTGTTAAAGAAACTTTTGACAATTTCAAAAGTTTTTAAGAAAGAAATTTGTTTTCGAAAGGTGATTGTGGGGGCCACCTCTTGAGTCCTACGGGAACAAAGTACCACACAGTCTTTCGGTTTTATGAAAGAGTTTTCAGATTTTAAGAAAATTCAATGTTATTACTCGATATGAGTTTATGGGTTATAAAACCCAAGAAAGATTTTGAAACTCTGTTTTGAGACTATAGGCTTCATGCATGGTTACTACTTGTGGTGTTCCGACTACACCACTTGGGGTGCTGGTACGTTGGCCCCTTTAGCACTTGACTCAACCTTTGTGGAAGATGTCGTGCTACTGGTGGTTTACGATGATGTTTGGTAGTATCTCGTGCCCGCGCAGCACGGATGAATGTTCCCCGCATGGTGAGTGCCACAGGTGCCCGTGCCCTAGCTATGTGCTAGTATATGATAAGAAATAAGAAGATACTACCCATGTTTATAATTATTATTGTTGTACGAACCTGATCCATTCTACAGCCCCCCTTACCATGGCCATAGGTATGATGACTCTCCACGGAGAATGGCACGTATCGCATGACTTAGTTATAGCCTAGTTTCCTCGATTTGATTATGAAAATCGACTATGACGAATGAATATGTGTTTTTCATGATTACGAAATGATTATGAATTATTCATGAAATGTTTACGAAATGATTATGTAATATTCATGAAATGTTTACGAAATGATTATGAAATATTCATGAAATGTTTATGAAATGATTATGAAATATGCATGAAATGTTTACGAAATGACTATGAAATATTCATGAAATGTTTACGAAATGATTTATGAAATGTTCATGAAAGGTTTATGAAAAGTTGCAAAACGGTTAAGTATATGATTTGTTTTAAAGACACGCATGCTTTATGACGATTACACATGAAATGGAAGTTTATGTATTGCATTAAGTTTCTTTCTATGAACAATTCCAAATGCTTTTATATATCAGAACTGCTTTAAGAATATTATCTTATTAGGCTTTTCCCCAAAAGCTCACCCCTCTACCTTCAGATCATTTGAAGTGTATCTATAGATGCTACCTACCGCGTATACGACGTAGGCTCGTGGGAAGAGCTACCATAGGCTACTTTTTGTATACACAGAAAGGTATACATTTACATTCCTGTACCAGACATATCTGTACGCACAGACACATATAATAGAAATAATTTGTAGGGATGTAATTTGTATGGAAATGATGTAAAGAATATAATTCTTGGGATTAGGTTGTAAGATGATTGTATAAATCGATATCGATATATTGAGTTGTTAAAGTGGATTGAGAAAGTATGCTTGGTAGTTGTAGATATCTAGGATTGTTGGAAAGCATGCTTGGTAGTTGTGGATATCTAGGATTGTTGGAAACAACTGAATTGCAGGTGGGTAGGCTCATATATAAGTCGTTATGCTGCCGAAATTTCCATCGGCCATATAAGTTAAAGTATGGAAAATTAATTATAATTACGAGTAAAGAACTAGGAAAAGTGTTTTGACACTGTACAGGAATACAACCTAAGTGAATAAGGGAATAAGTGGGTAAATTAAATTCAAAAAAAAATGTTTCCCCAATTTTCAAGGGTCAAGGGTCGTTACAGATTTTTTAGGTGGGCTATTTAGGGGTGGATCATTCAATAAAATTAAACATTCTAGAACTTCCCAACACCTTTAAAAAGATTCAAATAAAATTCATCACTTCGAACTTTTTTTAAGAACATTATCATATGAAATTACTCTTTTATTTTAAACAAGTTTTTATTTATTTTTTAATGATTGTCTATTATGAATCTCATAGTTATTGAACTTTCAATACTTTTGGTAAGTTATTAAAAGAAAACTCCTTGTTTAGGAACCTTTTTAAGAAAATATATTATTTATAATTTAATTTATTATTTAAATCTCACATAGTTTCCTATTTAGATAAAAATCCTTTTTATTGGTATATTCAATACACTTAGCAAAATTTTGAAAATATTCCTCACCAAGAAATTTAAGAAAACTACCACTTGTGGTTCTCTTTTGATTCCCTCACATGTAGAATTTTTTATTTAAATTAAAAAATTGCATGATTTACATTAATTACAAATTATTCATACAAAATTATTGTTATAAATTCAGGCTATATTATTTTAAGAAAAAAAATTATCTAATCATTCTTAATGTTTTTATTTTTTTAAGAAAGTACAAATTTTAGATTACAAGATTGTTTATTTCATTTTTAATTTTATTTTATTATAATCAACTATGCATTTAGATTCATGTAACTTTCTTAATTTTAACAAACGAGTCAATAAAATTTTAATCAAATAAACACTAAATAAGAAAATGATAATTAAATAGAAAAAAAATGGAAACAAAACATGTGGGTTGGTTTAACTACTAAATGTGAAGCGACACGATTTCAATTAGCGTATTTAAGGCCTAAATTAAACTTTTTGCTTCATTTGGTGCATTTCCATTCTTTATCTAGTAGATAAAAGCTATCCTTGACTCTCTAAAGCTAAGTAATTTCAGTTCAACCCAAACCCTAATTTTTCACCTATATTGTAAGACCCGTATTTTCAGTTGTAACCTTATAAATTCCTAAGTATATACATGTACATGCTATGTGAAGCATATATGATGTAAAGTCTATAACGTTGATGTACACACTTGTAATATGAGTTCGTGATGTATACACAAGTTTTATTATGTATGAATGTGAAGAAATGGGCTTTTCTAAGTGATTAATGTGAATGGAATGCAAAATGGGTAGTGTGGTAAAATGGAATGAAGTTTCATGAGGTTTACACTTCCATTTGGCTTTGCATTGTATAACTTTGGTTATACAATGAATGCACACAAGTTTTAATGTGTATAAAGTATGAATGGATGTCATTTTCAAGTCTTAAAGGTGGTTGGATGAGAAAATGACTATGGCAGCAAAACTAGAGATGTTTTGTGTGAGTTACTGTAAAAAACTGCAGTAAAATTTGAAAAATATGAATGCCAGATCGATCTCATTGAAGGAAAGATCGATCTGGAAGAGCCAAAAATTCTTTTATTCGAGTAATGGAACAGGGCAGATTGATCTCTAATAGGGCCAGATCGATCTTCTAAGATTCTGTGTAGAAGGAATTGATTTCTTCAGCTCTCGGCTAAGAGCATATCGATCTCACCCTTGGAGCAGATCGATCTCCTTAAGCTCTCTGCCTAGAGAAGATCGATCTCATGAAACCCATTGCACTGAAAAGTAAGGCGGTGAAAAAGGAGAGATTGATCCTCTCACCATGCAGATCGATCTCCTAGTGGAATTTCTATATAAGAAACGGGATTAGAGGCTGAAAGGCACAGAAGCCTAAAACCTCTCAACTTTGCTTAAGTGTTCAAACTCTTTTCCTAGATATACCACCCATTCTAGCCAAAAGTAAGAGACGTTTCCTTCTACGAAGTTGCTCGTTAGCCAGAGGAGAGCAACATAGTTAGAAACGAGACCTTGATACAATAGATCAAAGGTGTTGATCGATATAAAGAGATTTTGGACCAAGTGGCAAGAAAAGTAAACTAGGTAAGCTTTCAGGCTACCAAATTCTAGTATGTTAATCTAGCTCCTGTTATGAACCTATTGATATATGGGAAGATAGCTAGAAGTGACTATAACATGTGAAGTCACTAAGGACCTATGTGAGGTCAAAGAGGAAATAAGAGAATAAATGGTGTTTTGATGATTCGAGATAGTAGAAATGATGAATGATACGTTTCATGTGTATCTGCAACGTCCGGAGAGATAGACGGAGCTGTAGACGTGAATGGTGATAAGTGAAGCAGTGTGAGACAAAAAGATACTGGTACAAACTACGCCCATTATAAGTGACCTAGACGTTCTATCCGCAAGTACACGGGTCGTACAAGTAATAATGGGATTTGAGTCCCGAATTTTCATCCCACAGAGAAGTTGATTAGCTTAATTAACTACCGGTTAATCTTACCCTAAGTATATCCTAGCAAATTATGAATTGTTGATGGGTGATCTACAAGGCTAACAATACTGAAAATAATAAAAACTATAAAATAAAGAAAATCAAACCAAGCTAAAATTACTTACAGTGCTTCACGCAATTAAAAGCAAATACCTACAAAAATAATTAAAACTAGTTAAAATTAATTAACGCAATTAAACTAAAATGCAAGTATAAAAATAAAGAAACAAAATTAATTAAACTAAAATTAAACAAACCTAAAATAAAATATGCATGTAATTAAACTACTTAATAAAAAGGCAAATTAAGCTAACCTAAAGTCTAATAAAATAAAACTTCTATTAATCCTAAAGAAATTCCTAAATATAACTAAGAAACTAATTACCTATAAAAATGACCCTAAATTAATTATAACTCTAACTAATTACTAACTTGTCTAAATAAGTAAAAAATGCATGAAAAATAAATTAACACTAGCCACTAATTTAACAAACAATGAAAATCTATTTTTCCTAACTTAACAAAAAAAATGTAAATGACATAAAAAAAAATAAATCCCAACAAGCTTAAACCAATTGCAATAATAAACACTATGGCCAAAACATGGCCTTAACTACAATTTCCAGCTGGCTGTTGCGGTCCCGACTTGTGCACTGTACACGTTTCTCTTCCAGGCTTCATTTCCAGGTGTGAATTGTGCTGTCTCCAGGTTTCATTTCCAGATTCATGCTGTCTGCTTCATGTCTCAGCTTACACAACTCCCAGCTTGTACCACCACACGACCTCGGCTTGCCCAGCTAGAGTACATTTCTGCATAGCAACAAAATAAAGCTTCTAACGTAGACTGCCATCAAACTCCTGCCTAGGTGTTGTTTTCCTCCAACTATCCATGCAATTTACCCTACCGCTACTACAATTTGCTCATGCAACAGCTGGCTGACTCTGCTCAGCTAGGTTTTAGTCGTTGCAACAAAACACGTTCAACCCGAAACTCTTGCAAACCATACCAGTAGAATTCAAGATACATAAACTGAAAATGAAAATGAAAATGAACAGTAATAATGGTTCAAAACAGAGAAGAATAGAGGTGCAAAGCTAGTCTTTGTCCAAAGCCACGTTACAATCCCGATTCTGTTAAAGCTTAGCACCGATCAACATTTAGCACACCAGCCAACAAGCAAAGTGAAAACAACCAAGAGCAATTAATAATAACGATCTGAATAATGGCAAAACAAGTAAAAAAATAAATAAATTAGAAGCTGAATGCAAAAATTCACAACTACTCTAAATGCCTAAAGGAGAAGATTTAATATCATGCATCAAATAAACAGCTATAATGCAGAATAAATGATGGTGCAACATTATGAAAAAGTATGATTTGAATTAAAGGATGAAGATGAAAAATAAACAAGTGAAACCCGTAAGCACATTAACATGGATAACTAGCATCCTCGGGTTGCTTCAATTCCTGCTCCTACTACCGTGATTCCACATTGCCATTGATGTGGAAATAATGCTAGGCATCAAGACCACATCAAAGCACCAGAATCAAGAGGGACAGTGATGAAGGAAAATGATTTAACCAAATGAGCAATGAAGAACAAAGACAATGAATCTTAAGAATGAACAAACCGAGAGCTACTAACTATAGGAAATATAAGTTGTACATTAAAACTGAAAAATAAAGGAAATGAACTTTAACAAAACCGAGAAGAAGGAAATGAAATTGATTGCCATAAATGAAATTATCAAAGACTAGAAAATGAAGAGACTTTTCATAAAATAAAGATGGAATGAACAGTAAAATAAAGATGGTGGCTAAAAACAATATATACTCAGGGAAAACTTAAAAACAAGGAAATAAATCTTAAAGTTACCCTAAAAACTATTCTACCCTAACTACCTCTAAAAACTACACTACTCCTAAATTCTACACTACTTGATTTTTTTTTTTCAATTTCCATCATCTTCTATTTATACACACACTTAGGTGTATAATGGTAATTTTCCATCCTAGATGAGTTAGCATTGTTTGGCCACTTTTCTTCCTTTGATTTGCTGCAGAGTAGATATTTCCATGTCACTTGTCTTTTTGTCCAATTGGTTGTGCGATGTGATCCGGCGTGTGTCTTCTAGAAGGTTGGCACGGTGTCTGTCAATCTTATTATTTTGGAGCAAATAAAATACAGACACCTGGCATCACGCGTGTCCAGACGACTGGTGACTCGGTCTGTAAATTGGAAGTGATCAATCTCCTTTAGCTTGTTTTCAGCTCAATTTCGACTGAAACGACTGAGTTTCATTCGGATTTAATTTACCTGCACATTAAAGAATTTTAATTAAATTGAGGGGATAATTAATAAAATAATATAAAAATTTAAATAATTAATTAAGAAATTAAGCACAAATAATTCTATTAAAAATAGAATTATCAAATACACTGCAAGATCAAGGTAAGGGACTTATGTAAGCTATAGAGAAAGCTATACGTATGTTTTCTTATCTGCTATGTGTAAATGTATGTGTTAGTATATAGATATCGATATATATCTAGAAGAAAACTACGTATGGAAATAAGTCGATGGTATGAGTTGCATGACTTCTGTGATTTGTTGTGAAATCTTGATTAGAGCATGAGAGGCAACGATAAATTGACCAGCCTCGCTCGCACATTATTTTCAAAGGAATTTCACGAAAACAAAAGAGTACTTGATGCCTCGATGGTATTGTGTGTTCCACTCGAGAGCTCGCATGTGATTTGAGATAACGGATATAGGTGATAAGGATCCACGGGAGCATGGTGTACCGTGAACGTTAGCCATGGGGTACGATGTTTTGTGACTATTTGTGTGATATCTGTATGAGCTGAAGGGATGGTTGATCCACCTCCCCAAGCGTAGGGTTCCCACACACCTGATCAGTGTAGCCTGGAATTCGGCCATAAGTCTTTATGTATCTGAGTGATACAGTGTTGTCACTACTGTGTGAGGTGACTGATATCCTCCTTAGCTGTGTGTCTGGGGATATGTGATAACCCACATATTATGTCTCATTGGAATATTGAATTGCTGTGTGCAAAGTGATTTCAAAATGAACCCGTATGGTTTTAAGTAAAAAATATTTTTTAGATATGAGCTGTGTGAAAAGAATTTGTTATGTGAAACTATGTGCTACTGTGTGAAGTTAAACCTCAGTGGTTTAGGATGATGAACTGTGTGGATATGCATATACCCATCTAGCGAATTAATGATTTCGCATTGATGGAAGTTGTTTTAACGAACATGCATATTGTTTTATAAGGAAAATGAACATATATGTATTTTAGCATGTAGATAGTGTAGTTATCTATCTGCTTGCACATTTTCCTTATTGAGCGTGTTATGCTCACCCCCTTATTTCCTCATCCACAGATATTACGCAGTAGTGAGTATTGTAGTCATCCCTGATACAGTGTTCTCCAGTTCTCCAGCAGTACAGAGAGGTATAGACTTGTGCTGAGAAAAATTCTGTATCCTGTAAATTAATGCACAGTCTAGTAATATTATGTACGAAAGGGATGTATAATTAATAGGAACTGGTGTAAACGCTTTCGCATATTTATAAAAGTCCAGTTTCTATTCTATTTCGATTAAATGAATGTATATGAGATGTGGATTGGGTATTGACTCACAGCCCAACTGTAAGCGGTAAGTAGTATGGTAAATGTCAGGGACGGGTATGGAGCTGTGTGAAAGAGTGACAGAATGGTATCAGAGCCGAGTTGGTCTGATGTGAGCCATATCCATAATTGGGAAATTATACATCCTTAAAGTACTGTGCATTACTAGGACACAAATGTGTATACCAAGCCGAAAAATGTAACTGAGACACTTATTTTGAGTATGCTTTGATAGATGACATACTCGTAGAGAAGAGAGTTCGCACTCTCAAGGGCATAGAAATGAGCTCGAGAGGCGTAGTAGGTCTAGTTCTCGTAGAGATCCACCAAAGCTTAGTGAGGCCACTGAGGCTCGTATAGCGCAGTGTAGACATAGTGATGGAGATGTTTACACAGGTAGTGGCCAGAATTGAGGGTAGACATGAAAATCTTATTAGTCAAACTGCTGTACCTGAGAGAGATGAGCCAGCACAGCCTGCACCGAGACCTTGGGATGCAGAGGCAGAGATACCTGCACCTCCCCCAGTTCAAGACATTCCCCCACCAGTTGAGGATCTTGTAGTTCTACAACAGGTTAGTGGAGAGGGAATTTATGATTGTGATCTGGGTAGACTGAGAGAATTTCGAAAGTTCAGACCACTTTCATTTAACGGGGTGAAGAACCCAGTGTCAGCTGAGCATTAGATATGTAGTATGTAAAAGCTCTATTGATTTTTCCATTGCTCCAACACAGAGAAGGTCACCTTTGCGGCTTTTGTGTTAGAGGATGAAGCTGAGCATTGGTAGATGGCTACACAGTCGATGTTGAGTGTACGACACCCGGTTGTAACATGGGACATATTCCTAGATGTCTTCAAGAGGTAATATATTCCACTACTGCTCAGAAAAAGATGAAGTTGGAATTTATGACATTGACTTAGGGGAACCAGACAGTAGATGAGTATGAGACTGGATTCATATCCCTGGGCAGATATGATACAGTCACGATGAGCCTTGAGGATAGAAAGGTTCAAAATTTTCTTAAGGGACTGAGGCCTTCCATCAGAGCTCGACTAGCTTCATTGGACATTACCACCCACGATGAGGCAGTACGTAGAGCTCAGCTGTGTGAGCAAGATTATGAGTTGCATGCCTCAGAGTTGAGTAAGAGTGGTAAGGGCAGAGATAGAGATCGAAAAAGGTCGATTGATGATAGAGGGTTCCGAAAAGACTGAAGGTTATTCAGTAAGGGGCTTAAGATTGAGGAGATGCAGGAGGGGCCTATGAAGCCTCCAATTCATCTAGAATCTAGGGGCATTGTTATTGGTGGACCCAGACCTACCACCGAGCAATGTTGGATGTGTGGTAGACATTATGTGGGTAGACCATTCCCTATGATGAGAATATGCTATAGATGCCGTACATCAAGGCACATAGCTCGTGAATGCCTAGAGTTGGTTGATACAGCTCCATAGAAGGGCAAAGAGCTAGAGAAGGCTACGGTTGAGACACCTACACATAAGAGGAAAGCCACAGCTGAAGAGAAAGGAAAGCAAGCTGTTGGTCATGGGCGAGTGTTTGCTTTGGACCAAGCTTCTGTAAAGACTTCTAATGATGTGATTAAAGGTACCATCCTATCTTTAATTTTGAAGCATTAGCATTGATTGATCTTCGTACCACGTATTCATTCATATAACCTACCTTTGCATGTAAATTGATTGAACATGTAATACATGTACCTCTAGGTAGGATTTTGCTTATAAGCACTCCACTTATAGATAATGTAATGACAGAGTATGTCTGTAATGGTTGTAAGCTAAAAGTAGGAGAAAAAGAGATGTTAGCCAATCTGATTTTGTTAAATATGAAAGATTTTGATGTAATATTAGGAATAGATTGGTTAGCTGCAAACCAAGTCGTCTTAGACTATTATGCTAAGACTGTGATGTTTCTTACCCCTGAAAAGTATATTGTAAGCTTTGCAAAGTAATGAAAGAAGTAGTAAATTATGTCCAAGGACGAATAATTTTACTAATTAAATGTGGTTGTGATGTGTTGAAGGTTTTATAGCCTATGTGATTGATTTGGATAAGGTAAATCCGGATATGGTTGACATCCCTGTGGTTAGAGAATTCCCTGAGGTCTTTTCGGAAGAATTACCAGGATTACCACCAGATAGAGAGATGGAATTCTGTATTAATTTGGTGCCTGAAACTGAGCCTATATCCAAGCCACCATATCGAATGGCTCCAATGGAATTAGAGGAGCTAAAGAAACAATTGCAAGAGTTGTTGGACAAAGGGTTCATCATACCGAGTGTATCACCTTAGGGTGCACCGGTTCTGTTTGTAAGGAAGAAAGATAGGAGTCTCTGACTGTGTATAGACTACCTGTTGTTGAACAAGACTACCATCAAGAATAAGTATCACCTTCCCCGGATTGATGATCTATTCGATCAGTTGTAGGGAGCATAAATCTTTTCAAAGATTGATTTGAGGTCTGGGTATCATCAGTTGAGGATTCAGAGTGAAGATGAACCCAAGACAGCATTTCGGACCCGATATGACCATTATGAGTTTCTGTTTATACCATTTGGGTTGACGAATGCTCCTGCAGCATTTATGGCTCTAATGAATGATGTATTCAAGCTATACCTGGACAGATTCGTGATTGTCTTTATAGATAACATACTAGTGTAGTCGAAGTCCAAGGAAGAGCATATACAACATTTGAGAACAGTATTGCAGACCCTCTGAGATCAGAAGTTGTATGCTAAAATGAAAAAGTGTGATTTCTGGCTGAGTGAAATATCATTTTTGTGTCATGTAGTCTCGAGAGACGGTATATCAGTTGATCCATCTAAGATAGAGGCTGTGATACAGTGGGATAGACCCAAGACGGTTACAAAAATCCATAGTTTCCTAGGTTTAACAGGTTATTACTAACAATTTATCGAGGGATTCTCTAAGTTAGATGTTTCATTGACACATCTTACTCGAAAGAACATAGTATTCGAGTGGGATGACAAGTACGAGAAAAATTTCTGTAAGCTAAAGAACAGACTGACCACCGTACCTATTCTCACCATACCCACCAGTTTAGGAGGTTACTCAGTGTATACAGATGCCTCAGGACAAGGGCTGGGCTGTGTGTTGATGTAGGATGGAAAGGTAGTAGCCTATGGATCCAGACAACTTAAGGACGGTGAGAGGAACTACTCGGCCCTTGATTTAGAGTTGGCAGCCATGGTATTTGCATTGAAAATATGGCGCCACTACTTATACGGTGAGAAATTTCAGGTGTATACAGATCATAAGAGCCTCAAATATCTGTTTTCACAGAAATAGTTGAATGAGGCAAAGACGATGGATAGAGCTTTTGAAAGATTATGAGTGTGAGATATTGTACCATCCTGGAAAGGTTAATATTGTGGCAGATGCCTTGAGTAGAAAGAGCCTCGAAATGGTATCGTACATGATGGTCAGGGAATATGAGCTGCTCGAGCAGTTTGCCCACCTCAGGTTGGATATAAACCCTCTTGATATGGACAAAAATTGTGTGATAGCTAGCCTACGAGTGGAACCAGATTTGATTGACCGGATACACCAGGCTCAGCATACCGATCTACTGTGTGAGGATCATGTGAGTCAAAGTCGGTGGGGTGATGCGGCCAATTTCTTTGTGAGTGATGATGGCCTACTAAAATTTAGAGGCAGGATTTGCGTTTCCAATGACCCAAAGTTAAAGAGATTTATTTTGATAGAATCTCATTCATCGAGATACAAATTGCATCCAGGAGGTAATAAGATGTACCAGAACCTTCGAAAAGTGTATTGATGGTCAGGGATGAAAAGAGATATCGCAGAATTTGTGGCAAGATATCTGATATGTCAGCAAGTGAAGGTAGAGCATCAGAAGCTTGCAGGGTTATTGCAGCCTCTACCAGTATCGACATGGAAATGGGAGTATGTCACCATGGATTTCATCATGGGATTACCGAGGACTAAGAGGAACTATGATGCTATCTGGGTAGTGGTTGACAGATTGACGAAATTCGCCCACTTTCTAGCTATCAAAGCTACAGATACTTCGAGTAGCTTAGAAGAGTTGTATGTACGGGAAATAGTATGGCTACATGGTATACCAGTGAACATCATATCGGATAAGGATTCTCGCTTCACTTTTCGTTTTTGGGAACAATTTTAGGAAGCTATGGGAACCCGATTGAGTTTCAGTACTGCTTTCCACCCTTAAACTGATGGTCAGTCAGAGAAAACCATCCAGACGTTAGAGGATATGTTGAGAGCAAGTGTTATCGATTTTAAAGGCTCTTGGGATGATCACCTACCGTTAGCCGAATTTGCATACAATAATAGTTACCACTCGAGTATCGGGATGGCACCATATGAGGCCTTGTATGGTAGAAGGTGTCGATCCCCAATTTGTTAGGAAGAAGTGGGTGAGAGGAAAATGTTTGCTCCTGACTTGGTACAGCAAGCCTCCGAGGTTGTTCAGCTTCAATGTGAGAGATTGAAAACAGTTCAAAGCAGGCAGAAAAGCTACGCTGACATAAGAAGCAGACCACTAAAGTTCACTGTGGGTGACTCAGTTTTCTTAAAAATCTCTCCCTTGAAAGGGATTATGAGGTTCGGTAAGAAGGGCAAGTTGAGCCCTCGTTATATCGGACCGTTGAAATATTGGAGCGAGTGAGAGATAAGGCTTATAGAATTGCGATGCCACCGAAATTGGCGAGCATATATAATGTCTTCCATGTATCGATGCTTTGGAAATACCATCCAAATCCAAGTCATGTGATTCGGTATGAGCCATTGGAGCTCAAAGATGATTTGACATATGTAGAAAAATAGATTCGGATACTGGATAGGAAAGAGAAAGTGTTATGGAATAAAACGATTCCACTTGTTAAGGTTCTCTGGCAGCACCATAATTCAGAAGAAGTGACTTGGGAGTTAGAGAACCTGATACAGGAAAAGTACCCCCGACTTTTTGAGGAGTAACTTGGTTCTAGTTTGGATGACCAAATTCTTTTAAGGAGGGGAGGAACGTAAGACCCGTATTTTCAGTTGTAACCTTATGAATTCCTAAGTATATACATGTACATGCTATGTGAAGCATAAATGATGTAAAGTCCATAAAGTTTATATACACACTTGTAATATGAGTTCGTGATGTATACATAAGTTTCATTATGTATGAATGTGAAGAAATGGGCTTTTCTAAGTGATTAATGTGAATGGAATGCGAAATGGGTAGTGTGGTAAAATGGAATGAAGTTTCATGAGTTTTGCACTTCCATTTGGCTTTGCATTGCATACCTTTGGTTATACAATGAATACACACAAGTTTTAATGTGTATAAAGTATGAATGGATGTCATTTTCAAGTCTTAAAGGTGGTTGGATGAGTAAATGATTATGGCAGCAAAACTAGAGATGTTTTGTGTGAGTTACTGTAGAAAACTGCAGTAAAATCTGGAAAATATGAATGCCAGATCGATCTCATTGAAGGAAAGATCGATCTGAAAGAATAAAAATGCTCTTATTCGAGCAATAGAATAGGGCAGATCGATCTCCAAAGGGGCCAGATCAATCTTCTAAGCATTCTGTGTAGAAAGAATTGATTTCTTTAGCTCTCGGCCAATAGCATATCTATCTCACCCTTAGAGCATATTGATCTCCTTAAGCTCTCTGCCTGGAGAAGATCGATCCCATCATTTGGAGCAGATTGATCTCATGAAACTTATTGCACTGAAAAGTAAGGCGGTGAAGAAGGAGAGATCGATCCTCTCACCATGCAGATTGATCTCCTAGTGGAATTTCTATATAAGAAACGGGATTAGAGGATGAAAGGCATAGTAACCTAAAACCTCTCAACTTTGCTTAAGTGTTCAAACCCTTTTCCTAGACAAACCACCCTTTCTAGCCAGAAGTAAGAGACGTTTCCTTCTACAAAGTTGTTCGTTAGCCAGAGGAGAGCAACATAGTTGGAAACGAGACCTCGATACAATAGATCGAAGGTGTTGATCGATATAAAGAGATTTTGGACCAAGTGGTAAGAAAAGCAAACTAGGTAAGCTTTCAGGCTACCAAATTCTAGTATGTTAATCTAGCTACTGTTATGAACCTATTGATATGTGGGAAGATAGCTAGAAGTGACTATAACATGTGAAGTCACTAAGGACCTATGTTAGGTCAAAGAGGAAATAAGAGAATAAATGGTTTTTTGATGATTCGAGATAATAGAAATGATGAATGATACGTTTGATGTGTACCTGCAGTGTTCGGAGAGATAGACAGAGCTATAGACGTGAATGGTGATAAGTGAAGCAGTGTGAGACAAAGAGATACATTGCAAGATCAAGGTAAGGGACTTATGTAAGCTTTAGACATAGTTATACATATGTTTTCTTATCTGCTGTGTGTAAATGTATGTGTTAGTATATAGATATCGATATATATATATAGAAGAAAACTACGTATGGAAATAAGTCGATGGTATGAGTTGCATGACTTCTGTGATTTGTTGTGAAATCTTGATTAGAGCATGAGAGGCAACGGTAAATTGACCAACCTCGCTCACACATTATTTTCAAAGGAATTTCAAGAAAAGAAAAGAGTGCTTGATGCCTCGATGGTATTGTGTGTTTCACTCGAGAGCTTGCACGTGATTTGAGACAACGAAAATGAGTGATAAGGATCCATGGGAGTACGATGTACCTGAGCGTTAGCCATGGGGTATGATGTGCCTTGACTATCTGTGTGATATATGAGTGAGCTGAACGGATGGTTGATCCGCCTCCCCAAGCGTAGGGTTTCCGCACACCTGATCAATGTAGTCTAGAATCTGACTATGGCCATAAGTCTTTATGTATCTGAGTGATACGGTATTGTCACTACTGTGTGAGGTGACTGATATCTTTCTTAGCAGTGTGTCTGGGGATATTTGATAACCCATATATTATGTCTTATTGGAATATTGAATTGTTGTGTGCAAAGTGATTTTGAAATGAACCCATATGGTTTTAAGTAAGAAATATTTTCTAGATATGAGCTGTGTGAATAGAATTTGTTATGTGAAACGATGTGCTACTGTGTGAAGTTAAACCTCAGTGGTTTTAGATGATGAACTGTGTGGATATGCATATACCTATCTAGCGAATTAATGATTTCGCATTGATGGAAGTTGTTTTAACGAACATACATATTGTTTTATAAGGAAAATGAACATCTATGTATTTTAGCATGTAGATAGTGTAGTTATCTACCTACTTGCACATTTTTCTTACTAAGCGTGTTATGCTCACCCCCTTATTTCCTCCTCCACAGATATTACGTAGTAGTGAGTATTGTAGTCATCCCTGATACAGTGTTCTCCAGTTCTCCAGCAGTACAGAGAGGTATACACTTGTGTTGGGAAAATTTTTTGTATCTTGTAAATTAATGCACAGTCTAGTAATATTATGTACGAAAGTGATGTATAGTTAATAGTAACTGATGTAAACGCTTCTGCATATTTATAGAAGTTCAGTTTCTATTCTATTTGTATATGAGATGTGGATTGGGTGTTGACTCACAGCCCAACTGTAAGTGGTAAGTAGTATGGTAAAGGTCACAGACGGGTAAGGAGCTGTGTGAGAGCGTGACATATACCGTCGTTGAGTGTCGACACTAGTGCTTGAAATTAGAAAACAAACCTTTTTTTTTTTTTTTGCGAATCTCTTTGGTCCACTAAAACCTTTTCTCTAACCCTAATCCTTTAAATTCTCTTTATCAACCCAATATTTAAAAAAGAATTCAAAAAGTTTAACCTAAAAACCTGGTCTTTACACCCAAGTTAAACATAGAAACCCCTTTTAAGAAATTAACCCCACATCCTAACAAAACCCCTAAAATCCTTAGGGTTCCATTTCATTTTTTATTGCGATGTTTTTTCTGTTTAGTCTTATGTGTTCTTGTGTTATTGATTTGTTTATCTTTTTAGGATTGTTTAGTTGTTATTTACTTGGTGTTTTGGTTACTTGTTTTTTGTGATAGGGTGATTGTGGTTGCGATGCAAGCTTTCTCTAAATCAATGATGAAAGTTTTCCAAGACCCAAAAATTTCAATTTTACTAGGGTTTATTTTCTCAAAAAATACTACTAAAGTCTTTGCTTTAGTGTTGTGTATTCATGGTTTTTCTTTTTTGTGTATGCTCATTATAAATATTTTAAACCCATGGAAACCTATTCAAATTTGAGGATTGGATCTACTAATGTTTTTAATTTCCTTGACATTGCTTTAAATCTTTCAAACCATTTTAAACTTGATAATTCTATTTTTAATAGAATTATTTGTGTTTAATTTCTTAATTAATTATTTAAATCCCCATATTATTTTATTAATTATCTCCTCTATTTAATTAAAATTATTTAATGTGCAGATAAATTAAATCCGGATGAAACTCAGTTGTTTTAGTAAAAAATTAGGCTGAAAACAGGCTAAAGGAGACTGGACCACTTCCAATTTGTAGATCAAGTCACCAGTCGTCTAGACACGCGTGATGCCAGGTGTCCGTATTTTATTTGCTCCGAAACGATAAGATCGAAGGACACCATACCAACCTTCTGGAAGACACACGCCAGGCCACATCGCACAGCCAACTGGACAAACCAACAAGTGACGTGGAAATATCTACTCTGCAGCAAATAAAATGAAGACAAGTGGCCTAACAATGCCAACTCATCTAGGATGGAAAATTACCATTGTACCCCTAAGTGTGTAAATAAATAGAATAGGATGGCAATTGAAAAAAATCATGTAGTCTAGGGTAGAAGTAATTCTAGGGTAGATTTAAAGTAGTTTTTAGAAAAGTTTTATTTCCTTAATATTGTTTTCAAGCTTTCCCGTTGGTTTCAAGTTTATTTTTATTTGGCAGCCACTATTGTTCTTGTTTTCACTTGGTTACTGTTTATGACACACTTAAGATTTCTTTAATGAGAACAAATTTTTATTTAGTCTTTCTTCCAATCTCGGTTTCACTCTTTGCTTTAAGATAGATTTCATAATATTCAACCCGATGGCAACTGTTTTATTGTTCTTCCCAGCACTTTTATTTTACACTTTGTTTATTCTGCATTAGTTCACTTATATGTTTCATCAGTTGGCCAAGACAGAATTCATTCCTTGAGGCTACCGATTGCTTACCCCCTTAGGAGCAGTGTGGAGCAATTATGGATAGCTGAGAATGTGTTTAGGAAGCCATAATGTCTTATTTTTTCTTTACCCAATCCTTTCTTCGATTCTTCAATCCGTTTATACAGTATTGTTTTATTTTTATTTTATTTGTAGCCAATTTTTATTTTAGTTTCTTGAATATCCTAGTTGGGTGATGATCTGAATGGGACTGAACTGCCGTTGGCTCCAATGCTAGGAACGACGCTGTTGGCAAGGAGATCGAGCCATCTGATTTTCTTCCTGTTTTCATTTTTTGTTTCATGTGTTGTTGTCAGGACCCTTTCTCAATCCATGACTTAACCAAAAACCACTACAAATTTTTCGCATTTTTAACTTACCTTTCCTGTCATCAATGGTTGGGCTGTGATTCGATGTCAGAGTCCTCGCTTACCACATTTTCCATTATCATACATACATGTCAATATACTATTACTGACTGTAACTGCTTTTATTATACATGTAAGATTATGTAAAATCTAATACAAATACATTCCCCATAATATATATCGTATACATCACTGTGCTGTTTCTATGTTTAGATACATAACCGTACAAAATCTGTATACCTGGCGGTCTATAGGAACTAGCAGTGGACTCAGGAAATACTATCCCTCGATAACTCTCGCTCTATTGCTGATGCTCTGTAGAGAGATGTAAAGAAAGGGGGGTGAGCATACAACGTGCTCAGTAAGGAAATTAGGCAAGCAAGTAGATATCTACACTATCTACTTAAAATAATGCTATGCCTTGAAAACATTATTTCCTTTACTCACTTTAAAAGCATGTCTTTAAATATATATATATATATATGTATACTTGTACAGATTAAATCCCATGTACAGAAATCATGCTTTCTTTCTCAAATGCAGGCATGTAGTGCAAAACAATGCATCTTTATATAAATCATGCCATGTATATTTAAATCACAATAAATATGGCATTTAAATCATTTACATCACAAAATCGAAGTCCGAAGTGAAATGCAAATAGTATCCTGGACTATGATCATATCCGACATGTGATCCCAAGCAACACAGATCTCGGTGTGCGGGGCATCACTGCTGCAACGGGAGGGGGGTTAGTCCATCACAACCGTCAGCTATATCCTCCTCAACTCCATAACAACACATGGTACAGTGTACTCCCATGCCACATGCATGGTACAAAGTACACCCGTGAACCCTACATCACAGTCTGGGTGCCTGCCATAGGTCTTAGCCCTCAAACCATGGAATATCATGCCACACTCTAATACCCTTATGCGGCTATCCTCTCACATAATGTGACTCTCAGTCACACAAGGATGCGGGCATGGGTTTGTAACATGTATTATATATCACATACAGTGCGTGCCTTTGAGTGCGACTCACAGTCGACACTCCGCTCAAACACTGTTTCACATCACAAACTCAACTCTAGTGCGAGTAAACCTCTAGCAACTAGGTCAATGCATAGTTCATGTATTAAATCAAGTACGAGCAATAACTCCAGTACCATGCTATGCATAATATCATGAAATCAAGTACGAGCAATAGATCCAGTACTATGTCATGTATAAATCATGAAGAATCGAGTACGAGCAACGCTCCAGTACTCTGTCATGTATCTCATGTAAAATTCGAGTACGAGCTAATCGCTCCAGCACTCTCTCATGCATATATCATATAAAACTGAGTATGAGTAACAACTCCAGTACTCTATCATGCATGTCATGGAAATTGAGTACGAATCAAAATTCAGCACTAATGTATGTGGAAAATATATGAAATCCAGTGCGAGTTGTGCTCCAGAACGATTCATTCTCACAAAATATGATAGATGGCTCTTTAAAACAGGATGATTTACAAAACATCAAAATCAGCACTATAAAGTGTGCTTATTTCATATCAACCTTAAAATCATTAGCCCATCTATTTATTCTCCTGCTAAACAGTAGTTAAACACTCAAAATAGAGGTTTCCATGCTTTTTACAACTTTTCATAAAAGTTGACTTTTTGACTAACTAGGGGTAAAATCGTAATTTGCCACTATCGGGTCTCAATAATTATTATTCACTTTCTCTGACCCTCAGAGTTTTTAAGTGAATGTAAAAGCAGACGAAAATATGTGCAGGTATCTCTAACTACTCACAAAAGTCCCTTACCTGCAATCACTCGAGAAATTTCACTTTCTTTGCGCTGCTCGTTTCAGCAGTCCGGTTTGCTTCTCCAATACTCTCTAGAGCTGCATATAACCATTTATCAAGTTAATTACACTTTTCCTACTATATTTCACATTAAATACAGTCTATTTCCCTTAATGGGCTTTAAAAATCCTTAATGGGCCTAACTATGCCTTAAGCCCATTTTCATTTTACTATTCATTTTTGTTGGGCCTATTGGGCTTGTGGGGCCCACCAACTCTTATTGGGCTTGTCCTAGACCCATTACATCATATTGAGACTAAAATATTTGGGCTTGGCCCATTGGGCCTTTCGGCCACATGCCATGGCCGAGAGCTACCCATGCCATCGGTTATGCCATGGCATGCTATCCATGCCTATTTCTTAGCCAATTCACTTAGGCATTTTCACAAACACTTGGTTGGCCACATTCCTAAACATCATATAGTTCATTTAGGCATTTTATCAAACACCTTGATTGCCAACTAATTACATGTATTAATTAATCAAATTGATTAATTCTAATTACACCATAATCATTAACACATGTACATTAATCCTTTTATGCCTTAAAAATCATATGGACATAAATCAATGTCTCACCACTCACTGTCGGCCTAACCAACATCATAGTGATTTAATATATTTCAATGCTTAAAACATATATCAATATACTTAAAATCATTCATACATTAACATATATGAAATTGAAAATTAGAAAATATACCAATTGTTGTGTTCACCCTTTGGCTGAATCTTTAAAGGCTCTCGGTTTGCACTCTATGGCTCCTTGATAGCCAATTCCAACATATGTCACTCTCCTTTCAATTTGGAACAACTTCCATGAAGGATGCAAGTTCCAATTATGCCTAATTCCTAGTGATTTCTAGTGAGAGAAAGCTTGGATAATATGTTTCAATGGTTTCTTCTTCTAGCCGAATTTGGTGTGATGAAGATGACAATGGTGTGGCTGAATTTATAAGCCACTTACTTAGCCATTAAGCTTTACTTTCTAGCCATTAAGCTTGACTTTCCAAGCCTTAGTCATGGTTAGCTTTAACTATGGTTAGATATTTATCTCATGGGCTTTCCATTTGGGCTTCTCGGTTTGAGCTTTCTTAATGGGCTTTTGGGCTGAAATTTTTACTATGTCTCGGGCCTTTAATTGTCTAAATATTTGGCCAATCAATTAGTCCAACAATTCCGTCTAAAGGACCTAAGAATTCCGATATACGTTTAGTATACCTTAATGGGCTTTAAAATTTTCACCTTAGGCCCATTGCGTTTTTAACCATTAAATTTAATCCGGAATCCTTCCGAATAAATTTTCCTTACTTATAGGGATGATTATCTTGTATTCTGGCAAAAAATATTTTTTCCCAATTTTTTTTCTCCACACTTAGGTTAATTTTTAACCATGATTAGTCAACTATGGTAAAAGTCCACTTTCTTAACTATAGTTGACTTTTTCCTTAACCATTGACCAAGTTGACTTTTTCTCAAAATTTCAAAAGTATCATATCTTATGTCTTACACTCTCGTCTTTATGTTTCAACCGTTCCCGATGGATAATTTCACCCGAAACACCTTATCTCGCCAAAAAGGTCCATTTTACCCTTTTTAGCTTTTACTCTCGTTTTCTATGTTTGGGACTAAATCAAGCTGACTTTCCTTCATGGGCTCTCTCATTTTAAGTTCTTATTTTCAGTCAGAATAATTTAGATTTACTCGGTTTAGCCTGTGACACTTATAGTTCACATTAGGCTCTTTATGTAGCTTTTGCGTGTTAAATCATTTCACTAACACTTTATGTCTAGTAAATACTCTTCTTATGATTCAACTATAATAACAGAGTGTTCATACACATAGGAATCATAAGGAATAAGCTACATAAAATCCGGGTTTGACAGTTGTTGCTTTTATTTTCTCTTGCAGTTTATATTTATTCCTTGTTCTAGTACCTCTTTAAAGAAATGCATTGCTCCTCTGTTCTCCCCTGTTTTCCCACCCATTTACTGTTCATTTTATGCATTTTGTTTTAGATTTTAGTTTCAGTCCCTTTAAGCTGTTGTTCTTCATTTACTGCTTGGAAAGTGCATATTACATATTTTCTTTGCTAGGTTTTCTCTTATTCTCAGGTCTGCTGTGCTGAGTATTGTAGGATGCTTGATTTTGCACGTTCAGTAGGGATAATATTACTTGCTATTACCGTGCTTTGCATTACTCTCGAAAACTCCTACCTTTTGTAGTTACCGAGCCTTCCTTGAAGCAACCTTGGTGCTACTGAACATGCGTCACAGGAGTGTCACTGCCGACCTCTGTTGGTTACTGATTTGAAGCAGGAGCTGAGTGCATATTTTGCTGCAAGTTCAGTTTAGTGTTGCTAATGAGATGATTCTGTAAATGCAGGGACGGGTGATGTTGTGCATGCCAATCGCAGGGAATGAACAGACCTGGACACAGCTGAGGACATCATCTGGATCAGACCGAGAACAGCGCATAGAGCAGAAGGCTGGTACCGAAAGCTAGGCCTAGAAATCGCACGAACTTGCAGTGGAGGCAGAAAAAAATGAAAATGGAGCAGTGCACAGTACGGTGCATGGGACCTTGCTAAATGCCAAATTCGGTTAAGGCCATGTTTGGCCACATTCCCTTTTTATAATTTAATACTCATTGCATTTATGTTATTTTGATTGCTTTTATTAGTTGTCAATTTAAGTTAGTTATTAATTGATAATTATAGGTTAAAACTAGTGTTTAATTTGTTAATTTAATTTTTAGTTTTACTTTTAGTTAATAGGACTTAATTTTAGTTTAGTATTTTATGAGTTACATTTAGAATGCACGTAGATTAAAATCATTTTATGCATTGTTAAGTTGTCATTTTAAATTGAAAAATCCAAAAATATTTCTCATGCATTATTTAGATTTTAGTTTAGTAATTAGTTAGAGCTAGATTTAATTTAGGTTCATTTTATAAGAAATTATTTTCTTGATTAGGTTAGTTGAATTTTAATTTTATTAGACTTCAGGTTAGAGTAAATTGAATTTTTATTTTAGGTTTGTTTAATTTTAGTTGAATTAATTTTGTTTCCTTATTTTTATATTTTGCATTTTAGTTTATTTTCATTAATGAATTTTAACTATTTTAATTATCCTTTGCAGGTATTTTCTTTAATTACTCGGAGCTCTATAAGTAATTCTTAGCTCGGTTTTATTTAGTTTATAGTTTTTGTTATTTTCAGTACTGTTAGCCTTGTAGATCACCCGTTAAAAATTCATAATTTGCGAGGATATACTTAGGGTAAGATTAACCGGTAGTTAATTAGGCTAATCAACTTCTCTGTGGGACGATAATTCGGGACTTAAATCCCATTATTACTTGTACGACCAGTGCACTTGCAGATAGAACATCTAGGTCACTTAGAGTGGGCACTAGTTTCGTATCAAAACTTTCTTTTTTGTTTTTCTTGAACTTCAAGTTTTAAAGACTTTTATCATCATCATCAACATCAGATCCTTTATCCCAATATTGGGGTAGGCTATGTGAACCAATATAAGAACTCACGTCAAGTTGTCAGCATGAATTCTTCTTTTCCACTTATTTCTATTTAATGCAATGTAAGACCCGAATTTATTTAAAATACGAAATGAGTGAGTATTCGTGAAGGAAAGTCGGGTTAAATTAATCCCGAACACGTGTAAGGGTAAAACGGTCAAAAGATCGAAAGTCGGAATAAATTCGATAAGAAAACTTAATTAAAAATAATGGATTTGAGAATCTTGATCAATAATGAAGAAATAATACAATTTCGAGTTCAATTGATCAAGATCCGGAAATTTTAAAAATACCGAAAAATTACCCGGAACAATATCTCGAAAAGTACGAAGGAATAATATCGAAAATTGGAGAAAAATGTAATTAATAAATTAAATTAAATTAAATAGATTAAATTTGAAATAAAATAATATAAGTTGTAGATATTTTGGATTTTTATAGAGTATTTTAATGAATAGTGTAATAATTAAAATAAATAATAATAATAATAATAATAATAATAATAATAAGAAAGTGAATCTGAAAAAAAAAAAAAGAATCAGAATTGTCGGGGAGAGAGAAATAGAAGCAGAAAACGGAAATGAAGCCGAAATCGGGGGGGGGGAAGGTCGGACGACCACCGGCGACCCAATCGACCAGGTGAAGGTCGAAAAAGGAAGAGGAGAGGCCGACGACCTCCCTGTACCGGCGGTGCAGCCCACCGACGTCGAAATTCGGCGGATTGAGGGAGAGAAACCGACGGGGAGAGAAGAGGAATCGCCAGCGATCGGCGCCGATTCAGGCCCGATCGACCCCAGCTGAGGCTTCCCGAGGTGCAGACGAGCCGATTGGCGACAGCCTCGACCGCGAAACTGCCGACAAACGCCGAAAATGGCAGAAAAAGGAAATGGTACCAACGGCGAAGAGGAGAACAGCCGGACCAGTGACGTTCCGGTGGCCTTGGACGAAGCCGAGGCCAGATTCGAGCTGCGGACAACCCAATGGAGCCACTGGCGGTGGAAGCCGGCGGAGAACCGATCGGTAAGGCCTTGAACCGGCGGTGAACCGATTGAACCGGGGTGAATCGGCGGTCCGAACCGGTCTGAACCGGACTGAACCGGTTCAGCCAAGAAAGAGAGGGAAAAAAAAGGAGAAAAAAGGAAAAAGAAAAAGAGGAAAAATTGGGAAAAAATCCCGGTGATGTAATCGAGCTACGGGTAAGTCGGTAAGCGGTCGAATTGATCGATTTAAATTTTGAAATATTTTATTTAATTAATTTTCGACTGAAAATTTACCCAAAAATTCATGAAATTGTGTAGCTCGACAATCGACGTCAAACGAGAGCTCGAGACAGCCTCAATTTACGAACTAGCATGGAATCTCGGGTAAGTAATCATTATTTACGATAATTTACATCATTATGCGTGATATGAATTTAAATTCCGCATAAATTGAATTAGATTTTGAAAATTTAGATAAATTGTCGTAAATAATAAAGTTAGCTATTCGAGAGTTAAAACGAGGCCCAATAAATTGTTGGTGGGCCCAATGAGCCCAATAGGCCTCGATAAAGTGAAAATTAAGTGTAAAACGGGCTTAAGGCCGATTAAGGCCCATTAAGTTGCAATCGGGCCCAATAGGGGTAAACGGGCCCAATGATTTAAATTAAGCCAAGAAAATATTAAATACAATTAAGTTGTATAATATCTGACCTGAGGAATATTGATACGCAGTTCCGGGCATTTGATGGGGGAGCATATCGGACTGCGCGACGAGACAACAGTGGAAAAGGAAAGGTCAGACTCTACAGAAAAATAAGGTAAGGGAATGCTGCGGACTGCTAGAGGTAACTTTATGAAATTTCAAGTTCATATGCAGTCTTTAAAAATTATCTGAAGGGTCTAGAGGTCAAATAATAATTTTAGTGCCCCGAATGGGCAAATTACCAAAATACCCTCGTTAAGGGTAAAATTTACAAATTTAGGAAAAATTGGAAGGAGCAAGAACAAGAGGTTTCTGCTCGTTCTGGAGATATTTTAATGCATGCATGAGTAGGCTGGCTAACCTTGAAAGAAAATGCACAGCATTGCATACTTTCAACGATATAATTGTTTTGAAAACTGTTTTGAGGAAACAGAGCCGCCTACGTGTTTTTATTGATATGTGACGTGTTAGAGCTCAGCTCGCACGATGTTTTTGATTTGTGTGATGCATGTATTAGTGCTGGAGCGAGAGCTCGCACTAGAGTTTTACATGCATTGGTGCTGGAGTCATCTCGCACCATATTTTTATATGATTTTCGAGATAGGGTGCTGAAATTTAACTCGCACCAGATTTTATAAGATTTTCATGTGATTCATATAAAGAGTGCTAGAGCCTAGCTCGCACTAGTTTTACTTGATTTGACGAGAGTGCTGAGCATTACTCGCACTGATTTTATGAGAACATGCGATGAGCCGTACTTGGAGCATCGGGTAGACTGTGTGTCACCGATTAAATAGGCTCGCACGTGCGTTTTGAGACATGGCAATACGGTTTAATGTTAAAACAACCTGATGAGCCTGAAAGAGGGATAAGGGTTGGAGGTCCAGCTGATGAGCCCGAAAGAGGGATAAGGCTAGGGGTCCACGGAGTACGATGTACCGTGCAAGTAGCATGGAGTACAATGTACCATGTGGTATCTTTGTGATACGTTGGTATCTTTGTGATACGTTGGCATCTTCGGATGCATGGGATCGGATAAGGCTGACGAGATGGACTGACCCACCTCTCAGGCGGTTCCCGATCATGGTGAGAACCCGCACACTAGGATCCGTCTAGCTGAGGAACTCCCAAGGACACATATGGCCATAGTCCTGGTTATTACCGATATACAGATGTTGCCTAGTCTCGTATCTCGTAGATTTATGTTTTCGAATAATGATATTTTCGAGAAACACAATTTCACGGATTTTGTGTGAGTCAGGGCGACCAGAGGGAAGGGTTGAGTCCTGACCTTATATGAAATTTTAACGAGAAATAAATGATTTAAAAAGATATGCATGTTAAGTTTTCATGCTTTTTGAGATTTCATATGAGTTATTTTACATGACATCATAACATAACATCTGTTTTGAAAATGTGTGGAGAAGGGGCGGTTTATGCATGGCACTACGTTCATGTAGGTTGTATTGTCATCTACTTGTTCATAGAATTACCTTACTGAGCTTGATGTGCTCACCCCTTTCATTTTCTCCCACAGATAATCTCCAGTAGACGTTGAGACGACTCAGTACTGCATTTCGGATATCCGCTGCTACCCATAAACATAAGGTATATACACTTGTACATATTGTATCTATATAAGCATAGCACAGTAACATGTTTGTAAGTAACTTTAGGGGATGTATAAATAATGTAAACAATTATAAATGACTGGAGAAGAAATAAGTTAGATGGTAATTGAATGGTGGGACTGGCATTGACGCACAGCCCAATTATTAGTGGAGTGTGGTCACGATTTGAGGACAGGTAAGAATTTAAGTAAATAAAGAAAACGCGAAAAATTAACTCTGATTTTTGGGTAGTTTGGGTCGTGACATATAAAGGTGGTATCAGAGCAGCAATTGGTCTGATGTGTGTCAGTGTCAGTAATTAGGAAATTACATCCCCGTGTTACTGTGCTTGGTTAGATACAATAGTGTATATCGAGATTGTAAGACCCCGTATATGTATAATGGTAATGTGTGTAATTGGATCAAATAATATGAATGGACTTGTAATGTAAAGTATGATTGATGTAAGTCCATGGATTCAATGTATGTATGTGTAATATGAATTGTAACGTACATTCAAGTTTCATTGAATATGAATATGAAGAAATGAGTTCTGGCAAGTGATGGATGTGATTGAGACTCAAGATGAGTAGTGTGGTAAAATGGAATGGAGTTATGCTTCCATTTAGTTTTATATAACATACCTTTGAACATACAATGAATGCACACAAGTTTCAATGTGCATAAGGTATGAATGGATGCCATTTTCAAGTTATAAGGGTGGATGGATGAGAAAATAGCCATGACAATAGATTAAGGATGTGTTGGTATGAGTTGCAGCAAGGAAAACTGCAGGAAATCTGGAAAACATGAGGGCCAGATCGATCTCATAGGATGAGAGATCGATCTGGAAGAGCCAGAATGCTCTTATTTGGGCAAAAGAATAAAGCAGATCGATCTCCAATGGAGCCAGATCGATCTCCTAAGCATTTCTGTGATGAAAAGATCGATCTCCAAGCACCCAGATCGATCTCCTTAGCTCTCTGTTTGGGACCAGATCGATCTGATGCTTCGACAGATCGATCTCATGCTTCAACAGATCGATCTGATGCTTCGACAGATCGATCTCATGCTTAAAAATGTCGTGAAAAAGAGGGATTTAAGGGGGGCCAGATCGATCTCCTCATGAACCAGATCGATCTCCCCAAGCTATTTCTATATAAGGAGGGCTGAAATCAGGAAATCTCGGGAAAAACACTAACCTTTCACTTTCAACCCAAAAACCTAACTTTCCCTCTCTAAAATCAGCCATTTTCAGTGAGATTTGAAGAGAGATCATTAGAGGCAAAGTTGTCCTATCAAAGAGAAGAACAACATAGTGAGAGGGCATCTTCCCATTTTTGGAATTGAAGGAGTTAAGGGCATTACCATTTGGAGCAAGAAGAGAAATCATATTGGTAAGATTCTAACACTCCAATCCAAATGCATTAGCTATTTAATTGATTTTGGAGTTGATTGATATGAGTATTGATGGATAAACTACCTAGGAATGTAGTGGAATTGGTGTGACCTAGAAATCTAAAATGGGTATAATGTGAGGATATGTGGGATTGAATGAGCTTATGATTTATGGCATGCTAAAGTTGTTATTGGGGTAATGTTTATGAATTTAGATGGTTAGATGGAATTACTTGGTGAGTTGGAGGAATTGTGAAAATGGGTATGTATATGAGTGATAAATGCCATAGTGAGGGGATTCATGAAATATGAACGCTATGAGCTTTATGTTGATTTGATATCGACTTTGAATAAGTTAATAGGCCTAAGAAGGTCTATAGACTCGAGCTATGGGTAAAGTAATGAAACGAGGCAAAATAAGCTTTAATAGAGGCTATAGATTATATTGGATATAGCAAGCGCAAGGGTTGCATTGTATGGATCGAATATAATGCGGGATACGATTTTGTGCAGTCCCGAAGAGTTCGTTGAAGACGAATCGAACCGTACGAGTAATCAGCTTAAGGAAGTGGAATCACGCATCGCGATTCCAGGTAAGGGAATTTTGTGAGTATATAGAGGTAGCTGCTCGTACTTTGAACTTGTGGGTGAATATTGGGTGTTTTATGAAATGCATGATTGCTCAAATAAATGATTGATGGTATTCGTGAATGATGAGGAGTATATGCGTGGTTTTGGATTTTAAGTGGATTTTATGAAATGGGATAGTAAGGCTAATAATTGCATAAATCTAATGTTTTGATACTTTTCAAAACGAAATTGCTTGGTTTTAAGCGAGCTTGTAGATGGGTCGGCTAGTATTGTATGGTTGTTGTGGAAAAGCATTTGTGAGTGCTAAACCCGATTGTCGGGATTGTTTGATTGTGTATGAGCCGCCTATCGTATTTGTATGACATAAATCGCGCTAGAGCCTCGCTCGCGCTGGATTTCTATGTTTTCATTAGTATGAAACGTGCTGGAGCTTAGCTCGCACCTTGATTTGGAAACTATGATGATATTTATAAACCGTACTGGAGCTTTTGCTCGTACGTGGATTTTGAGTGGTTGTCTTATGAGTATAACCGTACTAGAGCTATGCTCGTACGCGTCTCTTTATGAGAAGATGCATGAGTCGTGCTAGAGCTTTGCTCGCACAAGTTTGCACATTGAGATACGTATAAGGTTGTGAAAGTTGGTAAGATCCTTAAGCCCTACATCCTTAAGCCAACATCCTTAAGCTCAAAGAGGCGGGGAGGCTCTGTTAGGCGGGGAGGCTCTGTTTGGTGGGGAGGCTCTCTTACGGTGGGATCCTTAAGCCAACATCCTTAAGCCCTGGAGGGGCGAGGAGGCTCTGTTAGGCAGGGAGGTTCTCCTACATGGGTACAGTAAGATCCTTAAGCCCTACATCCTTAAGCCAATATCCGTAAGCCCAACGAGGCGGGGAGGCTCTGTTAGGCGGGGAGGCTCTGTTCGGTGGGGAGGCTCTCTTATGGAAGGATCCTTAAGCCCTACATCCTTAAGCTAACATCCTTAAACCCGAGGAGGTAGGGAGGCTCTGTTAAGCGGAGAGGCTCTGTTCGGCAGGGAGGCTCTCCTTCACGGAATATGGAAAACTCTTGGTATGGGGTAGATAAGACCTAGGAATGGCACCCCCGATCACGATATGAGTTGCGGAGTACGCTGTACCGTGTATATCACATGGAGTACGATGTACCGCATGATGGTTATGTGATGAGAAAGTCTGGCGAGGGATAATCCATCTTCGTGCCAGCGTGATACCCCGCACACCTGGATGCGTGTGGTCTGAGATGATTTATGTTGTAATGGTCCACATAGGCACTTTTGATATAGTGACCTAGTTTTTATACACATGTGTGAATTGTGAAATGAAAATGTGGTTGTGATTGTGAATTGATTTGGTGGTATTTATGTGTTGAGAAAGAGGTTTATGATGTTGGTTTAAAAAGGAGGTTTCTTAATGAATTGCCCTTTTTACGAATTTAAATGAGATTGAGCATGAGATGATTTATACATGATGTTTCTATCATGTTTTATATGCCAACGCACATGATTTTGATACATGATATATATGTATATTCACATGGCATAGTTTTATTCCTCATGCTCCTACCATAAATGATTTATGCATAACACTATCAACATGTAGATAGAGTAGTTATCTACCATGCTTGCATTATTGCCTTACTAAGCGTGTGGTTGCTCATCCCACTCTATTTTCCCCCTACAAAGCGTGCATAGTAGCCCAGTGAGGACTGAGGCGTGGTATTTTGGACTCCGCTGCATCTCCATCGCTTAAAGGTATATACACAGTGATTCTTTTTGTATCTAAACAATGTAAAAGCACAGTATTCTTTTGAGTTGTAATTATGGGGATGTAGATGTCAGTAAAACATGCTCTTGTATAAGTACAAGGTTTAAAGCAAATGTATGACATCGTTTTATTTAACTGAGAATGAATAAGATGTGGAGTTTATTATTGACTCACAGCCCAACAGTTTGTAGTGAGTTAGTTCACGACCGGGTAAGGTAATAGTAAAACGCAAAAAATTTTTAGTGATTTTGATTAAAGAGAATGGAATTGGGTCGTGACAGAGATTGGTATCAGAGCTGTGTTGGCCTGATGTGAGTCATTAATAAAATGTAGGAAAGTACATCCCCATAGTACTGTGCTTTTGTTTAGATGTAACTGTGTATACTGTGATGGATTGAGCTTAATAAATTATTATAATACAGGAAGTTAGGCACTATGCCAGTTACACACAAAGGTAGAGGGGCGAGAGCACGTGCTAGAGGCCGTAGAGGTTGGCCTGAGAGCCGTGCGGAGCCACAGACTGAGCAGGCTCCACAGAACCCTGCTGAGAGAGCAGAGGATACTGAGGCTCGCTTCACTAGGATAGAGCGGAGTATTGAGAATTTGGTGGAGATAGTCACACAGGCATTGGGTGCCGGTGACAGTCGAGGTCCCGCGGCACAGCCTACTACTGAACAGGCAGCTGCAGAGGCGGAGAGACCTCATGCTGCTGAGACAGCTACAGTTACACCACCTCCAGCCCAGGATATAGCTTCTACTATCGCTCCACAGCAGAGCGGTAGTGATTTGGGTTATGACTGTGACTTGAGCTGGTTGCGAGAGTTTCAAGCACTGAAACCCCCAGTGTTTAGAGGGGTGAAGGACCCAGTGATTACGGAGGATTGGGTGTAAGAGATGGAGAAACTATATAGGTTTTTTCCGATGCACTTCAGCTGAAAAGGTAGCCTTTGTCGTGTTTATGTTGAAAGGCGAGGCCGAGCATTGGTGGAGGTCCACCGAGGTTATTTTGAGGGCCATACACTCTGAGATCTCATGGGAGATATTTCTAGAGGCCTTCAGGAGACAATATGTCCCAGCTACCGCACAGAGGAAATTGCGGATGGAATTTATGAATTTGGTTCAGGGGAACCGGACTGTGGACGAGTATGAGTCCAAGTTTATGTCATTAGGGAGATATGACCCTGACACGATGGGTAGTGAGACCCGGAAGATTCAGAAGTTCATGGATGGATTGAGATTGGCCATCCGGACTAAGCTAGCTCCCTTCGACATTGTGACTTATGAGGAGGCTGTACATAAGGCTCAGTTATGTGAGCAAGACTTTGAGCGAAATGCCTTCGAGCTTGGGAGAGTCAGTGTTAGAAAGGACAGGGACCGGAAGAGATCCGGGTTTGGAAGAGTGGCCAAGAGAGATGGCCAAAGATTTTTCGAGAAGAGGCCAAAGATTGAGGAGGTGCGGGAGAGAGCTGCTAGACCTCCCGTATACCCAGCCTTGACTGCGCCAAGGGGCATAACTATTGGAGGACCACGGCCTACTACTGATCAGTGTAGGAGATGTGGGAGATTTCATGGGAATAGGCCCTGTCTGATGACCCCTATGGTGTGTTTTAGATGTGAGAGACCCGAACATATAGCTAAGTATTGTCCCGAGAGGATGGAGATTGCCCCATAGAAAGGCAAGGAGCCTGAGGGAGCTCCAGTTGAGACAGCAGCCCCGAGGAGGAGGGCTACAGCTGAGGAAAAAGGGAAACAGGCTGCGGGTGTGAGCAGAGGAAGAGTACATGCACTGGATCAGGACACCGCGGATGCTTCGACGGATATGATTAAAGATCTCATTTCTGGGGCATGTTGTGTCAAAGGATGGGGTATCAGTGGATCCATCCAAGATAGAGGTAGTTGTGCAGTGGGAACAGCCCAAGACAGTAACTGAGATCAGGAGTTTTCTGGGATTGGCAGGATATTATCGGAGATTTGTAGAGGGTTTCTCCAGACTAGCTGCTCCGTTGACACGCCTCACGCGTAAGGATGTCAAGTTTACATGGGATGAGGCATGTGAGAGGAGTTTTGAGGAGCTTAAGCATCGATTGACGACTGCTCCAGTTCTCACCATTCCTACCAGCTCAGGAGGATTCTCGGTGTATACGGATGCCTCACACCAGGGATTGGGCTGTGTACTTATGCAGGATGGGAAGGTAGTTGCCTATGGATCTAGACAGTTGAAAGATCATGAGAGGAACTACCCGACACATGATTTAGAGTTGGCGACTGTAGTATTTGCTTTGAAAATATGGCGCCACTATCTCTATGGTGAGAAATTTCAGGTGTTCACAGATCATAAGAGCCTTAAGTACCTGTTCTCGCAGAAAGAACTGAATATGAGACAGAGGAGATGGCTCGAACTCCTGAAAGACTATGATTGTGAAATCATGTACCACCCAGGTAAGGCAAATGTAGTTGCCGATGCTTTGAGTAGAAAGAACCTTGGGTTGGTGTCTTATATGATGGTACGGGAACATGAATTGTTAGAACACTTTGCGAACCTCAGTCTGGATGTAACCCCACCTGGATCTGAGAGACTTAAGATCATGGCTAGTTTGAGACTAGAGCCAGAGTTGATTGGCAGTATTCGGCAAGCCCAGCAGAGCGATCGACGGTGTATCGATTGGCTGAGGCAGATATAGACAGGTGTGGGTATTGATTTTGAGCAGAGTGCTGATGGCTTATTGAGGTGCAGAGGCAGAGTATGCGTTCCCAGGGATCCTGAGATCAGGAGAACGATTTTATCAGAGGTTCACTCATCGAAGTATACGATACATCCGGGAAGTACCAAGATGTATCAAAACCTTCGAAAGGTTTATTAGTGGTCTGGAATGAAGAGAGACATTGCTGAATATGTCGCTAAGTGTCTCGTTTGTCAGCAAGTGAAGGTAGAGCATCAGAAGCCTACAAGATTATTGCAGCCTCTACCGATACCGACCTGGAAGTGGGAGCATGTCACCATGGATTTTATGATGGGGTTACCGAGGACCTGTAGAGGTCATTATGCCATATGGGTTATTGTGGACCGGTTGACTAAGTCCGCCCAGTTCTTGGCTATGAGAGCTACCGATACACTGAGTCAGTTGGCGAACCTGTATATTCAAGAGATAGTACGGCTACATGGTGTACCAGTGAGCGTTGTTTCTGATAGGGATGCCCGCTTCACTTCCCATTTCTGGGAACATTTTCAGGAAGCGCTGGGGACCCGATTGAGTTTTAGCACCGCTTTTCATCCTCAGACAGATGGGCAGTCAGAGAGGACTATACAGACCCTCGAGGATATGTTGAGAGCGTGTGTGCTGGATTTTAGAGGCTCTTGGGATGACCACCTGCAGTTAGCCGAGTTCACTTATAATAATAGCTATCATGCTAGTATCGGGATGGCACCCTATGAGGCATTGTACGAGCGTAGATACCGTTCCCCCATTGGATGGGAAGAGGTTGGTGACAGACAGATTTTTGCTCCGGACTTGGTGCAGCAGGCATCTGAGGACGTCCAGTTGATATGTGAGAGATTACGGACAGCTCAGAGCCGACAAAAGAGTTATGCTGACAAGAGACGAAGACCACTGGAGTTTGATGAGGGTGAGTCGGTGTTTCTGAGGGTATCACCATCGAAGGGTATAATGAGATTTGGTAAGAAGGGCAAGCTGAGCCCTAGATATATCGGACCCTTCGAGATTTTGGAGAGAGTGGGAGATAAGGCGTATAGGTTGGCATTGCTACCGGACTTGGCGAATGTCCACAACGTCTTTCACGTCTCGATGCTTCGGAAGTATCACCCGGACCCGGCACACGTGATAAGATATGAGCCGTTGGAGCTCCATGAGAGTATGACGTATGTTGAGAAGCCGGTTCGGATATTGGATAGAAAAGAGAAAGTGTTACGGAATAAGACAATTCCCTTGGTGAAAGTTCTTTGGCAACACCACACAGCGGAAGAGGCCACGTGGGAATTGGAGAACTTGATACGGGAGAAGTACCCCCAACTTTTTGAAGAGTGACTTGGTTCTAATTTGGAGGACCAAATTCTTTGAAGGAGGGGAGAATGTAAGACCCCGTATATGTATAATGGTAATGTGTGTAATTGGATCAAATAATATGAATGGACTTGTAATGTAAAGTATGATTGATGTAAGTCCATGGATTCAATGTATGTATGTGTAATATGAATTGTAACGTACATACAAGTTTCATTGAATATGAATATGAAGAAATGAGTTCTGGCAAGTGATGGATGTGATTGAGACTCAAGATGAATAGTGTGGTAAAATGGAATGGAGTTATGCTTCCATTTGGTTTTATGTAGCATACCTTTGAACATACAATGAATGCACACAAGTTTCAATGTGCATAAGGTATGAATGGATGCCATTTTCAAGTTATAAGGGTGGATGGATGAGAAAATGGCCATGGCAATAGATTAAGGATGTGTTGGTATGAGTTGCAGCAAGGAAAACTGCAGGAAATCTGGAAAACATGAGGGCCAGATCGATCTCATAGGATGAGAGATCGATCTGGAAGAGCCAGAATGCTCTTATTTGGGAAAAAGAATAAAGCAGATCGATCTCCAATGGAGCCAGATCGATCTCCTAAGCATTTCCGTGATGAAAAGGTCGATCTCCAAGCACCCAGATCGATCTCCTTAGCTCTCTGTTTGGGACCAGATCGATCTCATGCTTCGACAGATCGATCTCATGCTTCAACAGATCGATCTGATGCTTCGACAGATCGATCTCATGCTTAAAAATGCTGTGAAAAAGAGGGATTTAAGGGGGGCCAGATCGATCTCCTCATGAACCAAATCGATCTCCCCAAGCTATTTCTATATAAGGAGGGCTGAAAATCAGGAAATCTCGGGAAAAACACTAACCTTTCACTTTCAACCCAAAAACCTAACTTTCCCTCTCTAAAATCAGCCATTTTCAGTGAGATTTGAAGAGAGATCATTAGAGGCAAAGTTGTCCCTATCAAAGAGAAGAACAACATAGTGAGATGGCATCTTCCCATTTTTGGAATTGAAGGAGTTAAGGGCATTACCATTTGGAGCAAGAAGAGAAATCATATTGGTAAGATTCTAACACTCCAATCCAAATGCATTAGCTATTTAATTGATTTTGGAGTTGATTGATATGAGTATTGATGGATAAACTACCTAGGAATGTAGTGGAATTGGTGTGACCTAGAAATCTAAAATGGGTATAATGTGAGGATATGTGGGATTGAATGAGCTTATGATTTATGGCATGCTAAAGTTGTTATTAGGGTAATGTTTATGATTTTAGATGGTTAGATGGAATTACTTGGTGAGTTGGATGAATTGTGAAAATGGGTATGTATATGAGTGATAAATGCCATAGTGAGGGGATTCATGAAATATGAACGCTATGAGCTTTATGTCGATTTGATATCGACTTTGAATAAGTTAATAGGCCTAAGAAGGTCCATAGACTCGAGCTATGGGTAAAGTAATGAAACGAGGCCAAATAAGCTTTAATAGAGGCTATAGATTATATTGGATATAGCAAGCGCAATGGTTGCATTGTATGGATCGAATATAATGCGGGATACGATTTTGTGCAGTCCCGAAGAGTTCGTTGAAGACGAATCGAACCGTACGAGTAAGCAGCTTAAGGAAGTGGAATCACGCATCGCGATTCCAGGTAAGGGAATTTTGTGAGTATATAGAGGTAGCTGCTCGTACTTTGAACTTGTGGGTGAATATTGGGTGTTTTACGAAATGCATGATTGCTCAAATAAATGATTGATGGTATTCGTGAATGATGAGGAGTATATGCGTGGTTTTGGATTTGAAGTGGATTTTATGAAATGGGATAGTAAGGCTAATAATTGCATAAATCTAATGTTTTGATACTTTTCAAAACGAAATTGCTTGGTTTTAAGCGAGCTTGTAGATGGGTCGGCTAGTATTGTATGGTTGTTGTGGAAAAGCATTTGTGAGTGCTAAACCCGATTGTCGGGATTGTTTGATTGTGTATGAGCTGCCTATCGTATTTGTATGACATAAATCGAGCTAGAGCCTCGCTTGCGCTGGATTTCTATGTTTTCATTTGTATGAAATGTGCTGGAGCTTAGCTCGCACCTTGATTTGGAAACTATGAAGATATTTATAAACCGTACTGGAGCTTTTGCTCGTACGTGGATTTTGAGTGGTTGTCTTATGAGCATAACCGTACTAGAGCTATGCTCGTACGCGTCTCTTTATGAGAAGATGCATGAGTCGTGCTAGAGCTTTGCTCACACAGGTTTGCACATTGAGATATGTATAAGGTTGTGAAAGTTGGTAAGATCCTTAAGCCCTACATCCTTAAGCCAACATCCTTAAGCCCAAAGAGGCGGGGAGGCTCTGTTAGGCGGGGAGGCTCTGTTTGGTGGGGAGGCTCTCTTACGGTGGGATCCTTAAGCCAACATCCTTAAGCCCTGGAGGGGCGGGGAGGCTCTGTTAGGCAGGGAGGCTCTCCTACATGGGTACAGTAAGATCCTTAAGCCCTACATCCTTAAGCCAACATCCTTAAGCCCAACGAGGCAGGGAGGCTCTGTTAGGCGGGGAGGCTCTGTTCGGTGGGGAGGCTCTCTTACGGAAGGATCCTTAAGCCCTACATCCTTAAGCTAACATCCTTAAGCCCGAGGAGGCAGGGAGGCTCTGTTAAGCGGGGAGGCTCTGTTCGGCAGGGAGGCTCTCCTTCACGGAATATGGAAAACTCTTGGTATGGGGTAGATAAGACCTAGGAATGGCACCCCCGATCACGATATGAGTTGCGGAGTACGATGTACCGTGTATATCACATGGAGTACGATGTACCGCATGATGGTTATGTGATGAGAAAGTCTGGCGAGGGATAATCCATCTTCGTGCCAGCGTGATACCCCGCACACCTGGATGCGTGTGGTCTAAGATGATTTATGATGTAATGGTCCACATAGGCACTTTTGATATAGTGACCTAGTTTTTATACACATGTGTGAATTGTGAAATGAAAATGTGGTTGTGATTGTGAATTGATTTGGTGGTATTTATGTGTTGAGAAAGAGGTTTATGATGTTGGTTTAAAAAGGAGGTTTCTTAATGAATTGCCCTTTTTACGAATTTAAATGAGATTGAGCATGAGATGATTTATACATGATGTTTCTACCATGTTTTATATGCCAACGCACATGATTTTGATACATGATATATATGTATATTCACATGGCATAGTTTTATTCCTCATGCTCCTACCATAAATGATTTATGCATAACACTATCAGCATGTAGATAGAGTAGTTATCTACCATGCTTGCATTATTGCCTTACTGAGCGTGTGGTTGCTCATCCCACTCTATTTTCCCCCTACAGAGCGTGCATAGTAGCCCAGTGAGGACTGAGGCGTGGTATTTTGGACTCCGCTGCATCTCCATCGCTTAAAGGTATATACACAGTGATTCTTTTTGTATCTAAACAATGTAAAAGCACAATATTCTTTTGAGTTGTAATTATGGGGATGTAGATGTCAGTAAAACATGCTCTTGTATAAGTACAAGGTTTAAAGCAAATGTATGACATCGTTTTATTTAACTGAGAATGAATAAGATGTGGAGTTTATTATTGACTCACAGCCCAACAGTGTGTGGTGAGTTAGTTCACGACCGGGTAAGGTAATAGTAAAACGCGAAAATTTTTTAGTGATTTTGATTAAAGAGAATGGAATTGGGTCGTGACAGAGATGGGTTTTGACTAAGAAATGGTTGAGAATGCAGGAATGCCCAATATGAGTCGCGTTAGATGAGATAGTGCACGAGGCAGAGGTTGTAGAGGTAGACCTGAGTCTGCTAAGTCGTGCTGAGTTGACCTATGAGAATCAGGAGGAAATTGAAATGAAGGCTAATGTTGAGCATGCCCCACTGAGTCCGACAGAGTGATCGGATAGTATTGAGACACGCTTCGCGAGATTGGAGCGGAGTGTGGAGATTAATTTGAGGAGCTAATTGCTTAGAGTATGCAAGGGATTTGAGGGCAAGACGGAGCATTGGTGGAAACCCGCTCGACCCATCTTAAGTGTTAAACATTCAGAGCTAAGATGAGAAATGTTTATGGATGTATTCCGGTGACAGAATTATCCCGGACACTGTTTAAAGGGAATGATAGATAAAATCCTTACTCTAAGAGAAATTGATTTATTGATGAGTATGATTTATGAGTATGAAACTCGGTTATATTCTTAGGCAGATATTACCTCGACACTATGAACAGTGACAGTCAAGATGTCTAAAAGTTCATGAAATGGCTCAACTTTTCAATTAGAGTCCGATTGGCCCGTGAGATATTACCTATACCGAGGTAGTGCACAGATTTACAGTGGGTGAAATAAGAACATGAATTGCACGCCTCTGAAATTGGGAAAGGTAGTGAGGGCTGAAATAGAGATAGAAAAGAGAATCGAGAAATGATAAAGATGTTAAAATGGGAAAATGGTAATTGGTAAAAGATTTAATTTGATGAGTCATGGAGTAAGATAATTGGTAAGGCCCCAGTGCATCCAATTTTGGCACTCTTGAGGGGCATTGTGATTGGAGGACCCCGACCTGCTACGAAGCAGCATAGCAGTGTAAGCACTGTAAGCAGTGTGAGATGTATGGTGGATACCACGGAAGGAGGGTCTGTACCTACACTGTATTTATGAAAATGGCCGTTAAGTGTGGTAAGACGGACCATTGATTTTGATTACACGAGTTGGGTGAGATCGCCCCATGGAAAAGTAAAGAGACAGAGAAAAACTTCGTTGGTATAGCTGCAACGAAAAGGGTGGCCATAGCCGAAAAGAAAAAGGAAAGTAGGCTGTTGGACGAAGGCGAGTGTATGTCTTGGACCAGGACACTATTGATGTTTCATGGATGTGGTGTAAGATACCACACTTGTTATGAATAATGAAGTACATATGTTCATTGATTCTGGTTAATAAAGGTATTTCAAAATACCTCCCCGCCTGAAGACTTGACAGCGTCTAAAAATATATATATTTAACCTATAACGTGAAATCGATCGTTGAAATAAATACCTTTAGCATTAGGATACCTTTACTAAGATGATAAGAATATTAAAATTCGACAAATCATAAAGGTTAACATAGTAAAATTTAATAAGAGCCGTTAAGATAAGAAAAGGAAATGACGCAGGTTAGTACCTGAAAACGTAAGCGATTTTGAAGGATCTGATACGCTTATGCGTACATAAGTCAAGGATATAGGTGATTGAATTATGCAGTGGAGCTCAATTACGATGAGTTATTTAAACTTGACCTGGACCAATTCGTAATCATCATTATTGATGATATGTTGGGTGTAGTTAAAGTCCAATGCAAATTGTAAGCAATAATTGGAAATTGCTCTTACAATTGGGTTGTTGTGAATTCTCAAAAATGGTATACCTTGTTGACACGTTGAACTAAGAAAAAGTGGTCTTGAATGAGAGAGGATAAATAAGATGATAGATGTGATATGAATTTCGGTGTAGTGAAGTATGAACTGATCACCGTGATTATTTTCACCATACCCAACAGCTCAAGAGGTTCTCAGTGAGTATGGATACCTCAAAATAATGAAGGAGCTGTGTATTGATGTATAATGGGAAGATAGTCAATTATGGAGCTAGACAACTCCTTGATCATGAAATAAACTATCTGACTCATGATTTAAAGTTGGCAGCGATAGTACTTGTACTGAGAAATTTTGGATATGCACTGATCATAAAGCCCCAAGTATCTGTTTTCACAAATAGAGGCGAATATGAGAATACATAGTGGGTTAGAGCTTCTGAGAGATTTTGATTGTGAAAATTATACCACCCAGGAAAGGCTAATGTGATGGCTGATGCCTTGAGTAGAAAGAGCCTCGAGATGGTATTACATATGATGGTCAGGGAGCTTGAGCTGCTTAAGCAGTTGTGGACCTCAGCAGTGATGTGATCCCTTCTGATGATGACAGTGATTATGTGACAGCTAGCCTGAGATTAGAACCGGATGAGTGTGCCCGGATTGCACAAGGCTTAGCGTGATGATCGGCAGGGTGTCGATAGTGTGGGTCAGATTCAGAAGGGTGGCAGAGTTCACAAAGAGTGTCGATGATTTACAGAGAGGTTCAGAGACAGTATAATAATATAAGTGCTCCCTAGGACCACAGTTGATGAGATAATAATATTGTCAGAAGCTCACTCTTCGGGATATACAGTGCATACGGAAAGTAAAGAATATAAATATGAAATCTCTGAAAAGGGTATTGGTGGTCAGATGTGAAAAGAGATAGGGTAGAGATTGTGGAAAAGTGTCTAGTATGTCAGCAGGATAAGGTAGATTATTAAAAATCTGCAGAGTTATTGCAGCCTCTACCTATATCGACATGGCACGAAAAAAGGGAACAAGTCTCCATGAATTTCGTGATGGGTTACAGAGAACCCAGGTGAATTACGAGGCTATTTGGATGATAGTCGATAGAGTGACTAAGTCTACCCACCTTCTGGTTATGAAATCCCCAAATACTCAGAGTGTATATGAGATTCATGTGTAAGGAAGACTGTGGAACATTAAGTAGCGTTCCAGTGAGCATGGTATCATATTGGGATTCCCGCTTCACTTCCCACCTCTGAGAATATTTTTCAGGAAGCTATGGGAACCCGGCTGAGTATTAGCACAGCTTTCCATCCTCGGACAGATGATCAGTCAGAGAGGACTGTACAAGTTCTGGAGGATATGATGAGAGTGCATGCATTGATTTTATAAACTCCTGGAACGATCAGTGGTTACAAATTGAATTCCTCAATAGTGACAGTTGTCACTTGAGTATCGGGATAACAAGATATGAGGCAGTGTATGGCTGTAGGGGTTGTTCCCCAAATTGGATAAGAAAAGTGGGTGACAGATTGAATTATTTTCGACTTTGGATAATAAGTCTCTGAGGATGTTTAGTTAAGGATGAGAGATTAAGAGCACCTCAGAGCAGATAGAAAAGTATTGGAATTCACCGATGGTGAATTAGTATGGTTGAAATGTTTCTTGTCCTAAGAGTAAGGACATAGCGAACTTTTGGAAGAAGGTAAATTGAGTTTCGTTGGATTGAATCTTTTGAGAGATTGGACAAGTGAGAGATAAGACCTGTAGGTGGCATTTCCAGTTGAATAAGCAGGCACCCACAATGTGTCCCATCTTTTGATGCTTTGGAAATACTATCCAGATCCAGCATAGGTGATAGGATATGAGATCCAATAGTTCAGCTTAATGCAAATATAAGTATATTGAAAAAGTTGATTCGGGCATTAAACAGGAAAGAGAAAGTAATGAGGTTAAGACGATCTCCCTAATTAAAGTCCTTTGGTAGTATCACACTCCGGAAAAAGGTCACATGAGAATTAAAGAAGTATGATACGATTGATGAACCCGGAGTAGTCTATGGACTCATATGAATTGGTTCTAATTTGGAGGACCAAATTCCTTAAGTGGGGGAGAGTTGTAAGACCCAAATTTATTTAAAATACAAAATGAGTGAGTATTCGTGAAGGAAAGTCGGGTTAAATTAATCCCGAACACGTGTAAGGGCAAAACGGTCAAAAGATCGAAAGTCGGAATAAATTCGATAAGAAAACTTAATTAAAAATAATGGATTTGAGAATCTTGATCAATAATGAAGAAATAATACAATTTCGAGTTCAATTGATCAAGATCCAGAAATTTTAAAAATACCGAAAAATTACCCGAAACAATATCTCGAAAAGTACGAAGGAATAATATCGAAAATTGGAGAAAAATGTAATTAATAAATTAAATTAAATTAAATAGATTAAATTTGAAATAAAATAATATAAGTTGTAGATATTTTGGATTTTTATAGAGTATTTTAATGAATAGTGTAATAATTAAAATAAATAATAATAATAATAATAATAATAATAATAATAATAAAAAGAAAGTGAATCTGAAAAAAAGAAGAAGAAAGAATCAGAATTGTCGGGGAGAGAGAAAGAGAAGCAGAAAACGAAAATGAAGCCGAAATCGGGGGGGGAAGGCCGGACGACCACCGGCGACCCAATCGACCAGGTGAAGGTCGGAAAAGGAAGAGGAGAGGCCGGCGACCTCCCTGGTACCGGCGGTGCAGCCCACCAACGCCGAAATTCGGCGGATCGAGGGAGAGAAACCGACGGGGAGAGAAGAGGAATCGCCAGCGATTGGTGTCGATTCAGGCCCTACCGACCCCAGCCGAGGCTTCCCGAGGTGCAGACGAGCCGATTGGCGACGGCCCCGACCGGCAAAACTGTCGACAAACGCCGGAAACGACGGAAAAAGGAAACGGTACCGACGGCGAAGAGGAGAACAGCCGGACCGGTGACGTTCCGGCGGCCTTGGACGAAGCCGAGGCCAGATTCGAGCTGCGGACAACCCAACAGAGCCATTGGCGGTGGAAGCCGGCGGAGAACCGGCTGGCAAGGCCTTGAACCGGTGGTGAACCGGCCGAAACGGGGTGAACCGGCGGTCCGAACCGGTCTGAACCGGACTGAACCGGTTCAGCCAAGAAAGAGAAGGAAAAAAAGGAGAAAAAGGGAAAAAGAAAAAGAGGAAAAATTGGGGAAAAATTTCGGTGATGTAATCGAGCTACGGGTAAGTCGGTAAGCGGTCGAATTGACTGATTTAAATTTTGAAATATTTTATTTAATTAATTTTCGACTGAAAATTTACCCAAAAATTTATGAAATTGTGTAGCTCGACAATCGACGTCAAACAAGAGCTCGAGACAGCCTCGATTTACGAATTAGCATGGATCTTGGGTAAGTAACCATTATTTACGACAATTTACATCGTTATGCGTGATATGAATTTAAATTCCGCATAAATTGAATTAGATTTTGAAAATTTAGATAAATTGTCGTAAATAATAAAGTTAGCTATTCGAGAGTTAAAACGAGGCCTAATAAATTGTTGGTGGGCCCAATGAGCCCAATAGGCCTCGATAAAGTAAAAATTAAGTGGAAAACGAGCTTAAGGCCGATTAAGGTGCAATCGGGCCCAATAGGGGTAAACGGGCCCAATGATTTAAATTAAGCCAAGAAAATATTAAATACAATTAAGTTGTATAATATCTGACCTGAGGAATATTGATACGCAGTTCCGGGCATTTGATGGGGGAGCATATCGGACTGCGCGACGAGACAACAGTGGAAAAAGAAAGGTCAGACTCTACAGAAAAATAAGGTAAGGGAATGCTGCGGACTGCTAGAGGTAACTTTACGAAATTTCAAGTTCATATGCAGTCTTTAAAAATTATCTGAAGGGTCTAGAGGTCAAATAATAATTTTAGTGCCCCGAATGGGCAAATTACCAAAATACCCTTGTTAAGGGTAAAATTTACAAATTTAGAAAAAATTGGGAGGAGCAAGAACAAGAGGTTTTTGCTCGTTCTGGAGACATTTTAATGCATGCATGAGTAGGCTGGCTAACCTTGAAAGAAAATGCACAGCATTGCATACTTTCAACGATATAATTGTTTTGAAAACTGTTTTGAGGAAACAGAGCCGCCTACGTGTTTTTATTGATATGTGACGTGTTAGAGCTCAGCTCGCACGATGTTTTTGATTTGTGTGCATTAGTGCTGGAGCGAGAGCTCGCACTAGAGTTTTACATGCATTGGTGCTGGAGTCTAACTCGCACTTGATTTTACATGATTTTTGTGATAGGGTGCTAGAGTCTAACTCGCACCATATTTTTATATGATTTTCGAGATAGGGTGCTGAAATTTAACTCGCACCAGATTTTATAAGATTTTCATGTGATTCATATAAAGAGTGCTAGAGCCTAGCTCGCACTAGTTTTACTTGATTTGATGAGAGTGCTGAGCATTACTCGCACTGATTTTATGAGAACATGCGATGAGCCGTGCTTGGAGCATCGGGTAGACTGTGTGTCACCGATTAAATAGGCTCGTACGTGCGTTTTGAGACATGGCAATACGGTTTAATGTTAAAACAACCTGATGAGCCCGAAAGAGGGATAAGGGTTGGAGGTCCAGCTGATGAGCCCGAAAGAGGGATAAGGCTGGGGGTCCACGAAGTACGATGTACCGTGCAAGTAGCATGGAGTATGATGTACCGTGTGGTATCTTTGTGATACGTTGGTATCTTTGTGATACGTTAGCATCTTCGGATGCATGAGATCGGATAAGACTGACGAGATGGACTGACCCACCTCTCGGGCGGTTCCCGATCATGGTGAGAACCCGCACACTAGGATCCGTGTAGCTGAGGAACTCACGAGGACACACATGGCCATAGTCCTGGTTATTACCGATATACAGATGTTGCCTAGTCTCGCATGTCGACGATTTTGATGAGATTAAACTGGGTTTTAAACTAAATTTGCATGATGGTATTTCCATGCTTTTCAAACCCATGTGTGAATGTAAATCGATTTTTATGGTTTTGTGTGAGTTAGGATCACCCGAAAGAGGGGTCGAGTCCTGACTTTATTGTAAAAATTTTAATTGAGAAAGAAATGATTTGAAATAATTGCATGTTGAATTTTCAGTGCAAACTTGATTTACATAACATCATAACTCATATCATCTGTTTTAAAATGTGTGGAGAAAGGGTGGTTTATACATGGCACTACGTTCATGTAGGTAGTATGGTTACCTACTTGTTCGTAGGATTGCCTTACTGAGCTTGATGTGCTCACCCCTTTCATTTTCTCCCACAGATAATCTCCAGTAGATGTTGAGGTGACTCAGTACTGCATTCCGGATATCCGCTGCTACCCATCATTTAAGGTATATACACTTGTACATATTGTATCTAAATAAGCATAGCACAGTAACATGTTTGTAAGTAACTCTAGGGGATGTATAAATATTGTAAACACTTATAAATGACTGAGAAAGAATTAATTTGGTGGGACTGGCATTGACGCACAGCCCAATTATTAGTGGAGTGTGGTCACGATTCGAGGACAGGTAAGAATTTAAGTAAATAAACAAAACGCGAAAAATTAACTCTGATTTTTGGGTAGTTTGGGTCGTGACATGCAATGTGTTCTTCCAACTTTCGTTCCGGCATATCTTTCCGGATTACTTCCTTTTAAGTCTTTTTTTGGTCTTCCCTTAGCCTAACTTTTTTAAATCATTCATAGCCTATACTCTTCTAACTGGAGCGTTCACAGGTCTACGTCATATGTGTTCAAACCAATGTAAATAACTTTCATTCATCTTGTCTTTGATAGGAGCCACTCCAACCTTATACAAATGTCCTCATTTCTCATTTTATCTTTTCTTGTATATCCACACATCCATCGAAGCACTCGTATTTTTGCTAGACTCATTTTCTGTGCATTCAATCCCTTATCGCCCATTATTCACTATCATAGAGTAATATTAGTCTAATAATTATCCTATAAAACTTATCTTTCACCTCTATAGGAATTCTATTGTCACACAACACATATGTAGCACTTCTCCACTTGCTCCAACTAGCCTGTATCCGATGAGTCACATCACCATCAATGTGACACCCCGGAAGTGCCAAAAACAGGGCAAATTTAAAAAATTTTCACATCCATTCACAATAAAGGGTGCATTCCTGTGCAGTGTCATACATCATCATACATATCATACCTCAAGATCTCATAATTATATTTCATATAATATACATTACTCAATCCAAGTTAATTAATCCTAAAACATCCCATGCATCATTGTACATCAAGTGTCTGTAAATACAACATAAGTCTGGGTACATGAAATGCAAATTATACCTCAACACAATATATGTAGCCTGGAGCTCAAGTCCTCCACTAGCCACTATTCCGTACGCCGCAGGAAAATTCTCTTCACTTGAAGAAATCTGGGGGGGGAAAGATAAAACAGGGTGAGGTTTTAAATCGCTCAGTAAGGGGGTAAGGGACTCGTTAATAAAACAATGATTTGCATAGCACAATCATTTTATCTCGTAGTTGAAACTCAATTAAAACGTAGCATGAACTCATTAAAACATCATTCTCAACTCATTTCTTTGAAATCATGTAAAAATATAAGTGTACATAACTCAGTACAAATCACAGTCACAAGCATGTGGAATTAAAATGTGATAATGGCTTTTCTCATTAAAATGTGATAAAAATCACCTCAATAGAATGCACGTGGCACAACCACAAAACACAACACGTGTGTATAAAAAAAGACTAGGCAAGAAAACTCATATAAAACTCGTCATGACACATCAAAATAATTCTCCTCTAGGTGTGTATCCTATGCATCCTCATAAGAGGGAACATCGACATATGGTCGTGTACATGGTATATTGGACTTACGCGTTACCAGAACAAGGCTCGGCCTTACATGCTACCAGAGTAATGCCTCTCCTCATGCACACTATCACGTGGTCCCTGGGTCGGTTCCCAAGTGGCCCACTCTATTGGTCTTACATGCTACCAAGGCAAGGCCACCCAGCGTTACCAGAACAGGGGTTATCTCACGTTACCAAATCGAAGGAATATCGAAATTACATGCTACCAGAGCAAGGCCCAGACTTACATGGTACCAAAGCAAGGCCTCCCAATGCTACCAAAGTGGAGGAATAATCGGACTTACATTTGCCAGAATAAGGCCCGGACTTACATGCCACCAAAACAAGGCCTGATGTGTATTCAACATGACATGCCTAAGTCTCAATCATTAGCCATTATCATATAAAATGTTCTGCCTTCACGTAGAACTCATAATGGTTTTCTCTCATAAATCTCATTTAAAACATTTGTGTACCCAACACAAAACATGTTAAAAATCGAGTCCAACCGACAAAACCACGCACACATTTCTCAACTTCAGTACGCCTTAACGTAGAGCCCAAATCTCTTTTCACGTTTTAATCATAAAATGATTGTAAAACATTTTCACGCTTAGTTAATAGGTCATAAAAGTTGGGCCCCAACCGGCTATTAAATCGTGTGAACTACTCATTCACAACTCATAAAAACATGTTTGTTTGTTCAAATCACTTTTCATGCTACAATTAACATCAAAACACATACACAAACGAGTTTAAGTTTTCCCTTACATCTTTGCACCTTGTATAGTGCAATCGTTCCCCCGTATCACGGACTAGTCTCGTATTCCTCTCTGGAACTCTCAAGCTATCCAAACGATGTTAAAACATCAGCAATATATCTCAAATCACCTCATCGAGCACATATTTGCTCAAATTTCTCATTAACCTCTCCAATAGCCCAATTCCCATAATTCTATCACAATTCACATTCTCATTCATTGTATCTCAAAATTCTACATTTTCTATACCAATTTCGATGCTAAATTCACCTCATTGCCTCAATTCCAAATTTATTAGTCAAAAATCCCAATTTACCACAAATTGTCTAACGTTATCTTTACTCCAACAAAAATCATAATTTCATCAATCTCTAATCATTTCCTAGCTATTTCATCATAATGCTAGCAACCATAATCACTAAAAATCGCTTTAAAACCCAAGATCAAAGTTTAGAATTTACCCAAACTTGTGGAGGGCTCTATTCACATCTCGATTCGATTCGTCCTACGATTTCCAAATATGTGGTTCTCCTTTGGATGAGGTACAACTTTCCTTCTTACTACAATCTTTGATTTGGACAAAAATGGGGGCTTTGGATGAGAGAGAAAGCTAGGGCTCGGCTACAATGGAGGTTTGGGAGAGAGAGAAAAGATGAAATGCAGGAAAACACAGGGGTCCTTTTATAGACGGAGTGATAAGTTGCATATTAGACATATTAATTGTCATATTTTCCCATGATTTAAATTCTTTTATATGCTTAATTTTTGGATTTGACTTATATTTTCTATTTTGTATTGTGAATGAAGAAAAATGGACAAAATGGATTAAAAACTGCAAATTCTGCTCAAGTCACGAAATCAGAAGAAATCTTGGAATTCAAGTCAAGATCTATCACTTGTAGCTGAAGTTGACTGAATCAATCTAAAGATGGCAAGTGGAAGATTTTAATTATTAAAGAAGAGATATTCAATGACAATCTTTGGCAAGTGGTGGAAAAAGGAAAGAAGTTTAATTGTAATCAAACTCAATCAGAGAACTTTCCTTTGGAAACAGATTCTGGGGCTAAGATATTTAGTATTTATAGACTAAGAGTGGAAGAGGCTGGGAATCTGAATCTTGAATCATCATCATAGATACAATTTTATATTTTCTTTAGTGTTTTTCTTTGAACTTATGGCTTGCTAAATTTTTAGTCTAGCCAAAGGATAATTAAAGTTTGGGTTCTTTAAGAATTGTGAGATCTAATTAGTTTTATCTTGTTCTTTTATATTTTTATTATTTATATGTCTTCTGTTCTTGTTTAAATTATTGTTTTGATTGATTGTGCAAAAAGGGTCATTTGTTCAATTGTCAGGATAATATATCAGCAATTAGAAACCTAAATCCATAATTGTTTAGGCATTCTAATATAAGTGGTAAATAACATAATTGATTTCAGATAGGATTTCGATTCTATGTTAAGAAGATATATAATCTAGCTTAAATGAACCTACATGTATGTTTGTTGGTTAGAATTGGTAGTCTCTCTAGTTTTCAATGCTGTTGGTAAATTAAATCTTAAGATCGTATCTAAGATTGTTTAACTGACAAGAGAAATAATTAGAGATCGTATCCTGATTATCGAAGAAGTAAGGAGGGATAGGTTGTTAGGTCGTACCAATAACCATAACCAATTTGGTAAAGATTAAAAGAACTCATTTTTACATTAATGATCAATTCCATGAACCCATTCTAAGATTATTCCTTTGGTTGGATGTTTTCATCATATTGATTTTCTCCCAACATTTTACATATTGATTTTTCTCTGCTATATTTTAATTTATTTTTCTTTTTATTCTCACTACAACAAAATCCCCATATTTAATTTCTTTTTAAATATTTTGCAGAAAAATAAATCTTATCAATCTCTTGGGAAACGACCTTACTCAATTATACTGCAGTTTTAATTTATTTTGAGTAGGAATTATTATTGTTGGTCTCAACAACCACCACGGAGGGTAAGATATCGATCTGGTCCCTGATGAGATCGATCTACATTTGAATTTGGGAACGTTTTGGGGTAATTTTATGTATAGGAGATTGATCTGTCGGGGGGTGAGATCGATCTCTTAATGGCTATATGAGATCGATCTGCTCCAATTATGAGATCGATCTCTAGTTTACAGAATGCTTCACGAGATCGATCTGCTCCTTGAGGAGATCGATCTTCTCCTTACAGAATGCTTCATGAAATCGATTTCTTCCTCATGAGATCGATCTCTTCAATACAGAATCATAAAGAGATCGATCCTCTTCCATTGGAGATCAATCTGCTCACTTAATTTCCTCATTCCTTGTCACTTTGGCCTACCAGATCGATCCTCTCTTCTCTGAGATTGATCTGGCCTCATAGTTTTACACTTAACATAAAATCTCCACATATAATGGATATAGTTTACTCCATTGATTAAATTCTCATTCATAACTCATTTAATATAGGGATACATCACATTTAGTTCAATTCAATTACACTTCATGATCTCATTACATAATTTAGATATGTACGAAATACTCAGATCTCACAATCAATCTCTTCATCCATCTACACTATCAACCCAAAATATCTAAAATAATCTTGCTTAGGGATCACCATCCCATCTAGCATCATTATGTTTCTATCTTCCTCTTTGTCTAAACTGAATTTACATTGCATGTATTCAGTTTTTGCTTTGTTCAGTTTGAATTCTCTTCTCTAACGTTTGTCTCCACAATTCTAACTTGGTATTATACTCCACTCTAATCTTAGTACACATGACAATAACATCTACAAACATCATGCACCAAGATACATTATCCTGGATGGATATTGTCAGCTCGTCCATTACTGTAGCAAACAAAAATAGACTCCTCTTTCTTGCTTGCGACAATCTATATATTTCTTTCTCTCCCTCTTTTATGTCCAACTTGTCATAAATCTCTTTCACAACCTTCGTCTTTACTTTTGCCACCACCCTTTTTACCTCATTCCTAGCTAACTTGTATTTATGAAGTTCTCTTTGGTGTTGTTTGCCTTCAAAGCCCTATAATAATCTCTCTTACCATTTACAGCTTCCTTTACTCATTCAGTCTATCATGTTGTATTCTTTCTAATTGATGCTTTTTCGTTTAATACTCCTAGTATCTCATTGCACACCTCCTGAATGTGTTTTACCATCTTGTTTCACATTGTATTCGGGTTCTCCTATGTTGTTCGGTCTTCTTTTTGGGTGGGTCTAAGTATTTCTATACACTGCATGACATTCTTCTTTTAGTTTTCCATCATTGAATCCTTGTAGCTCTTTCTTGTTGGTTCTTACAATGTCATTTATAAATTTATAGGTATAGGACTAACAGTCTGTGTTACGCGGCAACACTCTCACCTAGGATAACTTTACAGTCTAGACAACTGCATCTATCCCTCCTTTTAGTAAAAAAAGTCTATCTGATTTGCGTTTGATCCACTCTTGAAGGTTATAAGGTGAGGTTTTCTCTTCCTAAACAATATATTCACTAAGATTAGGTCATAAGATAAAGAAAAATCTAGTATAGCTTCTCCACCTTCATTTTTTTTTTTTTTTACACTATAACTAAAACTCTCATGTATGCTTTCAAAACCCTCACTACTAGCACTTACATGGCCATTAAAGTCACCACCAATATAAAGGTTTTCTCCTATTGGCACTTCTTACACTATCTTATTTAAATCCTCCCAAACCTCTCTTTTACTAGCATTATCAAGCCTATTTGTAGTGCATATGCACTATTAACATTCAAAATGTACCTTTCTAGAATTGGCTTCACCAAAATAATTCTATCTCTTTGTCTCTTAACTTATACAACATTCTTTTGATATTCTTTATCTATGATGATATCTACAATATTTTGATCTCTATCCTTCCCTGTATACCAAAGTTTATATTGTCTAGGTGCTATCTCCCTAGACTTCTCCCTAACCCATTTGGCCTCTTAAAGACACAAGATAATAATCCTTCTCCTACAAATAACCTTACAAATCTCCACTAACTTCCATTAAGCGTACCTTATTCTAAGATCCTAACCTAAGCTTATGATTATAGACTAACTTCTTTATTCACCCCCATCCATTATGGTGTGGGAATGTTTGCCTATTAAGCACCACATCCAAGCGTCGATGTGGTGTGTCAGTTTCAGGCGACCACCTAGAAACCATTACACATTTTTCTCTACAACCGAGTTATAGATTAACGTGTCGCTGAGTAGGGGATGCCCCAATGGATTTCATATAGTGGTTCATCTCATAAAAATTTGACAAGTATAGATTGGCTAATTGTCAAAATCTATCACCAACTCTCCTCTTTTATCTTGGCTTGAAACTGGGTATGTTAAACACAACTTTAAATAAAAAAGTAAATAAATAAAAAAGAAATGCAAAAAAATCAGAAATGAGCTCAAGGAAGCTATTGATATAATTTTACGAGCTTTAAAGTCCATATACAAAGATTATACCCATTATAAGTCTAATCAAAATCTTTTTAGGCTTAAACAAAGCAGCAACTTAACTTTAGTGTAAGGCTAGCCATGACATGCACTAATTTAACTTGGTACATCCAAAGTTGATCGACCTTTTAATGCTCAAACTCCAAATCATTCAAAAGTTTAATTGATATTTTAAAGTCTAAAATCAATCAAAGACCCAATCAATAGTTTAAAAACTCAAACTAATTCTCAAGATTCAAATTTTAACATGCGATCACTTGGGAATTAATATTTGGATTCAATTTTATCTTAAATCTAATATGCCACAAATAATAAAATATTCTTGACTGAAATTAGCCTTTATAAATGGGGAAAGGGAATAAAGAAGAGAAAAACAAAAAAGAAAAAAGGGGGGGGGGAAATGGGGGAGTGATGAAAATCTTTTTTTTTTTTAAGGAAATAAAAGAATTATATTTAAAGTAATATAGAAGAAATGAGTGAAATGGAAGAAACATAACAGAAAGAGTAGATGGGTTTGGTAATAGAATATTTACAAAAGAAGATATTAGGGACTTGAGATGGAGTTGGTAAGAAAAGAGAAGTGAGATAGATTGTTTAAGAGAATGAGAGAAAAGAAAGAAAAAAAAAAAAGAGAAAAGAAAAACAAATGGATGGGAGACAAGCTAGTAAAGAGAAGTTTGACTTTTCAAAACCAAAGAAAAAAAAGCAGGAAGTGTCGAAGTAGACATCCACTTCATCTAAGCTTTTTTTCAATTTTTATTATATTGATTGACGAGATTCTAAACTTTGACAGTTTTTCTTTCTTAAATTCTATGGAAACCAAATAACATATAAAACGAGATTGAGAGATTAATAGTTGTCCAAAAAAATTAAAAAACAATTTTGACTTTGAACATTTACTTATATGATCATGTCCACATCTTTAGGTATAAAACTTTTATAGGTCTAAAATTTAAATTTCAACACTTACAATAATTTTTTTCCAAACCAAAAACATTTTACTAAAACACCAATATATATATATATATATATTTATATATATCTCAAAATTTTAAACTTCATTAAATACGTCCCGAGTCATCAATGTTTTTTTATAATAAAAACATATGTTATAATACATAAAAGTTAACAAAGATGAGAAAAAAAAAGTTAAGTTACATTTATCTAATCGTGAAATAAGTAATAAGATATTCACTTATATGATCATGTACACACCTTTAGGTATAGAAATTTTATAGCTCTAAAATTCAAATTTCAACATTTACAATAATTTTTTTCTTGAACTAGAGATATTCTACTAAAAAACCAATAGTTATATCATATATAATTATATATATATATAGATATATATATATATATATTTCAAAATTTTAAACTTCATTGAATACATCCCTGAGTCATCAATGCTTTTTTATAATAAAAACATATGTGAAAATTGTCAAAATTTAATTTCATGAAATTACTTTTTTATTTATATGCACGTTTGTATAATACATAAAAGTTAAAAAAGATGAGAAAAAAAGTTAAGTTACATTTATCTAATCGTGAAATAAGTAATAAGATACTCATATGATCATGTACACACCTTTAGGTATAGAAATTTTGTAGCTCTAAAATTCAAATTTCAACATTTACAATAATTTTTTTCTTGAACCAGAGATATTCTACTAAAAAACCAATACTTATATCATATATAATTATATATATATATTTCAAAATGTTAAACTTCATTGAATACATCCCTGAGTCATCAATGCTTTTTTATAATAAAAACATATGTGAAAATTGTCAAAATTTAATTTTATGAAATTACTTTTTTATTTATATGCACGTTTGTATAATAAATAAAAGTTAAAAAAGATGAGATAAAAAAGTTACATTTATCTTAAAGTGAAATAAGTAATAAGATAATTTAAGGTTACATTTATGAATGATAAAAATAATAAATCACAATAAGTTTAAAATCATAAAAGACATATATGCATATTCTTAGTAAAAAATTATATCTTTAAAAATGCATTTTTTATTTTATTTTTTGATATTTAGATGATTTTGTTGATTTAGTGATTTCATGGCTTGTGACCTTTAATGGATTAAGAATTTCATAAATAGAAGTGATAGAGGTGATTTACCTCAAGCTCAGTCGTGCCTGGATCGCAAAATACGAAAGGCCCAAAATAATAAAATTTTGGAGCCCAAACAAATATGAGTCCTGAGCTTATTGAAGCCACACAGAGACATCTATAAATACCCCCAGGTATGATCAAAAAACCCTAAGCTCTACTTTGTTAATAGAAACTCTGCTTAAACACTTTTTTTCTGACTTAAGCATCGGAGTGCACGCGCGGGACAGATCCCTGCGCCTCTCTATCCTTTATTGTTCTTACAGAGTCTTTAGTACATTTGGAGAAGACGACAAGGAAGACTACATCAACATTTATTCATTGTTGTTGAGAGCAACAACAATTGGCACCGTCTGTGGGAATCAAACATAAAAGCCATATTTTTTAGTAAGATGGTGAGAACACGTTCAACAGTAGCAGCGAACTTGGGGGAAGAGAATTCTGTGAGTCCTCCCAACGGACCTGTGAGAAGACAGGAGCAAATTGGAGAAGGAGAGGGGGTTGCCACAGTTTCCCTAGAGGAGTTTGAGGCTTTGAGATGTCAGAATGAGGAGGTTACTCAGGCACTCCAGTGTCAAAATGAGCAGACAACTGCAGCCTTAAAGGCCATGGTGGATTTCTTCAAAACTGCACTACCACAGTTTAGTCTACCCCCAGAAGTACAGCACCTGGTGAGAGAGAATATCCCATGGCACACCTATGAGGAAGGTTAGCCATCTGCAGCGGTGAATTCAAGACAACTAGAATAGGGGCCGAAGGGCAGCATGCAGCACATTACTCAGCATTGACAGGACCCTACCGCAGGGTTTCAGGAGCAGTACTCTGCCGCAGGTCTGAGGGAGACGAACCCTGCCGCAAGGGTGAGGGATAGGAACCCTACCGTAGGTCTAAGGGATAACCCTGCTGCATGTCTGAGAAGGTTCAACCCTGCCGCATCTCTGAGTGAGAACCCTGCCGCAGGTCTAAGAGGGTTCAACCCTGTCACATCTCTAAGGGAGAACCCTACCTCAGGTCTGGAGGACAACCCTACCGCGTCTCTGAGAGAGAACCCTGCCACAGGTTTGGAGGAAAAACTTGTCGCATATCTGAGGGAGAACATTGTCGCGGCCTAGAGGACAACCCTGCTGCATCTCTAAGGGAGATGACCCTTGTCGCAGGTCTGAGAAAGTTCACCCCTACCGCAGCTCTGAGTCAGTACCCTGCCGCTGGGATGCGAGAGATGAACCCTGTCCCAGGTCTGAGGGTGATGAACTCTACCGCAGGGGTCAGTAGTTAAGACCCTGTCGTGGCTGAGGGAGACGAACCCTACCACAGGTCTGAGGGAGATGAACCCTGCAGGGGTCAAGACTCAAGACCCTGCCGCAGGTCTGAGAGAGTTCAACCTTGCCGCACAGTTTTAGGAGAAGTACCATGTCGCAGGGTTTAGGAGGCATAACTCTGCCATAGAGTATAAGAGGTAGACCTCTACCGCAGAGTTTAAGAGGCAGACTTCCCCCGTAGAATTTGGGTGACATAATTTCGAAGTTTGTTGATCTGGGGAGCCTTAGAGATAGAACTCTCCCTCAGTAGACAGGATACAGCAGGCTTATGGGTGAATAGTCATGACTCATAAGACTATTTCGAAGATTCAAGGCCAAATTACGGAATGGGAGGTGTAGGAAGAAGGGATAAGTGTAGGCTCCTAGAGGGAGGAAAACTGTGACGATGAGGAGATCCCTAGCCGGGGAGCAAATTATGTGTGGAATCTCTAAAACAGAGGAAGAAGGGATTCTTATTACTCAAATTCTTCTAGTGCCGAAGAAAGAGGAGCACACTCAACCTGAGGGTCGAAAAACGTTGAGAAAGTCGTAGAAAAGATTCTGGAGAGGAAGAAGTTAATGTCTCTTGAGGACAATCAGAGAAGGAGAGTTCCTTTCAGTCCCAAGATTATGGACAAACCACTGTCGAAAAAGTTCAAGATGCCTTCTATGGCTACTTATGCTGGCAAAACTGACCCATATGATCATATACAGAGTTATGAGTCTCTTATGTTGCTTTATGGATGGGAAGACGTAATCATGTGTAGAACCTTCTCACTCACACTGTCAGGGCATGCTTTAAAATGGTTTAATGGGTTAAATGAGAGTTCTATCTCGTCCTTCGACTAATTACGAAGTGAATTTCTAAGAGCCTTCATGATCAACAGCCAGCGGAAGAAGGATGCCACTTATTTACTTACCCTTAAACAAGGGAACAAGAAATCGTTGAAGAACTATGTAGATCATTTTCGAGATGCGACCTTAGAGGTGAAAGATCTACCAGTAGGAGTAGCCATGGCAGCAATGCTGCAAGGGATGAAATCTGAGAAGTTATAAGAATCCTTATCCCTTGATCAGCCGGTGACTCTTTTCTATCTATTTACTAGAGCGAATAAATACGTGGCTCAAGAAGAAATGATGAGGATGGTATAGTCCCGGGAGGCAAAGGAAAGAAGGAAAAGAGAGAGAGATGTACCTAAAAGAAGTTCTTTGAAACCTGACAGATTGGACAAGGCTCCTAGGCTTAGGTATGAAAACTATACCATGCTAAATGGACCTCGTGCAACTATTCTTGCCGCTATTGAAGGAATTGGACTGTTGGAGTTCCCTAAAAAAAAGATTGGAGATTTAGGCAAAATGTTGATGCTTATTATGACTTTCACTCTGCTCATGGTCATCCTACTGAAAGATGCAGTGTCACGCCCCGAAAATGCGGAAAATAGGGCTAATTTAAAACTTTTTACTCGTTAATTCACAATTAAAGGTGCATTCCTGTGCAGTGTCATACATCATCATAATTATCATTCCTCGGGATTTCATCACTAGAATTTATATATCATATCAAATACATTAATCCATCTCAAGTTAATTAATCCTAATACATCCCATATAATGTTATACATCAAGTGTCTGCAATTACAATAATAGTCTGGGTACATGAAAAGATAAAATATACCTCAAGATACAATATACATGGCCTGGAGATCGAATCCTCCACTAGCCACTACTCCGTACGTCGCAGGGAAGTCCTTATTCACTTGAAGAACTCTGGGGGGGAAAGGAAAACAGGGTGAGCTTCTAAATCGCTCAGTAAAGGGGGTAAGGAACTCATTTCATAAACCAAAATACACATCACAAAAGGTTTATTTGTATGTGAAACTCATTTGAAAACCATAGCATGAAAATACTCAAAACGACACTCTCATGTGTCAAGTCATGTGAAAACATGAAGTAAAAGGCTCACTCTAGAGCAATAACAAAGCATGTAAAAACAACGCGATAAACGCTTTCTCAAATACGTGATAAAATCACAGTAAAATAAAGCACGTGGCATAGCCACCAAACACACGTGGCAAAGCCACTGATTTAATTCTCACGTGGCATAGCCATAAAACACACGTGGCAAAGCCACTGATTTAATTTCTCGCGTGGCATAGCCACAAAACACACGTGGCAAAGCCACTGATTTAATTTCTCACGTGGCATAGCCACAGAATAGGGTTTCTCAACGTGGCACAGCCACCAATGGGGTATAACGTGGCGCAGCCACCAATGGGGTTTCTCAACGTGGCACAGCCACCAATGGGGTATAACGTGGCACAGCCACCAATGGGGTATAACGTGGCACAGCCACCAATGGGGTTTCTCAACGTGGCACAGCCACCAATGGGGTTTCTCAACGTGGCACAGCCACAAAATGGTTATTCTCACGTTACCAGAACGGAGAAGAAATCGGGCTTACATGCTACCAGAGCAATGCCCGGTGTGTACTCACAACTACACACCTAGGTCTTATCACATAAGACTGGTTTGCCTTCACGTAGAACTCATGATGGTTTTTCTCTCATAAAACTCATTTGAAATCGTTTTGTACTCAATACAAAACGTAATAAAACCGAGTTCTAACCGGCAAAGCACACGCACACATTTCTCAAATCTCAATATTGCCTTAACGTAGAGCCCAGTTATAAACTCATAAAAACATTGGGCTCCAACAGGCTATAAAATCGTGTGCAATTTAATCTCAACACAATTCCCAACATGCTTGTTTTATAAACCACAATTCATGCTAAAATAGTTTACAATTCACATACACAAATGGTTTAGATTTCCCTTACCTCTTTGCACCTCGTATAGTGCAATCGTTTCCCCCGTATCACGGACTAGCCTCGCATTCCACTCTGGAACTCCCGAGCTGTCCAAACGATGTTAAAACATCAATACTCAATTATCTCATAACCCTCAATCCTCAAAATCGAGCATAATCGCTCATGACACCTCAAATCTCTTGATTCTCGTAACTCAACCCTAAACTACAACCTCATTCATAATATCTCAACGTTCTATATCTCTAATACCAATTATCTATGCTAATTCTCCACATTGTCTATATTTCCATTTATAGCTCAAAATTCCTAAAATTACCAAAATTACCAAATATCTACATTACTCCAACTACATTGCAATTTCATCAATCCCTAATCCTTTCTCAACTATTTCAACACAATGACAACCACCAATAGCATCAAAATCAGCTCAAATATCAAGATCGAGGTTTAGAAATTACCCAAAGCTTGTGAGACGCACAACTCACGCCTCGATCCGATTCGTCCTTTGATTTCCAAGTATGTTGTTCTCCTTTTGATGAGGAACAACTTTCCTTCTTACCACAACAGCTGATTCGACCGAAAATGGGTGATTTGGAGGAGTGAGAAACTAGGTTTTTAGAAAAATGGGGGTTGGAAGAGAGAGAAAGTGAAATTTTAGGAGAAAACACGGGTTCCTTATATAGACTGGAGGTAGGAGATCGATCTGCCTCTTGATGAAATCGATCTGTGTTTGAAATTTGGGGACGATCTGGGCAATTTTATGCCTAGGAGATCGATCTGTCGAGGGGTGAGATCGATCTCTTTATGGCTTTATGAGATCGATCTGCTCCTGAAGAGATCGATCTTCTCCCCAAACAGAATCATTTGGAGATCGATCTCTTCCTCATGAGATCGATCCCTTCTCAAACAGATTCATAAGGAGATCGATCTCTTCCATTGGAGATCGATCTGCTCCTCAAATTTCTCATTCCTTGTCATTTTTAGCTCACCAGATCGATCTCTCCTTCTCCCAGATCGATCTGCTCCTTAAATTTCTCCTTCTTTGTCGTTTACAACTCACCAGATCGATCTCTCCTTCTCCCAGATCGATCTGTCCTCATACTTCATGCTCATTTTACACACTTAACATATAAATCTCCAATTATAATTCCCACAATTCACTTAGCTCAATAAATTACACTTCAAATTCTTATTACATCATTAAAATATGTCTGAAATTCTCAGATCTCACATCCTCCCCACCTTAAAAAGAATTTGGTCCTCCAAATTCAACTCAACTAGTCAAAATAGATGGGGGTATTTCTCCTTCATGAGGCTCTCTAGTTCCCACGTTGCCTCTTCCCTTGAGTGATGTTTCCACAAAACTTTCACTAATGGGATGCTCTTGGTTCTCAGTACCTTCTCCTTTCTGTCGAGAATCCGGACGGGTTCCTCAGTGTAGCTCATGTCCTCCTGTATGTCCATCTCATCATACTCTATAACATGAGAAGGGTCCGGGTGATACTTCCTCAACATAGACACATGAAAAACATTGTGTATTCCGGACATCTGTGGGGGTAGTGCTAATCTGTAAGCTACCTCTCCCAATTTCTCAAGAATCTCGAATGGTCCTATGTATCGAGGACTCAATTTCCCTTTCTTCCCAAATCGCATGATACCCTTGCTCGGTGATACTCTTAGAAATACTGCATCACCAACGTCAAACTCAAGTGGTCGTCTACGCACATCCGCATAGCTTTTCTGTCTACTTTGTGCAGCCCGTAACCTCTCACATATGAGTTTCACACTCTGTACGGCTTGCTCAACAAGCTCGAGGGCATTTATCTTTCTGTCACCGACTTCTTCCCAAGCTACAGGGGATCTACACCTCCTACCATATAGAGCCTCAAAAGGTGCCATTCCAATACTCGCATGATAGCTGTTATTGTATACAAACTCTGCTAGAGGCAGGTGATCATCCCATGATCCTTTAAAATCCATTGTACACGCCCTCAACATATCCTCCAGGGTCTGAATAGTCCTCTCTGACTGACCATCTGTCTGAGGATGATAGGCGGTACTAAAACTCAATCGAGATCCCATGGACTCCTGAAACTGGGTCCAAAATCTAGAAGTAAACCGGGAATCTCTATCAGAAGTAATACTCACTGGAGCCCCATGTAATTTAGCTATCTCGCTGACATTTAGCTCAGCTAAGGCATCCACCGTATCTATGCTCTTGATGGCAAGGAAGTGGGCACTCTTGGTCAATCTATCCACTATAACCTATATAGCGTCATGACCTCTTCGGGTCCTCGGTAAACCCATAATAAAGTCCATAGTGACATGCTCCCATTTCCATGTAGGTACAGGTAAGGGCTGTAGTAGTCCTCCGGGCTTCCGATGCTCAGCTTCCACTTGCTGGCATACTAAACACCTGGCCACATACTCTGCCACGTCTCGCTTCATACCACTCCACCAATACACCTTTCTCAAGTCTCGGTACATCTTAGTACTCCCTGGGTGCATGGTGTATCGCGAGTAGTGGGATTCTCTCAATATCTGTCTCTTTAGGGTATCATCGTCCGGTACACAAATTCGTCCTCTAAATCTCAATAATCCATCCTCACTGATGGTGAGATCCGAATGCGAACTCTGCTCAGCTTGGCTAACCATGTCTATCAATCTCTGATCACTGCGCTGCCCAGTTCTAATCTGATCCATGATCCTGGGCTCTATCCGCAGGCTAGCCAAAAATCCAGTCTCTACCTCTTTAACTCTGATCCGAAGTTCGACGAACTGCTCTAACAAATCCCATTCCCTGATCATCATAGCAGATATCATACTCTTCCTGCTCAGGGCATCAGCAACCACATTCGCCTTACCCGGATGATAAAGAATCTCGCAGTCATAATCCTTGAGGAGTTCCATCCATCTCCTTTGTCTCATGTTTAACTCTTTCTGATCAAAGAGATATCTCAAACTCTTGTGATCAGTGAAGATCTGGAATCTTTCCCCATATAAGTAATGTTGCCAGATCTTCAAAGCAAATACCACAGCGGCTAACTCCAAATCATGCGTGGGGTAATTCCGCTCATGGTCTTTCAGCTGTCGCGATCCATATGCGACCACTCTTCTGTGCTGCATAAGCACACACCCCAATCCTTAGTGAGATGCATCGCTATACACCGAAAATCCTCCTGATCCCTCAGGAATAGTTAACACGGGTGCCGCTGTTAATCTCCTCTTTAACTCTTGAAAACTGAGCTCACATTGATCAGTCCATATAAATGGAGTCTTTTTGCGCGTGAGCTTAGTCAGAGGGGCGGCAATCCTGGAAAATACTTTCACAAATCTTCTGTAATACCCTGCCAAACCAAGGAAGCTTCGTACCTCAGTAACTGTCCTTGGTCTCTCCCAATTAAGCACAGCTGCTATTTTACTTGGATCCACTAATACTCCTTCCTCTGAGACTATATGCCTAAGGAAAGCTATCCGGTTCAGTCAAAACTCACACTTACTAAGCTTTCCGTACAATTGCTTATCTCGGAGTATCTGAAGTACTAACCACAAATGCTGTGCATGCTCCTCATACGACCGAGAGTACACCAGGATATCATCAATAAAGACTATCACAAATTTATCCAGATAGTCTCTGAACACCTCGTTCATCAATCTCATAAATGCTGCAGGGGCGTTCGTCAATCCAAAGGACATCACCAAAAATTCGTAATGGCCATACCTTGTCCTGAAGGCCGTCTTTGGAATATCTTCTTCCTTGATCCTCAATTGGTGATAGCCCGATCTCAAATCAATCTTAGAAAAGACTGATGCCCATCTTAGCTGATCAAGTAGATCATCAATCCTGGGTAGTGGGTATTTATTCTTCACAGTGGCTTTATTCAACAGCCGGTAGTCTACGCATAATCTGAGACTACCATCCTTCTTCTTAACAAATAGCACTGGCGCTCCCCACGGCGAAACACTGGGTCTAATAAACCCTTGATCCAATAACTCCTGTAGTTGTCTCTTCAATTCCTTGAGTTCTACTAATGCCATCCTGTAAGGAGGTTTAGAGATCGGCTGAGTATCTGGTATCAAATCAATGGTAAACTCCAGCTCTCTCTCTGGTGGTAAACCTGGCAATTCATCTGAGAAAACATCCAAAAATTCACAAACCACGGTATATCCTCAATCCTCGGATGTTCCCGCTCATCGTCTGAGATGAGTGTCTCATAACCTCTTATAGTTTCTGCCGAAGTGTCTGCGGTCTCCTTATCCAGGGCAAACACACGTCCCTGTGCCACAGGTTTCTTCCCTTTCTCTGCCGCAGTGGCCCGTCTCCGGGGGTCCACTCTCTGAGGCCTTTGTCTAGTGGGCTCCAATACATGTGGTTTCTGAGGTTGGGGACAGTCCTTCACTCTGTGACCCATGTCACCACATCTAAAACATCCATGGATCGACCCAGTACAACTTCCCTCATGCGATCGGCCACAGTCTCTACAAAACCTTGTCTCAGGCCTGACATCTCGAGGGGTCTCTCTGATATTAGGGTAACCTCTGGGTCTCTCTAATCTGCCCTTCTGTACCTCAATCCTTCCTCTTCTGAAGGAACCTCTCCGGGCCTCTGTTTGGAAAAGTGCTGGCCTCTTGCCCTTATCTCTATTCACCGCTCTGAGCTCATTCTGGGATTGTACCATCTCAATCCCTCTTTCAATCTCTTGTGCTCGTCTTAGAGCATCTCCAAACTCAGTAATACATAGCCCTATCAATCTATCTCTGATGACGGGCTTCAACCCATACACAAACTTCTCTGTGCGGAGCTCTTCACTCTTGAAGGTCTCTGGGTCATATCTCAATAGCGCTGTGAATTGGCTCTCATAGTCATCCACAGACATGTCACCCTGTACCAAACTCAAAAACTCGGCCTGTTTCTTTCTCTGGGCGGCTCGTGGTACATATTGGGTCCTAAAAGCTGTCTGGAACTCTTCCCAACCAATCACATCATGGTGGGACATCAGAATTCCCTGGGTAGTACCCCACCAATCTCGAGCTCTCCCCTTCAGCATATAGGCACTCATACTGACCCTCTCAGCATCGGTGCACCCCAGGATATCAAATACAATTCTTAATTCCGTCAACCACTCCTCAGCCTCTGTAGGATCCTTCTTTCCCTTAAATGCGGGTGGATTCATCTTCAGAAAATCCCTTAGTCGGACCATACTTCTATCCGCAGGCTGGGTGACGGGAGGCACTGGGGGTATAGGAGGTCCTTGTGGTGGTGTAGGGGTAGTATCCGAGGCATTAACTCCAAAGTGTTGCGCGAATAATGCTGCCATCTGCTCAAAACCTTGCCTCACATCGGTCTCAATCCGATTAAATCGAGAGTTAGGACTCTCTGGTTGTGGGACAGGTGGCGGAGGGGACTCTGCCTGCCTCCTCGAATGACCTCGTCGTTTACTCATTCTCTATCTCAACTCGTCTCCTACGCGTACATATCAAAATTGATTGAAATCTCAATCCTCAATTTCAGTTCATGACCAGACTATTACAGACACTTGGGATGTACTCTATTTCACTTAACCGACACTGACAGTACTAGACACCCTAAGCTCTGATACCAAGAAAACTCTGTCACGCCCCGAAAATGCGGAAAATAGGGCTAATTTAAAACTTTTTACTCGTTAATTCACAATTAAAGGTGCATTCATGTGCAGTGTCATACATCATCATAATTATCATTCCTCAGGATATCATCACTAGAATTTATATATCATATCAAATACATTAATCCATCTCAAGTTAATTAATCCTAATACATCCCATATAATGTTATACATCAAGTGTCTGCAATTACAATAATAGTCTGGGTACATGAAAAGATAAAATATACCTCAAGATACAATATATATGGCCTAGAGCTCGAATCCTCCACTAGCCACTACTCCGTACGTCGCAGGGAAGTCCTTATTCACTTGAAGAACTCTGGGGGGAAAGGAAAACAGGGTGAGCTTCTAAATCGCTCAGTAAAGGGGGTAAGGAACTCATTTCATAAACCAAAATACACATCACAAAAGGTTTATTTGTATGTGAAACTCATTTGAAAACCATAGCATGAAAATACTCAAACGACACTCTCATGTGTCAAGTCATGTGAAAACATGAAGTAAAAGGCTCACTCTAGAGCAATAACAAAGCATGTAAAAACAACGCGATAAACGCTTTCTCAAATACGTGATAAAATCACAGTAAAATAATGCACGTGGCACAGCCACTAAACACGCGTGGCGTAGCCACTGATTTAATTTCTCACGTGGCATAGCCACAAAACACACGTGGCAAAGCCACTGATTTAATTCTCACGTGGCATAGCCACAAAACACATGTGGCAAAGCCACTGATTTAATTTCTCGCGTGGCATAGCCACAAAACACACGTGGCAAAGCCACTGATTTAATTTCTCGCTTGGCATAGCCACAAAACACACGTGGCAAAGCCACTGATTTAATTTCTCACGTGGCATAGCCACAGAATAGGGTTTCTCAACGTGGCACAGCCACCAACGGGGTATAACGTGGCACAGCCACCAATGGGGTATAACGTGGCACAGCCACCAATGGGGTTTCTCAACGTGGCACAGCCACCAATGGGGTTTCTCAACGTGGCACAGCCACAGAATGGTTATTCTCAAGTTACCAGAACGGAAAAGAAATCGGGCTTACATGCTACCAGAGCAATGCCCGGTGTGTACTCACAACTACACACCTAAGTCTTATCACATAAGACTGGTTTGCCTTCACGTAGAACTCATGATGGTTTTTCTCTCATAAAACTCATTTGAAATCGTTTTGTACTCAACACAAAACATAATAAAATCGAGTTCTAACCGGCAAAGCACACGCACACATTTCTCAAATCTCAATATTGCCTTAACGTAGAGCCCAGTTATAAACTCATAAAAACATTGGGCTCCAACCGGCTATAAAATCGTGTGCAATTTAATCTCAACACAATTCCCAACATGCTTGTTTTATAAACCACAATTCATGCTAAAATAGTTTACAATTCACATACACAAATGGTCTAGATTTCCCTTACCTCTTTGCACCTCGTATAGTGCAATCGTTTCCCCCGTATCACGGACTAGCCTCGCATTCCACTCTGAAACTCCCGAGCTGTCCAAACAATGTTAAAACATCAATACTCAATTATCTCATAACCCTCAATTCTCAAAATCGAGCATAATCGCTCATGACACCTCAAATCTCTTGATTCTCGTAACTCAACCCTAAACTACAACCTCATTCACAATATCTCAACGTTCTATATCTCTAATACCAATTATCTATGTTAATTCTCCACATTGTCTATATTTCCATTTATAGCTCAAAATTCCTAAAATTACCAAAATTACCAAATATCTACATTACTCAAACTACATTGCAATTTCATCAATCCCTAATCCTTTCTCAACTATTTCAACGCAATGACAACCACCAATAGCATCAAAATCAGCTCAAATATCAAGATCGAGGTTTAGAAATTACCCAAAGCTTGTGAGAGGCACAACTCACGCCTCGATCCGATTCGTCCTTCGATTTCCAAGTATGTTGTTCTCCTTTTGATGAGAAACAACTTTCCTTCTTACCACAACAGCTGATTCGGCCGAAAATGGGTGATTTAGAGGAGTGAGAAACTAGGTTTTCGAAAAAATGGGGGTTGAAAGAGAGAGAAAGTGAAATTTCAGGAGAAAACACGGGTTCCTTATATAGACTGGAGGTAGGAGATCGATCTGCCTCTTGATGAGATCGATCTGTGTTTGAAATTTGGGGACGATCTGGGCAATTTTATGCCTAGGAGATCGATCTGTCGAGGGGTGAGATCGATCTCTTTATGGCTTTATGAGATCGATCTGCTCCTGAAGAGATCGATCTTCTCCCCAAACAGAATCATTTGGAGATCGATCTCTTCCTCATGAGATCGATCCCTTCTCAAACAGATTCATAAGGAGATCGATCTCTTCCATTGGAGATCGATCTGCTCTTCAAATTTCTCATTCCTTGTCATTTTTAGCTCACTAGATCGATCTCTCCTTCTCCCAGATCGATCTGCTCCTTAAATTTCTCCTTCTTTGTCGTTTACAACTCACCAGATCGATCTCTCCTTCTCCCAGATCGATCTGTCCTCATACTTCATGCTCATTTTACACACTTAACATATAAATCTCCAATTATAATTCCCACAATTCACTTAGCTCAATAAATTACACTTCAAATTCTTATTACATCATTAAAATATATCTGAAATTCTCAGATCTCACATGCAGAGATCTGATGGATTAGTTAGAAAAGCTGGCTCGAGATGAGTAAATTAACCGCTTCCTGTGGAGAAGTGAAAGGCCCCATTACCCTCCGTAAGATCGAAGGGATGATCGTCTGTGGAATAGACAAAATAATGATAGAGGGAGAAACAAGCCAAGAGTTGGAGAAAAAGTTATGCCAGACCCCTGAGGCAACTGACTAGATAATGAACCCACTGGCCCGACTATAAATGTTATTGTAGGGGGAGAATCGATGGCAGGAAGTTCCTCTGCTTCTCATAAAAGTTACGCGAGACAAGCATATCATATTCATGCTGTGATGGAGGAGAAGGCGAGTGAAGAACCCATTGTGTTCACCCCGACAGACAGGTGTGATATTATAATACCTCATGACAATCCCATGGTGATATCAGTGGTGGTGGCAAAACATCCCGTGAGCAGAATCCTGGTAGACAATGGAAGTTCGATAAACTTAATCTATTAGAACTGCTTTGAGAAAATGAACGTATCAGAAGATAGGTTAAGACCCGTTATGACGCCACTGTACAAATTTACGAGCGAGAAAGTGAAGGTCGTCGGGTCTATAGAGTTGCATGTGACTCTAGGGGAAAGCCCAAAGGATGTGACTCAACAGGTATTATTCATTGTTGTAAGATTAACCCCAGCTGCTTATAACATGATCTTGGGAAGGCCTCTATTAAATTATATGAGGGTGGTAATATCTTCTTACTACCTATTAATGAAGTTCCCTACTCCCAACGGAGTTGAGCAAGTACGAGAAGATCAAAAGAGGGCTCGCATATGTATATCGCCTCTACCGCCGACAAAGGAATACAAAGAAAGGAGACGTTGTATATAGATGACCCTCTTAAGCCTCAGCCTGTTGAGAAAACGAAAGCCATTGAGCTAATCAAAGGGGATAAAGAGAAGAAGGTGTTCATAGGGACTCAATTGGATGAACAAATAGGGAGGGAGATAGCAGAATGCTTATAGAGAAACTCAGATGTCTTTGCTTGGACCTCGACTGATATGCCTGAGATTAATCCAGAAGAGATTTGCCATGGGCTTAATGTTTCACCTGGGCATAAGCCTGTCAAACAAAAGAAGAGAAATTTTACCCCGAAAAGATAAAAGGCGATCACTAAGGAAGTTAATAATCTTTTAGAAGTCGGGTTTATTAGAGAGGTTTACTAGCCTGAATGGTTGGCCAATATAGTAATGGTGAAGAAATCTAATGGGAAATGGCAAATGTGTGTGGATTTCACCGATTTGAATAAAGCTTGCCCCAAAGATTCATATCCTCTGTCCCGAATTGATAAGCTTGTGGATGAAACATCAGGGTACGAACTCCTTAGTTTTCTAGATGCTTTCTCCGAGTACCACCAAATTATGCTTCATCTAGAAGATGAAGAGAAGACTTCCTTTATAACTGATGATGGAACATATTGTTATCGAGTAATGCCATTTGATTTAAAGAACATTAGAGCCACATATCAGTGAAGGGTGAACAAAGTCTTCAAAAATCTCTTGAGAAATACTATGGAAGCTTATGTGGGCGATATGATTATCAAAAGTAGAGCATGAGAGTCTCACACTTATCAGATGTCTATGGCGTTTGATATGTTGAGAAAATTCAGTATGAAGCTAAATCCCAACAAATGTTCATTCAGAGTTAGATCTGGAAAGTTCTTGGGGTTCATGATCACCAACATGGGGATTGAGGTAAACCCCAAAAAGGTGCAAACAATTATAGATATGAAGCCACCAACAACAGTGAGGGAAGTTCAAAGATTGACAGGCAAAATAGCACCTCTGAACTGTTTTTTGTTAAAATCTATAGAAAGGAGCTTGTCGTTCTTCAAAACTCTACGGGGTGGAAGGAATTTCAAGTGGACAATTGATTGCCAAAGAGCTTTCGAAGACTTGAAGGAATATTTGAAGTAGTTACCTTTATTAACAGGCCTTTGAAGGAGAACATTTGTATATGTACTTGGGAGTCAGTGCATTCGCCATCAATGCGGTACTGCTGAAGAAAGACGAAATAGTGGACCGTCCCATCTATTATGTAAGTAAGGTACTGCTGTGTGAGACCTCGTATATGTATAATTGTATGATGATACATTCGTAATGTGAAGTATATGTAATGTAAATCCATAAGATTATGTACGCACTTGTAATAAGAGTCGTGATTGTACGTACAAGTTACATTATGAATGAGTATGAAGAAATAGACTTAAACATGTGAAAAATGTGAATGGGATAGAATATGAGTAGTATGGTAAAATGGAAGGAAGATTTGCATAAGTTGTGCACTTCCATTAGGTTTATATCATGGACCATTGGCCATACAAAGATTCGACACAAGTTTTAATGTGTATGAAGTATTAATGGATGCCATTTTCAAGTCTCAAAGATGATTGGATGAGAAAATGACCATGGCAGTAAATTAAGGATGTTTTGGTATAAGTTTCTGAGGAAACTGTGGTAAAATCTGGAAATTATGCAAGCCAGATCGATCTCATAGGATGAGAGATCAATCTGGAAGAGCCAAAATGCTTATATTTGAGCAATGGAATATGGCAGATCGATCTCCAATGAAGCCAGATCGATCTTCTAAGCATTCTATAATAAAAAGATCGATCTTCAAGCACACAGATCGATCTCCTTAGCTCTCAGTTTGGGAGCAGATCGATCTCCAATTTTGACAGATCGATCTCATTAAGCCAATTCTATAAATAGGTGCAGTGAATCTGTATATTTCGAAAAAACACTTCACCCTTTTTATTTCAACTCAAAAACCTAACTTTCTCACTCCTAAATCCAGCCATTTTCAGTAAGATTTGAGGGAAAGCTATTAGAGACAAATTGTTCACATCAAAGAGAAGAACAACATAGTTGGGAGGCATTTTCCCCATTTGTTGGATTTAAGCAACAAGGTGTATTTCCATTGAGGTAAGGAAGAAATCGAGCTAGGTGAGTTTCTAATGCAAATACCCAAGTATATTTGTTTGGATATTGATGTGGGCAATGATTAGTATGCATAGAAATGATAGAAACTACCTAGAAAGTAAAGAATCCACCATAACCTAGAAATGGTCTAGTGTGAGAAAGTGGAATGTAGAAGTATTAATGATGAATGAGTTATTTTAAAAGGATGATTGTGTTGTGGATATGATTTGGATATGTTGATATTGGAATAAATTGTGAGATTTACCACAAGGGGTAAAATGTATATTTAAGGCATTGGATAAATGCTTAGTTGAACAAGAGTTAGAAACGTTAACTCAAGTACTTGATGGATGAATTACAGTTCCCGACGATACATCGGAGAAAGTCGAGATAAGAATGCGAGAAGCATAAAGGAGGAGAGTTGCACTCAAGTAAATCAAGATAAGGGACTGTGTGTTAGCTATAGAGATGTTCGTGCATATTTTACGGCAATTTCGTAGATATAATACTAGAATTAGTACGATACTACGATTCTATGAAATGATATGGAAGCATGAAATGTACTATGATATATACGTATTAAGAAATAGGATGGGGTAAGGAAATAACATGTTATGCATGATTTCAATGTTTTCTCAAATTATATTGAGTTGTGATTAAGAAATGATAATGATAGGTTGGCTAGTTTTACATGTTTTAGCGTAGAAAGGCATGCTTCATACATAAACATGTTTTGAGTTTTAAAAGAGAATGTAGCCACCTATCAGATTTGAGATGTGAAATGGTGTTGGAGCTTTAGCTCACACCTGTTTTAACGAATTGGACTATGTTGGAGTTTGACTCGCATACGTCTGCATGATTTGATAAACCGTGCTGGAGCGTAACTCGCACGTGGTTTTATAATGATAATATGTTGGAGTGTCAGCTTGCACATGTTTTTATTGAGTTGAGGTAAACCTAGGGGTCTGGGACCCAAGGGGATGCCAGCCGAAGGCCTAAGGATGGGCTAGGCCTTGAGGATAAATCGTACCACGCTGGAACCTTACGATGACTGTGTGTCACGCTGATTGCTCACCTGGTATATGAGACATGGTTCAGGATGAAAAGTCCATCGAAGTTGGAGTATGGACTTGGGTCCACGGTCGTATGTAGTACTGTGTAGTTATCCGTTGGTATACTATGTATCGTGCTGGGTGCACGTGAGTACGAGTATCGCGTAGATGACACATGGTGTACCTTATACCGTGAGTATATGAGGAGATGAGGTTGATTGAGATGAGCTGGAGGGTAGAACTGACCCATCCCCCTTCAGGCGAAGTGATGCCCTATGCACACCTGATCAGTGAGGCCTGGGATCACTGACTATGGCTATATGTCGTGGATATTTGATTATCGTAAATTCCATGCCTGTCTTAGAGATTCGGGAAACAGATACAACTCAGAAAAGAAAGAGATTTAAGGAAAAGATATGATTGAGAAAGTAAAGAGATTTTGTGTTTTGATAAATCTCTTATTTAAACACTTGTGTCGTGAGGGCATTGTTTTATGAATCATGTTTTAAAATGGAAGCATGACATATATGATTTACATGAAAATGCAAATGAGAAATGTATGTTTAAAAGCATTTTCGTATAATATTTCCATTTATAATGAAAACATGGTTTTGGTTTATACATGCATGGACTATGTAGGTAGTACGATATCTACCTACTAGCATTCATTTCCTTACTGAGCTGTGGTTTGCTCATCCCACTATTTTTCCCCTCCAGGTACTGAGAAGTAGGAGAGCGGTGGTCTCTAGATTTCTTTTTGAGTTGAACAGCTCCTGCCAGTCGTAAAGGTATAAGAATTGTATACACAAGTGTATTTTGTATCTATCTTGTCGTATCGTACAGTTATATCTTGGAATTGTAAACAACTTTATGGGGATGATATGTAAGTACATTGTATTTATACAATTGATTTTGTATATCTACACACACCTGGGAGTGTGAATAAAAGTTTTAAATCTTTGGCTGTAAATGTATGTATTTTAGTAATCGTATCGTCTCACAGCCCAACCATAGTAGCGTAAGTATGGATAAAAGGGTTCCCAAAAGTGGGGTGTGACAGATTTGGTATCAGAGCTTGGTTGGTCTAATGTCAGTCAATGATTAGGACTAAGAAAACATACATCCCCAGTTACTGTGCGATATTTAGATACAAATGTGTATACGGAGTTGGCAGTGAATTAAACGTTTGTTATAAATACAGGAAAGTTATCAGGCTTGCGAGATATGCCTGAGAGACACTGCAAGAGGGGAGAGAGCTCGAGAGCTCAAGGGTGGAATGACTGGACTAAGAGGCACAGTAGATCGTCCTCTAGTCACGAGTCCTAGGAACAGATAGAGGCTTTCGATCCTCAGATAGCCCGATTAAAGGAAGACATGCACACGATGATGACCATGATGGGTCAGATTATGGCTAGGTTTGAGGGTACACCTGGTACAGCAGGACAGGCTGCACCGAATCACCCAACAGCTGCACCTGAACCTGAGAGTGTTGCACCTGCACAACCTGAACCGGTTAGGCCACGAGATCCCCATATTCGACTAGTACCTCCTCCAGTAGCCCCACAATAGTATGATGATGATGATTTAGGGTATGGATATGACTGTGATATGGAGAGGTTGAGGCATTTTATAGACTTTAAGCCTCCTTAGTTTAGCAGGGTAAAGGATCCGGCAGTGGCTAAGGACTGGATCAGCCAAATGGAGAAACTGTTTGACTTCTGTAGGTGTTCGGCTACGGAGAGAGTAGCGCTTGCGGCCTTTGTATTGAGAGGTGAAGCAGAGCACTGGTGGAAGTCCACCAGGCCTATGTTAAGAGTTCAAGGTATGGCTATCACTTGGGATATGTTCTTGGGTGTTTCTAGAGAGCAATACATCCCAGATACCGCTCGACGTAGGTTACAAAAGGAGTTTTTGAATTTGACTCAAGGGAACCAAACTGTGGATGAGTACGAGTCACGATTCACTTCACTTAGCAGATATGATCCGGACTCTATCAGGAGTGAGGCTATTAGAGTCTGCAGATTTGTAGATGGGCTCAGGCCTTCAATCCGAGCGAAGTTGGCTCCATTTGTGTTGCTACCTATAGAGAGGCTGTGCGACGAGCCCAACTGTGTGAGCAAGATTATGACCTACACACTTCTGAGTTCAGTTGGGGTAAGGACAAGGGTCCAAAGAAGCTGGGAGTTGGCAAGAGTTCTAGGTTTGCACCAAGAGGCATTGGTAAGCGTCGGAGAGAGACCGAGGAGTCGCAGAAGAAGGCTGCTAGACCTTTCATACCTCAGACTCAGACACCAGCTAGGGGTATAGTGATTGGTCGATCTTGACCGACTGCTGATCAATGTAGACTATGTGGTCGATACCATGGTGGTAGGCCATGTCATTTTCAGGGTACCCGATGCTTCAAATATGGTAAATTTGGGCATTATGCCAGAGAGTGCCCGGAGATAGTTGAGGTAGTCCCACAAAGGGGTAAGGAGTCAGAGAGAGTTCCTACAGTTACACCTCCTGCAAGAAAGAAAGCCTCGGCTGAAGAAAAGGGGAAACAAGTTGTGGGTCAAGGCAGGGTGTATGCGATAGACCAGGCATCAGCTGATACCTCTTTTGAAGTGATAAAAGGTATAATCTTGATTTTCAATTTGGAGGTTATAACTTTGTTTGATTCTGTTGCTACGTATTCCTTTATATCACCTGCATGTGCATCAAAGTTAAAAGGTTTTGTAGAACCCACATACTTAAATAAGACTTTATAAATAAGTACCCCTATGAGAGTTAGCCAATTAGCTGAGCAAGTGTATAAAGATTGTAAAGTGAGGGTAGGGGATAAGTGTCAGGACCCATTCTCAATCCACGACTTAACCAAAAACCACTACAAATTTTTTGCATTTTTAACTTACCTTTCCTCTCATCAATGGTTGGGCTGTGATTCGATGTCAGAATTCTTGCTTACCACATTTTCCATTATCCTACATACATGTCAATATACTGTTACTAACTGTAACTGCTTTTATAATACATGTGAGATTATATAAAATCTTACACAATTACATTCCCTATAATATATATCGTATACATCACTGTGCTGTTTCTATGTTTAGATATATAACCGTACAAATTCTGTATACCTAGCGATCGATAGGAACTAGCAGTGGACTCAGGAACACTATCCCGTGATAACTCTTGCTCTACTGTTGATGCTCTATAGAGAGATCTAAAGAAAAGGGGGTGAGCATACAACGCGCTCAATAAGGAAATCAGGTAAGCAAGTAGGTATCTACACTATCTACTCAAAATAATGCTATACCTTGAAAACATTATTTCCTTAACTCACTTTAAAAGCATATCTTTAAATATATATATGTATACTTGTACAGATTAAATCCCATGTACAGAAATCATGCTTTCTTTCTCAAATATAGGCATGCAGTGCAAAACAATGCATCTTTATATAAATCATGCCTTTATGTAAATCATGCCATGTATATTTAAATCACAATAAATATGGCATTAAATAATTCACAACACAAAATCAGAGTCCGACCCATCCCTCAGGTCTGTCCGCAATTTAAATCAGTCAATCAATGTGATATATCATGTGAGACTCTATAGTGAAATGCAAATAGTATCCTGGACTATGATCATATCCGACATGTGATCCCAAGCTACACGAATCCTAGTGTGCAGGGTATCACTGCTGCAACGGGAGGGGGGTCAGTCCATCACAACCGCCAGCTATATCCTCCTCAACTCCACAACACCACACGGTACAGTGTACTCCCATGCCATGTGCACGGTACGACAAGGTACTCCATGCCACATGCACGGTACAACGTACTCCGTGGACCCTACATCACAGTTGGGGTGCCTGCCATAGGTCTTAACCCTCAAACCATGGAATATTATACCACATCTCTAATACCCTCATGCGGCTATCCTCTCACATAATGTGACACTCAGTCACACAAGGATGTGGGCATGGGTTTGTAACATGTATTATATATCACATACAGTGCGCGCCTTTGAGTGCGACTCAAAGTCGACACTCCGCTCAAACACTTTTTCACATCACAAACTCAACTCTAGTGCGAGTAAACCTCTAGCAACTAGGTCAATGCATAGTTCATGCATTAAATCAAGTACGAGCAATAGCTCCAGTACCATGCTATGCATAATATCATCAAATCAAGTACGAGCAATAGCTCCAGAACTATGTCATGTATAATTCATGAAGAATCGAGTACGAGTAACGCTCCAGCACTCTGTCATGCATCTCATGAAAAACTCAAGTATGAGCTAATCGCTCCAGCACTCTGTCATGCATAAATCATATAAAACTGAGTACGAGTAATAACTCCAGTACTCTATCATACATGTCATGGAAATCTAGTGCGAATCATAATCCAGCACTAATGTATGTGGAAAATATATGAAATCCAGTGCGAGCTGTGCTCCAGCACGATTCATTCTCACAAAATATGATAGATGGCTCTTTAAAAAAGGATGATTTACAAAACATCAAAATCAGCACTATAAAGTGTGCTTCTTTCATATCAACCTTAAAATCATGAGCCCATCTATTTATTCTCCTGCTAAATAGTAGTTAAACACTCAAAATGATGGTTTCCATGCTTTTTACAACTTTTCACAAAAGTTGACTTTTTGACTAACTAGGGGTAAAATCGTAATTTACCACTCTCGGGTCGCAATAATTATTATTCACTTTCTCTGACCCTCAGAGTTTTTAAGTGAATGTAAAAGCAGATGAAAATACGTGCAGGTATCTCTAACTACTCACAAAAGTCCCTTACCTGCAATCACTCGAGAAATTTCACTTTCTCTGCGCTGCTCATTTCAGCAGTCCGATTTGCTTCTCTAATATTCTCTGGAGCTGCATATAACCATTTATCAGGTTAATTACACTTTTTCTACTGTATTTCACATTAAATACAGTCTATTTCCCTTAATGGGCTTTAATAATCCTTAATGGGTCTAACTATGCCTTAAGCTCATTTTCAATTTACTATTTATTTTCGTTGGGCCTATTGGGCTTGTGGGGCCCATCAACTCTTATTGGGCTTGTCCTAGACCCATTACGTCTTATTGGGCCTAAAATATTTGGGCTTCGCCCATTGGGCCTCTCGACCACATGCCATGGCCGAGAGCTACCCATGCCATCGGTTACACCATGGCATGCCATCCATGCCTATTTGTCTAGCCAATTCACTTAGGCATTTTCACAAACACTTGGCTGGCAACATTCCTAAACATCATATAGTTAATTTAGGCATTTTATCAAACACCTTGATTGCCAACTAATTACATGTATTAATTAATCAAATTGATTAATTCTAATTACTCCATTATCATTAACACATGTACATTAATCCATTTATGCCTTAAAATCATATGGACATAAATCAATGTCTCACCACTCACTCTCGGCCTAACCAACATCATAGTGATTTAATATGTTTCAATGCTTAAAACATATATCAATATACTTAAAATCATTCATACATTAACATATATGAAATTGAAAATTAGAAAATATACCAATTGTTGTGTTCACCCTTTGGCCGAATCTTTGAAGGCTCTCGGTTTGCACTCTATGGCTCCTTGATAGCCAATTCCAACATATGTCACTCTCCTTTCAATTTGGAACAACTTCCATGAAGGATTCAAGTTTCAAATATACATAATTCCTAGTGATTTCTAGTGAGAGAAAGCTTGGATAATATGTTTCAATGGTTTCTTCTTCTAGCTGAATTTGGTGTGATGAAGATGACAATGGTGTGGCTGAATTTATAAGCCACTTACTTAGCCATTAAGCTTTACTTTCCAGCCATTAAGCTTGAATTTCCAAGCCTTAGCCATGAGTCACCTAATGAGTCACCTTATGAGTCATGGTTAGCTTTAACTATGGTTAGATATTTATCTCATGGGCTTTCCATTTGGGCTTCTCGATTTGGGCTTTCTTAATGGACTTTCGGGCTGAAATTTTTACTATGTCTTGGGCCTTTAATTGTCTCAAAATTTGGCCAATCAATTGGTCCAACAATTCGGTCTAAAGGACCTAAGAATTTCGATATACGTTTAGTATACCTTAATGGGCTTTAAAATTTTCACCGTAGGCCCATTATGTTTTTAACCATTAAATTTAATTCGGAATCCTTTCGAATAAATTTTCCTTACTTTCGGGGATGATTATCTTGTATTCTGGCTAAGAATATTTTTCCCCTATTTTTTCTCCACACTTAGGTTAATTTTTAACCATGATTAGTCAACTATGGTAAAAGTCCACTTTCTTAACTATAGTTGACTTTTTTCTTAACCATTGACCAAGTTAACTTTTTCTCAAAATTTTGAAAGTGTCATATCTTATGTCTTACACTCTCGTCTTTATGTTTCAACCGTTCCCGGTGGATAATTTCACCTGAAACACCTTATCTCGCCAAAAAGGTCCATTTCACCCTTTTTAGCTTTTCCCCTCGTTTTCTGTGTTCGGGACTAAATCAAGCTGACTTTCCTTCATGAGCTCTTTATGCTTTCTCATTTTTAGTTCTTATTTTCAGTCAGGATGATTTAGATCCACTTGGTTTAACCTGTGACACTTATAGTTCACATTAGGCTTTTTATGTAGCTTTTGCGTGTTAAATCATTTCACTAACACTTTATGTCTAGTAAATACTCTTCTTATGATTCAACTATAATAACATAGTGTTCATACACATAGGAATCATAAGGTACAAGCTACAAAAAAATCCGAGTCTGACAATCCTCCCCCACTCAAAAAATTTGGTCCTCCAAATTAGAACCAAGTCAGTCATCAAATAGGTGAGGGTACTTCTCTCGTATCAGACTCTCTAGCTCCCAAATAGCTTCCTATGAAGTATGATGCTGCCAGAGAATCTTCACTAACCCGATGGTCTTCGATCTCAACACCTTCTCCTTCCTATCCAATATCCGAATCGGTCTCTCTACATATGACAAGTCCTCTCAGAGCTCCAAAGGCTCGTAACTAATCACATGTGCCGGATCTGGGTGATACTTCCGAAGCATCGATATGTGGAAGACGTTATGGACACCTGATAAGTCCGGTGGCAATGCCAACCTATATGCCTTATCTCCCACTCGATCAAGTATCTCAAAGGGTCCAATATAGCGAGGATTTAGTTTCTCTCTCTTCCCCAAATCTCGCTATCCCTTGGAAGGAGAAACTCTCAAAAACACGGATTCACCAACTGCAAACTCTAGTGGCCTACGTCTCCTGTCAGCGTAACTCTTCTATCTACTATGAGCTGTCCTCAGTCTCTCTACTATCAAGTGGACGGCCTCAGATGCTTACGTAACCATGTCAGGAGCGAAAATCTTACGGTCACCCACTTATTCCCATCCAATAGGGGAACGACATCTATGGCCATATAAAGCCTCGTACGGTGCCATCCCAATACTCGAATGATAACTATTGTTGTAGGCGAACTCGGCTAGTGGCAGTTGATCATCCCAGGAGCCTCTAAAATCTAGCACACATGCTCTCCTCCAGAGTCTGTATAGTCCTCTTTGACTGACCATCTGTCTGAGGATGAAAAGCGGTGCTCAAACTCAACTGGGTTCCCATGGCTTCCTGAAAATGTCCCCAAAAGTGGGAAGTGAAGCGGGAATCCCTATCAGAGACTATGCTCACTGGTACACCGTGTAACCTCACTACCTCGCGTACATACAGTTATGCTAATGAACTCAGAGTATCGGTCGCTCTCATAGCTAAGAAGTGGGCTGACTTCGTCAGTCTGTCGACGATCACCCTTATAGCATCGTGATTATTGCGGGTTCTCGGTAAACCCATCACGAAATCCATGGTGATATGCTCCCATTTTCATGTCGGTATAGGTAGAAGCTGCAATAACCCTGCAGGTTTCTGATGTTCCACCTTCAACTGCTGACATACGAGACACTTTGCCACAAAGTCTGCTACATCTCTCTTCATACCCGACCACCAGTATACCTTACGGAGGTTCTAATACATTTTGTTACTCCCCAGATGTAACGTATACCTCGACGAATGAGCTTCCGCCAATATCAATCTCCTGAGTCCTGGATCCTCGGGAACACACAATCTGCCTCTGAACCTCAATAGTCTATCAGAACTCATCTCAAAGTCAGTCACTGTGCCCTTCTGCATCTGACTACTCACATCCATACAAAATGGATCAGTCTGCTGAGCCACTCTGATCCGATCCAACAGATCCGGCTCCAAGCGTAGACTAGCTATCACAAAGCCTGTATCCATGCCAGAAGGCACGACTCCCAAACTGAGGCTAGCAAACTGCTCTAGCAAATCATGTTCCCTAACCATCATATACGATACCATCCCTAGGCTCTTCCTACTCAAGGCATCGGCTAAAACGTTAGCCTTACCCGGATGATAAAGTATCTCACAATCGAGTCCTTCAGAAGCTCTAGCCATCTTCTCTGTCTCATGTTCAGCTCTTTCTGTGAGAACAGATACTTGAGGCTCTTGTGGTCGGTAAATATCTGAAACTTCTCACCATACAAGTAGTGGCGCCATACCTTCAACGCAAACACTACCGCTGCTAGCTCCAAATCATGGGTCAGATAGTTATTCTCATGATCCTTCAGCTGTCTGGATCCATAAGTAACTACCTTCCCATCCTGCATCAATACACAGCCCAATCCCTGATGCGAAGCATCGGTATATACTGCAAATCCTCCTGAGCTGGTAGGGATAGTGAGAATCGGAGCGGTGATCAATCGACCCTTCAACTCCTCAAAACTCTTCTCACAATCCTCGTTCCATACGAATGGTACACTCTTTCGAGTAAGACGTGTCAACGGAGTAGCCAACTTCGAAAATCCCTCAACGAATCTCTGATAGTATCCAGCTAAACCCAAAAAACTTCTGATCTCGGTGACTGTCCTCGACTGTTCCTACTGAACTACAGCCTCTATCTTAGATGGATCAACTGATACACCATCTCTCGATACAACATGTCCCAAAAACGAGATCTGTGACAACCAAAAGTCACACTTACTGGGCTTATCATATAACTCATGCTCTCGTAGAGTCTGCAACACGATCCTGAGGTGCTCCTCATGCTCCTCCTTGGATCTCGAATACTCCAATATGTCATCGATAAAGACGATAACAAACTGGTCCAAATATGGCTTGAACACATCATTCATCAAAGCCATGAAAGCAGCTGGAGCATTCGTCAATCCGAATGGCATGACCAAGAACTCATAATGGTCATATCGGGTACGAAATGCTGTCTTGGGTACATCTCCACTCCGAACTTTCAGTTAATGATACCCAGACCTCAGGTCGATCTTGGAAAAGACCTGTGCTCCCTGAAGCTGATCTAACAAGTCGTCAATGCGTGGAAGGGGGTATCTATTCTTGATGGTGGCCTTATTAAACAATCGGTAATCTATACACAATCGGAGGCTCCCATCCTTCTTCCTCACAAATAGAATCGGTGTTCCCCAAGGTGAAACACTCGGTCGAATAAAACCCCTATCCAACAGCTCCTGTAGCTGTCTCTTGAGCTCCTCCAGCTCAACTAAGGCTATGCGATATGGTGGTCTCAAAATAGGCTCCGTACCAAGCACCAAATCTATACAGAACTCCATCTCTCTGCCTGGTGGTAACCCTGGCAATTCATCCGAAAAAACATCTGGGTACTCACTGACCACAGTAATATCTGACAACTCCGGATGTGCCTTATCCATATCTACCACGTACGCAATGAAACCTTGATATGTTGAAGGTTTTCTAAATCAGTAATCATGTAATAATCATAACTACTCCTTTCATTTATTCTTATTAAACTTTACAACACATCTAGTAGGGTTAGGAAACATAACTGTCTTAGCATAACAATCTAAAACAGCATGGTTTGCAGATAGCCAATCCATTCCTAATATTATATCAAAGTCGCTCATACTTAGTAATATTAGATTGGCTTCATATCCTTATTCCCTACTCTCAACTTGCTTCCCCTTTTCTTCTGCCATCGCTCTACCTCTCTGAGTAGACGTACCAGCTGGAGTTCTATTAGGCTCCTTGCCCCTCAGTGGTGCAGTCACAATTGTCTCTCGGCAATCTCTAGCCATATGCCCTTGTTTCCCACATCGAAAACATACAATAGGAGTCAACGGACACGGTCTACTTCCATGTTGTTTACTGCATCTTCTGCACTGAACAACAACAGGTCTCTGTCCTCCTATGATAATGCCCTTTGCTGGGGCTACAGTCGGATAAGCAGGAGGTCTAACATATCTCTCTCGTGCCTCCTCCACCCGTGATCTCTTACCGAAGAATTTCTTCCCTCCTCGATAACTGAAATCTCTAGCCGACCTCTTCTTCTGTATATCTCAGCAACAGCTAAACTTCCCGAACTTGGAAGCATTCCTCTCGTAATCTTACTCGCACAGTTGCGCCTTGCGCACTGCTTCCTCATAAGTAGCTATGTCTAATGGAACCAACCTGGACCGCAGAACCGGTCTCAACCCATCGATAAACCTGTGAACCTTCCTGGTCTCACTATACATGGTATCTGGGTCATATCTCCCTAGGGATAGGAATCGAGTCTCATACTCGTCCACAGATAAACTCCCCTGGTTTAATCTCAAAAACTCTGCCTGTAGTTTTTGCTGTGCGGTATCAGGAACAAACTGCCTTCTAAAGGCCTCCCGAAATATCTCTCAACTAATGTCTGTGTGTCGGGATCTCAATATAGGTCGGGTGGACTTCCACCAATGCTCTGCAGCTCCCTTCAGTAGGAATGCGACCATCTCCGAGGTCGTACACTCGAAGAATCCATAAAGCTTCTCCATCTTCGCTAACCACTCCTCAACAGCTACAGGGTCCTTGACCCCACTAAAAGGCGGAGGTCTAAACTTCTGGAATTCTCGCAATCAATGCAGGTCACATCTGTACCCGAATCCACTACCACTAGAAACTGGTGGGGGTGTAGGAGTATCTACAGTCCTCTATGCATCAGCTATCTGTGTAGGTGTATTAGGGAAAACTGCCTCTCTTGTCGCAGCTCTTGCCTCCTGTCTCTGCCAACCTGGCATTGTCTGTGCCAATATCTCGACAATCGTCTCAAGACTACGCTTTAATCTCGTAAAGCGCATCTCAGCACACTCGGGCACCTCAGTAGCACCTAGAGTCTCATGCGTAGGCAATGGTTCGGCAGCAGCTCGTCCCTCGGGTCTATCTCCCGGGCCTCAAGCCCTACTTCTCATAACTCTACCACTATGCATATTTGCCATATAGGCAAAGTTCCTGCATTCATAATAATGAATTTGTCCGTATCCTATCTGGTATACACAGTTATATCTAAACACAGCACAGTACTATGGGGATGTACATTTTCCTATTTTCTAACACCGACTCACATCAGACCAACCTCTGCTCTGATACCATTCCTGTCAAGACCCATTCTCAATCCATGACTTAACCAAAAACCACTATAAATTTTTCACATTTTTAACTTACCTTTTCCTCTCATTAATGGTTGGGCTATGATTTGATGTCAGAATTCTCGCTTACCACATTTTCCAATATCATACATACATGTCAATATACTGTTACTGACTGTAACTGCTTTTATAATACATGTGAGATTATATAAAATCTAAAACAATTACATTCCCCATAATATATATCGTATACATCACTGTGTTGTTTCTATGTTTAGATATATAACCGTACAAATTTTGTATACCTGGCGATCGATAAGAACTAGCAGTGGACTCAGGAACACTATCCCTTGATAACTATCGCTCTTCTGCTGATGCTCTGTAGAGAGATCTAAAGAAAGGGGGTGAGCATACAACGCGCTCAGCAAGGAAATCAGGCAAGCAAGTAGGTATCTACACTATCTACTCAAAATAATGCTATGCCTTGAAAACATTATTTCCTTAACTCACTTTAAAAGCATATCTTTAAATATATATATATATATATATGTATACTTGTATAGATTAAATCTCATGTACAGAAATCTTGCTTTCTTTCCCAAATATAGGCATGTAGTGCAAAACAATGCATCTTTATATAAATCATGCCTTTAGGTAAATCATGCCATGTATATTTAAATCACAATAAACATGGCATTAAATAATTCACAACACAAAATCAGAGTCCGAACCATCCCTCAGGTCTATTCACAATTTAAATCAGTCAATCAATGTGATATATCATGTGAGACTCTGTGGTGAAATGTAAATAGTATCCTAGACTATGATCATATCCAACATGTGATCCCAAGCTACATAGAATCCTAGTGTGCAGGGCATCACTGCTACAACGGGAGGGGGGTCAGTCCATCACAACCACCAGCTATATCCTCCTCAACTCCACAACACCACACGGTACAGTGTACTCCCATGCCATGTGCACGGTACGACAAGGTGCTGCATGCCACATGCACGGTACAACGTACTCCGTGGACCCTACATCACAGTTGGGGTGCCTGCCATAGGTCTTAACCCTCAAACCATGGAATATCATACCACATCTCTAATACCCTCATGCCGCTATCCTCTCACATAATGTGACACTCAGTCACACAAGGATGCGGGCATAGGTTTCTAACATGTATTATATATCACATACAGTGCGCGCCTTTGAGTGCGACTCACAGTCGACACTCCGCTCAAACACTGTTTCACATCACAAACTCAACTCTAGTGCGAGTAAACCTCCAGCAACTAGGTCAATGCATAGTTCATGCATTAAATCAAGTACGAGCAATAGCTCCAGTACCATGCTATGCAAAATATCATCAAATCAAGTACGAGCAATAGCTCCAGTACTATGTCAAGTATAATTCATGAAGAATCGAGTACGAGCAACGCTCCAGCACTCTGTCATGCATCTCATGAAAAACTCAAGTGCGAGCTAATCGCTCCAGCACTCTGTCATGCATATATCATATAAAACTGAGTACGAGTAATAACTCCAATACTCTATCATGCATGTCATGGAAATCTAGTGTGAATCATAATCCAGCACTAATGTATGTGGAAAATATATGAAATCCAATGCGAGCTGTGCTCTAGCACGATTCATTCTCACAAAATATGATAGATGGCTCTTTAAAAAGGGATGATTTACAAAACATCAAAATCAGCACTATAAAGTGTACTTATTTCACATTAACCTTAAAATCATTAGCTCATCTATTTATTCTCCTGCTAAATAGCAGTTAAACACTCAAAATGATGGTTTCCATGCTTTTTACAACTTTTCACAAAAGTTAACTTTTTGACTAATTAGGGGTAAAATCGTAATTTACCACTATCATGTCGCAATAATTATTATTCACTTTCTCTGACCCTCAGAGTTTTTAAGTGAATGTAAAAGCAGATGAAAGTCCGTGCAGGTATCTCTAACTACTCACAAAAGTCCCTTACCTGCAATCACTCGAGAAATTTTACTTTCTCTGCGTTGCTCGTTTCAGCAATCCGATTTGCTTCTCCAATACTCTCTGGAGCTACATATAACCATTTATCAGGTTAATTACACTTTTTCTACTGTATTTCACATTAAATACAGTCTATTTCCCTTAATGGGCTTTAATAATCCTTAATGGACCTAACTATGCCTTAAGCTCATTTTTATTTTACTATTCATTTTCGTTTGGCCTATTGGGCTTGTGGGGCCCACCAACTCTTATTTGGCTTGTCCTAGACCCATTACGTCTTATTGGGCCTAAAATATTTGGGCTTCGCCCATTGGGCCTCTCTGCCACATGCAATGGCCCAGAGCTACGCATGCCATCGGTTACACCATGGCATGGCATCCATACCTATTTGTCTAGCCAATTCACTTAGGCATTTTCACAAACACTTGGTTGGCAACATTCCTAAACATCATATAGTTCATTTAGACATTTTATTAAACACATTAATTGCCAACTAATTACATGTATTAATTAATCAAATTGATTAATTCTAATTACACCATTTTCATTAACACATGTACATTAATCCATTTTTGCCTTAAAATCATATGGACATAAATCAATGTCTCACCACTCATTCTCGGCCTAACCAACATCATAGTGATTTAATATGTTTCAATGCTTAAAACATATATCAATATACTTAAAATCATTCATACATTAACATATATGAAATTGAAAATTAGAAAATATACCAATTGTTGTGTTCACCCTTTGGCCGAATCTTTGAAGGCTCTCGGTTTGCACTCTATGGCTCCTTGATAGCCAATTCCAACATATGTCACTCTCCTTTCAATTTGGAACAACTTCCATGAAGGATACAAGTTCCAAATATGCCTAATTCCTAGTGATTTCTAGTGAGAGAAAGCTTGGATAATATGTTTCAATGGTTTCTTCTTCTAGCCAAATTTGGTGTGATGAAGATGACAATGGTGTGGCTGAATTTATAAGCCACTTACTAAGCCATTAAGCTTTACTTTCCATCCATTAAGCTTGACTTTCCAAGCCTTAGCCATGAGTCACCTAATGAGTCACCTTATGAGTCATGGTTAGCTTTAACTATGGTTAGATATTTATCTCATGGGCTTTCCATTTAGGCTTCTCGATTTGGGCTTTCTTAATGGGCTTTCGGGATGAAATTTTTACTATGTCTCGAGCCATTAATTGTCTCAAAATTTGGCCAATCAATTGGTCCAACAATTCGGTCTAAAGGACCTAAGAATTTCGATATACGTTTAGTATACCTTAATGGGCTTTAAAATTTTCACCTTAGGCCCATTACATTTTTAACCATTTAATTTAATTCAGAATCCTTCCGAATAAATTTTTCTTACTTCCGGGGATGATTATCTTGTATTCTGGCCAAGAATATTTTTCCCCTATTTTTTCTCCACACTTGGGTTAATTTTTAACCATGATTAGTCAACTATGGTAAAAGTCCACTTTCTTAACTATAGTTGACTTTTTTCTTAACCATTGACCAAGTTGACCTTTTTTCAAAATTTTGGAAAGTGTCATATCTTATGTCTTACACTCTCGTCTTTATGTTTCAACCATTCTCGGTGGATATTTCACCCGAAACACCTTATCTTGCCAAAAAGGTCCATTTCACCCTTTTTAGCTTTTCCTCTCGTTTTCTGTGTTCGGGACTAAATCAAGCTGACTTTCCTTCATTAGCTCTTTATGCTTTCTCATTTTTAGTTCTTATTTTTAGTCAGGATGATTTAGATCCACTTGGTTGAGCCTGTGACACTTATAGTTCACATTAGGCTTTTTATGTAGCTTTTGCGTGTTAAATCATTTCACTAACACTTTATGTCTAGTAAATACTCTTCTTATGATTCAACTATAATAACATAGTGTTCATACACATAGGAATCATAAGGTACAAGCTACAAAAAAATTCAGGTCTGACAATCTGATTTTGTTGAATATGTATGACATTGATGTAATCTTGGGAATGGATTGGTTAGCTACCAATCATGCTGTCTTAGACTGCCACACTAAGTCTATTACATTTTTTCTACTTGAAGAATGTGTTGTAAGATTTTAAGAGAAGAAATAAAATCTTGAATTTTGTGACAAGTAGAGTACATTGGTATAAATGACTTGGATGTTGTTTTGAAGGTTTTATTGCTTACGTGGTGGATTTGAACAAAGCACACCCAGATATGGATGACATTCCAGTGGTTAGAGAATTCTCAGATATCTTTCCAGATGACCTACCAGGATTACCACCGGATAGAGAAATGGAATTCGGTATAGATTTGATGCCTAAAATCAAGCCAATATCGAAGTCACCATATAGAATGGCTCTAGTTGAGCTAGAGGAATTAAGGAAACAGTTGCAAGATATGCTAGATAAGGGGTTTATAAGATCGAGCGTCTCACCATAGGGAGCTCCGGTATTGTTTGTGAAGAAGAGAGATAGGAGCCTCAGGTTGTGTATTGACTATCGGATGTTGAACAAGGCTACCATCAAGAATAAGTACCCCTTGCCATGCATTGATGATTCATTGGATCAGCTTTGAGGAGCACAGATCTTTTCTAAGATAGATCTGAGGTCTGGGTATCATCAATTGAAGATTCGGAAGGAGGATGTGCCCTAGACAGCATTTCGCACCCGCTATGGCCATTACAAATTCTTGGTGATGCCTTTCGGGTTGACTAATGCGCCAGCAGCTTTTATGGCTCTAATGAATTAAGTATTCAAGCCATACCTGGACCAGTTCGTGATTGTTTTCATTGATGATATATTGATGTATTCAAGGTCCAGAGAAGAACATGAGCAGCACTTAAAGATTGTTTTGCAGACCCTCCGAGAAAGAAGGTTATATGCCAAGCTTAGTAAATGTGACTTCTAGCTTGAGCAGATTTCCTTTCTGGGCCATATTGTATCGAAGGATGGGGTGTCAGTAGATCCATCCAAGATTGAGGCCGTAGTTCAGTGGGAACAGCCCAGGACAGCCACAGAGATTAGGAGTTTTTTGGGTTTGGTTGGTTACTACAGGAGATTTGTAGAGGGTTTCTCTAGATTGGCTGCTCCATTGACACGTCTTACGAGAAAGAGTGTGTAATTTACATGGGATGAAGCTTGTGAGAGGAGTTTTCAGGAACTTAAGCGTAGATTAACCACCGCACCGGTTCTTATTATCCCTAACAGCTCAGGGAACTACTCGGTGTATATAGATGCTTCGCATCAAGGACTAGGTTGTGTTTTGATGCAAGATGGAAGGGCAGTAGCTTATGGATCTAGACAGTTGAAAGATCATGAAAAGAACTACCCCACTCACGATTTGGAGTTGGCAGCCATAGTATTCGTATTGAAGATATGGCACCATACTTGTATGGTGAGAGATTTGAAATCTTTACTGATCACAAGAGTCTGAAGTATCTATTCTCACAGAAAGAGTTAAATATGAGACAGAGAAGGTGGTTAGAACTCCTCAAGGACTATGATTGTGAGATCTTGTACCACCCGGGAAGGCAAATGTGGTTGCCGATGCATTGAGTAGAAATAGTCTCAGGTTGGTATCACATATGATGGTTAAAGAGCACTAGTTGTTGGAACAAGTCACAAACCTTAGTCTGGATATAACCCTACCTTAGATTGGCAGCTATGGGATTATTGCTAGCTTGAGATTAGAACCGGAGTTGATTGAGAAAATTTGACAAGCTCAGCTAATTGATCAATAGTGTATTGACATGATTAGCCAAATTCAGAAGGGGAAGGGTACAGATTTTGTTTTGAGTTCAGATGGAGTAATAAGGTTTGGAGATAGAATATGTGTTCCTAAGGATTCAGAGTTGAGAAAGTTGATCTTGTTAGAAGCTCACTCATCGAGATATACAGTACACCCGGGGAGTAGTAAGATGTATCAAAATCTTCGAAAGGTATATTGGTGGTCTGGAATGAAGAGAGACATAGCTGGGTATATCGCTAGATGTCTCATTTGTCACCAGGTAAAGGTTGAGCATCAGAAACTAGGAGGATTGTTGCAACCTCTACCGATACCAACATGGAAGTGGGAGCACGTCACCATGGATTTTGTGATGGGGTTACCGAGAACCCGTAAGAACCATGATGCTATATGGGTGGTAGTAGATCGGTTAACGAAATCGGCACACTTTTTAGCCATGAGATCTACAGATACATTGAGTGCACTGGCGAACCTGTATGTGCAGGAAATAGTGAGGTTGCATGGAGTCCCAGTGAGTGTTGTTTCTGATCGGGATGCCCGCTTCACTTCCCACTTTTGAGGACATTTTCAGGAAGCAATGGGGACCCAGTTGAGCTTTAGCACCGTTTTTCATCCTCAGACAGATGGTCAGTCAGAGAGGATTATACAGACCTTAGAGGATATGTTGAGAGTGTGTGTGCTGGATTTTAGAGGCTTATGGAATGATCACTTACCATTGATTGAGTTCGCCTACAATAATAGTTATCACTCAAGTATTGGTATGGCCCCTTATGAGGCACTATACGGTCGTAGATGCCGATCGCCCATTGGTTTGGAAGAAGTTGGTGATAGACAGTTGCTCACTCCCGAACTAGTTAAACAAGCCTTTGAGGATGTTCGGATAATATGTGAAAGGCTGCAAACAGCTCAAAGTCGACAAAAGAGCTACGCTGACAGGAGACGGAGACCACTTGAGTTTGATGTGGGTGAGTTCGTATTTTTTAAAGTATCTCATTCTAAGGGAATAACGAGGTTCGGGAAGAAAGGAAAATTAAGTCCTCGTTACATTGGTCCCTTCGAGATCTTGGATAGAGTGGGAGATGGAGCATATAGGTTAGCCTTACCACCTGAGCTAGCAGAAGTCCACAATGTCTTCCATGTTTCTATGCTTCGGAAGTACTACCCGGATCCGACACATGTAATCAGCTATGAGCCGTTGGAGCTCAAGGAGGATATGTCGTATGTTGAGAGACTGATCCAGATATTGGACAGAAAAAAGAAAGTGTTACGGAATAATACGATTTCATTGGTTAAGGTTTTGTGGCAACATCACACCGTGGAAGAAGCCACATGGGAATTGGAAAGTTTGATGCGGGAGAAGTATCCCGAGTTATTCACAGATTGAATTGGTTCTAATTTGGAGGTCCAAATTTTCTAAGTGGGGGAGAATTGAGACCCCGTATATGTATAATTGTATGATGATACATTCGTAATGTGAAGTATATGTAATGTAAATCCATAAGATTATGTACGCACTTGTAATAAGAGTCGTGATTGTACGTACAAGTTACATTATGAATGAGTATGAAGAAATGGACTTAAACATGTGAAAAATGTGAATGGGATTGAATATGAGTAGTGTGGTAAAATGGAAGGAAGATTTGCATAAGTTGTGTACTTCCATTTGGTTTATATCATGGACCATTGGCCATACAAAGATTCTACACAAGTTTTAATGTGTATGAAGTATTAATAGATGCCATTTTCAAGTCTCAAAGATGATTGGATGAGAAAATGACCATGGCAGCAAATTAAAGATGTTTTGGTATAAGTTTCTACAGGAAACTGCAGTAAAATCTAGAAATTATGCAGGCTAGATCGATCTCATAGGATGAGAGATCGATCTGGATGAGCCAAAATACTTGTATCTGAGCAATGGAATAGGGCAGATCGATCTCCAATTGAGCCAGATCGATCTCCTAAGCATTCTGTAATAAAAAGACCGATCCTCAAGCACACAGATCAATCTTCTTAGCTCTCTGTTTGGGAGCAGATCGATCTCTAACTTCGACAGATCGATCTCATCAAGCTAATTCTATAAATAGGAGCAGTGAATCTACAGATTTCGAAAAAACACTTCACCCTTTTCATTTCAACTAAAAAACCTAACTTTCTCACTCCTAAATCCAGCCATTTTCAGTAAGATTTGAGGGAAAGCTATTAGAGACAAAGTTGTTCACATCAAAGAGAAGAACAACATAGTTGGGAGGCATTTTCCCCATTTGTTGGATTTAAGCAATAAGGTGTATTTCCATTGAGGCAAGGAAGAAATCGAGCTAGGTGAGTTTCTAATGCAAATACCTAAGTATATTTATTTGGATATTGATGTGGGAAATGATTAGTATGCATAGAAATGATAGAAACAACCTAGAAAGTAAAGAATCCACCATAACCTAGAAATGGTCTAGTGTGAGAAAGTGGAATGTAGAAGTATTATTGATAAATGAGTTATTTTAAGAGGATGATTGTGTTGTGGGTATGATTTGGATATGCTGATATTGGAATAAATTGTGAGATTTACCACAAGGGGTAAAATATATATGTAAGGCATTGGATAAATGCTTAGCTGAACAAGAGTTAGAAACGTTAACTCAAGTACTTGATGGATGAATTGTAGTTCCCGACGATACACCGGAGCAAGTCAAGATAAGAACGCGAGAAGCATAAAGGAGGAGAGTCGCACTCAAGTAAATCGAGGTAAGGGACTGTGTGTTAGCTATAGAGATGTTCGTGCGTATTTTATGATAATTTCAAAGATATAATACTAGAATTAGTATGATACTACGATTCTATGAAATGATATGGAGCATGAAATGTATTATGATATATACGTATTGAGAAATGGGATGGGATAAGGAAATAACATGATATGCATGATTTCAATGTTTTCTCAAATTGTATTGAGTTGTGATTGAGAAATGATAATGATAGGTTGGCTAGTTTTACATGTTTTAGCGTAGAAAGGCATGCTTCATAAATAAACATGTTTTGAGTTTTAAAAGAGAATGTAACCACCTATCGAATTTGAGATGTGAAATGGTGTTGGAGCTTTAGCTCACACCTGTTTTAATGAATTGGACTATGTTGGAGTTTGACTCGCATACGTCTGCACGATTTGATAAACCGTGCTGGAGCGTAACTCGCACGTGGTTTTATAATGATAATGTGTTGGAGTGTCAGCTCGCACATGTTTTTACTGAGTTGAGGTAAACTTGGGGGTCTGAGACCCAAGGGGATGCCAGCCGACGACCTAAGGACGGGTTGGGCCTTGACGATAAATCGTACCACGCTGGAGCCTTACGATGACTGTGTGTCACGCTGATTGCTCGCCTGGTATATGAAACATGGTTTAGGATGAAAAGTTCATCGGAGTTGGAGTATGGACTTGGGTCCACGGTCGTACGTAGTACTGTGTAGCTGTCCGTTGGTATACTATGTACCGTGCTGGGTGCACGTGAGTACGAGTATCGCGTAGATGACACATGGCGTACCTTATACCGTGAGTATATAAGGAGATGAGGTTGATTAAGATGAGCTGGAGGGTAGGACAGACCCATCCCCCTTCAGGCGAAGTGATGCCCTATGCACACCTGATCAGTGAGGCCTGGGATCACTGACTATGGCCATATGTCGTGGATATTTGATTGCCAAAAATTCCATGCCTATCTCAGAGATTCGGGAAACAGATACAACTCAGAAAAGAAAGAGATTTGAGGAAAAGATATGATTGAGAAAGTAAAGAGATTTTGTGTTTTATGAATCATGAGGGCATTGTTTTATGAATCATGTTTTAGAATGGAAGCATGACATATATGATTTACATGAAAATGCAAATGAGAAATGTATGTTTAAAAGCATTTTCGTATAATATTTCCATTTATAATGAAAACATGGTTTTGGTTTATATATGCATGGACTATGTAGGTAGTACGATATCTACCTGCTAGCATTCATTTCCTTACTGAGCTGTGGTTTGCTCATCCCACTATTTACCCCCTCCAAGTACTAAGAAGTAGGAGAGCGGTGGTCTCTAGATTTCTTTTTAAGTTGAACAACTCCTGCCAGTCGTAAAGGTATAAGAATTGTATACACAAGTGTATTTTGTATCTATCTTGTCATATCGCACAGTTATATCTTGGAATTGTAAACAGCTTTATGGGGATGATATGTAAGAATATTGTATTTATACAATTGATTTTGTATATCTACACACACCTGGGAGTGTGAATAAAAGTTATAAATTTTTCGCTGTAAATGTATGTATTTTAGTAATCGCATCGTCTCACAGCCCAACCGTAGTAGCGTAAGTATAGATAAAAGGGCACGCGGAAGTGGGGTGTGACATGCTGGACCTGGAGACCCGTTATCCACAAGCCAAAAAGCTAGCACTGGCCCTTGTGATGGCCTCTCACAAATTGCGTCCTTATTTTCAGGCGCACCTTATTTTTGTCTTAACGGATCAACCATTAAGGCAAATTCTTCAGAAGCCTAAACACTCGGGGAGATTGGTGAAATGGGCAGTGGAACTCGAAGAGTATGATATCATGTTTCAGTCCAGGCAAGCCATTAAGGGCCAAGCTTTAGTAGATTTCATAGTAGAATGTACTAGCCCGATGGGCAACATTGCAAAAGAAACTCAACCATGGCTAATGTATGTTGACGGAGCGTCAAGTGCAAATGGTAGTAGGGCTAGTATAGTCTTGGTGTCACCAGAAGGGAGATCTTTAGAATATTCTTTGCGCTTTGGGCTCCCTAGTTCAAATAATATAGCAGAGTATGAGGCTCTTGTTGTTGGAATGAAGCTGGCAGAGAAGTTGCAAGTTCGCCATCTAATGGCGTATAGTGATTCTCAATTGGTGGTAAACCAGTTCCATGGACAGTATGAAATTCGAGAGCCAATACTGGTCCTTTATTTGAAGAAAGTCCAATCACTGGCTCAATCTTTCGAAAACTTTCAGTTGATACAAATTAACCGGTCTAAAAACACACACGCAGATTTATTGTCCAAATTAGCTTCTTCTAATGAGACCCAAGGAAGAATGGTGAAGGTGGAAAGACTTGAGCGGCCTAGCATTGAAGAAGTCGAAGTGTGCAGCATTGAGGTGGGGGACGATTGGAGAACCCCATTTAAACAGTATCTCATTGAAGGTACGCTCCCACAAGACAAGGAAGAAGCTCGTCGCTTAAAGATACAAGGGCCAAAATTCACACTGATAAACGGGAAGCTGTACAAGAGGGGGTATTCATCACCCTTGTTAAAGTGGCTGGGGCCAGAACAAGCAAATTATGTCTTAGCTGAGATACATGAAGGAATTTGTGGTGAACACTTAGGAGCTAGAGCCCTTGCCTCTGAGATATTTTGGTCGGGGTTCTATTGGCCAACGTTGAAGAAAGACGCAATGGATAAAGCTCGCAAGTGTGACAAGTGCCAAAAGTTTGCACCAATAACAAAGGCCCCAATGGCTCCGCTCCAGAGTAAGATACAACCAACTCCCTTTGCACAATGGGGGTTAGACATTCTAAGACCCTTTCCATTAGCTACGGGTCAAAGAAAGTTTCTATTGGTAGCTACCGATTACTTTACGAAATTGATTGAGGCAGAACCTTTAACTACAATCACAGAGAAGAAAGTTAAAGCAATGATATGGAAAGATATTATCTATTGGTTCGGAATCCCACGCGTCTTAAATGCTGACCACGGAAAACAGTTTAACTGTGACACCTTTCGTGAGTTCTGCAGGCGTCTTAGCATTCAGCTAAGGATTTCTTATGTTTCATATCCTCAAGCTAACGGACAAGCCGAAGTTAGCAACCGAACCATCCTTCATAGGTTGAAGACCAGACTGAATAAAGCTAAAGGAGCATGGGTAGATGTAAACCCCACAAATTTCCTACGTTAATTTAATTATATAAAAATGAAAATAATATATATTAACAGAAGTGTAAATATTAATTTTAATTTGTTAAATGGAAAATTGTTGATGTAAAACACTTGTATCGAGAATTTATGAAAAATGATGGAGTTCCGATACTATTTCATTTTCGGAATAAGAAAAATTTCATGGAATGTATGATATTATGTCTTTGGATAAGTTATGCAAGAAAATGTAGATATGTAGATATATACATAGGTGAATATGTATATATATATATATATATATATATATATATACATATATATACTAGACATTTAAAGAAAAGAATAATAATATATAAAGCATATATATTATTTGGTGTATAGTATTTAATATATAGTATTAACAATTAAATAAATAAAAATGATGAAGTAAAATAAAAGGAAAGGTATATGTATATATATATATACATAGGTATAATATATATATATATATATATACTAGACAATTTAAAATGGAAAAATGATGATGATATATATATATATATATATATATATATATATATATATATATATATGTATTGTAAGGTATAATGTATAAGATATTTAAAATAAAATGGAAACAAAAAAATATATAATAATAGTAATAATATAATAACAATACAAATACATAACAAATAATACCTACATACTAATAAAATATATATACATATATTAAACTAATATATATATATATTATGGCATGTACGGAATTGGCTTAGAAAAGCCAATTCCGTCTGCCACAAATTGCAATTGGGAAAGGAAATTAAAACAGAGTGCTGGGCGGGAACCGAAAGGAGAAGAGAAGAGGAAGGAGAAGAGAAAAGGAAGAAGAAGGAAGAGAGAGGAAAGGAAGAGAGGTCTGGCCGGGAGAGAAAGTAAACCAGGAAAGGAAAGGAAGTTGGTTCTGGCCGAGGGAGAAGAAGGAAAGAAGAGAAAGGAGAAAGGAAGGAGAGGCTCGGCCGGCTGGAGAAAAAGGGAAGAAGAGAGGAAGAAGAGAAGGGAAGAGAGAGAAGGAAGCTGGGTCTGCCGAGGAAGAAGAGAAGGGAAAAAAAGGGAAACCGAGAGGAAGGAAAGGGGGGACAGCAGCTGACCGAGAAGGAGAAACCGGAGCTACGAGTAGAACAGGGTGCGTGACTGATCGGGGGAAGCTGGAACAGAGGCAAGGGAGGAGGAAAAGAAACAGAATCGGACTGAAGAGAGGCAGAACCGAGGGAGATGAGACCAATTTGGAGCTGGAATTGTGAGCTGAAGAGAGGGGCTAAAACGGGAGCAGACCGAGGCAGAGGATTGATCAGGAGAGCTGAAAACCCAGTGTGCAGAGGAGCTGCTGCTGGAGGTGAGACCGGAAGAAGGGGAAGGATAACCGAGGAAGAGGGGATAACTGGCTGGAGCAGAACAGGAGGCTGAAAACTGAGACCGGTGAAGAAAAAAAAAAGAAACAGCAAGGCAACGAGAACAATCAGGAAGAAGAGGGGCTGGAACGGAAAAAGGAAAAAGAAAGAAAAGAAAGAAAAAGAAAAAAATAAAAGGAAGAAAGAAAAGGTAAAAATCTATATGTATATATGTAGATTTAATTTTACATGTATATATATGTGATGGTATATAAGTATGATAAGGTAAATTGAATTAGAGGTGAAATAAAAATAAAAATGGGAGAAATGAATAATGGACAAAAAAAAATGTATGCATATATATTTATGTGATGGTGAATAATGGAGACAAGTAATAAGATATATATATATATATATATATATATAAATATATATATATATATATATATATACATATGTATTCATGTGAATATATATATATTTGAGTATGCTAGTATTTGTACAAAAAAAATATGCATGCAAATGTGATAAGGAAAAATGGAAAACAATGATATATATATATATATATATGTATATAAAGGAGTGTATATATATATATATATATATATATATATATATATACTTAGGTGCATATACATATGGATGTATATAGGATGAATGTGTGCTAGTATATGTATATACAAAGAATGTATATATATATATATATATATATATATATATATATATATATATATATATACATTCTTTGTATATATATATATATATATATGTGATAGAGAAATATGAAAAACAAATAAAAGTATATATGTGTATATACAAAGAATGAATATATGTGAGATAGGGGAACATGAAAACAATAAAAGTATATATCTATATATATATATATATATATATATATATATATACATATAGGAGTGTGTATATATATATATATATATATATATATATATATATATATATTTATGCGTGCATACATGTGGATGTATATAATAAAGGTATATGTTAATACTTGTAGGAGCAAAATATATAAATAGTGCAGAAATATATAAACGTGCGTGTTGGCCTAAGGATATACAATAATACGTACACACGCAGTAGTAACGATAAATTACGATTTTAACGCAATTCGTATGAATAGGGTGCTAAGTCTACAATTTCGGTGTAGGTGATTGTAGAAGGGATTAAAGGAGGTACTAGGAGACGTCAGCGTTCGAATTCAAGATACCCGATAGATAGAGGTAAGGGGTATTATGTAACTTAATTCTGATAATGCATCCTTGTTTCACTTATAAATAATTTTATGAAAGAGCATATGATTTGAAGTGATTTATCAATGCTTTTATACTTGTGAAACTATTTACGATGCATGTTTTAATTTATCGAAATATTTCCCGAGTATTTTTCATGTTGTAAAATGAATTCCTAAGGTATGAAGTGTATGGATGTTTTACATTTATTTATGTTTTTATATCCATATTGTTAAAGAAACTTTGACAACTTGAAAAGTATTTAACAAAAGAAATTGTTTTCGAAAGGGGATTGTGGGGGCCACCTCTTGAGTCCTACGGGAACAAAGTGCCACACAGTCTTTCGATTTTACGAAAGAGTTTTTAGATTACAAGGAATTCGATTTTATTACTCGATATGAGTTTATGGGTTATAAAACCCAAGAAAGATTTTGAAAATTCTGTTTTGAAACTATAGGCTTCATGCATGGTTACTTCTTGTGGTGTTCCGGCTGCACCACTTGGGGTGCCGGTACGTTTGCCCTTTTAGAACTTGACTCAACCTGTGTGGAAGATGTCGTGCTACTTGTGGTTTATGATGATGATGTTTTGGTAGTATCTCGTGCCCGCGCAGCACGCAATTATGTTGCCCACACGGAGAGTGCCATTGGTGCCCGTGTCCTAGCTATGTGCTAGTGAAAGTATGTAAGATGGATACTACCCATGTTTTACGAAAGAGCTGTACGACCCTGATCCAGTCTACAGCCACTTACCATGGCCATAGGTATCATGTTTAGCTCTCTACGGAGAATGACACGTATCGCATGACTTAGTTATAGCCTGGTCTCCATGAATTAGTTATGAATGATAAATGTGGCAACGAATATGTGCCTTATGAATTTCAATGATTGGTTATGAACCAACACGTTTATGTAATGTTTACAAAGTGATTATGAAATGTTTCATGAAAGTTTCACAAAATGTTTATGACATGTTTACGAAAGTAAAACGAAATGATTATGCAATGTATGTGAAAAGCTTATGAAAGAATTTATAGCATGGTTGAGCATGATTCTTGCTTTGAACTTGCATGCTTTATGACTTTTACGATGAATTGCATGAAGTGATGATTTAAGTTTTTCCTTTTATTTAAAGTATGATCTTACAAATAATTTTTACATGCTTTTCATATATATATATATATATATATATATATATATATATATATATATATATATATATATATCAGGATTAATTTAAAGGTACTATCTTACTGGGCTTTTCCCCAAAAGCTCACCCCTCTACCTTCAGATCTTTTGCAGTGAATCTATAGACGCTACCTGCCGCATAAACGACGTAGGCTAGTGGGAAGAGCTACCCTAGGCTATATTTTGTACACGCAAAAGGTATACATTTACATTCCTGTACCAGACATAATTGTATGCACAGACATACGTTGAAATTTTCAGTTGGGATGTATTTTGAAGGAAATGATGTAAAGAATATAATACTTGGGACTAGGTTGTAAGATGATTGTATAAATTGATATCGATATATTGAGTTGTAAAAGTGGATTGAGAAAGTATGCTTGGTAGTTATAGATATCTAAGATTGTTGGAAAGCATGCTTGGTAGTTGTGGATATCTAGGATTGTTGGAAACAACTAAATTGCAGGTGGATAGGCTCATATATAAGCAGTTGTGCTGTCGAAATTTTTATCGGTCACATAAGTTAAAATATAGAAATTAAATTATAATTACGAGTAAAGTATTAGGAAAAGTGTTTTGACACTGCACAGGAATACAACCTAAATGAATAAGGGAATAAGTGGGTAAATTAAATTCAAAAAAAAATTTATCCTGATTTTCAAGGGTCAATGGTCGTTACAGTAGATGAATTGCATAGTGTCTTATGGGCATATCGCACCACTAGTAGAGTATCAACTGGAGAAACGTCGTTTAGTTTACTATACGACAATGAAGCATTGATTCTCGTGGAAATTAGAGCACTTTCACCTAGAGTAGAATGTACTAGAATGTACTAGCAGATTTCATAGTAGAATGTACTAGCTCGATGGGCAACATTGCAAAAGAAACTCAGCCATGCCTAATGTATGTTGACGGAGCGTCAAGTGCAAATGGTAGTAGGGCTAGTATAGTCTTGGTGTCACCAGAAGGGAGATCTTTAGAATATTCTTTGCGCTTTGGGTTCCCTAGTTCAAATAATATAGCCGAGTATGAGGCTCTTGTTGTTGGAATGAAGCTGGCAGAGAAGTTGGAAGTTCGCCATCTAGTGACGCATAGTGATTCTCAATTGGTGGTAAACCAGTTCTATGGACAGTATGAAATTCGAGAGCCAATACTGGTCCTTTATCTGAAGAAAGTCCAATCACTGGCTCAAACGTTTGAAAACTTTCAGTTGATACGAATTAACCAGTCTAAAAACACACACGTAGATTCATTGTCCAAATTAGCTTCTTCTAATGAGACCCAAGGAAGAATGGTGAAGGTGGAAAGACTTGAGCGGCCTAGCATTGAAGAAGTCAAAGTGTGCAGCATTGAGGTGGGGGACGATTGGAGAACCCCATTCAAACAGTATCTCATTGAAGGTACTCTCCCACAAGACAAGGAAGAAGCTCGTCGCTTAAAGATACAAGGGCCAAAATTCACACTGATAAACGGGAAGCTGTACAAGAGGGGGTATTCATCACCCTTGTTAAAGTGCCTGGGGCCAGAACAAGTAAAGTATGTCTTAGCTGAGATACATGAAGGAATTTGTGGTGAACACTTAGGAGCTAGAGCCCTTGCCTCTAAGATATTTCGGTCGGGGTTCTATTGGCCGACGTTAAAGAAAGACGCGATGGATAAAGCTCGCAAGTGTGACAAGTGCCAAAAAGTTTGCACCAATAACAAAGGCCCCAATGGCTCCGCTCCAGAGTAAGATACAAGCAACTCTCTTTGCACAATGGGGGTTAGATATTCTAAGACCCTTTCCATTAGCTACGGGTCAAAGAAAGTTTCTGTTGGTAGCTACCGATTACTTTACAAAATGGATTGAGGCAGAACCTTTAACTACAATCATAGAGAAGAAAGTTGAAGCAATGATATGGAAAGATATTATCTATTGGTTCGGAATCCCACGCGTCTTAAATGCTGACCACGAAAAACAGTTTAAATGTGACATCTTTCATTAGTTCTGCAGGCGTCTTAGCATTCAGCTAAGGATTTCTTCTGTTTCATATCCTCAAGCTAACGGACAAGCCGAAGTTAGCAACCGAACCATCCTTCATGGGTTGAAGACCAGATTGAATAAAGCTAAAGGAGCATGGGTAGATGAATTGCATAGTGTCTTATGGGCATATCGCACCACTAGTAGAGTATCAACTGAAGAAACACTGTTTAGTTTACTATACGACACTGAAGCATTGATTCTCGTGGAAATTGGAGCACTTTCACCCAGAGTAGTACCTTTAGTGGAAGAAGAGAATTCACAAGGGCTAAGGGACAACCTAGATCTGCTTGATGAGCATAGAGAGGCTGCAGCTATCCGACTGGCATCCTACCATCAAAGGGTAGCCAACTACTACAACAGTCGGGTTAAAGATAGATCGATGTCCGAAAGAGATTTGGTACTTAGGAAGTCACACATCACCAATGCCTTGAGGGAGGACGAAAAGTTCAGAGCCAACTGGGAAGGCCCATATCGAATCAGACAGAGGATTGGGCCTAACACCTGCATCCTGGAAACTCTGCACGAGAAGAAAATAGGGAAGACATGGAATTCAAATCACTTGAAATTGTATTGGAGTTAATTATTATGTCTTCTTTCCAAATTTTTATATTCTTGCATTATTATCTGTTTCTTTTAAATGCATTGTCACAAGATACTATTATATGATCATGATGCAAATTACTTCTCTATTTTTCTATTGTATTTTCAACGTTTATGAATATGAATCTTATGACAGAAAATAGATAAGCAGTAAGAGCCTAAGGCGCGATAACGTCATTATGGCCAAGCGTTAAAGACGGATAAATCGTAAGAGCCTGAGGAGCGATAGCGTCACTATGGCTAGGCGTTGAAGACGGACAAGCCGTAAGAGCCTGAAGCGCGATAGCATTACTGTGGCCAGGCATTGAAGACAGACATCTCATAAGAGCCTGAGGCGCGATAGCGTCACTGTGGTCAGGCGCTGGAAACGGATAAGCCGTAAGAGCCTGAGGTGCCATAGCGTCACTGTGGCCAAGCGCTGGAAACAGATAAGCCGTAAGAGCCTGAGGCGCTATAGCGTCAGTGTGACCAGGCGTTGAAAACACATAAGTCGTAAGAGCCTGAAGCACGATAGCGTCACTGTGGCCAGGCACTGGAAACGGATAAGCTGTAAGAACCTAAGGCGCGATAGCGTCACTGTGGTCAGGCATTGAAGACAGATAAGCCGTAAGAGCCTGAGGCGCGATAGCGTCACTGTGGTCAGGCACTGGAAATGGATAAGCTGTAAGAGCCTGAGGTGCGATAGCATCACTGTGGCCAGGCGTTTAAGACACATAAGCCGTAAGAGCCTGAGGCGCGATAGCGTCACTGTGGCTAGGCACTGGAAATGAATAAGCTGTAAGAGCTTGAGGCGCGATAGTGTCACTGTGGCCAGGCATTAAAGACAGATAAGCCGTAAGAACATGAGGCGCGATAGCGTCACTGTGGCCTTGCGATGAAAACATATCAGCTGTAAGAACTAGAGGAGCACTTGCATCACGGTGGCCAGGCATCAGAAAAAGGTATGTTTACATGCGTAATTCTTTCTAAAAGTTTACATATTTTATTAAGAATTTGGGGAGCATATATATACAACGTATACAGATAGATTATCATAGCAAGAGTCAAATGAATACATGCATTAAGAAAAAAGAGAAATAAACAATATTTATTATTAAAAAGAATAAACAAATTTTATTAAAATCTAAAAAATTTGTAACAATATAATGATTTGTTACAATAAAAAATTAAAAAAGAAAAAGAAATCAATCTATGTGATCAAACTTCTGGCACCGATGGTTCCTCACCATCTAATCCATCAAGGGCACCAATTGGCTCAGGAGCATTATCTGGGCTCAAAGGCTGCCAAGGTCCAGTCAGGTTAGCCAAGTCATCCTGAGTAGCTTTCTTCAAAAACTCATCTGTTGGTTCAGCATCGGGCTCATATTTAGTCCAATCAGGAGCCTCGAACAACATAGCTTCCGACGTATATAGGAGCTCGGGGAACTCTTCGCCCTCCCTGTGCTTCTCCAGCCAAGATCGGGCGAGATAAAAAATATACTTCACAAACCCCGTAGAGTAGTCATCTTTCCGCCTAAAGCAATCTTTAGAGAGTCGATACTCCCTCATGGCTTTTGCCCTGATACGATCAATCTCTTTTTGGCCAAAAGAAGTAGAAGGTCGACTCTCCAAATCCATGATATGTCGCTCTAACTCCTAATTGCGATCATCTAACACGTTAAAACTGGTGAAAAGTGAATCATATTTAGACTGCAAATTGTCTAGTTCAGTTTGCTTTTGTTGAAGATCGTCATTAAGTTTGCTAGACCTAGCTGCCTCAATAATAAGATCCCCCTTGGCAAGCTTCAAGTCTTGAAGAGCCTTTGAAAGCTGTTCTTCCATATCTCGCACCACCCCTGGTAATCCAGATAGTTGATTATTAGCGTTCGCCAACTCCATGTTCCTATCCCTCAGTGCCTGGAACTCTTTTTCAGTCTGATCACGGTAAGCTCGATGTTGAGCATTATTGACGAGGGTCCTTTGAGCAAGCTGAAAAGAAACACAAAAATTCAGACTCAAAGTAAAGCAAAGAGAAATAAAACGAAAGAGAATCTGAAAATTACCCTCATAGCTTCCACGTCGGCTAAGTCCTCTCCCTCTGAAAAATTCCTAAATAATGGAGATTTGTCTCTGGGAAGGATGGTGGCCCAGCCTAATCGAGATGCTACCCCAGGCATTTCTAAAGTATCATTATCAAGCACTCTAGGGTATACTCGAAACTCTAATCCCTTCATTGTGTAGCCACCATCCACTTGGTATGACCTCTTATCTACATGACCTATCTTAGGAAGAATAGGCCTGTTTGCCATAGCGGATTCAACATATAAGTGTCTCCGGTTCTTCGATGTGGTAAGGTCACATTGCATTCAGCACGATCTCCAGATCGAGACCGATCCGGGGAGCTTGAAGTTCTTCGAGAATGTGAAGAAGCCTTCCCTTTACCTCGGGAAAGGTGTCTTGATCCTCTCTCCTGAAATTGAGTTGGAGTTAGAGGAGGGGTTGCCTGTCTGGAAGGAGGAGTTTGAACTCGGGATATCAGAGGCGAAATTAACATATCCCCGGAATCGGTAGCTATGGAACGAGGTCTCTTCTCAATAGGTTCACTAGACGAACCTTCTTACCCCCTCTGGCGGATCAAAGCACACATGATGCTGCTCATTTCTACAAAAAAGAACCCGCAAAATTGTTAAAATCGTCACATAAACAAGTAATAATAAATGATAAAACATAAAGGGTTACCTTCAAGAGGGTTAAGAAACTTATGAAGGGACTCTATGTTTAACGTTTCATCGTCTGGAAGGATCATAAAAGTGGAACCAAACCCTTCCCAGTCGCTCACATCATCTAGGGGGTCACTTTCAGGGCTGGATTCCCTATTTGTAGGATTTGGTTCCAAAGGAACGAATGACGAAGAAACAGAAGGATTAGTAGTATGAACACTTCCCACTCCCCAACCTGCAGTTGCCAAATTCTCAGGCGACAGGAGGTTATAGAGGTTAATTGGCCTATCAACTAATAGCTGGTCAATAGTTGAAGACAATTGTCTCCTAAGAGTAGCAATACGAAGACCTTTAAGGACACTATGCTTGGCTTCTCATCGAGAAGGGAAGTTAGGACCCTCAAGTACCTCTACAATAAGTCATTCTGACTCGAACCCATGGAGTTTGTTAAGAAGTTTTTCGAATAATCTATTTTCAAACCCGGGTTCGAACACTCTCTGAATAGAATAGAGGAATAACCCAGAACTACCCCGAAACCTGAAAAAAGTATAGAACAAAGGGAGAGAAGGAGGAACACCCCTTATTTAGCAATGCCCCGTAAAGCCAATTAATTGCATCCAACTATGAGGGTGTAACTGGTCAGGGGCAATCACTCGTTCTCGTAAAAAAGAAATCTCGAAATCAGAGATTGGGAAACGAAAACTTAACTCTAAAGATATCTTAAAAATAGCTACTCTGCTTGATACGCTACGTACACTCCTTTCTTTCGGACTTGGGAGCCTATAAAAATACCCTTCGAGCAATGGGAACCTATGCCTAATATCTTGAAGATCAACCTCAGTCAAAGTCAATTTAGGCCCTAACTCCAAATGTTTTCCTACACCATGACCTGCCATTCTAGACCTAAAAAAGAGAGTGAAACAATGTTAAATGCTACGGAGTGAAACTCGAGGGTTTAGCGAAAGAGTTCAAGGTAAGGATTAAGATTCAGACCTGCGACAGAGTATGCGATAGGAATATAGCGGTAAGGGTATGCAACTGGCGATAGAGGTGTGCGCTAGTGTATGTGCGGCAGAGTGCACAATGTGATAGAGGTATATACGACAGAGTAAGGCAGTGTGCAACAGAGATGCACGACGACAGAGTCAGGAGTGCGACAAAGGGTATGGCGACAAAGTAAATAGTGGGTGCGACAGAGTATACATGCAACAGAGTAAAGAAGTATATGGCGACAGAGGTTTATGGCGATAGAGTGAGAGTTGGCGACAGAGGTATATGACGATAGAGTGAGAGTTGGCGACAGAGGTATGCTACAGATTAAGTCGTGGCGACTGAGGAGGAAGCGGCGACAGAGTTTTGTATTAGGGGGAGCGACAGATTACACGCGACAGAGGTATATGATGGATTTGCGACAGGAGTATCTCAGTGTTGCGGGAGGTTTGCGACAGAGTTTCAGTGGGGGTGCGATAGAGTTTGCGAGAGAACTTTACGACAATGTTGCGATAGAATGTAGCAGTTTCCTAAGCTATCCGCGCGACACCTTACCTTTATATAGTCGCGGCTGAGATGACTGAAATGTCGCGTTCTTACAGGAGCTTAAATGTCTATCACGAATAAAACATTGCGTCCTTAATAGCTGTCCCAGAAAGACATAATCCTCTTATTATACTCTCTCATAGGGAATTTCCCTATGGAAGAGTGGGGAGCAATTGATAGAGTTGGTTTACCTTAAGCCCAATGGCGCGTCTGGATCACAAAATAGGAAAGGCCCAAAATAATAAAATTTTGGGGCCCAAACAAATATGAGTCCTGAGCTTATTGAAGCCACACAATAACCTTTATAAATACCCCAAGTATGATCAAAAAACCCTAAGCTCTACTTTGTTAACAGAAACTCTGCTTAAAACCTTTTTCTAACTTAAGCATCGGAGTGCGCGAGCAGGGACAAATCCCTACGCCTCTCTGACCTTTACTGTTTTTGCAGAGTCTGTAGTACATTTGGAGAAGACGACAAGGAAAACTACATCAGCATTTTTTCATTGTTGTTGAGAGCAACAACAAGAAGAATAATCAAGTTATATCCATTAAAAATTAATTATTTTACGTAATTTTGATGACTTAATGTGATATTAATATTTTTACAAAACAACCACTAAATTTAACAACTTATTTATATCCGTCATGCACGTAAAGTTTTGAATTGATTTGATATTTCTATCATTTCGATCAATAATAATATATTTTACAATATACGTTAACGATTAAAATTTTGTTATTATATATCAAACAAATAATTAGACTTTTCAAATAAATTAAAATTTGACACGTATGATGTACGTAAATAGAATATATATTTATCGGTTGGATTAGAAAAATATAAATTATATAAAAGTAGGAAAGAATGTAAAATTATTTTTTACTAATGTAAATAAATCACTCCTTTTATAAATAATACAAATAAATATCATAAAATATGTGTATATATTTGATATGGACAATATATAATTTCTATGCACTATTGGTTAACCATTAAGTGATACCTCTTTAATGAATAATACTTTATTCATAAATAAAGCTTAAAAATATCTAGACCCTTAAAAATAAATTAAAAAATTTTACTAATTTTTATTTTACATATTTTAACTTTCTTTATTAATAAAATGATATTATTATATAATTGATTAATATATAATTCTTATAATGTCTATAAATAAATATAGTCCTAAGGGTTCCAAGAGTCGTAAATATACCGTGTAGTTGAACGAACTGTTATTATTAGCTGACGAGTTGTAAGCGAAAAAAAAATACTCAGCACGTGGCGAATATTTTGCCTACATCTGCCCCAAAAAATGCCACTCTTGCTTTGAAAGTTAAAGGCTGTGGATCCCAACTCCCAATCCCAAGGGCCCAAACGTCAAGAAAATTGGTGGTTTGGACTTTGGGTTCCCGTATCCCAGGTAGGGATGTAAATGGGTAGTGTGTAAATGGGTACCCGGTACTATCCGTCCCGTTTAAGTCGGATTCGGGTATCGATAAACGGGTTTTAATCGGGTTCGGGTAGTAATTTCACTACCCGTGACGGGTTCGGGTAGGGTTCGGGTAGTACCCCTCGGATACCCGGTACCCGAACCCGATTAATGTAATCGGGTTATTAATCGGGTTCGGGTACCCGAACCCGGTACCCGAACCCGTTTATTTTTTACTTACAAAATATAATTTTTAAGGTTGTGGGGATTTGAACATTTATCTTTTAAACTTTATACAATGAACTTGTCAAGTAAATCATAACTTATATTTGACATAATGTGTTTTAAAAAATATTTATACAATAAAATTATGTGTCTAAAAAAAATTAGTAATTAGCATAATAAAAATAATTATGAAATTAAAATAATTGATTATACTTAAAATAATAAGTTTTAAAATTTTAAATATAATGTACTAAAATTAAATTTAAAAAAATTCATAATTAGTTAAAATGCAATTCTTACACATTAATGATTAGTCATTTGCATATATGATATCAATTTATAGTATATTTATATGATACAAATTGTATTTAAAATTGTAATTTTTAATTTTAATAAAACATTGTTGACTAAAAAAATTAATAAAAAATAATAATAAAATAAATAATTGTGAAATTAAATTGAGTTAATTATGCTTAAGATAATATGTCTTAAAATTTTAAATACGAGGTACTGAAATTGAAATAATAAAAGTTTCATATTTAGTTAAAATCAAATTCTTATATATATATATATATATATATATATATATATATATATATATATACACACACACACACACACACACGCGCGCACACACACACACATTAATATAGTATTTGTATATGATATAAATTATACTTAAAATTGAAATTATCAATTATAGTAAAACATTTTTTAGTTAAAAAATTAATGAAACATTATAATAAAATAATTATGAAATTAAATTAGAAAATTATGTTTAAGATAATAAGTATTTAAATTTTAAATATAAACTACTGAAATTAAAATGATAAAAATTTCAAATTTGATTAAGATGTAATTCTTGCAAATTGACCATTTACATGTATTATGTATGATACTAATATAGTACATGTATATGATACAAATTGTATTTAAAATTGAAATTATTAATTATAATAAAACATTGTTTACTCAAAAAAATCAATGATTCAAATTAAAATTTTAAGTATATGATAAATTGATAACTTCATATTATAGTATATGATATTATAGTATAATTATAATATATGATATTATAATATATGATCATTTTACATATATGATACTATAGTATATGTATATGATACAAATTGTAATGAAAATATTAATTATCAATTTAAGGTCTACATCTTTTTAATCATTTAATATTATTATCATTGATTAAATTAATTTACATTACATAAATATATCATAACTTCATAAGAAATCAAATGTATCAAATTAGAAATACTATGGTATATATTATGCACTCATAATGGTTTCAAGTTACTTGTTGAACTATTAAAATTTGTTTAATTATGATGGAACATGTATGTTTTTATTTAATTTTATGTTTTTGATTTTTGATATTAGAATAATTTTTTTCATAGTCTTGTTTCGGGTTCGGGTTATTAAACGGGTTGTCAAAATATAAATTGAATAATCGAGTAATTACACGGGTTCGGGTATTTAACGGATAGTGCAAAATTTATTAGGGCAGGGTTCGGGTAATTGTTTCAAAAATTAATCGGGTAATTATAGGGTTCGGGGTCAGGTAGTCCAAAATTAACGGGTACCTGTCCCGTTTACATCCCTAGTGAGTAGTCATCGAAGACGGCTTAATCCGAACACTTTGGAGGCATTGATGTGTTGCCAAAATTGGTTAAGGAGTGACGTAGGAGGTAAATAATTTATTTGTTATAACTCTTTTTATTTTATTTGTTTCTTTTTCAAAAGTAGTCTATTATTATATTTTAGTTCAAGACTAATATTTTATTTATTTTGTTTGTAGGAGCATCTACAACTATGGATTCAAGTGACATTTTTAATAATGATGAAGAATGAAGATTTATCATGATTCCAATAAACTTCAAATATGTTTTTTAATTTTTACTTAAATTATGTTTGTTTGTAGTTTCATAAATATATTTTTATGATTTGTTTATTTGCTATGGTTTCAAGTGGTTTGTTGAATTATTAAAATTTGTTTAATTATGATAGAATATGTATGTTGTTGTTTAATTTTTATTTTTGATTTATACAAAATTAGATGACTTTTTTCGGGTTTCGGGTTCGGGTTTCGGGTTTGGGTTACTAAACGGGTTGTCAAATTATGGGTTGAATAATCGGGTAATTAATCGGGTTCGGGTAGTTAACGGGTAGTATAAAATTTATTCGGGTAGGGTTCGGGTAGTATCTTAAAAAAATAATCGGGTTTTAATCGGGTTCGGGTTTTATAATTGTTAATTGGGTTCGGGTTCGGGTACCTCAAAATTAGCGGGTACCCGCCCCGTTGACATCCCTAATCCCAGGTATAGACAAGGAAAAACAATGTGCCTACAGCCAATTATTTAATTATTATCCTTAATTATTATGATACTGAATTTCATTTTTGCCCTCACTAGTTGATGTCATCGCATGAATTTATGTGGACATTTAAGTCATTGAACCACCTTATCTCCCACCCACGAAAAAGAGAAAACCATTGGCTTTTGGCACCCCTGAGCCCTCAAAACCATGAGCAAAAGTAGTTTCGCAGTAATTATCCCGATTCCCTATCCTATCCTAAATATAAGAAGCCCCTTCCCTCCACTTTTCCATCAACGAAAGCATAAAATCTTCAGTACTATCTCTCTCTTGTATATTTCAAGACTCGAGCATTCAGCTGGTAATTTTAGAGTATTTCCAAGATGAGTTCAACTAGCAGAGCATGGATTGTGGCAGCTAGTATTGGGGCTGTGGAGGCACTTAAAGACCAAGGTATTTGCAGATGGAACCATACTGCTAGGTCAGCTCTCCAGCATGCCAAGAACCATGTCAGATCAGCTTCACAGGCCAAGAAGCTCTCTTCTCAATCGTCGGCCGCAATTTCCAATGGATTAAGCAGGGAAGAAAAAGCTAAACAATCAGAAGAGTCACTGCGGAAAGTCATGTACTTGAGCTGTTGGGGTCCTAATTGAGCCATAACTTATAAATTGGTTAGAAAAAGGAACATCTTTTGAGTGAATCATAATTGACTCGTGAGTACAATCTTCGATCTGTCAAAGATGACTTGAGCTCTGAGCGAACTAACACTGGGGCATGGTGCTGGGCTTTCCATGCATGGGTTGTTGCCTTGTATATAGCTTACAATGCAAAGATGTATGAGAGGAATTTCTCTATCATTATACTGATAATGAAAAGAATTTTGAGAATTGCTTTAAACACTTTCTCCTGAATCAAAGACTTTTTTTTTTTTTTTTTTGCATAATAACCCCATAACGTCTTTGCTCGATTTTCATTTCTTTTATTTCTTGCTATATTTTGCAAGTACTATCTTTTTTTCTTTACATTCAACAGTACTAGGAGTGAGAAAAATGGAGTAAAAAAAATTGGATACATTCAAAATTTCCCATCATCTAAATAAGCAAAAGTACAATATAGTAATAAACCATTCACATAAAAAAAATAACAATTCAACGTAATTAGATGCTGATTTGTTTAAGTTTATGACTGGTAAAATGGATTTAGTGATATAGAGAATTACAATTATAGCAACAGATCATTAACATTCAATAAAATTTACTCATCAAATCCAAATCAATTGAAAACCCAAAAAATTAGAAAATAAAAAGTTATTTGATAATACATTGATACTGTAAATTAAAAAAAAAAAAGGAGTAAATATATACATTTGGCCAAAATGCCCTTGCCTATCTATATGCTAGGAAACTACCTAGATTAATAAATATTTTTTACAATAATTTAAAATAAAAATAATATATTTTAGTATAAGAATTTGAAGGTGGAAAATTTTAATTAGACTATTTTTATCATTTTCTTCTTGTTCAATAATATTGTTTGTTATATATTTGAAAATTAGTCAAACTTTCTTTTAAAAGTTTAATTTTTTATGATATGTCTCTTGGATATATAAATTATATATATATATATATATATTAAAATTTGAAAATGTAGATATAACTGTGAAAAATATGCTAATTAGTGTTTGTATATGTATATATGTATGCATATTTAAATGAAAAATATCAATAATATGTGCATGGTACGAAGCACAACTCACAAAGTGGTTATAAATAATTACAATTATAGCAACAAAACATCAACTCTCACTCAAATTCACTCAACAAATCCAAATTAGTTTTAAACGCAATTAAATCTATAAGCACTCTTGTCCAGTCTCTAACAATTTCAAACCAAATATTCACACCCACGAGTACTCTTTCTTAATCCTATGAGATATCTACACAACCAATCCTGTAAAATCCTATTATTTTAGAATTTCATAGAATTTAAAAATAATAGAACCCCTATTATTTATAAGCACGTTAACTTTTCTATCAAGATTTTTTCCCTATCTAGTTCGTTGTTTAACAATCCTGTAAATTCATTTTTTTTTCAAAAAAAAAAAACAATTTTTTAAAGAAACTCAGAAACATACTTAAAAAAATATTTTACCAAATATTTTGGGATTGGGTTCAATATTCCCAATAACTAATCAATTGATATTTCCTCAGTGCACTGTGCTATTGATATAATATAGTATATAACAAATTGATAGTATTTTTCTATGCCATATAATTTTTGCTGCTGGGACATTGGCTCAATTGGATTTTGGATTTCTTGCATTTTTTTTTTACCAAATCTCACTAAACTTTAGCCTTCTTGGGAGAGAGCTCTGTTGAGGTTTACCTTGAATCCCACATCGAAAGTGTGAGAGAAGTTATAAGAGTTTTTCTCTTATAAATAATGTGTCAGACTTGATTTGTAAATTATCAAAAAGAGTTGTAAATACAAATAGAATAGTTAGTGTTCAGGCTATTATTAAGGGTGTAATTGGTTGTTTGGGTAGTTGAGCTTTAGGCTTGTAAGAAGTTTGCAATTTTCTTTTCTAAAAATTGCACAGTTGTAGTTGTAATTTTGATTTATTATTAGTTTGATTGGGTGATTATAGGCCAATTTGGTTAGGTCAAACCACATTAAAAGTTCTTGTGCTCATTTTTGTTTTCTTTAGTTTTTGTGATGTTCGGGTTGGGGATATTTTTCCCAACAAGTATCAGAGCTGAAGGTTCATGATCTTGCGAGAAGAAGAAAGCTATGTCTGAAGGTATATCTAAGTTTGAGATTCCTTTATTTGATGGTAAAAATAATTTTATGTTGTGGCAAAGTACGATTTAGGATCTTCTAGTGCAATAAGGTCTAGATTTGGCATTAGAAGAAAATAAGTCAAATGGAATGTCTGATGGAGATTGAGATAGAATTCAGAAGAAGGCTGTTAGCACAATCAGATTGGCACTTGCTCTAGAGATTAAGTACATTATGTTGACTGAAACTGTAAAATGTCACGACCCTATTTATCCAATTCGTTTAAAAACACTGCCATTTTTTTGCGTTTTCCTTTTCCTTACCCGGTCGTGAACATACTCACCAATACACAGTTGGGTTGTGAGGTAGTAATAAATATTACTCAACATTCATTCTCAATTAAATCAAAAGAAGTGTCATTCATTTCCAGTTAAGTTATACATGACACGTTTTCTAACTTTTACATCCCCACATTACGATACAAAATGAATACTGTGCTTTTACAATTGTTTAGATATAAAAAGAATCTTCATATGTATACCTCTTAGCGATTGATGGCAGCGGATGTCCAAAATACCACGTCTCAGTCCTCACTGGGTTGCTATGTATGCTCTGTAGATGGGGAAAGTAGAGAGGGATGAGCAACCGCACGCTTAGTAAGGCAATAATGCAAGCATGATAGATAACTACTTTATCTACATGCGATAATGTTATGCATAAATCATTTATAACAGGAGCATGAGGAATTAAAACTATGCCATATGAGTATACATATATCAAGTATTTAAATCATGAAAATTGCCATATAAAACATGGTAAAATCATCATGTACAAATCATCTCATGCTCATCAATCGTCAAATCTCAAAGAAAATGGCAATTCATTTAAGAAACATCCTTCGATTTCACATCTCTTTCTCAAATACATACAATACCATCACAAATCATTTTCTCATTCACAAACATCATTACCATTTCACAAATCAAATCCCACAAGGCTCGATCCCTCCCTCGGGTCTACCCTGGACAGTCAAAATCACAATAAAGTATCAAGGCCATGTGGTATTACGTAATAAGCAAGGAGACAGATCACTATATCTCAACTGACTACTTGGCCAGCTATGTCATAAATCATCCCAAACCACACGGATCCCGGTGTGCGGGGTATCATGCTGAAACGAAGGTGGATTAGTTCTCCACCAGACTTTCTCACCAGTTGTGAAACCTCGTATATGTATAATTATATATATGTAAATAGTGATGTGCTTGTAATGTGAAGTATAAATGATGTAAGTCCATCAGTTTAAGGTACACACATGTAATAAGAGTTATGATTGTACATACAAGTTACATTATGTATGAATGTCAAGAAATGGACTTAAACATGTGGAGAATGTGAGTAAAATGGAATATGAGTAGTGTGGTAAATGGAATGAAGATTTACATGAGTATGCACTTCCATTTGGTTTATATTAAGTATCTTTGGTTATACAAAGATTCTACACAAGTTTTAATGTGTATGAAGTATTAATGGATGTCATTTTCAAGTCTCAAAGATGATTGGATGAGAAAATGACCATGGCAGCAAATTAAAGATGTTTTGGTATAAGTTTTCTGCAAAAAAAACTGCAGTAAAATCTGGATATATGAAGGTCAGATCGATCTCATAGGATTAGAGATCGATCTGGAAGAGCTAGAATGCTTGTATTTGAGAAATGGAATAGAGCAGATCGATCTCCAATGAAGCTAGATCGATCTCCTAAGCATTCTGTAATGAAAAGATCGATCCTCAAGCATACAAATCGATCTCCTTAGCTCTCTGTTTGGAGCAGATTGATCTCAAGCTTCGACAGATCGATCTCATGCTTAAAATGCTGTGGAAAAGAGAAATTTAAGGGGACCAGATCGATCTCCTCATAGTACATATCGATCTCCTCAAGCTATTTCTATAAAAATGGCATTGAAAATCTGCAGATTTCGGGACAAAATCATTTCCTTCCCTTTCCAACCCAAAACCTAGTTTTCTCTCTCTAAATCCAACCATTTTCAAGTAGATTTGAGGGAAGACTATTAGAGGCAAAGTTGTTCACATCAAGGAGAAGAACAACATAGTTTGGAGGTATTTACCCATTTGTTGGATTGAAGGAACAAAGGGCATTTCTAATTGGAGCAAAGAGGAAATCCAAAGAAGTAAGTTTCTAGTGCACAAATCCAAGTACATTTGTCTAGTTGATGATTTTGAAGTTGATTTGGGTGTGCACATTGTGGGTAGAACTACCTAGAATACCATGAAATGAATATAACCTAGAAATAGGTTAGTGTGAGAAGTGAAATATGGTGGAATAAATGATGAATGTGATATCTTGAGATGATAATGGTGTTGAGGAGATAATTTTAAGATAATAATATGGAATGAATAGAGAGGCTTACCCAAAAAGGGTAAAATGAGCATTTAAGGCATTGGGTGGAATGTATAGTTGAACGAGAGTTAGCAATACTAACTCAAACGTATGATGAATAAATTTGCAGCTTCTGAGAATATTTCGGAGTGAGTTGAGCCAAGAGCGTAAGAAGCTAAAAGGAAACGAGTCACACCTAGTAAATCGAGGTAAGAGAATTGTGTGGACTCTTAGAGATATCTGTGCGCAATTTATGTGCTTAAATGTTTTGCTAGAATGCATGAGATATTAGGAAACAAAATTAGGTGATTGAAGGGCAAAAGTTGGGTGTTTGAGAAATGTGCATGAAAACAAAAGCATATTGCTTTGAAAATCATGTTTTATTGCTTTTTAGCAAATGATTTGGTAGGTTGGCTAATATTTGAAATGATTTGCAAAAGAGATGAGTTGTTTTGGTTTGCTAACCATACTTTGCAAAGAATTGAGCCACCTACATGATTTCGTGAGAATGAAAGCGTGCTAAAGCAGGACTCGCACGAGATTTGATGTGTTTTATATGCATGAGTGCTGAAACTTAGCTCGCACTAGTTTTCACATAGATTTCATACTGGTTTTGGCATGGTGCTTGGAGCTTAGCTCGTACTAGATGCCTACCTTATTTGTTACCGTGCTTGGAGCTTCGAGCAGACTGGGTGTCGCACCGATTAAATAGGCTCGCACGTGCATTTGTGATTTTGACATGTTGATAGCTGTGTTAGGAGCTTCGGGTAGACAAGAGGTCGTACCGATTAAATAGGCTCACACGTGCGTTTTGAGATGTGGCGTGATATGAAGTGTTGATTTGGGTCCATGGAGTACGTTGTATCGTGTTGAGATGTGATATGCTGTCTTCGGACGAGATCTGCTATGGACCGACGGGCTGCATTTGACCCATCTCCCATGTGGAAGCAGATAGTGGTGATATCCCGCACACCTGATCCGTGTAGTTGATATCACAGGTTATGGCCATAGACCTAGAGGTTATTACCTTTTATTGAATTGCCTATTTCACATGTCTAACAATTTGTGAATAAATCCATGTTTGAAATGATTTGGGGTCAAGACAGTCCAAGGGAGGGGCTGAGACGTGATAAGTGTTGAATTGTTTTGAGATATTGATTGTTAATGGTTTAAAGTGCACCGAAGCATGATGATTAATGTCATGTTTTATTGTGAAAAATGCATGATGGTTAATACCATGCCTATTTGTGAAAAATGCATGATAGTTAATGCCATGCTTATTTGTGAAAAATGCATGATGGTTAATGCCATACTTATTTCTGAAAAACGTATGATGGGTAATGCCATGCTTTATTGTGAATTATGCATGATGATTTTAACCATGCTTTGAATTGAATCGTGCACTGGATTTTAATAGCATGAATGCTTTACATACCATTAACACAAGCATGAACTCATAATTTGAGAAATGATGAAATATCTGCTTTGAGCATGGCATCACGTTCACGTAAATAGTGCAGTATCTATCTGTTCGCATGATTGCCTTACTGAGCGTGTGGTTTGCTCACCCCCTTATTTTTTCCCTCTCTACAGAGTGTTGAGTATAGATTGAGTGTGACTGGAGGCTTATCCCTTTTGGTATCCGCTGCATCCCATCGCTAAAGGTATACACACTTGAATTATTTTGTATCTAAACTAGACATAGCACAATAGCATTTTGTATGTAAACATTGGGGATGTAAAGCAATGTAAACACTTGTAAATAGTAACTGTGATGTATTTATAAAAGTGTTTACTTCTAAAATTATATTGCAAATTAAATGGTTATGAATGGATGAGGTAGACATTGACACACAGTCCAACTGTTGAGAAGAGTAGCTGTTCACGATCGGGAAAGGACAAATAATAAATGATGCATGAAAATGTAAAAAATTGGCACTTATTTTGGTAAGTTGAGGGTCGTGACAGAAGTGGGTATCAGAGCTTGAGTTGGTCTGACGTGTGTCGTGTCTAAAATACTTAATAAGTTAGAAAATTACACCCCCATGTTATTGTGTTTGTTTAGATACAATTGTGTGTGTGTCGATGGGTTGACTAAGTAATTGGTTGTGAATGTAGGGAATTGAGTAATTATGCCTAATACTAGTCGCGGTAGAGGGGCGAGGGCGCAAGTTAGAGGCCGTAGAGGTAGGCCTGAGGGTCATGTTGAGCTAGAAACACACGAGGTTCAGGATGATATTGAAGTGGAGGCTGAGGTTAAGCAGCTCCACAGGGTCCAGAGGAGAGGCCCGAGAGTACTGAGGCTTGCTTCGTGAGGATTGAGTGGAGCATTGAGATGATATTGGAGTTGGTCACCCAATCTTTACCTGGAGTTGGCGGTAGACAAAGTCTCGCTACTCAGGGTGATGCCAAGCAGACGATAGTTCCTGAGGCACGGGCCCAGCCAACCTAGAGGCCACAGACGACAGATACCCCACCCACACAGGATGTGCCTACACTGGTTGCTACACCAGGCAGTAGAGGTTAGGGATATGGATGTGAGTTGGACAGATTGCGGCAGTTTCAAAAATTTGGATCGTCATCTTTTAGCGGAGTTAGGGACCCAGTGGTAGCTGAGAATTGGATTAGTGAAATCGAGAAGTTGTATTGGTTCTTTTAGTGCACTACCACCGAGATGGTAGCGTTTGCCGCTTTTATGCTGAAAGGATCAGCAGAACATTGGTGGAAGTCCACCAGGCCTATTTTGAGAGCTCGACATACTGAGATAAGATGGGATATATTTTTGGAGGCTTTCCGGAGACAGTACATTCTGGATACCGCACAACGAAAGATGAAAATGGCATTTTTAGGATTGACCTAAGGGAGTAGGACTGTGGATGAGTATGAGACGACCTTTATCTCCCTGGGTAGGTATGATCCCAACACGATGAGTAATGAGGTCGAGAAAATTCAAAAGTTTGTGGATGGATTGAGACCGACCATCAAATCTAGACTGGTTCCCCTGGATATACTGACCTATGAGGAGGTAGTGCGCAGGGTGCAATTATGTGAACAAGATGTTGATAGAATCGCCTCAGAGTTTAGAAAGGTTGGTAAGATGAGGGACAGAGATAAGAAAAAACCAGTGATGGATAGAGGCTTCAGTTATAAGGGAACCAAGAGGTTTGTTGGAAAGAGACCAAGGATCGAGGAGATCCGGGAGAGGACAGATAATACTCCTATCTATCTGGCCATTACTCCAGCTAAGGGAATTGTGATTGGAGGGCCACGGCCTATGACAGAGCAGTGCGACAAGTGTGGTAGGTACCATGGTACTCGACCCTACTATGGACAACCTGCAGTATGTTTCAGATGTGGAAAATCAGGGCACATGATCAGAGATTACCCAGAGATGACAGAGAGAGCCTCATAGAAGGGCAAGGAGCCTGAGAGAGCTCCAGTTGGTACAGCTGCTCTGAGGAGAAGGGCTACAGTTAAGGAAAATGGGAAGCAAGTAGTTGGGGTAAGCAGAGGGCGAGTGCACGCGCTGGACCAGGACGCTGCGGATCAATCTTCGGATGTGGTAAAAGGTATCATCCAAATCTTTGATTTAGAAACTTATGTACTGTTTGATCCTGGGGCCACGCATTCCTTTGTATCACCGTCCTTTGCATGAATATTGTTGAAACATGTAAAACCCACACTACTAGATAAAATGTTAATGATATCTACCCCTATGAATGATAGTCAGTTGACTGAGCTTGTATATAGAGATTGTAAGATGAGGATAGAAGGTAAAGAAATGGCAGCCGATTTAATTTTATTAAATATGAGCGATTTTGATGTGATCCTAGGAATAGATTGGTTGGCTGCAAATCATGTTGTTATGGATTGTCATGCAAAAACTTTGATGTTTCCAAAGATAGACAACCTTGTAGTGAATTTTGTGAAATGGAATTAAAGAACATAATTATTATAAGTGTGATGAGTATAATCTTGTACATGATAATGTAGAGATGAATTTAATTTACAATTTATATATGTTGATGTGATGATTTATGATTTCTAATGGTGGAAAGAATAATGTGAAGGGTTCATCGCTTATGTGATTGAGACAAATAAGGCACGTCCAGAATTGGGAGACATACCAGTGGTTAAGCAGTTTCCAGATGTCTTTTCGGATGAGTTACCAGGATTACCTCCAGATAGGAAGATGGAGTTTGGTATAGACTTGGCACCTAGTACAGAGCCGATGTCCAAGCCACCGTACAAAATGGCTCAAGTTGAGTTGGAGGAGTTAAGGAAACAGTTACAGGAGTTGCTGGAGAAGGGGATCATCAGGCCAAGCATCTCACCTTGAGGAGCACCTGTTATGTTTGTAAGGAAGAAGGATGGAAGCCTCCGACTGTGTATAGATTACCGGTTGTTGAATAAGGCCACCATCAAGAATAAGTATCCCCTTCCACGCATCGATGACTTGTTGGATCAGCTTAAGGGAGAACAGGTCTTTTTCAAGATAGATCTGAGTTCGGGGTACTATCAGTTGAGGATACGGAGTGGAAATGTACCTAAGACAGCTTTTCGCACCCGGTATGGACATTATGAGTTTATGGTTATGCCATTCGGGTTGACGAATGCTCCCGTAGCTTTTATGCCGTTGATGAACGAGGTATTCCACCAGTATTTGGATCGATTTGTTATTATATTTATTGATGATATACTGGTGTACTCAAAGTCTAGAGAGGAGCATGAAAGGCACCTAAGGATAGTGCTACAGACCTTTAGAGAGAAGAAGTTGTACGCTAAACTCAGCAAGTGCGACTTTTGGTTGGACCAGATCTCTTTTCTGGATCACATAGTATTGAAGGATGGAGTATCAGTGGATCCATCAAAGATTAAGGCAGTGACACAGTGGTAGAGACCCCAGACAGTGACAGAGATCAGAAGTTTCCTGGGTTTAGCCGGGTACTATCGAAGGTTTATAGAGGGATTTTTGAGGTTAGTTGCTCCTTTGACACGTCTCACAAGAAAGAATATGGAGTATGTGTGGAACAATAAGTGTGAGGAAAGTTTTGAGGAGTTGAAGAGGAGGTTAACTATAACTCCGATACTTACCATTCCTACCAGCTCAGGAGGTTTCTCGGTGTATACGGATGCTTCACACCAAGGATTGGGCTGTGTATTGATGCAGGATGGGAAGGTAGTTACATATGGATCAAGACAGTTAAAGGATCATGAGAGGAACTACCCGACCCATGACTTGGAGTTGGCAGTGATGGTGTTTGTGCTGAAGATATGGTGCCACTGCTTTTATGGAGAGAAATTTCAAGTGTTTATGGATCACAAGAGCCTTAAATACTTGTTTTCGCAGAAAGAGTTAAACATGAGACAGAGGAGATGGCTCGAGCTCTTAAAGGATTATGATTGTGAGATCTTGTACCACCCGGGTAAAGCAAATATGGTTGCTGATGCATTGAGTAGAAAGCATCTCGAGTTGGTGTTATTCATGATGGTCAAAGAACATGAGCTGTTGGAACAGTTCACGAACCTCAGTTTGGATATGACCCCGCCTGACGTTGATAGCGGATTTATGATAGCTAGCCTACAGTTGGAACCGGATCTAGTAAATCAAATCCGATAGGCTCAGCAAATTGATCAGTAGTGCAGTGATATTGTCAGGCAAATACATAAGGGTACAGAGATGGACTTTGAGTTGAGTTCAGATGGATTGTTGAGGTTCAGAGGTAGGATATGTGTTCCTGATGATGCAGAGATCAGAAGGTTGATCTTGACAGAGGCTCACTTATCGAAGTATATGATACATCCAGGGAGTACTAAGATGTATCAAAACCTTCGAAAGGTTTATTGGTGGTCTGGGATGAAAAAGCACATTGCTGAATATGTTGCTAAGTGTCTCATTTGTCAGCAGGTGAAGGTAGAGCATCAGAAGCTTGTAGGGTTATTGCAGTCTCTACCGATACCGACTTGGAAGTAGGAGTACGTCACCATGGATTTTGTGATGGGATTGTCGAGGACCCGAAGAGGTCATGATGTCATATGGGTGATTGTGGATCGGTTGACGAAATTAGCCTATTTTTTAGCTATGAGAGCTGCCGATACTCTGACCCAGTTAGCGAAGTTGTATGTGCGCGAGATAGCAAGGCTACATGGAATTCCAGTGAGCATTGTTTCTGATAGGGATGCCGGTTTCACTTCCCACTTTTGAGAAAGCTTTCAAGAAGCGATGGAGACCCAGTTGAGTTTTAGCACCACATTTCATCCTCAGACAGATGGTCAGTCAGAAAGGATTATACAGACCCTAGAGGATATGTTGAGAGCGTGTGCGTTGGATTTTAGAGGCAACTGGGATGACCATTTTCCACTCGTAGAGTTCGCCTATAATAATAGTTTTCATACGAGTATCGGGATGGCACCATATGAGGCATTGTATGGGCGTAGATGTCGTTCCCCTATTAGATGGGAAGAAGTTGGTGACAGAGAGATCTTTGCTCCTGACTTGGTTAGACAAGCCTCTAAAGACGTCCAATTGATATGTGAGAGGTTACAGACAGCTTAGAGCAGACAAAAGAGTTATGCTGACAGGAGACGGAGACCACTAGAGTTTAATATGGGTGAGTCGGTGTTCTTGAAGGTTTCTCCTTTGAAGGGAATTAGGAGATTTGGTAAGAAGGGCAAGCTGAGCCCTAGATACATCGAACCCTTCGAGATTTTGGAGAGAGTAGGAGACAAGGCTTATAGGTTGGCATTGCCACCGGAGTTGGCAAGTGTTCACAACGTCTTCCACATATCCATGTTAAGGAAGTACAACCCGGACCCGACACATGTAATAAGGTACGAGCCATTGGAGCTCAACGCGGGTATGACATACGTTGAGAAGCCAGTTTGGGTATTGGACAGAAAAGAGAAAGTGTTGAGGACAAAGACAATTCCCTTGGTGAAGGTTCTTTGGCAACATCACACTGTGGAAGAAGCCACATGGAAATTTGAGATTTTGATGCGGGAGAAGTATCCCGAGTTGCTCACAGAATAAATGGTTCTAATTTGGAGGACCAAATTTTCTAAGTGGGGGAGAATGTGAGACCCCGTATATGTATAATTATATATATGTAAATAGTGATGTGCTTGTAATGTGAAGTATAAATTATGTAAGTCCATCAGTTTAAGGTACACACATGTAATAAGAGTTGTGATTGTACATACAAGTTACATTATGTATAAATGTCAAGAAATGGACTTAAACATGTGGAGAATGTGAGTAAAATGGAATATGAGTAGTGTGGTAAATGGAATGAAGATTTACATGAGTATGCACTTCCATTTGGTTTATATTAAGTATCTTTGGTTATACAAAGATTCTACACAAGTTTTAATGTGTATGAAGTATTAATGGATGTCATTTTCAAGTCTCAAAGATGATTGGATGAGAAAATGACCATGGCAGCAAATTAAGGATGTTTTGGTATAAGTTTTCTGCAAAAAAAATGCAGTAAAATCTGGATATATGAAGGTCAGATCGATCTCATAGGATGAGAGATCGATCTGGAAGAGCCAGAATGCTTGTATTTGAGCAATGGAATAGAGCAGATCGATCTCTAATGGAGCCAGATCGATCTCCTAAGCATTCTGAATGAAAAGATCATCCTCAAGCATACATATCGATCTCCTTAGCTCTCTGTTTAGAGCGGATCGATCTCAAGCTTCGACAGATCGATCTCATGCTTAAAATGCCGTGGAAAAGAGGAAGTTAAAGGGACTAGATCGATCTCTTCATAGTGCAGATCGATCTCCTCAAGCTATTTCTATAAAAAAAAAAAGGCGTTGAAAATCTGCAGATTTCAGGATAAAACCATTTCCTTCCCTTTCCAACCCAAAACCAAGTTTTCTCTCTCTAAATCCAACCATTTTCAAGGAGATTTGAGGGAAGACTATTAGAGGCAAAGTTGTTCACATCAAGGAGAAGAACAACATAGTTTGGAGGCATTTACCCATTTGTTGGATTGAAGGAACAAAGGGCATTTCTAATTGGAGCAAAGAGGAAATCCAAAGAGGTAAGTTTCTAGTGCACAAATCTAAGTACATTTGTCTAGTTGATGATTTTGAAGTTGATTTGGGTGTGCACATTGTGGGTAGAACTACCTAGAATACCATGAAATGAATATAACCTAGAAATGAGTTAGTGTGAGAAGTGAAATGTGGTGGAATAAATGATGAATGGGATATCTTGAGATGATAATGGTGTTGAGGAGATAATTTTAAGATAATAATATGGAATGAATAGAGAGGCTTACCAAAAAAGGGTAAAATGAGCATTTAAGGCATTGGGTGGAATGTATAGTTGAACGAGAGTTAGCAATACTAACTCGAACGTATGATGAATAAATTTACAACTTTCGAGAATACGTCGGAGCGAGTTGAGCCAAGAGCATGAGAAGCTAAGAGGAAAAGAGTCACACCAAGTAAATCGAGGTAAGGGAATTGTGTGGACTCTTAGAGATATCTGTGTGCAATTTTGACGCTTCAATGCTTTGCTAGAATGCATGAGATATTAGGAAACAAAATTGGGTGATTGAAGGGCAAATGTTGGGTGTTTGAGAAATGTGCATGAAAACAAAAGCATTTTGCTTTGAAAATCATGTTTTATTGCTTTTTAGCAAATGATTTGGTAGGTTGGCTAATATTTAAAATGATTTGCAAAAGAGATGAGTTGTTTTGGTTTGCTAACCATATTTTGTAAAGAATTGAGTCACCTACATGATTTCATGAGAATGAAAGCGTGCTAGAGCAGGACTCGCACGAGATTTGATGTGTTTTATAAGTATGAGTACTGGAGCTTAGGTAGCACTAATTTTCACATGGATTTCATACTGGTTTTGGCATGGTGCTTGGAGCTTAGCTCGCACTAGATACCCACCTTATTTGTTATCGTGCTTGGAGTTTCGGGCAGACTGGGTGTCGCACCGATTAAATAGGCTCGTACGTGCATTTGTGATTTTGACATGTTGATAGCTGTGTTAGGAGCTTCGGGTAGACAAGAGGTCATACCGATTAAATAGGCTCACACATGCGTTTTGAGATGTGGCGTGATATGATGTGTTGATTTGGGTCCATGGAGTACATTGTACCGTGCATTTAGCATGGAGTACGTTGTACCGTGTTGAGATGTGATATGCCGTCTTCGGACGAGATCTGCTATGGACCAGGGGGCTGGATTTGGCCCACCTCTCGTGTGGAAGCAGATAGTGGTGATATCCCGCACACCTGATCCGTGTAGCCGGTATCATAGGTTATGGTCATAGACCTAGAGGTTATTACCGTTTATTGAATTGCCTATCTCACATGTCTAATGCTTTGTGAATAAATCCATGTTTGAAATGACTTGTGGGTCAGGACAATCCAAGGGAAGGGCTGAGACCTGACAAGTGTTGAATTGTTTTGTGATATTGATTGTTAATGGTTTAAAGTGCACCGAAACATGATGATTAATGCCATGCTTATTTGTGAAAAATGCATGATGGTTAATGCCATGCTTATTTGTGAAAAACGCATTATGGGTAATGCCATGCTTTATTATGAATTATGCATGATGATTTATACCATGCTTTGAATCTAATCGTGCACTGGATTTCAATAGCATGAATGCTTTACATACCATTAACACAAGCATGAACTCATAATTTGAGAAATGATGAAATATCTGCTTTGAGCATGGCATCACGTTCACGTAGATAGTGCAGTATCTACCTGTTCGCATGATTACCTTACTGAGCGTGTGGTTTGCTCACCCCCTTATTTCCCCCCTCTCTACAGAGTGTTGAGTATAGATTGAGAGTGACTGGAGGCTTATCCCTTTTGGTATATGCTACATCCCATCGCTAAAGGTATACACACTTGAATTATTTTGTATCTAAACTAGACATAGCACAGTAACATTTTGTATGTAAACATTGGGGATGTAAAGCAATGTAAACACTTGTAAACAGTGACTCTGATGTATTTATAAAAGTGTTTACTCCTAAAATTATATCGTAAATTAAATGGTTATGGTGGATGAGGTAGACATTGACACACAGCCCAACTGTTGAGAAGAGTAGCTGTTCATGATCGGGACAGGACGAATAATAAATGATGCGTGAAAATACGAAAAATTGGCACGTATTTTGGTAAGTTGAGGGTCGTGACACCAGTATCTCAACCACGCGGTGCAGCGTACTCCATGTGATATACACGATACAACGTACTCCGCAAACCCATAACGTGATTGGGGGTGCCTGCAGTAGGTCTTATCTACCCCATTCTGAGTGAAACCTCTAGTCTCAAGTGCACTTGGGAGTACTCTTAATACTAAGTCCTAGCCCCTCATGGCCTTGCTCGCCCCTATTTGGTTCCCTGATTCAGATCCTAGCCCCTCACCCTCACCCCAGTCAAGAGGTCTGTTAGGCCTGTTGGGTTCTCCGAACACCAACCTGTGTTATCCTCACCACGATATCATACATACCATAGTGTGAAAAACATGTGCGAGCTACGCTCTAGCACGAATTCATGCATCATCATCAAACCACTTCGTACGAGAAACGCTCTAGTACGACATTTACGCACAAAACATGAAGAAAACCACGTATGAGCATAGCTCTAGTACGATTATATGCATAAGAAATCCACTCAAAATCCACGTACGAGCAAAAGCTCCAGTACAGTTTATAAAACATCACCACAATTCAAATTCAAGTACGAGCTAAGCTCCAACACATTTCAAACATGTGAAAAACATCAATATACAGTGCGAGCTAGGCTCCAGCACGGTTTCATTCACGTAAAACAAGATAGGCGGCCCATAAAACAACCAAAACAACCAAAACATACACAACCCATGCTTAGCACCTCACATGTGCTTTTATAAAACGTTCAAACATTTGCCAGCCTATCAGTTGATTTGTTTAAGACAAAGCAAGGTGTTTTGTGCAAACATTCAAAACACGTGATTTCTGCAATTATTAGCCTTACTATCCCATTTCTTTATAATACCATTTCAAACCACCAAATCTCATACAAATACTCGTAGTTGTTTCCATACATCGTCAAACTCATTTCTAAATACGCATGCATTTTTACAACACCTTATATACCCACAAAATACGAGCAGCTACCTCTATATACTTACAAAATTCCCTTACCTGGAATCGCGACGCGTGATTCCACTTCTTTAAAGCTGCTTACTCGTGCGGTTCGATTTGTCTCCAACAATCTCTCTGGAACTACACATAAACGTATTTCACAACATTTTAGCCCATTTTAATCCAACTCTTGCGTTTACTATAGTCGATTCGACCTATAGTCTCGATTAACGCTTATGAGGCCTCATTTCATTACTATACCCATAACTCGAGTTTATGGATCCTTTTAGGCCTATTAACTCATTCCAAATTGATATTAGATCGATATTAAGCTCATAGCATTCATATTTCATTGATTTCTTCACTATGGCATTTATCAAGCATTTACATACTCATTTTCCATAATTTTTCCCAAACTCACATTGCAACTCCGCTTAACTATCTCAAATCATCCACATTACTCCCATAACAACTTAACATAATCCTTAAATCATTAATACACCAAAATCATACTTTCTCACACTAGACTCATTCCATTTTTTAGGTTACATTAGTTTCATTTCATCCTAGGTAATTTTAACCATCAATATACATACCAATCAACTCCAAAATCAACAAATAGACAAATGTACTTGGGCTGGAGTATTAGAAACTTACCAATCTAGTCTTTCTTCTTGCTCCAAAGGGAAATGTTCCTTGCTCTTTCAATAACAACAATGAGGTTTCGATTCCAAACTATGTTGTTCTCTTCTTTAAGATGAACAACTTTGTATCTAATAGCTTCTCTTCAATTTTTACTGGAAATGGTTGATTTTAGAGGGGTAAAATCTAGGTTTTGAAGGTTGAAATGAAATAAATGGTTTGTTCCCGTGATTTGCAGATTTCACTGTTCTTATTTATAAAAATTTCTTGATGAGATCGATCTGTCAAGGCATGAGATCGATCTGGTCCCCTTAAATTCCTCATTTTCACGCCAATTTGAATGACTAAGATCGATATGTCGAAAGCTTGAGATCGATCTGTCTCAGGCAGAAGCTTAAGGAGATCGATCTGCTTCCTAGGGAGATCGATCTACTCCAACCCGAGAGCTAAGGAAATCGATCTGTTTGCCTTAAGAATTGATCCTCAACTTATAGAATGTTTAGCAGATCGATCTGTCTCCATTGGAGATCGATCTATTTTGTTCTATAGCTCAAATAAGAGCAATTTTTGTGTCACGCCCCGGAAGCGCGAAAAAATGGGGCTAATTTAAACTTTTTATCCATTAATTATGTTGTTTTCCTGTCCATGTCTAGATTTAAAATCTTTTTCATTTTCCAGGATCTCATTACATTACATGCATTCTGTATATATTTATATATATATATAGATATATATATATATATATATATATATGATCATTTACAACTATTCTGTATACAATAGTGTCTACGATATACAATAGTGTCTATTATGTATCACATGTCTGGAATTCGAGTAAGACTGTACCTCAAGGCTATGAAAGTATCCGATGAAAGGTCGGACTACCTTGTCAACGACCATAGTCTCGTATGTGCAGTAGACTCGCTATAGATAATCTGGGAGATACATTTAAAATAGTTTTAAATACTCAAAACATGGTAAAACTCATGGTTTTTCAAATCAGCATACTTATGCAGTGGAGTAGAGATGCTTACATTTCATAAAAGCAGTGAAAACATGCTTAAATAATAAGTTTACACATCATGCATCGTTTTGTTAAAACTCATATATAGTATGCATATCACGTCGTGTAAACAAGTAAAAAGCATCTCAAAACTTAATCATGCATATCATAACATGCTTATTACTTTGAAAATGATATCTTATTGTCATATGCACAATTCGTAAAACATACTCATGGCTACCTTTAAAATCTCATCATAGAAAATCTGTGCTCAATAAAATCATAAAACAAGTAGCATGAAATGTGCGAAAACATATATATATATATATATCATTCCATCAATTCATCGTGTAGGGTTAGGCAATCGTCTCATATACTAGTCCTGAAGGACATCATACATCTGGTCCTGTAGGACGTTCATTATAGGTACATATGGCCATTGTACAAGGGAGCCGTAGGACTGGATCAAGGTCGTATGATGCCTTATCTCTCGTGCACCACTAAATGGGGACTATACGCACAAACTCACGTGCATCTCCAAGTGTGGACTATACGCACGTTTCTCATATCAAGTCAGAGCCTACCCGTTCTTTGGCCGTTGGCTATGTAGATCCTCGTTCGTCTCCATACGCTACCCTATGTATGCGAGATCGACCCCAGATCCTCTCACTATCGTCATATCATGCCTTTTTACCCCATAAAAATTCATTTTGGGCCTCTTACCCATTTTATCAAAATCATTTCGGGCCTCATACCCGTGTATTAAAAATCATTATGGAACTCTAACTCGATTCTCAAAATCGTTACGAGACTTTAACCCGTTTTTCATAGAAAACATAGTTTTCATAAATCATTACGGGACTCTAGCCCGTGTAAATATGGAAAGCATAGTTATAATAGTTATTTCTTGGGACTCATACCCGTACCGTGAAAATATAGCTTAAAAGCTGTTTCGGGACTTTAACCCGTATCATGAAAACATGGTTTCATAAAACATATCGGGACTTTAACCCGTAATCTCACATGAAAACACTATACTTTCGTTTCAGAAGTGAAAAATCACTTTTATAAACATGTATACTGTAAAAATGTATCCCATATATATAAAACATGCTGAAAACCTCGAGAAATGGTTTTGGCTTCGGTTTGAATACAGTTGGAAATCCATTTCGTAAAATCTCATTCAATTCTCATACATAAACAGTTGGTAAGGATGAAGGAGTACTAATGCTACTCTAAATTATATCTCTTACCTCTTAGCGACTGATGTATAACACTTTCCTCGATGCTCGGGTTCAACTTATCACATATGGCTTAAATTCATTTCAACATATCCAAATATATGATTATATCGAAGCTTTGACCAAAAGCTGACTTTTAATCGATTTTACTCTTTTTGTTCAGTTTTATCGGTATAAACCTCGTTTTAATTGTATTCAACTCAATAAATATTTTATCATATTTACTACAGTCGATTTAGCTAATTGGGCCAATTTCTCTCTTATTGGGCTTGATTGCACCTTAATGGGCCTTAATCCGTTTTAAGCCTGTTTCCACTTATTAATTCTTTCCTCAAGGCTTATTGGGCTCACTGGGCCTATCAGTACTTATTGGGTCTTTTTCTCGACTTTTTGAATAGCCCGTATATCATTTTCGATAATTTAATAAAAAATCCCACTTTAATCCACTAAATGCGAAATTTAATCCGTAACTCATAAAATAAATCTTTAATACACGATAATTACATAAATTATCGTAAATAAGCTTTACTTACCCGGACATTATGCGATGGTGCGAAAATTGAAGTTCGATCGGGCTCACGTACGTGATTTATCGACGAACTGCATAATTATATATTTAATCCGGGTGAATTTTTGATCAAATATAATTTAAATAAATTTCTCAAAAATTAAATTGGTCACTTTTGACCTCTTACCGACTTACCCGAAGTTCGGTGTATCCCCAAAAAATTTTTCCTTTTTCCTTTTTCTCTTTTTCTTTCCTTTTTTCTCCTTTTTCCCCTCTTTCTTGGCTGAACCGGTTCGGTCCAGTTCAGACCGATTCAAATCGGCCGGTTCAGCCCAGTTCGATTTTCTCCTTCGTCGTTTGGAGCTCCGTCGGTTGGTTCTTCATTGGCTTCCACCTCAGGTAGGTCCGCGGGACTGTTCGATGCACGGATCTGGCCTCGATTTCGCTAAGACTAGCCAAAAAGTGGCCGGTCTGGCCTCTTCTCCCCTCGGAGTCAGTGGTGCCTCTCCTTTTCGCCATTTTCGGCCATTTTCGTCACTGACGGTGGTAAATCAGACCTCCTCTTGGCCGGTGGCGAGGCCCTCTCCCTTCCTCCAGCCTCCGTTCGCCACCGTTCCCTCTCTCTCTCTCTCTCTTTCTCGCTCTTTCTCTCTCAATTTCTCTCTTTCTCTTTCTCTCGCTGGTCGCCGTTTCTTCCTCAACTGTTGGTGCCGACGAGGTCGGGCTGCTCTACTGGTCAATCCTCCAATGGCGTCCTCGTCGAAGGAGGAAACATTTGGGAGGATCGGGTTTTCTTGATCCCTCATTCCCTCTCTGTCGCGCGACTTTGTTTCGCGCGACAGAGTTTCCTTTTCTCTTTTTTTTTTTTAAATATATTTTATTGTATTTTATTTTAATCAAATAAAATATAATAAATTACACAAAATATCTCAAAAATTATATTTTATTTTATTAATTAATTAATTAAATTTATTTTAACTTTTTTGGTGTATTTTTCGCATATTTTTGGGATAATGTCCCGAGCGAAAATTACAAAAATTCGTAATATTTTCGTATCTTGATCAATTGGACTTGGAATCCAATAATTTCTCCTTTATTGATCAAGATTTCCTAAATCCATATTTATAACGAAATTTTCTCTTTGAATTTATACCGAATTTTAGGTCTTTTGACCATTTTACCCTTCTACACGTTCGGAACCAATTTAGACCGATTTTCCTTCTCGGACTAACTATCTTTTCTCATTTAAATTTCGTATTTCATACCTCCACTACATCATTCACATTCATATGTTCTAAATCATCCGTCTTATGATTCCAAATGATGAACATAGTGGGAAAAATTTGGGTTTCACATTTCTCCTCACCTTTTAAGAATTCAGTCCTCTGAATTCAAGTTGGTCCATCAACCCGGTGAGGGTACTTCTCCCTCATTTGGCCCTCTAGTTCCCAAGTGGCTTCTTTTGTCTTGTGGTGTTGCCAGAGAACCTTTACTAGTGGACTAGTCTTAAATCGTAGCACTTCCTCTTTTTTCGAAGTGTATTAGACCCTTAATCGGTGACACCTTAACAAATACGGAGTCCCCAACCTGAAATTCAAGAGGACGTCTGCGCACATCGACATAACGTTTCTGTGCGGTCCTCAATCTGTCACATATGAGCTAAACACCCTTAGTTGCCTGTTCCATTAAATCAGAAGCAAGGTGAATCTAAAACAATGGGACTCCTTTAGAATGCTCTGTCTCAAAGAGTCATCATGTGGCACACAGATACGATCTCGGTACCTCAGTAATCCATCATCACTGATCGTAAACTTAGACTGCGATCTCTCCTCTGCCTGGCTAACCATATCCAGTAACCTCTGATCGTTTCGCTATCCAGCTCTAATCTGGTCTAGTATACTTGGTTCAATCTGTAGGCTAGCCATGTATCCATACTCAATCTCATCCATACTAATCCCGAGTTCGACGAATTGTTCTAATAAGTCCCACTCTTTAATCATCATGTAGGACATCATACCCTTTTTGCTCAGGGCGTTGGCTACCACGTTTGCCTTATCAGGATGATATAAAATCTCGCAGTTATAGTCTTTCAGGAGCTCTATCCATCTCCGCTATCTCATATTCAGCTCCTTCTGATTAAACAAGTACTTAAGACTCTTGTGGTTAGCAAAGATCTGAAATATTTCTCCATACAATTAATGCCGCTATATCTTAAGTGCAAACACTACTGCAGCTAACTCCAAGTCGTGAGTGGAATGATTACGCTCGTGATCCTTTAGTTGACGAGATCCATAAGCTACCACTCTACCATGCTGCATAAGCATACAGTCGAGACCCTAGTGGGAAGCATCGTTGTATACCACAAATCCCCCAGACCACTCGAAATGGTCAAGACTGGTGCCGTAGTCAATCGATGTTTGAGCTCTTGAAAACTCTGCTCACACTACTCAGACCATGTAAACTGAACCTCTTTACGGGTCAGTCTGGTTAATGGAGTTGCTATCCATGAATACCCTTCGACAATTCGTCGGTAATACCATGCCGATCCCAATAAGCTTCTGACCTCCGTGACTGTCCTCGATCTTTCCCATCTCAATATTGCATCTACCTTGGATGGATCTACTGACACCCCGTTCTTAGATACCACATGTCCGAGGAATGCAATCTGATCTAGTCAGAAGGCACAATTACTAAATTTACCATATAGCTTCTTTTCACGTAGAGTCTGGAGCACGGTCCTTAAATGTTATTTGTGCTCTTCCCGGGATCTAAAATAAATCAAGATGTCATCGATGAGTACTATCACCAATCTATCCAAGTATTCTCGAAAGACATCGTTCATAAGACTCATGAATGCAGCTGGGGCATTAGTGAATCCAAAAGGCATAACTTAGGAATTCGTAGTGCCCATATCGGGTCCGAAATGCTGTCTTCGGTACATCAGCCTCCTTAATCCTTAGCTAATGTTAACCCGATCTCAAGTCTATCCTTGAAAACACTGAAGCCCCTCTCAGCTGATCAAATAAGTCATTTATCCTTGATAGGGGATACTTATTCTCAACTGTTGTTTTATTCAAAAGCTTGTAGTCTATACATAGACTGAAACTACCATCCTTCTTTCTGACAAATAGTACTGGTGCACCGCAATGGTGGTGACACACTAGGCCTTATAAACCCCTTATCAAGTAATCCTTGCAATTGCTTCTTTAATTCTTCCAACTCTACCAATACCATTTGATAAGGTGGCTTGGAGATGGGTTGAGTATCTGATACTAGCTCAATGGCAAACTCAACTTCTCTCTCTGGTGGTAGCCTCGGTAAATCCTCTGGGAATACTTCAGGAAACTCACATACCATCGAAACATCTTATATACTAGGTGATTCCAACTCTCATAAAAAATGAAGGTAATGTATCCTTCACACAATAAAACATCATACGTCAATCTCATACATAAACATCATATCATTTCATAACTCTAACATTATGCACTTTCATTACTTTCTAACCAAACATACATTGAACTTTTCTGGTAAGGAGAAAGTTAATGACTTAGTGTAGCAGTCTAGACTTACATGATTGGTAGCTAACCAATCCATGCCTAATATTACATTAAAGTCTTGCATATTTAACCATACTAGATCTGCTAACAACTTCTTATCTCCTACCATCATATTACAAGCTTTACATATCATATCTGTTTTTTGTATCTCGTGCATGGTGTACTTATGTGCAACATGTAATCTAGTGACTCCAGATTTTTTATGAAACTTACATGTAAATCGTGGTGACACAAACGAGTGTGTGGAACCTTGGTCCAACAGGACATGTGCTTCATGATTACAGACAAGGAGAGTACCTCGAAAAACATCGAAGGATGTATCTGCTGTCTCCTGATCAATAGCAAATACTCGGCCTTAAGAGACAAGCTTCTTGCCCTTGTTTACGACTATAGCTTTCCTCTGTGGAGCCTGAGCCGATCTATTTGTCTGTTTAGAGGCCTCACGAGGTTCCTGAGATCTCATAAATGGACACTCCTTCATTAGGTGTCCTGCTTCACCGCATCTGTATCAAGTAAATGTACCTGCACGGTAAGGTCCAGTGTGAATATTACCACATGTCCAGCACTGTGGCACTCTTATCTCAAGGCTTCTAATCATACCTGCGACACCAACCGAAGTCTTGGGCTTACCAGCCCCTATCTGAGGTCCTTCCACCCTTTGTCTCTTGGTTTGACCCCCTCTCAAATAATGTCGAGAAGTAACTGCTTTCTTCCCCTTAACTCTATCTGATCTCCTGAAACCATGTTTTACTTGAGGAACGTCTAAGCCCCTCTCTATATCCTGGGCTCACCTCAGAGCATCTATGAAATCTACGATATTCTGACCCAACGATTTATCTTTGATCCCGGATCTCAATCCTGCAAGAAATCTCTCTGTTCGGTGCTCGGGATCTCTAACTATCTCTGGATCGTATCTCATCAGGATTGTAAATCTATTCTCATACTTGTCTACTGTAAAACTTCCCAGTTATAAATCTAAAAACTCTGCATGCATCTTCTTCCAAGCTGCAAGCAATACATACTGCTCTCGGAATGCGACTAAGAAAACATTCCATGTTATCTCTAAGGGATCCTCGACTAATATCGTCTATGTGGATCTCCTCCAGAACTTAGCCTGTCCCTTTATCATTTAACCCGCCATAGTCACTCTCTCCCATGAGTACACCCCAAAAACTAAAATATCGCCTCAATATCAATGATTCACTCCTCAGCCTTAACCGGGTCCTTAAGCCTTGTTGTGACGGCCAACCCCTGCCCGGCCAACCCCTGCCAACGGCCATGGCAACCAAGCCCAGGTCCACTGACCCGCAAGGCCCATCGACAATGTTGGTGGTCTAACAACGGGTGGTCCAACAACGCCAACAACATCCACGTATTGTCCGCTTTGGGCCGAGGCCCGCACGGCTTTGTTTCATTCAGGGAAATTCCCTTCAGAACGCGTCCTCGGAGGCTCGAACCAGGGACAACACCCTTAGTTCTCACACTCCTTATGCCATTGAGCCAGGCTCATTGGCATAAGGAGTGTGAGAACTAAGGGTGTTGTCCCTGGTTCGAGCCTCCGAGGATGCGTTCTGAAGGGAATTTCCCTAAATGAAACAAAGTCGTGCGGGCCTCGACCCAAAGCGGACAATACGTGGATGTTGTTGGCGTTGTTGGACCACCCATTGTTAGACCACCAACGTTGTCGATGGGCCTTGCGGGTCAGTGGACCTGGGCTTGGTTGCCATGGCCGTTGGCAGGGGTTGGCCGGGCACAATAACTGCCAACGGCCATGGCAACCCTTCTTGGGCCCATCGACAACGTTGGTGGTCTAACAACGGGTGGTCCAACAACGGGTGGTCAAACAACGCCAACAACATCCACGTATTGTTCGCTTTGGGCCGAAGCCCGCACGACTTTGTTTCATTCAGGGAAATTCCCCTCAGAACGCGTCCTCAGTGGTTCGAACTCGGGTAAACACCCTTGTTCTTGCCACTGTTGATGCCAATGAGCCCTCGGGCTCAATGGCATAAGGAGTGTGAGAACTAAGGGTGTTGTCCCTGGTTCGAGCCTCCAAGGACGCGTTCTGAGGGGAATTTCCCTGAATGAAACAAAGCCGTGCGGGCCTCGGCCCAAATCGGACAATACGTTGGATTTGTTGGCGTTGTTGCACCACCCGTTGTTGGACCACCCGTTGTTAGACCACCAACGTTGTCGATGGGCCTTGCGGGTCAGTGGACCTGGGCTTGGTTGCCATGGCCGTTGGCAGGGGTTGGCCGGGCAGGGGTTGGCCGTCACAATAAAAACGCGCATTTTTATTGTGACGGCCAACCCCTGCCCGGCCAACCCCTGCCAACGGCCATGGCAACCAAGCCCAGGTCCACTGACCCGCAAGGCCCATCGACAACGTTGGTGGTCCAACAACGGGTGGTCAAACAACGCCAACAACATCCACGTATTGTCCGCTTTGGGCCGAGGCCCGCACGGCTTTGTTTCATTCAGGGAAATTCCCCTCAGAACGCGTCCTCGGAGGCTCGAACCAGGGACAACACCCTTAGTTCTTGCACTCCTGATGCCATTGAGCCAGTTGGCTCATTGGCATCAGGAGTGCAAGAACTAAGGGTGTTGTCCCTGGTTCGAGCCTCCGAGGACGCGTTCTGAGGGGAATTTTCCTGAATGAAATAAAGTCGTGTGGGCCTCGGCCCAAAGCGGACAATACGTGGATGTTGTTGGCGTTGTTTGACCACCCGTTGTTGGACCACCAACGTTGTCGATGGGCCTTGCAGGTCAGTGGACCTGGGCTTGGTTGCCATGGCCGTTGGCAGGGGTTGGCCGTCACACTTGTGAACTCCGGAGGATGCATACTCAAGAAATCTCGCACCCTCTGAGTCTCTCTATCATCCCTATGTTGGGGAACTGCTGGTTGAGGGCTGGGGCTACTGGAGGAACTGGTGGGGGAGAAGGATTAGGCTTAAGAGTAGCTGTCTCTGTACCAGGTGCACGTACCCCAAACTGCTGGGTAAACATAGTGGTAAAGGCTGTAAGTCCTTCCCTCATACCATGTACTATCTTCTTGAGCCTCCTTATTCTATTAGTAGGGCTCTTGGGTTGAGGGGGAGATGGTGGAGTGAGTTGAGCTGTCTCTGTGAACAGCCCCATCTACCACTCATGATTAGCGATCTACTATTTGTACATAATCCATAAATTAAGTCATACTTTGACAGGTAAGCTTACTTTATTACCAGACATGCATAGACACATTGGGATGTAATACACTTTTATTACTAGACACAAAAGTACTACACAACATTTGCTCTGATACCAAGCAAAATTGTCACGCCCCAGAAGTGCAGAAAAATGAGGCTAATTTTAAACTTTTTATCGATTAATTATGTTATTTTCCTGTCCATGTTTAGATTTAAAATCTTTTTCATTTTCCAGGATCTCATTACATTACATGCATTCTGTATATATATGATCATTTACAACTATTACATCCCGACTACGATATACAATAGTGTCTATTCTGTATCACATGTCTGGAATTCGAGTAAGACTGTACCTCAAGGCTACGAAAGTATCCGATGAAAGGTCGAACTACCTTGTCAATGACCACAGCCTCGTATGTGCAGTAGACTCGCTATAAATAATCTGAGAGATGGAGAGGAGGGGGTGAGTTTTTCAGACTCAGTAAGAGATACATTTAAAATAGCTTTAAATACTCAAAACATGGTAAAACTCATGGTTTTACAAATCAGCATACTTATGCAGTGGAGTAGAGATGCTTACATTTCATAAAAGCAGTAAAAACATGCTTAAATCATAAGTTTACACATCATGTATCGTTTTGGTAAAACTAATATATAGTATGCATATCACGTCGTGTAAACAAGTAAAAAGCATCTCAAAACTTAATCATGCATATCATAACATGCTTATTACTTTGAAAATGAAATCTTATTGTCATATGCACAATTCGTAAAACATACTCATGGCTACCTTTAAAATCTCATCATAGAAAATTTGTGCTCAATAAAATCATAAAACACGTAGCATGAAATGTACGAAAACATATATATATATATATCATTCCATCAATTCATCGTGTAGGGTCAGGCAATCGTCTCATATACTAGTCCCGAAGGATATCATACATCTGGTCTTGTAGGACGTTCATCATAGGTACATATGGCCATTGTACAGGGGAGTCGTAGGACTGGATCAGGGTTATACGCTGCCCTATCTCTCGTGCACCACTAAATGGGGACTATACACACGAACTCACGTGCATCTCCAAGTGTGGACTATACGTACGTTTCTCATATCAAGTCAGAGCCTTTCTATTCTCTAGTCGTCGGCTAGGTAGATCCTCAATCGTCTCCATACACTACCCTATGTATGCGAGATCGACCCCAGATCCTCTCACTATCGTCATATCATGCCTTTTTACCCCACAAAAATTCATTTTGGGCCTCTTGCCCATTTTATCAAAATCATTTCGGGCCTCATACCCGTGTATTAAAAATCATTACGAAACTCTAACCCGATTCTCAAAATCGTTATGGGACTCTAACCTGTTATTCATAGAAAACATAGTTTTCATAAATCATTACTGGACTCTAGCCCGTGTAAATATGGAAAGCATAGTTATAATAGTTATTTCTTGGGACTCATACCCGTACCGTGAAAATATAGCTTAAAAGCTGCTTTGGGACTTTAACCCGTATCATGAAAACATGGTTTCATAAAACATATCGAGACTTTAAACCGTAATCTCACATGAAAACACTATCTTTGGTTTCAGAAGTGAAAAATCACTTTTATAAACATGTATGCTGTAAAAATGTATCTCATATATATAAAACATGCTGAAAACTCGAGAAATGGTTTTAGCTTCGGTTTGAATACAGTTGGAAATCCATTTCATAAAATCTCATTCAATTTTCATACATAAACAGTTGGTAAGGATGAAGGAGTACTAACGCTACTCTAAATTATATCCCTTACCTCTTAGCGACTGATGTAGAGCACTTTCCTCGATGCTCGAGTTTACCTCGTAAAATGTGTCGATAGATCGAGCTGCTGCAAAATAAGTTCAACTTATCACATATGGCTTAAATTCATTTCAACATATCCAAATATGTGATTATATCGAAGCTTTGACCAAAGTTGACTTTTATGCGATTTTACTCTTTTTTCTCGATTTTATCGGTATAAACCTCGTTTTAATCGTATTCAACTCAATAAATATTTTCTCATATTTACTACTGTCGATTTAGCTAATTGGACCAATTTCTCTTTTTATTGGGCCTGATTGCACCTTCATGGGCCTTAATCCGTTTTAAGCCCGTTTCCACTTATTAATTCTTTCCTCAAGGCTTATTGGGCTCATTGGGCCCATCAGTACTTATTGGGCCTTTTTCTAGACTCTTTGAATAGCTTGTATATCATTTACGATAATTTAATTAAAAATTCCACTTTAATCCACTAAATGCGAAATTTAATTCGTAACTCGTAAAATAAATCTTTAATACACAATAATTACATAAATTGTCGTAAATGAGCTTTACTTACCCGAGATTATGCGATGGTGCATAAATCGAAGTTCAATCAAGCTCACGTACACGATTTATCGATGAACTGCATAATTATATATTTAATTTCGGGTGAATTTTTGATCAAATATAATTTAAATAAATTTCTCAAAAATTAAATTGATCACTTTTGACCTCTTACCGACTTACACGAAGTTCGGTGTATCCCCAAAATTTTTTCCCTTTTTTCCTTTTTCTCTTTTTCTTTCCTTTTTTTCTTTTTTTTCCCCTCTTTCTTGGCTGAACCGATTCGGTCCGGTTCAGACCGACTGGTTCAGCCCAGTTCGATTTTCTCCTTCACCGTTCTGAGCTCTGTCGGCCGGTTCTGAGCTCTGCTGGTCGATTCTTCGCAGGCTTCCACCTCCGATAGGTCCGTGGGACTATTCGATACACGGATCTGGCCTCGGTTTCACCAAGACTGGCCGAAAAGTGGCCGGTTCGACCTCTTCTCCCTTCGACGTCAGTGATGCCTCTCCTTTTCACCGTTTTCGACCATTTTCGTCACCGACGGTGTTAGATCAGACCTCTTCCTGGCCGGTGGCGAGGCCCTCTCCCTTCCTCCGACCTCCGTCCGCCACTGTTCCCTCTCTTTCTCTCTCTTTCTCGCTCATTCTCTCTCGGTTTCTCTCTTTCTCTCGTCGGTCGCCGTTTCTTCCTTAACTGTCGTTGTCGGCGAGGTCGGGCTGCTCTGCTGGTCAATTCGCCGATGGCGTCCTCGTCGGAGGAGGAAGTGTAAGACCCGATTTTAGTTAAAACACGAAATTAAAAATGTAAAAGGACTGAAATGGAATTCCTGAACACGTTGAAGGGGTAAAACGATCAAAAGATCGAAAGTCGATATAAATTCAACAAGAAAATTCCACTAAAAATATGGGATTGAGAAATCTTGGTCAATAAAGGTGAAATAAATTTATTTTGGGTTAAACTGATCAAGATATCAATTTATTGAAATTAACCGAAATTTTCAAGTCGAAAAATAATCTCGAAAGTAATTAAAAAATATATCGGAAAGACGAAAATAGACTGATAAATTCATTTATTGAATAAAAGAATTAAATAATAATTTTTAGGATATTTTAAGAGAAATTTGGGTATTTTTAATGTATTTTATTGATTAAAATAATATTAAATAAATTAATAAAATTATAAAAAAAAGAAGAATTGAAAAAAAAACGGACGAAAAAATCGCGAAACGTGATTTTTGAGGGAAACAACAGAGGCCGAGCCCCTTGCCGACGATGGACGGCCGACGGAGGCCGAGGAAGGGAACTCGACGAGGCCCGGACCACCACCGGCCTAAAGTAGCCACGAACGGTGGCCACCGACGAGAGGAACGGCGAGAAACGAAATCGAGAGAAGAGAAGGTGATTCCCGACGACCGGTGACGATTCGACACCGACCGACCACAGCCGAACATTCCCGAGGTGTAGGTGAGCTGATTGGTGGCGGCCACGACCGACGAAACTGTCGACAAACATCGAAAACGGTGGAAAGAAGAAATGGGTTTCGACGGCAGGAGAAAAGAGGTCGGACCGGCTACTTTTTGGCGGCCTTGGACAAAACTGAGGGCAGATTCGTGCTGCGGACGACCCAGCAGAGCCACTGGCAGCGGAAGCCGACGGAGAACCGGCCGAACCGGAGTGAATCGGTGGTCCGAATCGGGTTGAACCGGACCGAACCGGTTCAGCCAAGAAAGAAAGGAAAAAAAAGGAGAAAAAGGGAAAAAGAAAAAGAGGAAAAATTGAGAAAAAATCTCAGCGATGTAATCGAGCTATGGGTAACTCAGTAGCGGTCGAAATTGACCGATTTAAATTTTGGAATATTTTATTTAATTAATTTTCGACTGAAAATTTACCCGAAAATTTATGAAATTGTGTAGCTCGACAATCGACGTCAAACGAGAGCTCGAGATAGCCTCGATTTACGTACGAACATGAAATCTTGGGTAAGTAACCCTTATTTACGATAATTTGTATCGTTATGCGTGCTTCGGATTTAATTTTCACATTAATTAAATTAAATTTTGGAAAGTCGGATAAATTGTCGTAAATAATAAATTAAGCTATTCGAGAGTTAGAACGAGGCCCAATAAATTGTTGGTGGGCCCAATGAGCCCAATAGGCGTCGATAATATGAAGATTAAGTGGAAAACGGGCTAAAGGTCGATTAAGGTGCAATCGGGCCCAATAGGGATAAATGGGCCCAATGATTTAAATTAAGCCCAGAAAATAGGAAATACAATTAAATTGTATGATATCTGACATGAGGAATAATTATACGCAGTTTCGGACATTGGATTGGGAGTAAATCGGACTGCGTGATGAGACAGCAGTGGAAAAGGAAAGGTCAGACTCTACAGAAAAATAAGGTAAGGAAATTTTACGGACTGCTAGAGGTAACTTTACGAAATTTCAAAGTTCATATGCAGTCTTTTAAATTATCTAAAGGGTTTAGAAGTAAGTTAAAAATTGTAGTGCCCCGGATGGGCAAATTAGCAAAATACCCTTGTTAAGGGTAAAATTTATAATTTTAGGAAAAAATTGGGAGGAGCAAGAACAAGAGGTTCCTGCTCGTTCTAGAGCTGTTTTGATGCATGCATGAGTAGGCTGGCTAACCTTGAAAGAAAAATGCACAGCATTGCATAATTTCAATGATGAAATTGTTTTGAAAACTGTTTTAAGGAAACAGAGCCGCCTACGTGTTTTTATTAACATGTGACGTGCTAGAGCTCAGCTCGCACGATGTTTTGATTTGTGTGATGCATGCATTAGTGCTGGAGGGAGAGCTCGCACTAGAGTTTTACATGCATTGGTGCTGGAGTCCAACTCGCATAAGATTTTATATATATTTATATATATATATATATATTTATATATATGATTTTCATGACAGGGTGCTAGAGTCTAACTCGCACCAGATTTTCTACATGATTTGATGAGAGTACTAGAGCTTAGCTCGCACTAGTTTTACTTGAATTGACGAGAGTGCTGGAGCATCGCTCGCACCCCCCACTGATTTTTAAGAGAACATGCGATGAGCTGTGCTTGGAGCATCGGGTAGACTGTGTGTCACCGATTAAATAGGCCCGCACGTGCATTTTTGAGACATGGCATGAGTATAGAGATATGATATGGGTCCACGGAGTACGATGTACCGTGCAAGTAGCATGGAGTATGATGTATCGTGTGGCATCTTCGGATGCGTGGTATCTTCGGATGCGTGGTATCTTCGGATGCGTGGTATCTTCGGATACGTGTGGCATCTTCAGATGCGTGGTATCTTCGGATACGTGTGGCATCTTCGGATGTGTGGCATCTTCGGATGTGTGGCATCTTCGGATGCGTGGTATCTTCGGATACGTGTGGCATCTTCGGATACGTGGTATCTTTGGATACGTGTGGCATCTTCGGATGTGTGGCATCTTTGGATGCGTGGTATCTTCGGATACGTGTGGCATCTTCGAATGCGTGGGATCGAATAATACCGACGAGATGGACTGACCCACCTCCCGGGCGATTCCCGATCAGGGTGAGACCCCGCACACTAGGATCCGTGTAGCAGAGGGGCTTACGAGGACACACGGCCATAGTCCTGGTTATTACCGATATACAGATGTTGCCTAGTCTCGCATGTGATGATCTTGACGATGATTGAAACTGGGTTTTAAACTAAATTTGCATGATGCTATTTCCATGCTTTTTAAACCCATGTGTGATGTAAATTGATTTTCATGGTTTTGTGTGAGTCAGGACCACCCGAGGGATGGGTTGAGTCTTGGATTTGTTGTGAAATTTTAAATGAGAAAGAAATAATTTGAAATAGTTGCATGTTGAATTTTCCATCCAAACTTGTTTTACATGACATCATGAATCATAGCATCAGTTTTAAAATGTGTGGAGAAAGGGTGGTTTATGCATGGCACCACGTTCATGTAGGTAGTATGGTTACCTATTTGTTCGTAGGGTTGCCTTACTGAGCTTGATGTGCTCACCCCTTTCATTTTCTCACACAGATAATCTCTAGTAGATGTTGAGGCGACTGAGTACTGCATTCCGGATATCCGCTGCTGCCCATCACTTAAGGTATATACACTTGTATATATTGTATCTAAATAAGCATAGCACAGTAACATGTTTGTAAGTAACTTTAGGGGATGCATAAATATTGTAAACACTTATAAATGACTGAGAAAGAATTAAGTTATATGGTAAATGAATGGTGGGACTGGCATTGACGCACAGCCCAATTGTTAGTGGAGTGTGGTGTAAGACCCACTTTGTATATATTGTTGTTATATTCCTTATGATTCACGCGATGTACACTTATACATATTTATCGAATCATAAGAAGAGCGTTGACTAATTAAATTTGTGAAGCAAAATAAAATGGAATATCGATAGACATCAGAAGTAATTAAATATGAGCCGGGATGACCATTGATCAAACGAAATTGATCAGAAAGAAGTTAACCGAAAATACGAAAATTAAATAAGAAATTATGGGGGACGTATGAAGGAAGGTCAAGTTAAATTGAATTCCGAAACAAGAGCAGGGGTAAAATGGTAAAAATACCAAAATTCGGTATTAGGGCGATAAGAAAAATTTAATTAAAAATTTCGGATGTAAGATATCTTGATCAATAATAAGGAAATTATAAATTTTGGGTCAATTGATCAAGATTCGGAAATTTTAAAAATACCGAAAAAATTTTCGGGACTATATCTCGAAGAACGCGAAGAAATAATACCGAAATTTAGAGAAAAATAAAAATTAATAAATTAAATTTTAAATTGAATAAATTAAAGTAGAATTAAAATAATGTAAGTGGAGATATTTTGGGATTTTATGAGTATTTTATTGAATAGTAATTAGTTAAAAATAAATAATAATAAAAATAAAAATAATAAAAATAAAACAAAAAAAAAAGAAGCAACCGAAACAAAAAAAAAAAGAGGAGAGAGAGAGAGCTCGGGAACAACCCGAGAAAACCAAAAACCCGAAACAGTGACCCGCACCCGTTCACCGCCGAATCTCGCCCACCGGCGACCGTTCGAGTCCGACGAAGCTTCCAGGAGCAAGAGGAGAGTCCGGCGAACACGTGGGTACCGGTTTCACGCCGTCAGGTGGCCGGAGCAGCCCGATCGGAACCGAGGAAGACCGCCGGAAAAAGAGGTTGATTCTCGACGAACCGCCGCGTCTGGGTTGAAAAGGGGACCACCGACGCAACCAGGGGAGCAAGCCGGTCCTTTTGGCACCGGTCTCGGTCGGTGAGACCGCCGAAAACGCCGACGACGGCAAAAGGGCTTAAACGGTGTCGTTTGGCTGGCTGGAAGGAAAGGGAAGGAAAGGGAAGGAAAGGGAAGGAAAAGAGAAAGGAAAAGAGAAAGGAAAAGGAAGGAAAAGGAAGGAAAAAGGGAAAAAATTACCGGGGGACGACTCGAGGTTCGGGTAAGTTGACCGAGGGTCGATATTGACCAACGGGTGAATTCCGAAAATTTAATTTAATATTATTTTAATGAAAAATAATCCAGATTTACCTAATTATGCAGTTTTACGACGGAGACCGAACGAGAGCCGATCGAGCTCTGATCTTCGTACCTCGCATCGTATCGGGTAAGTACAATTTAATTTCGGCAATTAGAGTTATTTAAATACCGAGTTTAATTATTTTATGGAATTATGGATTAATTTCGCGTAGGAAGGAATATTATGCGAAATTGTAATATAATTGCCGTAAGTGGTATACGGGCTATCCAATAAATTTGGAATGAAGCCCGATAATTATTAGGAAGCTGTATAAGCTCGGTATACCCGAAGAAGGGAATTGATAAATATAAAAAGGGCTAAAATGGGCCGAGGCCCAATAAGGCAGATAAGGCCCAATAGCTTCAAGTTGATCAGTAAATGCAATCTACTGATTCGGGATAATTGAATTAACCTCGATTATGTGGTTAAATGCAGTTACATACATTGGTTGGCGCGCACTTGGGCCGAGGGGTTCGGTATCATCGAGGCAAGAGTAGTCTGCGCGCAATTTCAGGTAAGGGAATTTTACGAACTGCTAGAGATAGCTTTACGAATTTTCGACATCATTTACATTCCCTTAAATTGTCCGAAGGGTCTAGATTTGCGATAAAATTTTTAGGGCCCCGATTGGGCAAATTACCAAAATACCCCTGTCAAGGGTAAAATTCCAAGTTTTAGGAAAAAGTGTAAGAAGCAAGGACAAAGGGTTCCTGCTTGTTTTTGAGGTATTCTGGTACATGCATGAGTAGGTCGGCTAACTTTTAAATGAAATTGCACAGCATCTCATACTTTCAACAAACGTGGATTTTCGTTGAAAATCGATTTAAGAAATGTAGCCGCCTACGTGACCTTTCATAAATGTGACGTGCTAGAGCTCAGCTCGCACGAGCTTTGATTTGTGCAATGATTTCACTAGTGCTGGAGCGAGAGCTCGCACTAGGATTTTTCATGATTTTCATGACACGGTGCCGGAGTCTAACTCGCACCCTATTTTTATATATGATTTTTCATGACAGAGTGCTTGAACTTAGCTCGCACTAGTTTTACCTGAGTTACGGACAGTGTTAGAGCACCGCTCGCACTACTTTTCAGAGATTATACGATAAGCCGTGCTTGGAGCAACGGGTAGACTGTGTGTCACCGTTTTAATAGGTTCGCACGTGCGCTTGAGACATGGCATGAGTATAGAGACATGATATGGGTTCATGGAGTACGATGTACCGTGCAAGTAGCATGGAGTACGATGTACCGTGTTGTATCTTCGGATACGGCATCTCCGGATGCAGCATCTTCGGATGCCGGGGGTCGGATAAGACTGACGGGATGGATTGACCCACCTCCCGGGCGGTTCCCGATCATGGTGAGTATCCGCACACTAGGATCCGTGTAGCTGAGGAACTCCCGAGGACAAATATGGCCATAGTCCTAGTTATTACCGATATACCGATGTTGCCTAGTCTCGTATCTCGTCGATTTATGTTTTCAGGTATTGTTGTTTTCGAAAAACACGATTTCACAGATTTTGCGTGAGTTAGGGCGACCCGAGGGAAGGGTTGAGTCCTGACCTTATATGATATTTTAACGAGAAATAAATGATTTAAAATGATATGCATGTTAAGTTTTCATGCTCTTGAGTTTTCATAAGAGTTATTTTACACGACATCATAACATATCATCTGTTTTGGAAATGTGTGGAGAAGGGGCGGTTTATGCATGGCACTACGTACATGTAGGTTGTATTGTTATCTACTTGTTCGTAGAATTGCCTTACTGAGCTTGATGTGCTCACCCCTTTCACTTTCTCACACAGATTTCTTCCAGTAGATTGGGAGGCGACTGGGTACGGCATTTTAGTTGTCCGCTGCTGCCTATCTTTTGAGGTATATACACGTTGTGTATATGATTTTTGTATCTAAATAACTTGAGCACAGTATTTTATTTTGTATGACACTGGGATGTATAGAGTGGGTATAATTATGTAATTAAATCAAAGAAATGTAGTGCAGAATATTATGAATGTATATTTAAATTAAATTATGCACTAATTGCAAATGAATGGAGAAGATGTGGGCACTGACATACAGCCCAATTATTGGTTATGGTTGGTCACGATCAGAGGTAAGTATAAATAATAAAAACGCGAAAAATTCACTCTGATTTTTGGAAAGTTCGGGTCGTGACAATTAAGGTGGTATCAGAGCAGCAATTGGTCTGATGTGTGTCAGTGTCAGTAATTAGGAAATTACATCCCCGTGTTACTGTGCTTAGTTAGATACAATAGTGTATATCGAGATGGGCTTGACTAAGAAATGGTCGAGAATGCAGGAATGCTTAATATGAGTCGCGTTAGATGAGATAGTGCACGAGGCAGAGGTTGCAGAGGTAGACCTGAGTCTGCTAAGTCGTGCTGAATTTGACTATGAGAATCATGATGAGATTGAAATAGAGGCGAATGTTGAGCATGCCTCACAGAGTCAGACAGAGAGATCGGACAGTATTGAGACACGCTTCGCGAGATTGGAGCGGAGTGTGGAGATTATTTTGAGGAGCTAATTGCTCAGATTATGTATGAGATCAGAGGGCGCAGCGGAGCATTGGTGGAAACCTGCTCGACCCATCTTAAGAGCTGATATGAGAAATGATTATGGATGTATTCCGGTGACAGGATATCCCGGACATGATTTAAAGGAAATTTCGAATTAAAGTCCTTACTCTGACCCAGAGGATTTAATTTATTGACGAGTATGGAGACTCGATTATATTCTGGGCAGATATTACCTCGACACTATGAAAAGTGATAGTCGAGATGTCTAAAAGTTTATGGAAGGGCTCAGATTGTCAATTAGAGTCTGATGGCCCATGAGATATTACCTATACCGAGGCAGTGCGTAGATTTACAGTTGGGTAAATAAGAACATGAATTGCACACCTCTGAGATTGGGAAAGCTAATGAGGGCCGAAATAGAGATAGAAAGAGAATCGAGAAATGTCAGAAATGTTAAAAATGGGAAAATGGAAACTGGTAAGAGATTTAATTTGATGGGTTATGGACTAAGATGATTGGTAAGGCCCCAGTGCATCCAATTTTGGCACTCTTGAGGGGCATTGTGATTTGGAGAATCTCGACCTGCTACGAAGCAGTGTAGCAGTGTGAGCACTGTAAGCAGTGTGAGATGTGTAGTGGACACCACGGAAGGAGGGTCTATACCTACACGGTATTGATGAAAATGGTCGTTAAGTGTGGTATGACGGACCATTGATTTTGATTACACAGAGTTGGGAGAAATCGCCCCACAGAAAAGTAAAGAGACAGAGAAAAATTTCGTTGGTATAGTTGCAACGAAAAGGGAGGACATAGCCGAAGAGAAAAAGGAAAGTAGGCTATTGGACGAAGGCGAGAGGATGTCTTGGACCAGGACACTATTGATGTTTCATGGATGTGGTGTAAGATGTCACACTTATTATGAATAATAAAGTACATATGTTTATTTATCTTGGTGCCACATATTTATTCATACCGCCTTCATTCACATATAAGTGAGTAAAAGGCATGAATGCCTACATCTTTGGGCAATACTGATAAATTAGTACCCCAATAGAGGAGGATTAATTAACGGAATATGGCTATGGAGATTTTAAGTTGAAAACAGGGGTGCAACAGTTGAAAATCAAAGGAGTAAAGGATGTACTTACGAAATGAATAATGAAAGAGTTTTGTCGTGATTGATACACCAAGGAGATAATCTTTGAGATATGTTGATCCTAAATACAAGATGTATTGGAGTAAGAGATATATGCGAAGTAATTGAGATTAAGCAATTAGTAAGGAATATAAATTATAACCAAGGATAGAGATGGGTATAACCATAGCCAGTAGTTGTGGTTAAGTCTGAAGGTTAATAAAGGTATTTCAAAATACCTCCCCGCCTGAAGACTTGACAGCGTCTAAAAATATATATATATCCTATAACGTGAAACCGATCGTCGTAATAAATACCTTTAGCATTAGGATACCTTTACTAAGACGATAAGAATATTAAAAATTCGACACATCATGAAGGTTAACATAATAAAATTTAATAACAGCCGTTAAGATAAGAAAAGGAAATGACGCAGGTTAGTACCTGAAAATGTAAGCGATTTCGAAGGATCTTATACGCTTATGCGTAAATAAGTCAAGGATTGGACCGATTCGTAGTCATCAGTATTGATGATATGTTGGATGTAGTTAAAGTCTAAGGCAAATTATAAGCAACAATTGGAAGATGGCTTTTACAGGTGGATTGTTGCGAGATTCTCAATATGGTCTATTTTGTTGACACGTTTAATCATGAAAACGTGGTCTTGGAATGAGATGAAAAATAAGATGATAGATGTGACATGGATTTCGGTGTAGTGAAGTATGAACTGACCACCGTGATTAATTTCACCATACCTAACAGCTCAAGAGGTTCTCAGTGAGTATGAATACCTCGAAATAATGAATGAGCTGTGTATTGATGTATAATGGGAAGATAGTCAAGTATGGAGTCAGACAACTCCTTGATCATGAAATAAACTATCTGACCCATGACTTAAAGTTGGCAACAGTAGTTGTACCGATGATATAGTACTATTAAGTACATGGTGAGAAATTGTGGATATGCACTGATCATAAAGCCCGAGTATCTGTTTTCACAGAAAGAGACGAATATGAAAATACATATTGGGTTAGAGCTTCTGAGAGATTTTGATTTATGAAAATTGTACCACCCAAGAAAGGCTAATGTGATGACTGATGCCTTGAGCATAAAGAGCCTTGGGATGGTATTACATATGATGGTCAGGGAGCGTGAGCTGCTAGATGCAGTTGTGAGCCTCAGTATAGATGTGATCCCTTCTGATGATGACAATGATTGTGTGACAGCTAGCCTGATGATTAGAACCGGATGAGAGTGCCCGGATTTGCCAGGCTTAGCGTGATGATCGACCGGATGTCGATAGTTTGGGTCTGATTCAGAAGGGTACAGTGATAGAGTTCACAGTGGGTGATGATGAGTTACTGAGGATTCAGAGACAGTATGAGTGCTCCCCAGGACCACATTTGATGAGATAGTGATATTGTCAGAAGCTCACTCTTCGGGATATACAGTGCATACGGAAGTAAGAAATATATCGAAATCTCGAAAAGGGTATGGGTGGTCAGATGTGGAAAGAGATATTGGTGGAGATTGTAGAAAAGTGCCTAGTGTGTCAGCAGAGTAAGGTAGAGTATTAAAAGTCTGCAGAGTTATTGCAGCACCTACCTATATCGACACGGTACGAAAAACGAGAGTAAGTCTCCATGAATGTCGTGATGGGTTATAGGGGACCCGGATAAATCAGGAGACTAGTTGGATGGTAGTTGATAGAGTGACTGAGTCCACCCACCTTCTAGTTATGAACTCCCCAGATACTCAGAGTGTGTATGAGGATTTATGTGTAAGGCAGTTTGTGGAACATTATGTAACGTTCCAGTGAGCATGGTATCATATAGGGATTCCCGCTCCACTTCCTACCTCTGTGGATATTTAAGGAAGCTATAGGAACCCGACTGAGTATTAGCACAGCTTTCCATCCTCAGACAGATGGTCAGTCAGAGAGGACTGTACAAGTTCTGGAGGATCCGATGAAAGCGTGTGCCATTGATTTTATAAGCTCCTGGGATGATCAGTTGATTTCTAATTGAAGTCGCCAATAACGACAATTGGCAATTGAGTATCGGGATAACAAGTTATGAGACAGTGTATGGCTGTAGGGGTTGTTCCCCAAATTGGATAAGAAAAAGTGGGTGACAGGTAGAATCATTTACGACTTTGGATAATAAGTCTCTGAGGATGTCTAGTTAAGGATGAGAGATTAAGAACACCTCAGAGCAGATAGAAAAGTATTGGAATTCACCCTTGGTGAATTAATATGATTGATATGTTTATTGTCCTAAGAGAATAAGGACGTAGCGAACTTTTGGAAGAAGGTACATTAAGTTACGCTGGATGGAATATTTTGAGAGATTAGACAAGTGGGAGATAAGACCTGTAGGTTGGTGTTGTCACCTGAAGTAACAGGCACCCACAATGTGTCTCAGCTTTTGATGCTTCGAAAATACTATCCAGATCCAGCGTAGGCGATAGGATATAAATTCCAAAAGTTCAATTTAATGAAAATACAAGTATATTGAAGAAGTTGATTCGGGCATTAAACAGGAAAGAGAAAGTATTGAGGTTTAAGATGATCTCCCTAATTAAAGTCCTTTGGTAGTAATACACTCCGGAGAAGGTTACATAAGAATTTAAGAGTATGATACGATCGATGTACCCGGAGTTGTATATGGACTCACATGACTTGGTTCTAATTTGGAGGACCAAATTCTTTTAGTGGGGGAGATTATGTAAGACCCACTTTGTATATATTGTTGTTATATTCCTTATGATTCACGCGATGTACACTTATACATATTTATCGAATCATAAGAAGAGCGTTGACTAATTAAATTTGTGAAGCAAAATAAAATGGAATATCGATAGACATCAGAAGTAATTAAATATGAGCCGGGATGACCACTGATCAAACGAAATTGATCAGAAAGAAGTGAACCGAAAATACGGAAATTAAATAAGAAATTATGGGGGACGTATGAAGGAAGGTCAAGTTAAATTGAATTCCGAAACAAGAGCAGGGGTAAAATGGTAAAAATACCAAAATTCGGTATTAGGGCGATAAGAAAAATTTAATTAAAAATTTCGGATGTAAGATATCTTGATCAATAATAAGGAAATTATAAATTTTGGGTCAATTGATCAAGATTCGGAAATTTTAAAAATACCGAAAAAATTTTCGGGACTATATCTCGAAGAACGCGAAGAAATAATACCGAAATTTAGAGAAAAATAAAAATTAATAAATTAAATTTTAAATTGAATAAATTAAAGTAAAATTAAAATAATGTAAGTGGAGATATTTTGGGATTTTATGAGTATTTTATTGAATAGTAATTAGTTAAAAATAAAAATAATAAAAATAAAAATAATAAAAATAAAACAAACAAAAAAAAAAGAAGCAACCGAAACCAAAAAAAAAGAGGAGAGAGAGAGAGCTCGGGAACAACCCGAGAAAACCAAAAACTTGAAACAGTGACTCGCACCCGTTCACCTCCGAATCTCGCCCACCGGCGACCGTTCGAGTCCGACGAAGCTTCCAGGAGCAAGAGGAGAGTCCGGCGAACACGTGGGTACCGGTTTCACGCCGTCAGGTGGCCGGAGCAGCCCGATCGGAACCGAGGAAGACCGCCGGAAAAAGAGGTTGATTCCCGACGAACCGCCGCGTCTGGGTTGAAAAAGGGACCACCGACGCAACCAGGGGAGCAAGCCGGTCCTTTTGGCACCGGTCTCGGCCGGTGAGACCGCCGGAAACGCCGGCGACGGCAAAAGGGCTTAAACGGTGTCGTTTGGCTGGCTGGAAGGAAAGGGAAGGAAAGGGAAGGAAAGGGAAGGAAAAGAGAAAGGAAAAGAGAAAGGAAAAGGAAGGAAAAGGAAGGAAAAAGGGAAAAAATTACCGGGGGACGACTCGAGGTTCGGGTAAGTTGACCGAGGGTCGATATTGACCAACGGGTGAATTCCGGAAATTTAATTTAATATTATTTTAATGGAAAATAATCCGGATTTACCTAATTATGCAGTTTTACGACGGAGACCGAACGAGAGCCGATCGAGCTCTGATCTTCGTACCTCGCATCGTATCGGGTAAGTACAATTTAATTTCGGCAATTAGAGTTATTTAAATACCGAGTTTAATTATTTTATGGAATTATGGATTAATTTCGCATAGGAAGGAATATTATGCGAAATTGTAATATAATTGCCGTAAGTGGTATACGGGCTATCCAATAAATTTGGAATGAAGCCCGATAATTATTAGGAAGCTGTATAAGCTCGGTATACCCGAAGAAGGGAATTGATAAATATAAAAAGGGCTAAAATGGGCCGAGGCCCAATAAGGCAGATAAGGCCCAATAGCTTCAAGTTAATCAGTAAATGCAATCTACTGATTCGGGATAATTGAATTAACCTCGATTATGTGGTTAAATGCAGTTACATACATTGGTTGGCGGGCACTTGGGCCGAGGGGTTCGGTATCATCGAGACAAGAGTAGTCTGCACGCAATTCCAGGTAAGGAAATTTTACGAACTGCTAGAGATAGCTTTACGAATTTTCGACATCATTTACATTCCCTTAAATTGTCCGAAGGGTCTAGATTTGCGATAAAATTTTTAGGGCCCCGGTTGGGCAAATTACCAAAATACCCCTATCAAGGTAAAATTCCAAGTTTTAGGAAAAAGTGTAAGAAGCAAGGACAAAGGGTTCCTGCTTGTTTTTGAGGTATTCTGGTACATGCATGAGTAGGTCGGCTAACTTTTAAATGAAATTGCACAGCATCTCATACTTTCAACAAACGTGGATTTTCGTTGAAAATCGATTTAAGAAATGTAGCCGCCTACGTGACCTTTCATAAATGCGACGTGCTAGAGCTCAGCTCGCACGAGCTTTGATTTGTGCAATGATTTCACTAGTGCTGGAGCGAGAGCTCGCACTAGGATTTTTCATGATTTTCATGACACGGTGCCGGAGTCTAACTCGCACCCTATTTTTATATATGATTTTTCATGACAGAGTGCTTGAACTTAGCTCGCACTAGTTTTACCTGAGTTACGGACAGTGTTAGAGCACCGCTCGCACTACTTTTCAGAGATTATACGATAAGCCGTGCTTGGAGCAACGGGTAGACTGTGTGTCACCGTTTTAATAGGCTCGCACGTGCGCTTGAGACATGGCATGAGTATAGAGACATGATATGGGTTCATGGAGTACGATGTACCGTGCAAGTAGCATGGAGTACGATGTACAGTGTTGTATCTTCGGATACGGCATCTCCGGATGCAGCCTTCGGATGCCGGGGGTAGGATAAGACTGACGGGATGGATTGACCCACCTCCCGGGCGGTTCCCGATCATGGTGAGTACCCGCACACTAGGATCCGTGTAGCTGAGGAACTCCCGAGGACAGATATGGCCATAGTCCTAGTTATTACCGATATACCGATGTTGCCTAGTCTCGTATCTCGTCGATTTATGTTTTCAGGTATTGTTGTTTTCGAAAAACACGATTTCACAGATTTTGCGTGAGTCAGGGCGACCCGAGGGAAGGGTTGAGTCCTGACCTTATATGATATTTTAACGAGAAATAAATGATTTAAAATGATATGCATGTTAAGTTTTCATGCTGTTGAGTTTTCATAAGAGTTATTTTACACGACATCATAACATATCATCTGTTTTGGAAATGTGTGGAGAAGGGGCGGTTTATGCATGGCACTACGTACATGTAGGTTGTATTGTTATCTACTTGTTCGTAGAATTGCCTTACTGAGCTTGATGTGCTCACCCCTTTCACTTTCTCACACAGATTTCTTCCAGTAGATTGGGAGGCGACTGGGTACGGCATTTTAGTTGTCCGCTGCTGCCTATCTTTTGAGGTATATACACGTTGTGTATATGATTTTTGTATCTAAATAACTTGAGCACAGTATTTTATTTTGTATGACACTGGGATGTATAGAGTGGGTATAATTATGTAATTAAATCAAAGAAATGTAGTGCAGAATATTATGAATGTATATTTAAATTAAATTATGCACTAATTGCAAATGAATGGAGAAGATGTGGGCACTGACATACAGCCCAATTATTGGTTATGGTTGGTCACGATCAGAGGTAAGTATAAATAATAAAAACGCGAAAAATTCACTCTGATTTTTGGAAAGTTCGGGTCGTGACATGTGGTCACGATCAGAGGACAGGTAAGCATGAAAGAAAATAATAAAACGCGAAAAAATTTACTCTGATTTTTGGGTAGTTTTGGGTCGTGACAGGAAGCATTTGGGAGGATCGGGTTTTCCCGATGCCCCATTCCCTCTCTGTCGTGCGACTCTATTTTGCGCGACAGAGTTTCCTTTTCTCTTTTTTTTTAATATATTTTAATATATT